>OY796682.1:46166240-50966240 GCA_963680715.1 Tetragnatha montana
AGAAGTAGGAGTTTGGGAAGTAAGGAAAAAGTATTTTTCCTTTAGAGCTTGAGCACTTATTAGGATGTATTTACGACCCGTTCGTAAAGTTCTACGTCATTGGTATGATTGTTTATAATAAGAAAGATAATGTATGTGAGGCAAAAGGAAAGTTATCGGAAGATGTTTCATTCACCTGGTAAACTACACTCTTCTTAATTGTTTCCCTTAGATTAAGAATAATCTGGAAGAAATTTTTATGTTTTATTTATTTTTAAATTACTGTGCGTTTTGAATTTTGATTCAAACTGAAAAAGTAGCTAAAGATATTCACATTTAACTAAATTAAGTACTAAAATAAATATAATTTTAGAACATTTAACCTTCTAATCTGAAAATAAGTTTTCACCGAACATAAATAAAAAAACTAGTAGTATCTCCAATACTTTCATGGCTGATAAATAACACTCTCGAATTTCTAAGATCAGCAACATACACGTTATCTACACTCCTAAGTCATTGACATTAGAAAAGGCTGAAACCACAGGGAGACCTTTTCTTGTGTAAATAGCATTTCTTCTTAAAAAGTTCGCCTTTTGATATCACATCTTGGTAGACACTGCTTCTTTGCCAGACTAACCGGAATGCCTCTGATACTTGTGAGGCCATTACAAGAGGTAGTTTTTAATTAAAGAGATCCTTTTGTTAAAAAGACTTTTAAAGAATTCGAAAAAAGGTTGTGAAAGGCTTTGGAGATGCTAAAGGATAGTTTTGAAAAGGGTTTCTATTTGAAGTGTGATGATGCAGTTCCACGATTAAAAAAAAGTTTCCACAGGATTGAGTAGACATTAGTTTTAGGTTTTATTTGGGATAGGTAAGAATGTTTTCACATACTTTAAAACTTTTATAATGAGGTATTTGCTTAAGTGAGGGATTTGCTTAATTTTACACTTTTTTGATACGTTATAGTTTAAAACTCTCAAGCATCAGATTTTTAAGTTTTCAATAATTTAAAATTCAATTTTATTTTTGCCAAAACACGTCAAAATGACAAACGACAAAACACAACAAAAGTCATGAGATCAAAAAACGGGATTTGACGTCACAGTGCATTCGAAATTAGCGTTTTTACTGTTTTTCAATGTTCGGAAAACTGTATTTTATTGGATGTGACGTCACAGCGCATGTAAACAACAGTGTTTTTATTTTCGCGCCAAAACGCAAAACGAGATTTCAAAAATTTATATATAAATCTTATATCTATCTATCTAGTCTAAAACCGAAAAAGAAAGATTTTTTAATGAAATTAAAATAACATACTTAAAAAGGGTGTTTTATTCTACCTTTTTAAAACAATGTTATTTTTTTATTTCTTTGAAAATTATCTTAAGTTTCATTCATTTAATTTCATTGTATAGTTTTCTTCAAAGTATTTTTACTGCAAAAATAATTAGTATTTATTTTTAATTGAGTATGGTTAAAAATAATGAACTGATTTTAGAATCATAATATTTAAATTTTTAGTAGATTTTGAGCTACTCAAAATGTGGGAGTACATATTCTTAAGAGCATATGCTCTTCATTCATTCTATCTGTGTGTATTCTGTGGAATATATATTCGTGGAATATATATTCCACGCCACAGAATATAAATGAATTTCTGTCAAAGCTGGATCTCATTTTCCCCATAGTAATGTTTGTAAGCTGGTATCTAAGCAAAGAAGTTTGTATCTTTTTATTCAGAAATAATATAAAATAATGAAGGCGCATCTAAAAACTGTTGAAACCCTAATATAAGAGAAATGTCATATCCTTATTTGAGATGCACCTTTTATGCTTAGGACGGCAGTACCTATAATTATCTTAAATTGTTAACGTATTTTATCAAAATGTACGATAACTAAAAAAATAATTATCGTGGATTTATCTTTCGTATCCATCCAATATCGGAAAACAATTCAAAACGTCCGCAAAATGCCAACAAACCATCCTAAAGCCAAGTTCACAAGCTAACCCATCAGCGCACTGTTGCCAAATATCCTGCACATCGCAGATAAATAAACGAGCTTCGTATCGAAACCGAAATTAACAAACTTTCCCTGACGTCCAAATTGAATCAAGCCAGCTGATGAACGAGCGAATGAATTTTAAAACGCCGCCATCGCTTGAGCGAATCGATTGTGGCGGCAGAGTTAATCGGCATCGTTTTAAGAATTTACCCGCTTCGTTTCGGTTTGCTATGATGGATCGAGAATAGAATAAATATTGCGGAGCGCGAGAATTGGTAATAGGAATGAAGTGAAATAAATGATTATAGGTGATGGATGATGGTTATTTATGGAAAAGGGTGATCTTCCAATGAAGTTTAGGTTAAATGTGAGAATGAAACTGAAAAGGTTCAATTTATTTTAAGTTAATTAAAATCCTGTTATTGTGATTTATTCTACGTTTAGATCCTTGAAGGTTGATTTACTAGCTGTCACAGCCTAGTTGTAAGTTGGTTGCAATATGGTCAGATGTGTACAACTTGTCATATTTGGTTTTGTTCTAAACAGCCTAAAGGTTTTATGACATAAATATTGTTTTGTTGCTTAATTAAAATAGAAATTTGTTTTGAAAATCAGTAGAAAGAATAAATATTAAGTAGTACTCATCAAAATTATTCTGAAACTATTAAAATTGAGTGTTGGAACCATTTGTAATATTATTTTTATTAAAACAATTACAAAACATTTCAAACTATTTAAGTAAGATAAAGCACATTTTTCCCACATTTTAACGCTCTCCCATTTCTTATGATTCTTCCTTGTATTAAATAATGTATACTTTCCGTCGTTGCTGGTAGAACAAAAGAGAAGAAATATTTATCCAAACTACCAAATGATCAATTTATTAAATTTTATCAAAGCTAAAAAAAGTACAAATAAATGCAATTGGAAATTAAGGAATACCAAAACATTTTATCTAAACCTACATCTGTGAGGAAAAGAAAACTGCTACTTTTTTGCCCTAACTCCCATCTCCTCATTTTGCCTTTACGTCCTCCACAAAATTTCAGAGTTTTTCGACCGATAGCTTCATTAGTAGAAAATTATAAAACACGGTATGTAGATTATATATGGACCATCCTGTATTCAAACTTTGATTAGCTTGAAATGCAAACTTTAATTAATTACACAACCAAGAATTCTAAAGGCATCAATAATAATCCAGGTGTAAATTTTCACAAATAGCACCCCTCGGTTAACACTATCAGAACCACCATCGGTTGTTAGAATACACCGGCGATGGCTCACAAAATTAGCACAAGATAACTATCCATTGAAGCGCTAAAGAAAACTAAATTCTCTACTGCGAAAACGGGAATATTCTAATAACTTAGAAGATGATCCTCCAGAATCCATCTTCGGATTCAATTAGGATCGGGATTCAATTAAACGGGGGGGGGGTTGGAATTCCCGCTTCGGCCAATGAAATCGATGCTGGAGCGAATGAAGGGGAGCAGGAGGTAATTTTATAAGCGCTCGAGAGCGCTTGAGACGAGATTGAGTATCTTATTTTTTTTTATTATCCCTATGATCGTGAAGTTTATGCTTCTTGTGAGATGAGAGTGTGGCGGGAATATTGATGGACTCATAATATAACTAGCCAATATCGTGAGTTTTAAATTTATGTCAGGGTTAGATTTAAATAAAGTAATAACTTTATAAGACGATGCTTGTTATTATGAACTCGTTAGGAGCTTTCAACAATTTCGTGATGTTGGAAGTTCGTAAAACAGAAAAACATATAAAAGTGGTGTAAATATGTATAAATTTTGCGTTTGTTTATGTAGCACTGCATCACTTTATGAATGAAATATCTTAAAATGATCATTATCAAAAGAACGTCCCTTTCATCTCACTGTGATTCGTCCACTGGCCTTGAGGGATTACCGTACCGCAACAAATAGAATGAGTGGAAACGCTCCCATAGCCACACCCAATCACACTTATTGTTACTTATCACACAATAAAAAAATAAATATTAATACTATATTGCACATGATATTCCAGATTTCAAATATTATATTAAAAATCCTTTATTTGAATTAGTGCTCTGATGACAGCAAGGCAACTCTTTGACACTCGTGGAATTCTTATAAATATTTTATTTGTGGTTCTGCGACAGACGCAAGTTTTATCAGCCTGAATATAGTTGAAAATCCCCATTTCTTATGTGTGTGTAAGTAAACTCAGCTTCCGTGACTTTTGATCTACGAAAAGCCATCTAAGATTCTACCATGTGTCATTTTCTTTATATTTCTCCTTCTCCAAAACTTATGGAATGCGAAGCATTCGAAATATCTCGAAAGTGCCAATTTTCACCTTTCGTTCCACTGAAGCGTGCAAGCGTTCTCCCCAACAAGTTGACAGGGTAGTCATATTTCACTTCAGTTCAGAGGGGAAAGAACTAATGAGCCGGGTTGAGCCCAATGTCCTGGAAATTGGAGCTGGGAGGGTTTCAAACATAAAAAAATTATGTTAGGTTTATTTTGAGAAGTAAAGAAACCAATGTGAATCAGCACTTAGGAAGGAAATTATATGCACTCTACATAAATTCTAACTAAACCAAGTAATTTTTTCATCATTATTAGGTGTTTTCAATTAAATTTCAATTATGATTTCTATCCCCATTTCCTTTCACATATGAATTTAACATCAAAAGTATTTTTGTTTAAAAAATTTAATGTTGGATAATTTTTTTGCGGATGGGGGTTTACCTATTTGAATTATTACTTATTTAGTCACTAATTTGTTTAATTTAAAAGTTTACAAATTTTAAGTATAAATTAACCTTATATATAAAATTTAAGAAAGTGCATAAAAATAATTATTTTAAGAGGCTTATAATCTTAACATGACATTGCTATAGGAGATAAATCTTAACTATTAAAGTTTTACGATTTTATTTAAAACTTAACTCATTGTCTGCAATATTTCGAATCTTAAATAGTACAATATTTTGTGGTTGTGAAACTTTTTCTCAAGTCACATTCATTTAAATTTTAGATTATTTCTAAGTTTCGTAGCTTTTCCTTCATTGCAGTCAAACTGCAGTAAAAACAGTTTTACAGAAACAGAGCACTGCCGTGAAGACAAGATTTTGAATTTGTTAAAATTTTGGAGGATTTGATGAATTAGACAGGGAATTGATAATTATTTTGTGGGATATATTTATTGTATCGAAGCATAACTAACGCTGGATTATAAATCCCCACTAGCTTGTTTTCATACCTAAACTTATTGTGATTGATTTGGAAGTTACTATTTTGGAGTTTAATAAAAAAAATACATTTGGGAATTCATTAAAAATGATTTTTTCTGCAAATCAACTACAATGAAATTAAAATTATTTAAATTATATATAGATACTTATCTTTTAAGGATTATCAATTATGGTCAGTAACTCGCTATTTGCTGTATTTTCGACAAACTATAGTTTAAATTATAAATGAAAGATTAATTAAATATATTTGTAAAGTCTTTGGGTTACGATTTTCATCTGTAGATAATACATGTTTGTGTGAGTTGGTGTTTATCATTTAAATATAATTTCTCTTACGAACCATCTATACTAGGAATATTTTAATGTAATTATTCTAGTTATACAGACAATTTGCTTTCATCCTATCATTAATATACTACAAAATTTCTCATTTTGGTAATCATTTTAAAGTTAAGGAAAAAATCCAAGCATAACTAACATTCAAATATTAATCAATAGCTTGTTTTCATACCTAAACTCATTAACAGTAGGACTAATTTGGAAGTTACTAAAAGAAAGTCTACTTAAAAAGTTCCATAACATTATAGTTTAGAGGCTTACTTTGGAACCATGGTAGTGAATATAAATTTCATCCTCACAATAACCTCCATTATTTTATCAATCTGTCCTTCAGGAACTGATTAATCCTATGATACCTCTAAAGAGCTATCTCTTTTCTCCAACAGCATTCTCCGCAGACTAAACTTTCCCTCAGTCATCATCCAATGGGAAGTCTCCTCCCCCGGCCCGAATGGTGCCGCCCGCCCGACCGAGTGTTTCCGACCGCCGCCGAACAGATGCGATCGTCGCCGCCGAGAGGTGAGTGGTGCCACAGTTTTTAACCTTGTTATTTCCCCATGCTTTCGTCACTTTTCTAAATAAACGGCGTTTGGATGTATTTACACTTTATTTTAACGTTTCCATATGAATACGGTTTCTAGGTTCTGTCATGTTCAGTTTAATTCCATGTAGAATTTTCGATAAATTAACAAATCTCTAAAATTTCTTTTAAGTTTTCCCCTCTCCATATTTTTGTTTTAAATGGTATTTTGGTTATTTAGCATTGTATGAGAAGTGAAAGCTGCGATGTCTTGTTTTTAACTACGTCGAAGTTTAATTTTGAAAACTGTTTTATTAGCTTTTGTTGTTAGTGGAACTCACTTGTCAAGATTCGTTTTAAAAATTTTAATACAAGGCCTCTTTATATCATAGGTATGGAAAATATTTTTAACAAATTGTAAAACTAAAAATAATGTGTATAAGAACTGTTTTTAAACAAGGCATATGGTTGCGGTTTTCTAACTTTTGACGTGTCGGATTTATTTTAACTTATTATAAAAGTATCTAAATATTTAAAATGTTTCTGTAAAAATGCGGATACCTTAAATTACAGATACTCGTATGATCAAGTAGTATTAGCTTTCATACAATAAAATATGAAATTTGAGTACAGAAATTTGTGCTTTAAATTTCATATGAATATTCAGGTGGTTCTGTTTTTATATAGATTTAAAAAGTAAGTTATTAATTCGTCGCTTATGAACGTTAGAATTTTTAAATGACCATTTGTTATTTTTTACTAAATTGATAATGACTTTTAGTAATAAAGAAAATTTCATGTTGATCCTGTGGTGACCACACTCTTTCGTCAAATAGTCAGCACGCTCTTATTTTTGGATATAAAAACAACTGAAATTTTACACCCCTGAAATAAATTTATTATTATAACCATCCTTTTAAAGAAAAGGCACCTCTTATCTGTTTGCAGCTAAGTTGGAACTTTTTTTTTATCTCGGAAATAATTGAAGAGACAGGAAAAAAAGCTGTAGAGAACGTATTTTTTAATTAAGAAAGAAAAATAATTATCATACTAATGGATGGATATATTATCACCAGATGCGGCGTTGGTCTAGCTGAAAAAAAAATTGGTTCTGATGGCATTAAGCTTTTAGAAGCATCAGGTACTTTGTCAATTTAGTATTAAAGACACCTTGGAAGCGAAATTTTCAGAAAAAAAATTAGAGAAGCAATCTCTGAAGACGGAGTTGGTTTAGTTGTATTAATAAATCTAATGACGCTGAGTCATCAATGATTTAGGAGAAGTGGCAGACTTGCAGTCCATTTAGAATGTTAAACATTTTGAAAGCAAAATTTTTATAAGTGTTTACAACGAGAAATAAAGGCATTGGTTTATTGAATTTTGGGCGGAACAACCCTAGTTTAGACAGCTATTTGTATAAAAATATTGCTAATTAATTATTCTAAATAATTAATTATTGCTAATTATTATTATTGAATGAATTAAATAAACTTTAAGTAAAAAACCGGTTCTAAGAATAAATTTTCATAACTTAAAAAGGGGCTCTAAAGATTACGAAAAATCCCCCAACTTCCCAGAAAATATAAAATTTTAATACAATTTTAGAAGAAATGACACACACAGAAGTTACGCTGCAAAATATATGTAAAATATATATTGAATGAAATTTCCTACTTGTAAATTTATAATAAAATAAGGGGAAAAGGAAAGAAATATCTTTTAAATAGACTGTGTATAGTAATAGATGTTGAAAGTAGGTGATGAACTTTCTAGGGCACATAGCAAAAGGTTAAATATTGTGGTAACTTCCAGGTGATGTTTCAAACAAAAAGCAGCTTAATTTTTTTAAAAGCTTTTTTGATCTTTTGAACCCTTTCTGTAGTCATTAAAGATTTTTTTTTGCGTTAATTATTGATTTTTATATGTAAGTATGCTAAACATTTACTTTTGTCTGCATCATCTATATTTTAAATCGTAAGAGATTTTCATACGTGTTAAAAAATTTTCTCTTTAAGATAGTAACATGCTCCCCAATAACCCGGTGTTTTGTACGGGTAGCTCAACAGGAAAATCTATAAACGCAGTTTTCAAAAAAAAAATATTTCCAATATCCAACCCTTTCTCTTCATGCAGCTAAACGTGATAAATTACAAATTCGATCCCAAACACTGCCACTTTCAAAACTTTGCTTCGAACGATTTTTCTCTAGTAAATCCCTGTTTACCACCCTCGATGTTCGATAATCGCTTTTTGGAACAAAAAAAAGCATTAGATCCTCCCGGTCAGAGATTGGAGGTGTTTATGTGCCCGATTGCCCCGGAATGTCTCGGGTAACTTGTTTCGCCCAAGAAACAAAGTGCTTTTGTTTCTTCCGAGTCAGCGTCATCTGATTTTGAATGAGAAGATTGTTGGATCGTGTTCCCTAATAACCTGCTGGGTTTTTCCTGCAGCCAATGGCTATAAATCAAAGAAAAAAAATGAGGAGAGACTTGCCATACGAAGCGTCTGCCACCCGGTTTTGTATTATTTTTTTGTTATCAGTTCAATTTTATTTATAAGTTTTTGTCACTGAGTATGCCCTCCGAAGAAGAGGGCGAAACTTATGGAGTTCCAAGTCCAAACTCCACGACCATCAATCCCGGAAAAAAAGAATAAATAATAATAACTTTGTTACTGTCTCAATTTAAGACGACACCTAAAGGATAAAACAATACACAGTTTTATTAATAAAATAAAACAGATATTGAAACTGGAATATTATTTCTACCCACAACAGTTTCCTCACAATAACCCCTTTTTCATTGCTTCTGGGAACTTTTATCCGTACTCTTAACGCCTCGGGATTGCTCAGCGGAGACCCACACCAGGTCGAGTCTGAATTGTCTTTGGTTAGTCTAATCCTCCTATAATTTCCCCCATTAGCTTTGAATTACCATGTTTATTAACCATGACAACCTTGTAACCATTAAGCATGGTAATCTTGTTTATCCATGGCTAACTAGATTAATAATAAACCTATAGATTAAAGAGGGCATATAGAAAGTAACACGTTATAAATAGAAGTTCCCCTACAGGGAATTTCAATTTGAAGACGGTCGGTTTAAAGGGAGAAGAGAGCACTAAAAACGTAAAATTCAACATGGAATTACATACCTACGTAGTAAATTTTTGTCGAAGACATATGGAATTTTTGGGTATTAAGTGTGTTATTTTGTGAATATACTTTTCTAAATATGATTCATGATATTAAAGCAACGTTGAAAAATTAAAGTTTCGCTTTTTTAACAAAAAGATTTAAAGATTATTTTTTACCTAATTTAAAACATTTTTGAAGAATGCATCATAAACGAACTGTTTAGAAAATAGCTATCAGACGTTATATAATTCAAAAACTGTAAAAAGATTCTGATTAAAACTAAACTTAAAACATCTTTTATCTTTGTTTTAGAGTCTTGCATCCTTCTTAAGAAAAAACCTTTAAGAAAATTTAAAAAAAAACCTATCACCGTAGAATAAAATTTCTCAGCATAAAAAAGAATTTAATTTTTTTTAAGAAAGTAGGTATTTTAAAACTTTAACCTTTCGAATAAACTTATTTTTATACTAAGAAAAAAAATAACTTGAAATTTTGATTAAAGCGTTGAATTTGATATTCAACCTAAAGCTTCATGGACGAAAAATGCTCTTTGTTCAGAAATTCCATCCGATTTCTTTTGGACATTCCATTTCTAAGAAAAGTGAAAGAAATAAAAATTCCCACAAAAAGCGATTTATTGTTTCTTTCGGAGATAAAAAATAATCCCTTTTAAAATATATCGATTCCCTAAGGAGATTGTGGGATTTTACATTGTATTGCTGTAATCTCACATTTCCTTTGAGCCTCACAGAACCTTCAGTAAGTTTCAGATTATTTTGACCGTTTTGGTGTTTTAAACTGGATTGTTGAAAAAAACCCCGAATGATCTCTTTATTTGGTAAAAGAGCATGAGCTCTTTTTAGGGAGTATTTCAAGATCTTCTACCCATGTTCAAATATTAATATGAACATTACTTCTTTCATTTTATTATTTCTGATTTCTTTTATTAGGCTTCCTTTTATTTGTTTTATAATAAAATTTGCTTAATAATACCACTGATTTTAAACCTACAGTTGTAGTTATGTAGTGCATAATTAAAATTTAATCAAATTCTGAAAACTCCAAACTTTAATCTAAATTAGCTGGTAGGTAAATAAAAAGAGCTACTTATCGATAAAATAATTTTATACGTTCAATTTGTGTAAACATATTACCTTATGACTGAAATACCTTAGGGAAACTTGTACAAAATTACTTTAAATAGGTATTGTCACACCCTTTTCGTTTTTCTGAACATCTGAAGTTTTTGTTCCAAATGTTACACATTAAAAAAATAATAAAAGAAAATACCATTGTTTAAAAATTAATAAGACAATGGGTAATGATCCCTTATATTTATCTGATTCAAATATTAACGTTGCTAAAGTTTTTATTAAACTACTATTAAAATTAAAATCAATAACGCTCAATTACACAAAGCTTAATATTTAAATCCTATTAATCTCTTTCAACTTATTATTTCGTAAATAGTTAATGTAATGAGAATTTTAAATGCACGGACAGTTTCTGGTTCAAAACTTTTAATTTGATAAATCGGCGGATGAAACAGTTTTGATAAGAACACCCATTTAATTGCTTCCTGCTAACAAATAAATTCAAATTCGTGAACTTAAATGAATCTCACAATATCCCTTCACTTCTTTCAAACTCTTACTCGATTAGTTTTAATTACTTTAAAAAGATGGGACAGCTGGATAATTAAACTCATGCCAATGCATTAGAATGGAATGCTAAAAAAATTAAGCATTAAAATTGTTGTTTTCGTTGTTGTTACTATCCCAGATGGTATGGCTCTGCTAGACCATCTCCATGAAACCAAGGATACGAACTAATGTGTTTATACTAATTATTTAAGGGGACTCAGTACCAAAATTTGGCCAAAATATCGATTTTGAGATTTTTGGTTATTAATATAGTTTATACTCCTAAAATTAATTATCCAAAATTTCAAACCGATTGGTTTATTCTAAGTTTAAAAAAAATGGGTTTTTCAAAAGCACTTTTAGCTTTTTTTTTAGTTTTGGTTTCGAAATTTTTAGTTTATATCAGTTTATATGGTTTAATAACACATATTTTTTTATAAACTGAATCAAAATTGTTTGGGGTTACTTTAATCACAATTTATGCTTGTTTAGAAACATGTAGCGCTTGTTTTATACTTTTGAACTTTTTTCATCAGTTGCAATCTGAAAATATCATATTTTTCGCGTATTTTTAAAAATAATTCAATTTTGACACCTATTTAAGTGTTTTATATTAATTTATTTATCTGTTATAAAGTAACTAACATTATTTGTGCGTTACGTTCCGAAAATTAATTTTTGAAGAAAAAAATACATTTTTTCCCGTTACTCATATTTATCTCCTTCTCGCTTAAATTTCAAAAATATTAATTAAAACAGTACATTTTAATGTTTAATAATGTTAATAAGCATCATAAGAAAGAGTAAAAAAATAATTGAGGCGTTATTTTAGTGTTTAAAATTGTTTTCATTGTTTTGAAATTTTTGAATTGGTTTTTCTCAAAACATGGTTTTATTAGATTCAAATCCCTAAAGCTTTTTTCCTATTAGACCAAATGGTATGAAACTTGATATTTATGTTCTATAGGGTAGTTATATTAAATGTAACTTGCGAAATTATGCATTTTTGGCCCGAGTTATTTTTTACACTTCATAATAAAGCAAATATCTTAAGATTTTCTCGTTTTTGAAGAAGAAACACCAAAAAAATTTTTTTTCTTAAAAACTAATACGAATATCCTTAATCCCCCTCATAGAATTATAACACATAATATAAAGTACGTATTAGTGAAAACAGAATGAGAAAAAATTAAAAATAACGGAGGAGTAGCATTTTGAAATTATGTAAAATTTTGGACATTTTGTTTAATTTTTCAAAAAATAAATTTTTTTTTTGATGATTTTCTGCTTAATATTGTAATATAAGGTAGCAATAGATAATTTAGCACTCTTAAAGAAAGAAAAATCCCAAATACAGAGGAAAAAAATTTTTTGGTACTGAGTCCCCTTAAGTAAAATTTCTTTATATACCAGCTTAAGTATTTTTAATAAGCTTCCTATGTTTTCAGTCATTATAAAATGAACAATTGCTCTAATAAATTTGCTGGTTTGTGAGAGAAAATCTTAAAAAATTTTATTATCTTATTATTTTTTAGTCAAACTATAAAAAAAAATTAAACGTTCCCATAATCAGTATAATAAATAAAATACAAAATTCTTATAAGGAATAAAAAGTTCTATTACTATAACATGCAATTTATTACTATTGTTTAAATCTTGATACTTTACTTGTTGTTTATTGGATTATTGGATATTCGCATTTATGTGTTACAAAATAATTGATTTCGTTCAAAGAATTTAATTTTGCGGCCTTGATTTCTTATTAGATTTTCCCGTGTACTATATTTTTTGTAGTCCAAAATATAAATTATAAAATAAAATGTTATAAAAGTTTCAAACTTAGAATAAAAATTGAATAATTCAAAGATCTTTTTGAATTAATTCAATATTTTTTTAAAAGCATTAATTAGGAAATTCTCTTCAGGGGAGTATTAGTTTATGGTTATAGTTGATATAATAAGATACTTTTATGAACTAATACCTATAGAAGTTAATGTTACCCCCAGAAAAAACCGCAATAATAATGAGTAATATCGCAACAACATATTTTATGGCAATTTTTGTTCATGTAACAACATACTATTCAATATGTTATTCTTATTTCGTTCACAACATTCTATCACTCGTGGGAACATTATTTCTCGTGGATACTGTGCAGATTTATGGATCAAGAAGATTCTGGCCTTCCCCGCTCTTTCACTTCTGCAAGCGTGTCACGACTTCTGCGGGAGTAATCTGAGCCCATCAGGTCCTGGAATGATAATACAATAACATCCCGGGGTAGAAAAGAAGAACCATTTGTATTCTTCGTGGAAATCAATTGCTTTGGATTGAGAGCAACGGTGGAATGTCATAACTGGCCGACTGTCTCGTGTAGGGATTACTTTGGCCCATTTATGTTTTTGGTTTGAACTAACTCTGTTTATTTGGTATTCTACTTTGGATACTAGATAGTATTTATTCCACAGCATTGCTTTGGATTCAGTTAAAAAACATCATTTTATCCTCCTATCCTTATAATATGATTGTGTGTTGAAATTTTTATATCTATGGGCGGGCATAGAAAAATATTAAAAATAAATAAATTAATTTGAAAATTGTAAAAATGAAATACAGAGTGTTTTAAATTAAATTTCCACTTCGAGATTGCTATTAAAAGGAAATAATAGATAAAGTATTCTCAAACTTGATCACTTTTATTTTCCGTGAAAAAATATTTTAATTTGAAAATTCACCACAAGACATAATGGTGCTCTATGATATATTGACCAACAAAAGAAGCAATAGGATTCGAATTTGAATCCCCTAATTGATGAACAAAAAAAAATCTCATATCGCAAATATATGCCACTTTCCATAAATTTTTAATTTGGGGATTTAAAATCTTAATTAGTTTCTATAAGACACGAAAACATAAGTTTAAAATTTTAAAATAAATTTTGAAATGACATTTTTTATAAAGTTGTGACGAGCTTACTCATCACTCAAAGAGTAAGATTAATCAACTGGGGTATAATTGTTACGGGCAAAGTGATAAATCGGGCATTTTTAATATTAATAATGCCCGATGAGAGGGGGGCAATGTAATAAATTTTCATTAATTGTTATTTTCACGGAAAATAACAATCTAAAGATCTCTTCTGAACTGTTACCAAGTTAAAGAACATTTGAGAATGTAGTTTTCTTTTTAAAGCCATCTTAAAGTATTTTTTTTAATGGCAGGTAATTTGAACTAAGTTCATTAACCCATGTCATGCCGATATCAGTACTTTCTTCACGTTACCCAGTGGGCACCTGTGGACCGAAGCCACGGAGGTGACGTACTGTTCGCCCACGCCACACACACACAGGCTCAGCCCCTTTTTACAGGGGGGCCACATGCATTCCTCACACACAAGGACAGAAACTAACATCCATGCCAAACGGGGATTCGAACCCCAGACGTACGGCTTCGCAGTCAGATGCCCTAACCACTAGGCCAGTACGTCGGCAGCCATCTCAAAGTTGGAGTTTAATATTTTTAGGATCCCTGTAGAACTCCTTTTACTGCGATAGTAGTTAGTATGCAGTGAAAACTGCGGTAAAATAGCGACTCAAACATTGAGTATATACTATTAAGGATTCTTTTGTAAGAAATAGATTTAACCTTCTAAAATACAAAGTACTAGTTGTTTTGTTTTGCTCCGAAAGTTTACATATTGAAAATTTTGAGGATATATTTTTGAAGGAATTTCGGTTTTCATATTCCTTATCATTTCAGTTAAATGAAAAAAAAAATCGAAGCAATCTCCGTTGAAATACGTTAAAAAACGTTTTTTTCCAGAAATAATACCACTGACTTTTTAATATTTTTTGTTCGTTTTTCAAATTTAAACTTAATGCGATTTGACTTAATACAATGTGTCAAGTTTGTAATGAGTTCCAAATGCTTCCATTTATTGAAAGTTGCTAACTTTCAAAAATATCTCCTTCACAAAAGTAAGAATGTTTTTAAAAATGAATTTGATAGTTAATATTTGTTTTGACTAAAAGCAAGCAATGAAGTTAATAAGGTTGATATTGGTGAACTAATATTTTTCTTCCTTAATATGTTTGGCTATGGTGGTTAAATTATTTATAAAAGAATATATAAATAAACAATGTATAAAATAATGTGAGTAAGATAAGATCACTAAATAAGAAAAAAAACTGTTAAAAACCTGTTTTCATGAAGTAAAGTTTGAAACAATCTATCAATATCAGCATAAAAACATAAAAACCAACAAAACATAAAAATATAGGAGGGGAAGTATTTCTATTTTATAAAAAAAATGTTCCATAATTCAGTTTTCACATCTAGAAAGGAAAAAAGTAAAGATAACAAACTTTTTCCAGCAATAAAATGCTTTGAAAAATCTTCTTAGCTGTCCTTGACTTGACATTACGAATGCCTTTACTGATATCTTAACTCAGAGTTCCTTTTTCTTTCATTTCAAACATTTTTGTCCCTTTTTCCGCATTCCTTGCTATTTTTTTTTCCACCTCCAAAACAGTTTGATTCCACTTGAATACCTTTAATTAAATGGGAGGGACTTTATAGCGAAATTAGAAGCAAGAAAAGAGCTGTATTCGAAAGTTTTGCTGATGACCGCTTTGTACTTTAAGATCGAAAAAAACCATGCAGTTTAAAAAATATAATCATAAACATTTAAGTAACCTTGTTAATTTGTTGATTGCCCTGATATTTAATTGCATTATTTCTTCAGATTTTATGTGAAACCATAAAATTATAAAGGGTAATTATTTTAAGTGGAAGATTTTTGTTTTAGAATATAGTAGTTTGATCTTTAAATTTGATGAATTGTTGATAACGTTGTCTCCAATTTAAAATAGAGCCGATGACAATATTTATTAGTAATCATAAAAGTTAGTTGCAAAAACTATTATGGTTCCTTACATGCACATTTTTTAAGAACGAATTTAAATTATGCTGATATATTTTATATTTTTTTTATTATTATATTTTTTTGTTTTACCGATTTTTCAACTGTTAAATTAATTGTTAAATGTTTAAAATTCGCTTTTCCTTTAATATCAGCTTAGAATGGTAAATTTAGGGGTGATCTTAAGAGTGCTGAAATATTATTTCGTTGAATTTGTCATATTTTTTGTTTGGAGAATAAAGTGTTCGCAGGCTATTATTCTTTTTAAGCAAATTATAAGTAAGCAATTGAGGTGTTTGCTGTAACAATGAGTTAAATCCGCTAATATAAATATTTGTAAAATCGTTACTTTTCTAATCTTATACTTTGTTTTGCGGTAAAAATGGTGACGATTGTCACCAACCCAGTTGTGCATTGCCATAAAATAGCACTTACTTGGCGACTAAAGCTTGCTGCCGCCAAGGTGTCGCCTTTTGATTTTGGACACCTCAATTGTCAAAATTTCTAGCTTCTCAATGCATCTCATTGATAGTTTGCTTTTCGTGCTTTCCAAACTAACTGAACTATTGAACTCAAATAGCATCCCTAACTTAATTCATTATTCCCAGTTTTGGACTGCACATAACAGCCTCGACAGTTTAAAAAGTAAAGGACATAATTATATCCATTCCTAGAAATCTTAACAAAACTTTCGGAATACATAATCATCCCAACTCTTCCCATTCATGCCTTCATTACACCCCTACTTTACTTCCTCAATGAAAATGCAAATGGGAGAAAATGGGAGTGTCACAATAGTTTTGCAAATGGAAGCACCCATGTCGAAATATTTCGATAAAAGACGAAATTCCAGTTTATAACGATCCCATTTACTTCTATAAAAAGCCTTTTTGTTCGCAGTTCCAAGTACTCTTTTAACGTGAAAGTATAATTAAATATGCTCTTATTACCTTCTAATAAACATAGTTTGAGGGCTTTGATGTAAGCGCACATTTTTAATTTATTTGAAAAGGGTGAGAGAAATTTGATGATTCGTATGTATTAATATGGTAAAAATATTAATTGAAAATTTAATACGATTTGTTTTTAATGAAACAGAGAGGTTTTATGCCTTTAAGCTTTTGATTCTTCATCATTAGAGGTGTTCTAGAATTTTTGAATTCGATTATTTATCTTGTATAAACAAAGTAAAGAACTGACTTAACAGAAATTAAATAAAAAGAATGTTATTGCTGTTGATGCACCGAAATAGTATACTTAATTAGACCAAATCTATAAGTCTAATTAAATAGGTCTAAAAGTCCAAAAAGGGGGGGGGAGGTTATAAAATGTCGTTGAAGGTAAAATCAAGACAGCAGATTTATAGAAGTGGTAGTCAAGTACCCACTTGTAGGTGTTGCAGCTTTCATGGTGGGCAGTAAGGGTTTAGATTTAAATAAATTTAATAGTAATTTGTGTTATAATGATCCATGCGAAAGTCCAACATAAACTACTTGGTAAATATAATAATACTTGGGAGTAGTCAAGGGGAGAATTTGGGGGGTATATCCTACCGAAACTCAGAAAATTTCCTTTTTTGGCCACAAAAATTCCACACAATTTCAAAATCCGAATATCTCCAATGAATTTTTCTGGCTACGCTTCCATAATTTTTTTTTAACCAATGCAAATGTATGCTTGGATTAATCATCCTTGACTCATGAATTGGCAATATTTTCTAATCTTCAACACTTAAAACAGCATGAAGATTCTTAACGGGATAGATAACGGTAAAATTTACCCATCCAGTGAATTTTATTATCAGGAACTTCTCTTTTAATTTAGTCAGAAATGTAACTGGGTAATATGAAGAAAGTTTTTTTAGAATCTGGAGGGTAAATTTTCCCTGTGTTAATTTTCTCAATTTGGTACCCAATTATAATCATCCGCGTCAACACACTTTACAATATTTTACTTTCTCTGGAAAAACTGAGTGCGTAAGCCGTCTTTAAACTGCTAATAAGAATGAATGATTTCATTCACTGCTACTGGCTGATCTTCAACACATTTCATTTAAATTTATAAAATGCTTTCATACTTCAAAGTTAATATTATAATTAAAGTCCTTAAAACAATGAGAATACCGGCTTTAGATAATATTTAATCTTCTGTATGTACACCTATTATATAAGATGTTTCATTTTGTACGGATGTGTGATTTCCATATGGCATCGATGTAATAAATGTCAAGTTTTAACAAGATTATTGGATAAGTTTGCCAATTTTTAAGGGTTGCACACGAGAATATAGTATAAAACAGTATCCAATCCCTAAATACTACCCAATATTGTTAAAACTTGGCGTTTATTTATTTGGCGTAATTTTATTGTTTTATCTCATAGCATTGGGCGACATCGATACCATATGGAAATAACACCTTTGAGAAAAATGAAACATCTAAAGGGACTTCCCAGTGCCCACATCACTCTTCCAAACCCCTCAATAACCGATATTTTCACTGTCCAATGGTCGGTATAAGGAATCCATCTGTGGGAGTAAGGGGTGACGTAATCGAATCGAAGCTCATTGATGCACTGTTATTTTGCATTTTGTGTGTGCATATGTCCCCTAACTGTTATCCAATCTTGTTAAATGTTGGCAGGTATTATTTTCCATTACATAGACTAGGGGCGACCTTGATCCTATGTGAAAATTACACCTTCTTGCATAATGAAACACCCTAATGTATATAAACGAAATTTTAATGAGAATCAAATTAATTCTACTTAACTGTTTATCTTTACCCTTAGAAAGACTTCGGGTTATTTAAAAATTTATTTCTATTAAAACACATACAATAATGTAAATTATTAAGAATAATGGATTAAGGGTAAAAAAAATAATTATTATTATTACCTTTCTTAATATAATTTTTTTAAGTGTTATTTAATTTTTAAGTGAAAATATCACATAAAAAAGGATATTTAGTATAATGACTTCTTTGTTTACATTTCTTTATAGCAAAATTTTGCTTCTTATCTTCCTAAATGGCTTGCTCTTGTTTTACCTACTATTTTCCATCATTAATTCTATTTTCTTCAAAATTTCAAAAATGAAAACCTTCATAAAAAACTTTCCCTTCTCACGTTTCCCGCCCTTTTTCTAATTTAATTTCCCCGTCCCGTTTCCCCCTTCTCGATGGGACTCCCGATTCGCGCCCAGAGCAAAAACCTCCATGGCACGCGTCCAGAAAAACACTCGTTGCCAACGTCGTGCTAGTAATATCAAGTCGGTTTTTTAAAAAAATAAACCCACTTCCCTGGAGGAGAGGAAATTCATTGAGATGAATGGCGTTATCGATGGGAGTGAAATTAGTTTCCATAGTCCTCCCGCTGCGTTTTATTTGCAAGCTTAATGGCGAGGACTTTATGTTTCATTTCCGTTGTTTTTTTCAGGAGACTTTCGGTTGTGTTTTAAAGACAGGGAGATGTCGTTTATGAATGTAATTTTGCGGAACGCGTTGGTGTATTGAAATTTATGGCTGGGTGTTTTGAAAGGCATAAACAAAGGCAGTTTCTTCTGTTGATGTGACTATTTTTTCTTTTGTTGACGTTGCTTGGAAATTTTTTTCGAGGATATTTCGTTTTTTTTTTTTATAAGAATTCATGTGGGGAGTTTTTCTTTCGCTGGAAATTTCAATTTACGTCTGGAAAAGGAAATGATAATATGCATGAAGTTAGTTTATTTTTTGTTTCATGTATTTTTAGATATGAATAAAAGTTTTTTCGCTTAATTTAGTAAGAAAAAGGAATTTTGTTAACTGTAGGTAGCTTTTTTTTTGTGTGAGTTCTTATTTGGAAATATCTTATATTTTCAAATGATTGGAAATAGTTTTTATGTATGCTTGCTTAACTGCTGTAGAAGGAATTTTATCTTCTAATAGGTCAAGAATAATTTGAAGTGTCCTGTTAGCTCTTATAAAAACCGACGTGTCTTAAAAAAATTAAATGACTTAGAATAACCTTGTCTAACTGTACAGTTAATAATGGATCTCCGTCTCTTGTAAAAAATCATATCTTAACTAATGGAAACATTGGGAAACTACTATGAGGGAAACATAACTTTGGTTTTTTTTTCATTCCTGACCTTGTTCACTGTTTTAAACTATACTACTTTTGCTTCTAAAATATACAAAATCTGCTGAAATGTATCTCTGTTTTACATTCAATATTTTTAAAATCTGATTCAATTTCATCTAATACTCTTATCCTTCAAGTCTGCACCCAAACTACGCCATGACCTTTTCTTTTATAAAACAACTCATAAATGACAAAATCTACTTTTCTTAGACTCTTCTTGAAAACGCATTCAAAAGCCAAAATACCATCCATAAACCCTAAACTCTTCATTAAAAAGACCTAAGCAAAAATCTCATTTGCCTTAAAATGACTCCGGCTAAAAATAAACAAGCATTAAAAAACTCAAGAAGAAGCTGGGGGCTTCCTTAATGGCTATTCCATTAAAGCTTTAACGAATTCTTCAGCTGTTGCGTTGCCATTCGCAGGCAAAAAACTTCGGAAATGAAAATCGTAATTGCATCCCCATTTTTCTTATAAAGCGATTAAGTCTCCTAGAAGCGGCACTAAGTTCGTTACACTTAGCGGAGTTTAAATCACCAAAAAAATACTTACTGTTGATTCTAAGATAAATATAGATCTGGTACTCTGGATCGATTTTGGAAACTCCAGGAAAAGCAAAAAATATATTATTATCTAAATCAATATCTAAATAACTAATATTTGTCTCATCTATTTCCAAACGGAGTTCAAAATCACACACATCACCTATAGACTCATAAGGCCAGGTAAGCTTGAAACTGCGATGTCAGGATCACACGCCATTTTTGACCAAAGCTCACTCCGAATTAAATTAAATTATTAAATTCATTCTAATGAACATTTCGAGACATTTAAAATAATATTAGCAGGATGAATTTTAGATTGTTAAAGTAACCAATTTCAATTAATTCTTTTCTTTAACTAAACATTATCCTGGTTAAAATTTTTGAAATGCCTCGAAAGTTGTACCGCATAAGAAAAAGGTCATATCGCTTAGTTTCTCCAGGATAAAAAAAAACTAAAATTTTAGGTTTTAATTCGAATTTTTTAAGCAACCAATTAATCAATTTTCATTAAATTTATTTAAGTAATTTAAAATTTTATACCTTCAAAAACTCGAATGAAAATATAAAATTTCAAAGTTTTTTTCTCTTCTCGAGAAACTTAAGTGACCTTTTGGTTCTGAGGTAGAATTCAGAGTGAAGTTGAGTTGTGGTGAAAGAGCGATCAAAAGTGACGTCAGGACTTCATTGCACGTCAAAATTTCAAGCTTCTCTGGCCTTATGAGTCTAAGTTGTCATGATGAGGGCCATAAATATCTCTTCTACAACTGTGGGTAGAGACCCTATATATAGAGAGACTGGACAACGGCTCACCGGTATAATCGGTATTTCCGCCATTTTAGTTACAACTTTCCTATACTTTAACATTACGAAATGTTGAAAATCGTGGAAAATGCTGTTAAAAGTTTTGAAAAATACCAAAAGAAGAGTTAAAATGTAAACAAATAAGTTATTAAAAATTTATTTGTTTACTTTCTTTCATAAATATTGCCAAATAAATTCAAAAAACTAAATATTTTATTGTTTAACTGGTTGGCGACTTTATTGGCATCCGCCGTTGGCTACCAAGACTAGTGAACCATCTATTTGGATAAGAAATTAAAAATCAAGTAATACAACTAGGAATTGAGACTAGTTTCCTGGCTACTAGTCCATAACATTTCTCCTCGAAAAGAGCGATAGCGTGCCAAATGTTGCCTGTGGCAACCCAACAATCATTCACACTCACTTTGATTTTTTAAAATGCTTTTTCTAAGATAAAAATAATTAATAACAAAAAAAAGAACATCAATTCGTGTTCGGAATGAATTGTTGAAATTTTTGATATAGTTTTCGCTTTGATTTTTGTGCAATAATAAGAGTTTTAGGCAGATGAATTAGCATTACAGTCTATGGAGATCCATGCTTCATTGTCCAGTCTCTCTATATATAGGGTCTCTAACTGTGGGTTGGACAACACTGCTTTAATACCAGTGCTAAAGCGTCATTTTGTTTTGCTTTTCTGCCAACTAAGTGTTTTGAAGGAAAAACTAGTTTTACAGGTACTGTCCTGTATTGCGGATAAAAAATGTTATTCGAAATTGGAGCCTTCATAGACAAGACATTGTAAGATTTGGTTGATTGGGTTTTATCTTTTTAGTCAGTTAACTAGGGAGTTTATTTAGCAGTTAGTCATCATGGGAAATTGTCTAATTAAATATTATATCAGGAGAATTATCACACCTCACAATTGAGCTTCTCTGGCCTTATGAATCTAGGGTGGAGGCATGGTTTAATTCAGTAAATAAAGAAAAGAACGTGGGTTATTACCTTTATAAAACGTATCTCGAAACATTGTTGGTGTTTTCAGGAGGAATCTGTTTTAAAAAAATAACTTAAAAAAACACCGTAAAATTAAAATCGCCATCTTAAATAAAAAAAATGTTTTGAATCGTTATTATCATCAAAATTAGAGGAGTTGGCAAAGTTTTTACTTGATTATGTTCGTAAATTCTTTTTATTAAGCAACGAAAAGTGTAAAAAAATTGATAAAAGTTAATTAAATTAAATTTTATAATTATACAACAACAGTGTAAACTGCACTTAAGCTGCAAGTAAGCAAAAATTGTGCGTGATAATGCCAAAAAATATATATAAACAAACCTTTTCCATGCCTCCTCATCAAGGAGCTTGGACACACTCGTTGGGCTTGAATCTATCCTAATGATACTTTCAGAATTGATTCCAAAATCAAATAAAAACCATCGTGATATCCATCGATGCAACTTATACATGATTTCTTGGCCAAACGACCTGGCCATTGGAAGATAAAATTTTTATTTGAGAGGGATCTGAAAATGTATTAAAAACATCGATAATGTGCACAAAGGTATTTAAAAAGCAAAAGTTTTTTTTAGCGTTAATGACTTTTTGAAGATGTGGGGACATCATAAAATACGAAACAGAAAAGAATGGTTATTCGCCTAAAGTGATTTATTCAAACACACGCAGTAATGAAAGTCTTTATGGGTACTTTGTTTTTTTGGGGAGCTGTGGAAATTCTCGTTATGATAACATTTATGGATCTGTTTTTATTCACAAATAATTCTGATAGGCTTTTTTCGTTAATGAGTTTTTATCACAACAGTCTTTTTATCTTGTTAGCAAAGACATAGCTTCGATACTTTGATATTGGTAAAGGTTTGGTTTTATGACGCGTCAGTAAGAAAAATATTTATTATGGTTACCGTATATTTATTACGTATGTAATATGTATTTATACTTATTCAACAAGGGGAAAATATTTTTCCCATTTGCCTTTAAAAGACGATTTTGACAATGCAGCATAATATATTACTAATCAAACATTGTCACAGCCTTTATAAACAATGTTTGGCAAACAAAAATAATTCACAACCTTTCAAGAGAAAAAGTTATAAAGCTTAAATTTTTAACCATTTAAGAGTGATAATATTTTGTCATTTTTTAATAGACGGCACTTCTGTCAAAAACCTATTTACACATCACTTCCTTCCATTGAAATCAGTTTATATTTTCATACTAGAGTTATTTCTAATGCCTAGATTTATGTAGATATATGTCAGCTAGTTCGTAAGGAGAATTACTTTTAAACAACTAGAAAATAATTCAGGTATTACAGAAAAAGCTTTTGGTTATTTGAACCTGTTATTGAAATGACTGTTAAAATTTCAAAACTTATACAAATTTCCCTATATTTCAAACAATTGGATGCACTTTACTGGATTTGTAGAAATAGTTGAAAGCGAAGAGAATAAACTACAAATACTTTCAGTAATAGAGTGCAAATTCCAACATTTCACTTCCTTTTATGCATCCTTTAAAACTCAAAAGGAGCTCAAAATACACAAAATATCCTTCAAGCTACTTCTAATACTTTCTGAACTCAAAGAATTATTTCATTTTCAAGTGGCATCTTTACATTATCTCAATATGCCTGAAGCGTTCTTGAAATCCAGCTGCTTTTATTTCGATTACATGTGTTATTTTCTTCCCTATCTCTTGAATTAACCTGTTCAAATGTAACCGAAGCTTTTGTAGCCAAAACAAACTCTTAGAACTCTCAACCTCTACAAAACTAGTACCTTCATTCATCATAAATTTTCCATTTAGAAGAGTACAATTCATAACTTCGTGCTTGAGATATTTTGAATGAGCTGCAAAGTTGACTCAGTATGTTTCAGTAGATTCAATTCATGTTTGCACAATAATGGGATCTCAAATATTCGTTTTGCTCAATAAATATTAAAACACTCTTCATTCGGTTTTCATTCATTTCATTGAATAAAAGTAATTTTGTTTGTATAGTTCTAAGTAAATTGTAAAGTACTTTATAAAAACATGTAGCTGGTTCATTCCTTCAACAAATAAATTTTAAATACGTTCCATTCTAGGTCTAAAAAGGTATATTTTTTGTATAGCAACTTTCCAAAAACCTGGCACTGTGATTTTGTAAATTTTTTATCCAAATTTTTCATATAATTTTGTGGTGAAGACAAATTTGCTAACTACATAATGATGATGAAATGACTGGTCAAACAATTTATTCATATTGAAAGGTAACCAAGGGTAATTATTGAAATTATGTATTGTAGCCACACATAGTAGTCGCATACTCCTGATTGTTAGTCGTTTTAAAGCACTGTGTGCATTGCATATTGTGGATTGTATTGTGCAAATTGAATTATTTAGTTTTTAATTCCACTTTTCTTTTTCTTATTGAAATAGTAACTAAAAAATCTCACTTTATAAACACAGAAAAAAATAGGTTTAAATGATTCAAAAGCAGCTATTAAGCCATAAAGTTATCCTAGTGGTAACGATGAGTTTATTCTCTTTTCAGTTCTATCTAACTTTTACCATTTTTACTTCCTTTTCTTGAAGAGAATGTTTGCCTACTCGTACTCAGCTAAGGATACATCCCCCTGTTACATTCCTCGGCACTATCTTCTTCAACACAAACGATATTTCTCTCGGAACATCGCTTCGGCGGCACAAAAGAGCGTCGCGCGAATCCCTTGTTACCGAGAATAAACCTCCATTCCCAACGTTAACGCCGCGTACTTACTTTGTAACTGTAACCACGTTAATGAACTTTTCCCGCTTTAGGACCCGCAAACGACATCCGGGGATGTGAGAGATTTAATCGCCCTCGACTAATTACCGGAATCCGAGCGATTGTGTGCGCCTGTGGCTCGCCCGATAAAGGAGAAATTTCCACCGCTCTTTCTCTCTGTTTCGGTCTTTTTCGTAGGGATTAGATACATAGAAAGAGCGTGATAGCAACCCTGAAGAGGTCAATATAATCTTGTGGCAAAAGGATTTCCTTTTAACATTGGAGATGTTATACAAGGGATGATATCAGAGGAGAAAAACTACCAATCATCGTTAAAAATCAGATTTAGGAAAATTGACCTGTCTTGAGCCAGGAAGGAAAAAAAGATGTAGTCTCATTCAAAAAGTTTTTACACCATATAAATACTTTTCGTTTTGCTAGTACTTTTTTTAAATCTGCCGATTTTTAATAGTATTTTTTTTTGGCTATTTCAAAAGATTATAACTTAGTATAAAAAAGTTCCGGACTATACAAGACTGCAACGTTACTTGACCTCGGAGAAACAAGCTGAGAGCAAACAAAAAAGTACTTCCCAGTTCGGTGTAAGAGTTTTGAGTGAAATTAGGAACTTTAATTTAGAAACATAATTAATTTTTTACACCCATGCGTCTTTTTATCACGATTTGCATACTGAAACTCCTTCTAGAAACCCAACAGGCTCTCTGTTTACTCAGTTCTTCCTTCCACGTATTGACGTCATAGGTTCAAGAAACATTGTAACCAAGTATAGATATTCTTAGAACCATTCATTAGAATTTAATATTGGTTTTCTTTTTAAATATTTTTCAAACGCTGTATATAACTCAGTAGATAACATTTAAGAGGATTGGTGTTTTTTAAAACTATCTGTAAACACGGAGTAAATAAATAATTAAAGAAAATTATTTTTCATAAAAGAAGTTTCTATCTGCCTATATACATATTTTGAAATTACTAGACAGATCAAATACAATCACAAAATCAAAAGCTAATTATTTTAAAAGATAAATGCTTTTAAACTACTCATTAAAATGGAACTTGAAAATAATTAAATAGGGAATTTCATAAAATATATTAAAATTAACTGCATTGAATGTTTTTGAATCGATTGTGAAGAAAAATTTTCAGATGAAAGAAGATATTTTTGAGAACTAATTGGAGAAAACGGAATTGTGAAGAAACATGGGGTAATTGGCAACATATAAATGCTCCGATCACAAGTTTGAAAATAAAAATTGTTGTTTTCTTTTGCCCCTTGTCCCTAGTTCCTTAATGTTTAATAACAGTTATGTCCATAGGAGAAGTTTAATTCTAAACCTTGCTTTAGGAGCGAACATAAACCAGATGGGTATTAATAATGTTTGGCAATGAAGCAGGCATGGACGTGGGCTACCTCTAGCTTATTTTAACTCTATGGATAACGGTGAATTTTACCGCTCTCTGTTTCGGTTTTGCGAACGCCGCCCATTAACGGCTTTTCCCGCCTTTTTTCTCCCTCTGCAGATTGCCTATGTACAGAGTAATTAAACACGCTGTGTGTACAGGGTAATTAAATTTTTCCAGACAGAGCGAATGGGAAATGAGATATCGATGCAAATGGGAACGGAAAAGAGTTTTTCGCGGTTCATATCTCTATTCAGATTAAATCCCGATTTATCTCTGCTCCGTTCCTTTTTTTTTCTGGAAAAAAAAGAACAATCGAATGGATCATAAAATTCCCAACGATATTTTTCAAACGAACTGGAAGTGAGAAGAAACGGTAATTATATTCTGAAATGGGGAGGATACCCCGATATTAATTCGCGAGTTCGATAAAAGAAAAGAATAATTAATCATGAAGGGTTTTTTTTTTCTCGAATTTTGTTCCAAAAGTGTTTTGTTTCGCACGGTGTCAGGAGTTTGGAAGTAACTTAATTAGCATCAAAATGTATGAAGGGAAAGTTGAAGGACGTTTAGTAATTTGCAAAAGTTTTATCAAAAAGATAGGGGATATTTTTCTGATACTACCATAGTACCATACCTCTCTCTCTCTCAAAATTTAATCTAATGTGTGTATTTATTAAAGAAAAGTTTCACTTTTAAAACGTTTGTAGAAATGCAAGAGATATTTAGTTAGTTAAAATATTACTTTTAGTCATTCAAACCTCAAAATTTATTTTTAATTAGCGAATGAATTATTTTTTATTAACCCACATATTTATCTACCTTAAATAAAAAAGCTTTTTTATCTTTCCTTGATTTGTTTTAATATTGAAACCTAAAATTTGAAGTAGCTTTCACACAACTTTGAACTTATGTGCTAACTGTAGTTTAAAACGTGGCACGTTTTTCTTTTGAATAAAATTATTTTTTTAAGTTAGAATTATTTGGATATTTGCTTGAAAATGAATTCAGGATCAAACAATATAATTTAACTTTTATTGCAAAAAACAGTTTATTTAAATAATGGTTTATTTAGTGAATTGGTAAAACAACTTAATTCCCACTGCATTTTTTTAAAAATTATTTGTAACTCTTAAACCTAAACTGTATTAAGATATTAATTTGCTACAATACTTTTAGATCTAATCATTATCGAAAATAAATTACCTATATTCATACTACAGCACTCTAGCATACTCAACTCAGTACGCGCACCAAGCTCTATGCAGAGAATATTCTGCTATAATACCACAAAGCTAACTTTAATGCAGAAACTGCCGGTATTACAGAGTTTCCGTCTATGGAATAAATGATAGTCCAGGATAGAAACAAAACAGGACTAAGATGCAGCCTGAAAGGGAATCTGTCAACAAGATTGGTAGGTCTGGTATATTCTACAATGCATCACAGGCTTAGATAACTACACCCAACGTCCGTTCTATTCTCAACACGATGACTTTCAGCTTAAATATTCAAAAGCTCTTGATAAAATGTCTGTAGTTAGTTAATCTGAAACTGTGGTCTATAAAAGAAACTATTAACTATAAAAGAATTAACTTCTAGTTAAAGACTATTAACTATAAAAGAATTAACTTCTAATTAAAGACTATTAACTATGAAAGAATTAACTTCTAATTAAAAAGTTAACATTCATCTAATGGGTAGGTTAACTATTCTTTTTAATGAATGTTAAACAGTAGTGAAACCCCAGTGTTTCAAATAAAATAGTGTAGGTACAATTAAATTTTTGGATTTTATACTTGGTGTGTAATATGTTAAATTTATTTTTATTTGTTTCTTGGAATAAATTGTTCCTTCTTGGAAAGTAATTAGTATTACACACTTAGAAATTATTTGAGGCAATACTGATACAAATCTTACTTGTGTTTTTATAGAATATTAAGTATTTTCAAATTATCTAGACACATTAAAATTAATTATTACGTTTAACTTTTCCTGAAGATAAAAAAAAAAATATTTCTCACGAAAATTTTTTCTAAACGACATTAAATGAACCACTTATAAACAGCAATCTAAAACTGATGACAGCCATGACAATAATCTGGCTTTTATGGTTGCTGATAACTTTTCTCTTTATAACATTTACTGAAACTGTAAATTAATTTACTTATGATACATAAGGGAACCCTGTTTAACCCTAAAGTTTTTAAACTGTTTTCAAGGTGTAATTAGCGTTATGATCTCGTAAATGTAAAGTGCGAGAAGCATTAAAATGATTCTCTAAAGCTTTTCTTAAGTTCTTTTGGGTTTTAGACGAATTGCTTAAAGTGATAGTGGTGCGTTTTTAATTAAAACAATTTAGAAGGAAATTTTAACTTTGATAAGGAATCTCAGAAAATGTATACATACTGTTTGCATTTACAATGTTTATTCGAACAGTATAGAACTTGTTTTATCCTATTTATGTATTTATTTGTAAAATAGCATCTATGCGTAGAAATGCATAGAATAAAACCCCAGTGAATCCTCAAACAATATATTTTACTAACCAAAATTAGTTTTTTTCTCTTTAATCAATTATGGAATAATAATTTGGGGTAGAGACTATAAAACCAATTTATTGCCTTTAATTTCTATTCAGAATAAGTGTTTCAAAATCTTATGTTTAAATAATTCCGACTCAATTGACTTTAAAAGTTTAGGTTTACTCCCCGTGCGACATCTCGTTTTTTATAGAATTACACTTTACTTATTTGGCAATAGAAATATATGTAATCTAAAAAATACGGTTAACCAAAGGAGAATAAATGAAATTTATCAGATTCCTCGCTTTTACAAGGAGATATATCGTAAACATTTCTTTTATCTTGCACCTAAGTTATTTAATAGTCTACCTGCTGAGCTACAAAATATTTCTTCCTATCCCTCATTCAAACGTTGTTTACATAATTTTGTAATTTTTTTAAATAATATTGAAGACCTATTTTAATGGAAGCATAATGTATTTTTTTTTGCCTTAGCTGTTTGCCAACTTGTAAAACTTTAATTTAAATAATTCTGTCTTTTGTAAATTAAATTAATCTTTTATTATTGTTATTTGTACTATGTTTTGTTTTTTGCATTTTTGAACATTATTATTGCTATGTAATTCAACCCACCTATCTATTTATTCTATTTTAAATATCACTCAATGTTCGCACTTTTTTTGGTTACCTGAACGGGACTGTTTCCCCTTGGTAACTCATATTATTTTATATATTTATTTGTAATTTCCATAGTGTTAAATAAAGATTATTATTATTATTATTATTATTATTATTATTATTATTATTATTATTATTATTATTATTATTATTATTATTATTATTATTATTATTATTATTATTATTATTATTATTATTATTAAAATTAGGATAAAAAGTTATCTAACATTTATAACTCAAAGCATAACAAAACTATTTTAATACTCATCAATTGATTCATTTTACTAAACACGTTTGCCATCTAAAGTTTCACTATTCACAATACCTTTTACCGGTTTTAAAGGTATAAAACGTGTTTCTCTAGTGTAGCTCGCTGTTGAATCAGAAAAGGCATAAAAGTAGCCTCCATACAAATTAGCTAATGCCCTTTCTTTCCAAACCAATCTTCATTCTCTAGAACAAAAGAACCTGAAAGTTATAAAAACAAGGAACCACTAAAGAAAATTGGAGTTTATTTTTTCCTCTTATCAGCCCTTAATGAACAACACCCTTTTCCTCATCAATGGACACTACTCTGTAATGAATTTTTAACTGCGTTCGAAACCCTCAATAGAAAAAGAACAAGAAGAGCAAGTTTTAATAGATTTTTTTTTGTTTCAAGTACGACTTTTTCATCTTTTTTTTCCCAGAACGTATCCTTTATTTGGATAAAGTTACTTTATTTGACCAAATTTGATTTGTTTCTTTTACATTTTGGGAATGTGGCGTAGTATGGTAGTGTAATAAATACATATCACACTTGTAACCCTTAAGCTCAAACTTTAAATTTTCGTTCAAAACCAATATACTGTGTGGCACGTCTCTCTATCGGGGATCAAAGAATATCCTTGCAGGTGTCAAAATAAGCGAAAAGAAACGAAGGTACTGGAGGTCATTGAATCGCCATTAATTTTACACAAAACCTTAAATAAACTATCGATCGTACTCGTCGATATTCTAAACCTAAACAATGTGGACATTTTAGGGCTCGTATTTCTTTTTATTCAGAGAATTTTGGTGTTTGGAATTAAAAATTCCCGTTTTACACCATTTATAAAAATACACATAAACATTTCATGGTTTTGAAAATGGCAGAAGCTTTCTAAAAATTATTAAAACTATTTGAAAACGTAAATGAATTCAAAATACATTTTGGGACAGTTTTGTTTTGCACAGAAGAACTCGCGTTTTTTTCTATATGTACTTTTTAATAACAAAAGATCAACAGATTATAACTTCAATAATATTACACGCTTTACGCATTTTATAAATATTAAACATTTTAAAACTTATTAATCTAAAACATCCATATGCTCTAGCATAATTGTCAAACTTCAAAACTGCAATAATAAATACTAAAATCTTATACCATTCAAGAAATTTTAATATGGTAAGAGTAAAGGGGGTGCACAAATTTACAACTGTAACGAGAAGTAAACGAAAAAAAGAAACCATGTTTTAGAACCACCTTGTATGAAACAAAAACTACTAGATAAGATCAAATAGCAGTTAAGGATGGCAAACTATTAAAAAAAACTATATTGCTTAAAACGTAAGAATCCTATCGCTAATGATCACAACCCACTTTTTTTTAACAATCACTGCAACCGCACGACATTTTCTTTCCGATTCCACTCCAAAACACCCTAAAAAAGAGAACAGCTTTTAAAAACATTTTTTTTACCCTCCAGAACCAACTTTCTCCACCCCCAAGAGACCCCCCTAATTCGGATCGATGAAGGGAAGGGGAAGATTAGTCGGGAAGTTTGTTCCGTGTGAAGGCTACTTGTTCTTACTTCCTACCTGCGGTGGTCTTCTTTCAGCTCCTTGGGGAGGGGTGAGGTCCCTCGATAGGGGAGGGGTGATTACTCGAAGATGCGGGTCTTAAGGAGCCTGATAAATGTTCCAGGAGGATGAAAGTGGTTGGTTAGTTGGTTGGGTGGATGACTTTGGAAGTTTTGTCTTGAAGTTGTTTAGAGAGTGCTCGTGATAGGAAAGTTTAGTGCAGTGGATGCATGGAAAAGGAGAGTTTTAGTAAATAGATTCCCTGTTTGGAACTCGAGGGTTTAGAGATTTGGAAAGTAATTTCAACGTGTTTGTGGGACAAGAAGTTTTTCTCTTGTTGAATGAAACAAAGTTTCGTTATCATTTTGTTTACATTTGCTTTATATACTACAAAAAAGGATTCAAACCAAAATCCTAGAAAATTTTTAATGATACATTGGATAAACTTTAACTTGAAACACAGGTAAATTCATAATGTTTTTGTATCTTTTAGAATTTTAATGCTCTTATCGTATAAAAATATAGGTCCTTTAAATTGTTTAAAACATTATATCAACACAAACATATGGTAAAAACTCACGAGATGTTTTCCTAATTGAGAAATATTTTATATTTATATTTTTGATTATAAAGGGGACTATTATGTTTCGAATAATTTAATCTTTGTAACACTTTTCAATCTTTTAACATAGATGATGTTTTTAACAACATAGATGATGTTAAAAGACTATATATATATATATATATATATATATATATATATAGAATAAAGATCTATATTTAGATAGGGCATGGTGCTTCATATTAGCAGAGTGGTATCTAAGTATGATGCACTAAATAACATTTTAAAATTAGCATTCTATTTCTCTTGAAAGGAAATCTATTTTTACTAACCATAATTATTTTTTTAAGGAATGAAATACTTCAAAATTATGAACCTATTCAACAAGAATCTAAAGACACATATTTTTAAAAAAATAATGAAAACAACGCATTATAATTTTAACCAAATATAAATTTATAACACTATTCTAATGTTATACCTACCAATGTATTCACAATGTACCACGCACCCTTTTTCTTCGTTGAATGTCCTTGCTTTATCCATGTTTCCTTAGCTTTTCTAGGATTGATAAAGCAAACCTAATCCTCTCACAACCATAACACGCACATATATGGTATACTACCAGTACACCCATAAAACTTGACCTCTTGACCAAACGAAAACAACGGCATCCCTTGTTTTCCTTCCCAAAGACGGATGAACATCAAGAAACGCGTGACTTCCCCTCGCGAGAGGGATGGCCTCTCCCGGTAGCTACCTGATCCAGATAAACAGCTTATTGTGGGGCCATCACTGTAACCGTAATGCTCCTACATCCATCTCAGGAAAGGAAAGTCGGGACTGGGCCATTAATCTCGATTTATTACGGCACCGCTTCCGCTTTCCCGTTTTTCCTGGTCCCGGTATCCCGGAAAATCCGCTCATCCATAATACATGGCAGTGCGAGAAGCCCGGGTATAAAATGAAAAAGGAGTTTCCCTCGCGATACCCATAGAGGTAACAGTGACTAGTGCTCGCATCAATATTTTCGAACCTATCGAACACACTGGGACCGCAGAATAGGAGAAAACAGAACGATCTCTTGGCGTGGAATTGGGTTTAAGGGTGGGTTTTCATACAGCACTTGACAGATACGACCGTCGAAACTTTCCTATAGTTTCTATAGGAAAGTTTCGACGGTCGTATCTGTCAAGCAGCTGCATGAAAAACCACATAGATGATGACGTAGCTACTATGTCGTAGCGCCAAGAACCAATAGAAAGACCAGATTCTACATCAATGAGAAAGATAGGAAATTTTCTACCTTTTTTCCCTCGACATCCCGGTCGAGTTGCTCTAGTTTCTAGTCTCTGCATATTTATTCACCCTAAAGCGTCCCTGATTTGATTAGAGTTTTCGATATGGTTGTCAAATGGCTCCATCACTAAAAAACCCAACGGGTTAGTTAATTTCTGAGCTATTCAGTTTCAAATTAAGCCATCTTTAATTCGTTTATACCAGTGTTTAAGAGAAAAAATCTTTGTATTGATTAACGTTCGAAATCTCAAGTCTAGTTAATAAAGTCAAGTCTCTAATCTCTAGTCAAGTTAGTACTAGATTTTTGAAACCACTGAGCGCCAAAAGTAAGGATTAATTTAAATTAATTAATCCATTAATTAAAATATAATTAGCGATTCGATTAGGTATACACTTCCTTGAGCTGATGACTATCTTCGCTAGGAGTTGCTATTGTTCAAAAAAAATTTCCGTAGTTTTGGTGGTCAGTGGTTTCACAGGTCTAAAACTAACGAGTGACTTTAGATTTCCAACAATACAAAATTTTTCTTTATCAAACACAAATATAAAAGAATCAAAGATGGCTTAAATTGAAATTGAAGAGCTCATTTCATGAGTTAAGAACTCGTGTTAAAAAATTTTTTCGTAGAGAACTAAAGAATACCCTTTAAAGATACTTTTTCCAATACCAAGATGCTTTATAAGACCATCGCAAGTAATAAAAAAACTCCAATAAAATTTTCCTCAAAATTTTGTGAACTGTTTTCTTACATGTATAGATATTTATCTTTCTTTTAATCTGATTTTATTTCTGGGATAAAAGGCAAATTTTTTACTCCGTCTACGGACCTTTTTAAATTACGAATCCTGTTTGCAAATCTCCATTTTGCCACACAGGGTTCCAGCTTATGTGCGCTCTATCTAAATCTTGTCTCTTAGGCAAGATACCCCATCTGCCCGTGATATTTGCATGGAAGGATATGACTCTCGGCCTCTTTTGCATTTTTCTTAGGGCAGAAAGAAAGGTTCTTAGGGTTTAGAGTATCCCGGATCTCTTCGGAAAAGAAAAGGTGGCTTTATCTGCTCTTCCACTGTGCTTTGGTTACGGACTTTTGAAGAGATTAATTTTGTTTTAAAAGTCACTAATGGCCGTGAATGGGAGGATTTATTCTAGTAATAAACTAACATTTTTACGCTTGACCTAGCAAATTCTTTGTTGATAGGGCTGTTTTTATGCACCCTGATACATTTTGAATAGAGTAAGCTTATCTTTGCTAACTTCCTTCGTTACTTTGTTCGCTAGGAGAGAAAAGGTGGAAAAACACGTTGGAAAATATCACGTGTTTCTAAAACAATAAAATCCTTAAACAAAGCTATATCTTTTTTTTTATACTTTTCGATAAGTGTTTTGGTGCAGTGTTAACATAATCATAAGGAAAGTGAATTTCTACGAATATTAGAACCAAAAAATGAAACTTAAGATTAAATAATATACTGCTTATCGATAATTGTATGATACATAAATTTAAGATGATATAACACAGTGGTTTCCAACGTGGTCCCTACGTGGGCGTTCCCGATTTCATGGTGAGCAGTAGGGATTTAGATAGATTTAATTACATTAAGCTTCTCTATGACGATTTATTCTAAAAGTTTTACATATAGTTTTGATAGGTAATTATCCGTTAACTCCGCTTTATAAATATTGCGAAAAAAAATGGTACTTCTCTCTTTTATAAATTCAATTCTGTATATCCGGTGGGCGGTAGCAAAATTTCACAGCTGACTAAGATACAGAAGTAGGTGGTAGGTATAAAAGGTTGACTACTTATTTTCCCTGACCTGTTATATAAGAAAATAGTTAGGGAAAATCATGAACGAGTAGGGGAGACCGGGGCTAGTTTTCCAACCTAAATGAATTTTGCTTCCTTACATTTTATTTTTACTTATTTTTGGGTAAACAAAATTTCATCATATTCCTCATACTGTTCTCTACAAAATGTAGCATTCAATTTTCATCAACATTATTAGTTGTTTTACAAAAAAGGTTTAAAGGTGACCATGTCACGTTGGAAAATGTGCCCCGTATGTGGGGCATGTTTTCCAACAGTAAGGGGCAAGTTTTCCTACAGTACTACTATCTGCAGTTATACCGATTGCTGGCAAAAACTCTGATTGGTTAACCGGATGGATGCCACTCCTAACATTCCTTTCTCATTGGTTGGTGCCTCTTCTCTCTCTAAGCCCCAGAATACGATCTTGAGTGTTGGTTGTTTGATTGGTTGTCAGACATAACTAGATTTGTAGCTTTTCAGGTATTAGCTTGGAATAAATGTAGGAATCGAACGACAGTGCCGGTTAAATTAAAAGACTGGTCTTAAAGGGTTAAATCGTAAAACACTTATAGTAAAATTTATTAATTATAGTATAATATGTATTTTTCATATGAAATCATCGTGTTGTAGCTGTGAACTTTACTTGCGTTATAGTAATTTCCAAAAATTAGTTTAGTACCTTAATTGTTTTGTTTATTTGTACAGTCGTAGAGAAAAAAACTGATACAGTTCGCATTGTGAGTGAACTACTGGGGGTAGAATGATAATTTTTGTGTCATTCTTCATGATTTAACGTCTTTTTGAAAATAATCTATAGTTTATGCCCTTAGGGGGCCGTCTACATAGTAAACTAAGCACCAACTTTTGTTTTTCCTATGGGCGACATCAAAGATTATCCCCGATTCTAATAGAACACCCCCTAAAACCAAGTTTTGTAATATTTGGCCCTCAAACAAAGCCAGGAGGGGGGTTTGAAAATTACGGGAACTTTACTTCTAACAGGAAAGATTGACAACAATTGTCAGGAAATTTAAAACAGATTTGGCTGCTTATCTATACTATGGCACAATTCCCACAAAAGTTAAAACATATTTGGCTATTTATCTATATTTTGGCGCAATTTTGTCTTTCAATTAGGATACCTAAAGTGGTAGTCTAGTTGGTAGAGTATCAAGCTCGTAATCACTAGGTTGCAGGTTCTGTCCCCGCAGTTGCCAAATCAGTTACTCATTGTTTTAGGTTAACCGATAGGGATATAGGCAAACACAAAGCAGAATAGATGTTGGATACTGCTTCAAATTTAAAGCATTTGGAAAAATTTATACAATTAAATTTAATTTAGTTAATTATTTAATTCCTGTAAATAGGTAATAAAAATACCACGTATCACGTTAAATTATGAAATTATTATATGGATTAGTATTACGTTAAATTATTTTACTTCTCAAAAGTTCCTGTCAAAATACTTTAATACAGATATGTTTAGAGGTGTTTTTTTAATATTAATATTTAGAGAATGGTTCTAATAGAACTTTCCCACTTGATAAAAAAACCCATATTTTTCTTTAAAAATTAAAACACTTTCAAAGTTTAAAATTTGCTTATGCATATACTATGAATAAAAGAAAACTCAGATAAAATTTCAAATATGATTATTATGATTCTACGGTCGTGTTTTTAATGATTAGGTAATTGAGAGTTATGTATGTTTTATTACATTTCCAGAAACTGCCCATTTGAGGAAAAATGTTTTATTAGATTGGGTAGGGAGTTTTAATCATTTTTAACGAAAAACTAAGGAAGTTCTTGAACGTTGTGCTTGGAATAAAATACCAATATAAATATTAATTATGTTAAGAAGTTAAGCATCAAACATCAAATTTACTAAAATTGATTACATAAAATTAATTAACTTAAATCACATCAACGATTAGAAGCTTCTTGATATTTTAACTTATTAGGAGGTTAAGGAAAAATTTCAATCGTCGTGTGGTCATGATAAATTTTTAAAAAAAATTATTTCATTCTGTTTAAAATTTTTAATAATTTAAACACTCACCACACTGACAAAAATAATCCATAAAGAAAAGAGTAAGAATGCGTCTTTATAATTATGAGTGAATATTTTTTTTTTTTGGGGGGGAGGGGTTAATCGAGACCTTTTTTCACTGCCAAACATTTGATAATCCTTTATTGTGGAATACGCAAAGCATTGATCCATGGAAACAGTGGGATATCCAGAATAAAAATTGGAGATTGATATTGGAGTTTAATTTTAGGGGGAGGATTTTTTTGTTTTTTTGTTTTCTGAGGTGAAAGAGAATACTTTCAAGGTGTTTCATGGTTGTGTTATAGGGTAAGGTGGGGTAAAATGATTATAGCGGGCTAAAATAGATATAGGGATTTTAGCAGTTTTCAAATTTGTGAAACTCAACGTTAGTTGGCATGCTATTTTATCATAAGCCTCAATTAAAATCAGCATCCCAATTAACATTGAATTTTACAAACTGTTAAAATCCTTATAAAATGTATACTCCACCCTTGTCTTAAACATGATTAAAATCTTAGAGAACAGTTTTTAAGCCCGATGCCGGCCCTATATCTTATTTACAGCACATGCGGCTGGATCTGCTGTACACCCCAGAGAGTGTACATCGGTAACGGGGTACCAGCAGCGTAAGCTGCTCTTGTCCCGTCTGTACTCCCCATTTAAAAGACTGATTATATATAAAAAAGAAAATAAAATTAAAAGTGGTAGCTAAATTTTAATTATAGTGTTAATCTTTTCTTTTGTGTGGCCACCACTGTTTTATTTATAATAGTTTAATTATATATCAGTCCACTACCAAATTCTAGCATCGAGTGTTTAGGGTGCGTTAGATAATTCTGACATCATCGGCCCTGCCGGACGGTAGTAGGCTGTCGGTGCAACCCTGGGACGTCTGTATTATGCTTAAACAGAGTGTGTTTCGAGAGGGGGGGGGGGAATATCAATTTTAGCACTACAGTTTTTTTTTTCTGCAAAGCTATTGCATTTAAGTTAACTTTGCATCTTGAGGAGCCATGTTTACCCATAAGCTCAAATGATGACAACACTTAAGCATATTGCTGAGGGAGATGTGGATAAACATGGCGGCTGGAGGACTCTTATCGAAGCTGTGCCCATCTTTATTATATTTAATAGACAATAAATGTAAGAAGACACCGTTCTTATTAAGTGACGACTTTTCTAAAAGTTTGATTCATATGTAAAACCAAATTCCTTTGTGAAACCTATGTAGAGAAATAATCTTTCTATAGTAAAAAAAAATTTAAAAAAATGGTTTAATCTTTGTTTTTTGTTTTAGATTTTTATTCATGTAATTCAAAAATACTTCTAATTTAATGCAGGTGAAATTTTTAGTCGAATATTGTAAAGTATCGTTTCGGAATTTTTTCCTCTGAAAAAAATTAGTAACAAGTAAAACATTTTACATACACATAAAAAATAGGTTAATATTTCCTTTTACGGAAATCAATAGTGTAAAAATAACTAATAACTCTACTTTATAAGTAGTTTAAATTTCAGGCATCTTCAAACTTTTTAAAATTAATCAATCATATGGCAGGTATGCCGATTCGAACCTGGTTCTGAAGCTTAGAGACCAAGCACACTAACCGTTCGGCCACGCCGGCAGCAGTCAGCAAGTTTTAGTAATAAATCTGACCAACTATCTGAGTTAGTATATCGTGTTATTGCGGGTTACAGTAATTTTCATAACGTGGCGATTTTCCTTCTAATCTTTGGCATCTTTGGCAAGAGTTTGGCGAAAATTTTCTAAATGAAATTTCCTACATTGTGCACGGGGTTAATGGCTGTAAGGATCAAAATCTATGAAAAACGAGGTTTCAACGTAAATTCGACGAACTTCCAACCATAAAATTCTAATTTTCAAATTGCAAATCCTTCTAGTGGGTCTGTTTATATGATTAAATGAATATTTGTAAAGGCTTTCATGGTCGTTTTCTTTAAATGTAAATACTATAAGAACTATTTACACTTTAACAATAAGAACACCACCTTTTTTGAAAGAAATAGGAAAATATTTAGAGGGATTCGAACAAACAACTCCTTTGGAATTGTTAGCTTGCGTTATGGATTGGTTGATTGGTTTGAGCTTGAGCCACACAAATGTTGGAATAAGTGCCCCGTCTACTTTTGGAAAACCTGCCCCAACTCACTTTTTGAACTTTGGGAGCCCCTCAACGAGTGGGGGTGTAATATTATTGAAAAACAAAAGCATAGTTTTGTAGAGGAAGAAATCCTGTATCAGAATATGCAATATCAGATTAGTCAGTTAAAATTAAAAGGGCATAATCATATTTTTAATAAAAATCCAAAAGTTTACGCAAAGAGCAAAATATTGAAAAAACCGCTTTTCTGACGAAACTACAAGAGCTAAAATTCTGAAAGTACATCAGAATATGTGTGAAGTCTTTCTTTTTCATCCAGTTCACTCGTTGGGTTGATCTAATTGCTCATTTAAAAATAAAGGGCGTTGGAAAATTTGCCCCAGTGGAAAACTAGCCCCGGTCTCCCCTACTTAATGTCACTCCAACCCCAAAAGTATAACATTGGTTAAAAACAAGTTAAGCGCTATATTAAGGGCGAGCGCGCACGGGCGACTTTTGTCACGGTGACAAAGACAAAAACAACGTTGCTAAGGCTGTTGTTAGGGGCGGGAACTAGAAGCATCCATTAGAATCATTCGCACATAACATCACTGGAGGATAAAAACAACGTTGCTAAGGCCGTTGTTAGGTAAAGTCATGTGATTGAAAATGCTCTATTGTTTTCTAGTGATATTTTTGATACTAGTAATCCTGGTCGCCGTGACTTTAGTCACTCGTGCGCGCCCAGCCTAATCAGAAGTTTAATATACTGAAATGAAACAATGCAAATTAGAACAAAGCATTCCCATTTGAATTAAACTGCTAGGTAATTTTATTTTTCCTCAAATAGTTTAGAGAAATATTAGTTATAACTTGATTTTCTGACATAATTTAATCAAACATATCGAAATTTATAAACTTGAAGTTAATTGAATACCTCAACTACAGGGAAAATGAAACATTTCAAAATTAGATACAAAAAAGCCCTCTTCTGGAAAGGCCCGTTGATGACAGATATTGAAAAAATCTTAGCTTGAAACTTTTCGAGGTACTATTTTTATTTTTCCTTTCAATTTTCCCCTTTAGAACCACCCTTCTTCTGTGTTTGCGTTTAAGCCTTCCAACTTTAGACATTAGCCGGGAATCTAATCAAGCTCGGCGTTCGTGGTTGTTAACAAAAAAAAAGACAGAAACAAAATAGTGACATAAAACCATTTTATTGATTCCTCGGTTTCCTTCATTACCATCAAAAGAGAAGGGCTTCGAACAGAACTAAAGTATTCTAAATCAACCCACCATATGGATAAAAAGTATCGCCAGAAGTTCGTATCCGTCTAATCTCTTAGGGGGATATCTGTGAATCACATTACACATGGTGTTGTATTAATTAATTTACTAACATCGAAACTTGTTGTATTAATGTTTAACTTACTTAAACAAAATACCCAAATGCCAATTTTTAATGAGAATATTAATATTTTTTAAACAACGAGTAGGTTAAAATATGTGAAATGTCATTTGTTTACAAACTTATGTTTTGAATTAAGTGAGTTAATATTAAAAATAATATTTTTCATAATGAATTTTCTAGTATTTAAATTTCGGCTTCTCATGAATCAGAATAGTAAAGAGAAACAAAAATAAAGTAGAAACCTACAAATTCGATAGGTGCAATTTAAAATCATAGTAGTTTTTATTCAAGTTCACTTTAAAGTGGCTATGAAGAACAACTACTGAAAGATTTTTAATGCTATAAAACGTTACAAAGTTTGAAGAGGTCATGCTGTTTATTTTAAAAACAAAATTGAGTTTAAGAATCATCCCCGTCTGAGGTAAAAGGCGCAGTATGACGTATTTATTAATCTAAAGACATGAAGACGGGTTTTAAATACTTAATAATTTAATGAGTCTGAAAAAATATTTTCGAAATTCTCAAAAAAAAAATATTTTAAATTTATTGCTAATTTGGGTTTTAATGTTTGAATACGACCCGCATTTCGTTTAACTAATGTTATAAACAACAACTTTTATGTCTAGAGGTATTGGGTTTTCGACCTAAATATTCTTCCTGGCAATATAATATTATATTACCTCCTCTAATGTATCACCAACATTTGATCTCATAGTTTTCTTTTTGTGGCTTCTTCAAAATAGGACTTCGATAATTATAACCTCCATATGTAATTAAATTATTTTCCTCGGTTTGTCTTCATACACTCTTACGGTCTTCTCCACCACTGACCTGACCCAAGGTTAACCTGGAATCAAACTTTTTCGTCAACTCTGATTGGTTTAAAACTTGTTTCCCTTTCTCAAATACAAATTAGAAGTTTTGATTCAAGGTCAACCTTAGGTTAGGTTAGTGGTAAATAAGGTTTTTAGTGGCATAAATTGGGAACTTATCCTTGTGACTCCTCCACTCAGAAGCTACCCATTTATTTCAAAACATGATTTCATTTATGGAAGGTCCCTCCCAATTTTTCAAAGTGGAGTTCGGAATTTCATTTCCGTATTTCGTGATGGAAGAAATGCAAAAGATGGATTTCCTCGCCATGGTAAAACGGGGAACTTCACTTTTCACTAGGTTCCTTCTCTTTTGTTGACAAGGGAAATCAATTGGAAAAATGAAAATAGTTTTACCTGATAATTTTCTTTGAATTGAAAATGCTTGATTTAAAATCTTCCTCTTTAGAAAATATTCTTTTCATTTGCGAAAAATTTCTCATTGGTATGCTAATAGAGTGCTTTAAAATTTCTGTACTTTAATGACCTTTTATTGTTAATGTGATGCCTTTTACATATGAATATTTATGTTTAAGCCGATGCAATCATAAGTCTCACATAATACTTCTTCAAACAATTTCTTTAGTTGCAATAAAAAATTATCTTGAGTTTAAAAGTAAATTGTCAAATTTATAAAAGGTCTTTTGATTTCCTCTGAAAAATGCGTGTTCTAAAATTAATTCCGCAAATTCCATTTTTAATAGAAATTCTAAAAAAATATCGATGTCTTTTATGTAGAGACAAATTTATATTAATGTTTACTTGGGTAGTTGGATTTTTAGAGATCGCTATTCTCTTTATTATATTTTGCTATACTGATGTATAACTTTGTATAAAATTAAATTTAATTATTTCAAGCTAATTGTTTACATTCAGTGTCTTTTTTCCATATGACTTGGGTATTTACCAGCAATCCTATCAAACCTACGAGTGAATACCTACAAAACTTTATTTTTATATATTAAATTTTATTAATTGGTATTATTTTAATTTTCCAGATGCTTCCTTTTCCACGTCTCTCCATACAATACCTCCTCATAGCCACCCTACAAACTAGTATCATAGGTAAGTGTAAGATTTTAAATATACACCGTCAGGCTTCTCCAGATAGCAATGTAAGGTTTATAAACCTTGTTGTAACCTTAAAGCGTGACCCATTTAAGGTTTTGTAAGGTTGTCATTGACAACCTGTATAACGCCTATAAGGTTAGCGGTAACTTAACGGAAAAACTTTAAAACAAGGTTAGAAACTGAATTAAGGTAGTTTAGAGGATCATTCTAGGGTTCATTATTTTTCTGATGCCCAAGCAAACCCTAATAAAAACCCTTTTTGGCAAATCTTTTTCTGGGAAACCCGATAAATTGGAAAGAGAAGGTTAACCGTAAGTTTACATGCTATCTGGGTATTATCTTGTTATGTTTGATGTCATATTTTCTTAGACGAATTATTCATATAGAAAAATGTTAAATGTTACTTCATGTCTTAAAACTTTTGTGATACACAATTACTTCACGCGGGCCTAGGAGACGCCATCATGCAAGAATTTTAATCCTAAAACCTTTAAATGTTTTAGTCTTACTTTATTACTAACCCCAAAAGAAAACCCCAGTTATTTTATTCACATTTCTTAAGGGTAAGAAGAGTAATAAAGTCTTTAACTCATCTGAATTCTCTAGATAAGATGTTCCCCTCTAAAGCCGGCTGTAACATTCTTTCGTTAGAAAAGGGAAATTCTTTTACTTCTACCGGTAATTATTACGCTTCCTTTTCTTCACTCTAGGGAGAACCAAATTATGCTTTGAATAAAAAATGTAGTCTAATTATGTGAAATTCCTTCCCACTGCGTAAAAGTAAAGAAAAATTTAGGAAGTGTGTTAGGGAGGTATCTTTTCATGCCAATGTGACAGATTGTGGAACACCACAATTTCGTAATACAAAAATTTTCATTCAATGGAAAGGCTTAACTTTATATTTTTATTTGTGTAGGATTTTTAAGAGATTAGTGTACGAGTATATTCGCTACGTCTTCGGATTAGTACATGATGAGTATCTGAATGTGTAATCTTGCAGGTGTATTGGTATTGGGGGTGGTATGGTATTTGCAATTGAGATAATTAGATAAAATTATCTTGCGCATGCATTACTCAGATACTGACAAAGCAAGAGTAACTCTTTTTTCTAAAATTCGATTCATGGTTTTATTCTATTCTTTTTATAAATTTAGTTTAAAATATTTTTCTTGTGTATTATATACTTTTTCTCTTGTTTTAATATAAGAATTAAAAAAAGACTCAATTCTTGTAGTTATTGTCATTTTACATTCATGCAACCAGCTATTAATTCATTTCACAAGTATTAAGCATTAGGTCCTCCGGAAATTTCTGTTGATTTTTGCAATGGTGTGTGTTTGAACCTAGTTTTTAAAACTTCGTAAAAAGTATATTTTTATTTTTAATTTTGATATAATTTTTTAATACAATGTATGAGTTTTGAAATAATTATTATATTTTTCTTTTTTAAATGGCTGCAAATAACTGCAAATTTCGTTAGGTTGTACACAGGGGAAGATAAATATAATTAATTTATAGTAAAAGTTTTGCTGTGTATTGATGATGCTTAAATTATAATGACCCAGTTTCTTGATTGATTTTGTCTTTGGTTGCTTTTCAGGAGTTAAACCTTTTCCTTTTCGATAAAATCCTTTAATGAATCATATTTTATTTTCTTGTTTCGAGGAACTAAGTAAATTATTGTTCTAACTACAATTTTTCTGATGTCAAGAACAGCCAAAGTAGAAATCACCTGTACCAACTAGTGTGAAAAACAATTACTTTCAATCAGTATAACACTAAATATGTAAGAACACAATTTCATACAAATATCTTTCCACTGAAACATCATTTCCATGCAATTCCCAAAAACGGGCCCTCGTTCTGACAGGATCTCATTTCCTCCGCGCAATTCTGTAGGATCCCATCAGACGAACGATAATTAACCTCCGTCCGGTGGCAACGCCGTGGAATTTCCGCAGCGAGTGTGGCACTCCGGTGACAGTGACGGTGACTGGGAGGTAACGGGACGGGGCGATTTCAGGTGGCTTCGAGTGTTCTGCCACCAGCGTAATGGGTGTTCGGAAGGCCGTGCCGAAATGCATCGAAGAGGGGGAGGGTATAATGAGATGGGTTGGGATTTCTGTTTCGTATTACATTTCTGACAGCTTGTCATTGTTTTGTGCACTTTTAAGAGACATGTGAACGAGTTTGAGGCTAATGTTGTTCTGAAATGTAGGTTTGAATCAAGGTGTTTGAAATTTCAGATGTATCTGTTCAAAATAAACTCAATTTATTTGTTTTCTCACTGTTTTACATTGTGTATGCATGATGCTATTTCTGATGCTGCATGGCGCTATTTCTGACCAACTCTTTGCTTCTTCTCACATTGAGACTAGTTATTTGAAAGGAAAAGAAACTTAGTGGTGCAAAGTGACAATGCGGGATGAATGAAATTTCAAGTATACTTAAAAACATAGTTTAACGAATTTCTGCGGTTTGACATTAAACACTCTGTTTACATTTGAAAACAAAGGAAAGACACAACTTTTTTATAAATAGCACACACATAAGGAATGTGTATAATTGAAAATCAAGGAAAAAAATAGTTTTTTAAATAGAGATATTGAATTATATGGTAACCTCTAAGAATCAAATTGGAACTAAAAATATTCAAAAGATAATTTAAGGAGATTAAAAAAAAGAAGCACCATATATTTGAACTGATGAAACCATCATACTACCCTTATTAGAAAAAATTCTGCCCAACATTTTAAAATTTTTTTGAACAGGTCAAACAGGTTCTCAAGTCCAAATAAATTCAGGAACTACTAACTGTCTATGGACGGTTAACCGATGTAAACAACAACAAACAGTCCGACATTTTTAACTCTACAGGCTCATTTCCTCAAACAATTTTTGATTAAAGTACAGTTTTAAATGTTTTCCAAATAGTATCATCCATAGGATAATGATGAGCTTAGTAATTTCGTTCAGCTTTCTATCCATCAACTTAATCACAAAAAATATTATTAGATTAACTTTAATACGAATGGGTTGCTAGATTTTACGATTATCGCTCAATTTGGCGGTATTTACGTTTTGTTTCTGTAGTTTCGTTACACGAGTTTTTTGGTTATTTAGTTGATATCTTGATTATTTAACTTGAAATATATGCTCATAGATGTAAAATATCTAGTAAATATCTTAGTATATATCCAAAAAATAAGTTTTTACATATGTAAATAATAAACACTGGCGCACATTGGCGGCTGCTGGCGCTCTGAAAAGATGCCAAAGTGTAACCCGGAAGTGCTTAAAGACTCATTTTCACTACCGCCCTCTATACTGAGTTTGATGGCTGCTAACCATCCATTGATAAATTCCTTCTTTTTTTAGACAGCAATAATTTCCCCCCTTTCCCATAGAAAACTTCCATAAACAATCTTCCAAATTTTTATTCCCTTTAAATCCTATCTGCCAAGCCAATGATCAGAATTTCCAATACAATAAAAATGAAAAAGCATACAGTCCATCCAAAACATCCTTGTTTACAAAGGAAGCAAGAAAAACGACAGAGAGGCCGCCATATTGATCTATCCTCGACCATTTTGCTACCTTTCCCTTCCTGGCAAAACTTCTGTACCAATAAAAGGAGCACGGGGCTGATAGGAACGGAACGTTTTATTGCATTCGCTGCCCCATTAAACGGCCCCTGGGGTACGAGGAATAAAATTCAATAGGTCCTGGAACTTTCTCTCTCCAGGACATTCCTCTCGAGTTCTAATTCCCATTCCTTTCGATGACGAGCGGATGGATGAACTTTGTTCGAAAGTTCTTGGGAAGATGGATGAATGTTCTATTTTTGTTGTCCGAGGTGTTTGACGAAGGTTATCGTGTTTACAGATGCGTTGAGTGGACTATTCTTGGATATCTGCCCGATGATATTCCATTTGTTTGATTTCATACTTCATATTCTATGCTTAATATGCATTGTTAAGTAGTACATCGATGCAGTGAAATTGTTATCATTGTATGTATTAATAAAATTGCAGTATACTGTATAAGAAAGTTATAAAACCTGGATTAGTTTGGAACAAATTATGTGTGCTTCATTATAAAGTTTGATAATAACATTAGTTTAAAATCAATAGTTCTGTAAGGAGTAAGTAAAACCTAAAATTAGCCAATTTTCTTGGCTGTTTCTAAAATATTCATTCTTAATTTAGTTTGGATAATAAAGAATCTACTACATTTGGAAAAAAACCCAGAAAACAATAATTAAAAATGAAAGAACAAAAACATTAGGTGTAAGGGAACTATTTACGTGACAACCTCTTCGGGTATATTTTTATGAACTCAAGATTTTCCAGCATGTCACTAAATTAGAAAAACCATTACTAAGGCAATTAAATATTTTATTTAAAAAAAATCATTACCACTCAAGTAACGTTATTTAACAATTAGGTTTGCCAATTAAATGAATAGAGCATCGTCCTAACTCCTTAAACTTAACTCCATCTTGCCATTAAGTATATTTCCTGTGCGAGTTTATAGGAGACAGGGGATCGCTTCACCAGTGATTAGCTAACTCCACTTTAACGCTCTTGAATATACTCAGATACGGAATATTCAGAGATCTGAAATTCCAAGTGGGATTGTATACGTCGCAGCTAAGATTATAAGGCTTTAGAAGTAGCATTTAGGAAGAGATTCATCGCATCTTGGGTTTAATCTGGGGCTGACTCGTCTTCTTAGTAGGTATTTGAATTTATATACATTGCAATTCCATGGAAGAGTGTTAAAAGCATAACAATAAAAATGCCTCCCAATTATTTTATTCAAAATACACGCGAATCATTTAAGAAAACAGTTATTTTAACTGGAAGAGATATTATTTTGTTTCTTACTGTAACACTCTTAAGACTAAATGTGAAGGCCAAGATTTATATAAGTAACCGTTCAAAGGATATGTTTTGCTTCAAAGCCGTTTTGGTAAACCGACGAATTTTCCTTTAAACATTTTTGTGAAAAGACTAACGCTTAAAAATTCTCATCGTATGTTTTGAAAGTGATGGATTAGTATTCCTTTTTTCATATTCTGCTAAATTTTTACTAAAAATGCTTTCAAAGAGGAGGAAATAAATATCTACATTGAAGCAGCATTTCAGGAATAAATTTTTTGGATACATAGGTTAAACTGAAATACTTATAAATAACAACCCGAAACTTAGAGTTAAAATCTAATATGAGATTTTCATCTTTCTTATCAACTTAATTCTTGGTAATTTCCCCTACTGTAAGAAATATTAATAGGTATTTTTAGAATGTGGGATGTTTTGTTAAAATTAAAAATATTTATTTTTTGATAACTTTTTTACTTACAAGAAGTTATATTACGTTTATTAAATGAACTCAATGACATCTCAGTCTCTACTTTGATTACTCTACAAGTCTACATCAATTCTCTACATGAAATAATCATGTACACATTATGTTGAGAAAAGAAAAACAACCTATAAAGAAAACCAGCACCCCTTAGTAACATCATATTACCATCCTACTCTACACCAGTTTCCAACCTGCAATATAAATTAAGAGCTAAACAATTTTCGCTCAGTTTAAATGAGAAATAAAAGAGACTCTTTTTCATAACATCAACACCAAAAAAACACAAACTCTCACCTTCCAGTACATAAATTTTGTGAAAAATTGTCTAGCGTGTTCATTTTAAAGAACTTTATAAGGGTAGTGGGTATTTATTTTTCATCCTCACCTCTCAAGTACGGAACGAAGTTAAAAGATACTTACGACCCCCAAACGTCGCATTACCATTTTTGTCTCAACTCCCTTCTAAAACTCACAATTCACTATTAACCCTAACATTCCCTCGCAGCCAAACCAATCCCCCATTAGAGGTGAAGTATCTATACCTCTCCGCCATCCACGGCAGTATATATTCGCAGCATGTGCGACCGATCCCAAGGCTCTGGTCATTAAGATCTCCGCCGCCGATAGTCGTGTCACGCCACCTAATTGGCACAGAGAGAGGGTGACAGAGGGTTCGACGGATCTGTCTCTGTCCCCCTGATGGGAGGGATCGTTTGCAAGCGGTCACGAGAGATAAGGGTTCGTTTCATCGATCTCTGGTGGGATGGAAGATGTTGGTGAGGTTTGTTTGTTTTTGGACTCAAGGTTGGGGATGAGGTATGGTGTTTTTTGGTATTTGGTATTTTGCTGGTGTTTTTCCTGTAATGTGACGCGGGAGAGGTATTACGGTCTGTAGTTATTCCTATACTGCAACGTTTCTTGAACTCAGTACGTCACAAATGCGGAAGGAGAAATCGGTAAACACGAAGCCTGTTGGGTTGATAGAAGGAGTTTCGGTACGCAAATCGTGATTGAAAAGCACCATATATGCAAGGGTTTAACAAAATAATCATATTTTTAAATTGACGTTCTTTATTTCACTCAAAATTCAGACAACCGCGATGGGAACTACTTTGTTTATTAGTGACGTCGTAGGGTCAAGTTAAGTTGCAGTCTAGTATAGACAGCAACGTTAATTGACCCTAATATGACGTCACTAACAAACAAAGTAGTTCCCATCGCTGTGTCTGAATTTTGAGTGAAAAGAAGAACGTCAATTTAGATTTATGATTATTTTGTTAAACCCGTGTTGTATAGTGCCTTTTTATCACGATTTGCGTACCGAAACTCCTCCTAGAAACCCAACAGGCTTTTGTGTTTACCCATTTTCTCCTTCCGAGTAGTGACTTACTGGATTCAGGAAACGTTGCAGTCGAGTATAGGGGTTTTTTTGTGTGCAAATAGGAGATAGAGATTCGTTATTCCTTCAATGTTTTATCTAGTTATGGTATCAACTCAACAAATGGGATTTTTACAGGCTGAAATATCTCACCATACGGATAGATTTTTTGATCCTATATACAACCTTCTAATAATATTGTTTTCTTATATTGTGAATTATATTGACTTGGGAGGTATAACTGTTCAACCGCATTTAACTGTATTTTAAATTGATGCATAATCACAAAAAACACAAAACTGATAAACATAAAACTCAAAAACACAAAACATATAACCACAAAACAGGTCGTTACCTCAAGTGCAATGTTTCATTTGGGGTATCAATATTTTATAGTGGAACCTACAATTAATTGAGAAACAATTAAAAAATAGAAACAAGGGATAGACCAAACAAAATAACATCTTCATCTGAGTTACTTATTCCCTCTTATTCTACCACCCTTTAACCTCATTTTGCTTATCCTTAGAAAATACTTTATTATGGGGAAATTATTAATTTCTTGATAAAAAGGGAGATTTATTTGGGAAAATGTATTACTTTATAATCTGATGCACTCCTTTGATATCAAACCTGGAACCCAAAGATATTCTCGAGTATGGATCTTTCGTTTAGAATTAACCTAAAAATCTATTCGTCGCCCAGAAACTAATTCCCAATTCAGCTTATTTTATTTTGAATTTGCTAATTGTTTACCTTGCTCATGAAATACGCTCAAGTAAGTAACAACTTCTTCAGATTGTTTGTCTCCTTTCGAATTAGAAATAAAATTTAAATAATTTATTGCTTTAGAATTTGGATAAAAATTAATGAGCATGTTCAAATATTTTTTTATTTACATTTTTTTAATAAAAAATATTAACTAAAATTTCTGAATTTAATTTTTAACCTTTAACTGCTGCCATACGTTTCACAGACCTCGAGTTGAATTTCATGGGTCATTTCACCCCTTGAAAGGAATAATGATATCTGTCCTTATCAGTACCTTCCTAGAGTTTAACTTTTTTTTTATCATTTATCTCTTTTAAAAGTAAACTATTATTACTGCGATTTATGTCTAGTATGTACTTATGCCATGTTGAGATTGTGTTTCTTATAATTAGTTTTTAAAATTAATACTTTACAGTCTTGCCTTCAGTTTATTTCGTTATTATAGTCTGTTTATTTAGAATTGGCGCCTGAAACAGGATCAAAAACGCTCAATAATGCTTCATAACGGTCATCACACAACTTCAGTGACCGATTTTTTTACAGTATTTTATCTACTTCGGTTTCGGCTGCCTTGTCATTGCAGAAGAAAATGCTTTCGATGATAATTACAATAGTAACTGCTTCTAATACATTTCGTCTCAGGCGCCAGTTCTAAATGAACAGACTATAGTTTACTGTATTAAAGGCTGGAATAAGTAAATGTCTCTTTATTAATTTTAATTAAAATCAATCTCAACTAATATTCTAAAGTTGTACATAATTTAGATTACTGTTTTGTCAGTAATATCTTTAGAAAACTAAAATAAACATTAGAAATTTGTTGTTTTATTCTAAATACGTCTAAAAATAACTTGCGTTAAAATATACTCATGTCAAAAAGTTAACAAAAGACACAGTTCGTGAAACAAACACGACGTAAATCACACACTCAGTCAACCGCAAACAAAAAGCCCTCGTTTACAAAATCAACCGAATCAAATAACCATCAAGAACATCCCGTCGAAGTGGTTGATGTCCCACACGAAGAACATTATTCATCCACGTGAAACATCATTCCTTCCGAGCCAACGCACACCCACCCCTTTTTCACCAAAGTGTATCAACAAGGCAAAGAGAAAAAAAATCCGCTGACGTCTCCAATGGTCCTTATTATTAGGAAAGGCTTGTTTTGACAGCTGAATTATAGAATTCGCCCCCAAGCACCGGGAAAGAATGATAATAATAATAATGGAAAGAAAAGAAGGAGGTTGTCGCTCGGTTCTAAATGCCTCCTGCAAGTGACATCTGTCCTTCCTCCCACCCCTTTGAGCAAGGGACAAAAGGCCATTCGATTTGTGGGGGAAGGTAGGGGTGCAATTACCTGGGGTTTATTAAAGGATCGGGTGTGCTGACATAGTTTTAGGAAAGGGAGAAGATTTTGTTGGATTATTTTGAGTAAATAGGGAAAAGGTTTATAAGCTTCTATTTGGAGTTTTGTTTGCCTGGGAAGAAGAGGTGTCTAATTAGGTGAGTCTATAATTAGGTGTTGTCTGAAGTAATTATGGAAGCTCTTTTGAGATTAAGATTGATAATGGTTCTTAGACTTTCAGGAAAAGTTATGAGGCATTTTTCTTGGAATAGATTTGGTACTGACTCACTTTATTAGGTGTGCTAGTTTTAACAATGATGCTGTAAAGTTTAACTTAATTACGTTTTAGTTTTAATAATACTTGTATTTCTTTTTTCTGCCTTTTTAAAAGTAAAAAGTTAAATATTTGTGAAAGTCTTTTTTCTCTGATGGTTTGTTTAACAGAAAAGAAAACAAGTTTATTTGGTTTCCTCCAGTAAGGAAAAATCATGTCTCCTGCAATATTTTCCTTGTAGATAATTAGATAACGAACTCGAAGCAGTATAAAAATAGCTCCTATACAGGATTTTTAAAATTCAAGGAAAATATTTTCCTACATTCAATCTTTCATAAAAATATTCATAACTATAAGAAAACAACATACTCTCTACACAAAATTGCCTTTTCATTAGTTAAAATAGTTTTCTTTAGGAGATTTACTTGGTAAAATTGATTACTATTTTATGAGAGCCTAAATTTATACTTCAGCCAAAATATCTGTCGAAATATCCACGCAACAACATCCCAATTCATTCTCCCTCGCAATTCACCAATAAAAACACCCATCACACTTTCCCAAAACCCTACCTTCCATAAAACAAAAGCATTTATAGTACCATCTCATCGAAAAAATACCCAACACATAACCTCCCCATCCTTCAAAAACACTCAGAGATATCTCCTCAATTTCCTTCCAAACTCCCCAAACCACGAGGTCGGTCAAGAAGCAACCGACCACCGCTCCAAAAAGATAACACTTTCCCATTCCACGAGGGGCACACTCACTAGTAGCAAATGACACGAATAGAGTACTTTTCCTTATTGCCCGGGTAAAGTACCCCTCCCTGGAGAAATCCAAATGATAACAGGGGGCCCGGAGTTTTTTTTCACTTATCCTAATATCTTTATGGTGGCCATCCCTCATTACGATCTGTGCCCCGTCATCATCGTTTTCTGTCTTTCCTTCTTTCTTTCTATCTCTGTTACGTGCTTTGTTTGAGCTGAGGAGGTTGGTTCTTATTTTGTTGCTGGGGTTGTTGGTTACGAGTTGGTTTTTTTTTGGATTGGACGGGGATCGCTTCGATTCGAAATGGGGGTATTTCGTTGAATTTTTGTAATTTTAATTTTTTCTAACTTGTCCCTATTTTATCTTTGGGTACGCCACTCTTTTAGAAGTTACAGTTCTTTTTTTAGTTTTGAATAAATAAAGTTTCAACAAGGAAAAGTCAAGTCAACCTTGTTTAGCCATTATTAAAGTTTAGGTTTCATTTATTTTTTTAGAAACTAGTTTATGTAATTTATTTTATTTCTATAAATACTTTTCAATTTCAAATTCCTTTCAGAATGATAAATAAAAATCTTAAATAGTAATGGAAATCTTCAAGAGAAGTTTAGTATTTAAAATCAAAGTCTTTTAGCTGAAGAAAATGTTTTTGGCACTGTGTTTTAATGAATATTTTTGAAAATTTTTTTAATGTAGATAATATAATCTGATGGTCTTCTTCATTTTTGTCAGAATGAACATTATTTATAATAACGGGTATAGTAACGAAGAATAAATAAACAATTCATAGTTTTAATGATAATTCAAATGGGATTTCTTCTCTTTCAATTTGAGTTAACTTTGAGTCGAAACAGTAAAAAATCCAATAAATATTAAATTATAATTTTAAATTATACTATGGGAATGACCAAATCAAAAGTTATATTTATTGAAAGCTGGTTTAAACAAGTTAAAACATTAAGAATTTAGAAAGTAGCAAAAATCTATACGCGCCACAACACTATCGATTATTTATAAGAGAAAATAGAATACAGATCGCTTAATTTCTTTTACCTTTCATTTAGTTTCTTTTCCGCAAACTTTTTATGGTCACATTACATAAAAATCTTAAAATTTAGGAAAGCATACATTTCTACAAAAAAAAATAAAAGAGAAACTTAATGATGTATTTAAGTACCCTAATATCTTCAAAACAATTACAGAAAAGGGTTTGATGAGAATCAATTAGAACCATAACTCATCTTTCATCTACTGCTCGGGACGCAGAACTTTCTTGAAGGAACTATTTCTTTCTCTTCTTTGATCCAGTCTTCCAAATTACGCAGAGCTTACTTCCCCCGCCCTGTGTTATCTTTGGTTCGTAACAACGTGCTCTGTTTGCTCCAAGCGAAGATAAATGTTTTCGTTCGCTTGTTTTTCTATTGTTTTCCACTGACTTTTCGCGATTTGTTTCCTTGCCTCGGGATAAGCTAGTGATTGGGGAATCGGTTTGATTTATTTTTAAAGATTGTTTAAAGCGTTATCGATATTGTGTTTCGACTTTTTGATAGTTAATATCAGAGAGAGGTTAAGGGGAACTTTTTTAACTCTTTAAAATAACATTCAATTCTTTACTCTAAACAATTACTCTCTTCTAAAGAAAACAATAAATTTCGTGTTGAAATGAATTTAGCTGAAGGAATATATTTCTATTCTCGTTGTGTATTTGAAAGAAATAGATATATATTTCCCTTTTTCACTTAGCAATCTGATAAGGATTTATAGTTTATAATATTTTCCAAAGTCTAATAAATATCATGGCTCGACAAAATATCGAAAATATTACATGGAAGAACATCTTAATAAATTACTGATCGCTTGATCTGTGCACATGATATTAAAATGCACAATGAATTTATGTTAAAGTTTATAAAATTTGAACAAACCTTAAAACCTTTAAAGTGAAAAAGTTTATCTTTTCGAAAGATTCTTTGTTTTGATCAGGCAATACAGGTACATCTCTCACCCTGAAGGTTCATAAGATGTAGGGGTACAGGAATCCAACATAATATTTTGGAAATTTTTCTCTTAGTTCAAAATATTTCGCCGTTAAATAACAGAACTATTTTTAACATTCATGTAACTTATAACGAAAACTAATATAGGCATCGTATGCTTTTATCCTCATGTGCTGTGGCACCAATGAATTTAGTTCATGTTCTTATAGTTGAAAGTTCTTTTGTTTCTAATGGATTTTAGAAATATAATTATTGTACAATGCTTTACAAATAACTAACTTTCTAACTTTGTAAAAATAGTAACTTTAAACTCGGTCTTTATACTCAACACTTACAAAGGCCTTTTTACTCAAATTTCAAAGTAAACTTTGGAAAACTTTATCGTTTCAAACACAAATTATATACATTTAAACTGACACGACACCCTCGATTGAGCCCTTTGTAATTATCGTAAATGCATTTACTGGATAGCCTTGAATCATTCCAAATGTGCGCAATAAATTAGTAGCTCTGAATTTGCCTAATTGACCGAGCGTCAAGAGGAGACGTAGCCGATGGATCTCATCCGTCCTTATTATGTAGTCCTCTGGCGCAGTTAATACTCTGAGGATAATACTCATCCTTTTAACATGAGTCTTCCCATGGGCTAGTGCGCTTTAGCAAACCCCTTGATACTTAAAACTGAAATGTATCGTGTTGAGTATGTAAGGAATTTGTTACTCGTTTTTCCATGCTCACGCACAAGGACATTTTTATGATATATTAGATATATATAGAGAACACTTTCTTATAGGATTTATAGTGTAGTTATTTTTTATAGATTTACGGCTGACGGCCATAAAAAGTGCTGGAAGTAATAAAGATGCTTTTTACCACGCATAAGTCCCTTATAATCAAAAACAGTGTTAAAATTGAGTTATTATTTGTTATTAAGTATTGTCATACCACAGTTGAACATAATTTAGCTGTATGAATTTTTCCGTTTAGAATTCTGTTGCACAGTTTTCAAACACTTATACTAAGTTAGAGTACAGAAATTTTAGATAATAATGAAGACAATGTTCCCTTATTTATCTTTTCATATGAACTAAAATCCATATAAAATGTAATTATTACCTAAAAAATGCATTGGAAACCTATTAAAATGAATCAACAGGAGACCTCAGTAACAGTTTACTAAAACTAAAAGTTCGCCGTAAACAATTTCATTGAAATGTTAGGTGCTTAGTAAGAAGTAAGAATAAGAGATATTAAAAATTACATTGAAATACAACAAAAAAATACACAATTTTATGTGCTTAGTAATGAAAAGGTTCAATAGAACCGAGAGTCCACAATCCAAGGGCACAACTATGCTTCAATCGTCAAGTGTAGAATACAGCTATTGTGTTTTCTTTGTATCTAGGTAAATGCATCTTCCAGTACCAGAGCCACCAGGGGGCGTCGGGAAACTTCTCCTCCCCCCTCTTCCCCAGCAACTACTCCGAGTCCCTGGAGTGCGTCTACAACTTCCAAGGGAAAGAGCACGAGACCCTCAGGCTCACCTTCCACGACTTTGACCTCGAGCCCCCTTTCAAAAAAGGGTAGGACCCCTTTCGCTTCTAGTCTTATTAACAGTTACTATGGGTGGGGTTTCTTAAATCTCATCAGTCTAGTTATTTTAAACTAATAGTTCAGTGTTTAAATTATTGCTTTGGCTCAAAATTCCCATTGTGTTATTTCTTTTAAACGATAATTTCATTAAACGTATAAATTATGTTTCTGAATGAAAATTTCATGAAAAATTAAAACTATGTGCGTACAGTTAGAAAAGCATGGAGATACTCAAAAATCTTAAAAATTCATATAAAGGGAACCTGGAGTAAGTTTTGAGGTGAAAGAAATTTTATTAGAAAATTGGGCTGTAATTTTCTACTCAATGAAAAAGTTAAATGCTTTTTACAAAAGGTAAAAAAAAAACAAATTAAAAATTCCCGAAGAGTAGAAATTTATATTTAAAAGGAATTGACGGTTTAGAAGGCAATTTAAATTACTTTTCCTCCCTCTTTATGAATAAAACGAAAAAAAACTCAATGCTTGGGGCGTTAAAAAATAGATGTCTTATTAAATTAACTTCTTAGAAATACAGTCTCGTGTAGTCTGTAGTCTCACGATAAATTAACCTTTCAGAATAGCGAACGCCTTTTTAAAAAATAAGAACTTCACTACTCTAATTAAATGCCAGTATTTTTTGCAAATCATTTCTAACATCATCACTAAAAGTTTGAAGATGGTTTCGAAGACAAAATCACATGAAAAATGCTTTGGTTTTCCCTTATAGCATTGTGCCTGTAAAACTGTTTTTACCACTATAAGACAAACTCAGCAGCAAAAACAACTCTCCAGTGTTGAAAAGGGAGAGGGAATAAACGTACGGATCTCATTCCGGGAATAAAAGTTCAAACCGTTTACAACTTAACCTGCATAAAGCAAGCTTGTTTACCACTAGAACTCAGTTTTAACATGAAGATAAAAAAATCATTTGGTTGGTAGGCACAATATTAACTTCAGTCCTGGTCACTCCATATTTCTATAGGATTAATGTAAATCTCGGGGGTCTAGGTTGGATCAAAACCCGCTCATAATGAGCAAATCCCGGATGTACCGAGAAATACTGTTTCAATTAATTTGCATTAATTATGTCATCAAAAGGTTGTACTGTGTATCACTCATGCAAAATAAATCATTTCCTTACAAGAGAGAGAATAAGGTATACAATTTTTTTTTTACTTATTTTGAAGATTTTCGTTCTTTTATTAAGAGATCTTTTATTGTTGGTTACTTCAGTAGGTATATTACAAACAATAGAATTTTTATAACCTGATTATAACAAGGAAAAATCTGTGGTCCCATCGGACACGTCATAAACGGATTAAATTGTGCATTTTTGGAGAGTCTTGTCTCCTTAGTCATCCAGCTGCAATGAAAAGTGTTCTGTCCTTGACATTGCACTCATAGATAGCTCAAACGAGACGTCTATTATTCTCCTTAGGTGCCTGACGGACTACATCGATGTCTCTACCATCACGATCGTGGGCAACAAGTTCCTGGTGGGGCGGTACTGCGGGCGCGACATCCCCTCCTCCATGCTCTTCATGAACCCGCACGCGGAGATCATCTTCAAAACCAACCTTGTCATCCACAGCAAGGGCTTCCACGGAACCTACTTCTTCCAAGACGAGAGTGAGTATGAATCAACGGGTTCAAAATAAAACGACAAAAAAACCCTAAATAGTGGAGTCGCTTGTGTCAAAAACCAATGGTGTAAAAAAACTTTTGGCAGAAGCTTAGTGAGTGGTATCATTCGATTCGAAATGACATCTACATTAACGGGGTACCGGGTGTTTTTCAGAATTCCGTCTAAGGGGTTTCTATGACGTCATGAATGCAAGATGGCCGCCGCAGGAAAAAAGCTGTAAATGGCGATCTAGGGATGTTATTGGAATTATTGTTGGACAAAAAGCTCAGAAATATATACTTTTATAGAATAGCTACAGAAATAAGCATCTAAATCGGTTGAAAATGGCGTTTATAACGTTAAAAACCAAAAAAATGGCTATTTTCACCAAAAATACAGTATTTTGTCATATAATACTTTAAATAGATGCTATTTTCAACGAGAATGTTATGAAAGTATGTTCATAATAAAAAAACCAACAATGGAAATTTCATTGGTGGTCACAAAAGGCGGATATGACGTCAGAAATCCAAAATTGCTGCCACAAAATAAATAAGCCCCAAAATTGAGGGAATAAATCCGTTTCCATAACAATCGTCACAATATTGTACGACGTCAGAGAGTGTATGAAGAGTACGTTCTCGCTATATGTGGGTCCTAAAGTCCTGTGATTGGTCATTTCACATTTCACAGTGTACCATGGGTCCAGGTCGTCTGAAGACGTACCCTCCCCTTTAGACACATGGCAAAATTGCAGAGGGGTGATGGATCGTGTCGCTATCTATCATGTGAGGCATAAATCGGAGTCCTGCCATTTGGGTCTTCCAAGTGACACAAGGCAAAACTGCTTTCGGCAGCAAAACCTACTAAGTGTAGATTCTGTTTGGTTGCAAAAGTTGCAAAATCAAAGTCTTAAGACTTTAGAACAAGATATAATTATACATTGTTCTATGAATAAAAATTAGTAGTTTAGAACTAAATTCACTTCTTAGCAAATCAAGTTTTCCATATTTCTATTTTTGATTCCCTTGACCAGGTTACTAAACATTCTAACTGCCTTTCATATAGTTGCCAGTCTACTGAATTTGATAATAAAAGAACCTGATAAATTCACAGTTTCACCCATTTATTGGATTAGTAGTTAAGACTACTAATAGTAGTAGTTGTAGTACCTACTTATTCCAGATTCCTCACATTAAAGTACAATATTTTGCTATTTCTTTTACTTTAAGTCAAAAATCCTGTTTTTATCTCTTTTAGTTGTTACAAAAAAGTTTAAAGTTTAAACGTTCCTAAACGCTGAAAAAACTATTAAATTAAAACAAAGAAAAGTATAGGTATTCAATTGGTTTTTTAACTGAGCGATTCACTTTTTGTGATAATTTCCTAAAGAACCTCCAAGGCTTGGAAAACCCTTCACGAGTATTCTTCATATATTTAATAACTTTTGTTTCACTAGAATATAAAATGTAATAAAATATGCTCAGAAAAATTCTCTGCTCTTGGGGGCTATAAATATTCACATATTCACGAATATACTTCAAAAATTATTATGTTTACTTTTTTAACAATATTTTCTGGAAAAATATTCTCGTTTCGAGTCTTTATGCCTCAGCCATGTAAAATATCTCGCTTATTGATCCTGCAGCTTAACTATAAAATGAGTTACGAAAAGTAAACAATTTTCGCGCTTAATTAACTGATAAATTTTGCCGTCCAATGGCAAGAAGAGAGGGAATAATATCCCCTTAATTTAACGGCTTAACAACATTTTACCCCTCATAATTAGAAACTATTAAAGCGGGGTAAATTATAAGAGTGATACGCCCTTCAAAACTAAGGGGGCTTATGTTTCGGAAACAAGAAAAAAAAAGAATATCGAATTCAGTTACGCAAAATCGATTGGGAGGAACTATGATGAGGAAGCAATGAAAAAATCGACGGGACATTTAAAGGACATCTTTTAATGGGAAAATAATGAAAACTAGGGATTTATTTTTTTCTTCTTCTTCTGGGGAGGTATTTTAATTTGAAGCTAATGAATCGTTCATTTCGGGGTCCTTTATTAGCGGTTTTTAAAAAATGCTTTATCTTCAAAGACAACAAGACGGTTTGGAAAGTTAATTGGTATTAATTTACTTCTTGGGTATCACATTAATTGAGACTTTAGTATGTAACTTTAGATACCTTGCGCTTTTTTATTTGTTTTTATCTGCTATTCAGCTTTAGAAAACAATAAAAATCCCAATGGCTTTGCGGATTAGTTCCAGTTCCAGGAAAATATTTTTGGTCTGCTGATATAAATGATTGATCGAATACAAATTATGAGGACTTTTCAACTTTAAAATACTTAAGTATAATAAAAATTTATAAAATGTAAAGTAAATATAGGTAATAAATACTTTGAAATAAATAAGCAATTCGAATAAATTTAGTAAGTATGGTTGAGAGGATCTTTTGAGACTGACCCGACGGACCAGAGAAATGTTTACAGTTGTAGATCGAACCATTTTAGGGGATGTCAGACCAACTGGACACTTGAGATTAACGAAGCTGGGTACAGTATTATCAAGTTAACAATGTGAACTGTTGAAGTGTTGGTATAAAGTGATTTAGATTTTTTTTTGTGCTGGTACTTCCATATCACAAAGTTAAAGGAGTGCTTATAAATTTCATGTTGTAGAGCTTTCTAGGTAAAAACTAATGATGACATTGTAAAAATATTAATGAATATGGTTTTTACAAGTTTTTGAAATAAAAATTTCATTATATATTATGGAGAGACACTTATATTTAGCATAAAGTAGCATTTAATGTGAAATAAATTAATTCATCTTTTATTTAGGAATTAGGATTTGTGTGTGTGTGTTTGTGTTTAGAAAACTTAACCCAACTTTAACTTAACTTCTGCTGTGTATGCATAGTACTTATTATTTTTATATAAAAAATCATACGGAAAAGTTGCAGGTAATGTCTAATCTTATTTCTTAAAAAATGTTTAAGATTGTGACTGGTGATCACCGTAATTCTTTTTAACATTTGCTAGATAAACAGCTAGCAATATAAAACGAAATACAGCTTTCGAAGAAACATTTCTTCGAAAGCTTTGTCTACAGCATCGAGATAATTTCTGGGGGATCAAAAGTTTGATCCTCCAGATACAGAGAGAACAAAACAGTGAACCCTGATGACAAAGGGAAGGATGTCATCAGAAAAGGAGAACTCAATATCTGCTGCGTCGAAGATAAATTTGATTCCTTTCTCTCCAATAACCTTTTCGGGACAAATTGAGAGTGTCACTGGAGTCCATTTTATTTGCTTCCTGGATGTGAAAGCCTCTGAAAAAGAATTAGATACATGGCCGTCTGATAGATGTGTCTATTATATTTCTTCAGGCACTCTGTCTCGCTTATATATTTGTAGGGCTTATTATTATTGTTTGGTTTTCCTCTGCTAATTTGTTAGTGTCAGAAATTTGCTTCGTTTGTAAAGACTGTTTTGCTATATTGAGCCGAATTTATAAGTTATATGACACAAATAAAAAATGTTACACGCGTAATGGTTTCTTAAAATAAGAAGTGTTTTGTGGCTAAAGTCATGTATTATTTTGTAATTTCGATTTTAAGCTAAATAAATTTAACAGTTTTGTTTTAAAATAGAGCATTCGCACATGACGTCACTGGAGGACAAGAAGCGGGATTACAGCGGCCGTTGCTACAGCGGTTGTCAGGGGCGGAGTCTTGTGATTGCAAATGCTCCAATTCGCACATGACGTCACTGGACGACAAAAACAACGTTACTAAGGCCGTTGTTAGGTCCGAGTCATGTGATTGAAAATGCTCTACATTTCGGAGGTTCCCAAACTCGAAAGTCGGTCCCTGCAAAGTGACATAACAAAACTAATTGAATCGACGATTTTTTAAAATTATTTTCTTTGCATAGATTGATCTTTATTTCTAATTCGATTTCTAATCATTAAAAAATATTCAATTTAGTAAATTAATTAATCAATGAAAAATTATAACGCGTCTCTGAACTCCCTTAAAATTTAAAGTCGCATGTAATCCAAGCAATCATTTGTTTTTCGATGTTGTTTAACCCTCACAAATAAACAAATGTCCTCTTACGACACACACTTGTTCTTTCAGAGGACATTCCTCCCCCTCGGTCCACTGTGAACGTGAGCCAGTGTGGAGGGACGGTGTCCGGCAAGGGAGGGGTGATCGTGTCCCCCGGATACCCCTATTACTTCCCCAAAGACGTTGAGTGCATCTGGCTTCTGAGGGTGGACTACCACCGCAAGATCTACGTCAGACTTCTTCAGTTGCAGCTGTATGGAAGCATAGGTGAGTCTTCATTTATATGTCTTGTGTTTGGAATAAACTTATCAAAGTCACGTTCCCAAAAATATTTTATCCTAAAATAATTCAATGTATGCTTTTGACACCCATTGGGATATTAGGAATTATTCTACGCTGTGTTTTCACGTTCTTTTTAAATTATTGAAATTAAATTGACTGTTTAGATGTTTAGAATTAATTTTTCTCAATGGGTTTTACAATCCTTAATCCATGAAATTCATTCTTGGCTTTACCAGCGGCTACCTGTGAACAGTAGCCATTGGATGTTATATTTGAAGGGTTCAAGTTCAATGCTGTGAACTTTGATTTGAGTAGTAGTTTTATAGGCTCCACTTACAAGCCAATTATAGTATACTGTTTACTTGGGAAAATACCACACTATTAAAAGAAATAAGAGAAAATCAAATCCTTCCTTAATTCAAATTTATGATATTTTTTTTATTTACATCATATTTATTCTGGCTAGCTCAAAAAAGGGGGGGTTTGAAGAACATAATATCTTCCTACACGAAATGTTCCGAGTTTGATTGAGATCTGATCTAGGTACTCAATAATTCTTTTCATGTACCACTCAATAATTTCCAACATAATTGTTTTCACATTTTTCTACTTTGTTAAGATTTACGTATTAATATAGCTGTCCTCAAAATGGGTCAAAACCTTCAAGAAGTTTTAATAATTCAATATTCTATTTGATTCTTGGATTCTTTTTGCCACACCTTTCCAATTAGATAAAATTGTCCTCCCCTAAACATGGTCTCAAAGCACTTTAGCAAACAATATCTATATAGCATTTCAACAACGGATAGAATAGCCTCCGAGTCTGGTTTACCTCAGTGTCTTGTTATCAATGGTCAACCTTTACACCTCTATGTCATAACGGATGTTTGATCATTTCTACATTAGAGGGAAATTCTGTTTGACGGTTGTTATATAATTATGTAAACCCTTTCTGGGGATACCTAAGGTAATATATCAACACATTCTTAACGCATCAAAATTAATCATCTTGTATTTAATCTATCTTTTCACTTATTTTTTTCTCTTATTATTAAATTACATTTTTAAAATCATAAATCTTCTGGTTGATTTGGTTAAAAAAGTTTGATAAATGAACCACTCTCTTTTAAATAAAATTTTAATTTTGAAAAACTTTATTAAAAGCTTTGTGACACGATTTCTACTATGAATTTGATGGTTAATCATTGCAAAAAATTCCAAAATCCTTAACACATTAATATGTTTTTTTAAATATGTTTAACATGACTGTCCACAGCCAACTGTGCTGAAGCGGAACTGACACTGTACGATGGCTACTCGAGCATCTCCTTCAACCCCAAAGTTCTGCACAAGTACTGCGGAGACCTGCGCTACTACAAAAACGTCGAGGAGCAGACGCAGCTATCCGCCAGAAACAGGCTGCTGCTCAGGTAACATTCCACATTTATTTTATGTTTACAATAAATACACAGAATCTTAAACATTAGACAATTAAACGGCTTCTGATTTCTCCAAGTTGTTTTACTGGATTACGACTTTTATAAATCCGACCTTCTTGATCTGAATCTAAATAGCCGTAGTAAAGTCCGACTGCCACAAGAAAAACTTATTTCTCATTAGTTGTTTAACAGGAGACAGTCTTTCTCGTGGAGGCCATGTCATTTTATAACTTCGTATTATTAATCAATTGTTAATCAAATTTTATTATCAAATAATAAATGCATATTGTCCATAAAGGGGCACGCGCAGTTGCCCTTCTATGTGACACACAAATTACACAAATTGATATTATTTAACTAATTAAAACACAAAAGTTAGATAAAAGTAACAAAACAGGAACAGAACAAACGCATACACAAATCACATAAAATAAATACCCTTATATTTAAGAAAACTAAATTAAGATAAATTAAGCCAAATAAAATATTAATACCCCCTTCCCTACCTAACTAAATGATCCATTTAAGAAAAAAATATTTCAGAGCTCCAAAAACTCTAATCATAATTTATAGTTATTATAGTTATAGTTTATAGTTATTAGATTTATAGTTTTTATTTATTAGGCGTCGATTTGTTTAAACAGTTATTTAAATTTGGAAGTTTATTGAAAATTAAAGGACGATATATAAATAATATTTTGAAAGTAAGAAGTTTTTCTGATGAATATACATTTAACATTTTAAAGAATCTATTTTGAATAGTAATTACAGGTAATTTATTTGATGCTGTAATGTAATGTATTTGATGCCTCCACGGAATAGAATGTATTAATTAAATCATAGTAAATCCAACGAATAGATTTTAGCGTAAGCTCGAACATAATTAGAAACCTTTTATAACAGATTGATCTTGAGTTGCAATTTTACCTCCATGCATCATCACTGACATCTGAGTGATTTGGTTATATTCTTATGAAGGTTACGTTTTAAGTATGGGCCATTACTTATATTATAAACTAGATATACGCTTTTCCCTATGTGGTTTTTTTGTACTTTATCTTTAAAAAACACGGAGCTTAGTGATTCTGACTCCGCAAATCCTTTTTATATAATTGTTTTCAAATTTTTGAAAACTTATAATATTTTTCCTGAATTTTCTCAGACACTTCATCTTGAGTTGACGTAATTACATTATGATACCAAGCTTTAATATCTTTCAAGATTTAAATTCTAAGGATAATAGACTTCTCATTTTATAGAGTAAGATACAACGAAAAAAAAACAGTTCAGGATTTTAAGTTCATACATCAAAAGTTAATGGACTTTTCTAGAGAAAAATATTTTAGGTTTTAATAATCTTTATTAATCCATAAAAATATAAAATTGAGATTTTAACAGGGTCTGATACAAAGTTTTCTTTTAAAACAAAGTATAATTATATTTTTACGTTCTCTGATTTTTACGTTTCTTATCGACTGATACGCAATATTTATTTAAAACTAATTTCAAATTCTGAAATTTCAAAGATTCTAAAGAGGATGCATTTCTGACCAATTAAAAGTCTCTTACTCTCCTTAATATCTAAAACTGTTCATGTTGGGCCCTTAAATATTAAAAAAGGAACTTCTAAAGTAGCTACTACTTCAAATATAATTTATTTATTCCAAAACCTGAACGACATCAAAATATTCGGTTATTCCATTTCTCTCTTTTGAACATGAAGCAACTCTAGAACCTAATTTATCCTTTGATCGCAGAGATAAGAACCATATCTAATAAGATTCCAGTGACTTTAACTCTCTCAATGCTAAGTATCATAGCTTTATAGTAAAAATCAGATTAAATCTTCGGTTATAATGGGCTTAGATCCTCTTGCATCTGAAAACCCAACGAGTGACATTCAGAGAAGCCCTCAAAAGCCAAGGAGATATATATTATTCCCTTCGTTAATTTCTTTTTCCCTCACGAATAGGGATTTTAATGAGTCGCGCAATTAACGCTACCGGAATTCCTTTACAGTCCGGTGGCAACACTCATTTTGTTGCCACATGCTGGGTCAGAAATTAATTGCAGAGGGCGAGAGGAAATCATTTTTGCAACGTTGTTTTCGGTTGCTTTGAGATTTTTGACAGTTCTATTCTTTCCGAGAAAGAATAATATTTCATGGAACGGTGGAGATGTGAGGAAGGGAGGGAAATAAATCAAGTTTAATGAGACGTTTGGGAGAGAAAAGATAAATGGTCGAAAGGATACTTTTTGTCTTTTAATATAACTCCGGGCATGAAATTTGAAACGCAAATTCAGCAGAGAAAGTAAATATTTTTATTCAATTCTATTATTTTTGCCACGAAATGCACTTACTAAAAAGTTTTACTACGCAGTAAATTTTTATTTGAATGGAATAAATTTAGAATCCTTATAAGATAGAAAGTCAACTGTTTTGAGCTTATAGGTCGTTTGGAATTTTTTAACATTGAAGGCAAATATTCTTAACTAAAATGAAAATAGTCATTGTTTTCTTTGCATATGAAATTAATCAACTTGCCATAAGAAATCCGTAACGGTACACAAAGAATAACAGCAGATATTTAACCAATTTCAAATAATTGTATGTAATAAAGAATAACTGGAGGTATTTAAGTCTGTAAAGAAATATTCTTTAGATCAGTGTTTCTCAACCTTTTTCGGTCCATGCCCCACCAAAGCCTTTCTAAATTTTCCATGCCCCCCATGTCCTTTATTTTTTCGAAAACCTTATAAACTATTATACCTTATAAAACTTAAATAAACTTAGAAAAAATATATGTGTTTATTTCTCACTTATGAAAAATAAGTATTTCATTATTTACTATTATTAATAAATTACATGGTTGCTATTATTTATTATTATTAAATACCAATATTTATTATTATTAGTTAAAAAATCCTAAGCAGGTTTTCAAAAACTGATCTATTTTTTTATCTGAACCATTTAAAGAAACTGCATACATTTATTAGTTTACTACGTAAATAAAAAAGTTTAATACCAATTAAAATAAACTGAATCCTGCTTAAAAAGTTGCTTTATCGAATTTTCTTATTAAGACAACTACCGAATATTGTGTAAACTTCTGCTGAAATATTATTGTAATTCCAGATTCAAAACGAGTGCTTCTCAAATAATGAAGGGTGAAGACTTGGAAAAGAATGCGGTTGGATTTAAAATTACGTGGACTGCTGTGGAGTTTAAACATGAAGGTAAAAATATTTTCCTTGAACTTAATTTGGTGTATGAAATTTACTTTGAAAGTCTGTTTCAACCAATAGGCGGGTACTGGATTTATCATCCTTGACCACTGAATTGTCTTAAGAAATACCTACTCAGTGGGACCCAGCAGAGGTACTGCTACCCGCGCCACACACACCACTCGCTCACACAACCCCTTTTTACAGGAGGAAGGGGGCACATTGATTCTTAACAAACGGGGATTCAAATTCCAGACGCACCGTTTCGCAGTTAGATACTCTAACCATAGGCCAGTATACGTTGGCAAGTTTGAAAGTTTGCTTGGTAATAAAAATTGAAGTAATGTATTAAACTGATTTAAAATGGAATTAGTTGTTAGAAATATCTGCGCTGCCTTTCATGTGATCCAGTTTAGGTTATTTTGATTTTACGAAATGGTTAACACTTACACACAAGGGGCTTTTAAGGTAGTAAATTTTAAATTTTAAAAATTCCCTTATCAAACCTGATGAATAAGAAACTCGTTTTCAGTCATTGTTGTTTTTCCCCGATCAGTGAACAACTATTGTTATTTTTAAATAGATTTTATGGGTGTGCAAGTGTAGACTTCTGCTAAAAGTAGAACTTCTGAAAAAGTACCGTCTTACCCTTACTCTCTCAGCAAAACAGTCATTAAATAATTACTACGCATATTAAAACGACGATAGTTTACTATGTATTACTTATAACGAGTAGTTTTTTATAACTGTAGTAACCTTCAATTAAGAAAATAATTTTCAAAAAATATATGTTCAAAAATGTTAACCCTTTTGGAGCTGTTACAGTAATGAGAAAGTCACAAATTTAAAAGATTTCGATATACACTGAAGAGTGAAAAAAAACACGTCTATCACGTTCAATGCTTCTCTTTAGTCATCATTGGTCTAGTTCTTTCACACCATAATTTTCAGGCCGCAGCAATGTCGGAAATTCGATGTTTTACAGGATTCTCCATACTACCCTCGTGAAATAGTCATACGTTTGAGAACCAACAACTTCGGAGATGATGTTTTCCAATCTCGTGGGTCTCATCTCCGTTATGGGTTTGTGCCTTCCCCAAATGTACTGCCATGAAGGTTTTATGGTGTGAATTTCTTCCAGCATAACGTCATTTCAGTACCAGCTCTTCAGTGTAGTTCTATCGGAGCATAGCAAAGGAACAGCAATAAACCAAGACAAATACGAGTACTCAGACTTTCAAGACTTTCACACATCATACAGGGGCGGATCCAGATTTAATTTCTTGGGGGCGGTAAGATTTTTAAAACAAATTGCAATAATTTTCAAAATAAAGAAGTGTAATATAATTTTTTAGCCTTAAAGCTCTACATTGAAGCATTTCACATGTTTGAAATTATTATTTATAAAGAAATTATCTTAAAAAGCCCTGTTATTCTGTGTATTTTTGCCCTACTGGAAGGACGTGTCCTCGTGCCATCCCTGGATCTACTCCTGACAATGTAGAATCTTCTAAAACATGTCTTTGGGAAAAAATTTTTGGTCTCTCTTACTATCCTCAACATCCAGCATAAGTGGTATCACAGTAGCAAGCATTGTGTTAATACCCTGCTACCTACCATAAAACATTTTTTACGATGCATTTTTGATACTAAAAAAAAGACGTGTTTTCTATCAAAACTCGCATAAAAATCTTAATTCACGTTTGCTTTGCCATAAATCAGCAACCCGTTTCTCGAGCCGTATTCCGCCAGATGCGAACGCATAAAAAAAGAACCCGTGTTCTCCATAAACGGATAATGACCGCGAATACAACTTTTTTATTCCTCCCTCGAAAATAAATCCCAGAGAAAAGATCCCGAATAAATGCCCGCACCAACAAGAGAAAACATGCCCAAGAAGCTGGATAGGAATACGAGCGTTGTAATAAAAGAGTGAAAAATTTCAACACCAGGTGTCGCACCTTCTCCGTTCCAAAGGGTGGATTCGACGAACAGGCTTTTTCTGCTCCTTTACGGTCCGTATAAAGATCCACGTCTCCAATTTTATGGCTATTTACTTCTTTTTTAGTCCTAACCGGCAAAAATTTTCGTTGTATCAAAGGAAATCTCGGACGGCAAAGTGTATAGAGAGGTAAAGATTTTTTTTTTTTTTATCTCAGTTGGGAATATTTTAACCTGGAGAAAAATGTTCATGTCGAGTGTCTTGGATCTCTTGCTATATGTTATGAGATGCATTTATCTTTTCTGGAATATGTTTGAGAGATTTTATATGAACTAATAAATCTTCTTCAAAAGCCATGTTCTTTCTCTGAATGGCTGTAAAAAAGTTGGGCACGTATAATTTTTTGATGGTTTACATCCAATCGAACGTTTGCTTAATATTTCTTCGAAAGATATTTAAGTGAGCAGAATGTTCACAAAATTTGAGACGTTTGAATGGGATGTATCCCTTTGTAGACAATGTGGGGAACTCTCTACGGGTGCTTTGTAGTTTTTATAAGAGTTTTAACATGGAAAATAGGAATATTTCTTTAACCTATCCCTAATTTTATTTATGGGTTTATTTAATTCCCTAACAAAGAAACTTCAAGCTTCTTTTTCTCCGCCTCTCGGGACGGGACGAAAGAGGCGTGAGTTGCATGAGTATTGATGCGATCCCAGCGCCACCAGAGCACCTATCACCATACCCCATGTTTTTTTATAGTTTCCATTAACTAACTTCAGTTTCCAACTACTAAGAAGTGTCTATTTGGACGGCAAAACCGGCAGTTGGCACTAGTTGACACATGTGCCGTAGGTCTCGCGGTTACGTAGCAGTCCCGGCGCTCCAATCAGAACCGTTGCTGGGCATCTGCCGGATAAAAAGGGTAGAGTTTAGTTGTATATCTGCCGGCCAAATAGACAGTGCCTAACTACTATGGCTTTGGACCCTCTGTTCTGGTACTCTGTGTTGGCGACCAAACAACTCAGATTGATGATTATTGTACGCATGCGCAGCAGAATATGAACCCAAAATATCTTACTTGGAGGGGCTCCCTATCCATCAACAAGAAGCATACTGTTTGCTATCAACTTTCTTATAGGACACTTATCTCTATATATTACTGTGTATTTCCACCGCTTTACCGTATAACAGGAGTGCTTGTTTCTGTGCAGGCAAGTGCTCCGAGTTCGTGTGCAAGGGCAGCCGCTACTGCCTGAGCAGCCTGGACGCCTCGTGCAAGGAGCTGCGCAACTACTGCATCGACAAGTCGCTGGTGTGTAACGGTCTGCCCAACTGCGGCAACGAGGACTACAGCGACGAAGACAAGTGTGAGTGTCACTATATTTATTACCGATTGATAATTGAGGGTTTCCACACACGATGAAAGAATGATAGGTAATGTTCATAAATCTTACAGACTTTATTTTCACTGTCCGACTCTATGAGCCATGTTTCTGCGCTGTTATAATATCAGAATAACTTTGCAGAAAGATTGCATCACTTAGAGTGAAAGGTATGTGAGTGGTGTAGCGCTTTTGCTCTTTGAGCTATTATATAGACAAATAGCGTTTTTCACCCTCGATTACTCATAAATTATGTTATGTATTCTTTAGATTTGATCTACTATTCCTGTGTGGACTGTCCCATCTCTGTACGCTTTCGTTAAGACTGCACATTTATAAGCTATTCATCTTTGGGTAGTATGTAGCCTATTCCCTAAAAGAAGTATTTTCCTTACTTATGGTTGGTTCCCTGTTTAAGAAGTTGTTTTTTCTAAAATCCAATGTCACTTATTGATTGGGATATATTCTTATTTAAAAGACCTTATTATTATTCTTATTATTAGACCTTTCACATTGCTGTTTCTAGTATAATAATCTACCAAAGTCTGACAAATTTAGACTAGATCCATCAGATTGTTGATTCAATAAAATTAAACTAAAGAAAGGGATTTGATTAGCAGTCCAGCCTGAAGAGTAGTAAATACTCTAATTTCTGTATAGTGCAGTAGGATAATGTCTACGATACTTGCTGTAGGTGGTAAATTTCTGTTGTCTGTTAAACAGAGGCATTTGTAAAAGATTTTGTCAATATAGAGGTTACATTCTCCTGCAGGCAACTTACCCCTGATGGCCGGTTGCGGCGCAGCAGGAGGCATGCTGTTGCTGAGCTTCTTGGTTGGCTTCTGCCTGTACCGTCGGCAGGGCAGCGGAGGCCTACCCCACACCCTCAGCATGCAGCTGCGACAACTGGAGCACAGCCCCTCCTACTCTGGGGGAAGACCGCCCTCCACAAGCCCCGCCTACTTCCCGGCAGACCCTGCGGCTGCCTGCAGTCTGCACAGGCAGCCCGCGGCCAGCTACGAGATCCTGCACACCAAGCCCAGGTAGGTGGTAGTTTGTTGTCCTTTGTTTACTTACCAGATGATGTAATACTGATTACAAATTTGCCAAATGTGATATAGACAATTTGCTAGCATCCCCATTCATAAACAAATTAGCAGAAAACCTTTGCAATGAAAATTGAAAAGAAAGATTCCCCAGTTGTGTTTACAAAGAAAAACATAAAGATACAAACCAATTACTTCCACACAATAAAAATGGAAAATTACAGCAGCAAAAAGACCAAAAGACCACCTTTACCCATGCCTTTACCTCCTATCCTTTTAACCCTTTATGTCTATCCCCCGAGATTCCCATTGAATCTTATGGTAAATTTGGGGCGTCAAGGACTGAAAGGATTAAAACAAAGAAATTAGCAATTTTGCTATGAACTGGATGATAACAAAAAATAGTTATGAATATGATTCATTGATGCCAGTAAAAATCTACGTTGCTGTTCTCAAAAAATATTCTTTTGTATTTGAGCTTTTTCCGGAACTTGAAATTTTTCTGATCATAAATTTTTTTAGAGGTATTTACTTTATAATTGTGTATGCATAGCTCCAATTCTGTGTTTTTAACTAGTTATCTTTCTTCCCGTACACAAAAATCAACCCTTTCCTGTACATGTTGTTTTTCCTTTCGGGTCCATTTAAGGCCTAGAAAACAAATTGTAGTTCTTTGGGGTTTCCCACTCGTGGGAAAACCTCAGGAGATAATAGAAAAGCTGTTTTTAATTAAAATGCAAAGAGTATTCTAAAATTATCTTATTTAACTTGATTTTATTTAACTTTGACTTAAAGATGACTCTTTTGGGGCTTCTTCATACTATGTGGTGACACGAATTCTCTTTTCATCAAAAGTAAATGCAGCCTTTCTGAATGCACTGATCCACTAAAAAAATTCATAAAAAGGTTATTACCAAAAGGACTTAATGAAATTAAAATAGAGCATTTAAAAAAAGAGAAAAGATATCCTCCATCTTGAAACTTTTAGGGCATAACACTACCATAATATACTCTAAGATGACAAAGTTTCAAATTTTTATCTCGTGCTCCACCAGAGAGAAAAAAGTGCAATCTACTCACTCTAAAAAAGCACTCTAAAAAAGTGCAATTCTTGACAAATCGTTGATTTTAGGAATTTTTTTATGCAAAGAAAAACCAAGTCTCAGGTTTCAAATTTTGGGTGTAACTTGAATTACATTTTGACTATTTGTATAAAAATATGTGTTGTGTTGAAAGGTTTCCTTCCTATAAAAAAGTCCTCTTGAAAACAGACAAATTTTGTAGAAATTCTTAACTTCCAAATTTTGCGACATTTGGGGGCACCTTGTAAAAATCATACCTCGGCTTGTAGTCAAATCTCCTCCTAAAAACTTTTTGAGCTTAACACTAATATATAGTACTCTAGAATGAACCATTTTAAAATTTTTAACTGGTCCCCCACCAGAGATATTTAACCCTCAAAACTGCAAATTTTGACAAATCTTTGACTTTGAGATTTTTTTAAATAAAGACAAATCGAGTCTCAGATCCAAATCTTTGCATATGACCTAAAATGTATTTGGACTATTAATAAAAAAGATATTGGTGCCTTGACATGTTTCCTTCCTATAAAAAAATCTTCTTAAAGTGGGCAGATATTTTTAAAAAAATTTCAACTTTAAACTAAGATTTCCCCCCTAAGGGTTTCTTTTAGAAAAATATACTTGCTCTAGTCTTTTAGACCGTTTTATTCTAAACAATTTTGCTTCAAACCCCATTTGATTTGGAGATTTTAAAGGGGAGATATTTCCAATCCCGTAAACGCTTAAATTAGCAAAAACCGCTAAAACGTCGAAATTTGCATGGCTGCTGCGGACAAGCAAAATAGGTTAAATTAAAAATAATGGTTGTTTTGATCTTCTTTTAGGTTAGGGTTGATGTACAAAAAATTTCAGATTTTTTAAAAATGGTCGAGCAACCAGTGCTGGACCACTTGAAATGGAATGACCCGAACATGAAGAACAGCTTGGAAACTCATGATTTAGGATAGTTCTCGAACTTCTTTAAGCACGAAGAGGATTTTTTTCCTTAGAGAAAAAATAAATCATGGAGAACTTTTTAGAACAAAAATTCGGCGTGCAATATTTTCCACATGAAAAACTTAGATTTAACCCTTTTTATATGAATAGATTAGAAAATATCTTCGCAAAGCACTTGAATATGTTTCACGACGTGGCACAGTATGTAGGTATAAGAGCCACAACTCCAAGATATTCTTCACCACAACTTAAATTTCTCATCGCCTCTAGTAAAAAGAGAAAAGTCTTATAACAGAAACTTTCAGGAGCTATTGGATTACCTATATCTTTGAAAATAAGACTTTTAAATATTTAGGGTGATTTGTGTTCTTTGGATCACCTTTTATCTCTGGAAAATGTAACTCTCAAGTGTTTTTTTCTTATGCGTAGGTATGTAGAGACATTTTGAAGGATACATCTCTCATCGGGGTATATTTGCCGTCCTTAGAGTTTTTCATCTTACCCTTACCCTGAGAATCCACGAGCTCCTAAAGTACGATTCACTGTAAGTATCATTTTCCTTACTGTAAGTATCCTATGGGAGGATGTAAAGTTTTTTACTTCAAATTATACAAAAGAAATTATTATTTGTACAAAAAAAAACCATCCCCATGCACCGTGCATATCAGCACAAGTTAGGTTTTAATGTGCTAAAAGTAAATTTTAACAATAATATTTTTAAATATTTGGAGAATTAGTTGAGATTGTTAGAATATGCGCACTTAAAATCATTTTTTGACTTATGTATCCTTATGTATTTACTTATCTATTCTAATGAATTTTCAAAGAAAACCTATTTTTCGCTTTTAACTTAATTTTTAGGTATATTTTCATTGTAACAAAAAACGCAAAACCTTAAATTCCTCGAACGTAGACTTATCAAAAGTATCAACGGCACAGTTAAATCATGAAACTATTACTCTGGGACTTTTACCAGTTTACTATCAAAAATTTGTTTAAATTTGTTGGGGTAGTGTATTATCCCAGATAGAAAAGATTACTAGGTTCGTATTGTTTAAAAAATTCATTGATTCACTCATAATTTAATCTTAAAAAACTATTTATCTCGTAAATACTCATCCCAAATCTTACCGTGAAGTATCAGAAGCACAGCACCGTAAAATCTAATATCCAGATTAAATCTTCAAACAGGATCCAAGAGCTTTAGCATTTCACACTTGTACTCCCTGAAGAAATAAAATGCAAACTGGGAGTGGGGTTAACTTTATTAAAACGGGAAAATGTTTTTACTCCTACCTAGATCACTCCCTTGGTTTCAGTTTACCCCATTTGCTTAGTCTAGAAAATTACTGAATTCAATTTTTGTAAGTGGTGACGTAGGCCACTTTTTCTCAAAATCAGCGTTAAAATCTTTTAAGGTCCGTTAAACAGTCAAGATCAGAATACTTATAGAAGTTTCGAAACAAAAAAAAAATTATGTATGATACGGGGTTAAGTGTTTTGGCCTATTTTTCGTGTATTTTTAAAGTAAATTTTCTAGATAAACTGACTGCAAATTTTAAAATTTCTCAAAACACTTTTAAAAATTTTTTGTTTATAAAATGCAATCCTCTACAAATTTTCATACAGATTTTTTTATCTGCAAATACTTTTCTAAAATATATTTCGTAATAAAAATATATCGAAAAAGTGTCAAATCCTTCAATGTTTTATGTTACATCAAATCTATTCTTGTTAAAATTGAATAATGTTATTTAGGTTTATTTAAATTAGCTCATACAGTATATTAACTCGTTGTATTTTTTCTCCCAGAATCGAGGCAAGAACTTGGCCTCGAAAGTCGCTTTGGAGCTTCAGTGTTTTGTCATGTGTAATATATTCCTCTCTTGGGTCACAAAACAAAAACAGAGAATCAAATCTGGTTTCTTTGTATCACAACGTTTTTAGAAATGGACACTCTCTACAGTTTCATGTCAAGGACACTTTGAATGAAGTTTGTGCGTTTAGTTTTTGAATATGTTGTAAATCTTTTAAGTATTAGAGTCTTTCGATGGATATTTTAACATTAGTGAAATATTTAAATCGATTTATTTTATTTTCCATGCGTTCGTTATCATCATCATTGGTGTGAAACTATTTCACATCTTATTCAAAGAACAGGATATTTTAGAAGTCTTTTGAACTCTTTTAGCATAGACACTATAGATTTCCTTAATATGGTTCATTTAATTTACAAAAATATAGTCAAAAATGAAGAATTGAGCAGCTTAAAACCAATTTAATTTCATTTAAAATTCAAGTTTTTCCCTATTCTGATGCAAATAAAAATTTCCAAAATAAAAGAATGGCAATTTGTTCGAAAGGGTTTGTTTAGAAAATCTCAAAACTCTACTTTCTCAACAAGATAAAAAATGACATTTAGCTAGACGATAAGAAATAAGTTTAAAAATTGAAACAAGATAATCTTGTGTTTTTTATACTTTTACCTTTTCTTATTTTGTAAGAACCATTCGGGTCTTTTAAGATTAGATAGTTGTAGAACCCATATTTAAATTGCCAATGAACAAAATATAATCATTCGTGCAAGAAATTGAATTACGTTTTGGATGGAAAAGGAAGATTTTAATCTCGAACGAGGTTTTAAAATTCAATAGTCTTCTTTTAGAAAAGAAGATTAAACACTGTACCTGCCATTGAAACAACTCCAAATATATCCAGAAACCTATTATTTTGTAAAACAATTCCATTTCAAAATCAATTCATACTTTTAAGTTAGATAAAAAAAAAACTAGTTTTTCTATTACATTAATGTCAGAACTAAAGAACACGTTTCTTATCTGTTAGACTAAACTTCTAAGTTGTATGAATAATTCCATTTGAAAACGTTTTGTATGTAAATGACTGTTGAAAGAAGTATATTACTCCATTGTCCATTACAGCTAAGTACTTTATCGAGAGAACTACTCAGGGTTTCTGAGCTAAAAGTATATAAAAATTATGCTTTGTATTTGAGGAACAAAAAATTAAAATTCAATAGGTATTTTTTCATGTATTAGTAATCCCTCGAAAAATAGTTTTTCTGTTCGGACTTTATCGTATCATCAATTCGTATTTCTTGGCCTCCAAAGTCTCTGGATTAAACCATGGTCAATTAGGCTCATTAGGCCTGAGAAATTCAAAATTATGACGTTGGATAGAAGACCTGATGCCACTTTTAATCGGTCTTTGCAAACAACTCAACTTCACTCTGAATTAAATTAAATTATTGAAATTTATTTTAATGAAACTTTTGAGGCATTTCAAATAATATTATCAGAGTGAATTTTAATTAAAAGAAAGCAAATATAATCGTTACTTTGATTATTGCAATTGGTTACATGGTAACAATTAAATAAGAAACCATCCTGCAAAAATTATTTAAATTACCTCAAAAGTTCTATTGAAATGAATTTTAATAATTTAATTTTGTTCAGAGTGAAGTTGAATTGCGGGCAAAGAGCGTTTAAAAGTGACGTCAGGATAAAAAATCAGATTCAAACAAAATTTAAAATTTTCGAAAATTTCAAAAAAAAAAAAATCAAAATTGTCTAAATATTTAGCTTTGCTGGTCTTAGTTGGCCATGAAAAATTATTAGATTTCTCCATTAGATTTTTCATGATGGTTCATTAAATCATATCATAGTGCAAACAAAAAACTGATATTGCGGATTAGTTGAAGAAACATTTAAGAAATTTGTTTCATTTCAATATGAATAAAAATTCGTCGAATAACTCCCGATATGGTATACATAACGCTTGGAGAAAACTGGAATAAAATTTGAATCTTTTGCCGTGTTATATAATTTCACACGCCACACATTGATGATATCCATTAAAAGTGTGTGTTTGAAATTTTTTTTCATTATAATTGGTAAATCCACGAGAAAAATTACTTTTGAATGCTTTTAGCCCGGATATCTTTTTATTAAATAGTCTAAAACCTCTCATTATATCCCCATTACTTGTTTGAAGATTTTGATCACTTAACCTTAAATATTGTTTTCTGATATTTATTTTCCTGTACTCTCTCTCTCTCTTTTTACAAATTAATGCACATTATTGAGAAGTTAACTTCTTTTATAAACTATTAACACATTGAAGTGAAGTAAAACATATGTATAATGACTGACAATAATTCACCAAAAATTTTGTATGCTAGATTTATAAAGTTTTTATAGACGAGTGAAAGTTGTTGACAAAACTGCTACTGTTTAAGCGACCGTGAATATTTGTGAAAAGACTGTTAGAGCCTTTTTTACATTGTTCTTATATTATAGTTGAATAAAAGAAACTTTATATATGTTCTATAGGAGAAATAAAATATTTTACTGTTTTATGTTTGTTTTAGTGTTTCAGACACAAGTATTCAAATCCCTGAAACCTTAAGGTAGCAATCATCGGTTGAATTAAAAAACACTGGGAATATGCATCCTAAATAAACTTTATCATACCAAGGCAGTTTGTATAAGATACCTACTTCCTAATCTTGACCTACTCCTAGCATATAGTAATTAATAAAATAACCATAATTTTGATAAACGCAAAACGTAGTGTAATAGAGTTTAAATCATATTTTTAAAGTACTAATTTTAATTTTGCATTTGATTTAAAAAATAAAATAAAATTTTTGTATTTAAAAAAACAGGCACAGACATAGTTTGTTTATGGTAGTTTCACTTTTAAATTTTCCTATTTCCACTAACGCTTTTTTATTGTCAGATTTTTTAAAAACCTTCTCTTTTTCCTGAAATTTTAGTTATAGTATAGTATATTTATATAGTACCTATTTACGTGTAATTCCCGAATTCTTTTTTTTTTTAAGCTGAGCTGGAGGCAAACCAGTCCATTGTTTTACTTTCCGAGAAAAATATCCTAACTCTTACGAACCCTGATTAGAGAGGGGATAAAACCTTCTACGGAATTTCCTTTTATTAATCCAAAAAAAAGACCTAAAAGATCCTCTCTCAGCCAAATTTGCTACAAAATGCATAAAGGCTCCGCCTCCGATGGTCCCATGGTAAAGTACAGCTCCGAACACCTCTTTTGTAGCAACGCCCCTCTGCATACTTTTAACGTTTTCAAGTAGATGGCGCCACGAAAAATTGTTGTCTTCGGGTTATCGGACCTTCCGCAAATCATTGACCCTCCTTGAAAACAACTGCAACCAATATTTTTTTTGTCATTAATTATCTAATCATAAGCTCAAATTTCTCACCAAAAAGAACGTTGTATGTTTTTAAGAGCACTTTTTAAAACTGTTTGACTAGTGCTATTTTAAACTAAAAAAGATATTCCCATATTTTTTGCTAATACTGAATATAATTACTAGTGTTCGGCACTCGTTAACTAGAACTAGTTGCAACTAGTAGTTAACTACCAATCAACTAGTAGTTAACTAGTAGTTTAACAACTTTTGGTTTAAACTAGTTTAACTAGTAGTTGAACTACTTTTTTTAATAACTACTAGTTGAAACTACTTTAAAAAAAATTTTGTTTAAAATTTCAAAAATATTTAAAATTTTCATCAAAATATACAAAAAATTACACTGCTATTTATAACTACAATGTCATGGTAGAGTACTCAAATACCATAACCAGAAATAAAGCGCCGTTTTGAGCGAAGCATAAAGTTTTTTGTGATATAGATAAGAAAGATGTATTAGAATTTGGGCAAAAAATAGGTTATGAAATTAAATAGACTAGTTAACTAGTAGTTAACTACTTTGGGAAATAGTTAACTACTAGTTGCAACTAGTCCCAGAGTTAACTACTAGTTGCAACTAGATTTTCCCAGACTAGTTAGTAGTTGGTAGTTAACTACTTTTTGACCACTAGTTGCCGAACACTAATAATTACACAGATTTGGTTCTTGTGAGTGAACGGTTGGTGATAGAATTAAAATTCCAAAGCCAATAATCAAGCTTAACCTATTTATAATATCTTGGTAAAGCTTTTGTTCTTAAGGATAGCAAAGTTTGTACTGTCGCATTTTGAAGACGACCTTTTAAAAAATCTTTTCCCAATGTTTATAAGTATAGAAAGATAACACAGGGGAACAATTTTTAACATAATTTCTGTTGACTTCGATTTTTTTGCTGTTTTTGAATCACTTTTAGCCCCTGAATCCAAAAGTAAAATTAGTTTTTGTCTATCACGTCAACATTTTAAAATAAAGGGTACCCCCAAAATGCGCATAAAAAGCAAAATAAATGACTTTGAATTCGATTTTCAGGGTCAAAAAGCATTACTTTAGTCTTTAAACTACACCCGAGGGGACAAGAAAGGTTAGACTATCTATAAAATGAAAATTTGTGGTGAATGGGTGGGGTTATTACCCCCCTAAAAACGCAAAAAAATCGCTAAAAATAGTAGGATTTGTTATACCCCATTTATTTCACTTATTTTTGAAGCAATTCATTTTTAAAGGGTCCTAACCGTTCCCCAAGGACCCAAATTTAATAATGATATGCAGCAATGATTTTTAGGAAAAGCAGTTGAGGAGTTATCGCCCCCGAAGCACCCGCGGAAGGGTTCGGAAGACTTTCTGAATCGCGATGGCGCACGCGCGCTCAAGAAAACATATTCATGCTTCGAAAATTTTAAAAATGACATTTTTCTTATATGATAAGTCTTTCCTAAGTAGAAATTCTTTGGTTCGTTAGTAACTGGCCGGTTTCATGGAGGTATTCCATGTTTCTTGAGCGCGCGTGCGAAGAAACATGAAATACCTCCATGAAACCGGCCAGTTACTAACGAACCAATAAGAGTCTTCCGAACCCTTCCGCGGGTGCTTCGGGGGCGGTAACTCCTCAACCGCTTTTCCTAAAACTCATTGCTGCATATCATTATTAAATTTGGGTCCTTGGGGAACGGTTAGGACCCTTTAAAAATGAATTGCTTCAAAAATAAGTGAAATAAATGGGATATAACAAATCCTACTATTTTTAGCGATTTTTTTGCGTTTTTAGGGGGGTAATAACCCCTTAAACCTACCCATTCATCACAAATTTTCATTTTTTAGATAGCCTAACCTTTCTTGTCCCCTCGGGTGTAGTTTAAAGACTAAAGTAATGCTTTTTGACAATGAAAATCGAATTCAAAGTCATTTATTTTGCTTTTTATGCGCATTTTGGGGGTACCCTGTATCTCAAAAAGTTGACGTGATGGACAAAAACTAATTTTACTTTTGGATTCAGGGGCTAAAAGTGATTCAAAAACAAGTCACAGTTCTAAGTCAACGAAAATGCTGTTCCCCAGTGTAATTATTGGTATTGGATTCTATCCCCATATTTCATTGCTTCAACAACTTTTGTCCGCACTCTAGCGCCTCAGGATTACTTCGGGGAATGTAGCACGTTGATTCTGTGTTGTCTTTGGGTAGTCTACACCCTTTCTCATTTCTGCTCATGAGTTGTGAATCACCAACACGGTGTTTGTAGTCAAAACATAATTAAAATTTTTGATAAACAAACCTAAACCTTAAAAAGCGTATTAACGTCATTCATTCGTTATGGTAACACTTGATTTTCAAGTCATACAGTTTTTGTACAAATACTAAAATAAGACAACCAAGATCTTTAAATTATTTTATAGCAAATAGTAGCAAAAAAAATCATACAAACAAAACGCATTCACACTGAAATATTTACAAAAATGTATACAGTAGGATTTGCTCAAGCTCCCCGAAATATTTGGTAGAATTTTCCCTTATCATAACCCTGACGGTCGAAATCCGTATTCTTAGGAGCGATCTCATTTACACAGATGATATAAGTGGTTGTAAATGACAAGGTACTAGGTATCTCTGGGAGTTGTTTACATTGTTATGTAAGTAGTTTGTGTCCTCTTTCTATGAAAGAGAATTATTTTATCTTATGGATTGAACTTAAGGAATTCAAGTTGTAACGGTGGAAAGAAATACTACGAAGAGGCAATAAACTTTAATACTGATGCGTCATTAAAATTGGGGTAAAGTTTAAGGGACCGGTGTCATCCAGTAAAATCATAGGTAGGATATCAATCGATTTTAACCGATTTTATTTTTAATTCTAAAAGTATATATTTTCAAACCAAATATAAGATCGATGAGAATGGAAATATAAAACTAAATGAGAATAAATTAAGTCATTTGAGATACAAATAAAAGTAGTAGGTATCTTCCACATCAATCAGAGAAGAAAATCAAAATCTGAATCGTAGTGTCAGTGTAGGAAATATCATTAGTGCCCATGGTATTACATTACAGATAGACGGATACATAGGCACGGCATCTTCATCATCAATAGAAAGTGAGGAAAAGACAAAAATGAGGTAGTTAAATCTAGTTTTCAATCCAATTGAAAGTAAGACAGCAAGGAGGAATTTTAGGACCCATTATGAAGTTTGAATGCAGATATATCCAAAATCTCTCACAACCATAGTACACTAAATCAAATCAAGTTTGACTATTTGTTTCTAAGTGTAGGCAAAGTATTTCTGGAGAGTTAAAGAAAGGGGGACTTCTGATTTTTAGAAAGGGTGTGGGGGCAGTGGGTGTGCTTTCAATCCTTATATTTTTATTTTTTTTAAAGACGGATTCTGTTGAATGTTACTCCCCTATTCCTCCTTAGGTATTTACAAAGTTTGTGAATTCTATTTCGGAATTGATACCTCAATCACAACCACATAACTACAAATGGCTAGAATACAACATTAAAAGTGGGATCCAGTTTGCGACTCTGATCACTTAAATCCAATGAAAGAGTTTCAGTGCATGTTTGAGCGTGCTCGAAAACTTATTCCAATGGATTTAGAAGATCCCCAAATAGTAATTTGGCCTCCTGACGTCATTACTGACGTTTGAGTGTTCTGACCGTATTCTAATGCTGGATATGCCACTCGTGTCCCCTGGCCACTTTGCATTAATAGGGAAGTGCGCATGCTCTAGAACTTCAAGCTTTGAACTAAATACTTTCAATGAGATTTACTTTCAGCTCTAAGTTATGGAACAGGCGCTTTTAGTACTTCTACTAAGAAAGTGGTCAGATGACAAGAATGGTTATGCCTTAACTCTCAATGTTTTGTAACTCGAATCTACCGTAAAAAAACATCTGTATAAATGAGATCTCTAAGTCAACCGAGTCCTCAAAGACATAACTGACCCATAGCTCATTGGTATTGCTTGTTCACCTTCCGTCTCCTCACAACGCGGTACCGCCTTGCAGCTGGGGTGACCTTGGGCTCGCGATAGGTCGGGATGTCATCTTCTTCCTTGTCGAGCTTCTCCTTCAGCTTCCTCAGCTTCCTTCTCGAGATCCTCTTCCTCTTCTTCAGTCTCTGCTTATCGACATCCTGCAGTTTCGAGGAGTCGCTGATGGACTTGGCCACCGATCGCGCCCTGTACACTCCGAACGGCGAATCATTATCGGCCGCCTTGACGAAGGCGTGGCCGGCTTCCGCGAAAAGAGGCGTGGTTTTAGAGTGGGAGTGGCTCACCGGGGGCGTGGCCAGCGTGTGGGCGTTGCTGGAGTCGACGTGGGTGTCGGAGTCGTGCCTGACTTGAGGTGCGGGCGCCATCTTGGACGGGTAGCGGTGCACCGGTTGGCTGGCGGCGGCGGACTGGATGGGCGAGGACCGCGCCTCGAAGTTCTCCAAGTGGCTGAGGAAGCTGTTGGGGGGCGGGGCGATGGAGTTGTCGACCGCCTTGTGGGCGGAGGCGGCGGAGAGGCGCAGGGGCTCGTGGTAGAGGTCGAAGTTGATGTCGTAGTTGGAGAGGGAGGAGTCGCAGTGCACGTTGAACCACCAGTTGCAGACCCGGGTCATCTGGTCGAAGATGGTGCCGTTCGGACAGAGGAACTTGTCATGGCGACCGTCAGGCTGGCAGTAGTGCCACATCTATAGAAAACAATTTAATACTGACACACGTACTTTATTAACATTGATAATTTTTACGATTTTAACATATGGCAATTTGGTTTTCAAACATTTCCTAAATATTTTTTTATCCCTCCTTTCCCCTTCTCCAGGATTTGCCAAGGGAAAATTTTCTACCTACCTCCAAGTACCTTTTTCGATTCGAGAACAATCTCAATCAAGATTTGAAACCAATTCTTAGCTTCAAAATGTTTTCTTATAAAAATATTTTTTTAACAAAAGAACTAAATACCCCCCCACCTTTAAGCACTAGGAGAAGTTACGAAGTAAGTTGAACCCATGTCCTTCTAAAATCATGCACACCGTTTCACACTTGTGCACAAAGGGACTCCCACAGATGCATATTAGGAGAAGGGGATGTCCTTCTAAAGCGCTAGAGTCCCCTTGTTCTCTTGAGCTCACCATACTAACCAAACTCACTATGAAATCCAAGGTTTTTGATTAAGTACATCGTAGTTTAAGATGTCACATGTGCTATCCACATATTCGCTATAGGTTTATTCCTACTTCAAGTGGCGTAATTGGCGCTCATTTGGGGATTTAGTTTTCTCTAACATTGAGGAATTGACCAGTTGCGAAAAGATAGATAGCACATGTGGCACCTTAAGCGGTATTATTTCTAATGCTCCTATTACGTGGTCTTCAGTTTTCTTCAATAGAAAAATATGCCTAGAAAATCACTTCAACTGACCTGGCATCTCGTTTCGACGTCGGCGTAAAAGCCAGGGGTGGAAGTGTGCTGCATGCATTTGAATCCGGTGTGGGGAAGGTCCACGTAAGTGGGGTAGTCCTGCCCTGGGAGGCCCGGGATCGCCGACAGGTCGCCATGGTAACTCTCAGAGTAATACTCCCCGGGAGACACACGGTTGTGGATCTCGTAGTCATTGGAGGCTTGCTGAAGAGGCAAAAGGAAAGAAGTGTATTAATTAATGTAAACTGTACTATCCCAGATTGCTGAATAGACTTGAATTCAGCAATAAAAGATGGATGAAAAACAGGCTTTATTTTTTTTAAAGATTAATACAAGTTTAGCTTAAGGAACGCTATTTAACCTTAAGATAGCAGGCAAAAGGATTAAAAATCTTTAAACTTTCTATAGCATTATTTACTAAATTAAGTTAGCATTTCTAAACCATTTGAAGCAATCTTTCTCTAGCTTAGTTTAAAAAATATTCACTGCAGTCATTTTACTTGTTCCGCGTGGAGTGCATAAAGAGGCCTAAAGAACACACAACATCTACAACGACTTTTATTTTTCGAAAAATGTGACGTTATATCCGATAAAAACTTATTTATTTCATTCAACAGTGCAGGCATGCGCAATGGATATTTTTAACTTCTCAGTGTGCAAAAATATCCAAATAACCATGTTCACGTTTACCATAAACCTTTTTTAGCGTAAAACCGATGTGACATCATATCTTTTTGTCGCGATTTTTTCAAAAACTATGGGTCGTAGAGATATAGTTCTCTGGGCATTTTTTATGGTTGAAACACCTTGTTTATCAACCATCAATATCTTTGTAATGCTTGAAAACATCAGTTTTTCCCTTTTTTCCTTTTCTCCACAGCATAAATCTCATTGTGTAAAGTGTAAAGGGTTGGTCATGATTGTGAACCACTGAGTCCATCCTACCCTACCTGTTCTCTCCCATAGGGGTAGTCCTGAGGAACCGCCACCGGCCCCTGGTACACGTAGTCCCTCTGGTGGTGATGAGAGGGTCGAGCCACCAGGTGGATGGGCTGAATGGGGTGGTAGTCGGAGGGGGAGTGGGCCTCGTCCCTCACCTCCACGCTCACAGGGGGGATGTCGTGGGGGGAAGGGGCAGACACCAGGATGGGTACGTGGTAGGACGCCTGAAAAAGAAAAATATGATCAAGTAGTCTAAGCTTATAAGACGACATAGTGATGCATCGTTACAGTAATAGTACTAGTCTTAAGCTTAAGAATTTCATATTAGATGTTCCATACCGCAATCTCTGCAACCGTCAGAACTTAAGGACTATACTTACTGTGCCCTGTGCTCACTACAATAGTTTCGTGGAAACGCTATTGTAAGGTTATGTAGTACCTGAACTGAGTGGATCTATGCATAGACATTCTTCTGTTTTCAGTAAATCTGTAAAAACCGGGCCTGGTCGACATTTTTGGCGAAATTTAGTATTGCCAATGCTGTTTTTCGGCTAATAGGCAATTCAACTTCTATATAGAACTGGGTTGCCAGAATTCACTATTTTATCGCCATTTTTGCACCAGGCCCGGGTTTTTTGGATGACCCCTGTTTTCTTTTTTGTTGTTTTCTTGTATATTATTTGGTTTTGAACGTTCTTGTCTTTTGTACTCGCCATAAAAAATAAGAAAATGTAAAACACCAAGTCGACTTGATTGCTCTAAGCTAGTACCTAATACAGGAAGTTACTCAAACTGCGAAGAGTGACCGTATTGTAAGCCCATCTTACTTATATAGAAGCGTTTTTTTGTTACTGAAATTGGTGTTTTTCCTTATTGAGAAGTCATTTTTGGGACTGCACTTAGAAGCAAGTACTACTACTAGGCTACTCCCACACGAAACAAAGAAGCAAAACAGAAACCCAAATCTGCGCTCTCATCATGAACTTCATTAATTTCCATCAACAAGTACGTTAGCGACTCATCTAATCAACCCATATAATCCTGTTCTCAGAGCCTAAAGGTCCTATCTCTATTTCGCTAGTTTTACAAGAGAGAAGAGAAACTAAACTTTTAGATATTAATTCGAATCTTCTAAAGTTATAAAATTTTGAAGTTACTTAAATTTATTTAGGTTTAATCAAATAACTACTTCAAAAATTCTTAAAATTTAAAATTTTAGTTTTTCTTTTCTCTTGAAATCTATCTTAACAGATATAAGACCTTTCGGGTCTAAAGTACATAATAGTATGCTTTACATAAACTTGATATAAAATAACGTTGAAAAATAAATTTTACGAAGATTTTTTATATTTAAAACAAATTTTTTATATTTAAAACAAATTTTTTATATTTAAAACAAATTTATTAAGTTAACACTTCTGTGAAATATTAAATCTAAAATTATTGAATATTGTAAAATTAGTGTAGTAGTGTAAATTTAGTGAATATAGCAGTTTCTTACTACTGCTTGAAAAAAAAATATTTAACAACTCTACTTCATTCTCATTCTGTAGGTCATTCTGCTTAAAAGACATTGGCATGTCAACAATTCCAAATTAAACAGTTTAATTGACAGTCTGCAAAAATACTTGGTTTAAGAAATTCTAATTTTGTTTAAAATTCGGTTATAATTAAATGGCACTGTGATATATTATGAAAAATAAAATGCAAAAGGGTTCCCAACGTAACTTGTGGGGACTTTTTCTGAATATAAGATAACTAAACATAAAAATCTAAGGGCACATAAAATTTTAAAATCCAAATGAATTAATGAATCTACTCAGTTTATGTCCATCCATAAAATTTATGTGCGGACGCTTCGTTATTTACCTGACATTATTCAACAAAAACCAATCTATCAGACGAAAATAAACAGCAAAGAAGATCATTTTTATGGTACCCACGCATTAAATCTACAAAAATAAACGAACGAGTCATCAATCCTCCCAAAATAAACAATAACAAACAATTGATTTCCATACAATCGACGCTTCCCATAAAAATTGAAAGTCTTGATTCTCAACGACCCAATTACTTGCTCCCACCTTTCGCTATCTCTTGTAGACGGTCATTGTATGAGAGAGATGAATTCAATGCCGCAGAGGGAAATCTCGCAGAGAATGAAAGTTGCTATTCGGATGCCTTTTATAGAAGAAAGGGAAATGGCGATGGGCGAATGAATGGAATTAAAGGCAACGACTGTCAACTGAGAGAGGAGTTGTTCCATTATTATCTCAGGATTGGAGTGGACTGTTCCTGGTTCACCATACCCTGATTCGAATAAATGAATGTAGCCATCATTTTTTGTTTCCTCAATAATCATCAATTCTTCGATGACTTTGCTTTATTATTCGCATTTGTCATTGTAGGTCTCCCCTATATACAACACAATAGGATTGTATTGAGTTAACTTAAAACTGCGTTATCAAGGTAAAACATTGTTATATAAGATTTTAAAATCTACATAGAAACACTCATTTTGAAGTTACTTTGAATTTAAATTTTGGAATTTAAGGATATTTAATACCCTCTCAAAACGTATCTCTAATCTCTTCCCAGATTGAAAGTGAGCACCGATGAATTACAGCAAGTCAAAAGAGGTACTATACTAAAGCGTTTTATTGAATAAACTCTTAGAAATAGGTCTTTTACTATCCCTAGTCAAACTCAAAATTCATTCACGATTATTTACCAGAATGTTTTAAATCATACTAAATTAATTTAATATCATTAAAATTACACAGAGGTTTATGGTAATTGTATTACAATTTGAGATTGACAAAAAATAAGTTCATATGCCCTCCATAACTCCAATATTTGATTGGTTATTTTCTAATGTATTGAATGAGGCTCACGCTCAGCTCTAATAACATTGAAAAGACTCGAGCACTTCAATCCCAAGAATTATTTAAAAGAAAACATTTTTATAAACCATTTTCCTTATGCTCTTAAAGCTATATCTATTAAAAATTATATTCAGCCAGATATTGTTAACCACTTTGTAAATAAACTCTTGTTAACAAAAGAGGTAATCATATATTTTATCCCATAATCCTTTAATCAGATTACTACTATTTGCATTTCTAAAGATGTAGTGTACGTATCTTGAATATTTATCTACAGCTGTCTACTATTGCATGGTTTTAATTGGTGTGTGACGAAATTCTGTTAAGCAGTCAGGAACCCACGTTCCAATTTGGATGGGTACTTGGAGTTATTTTTATCTTTTTCTATTTAAGAATAGTTACATTCTTACATTGAACCTTTTTGCAGCCTTTCATAGTAAGAAGTAACACATAAAATGGTTTGGATTCAAGCGAACTGATTAAAAATTCTGAGAAATTATTTACAACTTTTTCAGAACCACCAATGAGGAAGGCTAAATTATTTTTGTTGCATTTTACATCCTTTTTAAATGGACCTATAAATCGATCATTTTTAACAAATGATATTTTTTATTTTAGCCATTTTAAATACATTTTTTCATATGAGCAATATGATCTTATAATTGATGAAATAACTGTATTTTTCTGTAAACCTGTTAGGTGTTATTATTAAACTGTAGTTTATTATGCTATCTTTTGCTATATTCTTTGTATAAAAAAACAATATAATTTGATCACTGATATTTTAACAAAAAGGAATAAGTGTAAAAAATAAAAATTCTTGTGAATCCCTATAGCACCCTATATTCTCCACTTCAACCACATGTTGTTAGTTCTCTTCTCTCCGAAATGCAAATATCAAGAGAATAGCCCATCATTAAGAGTGTAAACACAAAACTACCACTTCCTTTACAAAAGGCTGCGCGTGCTCAAGAGATCACCAACACATCCGGGGACTTCCGAAAGGCCACTCGGACCTTCCTACTGTTTTCCCATTGTTCAGGAACAATTATTCGAAATAGAACGGTAGATAAAAGAGGATGGTTGTTGTATCGTACACACATGGTCATAGGAAGCATATTTGTAAAGGTAATGGCCATGTAAAGTGCCTACTTTTTTGCTTGTGTCCATCCATCAGTGTTAGTGTTAGCTTTTGACAGCTCAAGGAGTCATTAGGTGTTGTTGTATGTTATGAAGTGGTATCACCTCAAGAAAGGTCACTATGGTTGCATTGTTTAGGTATCAATAGAGTCAGTGACTTAGGATACGGTCAGCTAGAACCTTTATGGGTGCAGAGTGTCTTTCGTTTATCTCATTTTGGAGTTTGAATATGAAATACGAAATCGAAGGGGTAAGATGGTCATCCAGTTTCTTTCTACGGTTGGTTTCCCTCTTTCCTTTGCTTTCAAACCACAAAATGATATAAATGAGGGGTCGTAAATATCCTCAACACCCATAAAAAATATAGCTGATAGGTACTAGGCTAGCCCTTAGGGTACCATCAGCAGACGCGGGCAACATTTTACAGGTTTGGTTATTAATGGTTACGGTTATTTATAAATTACAAAACTCGTTTGCTGACAGTATACCACAGCACCAGGAAATGATAAGGGTTAGGGTATTGAAAAATAGGGTTAATTTAGCATACCTATTGAAAGAAATATTTATTTTATTCGGTGGAAAGATTTACTTTAAATGGGTATTTTTTACATTGAAATTGTTCACATGTATTCCTATGAATCTTAAAAATTTTCGTTAACTTAAGTATGCTCCATATTTATGTGATTTTAATCTTAACTACCTAACACACATACGGCGGAAATTTCACAACATTACCACATACAACTTTTAAAAATCATTTCTAATAAATTAAGAGAGCAATAGAGAGATAGAGCAATTTTGACAAAATATATTAAAAGATTATTTGAAGTATAAACAATCTAACCCAAAATTACTTAATCAAACATTTACTTGTATCTTAAAAGGAAAACAGCTAATTCAGTAACAGTATTATGAAATAGTAGAAAGAAAGAGAAAATAAGATTATTCTGCCTAAAAATGTTTGATAACCACTTGCTGTATACAAGTCTTTTGCAAAATTTTTTATTCAAGTCTGCTAAAAGTAATAGGAATTCTCTCATAAAGAACTACGCTCACGGGAAGTTAGTTCCTTCGGGTGTACTCCTGTTTTAATTCCCCGAACGCTTCCGCTCGGGGAAGTGGGGCAGTTCCTAATACCCCAGAATGTCCCCCATAATCCCTTCTCTTCCACGTGCCCACGCAACTCTCTTGAAACAATGGGGGCGCTATCGGGCGACACGCGACAGAGTCACGGATGACCAGTCTAGAAGGGGACAGGGTCCACTTTTGTCGTGAAAGTGGAAATTATGGGCTTATATATTTTTTTTAAATCATATTTCTTTTTTCGAGTTCAACTTGCGAAATAAATTCAACTAAAGAGACAAAAGTAAGTGGTAATAGTTCCTAACATTTATTATCAGGGGGTTCAATATGCCCATTATGAAAAAATTACTAACATTGAAAGTATTACTTTACATATTAAAAATACATCAGTGTAATTTAAACATTCTTTCTTTTTTAAACCCAACAGAAAATGTAATAAAAATAATATTTATTCCCTACCTCGACCAGCTAAACTATCTCTATAATTATGAAAAAGTATTTTTATCTACCTGACTTTATTTAAGAGCTATAGTAGCTTTTAATACCAGGGTTAATATTTTTTTTAAGTTTTAAATTATTAACAAAGCTTTAAATTTATATTTTTGTTACTTATCATATTGTTTTTTAATTCATTCATTAAAGTAGTACATTTTCGTGAACCCCTTTTAAACACCTCGTGAACCCCTGTACCACAAATAACCGGTAGAGAAACAGTGGTTTACCTGTTGAGATATTTATAATGTATACTGATGTTACTGATTTTGCTCATACGTCTCCCTCGCCATTAAAAATAAAAATAAAAACATTTATAAGTAAAAAACGAGGAAATAAATAAAAAATGGTGAAGTTAAGAAAACTATAGAGACTTACCGATTTCGCTTGCTCTTGCGTCGCATTACTACTCTTTTTTGAAGACTTTTTTAGAGCTTTTACCTTCCGGAGAGTCTTGCGCTGGGGCTTGCTCTCTGTGGCAGAGCTAACAACTGAAACACATGGTGTCAGAAAATGCTTCATTCGAATACAGTGGGACAAAATTCTTAACTGGTTCATATCTCTTTCCAAAAATAGTAAAGCTTTTTTTGGTTTGGAATATCTTATTGCTTAAAGTGTTTTAGTTTTAATACTCCCCTTTTAGGTAAGTGAATAATTCTTCAGATATTTCAGGAAGAATTTGTACTATTACTTTTGCGTGAAATATGTGAATAAATGTATCCCTTTTAAAATAAATAAAAACTCCACTTTTTTCAAATTTTGATCGTCATACATATTTAAAGTTGATCTTCAATTTTTTTTCTCATAAATGTTTATATTTATAACAACACAATTCACTAATAACAATTTCGAAGATATCTCAGCAAAAGTAACATAAATTCGCCTATCTCACATATTCGCTCATTCAGGAGAGGACATTTCCCAATCATCTTCATTAATTGGAAATCCACTGTTTCAACTAAATTTGAACTTGAAGAACTTGTGTATCAGTCCACTATTTACTTAAGAGGCTAAAAATCTCAAAAGAAGGTTTTTATTCCTTTGTTTATATCGCTTCAATAAGCTAGCTAAAATGAATCAAGGAAAGTAATTAATCTATCAGTTTATTAATTGTACTTTTAAATGTTTCTTAAATAATTTGAAGTTGCACAAAATACAAGCTATATACTATATGAAATTGTTTTTATATAGTACTTTAAATAGGATTGCATACATTAATAATTTTAAGGGAAACACTCTAGTAGCCAAATTTGGCAAAAAGTAGCCTCTGATTGCCAAAATTACTATCGAATTGTTTATTATTATCAATCATAATGTTACGGCAAAGTGATTAATCGGGCATTATTAATAATGCCCGAAGTGGAGGCGGGCAAAGTGATAAATTTCATTCATAAATTCCACTGAATTCATCACATTGCCCGGGCATTATTAATAAGGCCCGGATTTATCACATTGCCCGTAACATATATACTGTTATCGGTTTTATCTTGGCCAAAAGTAATCACATTATCGGCGTCAACTGTAATTTAAAACCTTATAAAAATTTTTAAGCCACAATTGAAATTTAAACTAAGAATTGAAACAGACTTGATATAACTTGCATGGTCATTTTTGACATCAATTGAAAACAATGGTGCTGGTCTAACTAAAAAAAATTAATTTGTAAAACTATTCTGTCTGCTATATAAAAGGTTTTTCTTTTATAAAAATGTGTATTTGGCCAGCAAATACTCTCTGAAAAAGTCTCTAATAGTTCTTGGAAAGTTAACAGTTCATTGCAGGGTCGCATTTCTTAAAAGTTTGATAAACACTTACTTTTATATTAAACTGTATACCTGATATGCTGTCCTGATATGCTTTCTTTTTTTTATTACCTTAATGTTTTTCTCCTTATAAAAATATAACTCAAATTATACAAGCAGCTGTAATATACAAAGGCATTTCTATTCAGTCTCATTTGAAAAACATTAAAAATAAGAAGACTTTTATACCGAATATTATTTCTTTACACATTTATACCGAATTATTTTCAGACCGAATAACGCTAACAAAAAAAATTATTTAATTTTTAATAAAAAAATTTTTGACATTAATAAGATATTTGTAGGTAGTACTACTTTCTCAAAAAGTATTCAAACCTCAAATATCCCATGTAATTCCCTACTTTTACCCTTTAAACTTTTATAACAAAAATACCATGGAATCAAAAATAACTGTCATTCATTTTTTAAATACATCACAATAACACAAGAAAATTCAAAATGTTAAAACTAGTTCAGATATCTAAACTTTTTATAGGGAAAGATAATTTAGTTATAAACTAATTTGGTTTCCCAAATCTAATTTAAAAACTTTGAATTTCAACATTTTCCTTTCATGAAAAGTTCAGTAATCTAATTTTGTTCAATACTCACCCAGCAGACCAAGAAGTAAGAGTAAAAGTGGATATAATCTCATTCTGCCTGCAAAGGAAAAGGATAATTACATTATTATTAAATACCAGTGAAATTTGATAAAATAATCCTTAATAGAAGCATTTTTATTTATTCACTAACAAGTTCCATATAAACAGAAAATGCCTTCAAAATTATATTGTAAATTAGGTTTTTGTTATTTTCCAGTTATTTAAGTTATTTTTTATATTTCTAGTGTCTGAATCTTGAATAATTGATTATTGCAATTTTTTGAACATATTCCCGGTAAAAAGTAGAATGAAATTAAGAGCATTACTTCCATAATGCAAGTATAAAATCCCCACGTATGATTTTCTACAACTTAAATATTTTCTACAAATATTAAGCTACAGAAGTATCTATGCATTTTACAATTAAAAAAGAAATATGACATATTATTGAGTACATACTTTTTGTAAATTTGAAAAAAAATGTTTAATTCAAATAATAAATACCACACAAGTTCATAAAAAATGTACTCATTGGAACATGAAGCAAGGGTTTTAAAGGATCCTACTATAGTTCGTATACATTACATCTTAATCTTAACTTTATTAGTGTACCACGATAAACGTTTCTAACACGCTTTCCTAAAATTAACCTTAAAAGTAATCATGAAAAAATATTTTTAAACTTGACCAAGAAAAATTCAATTGAGCCCAAAAACCCTGGAAGCATCTAATGATGAGCTTCAGAATAGTTTGCAAAAATTGAGAGCATGGAATGAAGTGCATTTTTAATGTAAAAGTATCTATTTTAATCGTTGAAGGATTTTTACTTATCAAATAAACTATTCAAACTGAAGTGTTATTCAACTTATAAAATGATACAAAAACGAAGATATGGTTAATGATTATTTGAGGGCACAAATTTTTTATTTGTCATGGAAAGTTTAATTTTTCCGAAACAATTTATTAGTTGTAGGAGATAAATAAATAAAAATTCACTGTGTTTTGGAATTAATTATTGAATTAAAACAAAGAAAAGGAGTTATCAGAACATTTTCTGTTAGTGAATCAAGTTATTTTTTTTTTATTTATAAGCATACCACTTTTATTTTTCCAGCTAAATTGCCATATAATTACCCTCTTAATCTAAACAAATGAGAGTTATATGTAAATAAAAGAATCAAGGCAATATGAAGATAAATTGCATCAATGTAAAACATGATGCACAACTTCTTGGAAATTTTGTAAGATAATAAGAGATGTCCTTGTTAATTTTCTCTGAGAATATGACCTTGTAAAACAAAGGCTTGTAATTACCTTTTTTAAAAAAAATCAATAATTTGGCTTAAAAAATTTCTTTTTAAAAAATTTATTTTAATTTACTAGGGAGCTACCGCCCCTGCTCGCTATCACTCACCAACCCCCGTAAACTGCTTTCGCAGGACCTTTTGGCTTGCTTCGTAATCCTAAACAAACCCAGCTCAATGAATGCTCATACCAGCTCATGAATTTAACTCACTTAAAAGACAATAAAAAAGTTAGCAGAAGAAACATCAACCAAATTTTCAAAAACACGTCAACTCCATTAATAATACTCTCTTACAAATTTGAATATTTATTAACTCTAACTTATCAATAATTTAATTAAAATGTTTTCCTTAAAAATATCCAGCACGTCTATTAATAACTATCGTTAATCAACATTCTGGAAAGAAAAACCTACACCCAATGAATCTTTTAAATTCAATATTGTACCGCCTACTAACTCGTTAGTATACCTAGATTATACCTAGTATAATCATAAGAGACAAAACCAACATGACACTCAATGCTTAAAAATAATTTCGATTATTAGACTAAAAGTTATAATTTTCAGACAAATGTGTGAAAGTCTTTGAATGATATTTAATTTGGAAAATACTTTAAAGTACATTTTTAAAACCTGTTCCATCATAAAATAGGGCGTCAATTGGTGGTTGTGATTGGATGTATAAGTTGTTTGACAGTACTAGCTTTGTAACTGCGACCTAATCCGTAATTTAAAAAAATGGATAAATTTTAAAATTGAGAATTTTTTAAAAATCCAACAGCTTACTGCAAATCCTCGAAAGAATCTGGACATTTGGATACCAGAAATGTGTCATTCGGTATAGTTTTTAAATTTTTTTTTCCCTGGAAGCAGTGCACCAAAAACTTTATTTTTAAATAGAGATATTCATAAAATATATAAATTTAAATTAACTGTATAAATGTTGCAATTAGAATAAAACTGATGTAATGAAATTAAAGAATAAAATTTTGTTTAGCTAGGATACATAAACTCACAGATTTAGATTGTAACGAATTGGAAATAACAACGAGATTAAAAAAAAGATTGACTCTTACTTTTAAAACTTTCCACACTATTAATTTTAGTCCCCACAGTTATTTCTTTCTGCACCCTTTTCCACCATCTTGTTTGCAATACTCAAAGAGGTAGTTAGTTTAAAAGCATAAAACTGTTAATTGTTTTGTTTTAAAACTAACGAGAAGCAAACACGCTCTCCCAAATTAGTACACCTATTATTATTAAAAAAGATAATACAATTCTCCGTAGTTGCGTTTCACAACAAAAGTTAACTAATTAGAGAACCCATTGAAACAATAGACGCGTTTCGAAATGATAGAAACAATTCCATTTGAGTCTTCATCTTATAGGATATCTTAAGAAGAACATAAACAGTCCACAGTTGTTTAATTTCAAGATTAATTATAGTTTGTGCAGTACTACAATGCACCTAATAACCTTTCTCCCTCCTTGTGTATTTAGATCGCAATAAAAGAACAATTGCACGCTGACACTAGTGCTCGGATCATGCATGACACTCTTGACTTTCACCTGGCATTTGAAAATATTAATTTTCTTTCTCCCTTTCTCCTCTCCATCTCTTCCGTCGTTCTCTCACATTCTCACTCTTTTTCTCACTTTTTCATTTTCACTTTTATTCTTGCTATATCATTATACGGGTATTTCAACAAGTCCGTCCAAACTCTGCATAGCCAGACCCTTTACGTGGAGTATATTAAAAATGTCCGAAGAACTATACCTCTACGACAACGCATTAGTTTTCGAGAAAATCGCGACTGAAAAAGGTTTGACATCACATCCTGTTTACGCTAAAAAAAAGTATACGAAAAACGTGAAGATGGTTATTTGGATACTATGTTAACACGCTAAGAAGTTAGAAATATACATGACACATGCATGCGTGCACCGTTTAATGAAATAATTAAGTTTTTATACGATATGACGTCACATTTTTCGAAAAATAAAAGTCCTGTTTGAAATATAGTTCTTTGGGCAAAAAATTTCATCCACTACACGCAAAGAATCTTTCTGAGGAGAGTTTATGCGGATGACCCTGTATTTCTCTCACACTGTTTAACCATCATTCTAACTCGCATTTCCTCCCTTTTTATTTTCTTTCTTCTTTCATTCCCTCTTTCAAATAATTTCTCATTATACCACTCCTTCACACACTCATTTTTTCTCATTCCCTTTATCTTATTTCCTCAACAACCCTTAAAGAGCACGGAGGCTAACCTCTCTCCCTTTGGTGTAAGTTTATTTATACTCAGACATTTTTAAGAGAAGCATATCAAAGGTATTTATAAATCCTGTGAGAGTCTATGACCGCTTATCTAGGAGGGGTTTTATTCTAGTCTATTACGTGCAGAAAGTATGTACCAGAAAGAGGATGCATCATGGGAAGATCTTTTGCAAGAGGTGGGTTAAAGCCATGTAGGTCTCTTATTATTTTAGGTTTAAGAGAAAAGGGGCAATTTGATACATGGGGCACATTGGTATACCTTTGATAACTGAGAAACAATTAAGGTTACTTAGGTCGCCATTTTACTAAAAGTTGCCTTTACATGCATTATGGAATATTTATTATCTATATTTAAAAAAAGGTAACGTAGAACTGCTTATGACCTCTCTCAATACAACATTATTTTTCTAAATTTGTGTTATTAATTACTTTTTTGAGAGAATTAATCACCGTCAATGTGCCTCAAAGCAATATATCCTACTTCCCCGCATGTGGAGCATATTGATAAAAAATTGATTTTTTTACAAAAGTCGTATCTAAAATTTTATTGGACATATTTTATTTCTATAATTAATTTTATAAAATTGAGTCATTATAAGATATTTTTTAGAAAAAATATCTGAATAAGTCATTTTTTCTACTCAAAAAATTGATTTGAATTTTGGTGTATAAAATAACACCGCTTACCCCTAATTATTATCATTTCAGGCCCAAAGGCTACAGAAACCGTGATTTGGAACCAAGGTTAATTTGGAACCGCATTATTTCCCAACGGCCTAGATATAATTTGACTTTATTTCAAAGTAAGTTTAAAAAGTTATGTGGTTCAGGAGAAGAAAAAAAAGATCTTTTAATTCATAAAATGCTAGTAAACTAATATATACATTGAAACTTTTTTGGTTCTCGGAGGAACCTTGAAAACGAGAGTACGCTACGTAATATTTTCTTTTTTACGTAAATCACTGACTTTTTTGGAAAATACTTTCATAAGCAGTTGATAAGAATTTTCAGTGGGGTTCTTTTTGCCATAACGCATATTTCTCTTAACAAAATATACCCTCACGAATTTAACTGGTAATCAAAAAGTTGTTGAATCAACAGTAGTTTTAATTGGCTTAAACATTATACCATTTTTAATCGAAGTAAATAATAATTTAGTTCAAGCTTCTCTATGCATTTCAGTCTTAAATCAAGTGACACAATGGTTAAATATTTTACTCAGTGGAATAGGATAGGACCAAGGGAAAGCTGAAATATCTGGGCTACAATGGCCTAAAAGCTTAACATTTTTCGTTATTATAATCCAATTAGCAATTATTATCTAGTTATATTACTATTTACGGTAAAAACCAGTGTATGTTTAGTTGTACTTCGGTAAAACCAGCATCAGTAAATCATACCTTCATAGAAATTATCATTTTTCTACTAATAAACTAAAAACAACTTATACATAGTACCCCGCATTCCTTGCCAAATTCAAAACTTACTACTCCAGAAATCGCCCAAGGGTTCTTTACAGTTTCTCTCATTGCATCTACGCTCCTGACGGAATTATTTAAATTCAGTTTAAATGAAAGTCCCAAAAAACCTGCTAGATGGCATAGAAAGAGAACATCCTGTGATCCACCAAATACATCTGAAACTACTCGGCTATTATAGTGAAGTGCTTTAAAAAGTATGATGCTTTAACAGGAAACTAGAGAGGTTAAAGCAATTAATATTTCAAGCAGGATTCCTATAGAAATTTAAGGTTCTACATTATGAGAACTCCACACTTAGATGAAAGGGGTGTCCTTGCTTAACTTCTACAACACTAGAACTAACAAACAGAACTAAAAACAAAGCTGCAACAGTTGTAAACCAAACCCTTTACATTAGAAAAGTTTTAAAAGTTTAAAGGAGTTAAAATTCCCAGAAGCAATTGTAGGTTCAACCAATACTTCAAGACTTCACTTTGATGAAAAAGCACTAATTAAACTGTAATTTACGATCAACAGTTGGAGAAATCAGAGGATAACAAAATTCCATCTTCAACAAATGCGAACTCTTTACAGGAGAGCAAATTTTAAAACCTGAGGGGAGATAATATTCCATATTAATTCAGAAGTAATTTAAGATTTGAATCTCACTACAAGACTTCAACAACAACTCACTGATGAAACGTACTAAATAATAGATCTAACTTCTCTAGACTACAAACTAGAAGGAATCGGAACATAAACAGTTCCATCTTCAACAAATGTAAACCCTTTACAGCAAAGCGGTTTTTATAAAATTAAAGAAGAGTCGATATTCCAAACTACTTCAGAAGCAAGGGAAGATCCATCACACTTCAAACAACACACTTTGACGAAACGGGTACTCACTGTCACTTAGTATAATAATCCAATGCGAAGGGCACCACAAGCGTCCACTTTCTCCCGAGTGGTCAGCGAGCGTTCTGCGGCCACGTGGGCGGCTGGTCACTCTTTATGTAGAGGCGGATTATCGTCTGTTGGAAAGTGGGTCGTGTGCGGCACTTGATGGCTCTCAGATAGCGGATGCCAACGATAGGTAAGATATTGTTCCTTCATAAAGACGCGGTGGGTCTCTTTATTATTATTATTATTATTATTAGTTTGATGGTGACTCTTTCTTGTCTGGGTGGTTCAATAGGTGCGGTGATAATTTTTCTTTGGTAAAAGTTCATGAACTTCGGCCATCTTAGACTAAATCTTGTCCTCTAGACTCGTGGAACTTTTGATTTCCAGTTATGATGAAATGGCATGGTAGCTTATTGCAACTTTGGATTTAGTTATTTTAAATGTTGTTATAGTCATTAGGTATGAGGTTTTATAGTTTTTCTCTTTTAATATCTCTCGTTTTCCTTTTTATTCCTTTTCCTTCACTTTTTTTTTAATTTAGTATTCCTTTTTATTGTTCTTTTCTCTTCTTCAATCTCTCTCTTATTCCCTCTATCTCTTTCTTTCATATAGTTTATACATTTTTGGATACTCTAACTCCATCTTCTACTATGTCTTATCCTCTGTCTCTTCTCCCTTACTATGTCCTAATTATTCTCTTATCCCTTATTATCTCCTAATTATTCTCTTATTCCTTATAGTATATCTCATTTATAATCTCGTATCCTATCTCTTATTAGCTGACTCTTACCTGTTATATTCTATCTTTTCTTTGTCATTCTCTATTCCCGATCCCTGTCTCACAAGACTGAAAATTTTAGAAGCGTGGCCTTTGACTCATCCATGGCAAAAAATCACTAAAAGAATGACGTTAACCTAAGGTCACAGCCATGGGCGCCCATACATAAGGGCAAAGGGGGGCCCGGGCCCCCCCTTGCACCCGAAAGTTTACGTAAAATCTTCCTTTTAGTTTCTGACTTGAAATTTTGCGGCTCGGCGTAGGAGCGATCCTATTTCAGAAGTCGAAGTCACCCAAATGAGTTAAAGCACTACTTTTAAGAATAAAATTTCGAAACTTTTTCTGGGGAGGACTCTTAGACACCCCTTTTTGCTTAAAACTCCAGTATTTTTTTACAAAATGTTTAGCATTAAGGACTCATGAGGGGTCCCTTTGAAATAATTATGAGCCAACCCCCTTAAAAAGAAACTTGGGCCCCCTCCTGAATTCTAACACATGGGCGCCCATGGTCACATCCGGCCTTCTTAACCTGTTTTTACCTTGAAGTTTTTGAAATAGCCATCTATATTTTAAACTGTAGGTATATTCTATTTTGTAATACCTGATTTTTAGAAATACTGTCAGTCTATTATAAAACTCAAGTGTCTTCAAATAGAGAGAAAAATAATCCATTTCCCTATGTAGTGAGGATAGTGAGGAACATTTTAACTTTATAAAGGTTTTTCAAATAAACTCTTTAAACCTGGAAATTAAAAAATTAACTGGGTTTAAAAAATTCTGATAGGTTTTTTTAATTTAATGACATTAAAATTTTTGCAATATCATTTATAAATTGTATTTTCGCTATCGGGGAATATTTTTAGAACAATTATTTTGACATAGATCAAGAAATTGCGCTGTTTATATGAAGAACAAAAGTTCAGATTGTAAAAAAAATGTAGTATACTGCGTTTCATTTACTTCCATTCTATACTTCAATAAGCATCTTTACTTTCAAAATAAATTATATTGCTTCATTTTCAAAATTTTCTGTAATTTTTTTAAATTTATCCACATGAAAATTTCCAATTGAGTTTTCTTTTATCGATATTAATATACCTTAATTTTATTAATGAATACTTGTTTAATAGAATATTAATGGATAAAAATAGTCGGATAACACGAAGCTTAGCCATACCCTACACTCGCTCTTTAAAGTAAGTCACAGATTTATTAGCTATTTATTAATATGTCGTTAAAAAAAATGTAGTTGCAATCAAATTTTCAGAGTTTGACTGTATTGTTTATAGTATTATTGAACATGTACTTAGTAGTAGACAAGGTGACATGATTCAATGTCATAATATGTTTTTAGAACAAAAACTCGACTCAACTGATTTATTAACAGCAAATATTATGTACACAATAGAGGTTGTGGGCGGTGGTTCAATGGAGATAATACACTCGAGGACGAACCATGATAAAAAATATCTTCTTTCGTTTAATACAATTCTTTCGACAAATGCGTTTCCTTTATGATTGTTGACAAATCTAAACTCCACACCTTTATGGATTTAATATAAACTAGGCGAGGTTATTCACAATAAATCATATTACAATGCCAATGCTGTGTTTTACGCATGCAATATCCGCTTCAAAATTCTCTCAACTCCAAAGGCTGCTTGCAACCTTCGTTATAGGCACCCGCCATACGACTTTAACCTTGTCTTCAATTCAGTCTGCAAAAAATAAAAATAGATGATATTACTTGTAATGATGCATAGGTAAATGTCAAACAACTTTAATTAAAGTATTGTTTTGGATCGTGAATTATAGAAATGTTGTTTGAATGAACTATAATTCAATCAAAAACTATCTTTAAAACAATTGACTACTTTTCAAATCTACGTATCATGACTTATTTAATTAGTTTTTTAAGATAGTTAGCATGTATCCTATCTCTAATTGTTTTTAATACTGTAACAGAATACTAACTATTATGAGTTATTCAAGGTTATTAGACAAGAGTAATTATTATTCGTATATTTTATATACGAAATAGAATTTATTAACTTCTACGTTTGAAACTTTTGCTTTCATACACCAAATTTGTTTTAAACACTCCTTGAATATCGTATTACTCTGTGTATCGTACCATGCTTTTGTGTTATTTTAGAACCAATGAAGAATACTAATTAGTAGGCTGCGTTTGGTTATAATAATAAAAAAATTCAACAATCAAGACTTAAAATATAAAGTTGAACCTTCTTCTCTCCCAAGATAATGAGAACTGGGGCCACATTTTTCTATGTTTCAGTCTGGCTCTACTGGTCACCAAGTTTTTATCGATAACATTTTAAAAGCTAATTTTCTTGGTAAATTTTTTTAAAATTTTCAGGAAAACTATGAAAACAACTCTGCTTACACGTAATTTTAAGTATTTTTTTTTTAATTTTGAACAGATTTGGTTTGATGTGATAATGAAAGTAATTGATACTGTTAGGTGTCGAATATTTATCTAATCGTATTTTCTAAATTAAATTAGAATACTCTAAAATACCTTAAACGCATTTTATGCCTTTTAAGTGTTTAAAAAAGAACATTTTCTAAAAGTATTGATTAAAACCCAGTTATTTTTATCGATAAACTTCGAAATATATCCCTGTCATTTATTCACTTACAAGAGGTTAAGTTCTTTTAAAAGCAATTTCTTCTAGAACAAAACAGGACATTAAAGCATTTCAACTGAATTTTGTCTTAAATGTAAAAGTCGAATCTTCTATAAATAAAAAAAACCTGTTACCTCAGATGAATAGATAAATACCAAATATCCTACATAAAAAATAAAGACAGAGGTCGATGATAACGAATGCTCATCATCGAATATTATTCAACCGTTAATCAGAATGATGTCAAACAGAACACCCCTTTCTTTATTGCATTATTCATTCACAACATTGATAAATACCAGAACCAAAGCTAACATCACTCAATAGCTACGACTCGATGACGCTCCAAGATAATGTTAAGTCAATAATCTTTGAAAAGGGTATCTAACAGAGCATGCCCCCTTCATTGTTGCCGTACCATACATCATTCTCAGTGCCCTTCACACCCCACAAGGTGTCGAGTGCTCCCCCTCTGGAAGGGTCATCTGCGGACAAAACGGACAGAGGGAATTTAATTCGGAATTAATCAAGGGGTTGCGGAGTGGACAATGGACTGGACAACGCCCGCGTATTGTGGTATTGTCGCAGCGGCGGGCGAGTGTATTAGGTGCTGTCTGTCCCCGTTACCCGTTTAATCTGATTAGCGGTTCTGTGGTGGCCATTGTGAGTCGAGGTTTTGTTTTTGGATTGGGATGAGTGAAGGTGTTCGTACACACAAGAGGACTTTTACTATCATTATTAGGATAGGACACAAATTCTTCGTGATGTCTATGGTCCTGAGGTTAATACTTTGTATTGCCAATGATGTATTTATTAATTATCACAACGCACCTCAAATTGTACTTTCACCATATTTTACCCCAACAACCATTTTTTTTTTAAATCCATCACAGCAAAAATTTTATTGGACACTTTTCCTTATTTCTAATAATTTTCTTATTAAAATAGTCTTTATTCCTTTATTTTAGTTGAAATTAAGGTCAATTATAATCAAATTATAGTAAAACATTTATATGTACAAGAAAAATAGTTTTAAAAAATCCATGTTATACGATGTATCCCCATGAAAATGATGTATACAATTTTTTTAATTAAGTCCAACTGTTCTTTTATGCCTATGTATTAATGGAACATAATTTCTAACTTGCTCTTTTATTTTTAAATTAACTGTTCTTTTTTATACATAGTTATGAACAAAAAATTTTCTTTCTGAAACGTAACTTAAGTCATCAGATAAATATAGGTACCTATACTTTAATCTAACGATTGAACATGAGCAATATTATAAGATGTGGGTCGCGATGCTCAAAAGATTGAGAACCCCTGGTCTAATCCATTAAAGAAAAAAATAGTTCAGAAGTGAAACATGGCTTTTAACGATACCTAGAGAAATATATCGTTATAGACCGTTTATTTTATTGCTGGCTATCGCTTCGAGACCCTAGAGAAATATCACTAAGACCAATATTTCTAAACCTTTTTCATGCCCCCCTTAAGACCTTCCAAAATTTTTAAAATTTCAAAATTTCCAAAATTTTCCGAAGTGACGAAAATAGAGTTAAGCTTCATGTAGGGGGCGAAGTTTCGGCCGCATACCATTTTTTCGACATTAATCTCATGTACACATTAAAAGTTAAATGTAGCTTTTAAAAAAATAATGGGTTAGGATTTGAACCTTGGTGGCAACAAATTTTAAATTTTCTCATTAGTAAGTCAGAGAAGTAGATTCTGGAAGGGTACTCTCCCAGAGTTTTTGGAAACTTGATTCTTAAAAACGTAATTTCAACTATTTTTCAAATCTATGGAAAAATTTGCAGTCATAAAATTTCTTTATAAATACACAAAATGCGTAATTTCCCCCTGTGTGATGTATACACCCCACGTTGAGAAAGACTGCTGTACACAGACCCCCTTTAATAAATGGGGTGCTGTAAATGGGGTCTCCCTTTAAAAATCAAATAGATTCCACAAATGAGTTGAAACACTATTTTTAAGAGTCAAAATCAGAAAAATTCTGGAGGACCCCTTTTTTTTCGCATAGAACTCAGCGTTTCCCAAATTGAAAAGTTACATGTAACCCTGTTCAAAAACTACCTTTTAACATTCTAGAGCTGCATTTAATCAAATGATTTTGCCCATGAAATGCTTTTAAAATGTTAGTTATCCAACCAAACTGAAACGAGAAAGTGAAGCTACAGTTCAGAAAAGAGTTAAAGAAAATTAAATTATAAGTCAATTCTATCGAGTGGGTTGTCACCAAATTTGGCTAATTTACTTGATAAATATAATACATGATAAAATATATTTTGGAGGGAAAATACTATTAGGAATAAAATGAGACAAATCAAATAACACACTCTAGTAATTTTGCTGTATTTATACTAATTAAAATTAATTTATATTTTTATATTTGAAAATTCGACAAAAAAATCTGTTAAATAAAAAACTATTTTATCGAAAAAGAATTAGTAAAACAATTTAACATTAAATTATATTCAAATATATTCAATATTTAAAAAACAACTTCGAATAAGCAGCTACTGAATATGTGTCAAGCTAGAATTCTAAATTTAAGAACAATTAAAATTACTAACAGCGTACTGAAAAGGATAGTCTTACTTTAAATTTTATTCTCCAGATCCTCATCTGATGACAAGCAATTTGTTGTTTCTTCTCTAAAATACGTGTGTATACTCATTTTTCTTTGAAACGGTCTCTGTATAATTTCAAAGAAAAATAAGTTTCACTCGAGAAAATGAAAACGTCATGTAACCACCTGCTCTCTTCTTGGATATGGTTCTCCAATTGCTAATTCTTAATTTTTAAAATCCTCATCAACACAGTCCGCCCATCTAAGTTTGGGTCTGTCTTTAAAGGGGTCCCGATTGGCTTAAACTGAAATATCCTTGATGTTAGAGAGGAAAATTAGTCGGGCGCAAATCTTGCAAAATAGACTTTAATAGCGACCTTTCACAAATTACACATAAAAATATAACAAAAATTAAAAGATACACTGCTAGTTGGGATATTTCAATGATTTACTAATATAATATTTGATTAATTTTGACGATTTATCATAAAGCTCTCTGCTTGCGCCCGGTTAATCCTAAACTACAGAAATTTAGTTTAGTTCTTTTTTTTTCTTGATTTTCTGGCATTTTCGCAATCAATAAGTACGTTTATATTTAGCAAATTTTTTTGAATAAATAGTTTAAATTATTATTTTTTTTTATTTCATTTAAAACTTAATAATTAATTATAAAATTATTTTAACATACAACTTACAAGTAAGCTGGGGAAAATGGATTAGATGTGCACTGCTTTTGTGTCAAAGACCTTATTATTCCTTCCTAAATAAAATCAAATTTTCCAAGTTTTCCTTACCTCTCATTTTATCACATTACCTTGATCATTCTCTTAATTTTATTTCATTCATTTTTTATTCATTACCGCTCCCTTTAAAAATTGCCAGACTGTTTTGTACGCAAAATATGAAAAAAACCATCAAGTTTTTATTGTTGTCATCAAAATAAAAGTATTTTAATCAGACGGCTTGTTTGCATTTTTTCGCGGTAAATATAATTAAACTACAACTTTTAAGAATCTACAAAAAATAACCGTTATATCTGCTTTTTGTAAGCCAAAGAATTTTCAAGAAAAAAAACTAAATATAAGTACGCTGATATAATTAATTAATTATTATTTTCCTTCAAGTTCAAGTTGGGTTAATAGAGGCTTCTGCTTTCTCGTGGGAGCCGCTTGCGCCTTCTTCTTCCAGTTATTTTTAAATATCAGGGTAAGGCAGGGGGTTATTTTTGGTTGATTTGATTTTATGATTTCTTTAACGGTATGAAAATTTAAATGATGTAGAATCTTTACAAAATTCTAATTTGAAGAAAATTTCTTGCTGATCATTTCTAAATTCCTTTTTGCTCTTTTAGTTCTTCCCCTTATTTATTTATTAGATTATTTGATCAATGTTCGCTTTGAATTCTGCGTTGGTAGTGAAAAGGTGAAGTTTTTCACTTCAGTTTGAATTTATTTTACTAAAACATACAGATAATTCCACCCGCACATAAAATTTAAACGACAAATTCCTTCTCTAAACGCAAATCTTCAAATCTTCCACCATCGGTAAAACAAGAGAGTGAACACGACAGTTGGGTAGCGCGTGCCCATCATTGTTCGAAAAGAACAATGGAACACACGAGAGGGATGGTTTGGAACATTTCCGATGGATGGTTCATTCGGATATGGGAGGAAGCAGACGAGTCCAGATAATCTGCCCATGCCTGCAAAATGAAGTGAAGAGATGAAGAACATGATGTGATCGCTCTTTTCCTCTTTTTGGATACATCCTTGAAGTAAGGGGTGATCAAGATGGAAAGCAATAAAAGAATAACATCAGATTGATAGAATATTATTGTTGTTTCTTTTTCCTACCATCATAGCTTTATTCATGCACGTGCAAGTGCATGCACTATGTGCGTGTTATTAGAAAAATAGTTTGGTAGAGTATATAGATCATAATTTTATTTCCATTCATAAAAAGAATATACTGTGAATTTAATAATTACTATTTGTTAATTATTATTAATATTTAATGATTCATATTTACTTTACTTTCAGTAGTAATAAGAAAATTTATTGTAGATTTCAAAAGCGTCATCGTTTGTAAATTTTAAATTAAAAAGACCTATCATGTTGACTGTTGAAGAGGAAACTATTCTTACTTTTAGACGCCAAGGGGTGCAAGCAACAATGCAGATAACCCTGGTGGGTTAACAAACTTACCTATTTTCTTTACCATGTGTGTTCGTAGTAAGTATATCACTTTTCCTCAGCTTTCAAAAGTATTCTATTATACTAGCAATACTTAACAGATTATATACATATAATATTAAAACGCAGAAGATAATTTTTTATACGTTTTATAGGTATTTCGCTCCTCGGTGACTCACACATTTAGTTCTTGTTGTATTTTGTCCAAATAAAAAGCAAATTAAGTTATTTTTAATTCATTAATTTTAAGAAACTAGTTGTCGCTCAAATTTGAAAGGAAACAGGTACAACTTTAATCAAATTAAAATTAAATAGCAATATTCACGGGACCACTCCGGTTAAACAGTTAATTTCCCCCTTATCTCTAGTATCATCAGTTCCAAACGTAATCGTGACTATCACTAAACACTTGCCATAACCACTTGCTACCTACTCGGCTACCAGTCACGCTCCTTCATTGTTCTTATCAGCCAACGAGCGACAAAAACAAACGACTCTCTTCCGTCCCACCCACGCCTCGTCCTCAGCACCCTCTCCCCCTGAGGACAACTGATCCTCAGATTCAACCCGCAGATTAGATAACCGCAACACAACAATCATCGGACGGTTTATTCCTGCTGCTTGCCTTCGTAAGGCCGAGAGAATATTATTATTAATAAAACCTTCCTGGAGAGGAAAGGGTATTCTCTTTTTATGGGGAGGAAGGACTCAGCTTCCGACTTGTCGCAGGTGTCAAAGGTCCAATCGGAATCGTTTGTGTACGTTTCCATTCAGTTTGGATTAGGGTTCTGAAATGACGTGTGTCAGTGGCTGTGAAAGGCATTTAACGCTTCTTTATGGGTTTGTATGGGCTGTTAAAGTTGTATGAGGATGTTCCCTTTTGTGAGTCTTCAGAAAGATTTTCGAATCTGTTTATAACTACATTTCTTAAGTTATTGAAAATATTCAGAGTAAATATTGAAACTATTAAAATTTGCGTGTTGTAAAACTATATTTGCGTGTTTCAGAACTATAAGTAGATGACTTAGAACTATGTTTAGACTAATGGTATACAATTCACACATTCATATATATATATATATAAAATATAAATAATCTATGTATATGAAGTTGTTACATATTAAATGTTTCTAACTAACTATATTTTTTTAAATAAAAATAATAGTCACAAGATTTTTCCAAAAGTTTCTTCTTGTAAAAAATAAATGCTTTTTACTCCAATTTAATGTTATTTTCATTGCTGAAAAAAGGCTATTAAAGCCAATTACATTTGAATCGTCAGTTTGAAAAAGGGAATTAGTCCAAAAACCAAGTTTTTAGAAAATCGAAAAGAAAAAACTGTGTAAGTAATGGAATTTTCCTTGTATAACCACAAAATTTGTACTGGAAATTCAGGACCCTATTTAAAGTACAGAAAAATCGAAAAACATTTAAGAATATTCAAAAATGTTTTACAGTTGAAAAATTTGTTGGACTTATTCCTTTTTCAACCTTATGAAATTTTAGAAGGGAAAAAAATCTTAAAAACCACTTTATCAACAACTAAATTATATTTCTGCTTAGTTCACAGCACAAAAGGAGAAAAATAAGAAGGAATAAAGTTAAAAAAAAATATTATGAAACTGAGTCATTAACGTCATCAATGGAGTAAGTGAATACCAATGGAGTCAAATATTCATTGGATAAAAAAGGAAAAAACACTTTTAAATTAAAATCAAATTTTATTTTGGCTAATTTTATAGTACAAAGGGGGTTAAAAAAGAAAAACAACCTTAAATTTTAATTTAATAAGAAAATAGAATGAATGGACATTGATTTCCCAAATACAAGACATGAGGGCCACCCCTGTAGATACCCACCACTGTGAAAGACAATTATAGTTTTCAACTTCCTTTGTAGCCCCACGATTTATTCTCAATTTCCTTACCTCAAAATCCCTTAACTTTATAGACTTCTCCATAAATAAAAAAAAAGTATCTGACGCAACCGAAACCGATCCATCTATTCAGCCCGAGTTCTATCAGATGGCCGCCCATACAAAGACCATTGCATAACAAAAGCCACGATTGTTACACAAGACCACTTTCTCTTTGTTTTGGGGAAGAATTTCCAAGAAAACGTGAATCCCACCTTCCACTCATCAGGGTTGCCAGATCTCGTTTCCAGATGCACACTGTCAAAGAGTTGTGGAAAACACATTGAGCTATATCAGTGGTTCTTAAACTTTCGATCGCCGCTGCCCCCCTTTATGTATCAGCCAGACATCACGGCCCCCCAAGATTTTGAACACGCAGGGCTCAGGGCTGTTTCGGGGGTGAGTTTGACTAAACATATTATTTCTAAGGTACCCCCTGAAGAGTACATTCATACCTTAAATTTTAGATTACTAGTACTTAATATATGTTTAAAGAAGTACTTAAATTATCTTGCACATTATAAAATTTTAAAATTACTCCAAGTTAAAAAGAGGGGTTACCCCCAGAAAAATTTCTAAATTTCTATTTTCCTCTATAAGTAGTGTTTCGGCTCATTTTGGACACCTAAAGAGAACAGCCCCTTGTAAACCACAGAAATTTCAAGGAAAAAATTATATATAGACGTCAAAATTTTGAAGGGGGCTGGAGGTCCTCCTTCAGAAATTTTTTTGAAATTTCCCCCTTTAAACTAGTGTTTCATCTCAATTTGAAACTCTTTGTGGAACACTCAAAGGTAACCCCCCACTTCTCTAAACTCAGTAAAAACTGTCAGGGGTTAAATGAGAGACCTTCGCGGACCCCCTAGAAAGGTGCTGGGGACCCCCCGGGGGTCCGCGGACCACAGTTTAAGAACCGCTGAGCTATATAATAACCTAGAGTTTAAACAACTCAGTGTGCTAAAATTAAAATGTGTCATTACGCCAAGGGGGCAAAGGTATTTGAAGGTCAAGTTCCCCGTATTGGTTGTACACTGTACAGAATCTAAGTGACCACTTTTTTATATGTATGAGATGGAGTGCTAAAGCTTATAAAACTCATATACTATTTAAAAAACAACAACATAGTTTTAATGCACGCTTACCTTGTTTTAGTATTAATGTTTTGCCCTAATTTTCTAAGTTGCATAGAACAGTTACTACAAACATTAACATATTTGCCTTGAAAAAAAGTTTTCCTTGCCACATTCAGGCAATCATTTCTTGAGCTAAAACAAAAAGACTGAAAAAGAAGTGTTGCTAGTTTTTGTATACAAGTATAACTTTAAAATTGTATCTAGGTATCAAAGCTCTTCTAATTGATTTTGGTACATTTTTTTGCTAAGGGATCAAGTATCACTAGTCTCCCCTATATTATTTGTGTCATTAGTTGATTAATACAAACCACTGAACCAAAACAAATCAAGGAACTAATCTTCAAACAAATTAAAAGAAAAAAAATTCTTCAAAACAAATACATTATAAATAAATCAATAATAAATAGTTACGGTGACGTAAATTTCACAATATTATTTATAATTTACAACATTAGTAACTCAAAAAATAAAATAACTTAAACTTTCCTAAAAAAATTTTAAACGAATTTTAAGTGGCATTGATCCAGTAGTTTCCAAGTAAATTTGTGGAAGTTCTGTTACACTTTCGTTAAATATATTTTCCCCAAAAACTGGGGTAACCCTGCCATTCTCTCTTCGGGAAAAGTTGGTTCGAAAGCGGTCTCCCTAATGTCACGGTTACGGTGGGCGTAACAATGGGGTTTATCGGGTCGAAAAATCGAGAGAGAAAAAATTGGATTTTCGGAGGTCGAAATCGTTCGCTGAGTTTGATTGCTCTACTCTTTTGTTTAGCGTTATTTTCATTTCAATTAATGGAAAGACACGAAATTTAAGAGTATTGTTGAGTCGTTGTTTGAATTGGATGAAGAAATGGCAACTTATTGTGGAGACATTGTTTGTATTTATTGCGATTTTATACGATGTTGTGTAATGCAATTTCTTCAATGATCGTCTTTATACAGCAGAGGTTCATGAAAAAAAAAGGGTCAGAACCTTTGAGATTAAATATTTAAAGACGTGAGACATTAAGACTCATTAAAAGATAATATGTATATAAGTTTTGTGCGATTAAACAACAAGTAGAGTCAATCTATTTTGTACTACATATTTTAACTTTATTTTTTGAAAACTTACACATCAATGAATTTCTTAATATTTTTCTTTAAAAGGTTTATGCCTCTTGCGAAATAAATTTATGTTGTGTAAGGCGTACTAAATACTAGAAGAGGATTACAATTAAACACACAAAACAGTTTAAACTGAGGCTATTTTTGGATATCATTGACTGAGGAATAATCACTACTTTATCTGTAAAGAAAAATAGCATCATACAGATAGTATGGATAATATAGATAATATGGATAATTCGAAGTGGACATTAAAGAAAAACTAATATACCAAATTATCTTGTCAAACTTAAGGAGAGAGGTCGTGACATTTTTTTTTTTTTATTTTCCGTCAAGAAATGTTACTTCAAAAGCCCATCACTAAGAAGGAATGGTGTCGTATAGAATATTGTTAAAGCATGTAAAGGAGTAAGTTCAAGTATGAAACCACAAATTAGCTATAATTCAAAATCAAAAACATCTGATGTATTTCTGAAATCGTTTTTTTATTGATTTTGAACACTACAAACGTACGTTTAAGATATCAATGATAACATTTTAAACATTGGTTCAGAGGTTAACTTTTTATGGTCATTTCAAATTGGAACTTTAGCTATAACAACCTTGTAAAAAATTATTATAACTTCTGTTCATGAGTGACATAAAAATTTGTCATACGTACGAGCACGTTAAAAATTTTTTCAATCCTTCGAAGTGATATTTCATGCACTTATGTATTCTGTGGTGATATTGTAACTATTACTCATTACTTATTAATTTATTTCAACTAATAATCATAAAGCCTTCAAGCCTTGTGGTAGGTTTCCTACACCCTTTGCCTCGTGCGTTCGTAACTTTCCCCACACTTCATCTCGTCAGATCAAATCAAAGAAGAAGTGTACGACAGAAAAGAACACACGAGAGACGCTTTGTCTTCAAAGAATAATCCCAACTCACATCGTACAAAAACTTCCCTCGGAATCAATAAAAAGCCAGAGAAATCGTGAATAATCAAACAAGCAAGCAGCTCTCCACTCCCCACACACAAAGCAAACGATATCAGAATATAGACCGTTGCAAACATTCCTTTCGAACCACAAAAGAACAAACGGGCGCCATTTTGTAAAGAACGCCAGCAACAAAGCTTAATGAAGTCCAGAATCGGAACCAATTAGGGGACACTGCGGAAGCAACTTCCATTGTTCCATTTCCGCACCAGGTCTAATCCCTTGACGATCGGTGGAACTTTTTTTTTATTATTATCTGTTCGATTCTTGTGGATCTTTAGCCAGGGAGTGTCACGGATAGGTCTGGTACTGCTAGACTTGGCCCGAATCTTTTCAAAAAGGTTTTGATACAGTTGTCTTAATGTTTATAATGAATTAAAAGGTGGTCAATTCTGTGGTAGACTTATCTGGATGGGTTCTTTGTGTACTTTTTAAGCAGAGGATAAAGGATTTCCTTTAGATGGATTTTTTTATTTCATCGAATCAGTTTTATAATGTCTGAATAAAAAGTAAAAGTGAGAGTCTGTTCCTGCACTGTCGAAAAAATAAACTATTTGTTTAGCAAAAAGTGATTAAAACTTTATCTATGGACTAGTTTTCATTAGAAACAATAAGGTGATACTTTGTTGTAACTCGCTAACGTGATTGACAGGTCAGTATATTCATTAGGCTTTCTTTATAGTAGGGGAGCCCAGAGTGTTTTTGGGTAGTAACTCGAGCGCGTCAGATAATCATAAGGGGGATACCTTGCATGCTTTTGAGTAACTCCACCAAATATAAGCTCTCTATGTTGGTGGGTAAGTTTAGAACAGCCCGTCAGATTTGTAAAAAAAAATTAGTTAAATGGACATACTCGAGCGCGTCAGATAAAGATAAGGTAGGTTAGTTACCAGCTAAAAAATTTACAATTTTTAAAATCTGCCGATTTGAGTGGTGGGTAAGGGAGCGGGAGGGTTACAAAGTTGCAAAGTAAAGCCAAGACCGGTAAGACGCTATCGCTCTTTTTGAGAAAAATGTACGAAACAAAATGTTTATAGACTAGTAGCCAGGAAACTAGGCTCAACTAGTTGTAAACTGTCTTGGTAGCCAATCTGACGCGTTCGAGTATGTCCATGTAACTAGTTTTCTTTCAAATTTTGACGGGCTGTTCTAAACAAACCCACCAACATGGAGAGCTTATATTTGGTGGAATTACTCAAAAGCATGCAAGGTATCTCCCCTATGATTATCTGACGCGCTCGAGTAAATCCACATTTAGCATCATGGGCTCCCCTACTATTAAGCAAATGTTAGATGTTTTGTTCATGAGAGTGTTTTTATTTCATTAGTGCCGTTTACATGAGCCAATTACCCGGGTAAAAGGCGGCTCTTACTCCTCTTTTCTACCCGGCATTCCCTACGAAGGGAAAAAGATAGGAAAAAGCCGGGTAGGATTCAATCCTAGTCAATTGCCGGGTAGTACCCTCCTTTCCCATGATGCATTTCGTGTCCCATCCCACACTACCTTGCGTGTTGTGTAGTCCGCCATTTAATTGTTTGTGTGTGCTCTGTTGATTGTTTTGATATAATTTGTAATGGACATCAATAATGTAGAAAGTAGCAAATGCAGTTTGAAATGTGAAGATAAAACGTTAAGTTTAATAAACATCCATTTATTTTTTAAGACAAGCACAACTTACAAACATGATGAAAACCGGAAATCAAAACAATAAACATTGATGGAATTGAAACAATGTTGCCAACACAATTTTGTATAATTGTATAAGTGTTACTAGTAAATAAACAAAATATTCAACAAATAATACAAGATTGCTTTCATACATCTTCGCAGGTCTTCGGTAAGCAAATCTGCTATCATCCGTTGATTTTTTGCATATATCGCCAACGCTCTTTTAAAATTCATTCTGATGCTCTCTTTCAAAAACAAAAATGAGATATTTATTAACAAACTTGGAAACCATGGAAACAGGCAGATCACTTTTCTTTCTTACCACGTGACCGAGAAAAAGCCGGGTTAGATCATGTCTCATGTAAACGCCTTCAAATTTCGTTACCCGGGTAGAGTTGGAAATTCCCTTCAACCCACTTTTTACCCGGGTAGCTACCCGGGTAGCATTTTTCCCATGTAAACGGCACTATTGAATCGATCAATTGAATTTTATAATGTCTAAATGTAATAATACAAAATAGAGTTATCTTATTTTTTTCAACAAAAGTAGTTATTTGAAGCAAATCGGATACAGTTATTTGTATTATCTAATAACAGACACATCTGTTGATCAACCATTGGAAAAATTCTTGTTAGGTTTCAATAATTAAGTTGATTTTCAATTTTCCATTGCTGTTTTGAGCCATTTCCTTTTCTAAGTAATGCAAGTCATTATTCCGATTCAAACATATTTTCAAAACTACATTATTTTTTTAAATATTTTATTTAGTATTTAATACAGTAACTTTCACCAGAGAGAATTTTTCTTAAATAAACTATACTATTTATCATATAAAAAACTGTAGGGTACAATTACGATATCTTATTGTCGAAATTTATATTGTTTTAACATTTTTACATTACATTTTAATAGAGCATTTTCAATCACATGACTCGGACCTAACAACGGCCTTAGCAACAGAAGTGTTACAGTTTTTTACCCTACAGAGGTTAACAGTTACAGAAAATGACTAGCTGTGGAATTCCTCTATTGGAGCATTTGCAATCACGTGATCCCATACCTTAAAACCTCCTTAGCAACAGATAAAAATTTATTATTAGAGAAATTTATAGCGTCATAACTATCAGACCATCTCATGCTAAAACCATAAAAGGTATTGAATAGTCTACTACTATAACAAGAATATACTGATCCATACATCACATTCCTGAAAGAATCATTAATGTTATCGCCTCATGGCCATCAAACCTTGTAGTATTCTCAAGAACTATCAAAATACCCTTAACTTAACCTAAATTAACGAATCTTTCATTGTTACGTCAGAAAAAGGCATTTCTCAGTAGCCCTATCATTAATGGACGTGTGAAAACCAGATGGAACAGATAAACCCCAGACTCCAATGCGTCTAAATTATCTTCGAGCGCATTGTTTGACAAGCAAGAATGCCTTAACGACCTGTCGGGACAGAATAAGTCACGGTGCCACTGTGACACCACAATGGGCGACAAGAAGTGGAACGTGCGCAATTAATTTTCCTGTTTAAAGATTCCAGGAACGTTTCCAAGGTGGTGAAATCGAATTTACAGCAATAAAGGGGGTTTTTTGAATGGAATTACGAGTACAAAGAGGTTTTAATCAGAACACAGAAAGAGGGAAAGGGGTGATATTCCGTTATCCAACGCGTAAAAAGTCGCTTGAACATCACCTCGCAGGTTGTTTCTTTCGAAATTAATCTAAATATTAAACCTTTCAGTTCTAGACCGCCCAAGAGTCCCATAGTTTTGGGGCGGCTAGGTTTGAAAGGTTTATATTAGTAACTTTTACGCTATTTCTGTAGTTAAAATTATATTTTTTATTTCGTTTCTTAATTCTGAGTAAATCTGATTGATCCTCTTAAATATAATTTCTCAAATAAATAATACACAGGGTAATTCAGAACTAACTATCTGTGAATAATGATAGGGCGGGAAGAGGGGACCTAAACAAGCATATCTCGATAATAAACAAAACTTAATTGATTGAAGAGATTAATTGAATAAAGTACAGCAGTATGCCTGCTACATTCATCATAAATTTTATCAAAATGTGAAATGAACTCGTGGGATGAGTTAGAAAAGGGAAATATTGAGAGTTCAGCCAAAGGATGGAGATTCAGGAAAACATCTACAGAGAACATCATCTCCATTGGCTTGGAACTGTTTGATCATCCACGCTTTAGTCTCTACCTTATTCCCACCTGTAATTTGCACCTAAGGAAATTCCTGAAGGATTTAGTGGAATACCATATGAAAGAAATGGGACTTCATTCTTTGGCTGAACTTTTGAAATTGCATTTTTATAACTCATCCCACTGCTTGGCAAGTGTTCCAATTTCGAACAAATTTGTAGTGAAATTAATAGTCATACTGCTGTACTTTATAATTGTGTTTTGTTTATTTAATCAGGCCTTGGATAATCGCTTTTCGAAACGCCCTCATACTAGTACATTACGCACTAGTACATTACGCATACTAGTACATCCTAGCACTTTAACGGTTCACCTGTTCGAAATATACTTGTCTAGGTCCCCTCTACCTCCACCTAGGTCCCATTCTCTGCTGATTTTTTTTACACAGAGTTCTGAAACACCCTGTAGATATTTAAATTATAGTAAGATCTAAAAGTATAAATTATTTTTTAAAATAAATTATACGGGGTGTTTCAAAGAATCCGCCATAACTCGGCAAAAAAAGATTTCTTACATGGAGTACATGAGAATGACCAAAAACTAGTATACCTATTCAACTACTTCTTTTTCTTAAGATGTGACGTCATCGTCTTATCTAATAAAAACTTAATTATTTCATACTTTGGTGTTCACATGCTTCCACAGAGGATATTTTTAACATCTTAGTCTGCAAAACCTATATGCAAATAACCATGTTCACGTTTTCTGAAACATTTTTGGAGTAAACCTGATATGACGTCATACACTTTTTTGTCACAGTTTTTAAAAACTACGAGATGGAGAGGTATAATTCTTCGGGAATTTTCTGCACTCTACGGAAGAAATCTGACTTTATTAGAGTTTGGGGAGACTTGTTGAAACATCATTTAAACAAATACCATGAATCTTGAAGTGACAGGCTAAACAAAGGTTTCTGAAAAAACATCTTGGAAAAAAATTTAATTTAAGAAATTATTTAATCAGCCTGAAATTTTTCATAATGGTATAACTTTGCGTTAAATATCGATTAAAAACATTTCAAAATAATGATGCAAGTTCTTTAGTTTTCAAACGTTATTGTAATATTGGGAACTAAAAAGATTATGCTGGGCTAATTCAAAATTTTGTCAGATGGCACAGCAGATTTCTAGCGAAATTCATGAAAAATTATTTTTCTCATCTGATTTTGAAACACAACAAAAAATTGCCTTTCCCATCAATTAGTAGACTATGATGAAGAGTTTTAAAATAAAAATGATCAGCTTTGCATTCAAACAGGTCCTTATTAGATCGAGAGTATATCTACCTAAATTCGTTTTTCTTTTTTTTTCTTTTTCCTATTTTAAAGAAATAATTCGAGATAGTTTTCCAAAACATTTCTCCATCACACCTCAGTCTCTCTCTCCCTAAATCCTTCCATATATATTCCCAAATATTTTATTACTTTTACAACAGTTGTCTTAATTTCACTGTAATTCAAAGCTCAACCCAAGGGGTGAAAGGAGCTATAGACTCTTCTTTTAATACTTAATTCTCTTCCTAATCTGAAATATAATAAAAGCAGTAAAATTTCTTAATTTAAATAAAATAGTTACTTATAGAACAGATTGATAGCAGACAGCCATAAAATATTGATGATTGATGAAAGACGATTCCACTCTAACTAATATCAACAGTTCCAAAAAGTTCTATAAACTGCCTAAAGGTAGAAGCACTATCAAAAGGAGTAGTTTTTAACATCAAAAATCTTAAATAATGTATAAATATTAGCCCAAATGAGTATAGCCAATACAAAAAAAGAATAGTTTAAGCTAAATTTTAGATATTTTTCATATTTTAAGAGGTATTATTAGATTTATCAAAATTACAGCATAAAACATCACCTCTTCAAAACTGAAATTCATCCCCCTCCTATAATGACTAAAATGATCGTATGATAATTGAAATAAGGTGTCTATGTATTAGGATTTTGAAACGTGCAGTTTATTATGACAACAGGAATTTATTGGGTTATAAATGTGGATCTTGGGTTCTAAAAACTTTGAAGACTCCCGAAAAAGATCCTTATTCCCCTAAAAATACTACATTAGATATAGTTATAGCATCTACATATAGATAGCAGCACCAAACTCATAAAGAGAAGACGGTTTGAAAGGAGACTCTCCAAATGCAAATCTCTCCTACTCAGAAAACTGTTCCCTATAGTGCTGCCATCTGTAAAAGGAATGTATGCCTTATTTTAACTTTAAAAACAACCAAAATGCACAAATATATTTTTTAAACTTCGGTGCATTTTAAACTACGCAATTTAACCATATTGAGGAATTTATATTTTGTTTCCCTAATTTACTTACTTAGGAATTAGATGCTTCTTTTACTACTAAATCAAACCAAACAGTTGAAGAAATATTTCTCTCTCTGTTTCTTAAAATACTCACTGGCCCCAAAGACCAAGGCCTACGATGCACATTCTTAGTTTATCGACTTACAAAAGGCTGCTTTTAGCATTTCAATAGTAGTGAAAGAACGATTTTTCAGGTGTGATGTCACGAAATTCAAAATGTTCTTTCTTTTTTCTTCTAGGTTCACTTTTTCACACATCCAAGATCCCTCTTTCTCCCTAACTGCGTAAAAATTTTAATGGCTCCTTATAAGTATAAAAATCATCAAAATAATTTCGTAATTTGGAGAAATTTTCTTATAACTAATTGAGTAACCGCTTAAACGTTTTAAAAAAAATCAAATATTATCAATATATGTATGCACATTTAATACAAGCAATCTGAAACATTTTGTAGATAAATTGCAAATTAAATATTTATAGTGTCTTTATTTAATTCTCAAAATTACCAAGAACATGTCTTTTATATTTCACGAGTCTCAAAATTCTTCCTAAAAAAGGATCTACTAATGAGCATAGTCTCTGAACTGCACTCATCTTTTTCTCTTGTTATTTTTCCCTTACCAAGAAAAGGGCAAACATTTTTATTTATATAAAAAAGATAAACATTTTCAGGTTGTTCGGTTGTTCGGGGTGTTCAGTTCAGGTTGTACCCTAATAAATGGTAAATGCATAGTATATTTATAAATGCAATGTTTCCCTTGTAATAGTGAAAATAATATAATACCTAAATATGTATATTTTTGTGTTGTGTACTGTTCATTTGTTCAATAAAAATACTTTTATCGAATAATAAAGTATTTTAATAGATAATATTAGTCATATTTCACCTCTAATCATTATTCATTCACATACTCAAAATTTGTTTAAATTTCAATTACATAAAAATTGGACAAAATTACATCCAGATGGATAAGTCTTGAGTTATAATTTAAAGCAAAGAATTATTACATTTTACATAGTTTAAAATAAAAGCATTTATTCGAAGAACCTGTTCACTGTTGCGTAAAAAAGTAATTTTCAAATCGATGAAAAAGGAATAAAATATGTAACCACCAAAAAGGAACTAAATCAATTTGTTCTAAACGACCACAAATGATTCAAAGCGATCAAAACAAATTGAACTGAACTGTCAATCAACGATTTTCCCCCATAGAGAACACCCTGTGACCCATTCTTAAATCCCACGAAAAGAACGCCAATTCCTTCTTTTTAAGGAATCTCTGACCCACGAAAACAAATCAATTTGAAGGAAAGACCGCCGCTTTTGTTCCATCGGAATTCTTCCATCCGCCCCTGGGGCCCACCCCGGGGTTCGAACCCGAGTCACGGAGGTTCGAAATCGTCAGATGCTTCGATAAGAAGGGGGAAGGGTTGGCTTAAGACGGTGAAATACCTCGGTTGGCGATTCGGTGAATTGAATTGAATTATTGTAGCAAAAAAACGCTTGTGGGGGCTCTTCATTTGAGGTAATGGGATTAAATCACTTGTTGCCCTAGAATCCCACGCTGTAGTTATCGTAACATCAATGTGCACTTGTGTTTAATAACATACCCTTCTCGTTCACGTTCAGCATTTCCATAAGTGAAGCCATAGTTTGTTAAACTATGAACTAGGGGTGTCCCGGTCCACTTCTAAATTTGACTAACTAATTTTTAAACCAGCGTCTTTCTTTCGATTTCCTCTTTTCTTTCATTCTTTCCCTCTAATCCTCTCACGTTTCTTACCTCTGTGATTTCTCCCTTTTCTCTCTAAATCTCTCTCATTACCCCTTTTTAAATCCCTTTCTTGTTACATCTTTTTCTCTTACTACATTTTCTTTCTAATTCTTTTTTAACACTGCAATTCCTCCAATTTATTTTCTAGAACTCTCTTTTATTCTCGCACTTTGTGATTCTTTCCTTTCCTCTCAGGGACCATTCACAAATTCCGTCACACCTTTAGGAGAGAGATGGTTCATGTGTGACAAATGTACAATAACAGGGGAAAGAGGAATCGGACTTAGTGCAATCGTATTTCAAAAGATCTTCTCCACTGCTGTGAAATCCTGAGACACATTTCTATCACTTAAATTTTGTTTTTATAGTAATAAAGTAGTTTATGTCAATCCCCTAGTTACGAAAACAGTGGAAAACATATATATATAAACTTTTAAATTTGTCCCAATCAAATCACTCCACTCCCTGCATATCGATGGTGAAGACGAGAAATCTCGTGTTTCCAATTTTTCCGAAATTGAGTTTTTTATTGCTACCTACCTATTACAAACTACTCCACCGATATTAGCGCTCGCAGCGCTAACAATGTGAGTTTTTAGCCTTAAAATCGATTGTAGAGGTTCCTCTACAATCCTAACAATCACAATACAATGTATACAATCCACAAGGTAGATAGAGGAAGAGAGAGAGAGAAAGGTGTTTGAATCAAAATCTTGGAAATTGGCGTCGTAACGAGGTAAATAAGGTGTCATAGGCACCCAAAAACAGTTCTTTTGCTCTCCTGAAAAGTTGGGATTTTGGAGATACGAGGTTTCTCGTCTTCACCGTCGATATGTACTAATAAGAACCCTCCCATGCTAACTGATAGTGACCTCACATGTCACTGTGTCCGACAGACATAAATTTCTGTCCCTCAAACAAAGGCGCTTCATGGTGTTTTCCGAGACATTCCTGTCACCAGCGTCTTTTCTTCGAGTTCATTGTGTTAATTGGAGTCCCACAGAACCAGAGATTCGTGATGCTCTCTTCAGGTCAACGGGTTAAACGGTTCTGCCACTTCCACTACGAATGCTAATTCGTATTTTGCATTGTTTTTTGCAGTCCTGTGTGAGCCGAATTGAAAATTCTTTGCTTTGTTAGTAGAAATTTATGTGATGTAAGGGATTACCTTGTGGTATTAAGCTGTAGTGGCTTGAACGTTGTTGCGACCTTTTATACGTGGACGGAAACAAGACGAGGATTATTCTTGAATTTATGGCAACGAAGTAAAGTTTCCCACAAATGGAAAATGTTTTTATTCTTTTAAAAGACCGTTTGGATAGTTTTTTATTTCTAGGCCAGTTGTTTATAGGATTGTTATTGCGTAGTTGAGGGTATTTCCTTCGTTAAAATTACAGTTGAAAATATGGGAAAATTAATGGTATTAATAAATACAATTACGATCAAATAATTTAAAACATCAAGGTCGGGTTAGGAAGTTTTATGTTTCTTCGGTGGTTCAAAAAAACACAATGGGTTTAGCCTAATTAATTAACTAACCTTTAAATGCAACAATTACGTTAGGTGACATTTATTCCGGATGCTAGCAAACGTGACTGATTTCTGTAATTTAAAAAAAAAATCCCTCGATATTTACAGCTTATTTTCAAATACAATTAGAAGTGTTTAATTTTCAGTTCACGAAAACAGCTCCGATTTCTGAATTCCGAAACTAGTTCCTTCCATTTAGAACTAATTTACTGATACCCTTTGGCACTTCCTTCTGTTTTGAACGTTCCGAAAAATCAACCCCATCAACTTCACTCGTCAAAATCCGTCCCGAAACCTGCATTTACGCTGAAGGGTCTTACGTCAATGGCATTATTCTTCATTCAAAGGGGCACCTAGACGAAATATAATTGAGTGAAAGAAATTAGTTCAAAATGTTAAAAGGAGTTCAAACAACTTGTGATAATTATTTTTGCTAGCTAAATTAAGGCTTATTTACCTCTACAAGAAAAGTTTGAAATGGAATCAACGAGATAACTAATTTTAAGCATCGTGGCCATACAAATATACACCATAGCTGAAAGTAAGTAGCAGATCCTATTCGAAAAGTTTTTTTTTTTCTAGGAGAAATGAGAAGAAAATATTTTTTTAAGCTCAGTTATTCTTCAGCTTGGTCATTTGAGTCACTGCTAGCTACTATTACCACAGTATATCTTCTAGCTAACTAAATTATTTTAAAAAATATGTGGTTAGAAAAACAGTCTATTAAATATTTCAGCTCAAAATAGGGAGAAAAATCTCATTAAATTTTGCCAAGGTAAGGTGGTAAGGGTATAAGTCAATAAACAATCTCATGTCAACTCTTAATTCAGCGAATATGTATTGATTCTTTAATTTTTTTTTTTTTTTAATAAAATGCAGGAATATACAAATCTGTCGTTATAATTTGAAATAGAGCTTACTTTTAATCAATTTTTATTAAACTACTAAAATAATAATAATAATAGAACAAAAATTAATACTTTAATTAATATTATTTTCCATATGGCATCAATATTAACTATTAACACTTAGGCATTTGGTGGTAAAAAGCGTATAACACATGAACATTAACCAAAGAAATTAGGCACTTAAAAATTTCGACGTAATTTCCATAATAATAACAAAAATAGAGGGAGTCCAAATTTAAAAAAAAAACCACCTCACGTAGCTTTTGGACGAACTTCGGCAAAAAAAAATTATAAAAACAGCAATGGGACAAAAATGAGGATGGAAAATACAAACCAATGTTGAAATTTGCGAAATGTATTCAGAAACGGTTTAAAACAGAGAATATATAACCGAGATTCAATTTCAATTTCGACGTAATTTTCATAATAATAATAATAGAGGGAGTCCAAATTTAAAAAAAAAATACCTCACTTAGTTATTGGATGAACTTTGGCAAAAAAAAATATGACAGCAATGGGACAAAAATGATGAATGATGATAATACAAATTAATGTTGAAATTTGCGTAATGTATTCAGGAACGGTTTTAAAAAAAACAGATAATATATAACCGAGATTCAATTTCTCAATTCGCTCTTTATTTTTCATCCCATCTCGAACTCTCTCAAAAAAATCTCCGTCACTTAATCTTCTGTGTGTCAGTGGGAAACCCTTGCTCCAGCATCTATCTAATCCCGGAGAAGTGATCTTGGTAACACAATTCTCGGATACTCTGCAATGTAAAGCGATCCCCTCTAATCGTCTGCTTCCATGTCCCGGGGGTGGACCAGGCAAGAACGTGCACTTTGGAAGGGTTTTCCGGATTAAACGGTTCGAGCGACTTTTTCCCGTCGGGCTTTTGTTTTTGGAAGAGGTGACTTTGACGAGGGTCTCGTTTCACGGTGCATTACTTTCGGAGATCAAGTTGGTTCTGGAGTTGACGATCACCCATATGGAACTGAATTAATATATCTTAAGAGTTACATAGTGTGTGTATAAGGTGGCAGTGTCGTATGAAGAATTTTTTTTCGGGAAGGCCCCAAATATTATCCATCCTCTATCGTTAGCAAGATTTTTATTCCACATCCACCCAAAATCTCCCTCACGCCCCTCTATGCATACACATGAGGTTAAAAAATGTTCTTCAAAACATTTTTTGGTATACTAATTCATTTTTTGATTAGCTTAATGTAAAAAAACATGTGGATAAAAAAGATAATACATTTTTTTTCCTAGATAGAAGATGTGAGATGTTTCTCCCTGTACTATATCAGTTAATAGGAGAGAGTGGGGCACCTGGTGACACTTTTTATCAAATTATTTTTCTAATTTTTTTACACTTTATTTATTCAAACCCAACTAATACATTAAATATACTCCTTTGTGCATCAAAAAAAATTCCGACCAATAATAACTCTTTTCGGGAATTCGTAATAGAGTGTTTTCAGGTGACGTCACAACCGGTTATTTTCTTTTAACTGTGTACCTTCTGTAGGGCTTTTAACTGTTGCTAAGGCCTTTGTTCATCTGTTGCTAAGGCGGGTTTTAGGTATGGGATCACGTGATTGCAAATGCTCCAATAGAAGAATTCCACGGCTAGTCATTTTCTGTAACTGTTAACCTCTGTAGGGCAAAAAACTGTAACATCTTCTGTTGCTAAGGCCGTTGTTAGGTCCGAGTCATGTGATTGAAAATGCTCTATAATATTTTTAAAAACCTCTTTTAGTGTCCCAAGGTGCTCCACTAGTAGCCCACCTTGGGACACTTTCAAAAATAGCTCAAAAATTATAATTGTTATTTTGAAAATTACAAAAATAATCTAATTAATGAAAAACTATGTTTAATAATCTGAAATTTAACATAAAACATCTTTACATTCAAATTAAATTTTTTCACTGATTTCCTCATTTTTGTCACGATTTAAGTACTGTTATTTTGTTTCCATCCAGATACATTTTTGCCACCAATTTTTAAATTATAATCCTCTAAATTCTTAAATTATTAAATTTTTTTTATAAAACCAATTTTTTTACTTACAAGAGGTTTGAAAAGATGTTACACTAAGAGGTTGAATGTTAAACTCAATTACTCTTTTAGGTTTCGCAAAAAAAAAATGTCTTTTTTTCTAAAATATTAATGGATGCACGTATTTTGATCTCAACATAATTATAATAACATAAATACATTTATTTTAGTAAACAAATATTTTTAAACTGCAAATGATTGTAACTTTGTACCGCACAAAACAAGAAAATTGATTTAAATAATTATCCAAACGCACCAAAGATTCCAAAACACGTTGAAGAGTACATTTTAGTTTCATTCATTAGTATGTACTACCTATTAACACGAGATCCTAACTATAAAATTGCCCATTATGGGCCATGTCCCAAGATTCCCCACTCTCTCCTACTGTTAAGTTCAAATGTTGCATAAGTTATCAAACACTGAGTACTTTACCATTTAGTACTATAATTGTAAAAAAAATATATAAGTATTATTTATATTAATACAATATTAAATTGCTTTTATACAGATGAACTAAACTTCTGGTTAAGGTGATAGAGGATTTTTACTATGATTTAAATGCAGCTATTCGGGTTTTCGTCGAGCTTTACTGAAAACAAATATAGCAAGTTTAATTAAAGAGTCTCTATCTGAAGTTAATACAAGGCAATAGTGAATATAAGAGTTTAATAGCAAAAGGTTTGTATCACAGTGACTTCTCAAATTGTAAAAGAGTTAGCAGTTAACACGGTTTTTCTTCAAAATTCCTTGTTAAAAGAGGAAGTGATACCGCCATTTGATATTCCGATTCTTTTCTAACTCTCTGGGTTCTCTTTAGTGCTCTATATAAGCGAGATCGACTGTAGTTAATATCATTTAAACTATCACTGTTTTCATCACATCATCAACGCCTGTCTGGGGGTGAAAAATATGAGAAAGTAGTCTCGGTCCACTGTTCTTTCTTCGGTGTCTCGTTCGTTCTAATTGTCGGTAGGACGGGAGGAAGGTGCGTCACTTCCCGATGTTTGCTCAACGGAGTGACTGTTCTAAAGTTCTTTTTATTAAAAAAAGAGGGAGAAAGGTTAAGGATTTGAATCGATAGTAGGTGGTAGTCTTGAATGCATGGATTGTAAAGATAATGGTAGTTACCATTACGGAATCGTAGGTGGGAACCCTTTTGGGATTGGTTTAATTCCATTATCTGTCCCGTTAAATGAAAAAGGTTTTGAGAAACATCGTCAAAATTGCGAATCAACCAATTGAAATACAGTTACTAACTGTGTTATACACAATCGGGCAAGAGAAAATCATTTTATATCAAAGTACTCCATTTAAGAGGTATTTATAAACAACTATCGAATGAAAAATACAGGATACACATTAAATACACGATGATACTCAGTGTAAATTACATTATTTTCTACCAAAACTTAACTTATTTTTCTAGAAATAAGTCATAATCTGCCTTATAAGTTGGTTATTAGAACGTAATCAAATATAATTATTTTTTAATCCTTTATTAAAGATTAACGATATTTATTCAGTAAAAAATAAACCCCTAAAGTTTTAAGAAACTAAAAACCATAAATAAACAAATGTAAGTTGTAAGAGGGCCCATAATCAACTAAAAGGTTAAATTTGTTTCTTTATATTTATCTACAGTTTTAGAGATAATAAAAAAAAAATTCTTTTAAACAGCTTATTGAAAATCATCATCAAGGAACATAATTTATATTACCTGTATGTAAGATAAAGATTGTACAGGGTGTCCAGCAAAGAGCTCCCTGGTTTTAAAATTAAATATCTTTAAAACAAAAATAGATAAAAATATAAAACCAACGGTATTGTTCTCGTAGGGGCTTGGAATTTTTTGTGTCGCAATTTGAAAAATCTAAAAAAATCTAGTTACTTTATCTGTTGACAGAAGGCAGCACGTTGAAAATGTCTCAAAACAATTCAAAAATTGAGGGTTGTAAATCGATTCTTCGATCATTCTTAAGATCGATTCTTTGAATTAAGATTAATACATTTTTTCAAGTGAAATATTCCACTTTCCACGATCGGTTTGAGTCAAATTGTTAAGGAAAGGAATAAACTATTTTGAATTTTATTTGGAAATCTGTTTTAGGGAATAAGTTCTTCAAAACCTAAATGTTTATTTAGGTTTTCTTGAGTTTTATTATCTCCTTGATTTGAATCAATCTTGTTTGATGTCGATATAATTCGATTTTAACAATGTATTTTTAAAACTTGATTTAGGGAAAAAAATTTTGAGAGATTTGATATCCCTTATTAGGTAGCTTGATGACCCTGTATTCAAAATCTTAAGTAATGATTTGAATCCTTCTTGTTTTATGTCGATATAATTTGATTTTAACAATCTATTTTTAAAACTTGATTTAGATCTTGATCTTCCTTGAAAATCCACTTACCAAATAACTGTTAAAGTAAATTTAAACTGATAAAAACCCTATATCCATTTTACCCCACTATAACCATTTCACCCCACCAGAAACCCTAATCAAAAGATTCTAAAAAGACTGTGCGATCAAAGTTCTCTCGATGATCGATTTCGAAGAATTTACTGTGGTTTTCAGATGAGAAGCGCATTTTCATCTGAATGGATTCATAAAAAATTCAAGGTTTTGGGAAAATGAAAATCCACATGGTGTAGTTGTAAAACCTCTATTATCACCTAAAGTCTAAAGTAATTGCCTAGGCCTCTGTCTAAAGCAAAGGAATAATCGGCCCCTTTATTATTCGAAACACTGTAACCAGTGATCAATACATTAATATTTTTGTTTTTCAACCTATTAGAATATTCGATTATGAAAATTTTTATTTTAATACGGTGAAAGCAGATAATTATTCGTGATTCTATAAAAATCAGAGATATCAGAGAGAGGGAATTCTTTCAATTTGTATCCTTGATCTAAAATAAAACTAAAAAAAATTAAATAAAGGGTTAGGAAGATCTTATTCCCTAAAACAGATTTCCAAATAAAATTCAAAATAGTTTACTCCTTTCATTACCAATTTGACTTAAACCGATCGTGGAACGGGGAATATTTCACTTGAAAAATTTAATCTTAATTCAAAGAATCGATCTTAAGAATGATCGAAGAATCGATTTAAAACCCTCAATTTTTGAATTGCTTTGAGACATATTCAACGTGCTGCCATCTGTTAACAGTTAAAGTAACTAGATTTTTTTGGATTTTTCAAATTGCGACACAAAAAATTCCAAGCCTCCACGAGAACAATACCGTTGGTTTTATATTTTTATCTATTTTTGTTCTAAAGATATTCAATTTTAAAACCAGGGAGCTCTTTGCTGGACACCCTGTATATACCTACAGCAAAATATTTTAGTTCATAAGAGACAAACCCAAATAAGGTTAAAAGCAAATAAATACCTATCATATAAGAGTACTTCCTCGTAAAAATGATCCCAGAAAAAGAGGTCAAAGATCAAAAATGAATTCAATCTATTTAGCCTAACAGCACATTAAAAGTAAGTCTTAGGTGACCAAGGTGGATATTACTGTTATGAGAGTAATACACAGCAATTTTCCCAACCGTGATATTTTTAAAAGATTTATGGATTGGGTCATAGGGTCGGATACCAGACACTCTATAGCATTTTGACCTTCGGAAGAGCAAGTTGACCTCAAAATGCGAATAGTCTCTTTTCCCAGCAGTGCTAAGCGTGGCCTTTGAACTTCCGTGAAATTCTTCAATATTTTTATTGGATAAAAGGATATGGTACTTAAGATTGCGTTCCTAACTTCAACATATTCTCCTCACAAAGAGAGAGAATTCATTATAAAACATCGGTCCATTCCTGATTTCAAGACGTTTAAAAAAAAAACGCATTTTTCTATCTTCGATTAAAATGCCCATATTTGGATAAAACTTGAATAAATTTATTTTTTAGGACTTTTACAATATTTGTACTCAACAGTTAATAACATATCGTTCCTTCAACATGGAACTGTTAGATTATCCCTTACAATGTTTTCTTTTCGTTATTGTGTACTTTTTAGCAAAAGTAGAATTTCCTTTGTAAAAAGAAATTTAAGGTATCAAAAATATTATTCTTATCTGAAACTTAGAACATGATAGAAATTTAAAATCTACTAAGTTAGTAATCATTATACATATTTTCAGTTATTATGATAGTTACAACTGTAATTTATAAATTACCTATATAGTAGGTTAGCTTACCCTACGATATAAATGTATTTTGTAGTATTAAAATAAAATTCTTTATAATCATACTATTAACTTTGATTACTGCAAAATAAAATTTGAAGATTTGGAAATTCGCCAGTCGCATTGTATGACCTGTAGTTGAAATGATTAGGACATGCCTGACTTAAATTTTTATACTTGAATTTAGAGTATTTTATATTTAGCATTGACTTCAGATGACGTTACAGATCCAAGAAAAATATAAAATGCTTTCAAGCCTCACGTCTAATGAAGGGAAATGAAAGCAAGAAGCTTAAATGAATAATCATTTAATTCCGTGAAATTGCTTTGTTTACGCATTGTAAAAAAATTCTTATTTCCCACGGTTTTAGACGGTTACAGTTAGTTAACGGCGCAAAACCGAATTAAAACCTCCGCACTCCCTCGTTAAGCTCAATTTAAAGATGCTCATTACCTGCAAATAGCTATTAAATTAAGCTAATAAAGAGGGTCAAGAACTTTTCTAATTCTCAATCAGGCAACAAGAAAAATTATTTCCACACTCTGTTAATTAATATGAAAACCAGTAATTATTTATAATTTTAAAAAGTAGCAGCCATTAAATGCTAACATTATTTTAGAGATATTCAAACAAATTAATTTTAAAAATCTTCTTCTTTCTTTTTACTTATCTCTCTGATCTGGATCAGATCAGATCCATGAAAATGTTCACCTTAAAAATTAAAATGAAATATGAAATAAAGAAAATAATTAAAATTAAATATTAATTAAATTTGTTGTGGATAAGTTAAAAAAAATGGTAAAATTTCTAAATATTTTATTAATTTTTTAATTTTAAAAATGAATTATTCAAATTTTCAATGAAATGAAATATGAAAAATTAATAAATAAAAATACTATGAAATTTTACAATTTTTTTAACTTATCCTCAATAAATTTAATTAATATTTAATTCTAAACCTGGAATATTTAGTACTTTGTTTAAAAGCGAAATTTATACACAACTTTTTCATTATGGAGGTAAAAATGGAATGAGAATAGATAGAGATGTTTAATGAATGAAAAATGAAAAGAGGGATATAATAAAAAAAATGAGAATGATTTATGTATAAATCACGAAAGATAAAGAAAGTATGAGGAATTAAACAAGAAAGATAATAGTAATTAAGAAGAAGAATTATGATGTTCGGTAGGGCGCGTATTTTTAAATAACCCATGTAATCCCCAGTACTGGATACAACAGCATTTAGAATAGCAAACTGAAAAGAAATGCATCTACAAGGCTACTTGTATCGGGCCTTGGACAGAGGAGGTTTGTACTATTGTTTTTTTATGGATTTTTCCATCTCTTATGTAAAAAAGATCATAATAATATACAAAATAAATACAAACTTCATTCAAAATATCTTTCTCAACTTCCACTTCATCCAATTCCCTCCCTCTACTTCAGGGTTAAACTAGAGAAAAAAAATCATTTAGCAAAATAGCCAAAATGAAAAAAAAATCTTTAGCAAAAGAATAAAGTAACAAATTGGTTACGACTGTTTTCAGCTTGAACAATTTAAATCATTAAAACTACCCAAAGAACAAAATCAATGCTAAACGCTTTAATATCTTATATGTATTACATTTAAACTATTTACTTCAAATATTTATATTCTTCAAGCATTAATAACGTATACATTTTTCATTCGTATTTTTGCAAAAATGATCTAAAACATTTTAGCATGCTGAGGTTTTCTTCTGCATTTTGCGAAGAAAAAAAAATCCACCACAGCGGAATCCCTCCTCTCTTGCCAGAAAGGTGAAGCGCAAACCAAAACGTTCTCGAACAAACATCAGTGACTGATCACCCTCTCCCAATCCAATTTGCCCTCGCTCAAAAAACCATACGTTTTCCATCACACCCAACGACCGACCGAGCTTATCGAAGGAATTCAATTACGGGCTCTCTCCAACTTCTCAACTCGGGCGTGTAACTGTCGTTTGCGACACCCCGTGTCTTCTCTCTCTCTCCACGTCGCTTCTCTGTCAATATCGCGACCGCGGGAGCATTTAACCTGAACACTCTCACAGCCGAGGCAGGTAATTTGGGTGGAAAGCGGCACTGATGGGATACGAGTAAACTCGGAGACGACGGCATGTTTGAAAGATCGCGTTGTTTAGTTTTATGTTTCGGGTAATTGCGTGATCAAAAATTTTTTTTGTTTAATCTTCGTGTGACGGAGTCGTTTCATTGGTAAAGATGCAGGTTGTGCCGCTGTATTACCACTTTCTTACGTAAGTTGTAGGGAGTCTTTTATCTTTCGGTAAAAACTCGAATCTAATAAATTCATACCTTTAATTTATTTACTACTACTTTACCTTAAAAGAATTAAGGATGTGGTCGAAGACAAAAACAGCTAAAGTGACATTAAAAATCAACTCGTATCAGAAAAAATGTAAATAATTAATTTAAAAGTAAGCTATTTAATTAAATTTAAATATTTAACTAAAATAAATTTCTGGAAATTTTATTTACAATCTATTATTTTTTTACTCTGTACGTAAACCGACATCCAGCTACCTAAACCTCCTACTTTCACTTCCACTAATAAAAGCTTCATAAGGTAATTTTTGAAAACTAAGAAAATATAACTTAAGTTTGTAAAATTACACAAACTTACTAGAAATTCATGGGGATATACCACCGATAATACTAAACTGAGCTCCGCACACAGCCGAAACTATTCGCAATCTGTTTAATTATTTTCTCTTATTTTATTTCAGTTTAAATTGATAAGTGATAAAAATCTTGTGGAAATTTAAGTGAATTAAATGGAAACCTACCTATTAACAATGTTAGCATTTCTCAGAAAATTGAAAATGTTTGATGATTCCTTGCTTCGTAGACGTAGACACATTTGTTCTACACTTTCTTTTTATTGTATTTATGTTTTTTTCTGAAGTTGTTCTAGTCGTTTTTAATTTTCCCACCAAGGATTCAAATGTAATAAAGCACGTTTCAAAGAGCATTTTTTTACATTTTTAGAGGAGTACCGTTAACCCCCTTTTTGATATCGATTTTTGAAATAATATAAATATAAACCTTTTACCTACTGAGAAACAAAATTACTTATGTGGCATTTTTCGGTAAGTATATAAAATTTTCACCGTGAATTTTCAAATTCAAATTTTTCACACTCACAAACAAATATTATTTAAACCAACTTGCAAGTAATTCTTTTAAGACTTACAACAAAGGATTCAAAATTTGTCCCCGTAAATGTCAAGATTGGTCCTGATTTTTCAGTCAGTTTTCATTTGAGTATAAATTTTTTGAGTAAAGCTTTTTAGATAAAAGAGAATAGGTGAACTCCATTTTAAAAAATTAAAACATTCCCACGAATTGTACCAAAGAAAATGAATAAACTTGTTCAAATGCAACACCGGTTTAGTAGCTTCTATCTTTTTAAATCTATAAACCCATTTCTCACCGAAAAGCTCTCATAACTGAATAAAAACAATCAAACAGAACTCAGACAGACGTTTTATTGCGCTAAACCAAGAAAACCACTCAATGCTGCGTTATTTTAACAGAAAATAAAAGAATAGTTAGCATAGCAGACACATTTGGAATAAATCAGCAATAAACCTCAATTTCTTCAGCGCTCCAGATGCAAAGCGTTTAATGGAGCAAAAATCTAAACCGTGGGTAAACTCTCAAACTAAACAACGCCCAGGAGTGAAAATAACTACAATCAAGTTCTCTCGCTCGAATTCAATGCCAGTATATCCAACATCAAACTGTCGAAGATTAATTGTTTTTTATCTTTATTATTTCTTGGGAGCTAAATAGAGTTCATAATTATTCTATTATTATATGAGTAGTGGTCTTCTTCTCACGAACTTGTGTGAAATAGAATGAAAAACTAATTATAACCTTTAAGGCATTCGAATTGAGTGTTACTCGTGTATCAAGAGACTAGTTAATGATTCATGAGATCTACTCCTACTACTATACCTCGCATTTAAGAACTTTACATTTAAATTTATTTGTTTTCTTTTTATTTTAGGATTTACTCTTTTAGGATTTAGGCTTAGGATTTAAAAGACTAGAAATATTTGAAGACATGCAAAGAATTGACTCAGTGACTCTGTGAAACTGACACCAAAATATCCTTGAAATATACAATTAAGGATGACAAGTAATAATAAAAGTTATTTAAATCAATGCCTGGAAAAGTTTAATAAGTAAAACTTTGATTTGCACATATTGTTCCATTATTTAAACTAACAGACCATTACATGGACTGAAATGGAACTTATATTTTTTTCAATGACGTTGTTCGTTTCTGATCTTACAGAACATAAAGTGGAGAGAATGGTTACTTGTTTTAAAATATAACTAGCTGGTTTGACCCGGCAAAGCCGCGTCTTACCAGCTAGATTACACGCCTTTGGCGCTGATGCGAGCTTCGCTCGTTACTATTTCACGCTTGCAGCGCAGTTAAATTTTTTACAATTTATTACTTTTCTTAAGCTGCATCGTCAGCGCTAAACTGTTCAATATTTTCAATCAAATTATAGGTTTTTCTAACCACAACTAATTTATTCTTATACGTCATCTGAAGAGAAAGAAGTAATACTTCAATTAAACCTGTACCAGTAATTATTTTTATAAATCCAATGTGCCTAGTAGGTATGCTGTTCCGATAAATCTTGTAAAACGTCAAAACATTGAAGTTTGATAATTTCAAAGTAGATTTTCTTCACGCTCTTTAAAAGACGTTTTGCCTGTGTTGGTAAAAATATCAACTGAAAACAATGGGGCAAATTGAAATAAATTTCTAATTTAAAAATGGAATGCTTTGAAGGAACGTGACATATTATTGGCTCATCTAGAGTTGGAAATCTTTCTATCAAGATCGAGTTTGTCCAAATCGGTTCAGGGGTTCGGGCTGGCGGCCGGCCGAACGGAACCTCCCCATAGAGTTAACATGGGGGCAAAACGAAAACACCGCATAATTTAAAAATGGAATGTTTTGGAGGAACGTGATATATTATTGGCTCATCTAGGGGTGGAGAGCTTTCGATCAAGACCGAGTTTGTCCAAATCGGAACGGGGGTGCGGCCTGGCGGCCGGCCGAAAGAAAACCCAAATTATTTTAATATATAAGATCACTAGGCAATGATTTATATGTAATTACATATTTTGATCTGATATTAAAGTGGGCTTTTGAATACTATACGTTTTAAAATATTTGGAATCGATTAAGACCAAGTTTATTTTACATATTTTCACATATTTCGGTTTATTTACATATTTTTACATATGTAACCTATAACTACATATTTTTATTACATATTTATCCATTTTCAAAGTTTTTCAAAAATAATCACACGTTTGACCGATTTTCAAATTAAAGTAACCTATAAAATGAAATGCGCATTCAAATGGTAGTTAAAATTAGTGCACCCAATGCTGAATTTAACTTTTAAAAGGTTGTGAAGTCGGGATCTAGCGAGATTCGTTTTCTTCCAAAAGACCATTTTTCACGGTCAATAAGTGGAGGATGAATTTTAATGAGCTGTTAAAGCAAAAAAGCAGGTGTTATAATCTCGCACATGGAGACTGATTTTTTGGGATTTATTTATTCTACCTAGGGTTTGAATGAGAAAAATTGTTACTATAATTTTTTCCAAAATACTGTGTTTTAATGTCTTACCTAAGTATCCTTCACTCCTTCCTGTGTCGGCAAATAGCGAATACCACCCTTCCCTACCTACTATGTGCTTGCGTAATATACATTAAGAGCCCCTTTAAAAAAATTACTTAACATTTTCATTTTATTATTACATATTTGGCATTTTTTAATACATATTTTGCTAAAATAAACACATATTATAAGTACATACTTTGGATTTTTAATTACATATAAATCCTAGCCCTAATAATCACATTACAATAGATAAACCTGTACTATTTCTATAGGTTACATAGTTTTTGAGTTTCAACATTAAGAATAAAGTACTATATATTTCAATTTATTTTCAATTGTCTGTAAATAAGGATGAATAGTACTGGCTTCTCCTTTATGAGTGCTGGCGACCTCCATGATTTCCATCCAAACAAAATTTTAAATTATTTCCATTTCCTTTTTTCCACTTAAGATTAAATTACTCATTTACTTCCTACAGGAATTATAGCAAAACTATTGTTCAGCTTACTTTTGAACCTAACCGAGAAAGACTTAAGCAGCCATAATAGTTATGCCCGCTATACAGTCAGACACACACCATTCATTATACTAATTCACAAATAACAAGTAGCTAACCACACAATCTAAGTTTACAAAAGTCTCACCAAATACGTAGTTCGCTTGTTTGTTCCGACTTGTTGGGCTAAGACGACACCTCATCCTGATGCATTCCTAAATCCGATTAAGAAGTGGGTGCCATTTGTCTCGTTCGAAGCCGACAGAAACATTGTCATTCCTTAAACGAATGTCAAGGTCAGGAGTGTAATCTCTCCGAATTGGGTGAGAATACCCAGGAAGGATTAAAATATGCGATGTTTCCGGATTTTTTTAGTTTGAAAGGACTGTGCGAATATTCACAGATATCTCAATCATGAACTTTTGGAGTCCTTTACATTATAAATGTTTAGTTTATAATTTATCTGTATATCTCTCAATCTCTTTCTAATACTTTTTCCTTTTTTAATTACATTTTTTATATATTTTTCTTGACCCATCCACTCGTACATTTAATCCTTTTTTCTTCTCTTGTTCTCTCTTATTTTTCAAAATCGCTCTTCTTATCCTTATTTCTCTTATCTTCTCTTGTTTTTCCCCTCTCATATTTTCTATCATTCAATATCTTAATAATCTTTCTTTCTTGTTCTTCATCATCTCTCCCTTCTTTTATTTTCCTTATCTTCTGTCACAATCAATCAAACAATAACAACGATAGTTATCCACAACGAGGACAGTAAATTCTCTCCTCGAAACTTTTGTAGATGTGTGTTCTTTTACAAAATACAAATTCTATCACCACCATAGTGAACTATCCTGTAGTAATGAATATTTTCACCGGTCCCAAATAAACTCGACCGTCATTATAACAACAGCATCGGGTATGTAAAACCTCCAACAATGTTGAACTATTTACTTAGTCCCACTTAACGGGATTTGACTGTGTTATTTTCCCACTAAATCCCCATGACAATTGAGACTTTCACTTTTGTGCTAAAAGTAAACATTTTAAGTAAGTCTTAATCAGCGAACAAGGTTGACAACCTCTTGTATTGATCAGTAAAACAATAAATCCGAGCATTCCGTCAAAAAATATTTTGATTCCTCTCAACTCTTGTTGATTTTTGTCTGCTTTTCTCCCAAGGATCATTTCTCTTGCTTCTGTTGTTTTCCCTGTTATCCCAGGGGATGGAGTGACCACTCAACCTAACCTAACCGCACGTCACGGAGTCATTGACACCTGCGTCGGTGGAGCGAGGTGACAGGGGATGGGCTCGTCATTCGAAACATTATTAATCGAATATTGAAATGTCATTCGAGAACCTTACCAGGCAATGGGGAATGAAAGATTTGATGAAGGAGTTCTTCGAACGAAATTTGGTTAGGCGGGAGAATGATTACTACCGCAAGTCAAGCAGTTTATTATTTTTCATTCGTAACTATACGTTAATTAAACAGCAAAGCTAATTGCATTTGTTAATTAAAATGTTTTGTGGTTGATTCTGTGTTATCCACAAGTTAATGTCGTTTCCTTTACGGTCACCCTCCTGCGAAAAATACCGTTAGATGATAGCGTTTTTAATAGATAAGATTTTTTAAGAGAACTTTTTTAAATTTTAAACTTCTTAACATTTATCAATTTAAGGAATTCCTCAACGTGTTTCATAATTGACTAGTTTTTATGTTAAGGAAGCATTTAAATGTTAAATACTTAAGCATTTTTCATGTTTTGGGTAATTTTTGAACCCCTCTCCCTTTGTCATCAATAATAAACAAATCGTTTAAGCAACTGTCCGAACATCCCACCTAACCCGGCATAGAACGAATTATAATTCACGTCAAATAACAACCACGTCTTTTTGACATCACCATCTCTGATTTTCTTGAAATTTGGTTCACATGATCTATTGATATAGACTTGAAAAAATACCAACTTCCATGAAAAATTAATTTGATTATGCAGATGAAATTTGTGTCATTTTAAATCATTTTTAATGTTTTTTAAAGTGTGCATCATTTTATAGAATTTTGAAAAGTAATATCCAACCCCAATTTTTTGAGAAATTTCCATTTTCTTAATCATGTTTCGTAGGTTTTCAAGAACAGCGTGCCCCCCCCCCAGGATCCTCTACTTAAATCTGCCCATAGTAAGCAACCTTAGGGATACGTGAGATATTTTGGTCACCTAGTTAGACCCAATTCCTTTGACACGATTTTAAACTCAAACAAACTTTCTAGAAACATCTATAAGCGACTAACATAAAAAAACAAAAGAGATTACGATACATTTCAAAGGCGAACTACTAGTTCAACTGAACTAATTCTTTAAAGTTCATTAAACAAGAGACAGTCTATAAAACACAACTTTATCTCGGGGAATTTTATTTTTTTTTAACGGAGAATCAAGCGATGAAAAAAAAATTCGCCGGAGGGCCCGAGAGCGCGCTTGAACTTTCGGATTGGAACATTTCTTCCTCCGTAGGTCAAGGTGAGAGAAATAAATTCGACTGAAAAACATCGAAAAAAAAAAGCGAGGAAGAGCACATTTGCCGGCGGATTACACAAGGAGGACTCGACAGGCGTGGGTAGAACAAGGGATTTCTTACAACGCCGACAAATCTGGGAACTTCTATTCGCTTCAGTTCCACGGCAAACTGTATCGTTTGCCAAGGTCGCAACATGTCCTGCGTCACCTGCGGATTTGACGGATGGGAAGATTTTATTATGCCAACCAATATTGTAACGCTCACCAACCCATAGTGAGTGGGGCCGTGGGGAGCCTAGTGATTAAGGCATCGGCTTCGGGATCGGAGGGTCCCGGGTTCGATTCCCGACACCGCTGAAGACCCACCGAGTATAAGCGGAGTACGTGCTCGTTAAATCTGTGGGTCCGAAAGTCCTGTGGTCCGTCATGGCGCAGTTTACCACGGGTCCAGGTGTCTGGAGACTATTTCCCTCCCCTTCAGAGCATGGCAAAATTGTGGAGGTGGTGATAGATGGTGGCGACATCTATCATCCGAGGCTTAAGTCGGACTCCTGCCATTTCATGGGCCTCACTTTCTCAGGAGCCGCACCCCCTTTGCCTTAAATCCTGTACGCTTTGCGGATGGAGCTTGGATATTCCAAGTGGCATAAGAAACAACAACAACCATAGTGAGTTCCCTCGTACACCAGAGGTTCTCAAACTGTGGGTCGCGACCCACTGGTGGGTCACGACAAATTTTTGAATTCAAGAATTATCTTAGGAAATGATGTTGTAATTGAAATTTATCCTAGATTACCCCCAAAAAACGAGTTAAAACCCTGTTTTTAAGAGTCAAATTTCAAACATTTCTCTGGGGGAGGACCCCCAGACCCCCCTTCTGACTCTGGAGTTCACCGTTGCTCCCACAATCAAACAATTGGATACTTTAAGGTTCAAATATTTCTTTTTATTATTATTACCACGTTTTTATTAGGTCGCTTTGTTGTCTGTCTGTCTGTCTGTCTGTCTATCTGTCTGTTCGGGTGGAATTTAGAAATCGATTTTTAACTAACTTCCCGAAGAGGTAGATACTTGAAATTTTGAACACAGTTCAGATCTGGATGACAATGCGATATTATCTCGTTGTTTCGGTTACCTTTGCTTCCCCTGAACCCCCAGGGGGGCTTTCGGGTGGAATTTAGAAATCGATTTTGAATTAACTTCCCGATGAGGTGGAGACTTGAAATTTTGAACACAGTTCAGATCTGGATGACAATGCGATATTATCTCGTTGTTTCGGTTACCTTTGCTTCCCCTGAACCCCCAGGGGGGCTTATTTAGAAATCGATTTTCCCGATGAGGTAGAGACTTGAAATTTGGAACACAGTTCATATCCGGATGACAATGCGATATTATGCCGTTGTTTCGGTTAAATTTGCTTCCCCTGAACCCCCAGGGGGGCTTATTTAGAAATCGATTTTCCCGATGAGGTAGAGACTTGAAATTTGGAACACAGTTCATATCTGGATGACAATGCGATATTATGCCGTTGTTTCGGTTAAATTTGCTTCCCCTGAACCCCCAGGGGGGCTTATTTAGAAATCGATTTTCCCGATGAGAAGAAACTTAAAATTTTGAACACAGTTCGGATCTGGATGACATTGCGATATTATCTCGTTGTTTCGGTTAAATTTGCTTCCCCTGAACCCCCAGGGGAGGGCTGATTTAGAAATCGATTTTGAACTAACTTCCCGATGAGGTGGAGACTTGAAATTTTCAACACAGAACTAAAAAGCAGAAAATAATTTATTAAATAAAAAAAACTTTTTAAAAACCACGTTTTTAAAATGCACTAAAAAGTATAAAATAATTTGCTTCTAACTCCTTGTAAAACGAAAAACGTGGGGCTCATGCAATAATATTTACAGCTAGTACTCTATTGGCCACTCTATTTACTAATATATCCACAATAAATAAAAAAAATAGGAAGCATAAAGAGTACGGAGAGAAGCTGTTAAATTAAATATCTAATGCATGAGCCCCACGTTTTTCGTTTTACAAGGAGTTAGAAGCAAATTATTTTATACTTTTTAGTGCATTTTAAAAACGTGGTTTTTAAAAAGTTTTTTTTTATTTATTAAATTACCAAAAAAGTTAACATAATCTCTAAATGTTAATTATAAATGTAACAAAATGGTAGATGGCTGAACCCCACACGCACAAAGCTGAAGTCATGTAAAGTGGATGGGAAAATTAACTGAAGATGAGGTGGGTCGCGTTAGAGTTTATTTATAAAAAGTGGGTCGTGATGTTGGAAAGTTTGAGAACCCCAGCTCTACACCATAATATGGTATAACTGTGTTTCTCATCTTAAGACTAAAATTGAACTGGGAAGCCAGGACAAGTATGAACTCCGTTGTGACATTTTTTAATCACGTTACTATTATTATTTAACTTAGTATGGATTAAATTCTGAAATAAAGAAATACGCCACATCTTACATTATTATTATTATTATTATATTCCCTTCTTACTTCAAACAAATAGTGCGGATTAAAACTGGGGAAATAACTAACATCAGGAACTAGAGCAAAAAATATTTCATTAAACACGAACAAAGTTTTTAACCCTATCAGTTATGATATTGAAGATGTTTTAATCATATATCGCTTCGTAGTACTTTATATTTAAAAGAAGATATTATAAATAACATCTAAAGTATGTAAATTAGAAAGTTCAATGATTACTTACCAAAGAGTAACGATTATAAAAGAATTGCTGTTGAAGATTATGAACCAAGTAATTCCTGATATAGTAGATATAACATAAAAGATCTTTCAATATTAATAATTTTAATGCAATATAGTAATAATTCTTAAAATCCTTAGACCCTTAAAAAAGAAAGCATTCTTCACACAGAAAAAATCAGAGATATTTAAAATCTCGCCAATGCGAAAAGTAAATTTTAAAAATTCAAAAAAATCCTCTCCATTTATCTGCCCATAATTAAGAATTTTACATAATTTGTAATACAAACAGCAATGGTTATTTTACACTATACCCTATACTTCTAAACTCAACAAAGTAAAGAAGCAATATCCAATTCTCAACCAAGTGGGAGTAAAACTAGTCTGTAACGAACATAACACAGTCTGGAGAGAAACTTGAATGCAAAATACTAGAAACACTACATTAAACGTCAGTAAAACAGGAAGCCCAAGAAACGATTCCATTATCGAATAACCTAACCTAATCCCATTGTTCTAAACCTGACAATTTTTTAACCCATAATCGCAAGAAAGGCATTTCATTCTTCGAAAAGAAATAGTATAAGTTGGATAATTTGAAATCCAAAGATAGCATCGTTTCCGTTCGAAATCCTCCTCTTCCCCCAGTAGAAGGACTGTCGAGGCCAGATGGATGGACAGGGGTCAGCTGTCCATTCACAGCGCCGCCCACGAAGTTCAGCGGGTGTGAAGGACATTGTGTTTCTGGGGCTCTCGAGAAAGACACTACTAGCTCAGATTTCCCACCATATCACAATACTCGGAAAGGTGTACGAGTCCTTTTTAAGCTGTTATTACTTTACTGTAACAGACTATCGACTTAGAGACTCGATATATATCATTTATGGAATGTTGAGCATCTTCTGTGGAAGTCTGTGAACCCATAAACGAGTTTTGGATGGAAGTAATATCCTCTCTGGTCTTTTGAATCTGTCGGTTTTGTCTTTCTTTTCTTAGCTTCATTGCACATTTGTATGGAGATATGGAGATAGAGGGAATTAAAATATTAGGTTATGAAAAAGGGTGATGGAAAGGGATAAGAAAAACTGTGAAAGGCTGATTGTATGAGAATGAAATGAGAAATGAAAAGAAATATTAGGAAGAAAAGATAATAAGAAGGAAAAATGGAGGTACAAACGGATAATGATAATATAAGAAGGAGAATAATAAATAATGGGAGAAAGAGAGAAAGAGAGAAATAATAAGAATTGGTGAAAAAGACAGACTTTTAAGGAAAGATATAGTGAAAAAGTGAGCAAATAATAAAAAAGGAGACAAACTGAAATATTTTTCTAATCGCTTTTCTTATTACTTTCCGCTCCAGAAAATATCTACTTATCATACCACAGTACTTCCAAAAAGGACAGTTCAGTTGGTCACCTCTCTACTAGCACACTAAGTAATTAATTAGTATCAGAAACATCAGTACCTCAAAGAATGCTATGCATTAAAACTCCCATTCTTCTTTCAGAGACCACAATAACCTCGACCGAATCGCATAAAAAAACGCAGCCTGATAATAATGAAAAGGCAATAAACCCAGCGTGGCCTATCAATGGCGGCCACCCCTTTATTTCCCTCATAAATCGAAAGAAGCCCGTTAGAGGAGGAAGCTCGCCACACTGATCCATTCTTCCCGACAGGTTGGTTCAGTGTGGCACTGCTGTGGAGGTTGCTGCCCCCCGGGCATCGCAGTTTTTTGCGTCTCTTTGAGGCGGCCGGCGCACCTAGCTTCCGCCTGGGTCGCGAGGCCAGGAAGTGCAGAGGGGAGCTTGCCAATAATTTTCCTCCGAATTTGTGGGTTGGATTGTCGGGTTTCTTCTTGGAGAGAAAGTTTTTTTTTCTTGTGGGTTGACCCTTTGGAGATATTTTTTATCGATGTTTTTGGTTGTTTTGTTTGGTGATGTTTTTCCTCCTTGCATTTCCTTTGAGGAACTGGACCGTTACAGTACCCCAGATGATAGGAATTATCTTTAAGAGTTGATAATTTTTTTAAACTATATAACAACATCTACAGACGCCACCGATAATGTGATCATTTTTGTCCAAGAGTAGAATGATAACAATATCCAATTGGTGATAATAATAAGCGATTTGACACTAAAAAGTTTCAAACAGTGTAACTCGAGTGTTAGCATTAAAATCACACCTGATAATCGTAATTGAAGAATATTTAAAACGATGTACCTAGTATATATTTTGCAACTTTTACATTCTTAAAGACAAATATGAAAGAGGAACTCATAACACTAATAAATTAATCACTCATTTTGTATGATTGTGTATTAAAATTGGCCTTCAAACGGGAAATAAAAGAGCTTTTTAGGGGATTTCACTAGATTTTTGATATCATTAAGCGATATATTGATCACATAAACGGTACATTTTGAGTTAAGTTAATTAAGAGTGACCGTTACCGGTCAATTCTGATTACATTATCAGATTGATAACATTAACCGTGATTATAATAAGCGGAGTCGGTATAGGGTATAGTGAAAGTAACTGTAGATATGACAGTTGTAATTAAAATATAATATAGTACAAAATAATGTCAGTAAAAACTGTACAAACTGAACTGTTTCTGCAATAAATTTTATATAGAAACTGTGCAAGAAATTTAAAAAAAATTCACAATTAATTCAAGGTAGTCTTATTAGGCGAACGAGTGGAAGACATAAATATTTTGCGGTTTTGCAACGTGTACTAGAAGACGTTTCATTCACCTTCCGAATTTAGTCATGTTTTAACTTTGATGCAACACCCCAGGTTCAGATGGGTTCTTTCGATAACCGCACTCCTCATCGTCTGATGTTTCCCAAAAGATATCCCACACACAAAACTGGGCTTTCCCTCGAATCCTTCCGAAGTGTGAACTCGGCACGCAACAGCGAACAGATGAAGAATGGTTAATGAAATTTTTCAGTCTGGCTTTCAATGACTTGTTACGAACGGTATTAGGAAAACCGCAATGAATAGACAGACGTTTCGTCTAGGCTACACGATTTGGGAATACCGTGGTTTTTTAAAAAGAAAATTCTTATGAACGCAGGGCAGTTAAGACCCACAGGGGTTCAACTGAAAGAACGTCTTTAGTTTGAAATCTTGGATAATTTCGAAGATTTCTCTTGGTGATTTGAACTTCTAAAGAAATAAATTTAACTCTTGAATTTTTATTATTTTTTTACTTTAGCTATAATTAAAACTACGTCCCATTGAATTCGGAAAATTAGTTAGTATATGAATTGGATTTTTCAATTAAATAACACAAGAAAAAAAAACAAATGAATTGTCAAGTTTGGTTAAGTTTAAGTAACAACATTTGAGGTAGAAAAAGATATCGTCCCTATAATTCATTATGCTTCTTAGATATTTTAGTATTATCAGCATGGGTGGATTTATGAGGGGAGTTTCCAATGTTAATAGAATTATTACAACAATTATGTTTTCAAAGACATCAGGGACAGCTTGCCCCCTAAGGTTTCCAGTTTCCCCCCCCCCAGGGTCCACCCCCTAAATCCTCCCATGATTATCAGTGGTTAATTCCTAGCAAAATTATTAACTTACATTAAAACTTTATTTTACAAATCCAAAGGAAAATTCAAATTTTTTCACATAACCTAATGTTAATATTCTGAGTGCATTTTTCTACCAATGAGGGAATTTTTAGGAACGTAATGCCACTTTTGTGATCAATGGAATCGTATTGAGATAATGCAAAAGGTACTCATATTTTATATTTAAATACACTTGTTTCCTAATGTTATTACATTCTTTTATTAGCATCTTAGTTATTAAAAAAGTTAAAATGCTCTTAAAATATAAAAAAATCCTTTATCTAAATTCTCTTGAGCGCTATTGTATATTTGACAAAAAATTATTTTGTAGTGTAAGGAATGTCAATTTAGCCACATTAACTAGAATTGTTGATTTTTGCACTTTTAAAAAAAATATCTAATTAAACGGCTTGAGAGGCTAATATTTATGTCATTTCAGTACTGAGTCACATCAAAAAATGAGGTATAGAAAACTTCAATTAATAGTTAACAAAACATAAGAGATTAATTAAGACATAGTTTCGATAACCAGTGCTTCATATCAAACAAGACTCGCGAAACATTCCTAAAGAAAAATAGTCAATACTGACCAAAAATATGATGTAAAGTAGGACGCAATATATCTTATGATAAAGGTCAACATTCCTAGTTAAGTCAGAATGCGTTGTCAACATTTTACTAAATTGACGAAATTTGCTTCACGGTGATTTCCGCTAGTAATATGCATTGTGGACGAAGGAAGAAATTTGTTCAGACCATTTAGGTGGAGACATTTGAGATGACCTTTTAAACAATGCGGTACAAAGATTTACAACTCTTTCAAGATCAGATCTACCGGTAATTGCCCATTACGTGTAGTTCAGGTATCCATACGAATTTCTTCATTACCAAAGACAATGCACAAATTAAATGCTGTTTAGTTTGCAATGATTTCGAAAAATATTTTTGAAATAAGTAATAAATTATCTTTAAAACAAGAGTTGATTATATGAACTTTAAAATTATAAAATTTAAGCTATAAAATGTAAACTTATTTTATAATTTACTTAAATTTGAAATTGATTTGATGAACAAAATTTATTTTATGGAGAAATATATTTATTTTCTTTAAAATTATTTTAAGTGAATCTTTTTAATTTTGCTTAGTAATAAGGACATACCATGTTTTAATGGAGTATAATTTTACAATTGCATATAAGAAATAGTGAATGAGCAATTAATTGCTTTTCCAAATACTTTAATTGGAAAGTTAAAAACTACATTAATTTCATTCTGAAGTAAAAGGCCCTTATACTTTTTACTCTTATATTAACTATACTTTTTGGATATAAAGGGAAACTTTAATTAAAACTATTTTTCAACAAAAATCCTTTTGAAATATACGGCTTTCCTGAATACCTTGGCACACAGTTAAAGGATCACGGGTTTCAACAATGATTAGAAACAAGTGATTGCTCCCTAACATCGTTAATACGCATTTTCTTCCCCAAAAACAAAGAAATTTTTAACGACGGTTTAAACATTACAAACTGTCATCATATTCCGCGGGTTTAATTCCCTATTAAACGTCGGCATCCCTCTCTCAACTCCCAGTAAGACCCCAATAAGTAAAAAGCAACCGAGGGTCAAAAAACAAAAACCACTAATTCCTAGTATCGACAGAGCTAATTCCACCCGAAATCTCCCCTAAATACCACTTACACTAACTCGCAAACACAAGAGGATTCGAAACGACATGGGAGAAGGAAACCCCCGGAAAAAAGCACAAGAGCGAAACACCGCCGCAGCGCCACCTGTCCCGTTAGACGGGCTGTTGACCCCAAGATGGCGGCCGCAGTCACGTGACTCTCGGATTCAAGTTCATGGTCGCGCGGGATGCAGCAGGTAGACAGCACGAGACCGCGGAAGAGATCGGAAGCATCCTCTTCTCTTCCTCTTCCTTCCCTCTCCGCATCCTCTCAGTAGAGAAGTGGAACAGTGCGGTTTTTTTTCTTCAGTGTGCACCGGACTTGTGATTGATTTTTTGTCATCCGATTCTTTTCCGAAAGTTGGATTTTGCTTCTTTATTTGTGTAAAAATGTTTGAGATGTCGAAGAAGAAGAGCGTTGGGATATGCGCTGGACTTGTGATTTTGGTGGCTGGAATGCATGCCGTAGCTGCAAATGGTAAGTCACTGTCGATTTTTTTTCAGTTCTTTTTTCATGTTAAACAAATTTTTTAAATATCTTAAGAATTTACGTAGCTATCTTATGGTATGTTTGGAGATAACTGTAATAACGGTATTCCCCTTCCCCCAAAAAATATATAATAATTCCTTCAAAAATTTTACAATTTTTTTCCCTGTATACAAGTTTTTCCCTGTATTAATTATAAACAAAATTTATGGAAATGAAGTTATACAATTTAAAACAATACATCTAAACACGTTTCGAATAATTTAAAAAAAAAAATTATTCATATAAAAAAAACGATTTACTGAACTAAGTATACTTTTAAATGTTTGCTTGGAACTCTTCATTCACTTTGAAGTTCTTAAGTTAAACAGAATAATTTAACCTTTTAAAATACAGAACTAGTTGCTATAATATAGTTTTCTATCAAGAAAGATTTATTCAAGAGAGTATTTAAAGTTGATATTTAAAATACAACGATTTTTATTTGCAACTTAAAACATTAAAATAGACAATTGTTTCGGGGATGCTTGAGATCCCCTTCGTCAGTATGATATAAAAAAAATATACTGACGAAGGGGATCTCAAGCATCCCCGAAACAATTGTCTATTTTAATGTTTTAAGTTGCAAATAAAAATCGTTGTATTTTAAATATCATTCATATTTTGCAACGTATTGGATTTTTATTTTGATATTCAAAGTTCTTTAAACGTTCAGAATAATATTGCTGAAGAGTAATTGCTATAATTTGGATATTCTTAATAAGTTTCAAACTATTTTAACTTTATTTTTTCATACAAGTCCCTTTTACAGTTTGATTGCAGCATGTCATATTAAATCCATCTTATAATGACCAGTACTTTTATACTAATATCAGTAAAATTTCGTCTTACCGCTTTTATGCTTTATTAACTAAATTTAGTTTTATGAAATAAAAATATAAAGCAAATTAATTAATAGAAGATATAAAAGCCCACGTCACTCACTGACTCACTGACTCACTGATTCTGGAATGGAACGCTCGCACACTATGATGCCATCTCGCAATAATAATCATAATCATAATCAGAAAATAATCAGAAAAATATAAAAGCCCACGTCACTCACTGACTCGATGCCATCTCGCAATAATCAGAAAAATAAATAAATAAAAGTAATTAAAATTTTAAAATAATATAATAGCTTTTAAATAAATATCTTTCAAGAAAGTTGGTTTACTTAATAAAGGTTAAAAAGTTACTTTTAGGGAAGTTGGTTTCTAATTCAACAATAATAAATTATTAAAGTTAAACTTCTTATTTAATGTATAATTAATAGGAACTTGAAGTAGTAACGAGCGAAGCTCGCATAAAAGGCTAGCCTAGCTGTAAGACCCGGCTTTGCCGGGTCGTAACAGCTAGTAGAAGATATCAAAGCTTCCTTTTATCTATAGGTACAGAACTGATACTATTACTTTTTTTTTGTTTGGTTCAGTAAACCTAATGTTTTTAATCAACACCCATAAAAGTATAAGTCCTTGTAGGTATATCCTATAAAACCTTGAATTTCTTACTTACTTCGATCAAAGTGCACCCGCGGGCCGCATGCGATTCTCGGAATATGTTTTCGCGGTACTCGGGCAAAAAATTTAATGCTCATTCAAACTGTATAAAATAATATAATTTACTTGTCAGTTTTATTTCAGAAAAGTGTTAAAACTCCGTTTTAACGGGTTCACCTTTTAAAGCAAAATTTTAGAGAACCTCTGAACCCCCTTGAAGTGTTTGGTTTAAAATTCAAAAGGGACGCATGAATTTTTAGTAGAAACTAAACTTCTAAAAATTTAAGATTACATGAAATATACCAGAATACAGTTTTCCAAATTGGTGGCAGTAGTTTAAGCAACTTAAATTACATCATCACTTAAGACCCTCTTATTTATGCAACTTAAAAGAGTTCCTCTTTAAAAAAAAGTATACAACAAAAAGGATGAAGCTATTAAATCAGTAGGTGCTAATTAACATTTATTGATACTTTGTAATTAATATTTTGATCTGAAAGTATAATTTTTTACTGCAGGGCAATATTTGTCGGTCAATGCATTTAAAACTAATCACTAACTATATCTTTCATTTTCAAAACGCTATGAATTTTCTAATTTCTAAGAAAGGTTTTCTCTTTTAAATGGCCTAATTTTCCTTTTAATAACAAATATCTAATGTGGTACAACAACAAATTACATTATATTTTTAATTGTATTTTTTTAATAAAAAAAATATTTTAATAAATGAAAAAGAATGTTTAATTTGTATTGTGGCCAGATATATCACCCTGAATAAATATGATATGTACGTAGTTTTTTAATAAATTTCTACTTTTGAAATGCGTCATCATAGTCGAAATAAATGTTATACTGTTGGAATAAGCTTAATTTCTAAATAGTAATAAAATGTAATTTTTATTTTTACTGTATGTGGCCCTCACCTCCTTATAATAAGTTTGACTGAAACTCGGGTAGCTAAACTCGGGTAGTCAGATACTCAAAAGAAAATTGATGAATTTGAATAAAAGAGTAGTTGAGTAAAGAGTTTCTCACATAAAAATTCATTAATTTCTTTCAAATTTATTTCAATAGACAATTCCTTTATATTTTAAAAGATATTTTGAGAATTTTGTATTGTGTGATGCTTTGACATTTAGATCCAAAGGCCATATAAAAATATGCCCCCCTCAAAACAATTTTGAGAAGTTTTTCTTTTTTTATCATCCAAGAAGACAAAAACGCCTCTACTTTTTATAGTATTTGTCAAGAGCGGAGTGTTCAAATTACACTCCTCCTTATCATTTTTTTTTGTTCTTGGAAAAGGTGAAGAATTTAGTTTTGTAGAGAAGTATAAAATTCTATCCTAGACTTCTATTTCTTAATAGAAGTGCGCAGTTGAGGTCAAACATGGTAGAGATTAACATTTTTTTCGATTTGAGGTTGACAATAATTTAAATTGAATGAAGCACTTTTGACCGCACTGACAAATTGTGTTCGCTAATTTCTACGCTATACCCATATTTTTTCAATCAAAAACATCATCATCTAAAAGAAATTGTCTCTGTCTCGGTCATAGTTGTCTCACGTCATATTTTGCCCCGTATGATCCGAAACTTTCTCTACATCCGCCTATTACACCCCAACCGGACATATAAAATTCTCTCCAATATCAAAACTCATCCTACACATTCAATCAAACTACAACTTCCTTCCTTCAATAACACTCGCAGGTACTACACAGCATGCCCACACCACAGTTTCCTATCGAAGCGCTATCGCTTTCACATGCCCATTCAACTCCATTGTAAACGAAAGCGAAACCAAACGCACACACAACGTTGTTTCCGGGATGCCCCGGAAGAGATCCACCCGCGTTTCCATGGAGGCGAGTTGTTTCATACTCTCTCCCCATTTGCATGTTGCGGGTTTCCAAGAAGTGGAGGGGGTGCTTGACCCCTGAGTGCTTTCCTATGATGTGAAATCAATGGAATGCACAGATTTAGAGGATGAAAAAAGTTTGAAATTTAACTTCAGAATATCCTATTTTTCTGTAAAACTTTAATGTACTGATAGTACTCATATTCTTCTAGAATGCTTGCAAATTCAGAATACAGTTGAGAATAGATTATATGAAAATGAAAACATCGGTTATGTAGTATATAACGCTGTGGTCGGCAAACTCGTTCAACAAAAGATCCAAATATCAACATTACAACCATTAACATTTATTTACTTAAAATGACAAAATATTTTGTATATTTAACTTAAAAGATATAAATTATTTACTTATTGAAACTAGGTGGGTGAATTAATGCAAAGCACTTCATTATAATGATATTTTTTATTAATGAAATTTAACGACTTTAATTAATGAAATGAACGAAGTTCACATCCCTTTTTTTAACAACAATTCTAGATCATAAGAAAAACATTTAAACTTTGAACTCTACATGTCTCTTTTGCTTAAATCTAGTATTTGCATTTAAAAATCGCCAATACCAAAGTTCCAAGCAAAAAGAAGGGTAATGTGGTTCTCCTCCAGAATTCATGTGAAATTTGACCCTCCATGAAAATTTGTGTTTTAACTCCTTTTTGGATCAAAGTTACCCTTTCAAAATCCTGAGAAAAGAGCTAAGCTCAAGGGGTCATGCTCATCGGGTACCATATGGTTCACAAGCCACACTGAGTTCTCTAGCTCCAAAAAAATTAACATTTTGAACTTCTTTACACTGTTAGGCTTTTCTTCTATGTATAAAACATTAATATAAGATGTGTGATACTGGTAAACAGTTTTGTGCAAGATCAATATTCATTTTTTTTTTCATATCTCTTCCCTTCTACAACACTTATACAATATTTTTGTAAATAAATCATCAGTTTTCTGAACACCCCTAGTCCCCCAATTATGATTTGAAAAATCTGCACCCATCAGTAAGAGATATTGTATTCGTAAATTTCAGTAGACATCAATAAGAGAAAAATAAAATAGTTTTACTCTAAATATAACAACTTATTGTACAGGGATAAAGCCTATAGTCAGTCATCTCTTTGTGCTTATAAAACCTGGGGTCTCTAAAGTATGATCCGAAGTAGCTAACTAGAATTTCTCGGGACTCCTTTTTTAGTGAATTTACCGTCAGCCTACAGCGTATTGATAAATAAGATATAATTCAATGCAGAAAAAGAAATATTCGAGATATTTTCTCGATTAATTAATAAATGCAATTATTTTTTAGCAGGAGGCCATAACAATTCAGAAACGAAAATTAGCTCATAGGTCATGATGACTAAACTACCCTCCTCTGAGCTGATAACTGTCTTAGGTCTCGAGTTTTAAAAGTACGATCCTCTCCTTACGGGATTTAAAGGAGAACTCTCTTGGGCTAATAACTTTAGTAAGAATCCCCTGTGCCCTATAAGACTGACGGATTAATTTGCTTCGTCAGTATGTCTATACTGCAGAAAGCAGCATTAGCTTAGCATTGTGGCCTATTGACCCGAAGGAATCACCCATGCCTGCTTTGTTTTCCACCGACTCATCCTGATATGCGGTCGGAACACTACTTAATCCAGAAGTTCACATCTCTTTTCTAGAAAGCAAAATGCTTCAGGATATTATTTAGTTTCGACTACCCGCGAGTATGAATCTGTATCACAAAGGTTTTTAATTTGTCTATGAGTTATTATAAGTTTATGGTTTTCCTTCATTTAAAATGGGAAAGCCTTTCCTATGTCAGGCAGGGAAGGCACTTTCCCGGACGGATCTCTCTATACTTTTACGCAAATAAATAGAAAATTGTTTTTTTTTAGTATAAAATACCCCTCAGAGCCGAAAGGAGGTACATTTGAATGACCGAAAAAGTTTGAACAATCTGAGGGAAATGCCCCTCGTGCTAAAAAAAGGGACAAAGAAGGGAATAAGGGAAAGAGATTTAGGTAAAAAGATGAAAAAAGTGCAATTTTTAATGATGTTTTTTCGGTTTTTCAAAATTACTTTCTTTCTTCTTTCTCTTTTTTTCTTTTTTACGTTTTTTCCTAGTCCAAAGCGTATAGGCACTTACCACAGTGAGTGCGCCTCCCTTGAGTCCGCGCTTGCCCTATATCAGCCACTTTTTCCCCCATGTATAAAACATTTAAAGTTTTATATGAAGCTGACGAACAGTTTTGTCCTTAAGATTACTGTTCCTTGTTATATTGTTATTTGTTTGCTTCTATGACAGTATTGCAATATTGTGGCGAATGATCTGTATTCGAACATAACCAGTCCCCTATTATTTCGAGGTATCTATAGACTTAACTTACTCTCATTCTATGTGTCCTTTTAAGAAGATAAGATTTTACGTGTCCTTTCAATATATTTGACATTAACAAATTGTTTTACTCTTTAAAATTAAACTTATAATCAACTTGATACTTGAGGAAAACTTTAATTGACCTAATCTCTCATTTTCATTAGAATTTGAAGCGAAACATTTTTCGATGTTACCATGTAAAATTGAAATTTTGTAAACAAAGTTTATATTCGCATTCAACACCCTCAAAAACATCTCAAAAAAACTTTCGTATTTTTTTACAAAAAAGCTCTTTTTTGACACCGCTGTACATTACTAATAGATTAGATGTAATACCATTTAAAAACTGTACACGATTTTCCTTATACGGGTGATCGCATTAAAGTTTTAGTTAAAATTTAAACTATGAAATACTTAGAAGAGAATGTATTGATAGTTAAATTTTTCCTGTATCAAAATAGCTGCTAGGCCTTAAAGAAAAAACCTTGTTGAAGAAACCTTTTTCTCAGTCCCTATGATTTCAATCACTTTAAGAAAGAAATAAGGGTCATTCACCAATTGATAGTCTTGTATCAAATCTATCCATAATAATTAACGAACAACACACGTGTTCTATGTTTCCATTGGAAATACTTCACCACTAAAACCATTTGCAAACCTCGTTTAATTTTCATCTAGTTCCATTGCGATCGCACAAAACCATTGACAACGGGAGTTTGTTCCACGAAATAATTACTTTTTATCACGTTCTGTTAAAATATCCTCTGAAATTCGCAGACGCGCGGGAAGGTCGTTGTTCCGCCCGCGCCTTCCAGAACATTAATTGATAGTTGACGATGGGATCGTTGCCAGATTTTCACACGAAACTTCGTGATCCTTTCACAACCGATCCTTCTTCGAGAAACAATGAGGTCTTCGTTTTTGTTCGTTTGTTTTGTTGCTCTTCAGTGTGGTGACAAGACAACTTTGCTGTTAGATTTTTTTATACCTCCATGAACTTTGGATCGGATTTCGACACTGAATAACACTATGGGGCAATTCCACCGTAACTCACGCTACATTTTTTTCAAAATTACAAATTAAAGTAATTTTTCAAAATAGAAATTACTATTATTTTCTTTCTAAAAAAATAATGCATGTTGAAATTTATGCTTTTAATTTAAAATAAGTATTGCGAATCTTTTAAAAATTTTAGTTTTTTAAATATTAATTAAAATAGAGCCGTAACTCACGCTACAAGAAAAAGACATGGATTTATTAGTATAAAACTCAAATTTGTTTTTCTGCTTAAATATTGTTTCAATAATTCTATATGCTTGACAGGTTTTTGAATATACTTCCCTTATTCTAAAATAGCAAACAATTTTACTGGGAATACTAAGAAACTAATTAAAATTTAGAAATCTGTTCGTAACTCACGCTACAGTACTTCGTAACTCACGCTACATATCGAAAAATAGCTGTTGAAAATCATAAAGTAAACGTCCAGAAATATTACTTGAGCATATTTATTCATCATAGAACGAAAAATCAGATATAAAAATAAGAAAATTATCATCAAATATGTGTACATTTTTAGTACTTTTCGAAAACATCCATAGTTCCAGGAAACATACTAAACCCGTGTTGTTCGCTCCTTTATTATGGCATTTGATCAAATTTAATTACTTGGCCGTATTTTAATAACTTTTTAAAAGTTTTAAAAATTATTCTTTCTGAATTCTTTAACAAAAATAAAACTTTTACATCCCCCGTGTTCTGGAGAATTGCAGCATATCGGAAAACTTTTTCCCAGAACATTTTACCAGAAGAAAAGTTCCTCCTACTCGAACATTATCTTGCGATACTACCGATTGATGAGACACCTCTGTTTTGCCTAGATTTTGGGTCTCTGAGATGTGAATGTCGCACCTTCAACAAGTCCCGTTGTAGTTTAAATGCAATGCATTTATGATATAGTATCTTGAAATGGAGCTACATTCTCAAATGTTAAACACAGTAGTTTATTAAATATTTTTTTCTAATTCCGGCATATACAAATTCCTTAACTTAGAATTTGACGTTACTGTTATGTTTATAAAAGTCAACAAATAGCTAAATTTTTAAATTCAGTTAAGTTACCGCAATAATGTTGCTTATGTTACCGAAAACCGTAACTCACGCTACAATAGTTTTTTTGCTTTAGAACAAAGTAAAACTGGATATTACTTATATTTAACTTGAATTATGAATTAAGATGCTAAAAATTGAAGAGAATAAAAAATTTGGAAGTTTTTAATGCTTTATTAGATCCGTAATATTACTATAACCTATTTTTTCGTAACTCACGCTACATGATATAAGCGTTCAGTTTTAATCATGAATATAAATGTGATAAAATAAATTTAAACACTTAATTTCATTTTTATTATACAGTTTATGAGTATATTTAACAAAAAAATTGTAAAAACAAATAAATAATTTTTTTAATTTGCAAAATTAAACATATCTTTTTCATTAGAAGATAAAACTTTAAAACAAGCAGTTCTGAAATATTGACTTTTAGATGCTGAGATTCCGATACAAATTAACTTACACAAAATTTAAACTATGGAAGCACAAATAGATCAATACTGCATAGTTATTCACAAAAATAATTAGAAAATTTTATTTTTTTATTTTTAATGATCATGTCCCTGTTCATATGGAATAGCCCTATGTGACATTGCGACAACACTATCTATATTAACACCCGTCGGTGTTAAACCCCTAGTCAAAGAATGATTCCACCAGTCATAGTCAACGAGAAGCTATTTTTTCTTCCCTATTAGCTGCTGGTTAACACGGACGCTGATGACTATGAATATGGCTGATATTATCAAGATACTCTCTCTCTCTCTCATAGCATGCCTCCTTATTTGACTTTTCCGGATGTATTGTTTTAAAGTACACTAACTCTGATGTTTTCTGATTTTCCCTTTACATATATTTTACCTCAGGCAACATTTAGCCCTTAACTGTGTGCTTAGGGACCTTCAATGGGTAATATCTCTTTAATTTGTGTTTTAGGGTTTTTTCTACTTTGTAACCCAAGGGTCTTTAAAATATTGTCCGCGGACCGGAATTAGTCAACGAGCATCCCTAATGTGTATGGTAGCAGCTTGCTGGATATACCCTGCACATATCCCAACAGAGTAAATTAGTTTATTTTGATAAAAGTCAGTCCAAAAATTTATTCAAAGTATTTACTTCTAATTTAAATTTATTTGTGCACGGGGGAGCCAATTCCTACGATGCCCTCATTTGTTTTCTTGACCGAGGGCCCTTCTGAACAAGGCATAAGTCCCAATTATAGGTGGTTTGTTGGTCACCCTATGCGGGACCCCAAGTACGCTTGGTTCCCAATTACTCTGGTTTCTAAAAATACAGATTAAAGGAATTTCTTATCAGGTTTTCAAAGTAGAAATATAAAAGACTTAATTAAACCCATGGCATCAGAAAAACTCTCCGGGAGATAGAATCGTTTAATACGAAAATGATTAAGTAGAAAACTTTAAGACCTCACCCCGTTTGAATCCCTTTTATTCCCCTTTCCCGAGTTAGCAACTTGTGGGTCGATCAAAAGCAATTATCCCTCCGAAGCGTTGACACCCCGCCGTGTTTTTCATAAGCAGCAACAGACCTTACCACACGAAGATGCGCATAACGGTATAGCATCCATTGCAGGAAGTATGGATGGAATTCCAGCCAATCAAACAATAAATTTGAAATCTCACTCTAATAGCAGCCCGGTTTAGCTGCACAGCTACAATAACATAGCGGCGATTTTCCTTCTTTTCGTTATGCATCAGGAGAAGCGTGGTAGAGCTGTATTGCACTTCCTCTCAACTAGAGAGCGTAGAGAGAAAGAGAACGGTTCAGAACACAAGCCGATTGCGATTCAGGTATCGATACCGCTATTCGAATAGAGACAATTCCTATTGGAAAGTCTGAATATTCATCCCTTTATGTACCGACGGGGAAGTCTTACTCGATTAAAGCCTCAATAAAAGTGTGACGTAGTATTTAAAAGTTTGTAAACATAATATGGTTCATCTTCCTTTTCGGTTGACTTATGATTTTTTTTTAAATTTGAAACTAAACCTTTTTTTTTTTGCAGATTTGGTTTAGTAGTCAGCACATCCCAAAAAAATATATAAAAGTTCAGAATACCAATTTTTTTTTTCAATTTTAACCAGCTTGTTATATTAAAAACTAACCCTGTTTTTGGTTTGGAATAGTAGGTTTTTTCGCGAATATGAAATACTTTTTAAAAAATTATAAAGAATTACTACTATATTCATTTTATAGATACCATACATGCATTGCATTACATTAAAGGCACTTAATGATAAAATTCTAATTTCAGGATATTAAATAATAAGTAAAAGTTTATAGTTCTAAAAAGTGTCAATCTCTAAGTTCAGAGCCACATAAAAATTTCCTTTGTGTTGTTTTGAAATTAATATTCAAGATTCTCTATCAATGATTAGATAAAATTATTCTACGTTGCATATAATAGACTTGCGAATGGATTTAAGCACACGACATGCACAGATAAAATTGTACAATTTTAAATACATACCAACATATTGTCTTCCTACGAACCATAAAAACTATTCACTCGTACATACCTTTAGCTTTAAGACTTTAACAAATTACAAAGTATTAAAACCCAAAAACCCTCCTTTTCATATACAAAAAAAAATGATCCTTATTCAATCGGTAACTAGTACAAATCCTCTTGGAAAAAACTGTTGAATTCTATCAACCCTTTGACACATTATATACTTCTTTCGTCCGAAATTTTTTTGGTGGCTCTCATTTCGGCACCAAGCGAGTCGTTCCAAACGATCTCGAGGCTACTCCTTACCCTCCAAATGACTCACGGTTCACCGACTTTTAGAGAACATTCATTCTGATACCTCCGCAAAACCCCGGGTTTACTTCGTCACCTTCACTGACAACAGTGATTTCCATACTCGAGGAACTACTTTTACCCTTACAACAATGATTCACACAAGTTGCCCACATACATACTACTATTCTGTAATGTGGTGGAAAAAATATTGCGAAATCACTTTCCGCATGCGTTAAGAAGTGTACAACTGGAGGCTGGAACGAAATGCGGGGTTTTAGAATGTCATTTCACTCTTTGAACCAATTTTACAGAAAGAAAAACTGTTTTAGAGAATTTCTCCTTTAAAATAGTATTTTTCCACCAGATATCTATACTATAATAATAAATTTAATATAATTTAAATTTAGTTTTGAAGTGTGTGAAAATACTATTAACAATCTGGAATATTTAATTTTAAAAGTTTCTGTGTCTCATTTGACTATTATGTATTTATGTGTTGTGTATTTTAGACCAAATACTAATGCTGACACGTACATGAATTTTTTTAGTCTTTTTTCCAATGATGTTGATATGATGTCCAAACCTATGCTTTTGTTGGGTGATTTTAATCTAAGTAAAATTAACTGGTCAGAGGAATCTGTTTTTCAATCTTTACCCTTAAATGAGAAGAATCTTTTTGATTTTTTGAGCTTGTGTAACTTTAAGCAGTTTAATCATTGTCTTAATCATCAGGGTAGAATCCTGGATCTTGTGATTAGTAACTTAACATCTGAGGTTTTTTCGATTACTCGTGCCGATGATGAGGAAATTCTTGTAAGAGAAGATGTCTACCATCCCTCACTGATTCTATCTGTTAAGTCTTTTGAGAGAATAAAGTCTAGAGAAGTTTCCTCGGGTGTTGAAAACTATAATTTTAGGAAGGGAAATTTTCACTTATTTTATGAACTCATGCGTGATTCAGATTGGAATTATCTCAGTGCTATTGATGATATAAATGAGGCTGTCTCCTCTTTCTATGCAGGAATATATAATATCTTAGATGCTTGTTTTCCCAAGTATGCACCCAAACAAAAAAAATTTCCAATCTGGTTCAATTCTGATATCATTTATCATATTAAGCTAAAAAATAGATTAAGAAAAAAAATGTGTGATAATGTAATATTAATAAATGCCTACAAAGCTTTGAGACGTATTGTCAAAGTTAAAATTAGAGATGCATATAAAAACTATATAAATATAACTAATGATAATTTAGTAAATGATGCATCTAATTTTTGGGCTTTTGTGAGAAGTTCTAAAAATAATTGTAATGAGTGTAATTCAATGACATATAAAAATCAAAATTTGACCAAAAATGTTGACATTGCTCAAGCTTTTGCTAAACATTTTAGTTCTGTTTATTCACAGAGTTCTAATTTTGTATCAAATGTTAATACTAATAAAAGGGATAATTTTTGTCATGATTTTAATCACATTTCAGTTTCTGAAATTATGTCGGAAATTAAATCCTTGAAGGGAAATAAATCTGCTGGACTTGATAAAATTCCTCCATATCTCATTAAGGGTTGTGCTGAGTTTTTTGTTTACCCTCTTTTAATTTTATTCAATAAATCCCTAAAAACTAACATTTTTCCGGTTGCATTTAAAAAATCCAAGATTACTCCTATTTTTAAGAAAGGAAATAGAGCAGATATCGAAAATTATAGACCTATTACTATTCTGTCTGTTTTCTCTAAAATCTTTGAGGGTGTAATACAAAAACGTATTTTTCTTAGTATAGGTCAACGTATATCAGATGTTCAGCATGGATTTTTAAAAGGACGATCAACAGTAACAAATTTGTTGTCTTTAAATTCGGAGATAGTTTTGGCTCTGCATGAAAATAGACAAATTGATGTAGTATACACAGATTTTACAAAAGCATTTGATTCTGTTGATTTTGGCATTTTGATGAGGAAACTTATTGATTTTGGATTGAATGGTGGATTGGTAAAGTGGATTTATTCTTATTTAACTAATAGACACTTAGTTGTTTCATATAAAAATTGTTTGTCTAGTGTTTTTACCAGTTCATCGGGGGTACCCCAGGGCTCAACACTGGGACCATTGTTATTTATTTTGTTTATAAATGATTTACCTGAATGTTTAAGTTATTCCAAATGCCTTATGTTTGCTGATGATGCAAAAATATATAATCACATTTATAATTTTGATGATTGCAGCAATCTTCAAGATGATTTGATGTCACTAAACAGGTGGTGCTTGACAAACCGATTATTTCTAAATTACAAAAAATGTTCTATCATGACTTTTTCGCATAAGTATTCCAATTTAATTTATAACTATTGTATTGATAATATTTTTTTCTCTAGATGTAATAGTGTATTTGATCTTGGTGTAAAATATGACTGTAAATTTTCATTTTCTGATCATATTTCAAATATTGTTTCTTGTTCTTTCAAGAATTTAGGTTTTATATTAAGGGCTTGCAGGGAACTTAATTCAGCATCCAAAATTTCAATTTTCAATTACTTAGTCAGATCTAAGTTAGAATATGCTTGTATAGTTTGGGATCCTCATTATGAAATTTATATTAAAATGATAGAAAAAATTCAGAATATTTTTTTAAGACACTTGTTTTTTACTGAAAATGGATATTGTAATACTTATATGCCAAGCCAGATTTTGAGAGAAAATTTTAAAATTCAAGATCTGCAATCCAGGCGTAAATTTTTGTTAATGTTATTTTTTCATAAACTATTAAATAAAAACATTGACAGCAATACTTTAACTCAAAATATATTTATAATAGTTCCAAGGCATTCTGCAAGAAATAAATCTTTAAAATTTTTTGGAACTGATATAAGGACTGTCACAGATAAAAACTTCTATGTAAATAAATTTTGCTCACTCTATAATTTGTATACGGATCGTTTGGATATTTTTTCTATGTCTTTTTCAGTTTTCAAGCAAATCTGCATGTCCTTAATCTTCTAAATTTTTCTAATGTTTCTATATGCATTTGTTTATTGTGTTCTTTTGTTGTCTGGCTTTTGATGGTTGTTGGGTGTTCTTGTGATTTTTTTTTTTCTGTACTGGCAAATGTAATTGGACCGAAAGGTCTGTTTTTTGTCTAAATAAATAAAATAAAAAAAATAAAATAAAAATAAAATAAAATAAAATAATGCCTTTTTTACGACTCTAGCTTGAAAAAATTTAGATGGGTCTATGAGTTTCGGGGTGATATGGGTATACTTTTGTTCATTTTCTACAGTCATAAAAGAAATACTACCAGAACCTCTCCCCTTGGCTCTTCAACTTGTTTTTGGAGTCATTGTGGGATGCTGCACACCACATACCAAGGGCAAATCCAGGGGGAGGGGATATGGGGTTGCAGTCTCCCCCTACCACTGGAATTAAAAAATTATCCCGATTTTAATACAATTTCTTTCATTATACTCTGTTCATTTAGAACTGGCGCCTGAGACGAAATGTATTAGAAGCAGTTACTATTGTAATTATCATCGAAAGCATTTTCTTCTGCAATGACAAGGCAGCCGAAACAGAAGTAGTTGAAATACTGTAAAAAAATCGGTCACTGAAGTTGTGTGATGACCGTTATGAAGCATTATTGAGCGTTTTTGATCCTGTTTCAGGCGCCAATTTTAAATGAACAGACTATAATAAGAATATTATCTTTTTATTTTTTAATTTTCTTTAAAAAAAATACTAAAAAAACAGGGAATAATATATTTTATAAAACAAGGTTTCCGCAATCCTTTAAAAGTTCGGAAAGCCATGGAAAAATAAACGTTTTGGACCCTTAGTCTCCCTAGACAAAAATCCTAGATTCGCCACTGCCACATACTAAAGACGATAATCATATTACTCAAATGATTTAGGATTGGTTGGTTGGTTAATTTGGGTTTAATGACGCTCTTGGTCCAATAACGGACAAAAAGCGCCAGGTCCAAGGTTAATTGATTTTAATCCGTTAAGTGAATCAGTAGAATCGATAATTATATGACAAATTCGTGTTTTTCTCGAAACAAGGAATAAACAAATTGGCTGTTTTGGCGTGCTGGTAACGATATGCTAAAAATACTTAGGATATCCATACTTAAAAAGATTAGTTATAATTTCCAAAAGAATCAGATACATTTTTCCTGTGTCTCTTCAATTTAAAACAAATCCAAAGAACCCAACACCTATGATCTTCCTTCGATGTACAATAGGATCTTCAGCTCTAGTAGTCACCATTTACTGTCCCCTCTTCACCATAGCTTCTACATTCTTCATTGTCCGCATGTTATTTAATAACTGATGCAGCCTTTCAGCGGACTTTACATCCAAAGCGTTTAATCAGTTTCTTTATAATGAGAGCACCATTTCTTCGAAGAAAGCGACAGCCTCATTTGTCATGGTGGACAAAGACGGTCTTTTTCCAGTTTGTCGCCTCCTCTTTGTTTGCTGACGTCTCGTCGCTCTTTGTTGGTTGATGAATGAATAAAGAGACCGGATGTACCAAAGGGATTTTATTTTCTCGATGAATCCCTGTTATCATTCAAATTAATTTCTTGATCGAGAAGGGACTTCTTGATACCTTTTATGTAATTTTTAATTGGAGTAAATGTGCAGACTCGTTAAAATTAATGAACCGAAAGTTATTGACCTATAAGCTTCGATTGTATCACGAAAAGTAATACAGTAAACCCCTAGGGGGGGTTACGGGAGGGGTCACGGGAAAACAATACTCCCTCATTTTTCCAGGATATTAATTTCTTCTAACATCAGTAAAGAATGTTTCCATGCAATCAGAGACAACATGGCCCCCCTAAGTATGTATCTTGCCCCCAGGATCCTCCTCCTAAATTCGCCCATGAGTAAACTTAGCCCAAAGAGAAACTCGAGGACAAATTTCATAGACATTTAATACATCTAAAGAAATTAGTTTCACCAAAAGTGCCAGCTAAGAGAATCTAGGTAATCGAGTATTTTTTTTTTTTTTTTCAAAAAATAATTAAATCGGAAAATACGGGTTGCAAAAGTTCATTAGAAAGTATTGACTGAATTTTTGGTTAGGTTGGTTATTTTTCAACACTCTTTTTCTTGTATATCCTTAGATGTTCCCCCCTTTCTCGAGATATCTTGTTTTTCTAAACTTGAAGTTCTACTACATTCTTCTTCTATTATTCTTTTTTAAGTTAAAACCGATTTATTTTAGTTCATTTTTCCAAATAATTTTCCCTGGTTACTCCCAAGTAACAAAACCAAGAGTAAACTACCCAATATACTTTTTGATAGTATCTTTTCTTTTATTTCAGTAGATAATTATAATTGTGATTGTAAAATAATTATTGAGGAATTGTATGATTATTTCTTAAGTATAGGATTTTAGTTTTTCTTCCTTGACCCATAGTAGGCCAAGCATAGAAATTTTATGTTAGTTATTTTCATTGAAGTATGCTTAAATTGGAGCTTCATTAAGGTGCAGAAAAAAGTTTCGTGCATGAAATATAATATTTAATTTAAACCTAAATTTTCTGCTTAGAATACAATTTATGATTTCTTCTCAACCACTGGGTATTGAGACTTGTTAAATTTTAAAATTTTATCACATAAAAAATTCTACTATTCTTACAAGAGCAGTTTTGAAAAGAAAATAATTTAATCAAGCTACCACATTCCTTTTTTTTTTCATACTTAAACAGGAGAGGGTTCATTAATAGTTGACACTGGGTACTTTACCACACTTATTAATTGCATACAGACTGCGAATATCTCACTAAAAAATTTTCATAAATCAACTTTTTCCCCGTCAGTTCCTTACAAACTTGACCAAACTTCACTAAAAAAAAAACTCCTCCAAATCGATTTCTCTCGAACTTGACAAGGAGAGGGTTGGTCTTTCAGTCAGTCAGTGACGATAAATAAGGAAATGTTTGGAGATCGCTTTCGCCAGAGGAGTGGGACGAGGTGCGACGACCCTTGTCGGAAATGGACCACCCCCTCACAGAGGTCGCTTCCTTCGCGCTCGAGTGACGCCCAGTGAGCCCGAGGTCGACAACGACCGCGGTTTCGGTTTCAATGCACCTGTTGAGTGAAATGCCGCTTTTAGAATGGAGCTTGAAATAAAAAGCATGCCTTCAGTTTGGCATGAAACCCTACGATTAAGCTTAAAAAAATTAACTGTATTGAGAGGTTTATTTTTTTTTCGGTAGGGAAATTGTCGGACAAACTCGGGAGTTTTGATTTATGCTATTTGAATCAAACTTCAAAATCTAGCTCGTGAAGGTTAAGGGGCTAATAGAGAAATACATATAAACTGCTAAGCTGAAATAGTAAAGTTTTCCATTTTTGAGAATCACTTTATTAAAACTTGCTCTCCTTGAAAATTCTAAATATTTTTCTGTTATTTATACCCAGAAATATTTTTTTTAGTTTTTAACACCTTATTGAAAATACGTACATTTTGCCATTATTAAAATGATAAAATTAATGTGTCCCTGATATCAACATTATGGCATGTAGCTCATAATATGAGCTACAGTATGGAAAATTATTCTTTTATTGGAACACTTAGTAAAAATTACCCATTTTATCCCAGATGAACTAACTTTTACGACGTTTGACGTTCTGTTTTATCTCTGCTACTTAACTACCTTTGAAAACCAAAGGAAAATGAAACTTCATCAAGAACACATACAGCAGAAAAAAAACTTTGCAAGTGTACCTACCCACCTCGTGTACAGAAATTTTCTCTCACTCTCACTTGTACCCCCACCCACTCATTGATAACTCATCTATAACTTTGCTCTTCCTTTCGCATTTGCTAACACATCTCTCTTGTTATCTTTCAGGCTGCAGCAGCGGCTTCATCACCTTCGAGCTGATCACGGGGTTCGTGTTCACCTCCCCGGGAGACACCCTGTCGCTGGTGCCAGGGACCCTCCAGCTCAGCGAGTGCATCAAGATGTGTGCGGCCAACGCCTCCTGCCAGGCAGTCAATTTCGAGACGGGGCTGTGCGTACTGTTCGCGTCCAGCGCCGCCCTGCGCCCCGCAGCCCTCGCGCCCTCCCAGTTCCCCGTCTTCACCATCTACGCACACAAGGTCTGCCTGCTCGGTGAGTACATACAGTGTGGACCATTGGCTCTCTTTCACGTCAATTATTAGAGATAAACTATAATATCCCATTCCTACCACTATGTGCAACTGCAATTTTTTAGGTAGGAATGGATATAAGGGATTTCTCTCCTCCTTCTACCTCTTCCTCTCTCTTTTTAATTCTCATCTCTCCTATTGTCTACTTCTACTTTCCGCGCTCTTCTTTCTTCTCTTTCTCAATTTTCTTTCACTAACATCTTTCTCTCCTTACCTTATACCTATATGTTCTTCTCTTATCATTCTCTCTCTTTCATACTCTGTATCACATTTTTCTCTCCCTATCCTTTTTTTCTCTACTAATATCCCCTTTATTCAAACGAAAAATGCATAAAAACTGATTTTTAGGAAGCAACTTTTTATAACCTCGCTCTCTTTAGGTTACAGGCATACTATACTTCATTCATAAAAGTCATATAGTATAGGGTTATTCAACAAGTCCACTCAAAATCTACACAGCCAGATTTCTTGTGTATTGTACCTCGAGAAAATCGCGACTGATCCGCGTCACATCCTGTTTATGCTAAAAAATAGTTTATAGTAAAACGTGAACATGTTTATTTGGATATGTTTTCACACTAACAAAGACGTTAAAATATCCATTGGGCATTCGTGCACACAGTGGAAGGAAATAATTAAGTTATCGGATATCACGTCACATTTATCGAAAAATAAAAGTCCTCTTAGAGGTATAATTCAAAAAGTATTCCTGGCCAGGCCAGTTGGAAATAGATCTAGGGGTCGACCCAGCCTCAGATGGGTTGACTACTTCGAAGGAGACGTGGTCACTCTGAGAGTGGTCAATTGGAAGACCATGGCCAAAAAAAGAAAGGCCTGGAGGAAAATTCTTGGGAAGGCAGGACCCACCCGGGGCTGTCGTGCCAATAAAGAAGTAGAGGTATAATTCCTTTGACATATTTTATGTACTCAGTTTTCTTTTCCAAGTAAGGAATCTGGCTGTGTAGAGTTTGATCAGACTTATTGAAACACTTTGAATATTCAGTCATAATTTCATGTTAAATGTTACTTATTGAATCCCAACTACACGCTAAACGTCACATATAAACCCATAATCGTATGCCAAAGGCCATGGTCCTATTGAGCTAATGTCTTCTTCCCCCATAGGCCGTCAGCGCTGTCAGCGAGACTGGATGTTCGAGCGTGTTAGCGGCTACGAACTGCGTGAGTCCGCTCGAAGCAGCGCCATCGTGATGTCTCGCGAGGCCTGCATGGAGCTCTGCCTGAACGAGGCGCAGTTCCGATGCCGTTCCGCCAACTACCACCGGCTGACGGGAGAGTGCTTCCTTTCGGACAAGGACCGCACCTCGCTACCCCTGCACTCCAGGTACTTCGGACCCGCCTCCGAGAGCGTCGACTATCTGGAGAGCAACTGCGTGGACGGTGAGTCTTTCAGTATAATATATAAGTCACTACCCAGCATAATCGTAACCGCCGATACCTCTCTCTAGAACCCTTAGAACTACCCTACTAAAGGAATGCCTCCACCTGCCCACTGAATGTTAAGGCTCATTCACACTGTTTCACTTTCACTGTTCATCCTGAGTGTTTCACTCCTTTGAATCGCTAGTTTGCATAGAAAAGTGAAGGAGTAAGGTGTGAAACGCCAATTCACGCTTTTCACTTTGGATGATTCCTCCAAATTGAGCACCAAAATTGAAAAGTCTGAATGAGCCTTTATGGTTCCAGCACCTGTACTTCTAGAAATCGAGCTATATACTTACTAAGAAGTGTGAAGCTTAAGAAGGTGTATTTAGACTTCTCACTTTTGATCTTCATTTTGGAGGAATCATTCATTCTTCATTACTCCGATTTCCTATGCAAATACTATATGATTCCTCGGTGAGGATCACTCTTGATGAAGAGTGAAAGTGAAACAGTGCGAATGTGGAAAAGAATGCTAGTAATTGCAGTAATATCACAACCATCAATACCATACCAGTATTTCTCAACCAGGGCTCCGGAAGAAATAGATAGCTATGTGTGTGGGATTCCTCTATAAAAATCTTTCCGATAAATTCCTCAATCTCCGTAACTTCTTACAAAATTATGTACCATAAAAAAGAAGCAGAACTTTGTGACTAATCGGAAGGTTCCTTAAAAATAAGATTCAGCATTCAGAGGTTCTGTTGAAAGTGTACTTTCCGAAATTTAACAATTCAAATTTTAAGCATGATAAGTAATATCCACTCCATTACGTTAAGAGTAGGAGGTTTTCTGTTGTATTGCTGAATTTAGAAAATTTCGTCGAAACTTTTTATTGTTAATCAAAAAAAAAAAGTCATCCCACTTCAAAATAGCAATCCAAATCAAAGTGCCAAAAATCCATGAAAAAAATCAAACTTCCCGTCAAAAACATCCTCTTTTTATGCAGAGCATTCAAAACTAATTTCATAGACCTCACACACACACAAACTGACTCAAAATTACAAGTTTCGCCTCACTTCCTGAACCCATTTCTCCGAACCCCACAAAAAGAATCACTATAATAATAATAGAACAAACGCAATTCCGCCCATCCCTCCAAAACCTCCCACACACAATCCGAATCAACGAGTGACCAATCCACCCTGTGTGAAGACGACACACCTGATGACAAAGGGTCCTTCCGAAGACGAAACTGGGTGACTGGACCAGCACATTTACGACATCCCGTGAGAGAAGGAATGACTGAAATAAGGAACAAAAGAAAGCCAAATTTTCTCCCACTGACATTGTTCGGAGGGTGTCCCCCTTGTCCAGCGGGCGTGTCGCGGTGACCCTTGGGGTGCTACTGCTGGACATCGCGTGCAAAAAAGGAGTGAATCAGGAAGAATTCGAATCGGAAGGTGCGAGCAGAACACGGTTTTTGACCCACGTTCTGATTCCCACCTTGTTGTTGTTTCTGAGGAAATTTTTTGGATTGGAACGTTTTCATTTTGACTGGGTGATCGGAAATAGCTTGTTGAGGTTTTTTTTATGTGGAGTCACGTCCTATTTCGATTGAAAAAGTAATCGGAAGTCAAACTGAGGGAATAATCGAGGATATACTATGTACTGTATTGTATCACTGAAGATGTTTGTGAAGGGGATATAAAAAAATTTTCAATTGAAGCAAAGAAAGAATAGTTGCACCGTCGAGGACGGTTGGTTCTACAGGTTAAAGAAGGAAAGTTTTCCGACCGGTGGTACGCCACCCCACGAAGGATCATAAGTAGGGCCGGAATTTTTATGTAATTACATACATATGTTTTCAGAAATCTGATATACCAGAGTTCTCTCAAATACTACATGTTTCAAGGGATTTTGGATAAATTTAGACCATTTTTATTTTACACACTTCAGTTTATTTACATATTTTTACATATTAAAGCTGTAAATACATATTTTTTCTACATATTCGTCCATTTTTGGGTTTTTCATTAATAATCACAAGTTTTGCCCAGTTTTTTTTTAAATATATTATAAATAAGTTGTACATCTAAAACTGTTTAAATATAATGAACCCAATCCTAAATTTAGCTATCATAAGTTGTGTATTCACTATTCAGGGTTGTCAATTTGTAACATGTCTGTTTCGTATTTCCCATTTTGGTCGTAACATTTACTTTTACCTTTAGAGGGGGAGTTAAAATCCCAAATATCACTCATACCTTCCTATAAAATACCTTCCTATAATACCTTCCTATAAAACTTAAAATTTTCAGTTTTAATGTTTTCAGAATTTATAAAAAATAATTTAATTACATAATATCTTAATAGGATTTCCAAATTCTTTTGGATTTTAAAAAAAGTTTGTAATTGATCCTTGCCTTAGAGGCAGATATATCACCTTGAATTAAACATATACCATGAAAACAATTTAAAAACCTTTTTAGGTTTGGATGAAAATGCGTAGGAAGAATTACTATCTCTAAAAACCTCAAATTCGACTATAAAAACACGGTTTTACAAACGCGCTTCTGCAATTTAGTTGTTTCTTTAAATCCACCATGTAGGTAGATTATAATGATAATGAATAAGTATTTTCAAGTGCTGCCTTTCCTTGCTTTCTATGTAACCTCCTTTAACCTTAACAGAGAATGAAGTAAATAAATTCAAACATCTCCTAACTATATTTTTAAATTTAATATTTTTGTACAGCTATACTATAGATAGCCCATTAAAAATCACCCAAACTGTGACTGAAACAATTTTCCACTTTCACTGTAAAAATATAATCCAGTCTGAAATTTATAAATATGAAAATAGGGTTGAGTTGAAAGTGAAATTCAATATCTAAACTGTATATTAATATTTCTTTACATGAAAAGAGACAACTCGAATTTTTAAGTTTTTGAACTATTCCTCTAACTGTGAATTACTGTCAAATGCATCTTTTATTAGATAAATTATTGATAACCCCCTAAGGGGTTCCAAAAATTGCACCCACCCATAAAATGAGCGATGCGGTTCAGTATGTCATATATTTGTCAGCATTCTGCTCTCACTTGACGTTCCTCGAACAGATACTTCCCATGACAAAGACGGTTAACTTGTATACCGAATAGTAGGATGCAGTACCTAAAATTATTTTCTAAAAAAGTGGTGAGTATTGAAATAATAAATTTCTGAAATGGCAATAGTTTTATAACTTTTATTAGCTTCCTCTGCTAATTTTTATGTTTTAAAAGAATTTAGTTTAACTCTCGGACATTCTTTAAAGCGCTGTACTAAATTTTGATGCGAAAAGTCAGCGGAGGGGGGGAACAGTATTAAACATGATTACTAAAACAGTTTCTAAATAAGTGGTGACTATATAAAATCTCAAATTTAAGATCTCAATATTAAGTAGTTTTATTAGCTAGCAAGAGTATCTTAATTTTTCCTAAAACCTGATGGGAACATAATTTACTACCATTAAACTTTCCCTACAACTAGTCTCTACTACAGTGGTCTCTACAATGCTAAGAGAATACTTTCCATGTTAGCGCCATCTGTCGCTGAGTTCAAGAAGCAAACAGTTATAAATGGGTTACCGAGTTTTCTCTGGCGCTGGCGTGAAATGGATAATAGGCTTTACTAACTTTACGAAGAAAGTAAAAATCAGCAATTCCTAGAATGGAAACAGGTAATTTTTTATTTCAATGAGAGAGAATCCGGGGAAAGGCAAAAAATATTTGACCTGAAGGAATTAAAGGAGGTACCGAAAGGAGTTAAAACCCTGGTTTTTAGGTTCAAATGTCCAATAATTTTCCCTTTCGTTCCTGGAACTTTTGTTACAATTTTTCACATTAAGTTCCTCAAGATGCATATCCTACTTTAAAATATATTAAAAAGCTACATTAAACATATTAAATATGCATGGGAGCTTAGAAATAATTTTGAGTCCTCCTTTTAGAGGATATTTGGGACCTATCCAAAATAAATTTCTATACATGCCACTAATATTTTTTGAATGAGGAATTTAAAAATAATATAATATAAATGATCGATAAAAAATTGGAACAGGAAAAGGGAAGTTTAAAGAATAGGCTAAGCATTTTCCAATTTGCACCTATGAAAATTTTGTCTGGAATTTGAATGAATTTGAAAATGCATATGCGTTCGGTTTGAAAAATTCAAGAATTAAATAATTTCATGAAGATAAGAATTGAAAGCAGGGCTTTAGTTGTCTTATTAGAACTCACTTATTTAGAACTCAATTTTGAAGTCAAAAATTTTTTATTACCTCTTGAGAAAAGAATCCCTAACCTCTTTTCTGAATATGAACTAATTTAGCAACAACACTCTTACGCCTGTAAATCACTAAAACCTAAAAAACATTTCTTTTCGAAATGCTGTGAATTGCGTTTCTCTTTACTTTGACTAATTTTCCTTTTGTTAACAATCTTCCATTTGTAAAAGCAAGAAATAATTTGCTATAAATTTAAAATACGCATGAACATAATGTAAAGTATTGTTTAAATTTTAAATCATGGCATAAAATAAATATGTAGTGTTTTAATGACCCAGTCAGTATTTCTGCATTGCTACTTCAATGTAAAAAAATTCTTAAGTTAAATGCGACATCATAGTCGAAATAAATGTTCCACTGTTCAAATAAGCTTAACTTGCCTGTATTAAATGTAATTTTCTCTTTTTACTGCCTCTAGCTCTCAACTTCCTTTAATAAAGTTTGATTGTAAATGAGGTAACGGTATAGTAAAGCGACTACGCCCGGCATAATTAGAGATGCAAAATTCCCGCAGTTTTTGAAACATGGGAAAAAACCCAGGAATTTTGGGGAATAAACCCGGAATTTTGGGGAATATTGGGAATTTTGAGGAAGTTTTGAATATAAACAAAGACAGCCATCTTTAGGCTTAAGGTTAAAATTTTCACTTCAAGAATTATCGTAGCTGAGAGTTATTTCGTTATTTCAAACTATTTTTTTTCAAAACTTGTTATTTTTAACTTATTAGTGTCTGTAACTTTAACATTAGTTCAAGTTCAAGCGATTCGAATCGAACATAAAATCGAATCATTCATGTCCATGTGGGCACCAAACCATGACAAAAACAGAAAAAAATGTATGTAGATCGGTGATTTGGTATTTGCCAGATAATTATTTCAATTGTTTAAATTTGAATAGATTTTCTAAAGGTCACAATGCAGATTTTCCCTGTTTATGATATGAAGTTCAAAATAAATTTTAGTCGTCATATTAAGCATAATTTTGATATTTTACTACCCGTGTCTTAAAATTTGCTAACTCCCGGGAATTTATAATACTCCACATTGAAGAGAAAATCAACATAAACACGATTTCTTAAGCGAGTTCAGATGTTTTTTTCCTTCTCCTGTGTCAAAGGTCAAAATTCCCGAAAACTCCCGGAAATTTTCAAAATTCCCTTCCCAAAAAACCCGGTTTATTCCCGGGTTTAAACCGGGTTTTTTCCAGCCTTTGCAACACTAGGCATAATGCAAACAACAGCAGCGCCCCCAGTGGCAAAATAAGAAAGTTAAAAAAATATTAAAAAACTAAAGGAGATAGATCGTAATATTCAATGAGAATATTGTTGCTAAAAACGCACAGAAAAAATTTAATGAAAATATCTTCAATATTCGAGGAGATATAGCAAGTGAAAATAACACTTTTCCAGGCAAAAAAGAAAACGTTCGCAAACTTGCAAGTTTTTCATTGTTATCATGCAATTTTTGCGTTTTTTAGAGCTAAATAAATACAATTTTTTTCTAAAAAATCAAGAAAACTTGGAAATTTAGAAACTCTTTTTGAGGCCTGAAAAAGTGCTTTTTTACTTGCTAATGCCTCCTCGAATATTGTAAATATTATCATGAAATTTTTTTTCTGTGGGTTTTTTATTATATCGGCAATAATATTCTCATTGAATATTTTGTTGTATCTCCTTTAGTTTTTTAATTATCTTTTTATAAGTTGGGCGTAGTCTCTTTACTATATAGACTATATAGCATTCTCAAGAATTTTAGCTATACAAACCGCTATTGCTGTTACCAATAAATCCCCTTTAAAACAATAGTCGACAGCTCGTTTCCAAAACCCTCCTCGCACCCTTCCAGTGGCCATCGCGTGCGCTTTCGAACACCCTCTTCGAACAAAAGAGCGGCCGGGTCGCGCATTCACGCTCCAGCACGCTCCATTAAGCCGAGCGATCCATCCCCGATTCATTCATTCATTAGACCCCTCGCCACAAAAGAGACGATGAAGATGAAAGATGATGATGATTCTCGAGGAGATGTTGTTGTTTGGGGGGATGATGGCGAGGTCGAGTGCTCGGTGGGGGGTTGAGGAGGGCATTAGTCGGGTGAGAGATTTCTTTCTGCTTCGGGCAATCGAGATTAAGTAACCCATTTTCCGAGTTCGTCACTTCTAAATAATAGCAACAACGGCACTCTCCGAATCCATAATATGAATCTATCAAAGATGGTAATTTAACGGTTTAAGTACGACTAAATTGTTTTCGTATTGGATTGTGTGAAGTTAAAGGATTTGGTGTTACATTAATTGCAAGTTCCTTCCTTTATTCTTTATATCGTCGGCTTACAAGACAGAAGGATGCCAAAGAATGAACGGGTTCCCAAAATCTCGCCAAGTTGAAGACCGACCAACGTGCTGGTTGCTGGTGATATTAAATGGACCATGGCGCAAAGCAATGAAAAAACAATTGGCTATTATTATTTTTAAATGCGATCGTGTGATAGCGGGCAGCACTGCAAATGTCTAAGATTGACAGAAGGGTAGGCAGAACAATTTGGAAATCACAGTTGTGATTGGCTGTGACTTGTTCATTCAATCTGTCACTCTCAAAGGGATATTAGAGGATTAGACGATTGGGATTCTATTTCTCCGCTTCTCGTGACGTGACAGGGGAAGCGTTAGTTTGATGCGATCCCAGCGCCAACATATCTCCTATCACAAGGCAACCGCTTTTCGACTATGCCCATGGACTCTCTGTTCTAGTACTCTGTGCTCAAAACCTCCCCTTATATGTAGTTAAATAATTCCCAGCAAGAGTGGGATAAGTAAAGTGTAGTTTGCCCCTGGTGTCATCCAATTGACCTTCTAGCGGGAAGACATCTAGGTGTGCTTGATGACCAAAATTTGAGTTCAAACGGGAGGTTTCCAAAAGTTTTCTGAAGATTTTTTTTCTACGAAAACATTTCACAGATTTCAAAGATGCTCCTATAGGAGCATCTTTGAAATCTGTGAAACAATGATAACATGATAATGATGATGTGAACAATGATATATCATTGTTAAGGCTTTGGGCTTTCAACCACATTAGATAGACGTATTGTTACCGATAGAATAATCTTTTATGAAATGGGAAAGAAAATTTTGAGATCCTTTTATTTTGCTGGAGAGGGAGGGGTGCGGGTAAACTCAAGAGAAATTGTGTAAAAAAAATGTCTGTTATTGAGTTAAGGGACGAAAACTATTGGGGAGGGTGACACCCTCGGGGCTAGAACTACCTGCAGTCGGTCAACTACCTGCTGCAAAGAGTCGATTTTCAACTACCTGCCGTCGATCTACTGACTTACTGAGACATATATAAATTCCCATGCAAATTTCTTGCAAAATAGGTAACTGGGCAAGCTCAGTCGCGGGAAAATTTATTCCATCTTCTCCGCATAGAAATAATCTTCTCAAAGACACAACAAGAGTTTCCACAAAGAACAAATCGACCACTTAAGTCTTCAAGGACATTTCCATAAAAGTTCGCGGTCGGCTGCAGAAATAACTGCCGACGCAACAGTATACATCACCGTGGCAAAAACCGGCGTGACAAGGAGGGATCATCGGAAGAAGCCATCCAGAAAAGGACAGCTTGTTCCCTTTTCTCCTCCTCTAGGCAAACGATTTATTATTATTGTTGTGAATTTGAACTCGGGGGTTTCGTTTATTTTGCGTGTGGGAAAAGTGAATTGGGGCGTAGGAATGGACCCAGTTATGGGATTTAATTTATCTTAAGACCTTGAACTTGACTCAGTAACTGGGGTCCTTAAAATTATGGCCCTATCCAACCTCAAAAGGTTCTTATCCGGCCATAGACTTATTCTCGAGTTTATTTGGCTGGAAAATACGATCATATATATTTTGGTTATCGTACAAAGATGTTTTCATTTTCTGTCAGTTAACTCCCACATATTTATAACTGTTTATTTTTAAAATCGATTGGGTTTGGTTTCTTGACGTCTACGTTAAATCACATTTTCTCTCGATGGCAATGGCATAACAATCTAGGTAATACAAGTATATGCCTTCTTTAATCTTTAAAGACATGCTGTAGAAATTTCTACATTGGTTTTCCTAGTTTAAAATTTCTGTTTCACAGAATTAACTTATTATTTTTTAACAGTGCTTTTGATCCAATATTCAACAAGCATAAAGAGTTTCTGAACTTCCAAACAACTAAAAATCCAGGAAATAACTAACAAGATAATAACAGGAACACACAAAATCGCTGTAAAAAGTTTATTAGCATACACCAGACTAGGCATGATTGCCATTCGCTAATAGCAAGCAGACTAATGCAGTTCAGAAACACACAAAGAAATACTGTGATTTTTAGAGGCATTAACATAACAGCTGCTACTTCGACAAGTGACAAGTCGTATACAAAAGTCAATGGTTTCCTCACTGGCAAACCAGACAACATAAGCACACTAGAGAAGTCAAGATTAGGAGTGTCCACCAAATCAAACCTGTGTAGTGCAAGTGCTTCTTAAGATATTCATATAAAAGTTAACAAGGTATCAAAGGTAGTAAAAGTAAGGATAAAGTATTTTTAAGACGTGTTTAATTCAGCTCAAATTAATTTCTCTTTTAGCCTTCAAAACGAGATTTATATCTTTATCCAACTCCATTCATACAGTAAGAACTTTTACGTTTCTATTGTTAACATCCTGCTCGAGAAGACCGATTCTACGGCATTCAATGAAAACCTCGTAAACCGGCAAATGCTCCGTGATCCCGAAAAGGTTAAGAACCACTATCTCCCACATCGACGCAAACGTTCCATAATAATCCCCCCTCGCATCATCTCTCTAATCCTCAATAGATCATAAACATCTGTAAAATAATCGTCCAGGAGAAACATAACGGCCCGGAGCAATAATAATAAAAAAGAAAGAATCCCCCATCAAAAGTTCACCAGGGCATCGTCACACCGAAGCAAAAAGAACAACTCTCGGGTTCACGCGCATGGTCTGCCCACCAAGGGATGAAAACAACTAATCTCGGCACCCACCGAGAACCTGTTCGTCCCCCGCTTTTGATTAACAGGTTGGGGCGATCAGAAGGGTGGACAATACGGAAGACGATCCGTGGAATGGAACAACAATGCTATTGCGTGCCTGGGGATATCGAATGCCTATGGTCCAACGGTCCATGTTCGCAGGAGGTATTGTTTACTGTATGTTGTAGTACCTGCCTTGGGCATTTGTTGTTTTGAAATATATATTTATAGGACTTCCGTGGCGAGATAGGATCAGGTTGATACAATCGGATTTCGGAAATGTACTAAAGAGTTTATCTGTATCGATTTTTCTATTTTTAAATACTACTAGATTGTTTTTTTTTATATCAGTGAGACCTTCCAGAGGCGAACCTCGTGTTCCATTGTGTCTTTGATAAAATAGAAACGATTTGATTTGGCTGGATCTGAATTATCAGTTTTTCCAAATGAATTATCTTGAGCCTTTATAAAGTTATAAGATGTCAACTATCTGATGCACTAAGTTGCTCTTAACCCATCACTAAACACAGGATTTGAACCTATGATAATTTTTCAATCAGGCATGTAGTATCTCTATATCATATCACGTTCTTTCTGCTTAAAACAATATGAAATAGTACTCTTAAAAAAGACTTCAATGATTTCCCTTCGAGATGGCGTTCTAGGAAGCTACAACAAAATTACTGAAAAAAAGTCATTTGGAATTTTTTTTCGGCCTTATAAATACTTTACAAAGCTTCACAAATAATATATTTCTCTATCATAAATCCATTCATTCATTGTATCTTTTATCCTTTTTATAGACGCCTTGAAACTCCATAACTTCTGTCCTCTAATTCCTAGAGGTGTTAAATTAGTGTTATCGTGGAGTCTAGGTCCTGGTTTCAATAGACTCTATAGGACCTAGGCTCTAGGATTACACTAACTACTATTTCTTTCTTCCAAATTAGTAGTACAATATTACTTCAATAGTTCAACTTTCCACCCAAATTGGAATAAAAGGTGTGTCATTTTTTTTTCTGACATCTTAGAGATACTGTATTTGGAGAAAAGAGCTCTTAAGAAATTTTTCTTAAAGAAGATGTATTCGTATCGTAAAACATAAAATGCTAGAAACGGTCGTAAAAAATTGTCTTTTCGATCAAAACACCTTAAAGAACACTTTTTCACCATGTAGAACCTATAAATCTTCACCCTTCAGGAGAATACGTAAGATCCGGTCACCCATGTTCACCTATCCTCAAAAAGCGCCATTCAGACTTCTTCCGCCAAGACCATCATAAAAACGAGATCTTATTCTACATCAGCAAAAAAAAAAGAGAACCGCGAAGAAATATAAATGAAATGAAGGTTAATAGTGCTCTTTCGCACAATGGTTTACTGTGGTCACGTTTATCAAATCTGAGACCCCAGAACATTGAAATGATTCTCTCAACTCTGGGGTCTTTTTATATAAACTCTGCTAATATATTCGTATCACGGATGTGGAAACTGTGACTGGTGTTAACGCATTTCCTTGCTCTTGAACTCTCTTGAATGCGCAGTATCATCTGGCTTTTCTGCCATTAAAATTCAACCAGCTGTTCATGGAGGTATTTTGTTATTGTCGAGAAAAAGACTGGTTTATCTGTTAACCAGTGCTTTTTACAACTGGTCAAATCGACTCTGGTAATATAAAAACCTTGACCAGACTAACTTTGCCAGGCTGGTTCATACGTATGTTTGTAAATCTCCAAGAAGTATGTCTTCAAATTTAATAGATTAAATTTCATAAAATTTTTAAATAAATAAATAACAGTTGAGCCCCCGCAATAGGACCAAAAGGATAAAGTGAACTGTTATACGTACAAATCCCTAAGAGTCCCAAATATTTAACTAACGTTGACCAAGAATATTAAAAATTATGGTGTGAGTGAATTTTATGTTTTGTGGTAATTGAATAATTTTCTAGCTCTTCGATAGGAAAATTAACACAAGAACCACAAAAATTAAAATTTTTTGAAGATACCAACATTTGCTTTACTATGTAGATAACCCAGTATTTCATTCATTTTTCAATAGAAAACATTCAAAACAGTATCAAATATCATTCTTTTGGAGTCCCCCTACGTATTTTAAAATTTCTCTACGAAAAACATTGAAAGGCTTTGAATAGTGTCGGATAAGTCATCTTATTTAGTATTAATTGTTATAGTCTTTTTGGACAATTAGAAGCACATAAAAGATTACTATGTTGACCCCAAACTAAAATACTTCTTAAGCCCCTTAATAAGGCCAGCACTTCATACCTACGCCAATAAAAGAATTTCTAAATCAATACTAATTTTTTTAGCCCTGAGTAAGAATGTTATTTGGAAAAATTATAGGCCTACGTAGCACTGAAATATCTTCGCGTGTCAAGTTACGTTAGTATAGTTTAGAATTTTTCAATCTAACTAATCTTTAGTAGCGGCTGAAAAAAAAACGGAAGACTTTTCAATAACGGCTTGTTTTGGTCCAAGACAGTCATCAATATCTGGATCTGTCATGTAACTACTATCTCTTCGATTGTAAATAGATAGCTCTTCGGAAAATAGGAAGAGAATGGAACGTTGTCACCCATGCGGAACCCCGATGGAACGATTTCGATTAATAGAAAGGGATCTTTATCCTTAAGGATATCGAAGCATCTGAAAACATGAACTTTCGTATTTGGATAACTATGTTTATATTTAAAGATAAATGATCCATTTGAATGGAACTGAGTGTCCAGCCTTGCTGCTGCTTAGGCTACTTTGCAGAAGATAAATAGCATTTAAATTGTTTGATTCAAATTGGATGCTTGAAATAATACAACAAATACCTAAGTAATAGGCTAACTTAAACCCGTTCCCATAATTACATTAATGTTTATTTGACTAAATATTTTCTCATTTCAAAGCTTTCCAACTTCGCTAATAAACTAATCCATTCGGCCGAATACAAATATTAATTGCATAAACAACCACCTTTTTTTAAATGTTCAACAAAATTTTCTGATTACCTATTTGCAGTAACAAGCGGCTACAATGACTTCCTACTTTCTGACTTTCCGTTAAATTTATTACATTAGGTAGGTTAGATACATTAATCTAGTTGACGTATTCTTAACCAATTTCTATAAATTTTGTTTGGAAATATGAAAGTGAATATTTTTTTACTATAAAAGTCTTATGGCCATAGTCTTTTTTTAATGTGGGAAAAAATTGTCGTTACTTTTTATTAGAAGGGTTTTTGGAGGGGGAAGATAATTTTTTTTTCACAAGGTAAAAAAAAGTTTAAACTTCTGCAACCTGTTCTTTTCTGTTCAGTTTTTTTAAAGTTTTAAACTTTTATTACATTTTTAAACATGTGCTATAGTATTGATTAGTAAAAATAACGTAAAAACATAGCACAAACAAAAGCTATGTTTGTGCTATGTTTTTACTCAATTCTTTTTTCCTTCAGCACATAGCACATGTTTTTATCTTTGATGTGTAATATAAAATCGAAGGGGAACCTACCATAGGCCTCTCGACCTCTGAGGGTTCCCCATTCCATTCCGCTCACTTCTCCCCATTCCACTCACGCCAACTCAGAACAAACCTGTCACAATCCGGATGCTCCAACCAAACCCAAAAACTGCTACCAAGACCAATTCAACTTCAAGAAGACAAAAACAACACAGCAAAAAAAATCCCATCACCTGAATCAAACGAGAGAAAAAAAAATCTTCCATCATCTATTCAAAAGTATCTAGCGTGATAGCCATCATGCCCCACAAAAAGGGACCCTCCACCGCCTCAAAAAGGTTTTTTTTAGAGAAGGGTCACCCACACTCGCGGGGTCGCTTCGAGAATCTTGATCAGTGGACCTGCAGGTCAGTCAGTCACTCGGGTCAAGGGAGGAGGAATCTCACCTCCTCGAGCGAACGTGGTCTGTAATGAGATTTTAAAAGGGCCCGCTTTTAATTTGATCGTTTTGAGCACTTTCGGTAGCCGGTTCCTTCGGGAGGCTCACTGAATGATGGGAATGAAACGCGACAGTTGCGGTCATTGACGAAATCGTTCAGATACAAAACAATGGGAGTATGATACCGGGAGCATTGTTTCATTGACTGATTTTGTCGTGTTTACATAAACCGCATATGCTGCGACATAGCTGTGGATGAATATTTCTTTGTCTCGGGGGATCATTACCTAATTATAATTTTCATATAGTAACCAACCGTTAGTAAAAGGCTATTCTTTGTAAAATTATTCTTAGAAGGATGAAAACTTATACTTACGAATTTATTCAAACCGAAAAGCTGAATTTTAGAGCAACACAACACATCATGGTGAAAATCCAGACACTACCATTTGTTTAAGATCATTCCAATTCTAAAGATAATGATTTTTGTGCATTGAGTCTAAAGTTGCGGAACACACATGAAAATTCCTTCGTAGGCAAAAGTTCCCAAATCTTACTTTATTTGCTTATAAGTAAGAAAAATATCTAAAGAATCATTCACAATACTTTTATTTTGGGGCAGTTTAAATAATAGGTATTAAGCACCTAAGAGTAAAGGAGTGGTCATTTGCTTTTTTTTTGATGACAAGGAGAATATGAATAGCGTTAACGTAAGACATTACGAACACTTCGTTTTTGAAAATATCTTAATTTGAAAAAAAAATTCAGTATTGAAAAATAAAGTTTGGGAAGGGTTAAAGAAATGTAATGTTCTATGCATTTTGACCACACAAGAAAAACGATAACGATACATAGAACGATTCTTTAAAATGAACTATTTATTGGATAAAGATTTAGTACAGTATAACGGTTGGAGAGGTGGCACTTTGCTTACATTATTAAAAGAGAAAGGTTTAAGATTTGCTTAGTTTGCTGACATAGGGAGAGAAGGGGTCAAACATGATAAAAAACATTAAATTGGCAATGTTTTATTATTTAACACATAAAAATACCGCAAAAAATGAAAATGACACTGGTAGTTGAGATATTTTATAATTGTTTAGTTTTAATATTTGATTATATTTGGCTATTTAACGAAGTACCAACATGTTGACATGCACATGGCTGAAGTACCAACATGTTTACATGCACAATAATTTGAACGGCTCCTTTGGGAACGAGCCCTAATCTCAATAATTTAAATTTTTAAAATGATACAACGTATTTTTTTTTTGGTAAGTTAAAAAATTTTAAACTGAAGACTTTAAGAGAAGGGGAATCTATCCCTTCCTGTTCCTGACTACCCCATGACCTTGATTATGAAACTATTTGATAAATATTTTAAAAAAAGAACACACGGTCAATTCGTAAGAAATTCCGGACTGACCCTGAAAATTCCGAAAGCTATCCATCACAATACGGTCGTCTCAGGAGAGATACGATCACGGTCTTCACACGGTTCCCCACTTCCAAAAACAATAGAGTCTCCCCAACCTCTATGATTGCAAAAAAAAAGAACAAAAACCTCATCAGAACAAATAAGAAAAGAACCTCTAATCCCTCAAGTGCCAAACACCATTCCCCCTCTCTCGACTTTTCTTCCATGGTCCAAGACCATCCAGAAACAAAGGTCAATCACTCTGCTAACGAAGGGAAAGAATCAGTCCCGATGGGAAAGAAAAGAATCGTTATATCCACCTAACGATTCCACTTTGGTGAGGATTGATGGCTATGAGAGGAATATCGGTCAAAAGGAATAACGGCTTTCTGCGCAGCTAATCCATAATAATCCAGCATATTGACCTCTTGAGCTATTGTCCGAGAGGTTAAGTTCGTGCTTTCCGCCACTAAGAGGGAAGGGGTCTTCTGTGGGTCAGTTTTGGGAATTGGAAGCCATATCGTTGGGAAAGGGTTAATTGAGAGAAGCCATCTACGGAGGTTTTCTCAAGAGACAGGGACTTGTTAGTCAGGGACACTATGACCTATCCAGAAAACAATTCCATAGCTGCCAACTCTTCCGTTTTAGCCGGAAGATTTCCGTTTCTTTAAAGAATCTTCCGTCATCCGTTTTTCAATCAATCTCTTCCGTTTCCTGCCCAGTTAAAAAAATATCAGTTATTAATCCGACTTGATTAAAGTGTAAAAGCAGTTAGTTGTTCTGCTGTTAGAAATGACGAATAGCTATAGATCTCTTTGTAAAAAATAGTGAGTTGCATGAGAAAGTGGTTACCAATGCAGAATGTTTATTGAAAGCTTTCATAATTGATTATTATTTACCACTCATGCTGGACAATTATTTCAAAAAATGTTTCCAGACTCCAAAATTGCCAAGAGTTAGGAATGTGCAAGGACTAAAAAATGTCCTTGCAGCATATTGTTAAAAATGTATGTTTTTCTTAGACTGAAAGATGTCCATTTATGCTACCTATTGACTTATTAGTGTAAAAAATGTCGTGGGTATCTTGAGTTTTAAAATCTTCCTTTTTTTATAATCCCAATGTTGGCAGGTATGCAATTCGAAGAAGGGATGTTGGATTATTGAGGGCCATACTTGCCAGATGCAACTTTAAAAAAAAACGGGGGAGATTACCCCTTTTTAGAAAATGGAGAATCCTCGTCAACTTCACCCCTTTTAATTCCGACAATTCGTTTAATGGTTACTAGTTTCATATGCATCATTTGGCTACTGATATTTGCCCTCATATTCCAAGACAAAAACCTTATTAAACTTGAGTTATATTTCGTTGATTAAAAATTCTCTAAAAATTTTATTTCGAATAAAATGCAAATAATAAACCACCCAAGGTTGAAAATTCTGAAAGCAAAAAAAATCGTCATCTTTGGAGAACACACGTCTTATATCATACGTTTACGCTTTCGTGAAGCTACATTCGGCCTTAAGTAATTTCTGTAGTATAATACGTACAAAAAGGTAAATTTATAGTTTTTGGGAGGATGCATATCTAAATTCCCATTTGGCAACGACCCTGTTTCAATGGACTTTTGGTTGAAGCGGAGATTCGGTTAAATGATTGACGGTTATAAGAAGACGTCAACTGCACATACCATTACATTCCTCTATCTATACTATTACACTATTCACTTTTTAAAATGTTTGTATCACGAGATTCACGGATGTAAGTTACCATCACGAAACACTTATCAATACCATAAAAGCATTGTTTATCGACCAACAGAAAAAAAGATCGTCAAATCGAAATTTTGGAAAATTACAGCAAACCGATGATGGCCCGTCATCAAATAGACCATTTCCACCGAAAATAACGGGAATTATCGGATATCGAGGCAGTGTCTAATCTAGCGTTTCGGAAAGCGTGATTTCCCTCTTGTCCTGTTCCAGAACACTCCACTCAAACGAATACTGTCGAGTCGCAATTACCCTTTGAATAACGGTTTGAAGTAGATCCCAAAATCACGCAACTGAGGTGAACTGGAGGTTTCCGATTCTAAAAATTATTTAGTAATGTTTGCTTAGAAATATTTAGGGTCATTCTAAGGGATGGAATGTATGAAGCTCTGTAAGAGAAGTTGATGAATGTTTCCTTTCATAGTAACTTTAAATGGTTAAATATTTTTGTCACAATCACATGTTGAAAGGGAGTGGCCCCTGCGTGGCCAGGTTCTCCTTATACCAATAAAAAATATATAGTTGTTGACCTTTAACAATAAAAGTCATAAAATTTTTTAATCACACGCACACATATAGCCCTCCAAACTGTAAGTTAAACTTTCGTAACAAATTAAAGCATCTAGTAAAAACTTCTTTGTGCTTTTCAAAAGTGCTTTTGTGCTTTTCAAGAAAAGTGCTTTTCTGATTCAATTTCTTCAATTATATTTTCTTATCACCCTCCTTTTAAACCAAAATTTCCCTTAACTGGGCTTATCCCAGAGTTCTATTTGGGTCGTTAATGATAATAATTTTTATCCAGTCACTGCCTATTAACACGAAAACTACGAATTCGTCAAATGTTGTGGTCCTATTAAAGCTGATATTATTACTCAGTGGAACATGAAATTACCTGTCAAGAAATTAATCACTTTGCATCATCACTTTAATTGAAAATGTCATTACTTGATATTTTTTCAATGTTTGTCCCATTCACATCATTCGTTCCTCAGAGAGCGTTGTTTACAAGTGCAAAAGATAACTCGACACTCGTTTCCCAGAGCATGGTGTCACTCACCCAGTGAGCAAGCAAACCCACAACTCAACTTGACCTCGAGTCAAGAGGTGAGATTTTCTTCCCACAACTTGCCTAGGTGGGAAGAGGCCACCACCTCTCTCCCTGTTAGAATTAATTAATTATGCTCACGGCATTGAGAATACCTATCCAAAGGCATCCGTCATAACTACTTAATTATATTTTAAGCATAGTAATTTGTTTTTAGTATGTGTTACACAGTGTGACATTTTTACTAATTCAAAATGTGAGGAAGGGGTATAGGTAAAAACATTCGTTATATCACGCTTAAAAACTGTTTTTTTTCACTGCTGTTTCAGTGATAAATAGGTATATTTATTCCATGGCGAGTTTGGATTTCACAGTAATATGATAAATTGCTGAATTCGTAGCGAAAACAACAAGATATGTTAAATTTATAGACACTGAAATGGGAAAAGTTTTCACCTGAGAGAGGGAGTGATGCAAAAGCCCTACAAAATTATGCGACGCCAGACGTAGTTTGTGAATGGTCCCTTATCGTAGTAGAACCTATTAATTTGTACATTCATACTTTTATTTCCACGAAGTCTGTTGAGAATGCTTTATTCTTCATAATTCTCAGTAATGATCAAGACGAATTATACAGGCAGATAAATAATTATATTTTTCTTAACCCCCAAAGAATCCTCTACACTCAAACTTTTAAACTGAAGAAAAATCATTAAAAAATTACCATGAAAATATTTTTCTTATTAAAAAAACAAGGTAGTATATTTTAAATTATCAAGACACTTGATAAAGTTTGTAGGCCATTTTTAAAATATCCTATCAATTTTGTAAAGTAGTGCAGATTTGACGTCCATGGGCAACTTTAACCTTCGAATTCGTGCCGATGCGATGACTTGCGGTTAGTTTTGTTACCCGTGTTTAATAGTGATACAAATACTGATTTTTTTTTCAATTACTGTTTTTAAATGAACTTGTTTGCATTAACAGTAGTAAATACATCTTTACGCATTGACATAAAAATTTCTTTAACTTAATTAACATTACCTTATGTCCGCTTCTTATTTATTAATTTTCTGTACATATTAACTACCTAAAACGAGGTAATCCACGTATACAGTAGCAATATAAAAAAATTTTACAACCAACAAGTAAAACTTCACCTCTACAAACAATTTATGATCACCCAGGTATTTTGTTATTTCCTCATTGAATACAGTCTTCTTCCTTATTAAAAGGCAAACAAAATGTCGAAGCATCTCCATCTGAAATTACCTCTTTTTATGGGCCATAAAAAGTTCAATCTGCGTAAAATGAATCGCTTTGTATTCAAAACCCATGTAGGGAACTCGAGCAAACTTAGAAACCTAGTGACACGGACGGACGTGAGTATCTCTCGCAAAGGTGCCGACAAGAATCGAATATTGTCTATTCGAACACAGCTTTTATGCCGCAACATTCTTTAACCCAGTGAGGCCAAGCGGTAGCTCCCGGGCATGGAGGTTTTGGCTGCCGAAGCGGGCGAAAGTTTAAGTTGATGCTCGTGGCAGTGGTATTTCCGTGTGTGTGACGTCACGGAAACGGTAAGTCACCGCATTGGAATGAGATGAGATGGTGACTAAAATTACAAACCCAGTCTGATTTCGGAAGATATTTTTACCAATGAAGATAAAATAAACAAATAATAATCAATTAAACTAATCAATGGTAATGGCGTATATGTTAAAAATTGAGAATTTCTTTCACCATAAGATAATTAAGAAGTTCAAAAAGCTTTCATAAAGATATTCTTCGAATAGGATACGTATTTAATAATAAGCTTAACATAAGTTTAAATATATTCCTTTGAAGTGGAATAGGTGTAACTTTCAAAAAATAACATATTTTAGTTAAAATTAGCAAATTTCTACAGTATTTATTTCTTATTTTAATCAAGAAAGTTTATAATTGTGTTCCTCAAGGTAGATTAAATCCTAATCAATGTCAATGTGTGATTTTATTGAAAAATTTAAACGAACAATATTCGTATTTTTAAAAAGTTTATTCTGGAGGGAAGAGATGGTAATAATGATCTATCTCTTGCGCTTTTCAGAATTAAACAAAATAAATAAATATTTCATTTCCATAATGAACTTTGCAAAGGTTTTTTTTTTCCTATAGATAACTTGAACTGTCCGTACATATTAGATAAGCCACCACTTTAGCAATCTGCTGTGTTGTGGTGGTGGCGGCAACATGAAAAAAAAACAATACCACAGACACACAATTTAATATAAAAAAACTTAAAACTCAACTATGAAACAAATATCAAGCAAATACTCTAAGATACAAAATAAACGGAAGAATCTCTAAATGAAAAAATGCCAAGTCTCTGCCTGATTAGAACAGCCTCAAATTTACCTTCTTAAAGAACAGCAACATTACTTTAATAAAATATTAAAATAGGTATCTCTCCTCTTTGCAGAGCCGGTGCGGCTGTGCGAGTTCCGCAAGCTGAACGGCAAGCTGCTGAAGACCGTGGACGCGGTCTACCAGGACGTGGGGTCTCTGGACGAGTGCCGACAGAAGTGCCTGAGCGTCGACTACCGCTGCCAGTCGTTCGACTACGGCGACCCCAGCCAGCACGTGTGCCGACTGTCTCACCACGCCGCCAGCACCCTCACCCACATCCAGGACCCCTACCTCGACATTCCGGGGGTCACCACTTACGAGGTCGCCGCCTGCTACAACGGTGAGTGCGACTTTTTGACTTTGAATGTTTTATATTTCGTATGCTAATAGCGCTCGGGTTGTCAGTACATCAGTCGACGTCTGTTTTTACGAACTCGTAGGGGATACTGAAATAGTTCGTAAAATTGAAAACATTAAAAAAATGGTATAAATCTGCAATATGAAGAATGGTTTTATGAGAAGAAACGCCGCTTATCAGGTAGCGCAGGAATATTGATCAGCGATTTAACAGTATTGGCCAGAATCGATAGCTAATACCGATGAATGCAATAAATGCGGTATTGCTATAAATTACTCTCTAGTTGATATCAGTCACAAACCAAATTTAGTCAGCAGCATTCCATCCAAGACCATAAAAATTTCAGTCTGCGTGCATGTACTACAGGCAGAATACTTTTTTTTTTCTCTTTAAGAAAAAGGCACTTTTAATTTAACAATCAATCTTGCTCAATCACCTAAATTATTAGATGAAATTGCATATAGAGACTGAGTTTGACGACATAGCAACTAGTCTACTACAATAGTCCAATTCGTGAGTTTTGTGCCCCGATATACGAAATGTAGTACCAACCAGTATACCAGTTCACCAATTTGAACTCAATCCTCATGGGGAAAAAAAGTTAAGGAAATTTATGATAATAATCAAAGGAAACAACTTCAGTAAACCTTATAAAAATCTCAAAAGCGGTACAAAAATTTTTGAGCTCCCCCCACCCGTATAAAAACCTAGATTTGCTACAGCAGCGGGGGGCTTTTTTGGCTAAATCTGCTCCAGAAGAACCATTTTCGCATGACGCGGTGACATCCCTCCCGTCATTATCGTCTGGAATTCGGCCCAAACGATGCGAATTCACCTCTTTCGGCCCACTGCGTTCGGCGGTGCTCTCTTCCCCCTTCTCTTCTTTCTTTTCCTCATTAGAATGTGCACTCGGTCTTGGCTTAGGGTAATTACAAAGGTCGGCAACTCTCTTCTGGCATTGTAATATTGTCGACTGGAAAATTGTCGTGTACAGTATTTCCGACCACATAAACGGCGTAATTGAGGAATGAATAAATAGAAAGGTTCTATTTTTAAAGTTGTACGTAGTTAATAACTACTTATGTATTTTCTGGATAAACTGGAGTTCCGGGTTGAAAACGTAAATTTTTCGTTAATTGCATAACTCCTTTTTTTGGTCACATGAGACATATCTTGGGTCTCATTCTCCTAAAAGTGCTGTTACTAATCCCCCTGGGGGTAGGAAAGCCTATACCTAGTTCAAGAGACTATGCCGCAAAAGAGTGGTCTTTTGTGCGACTCGCAAAGCTGAAGAACCCCGAAAATCCCCCGCAAATAGCTTCAAAAACTTTCTGGAATGCTAAAATTCAAAAATTTCACGAGGTAGGACCCCCCTCTTGGGTTATGGAGTAGTTTTAAGACGTTTTCTCTGATGAAAAGAGATGTTACTATTTTGGAGGGGGTTTGTTCTAAAATTCCAAAGCAAAGGGCAGGGATCTAATTGTTACACAAAAAACTCGAGTATCTAAAAACTAGAAATCTAGTATTTAGTTTAAACAAAACTTTTTAGTGAAATTTCTAAGCGCTTTCAGGAGCTGGACCCCCAATATTAAAACTCAATCAGTATACTACTTAAACTGGTAGGAATAGAGGTTATCAACTGAAATAAACTTCCCCATTCCTTCCTCACCAGAAAATTTTAATAAGTAAAACTACCCCCGAAATCATGTACGTTTGAAATTTGCCGGATTACTTTGCTCCCCCCCCCCGCCCATAGACTTGTGCTTTCGATTGCGGCCCTCAGTCCCTTGTAAGTTGGAAACCCCTGCTCTAAGTCAACTGTCTAAAAAAGAGACAACAATACATTCAAGAACGTGAGCAGTATGAAAGCAGGAACAAAAAGAGAAAATTTCTTCACCCCCTCAAAAAAAAAAACCCCCTTCATATATCAGAGGTGCCCACTTCTGAAACTGGCAACTGCTGTGAGGAAAGAACTGACTCTTTTTCTCTGTTAAGACAAGCCTGGGCCTGGGTTAAGACAAGCCACAACCTGCCTATACCAGGTAAAAGCTCAGTCTTTTACCTTTTACCATCTTTTACCTGCCTATACCACTTTTGCTCTAGACTGGCTGGCGAGTCCATGAGGGACATCCTTATAGGGATAGTCATTGGTGGCCATTGGCTGCTAGGACCTATCAGGGGCACCGAGCTATCGAGGCAAACAGCCTCGGATGCTCGTAGTAAGAAGTAAGTACCTGCCTATACCAAAAAAGAGCAGGGGGAGCTCTCCAAGATTTATTTTCATTTTAAACAGGATATGGATCCCCGAGTTGCACAAATCGGTAGATCTGGGATATCGTAACCCTTTCTCTTGAGTTCTTGTGCATTTTCGTGTACAAGTATCCATACTTAAAAATATCGATTCCCTATATCATTATTTTCATCTCCATCTAAATTTGACAACCCTGGGCGGAAGAACAGAGATGTAGGACTGTAGGAGGCGAAAACATGGTGTCCCCTAGATAATGACACCAACACCTTCGAAAGACGTAGTTTGCGAACAGTCCCCTAACGGGATTATTAACCAATAGGAGCGAGCTGGCGGGTTAAACGTTCGGTCCCATTGTCGATCAAGAGGGCTTTGAACCAACGTCTGAGAAGTAATTGATTAAGAGTCTGGATGACCGGTGGCCGAGCATTGTGAAGGAGGTCACAATGTCCGGCGTTTGTGTTGATGGACATGGTCCGAATATCGTTTCGTTTGAGTGACTGCTGCTGAGAGGTCCACGAAAGATATCTCCTAGGGAGTCATAAAAAGCGTGTCCACCAGGCCGTATCCAGGGGAGGATGGGGATTCAACCTCCCTCCGAAGTTTTGATACTTATTTTATTAAGGAACCTACCAAATTTTCGATAAATTTCATTTTTGTTTGTATGATTAAATTCCAACATTTCTACCAACTTGAAATTTGTCACGAGCAATAAAATTTCCTTTAAAAAAAAGTTTTAAAAAATCATGTTGCCCACCAATTTTGAGAGAATAAAATTTCGAACCAAATGAGCTTGATTTGAAGTCCTGTTTTCATTTATAAAAATGCAGGAAAAGCAACTTTAAGAAATTTCTTTGAGTTAAAAATTATTACCCCTAAATGAGGGATAATCAAAAAGTGAAACTTGGAGCATTAACTGCAAATAGTAGTAGTTCATCATAAAAAATCATAAACGAAGTAGGAGGTTTATATTTTAGTTCTTTGAACAGGATTTTTTTCATGGCTCTCAAATTTTTAACTGTATTAAAATGCTCATGTCATGCTTGATGCAGGATTTTTAGTATACAGTTATAAGTGATTTTTTTTTAAATTTGTTGGTTCTCAAGTTAAGTTGATTGACTTCATCTCCAATTCCAATGATATAGTTAACATAAAAACCGCTTCCTAGCTCCGGAGACAATCTCCATTTCAACCGAACCGGGTAATTCAAAAACAACAGAACCACCATGCTCGGCATTATTATTACTACGAAATTTATTTCCATCTGGTAATTATGCACATCAAGAAGATGGAAAAAAAAGAACTGACAACCGGAAGATAGCTTCCCACCCTGAATTCATTCCATCTTCGTGGTTTTTTCAGGAGAGTTCATAACGAAGCAAAAAGAAGAAACTCGGGGCTCTTGATTGTATGAGGAAATGCAGATTCCTTCACAGCCAGTTGCGTCCCTGATCGACACGGTCCGCTTGCCCTCTTCACTTCGCGTCATAACGGAGCGAAAATCGTCTGCTAACTTTTTTTTTCTATTCTCGGGTTCCGTTAGGATTCTGCGGTCTGTTTAAAGAAATTACCGAAATTTCTCGTTCTCAAAACTGCCATTAATATAAGGAGGGTCTGGAAGAGACAATGCTGCTACTAATTTATTTCCAAAAAATACCGTCCAGTGTCAGTGCCCTCCGAAACTCCAACATCCCCTCCAAACCCCTTTCTAACCTTATTTTAAGGTTTTTCCCGTAAGTTACCGCTAACCTGATAGACGTTAACTAGCGCATGTTTTTTTACCTTGTCACAAGATTACAGGCTGTCAATGACAACCTTACAAAACTTTTAAATGGCGTAACCCATAAACCCAAGGTTTATAAAACCTTGTGAGTGATAGATGGAATTAAGTGTCTATAAAAATCATATCTAGGCAATACCCCCTCGAAACTAACATCTAGTTACGGACTGGGCGTGTTTCATGTCAAGTTTATTTCTTATGTAAAATCTGAAATTCTTCCGTTTGGTAACATTTTAAACCTCCGAAAAAAAATATTGCCAGTGTCCTAATTTTTAGTTTGAAAATCTGGTCACATTATATCCTTGGTTCGACGGCTTCCATTACTAAATGATGCGATTCGTGCTCACCTCGGCTCACTGAATTAATTCACCTTCGACGCGACATCATCCTTCACACGCATCCCGGGCTCGCTGATTGGAAAAACGCGACACTATGCCACGAGAAGGAAACCTCCATGGCCCAAAAGCGTAGAGTTGAAAGAAAAGAGACCCAGCATCGACTGTACACCCTGCGTGGTCACCAAACGCTACGTGGCAGAAAGAAACCCGCAACATGAGAAGTCGCGCTAGCCAAACAGCCGGTGGTGGATCCACGGAGGGAATTGTAGGGTTCAACAAAATCCCCAGAGGTATTGGGTCCAAAGCGTGTTAAAACACTACATTTTTGATGGATGGAAACAACAAAATCTTTAAATTCAGTGCACTAAAGTTTAAAACATTCCTACAGGGACTTATCCATGAAATAGGAACCAAGTTTACTATTTTAAACTACGGGGGCTACTATTTAAAGGGTCAAATTTCCAGTAATTTTCTGGTAGTGGACCTCCAGCCCAGACATTGATCATTAAAACTATATGATCATTGAAGTTTCCTTCCCCAATTCCTATTCGAAATATGCTTGTCTAGGTCCCCTCTACCTCCCCACCAAATATTGATGATGAATTCTGAATCACCCTGTATACACTACTACATTTCTGTAAGGGTTCACTAATTTCTCTAACAAGTTAAGTGGAACTTTGCAAGGGTTAAATCAAGAGAGGATGCACCCCCTTAAAGTTCAACCCTTTTTCCAGGTTTTAATAAAAATTCTTTCAACATTTTGAATTTAATATGTTTATTACATCACAAAAGCTAGGAATAAGGAATTTCTAATGCTAATTGAATAAAACAATTCCGTTAACCTTTCTAAAATTCAAAACTACCTAAGTAAAATTTTTCACTACCCACACACATTTCCTAGATTCTCTACTACTGAATAGGATTGATGGTCATTCTGTTTCATTCCTACTCTTCGGCTGCAACGCTCCATCGACGACAATACAGGATCATGGGCACATGAGCATCGATGTGACAGAGGGACGGTTAACCAGTCAAAAGACCTGTAATTGCTGATGGGGTCCCTTCGGTTTCGGACCGCTAGCACGGACAGGTCTCCATTCATCGGTGTGAGCTTCCGTTAGTTTACATTGTCTCGGCGAGGACTGGTGTTTATGAATGAAACGAGATTTTGATGTATGACAGCAGTGGTGAAACGTTTTCGATGGAAAACAGATTGTTGTGTCAATGTCAGTGCTTATTGGTTATTGTTTAGATAAATGGTGTTTGACCTTTTTTTGTGCGAAGAGTGTGAACGTTTAGGAGTGAAAATAAAGCCTTCGCGATATAGTGAGCGGAAAAGAGGGAGGCTAAATTCTGTGTCGTTCCATACTATAATAACAAAAAACGTTGTTTTGAATTTCCTTCTCAAAATCACACGTAACTTATTATTAATGTAATAGATAATTATTAATGAAAGAGTGTCCTTTACGTAATGGGGACGGCATTGTAGAAACCTCTGAACTGAATAATTGAGTTTCGGGAAATTTTTATACGTAATTGAATCATTCAATAAAATACCAAGGTTCATAAAAAACCTAGGTAGGTAACAACTTCAACAATATGGCGGTGTTTTTATTTATTATGTGTATTAAACAAACCTAAGTACTAGGAGGGCAAATGTTGGTCGCAAAAAATTACACTGTAATAATGTGAACACAGTATTTTATCGTCATCCCTATCGAAAACATTTGCCAAACTTATTTTGGATATCAAAGATTAGAAATATCGTTAAAAATAGTTAACAAACCGGTATAAATGTTATAGGCAATATGATAAATCGGGCATTATTAATAATGCCCGAAGTGGAGGCGGGCAATGTGATTAATTCAATGGCATTTATCAATGAAATTTATCACTTTATCCGCCTCCACTTCGGACATTATTAATAATGCCCGATTAATCACTTTGCTCGTAACATAAATATCCCATTGCATTGAAACCTGTCTGTAACGATACTGTAAGGACTTGAAAAAATCTTTTATAGACAGTTAGGGATTGCTGTCTTTGACCTTGCCAAGACCATGGGAAAATATCGTTACAGACAGGTTTATCGTCATACATTACACAGGTTTAATGGTATACATTAATTGCAGCAATACTTATTTCGCAACACTTGTGTCTTTGGCGTCCAAACTATGAATACACCATAATATGCAGCATTACGTTTCCCTCCCATAATGTTAGTCTATAAGAAGGCCTCTTGTGTTGCAGTGAGCATCGAGTGCCGGGCTCGCGAGATGATCGCCAAGGTGAAGACGAGCCGCGTCTTCAACGGCCGCATCTACGCCAAGAGCCGCCCCAACTCATGCGTCGCCGACGTCGCCAACAGCGTCGACTTCGAGATCAAGATGGCCTACCACGACCTCAACTGCGACGTCAAGCAGGACGTGAGTATATAAACGAATATAATGTAGACTTTTGCAAAATGAATCGGGGTACTTTCGCATTAGTCTGTCGACCATTTTCGCCCACTTAGCAAAAATTTGTCAAAACATGCCAAAATACGGGATTTTAAAGTATGACCATCAAAATCGCCAAAAAACACATTTTCAACAATCAACCCTAGTGTGGATGAGTTTACCATACTTGGCAACATCGATCCTGTTGGCGGGTCGGCGGGCTAATGCGAAAGTACCTAAATCGGTTACTCACAGTATATTTAGCTAAAAAAATTAATGGTTCTTACGTATATATCTTGTCGACCGTTCAGCGACTGTTAGATTTAGCGGCCCAGTCTATTGATGTGGTTTGGATTGAGCAGCTTGGTCGACGAGATAATTTGTAAATACCGACTTTTATTAACGGATAATACTTGGATGCCGACCTCTTTGATGTATGCCGGAATAGTACTTAGGGCTCGTTTCCACGTATCCGGAGTGTTGTGTTACGCAGCAAGACCAGTGGACGAATCACAGAATGAAAAAAAAACTGCTGTAACCCAACAGACTCAGATAAGTAGAAACAAGCCCTAAGCGTTACACAGCGATCCAGCACATTTTTGTTAATTATCGTAATCTTAAATAAGATTCTTAAGGACCAATTACAGAGTTCGCACAGCGGCTGGCAATCTCCTATAGGGAATGGCATCCCTCCGGCAAACCAATCAAAGCTCTTTCCCACATCTTATGGAGTAGAATTTGTAAATATGCCAGCAGGAAACTTTGTACTAATAAAAAAGGTAAAGTTACCCACGTCATACACACATTCGCTCGCACAACCACTTATTACATAGGAGCATAATTGAAAGTACACAACGACAGAAACGAACATCCATGCCTGAATGGGGATTCCATCCCCCAGATACCCACTTTGTAGTCAGCTACTCTAACCATTGGCCCAGTACGTTGGCAAATAAAAATATGAGCTACATCCACTAGTTCTGAAGATCCTAGAGTGTGTGTGAATACATCGTCTTAACAGAACCTTGAACCTAAATAGTCTTTTTAAAAAATAGTGTTGGTAAGACTGGCCACTTGAACAACTTGAATACAGTGTCCCCACCTTAAATACAATACACTCCTTCTGGCTATTTTTTTTTCTATTTCCCTATTAAATCATTTAATTGGGAAGACCAAAAAAAACGATGGTTTACAATAGTTTTACAAAACGCTTGGAAATCGAAGAAGTAACCCTCGATTTCTGCGGATGACAGCCTTGAAAAATGTCGACAATATTCATACGCGACTAGTGGATCGTGAAACCCCGCATGCTAATTTTTTCAGCGGGAGGCAGTTGCCCTTTTCGGCAAATTCGAACGGGAGGAGAGCATGAAATCGCTTCACGCTTCGCTTTCCGCAGTTTACACTTTCTCGCCTCTCGTACAAAAGCGGCCGCATCTCTTTTGCAACGGGAAACACGCCCTGTTGTTGAATTCCAGTAAAACGTGCATGTCGCTTTCCTTTCAGATACATACTTTTTTTTGTTGACCATGAGTAACCTAATACGAAATAAAGCGCAATTGCTGAGGGGCTGTATTAAGGAGAGTTTACACTTTGTATGCGGTATACGACAATCCGGTGAGACAAATTGGATACATCTCACTCAGCTCAAAATGACTCAATAGACGAATCCCAAAGAGACATAAGTGACATCATGCAGAACTGTCTGTCTTACTATGATTCGTCCTATTGGTTTTACGGATAAGTAGAAATTCCCCCTTAAGGCCCATTTAAAGCCCGTTTAGACATCACTTTCACTGTTTACTTTGGAAAAAACATCCAAAGTGAAAAATTGTATTTGGTCTTAGCAAATGAGATATTCATCGGAAAGGATCACTTATAATGACATCGAAAGTGAAAAGCCTGTAGTAATTCATTCATTGGTATTGGGGGGATTACCGTACTGAAGCAGATAGGATAAATGGCTCTCAATTTCGACTCAATTCTAACATTTAGCTTATTTTGGATTCATGGGGATTATCTAGCCCTGCTAGACGATTCTGAGAATAGTAACAACAGGTTATACCCATAGAGATCGTATACAATGACTCTCTGAATCAGTGTAAAGGATTTCTATGGGGTTACACCACTGAGCTATAACACTATCTTTACCTATAACTATATCTTCTATTTATAGCTCATTTTTTGTGTAGGTACTATATCTTATCATGTAAAGCTCAGTGGATTATACCATTATTATTTCCAACCAGCAAGGCATAACAACAATGCCAAAAACTATTCCATAGACAACAAAGGAGCTAATTATCTTTAAATTTCCAAAAAGAACCAGATGCTTGGTATTATATTGCAAGCTTTAAAAAAAGAATGTTATCAATTCGAGAAGAATGAAAGTTCGATTTTCTTCCTCTATCGTATATCGCAGTAGCTGTATGTCTCATATCCGAACTCCGAACCAGACGGTTTTGTTTAAAACCTTACTTTCTTCTCCAGAGCTTCGGAGAGTTCTCGAACGACATCGTGATCCAGCACCACGACATGATCGTCACCAACCAGGACCTGGGGTTGGCCGTCCACTGCCACTACGACCTCTCCAACAGAAGCGTGTCGCACGGCGTACAGCTCGAGATCAACGGGTGAGGCTACATTCTTGTGACATCTCTGTATACAAACTTTCATTGAGAGTATTCTAGTTTATACAGCAATGGGTGTTAGACAAAAATGTCTATCATTATTGGCACCTGATAATATCAATGGAGCTATAGAGTTTGCCAGGACTCGTATTTAGCTTTAATTGTAAAAGTTTGGGTCAAACCTTAAAATCAATAGCTCCAGCACAATGATGTTATTATTATGTCATAAGACTATATCTTGCGCAAATGAGACATTAAATTTAGTTTTCTTTCTTCGTGTGGAGATTTGTATTTAATTCCATTTTATTATACTCTCGAAAAGAGAAACTTTGTTACGTAAAAAACCTCTACTTTTCTAAAATAATATTTTCCCCCTAGACGTTAGGTCTAATTTAACTTTGTTATATGCCGAAAACTCTTTATCTCGAAATTTTTTACCTATCCTTTCGACTCCGTCATATCGAGAGTATAGCTACTGTATTTCAAAAATATTACCATAACCAAAACTTTTATTATAAAGATATTAAAAGGAGACTTATAGGGGCACTGGAAAAGGACCCACATTGCCAATGACAGCTAAATAAACTAAAACTTCCTCAAATGTCCACTAGATAGCAGCACCACATCCAAAAAGGGCACCGCCGAACTGACTGAGTATTGGAGAATGAGCAGGATGAGGGTTCTATGTAGCTTTAGCTATGCTATTATTAAATTGCATACTTTAAACATCGGGATGCTTTTTCTTTAAATCTCATCTGTGTGTTAATTTAACCGTAGCACTTTTGGAATGTCTTCAAAACCCTGGTTTTGTGTCATCTATGATCAACGTAAAAGTTTAGCTGATGGGTAGGAACATAAGCATAAAACGCTGTTTCAGTTCTTAATTCGATTTTTTCTCTAGTTTTTCTTCACTTTTTAAGTTATTCCAAATTCCGTTTAACCCTACACATTCATTCTCTTCTCCATCTCCTTTTCTCTTCTCTCTTTTTCGTTTTCTCCCTTCTCTATATCTTCCTTCTCCCCATGATTCCATTTTTCCTCGTTTTGTTTCAATCAAACAAACGTTAAAAATACCAGTCCTAAAATCTAGCAACACATTTACTGAATGTTCTCCCAAGCATTGTCCTTTCTAGTTAAAAATCAATAAATCAAACCTAACCACTTTTAAGTATCCTTTGATTGCAACATACTTCTTCGCAGTGAGGTGGACCCCGCGGGCACCCAGTCGGCGACAGTCAGCTCCCCCAATGTCACCATGATGATCACCGACCGCTCCGGACACGACATCAGTGCCGCCCAAGTTGGAGACGCTCTGGCCCTTCGATTCGAAATCATCGACCCCAACAGTGAGTATAGCCATCCCCTTATTACCCAAATTGTTTGTTGAAGACACAGAAAATTGGACTATTCCCAATTTAATGTGAAAAATTTGAAAGTTTATTTTTTTTAAGTAATGAAGGAAACTTTATAGGTAGGTACAGCTTTAGCGCCACAAATGAAAGTAATCATATTGAACGAATATTTCATACTGTGTTTTTCTATAGAATTGCAATCATTCGGAATTTAATATCGTTGAAACTCTCTCCTTTAAAATTCCTAGCATATTTCTCCTAACTAAATTCTTTCAAATGTAGGTCCATATGAGATTTTTGTTCGAGAGCTGGTAGCCATGGACGGAATCGACAACAGCGAGATCCTGCTCATAGACAGTCTAGGGTAAGTAATTATACCTACTGTTTGAAATTTTGTTCGTCTATTATTAAAAATACGACAGATTGGTAACGCCCAATCTACACGATATCAGCAATGAAAACTTCAGTGATGATTTGACTGGAATCCGATACGGGAATTTCGCAACCTTGCTTCATCAAAGTATTACCTGTCAGAAAATAGTTCATTCCATTTCATTAAATTTTGTGTTGAACTTTTGATTGTCGGCCTTTAAACAGAAATGTAAAAAGAAACGTAAATTCACACAATTGAATGATTAATAATAACCCTTTTGAGAGTAAAGTGTAGTTTTTGTGGTCCTAATTACATGATTCTTGTCGTTGGCATGTAGCGACTGAGAGGCTGGCTGGTATCGTTTTAATTAGGCCTATAAGATTCAAAGATTATATCCAACTCGATGACCAATTTGGTTGCTGGTCCCTTTCTAAAAAAAATAACCGATTCGCAGGTGTCCCACCGACATCACCATCATGGGAAGTCTCGGAAAGACCATGAACGACGGCAAGACGCTCCTCGCTCCTTTCGAAGCTTTCAAGTTCCCCACTTCGGACATCGTCCAGTTCAAGGCTCTTGTCACTCCTTGCCTGCCAAACTGCGAACCGGTGAGTAGAAACTATTGAATTTTTAAAATCGATATTTTTAGGTGTAGAGTTTTCTTTTTAAAGTGTCGAATAGATAGCTATATAGATAATCAACTTAGTGGTTCAACTTTCAACAATTTTGGTCCTACAATCGGTCAATTTTTTTAAAGATAACCGATGACCGAAAAAGCTTTAAATAAAGCTTTTCGAAACTAATTTTTTGCTTTTATATTATGATTTTTAATTAGTAAATATTAAAGAGTTTAAACCCAGTTCAAGTTTTTTGGTACTTACGTACGTATTATCCCGTCGACCGTTCAGCGTCTGTCAGATTGAGCGACATGGTCGATGGGTTAATACCTAAAAACCGTTTTTTTTTTTAATTGAAGATTTGGTTTGAATTTTTTATATGTATTGTTAAAACTTTTGATCAAAGGATTATTTAAAAAACAAAAATAATAAGGCATCTCAGTTTGGATGTTTCAATTCCTGGCTACAAAATGAAATAACTTGACTGTATAGCACCTTCGCATAATCTTTTGCACTGTTGCTTTTGCAGCTTGTATCTGGTGATATCCCCACTCTAAACAAAAGAGGCAAACATTTTTGGTGATCTTTACTATTCATTCGAACTTTTGTATAAGACTGATCGGACCACTATGAGACAGCTCATAATGACGTCCCTTTTGTCTCACCGTGATTCGTCCATTGGTCTCACCGGAATGCGGCAAGTGGGAAAGGTCATGGCCATCTAGACACATAAGACCCAGAGAAGCTCTAAATTATGGGTGACGTTCTGCCTACTATTTCGCGTCATCATCGCTTTTTGGACAACAGCGCAACTCCAGTCTGAAGGGAGCGTGCAAGATTTCACAGACTGTAGTTGCGCTGTTGTCCAAAAAGCGATGATGACGCGAAATAGTAAGCAGAACGTCAGTCAAGATTTCGAGCTTCTCTGGCCTTATGTGTCTAAATGGCCATGGAAAGGTCCCTTAATTCAAAAAAAAAGTATGCCATGGTTATCAAGAGAAGCCAGAGAATGCTCTATTTGTCCTTAGGATCTTTATAGATCAGTCCAATGGGCACACAAACTTAGTGGAGCCTATGGTCCTTGGGCAAAATCTTTGGAGACCATCTTATCTAGCGGGTACAACTGCGTTTCTTGCAGCAACAAAGCGCTAACTGCAACATTACATTGGAAGAAGCTCCCAAATTCAAAGAACTTATCAGAGCTCTTTTCAAAAAAAAGGTTTCTACTAACTAATTCGTAAACTTGTCGTCCTCAGGTGGAGTGCAGTGCCAAGGCGCAGGGTCAGAGCCGAGACTTCTTGTCCATGGGTCGGAGGAAGAGGCGCGGGGCGTCGCACTACGGCATCGGGGGTCGTTCGGCGGCCGACGACAAGGACGACATGGTGGTGGTGCAGACCATCCACATCACCGACAAGTTCGGCTTCGAGAAGCAGGACAAGTACGCGCGAAGGCCCAACGATGACGTCATGGGTGAGTGCTTCTGTATATATCCATCTCGGAGAAAATCCATGAGCAGTTGGGTGTAACCTAGTCGGATTTACGGGTGGAAACGCCCTTACCCAACGTTTTCAGGGTGTTCTATTTTTTAATGATGAATGTGATGAGGGACAGCATGCCTCCCAAGATTCTCCCCCTGCCGAAGTGTCTGAACTAACTGCACTTCTCGTCATTCTTTTTTTCGTTCTTGTTATTTTTCCCTTTCCTAGAGGCTAAGATTTTAGCTATTACAAAAAAAAGGCTTCTTTTTTTAAGTAGGGGAGTGCAATTCAGGTTTTGCTGGTCCTGCTCCCATATCCGCCTATGCCTCCGTGAAAATATGGCTGGACTACTTAGGGGACATCCATAAATTACGTGAGGTCAAAAAGGGGGGAGGGGTTTGGAAAAATCTCACCAATTATCACCAAGGGGGAGGGGGGGTCGATTAAAATCTCACGTCAACTTTTTAAGTTAGAAGTTATACGATTTTCTTTGTTTTTTAAGTATGAGAAAGGAATTTTTTTTCAAAAATTTGTAGGTAAATCTCACCTGGGGGGAGGGGGGGTCCAGATTTTGGAAAAACACCTCACGTAATTTATGGATGTCCCCTTACTTACTTACTTAGACGTCAATGATGACGCTTAAAAGCAAAACTACAATACGAGGTCGTCTATACTATATCATTACTAGCTATACATAACGTGACTTCGCCCTGGCAACCACCCACAGCAACGGGTTTGGCGGGCAAGCCATTCTTCATTAACATTTGACTCCCTATAGAGGCCATGTTGATGACGTCAAGCTACAGTTGCCAAAACAATAATATTTGTCCGTCAAATGGTTGACGTGACGTCATCACGAAAAGCTCTATAAACGAATAAGACCAGGGAAGCACGAATTTGGTACTTTTTTGATAAACGTCCTGACGATGACATCACGATTGATAGCTCTTTTCAGCAACTGAACTTCAGATTGAAATCTTACATATTCCAGCATTTTTTGAGATCCTACTTAGTAAGATTCATAAGGACCTATCAATCAGTGGGTTTGCATAGTGACTGGCCATATTAGGAAGAATAGTCAGAGCTCTAACCAACATCTTACCAAGTAGGAACTGTATAAATAGCTAGGAGCATGGAAGATTTCAGGGCATTGCTAGAATTAACATTTTGCAGTCACTTGAATTGCTATATGAAAGATGTTTTTGGACAGGGTATTCATAGTTTTATATGTTTTGCAGAAGAGCTGAAGAAAGATGGCGGCTGCGTGAACCTTGTGGGTCTGGTAGTGGCAGCTTCCCTCTTCCTAGTGGCTCAACTGCTGCTGATCCTTGCCTGGGCCATCCTATGGCAGCGGAGGAGGCGGGCAAAGATGGACGAAGACTCCGCCTCCAGCAGTACACGTTCTCTGGCCTCACACTACTTCATGGGCGGACGCAGGCATTGATGTCGTCACTTCTTGATAATTAATTAACAGACCTTTTTTAACGGACACTGAACATCTCTTTGACCAGACAGCAAGTCCAGCTTGACCTAAGCAGGATTTAACAAGCTTGTTGCAGCAAGTTCATTTTGCACTGAACCTTAATATGACAGCTCAAGCCTAGTAAAATGTCAAACTTAGTTCACTTTTTCTTCCCAAGAATGTGATCTCAAATTTAGAGCATTAGCAAAGAAGAATTCTTGAACTAAGCTGGTATTAATCTTTATATTGACTGCTCCTGCTGAAAAGGTAAAATAAATGCTGTCTAGGTTAATAAGAGATCCACAGAAAGAATTGAATCTGTCGAAAAGCTTCTTCATTGTTCACATAGGCCAGCTACCAAGTGAGACAGTAACACGACCAGATCCTAAGAAGGAATTACTTTAGTGGCTTTAAAGAAAGTCTTAAAAAGCAAAATATCTACTGAAGTTAACTTAAAAACTTTATAGTATTCTAGACATTTTATAAAAAGAAATACTTATATTATATTTCCAAAGTAAATGCCATATATTTCTTAACAGATTTTTAATGAAACCAGATATCTATGTAGATTATAGATAAAATGTTTTGACCATATTTTTTTAAACCCTAAAAAATTATACAATGGACTGTTTGCTTCCACAATTTTAACAACAGACTAATTGGCAGGAGAAGTCTATGAGAAACATCAACATTACAACTTTTAATCTATTGTACAATGTTAATGTCAGACAAGCCATGCAATATTAACTTTATAGGCAAGGTTCTATTCTTTCTGTTTGGTTACTCTTCAATTTTGCTGTGTCGAATGAGTTTGACAGGGAAAATGCTCAGTACAGCAATCAACTCATGTTAGTGCTTGTTTACATGGATTCTCACTGTGATCAAATAAAGATAGTTGTAAAAATAATGCTTCAGAGTTGCAAAACAGCTCTTTGGACAGATGGAAGTTTTAAGACTATTTAATTATTAAAAATTAAACATTCACTGCTCCTCAATGACAACAAAATGCTTTGAAAATAACAAGTTACAAGTAAACAACCATTTTAACACAAGCAACATTTCATTCAATATGCAGAGATCATGAATTAGGATTATTAATTGTTGGTGTTCACCATGTATTTGTATTTAATTAAATTGATACATGAATAATATGAATGAATTGAATTAAAAGAATAGACAACACAAGTCATTTCACATTAAACTCTGAAGCAAATATATGCAACATGTTTGAGAGTACATGCTAATGTAATGAAATCACTGTAGAATCTTGTAGTGTTCCTTCTTTGTCCTTTATTTATTTTGAAAATATGTGTGATACTATTTGTATTTTATTGTGTCCATGCATCTCATTTCTAACGATCTATCTTTGCCAAAGATTTGCACCCAGAATAAATATTTCTTCCACATATTTTCACTTCTAATCAACTTTTGATTTTTGGTAACTATGTCCAAGATCTCAATGATTTCTCTTGGTCAGTATGAGATTTCATCAAGGGCAGCTATTGTTATTGTTTTCCTTTAGTTTCAAAACTGTAATTATTATTTAAATAAGATAGAATATAGAAGGGATAGCACAAAAAATGTATAAAAACATGTGAGCATTCCAATGGTATTTTTTTTTCAGGAATTTCCAAGAAACTGACCAAGTGTTACTAGTCTATAAAATGACTACATGCATTATTGATTAATTCTATTTTCTATCTATTCATGAATTACTTTTATACCTGTAAGGATATTTAATAATGAGAAAACGTAAATTCGTTATGTAATGTGATTGTCTGTGTATGTGTTTGTTTCATCACTCGCAATTATATGTATACTTGATGCTTTTATTTATATAGTACTGTTCATACAAAGCCTTTTATAGGGATAATTTATGAGTAGCAATTTATTTATATTTGAACTGTTTCCATTGTGTTAATGAAAGTGGGAACCAACTCATGTAAAATCATTCATTTTTATTTATAATCATCAATATTTCATTTTCATGTGTTCCTACTCATTGGGGTCTTGCATTATATTTTTAGTTCAATCCTAAAGTGCTTAAAATATAGTGCATGACAAAGAGCAAGACCACAAGAAAAGCCTCGTCATGTTCACAAACATCACTTAGGATTTATTGTTATATAAATTATCTAATATAGGAACTTTAACAAAAGTATTTTTGTATGGTGTATGTGTACAGTATTTTGATAAATAAAGGTAAAAAAACATTTGCAGAATAACTTACTTATTTTCTTTGACAAAATACTAACAACATAAGTTGAAAAATCAGTTAAAACAAAGGAATTGGAAAAAAAAAATTAAAAGGTTTTTACACCTTTTTTCCTTTTGAAGTTTTTGCAAGATATTTAATATTAATACTATTAATACTCTTTTAACTTTATTACAAAATTAAAACATAATTTTAAAGACCAAAGGAGTCCAAAGAAATTTACACACATTTTAAAAAGGTAAAAATGAAAATTTTCAATCACTTTTGATACCTTTTTAACATAATCTCTGTGTTTTTAAGGTTTACTGCTTTTAAAAGAATTCCTGTATTCTATTAGTTTTATTAATATGATCTTCAATCTGATTTAATTCAAACTTTTATCAGGTAGTAAAGAGTGCTTCAAATGTGAAAATGAAGAAAGATTTCATCAAGAGTAAAACACATAAAAATAAAACTGAGGTGTTCCGTCATCAACAAGTTAATTCCAACAGTTACACATGGGAGTTATCTTGTTGCTACAAGCACCTCAATTACTTAATTAAATACAAATCCATTTTTAAGTTCTGAAGGTTTTATTAATTAAAAAAAACATTAACTAGTAAAAGAAGGGTCTAAGGTATTATAAAGACAAAATCCCACCAAATATTAACTCTGGTTTTGATTTAAGTAATATTAAAGTGCATTATTGATTGCATTATTGTATAATAATTGAACAGGTTAGAAGCCAAGTGGCACAATATCGACTTTTGTCTTAGAGTTGAGTTGGCACGTTTTTTCCTGTCCTGTGTTTTGTATAAGAGCTTTCTCTTTCACTTGGAAACAATATTTTGAGCAATAAATAAAGAGAACAAAATTAAATACATAGCATAAAAAAATTATTCCAGAACTTTGTATGTAGGTATAAAATATTATATTGTCTCCCTATTCTAAAAAATAAGTTTTTTGTGATTGGGTTCGAGAGGAAATACTTTTGAAACATTTGAAAAAATATTGAAAGGCAATGAGGCTCAGAAAAAAAGAATCAAAGAAAAAAAAGACAGCTCAAATCAACCACATGGCATTGGGTAGTGGCATGGTTTGAAAACTTGTGATAGCTTCTCATTAGGTTACACAGGTTAGATCTTATACTTAAGGCTACAAATTAGTTGGATTCTATATAATGTTGTTTTGAAATACTTGTGATATTTGAATTATTTCCAAATATTTAAAGCACATTATAAAAACTGCAAGTAGTACAATTTTCACAAAAAAGTTAATAAATCACTTATTCTGAGCTTAGAATGATTATGGCTTAAGAAACAATTACACCAAGAGATGGCAACATTAGGTAGCCGGAAAATTGCCAACCCACATAGATTTGGCGACATATCATCTATTAGTTAAATTTTCCCACAAAGTCACTTGTGTCCCTTGGCTTCTAAAAGACTCATTTAAAAATAAAAATTTTCCATGAAGACAAAAAAGACAGCTTTTTTTAAATATTTACAAATTTATTTACCAAGACTTATTCAACTGATAGACTCTGAAGTGTCGTAAAAAGGATCTTCTATTCTTGAATAAACTGCTAAAAATTTGTCACCTTTGTTTCTCGTTACTTTTTTGGCTTCTTCTGAACTCTCATACATTTTTTCAATGACTGGATCTTTTTCCTATGGACAAAAAACACAATGCACTCACTATAATATATATTTATTAAGATGAAAAGCTTATACTAGACTGCAATGTTTCTTGACCCTATGACGTCACTACGTGGAAGGAAAAACTGAGTAAACAGAAAGCTTGTTGGTTTGCTAAGAGGAGTTTTGGTATGCAAATCGTGATAAAAAGACACTTTATTTACAAGGGTTCAACTAACTAATAATATTTCTAAACTGAAGTTCTTCATTTAACTCAAAATTCAAACACTGTGCTGGGAACTACTTTCTATGCTCACAGCTTATTTCTCCAGGGTCAATTAATGTTGCAGTCTAGTATAGCCACACATAACAAAAACTAAATATTGACATTATTATGGATTATGATGATGTTATGGATGTTCCTTTAAAGAGGTATAATTGAATTTTTATCATTAAAGGAACTTATCCCTTGGTGAATTCTTAACATTTTGTCAAAACTGATTGCACTAATGGCTTCAAAATCTTATTCTCTAAAATGTTTTACCTCCTCAAAGTTTGTGCGACATAAACTGCATATGATCTGCAAACAGTTAAAAGGAAATAAACAGTTACATACCAATTCCTCCTGTGGTATCCTACAGAAGAGAGGGTGTTCATCTAAATGCTTCACCATCCACTCATGTAAATCCTTAACATCAGTTATGGTGTATATTATACCCTGAAACAAATATTCAATAGTAATTGGTAACTTTGAAAATTACTGCGAACCACAACAGCAAGCCAAATTTAAATTGCAGTAGACTTCTGTAAAACACTATTTTGTACAATGCGTAATAAAAACTGTGAGAACTGGATTCATAAAGTGTGATAACTACATGATAACAATGAATAACATGCAGGAATTTCCTAAATAAACACTTTCATATATATTATGCTTGTGGGTGTTGTTGTTTTTTTGAATAATTTGGTTGAGTAGTTTTGTATAGAACTCAACCCAACCTCAATCTGCCGAGTAAAGGAATGCTTGGTCACTAAATGAGAGAATTGTAGGGAGTGTAAAGGAAAATCATGCAAGCTATAAACAAAACACAAGTGCAGGGCCCCTTTGTAGACTTTGGTGGGGATTAATTGATATTAGCATAACATTTGTAAAATAGACTAATACAAACTGTTAAGGAACTTATGAATTGTGCAAGTGAAATAGGTCTAGAGGTGAATGAAACCAAAACAAAATTCATGATTATGTCAACCTCTAAAGAGAGAAGACAGATACAGAACCTAAAAATAGATGATAAAATTTTCAAGGGTACCAACTCGTATACTTATCTTGGTAATGAAATAAACAATAAATGTGAAATCCATGAGAGTATAAACAAACAGATACAAAATGGAAATAAAGCAGTTTTTGCAAATAGTAGACTACTAAAAAGTAAATTATTATCTAGAAATTGTAAGGTGCAGATATATAAAACCCTAATAAGGCCAATCATAACATATGGTTCTGAAACCTGGGTGTTATCTAACAAAGATGAAATTATGTTAAGAACATTTGAAAATAGAATAATGAGAAGAATCTTTGGAGCCATATACGAAAATAACACATGGAGGAAAAGGTACAACTATGAAATAGAAAGGCTGATTAAAGGGAAAAATATTATAAGATACATTAAAGCTATGAGAATACAGTGGATTGGACATGTGGAAAGAATGAAGGAAACTGACATGTGCAAAAAAATTATGAGTGGAAAACTATATAGTAATAGGAAACGAGGAAGACCTAAACTAAGATGGCTGGACCAAGTTGAAGAAGACCTAAACAAAATGAAAATAAAAAATTGGAAAAGGAAATCAGGAGAGAGGGCAAGGTGGCGTTCTATAGTAGAGAAGGCCAAGGCCCACCAGGGGCTGTAGAGCCGTGCAGAGAGAGAGAGAGAGCATAACATTTGTGAATGAATAAATAAAGATGGACTTGTATCAAAAACATGGGTGCCACTCCTCAAAATTTGCAAGACTGAACTTTGAACTATCTTTTTAATTATTTTCCCCATGTCTAGTACCTATATTTTTTTAAATTGCAAAAAAACTATTAAAATATCTTATGAACAACTAAATTGCTCCTTAAATTATAAGTTAAAGCTGTATTTGTGTAAAACAGGCTTATTTCTTGGCCAAATGTGCAATATAATTACTGAAATTTAGTACAAATCACTGCCGATCGTTCGGCCAATTTTACGTTTTGTATTATACCAGGGATGGAATTCTGTTCATACACTTTTAAGAATACTGAATTCTGTCCCCAAAACTGAAGAGTGGTTTTGCAAGTGTAATTATGTTACAATTATACAATTTATACTGTAGTACAAGTATAGATAAATAAGTATAAAATTTGCTTAAATAAATTAACTGAAAATTATAAAACTTACTCCAACTCGAAGAACATAAGCATATTCTGATAATAATTGGCTACTAATGATCCTCCACTTATGCTTTTTAGCTTTGAAATGGGGATCAGGAAACAGGAAAAACATCTTGCTGAGCTAGAAGAAAACACACAGGAAGTTTTAGTGCCCACTTACATAAACATAAAGGAATGTTTAAAAGGTAAAAAAATCATGCAAACTATTCATATACAAGTTTATAAGACATGTTTTCCAAACCACTAAAAGAGTACTTTACAATTTTATTTTATAGACCAATTTCTGTCAAATAAAACTTATTCAAACGATTATTCAAAACTTTAAAGTAAAAGAGAAAATAATACTTTGGATCAAGTTTTATTTTATAGGAAGTTTAGAAACGAGAGATATCTTTAAATTATCCACAACGGTATTACAAATTAAAGGTATTTAAGTTATCTAAGTAGCACTGCATCATGGGTAGATTTAGGTGGACACTGGGGGGGGGGGAAACTGGAAACCTTTGGAGGGGGCAAGCTGTCCCTGATGGCTTTGGGAACATGATTTTCCATAAAAACGGAATTTTCTCAAAAAGTTGAGGGGGGGGGGCATTCCCCCCATAAATTTGCCCATGCACTGCATAAAAAATTGAAACCTTGTTAACACGAATTATTCAGATCAGATTTGTAAATATGATTGGGCTTATTTTTTCAAAAGTCACACAAGCTTGAAACAGGAACAGTGGACTAAACACAAGTTTGATAAGATATTATGTGAAATACTAATACTAATATAATAAATTTAAACAATTCTACCCAATTTTATTGAAACACAAATGGGAGTTATTTTTTGTAATAAATGGTAACTCATTGGTTTATTAAATGGTAATAATAGTAATTTAACCTCATATTTAAGGATTTGTTTTGCTAATTACTCAGATTATATATTTTCTGGATTAGTGCTCATTATTCTGGATAAACTAGGTTGTACTGTATTCAAGATTTCAAATTAGTAGTGTTAGCTTACAAAGTGAAAATAAATTATAACAGTATAAATATCTTAAAAGATAATTAACTCTGTACTTTCTAAGGTAGGTCCCAATGCAGATTGGTTTTCTTCTATACAGATAAAAGTAGAGTAGGTACCTGTATATTAATTAAACTATCAGTGTGTGCCAGATTCGGGCTCGACATTGCGCAGGAAACAAGGTTTTAAACTTAAGTAATCTGGTGTGCTGTAGATAGAATTTACTTGTACCATAGCTTACTAGATACTATACATGCTAGCCGAGTTTTGAACAATGAAAACCATTTGACAACTTTTCCCGCTTGGATCGCTACAAGTCCTACCTATATCACCCACCGCCTTCAACACTGTGGATATGCTTTGCCAGTTTGTCCAGTATTGCCATCTGGATTTTTAATGATTTCCGTACTCGGCTAGCCTGTATAGTATCTAGTAAGCTGTGCTTGTACAAACACACTTTAGGCTCAAAGGAGCCTCAACACCAGCATTCCAAATTGCGGTGGGATTGCTGGTCCGGGACAACTAAAAATCCGGAACAAAAGTGAAATAAGAAAATCTCTGGTCCGCCAGACCAGAGAAATAGTGTGTGTGGTGAAAAAATATTCCACACTCCAGTTCGAGCAGCGTTTTTGTAAAAATATTTAGATGAGTTGTTCAATGATAGCAGTATTTTAAGTGTGTTTGATGATTGCATTTGGTGAAGCAAGTACATATTTTTTACAGAACTCGAAATGTGGTGATATGAAAAAAGGGAGCCCCCGGCAAAAAAGAAAAAATATTATTGCATATGTATTAATTTTTAACTATTTGGTACTCACATTTAGGGCAATATAGTAACTGTATAATAATATTTAAACCTGTTCTTTTTAATTTGTCGGACCAGTGATTTTTGTTTTGGACCAGTGATTTTTGTTTCGGACCAGTAAGATTAGGAAAGTGCTGGTCTGCTGGACTAGTAGGGGTTTTTTTTCCAATTTCTAACGCTGCTCAACACCCCTTAGTCAATGAATTTGAACACACCAAATAGAAGAACAGGAGAAAGTTTTTTCAACAAATCACTTCTTGCTACAAAGAAGGAATCTGAATTCGGACATCAAAGGAGCCTATTTTTTATATAGATTAAGCGAATGCAGGAAAAATATGAATCTTACTTGTCCTTTTTTGAAAAAATTTGGAAGAAATTTCATTGCATTTGAGCGAATGCAGGCAATGTTTTCATACTGCCCTGGGTTCTGTATCCTAAGGGCTTTAATGCGTTCCTGGACATATTCTGAAACTTTAACACGGATTTCCAAACCCAGCATCAAAGACTCAGGAAATAATGGAGAAAGCTCCACTAAAATAAAAGAAACTTTTTTAAAAATAAGCACACAGAGAAACAATCATTACAGACATTAATCTTACTGCAGGATGCATTTCTTAAAATGTTTGAGTGTTTGAAAAAATGGAACACAGGATAGGGTACTACCCCCAATACTTGCTAAAGCTCACCAGCACATCAACATCATAATACAGTAATGAAATTTCCAACTAAACTAAAATTGAACAATTACCAAGCAATCCGCCATATCCACAGCCAACATCAGCAAACTCCACCTTTAGCTTTGGTGCACCAGTATTTTCTTCAAGCAGCTTAGGGTAGTAGGGAGTCCAATCCATGTCAGCAGGTATTAAGGGACTGCAAAATTATAAAAGCACATTTGATTATTTCCTAAATATTTATTACACTAAGCAGCTTAATTTTCAATTTCATCCCCGAGAAAAAAGGTCTACCCACAGTCTCCCACCTAATCAGTTCATGATTAAGCATCTGAGATTTATTTGATACCTACAGTAAAACCTCACAGAGCGACTCACTAGCAACCATTTTTTTAAGGTGCAGATTTTTCTCTATTCTCTTAATGGGATTTTGGAATCCTACTAAACAACAACTGGTAAATTTCCAAAACCCCTGTCAGCAACTGGTTTTCCCAATTTTCACAAAAAGTTTTTCTAGCGGTTTTAAAGCTAGGAATGGAAACAAACAGTATCCCATTCAATAGACTTTCAATAAGCACTGCAGGTCCTCCACAATGAAAAGGGTGATATTCGTCAAGAACTGGGAACTGGCCGAATGGCAGCTGTTAACTAGAGAAGTTTCCAAGTTAGTGGTCCCTGTAAATGAAATCTGTTCCAAAATTGCAAACTATTTTATAAAACAGTCATATTGATGACAACATTAAATGGTACTTACATATTATCCCGTCGACCGTTCAACGACCATCTAATTCAGCCGCACAGTTTATAGTAAAGTCAATGGGATTTGACAACGTTTTCGGATTAAGCGACACGGTCGACGGAATAATACGCAAGAACCCATTAAAATTTTGGCGGCAAATAATTATTTGATTTTAAATATTTTGCAACTAACAAAGGGAAGGATAACCGAATGGGGTACAATTCCGTTAGAGTCCGGTTGTTAGAATTGGTGTTAGAGTCACCAATATCCAAATCGCTATATCCAAATATCAACAAATTTTTCTGACTTTTATTAATAAACAGAATAGTTATTGATCTAATTAAAACTAAACTCATCGGCGCAACAGCCCAAGTGGGCCAAGGCCTACGATGCCCATCTTCGTTCTCTTGACCGTGGGGCCCTGGGGTGCAAGGCATATGTCCCGGTTAGGTGGTCAGTCTAACGCAAGACCCTCAGTGTTTAGTTCCCAAGCACGCTTGGTCCTCAATTTATCGACCCACTCAAGGGATGAAAGGTTGAGTCGACCTCACCCAGGAATCGAACCCCAGACCTGTGGCACGGAAGAGCTATACGCTACCACTGCGCCACCGGGCTTCTATTGATCTAATTAAACATTTTAATTCAGGAGTTTGAAACTATTTATGAATATTTCTACTTTTTGTTGTCTAAAAGAACCGGGCGATATTTAGAGGGAACTAACGGAATTGAACCCCGAATGGTACCGAATTTAGTAACATAGTATTGGGTATAAGAAGAATAAATGATCAAGCAATTATGACATGAGAAATTATGGACTTACTACTCCATATTATGATCAGCTATAGGATTCGAATGTGCTCTTTGACGGAAATATCTTTTTTGAGGTAAATGAACACTCTCCATGATTTATTAAAAGGTAATTATATCAGGTGACAGAACAAGAAGAGAAAGGCACATGGATTTCAACATTTACGATAAATCCAAAATGTTTGTATACAAATACCGACTAACGAGATCAAAAGAGTTGCCAAACTGTAGAAACAAAGAAATTAAGGAAGTTTTAAAAACAACCATGAATAATTTCCTATTTTATATTTTTTTATTTTGATTTATTTCAATTGTAGTATGTTGTTGTGATGTGCATCGTAATGTCAATAATTTTATGTTTACCTATTCACATCCACAGTCTAGAGAAGTAACAAAATAGCAGAAGTAGTAGGTTGAAATAACAGAAGAAATTTAGAAGAAATTTTGAATTTATTTGAAGAAAATTATTCAAAAGTCTTAAAAAGAGACAAATGATTACAAAGAAAGGCTATTATTTCCTTTTTTTCTTCAAGTAATTACAAAAAAATACATATTTTCTACCACTCCTTCACCATGGAACTGTTACTTTAAAAATAACAGCAGTTTTGAACTAAAATAACATTGAGGAAAAGCAAAAATACACCAACTAAACTAAAATAGAAACAAAATGGTGTTTAATAACATCTTCTTAATATCTTATTTCAGGTTTTTATCACTAAAATCTATCATTTAACTACTTAAAAAAGAAATATAAAAATAACAGCTACTAATAGCAGTTAAAAGAATAGCTAGATAGAAATAAGATACTGATAACAAATCTATCTACAAGTAATTTTCCAAGTTTCTCTAGTATGTGCCGTTTACATGAGCCAATTACCCGGGTAAAAGGCGGCTCTTACTCCTCTTTTCTACCCGGCATTCCCTACGAAGGGAAAAAGATAGGAAAAAGCCGGGTAGGATTCAATCCTAGTCAATTGCCGGGTAGTACCCTCCTTTCCCATGATGCATTTCGTGTCCCATCCCACACTACCTTGCGTGTTGTGTAGTCCGCCATTTAATTGTTTGTGTGTGCTCTGTTGATTGTTTTGATATAATTTGTAATGGACATCAATAATGTAGAAAGTAGCAAATGCAGTTGGAAATGTGAAGATAAAACGTTAAGTTTAATAAACATCCATTTAATTTTTAAGACAAGCACAACTTACAAACATGAAAAACGGAAATCAAAACAATGGATGGTTAGCAGCCATCAAACTCAGTATAGAGGGCGGTAGTGAAAATGAGTCTTTAAGCACTTCCGGGTTACATTTTGGCATCTTTTCAGAGCGCCAGCAACCGCCAATGTGCGCCAGTGTTTATTATTTACGTATGTAAAAACTTATTTTTCGGATATATACTGAGATATTTACTAGGTATTTTACATCTATGAGCATATATTTCAAGTTAAATAATCAAGATATCAACTAAATAACCAAAATACTTGTGTAACGAAACTACAGAAACAAAACGTAAATACCGCCAAATTGAGCGATAATCGTAAAATCTAGCAACCCATTCGTATTAAAGTTAATCTAATAATATTTTTTGTGATTAAGTTGATGGATAGAAAGCTGAACGAAATTACTAAGCTCATCATTATCCTATGGATGATACTATTTGGAAAACATTTAAAACTGTACTTTAATCAAAAATTATTTGAGAAAATGAGCCTGTTTACGCCTTTTTCCCATAGAAAACATAAGCGGAGGGATACACCGGAACTATCACTAGAGTTAAAAATGTCGGACTGTTTGTTGTTGTTTACATCGGTTAACCGTCCATAAACATTGATGGAATTGAAACAATGTTGCCAACACAATTTTGTATAATTGTATAAGTGTTACTAGTAAATAAACAAAATATTCAACAAATAATACAGGATTACTTTCATACATCTTCGCAGGTCTTCGGTAAGCAAATCTGCTATCATCCGTTGATTTTTTTTGCATATATCGCCAACGCTCTTTTAAAATTCCTTTTGATGCTTCTTGCAAGAACAAAAATGAGCTATTTGTAAACAAACTTGGAAACCATGGAAACAGGCAGATCACTTTTCTTTCTTACCACGTGACCGAGAAAAAGCCGGGTAAGATCATGTCTCATGTAAACGCCTTCAAATTTCGTTACCCGGGTAGAGTTGGAAATTCCCTTCAACCCACTTTTTACCCGGGTAGCATTTTTCCCATGTAAACGGCACTAAAGTGCCGTTTACATGAGCCAATTACCCGGGTAAAAGGCGGCTCTTACTCCTCTTTTCTACCCGGCATTCCCTACGAAGGGAAAAAGATAGGAAAAAGCCGGGTAGGATTCAATCCTAGTCAATTGCCGGGTAGTACCCTCCTTTCCCATGATGCATTTCGTGTCCCATCCCACACTACCTTGCGTGTTGTGTAGTCCGCCATTTAATTGTTTGTGTGTGCTCTGTTGATTGTTTTGATATAATTTGTAATGGACATCAATAATGTAGAAAGTAGCAAATGCAGTTTGAAATGTGAAGATAAAACGTTAAGTTTAATAAACATCCATTTATTTTTTAAGACAAGCACAACTTACAAACATGATGAAAAACGGAAATCAAAACAATAAACATTGATGGAATTGAAACAATGTTGCCAACACAATTTTGTATAATTGTATAAGTGTTACTAGTAAATAAACAAAATATTCAACAAATAATACAATATTACTTTCATACATCTTCGCAGGTCTTCGGTAAGCAAATCTGCTATCATCCGTTGATTTTTTTTGCATATATCGCCAACGCTCTTTTAAAATTCATTTTGATGCTTCTTGCAAGAACAAAAATGAACTATTTGTTAACAAACTTGGAAACCATGGAAACAGGAAGATCATTTATTTCTTACCACGTGACCGAGAAAAAGCCGGGTAAGATCATGTCTCATGTAAACGCCTTCAAATTTCGTGACCCGGGTAGAGTTGGAAATTCCCTTCAACCCACTTTTTACCCGGGTAGCTACCCGGGTAATATTTTTCCCATGTAAACGGCACTTAAGAGTGCCGTTTACATGAGCCAATTACCCGGGTAAAAGGCGGCTCTTACTCCTCTTTTCTACCCGGCATTCCCTACGAAGGGAAAAAGATAGGAAAAAGCCGGGTAGGATTCAATCCTAGTCAATGGACTCTAACCGCCTATCTGGTTCGAGACTTCACGGAACCAACACGTGACCTACAACTGAGCTTGCGATTGGTCACCACAGATACTACACTAGTAGATCTACTAGTGTAGTATCTGTGGTAACCAATCGCAAGCTCAGTAGGTCACGTGTTGGTTCCGTGTGACGTCAGACGGTTAGAGTCCATTGCCGGGTAGTACCCTCCTTTCCCATGATGCATTTCGTGTCCCATCCCACACTACCTTGCGTGTTGTGTAGTCCGCCATTTAATTGTTTGTGTGTGCTCTGTTGATTGTTTTGATATAATTTGTAATGGACATCAATAATGTAGAAAGTAGCAAATGCAGTTTGAAATGTGAAGATAAAACGTTAAGTTTAATAAACATCCATTTATTTTTTAAGACAAGCACAACTTACAAACATGATGAAAAACGGAAATCAAAACAATAAACATTGATGGAATTGAAACAATGTTGCCAACACAATTTTGTATAATTGTATAAGTGTTACTAGTAAATAAACAAAATATTCAACAAATAATACAAGATTACTTTCATACATCTTCGCAGGTCTTCGGTAAGCAAATCTGCTATCATCCGTTGATTTTTTTTGCATATATCGCCAACGCTCTTTTAAAATTCCTTTTGATGCTTCTTGCAAGAACAAAAATGAGCTATTTGTAAACAAACTTGGAAACCATGGAAACAGGCAGATCCCTTATTTCTTACCACGTGACCGAGAAAAAGCCGGGTTAGATCATGTCTCATGTAAACGCCTTCAAATTTCGTTACCCGGGTAGAGTTGGAAATTCCCTTGAACCCACTTTTTACCCGGGTAGCTACCCGGGTAGCATTTTTCCCATGTAAACGGCACTATAATCTACCTGTAGGGAGACATTTTTAACGACACTTTCACTATTTTTAGAATTATTTTTACAACATGTTATTTTTAAAGCAAGTAGCAGTGGTGAATGAAACTGAAACACAGGAAATACAGTCTCCGGCAATAAAAAAATTTCCACCGACTGTAGTATCAACATTTGTAGTACAGTGGCATATTTTAAGACCTGGGCACATGTATACATACAGCTCTTAAAATGTGTCCACCCGGTAACAAACTAACGATACTAGGGCTGAAAGTCAGAAATTTTATTTTTTTGACGATAGGAAAGGACTAAATTTACCTTACCCCATATCCTTTCAAAAATTACAATATATTCTTTTCAAACATCTCTTACTTTAAATTTGATCCAGCATATTAGAAAACAGAAATAGTTACTCTTTAAAATGTTTCTTTAGTTAAGTGGAAAATTTCACGAACCTATATTTAAAAAAAAATTTTGTTTGAACTGGTAAAAAATTTTTGCAAATCGATTAAAAATATCAATTTTAAACTTTTTGTCTTTTTTCAATGAAAATTTTAATTTTTTAATTTTTCTGAGAAGTCAACTAGTTTCAAACACACAAGTTTCAAAATTTGAAACTAGTAATTAATAATTATTTTTAAAAATGTGTCGTGATCGTGAACCCCCTGAAACAAAAAGTAATGGAACAACTGGCTCAAGTTTGATACATCATTTTTTTAAACCTAGTTTAAAATAAAGGTTGATTTAAAACTAACACCGTATTCTGCTAACATCTCGGGGCAAACAAATGCTTGGTAAGACAGGTAGGACTAGGAATGCTCTTTCTCCTGTTCCTTGTTTTTTTTTTCTCCTTTAATGAGACACGTAAATCTTCTTGAGACTATCTTAATGTCTTATCTTGATTTATTAATGTTATTTTAATTCTATAGTGAAGTTTAAAAAACAGATAGTTCTGATGTAACTGGGACAGTGCTTCCCAAATCGGGGCTCATTGGAAAAGGGGTGACTTAAAATCTTAAAAATGAACTCGTCTATAGCTTCATGTGACTGTCGGTTAATAAATATTCACAGAAAGTTTCTGGAAAAGGGAGCTTACCCAGCTTCCCCTTTTATCCCACTCACGCTGTTAAATCGAACTTTTTCGTATTAAATGTTTCCTTAGAGTAATCTAAATATTTGATTAAAATTATTCAATTTCTTTTAAGCTTTTATTTGTTTTGAAAATTAACTCTTTGTGTTCAGAATATAATTTTAATAAAACCTCTATAACCTCGAGTTCCTTCAGTAAAAGAAATTCATCCTTAATGTAAAAATTGCATTTATTTTACATAGAAAAGAAGGAGCAAAAATTTGTAATATCAAGAAAAAGACATGCCACGGAAATAAGTTGAGAACACTTTCCTAATTTAAAAGTTTTCAACCAACGCATATTCACTCATAATAAAAAATTGAGGATTGAAAATTTAAAGAGTACTTTCATTAAGCAACATTTTTTTGTGGATTCAACAACCATTCTTATTTCGAACTCCGCATTTGATCGTGCATCATCTTGGAAAATTTCTCATTTCGATTCGGCAAAATGTGAAAACATTCGAACTTCATCGCGTTTACCCTTAATTGAAATTTGGAACAGTTATTTTTTCCACGAACGAAGTTCGAGCAAAGCAAGGGAGTATCCGGAATGGATGTACTTCCATATTCCAGGGAAAACTAGGGGAGACCTTCTTTATAAAGGGACTGACGGTGAACGGTACCAGGACTCTTGGCAATTCGTGTAAATCTGAAGAGCATATTCCCTGTTAAGGTAAGTAACGTTTCTTTACATTTTCAAACATATTATTTTGTAAGAAGAATGTTTTTATCAGTTTCTTGTAGTGCATCCAAAAGTTGCGACTTACATTTTCGAAACTATCATTATAGTTTTTCGAAACGTAATTTAAATAGTAGTAGATGAAACAAAGTTAAATTTAAATATCAGATAATTTCATTGTAATTGTCCCTTTCGTATAGCAAGACAAACGTTTAAACTATTATCCCTAAAAGTCGCGTAGGTCAAAACAAAAACTAAATTTGTGAGACGTGCATGTATTTATATCTTTTAATCCTTCCCTTAAATGTATAATAACTTCATATGTCAGCAGTACGGTAATTAGTGCACCTCTAAACATGACAATTTATCAGAGCAAAACAGACAAGGTCGTGGTTATAGCAAGTAAAAAAAGTTCGAGGGGGAAATATTTTTATAATCCTTTTATATAGTAAAAGAAAGTAATATCTGGGACTTTCTAGAGGAGATATCCTGAAATTCCCTCCTCGACTAGGCCCCTGAACCAGTGGCGAGTATAGAAATTTATTTCGAAAGAGGTCCAAATATTCTCTAAAAATTTAGTCTCTGTCAAGCTAGATTTTCGCATCTGGAAGAGGATTATTCTTAAGCCTCCATATTTAATAGACTGAACAGAGACCTCTTTACTAAAAATCTGGAATCCTAGATATACGATAGCCACTTTTTTCTGTCCAGCTCATTTACATCCTTACAATTATTTGTTCTCTTCAGATGGAGATCGTCCTCATGTTGCTGAGCGTTCTGCCCGTGCTTATGGCGCGGTCCACTCACTTTTGTCCTCCCACGTTCGTGGACTGTTCTTGCGAGGATGCCGAAGATTCCATCGTCACCATAGCTCTGAACACGTGAGTCACCTTTCTGAATCATCGTGTTTAAAAACAATGTTCAATTCTCATTATAGGAAGAGAAGGAGGTTTCAAATACAGTGGCACAGTACCTTTTTTTATTTAATCCTTATACAGAGTGCCACAAGTTCACCCTAACTCTTCTCGGCCAGATTCTTTGCGTGGAGTACATAAAAATTAGTTTTCGAGAAAATCGCGACTTAAAAGTACTATATGACATCAAATCCGGTACGCGGTTGATAAATGGTTATGAAAATCAAAACCATCATACCTATGGCTACTTGGCATATGTTTAAGGACTACGATAAAAAATATCCACAGCGCATAAGCGAGGTTACGCATGCGCATGCTGTGGATGAAATAATAAAGTTTTTTTAATGAAACTATGAAGGCTAACATGGCAAGTACGGAGCATCAGCGAAATTAAAAGTTCTTTACTGAGGGTAGAATGTGGATTAACTAGTTAGTTTTTGTATTACTTGTTTTTGCCGGAACTAAGTTCCTACTTTTACCAGTTTTCTTTGCTTTTTTTTTCTTTAAAATATTTTTTATAGTATGTGTAAATTCCACTAGTCCTAAATAGATAACCGAAAAGGCTTAACTTTTTATCCTTAATAAAGTCCTGTATCGAATGTGACATCATTTTTCGGAGAAGAAAAAAGAGCCTACGAGTCTTAGAGGTACTGGAATTTTGATGTTGTTGTTGTCTTATGCCACTTGGAATATCCAAGCTCCATCCGCAAAGCGGATAGGATTTAAGGCAAAGGGGGTGCGGCTCCTGAGGAAGTGAGGCCCATGAAATGGCAGGAGTCCGACTTAAGCCTCGGATGATAGATGTCGCCACCATCTATCGCCACCTCCACAATTTTGCCATGTCTCTGAAGGGGAGGGAAATAGTCTCCAGACACCTAGACCCGTGGTAAACTGCGCCATGACGGACCACAGGACTTTCGGACCCACAGACCACGCAAAGAATCAGGCTGAGTAGAATTTGGGTGGACTTGCTGAAATATCCAATACTGCACACACGACACTACACACCCTCACCTCGTATACAATATTAAAAGAAAAAAATCTCAGATAGAATCTTTAATTTTTTAATGTTAATTTGATCTTCCTGTGTACCTTCTCTTTATTGGTTATCCATCACCCACCTGTATCCCTCCTTCCAGCTCTTCAGTCATCGATGACGCCACGGGCATGCCCAGGTGCGTAGTGGACGTCGACCCCCTGGAGGTGTGCGAGAGACGCAAATGCTTCATCATCCCGAACGACAACTTCGAGTCCCTCTTCAAGAGTGAGTATCCCCCTCATGGTAAAGCTCGTCCATTTTAAATTGGAGTTACGTATCCACGACCAGATGTGAATACGTACTGGGGACCAAGATGTCGAAAAAGGGACGAAACTTGGACCTTTTTGCTTCCTTGGATATTTACTTGTTAGAAAATCTCATTCAGTGGTACCACAGATTTTAAGTCTTAGAATGTTTTACAACAGCCCAAGAGTAAACATATTTTGGATAAAGCGGACAAGTTTTGAACGTTTGTACTATGTGTGAGTTTAGTATTCCTTCTTTTATGTGTTGTCAGAGGCAGAGGAATCTCTAATTTCAAAATATTTGATATTTCAGAAGGAAGAATCATTTCTCCATCCAATTCTATCGATTCCGACTACGAGGATTTCACTTACCTCTCAAAGTCAGGTAAGAAAATTTATAGGTATTTTTAATGCATGAAGCAATACTGCAATACTTGTATTTTTCCGTGTACCAAAAGCGCGAGGCCGTAGGTAGGACTTACGAAGCACTATAATGAAGTTTCAGTGTAACATGCTTATTGAAACTTCATGATAGTAATGAATTTTTTTTGTGAAATTTTTAAATACACAAATCCTGAAAATATATCTTTCTGAGAACACTTGAACTTGTTTCTTCTAGAAGGTGGTTTGAACTCGTCGATTCACGAGGAGTACCCTGTTCAGTACAAATACCCAAGAGCATGTAAGTTCCTTTTCATTTACACGTTTTAAATGGAGATTTCAGGAGCTGCCCTGGAGATAGTTGGAGATAGAGCAACGCAAACTGCCCTTACTAGACTCATTAGTGGTCATATTAAATCTCTCGCCTTTGACCAGGGGCGCAAGACTTTTTTGACATGTGGTAAATGCAGCTCAGCCCCGGCCTCCCCTAGTCATCTTCTTGCTTGCTTGGGGCTGGATAAGGCTGATTTAAAAGAGAATCCAGTCCAGGTCATGGACTTTTTGAGGGTGTGGAATCTTTTGGACCTGGTCTAGTCTAAATCTAGATCAGGGAGAATAAGTAACAACAACAACAACAAATGGAGATTTATTTATTTATAATTTTCCAGCAATTGCTCTCTCGACTTTATTGTTCGTATAATGTGCGTGGAGCCAAGCTTCCAAATATACATGGCTTATTTCTAAGTAGTCCCTATTGGTAATATTTACTAGACGTAGGTGTTACTGTATAGGTGCACGTAACGTAGTACTTTCTTAAATGAAACAACCTAAATTTTAAACAAAAAACACTACAGAAATAGTTAGTCGATAGTTTTAAATTGTGGTTTGGAGTCACTCATAAAGTATTTTTTTCGCTTCAGCTCGAATGACGGAGGGTCTGCTTCTCCGCCAGAGGAGACAAGCTGGACAGTGGAACCGTCCTTGTCAGGTGCCCGAGCTTGCGAACGCAGAGGTGACATGCTGGAAATGGCCTAACTACCAGTAAGTGAGGATAATAATCCTTTAGATGGCATTGAAAAAAGGCTGGCCCAGGCGAACATCGAATTGATGAAGATTTTTTTTAACTATTTTCAATGCTAAAATAGGGGGTTGGTGTATTAATAATAAGATCTACCAATCTCGCAAAAATAGCAGTTATTTTTCGGCGGTCAATCGAGCAAAAGCTGTAAATCGTTATTATCACATAATGCATAAAAATACGCAGCATTTTTCGGCGTAAGCACCGCACTACGGCAAAAAGGACGGATATGAACACAAGTTCTTTAGAAGCGCCTTACGCATTTTCTAAATTATTCCACTTTGTAAGATTTCTAACACTTAAGAATCAATCAGAGTGTTTGCAGAGCGACTGGCAAGCCTATATATTTGGAATATCAATTATCTAGCAAACCAATTGAAGCTCTCGTTCATATCTTACGAAGTGGAATTTGGGAAGTATGCAATGCATACCTCTCTTAAAAAAGGGGAAAATGATTCACATAATGCTATCATAAATGCGAATTTCAAAATCGAGAAATATGCGTATAATATTAATTATCAATGACAGCATTTAAAGTTACGTAATTAATATATTTTTTAAATTAACTTATGTAAGGGCATGATGGAAAAATTTTATATCTTCTTATAAAATTTGAAAATTTAAGGCAATTTTTTGAAGAAAAAACTTTTTGTTCTATAAAAAGATAAGCTTATAATCGGACAACTTGGTTATCAATTTAACAATATTTTTTAAATTTCTATCGGTATTACGGTATAGATTCAAAAAGGAAGACATAACTTTTGGATACTTATAGCCCGAGATCCCCCTGTATTATTACAGCTAATATCCAAAAATATTCATACTGGAAATTTCGCCTTTTTCACAGAACATGCAGGCAGCAATGCATTTACGGCTATGGAATACCCTCGAGAACTGGCACCACCACTTCAAAACACTACAAATGTAGAAATTCTGAAAATCAATGGCATCCAACCAACATGATCGATTGTAAACGTGAGTATTAACTAATTAGTAGTGATATTTGAATATCGAGAACTTATTGGTACGAATTACATCTAACGGCATTTTTCGAACCAAGGTATTTAATTCTCCACACAGGAAAGTTTCAAACTTTATTTTAAAACGTTTGGTATAAATATTTCATAAATTCGAAGAACTTCTGACTTTTCTAAATTTAAATTTATTAATGCGTTGACTAACCCAAGCTGAACGTCAGTAACTGCTGTGTACTAGGATTGTAATGACTCAAAACAACTGAAAAAATAGTTAAGCAAATATTATGCTGGAATACAATGCCAAACAATTAATACGTTGACTGCTAACTACAAGATATATCTCGTAAGTAGTTTATTTCCCCAGAACGCCAACCACGAGTTAATTCGTCCCTTCATTACTTGCCATATTTGTACACGCCCGTAACCAGACTTTTGTTTCGGGGGGGGGGGATTTTGACTCAAATATTTTCTGAGGTACCTCCTTACGGGTACTTTTATATGTTAAGTTTTAGGTGACAGCACTGGATTGAAATTTTGATGCTCTACATTTCAAAATTGTTTAAACAATATGAATTCGAAGTAAAAGAGGGGTCTGGGGGTCCTCCCCCAGAAAATTTTTGGAAATTTGCCCCTCAAAAGAGTGTTTTAGCTCATTTCTCACACCCATAGAGCACCACTCATTGTAAGCGGCCGAATTTTCAAGGTAAAAAGAAGGTATATTGTAATAAATGGCGAAATGTTAAGAGGGTTTTTAGGTTCCTACTCCAGAAAATTTTTTGAATTTTTCCCCTAATAGTGGCATTTTAACTCATTTTGAGACATATTAGGTAACATTAAAGAGGACCAATCCTTGTAAATCACACAAGTTTGAAGGAAAAACCGTATACTTAATAGATTTCAAAATTTTGAGGGGGTTTGGGGGTCCTCCCCCAAAAAAATTTTGGAAATTTTACCCTTAAGTAGGGTTTTGACTCATTTTGAGACCCTTTGGGTTATACACGAAGAGGATATCGCTCCTTGTGAGACATAATTTTCAAGAAAAATAGCAGTATAAAAAGCAAGTCCATTCAAGCAGAATCATCAATAAATTTTTTATGTTTTGTGACAATTTTTAATAATCTAACAAACATGATTAAATCAAATTGGCTCTTTAAGAGCGGAGTTGGGAAATATTCCGTGGCGGTCAGCGTGTTAATGGAAAGTTTATCATGCCTCTAATTACCCTATCCGAGAATATTCGAAATTTCCTTTAGTTTTTAGCCTTTTCTTCCGTCTAATGCGTATTTGAGAGCATTGGTTTCTCCGCAGCATACGCGCACTGCCGTTTGGTGCTGACGGCCCCAGGAGAACTGAGCTGCACCGAACCCGGAACCGGACCGGCCGTTTGTGAGGTCTTCTGCGAAGAGTACGACGACAGGCCGGCAGAGAAGCACCAGTTCGTGTGCGCGGTGGAACAGAAGCAAGTCTACGTTCCCCCCTGCACTACTATGGACAAGACAGGTAACGGAAAATGAGGGTGGCCCAATGGGCCACGCGTATTAATTAATGGGCCACTGGCCCATTAATTAATACGCGTACGAGATTTCAGTACGAGAGAAACTGGATCCAAACAGGTGGCCAGCACGCTGTCCCCTAGAGAGGAGGGTGACATTCGGGAAAACAGTCTCCCTACTCCCGGGTTGAAGTTCTACACCCTGCTTCCTGATGGGTATCGACTGACAAATCCATAAAATTTTCAAAAAGTTGAGAAATAGTAAAGACATGGTTATTTTTTTATAATCAATGATAAAAATATTTGCAAGTTATTGAGGTTATCTCTCTCTACACAAGTGATGTTTTCATGAATTATTATTAATTATGTTTTATTACTTTACAGTGAGTATAATCAGACCTCCAGCAATACCAGCAGCAGTGCCAAAGACTGTTTAATTTTTGCATCATGTTGTATATGTGCTTCCAATGAATTTTGTGATTATCTTTCAAATAAATACGTGTTAATAAATATTGTTATTAATGTTATTTAAGGCCGTAATCACTATTAACCTAACCTTGAAATCAAAACATCTATTAGTATTGAAGAGGGAAAATAAGTTTTGAGCCAACCACAGAGTTGTCGAAAAAGCTTGATTCCAGGTTAACCTTATAGGTTAGGGATGAATAGGGCTGTCAGTAGTAGTTGCTTTTACACAACATGCTATTTACAGTAATTATTTTTGAAGAAGAATCGCAGAGCCCTTTTTACTACCAACTTCGGTTTTAGGACAAGGTTTCTATTTTGGTTTCATATACCCCAGTTTAGAAAAACAAATTGCTTTTCTAAATTTAATGATTTTATAAATCTACCTTAATCATTTTCAAGGAACCTTTTCAAGAACAGTCGTCACACACAACATAATGCTCTAAATTGCAAGGGTTCTCAGACTTTTTTGAACATCGCGATCACCTCATCGACCCACCTCATCTTCATAATTTTTTTTCAGAGAAGAACATTTCATTTAAATCAGTGTTTCTAAATCCTATGCACCCCGTTAGTCCATTTACCCAACTATTTTTCGTAATGACATGCACGCATTGGTGGTCAAATATAGATTTCCAGAAAAATTAAAGGCAGGTAGATTTTAACTTTAGCATATCGAATTGTTAAAAGAGTTTTGTCGATAACAACCCACATTGAAAACTGGGGGTCTTGGGGGAAAATTTTGCAAGTTTGATTACTTAAAAATAGGTTTCAACTCGTTTTTAGTAATCTGAGGTAATTTTCAACAACAAATCTTTCTCTAAGAAATTCTCAAAATTTGCAATTGTTCCCCGTTTGCGTAAATTGAATTATTTTTATATCTTATTTGAATTAACCATCAAATTTTGCATAATCAGCATGTATTAAAATGACACACGTTTTTTGCTTGTCCTCTGGTTTTCATACGGAGTAAATTCTTTTAACTGATGGTTGGCTGATAAATTTTTGAAATCAACATCACGTTCGAAGATATTATGAAAAAATATATTTAAACAAAACTTCAAAATATTGTCACGACCCACCAAAAATTGACTTGCGACCCACAGTTTGGGAAAAAGGCCTCCAAAAAAGTTCAAAGCATATAAAACTTCAAATTCCTTGAAAAAAAATAAGAGGCCAAGAGAAATACGTGGAATTAAAGGCGTTGAAGTTGTTCAAAAAATTGGCACCTATAGGATTTATTCCCATACGAAAAGTTAAACTCAACGTACCATTTTCCCACTCGGGTGCTAAAAGTGGCCCTTAGATGTGACGCAAAACGTGCACTTTTTATTACTAGGACACTATATAGAACCTTTGGTGTAAATTTTAGCCAAACCAAATATGTATATCACCACAACTGTACCTCACTCTGAGAAAATCCACACGACTCGCGTATGAAGGCACGTGTAATGACTCAGACCTCTTTAAAGTATAAGTATGACCCTGCCGGAGGTAGTAGTAGTTAGTTCTCTTTTAAAATATAAGCCCGGTGAGGGCTTCCAAAAATTGCCTATGCCAACCGTAAGGCTGACATGGCGGGGTATTGGGAAAAGTTTTCAACTAGCAATAGTCACGCCTCGGTAGAACCTCACTGGCTATGACACTGCTCCTGCGCAAAGCTAAAGAAATTTCAAATTTTAAGTGTTTTTAAAATATAATATGTCTATAAAAAGTGGTGACTAAGCACTAATCTAGGAATATTGAATCTAGGAATATTGACTTAATTTTACTTAAACTATATAATTTTATAATTTCGTGTCAAATCATCTAAATGCCTTTAATACATTAAAAAATGTACGACAGTTTGAGTTTGACTCGTTTGACTATCCATTTTAAATTCGCGCCATCTAGTAGTCATCACTTAAACATTTCTTTCATTGGCGTTGGATGTGTTCGCGTTGTAGTTATGATTAGGTTATTTCAACGAGTTTATAGTACTATTTCCTTTATATTTTTTCCATCTATCTATTAGATTAATTCAGAGATTATAAAGATTAATTTAATTAAAGATTAATCAAATTCAATTATATTTGTTACTTATTTTTTTATTGATCGTACATATTTTCTTAATTTAGTCCAGGCAATCTGTGATAATAACAACTCGGACAAAATCGGATCGCGGGAACTTTTAATTTTTTTTTTTAAATTTTTAAAAAATGGCCGAAAAAAATTTCAAAAAATCAATTAATAGTAATCGAGACTTATGATACATGTTTATAGGCTAGTTTTCAGTGCTGAATACGAATTTTCCATTTAAAATTTTTAAAAATTAAAATATCGATTTTTAAAAATTATTTGAAAAATTGGATATTTGAAAAATATAAAATATCGCTCAAAACCACAAAATACTAAAATTGGAAGTAAATCGGACAGTAAAAAGTTTAATTTTTTTCAAAATTTCAATTTTTTTGGCCTCAAAAATCGACCTTTTTTAAAATTCTCGTTACAAACTTATGAGGCATTTGCAAAGGTCGTTTTTCCATGGATATTGTAGTTATATAGCTATATAACATAAAAAAAGCCCAATGGATGATTAAATCATTAGTTAATTAATTAATTTATTAAAATAAACATTAAAAATACAGGTAAAATCATTCAATCAAATATAACAGAAAATATTTTTACAATATTCAGAGATTAATCATCTACAAAATAATTAAATTTGAAAGAGATAAAATATCCTTTAAAAAATTTAAATTTTTAACAAATTTAAAAATTTAAAATTTTTTTAAATTTTTAAATTTTGTAGTATAGGCATGTGATACATGTCTATAGGCTATATTTTAGTGCTGTTTATGAATATCAGGCCACCTTTCAATTTCAGTCAATTTGGTTGAAAATTTTCAAATTGACCCCCTAGAAATTCATATTGCCCCCCGGTAGGGCGTGCGCCCCACGTTAGGAAACACTGGTATAGAATGTAATGAAAATTTTAAACAAGAAAGCTATAACTCCACTATAAAACTCCACCCGTGCAAGGCCGGCCATATCATCTAGTAAATTACAAAATTTTCAAACGAATGCAAATACAACTCCAAGGAACAGGAGCGTCATTTCAGTTTTTGGTTGGGGGGGTGACTCAACGTCCTTTTTAAGGTACCCCGCCTTAACAAATACATTTAAACGTTAAGATTTATATAATTTAAAAATAATATCTGAATAAATAAAAATAATATCTGTATAACGTTAAAATTTTATAAAGTGAGGTTTAAGTAAAAATGGGGGGTTGGGGGTCAACCCCAGAAAAATTTTGAAATTTTGCCTCATTTTTACACCATTTAAGTTACATCCGAAGAGAATAGTTCTATGTAAACCACAGAATTTTCCAATGAAAAAAATGTTACAAACAAACGTCAAGGTTTCAAGAAGAGCCGAAGGTCCTCCCCCAGAACTTTTTTTTCTTTTTTTTTTTTTTTTTTTAAGAATTTCTCATTAAACTAGTGTATTTTCTCCTTTGCAGCTTTATTGGGGAACACCCACACGGAAACGCTTCTGGTATGAGGCGGAAAACATACAATACATATGTGAAAATTTAAAAGTGGGGTCTGGGGGTTCTCCCCCAGAAAATTTTAAAAAATTTGCCTTTTAAAGTAGTGTTTCAGATCATTTTGAGGCCCTTTGGGTTACATCCAAAAAAAACAGTTCCTTGAAAAACACAGAATTTTCTAAAGAAAAAAGTTATAAATGACCGTCATATTTTCAAGGGGGGGGCGGAGATCCCCCCCCCCAGTAAAATATTTTGAAAATTCCCCTTTAAACCAGTGCTTTACCTCCTTTGGGGTTTCAAACTCCTGCTTTCCAAATGGGCCCGCTTTTTGTAAGAGGGTTTTAACTGCTTTTGGGACTTTTTTGGGTTAAATCCGATGCTCCTTGTGGAAGTTACTGGGTTTTCAAGGGACTTGCAACAATTTTCCACTAAAGAGCTGAAACCACAGAGAAATATCCTAACAGAGGGTCCACGAGGCTATTTTCAAATGCGTTACTGATGTGAGGGCGCCACTCTAGATTCTGGAACGTATGCCGGCCGCTTAAATCTCTCGCCAAATTAGAACTTAGCGCATGCGCAAAAAGGTGTTTTCGATCTCCCATAGGCAGCCGGCGAACGATTCAGACTGGATCCAGACGCTAGTGCGTTTAGTGCGATCCCAGCGCCACAATTCTCCCAACCTGTAACAAGATGTCATGATTTTCGATTTCCATTAGGGCCTATGGCCGTGGACTCTCTGTTCTATCGCGGATAGCAAGCAGTACTACTCACAGAGTACTGAAATAACAGTTTATGGCGGGGCTTACCAAAGGATACAGATATTTAAAATTGTATAAACCTTGATAAACAAATTACCAAGTTCAATAAACTTAATCAGCGTTTAATATGAGCTGAAATAAGTTTTAAGTCTTAAGAAAATGGATTCTAAAGAACAGTTTAAAAAGAACAGGTTGTTTTTATTTTTTTGTTATTTTGTTTAGATGCGTTTTAGAACTTCATAGTTAAAAAATATTATCTAAACTCTATGAAACTTTAAATAAAGATTCCTTTTATAATATTTTTCTGAATTTTTATGCTTGAACCCCCAGGTTAGTTGAACCCCCATCAAAATATAGCTGCTACAAATACTAGTATTTATAACAGGTTTATTTTTATCATTATTTATTATTTTGATAAAACTTGGATGTTTTTAAAGATTCAAATATCGTAAAATGTGTTTCATTAAGTTTAAAAAGTTGTAGAAATGTGTTTTAATGGTTTTAATCAGTTGTTAAGGCAAATGAGGCAAACACACACATAAACCATTTTCCATCTCATCAAGCTGCAACTGCGCAGACGACCTAACCAACCAATGAAATTAATACTAGCATATGCTTTTGTTGTATTCTATATTTGTAGGTATTGCTGTTTTTAAATAAAGTGTTTTTTGCAAAATTATAGGTTGATTTCGTTTAAAAATTGCTAGAAAAATATTTTTAGACTACGAATTTCTTTAACAGTTAAATGCATACAGTTTTTGATTGATTCTGCACCCCACTCGGAGAACCGCGAAATAAATGTAAGCAAACCAGTTCAAACCGGTTACGGAAAGGAAGGTGAGATATTACTTTGAAATGTGATTGCAAATTCGAGCGTGGTTTTTGAGTTAGTGTTTTTGTACAAGATTTCGTGTGTTTATACAATTATTGACCAATAATCGTCTTTAAGGAATCCTGTTTTATAAGTGTGTGAAAAATTGTAATATTACATAGTTTGTACCCGTGTTCATACCTTGTCTTTGTCTACTTCGCAGTAGCTAAGCCCAGAAGCCTGCATTCTTTTAGAGCGTTCTTATCTAGTTTAGTAATGATTTGTAAATTTACTTTTTTTCTCTTTTGGTCAAGATTTCATTTTTTACATTAGATTTACTGTGTTTCTTTCGTACGTTTTATTTAGCGCGAAATTTGTTTATAACGACTCCAAACCTAATTAGAGATCTCGCAATCTTTGAACATTCTGTAGTCAATACATTAATTTTATTCATTTTTTCTCCACTGAAATCATTCTTTGTGCTTAATTTACTAATCCCTTTTTATTGTACTGGGTAATGAGTTGCAATTGCAATGTTGTCATGCTTTGTTGATGGTTGCGTTTGATTAATTCATTTGAACATTACTTGTCACGCTATTCATAGAAATCGTGTATCAAGTGGTTAGTGTTAGTTGAATTCAATCTATAATCATATAATGGTAATTAAATGCGGTGGTTATAGAGTTGTTTTATTTGGTAAGGAACCTTCATGGTGGTGTATTAATGCTGCAGTTGCAAGTCAAGATGTGTGTTCACATGTATTTTAAGTCTGAAATTGTTGAAGTGTAACGTGTAAAGAGACACATGACTAATCTGATTTTATTAAGATTTTGGGAAAAAAACTCGCTATATAAATGGCCAAAATATATTAGACAAATTTCTTTTTGACTATAATCTGAATTTGGTACAACTCCGTTAGTTCCTGCTAAATATCGCCCAGTTCTATAGTAATAGGTATACAAAGTATAAGTATTCTTAAATAATTTCAAATTCCTGAATTATAATGTTTATTTAGATCGATAACTATAAAGTTATTAATAAAAGTCAGAAAAATTTGTTGATATATTTGGATATAATGTGTCCAAAAGAACCGGGCTCTGACGGAACTGAACCCTGAATTTTATGTTACTGTAATAAGTCAGGAAATTAAATTATTAACATAACCGGACCTGGAAAAAGCTGTAATGTACCTAATGTATTGCTCCTATGGAGCTGGCAGGGGCTTCCCCCGAACCAGGTTCGGGCACTTTTTCCAGGTAACAGAACTTGAAATAAAATGCATCAACCAGGGGGTGCAGACTGCAGTGATAGCAGTAAATTTTAAGTGCATTTGGTGAAGAAAGTACACATATTTTTGACAGAACCCCAAAAGTGGTGATATGGGATAAGGGATCCCCTGGCGAAAAAGAAAAAATGTTATTTTTTAGCATTACTATTTGGTGCACTCACATTCAGTGCGATAGTTATTGTATAATAATATTTAAACCAGTCCTTTTTATTTGTCGGACCAGTGATATTTGTTGGGGAACAGTAAGATTGGCAAAGCACTGGTTTGCCGAACCAGTGTTTTTTTCCCCAATTTCTAACGCTGGTGTTATATACATCATTACAAAGCTTAAACTCTTTAGAATTAGTACAAACATTGATTTTTACAAATATCTGGTAAATTATTAGAGGAAATAAGCTGTAAAGCTTGATTTAGGTTTTTATCTAAAAGAGAAATAAAGTTGTATTCTCTTTGTAGGTTGACGGCTCATTCTTGGTGGTTTACATTGCTGTATCTTTAGAATCTCTTACTGAAGGTATTTTTGGGTCCTTCTAAGTTTTATTAATTGTGATACAAGTTCCTGAATAGTAATTTTTACTAGACATCCTCCTTTTAAAATAAAAGAGCTTTTAATGTTGTTTAGTTAGAATGTAACTCTGGCTGGGGGATAGTGCTTCAGAGAATATTCTGGGTTTTTCAATAGATTCTTCCAGGATGATACTTTTTTTGAAGTGGTTTGTAAAGATAGTCTAATGGTACATATTCAAATCACAAATCTAGTGTTTAAAGGTTTGTCCTTACCTCCAAATTTTTTTTGGTGTGTTGGTTTCATATTAATGTAAAGTAAATAGATACAGTAGAACCTAGATGGAGTGATCCCTTCTGGGACCAACAATATAAGGTCATTTAGTTAAAAGGACGTTAGGGAACGTACCCATACTATGTGACCTATTTTTTTACTGTTTTTGACCCCCCTCCCCCTTTGGTGACCACCCGTAGTATATGCCAAGACCCCCCCCTCCTAGTTTTACGTAGTAGTTCATAAATATGGTTTTCTATCATTTTTAGCAGACAGAAAGTTAAAAAAAAGTTAATTTGGCTTAATTTGTCTTTATTAATACAGCGCTTGCCTCGTGATGCCAAGGGTGTGTGCATACAAGTGGAAAATATATAAAAACTTATGTAAAAGTTATTGTAACAGTAAGTAAATTTACAAAAAAGTATTTTTTTTTTCTTTATCTTTTGACTACGTGACGAAACCCTAAGCCCCCTCCCCCCTGTGACCAGGCGTGGTATTTTGAAGACCCCCTCCCCCCCTAAACAGGTCACGTAGTATGGGTACGTTCCCTTATTCTGAATAAAAACATAACTATGATAAATAAAACATTCAGTACTTTTATTACTGTGAGTTGTAATGTTAGGGGTCGTTATATGGGAGGCTATAATATGGAATGAATAGATTCAGTTTTTTTTTACTCACACAAGGATCAGTTCAGGTGTGTGTCAGGCATATTTAGCATTTGTTGCTATGCGTCTTTGCCAAGTCATCATGGGTAACGTGGGTTGAAGCCTATTGACACGTCTTTCTACTAGGATTGAAATTCAACCCGCGTTTTTTATTTGTAAGGGAAGCAGAGTCAAAATACCGGCTTTAACCATCCTTTGATCCTGGTATTTGTGCCATATAAATGAGGCTATTGTATGATGGCATGAAAAAATTCTTAGCCTTCCCCTATTCAAATGTCTGGATCTGCCACTGTTAGCAAATTTTCTCCATCACATCATAAAATTTTTTTTCTGAGTAACTATAGAGGCTAACTCTCAGGTACGTCACATTATGTATTCTGTGTAATTGTTTAATACTTGTATGAGGAAGGACGTAAACCCTATTCGTATTGGTCAATTGCTTACATTGGAAGTCTTGCTAGATGGAATTGTTTTGTGTACAGGGCCAATCCATGTCAAGTGATTCAGAAAAAATTGAAATGGTCGCTCAACCATTTTATAATTAAATTATTTTTTTGTGTATTAATTCTCAAAAATTTCTTGTTTGATATTTAATTCCAAGTCAAGTTACAGGATTGTAAAAGTGCTTAGCTTAGTTCATGTTATAATTTATTAATGATAACATTCAATACATCATTGTTGCAGTTAATGTTTTTTCATTTTCTTCAAATATAGCATTTTTCAGGGTGATGTTACTACTATACTTGGAACTAAATATCAAGTTAATTATTTTTTCTGAATACATTACAGTAAGGTACACATTGTCTACAATACAAAACATTTGGAAAGTACTGATCTTTTGTGACTACTATGCCCATATGCCTTCGAAAATTGATAAATCATCATTTTTAAAGTTCAAATTTTAGATTAATTTTCAATATTTGGGACAAAATTCTCCTTAAATTTGTACCATGCATAATGAAGGCTGCATCTTCCTAAGTAAAATGGATTTTGTCGCATGAATTTAATTTAAGGTAAACCAGTTAAAAGTAAACCCTTATACAAACGCAAAACACAACTTCATAGAAATTCAAATATAGATAAAAAAAATTAAAACTTGTGCAGTGGTCTGTCCAGGGCAATTTTACTATACCATTTTATGGTACCTTCACAAATTCACCGTTTGATAAGTAGGTACTTCAACTTTTACAAAATACATTCTTAAGTTCTCTAGTAAGCTATATTTTCCTAACAGATAAATTTTTAGCCATTCTAGACTTTTTTTTGATGCTTTAAAATTATGTACATGATTTTTTAGGTGATCTTGCACCTAAATTTTCACAAATTTACAAAATTTTTGACAGATCCCCTGTATTTTTGGACTCTCTAAAAATAGAAGAATCAACACAAAAATAATTTTATTATAAAATGGTCAAGCAGCCACCTTTAAATCATTTGACAAGGATTGACCATGAAAATTCCTCTTGTAGCTACCCATCACACTTAAAGGTGGTTATTTTCATTTGTAGCCAATGTAAGAAGATCTCCTCTAACACCATGATATGATATGTAATACGGGGCATGAGATCCTTGTTTTTATTTCTTTTGGGGTTTTTAGCAAGATAGTTTCGAAGGTTTTCAATGCACCACAAAAGATATCCCAACTGATTTTAGTTCTTACTTTATTTGATGAAAGTGTCTAATCTAGTAAACTTTCTCAAAAATGTATAGATTGTAAGGAATATTATATATGATTTTTAATTCCTTAATGACAATAATTGGGCAACTTAGTGTAGTGTATTTTAGTTCTACTGGAAAAATCTAATGAAGTGGTCAGACCTGAAAAAAGTGCCTGAATCTGAGAACTTGGAAGAAACCAGCTCCAAATTTTAATTTTCAAATATAAGAATTGGGAGAAGTTTTAAAAAAGAGTTGAGATGTTATAGAAAAGATAACTACTTTTTCCTGGTTTGGCAGAGGTTTATTTTAGGGCTATATAATCTCTGGTATTGTTTATTGTGAACTATTCAATGCTATTTCATATTTTATTTTTCCAAATTTTTTATTACCTTTGTTTTAGTATAATTTTGAAAGTAGGTGATCAATTCAATGCCTTACCAATTAAAAAATTCCTATGGTGTTATTAATTTGAACTTACTAATTAATTTGATGTTAAAGGCAGAAAATTGTAAAATTCTTGGTCCTTAATTGTTTTAAAAAATTCGTACCTTACTACTGTAACATATTAAAAATACCTTAATTGAACCTAATTAGAGATGTGAGTCGAGAATATTCTCGGAGAACGAGAATATTCTGAGAATATTCTTGAGAATATTCTCCAGGGGCGAGAATTTTGAGAATAATCGAGAATATTCTATTTTTTGATTGATAAATGGAAATAAATGTAAAAATGTTTGATAATATGAAATGGTCATGTATTATTAGCGTTAGAAACCTGAAAATAATAACAAATTCAATGAAACTTACCATTTAAAAGCTACCCTACAGTTCAGAAAATATTCTCTGAACTGTAATTTCATTATTTCGCAAGATTTTTTTTTGGTACAATTCCGTTAGAGTCCCCGCTAAATATCACCAATATCCAAATCGCTAAATATATCCAAATATCAACAAATTTTTCTGACTTTTATTAATAAACTGAATAGTTATTGATCTAATTACACATTTTAATTCAGAAGTTTGAAATTATTTATGAATATTTCTACTTTTTGTTATCTAAAAGAACTGGGCAATATTTAGCGGGGACTCTAACGGAATTGAACCTTTTTTTAAATAAGTAAATTTTATTTAATACAAAATAAAATATTTTTTAAAATATTAGAAGCAAGATTTACTGGGAGAAAATACTCTGACATTTAAAAGAGGAGCCTAAATTATTTTCATATAGTTGTTAAAAGCAAATGTAATACCAATAGTTTGTTGTCTAACTGAAGGACCTTCTGAACCTGACATTTAGTTAATTTTGATAGAACTTTGTAAAATTAGGAGAATATTCTTAAAGGAAAGGATACCTATCACTTTAGAATTATCTATTGAGAAAAATATTTGAAATAATTCTTTAATATTTATTTTACAGAGAATGATTTATTGTGAGAATATTCTCAAAGAACTCTTAATTACTGAGTATTATAGATGCAGTTTAATTTACTTTCTACTTAAAATTATTTCTGAAAGAATTGTTTAAAATTTTTGTTTGCATAATTTAAAATTCAGTTTCATTAATATTTCCCATTCTAGAAAAACATTTCTATATACACATTATTTCCTTCAAAAACGCTATTTAATAGTTGGAAAATCTTAAGTTAATAGAATGTAACTGGCTTACTCTGCTTTACCTATGAAATTTGTTGTCTTATCAATTAAGCAGTGATTTTAAAATATTTTTCAATTAAATGTGCTTCCTTTTACTTATGATGACTTCTCATTGTAAAACCTTTATTATTCTTCTAATTTGAAGTTAATATGACTTATTCCTATTACACTCCATTACTGGAGCATAGAGCCTCCGATATAAGTTATATATAATACAATACTAGTATAATAAATCTGATAGTTAATATAATACCTTGTAATTTTTTTATAATTATTTTAGTAGCTTCTAGGAGAATATTCTCGAAAATTCTCCTCTTGGAGAATATTCTCCAAAAGATTATTACCGAGAATTTTACATCTCTAAACCTAATTAAACATAGCTAATTTTTTAAAAGTCCTTCAATTTTGAAAATTATCAAAACATAAAATTTTAAAAGCCTAATGGATTTTCTAATTTATTGCTTATCTTTTTAGTAAAATAATACTTGTGACAAACTGATACACATGAAAACACAGCATTTTACTTTACTCTACTAAGTTTGGTTTTCATTGAGGTACGCTTTAGATATCCAATTGTCATTTGAAGGCACAACTAAGCTGTTTTTAAACATTACTACTCACAAGTGTTCCAAGTTATTGTGTAAACCCATATTTGAGTAAAGGACTCCATTGTTATTTGTAGGTGGAAATAGATTAAGTTAACAACGCTTTATGACATCAGTAATAGTGGATGGGATGAAGCAGCCGGTTGCATTTGAAACCCCAGGTAAAACTTAGATATTTAGTGCATTTATTTGTCTGCTTTCTATTGGGGATGGAGAGGTTTTTTTTATTTTTTATGTCCCAAACACTCTTGTTTTTCTTTGTTTTAACTTGATTCATGACCTATTTGTTCTTGGCATGCTTTCCTTTGTGTTTGTTTTAGTTTTTCCACTTGAGGCTCTAATTTAAACCCTAGGAACGTGAAATTAGACTTTCAGACAGGGTTGGCAAGTGGAAAAAAGTCCATGGAAAAACCAGCCGGAAGAAATAGGTTTCTTCCAAGTGGAAGAAACCTTTTTAATACAAACAAATCGACAAATAAGCTTTAGTTTATAAGTTATAAAGTTTTACTAATAAAATTAAGCTATTAAAAATATAATTATATATGCAAGTACTGTAATGAGTTAATAATTTTACCAATTTTTTACTAGGAGGTTTCTTCCACTGGAAGAAACTTTCTTCAAAGAATTTAATTGACGAATAAGTTTTTATTTTTTCGATATAAATGCACTACTTATGTAAAATATAATCTTAAATTGAACTAAATCTTCAAAATATATTAACTATATAGGGTAGGTGGGGGTAATTGTCTGCAGTTTTGGGTTTTGAATTTTTGTGGCCCACAATTTGATTATTTGATCAAGTTTCTGGTATGGAATCGAAAGCTTAGAATCTTGTCTGTCATTTCATATTTTTTTCAGCCTTGAGCTGTAATAATTTTGGGAAATATTCAACTTTTTTGACAAAAAAAATTTTGTGGACATTTGCCCCACTTTTTGGGGTAAATGTCCGCAGTGATGATATTGAATAAAATTAGATATTCCAATTCAATAACATCATAATGAAGGTTTTTTCACAGCACTAAGGCTAGATAACAATATTTGACGCTATTGAAAAGTACCTATTGTGAAAGGTACCTACTGTATTGATGCCGGCAATATAATCGGTTATCATCAAAAAAAGGCTGTGCAGACTATTACCCCCACCTACCCTACATGTATTAATTTAATTACACCATTATTTCAAAATCGTAAAGGAAGATATTGTGTAAGCAAAAGGACAGGTAGGAAAAGGGAAATATGTTTTTACCAGATTATGAAAATAATTGTTTTAATAAAAATTTAATTATGCATGTTTTGGTTATATTGCATGAAATAACAATGAAAAAAGGAAATGAATATAAAAATTTTCAAAAAGTTTTTGTTGAATAGGATTAAGCATACCTGCCAACTTTTACGGATTGTCCGTAAAATTTACGGATTTCTGTCTAGTTTTACGGTTGTACGGATGGATCAGAAAATTTTCCGGGTTTTGCATTTCTTTCCACTTAACCTTTTACCTGCCGATGTTCCCAAATGGGAACATCACTTTAGGGAATTTTTTCACCACTTAATTTTTCATGCAGGAATTTGAAACTTGGTAGTAAGCAACTTAAAGATATGAAGTTATTTTACATGCAAAAGTTTTCCACGTGCAATTTAATCCTTTTTGTGGAATTTATATCAAAATTACAGATTTTTGGCTCTTCCAAAAGTTGTACAAGTTTCAATTTATGATAAATTCAGATAAATTTAATTTTAAATAATTATGCTGTGTTTAGGTAGCTTTAGTACACATCTTTTCAATTAGCTTGGCAGAATAGCTTCATATTCCAATTTTGGAGAGTAATTACCAATTCAACGTATATGTTCCCAAATGGGAACATCGGCGTTTGGGGTATAGTTTTTGAGGGGATTTTTATAACATGTAAAAATTTAAGTTATTTCTTATTTTCTTTAATTTTTTTAACCTTTTCCGTCTCGAAGGATCTAAACAGGTTAATCATGATGTTTTAAATTTTTAAATCTATAATTTTAATTTTTTTCACCTGATTTATGCAGGAATAATTGCCAAATCTTTATAGCGGATTCCTACTTTTGTATATTTTTTTAACTCCCCAACCAATTAATTTTCAGTAATTATCATTAGGGGTTATGCAAAGGGCAATTTGGAGTACTTCTGAGGACTTGGGTATTTATTTTGTTCACGTGCTCTATTTTACATAAAAAATTTTAGGTATAAACTTGAGGAATTTTGAAAATAATGAAAAGTGTGTACATCTAAAAACACTCTTCTAACGTAAGTTGGATGTAAGAGATTAGAGATAGGTATGTTGTTTAGTTTGGAATCTTCCATGAGATACGCAGCTTTAATAAATCATGGAGATAGTTATGATTATCACTTTTGAAAGCTAATTAAATTTGAATGCAATTCATGGATTTTATGTTAGATATCCGGATAGAACAGTAATTAAAACTAATTTTTCATGCAGAAAGATAACTGTTTAGCTTTGAAACGCATGGGAACATTCTTTCGTATTTTTTATACCGAAAAATTACCCATTATGCAATAAACATGTACCGAAAAGTGTCAAGCATGTAATAAATATGTAAATTTTTTCTTATGAAAATCTATAAATTTTATCCAATCGTCCAACCATGGGAATTAAATTATGAAGAAACTCTCCAATATCATTAAACTGTTCAAAATTAATGAGTAGAAACCTATTTCAGTAGTTTTACTTGAATTAATTCTGAAATATATCCTTTTGGAAATCCCCCTAAAAACTTCATTCCAAACGCCGATGTTCCCAAATGGGAACATCCTCAAAATCATACTTAGGAATTTTTTTCTGCCAAAAAATGACAAGAATGGGTTTAGTAATGATGAAACAAGCCATTTAAGCCAAAAATCGGAACATTTAATTTGAAATTTGAATTGCGGCGTTTAAAAGGTTAACTATCCATGAAAATGCAAAACATTCGCAACCTACTAAACGATTTTCTCTAATTAATATCTTTTTACTTCAAAACCATCTCCTAATCACTGTTCTTACGATTTTATCAATTTTAATTCTTTTATCGAGTGAAATTTTAATCTTTTTGCAAATCTTTTTCGGATTCGTCTTTGCGCGCGCTCGCCCGGTAAGTTTGCTTCCCCCGTGTTCCGATCGCAATGCGGAAAAAACAACTTTACCGAGATCGGACCTGTGGTTCATCATCGCGTCTCCCTCAATTTATTAGCATTGAGGCTTGTTAACGCGGAAAAGTTTCTCCTCGCTTTCTAATCGTAGCAACTCAAGCTTATTTAAATTCATATTTATCACATGCTGCTGAAAATGTTGATGGAAATTTAGAAAAAAAAATTTAAAAGCTTTAATCATAACATTTGATCTGAAATTGATTCCTAAGAGAAATTTAAATCAAATGGTTTGGGAAAAAGGGTACAAGATACTATTCATGTAACCAAATTGGTTTGTAGTAGTATGAATTTTGTGAAGGGGGATAAGTCAGTTTGTTATCAGACTATGTACTATCAGTACTATGCAATTGAAGTAAGCTGATTATAAGCTTGCAAAAATTTAACTAAACATACTTATAAATTTAAGCAAAGAAATTTCACAGTTTTCTTCAATTATGTGAAAATTTTAAATACTTATTAAAAATAATTTAGGTAATAATGCATCAATCTGTAATCTGTACCTTTTTTTGTTTGAAGCAATTCAAATTGTAGTTTTGTAACGTTATGCAAAAAGTTTTACTGATGCAAGTTTTCAAAAGTTGGCAGGTATGGATTAAGTATACATTCTAGTTAGAGTTGGTAAGTTTCTATCATAGTGGGAAAAAAATCCCCAGAAGAAACCAATTTTTGCTTAAGAATTTTACAACTAAGCTTTATATAAATATTAAATGCTCTTCTTTTATTTTGGTCAAAATTTCATTAAACCCTTAAAAATGTAATTAGTTATTACATGAGTACTAAGTTATTTAATAATTACACTAGTATTTTAAGTAGGTAAACCTCATTTAAGTAAGAAACCTCATTAAATATAGACCATTGTCCTGGAAGAAACCCAACCTTGCTTTCAGATGGGATGTTTTTCTCCTATTCTTGATTTCTGCTTTCTCTTTAACTTGGAACATTTATTAAGAAATAGTTACATTATAGAGCAGATATATCTGGTTATTCACAAGAGCTTGATTTTAGACCAAGTTGTGTACTTTAAGAATCATGAAAAATAAAGGTAGGAAAGCTTACATCTATGACCATCAAATTCTAGAGTTATTTCTAAAATATTACAAATGAGTTTTATTAATCAATAAAAGTTATAGTGACTTGACCCAGTATAAATAAAAAGTAAAATACCATAAAATTCAATCTTTAAATGTCTTAAAAGATAATTTAGTAATAGTTTCAATTCCATGCTGAATTTTTCGATACTTGAATTTTAAGCTGTCAACCATTTTAACAGTGCTAAAACTGTTCTCAAAAAGTTACCTAGTTCAGTGTGCTGTTGAAATTACTTTTTGGGGGCAGTTTTATGTTGGCAAAATGGTTGAGGGTTTACATACTAACTCCCTGGCATTACAGCCTGTGCTGGACTATGGCCTCTAACAATTTTCCTCCAAAGCCCTCTGAGGGGTTACATACACAAGTGCCAATTTTCCTCTGATTTTGATAATTATTTGCTCAAAATATTATTCTGCTTTATATGTAGTTGACAACTGTTATTTTAAAACAATGCTCTGCTTTCTTGGATCATACTAATTGAGTGTTGTGATGCTTACTTAGCCTTTTTACAAACTGCATAAATGGATTAAAGTGCCATATTTTTCTTTTACGTCTAAACAATCTCCAAAGTGATGGGTTTCCTGGGCTGCTTTGTGTAAAGACAGTTTATTTTTAATTGTATTGAACTAAGACAAGTTTCCCATCTTAATTATATAAATCTAAGTATATTCTTGCAGTATGCAATCTACCAGTTTAGTTAGCTGGATTTAGGGTAGACACCCAACTGATGTTTTTTGAATTAAATATACTTGATTATGAAGACCAAAAACGTGGATTCAAAAAACATCAGTTGTGGTGTCGCTATCTACCCTAAATCCAGCTAACTAAACTGGTGGATCGCATACTGCAAGTATACCAAAACCTATATATGTCTTGTGCAAACATCAAATGCTTTGGTACAAATACAAATGTTAAGAAGTATTTTGTTTTAAAAAAGTTATAAGATTTATAGCTGTAAAATAATTAGACAGTTAAGCATTGATTTTATTTTCCAATATATTACTGTGGAAATGAAAGTCATTAAGTGATGATGATGAGTAGATGGTTATAAGATTTAAGTATTTATCTTTAGTTAAGACTATTTGACTACCCTGTTTCCTAATTAAGAATTGTGGCATTCTTAAATTAAGGACCGTATTATTTGGAAATTTAACACGAAGAAGAAACAGGAGCGAAACAATACGGAAATGGCAAGTAGAGACCTGCCATTTCCAAATTGATCGTTTTCATCTGGTGTGCTCGTGGAGCACAAAGAGATTTCAAACTCAGCATCTCTCATCCGCCATATTGTTCTGAGATTCGAACTGTATTTCGATTGCTTTCACACTTTTTGTGGTCCGTTAAATCGTTCCAAAAAATCTAAAACAGCTATTAATTACCAAAACAAGTCCTCAGACATTAATATATTACGAAAGTAATGGACATGTAGTGTTTGTGCAAATTTTTAGTATCAGTGTATAATTACTTGTAAGGTTTGTCCACAGATAGCTCCATGAGCACACCAGATGAAAACGATCAATTTGGAAATGGCAGGTACTACTTGCCGTTTCCATATCTTTTCTTCTTTCTGTTAAAGTTTCTGAATGCGGCCCACCGCATTCAGAAACACATAAAGCTCACAAAAAACGTTAAGCTATGAAAAATTTTGTGACTTTTGAAATATATTTGTCCACTGGAAAAAAATCCATACAAAATTGTGAAGCGCGTAGCTTAGGCTATTGATTGGATACCCTTTTATAGTATCCCAAAGTAATTTATATAAACTACTTTATCTTCTACTTAATTCTGATCTATATTGTTTTGCCTAATAAAATTATTTTCCACTGTTTTAATAGCCATTACTTTTGCAGTGAATGGGAACATGGCGACAATGGTTACTGAGGCAGCACGGCTTTTGGACTTCAACCAAAAGCTGGATATCAACCTCTTGGATAATGTTGTGAACTGTATGTATGTAGGGGAGGGTGCTGAGGTAAGTTTATAAGGAGAAACTCTTTTATAAGATTCCGGGGAAAAAAGCTTTTAAAGATATTTTTAAAAATATGTAATTTTACAGTGCAACTAGGATAACTTAATGTCTACTCTTGAATTTCCTATTAAATCAAATGTTGAAAAATAATGGATTATTTAAAGTGAACTCCTTAAATATAATTTTTTTTATAACTTTTACATCATAATGGCTTTTGACCTTTCATAGTTAAGAAAATTTAAAATAGTCTCCAGAATGACAAATGCCAAGTCTTGAATTTGCAAGAAGGGTTAAATTTTGTTTAGGTATGATCTCAGTCCAAATAATTTTTATTCTGATTATAAAAAGAACAGGTCCCTCAAAACTGATGAACACTATTTACAATGCCTTTCTGTAAACCACTTGTTTAGAACAAGAATTTAATTTCTGATTAAAAATACTTCGTTGAAAGAAATATATTCATTCATTCAGTTGATCCTGGAATTCAAGGTAAAAAATAACTTCTGTAATTATAATTTGTGGATAATTCAAAGGGTTTTTTATAGTGATTCCTTTAGCTTCAAATTCAAATTATTAAAATTATACTGTAAGTATTAAATAAACATAAATTTTAACTTTTAATGTATGCAATAATTGCTATCAAGTTTTTCAACTATCAAAAGGTGGGAGAATTTTCATTTGTACCTTTTAAAATATAAGTTTATTTTTAAGAACTGCTGAAATAGTTTAAAAAAGTCTCTGTAATTTTTGAATTTAAAAAAAATTCTGTATCATCCCATAGTTAAATTTAGTAATGAGTTTCCAACTTCTTCTAGCAAAAACTTGCGCAGGAGGTATTGACTGCCTTGAAGGAGCATCCTGATGCTTGGACCCGAGTGGACACCATTCTAGAATTCTCGAAAAATCAACAAACCAAATATTATGGGTTGCAGATCTTGGAAACAGTGATAAAAACCAGATGGAAGGTTTTACCTCGCACTCAATGTGATGGTAAGGTTTTTATTTTGCAGTTTGTTGTGAGCGTATACTTAAAAAAATGGTTCAACTGTTATGATATGGGGGTTGTTCTTGGCACATTTTTAAAACCTAATCTTACGAGGGTGGTCCCAGAAGTACCCGACCTAACAAAGAAAAATCTCCTTTTACCCTTTTGTGGATTTTTTCATCATTTCCCAAGGTTTCCCCTTCATTTGGTTGCCCTCTGTGATCTTCTTTTCAACTCATTCACCCCTCTTTAAATCTGCTGCCCAGTATTTCGCAGTAGTAAACGAAAGACCAGAGTCCCCCAGACACAAATCCAGAGGTGCCAAGTATTACTATATGTCCGTAATAGTTACGGATTCGATAGAAAATTACGGTGTTACGGACATCAATGTAAAATTACGGATACCGGATACCTATTCTTTCGCGGATTCGTGATTTTTTTTTTCACTTTCATAATGATTTTATCAGAATGAAGATTTATCTCCCTTTCCTAAAGTTGCAAATATGTTGGCCATACATGGTTGCCTCTCCGGCTGTTCATGAAATCACCGGCTCACGGCGCGCATCGGCACCGCATTGGTCTGCGCGACCTTACGATACGCATTTTGTAATCGGCCCCTGGACTTTTCCATGTGTGATTTTTATAAATCCGTGATGCAAATCGGGGAATAAAGGGACTGTATCCAAATTGCGTTTGGGTTAAATCTTCTCTACCTTGGGTTTTGCCTTCTGTGCCACGTCTGCAGAAATAATCACAACTCTTTTGCAGTGGATCTCTTGTTATGGACTCTCTAATTATTTAAAATTATAACTCTTAAATTATCTGCTTTGGAAGATAGGGGTTCTCCAATATTTAGAATTAAATTCATAAGGATAATTTCTAAGTATAATTTACATTCTAAGTATAATTTTTATTTTTATTAAACTTGATTTCAAGAATTCAACTAAAATTACCTTGCCAGTTAAATTATTTAATTGGTAATACGTAAATAGTTTAGATTACAATTTATTTAATTCAGTATAATTTTTTTAGGATAATGAATAAGATAAATAATGAATTACCTAAATTTCTATTTATTCATACTAATCTTGAAACTTTACTTAAATTGGATTTGTTTTTTCTGTTATATAATTTTTTTAATGAAATATAATTAAACCCAATTTAGGTACTTATTATTTAAATTTACCTAATTCATTATCCAAATAATTAAGCCAATCAAATTTTAGTGTATAAAAATGTGAGTCAGGGAAATACTCAAGTTTGGGATCACATCACCCAAATCGCAATCAAGAATTGTAATGCAGTTAGATCCTGAGGACAGTGAGACACCAGCAAGGTTACTGAAAAGTTACTGATTACATCAGCTCTGGTTACTGAAAACTTTTTTTGAAACTTGGCACCTCTGCAAATCCAGTTTTGCTTTAATATTGGTAGAAGTTTAGCCCCTCAAATGGAAGAACAGAATTGTGCAATGATGAGCCAATTCTATCCATCTCCAAAATTTCACTGAGATTGTTTCCTAAAAAAGCCACCAAAACGAAACTAAACAACTTTCACCCCGCTGACTCAGAATTTGGGCTTCATAAGAATTGAACTTTCGACCCCAGTCATTTTTTCTGTTTTAGTAGTGCCATCTATAGATCAGGTCTGGTACTTTTGGGACTGCCCTCATACTAATCTGCCTCTCTTCATCATGTAGTTTTTGTTATGTTTAATTATTAATAATGTTAGATAAAATGTTTAATTGGTTTAATTTTTTAATCAATTTTAATTTGGTTTTAAAAGGTTATATTTATTTTTTACTTAAGCAAGCCCTTAAAAGACTATTTTAAATCTTAGCTTTCCCTCTTTTTGCCTCAGTCCTAATAATAAAATTAACCTTTTGAGTTATGGTAGATAATTGTTCACATGAATGTTTCTCTTTTACAGGCATTAAGAAATACATTGTTGGTTTGATAATTAAGACTTCATCTGATCCTGAAAGCTTAGAAAGTGAAAAGGTCTACTTGAACAAACTCAATATGATTCTTGTTCAGGTAAATAAGCACACAAATATTTTATCCCATCTCTGATTTTAATTTTTATTATAGTTTTTCCTTACAAAAAATTGCTTCTATACTAGATTACAACGTTTCTTGTCAGTGACATCACAGTTGCAGGGAGGAGCTTCGATTAGAAGTCACACTTATTGGCCACCGAATTGGCGAAGAACAAACCAGAGTCATCTCTGACTCGCCAATTAGGTAGCTAGTAAGTGTGACTTCTAATCATGTCACTGACAGGAAATGTTGTAATTTAGTGTAGATTTTTTTAAAGGATGGGTCAAAATTTAGGTTCTCTTCAGGGCAGGGTTCCCATGGGCCTTGAAAAGTACTTGAATTTCATTTTTTTTTTTCAAGGGCCCTGGAAAGTCCTTGAATTTATTTGAAATATTTTAATTAGGAATTATTTTTAGTTCCAACATGAAAAAGTTAATTTTTGGTTCAGATAGTTCATATCCTGTTAGTTTCTTAAATACGGATGGGATTTTTTGAATTGTAGATAACTTGGCCACTAATTTTTTTGTTTGACTTTCCTAAAACAAGTGAAATATAGTAATACTAGCTGATATGCCCGGCCTTGCACGAGTGTAGTGTATCAATTTATTTTTTAATTTATTTTTATTTTTTATTTTTTTTTTAATTTTTTTATCCCGGTGTTCCCGGTAATTTTTCATATCCCGATATTCCCGGTAATTTTTCATGTTTCGGTATTCCCTGTAATTTTTAATATCCCGGCGTTCCCGGTGTCTTTTTTCATGTTCTCGGCGCCTTTTTCATCCCGGTTCCAACTGTTTATATTTAATCAAACCCATCCAGTTCCTATGTTGCACATTTATAGTTTCCCCTAGTAAAATATTTAATTTTAAAGTTTTCATCTCATTAACAATAGTGAGTCAAGCAGGTCTACTCTAGTAGAAAAATAAGCATTAACAATAGTGAGTCAAGCAGATCTACTGTAGTAGAGAAATTAGCATTTTTAACCATAAAAGTTTTAATTACAGGTTAATATTCGATTTTCGAACTTGGAAAACTTTGAATTTATAATCCACGTCCCTAGATACGTCTATATACCAAGTTTGGTCCACGCCTGCGGCGTAGTTTGAGAGGAGATGTAATTTTGAGGTTTTAATCTCATTTATTACAATAGTGAGTCAAACGGATCTACTCTAGTAGAGAAATGGAGAAATAAGTGTTTTTGACCATAAAATCGTTAATTTCTCGTAAATATTCGATTTTCGAACTTGGAAAAGTTGATGGTCGTCTGACCCGCCTCGAGATACGTCTATATACCAATTTTTGTGTACGCCTGCGGCATATTTTGGAAGGAGATGTTACACCCACACAGCCACAAAAGGTTTTAGTTATATATAGATGTTTGATATTGTTAAATATATGAATGGTAATATAATGCACTAGAAGAGAGGTTTTGAGAGAAGTTGTTTTCTGTTTTCTGAAGTAAGGGTACTAAAAAGAACAAGTATTTAAGAGCTAGAACATTGATGTGATTAAAAAGGAACATAATTTTTAATGAAAATGCTGATCCTGTCATAGATATGTAGTTTTTCCTGCATATCAATTACACTCTACATCCATAATGCTGCAGTTTTCACCAAATTTTCCATAGAATTCAGAGGATATGATTGTCAGTAAACAAAAACTTTGTTTGCCACTAATAAAAATGGGTTTCTCTATAAATTTGGGTAAAAGTTTTCCCACAGCTGTCCAAATTTCCCTTGAATCTGGTTCAGGCATTTGGACATATTCTGCACCCTTGGTCTTCTTGTGTATTAATCTAGTACTTTTTTTATATTTAAAACTTTAATTCTATCACATGTTGAAGTGTTTTAAAAGGCCATTTTTAAAATCATTTCAAAAATTGGGAATGGAGCAGAGTTTATCAATTGATATTAGAATATGGAGGTTTATGAATAAAAAATAAGATTCTATTTTGTTATCCATCCCATTGAAATTTGTCAAGCTACTTTATATATATGTTATGGGCAAAGTGATTAATCGGGCATTATTAATAATGCCCGAAGTGGAGGCGGGCAAAGTGATAAATTTCATTCATAAATTCCACTGAATTTATCACATTGCCTGTAACATATATATACAGGGTGTTTCAGATAAATGTTTCATAACTTCTAGGGGAGGTAGGGTACATCAAGACGAACAAGAATCGGTATAGAAAGGGGGGTCGCAGATACGCTGTTAAAGAGCTAGGACCTAATGTAGTGCGAGTGCGTTTCAAAAAGCCGATTTTAGAAGGCCCGTGTGACGAAAAAAAAAACATAATAAAATGAAAAACATTATTGCATGAGGTACAGGAGTATGCGTACTACTTAAACAGGGTGGCGACAGATCAGGGAAAAGTCAGGGAATTTCATTCATCTGGAAAAATCAGGGAAAAGTCAGGGAAATTCAGAAAAAAGTTAAAAAATCAGGGAAGATTTTAGTAATTCACCCGCAAATACGCGCGATCCACGATCGCATCCTTCACTGATTTCAGTGGCTGGGAAAGTCTGGAACTCCTATAAAAATCTGGAATTTCAATGAAAAATTCCGGATTTCTGCCGGAAATTCGGATGCTTCCGGACGTTTGCCTGTAAAAATGGCATTTTTACGGCGTGAACGCGGGCGGAAAAAACAACTTCACGGTAGGTTCGCGATCGGTGTTTTTCAAACTTCGCGTCAATATCCTTGGCTTTGAATGCTTGTTTTTGGAGAAATTTTGGAGATTGGTAGTTCAAATGTGAAGAATATTTAGCTGGCAAATTAAGAGGTATTTTAGAGGAATTTCCTGTTGTTTGCAAGAAGGCAAATAGAAATTTGTAGTTTGAACTTAAGAGTTTTAATATCAAAGAATTACAAGGTGTATTGATAATAGGATATATGAATATTTTAAAGTATCAGAAAGGAAATCTTACAAAATCTTCCATATGGGTAATTTTTTGGGGTTGAAATTAAACTTTTTGGACTTAAGTTTTTTTTATTCCTTTCAGATTGTTTTAGTTTTTCATTTTCTGCAATTTATACATTTTGAGTCAATGCATTAGAATAACTATTGATCATTATTTATAGTTTTATTAAAAGTATAAGATAGTTTTTAATTTTTTGAAATTAAATCTGTCTAACAGTGGCGTATATAAGGGGGGGCCTTGCCTCCCCCCCCCCCCCCCCCCGAAATTCAAACTAGGTGTACCAAACAAGTTAAAATCCTGCTTTTAGGGTCAAATTACAAAAATTTTCTGGGGGAGGACCCCCAACCCCCCCCCCCTTTTGTACTTGGAACGTATTATTAACGACTTTATTATAATAAGTTCATCCAAATCCTACCTAAAAATGTGTCCTAAATTCGAACTAAATTTTTCTGGGGAGGGCCCCCAGATCTCTTTTAGTACTTGAAACTCGGTTATTCATAACTTTTTTAATATTAAGTTCATCAAAATTCAAATCCTATATAAAAATGTATATCTAAAATTTGGGCTAAGAGATGTACCAAAACTAGTTAAAAACCTGTTTTTTGAGTCAAATTTCCAAAAATTTTCTGGGGGAGAAACCCCAGACCCCCCTTTTGGTACTTGTAATTATGCTCCTCACAACTTTTCTTATATTAAGTTTTTTAGGGCCTAAATAAATCACCTAAAAATGTTTTAAAAAGCTGCATTGGGCCTATTAAATATGTTTGGGAGGGGCTGAGGAGTATTTTGGGACCCTCCCGAAATAAATTCCTGTATATGCCACTGCTGTCTAAATAGGTTCATTTATTTCAAAATTACATGAAAATATTTTGTTAATATACTATAGCGTAATTACATTTTTAATCAAACCCTTTTGTGTAGCTAGGAACTTATATGAAAATTTTCTTTTATTAAACTATTTAATAGATATAGTTGTACGAAATGAAACACACATGTTCCTTAAAAAAAATTATTGCAAACAATATCGGTCAGCCTTGAAATTTTCATCTGGTAGCCTGGAAAAGTCCTTGAAAATCCTTGTTGAGTTTTTTTCCTTAAAAATTGTATGAACCCTGATATTATAAGCATTAAATACATAGAATAATTGAAAATAATACATTATATTTCCTACTTGTATGTAGCTGAAGATTTGAATAAAAAGAATATTCATATTTAATCAATATGTCTTTTGATTAAAATTTTAAAATATTCTATGTATTATTTCTACATAAGAAATATTATATATCATTGTAATTAATATTTTGATATGCTTATTACGTTCAAGTATTTCTTAGTTTATACAACTTCTAGTTTACAAATTACAGTTTATTAATATTTATCGTTAAAAAAATTTTGATGTAGGTATATCAGGGAAATTTTAAAATTATAGTCAGGGAAAGTCAGGGAAATTTTTTCCACAGATTCTGTAGCCACCCTGTTAAATCCTCAATGTGATAGAAATTGGACCACTTGCTAAACCGTGGGGTGAGTTTTAAAACTTGCAATATTCATCTTTTATCCAAAGAATGGAGTTCCCTTACACGGACCTGGAAAAAGTGCCCGAACCTACGAACCTGGTTCGGGGGAAGCCCCTGTCAGCTCCATAGGAGCAATACATTAGGTTCGGGTAAATTTTATTAGGTTCGGGGGAAGGTTAAAACTTTTTCCAGGTCCGCCCTTACATTAGTGTAATGGTACTTAAAAAAATGATGATCGGGGAAGGAATTTTCAATGATCATACATTGATCATTGAAACTGTATGATCATTGAAAATTCCTTCCCCGATCATCCCTTTTCTAAATACCATTAAGGGAACTCCGTTCTTTGGCTAAAAGATGAATATTGCACGTTTTAAAACTCACCCCACGGCTTAGCAAGTAGTCCAATTTCTATCACATTGAGGATTTAAGTAGTACGGATACTCCTGTACCTCATGCAACAATGTTTTTCATTTTATTATGTTTTATTTCGTCACACGGGCCTTCTATTTCTATACCGATTCTTGTTCGTCTTGATGTACCCTACCTCCCCTAGAAGTTATGAAACATTTATCTGAAACACCCTGTATATATATATATATATATTGCCAAATATTAGATTCCATAAATAACCCGTTTTAAATCGGTTGTACTCTTTTTGCTTTACTTCTAATCAGGGTTGCTGATTTTTTTTAAAAAATTGGATTTATTTGATTTAAATCTGATTTTTTTTACTTAAATGAATTACTAGCTCTGAACTTCCCAAAACTGGTTAATAATTTACTGATATTGTAATATCCATGTTATATAATAGTTAAGCATTACTTAATATCCCAATATTTATCTATTTTAGGCATTAATTAATTGAATTAATTAAGGGAAGTAGTTTGCTACCATTTCATGGTGAGATGCCCAAACCCATCCTAAAATGGTGAATGAACAATTAATTGTACTATCAGTTACTAAAATTTTTTTATCCTTCTTTCTATAACTATTTTTACCCAATTGTGAAATCAATTTTTAAAAGAAATGGTGATGATTTCTAAAAAAAATCTATGCATCAATTTTATGTAAAAATTTTTAATTTCAATAATTCAGTTGAATTAATTTCACTAAATGTATTGTGCATTTATTTCTTTAAAATAATAATTAATTACTTATACAAATAAAATCAAATAAGCAACTTATTGACAGTCATGTACCCAGAGTATTTGTCTGTAGTTATGTTAAAAAAAATAATAGTTTGGAAAACATGACTAAAACTATAAAAGAAAGCTTACAATAAAAATCATTCTCATGCTTGTATTTTAAAAAGGGGATGTATACCTGAAAAAAATTTAAAGATTTTTAATTCTAGTTTAATTTATCACAATTATTGATTCCAAACGCTGCTATTTACCTCTTTTCGTTGTAAATATTTTTGTAATTGGTAGTACAATTTGTTCTTGAAATTGCAGGCAATTTTATGTAGATAGAGGAACCTAAACCTATCTCCCAGTTATTTTAAGCAACTGCAACTAGCAGAATTAAAAAAAAATTGAAATGCAAATAACCTTGCAAAGCATTTTAAAGCATACAACTATTTTTTTATTTAAATTGTGGCAGTTTAACATTTTTGATTTAAATCAATGATTTTTTTAAAAAAATCAAGTGATTTAAATCTACTTGATTTAAATCAAGCAACCCTGCTTCTAATGATTAAATTGCCATACTATACTATTTTTGAATGCACAATATTAAATCTTTGGTATTTAAAATAGTTTGTCGATTTTTAATGAGATAGATAACAAAAATGTACGAAAACTCCCAAGAGTTAAAATTTTTGCGGTCTTGCTCATTTTAATGAGCAAAATTAAAATTTAAAACTAATTTTAATTTTTAATTCTGCAAAAACAAACTAATTTAGTCTTATTCTGTCTTAAATTAACCACTTATCAGTTTCTTTAGGGGATGTTTATAAATTATGTGAGGTGTTTTTTCCAAATTTTTGAAACCCTATCAATTTAAACAAATTAATTTCTCTTATGTTCTAGTTTTGTCTTATCAGAATTACGCTGAAACACATTGCAAATGTTTAGATGCAAATACACGTTGAATTCAAAAACATAGTCTTAACTTGTAACTATCACTGCTGACTGGCTAATGATTTGCTGTTTTGGCTAATTAAAGCATTTTTTATGAACTGTGCACAAAAAAAAAAAATATTTAAAAACACATACATTTTCTGAATTAAAAGTTGATGTGAGATTTTAATCCCCTTCCCCTGGGGAGATTTTTCTGGACCCCTCCTCTCCCTTTTGACCTCATGTAAATTATGGACATCTTCTTATTTTTACATGTTAGGTAGAAAATAAGCATATTGTAATTTTTTTTTTTATTAAAAGTTAGTTTTATGTAAAAAATAGCTCTAAGGTAAGATGATATTTTCGTTGGTGTATCTAGGTTCAGTTATCAAGTTTCGGTACTACTTGATTAATAGGGTTTTTTTATTTCTGTTTGTATCAAGATCTAGTATCAATGTTTGACTAAAAAGTGATAGTTTTGTGTGAATTTAATTGTAACAAAGATTTCAAATTTACTTTCAGATTCTGAAGCGAGAGTGGCCCAAAAATTGGCCCAACTTTATTAGTGACATTGTGGGAGCTAGCAAAACCAATGAAAGCTTGTGTCAAAATAACATGATAATCTTGAAGCTTCTCAGGTAAGGTTTTTTCCACTTCCCATGATATGTGATAAATTCACTGCTGGAATTTTTTTAATAATTTTTATTTTTGCAGTGAGGAAGTATTTGACTTCTCGAGTGGTCAGATGACACAAATAAAAGCCAAGCATTTGAAGGATACCATGTGTATTGAGTTTTCTCAGATTTTCCAGCTTTGCAACTTTGTAATGGTATGTTGAGAAAATTCAGTATCTAATTTAAGCGTTATATTATAATAAAATATATTATATCGATATCTAATGTTGCATGATTTTAGGAAAACTCACAAAATGCACTGTTGGTGCACGCCACCCTGGAGACGTTACTGCGATTCCTCAACTGGATTCCTTTAGGCTACATATTCGAAACTAAATTAATCAGTACTCTTATTTACAAGGTATTATTTGTTTATCTTTATCTGTTTTTAATATTTAATATTTTTTTATCATTAGCTATTCACCCAGTGTAACATGGTTGATATTAGGGATTGTCATGTTTTGAAATTGAATTATTTGGTTATGATAAAAATGTGATAAACTCATTATCATAATTCTTTTTTAGTTTTTTAACGTCCCCATGTTTCGTAATGTCAGCTTAAAGTGCTTAACAGAAATTGGTAAGATTTTAATTTACACATTTCTGCAGTAGTGTGGCTTGTTTAAATTCTCTAGATATTGAGTTGAGTTTGTTTTCCACAGCTGGTGTTTCTGCAGCTCATTATAATGAAATGTTTGTGATCCTCTTCACTCAAACAATGGCTCAACTAGAGCAGGTATGTATTTTTAGCATTTGCATCACTATTGAATATTGTTGCTATGAAGCATTTCTAACTTTGATCTTTTTGTTTAGATGCTTCCTCCACAGACTATTATTAAAAATGCTTATGCCAGTGGTCAAGATGAAGAACAGAAATTTATTCAGAACCTCAGTTTGTTCTTGTGCGCCTTCCTCAAAGAACATGGCTCATTGATTGAGAAGAGAACAGATCTACATGACACTTTTCTTCAAGTGAGTTTTTGAACTTTTTCATACTTGACTCTTTAAATCATTGTGAATGATTCACCTCAAGTTATCATTAGGTCACAGATTAATGGCCTAAAAAATGCTCTTTCATGCCCCTGTTTTAGAGGTTTAAGTTAAACGTAGGTATTTTGCATCTTTTTAAGCAAGACTCAGTATCACCATTGAAAACCGTTTATAAAAGCACTTAGTTTTAGACCTATTTTTAAAAAGTAGTTAAGGGTCATAATAAATATCCTAATTTTAAGGGTTAATGTGTGAAATTATAATTTTTACTGAATGTTCATTTATTTTTTAGTTATAATGAGTTTTATGTTGTTTCAGTTTTCAGTGGTAATGAAATTTTTGTCTTAAAAATTTGAATAAGTTGTGAGCTAATGATAATCAAGTGACACTTAACATAAATATTAGGGATTTCCTTTTTCAATTTGTAAATGTTTTAATAAATGATGTGTATCTCTTATATTTAGGCATTGCACTACTTACTTTTAATTTCTGAAGTTGAAGAAGTGGAAATCTTTAAGATATGCTTGGAGTATTGGAATGCTTTGTCTGCTGACTTGTATAGAGAAAGTCCCTTTCTTGGAGGGTCTGCTACTCCTCTTCTTTTGAATGCTCCTAATTCTAATATACCTTTAAGAAGGCAACTGTACCAGCCTGTCTTGACCAAGGTAATAAGCTTACTTTAGTATTTAAGTTTTGTTTTTATAATTGCTTTGTTACTCTTGAATCTACATTCTAAAAGTAAATTAAAAACCAGATGAACTGGAACAGTCCCACATAAAATCCTGGTAAAACAGTTAACTCTATGAACAAAAATTCATGAATTTAGATAAAATATAATTATAGAAAATTCCATTTATGTTGATTCACCCTCTTAAGATATTTACAGATGCCGACGTACTGGCCTAGTGGTCAGAGCATCTGACTGTGAAGCCTTACGTCTGGGGTTCAAATCCCCGTTTGGCATGGATGTTAGTTTCTGTCCTTGTGTGTGATGAATAAATGTGACCCCCTGTAAAAAGGGGCTGTGCCTGTGTAAATGTGAGTGTGGCGTGGGCAACAGTACTTCACCTCCGTGGCTTCGGTCCACAGGTGCCCACTGGGTAACGCAAAGTAAGTACTGCTTTGGCATTTTATCTTGAGCTTTGTTACAGCTGTAACTGTTCAAATTACCTGCCATTAGAAAAAAAGATATTTACAGATTCAAATAATAGTTTGTAAAACAGCAGTAATAATAAGGGGGATTAATATATTCCATTTCAAACCCTCCATACATGGGTGAAAGTTTTCTTTAGAACGAAATGGAATAATTACAGGGTAGTTAGAAAACAATAAAAGCATTGGGTTCAATAAAAAGTTTTAATCCAATTTTCTTGGGGAGTTTTCCCACTTTCAACCATGCCTCCATATAAATGTTAATATTTTCTTCCCCTAGTTACGGTACACCATGATTAACCGCATGGCCAAACCAGAAGAGGTTCTTGTTGTGGAGAATGAGCAAGGTGAAGTTGTCAGAGAGTTTCTGAAGGACACAGATTCCATTCAGCTGTATAAGAATATGAGGGAAACACTTGGTGAGATTGCTTTATTATGTTACTATTACTTTCAGACTAATAAAGCAAAACCTTGTGTTAAGCACCAGAAAAATATTCTTTGAAAGTAACTACCATTAGGGGAATGGTTGTATTCCTAGAGTTCCCTGGACTTCCAGGTTTCCTATTTAACTTTTGGCTTTTTTTACAGATTAATTTCTGGGTTTTTATACTAGGTAGTTTTCTTTTTAAGTGCATTTTCATTCTGGGTCCATGTCCAGACTTTTTGTGAAATTGAGAAAATCTTTTCATAATTTTGTCAATTTAAAATAACTTAAATTTGGTTCTTTCAGCCAGAGGTCTTGTTTTTGTGTAAATAGGGTCCTATTTTGGCCATGTTGTAAAGTTTATAAAGAATAACATGGTGAAATCAATAGAAAAGCATAAACAAGATTCATTTTTAGAGTGAAAAATATTGTGAAGGTGTGTTTTGAAGCTAAAGCTTTTGTGGAAAGGTCCTTAAACAGACCCGAATTTCTTCTAAACAGACCTGTCATTCTTTTTTTGTCATTTCCTGATAAATAAGCATTTTTTGCAATGTTACATTAGTTTAACTAACAGTGAGTTTTCATATCGGGTGCCTTACTGTAAATTGCATCAAATAAATATAATCCTTTACATACGATATTCATTATTTTTTTAATCTATCAAATCCAAACCTACTGGTATTTTTATCTTATAAAACTCCATGAAAAAAGATGGTTGAGAAAATTGATAAGAAAACCATGAATCCTTAACTTAAACAAAAATTGTAAAACATAATCATACTCTGTTTCTACATTCTTCACATTACTGGATGATCTTTACCTATACTTGGATGAATATTTTACATGCTAGCCTTTTTCCCGTATTGATGTGCTCATTATTTAAAAGAAAAGATACTGGCAAGTTCAATTGTTTAACAATTCATCAAGAAATATAATTTGTTGCAATCAAACAATGTTGATGCATCTCAATAAATATTCTCTCAACCCTAACTTTTGAGAACTGCAAGTGTGTAAAATGTATCTTTTCTCGAAATGTCATAAATTAATTAAACTTATTTCTTGCAGTCTATTTAACCCATCTTGATTATGTTGACACTGAAAGAATAATGACAGAGAAACTGCATAACCAAGTGAATGGCACGGAATGGTCTTGGAAGAACTTGAACACAGTAAGTTCGAAGCTGAATGAGTGAAATTCATCACTAATTTTGTTTCTTTATACTAAAAATCTTGTTTATTTTTAGTTATGCTGGGCCATAGGATCAATTAGTGGAGCAATGCATGAAGAGGATGAGAGAAGATTTCTAGTCACAGTCATAAAGGTATGATAATTTTCTTATATTCTAGTGCTAAGTTTGAAATTTAAAATAAGTAAAACTCTTGTCACTATCTACTATTACTTTTAATTCTATTTTTTTCTATAATCATTTCAAGTTTCTGAATAGTTATTGTTTACATGATATCTTAAAAATTCATAATGTTGGTGTTAAAAAATATTGGAAAGGATTCTTAAGATTCTTTCTTGGGTACTCTTAAGTGTGTAAAATGAAGTAGACCTATTGGATGCAAATCTTATGTTGATAATTGTTTCTTTTAGGATCTGTTAGGTCTATGTGAACAAAAGCGAGGGAAAGATAACAAGGCTATCATTGCATCAAATATTATGTATGTTGTAGGCCAGTATCCTCGCTTCTTGAGGGCCCATTGGAAGTTTTTAAAGACAGTGGTCAACAAATTGTTTGAGTTCATGCATGGTAAGTGTGACCTTCATTTTTAAAATTAATTATATGTATGTATCATCGTTAACTCTAAACATCGAAAGTAATTAAAACCACGCCCTATTAAGAAATGATGATAGAATTAGCTCAGCTCCACATTTATTTAGAATCAATATTATTGACTTATTTATTCAATATGACCCTCAATCCAAATATTTTTCTTTAGAAACCCATGATGGAGTTCAAGATATGGCTTGTGATACATTTATCAAGATTGCCCAGAAATGCAGGCGGCATTTTGTTCAGGTGATTACCACATCATTACTAAATATTATTTCAAGTTTTATGGATTAGGGTTCGTATTTAATAATTGGTTTAAAAGCAATAAACCTTTTTTAATTTAACATCTTTTTTTTTTCTAGGTGCAAGCTGGTGAAGTCTCTCCATTTATTGAAGACATCTTAAACAGCATCAATACAATAATTTGTGATCTTCAACCTCAGCAGGCAAGTACACAAAATAACTTTTTCAATTACCTTGTCATAGGACATAAATCTTGCCAATACTAATAAACATGAGTGAAAGTTTTCTACCTAAAGATGGAAATTCTTCCTAGCATTTTTTTCAGGATGGAAAATTTAACCCACTGGTAATTAGAAAGTAATGAAAGATTTGATTTCAATAAGGTTTAATCCAATTCTGTCCTGGAAACTTTTCTGGCTTTCACCCTTGCTAAAAAACAATCTGTCATTATTACGAGCTAATGTCTATTATTTTGTCCCCTTAAATATATTTTTGCAAATTTAAATTCTTTTAAATATTGTGTTCAATTTAGGTTCATTATTTTGAAGGAAAATTGTCCCCTGAATTTTCTTACAATGGAATATTGATATTTTTTTCCTAGGAAAAACATTTAGATATTTACTTAAAAAAATTATTAATGTAGAGTTCATTTGATTAAAATATAATTTTAAAATGTTTTGCTTAAGATTGTTTCCTTCAAAGGATGTTCTTGTTAAATAAAAGAAAACTTATTGCAATATTTTAACTTGTAAATATAATGGATGATGTATTGACTAATATTTATTTCAGGTTCACACTTTTTATGAAGCAGTTGGTTGCATGATTGGGGCCCAAACTGACCCTGCTATTCGAGACCACTTGATAGACAAGTATATGTTGCTGCCCAATGAAGTGTGGGATGCTATAATCCAGCAGGCTACAAAGGTATTTTAAAATGACTTCCCATGAATCGCTGCATTTATTTTTCAAACTTGAGTGTACACTAATATTTGGGTGTGCAGGTATTTGCATAATGGAAAGAATTTATTCTGTGGCCCCTTTTGTTCCTTTTTCTACAAAATGTCCTTAAAGTTGTATTCAGTTTTAAGTGTCTTTAATTCCATATTTAACAAATATGAACTCTGGAGAAGGGTATGAATATTTTTTTAATTATTTTGAAAAACTTTATTTTTAAAAAATCATGACTGTTCCTATTATTTACTTCCACCTGATGGTGATCTTTGGATATCTGAGAACTTAACGAGGTGAAGAAGAAATTGGGGGAAAAAGAGAATACTTGGTAAATTTCTGTTCGTATTAATTAAGGTCAATAAAGAGAAATAATCATTATTTTTAGACTGTCAGTATTCTACAGGATGATGAAGCTGTAAAACGGCTAACCAACATTCTGAAAACAAATGTTAGAGCATGCAATGCGTTGGGACATCCATATGTTATACAGGTATGTTTCTTTTTAGTTTTTAATTTTTTCCACTACTGATTCTAAGTTACAGTTATTCCATCAACTATAACTGCTTGTACTGTTTTGAAATTTTATAAGTTTTATTCTGTTTCTTAATACTCGCCTCTAACAAAAGTGTCATTTATTTTCAGCTTGGCCGCATCTATCTGGACATGTTAAATGTATATAAAGTTATGAGTGAGAACATTATTGCTTACATTGGTAAGGATAGTGAATCAGTCATGAAGCAACCTAAAATTCGAGGAATGAGAACAGTGAAAAAAGAAACTCTCAAGTTGATTTCTGGTTGGGTCAGCCGATCTACAGATCCTCAAATGGTATTATTTTTTCTTGGATACTATACTAGACTGCAGCATTTCCTGACCATATAACATCACTAAGGGGAAGGAAAAACTGTTAACAGAAAGCCTGTAGTGTTGCTACGAGGAGTTTCTGTTCGCAAATCGTGATAGAAAGACTTAAAATGCATACAGCCAAAAATCGGGGCCCTTTTGCTGCCTTTTCATAAATATCCATCTCCTAAAAATGGCCCCTTCACAAAATTAAAGTTCACAAGAACGACCCTATCAATTAACGTTAATGATTATTTGCAAAAAAAGGAAAAAAAAACATTCGAATTGACATTCTTAATTTCACTCAAAATTCAGACACTGCTGCAAACTATTTGTTTTGTTTCTCCAAGGTCAAGTAACGTTCCAGTCTAGTATTAATAGCTTGATTGTTTTGCTTCTATTTCATATTTGAATCTTAATGAGGGGGAATGAAGAATAAAATATCCAACATCAGGGACGTATTTTTGTGCCACAGAAGAGAGTGGTAGTGTTTTTGGGGCATCAAAATTACTGCCGGTCAAAGTCCTAACTGAATGTTTGTGATAAGAATTAGTTTTACAATTTTTGTTCCATAATTTTTTTTTAGTTAGGCATTCTTTTTTCATTAGACATTCTTTTCAACATTTTTTACACAAGTTTGTTTCATAGTCCTATCATATATCTGTCAGAAAAGTTTAGCTTGGATTCCTGTTAATTTTGTAGAAAATTTTAATTTTTTTTGCTTAAAATCAGTACAATCCAGAGGATGGCAAGAAAGGTTAGCAATTTGTGTGTGTATATGGTAGAGGCTTGATTAAATTGATTTTTTAAAAATTTTAATTCAATTTATATACTGCTTTGCAAAAATTAAGGATGAAACTTTTTAATACAACACCCTTATAATTATTTTTCATTCATGAAAATCATACAAAGAGATCTTCAATGAGAGGCCTGGATGATTGAGATGGCAATGAATAGGGCTTGAGAACAAATTTTCCCTACCATAATTTAAGGGGGTAAATTGGCTCTCCATTTACAATGGAGTTTCATTACACATTTGGAGCAGTGACAGAAACGTCTATGTGAAAGTTATTTAACCAGAAATTTTATTTTTGTTAGTAATTTGCTCATAATTAAACACACAAGATTACAGCTTCAATTCTATTGAAGACTTATCATTCTGACATTTTTATAAATCATTATATTCCAACATATTCTGAAACATCTATAAAAAATCCCACTGCTTAAATTTTTCGATAGTAGTACTTAACCTTGATTTCATGGATGTTTGGAATGATTACTACAAAGATCAACAATATTTGCTTGTGTAGATCAGGGATGAAAAAATGTTATGATATGGGAGATTCGGAACTGGCATTTAAGGTTTCTAGTAAAAGCAATTTAGAATTGAATCCGATTTGGTATATAAGTACTCTGAAGATAAAATTAGGTTGTTTTGCAGATTCTTTACTGATGGAATTTCCTTTTATTTAAGGTCTTGGATAGTTTCATCCCTCCTTTGCTGGATGCAGTACTACTTGATTACCAGAGGTGTTATGTTCCTGCTGCCAGAGAACCAGAAGTTCTGTCAACTATGGCTACCATTGTGAATCGGCTTGAGGTGTGTATGCCTTGAAAATATAAATCAAGTGAATTAAGTTATTACCCTGAAAATTTGTCGGTACTTTAATAATAGATGTCTTAAGTAGTTTTGTATTGGAATTTAGTAGTTAAACTTGTTTCTTTTTTTTTTTCCCCTAGTCCCACATTACACCTGAAATACCAAAAATATTTGATGCACTCTTTGAATGTACTCTTGACATGATCAACAAGGTATGTTGGTATTAAGTTTTTCATGCTTCAAATAAAATTTGGGATTGAAGGTATATTGATAACAAAGAAGCCTTTTTTTTTCTGTAGGATTTCGAAGAATTCCCTGAACATCGAACAAATTTCTTTCTCTTGTTACAAGCTGCAATTACTCATTGCTTCCCAGGTAAAGTTAAGTTTTAACTTATGAACCTTGCCTTGTTGAATTCAATTTACAAGGGGAATTAACTTGTTTCTTTTTTTTTTCTAGCTTTGCTAAATATTCCTCCAGCTCAGTTCAAACTGGTTTTGGACTCCATTGTTTGGGCTTTCAAGCATACCATGCGAAATGTTGCTGATACCGGTAAGAATTGGATGGATATAGTATTATTTCTGTTAAACAGAGCAAAACAAAAAACATTGTTTAAAATACATATATTATTTATGTAACTAACTCGCCATTTTCATGTGGGGATCACCCACAGTTAAAAAAGTTGGTGTCAAGTATAAGGCCTGGTTACAAATTGCCATGACATAGGTGGTACATTTCTTGTTAAAAAGCATGGTTCTGTGATGAAAACTTGCAAAAATAATTGGAAAGGACAGACTGTTTGCGTTGTATTTAAAAAGTATATAGCTTTATAAAACTAATTTTAATTTTTTAAAATCATGGCTTTTTAGCATTTCTCATCGAGTGTAAAAAAAATATGTTTAAAACAAAACATGTTTTTTATGAGAAAAAAAACCTCTTTCCCAACCCTGTATTCTAAATTGTATGTAAATTAGAAATGATTTGAAGTAGGTACACCATATGTTGCCATTTTAACTCACATAGTGGTACTTAAAACACTTATTTTTGCTTTAACTCCTGATCCCATGGCTGTCTCATTCTCTAATTTTCAGAATTTATACCCTATAATACTGCAAAAAAAAAAAAAAATTAAGGACACCAACATTGTTTTTTTTTTAATCATGAAAATAAATTTCTCATGGTCATAATCAAATTTTATATAAAATTAAACCTTATGAAATTATCTGTAAAACTAGGGCGATACATTTTCCTTGGCCAAATATAACTGGAGTTAAGTAAGATTAAAGAGCAAAGAATTCGATATTCTTCAAATTTTAAGAAATATTTATGAAATAATTACCAAGAAAATTGAAGTATAAAAACATTTTCTTATTTATATCATATAAAGAACAATTCGTGACAGTTTTGATAAAATCTGACAGGGCCAGGGTAAGAATTTCACAGGGGTGTTGCACCTGCGCCAAAGTGCGCCGATTCATTATTCATGTGCTAAACTGCTACAAAAACTAGAATTTGAACGAAACTGCGCCAAATAACGATTTTCAAACATTCATTAATGCAAATTCGTGGATTTTTAAAAACTTTTTCTCTTAATTTTCCATGTTTTATGTAATTTGGTCTTCAATTTATTAGAATAAAGTAAATTTTTCCGCTTTCTTCACGTTTTGGAGCTGCCATCTCCGGTATTTGTTCAAATCACCGGCATTCCAGCTCCCACGTGCATCGGCAAAAGGTTCGCGCGACTCGGCCTGTAAAGACGAACTTCTCCTTGTTCGTTTGCGGTATTACGGAAAAACTACTTTTTTTTTTGGAAGATAATGTTTTTGCCATTCCTGCCATGCAACCTAAGGATGAGGAGAAGCTAATTTACGTAACCTTCGGTAAAGTCGGCTTCTCGCCTTTGTTGTATTGTGGAAAAACGGACTTGAGCTTTTTCATGGAGAGATATTCTTAAGTCAAAGACTTGCTTATCTTATTAAGATATATTTATGGCTGAAATTACAACTATTAACTAGAAAAATTGAAAGAAATTTTATTGAAAACTTTGAATTTGGCTTAAAACTGAATTTAAATTTAATGAAGTTATGGCTACTTGAATGTGATGTCATTTTTGAATCATTTTGCTCACAGAGTTAAATTTTAAAAAATATAATAACCTCATAAGATGTTTAGCTTTTTTATAAAAAGAAATAATAAATTTCTTTTAACATGGTATTCTTTATACAAATCGGGCCTTTTAGTTTTTTTAAACTGGAAGTTTTAATTTTTCTCATTTAAATTTTTGAATAATTTTATACTTTTTGATCTTTGGCCTTTAGGTTAATTTTTACTACTGCACCTATTTATCAATAAAATTTCCTAATTTTGTTTTTAAGAAATTTTAAGAATCAAATGGCATCTGACTACAGTTTTCACTAAAATAATTTCATTTTCACAAAAATGCACCCTAAAAATTAAACCTGGATCAACACCTGTTACAGCCAGTGCGTGTGGTCATTTCTCAAATCTTGTCTTCTTTTTTACTTTTTGGGCTCTCGCTCAGTCTCAGAATTGGCCAAAGCCTTTCTAGAGAAAAAATTGGTTTAGTTTTCTCCATAGCTTCGTGCAAACTACATTATTTCTTATTTTAATGTATAAATTTAAAGTAAACCATCTGTAAATTAAATATATTATTCTACCCATTCATACCAATTTTTAGAAAAGATTTTTTTAGTTAATCTTTTTTATTAAGTTCATTTAATATATGATATGAATTGAAGGAAAATTAAAGTATATTTTGTTTTTCAATGTTGGAAGATTTGGCTTTAATCCTAAAAAGGCTTAAAATTTTTAAAAAAAAGTACATTGAAATATGCAATCAGTTCTTTGCTTTAAGTTTTTTTTAAAGTAAGCTTAATATTTTAAATTATTATTATCTTGTAAACATGCTTTTGATTGTTGAGCTATTGAAAATATATTCTCTACTTTAAGAAGAGACTATAAATTTTAAATTTCTGACTAAATTATTATAATTCTATACTGCAAAATATCAAACCTTAAATAAGAGTAAAAGGTAGGAATTAAACTTTACTTAGCAACACTTACAACTTTTAAACTTAGACTGTTTAATAAAATCTTTTAATCTTTTCCTTTGTAATTTGTTTTGAATCAACTTTTGGATTTCCTTTTTTTCTACATTTTTTGAAATTGCACTATTATGAAAATCCTAAAAATTAGGTAAAGTTAGTTCTTTTAAGTGTTATGAAAATAATAAAATTGCCACATTTAAGCGTAATTGCCACAAAAACTCTTAACCGTGCTATGAATATTAAATTTGGCTGCTACATAAATGCTTTAACCTGCTACAAATTTTGAGTTTAGCTGCTACAAAAATGCTTTACCCTGCTACAAATTTTAAGTTTTGCTGCTACAAAAACTGCTACGAAATGCTTGAAATGGTGCAACAGCCCTGATTTCATTATTATTTTTTATATAATAATAAAATATTTATTTTCTATTCCACAGGGCTTCAAATTTTATTTCAGCTTCTACAAAATATTGGAAATGAAGAAGCGGCAGCTCAAAGTTTTTACCAAACGTTCTACACAGATATTCTGCAACATCTGTTTTCGGTTGTTACTGATACTTCTCATACTGCTGGTAAGACTACTTAGTATTTTGTCTGAACTGTAGTCCTACTGACTTAAATTATTGTTTATGAAAGTTGTGCAGGTATTCAAGACTAAGTTTAAATGCTTTTCAAATTCCATTTATAGCTTTGAATTATAAAGCACATGAATGTGTAGCTTTGACGGCTTTAAACCTGTGTAGGCTTTTTGTGCTTCGGAAATTCATTGTCACTGCTTTTAGAAAAAGAGAAGATACTATCATTATAACCAACAAAAAATTTTGAGAAGAATACAATAGGATTCTTTAGACATATTTTTACTGGTCTTATTTTGCTTAACATTAAATATTTCTGTTTGTTTTCAGGACTGACTATGCAGGCTAACATTCTGGCTTACATGTTTTCTATAGTAGAGAGCGGGAAAATAACTATTCCTCTGAATCCTGAAGCACAAGCCAATGGCCAGCCAAACATTATCTATGTACAGGAGTTTGTAGCACATCTACTCAAGACTGCATTCAGTCATTTATCTGAGTAAGTACTCGCTAAAATGCTAAAAATCTGTCAGTAAAAGAAGCACATGAATGTATTGGGGGATTTTTGCATTATTAGCTTTTACAAGCACCTTCTTTTTAAAAGGTGCATGTTTAATTTTAAATTCTTCCATACCTGTAACCTACCTTGTTTGTGAAGTTTTTTTAGAATCTGATGTTTATTTTTAATTGTTTTTTAGTGCACAGATTAAGATCACAGTGCAGGGTTTCTTCAATTTAGATCAAGATATATCAGCGTTCAAAGAACATTTACGAGACTTCCTAGTTCAGATTCGAGTAAGTTAATCTTCTGTTAATTCAATGTATTCCTGGTTTAAGTGTAAAAAAATTCTGTCTGAGTTCTATCAAACATTAAAAACATTCAAGTACGGTAAAACCACAATTATTGTCAACTTTGACCAAGTGATGGTCCAATAATAAAGGGAGTATCAGTCATTTACATTCTTGAAAAGTACTTGAATTTATTTTCATTTTCAAGAGTCTCGTAAAGTACTTAAATCAGTGCAGTCCTTGAATTGTCCTTTTATTTGTAAAATTTTAATTTAGTTCTTTCTGGTTTGAACATGAGAAACTTCATTTTTGATTTGATTAGTTCAATTCCTGTTAACTTCTTAAACATAAATGGGATTTTAAAATTGTAGAACTGAAGTATAACACTTGTCTGTTTCTAAAATTGTGTAAAATTCCTGCCAATTTGCAGAAAGATTTTCATTTTGGCTGCTTTTTGAAAATTCTGAATCAGTTTATTAAAATGGTTGATCAAATCTCTATCCCTGATCAGAAGGCTTAACTGGTTTTAAAAACCTGTAAAGCATAAAATAGTTTTACAGTCTATTAATTACTGAACAATGTATAATTGAGTGTAAAGATTTCTAAACTACGATTTTGATTTGGGTGACTTTTTATGAGTGTACAGTTGAATTTTTTCATGGAATGAGTAGTTATCTCTCCACTAACCGAAACAAAAATAAGAACTATAAAATAATTTTAGATGTTAGGTTTTAATGGGTAAATATTAATCTTAATATTAGTTGAATAATTTTATTTTCAAAGAAAAAAAAGCTAAAAATTATTTTTCTGTCTGTAAAATATCCAAATAAGGTCTTTTCTCAAAACAACAAATTAGGTGCTTGGCATGTTTCTGAAATAAATTATTCATTTAATGGTCAGTCAACCAAAAAATACCTGCAACTTATGAAAGACATCTGAATATACGCCGACCCCAAAACAACTTTACTGAGATTGGACCTTGTGAGTCTCTCCCATCATCGCATTGATGTTTTCAAGGCAATCATAATGCGGGAAATTTTGATTTAATTGATAAGTAACTCAAGCTTATTTAAATACAGCTTTATGCAGCTGCTGCAGAAAATGTGAATGGAAATTTAGAAGTATAAGTGTTTGTCATAATATTAAATAGTTCATGGAAAAAGATAAAAGATAGTAAGGTAACCAAATTAGTTTGTAACATAAATTTAAGTTAGGTTTCTATCAGATGATAAGTATGCAATTAGAGTAAGGTGATTGTAAAAATTGCTTTTAAACTTAAGTTAATGCAAGTTTTGAAAAGTAGAAAGCTGTGATTTTAACTGTGCTTTGTTGCAGGAGGTGGCTGGCGAAGACGACAGTGACCTGTTCCTGGAGGAGCGAGAAGCTGCCCTTCGCTCTGCCGAGGAGGAGAAGAGGAAGATCCAGCTGTCTGTGCCCGGTATCCTCAACCCCCACGAAATCCAAGAAGACATGCAGGACTAACTTTGCTCTCCGCCGCTGCCATGTTCTCATCGTTTCATCTACTAAGTTATAACTGAGAACTTTTCTTTTTGAGTGTGAAATTTTTAGAACAGAATGTGTGTATAACTGAGGGAAGAATGCAAACATCATATGCCCATATTTTGTAGATAATCAACTTGTCGACTTTTTTTGCAGCAACTGGTGCTTGAAAGTGTAAAATGCTCTGTTATGTGTGTAGCGGCCCTAGTGGCCTGCTTCTATGAAAATTGGGTTGTCTGTGGCTGTAAATAAAACATCACTTCATGGTTTGCAAATGGACTCAATGGCTGCTGGAATGATACATTGTCTGATTGTATTAGTCTGACCATATGGCTTCTTGTTTTCTACCCTGTATCCATAGAGGCATTTTAGCGTTTCGATTGCACTCGTTTAATCGCAACTTCTATCTGACCACAAAGATTAGTTTCTTTCTGCTTTAATTTTTCATTAATGTTGAGGCTATGTCATGTCCCGATAAGCATGGTCCATATCAAATATTTTCTGTGCAGATTATTAAGGTAATCCTATGCTTAACATTTTATTTAATATTACCGATCTCTCCTTCAAACTTAGCGAGCTATTTTAAACAGTGATATTGAACGTCTGCAGACGTGTTTATATGTGTATTTTCCATGATGACTGCAAGCACCATAATTTTTACTTGTCACGTTTTTTGAATTGTGTGTACGAATATTTTATTGGGATGAGAGGATCACACAGTCTCATTTTCAACTCCAAAACATGACATTCATCTATGAGTAAGTAGATCATAAGGTATGATTGGTACATCAGGGTGTCAAAAAAATCTTATCAATGCTTGTGTTTATTGAATTAGATTACTCAAGAATCTTGCTCTTTTTTTTTTCAGTATTAATTTTCTCCCTTACTCATTCATGGTTTTAGTTAATTTTTTATTCATGCTCGTGCTTACCAAATAGGACTGCTTTTATATAATTTTTATTAAGCTGGTGTAACATCCAAATAGGGTTTTATCTAGTGTAGTGGTCAAAACCACTGCTGTAAGTAGACTATATAAGCCTATACATGAAATATGGTTCAAAAGCACATTTTTAAACTGTACCAGGAATTTCCTTCTTTCCAATTGATGTAACTCCCTCACAACCCTATGGAATTAATTAACCCTATGGATAAAACCAGAATAAACTTCTAATTAAATAGTTTTTAAGACTAAATTACAAAAGTACTCTTGAAAATTACTAAGCATATAAAAACAAAAATTAAGAAAGCACTTTTCTATGGTAAGAATGCTAAATACAGTTTGGTGAGTGAGCTGAATGAGTGAGTGACATTATAGTGCTGATCAGTTTAGTTGCATTTTCGAAAACATGGCAATACATCACCATAATAAAGGGATTATTATATGTATTTCACTGTATGGACTAACCAAATGATATTGCTACTTAAATAAAATTTGCTATATTTATCAGGAAAACCAGAAACCAATGATTCCCTTCCCCTAACAAGTTATGTGAAATATTGCAATGACTAATGAATTACTGGCATTTTTGTCATTTATGATTTTGCCATCTTGTGTAGATTCCCAGTAAAGATTGAGAAAAGTTTTTCTCACTTTGTCTTATTGGGTTAAGAATAATGCTGTTTATTGACTTTTTATAAGGAGAAATACTAGAATAGAGCATGGATGATATTGGTTGCAATGGACAACCAATACTTTAAAGTACTAAATAAAATATGAAACTGTACTGGAAATCAAAGTTCAAATGCTAGATTATCTAAAATTGAGGTGTTTGCTGCAAGAAGGGATTAACTCTAAAATCCAAATTCATGGCAAGATAGTCGCCAAAGTGGAGCGTAGTTGCCAATGTGGTGCTGGTTCACACTATAGAATTATATATCTGAGTCAAAGAATTTCAGCCATGTTTAACCACGGCCAGATGCTGATCGTGGTACAATTTTCTACCACAATTAATCGTGAGAACAAAGAAAATTTGATTTCTTAAAGCTAGATTCTATATCTAACAAACTTATTTAAGATGATCTTAAGGTAATAATCTTCAGTATTTTAGGATCGGACAAAAACTCAAAATGGAAATTTTTTTTATACAAATAAATTTAATTTCTTAAAGCTAGATTCTAAATCTAACAAACTTGGTTATAATCTTCACTATATTTTCGGATCGGACAAGATCAGATGAAGATCGGACAAAAACTCAAAATAGAAAATTTTTTGTACAAATAAATTTCATTTCTTAAAGCTAGATTCTATATTTTAACAAACTTACTTAAGACTTAAGAGGATCTTAAAGTTATCATCTTTAATATTTTCAGATCGGACATAAGATCAGACGAAAACTCAAAATAGAATTTTGTTTTATGCAGGAGTATAACAAATAAAAAACACACAATAAACCCAGTAGTGGTTATGCATAGCCCTAAAACGACACCACCTTGGCTACTATCACTGGCTGCCGCCAAGGTGGCGACTTCTGACATGAATTCTGATTTTAGAGTTAATCCCTTCTTGCAGCAAACACCTCAATTACTGTATACCTAAATATCAATGTGTAGTCTTGATTTGCCTAGAACTAATTGGTAAGCATGTGTATGTTGGTTATACTTGTGGCAGCACATATCCAACATAGTGTTTATGACCATGAGTTCTGTTCACATTTGCTTTTAAAAGTGCTGCCATACTTAGAAAGACACCCTGTATTTTTGTATCAGTGTTTAAATTCAAAAATTGGTTTGAGTGGTAGAGTAAATGCATTCATAAGTTATATAACCCTACACAGCTAATACTAGTTGCTGCTAATTTACCCCTGTGGGGTATATTTATAATGATACACTCTCCTTTAAAAGGAAAACTTGCTTCTTTCATTCTCATTTTTAATCTATTGTTTTTACTTTTCATTTTGTGTCACCAAGTTGCTTTATTTTGGATTGAAACCTTTTTTTCCAAAACTCTTTATTTTCCTTGCCTTTCCTAGTCATTTCTTTGAATGAACCTAGAAATAAGTTTTGACAGTAAAAAGAATAAAAAAGCTTGTTTTTCCTAGGCTGTTGCCAGTTATAAATATTTTTTATACATGTCTTTAATTTATCTTTCTCTGCTCTCTCAAGCTGATTTTTCAAAGACAATAGTTATTAAAAATTGCTAAATGCATATAAACTGGAGTACTAAATTTTGTCTAAAAGTGTCATGTGTTGAGTTTTATTAATTTTTGTAAGCAATAATATTAACTCAATAAAAACTTTTATTTGACAGTCCATATCTGCCTGCTTGTTTTCTCAATGTTGCAAGACATTGGTTCTCAATCGGTAGTTTGCTAAATCCTGGGGTGTTTCTGAGATGCATGAAAGTAGAATTGTAATGTTAAATTGCTAATTTAAAAATAATGCTGTACAAAGAAGTAAAACCTCTCCACACAACGACCCCTTGATATAGCAACCCCTATGTTATGACTGGTAATAAACATATGGATTATTTTATCGTAGTGATAATTTTATTCGTTAAAACGACCATATATTGTTGGTCCCAGAAGTGGCCGCTCTATCAAGGGTGGGTCTATTGTAATAGAAAGTTATACAGCCGTATCGACCACCACGGGTTTCCTTCCGCTTAAACCGCGGCTAGAGGAGTCCCTCGGTTTATCGCCAAAACGTTATCGACCAGTCCCTAATCCAAAGGAAATCTCCGTGCTAGTGAAGCCCCCAACTTTGGAGGCTTAAGCCGGGGATTTGATGCATTGTGGGATTGATTACGGATTTTGAGCGCCATCTTTTCTCGCTATAAAGGCCCATGCTTAACACTAAACGCAAACTTTTTATAATGAGACCGTAGAAGTATTTTTTCATTGTTAAAGTGTTATAATTAGAGAAAAAATAATTTTCCAACTGTATAAAAGTGAATTAACATTTAAAATTTTCTTAAATCACATCAATTAAAATACTCAAAACAGCTGTCTTCTAACGTGTACGTCCGCCGAGATAGAAATCTATTTCTTAACTAAGATCATTAAAAAATACATTCTCCAAAACAATATATTTAAATATTTTGTAAATCCATATAAACAACTAAGAAGACAGTTTTAGATATTCTTAAAACCTTAAAAGTAATCTAAACTGTTGGCACTATTTTCCATTTAATTCTTTGAAAAAGTTTTTATATTAAAACTTTCAAAATTTCGTTGAGATATCTAGCATGGTGGTCAAGACATTGGCAATCAGATCCAAAGGTTGCGCGATCGAGTCCAGCAATAGAATTTTTTTTAAATTCTTTGAGAGCATTGAATTTTTTTTTGTGTGTAGTAGAAAATTATTCTTAGAATTTTAGAAATATTTCTAGAGAAATAGAATAAATTCCAATTTAAAATAAATTTATTGAAAAGATTTTCCATTTTAATTAAAGTTATAATGATAATATGGATCATTATAATAATAGGTAACAAAATAAAATAAAAGTAAAATTATTTATTTGATTTTAAAAAATAGTTTGGTTTGATAAAATAAATTAAGAGGTCTCAATTTATCAAATGATACTGCTATCAGGAGTAAGATAATTTGAAGGGTAATTTTAATTACCATTATTTTCAGCAGGTGATTGTCTGTTTTAATTTTAATTCGAAATCTTGCTGATTCCCTTTAAATAAATGGAAGGACACGCATATGATCTCCAATAACTCTTTTAATTCTTGGAATACAGAATATTCTTGAAACCTTATTTTGATGTTACACAAAACAAAACAAAAAGTCCTTATGTACTTACAATTATTTAAAACAGTATACTATTTAAAATTTAGAACTAATAAATTTAGTTGGCTCTAGCTCATAAATAATTTTTGGATTGAAATCACTGTAGAATATTAGGTCTATATTTCCCACATCATAATTTAATAAAGAATAAGAGGAGAGTGGAGCATCTTGGGACATGGCTTGATTTTAAATATCTTAAGTCATAAAAAGAAATTAAATTGCTAAATGTAAAAAAAAATTATAAATCATTAAACAAAAATTAGTACACACAAATAGAATATTACCCTTAATTATTTTACTTCCAAAAGCATTTAAATAGTTAAACTATCCATTTTAACATTAGCAGGATAATCAATCGAAAAAAATTTCATTTGATGAGCAATAGTGATTGTAGAAAACATTGGAGTTATTGTATGAAAACAATAATTTAATAAAAAGTGAACCATTCTCCCCTATAGTTGGGTACAAAGTTTTAAAAAGGACAAGAAGAAAAAGCTGAGAAAAAAATCCAAATCAGAACTGAGATGCCAGGTGATTGTTTTTTTTTATTGAGAATTCTTGTTCTTAACTTCCACCAAAAAATATTTTTATTGGGAGTTCTTGGACTAATTGCTACCAATTCGAAATTATCAGAATAACATTTTGAAGCGTTTTAACATATTCAAAAAATATAAACTACATGATAGTTATTAAAACTTAGGTTTATAAACCAAAGTAAAAAGAAAAATGTCAAAATTAAAATTTATAATTAGTTTTCAAAAAAAAGACAAAGAAATTAATTCTCATTCTTATTTATTGTATAAAAACCAACAATTATTTATCGTAAATTATACTTAATGAAGTCTAAATAAAAAGAAAAATACTGATTGTATATTCTATGATTTGGTCACATATATTCTCCAAAACAAACAGAATTTTCACTGGCCAGAGAGAAAATACAACCAGTGCAAGGAGTTCCCGCGTTTTTGATGCAAAGATTGAAATTGTAAACACATTTATTTACATCATGTGATTCCTCTGACGAATCAGAGACGGGCTTAATTAATCTCGCTCCCAGGTTCTCTCACATAAACCTCCCGTCAAGGGAAACCCCGTGTGTTGAAAAATTCATTGTTGGTCGATAACGCTCGCAATGGACTCTAACCGCCTATCTGGTTCGAGACTTCACGGAACCAACACGTGACCTACAACTGAGCTTGCGATTGGTTACCACAGATACTACACTAGTAGATCTACTAGTGTAGTATCTGTGGTAACCAATCGCAAGCTCAGTAGGTCACGTGTTGGTTCCGGGTGACGTCAGACGGTTAGAGTCCATTTAAGCCGAGGATTTCCTTCAGCCGAGGATTATCCTATCCGAGGATTTCCTTCGGATCGCGTCGGTTTGGTCGATACGGCTGATAGTATCTTATTTCTTGTAAACTTTAAAAAGATTGTAAAATAGCCCTTGAGACATCACCTAAAGTCATGGTGCTAACATGTACATTAGGAATTTGCCAATTTCTTACAAATTTTTATAGCTTGCTAAGAAGAAAAAGGTTATGAACCACGTTCCCAACCGGTGGTCCGTGAGAGTCTTGGAAGTGGTCCGCGGACAGACCCGGAAGCAAAAAAAAAAACTCCTATAAATCAAATGTAAATTTGATTGAATTGAACAAAAAAAGATTGAATTATACTTTCGGCTGTGTAAATTGTGGGGTTATCAGTTGCCACTAATTAATTAGTTAACAATACTTTCTGTTTCTTCTACTATAAATATTTAAAGTTAATTTTGGAGTTCTGAAAAAAAGTTGACACAATTTTGCGAGTTCCCTAAAATTACCTTATCTAACAACAAAATTACTAAATCTTGTGAGATATACGAGTAATTAAACTTTTCTTAAAATATAGTTGGATTTCAGTGTATTTTATAAGTTTTCATGCTTAACTAGGGATTATAAACTTTCATCTTGAAATTGTGTGGACATAAGGATTTTAAGCTACAAATGGTGGTCCGTGCAGATTCCAATTTTAAACTTAGTGGTCCGCGGACTTCTTTGAATAGGGAAACGCTGGCTTAAAGAGACTGGTTAACTTAACGCTGGTTTAACTAACTGGTAACTTAACGCTGGTTCACAACTTACAAGGTTGATTTTTAAAAATAGAATCAAACCTTTAAAATGTCCTGGGCATTTAGCATTTGTCCCTTTCTTTTGTCCTTTTTTAAAAATTAGGTGGAAAAAATTTCAAATCTAGTTTAAGCAGTTAATATTTTAAAAATATTTGGTATCAAATCATTTAAAAATTAAATTTTCAAAAGATAAAAAATCATAAAAAAATTAAATTTTGAAGACTTGTGATATGTTTATAAGGTAACTTTTAATGCTGTTGTCAAATATCAAGCCAATTTTGAGATAAAATTTTTAAAAAGTGAAAAAAATTAAAAACAGATAAAATATGAGCTCAAACCTTAAGACAAATTGCCACCTATTTCTATTTTGTATACATTCTTTTTTGTTTTACTACAAAATTGACGTGATATTCAACAAAAGCACTAAAAGTTAGCCTTTACACAAGCCGGAAACAGTCTAGGAGCTAGCTCCTTTGAATGAATTTTATCAAAAATGTTCTCAGAAATAGGTGGCAATTAGTTTGAAGTTTTGAGCTAGCTCATATTTTATTTATACTTCGTTTGATTTTAATTTTTTTCCACACGTTTTAAAAATATTACTATAAAATTGGCTTGATATTCGACATCAGCATTAAAAGTTACCCTATACACATCGTCTATACAACAAAATTTCAATTTTTAAATTTGTTTAGAAATTATATTTCTCTTAAATTTGTTATCTTTTGAAAATTTAATTTTTAAATTATTTGATACCGGATATTAATGAAATATTAACTGTTTTAAACTTGATTGAAAAATTTGCCACCTATTTTTAATGTTTATTTTATTAAATTAATGATTTAACCATCTCATTTGTTTGTTTGTTTTTTCGGTTATATAGCTATATGACACTACAATGTCCATGTAAAAATAACCTTGGCAAATACCTCAAACGTTTTTGACAGGAATTTTTTTTACAAGATCGAGATTTTTGAGGTAAAAAAAATTGAAAATCTTAAATGAAATTTTTATCGTCCGATTTTTTTTTTCAAATTTTAGTATGTTATTATTTTGGTTATTTCTGAGTGAAAACCGTTGAAATTATTTCTTTTTCAACTTTGTGGTGTTTAAGGGTGTTAATTTTTTCGATTATCGAATTTTTCAAATTAATTTTTACTATTCATATTTTAATTTTAGTGGAATATTTGTATTTAGCACTGAAACTGAATTTAGTTTGTAGTATCATAAATCTGGGCCTCTGATTTTTTAAATTTTTGTTTAGGTCATTTTTTAAAAATTTAAAAAAAAAAATCAACTTCCCTCGGACCGATTTCTAGTATGTATTATTGAGGTCATTCCTAAGTAAAAACAGTTGGAAAACTAAATGTTGCAATTTTTTTACCGGTTTGACTTTTTTTTTTCAGTACATTTACTGGACTAGAATGTGTGTGTGGCTTTGGGGTACCCTCTGATGTGGTCTCAGTCCACAAGTACTCACCCAGTAACTTCAAATAAATAGGTATTACTATAGGCTTGACACGGAATCCGAGATAATTATCCTAAAGTATCCGCAGTTGCCAAAAGGAACTTAAGCTAAGAACTAATTTAGATATTGCATCTTAAATGCCCAAGATATTAGACTTTTTGATGCAAGAATCACTAATGTCATAGAGCCCTACAGGCTAGATTACAATCGAGGCATTTGAAACAATGACAAGATAATTAAAAAAAAACTTAACATTGAAATAAGCTCGTTGTTTTTCTCAAACTGTGGATCGCGAGTCAATTTCAGACAATATTTGGAATTAATGTTTGCATGTATTTTTTTCACAATGTCTACGAACGTGTTGTTGGATTTAAAAATTTATCAGCTGACCATTTAGTATAAAGAACTTTGTGTCAAAAGCAAGAGGACAAGTATAAAACGTGTCACTTTTTATTATGCTGCTGATGTAAAATTTGTCGAATATTCAAATATGATTTTAAATAACTCAAATCGGAATTTCTAAGCGAAGGGTGCTCGCAAACCGGAGAACCATTATAAATCCTGAAATTTTCTTAAGAAATATTGTAATTGCAAATTACCTCAGATTACTAAAAAACAAGTTAAAACCCAGTTTAAAAAATCAAAATTTTTCCTGGAGGAGGAACCCTAGACCCCCTTTACAACATGGGAATAATAACCGACCAAATGTAATCATTCGATGCGCAAATCTAATAGGTTAAAAAAATCCTACCTTTTAATTTTCTGAAAACCTACATTTGATCTCCAATATAGGTGCATGGGATTAAGAAAAATAATTGGTTAGATGGACTGACGGGGTGCATGGAGTGAAAAAGGCTGAGAAACACTGATTTAAATGTTCTTTTCTAGTCAACTAGCGTCTGAAAAATGAAGATGAGGTGGGTCGCGATGCTCAAAAGTTTGAGAGCCCCTGCTCTAGCCATTTCGATGTGCATGAGAGAGAAGATTTGCTACACAACAGTGAGAAACAAAAGATCTGCAGCAAGAAACGAACTCAAATTTATTTCATACAACAGCAATAATTGAGTGTTGACTCAGGCCCTCTCTGTGTTCTTGGAGATATCGTCCCCGTTGCCGTTGATGGGCTCTGGCTTCTCGTGGATGCAGAGCCAGGGCAGCCGCTTCTGAAGCTCCATGCGGTACCTGGGGTGGTTGATGGCGTAGAAGAAGGGGTCGAAGCAGGCCGAGGCCTTGAGGGTCATGGCGGGGATCATGGAGATCACGGGCGTGATCTTGCGCGCGGCCGGGTCCGAGAAGCCGGCCATGAAGGCCACGGTGATGTAGGGGATCCAGGAGAAGAGGAACATGACGATGAGGCAGAAGGCCGTCTTGGCGATGCGCACCTCCGCCGATGCTCCGCTCACGGCGGCGTTCGAGCGGATGCTGTCCACGTTCATTTTCCTCGCCTGCACACACAAAATACGCGTCTGTCATTCCCGAACTTACCTTGGACCTCGGCAAGACTTCTAGATTGGTCGCCAATTGGAAATAGTCTAGTTAAGATTCGTTACTATTACCACGGCTTCAGGGCCGTAACCAGACTTTTGTTTCGGGCGGGGGGTTTGACTCCAATATTTTCTGAGGTATCTCCTTACGGGTACTTATTTATACGTTAAGTTTTAGATGGCAACAATAGATTGAAATTTTGATGCACTAAATTTTAAAATTGTATAAACAATATGAATTCCAAGTAAAAGGGGGGTCTTGGGAAATTTGCCCCTCAAAAGAGTGTTTTAGCTCATTTCTGAGACCCTTTAGATTACACCCATAGAGCACCACTCATTGTAAGCGGCCGAATTTTCAAGGTAAAAAGAAGGTATATTGTATAATAAATGGCAAAATGTTGAGGGTTTTTTTGGGTTTCTACTCCCAGAAAAATTTTAGAATTTTGCCCCTAAAAGTGGCATTTTAACTCATTTTGAGACACTTTAGGTTACATCAAAGAGAATTACTCCTTGTAAATCACACAAGTTTGAAGGAAAAACCGTACTTAATAGATTTCAAAATTTTGAGGGGGTTTGGGGGTCCTCCCCCAGAAAAATTTTGGAAATTTTACCCTTAAAAGTAGGGTTTTGACTCATTTTGAGACCCTTTGGGTTATACCCGAAGAGGATTGCTCCTTGTGAGACATAATTTTCAAGAAAAATAGCAGTATAAAAATTGATGTCAAAATTTCGGGGGGGGGGGTTGAACCCCCAACCCCCCCCTTGGATACGGCCCTACACGGCTTACTAGATACTATACAGGCTAGCCGAGTTTTCAATAATGAAAACCATTTGACAACTTTTCCCGCTAGGATCGCCACAAGTCCTACCTATACCGACCAACCAATAGGATAACACACTGACAAATAAGGGAAAATAAAGGCGTGTTTTCATGACGTAAACTGCTGATTGTTGGCCATTAGTGGCTGAGTTGAATTTTTGAGCCATTAAGCCCCGCCTTCAACTCTGTGGATTTGCTTTGCCAGTTTGTCAGCTATTGCCATCTACATTTTAATGATTTCCGTATCTCGGCTAGCTTGTATAGTATCTAGTAAGCCGTGCTATTACCGTAGCGACCAACTCAGTCTTGCCGTCAAGCCCTCCATAAGTAAAAACTCCATTTTCAATTATAATATTTTTTTTCCTCCAGACGGGCCATATCGTGGGCTTACAGGTGAAAGGCACGAAGTTACAAATGACTCAACTACTCTGTACGAGGTTACTTCAAATTTGGCGATTTTTATAGCGAAGTCTTTTAATTGTTCCAGTTAACATGGTGCGATTTTGGAAGGTCTCCCCAATGCTTCACTCGTTCGTTGGCGCCCTTCTATACTTTAAGTGCCTTTTTCCTGTTATCCGACGATCTGACAAAAACACTCAAGTTTCAGAGCTCTCGAAATTTTCCCTCTGCCAATGACTAACACTACTGTGATAACCTTTAACTACCAAAAAGAATCAAACTGTTAAAACTATTCAAACTGGATACGTATTGAACTACGGGATAAGCTACCCTTCCTTTCCTGCCCTTGCTATACCGAGCGAGCTTCACCAAAGACACTCACAATTCGGATATAAAGATCACGGGGATCATCATTTCGCAAAAGAACCCAACTCACTTGTTCCGATATCTGCTTCTCGTGGTTCCTAACGGCCATGAATATCCTGAAGTAGCAGTAGAGCACGATGGCAATCGGGATGAACCAGCCGAAGAACCAGGTGCCCACGATGTAGGACCTCCCGTTGAAGTCGTGCATGAAGAAGTCGGCTGCGCAGCTGGTCAGGAAGCCCTCTGGCACGAAGCGGCTCCAGATGTGGAAAGCGGGCAGCAGGGCGAAGGGCGTGATGTACAGGTAGATGAGCAGCAGGATGCATATCGCTTTGGGCACCGTCATGCTCGTCTTGCTAAAGGGGTGCACGATCACCCGGTAGCGGTCGAACGAGATGATGGCGTTGCAGAAGGCCGAACCGAGGCCGGAGTACGCCCCTACTACGCCGTAGATGGTGCAGCCTGGAAAGGAGTTCAAATCGAGTTGGTTTCAATCATGAAGCTATGAAGTATAAGCTTGTTGTGGCTCTTACTTGATCGAGTTCTTAAATTGACAGTGGCTGTAGTCCACCGAATTTAGTTTTGAGTAATTGAAGCAACAACAACAAATTAAGTTAACTGGAGTTAGATCGTTGTTGCCGCTAGCGCCTCAATTGGGTGTTTTTGAAACGGTGAGTCATTTTTGTTTGAGACTAGCACAGCTCAAACCAAATATGTCAAGTTCATGTAACTGTTACTAGAAGCAGGACCGGATTACCAATTAGGCAATGTAGGCAACTAACTGCCTAGGGGCCCCGAGCCCAGATAATTATTCAAATGCTTCTTTGAGCTAATTAAAGTGGAAGATTTGTTTTGTTTTTTTTTGGGTTCGTGAAGAAATTTTCTAAATGGTTCCAGTGATGGACCTCTCAGATTCCCTAAAAAGTAGCTTAAAAATTATCTTTGGCGTGCTAGCTTGCATCCAGGGCCGCTGAGAGCTACGCGGGCCTTAATTATTGAAAAAAAGGCTGTAGAAATTCCATGTCTACATGAGTTTATTTATTTATTTAAGACAACACACACAAAAAGAAAAATTTGTTTTACAGGTGTGGCAAAAAAATAAAAGTTCACTTAAACAACAAAACATTTACAATTGACTTCTTAAAAACAACAAAGGACATATCAAAAATATCCAGATCCTTACAAAAGGTAAAGGAGTTAAAAATTTCAAAGAATCTATACACAGGAAATTTACCAAATTGTTACATACCTATGTTTCCAAATACTGGGCCTAGGTTAAAGGAATTGTATATAAAAACTGGAGTTTTTGCCATCATGAGTAAATCAGACATGGCTAATCCCACTACAAACATATTTGCTGGTGTTCTAAGGCTCCTAGCTCTAAAAAGAAATCGATATATTGTGGGAGGAAAGTTATGCAAACCTCACAGCTTCAGAGTAAAATATTTTAATGAAAGAAGATTAATAAAACAAAGCACGAATGAGCATTAGTTATTTTATTCTTTTAAAAAATTATTTTAATTCATTCCCATATTGGTTTTAAAGTAGAAGATGAAAATGAGAAAATTTTCTATGTAATAATTTTTTATATGGGTCACATGTATACTATGTAGCATTTCAAATAAGTGGGTGAGACATTTTAAGGGGTACAAGAGACATAGTGTAAAAACAAAAAGTTTACCATGCGTGATGAATAAATTACTCCTGATTTACCAATTCTAGGCTACCTTTAGGAAGGTAGAGGAATTGAACTTGACAGAATTTACTCAGTAAGAAAAAAACTGTCCAGATTTTCCAACCCACTTCGTATACAGAAGTATCCTACCTAATTGTCACTTTTTGTATATCTTGGCTTTAACCCACTTAAATTAAACGTCGCCGGACGCCATTTGATGATAATGTTTTGAGCAATTAGTTTTCCCGTCACTGAACTTGGGCTCAATTTACCCGGGCTTTCCAGTACCAGAAGGACAAAAAATAAAACATAAATGTCAAAATAACCCAGAAGTATAAAATATAATATTATACAATTTATGGGCTAATCACTAGCTTAAGAGCTTACTGGAAACATCGACTGGCAAGCTGAATGGTGGTGGTGTCGTATCATCTATTGATTTATATCTTATGGTGTGCTTGTATTATCTTTGCTATTTCTATTGAGTTAGTAGAATATAAATCCTCTGTAGGATAGTTAAAATAAATTGTGAAGGCCTGCAGCGACTGCAAAGGCAGTTGAAAACAGGCAAGCTGAATGATCGTAAGAATTAGCCGCCATTACTTACACTGAAAATATGTAGATGACCATTCCGTTTCCGATCAGGGAGACGGTCATCAGACCTATGTAGAGGATGCCGAGCAAGTAATGCAGGTAGGGCGCCGGGGCTCGGAACTGGCGCCAGTAGGGGCTGACGTAGACATCTGGGGGCGCATTCCATCCGTTGTAGCGGGTCTCGTAGCACCAGCCAGGCGGGCCCTCGTCCGGAAACCCCAGCGGGTAGTGCGATGAGGCGTTCAGCATCTGCCAACGAAACTGAGACAGTGTTGACACACGAATGGCGAAGTCACAATCCGTTGTCAACAGTGGTTTACTTTGGGGAAAACAAGCTGGTAGTATTTACAACAGTACACCTACTTCAGGAGTGTGTGTGACGGGATTTGGTTGTAGTTGTACTGTAGCACGACGGACTTTAAACTGAAAATTGACATCAGGTACAGGGACCTATGGGCCAAGTTAGAATTTTACAACCGTAGATTTTGTGGCCTTATTTTTTATCACCCCTCTTTTGGTAGTAATTTTTTAATGTCAAAGAAATTTTGTGAAATATGTATTTTCCACCTGTATTTTTAAACAGCTAGAACTCTAGAACTGTTCATTTCTACCAAATTTCAAGCTATTAATCAAATTTAAATCATGTGGTCCCTAAACACCCCCTCAAATTATACAAGAGCGATTAACTCAAGCAAAATATTTCACATAAATTTAAGAAAATACAACTCCCTACAGGTTCCGTACAAAATCAAATAGACAATTCAATTGAAATATTTCAAAAGTATTGTTATCAGGCTGAAACTTTTAAAAAGAGACTAAATCAAAAACTTTTTACAATCCTAGAAAAGTTTGGATTGACATTTTTTAAAAAAATTTCTTTACTCCAAATTAACCTTAAGATGGTGTATTGACGTAGATTAAAATCGTCCTTATGAGAAACTGTCTTTATACTGTTGTTTCTTTTTATCCAGACGACCTCGATTTTGAAATATAAACATTAAACAAACACTAAACTTGACAACGTTTCCTGACCCTATGTCGTCACTAAGTGGAAGCAGAAACTACGCAAACGGAAAGCCTGTTAGAGATTGCTAGGAGGAGTTTCGGAGCTCAAATCGCGTGATAAAAAGACGCTATACAGGGTGGTCCTAAATTCGTGGTACAAACTGGGTAGGGTAGGTAGAGTACATCAAGATGAACAAGAATTGGTATAGAAAGGGGGGTCGCAGATACACCGTTAAAGAGCTAGGACCTAATGTAGTGCGAGTGTGTTTCAAAAGGCCGTTTTTAGAAGGCCCGTTTAACGAAACAAAACATAATAAAATGAAAAACATTATTGAATGAGGTACAAGGAGTATCCGTACTACTTAAATCCTCAATGTGATGGAAATTGGACCACTTGCTAAACCGTGGGATGAGTTTTAAAACGTGCAATATTCATCTTTTAGCCAAAGAATGGAGTTCCCTTACATTTAGTGTAATGGTACTTAGAAAAATGATGATCGGTGAAGGAATTTTCAATGATCATACATTCATCATTGAAACTGTATGATCATTGAAAATTCTTTCCCCGATCATCATTTTTCTAAATACCATTGAAGGGAACTCCATTCTTTGGCTAAAATATGAATATTGCACGTTTTAAAACTCATCCCACGGTTTAGCAAGTGGTCCAATTTCTATCACATTGAGGATTTAAGTAGTACGGATACTCCTGTACCTCACGCAATAATGTCCGCCTCCACTTCGGGCATTATTAATAATGCCCGATTAATCACTTTGCCCATAACATATACATGGGTTTAACAAAATAATCGGTACTTACGTATTATCCCGTCTACCGTTCAGCGGCCGTCTACTTCAACGGCACAGTAATAATAAAGTCAATGGGATTTGATAAGTTTTCGGATTAAGCGTCACGGTAGACGGGATAATACGTAAGTACCAAATAATCATATTTTTAAATTTACGTTCTTCATTTCACTCAAAATTCAAATAACACACCGCGCTGGGAACTATTTTGTTAGTGACGTCATAGGGTCAGGAAACGTTGTGGTCAAGTATGTCATATCTAAAAATAAAATCTGGCATAATGTGAGGAATCTATACTTTTTCATAAATTTTTAAGTTTTAATAATTAATGTTTTAAAGACTCAAAATCAAAGATTAAACCTGTTGGAATTCTGTTTTACCCTTACTAAGACAAAAACTTAGATTAACAAAATCTGGATCTTTTATTTGAAAATTTTTTGATTACATCATTTTTTTTCAACCTCAAATATCATTGAATATCAAGAAATATCTTCATACTAAACAATAATCTGACAATCGAGCAATTGATACAAGGTCCTTATAAATAAAAAAATCACAGATGGTGAAAAGAAAACAGTTTCTTTGAAGTGCATAATGAAGAATTCAACACTTCCATGGTTTTAAGCACACTATTTATATAAAGTGTCAAAGCATAATTACAAAAGTCACGGAGCCTACATAGCTTACTAACCGCTTCTGATGAGCTCAAACTAGTATTAGGATGATAAAGTGCTTCTGATTGTGATCTTAGCATGCTCTTTGCTTGAAACAAGTACTTAAAATCAATGTCCATTTTGTACTGACAGTTTCGAATCTGGGAAATTAGTGAATCGAGATTTTCTCGGCATTCACGGAATTCATCGCTCTCAAAATATTCAAACCTTTCCAAATTACTAAAGTGCGAACTATCTTCCTTCATATCTCTGTGCACCCTATCTGTCATCGCCACCAGACAAAAATCAACCGATTCCGCAAAATCCGAAAACGAAAGAAGATCTCTGCTTGCCATCTTAAAAAGAGGTGCGAAATACAATGGAAGAGTCGTAACTCTTTCTGTTGATTCTGGCATGATTTTATTTTGGTCGAATAGTATGTCCCTTTTAAGCACACTGGTTTTTTGCTCACAAATTCCTTCCGAAAATTCGTAAAGAGGTACGTATGACCACCCTTTTATTCTTTCGCCGATTTCTTTAGTTACAATATGGGTACCATGTTCAAATTGATGATCATCAAAATATTCTATGAACCTTCCAAATACTTTAGTAGACTCAGCCGTTCGCTGAAGATTTTCTGTGAGCCAAATCATTGGCATAGATTGTGCGAAATAGCTGACAAACAATTCTTCTGAACCATTATCTTCTAAGTCGGAATCCTCGGAAAGGGAATTAAACTCTAATTCAGGGGAAGCAGGATCGCAATCAATGTCGTAAAACTGATTGGGATCATAGTCCGAGAGATCATCATAGAAATCTTCTATTTCCTTGCTTTCCATGAGAATCGTGCAGTAGGTTATGGAAATGATGAGAGAAAAGAGGTGTGATCGCTGATCCTAATAACTTATACGGCTCTGAGAAAAATGTAAATGCGTTTACAAAACCAATAGACTACATTAGTCATTACGTCACTTGCTTGTTTGGAAACGTTGATTCTATCCGTGATTGGTTCCGTACGGATCCGTACGGATTTACTTCCAATCACGGAACCAATCACGGATAGAATCAACGTTTCCAAACAAGCAAGTGACGTCACACTAATGTCGTCTATTGAAACTGCTGTAAAATTTCCTCCCCAATCAGGTATATTATACCCAAAAGTTGAGACGTTTTCAAAAAGGAAAGTTACACGACATAATTAGAATATGCGAGTTGAGTTGGGGTATTATTAAAACCACAGAATAAGAGAAAACAGAGCGAGCACTGGGCCTATTTATTATATGTATTTTTATTATTATGTAACCAAAATACCAATACCAATAGACGACATTAGTCATTACGTCACTTGCTTGTTTGGAAACGTTGATTCCATCCGTGATTGGTTCCGTACGGATCCGTACGGATTTACTTCCAATCACGGAACCAATCACGGATAGAATCAACGTTTCCAAACAAGCAAGTGACGTCACACTAATGTCGTCTATACCAATACTGAGTAAACACAGAAAGCCTGTTGGGTTGCTAGGAGGAGTCTCGGTACGCTAATCGTGATAAAAATACAGTTCATATGCATGGGTTTAACAAACTAATCATATTTCTAAATTGAAGTTCTTAATTTCACTCAAACACCAAGGTGAGTGCATTAGCTTATCTCAAAAAAAAATATGTTTATGTCAAGTTTACGTAACTGCTACTAGAAGTAAACAAAATTTGGCCATTCATGACAAAAATTGGATGAATCTTGGAAAAGAGGCGGAGTTAATCCAGAGAGCTCAATTGGCTGAACTATCAAGTGTTTTATTGAGCCTCAATAAATAGAAGCACGTAACACTGAACCCCCTGTGAAAATGTAGAACTAAAATCGAACATGAAGAATCGAATATAAATTCCTGATAGCGCATATTTTGTGTACCGGGGTTTACATTTTTGAGGCTCAGCTTGCTTGTTTGGGGTCTGGATTTTTTTTACACTAATTGGTAAATGAGATAAGAACTTTTTGAAAACATAATTATAATCTTCTGGATAAATAATTTTTAATAATTTATTCTTTTGTTATTGGCTATGAATTTTTAAAATGGCGTTGAGTAAAATAACAGGTTTTTGAACTGAATCATCTGCATTTTTCACAATTGTCGCTGGATAAAAAATGAAATTAAGCATTTAAGGCCAACACCCCATCTGAACATTGTTCAAGTTACCAAAGTAAAAGAAAGACTTCAAAAGAGAATTGAAGAATGACATTTTTTATGATAAATATAAATGGATATACAATAGATATAATGGATTCTATAGGAACCACTATGGGTGAGAACAGATTCTGTGCTCTTGCCATGCTTTCAAAAAAAATATATGATTACCCCTAATTTCAATGAAAGTGTCATCAATTTTGTTTGTCACAAAAAATATCAGCAAATGGACTTCACGTATAAAAATTTGTTTTTAAGGTATCATGATAAGGGTTAGTTTAATAAATAAAATGTTTCATTTTTTTAATCTATAAGTGTGTTTATTTCCATTAAATGCATTTTAAAAATGAAAGTGCATGATGCAGTGAAGAATTTAGGTACTTAAAATTACTCCCCTTAAAGAGATAAATTTGTACTAAAATAATAAGTTTGATTTATGTATTCGACAAACATTCCTTCTCTTTAAAGATCTTGAGTAAATTTAAATTTTTGTGGAATGGGTGGGAACCCCCTGGTTAATCAACTCACGAGCCGCCATTGACTTTGTATTTGAACTTGGAATTAAAACTCGACCATCTAGAAATAATTAACTAAATAATATAGCAACTTTTTATGATAAGACACGCCGTTTTTAGTGAAACTTAAAAAAAAAAACGATCGAAAGTTTAAGTTATGCGTGTTGCCATACTTTTTACCAGCCAGAGTTTGATTGGAAGGAGAGTTTATTTTAAAGGTTAGCAACCGTTTTCAAACTGTCGTTTTCTCCTGAGTGAACGGAAATTTCCTAGCCTGGGTGAGAAGCTGAGAAGGTTTCTAAAAATTTTGGAATATGAAATTTAACATGATGGGAAGCTTCGAATTTCAAACGCTCCTTTGGGGGTCTGTTTGTGAACACAGGAAAGTGAGAACTTTTATTATTATTGTTATTTTATGGTCCGTAGGTAAAAAAGTTAATGTTATTTCGTTTAATATGAAGACGACCCTTAAGGACTCGAATATTTTATATATCAAACCATGAAAACCATCATGAACCATGAAAACAACTTCAAACCATCAAAAACCATGAAAACAACTTCAAACCATGAAAAATTATACTTCATATGTCTTCATACTCAAGTGGTTCGCCAGAAATCTCAACTGAATCGTTTTTTATTTCGTTGAATGCACCCCTAAATAAAATGACCATGCTGAATCCTAGTGTTCGGCAACTAGTGGGCAAAAAATAGTTAACTACTAACTACTAACTAGTCTGGGAAATTGTAGTTGTAACTAGTAGTTAACTATTTCCCAAAGTAGTTAACTACTAGTTAACTAGTCTATTTAATTTCATAACCTACTTTTTGGCAAAATTCTAATACATCTTTCTAATTTATATCACAAAAAAAGTTTATACTTCGGGCAAAAATGGTCTTTATTTCTGGTTATGGTATTTGAGTACTCTACCTTTGATAAAAATTTTAAATATCTCTTTAAATTTTAAATAAATTTTTTTTTGAAGTAGTTGAAAATTTTAAAGTAGTTTTAACTAGTAGTTAGTTAAAAAAGTAGTTAAACTAGTAGTTGAACTACTTTAAACTAAAAGTAGTTAAACTACTAGTTAACTACTAGTTGATCAGTAGTTAACTACTAGTTGCAACTAGTTCTAGTTAACTAGTGCCGAACACTACTGAATCCATTAAGATGGCTTACAGCGCCCATAGCGGCGAAATAAGAAAGTTGAAAAAAATAACTAAAAAACTAAAGGAGATTGAACGAAACTTTCAATGTGACAATTGTTCGTAATATTATGACAAACACACAGAAAAAAATAATGAAAATATCTTAAATATTTAAGAGATATTTGCATGTGAAAATAGCACTTTTCAAGCCTCAAAAAAAGTTCGTAAATTTGAGTGTTTCTTTGAATAATTGAAGGGAAGAGTGGAAAAAAGCCAAGGATGCTTTATGATATGGACAAGAATATAAGACATTTAAAATAAAATCAGTTGTTTTTGTGGTGGAATAGAGTATATTTTGACTTATTTTTAGTTTAAGGCGATTGATCGGTTATTGTTTAGAAAAAAAGAGATATATGTACAAAAATAAACTTCTTTTTTTTTTAGAAATATTTTTACATCAAGGAAAGATAATAATCTCTATAAAAGTAATATTATTTACTCTAAAGTTACCAAAGCTAATTAACATAAAAATACCAACAAGAGTCCTTAAGGCCAAATATTTTGAAACAAGCTTTTTGCTACATATTTCCTTCTTTCTTTCACTCCATCAATTTTAAAACAAATGTGAAAGAAAATGTAACGCATTGTGAAATACGTATATGTGGGTACAACAAAAGGGAGAAATTTTTAATTTTTTGGTTTGAATTTTTAAAGCAAAATTTCAAATTTTATAGATATGGACTTTTAATAGTCAAAGGTATTGATTATTGAATATTCATATAGATTGTAAAGTTTGATTAACTGCAATGGCTTCTGAAAGTTTTACTCTCTGTAAAACTAGTTTTTCCTTTGCGATTGTTAGTATGCAGAAAAACCAACATACGGGATAATAGTACGTACTTGTCAAATTGCTTTGGGGGAGATATTTGTTATACAATAATATTTTATTTAGATTATCAACATCCTCTCGAATTTCACGAAAAAATAATTCACGATAAAATATTTCACTAATTTTGGAGTATTTTATTTACATCAGAAAAAAAAACATATTTCGCAGAGGTATGAATGAAAAAAACAATGGATACTCAGATTTGTAACTTTACAACCAAAATTAATATACGTAACAATGAAATTTCTACTAAGAATTCTCGAAGTAATGATAACAAATGTATTCAAAATGACATTTGTACAACAAAAATGTGATATTCTCAAATTCATCCCTCCTCATACACATGATTATTACGATGAAAAAATTTTATCTGTTAGATTTTTAAAAATATTTTTAATATTTTAATTCAGAGGGGGTCACCAAAACACTCCACCTAAAACAGGGGTTTCAGTGTCTAAAAAGGTGAAGAACCCCTGAGCTAAACATCAATAAAAAAAATTTACAGTTACTTAACTCCTCATTTTAACTTAAATGAACTTAAGAATTTAATTTTATTTTTTATAATTGAAAACAAATTGCATTTCTTACTTTCTTAGAAGAATTATACCATTTTGTGCCTAACAGAATAAATTTATAAATTATTCTTATCCATTTTAAATTAGCGTAATGAATAAATAAAAGCTGAAAGGTGTAAATTTATTTCTAAAACTCAATGGATTTCAAACTGCATGACGGAAATATAAAACTAATTTACGTTTTGATGAAACTTTTTAAGGATTATGAGGAATTACATTAAACTCGTACTCCTTCAGTAAGCGTTTTGTGATTTTTCAAAAGTAGGGGTGTTTTTTGCTGAGCATGTTTTCTTAAAAAATTTTAAAAATACTTGATTAGTCTATTAAAAGCTACAACTCGAAAGATCTTTGTTAAATCTAAAATAATCAGCAAACAAGAGAAATCTGAATGAATGTAAACACAATTCGAATATTCGAAATTATGTTAAACGCAAAAATAATATTATGGTTATTGTAATAATACCATAAGAAAGACGGTTTAAAGAAAGGTAAAATTTTTAAACCGTTTATTATAATTTTTAGGAGAAAAACTATCTATTGTTTGTGTTGTAGTCCTCATATAAAATATAATATTTTAAAGTTTTTACTACATACCTTTGATGTTTATAATCTTTCTTTTTACAAACTTTTTAAAAATAGTGTTTGTAAAATAAAATTTGTTAAGCTACAATAGTTTCTCAGACAAAATATAAAAAGACTTTCACCTCTATACATTGAATCCAAGGTTAGTAGAATAAGACTAAAAAAATTATTAAAATGGCATTAAATATGGAGGACATACATTATAGCAACTGTAAAAATAGTTTTCATAACATTTTTTTTACTTCTATCTAAATTAAAGACGCATATCTTTATTTTTAATAAATTATGTCAACATTTTTATATCAATATAAAAAATTAAATAAAATATATGAACGAAAAACTACAACTCTTAATTGTTTGTAATAGTTCTTCTACTTAATGTTCATTATTAATTTATATTCTTATCTCCCCAAACCGCATATCTCACACATTTTAGTAATGATGAATATTAACATGTGACTTTTCACATCCCTCACCAGAAGCTTTTATTAAACCATTCTCCTTAATTTTTAACACTTAAAATTTAATACGATTAATTATTATCCCCGTTTACTTTTCACAAGTACTTCAACAGCGAACATTTATCTTTCGCTAAAATAATAATTGGACTTTAAAATTATTATTGTTTCAGGAAATAACAGGCCTCAGATCAGCGAAAACTCTTAAGTATAATTTATTAAAAGGTATCTTTTATCTCTGTTTTATCGCAAATATTTCTGTAACGTAATGATTAGATTTCTTAAATTTGAATCTTAAAGGAAAATAAATTCTATAAAAAATAAAGAGGATGTTGATAAGCTGAATAAAATATTAGCGTATAACAAAAATCTCCCCAAAAGCACGTTGACAAGTACGTATTATTATCTCGAATGTTGGTTTTTCTGCATACTGACAATCGCAAAGGAAAAACTAGTTTTACAGAGAGTAGAACTTTCAGAAACCATTGCAGTTAAACAAACTTTACAATCTGTAAGAATGTTACTCTTGAAAATAAATAATACAGTGATGAGACAGACATATAGTATTTGCTACTTTGAATGTATTAAAAGCAGTGCAAGTAAATAATTTTTTTCAACTAAATAAGAAAGCAATTTTTTTTACTAAAAGCTAGAGGGAAAGATGTTTTGCCAAACAAATATTCGAAAACAATTGACTTGCATCCATTACTAAATCTAAAATTCATTATTTTTGGCAACTTTTTTAAATACAGGGCAGCATAGATTGCATAACCTGATAATTGTGTATGTCACTAAGGAAATAATCCAATAGAATAATAAATAATTATTTATGCTGTTCAATATCAATAACAAAACATTACTTTACGAAAGATATAACTCATATAAAGGAATCAGAAAAAAAAAAAAAAAAAAAAAAAAAAAAAAAAACCCAGAAAATTCATTAATATGGCTTAAATTTAAAAAAAAAAAACAATTTTAATAACAAGTATCAAAGCTGTTTTTGTGGCTTACCTTAAATTTATGTTCTTATCTTAGTAGAATGTTTCAATTATTTAAATCTTTTTTAAAAAATTTTCTTCTTAATTCATTCTTTGAAATTTAAAATATCGTCCGGTAGGTAGTAAACAAGAACGTTACCATTTACGAATGGGTTAGGTTGAGTGTGGTTTATATCCCGAATGGGAAAGTTCTTACACAATGTTATCCGGTGCACATCCTACTTTGTTCTGACTACCCTAATGCCAGAAAACGATCTTTTGCTGAAGCAATCTTTTCGCCGGAGATCAGATAAGAGCAGGAGGGAAGCCGTACTTGGAGCAATCTGGAATAGTGTTCTACAAAATGGAAAACTACGCTGCCTACGACATTCATATTTTTATTTTAAAAGGAAATATTATTACTCTTAAGGATTTATTGCTCGTGTGGGGTATTACTTATTAATTTAGAAGACCTAAGCACTGAAGACAAAATAACTTGTTGGTTCATGTTAACAGATTGCTAACTGGTATTAATTTGGTTTTTATGGCTTCATTCAAAGCTTTGAGAATTTATTTTAATCTTGAGGATTGGAAGATTCTCAAAAGGTCAACGCCCTATTTGAAGGCCACATTTTACAACCGAATATCTATTCAGACACAAAGTTGCCCGTCTTTTTTATGAGGATATTTAAATAATATAATCAAATAGTTTAAAACCAGAAAAGATGAGTCATATTTTGTCTTAATTTGTTTTTATCACTATCTTAATAGTAATGAAAGCATTCATTATTGGTTCAATTCCGTTATTTGTCTCGTTAGTCTCGTTAGATATCCCCAAACTGTTAAACTCCAAGTATTCAAACATATCCCCAAAGTTGTTATGGTTGTCATTGATATAACTGTACAGTTTTATCAGTTAATTTTCAATTTTCGGCTATATTTCAATTTTTTGACATTCAAATCGGCGATATTTAACGGAATTGAACCTCATTATTACCATTCACGAATTCAGTTTTGTCAGAAACTTATTTTTAAAATTTATATAGATAGATACTATCCTTTTTTTTAAGGACGAAATCCATTCAAAACATATACAAGGTGTATTTGAAAACGCGCAACAAACTTGGAAGGATGGTAGGACTCACCGAATCGAACAAGAATTGGTATAGAACAGGGGGTTGCAAATGGGGTTTAAGGGGTGAAAATCACGAAAATAATTAAAGAAGTGAACCTTTGCAAATACGTTCAGAAAAAAAACCATTTCCTTAAAGTGAGGCTAAGAAACAAGGTAAAACGGTCGGTTTCAGCATTTATTATCCGAAACCAACTGAAATGCTAAAAGTTCTGATTTTGTATAATCTGCATGAACAGTTCCTAAAGGGGGGTAAATAGACTCAATCCCTATTTTTATCGAATGGCCCATTAGTGCAGATTAATTTTTTATACGGAATATATTAACTTGTCAAGAGATTTGACATCATTTAAATATAATCGAAAATCTAGATGCAAAAAAGGAAGTATTCTTAGGTTATTCTTAGAATATACTATGCAACTCTCTCCAATTCTCTCTCATTTGGAGGATTATTTCTCCCCCAATATTGGGTAAAGTTTTTTTTAATTTACAAGAGAATATGTATACATTATATAAAAACATTGTCCAAAAATTACACTTCAATTAAACTTTTACTTAAGAGTAAGTTATATTATCACTATTAAAATTTCAAAATATGTACATTTTTTTCAATGCAATTTCGTCGTTAATTATAGTTAAAGACCAATATACACTATACTTACTATACAGTAGTGTTCGGCAACTAGTGGTCAAAAAATAGTTAACTACCAACTACTAACTAGTCTGGGAAATTGTAGTTGTAACTAGTAGTTAACTACTTTTTCCTGGGACTAGTTGCAACTAGTAGTTAACTATTTCCCAAAGTAGTTAACTAGTCTATTTATTTCATAACCTACTTTTTGGCAAAATTCTAATGCATCTTTCTTATCTATGTCACAAAAAGCGTTTATACTTCGCGCAAAAATGGTCTTTATTTCTGGTTATGGTATTTGAGTACTCTACCTTTGATAAAAATTTTAAATAGGGTGACTTGGGGTAAGTGGGACCCCTTTTTGGAACAGTACATTTTTGAAGCTTCATAAAATTTTTTTGAAGAGGTTCAATTTGAACTTAATGACATATTTTATTTAAGACCCTATTAATAAACAAAAATTTATAATTAGGTTCTAAAATAATGTTCTACATTTTTCTTAACAGGTCTTTTTGTAAAAAATGAGAAGGGGGTCCCACTTACCCCATAGGAAGGGGTAAGTGGGTCACCCCCTCTTTATTTTGATTGAAAGCAAGTAAAACTTAAGAAGGAGTAAGTGGGTCTTACTTGATAACGTATAGAAGTTTTAGGTACAAAATATTTTATTGTAACTTAATCCATGTACGAGATATCTACTCACATTTAAATTAATAGGGTTGGTTGGGGTAAGTAGGACCCCTTTTTGGAACACTACAATTACAGAATGTTTTCTTCAGGTTCGAATGGTTCGGGAGACTTAGTAAGAAACCCTCGAAACTATTCCCCCACCCCACTGTGTGTTTTAATTAATTTCTCGGAAACATGAATAAAAAAACCCAACTTAATAGTTTACTTTACTTACCACAGCTTATATTAAAACGCAAAATTAATATAAAATTTCAATAAATTACTTATAAATGTTTCCATAAACATTAAAATGGTGAGTCTAGGGTGTCCCACTTACCCCATAATGAGGGGACCCACTTACCCCTACTATGCTTAAATTACGGGGTAAGTGGGACCCCCCTCTTAAAAATTTTTAAATAAGAGATTTTGTGAAAATTCAAATTGCAGTATGTATTTTAAGTCAAACCTGGCACAACAGTTGAAAAAACATTAAAATATAGTGAAAACTTTCCTGGAAACACTTCTTGGAAAAATGCATCTTGAACTCTCCAAAAAAAAAAATTATGGAAATTTTTTTACAATAGTTCTATAATCTTAAAAAGAAATGACACAAAACTCTAATATATGCAAAACCCATCAGTGTGACAAAATGTAACATGATCAATGTGAATAAGTGTGAAATGTCCTTTACATAGTTTAGTTTGAGGGGGGTGACCCACTTACCCCAGGGACCCACTTACCCCAAGTGACCCTATATCTTTTTATATTTTAAATAAAAAATTTTTTGAAGTAGTTGAAAATTTGAAAGTAGTTTTAACTAGTAGTTAATTAAAAAAGTAGTTGAACTACTTAAAACTAAAAGTAGTTAAACTACTAGTTGATCGGTAGTTAACTACTAGTTGCAACTAGTTCTAGTTAACTAGTGCCGAACACTACTATACAGGTTTAAGTAATAATTCATTTAAAAAAAATAACTGATGGATTCTATTTTTGCATTACTTACTATTTATATTTAGTTTACAATATAGTTTTCATTCAAGTGTATCAACATTCAATAACTAGAAAAGGGAGGTAAGGATATTTACCACTCGCATACTGGAATGGTTGCGCTTTGCCGGACGCAGGATGTTAAAGCGCCGATCAGCCCCACTGAGCCCTCCTTGACAATGGAGGTTTTATCCTTTGCACCCTCCGATCCGGGATGGCTTCAGGTCAGGCAACCTTATCCCTAATCTAAATATCCATCCATAATAAAATTAAACCTTAATCTCGTGAACGTCAATCAATCATGAAGCCTTAATGATCTGATGTTTCATCAAGGTCAACGAAAGTTTCGTATAGGTAACATCGATTACCTATTTTTTTTTACTGTTAATGTCATTATATCAGCAAAATCTTGTTTTTAAAAGTTTGTTAAAATGGGGGAATAAAATGAAAAAGAAAATTTTAATTTTAGTATGATCCGATTATGGTTGATTTTTAGAATGTCTATTTGAAGAACATTTATTTAAAAAAAACGGTTGAAATTTTTCTTCTACTGCAATTTGTTTAAGGTTTTAAGATCTGATTTTCTGTTTTAATTTGTTTTAATTTTGCATGTTAAAATGAAAAAAATTTCCGGGTGAAGAATTTATCAATGGTTATCATACTCGAAGAAGCAACTAGGACCAGTCCTCAACAGCCATTTACTACTTCTATTTAGATAACTTTTACGAGCAAAGTGTCGGGAATTAACAGGATAATGCTTTTATACATACTTTCAAGACAACATTTTAGTGCCTAAGTCAAATAAACAAATTACCTGTATATGAGTAGCCAGTTATTAGACATGAACTTGGCTCCATTAAAAGAGATCTTACTCGCAGATTTTATTGAAATGGTAAGGGCTACTCTTCAATTAAGGACTTAAAATCCGACTTTGAAGATATGCTTATCGGTATCATACATCATTAATAATTTAATTTTATCGATGAAGTCGTATGCATAAAAGATAATCCTAGTGTATAAAAAAATTAAGCACAAATGTTATATTAATTATATTTCTCTAATTGGATAAAAGCCTGTTTAAACTTATGCTTAAAATTTTAGAAGCATTTCGAGATTTTATAATTTAAAGAAATAAAAAATACTAATTTGGAACAAAGTGGTCTTAGGATTCAAACTGTTTAAAGTAAAGCGGGGTTATTTGATACAGCAAAATTCAAACTAATTTTTTTAGTTGACAAATGACTTATTCAGATACTTTTTTTTCTATAACTATCTAAAAATGACTCAATTTTATGAAACTATTAGAAAAAGAATATAAGTTGGATAAAAATTAAAATATAACGACTTTTATAGGAAAATCAATTTTGTACATTTCGATGTGCCCCACCGGTGGGGGTTGGATACACTGCTTGTGATTTATTTGTTCAAAAATAGTAATTAATAACACAAATTTGGGAAAGTAATAAACGTTCTTTTATTGAGAGATCCTAAGCCCTTTCACATTACTAGTTTTTGAATATAAATCACAAATTTTCCATTCAACGTTCAAGGATATAAAAAAAATCAAAGAATTTAACGAACAGTCATTTTTAACAAATATTTAATTAAGGAAGTAAGTTGAGATTTTCATGGGGATAGTTGCTCCTGAATTAGTTGAATAAAATTCAAAGGTATCTTTGTCGAAAATCATCCAGAAATTTTTAAAAATGCGACATAATTTAACGGGTTAGTTTTGGGCCATTTACTATTTTTACAATTGTTTTAACTAATATTTTTGAAAGTACAGTTTTTTGTTTCCTGTATAGGTTCTAAGATTAAGATCTCAAATGTTTCTGAGTCCCTGATTTGATTGTTTGGTCATGTATTTATCAACTGCATTTTATTTTACAAAATTTAAAAATACACATAGCAAATGCCAAGCAGTTTCCAATCTCAAACACTTGATAAGACCCAAAGATTCAAAAATTAACATAAATATCCTTCACTGTAGATCTAACTTACTCGTAACTGATTTTTTTTTTAAATTGCTGATATATTTTCTTCTCTCAATGCAAAATATGGGAAATTTCCCCCCAATGGTTATTTTTAAACAAAAACCTTTATTTAAAAAATAGTCAAATGTTATTATTTAAAATTTAAATATATATATATATCCTATTGGTAAAAAGAATGAACTTGCTTGTGTAATTTACAGACATCTGTATCCAAAGTACAATAGCATCTGGAAGATTTTTAATTTAACTTAAAAATTTACTCTTGGAAATTTTTGCCGGAAAAAATTAGTTTCTTTCATTAAACTTTATTGATACTGCAGAGTTTAACGGTTTCAGGTATAATGTTTATGCATGTAAAGGCAACTTCCAGAAAAAAAATTGACCTAAATAACCTTGATAGTTTTTGGTTTTTGAGATATTGAAAGTGTATCAATGTGCCCCTTGTATCAAATCGCCCCGTTTCCCCCCATATGAATATACTCACTGTCATATTGAAATTAACCTAATATTTAACATTTTATTTATAAACATTTGTTGTGCATAAACGCACTGTATTTTAAATAAAATTTTAATCGCTTCAAAACATAGACATAACGTTCTATCGGCATTGACACTAATCCAACCTTTCCCCTCCATCATTTACATGCCTCATTGTAACCTATTTCGTAAAGCAGGGATTAAAATCATTCTACTACGAATTCCAGTGCCTGAAGCCATAAACTACGTTGTCCTCACATGTGGCTTCGTGTCCTCTCACCGGTCGATATTCTAAAGCTTATTGCTCGTGATTAACAGTCTTGCCTCGTGATACCTTAAAAAGTTTGCGTGTTATCTCAGTACAAGAGCGAGGCATGTCGAGTATACAGTTTTCAAATTGGATTTGTGGGGACATTGCTCACAGCTTGTTGTGTCAGTGGTTAGCAGAGTCGATCACGGCCTTTTCAGGGTATGGATGTGGTTTGTAGCAACGATTCTTCACAGTGGAAAACTTACTCATTGATTACTTCTTACGACTGTTAAACACCTTCAGCAGAAAACTTTCAATTGTAGCCATCATTTCCAAAAAAAAAGAGAAATTATAGAGCATTTGCACATGACGTCACTTGGAGGACAAAAACAACGTTGCTAAGGCTGTTGTTAGGGGCGGGAACTAGAAGTATCCAATAGAAGCATTCGCACATGATGTCACTGGCGGGCAAAAACAACGTTGCTAAGGCCGTTGTTAGGCCAGAGTCATGTGATTGAAAATGCTCTATTAGACGAAAATATCTTCTCAACGCAGTTGGTTTGAGTTTTCGATTCCAACTCTACCATTGGAAATGTCTTTTTTAGCTTTAAGGAAGATGTTGATGAAAATTTTGTCGTAGACTACCTCTTTACAAGCAAGTTTGTAAGTAGGTACAGTAAACTCTCGTTAGTACGCCCCCGCTTAGTGCGACGTCCCGCATATTACGACGTTTTTCTCCGGTCCCTGGTACCAATAGGCCTTTTATCATTAAAAACTATCCGCTTATAGCGCCCCCGCTTATAACGACTTCCCGCTTATTTCGACGCTTTTCTCCGGTCCCCCGAAGAAAAATCCCGGTTATAGCGTCGTCGAGTTCCTTTCAAATAATGTATGAGCTACAGTAACCGTTGAAAACGCGAGTAGAACAATATGGTAGAACTGGTTTTTCCCACCTGCTCCCCCTTTTTCCCCGAATGGCCCCCCGTTGCGCCCTCAAAAACAAGGATGACCAATGTCTTGCAGGGCATGTGGGTTGTCCTGTGACAAATCAGAACCCTCCTTGAAAGTTAAAGAACTTTAGTGATAAAATCCCGCTTAAAAAGGTTTCTAGGTAAGATTAGGTATTACGGGTGTTAGGTATATCGCCGAAATGGTGTTTTATGGAATTCCGCATATAGCGTCGTACCGCTTATTACGACGTTTTCACAAATCCCCTTGAACGGCGTACTAACGGGAGTTTACTGTAGTTCTTATCACTCCATATATCATAGGGAACAACCAAACACTTCATTCAAAGTAAAGCTGTAAAGGAAGTTTCGTGTTTTTTTTTCTCCACAAATGCATTCATGAAACTGCACAAAAATACTTTATTTTGAAGTAAGTTAGGTTCGCGACTTTTTTTTTACACGAGCATCATTGTTTTATTCTAGGCACCTCCAGGAAAAAATCGTGATAAAAAAAGGGAGAAGGGCCATTATTGACTCTAGAGTAAAACAAGTACAGAAGTACAGCCAATTTATAGAAAAAACACCTATTATTCTTTCTTGATTTTTGATATAATATAGTTACAGTCTCGTTCTTTATGAGCCAGTGTGATATATTTGCTTTTCAGGATTTACTAAGAATTCTGCAATACTCAAGATGGTAAAGTTGTTATGTGAACTCGCAGAATAAAAAAATGATTTATCATAGGGTATGGATTCAAAGGGTATAATATATGGGTATAAAGTATGGGTTAGATTTCGAAGAACGACTAGGCCATGAGGGGATTTACAAAAGATTCTGGGCGAAACAATTTTCTGCATACTTAATTTTTAAAAAGTAAAGGATGTTTTCAATGTAATCAGTTATTGTCAATCTTTTTTTCAAGGCATTTTGTGGGTCGTGCTGTCCGAAAATACAAAGGGTTCTTTTTGAAATCGAACACGAATCCCCGTTGACCACAGAGAGAGGCTCTGGGATCGCATCCACCACTCATGCAACTCGGTAATCGGTTGTTGCAGCAACTGATAATTACAAAATTTGCTCTTTATGGTCTTTCTCTTTAATGGTTTGAGTAGTGTATGCTCAAATTTTGTGCTTCCCAGTTTCTGCAACTACCGGCAACCATGCAACTCACTCCCCTTTGTCACGTCACAAGAGGCGGGGAAAAAAGCTTGATACTCCCAATAGTCCTCCAAAAGGACAGATTGAAAGAACACTACGGCACATCCAATCACAACTTACGAGGAGATTTGAAAATAGCATTTTGGATCCTCTGTTAGGCTTTTTCTCTGTCCCTTTGACTTTGCTAGAGCTATCTATGTATCTATGAACATAATGTTTAACTAAATTTTTTATTGCTTTAAAAATCACCCGACTAACCCATGCCGACATTAGTGCCGTTTACATGGGAAAAATGCTACCCGGGTAGCTACCCGGGTAAAAAGTGGGTTGAAGGGAATTTCCAACTCTACCCGGGTAACGAAATTTGAAGGCGTTTACATGAGACATGATCTTACCCGGCTTTTTCTCGGTCACGTGGTAAGAAATAAATGATCTTCCTGTTTCCATGGTTTCCAAGTTTGTTAACAAATAGTTCATTTTTGTTCTTGCAAGAAGCATCAAAATGAATTTTAAAAGAGCGTTGGCGATATATGCAAAAAAAATCAACGGATGATAGCAGATTTGCTTACCGAAGACCTGCGAAGATGTATGAAAGTAATATTGTATTATTTGTTGAATATTTTGTTTATTTACTAGTAACACTTATACAATTATACAAAATTGTGTTGGCAACATTGTTTCAATTCCATCAATGTTTATTGTTTTGATTTCCGTTTTTCATCATGTTTGTAAGTTGTGCTTGTCTTAAAAAATAAATGGATGTTTATTAAACTTAACGTTTTATCTTCACATTTCAAACTGCATTTGCTACTTTCTACATTATTGATGTCCATTACAAATTATATCAAAACAATCAACAGAGCACACACAAATAATTAAATGGCGGACTACACAACACGCAAGGTAGTGTGGGATGGGACACGAAATGCATCATGGGAAAGGAGGGTACTACCCGGCAATTGACTAGGATTGAATCCTACCCGGCTTTTTCCTATCTTTTTCCCTTCGTAGGGAATGCCGGGTAGAAAAGAGGAGTAAGAGCCGCCTTTTACCCGGGTAATTGGCTCATGTAAACGGCACTATTGATGGCGGCTTTACACCACGCGATTTGCGATAGCCACAACTGCAATTGTGACAGCCACGATTCGAAAGAATCAATAGGAAGCCTCGAAAACTGTCTCTGAGTTTTTGAGCCAATTGCCCACTCTGCAAAAAGTATGAAATTAAAATTATGGACAGGTCCCATATCCAAGGATGTCCAGCTCTGTGTGAGGACTCCGAGGTGAGACGCTACTGGATTAGAGCGATTAGAGCCTTGCTGATGAGATATTGACTTTTTTTCTCTAACTGTTTTGTATTCTTGTGTTCGTTTTGTAAGATATTGTCATTTTCTCCTGCCGTTAGAAATAAAAAAATTATGGATTTTATTAATTTTAAAAATGTTTTCGGACTTTTCGTTCACCCTGTACACCTGGCTATTTTCTCAGGGTAAATATTCAGAACGGTTGAGTTCAGAAAATACCAAATGTGCCAAAAAATCTCTTAAATTCTATTTAAAAGCTTTATATTTTGATAACTTGTTTGAAGTTAACACACTTCAAATAAATTTGCAATAATTCTGAAAAATAATTGTTTTATTCCACCTGGATTTTTTAGTCTTTTTCTATTATAGGTGTCGCTGCTTTCATTTAATCAATAAACCGACTATCTGTGAAATAATGTGCTAAGTCTGTTTTCTTTTAACTGTGACTGGGAGATTCTCATGTTGTCTGCCACTTTTTTTTTGTTTTCATTTGAAATGAAACCATGTCTTTCTTTCCTAAGTGATGTCAAAGGTTATAGTTGAAGATAAACCGGTTGCTTATATTATTAGAAATGAAAGTGCTTAGTCTATTCTTCTGAGTTCAGTTTTCTTAGTTTAATTTATGCTTCCTCTCGATGTTTTCCTCCTTCATTTTAACATAGATTTTTCTTTGTTATGTTGCCTCTTTAAGAAATCGACATGTCACCCACACTATGTTTACTATCCCAGAAGCTTTTCTATGTTTTGATCGTGATCAGTTTGCTTCCCACTTATAAATTATGCGATGAAGAAACGTCTCAAAGCAAGAATTCACTTATATCTTTGAAAGATTGTAAAGTTTATGGACCTGGCCTCAATGCCAATTTTACTGTACCTGTTCGATATTTTTTTATTCAATTAGTTGATGCTGAGTTTAAAAGGTAAATGGTTTATTCGTTTTTTGTTTCGTTGAATATCACATGGATTCCGATAATTATATAATAATTATGTGTTGATGTGTATTTTTCCATAAAAATGAAAATGAAATGGTAGGGAATTTACAATCTAACCCTCAATTTATATACTACTTATATAATTTTACTGTACTTGGTTAGTTTTATTAAATTCAAGTGTTAATAAGCAAGTAAAAAAGGTTTGTTATTCATTTCTTAATATTACCATCATAATTTATTTGTACTGTTCTTTCAAAAGCAAATATGTTCACACACCACACTAGTTTATATTTGTTTTGTTACTTTATTTCAGTGGCATAGCCAGAATTATTAGGGAGCATTGGAACTTCAGGGAAGTTGAGTTAATGGGCTCTTAGCTATTCATGATTTTTTTTTCTAGTTTTACATGTTATCCTCTTGGATAGGCTCGTTATACTTTAAGGTCTTACTCTTTTCATAGACGTAAAACAAGTTTCTTTATATTTCTGTAAATTATTTCTATTGGATATTTTTACCAAAATTTCATTTTACCTTGACATTTTTTTACATTATATATTCCAAGTGCCCTTTTTCACAATGTTGATTTTTTAAACGTACTTCCGTATCATCTTGTTGACTATACGCTGAAATTGAAAATGTATAGCCAAAGCCCAATTATTGTGCCACTTAAACTGATGGTCAACAGTATAATACATGTAAGAACTTTATGAATTATTCATTTTGGTTCTTTACTTGTTTTTCCATTGGCCATCAGTTTCACCAACATTGTTGATGGGCTTTGGCTATGCATTTTTGTTTTCAGCAGTATGGTCAACATGATGACATGGAAGTAGGTACACCATTATTTTTAAGCTGATAAAAAGGGTGTTTAATGAAGTCTACTATTGAAATACAGACTGAAATGTGTGCTTTATTAATTGATTGATTTTGATGTTCAAGTGATTTAGATTTCATTATATCTTTTAGCTTTTCTACTTCCCCTCAAAATTTAAATATACAAGTATCGGGAATAAAGCAAAAGTGTCGAATATGGTATCAACTACTTCACATCAAAGATGGTCTTTTTATTGCACGCTACAGATTGTACGAGACTTGTTTGGGAGTTCAAATAGACATAATCTATGACAACCAGTCAGTAGCTGAAGCACCATACATAATTGAAGGTAAGGATGCCTCAACTTAATTCACTATTAACTTTCATGTGTTCTTTGTTAACAAATTATGTCTCATGATTAAAATATAAGGTAATCCAAAGAAACTGGGCCTGGCCCCAAAAAGAGATTAAGTAGCGGATTCTGGCAACTCAGTTCTATAGAAGTTTAATTGCCTATGCCAAATTTCACCAAAAATGTCTCAAAAATTTTTCAAAATATCAAATACTTCTTACTACGAGCATCCGAGGCTGTTTGCCTCGATAGCTCGGTTCAAAATATCAAATCAATCAATCAATCAATCTTTTATTTAACAACAGAAGAAAATATGAGATAATACAAAAGAATATGTGATACGCCAAGGGGAAAAAATGTTTTCCAGTCCAGGCGTAATAAAGAAATTGTACATCAATTTAGTAATGAAAATAACAGAAAAGAAAACAAAAAGAAAAAAAACCTACAAAAAATCACATATAAAAAATAGGCTGGCAAAAAGCTGGGTAACATTAAAGATAAAAATATGCTTCAAAGGAAGGAGAAATACAGATCCAGGTCGTCGATGTTAATTAAAAATTTAAAAAGATTTCTTTTGAAAACAGGGTAACTGTTTGTTTGAGTTAAATTGGTAGGTAAACAATTGTACAGTTTAGGTGCTAGATAAAAGAAATGCCTACAAAATATGTCCTTAGAAAATGCTGGAATTTCAAATAAATCAGATGATCTAGTGTTATATTGCCTAGTTCTAAAATTACAAAGAGATTTATTGCGGAAAATATAAAGTAAAATACGATAAAATGCATTATGTCTTAATGGTAACAAATTAAGAAACCTAAAATTGTGGGGATCAGATTGATGATTAAGAAGCTTAAATAATTTATTTTGTATTGATATTAAAGGTTGTAGATTGGATCTATATTCCCCTCCCCAAATAATAGCTCCATAGTTAAATAGCGAATAGAACCAAGCAAAATATAAAGATTTTAAAAAACTTAATCCAACTTTGTTTTTAAGGTGAAAAAATTTATATAAAATGAAACGTAATTTTTTCCCCAGATCATTAATATGTGTTTTCCATTTAAGATTTGAATCAATGAATAATCCTAAATATTTGTTTTGCATTTTAATTAAAATGATTAATTAAATTTGGTCTGGTTTTGATTTTAAACAACATGTAGCCAGCACTGCTTTTGTGGCCCATTAAGTCATGGAAGTTTCCAAAAATTAAGTTAAAAAATGCATTTTTTATGTTTTCTAAGAATTTGCCAATGTTAAAAAAGATTAATGTTTTATTGGAATATCTTTACATTAAATACAATTACCTTTATTTACTATGCATATACAACACTTAAATCGGCCTTTAACTACTTTATTAATCATTCATTTAAGAACAAAATATCAAAATGCTATCTAAATAACACTTTATCTGTAAAATAAAACACTTTATTTAAAATCAAAACACTTTCAAAATAGCTGCGGTGGTGTTAATACGCAAGTACCTTTTGAACTTCCCAAATTTCATGAAGTATTCTTTGCAAACCAATCTGTTGCATTCACTAGAATTTATTGTTGTCATTCTATGTTTGGACACATACCCCAGGTGATACATTACATAATCTTCTGTGTGATACATTCTGCTCCCCAGAAAGACTTAGCAATACAAAAACTTCCCTCATACTCTTAATTTCAAATGAATGGTAACAAAAACCTTCATATACTATTGTTCGGCATGAGTTATCTGTAGGTTAGATGGAAGGAAAAGTTTGAGACCGGAGCAGAAATGAAGCTGAAGCCTCTAAGGGTGAACAAATTTCACTAGTGCAATTAATTTAGGGTTAATTAATGTCTATGTGTGTTACTGAAATACTCTTACTGAGCCATTTTTTTACTTACAGGTACCTTGTTTCATGAACAATGCTACTGCCCTAAGCCAATAAATGAATGGTTTTCTGCCTTAAACTGTCCATCTAGCTATTCTCAAATTGATAGAGATTTATCTGCGTTTCCAGTCGTTGACATGCAGAATGTAATGAAAGAGGCTTTAAGTCGGTTTGATCATCCAGGCTCATATAGCATCTGCCACTATTCAGTTGTGTCTAATAAAGTAAGTATCCTGTCCATGAGCATCAAACCCTGGGGGTCACCTTCTCCCAATATATAATAACATTGCTTAAAGAAACAAAATATTTCTTGTTACCTGTAGATTTTTAATACTGTATTGGACCCAAAATCTACAGAACATCTTCTAGCACATAAAAAGTTGACCCTGTTTTTAGATCAAATTTCCAAAAATATTTGGGGAAAACCCCTATACTCCCATCTTTAATATAAAGCAATGAATTCTCAAAAATTTAGGCAATCAATGGTTCTGAACCATAGCATCATTTAATTAGGTGAAAGGGAAATCCAATAATTTCATTTCTTTCATAGTTAATAAAAAAAAGTCCTTTCAAGTATAGATTCTTATGAAAACTTTACTTTATTCAATTTCAGATTTATCCTTTCTTGATGAATATTTCATAAAGTCATTTTTTAATTTTTAGGTATACAGAAGATGTTTTGGACAGTATGTTGGATTTAGTATGTTCATGGATGAAATACTACTTTCATTAACACGCAAAGTAAGTTAAATGCATTAATAAGTGTATATTGTAACTTAAGGCGCAATATGACATAACTCAATTTCACCAACTTTTCAGGAGAGGAGAAAAAACGACTCGCTTTAACATGCATCTATTTGGAAAGATAACAAAACTGTCAATAGCAACAGATCTTCGGTCTTTTTTGCAAAACCGCTTACGTAAGGCAATCCAGTGTCAAAAGTATATTCATGATATTACTCTAAATATAATCATGACATAACTCTAAATGGCCAAAAATTAAGTTATGTTGTGCCTTAAAAGACGACTTGGTGATTATAAAATAACTTCTGTGTTCTATCCTCTTTATCAATCAAAACAAAATTTTAGGCTATTTGAAGGTTTAGGCTCAGGATTGAAATGATTTAACTATATAAAGTTCTCAGGGTTAAATTATAAATAAAACCTTTTGATATAAAGTTTATTCGGGACTTACGTTTTATCTCATCGACCATTCAGCCACCATCAAATTCAGCAGCACAGCTATAGAACAGTTCATGGGTTTTGATAACCTTTTCTGATTCAGCGGCGCAGTCAACAAGATAATAGCTAAGAACCATTTATTCTTATTAAATGTGTTCCCTTATAGATGCAACTACCAGATTTAGAACTTCTTTCAAATTTGGGTGATTGGCCCTTGGAAAATAGAGTTGAAAATGCCATCCCAATTTTCTCATGGTGTGGATCCAAATCTACTAAAGATATTGTTATGCCAACCTATGATATCACTGAAGCTACTCTAGAAATGATGGGAAGGTATAATAATTTTTATTATATGGAAAAGATTTTAAAGGAATTAGTGTTCCTCTTTTTTTGTATATGTTTCAGTTACTATTTAATCTTAAGACTTAGTTTTTATACTTTTTACTGTACAACATAGTAATTTTCCAGTTGCACTGAAGTTTGCTGTCCACTTTTTTAAAAATCTAATTTAATCAAAAACTATAAGGAAAAATTTAGAGACTGCTATTTAAAATGGCTCTGTTACTACAGCTCATGTTTTAATACTTTAATTTTTTTAGGGTTATGGTAGATATGGTATCTGTGATGGGAAATTCTGGACCCTCATGGGATGAAAAGAAGAAAATGGCCTTTTGGAGAGGTCGGGACAGTCGACAGGAAAGACTCGACTTGATAAAGTTAGCGAGAGAGAACCCTGAACTGATTAATGCTTCTTTGACCAATTTCTTTTTCTTTAGAAAGGAAGAAGCAGAATATGGACCAAAATCAGAATACATTTCATTCTTTGATTTTTTTAAGGTAATAATACTATCATATTTCTTCTTATCCCCCCCCAAGTTTATATAAAATTTTAAATTCAATGCACAATATAGGAAAACCTTACATCCTGATTATTTTGAATCATACTTACTCACTATGTTACTTTCTCATAATTGATGAGCCAGTGATAAGTTCTGCTTGACATTAGAAAAGGTGCAACATGCAAGAAATTTTTTGCTTAGAGCTATACCTTACAATTTAATACAATAATTATACTATATAGCTTTCAAGTGTAAAGTATTTTTTTCTTTACTTAGGCAGGGATTATCAATGCTCTGTAAAGTTTATTTTTGGTACTTGCGTATTATCCTGTTGACCGTGCCGTTTAGTCCAAAGAGCAATATCAAACCTCATAGTCTGAGCCACTGAACGGTCGGCGGGACAATACTTAAGAACCGTAATTTTAAATACCTATTTATTACTTTTATTCGTACAGCATGTAAAAAATAATCTGCCATCTTTGATTTATTTATTGAAGTATAGGTACCAAATCAACATAGATGGAACTGTTGCTGCTTACAGAATGCCTTACCTTCTTGGAGGCAGGAGCTTGATTTTCAAACAAGAATCTGAGTATTATGAACATTTTTATAATGATCTGGAACCAATGGTTCATTACATGCCTTTTGAGCGAGATCTGTCCAACTTAGTTGAGAAGATTCAGTGGGCAGTGGCTCATGATGCAGAAGCCCAAGCTATAGCTGAGAATGCACAAGAATTTGCTTTGTCAAATTTAATGCCCAAAGACATATTGTGCTATTATGCTACTTTATTCAGAGTAAGTTATTCATTTAACTGATACTTAAAAGGAAACATGATCTTTAAATTTGATGGGATTTGTGTAGCTTACTTGATACTTACAATACATTGCATAAAGAAAATCTTCGAATAAACCTAGTGTACTATTGAATATGTTAAATTTTAAAGGTTTTTGATTCAAAGGAATTGTTGATATTGTCCTTAAATTATTTTAAAATTTTAGTACCCTGAAAACTTTAATTTTACGTTTTACTCTCCTTAGTTTAATGTGTTAAAGGATTTTAAAATACTAACTTTTAGAAGGAACAAATCGATTTGCCCAAAAGTCTATCAGTTCAGCTGTATCATATTAAAAATCATTTATCTGAATTGTATTCTTGTAAATCTTAGAACATTGGCAAATTTTTTTTTAGAAAGTTAAAGGTGCACCCCTCATATTGTTTCAATTACTGAAACATTATTGCATGCGAATTTTCAGGTCTCTAGGACATGTTTTGACTCTTGACCACCTCATAAGTAGTTTTTTATAGTAAACACAACTTGGTGATTTGGTAACAAGTTGTAAATTCTTTTGTCTTTTCTTCTATGGGTTTTAACTTTGTCCATACAAATTAAAGACCTATAGAATACCTTAAGAATATTTCTTGTAGATGATAGGAACTGCATTTAACAACATTTTGTGGGGAAGTTTTGAGTGGGTGCTGAAAATGTTTTTCTCAGTCAGGTAATAGAAAAAATAAACCTTGGAATTTTATTGCACCTAATTGCCTATTTATCTATGCTGATCACATTCTGAAATAAAGAACCCTTTTCAACAAAAAGGGGTGAGGTAGAATACTTGTGACTTTTCAGAGGGTCAAGACAATAGTCAGTCAATATCTGGTGTTGGAAAGAACTGAATATAAGACCAATGCAAGATAGGAAAATTTCAAAATCTTAAAACTAAGGAAATCAGGGCATTATACCTCGTAGCGTTTGTATGGAAAAGTTTATTGAGGTGGGCGAGGGTCAAAACTTCTCCCAACCACCTAAAATGTTACATGCATTCATATTTTGATGTAAAAAAACAACATAAAAAGGGTGCATCTTGGAATTTTTTAAAATAATTTTACCATAGGTTCATGCAATGCCCTGGTATAACCTAGTTCAATTTCAGGATTATTCAAAGAGATTGACAAGTCAAAGTATAGTTCATGAGGATATGGAACTTGTTAAGCAACCTCAGCAGAAGGATTGTGTATGTCCCGAACTAGAAAAGGTAACTGTTAAATTTTTTAAATTTGATATTTGTTGTTCTTTTACTAGACTATAAACTGGGTTACTATTGTACAAGTGCAGTACAGTCGCGGAAAAAAAAACTTATTCTGTAAATTACTTATATTAGGAAATTTAATCAGTTGATAAATATGGTGTTTTCCAATGAATCATTCAAGAATTGTCTAGCTGTATTTAGATGATTGAGGGTCTGCCACTGCAGCGGAAATCAAATTAAAGTATATTATTTTTCACTCAGCACCTAAAACTTATAAAAATTATTTATATTTTTTTCAGAAAAAAGTAATTAAGATTGGTTAAACAAAATCTGCATAAAAATTATGTTTCAAAAAGACTGAACCCATAATCTCTATTTTCAAAAACATGTACTACTTGTATTCTATGTCCATATGATCTAGTAATTTAAAACTCAATAGAAGAAACAATACTAGTCCTTGTATTTATTTAAAATACTAGGAGGCTCTGCCCCCTGCTCGCTATTGCTCATCGAACCCTGGAACTGCTTTGCAGTTCTTTTAAGATTGCTCAACCGAAGCTCGCTTGTTTCATCTTACCAATCTAACACACCCCGCTGGTCGGCTTAATTAATGTTCCTTTAAAACCAAAACTACTTATCACTTTTAATTATACATAAATTAATCCCACAAATAAAACTGTTGCTGAAACATTCCTCCCTTATGCTAGCCCACAAAAATATCCAGCAAGTCTACTAATAACTATCGTCAACCAACTTGAGAGAAAAAACATGCACTTTAAGAAACTTAAATTTAAAATAAGCCTCATGTGTGTATCTAGTGTACCATCAAAAATAAAACATATAAAATTCGACAATTTCCTTAGTGTACAGACAGAAAGAGAAAAAATTGAAACTTTAAAACTTATTAATTCCAAAATTTGTTAAATTTAAAAACAAAATACTAATATTTTTATAAAAAAAATAAACATAAATGTGTTTAAAATACTATTTCTGCTGTGATTACATGTAACTGAAGCATAAAAAATTTCAAAATTTAATTATGCTAAAACTTCATATTTAAAAGTATGTGGCTGCAAAAAATCACATTTCTGCTGTGAATAGATTTTGCTAGAGGCGAACTCGCAGCAGAAAAAAAATAAATTTCTACTAACATTGTAGCTTTTGAAAAGAAAATTACCCTTATATTTGTCTACAAATGGTGAAAATTTCATAATATTCCATTTAATAGTTTTTAGCGTAGTTAAGAGTTAAAAATCGTCAAAGTGAAGATTTGTCACCTTTTTTAAAATAGAGATGTGTTACTTATGCATAGAGCTTTTAGTCAAGAATCATACGAGTAAAAAAAAAAAAGAGTTGCTAGTTTTAAATTTAATCACATTAACTCTTACTTTTTTCCCAAATCATTTCAAAAATACCTTTTTATTTTTATTTCAGTCTGAAAACTCCCAGAAAGAGGAATTGTGATAGGTAATCATCCCTATTCTTTTTCTTCTCTTTTTGTAGTGTAATATTTCATATGTTAATTAATTTAATTCTAATAAAATTTACTTGTAGGTTTGTTCCCCGACTGTTACCCTAAGACGACATTCAGAACAAAAATCTACTTATTGAAAGACAGTAAAGCTTATTTTCTTTTAATTAAAGTGATATATTAATATGGGCTCTAATATAAAGCTTATATAAAAAAATATAAGCCCAAATATTTGTTTTTAAAGGCGTTAATTTTTTTGTATCATTCCTATTATATCAAAATTCGCCTTTAGAAAACTTTCATGCATAAAATTACATTAACTTTCATCATTAGTTTGTATTCATTTTAAATTTTTACTTGATTACAAGTAATTATTTAATTTCTTCACTATTTATTTATTTTATTATTTCAATCAATATTTTTGACATCCTTCATGAATGTAATTCTATTGAGAAATACAAACTTTGTTTAATCAGCCCTAACAATGCTTTAAAAGGACCTCATTTATGTTTTGCCGAAAGGGTATTTAAACTCCCAATAAATAACATAACTTAAAATCAATGAAAGTTCCCTTCCCCCTGCTGTTTTAATAATCTTATCTGTAAAAAATCTCTTGTTTTTAGCTCTTGTAAGTTTTTACTAATTATAAAAATGAGCTTATTTTTCTATTAAGTGCTTTTTTAAGTATAAATGAATGCTTTATAACTATACTGCATTTATAACTCCATAATTGAATGTTTTTACTTTGAATTAGATCTTTGAATTCAAAATTGCAATTTTGCACTATTGATATTTTATCTACTTAATATTTTACATTTACTTATGTCAGGACATTTTTTTTAAATGTATTACTGTAAAAAAGAAAAAAAAATCAAAATTGAATGACTGGGCTTCATTTCCAAGAACATAAATTTTATACAGTTGACGCCTGTTGCTCTTACCCAACAGACTACATGCTTCAGTTAAGTATGTTTTAAACATATATTATGCACGATTCCCTTTTAACTATGTTTGAAATTTCACACAATTTGCTTGTTCTGCCCACTATGATAATCTCAGATTACTAGCCTGTGTCAAGTTAAGTTGGTATAATGTGTCTCACATTGCTATTCAAATTGTGTAGGCCTGGTTTAGAATATATCAACATTCAGTGACTAGCTTCCCTAGCAAATTGGAAGCCTTTTACCCAAATATCATTGGTTGTCTGAGGATTCATTAATATATTTGGGGGAAAATATCACAGGTTTTCTGATACTAGATAAAGTCTAGTGAAATGTGTTAAATTTGTAAAAAAGATACTTTACAAATTTTAATTTGTATATGTGGGTGAATTTAAATCATCATTGTATCCCTGAGATAGTGTTTTAGACCATCTCACTGTCCACAGTTATGAGTGTTTGTAAAAATACACATCAACTTGAGATTTTAAAACCTTTTCTAGAAAATACTGATTTTATAATACCCACTTACACCCGAGACTATAATTTGGTTTGGTGACAACCAAGAAATTATGTGGATAATACTGGACCAAAGATTGTAAAATATAGTGTTGACCAATTAGTATTTTATAAATTTCAAAGTGTTTATATTTTTGTATTGTTTTAAAAATTTGTTCATTTGTTTTCTGTAAGGAAATAAAAATATTTTTGTACCTTTAACAACTTTGCTTCTTATTAAATTAAAAACTATTACACAGTAACTTGAGAAAAATCTAGAAGGTAAACTAATTTTTTAGAATAAAAGGGTCTTATTCAATTAAGTTTTAAACCCACATTTGCAGCTGTGGCTCGTGGTGGTTTGAATAACAGGAGGTTCACAAAAATTAAATATAATTACTTGCAGAAATGAAATTTATATTGGATCTAAAAGAGAAAGAACTTTACACCAATACAAAAATCAAGCACCTTTTAACATAATTTTCTCTTCCAGAGGAATAATTTTAATGATACTTCAATTCTTAACTGCATGTATTTTTTTTCCTTAAATATGCATTAAATAGAAATAAATGAATTTTATCATGTTAGGCACTTATCAAAAAATGAAGCAATTTATGTTTTATTACTGTAAGAAAAAAACTATTCACAAAATTTTTCTAATATAAGAACATTTTAAAATGTTTTTCATCCAACAGCAGATGTAGTAGTTTTAAAGTATTGATACATTTTAAAATCTACTTAAATCCAACCATCTGGAAATAGGAGAAGGCAAGATTGTTAGTCACAAAAAAGCAAACTGCAGGACACTAAATTTGTACAATCGGAAATCCTAAGCCCGAGGCTGTAAACTAAAATTTTCATTTCACCCACTTCTCTCTTTAAATGCCAATAGTTTTTTCAGTCGCACGTGAGAAAAAGGAAAGGCAAAAATCATTTATTCTATTAAAACTTTTGCATTTCTGGCAATAAATATATTTCACCGATAGGAGAGAGGGGAATAGAAAGGGGATTCTAAATATGTAAAAGAAAGAATGATATATTATATTTAATCTAATATTTATCTTCATATTTTATATCTATGTTTTTCTCGGGGGTTCTTCTCTTATGGGACGAGCCACCACTGAATGTTTGATTTCTGAGATGAATTAAATTTTTCTACTAATCTTGATTTTGAGCTGGTAGATAAAGCTAGTCTGTTGTTGCAGCAACTGAGAATCACAAAATTTGTTCTCTATGGTAGATGGTTTGAGAAGCAAGCGAATGAACAAATAGTGAGTGTTTTGGGGGGATTTACCTTTATTGATGCCACAATAGAATTCAAGGCAAAATTTCTACTTTAAAAACTTTCTTGATTGAATTTTCACACGAATAAAAGAAGAAAATTTACTTTGCATCTTCCAAAGCAGGGTTCCAATGAGCCCACTGCTCTGAAAATTCAGGCAAAGAATTGTACTAATACAGCTATCAATAAGATTTTTTTTTTTCAGATTTTTAAATTGAATTTAACAAAGTGATTTGTTCTAATGGGTCCCATGTGTGAACATGCCTATTCTCCCCTACAACATTTTGACCTTAAGGGAACTCTGAGAAGCTTCTTAATAACATGAAACAAAAATTAGAATAGTCTTATTTTGTATTTTAAATAATCATGTTATATTTAACGATTATGATAAAGTTTCATATTTTAAAAAAAGCTTTACTCTTGAGTTTCTATGCTAGAAGAAAAAATTAAATGTATTTACTATTCTAGCTTTTTGTTGTGCTGCAATTTTTAAAGATCAATTTTCAAAGATTAATAAACTTTATTTTGGAATAGAAATACAGTTTAAAAATCCTGTGTAGGAATTTTAAATAGAATGAGAAAATAAAAGTTAGATAACTTATATACTTGTTAGTTAAATAGTTTTCATGTAAAAAAAATCTGAAAGGTAAAGCTTTAAAAAGAGTAATCAATGAAGTTAGGCTCATTAAATGGAGATAGAATGTGTTAACATATTTAATAAGTTAATAAAAAATAATTCAAACTAAAAATATAGCCCAATCATGTTTTTACTCTTAAAATAAAACGCTAACAGTATTGAATCTCATATTCTATTTAAATCTAAATATGTTAAAAATAATAGACAATGTTTTGATGTCTTATCAATCTGAATTGACATGCTGTCAAGCATACAACTGATGAAATGTGAAGAATAAAATTATCAAATTTAGCAGGATATTAAGATATTTTTTAAATATATAAATCACCTAGGAATGTGATAGTCTGATAATTTTCAGCATATTTTTTACTTGGTCTGAAGTGAAGTGGATATTCAAATTTCTAGGACGCTTGGCATCTCTTAAATGCTTAGGTGTTTCGCCCTTACTTTTGCGTTTTCTTTTGGTACCTGAACTTCCGATGCTATGTGGGGAGCTAAGCAAATCTTTATCCTTGTTTGGGCTTTTAAGAACTAAGCCATTCCCTTGCTTATTTGCAACAACAGAAGAGTCTATTGGTGAAGGAGATGGATCAACAGCCACATTTACTGGTTGTCCGCAAGGTATTGACTCACACCTAAAACTATCCTCTACCACACTTGCTGTAGTAGATATTTTGGAGTTAGATATTTCTTCATTGGGTTCCACTTCTGGTTTATCACTTTGATTTCCTTCAATAACTGCAGTCACTTCTATAAATCCGACTTCTGATGCCTCCTTTGAGTTCTCGATCCCAGATTCCTCTTCATTGTCCGGTTTTGAGATCTTATCATCAGGAATGGTATACTCTTCCTTTCTAGATAATTCTAGTCTCGTTGATGTCTCTTCCATAGGTTCAGATCCTTTTGAGACTTCGGTCTGACTAGAATACAATACCCCATTTTCTGGTTTGTTGAGAATTTGGGTGGATCCTTTCAAATACTTGTGGCTCAGAATGTGGTCACCTAATTTTTCCAGAGGTCTCGGAAATATAGGGGTACTTTTGTAACTTCCCATCTCTGGTTGAGAGTAGCTTATGTCAAAATCAGAATCCATATGGGCACCTTTTTTTATTAGTTTCTTACCCTATAAAATGAAAAAAAAATCACATTAGAACTCGGGTATAAAAACTTCCAAAATATCATACATATTCAATTAAAATTGTCTAAAGATATTTTTACTTAAAGTAATCATTAAACACAATAAGCATGTTTTTTTAAAACTTATTTCCTTTTTGTAATGTTTTCCAATGCTCAATCTTCAGTTAACTAGTAAGGTAAAGTTTCTATCTCCTACAAATGTTAAAATGCTAGTCTGGTTCCATACAAAGGGAAGGGCAGAGACTCCAACCTCCAATGAAAATTTTACATAGTATCGTATAGAAATCTTTATTTATAAAACAATTAGCAGTAAAAAAGTCAACCAACTTTTCAAAAATACATCATAGCTCATCTCCATGAATAAAACTCTTAAAAATTTGGAGATTTATTTAAGCGAACTTATAATTTAATCAAAATGTTTTCCTTTAAAAATATCCAGCACGTCTATAAATAACTATGTTAATCAACATTATGAAAAAAATTTACACCAATGAATCTTTTAAATTCAATATGGTACCTATACTTGACAGCAACGTTACCTGACCTTATGACGTCACTAACAAAGTAGTTCCCAGTGTGGTGTTTGAATTTTGAATGAAATGAAGAACGCCAATTTAAAAATATGATTATTTTGTTAAACTCATGTATATATAACGTCTTTTTATCACTATTTGCCTTACGAAACTCCTCTTAGCAATCCAACAGGCTTTCTGTTTATGCAGTTTCTGCTTCCACGTAGTGACGTCATAGAGTCAGGAAATGTTGCTGTTGAGTATAGTAACTCATTAGTATACCTAGTGTTTTATCATTCACATTTTTATTGCAACCCAGACAAAAAAATGGAAATACTTTAAAATTGAGATTTTTAAAAAAAATTCCAACAGCTTACTTGCTCAAAAGTAAGCTTTGCAGCTTTTAAAGCAGCTTTTACAGCTTGCTCAAAAGAATCCAGAGATTTTGAGATTCTCTGAGGGAAGGGGATTGGTAGCCATTGTTTGACTAATTCATGCACTCCAAATTCTAAAATTTTTCAGTTTACAAATTAAAAATCTTATCTTCCCTTTGAAATATGAAGCTTTTAGAACTTGGCAAAAAATGTGTAAGCAAAAAGTGACAGCTTTATTGAGCTCTTTCTCAAGTATAGAATTGAGACTGTAATAAAATATAAATACACAACCTATAAATACTAACCTGAAAATAAGCAAAGGGACTTACAAGTGAAATGCATTAGTTCCCAGTGGAAACATAGTACTAGTATCATAAAAACTATTAACAAAACTTTAAAAAGGTGAATTGCCATTAAAAAGGAAAGGCCATTGTTTGACTAATTCATGCACTCCAAATTCTAAAATTTTTCAGTTTACAAATTAAAAATCTTATCTTCCCTTTGAAATATGAAGCTTTTAGAACTTGGCAAAAAATGTGTAAGCAAAAAGTGACAGCTTTATTGAGCTCTTTCTCAAGTATAGAATTGAGACTGTAATAAAATATAAATACACAACCTATAAATACTAACCTGAAAATAAGCAAAGGGACTTACAAGTGAAATGCATTAGTTCCCAGTGGAAACATAGTACTAGTATCATAAAAACTATTAACAAAACTTTAAAAAGGTGAAGTTATAATAACCAATTGTACTAGTTTAAATATTGCAATTATTAAGAAAAAATGAAAGAGAAAAATTTTTAAATACCTTCCCAATTAAATTTATAATCAGGGTTGGGGGAAAAAATGGTTATTCCATACCTGCCAACTTTTGAAAACTTGTATCAGTAAAACTTTTTGCATAAAGTTACAAAACTACAATTTGAATTGCTTCAAACAAAAAAAAGGTACAGATTACAGATTGATGCATTATTACCTAAATTATTTTTATTAAGTATTTAACATTTTCACATAATTGAAGAAAACTGTGAAATTTCTTTGCTTAAATTTATAAGTATCTTGTACCCTTTTTTCCAAACCATTTGATTTAAATTTCTGTTTGGAATCAATTTCAGACAAAATGTTATGATTATAGCTTTTATAAAATGGGAGACGCGATGATGAACCACAGGTCCGATCTCGGTAAAGTTGTTTTTTCCGCATTGCGATCGGAACACGGGGGAAGCAAACTTATCGGGTGAGCGCGCGGACGAATCCGAAAAAGATTTGCAAAAAAATTTAAATTTCACTCCATAAAAGAATCAAAATTGACAAAATCGTTTAGGTTGTGAATGTTTTACATTTTCATGGAAATGCAAAATCCGGAAAATTTTCTGATCCATCCGTACTACCGTAAAACTAGACAGAAATCCGTAAATTTTACGGACAATCCGTAAAAGTTGGCAGGTATGTTATTCCCAATACTCAACACATTTTCAATTAAATTGAATAAATAATGAATGAAATAAAACAAATAATGAAATTTTTATAAAAAATAGATGAAGAAAAATAATTAATAAGCCATTAATGGATAACTAACTACTGATTCTATTTAAAAGACCTTTAATTATTACATGCTAAAAAATTGGCAGGTCATGATTCAGAAGTTTTAAGGAATAACTGGTCATTAGTACTACTATTTAGTGTGACAACTATTTTTAAATTTACTCTCACCTGTTATTTATAATTTAAAAGAACATAGATGAGAGTTTTCAGAAATATCTTACTTTAGAGCAAATATCTCTCTTTTCAACAGGATTATCTTTATTCAAATTTTCAGGAAAAGCAATGCTTTGAAGCAATGGTTCTTCTTGTAACTCACCAGCTGAAACTTCTTTTGCCAAATTTGCATTTGGTAACCATTCTAAAAAAAAAAACAGACAGCATTATTACACTTTGGTTTTCATACAGTAAAACATTGGGATAAAGCCATAACTTTTTGTGTACAAAATTTTCTTTTGAAATTTCCTGCTCATTCCATAGACATAGTACTGAAACAGCATGTAAATTCCAGTCCTCTAAATTGACTTCAAACTATAGTTATATTGTTGAGTGTCCAGGGTTCTGTCCAGACTCTTTGGAAAGGGTCCAGTTTTTGTGAAAACTGAAAATCTACCTAGAATTTGTGAATTTGAAGTTAGCATTAAATTAGTTTTTTTCAAACATATAGGAGCCTGCTTTGTGAATTTGTGAAAATAGGGTCCCATACAGTGGTGTACGCAGAATCTTTTCAAGGGGTGGGTTTTACTCAAATAAATTTGAGTGTGGAATAAAGCACTATTATTTCAGTAATTTAAACAGCTAGACAGATTTAACCTTTTATTTAGACAACATTGTTTAGCTAAATATTGATTAGATTTTTTAAGTTTATGGTCATATTTTTTTATAATAAGTTAAAATATTTGTTAATTAAAAAGTAAGAATTAATAAAACTAGAAAAAAACACATAATATAACAGCTACCAAAATAATAATAGTATAAATGTGAATATTCTACAGAAAACCAATTATTTAACCACAAAAACAAGAAAAAATAACTTACTAACAAATAGGGAAATACTCCAGTATAAAAACACGCTAAAAATGTGTTGACATTACACAGAAAAATCCAAACGACGGGGTCTTTTTGCAAGCTCGTTTAAAATGTCTTCAAAGCTGGGGTAAATTTCCTATGAATGTTTAAGAGCGCTAGTCCATTCATTCTATTATTACCAGTTGAATTGCGCAAATAAGTTTTTAAACCTCGTAAAGGATCTTTCGTTTGCACTTGTTGTAACAGGTAGTACGATCAATATTTCTAGGAGTTAGAAAATATTTGGTGTAATATCTTTGTTGCAGAGTCCAAGAGCATCCGCCGCAGTTTTTGGAACATTCCCTCCGCCCTCACTAATCCTTTTTAATCGTAAATGCCACAGTTTTAGTTCAGACTTAAGGTTTTCTTGGCAATTATCCAAATCTTGTGCGTAAAATTCCACCAGTGCTTCAAAATCCTTCAAGTTTGAAGGTTGACAAATAAAAGGATTGGTAGGAAGAAGGCACTGAAATCCTTTCAAAATATCACAATGCGATACAAATCTTAAGTTTAATTGTGTAATAAAATTTTCTATGAATGGAATAAATACACTAACTCTGAAATATGTTTCGGGTGTCGATGAGGGAAAATTAGCTCGATTTTTCTGTCTTCCCGTTATTCTAGGAATTTGTATGGAAGATCCAATGCTAGTTAGCATATTGGAAGAAGAACTGAATATTTTAGAGAATGTTTCAGAGGCATTTTCACGCATTAATTTTAGTTCATTAATAACATCTTCAGCAAGACTCACTGCCTCTATCAAATCTATGCTTGTTTTTTGTAGGTACCTACAAAGATGGATTGTTATGGTGAAAACTTTGTAAATGCACAAAAGAGATATTACAAACTGACAACTCGATACTGTGCCCAGTAAAGAATTAGCTTGAGTAGCTGATTCTTTATCCTTCCATTCTGATATTTTTTGAAGAGTTTCAATGATAGGCTCGAAAAGTTCCACCACAGCGGTTACTGAGTCGTATCTTTCCATCCAACAGGTTGCACATAGCTGTTTAATTTTTTCCCTCTTAGAGCTAGTTTCCATCTCGTCTATTTGCTGAAGAGATGACATTTTTATTTTTTGACATTTTGTCTGAGCTCAAGGGGGGGGGGGGGGTTTAAACCCCTAACCCCCCCCTTGCGTACGCCACTGGTCCCATATTTGTAGAATTGTGAAAAATAGTGTCATTTAAAGGCTAAAATACTTTGTGAAGGGTCTGTTTTAAAGGTAAAATATTTTGTGAAGGATCTGAAAATGGACCCAAATTTTTTCTAAACAGACCCCTGGTGTCAGTTATTTTTTTTTTACCAAAATACAATGATAATATTTCTTAAACTTCAACAGTAGGAAGGAAGAGGTCTACATATATATTTATCAGTGGCGAAACGCAAGTTTGAAACATTGGGATGGGGATGTGCCTATAAAGTACGAGAGATATCCTAAAAGTCATGTAAAATTATCAAACACAGAATAATATAAAAGTTTAGACTTCCTACTAAAATCTGAAATGACCAGACTTTGACCATATGATTAAGTCTGATAATCATAATTGAGGAAAATTGTATAACTGAGAGAAAGATTGAATAAATTTTCATGACCTCCTACTCCTATGGTTAAAACTCTTTGAACACCCACAAAGAACAGTTTCTGAGTCTTCTGCCTCACTAGAAACATCTTCTTCAAGAATGAAAAGAAATCTTGTTGCATTCCATTTCTATTGTAAGGATAACTTTCTAATAAAAGGAAGGATGCTTAACCCCTCCATTTATTAATGTTCGGCACTAGTTAACTAGAACTAGTTGCAACTAGTAGTTAACTACTGATCAACTAGTAGTTAACTAGTAGTTTAACTACTTTTGGTTTAAACTAGTTCAACTATTAGTTGAACTACTTTTTTTTATAACTACTAGTTGAAACTACTTTCAAAACGTTCAACTACTTTCAAAAAAATTATTGTTAAAATTTTATCAAAATATAGAAAAAGTTGTACTGTAAAAAATTTAATTAAGATGGTAGAGTACTCAAAATACCATAACCAGAATTAAAGGCCCTTTTTGTGCGTTTTTAGTGATATAGATAAGAAAGATGTATTAGAATTTGGGCAAAAAATAGGTTATGAAATTAAATAGACTAGTTAACTAGTAGTTAACTACTTTGAAAAACAGTTAACTACTAGTTGTAACTAGTCCCAGGAAAAAATAGTTAACTACTAGTTGCAACTAGATTTTCCCAGACTAGTTAGTAGTTGGTAGTTAACTATTTTTTGACCACTAGTTGCCGAACACTACCATTTATACAAGATCGGAAGAGAAAATTCAAAATAATACATCTGTAGCATTCCCAAGCTTTTAATGGAAGTAAGCAGTAATAAATATTGTAATATAGTTTGGCTTTGGTCTGGAACCAGGAAAAAAAGCAAGAGGGAAAGAAGAGAAAGAAACTGCTTTTAATTTTTAAGTGATTGGCAGTGAATCAATGAGTTAACAATTTAGCAAAAAAGAGATCAAGTTTTATTTCTTTTTTGTTCTTACATATTATCCTGACCGCTGTCAGTTTCAGAAGTACAGTTAATGAGCTTTGGCTATGCATTTTTGTTTTCAGCAGCATAGTCAATGGAATAATAAGGAAGTACTTCTATTATTTCAATGGAGCCTCAGATGGTTTATCAAAGTGATTTAAAATAGAAACACTTGAGAGGAATTTCATTAATTAAAAATTTTTAACTTCTCCACTGGTATTTATAAATAATTTTACCACAAAATCCAATAGGTTTTCATGTTTCGAGTGTGAGTCTACATTATCATAATAGCATTCTGTTGAGATAGTAAATTGAACATTGAAGTGTCGTTCACATGAGCCACTTTACCCAACAAAAGGTTAAAATAACCGTTTTCCAGGGTTACCAGAATCAACGGTAGTGTTGTGGGGTTTACCATACTTGGCAACATATTGCTCCTGTTGGCGAAAGGATGGGCTAATACGAATGTACCACAAACAATTTAATTTGTCAGAGTTAAGGAGTGTATTACGAGAAAATTTTCTACTTGAGTAAAAAATATAAACTAGATATATAAATGAAATTTTCCAGTTTAACATACATATTTTTCAGGAGTACCACAGTTTGTAATAATAAAGTTAAATAGGGTAATTATGAGCACTTAAGAGCAAATAAACTGTAATATTCATAGGTCAGATTTCTTAAAATTTTTTAAAATTAAACAGCCTACAGACTAGAAAACATTGGACATTTAATTTTTAATACATGTAACTTTTTAATTCTTACCTGGAACACTCTCTAGCTTACTCAATTGGTCCTCTGGAATTTTTAAGAAGTTACGTGCCCAGTTTGTATCCCATTTCTTGGAATCATCTGGTAAATAACTGGACTGCAGCATTATCAGCAACCTGTGAAAATGTAACAATAATTTTTTAAGTTACAATTAGTAAGGGACAATCGCAAATCCTGGGCCAGCCCATACATTTTTCAGGAGATTTATACCCTTGCTTCCCCTGTCACATTTCAAGGATCCTTTCAGATCAATCCCATGGAAGGGCTCAATTGCCAAGCAAAGTAGCCGAGCGATTGGTTGCTAACCCTCTCCACAAGTCAACAAACAAGTTTTCCTTGCACTGCCACAAAAGTGAAAGAAATCCAAACAAACTTCAGTTTTAAAATAAAAATATGAAGAAAGAAATAAAGCCCAAAAGACTTTCTTTAACTTAAAGTTGCTCTAGAAGTTGAATTGCTTAGGGCAGGGTGGCCAACCCAAAAGATCTTGAAGGCCGCTTTGGAAAACTACAATAACTCCCGCAGGCCGCATATAAAATATAAGGATACGAGTTGCTCAGAGAGCAACCCCAAGAATGCCTTCTCCCTAGGAACTAAACAGAGGTGGCATTATAAAATCACTGAATTACTCTAAAGTAAATAAGTTAGATGGAGTCACACTACTACAGCGCTTAGAAAAATAGCTGAGAAGACGGTTTGGAATCACTTCTGAAGGGGAATGGGAGTCCATCCTTGAATTTTTAAAACAATTTGCGGATGGAACTCCAGCGGGTTGGCCATCCCTGGCTTATGGTGGATTTACAACTACACTGCATCAAAAGAGGTTAAAGCGGCAAAAGCAGTGAACAGCAGTCATTTATGAGGCTTCTTCGATGCTTCTTATTGGTTCTTTTGAATCACTGTTCACCACTTTAACTCTTTTGAAACGGTGGTGGGTGGTGTAAATCCACCATTAGGGTAACTGCATCCATTTCAGGTCGGTATCAGTTGAAAAAATCTGACCTTGAAATCGGACAAAGGAGAAACAACAAACAACCCCATTCAAAATTATGCGGTTTTGCGTTGAGGTTACGTTTAAAAGTTGTAGGTAAATCTCAAGTAGGGGGGAGGGGGATACAGCAAAATCCCACCAAGGGAGGGGGGTCCAGATTTTGAAAAAAACACCACGTAATTTATGGATGTCCCCTAAATTTTAAGGATATACAAAGAGACGGTGTCCAAAGTCATGGTATTTATACAACTTCTTTCTGAAATTAAAACTATCCGCCCAAATTTTTCTATGACACTAAGAGATACTTACTACATTCTTAAACACTTCATTCTTCTATAGAATGAAGGAAAAGCAGTTGAAACGTCAAAATTGCAGGATTACAGTAAAATTTTAAGCGAAATTTCTTCTTATTGCACACTTCTGAACTTCTGAACACTTCTTCTTTTTCTTCCCGCCAAAAATATCAAATCAAAACAAACCGAAACCAAACGATTCAACGTCGTTGTCGTCCAACATAGTCACAGAGTCACGCAAGTAGTAAGTTGGGTAATTTTTAAAAGTTTCCCGTTTCTGTAGTCCTTGTCAGGCGCGATCTAGTTTTTTAAAATTTAGAACTAATTTTAATGGAAACCAAGCCGATTAAAATGAAAAAAAAGCCTTTAAATTTTAAAAATAATAATCATTTATTTTTTAAGTTCGAAAACAGAAACACTGTTGTTTACAAGCGCTGTGACGTCACATTCGTGTTTTCGCAAAAAATAAAATTGAATTTTAAACTATTTAAAACATATTTTTGAGCTTAAAAATCTGATATTTGAGTTTTAAACTATAACGTATCAAAAAAGTGTAAAATTAAGCAAATCCCTCATTATGATGACCATTTTAAGAGTGTGCCATGAATTCATGAATATCGAGAATCTGGTAAAACTAAAAATTTCTGGCATTTGTGGGGGGGCCTGAAAAACATCATGAAAGAAGGAGACAATGGATGACTGAAGAGAACCATTGAAAATGAACAATATTCAACTTTTTCACAAATTGGTGCAAATTTCAACAAGGTTGATTGAGTGAATGGTCAATACTAACCTAACATGATAAAGGGACCTAGGAGTTTAACATTGCTTGACGATTAATTATTTCTCTTGAAAAGTACAAACCATAAAAACACATACCTCTCTTAAAAAGCACCTTTACTTATTTTGATTTTAAAGTGAGATCGCTATTTGGGAACCCCTGCTCCAAGGCAACTTGGATTCTATAATAAAATATTTCCATTATTTTCCAGCAAAAAAATTTTTCATGCAATCTTCTTTCAACAAGATTTCTTACACTGATTTTATGGTTAAGTTCTTTGCTCTTAAATTCAATAGAGAGAAATTATGTATGTCTAGGTAGGAATGCTTCTATCACAGAAATATCATGATGTAAAATAATACTTAAATATACCCAGGAACTCATTAAGTTGTCATCTGTAAATGAAAAATATATAGACAGAGATTATTTTCCTAATGTATTTTTTATTGTACAAACTTCAGCACCTACAAAAATAAATCAGCTGCTCACTCTAGGTTAACTTCACATAAACATAATGTTCTCTAATTTTACAAAGCTAAGAGAGAAATGCAAACAAAATGTTCTTAAAAACCAAGATATTAATTAACTGAAACATTTAAAAGTTCATGCTTTTAACAATGTAAATAATTTATTAGAATTAGAAAACAATTTTAAAAAATTAAGACAACCTTTAAGTAAACACAAAATTACCATTTCTATACATTTGCAATAAAAAAACAATCTTCTATCTAAAAAATATACACATTAGAAGATCATTTTATAAATTTATCAAACAATTTTAACTCTGAAAATTTTTGAAAATTCAACATGAAATTTAAGAAATTGATCTTATAAGTTTTTAAAAGTAACACAAGGCCTGATGTGAGCCAAGATTAAGTTTGTAGCCTTTACACAAATCAACATTTCTTATGAACAAATAACTTCAATTATTGCTGTTTAACAATAAGTGCACAGTGGCAGTTCTGTAAAAGCAACAAAATTTTCAATCACAATATTTGGCAAAACACATTTTTTACATTACATTACAAGTAGACGACTGTTAGGATACACAGCTGATATACCTATAAAAATGCAGCTAAGGAAATACTTCACCAGAAAAATAAAATACATTAAGGCCTCACAATTATCCTGAGTGTTGTATAAAATTTTGCAGATAAAAATGTATACACAACAAGATTTACAATCACAAATGCATTAATGATATAGGTAAGCTCTGCTTTTCTTAAGGTAAATGAAAAATTAAAAACACTTACTAAATTTAATTTACAAAATCAAGTTTAAGAGTTTAAAATCTCATTATGATTCATGATGGTAAAATATTTTATTTATGAAAAGAAGACAAAAAACAGATTCATCCCCTCCAAAGGGATGTGTAAATAATAAAACATGAAATTGTTAACATGATCATCCCTGTTTTATGATTTGTGCTGTACAACATTTGCTGTACAACATTTTGGCTTTTAAAACCACCTAAGTTTGTAAATTGATACAAAATTGAACAGGTAAGCTCAGTATCGAGGATGTACAACTTTTAGATAGCAGACGGAAAAATTGTCTGATTTTGAGTTGAATTTAAGGAATAGTTGGTATTGAAAGCAATTTTATTAAGTTAAGCCACTGCAACCACACTAATTTCCAAAATAATTGACTTAATACTATAAAGTACATTTTCAATTTATTAATATTTTTCGACACTAAGATTTGAACACATTGCAAGATGATCAATTCAAAATGTTTACTACTATATCATTGATTTATTTATGTATAATGGTGCAAGGTTCACAAGACAGCGTACTTTTACAACTAAAATTCCTAAAATAGTATGGTTATTCTCATTAAAGTTTTAAAATTAATGATCCATTAAATGAAATGGCTATAATACTTTTTTCTATGTATAGGCAAATTGGAATTTTTTTTCAGGTACTGGGAAATTAGCTTTCTTCTTGGGTATTGCATAGCTGCCAACTGAGTGTGTTCAAAATACAGAAGTTTTTGGATAAAAAACAGAAGATTTTTGATACTCATACATCATATCAATATTTCATAATAAATCGGTCTTTCATGAACTGAAATAAGTAAAATTTTGATTTTTACAAAAACAAAATTTCAACTTTTCCATTTTTCCTTGTTTTTATACAATTTTGCTTTAATTGCACTTAAATCAGTATTCCTGAATCAGTATCAGTATTTCTGAAGAAAATGCAGGTTTTATTGAGGCAGATATATATTAGGGAAAATCTAATACAATAAAAGTCAAATCTTGTCTGTGGGTGGCTGGCTGTGTTTGTCCTTTATACAAATCTACAGTTTCCTTCCGATCTGCACCAAACTTGGTATACATACGTAAAAACATCCCAGTTGAAATTTAGGCGATGTTTCGAAGTTCTAGAACGACCCCTTGACCCTCTTTTGATCGTTTTTATGGCCAAAAATGCTTATTTTTCTCCATTTTTAAACTTTTGGCCCGAAGCCAAATCAAAAAAATTTATTTCATGATCTAACTCGGGGAATATCGGGATGATTGGTAATTGCGGTTACAGAAAATTAGACATACTCTTGAGAAAACTTTAAAAAAATAAATTGATACACTCCACCCGTGCAAGGCCGGGCATTTCAGCTGGTATCATTATATAATCACAAAATTAGGGATTATCCTAAGAAATGCGAAAAAACGGGAAAAACTCGTTTCCGGCCGTAAAACCGTAAAGTGATTAAAAAAACGGAAAACTCCCAGGTAAAACGGGAGGATTGGCAGCTATGGTATTGAATGACCAAAATTTAAGTTATAAGAAAAAATACTGACTGATTTCTAAAGGTATTTGCTACCTAAATATGTGTCGAAACACATTGCTAATTCTTGCAGGATAACAAAGAGAAAACACAAATAAAATCTATAGGCATTTACTCTGCAGCACCCCTTATCCGATACTGTGGGAACCCCTAAAATATTCTATGATAACAAACATAAAAATTTCCTATGATTAGGAATTATAATTAAGAGTGCAGTAAAATGAAAAATTCTAATTAGTGACATTTTAAGCTTCCAGGGTTTTTTTTTGAATATATATCCAAAAAACATAAACATACGTGGCACATGTAATTAGGAAATAACAAGTGCTCTACAATTTTTAAAGGCAGTAAAAATAAATATCACTATTTCAATATCATTATGATATTAATGTAGATCACTTCAGAGTGGTTTAAAAAGAGCTAGAACATTTCTATAACTCGATTTTACAAATGCATATCTACAGATTAATAAATTAAGAAAGTAGTAGTGTTGAATTTATACATGGAAAAAATTCACAATCAGCCTTTGGAACTAATAAAATGATTACCAGAAAGTAAAAGGTTCTGGTAGAAAAGCTTAATTTTACACTAAAATAGATATGGAATATGTAAAAATCTATAATGTCTCATTATATGCTCTTAATTTTTAACGGTTAAAAACATTAATAAGAATTAAAATAACAGAGAAAAACAAATTTTAAACCATGAAATAACTAGGGAATAGTGATGATGAAGAGAAATTTCACTGCAGTTGTATACAGATATTTTTTTTTCAAATTGGTCACTTAGAAAAATACATAGATAGTATATGGGATCACAAATTACTTCAATCATTATATTATATCCATGGAAAAATTTTTGTAAAAAAGTATGCAAATATTTAAAGATAAAAAGGTTTTCAAATATTTAAAACATTTGTAATGTGGGAGAACACTATAAATTTAAGTTAAGGAGACTAAAAAAGTGGAAAATGAAAATAATTAAGATTTTCCTATCCCTCTTAAGTACTAGAACTATTGTAATCAACCTACTAATAACAAGTATTGTACAACTTAACTAAAAACCTTTAAATGACATATTTACAGTAATGAGTTATTTTGGCAATAAATGCATCGTCTGCCTAGCTATGCACAAATGATTCATAATTTACAGAATGAGTAGACTAACTGTACACACAAAGCTTAGGCCATGTTTCACTTCAGACTTCACTTTTAACACGAAAACAATCGCAGGTAAGCATTTCGGACACGCTAGATGGAAAATCACTAGCATCCAAGCTCTTATTAAGTAACAGGGGTACCTTTAAGAACAAAGGCTTACATAAAACTACAACTCCTTAGAATTTTTGAGCTTACATCATGTGCTACCAGGCACTGGCGAAGGGGGTGGGGGGATAGGGAAAGCAATGGCATCGTAATTGTCATCAGACAAATACGGGCTGCGAGGGGTGGGGGGAGGAGGTATGAAAGGGTGACGTTCATACGACAGCTCAATGCCAGAGCCACAGTAACAGCTCTCACATGCTTCACTGTCGTCACAAACATCTGTGCTGCAAGGGGTCGGGGGTGGAGGCTTATTACGAGCTCGATAATGCCTGTATGAGCCCATGGAGAAATGACCATAGCCATAGTGTGACCGCACAGTAACAGGACTGGGGGGAGGATTCAGGGTCTCCAAGGGATATGTCTGGCTGGAAGAGCTTGACGAAGCTCCGGTGACGTGATTGCGGTCATACATGGTACTGCTCTCACTGGGATTTATGGATGGTGTGATCCTCGACATTCCCAAGCTTGAGCCACGCAGGGACGAGAGTGCTATGTCCCTTTGGTTACCAATGTTCCTGGAGCTAACTGTCCCGTTCCCTAACATGGACGGCACCATATCGCCCCTGGCTTCTGTGTTCTTTCGAAAGTTCTGGCTCCTTATGAGAAAAAAGACAGCAGCACTGATCAATATGACCCCGCCCACGACACAAAGGCTAAGGATGACATCCTTGTTGACGTTTGAAGTTCGTATCTCGCTCGGCAAGACCTCACAGCTGCTGTGGCTCTCGTCCGCACCATCTAGGCAGTCTTTCTTTGAGTCGCAGAGGAGCATGGAGCTGATACACTCGTGAGAGTTGGGACATAGGAACATTTCTTTTTGGCAACACTCCTCATCCGAGAAATCTTTGCAATGAGAGGTTCCGTCACATCTGAGGGAGTTGTCGATGCAGTCTCCGTTATGGCACCTGAACTGGCCAGGCTTGCACACCTCGCAGTTCATTTCGTCCGACATGTCGTCGCAGTCAGCCCTCCCATCACACCTCCACAATTCTGGCAAGCACTGTACTCCAGTCAAGCACCTGAACTTATCGGGAGCACAGACTGGTATGTCAATGCAGGTGTTTCCATCGGTCGACAGCACCAAGTGAAGTGGACAGGCACACCGTTTTTTGTTGTTCTCAGTCATGAGGCACAAATGCGAGCATCCTCCATTTTTAATAGCGCATTGGTGGTTGATATAATGGTCTAATTCCGCATAATTCACAGCTAGGATATTTATCAGTAAAGGCATTCTGCGTTGGATTCTTTGTCTATCTGAACCAGTATTCTTGTTGGCTATTTCAATTATCTGCTGATCATGGTCAATCCAGTACATGAATTTGTCAAGAATAGTTAAAGAAACTGGTTGAAGTTGATTATCAGTCAAAAGAACAGTCCTAAAATGATAAGGCAGCAATAAATATATGGGCCTTACAAATAAAACACATTGTACATTATAATTCAAAGATAGTTATTTTTAAATGAATTTAAATAAGAAAAAATTAAAAAATTACTGATAGTTAAAAACAACTTTTCAAAGAAAACCCAGTTATCCTTTAAGAAAATAAAAGGGCAAACTGAAAAACAGGAGAACATTAACATTAACAGAACCTGTAACATTATCCCTCATGCATAGTTAGAAATCAGTTATGGATTTACAGTATGTTCTAGTGACATTTCAAAATATTCTATTAAATATTAAAGTAACATAACAATTAAATGGTGAATACTTAATTTACATTTCACAAAAAAAGTTAATTTATTTAGAAAGTACAATACATTTCATTCTTTACTTTAAATTTTTTAACCCATACATCATAATCATTGATTCTTATTTGGCCAGAAATCATTTTTAGAAGATACATTTTATTTTAAAATAAAGATTAAGATACAAGTATAAAAGACATTCAATAAAACATAGGTGTTAACTGAAAGCAATAAAAAATTTAACACCTTAAATTTTTACTAATGTGTTTCTACACACAACTGCCTTACCTTTCTGCCCCAGCTAAAGTGGAACGTTCAATTCTTCTAGATGTCTGATCTCCCCAGTATAGGTAATTGTCAGTGGTATCAACAGCTAAAGAAACTGGCTTCTCAATATCAGAGAATAAAATCTTCCTCATGTGACCATCCATGTTGGCTCGCTCAATAAGAGGTGGATGCATCATGTTTACCCAGAATAATAACCTTTAATAAGGAGTGAAACTTAATCATAAATTTAAAGAGAAAAACCCAAAACAACTTATTCAATCGATAAGAAAGGAAATCTTACCCTTTGGCTGGGTGAAGCACAATGAATCTAGGCTTGTCTCCTTCATCTCCAATGACTGTTCCTATTGGCATTCCTCTCATGGTAGTGACATTTATGGTGTTGTATTGAGAGCAGGACCAGAAAACTACCCGTGAATACGGGTCAATAGCCAAATCAAAGGGATGAATGTTATCGTTTGCATTTGAAACAACAGTAGAAACCTAGGACGATAACATATAAAACATCATATACTAGTGATTAATATTTTTGAGAGTTTTTGCAAACAATAGTATTATCTAAATACCAGTGGTTAAGTAAATAAAGTATAATCAAGATAAATATACTCTTTTTACCTTAGAACCATTGACATGGCTCTTTTTTACTGTCTTGGCCCTTCCATCAATCCAGTATACAAAATGATCAACTGGATCATACTCCAGGGCCTTCACATTTTTCACCCCATGAATCGGAAGCATCACTTCAGGAGAGTCCAAAGTATTTACCAAGAATCTGCTGATACTGAGTCGTTGACTGAACAGCATAAAACTCCGAGGATCTAAAATGGGGGATGGTTTTAAGTTTATAAAGGCAACAATAATGCTCTAGATTAGAAATTTGGTTGGTAGCCAGTGGCTCCTGGGACCCTAAATTTTGGTCGCCAACTCTATACTTTTGGGAGTCAAAATAAAATGGCCAACATTCACGTGTTAGGTTAAATGGAAGAATTTTACTGAATTACTGTAAAATTGTAAATGAATACCTCTATACACAGAAGAATACATATTTCAAGTAATCATCATCTGCATGAAAAAAGTAAGAATGTATTTTTAAAATCTAAATTCATATCAGCTATCTAAAACCGATTATAATCTGGCAGGATTTTTTAAAAACACTGTATTATTGACTTAAGTTGTTTCAAAGCAACCTTTTCATAAAAATTTACAACTTAGAGAAACCTCATAAGTTAAAAATACTGACTAAAATCGAGAAAAAAAAAACGCAATTCTGAGAGATATCACCACTAGTTGCGGAAAAAACGGAACTTTCGTGAAAAATCGCTACTTTTCGACTTCCGGAACACGAGACTTGTTGGAGTTAGTTTCTGACCATAATGAAGTTGTTCTTTCTACATTGCAATAAGAACGCGAGAAGAGTAGCAGAGTTCAACTTGACGTACGCGGCGTCCACGAGGGAGGAACGGTACCCTCCGTGAGCAAAACGAAACTAAGCGAGAAACTAAGCGATTTTACGACTTTTTTCCGGGATAACTAGTGATCTATCTCAGAAATAATGTGGGAAGTAAGAAAGTAGTGATTATCTGAAAAAATTAAAATTAGCTCGCCGGCCGAAAAGTGATGAAAAAGCTGAAGAGCAGAGTTAAAGCGGAAAATCGCGATTCCGCGAAATAAACTCAGGGGCTAGGGGGCTCTCCTCCAAAAATATTTTGAATTTAAGCATGCTAAAAAGTGGGTGCAAGTTTAGAGTTGCGTATGCTTGGCGAGTTTTGGCTGTTTAGCGGCACATTTAGAAGCTAAATCATTCACTTAACATGAGTTAGTGTTACCATAATAGTGATCTTTAACGCTAAAAACTTGGTGCATACGCAAGTATAAACTTGCGCCAAAAAGTGTTCTGAAGCAATTTTTGGGGGCTTTTCAGGGCGCATCGCGGGCCGTACAAAATAACTCGGCGGGCGTGGCTTTCGTTTTGACTTGGAGGTGCGACTGCATCTAGAAATTTTGATCGCCAAAATTTTTTATTGGTCGCCAACTGGCGACTGGCCCCCGTTAATCTCGACCTTTAGGCAACAATGAAAGTCTTTCCATAAGAAACTGGAGCAATCATTTTTCCTTTTGGATAAAAACCTTTTAAATGCTTTGAATTCAAAGTTTAAGCTTAAAATACTTCAGAATTCAAGCCTTTGGATAAAGTTTTAACAAGAAGCTTTTAATAACGAATGGTACTAATAGTATTAGACGAATTCTGCTAATATACTTGATTTATATGCTTTTGAAGATATTGAAATTTTAATTGCCGTAAAAGAAATTTGAGTCATAAATAAAGAATTATAATTACATAATTATTCTAATAATTACTAGTCAATCTAAAAGCTGAATTTCCCTAACAAATCAGCAGAATTACTATGGGATGGTAGTTGATCTTAAAACAGAGTTACACATTTAATGGAGTGCACAGGACAACTTTTTCAAGTAAGACAAATCAATGAACGAGTTAACTTACATATGCAACTTTTGTTATCAGAAGTTAAACTGTAATGTGTGGGACAATCACAATGGTGGGAAAGAGTTTTATGCTGCATGGCAGCTGGTATAGCAAGGCACAGATGTGAACATCCACCATTGTTCACCGCACATGGATTCCATCCTTAAAACAATATTATAAACAGTTAAATCACAAAAAGTATTTTATTATAAGATCTAGAGACCATCAACTAGATTTAGAAAGAAATTAAATATCTTAAGGAGATAAGAAATAATAAGTTTTCAACACAGGATAGCTTGTAGGATTATAGTTAAATCTTGATAAACTGTGTCTTAGTTAATTTTAGCAAGATGATTTAGTACAATAAAGTCTTTTCCTATAAAAAATTTAACCACTTATCCTATTAATTTAATAGTTAATCTAACAATTATATCCACAGAGATCATACACATTTTATTTATAAGTACACACTAAGGTATTGCCTGGCTGATATTATAGTTTGAAAAGTAGATAAAAATTACCAGATTGTCTTGAGGTATGATAAATTTCAATATCCATAACACTGTCAATATGTTCCTGAATTGTAGTTCGATTTTCTCCATTGGTTTTATTGGCTCTTACAATTCTGTGAGTGGTCCAATCAGTCCAGTATATATGATCTGCATACTGTGTAAGACCATAAGGTTCAAATAGGTTATGAACTACAACTTGCATCCTTTGATTTCCTACAAAACAATAGAATAATTATTACATTGAATGAAGCCAACAATCAGTATTTTCTAAAACTCACAACACATTAGCAAGAAATGAATGCTGAAGTTTTTGAATTCAAGCCTGGTAATGAATAATAACTCACCAGAAAGGTCAGATGATTCTATTTTTCGAGCATCTACATCAATCCAATACAATCTTTGTTCAACATAATCAATGGTCAAAGCATTAGGTCTACCCAATTTACCAATGAGAAGCCTCCGATTTGATCCATCCATAGTAGAGCGTTCAATACGCCCACTTGTTCCCCAATCAGTCCAATACATGTATCTAAACAAAAAGTCAGAATTAAACACAAATCCAGGTATTACACACATTTCACATCCAGTAAGCATAAAAAAGAAAGATATTTACCCTTCTGAGGGATCCAAAGCAAGAGCCCGTGGGTCATCCATGTTTTGATACAACAAAACTTTTCTTGAGGAGCCATTGAGACGACAAACTTCGATACGGTTCAGTCCCATATCAGCCCAATAAAGATTTTGGGCAATCCAATCCACCGCCATTCCTTCTGGGTAGTTAAGACCAAACTCAACAACTGGCTCAACAGAACTGCCATTCATAAAAGCACGACTAATGGTCTAAAAGATAGCATCATTAGTCATCTCTACAAATAACACAAGAAAGAAAAAAATTTTCTCCAGTAGTAAAGATTTTACAATAATTTTAAGATCATGCCTCCATATCCAATGAACATTTTAAACATAGTTTCTCAAACTAACTCTCCATCTTTAAGAAATTAGATCTACAATCATAGACCTTGGAAGAGAGAAACATGGAGCATCTCCACAAAAACACATTTAGACACTTAAAGATGAATATTAAAATGATTGGTTACTTACTCTTGAACTTGCATCAGTCCAATATATTCTATTGTCATTAATATCATAATCAAGGGCATTTGCTTCTTGAACACCAGATATAGGAATTGTATCATCATGATTTGACTCAAGGGAAATTCGGCGAATATTATCCTTGCGAGAAAAGAGAAGGAAAGCTTCAGGAATAATGCAAGTAAAATTGTCAGATGTTAGTTCTAAGCCAATGGGACAAGAACAAATAAAATCATTCCCAGGTCTATTCAAGCAAAGGTGACTGCAATTGCCATTATTAACAGCACACGGATTGGTTCCTGAAAAATATTCATATAAATATCAGAAAGCCTTCAACAACTGCAGTCAGTGAAAGTTTAAAATAAAAACCAGACAAAAAATTGTGATTAATTTAAAAAAAAAATTGTTCACAGTTTATTTACCTATGATTATAAAACTAATTATAAACGAGAATTATGTAATTGTGTATTATTTATTATTATAAGTAAAAAACTTATGGGGTTGGAACAATAGTAGAAACAAGGAAAATTTCAACTGCCTTAATGTCAAAGATCTTATATACAACAGTATAATTATATAAAAACTTACCGTAAACATAATTAACATTGATGGCTTTTAATCCCATAAGGTCAGGAAGTTGGTCAATAATGGTTTCTCTATTTATACCGGTAACTTTATCTACTCTTTCTATAGATCGGCGCTGCCAATCAGTCCAATATATATAGTCTCCTAAAAGATGTATTTATTTGTTTTTAATCAGATCATACAATATTATATTAAGGTCTTTTACTATATTTACATTTTAGAAAAATATGCCATTAATGTAAAAAAAAAATAATCTGCATAAAAAACTTTTAACTATTAATTTGGTAAAAGTGTTAAAATTGAAGTGCCAAGATATATTTTTCCCAAAAGTAAGAATAAATTTACAAGCTTACCTAACAGGGAAAAGCCAAATATATGAGGCAACTGATCCGAAACCAACTCTCTTCTGTCAGTTCCATCTAAGTTTGAAACTTCAATTTTGTCTGTTTTGGCATCTCCCCAGTACAGCTTTCTTTGAGAGTAATCGATTGATAATCCATTTGGCCATCCAAGAGACGAATTGACAATGACTTCTCTTTGTGATCCATCAAGAGCCGCTTTTTCTATCTTAGGAAAAGCTGAGCCCCAATCAGTCCAATACATATAACTGGAGAAAAGTACATGTTAGTTATTCATATAGAGAACCTGTTTCTAACTTTTAATGTAATTTTTCGATTATTACCAAACTTTGTTAAAAAGTAAAAATGGCAAACATAATTTATGTTAAGTATAAACACTTGTTTAAAGTTATTGGGAAATTTGGTACTTTAAGATCAGCTGGGCATAAATATCTTCAATCGGACTATATTGACAACCTTTTATTATTTACACATACAAATGTAACAAAAATTAAAATATCACTGCTGATTAAAGTATTTTAATGGTGTTATATTTCGATATTTGATTGCTTTAAGCAATATAGCATAAAACTCCCAGCCAATCCTTAAGTACCGGATATTTTAAAAAATGATATTTCATTTAATTTTCTTCGTCATGGAAGTTGAAAACTTTAACAAATTTAGTAAAACCTCTACTATTCAAGCCTAGATAAATCAGAGTGTTCGTATTTACTGAGCTATTAATTTTTCTAGAATCCTGTTATCTTTTGATATGGCAAACATTGCTCCAAAATATGCCAAAGTAGCACAAAACAATCCACAATTAAGGATATTTTTTAAGTAAAAGAGCTATTATAACAATGTGCATTGCTTGTGGAGCATATTTTAAAAATACATATACATTAAACCTACATGATTGAAAATATTTATGAATTTTTGCACCTACATGATTAGTGAATTAAAGTGATATAACTATGAATTTTGCTTTAACTGAGTTTTTTGGTTATTCAAGTTATTCTTGGTTCACATAAACACAGATAATCGGGACTCTACTGAATAAAGATTCAAATACTAATTACCCATCAACTGGATCTACTATAATGGCTCGTGGCTCATCGAGGTTCTCAGTTATAAGTATTTTTCTGGATGTACCATTCAATCTTGCAACCTCTATTCGGTCAGTGCCAGTGTCTGTCCAATACATGTTTCGAGCTATCCAATCAATAGCAATACTTTCCGGATGATGCACTTCAGTAACAACGAGATCTATTTGACCTGCATGTAAAGAAAGTAACTTTTCTTTAGAGTCAAATTGGGAAATGAAGATTAGTTTAGCAGACTAGCAAAAAAGTGATTGTACCTGTTCCATTTAGCTCAGCTCTTCTAATAGCTTTTGCTTCATCATCTGTCCAGTATATTTGCTTGTCTACCGGATCATAATCTACTGCAATAGCATGTTTGATACCTTCAAGTTCAAGGACAACATCAGTGTAATCTGGAGTATCTAATGAAATTCTTCGCAAATCTGTTCTTCTAACAAGAAGTAAAAGTTCTTGTGGACCTAAAGAAAAAGGCTTAATTATCAGAAACCTATTACACAGCAAAATATACTACACATTTTGATTCAAAAACAGACAAATTTTGATTCAACTTTCTAAATATTCAAGTCTTTATGAAGACATTATTGTTTCCCAAGTATAAATTTTAAAGTGAAAATCCCATTGTAAATTGAAGGAGACAGCTTTGTATTTGAATAACAGGCTTTTGAAAAAATTATTAAGTTCAGTGAAATTAATCTATCTTATGTGAGTGTAACAACACCCTTGTAAAACTTATACTTAGGTATATCTGGGCACCAACTTCATAGGTTTTTGGGGGGTTTCAATCCTTCTCAATGTTGTCAGAGAGCCGACTGACTCCTCAAATAGATGCAGAGTTTGGGAATCACTGATTTAAACAGCAATAACGGTTTTAGGATAAATTTCCCCACACTCCTGAAAATTTGAGAGCCATAAAATTGAAACTTACCATCTTGACATATTTTAGGATTATCAGGTTTCAAAAGAACTCCTGTAGGACAGGCACACGAATAGAATGGTTCAGTTGCAGATAATAAGCAGAGATGGGAGCATCCTCCATTATTTTTATCACAAGGAGTTGGCCCTACAAAAAAAAGTTATACACATTATTCAGCATACAAGAATTGTTTTTCAATTCATCAAAACGATTTCTCAATATGCAGGTAGAGAAAAATAGTATTCAGAAATAATTTAAAGTTAAATAAAATTGATACAACTAACTTATTATGTATATGTAAAAGATTAGTAACAATTTTTCTTACAGCCGTATTGACCATTGCGAGTTAAACCGAAAGTATGAGTAAAACCTCGCATCCTAGCGTTAACATTATCGACCAGTCTTACTCCCGAGTAAAACCAAGGTAAAACCTACGTTGTGTGACCCCTCAACTTTGCCGAGTAAAACCTGGTTTAAGTAAACAAAATGGCCACCGGCAATATGTTAGTAGGGTTAGTAGAGAGAATTAAGGTTAAATGTGTGAAAATACAAACCTTTTAAGCTATATTTAGGTGATTCATTTCATTTGTAATCATGTGCATTTGATTTAGTTTTAAAAATAAAGACAATTAACTAGTAAAGAAACGTTCAAAGTAATACTGATTTACGTTTTGAGTTCGTGTTCATATTCATAGACGGCGACCCGCAAATATTACTTTTGGTATTCTATTATAACATAATTTAGGAAGCACTGATTTCCCCAGTTTTTAAAACCTTTCATTTAATTCAATAATCCATTTAAATTACTCCAAAAATTTCTTAATTTTGGAGAGGTGTTTCAGAATTTTTGAATTACGGTAAGTATTTTTAAAATAAGATTGAAATTATGCTATAGAGAACGTGGGAAGCCGAGGTTCGATCGCGTGAACTGCCGTGTGTCTCCGCTGTCCAATCAGAAGTGTTCTTACATAGTCCCGCCCTTCTTACTCTCGAGTAAGCTATGCCGATGTTGGTCGATAAGCTCGGCATTTATTACGCGAGTCTTCTTTACTCTCGAGCTATCCTACTCTCGAGTTAGCTTCGATCTTACTCGAGATGGTCGATACGGCTGTTAAAATATCAAGCTTAAGTATTAGGAGTTATATAGCAACTAGGATTTTGAATATTTGGTATCTAAAATATTTTGGCAATTTTTTTTCATAGAATTGAAAATGAAGTAAGGGAACTTTATGTCAAGAGGAAAATATTTTGGAGGTAACAAAGTTATCAAGAGAAAACTGTGAAGCTATTTTTAACAATAATATTTTATTAAACTTAACTCATAATTTTATTTATACATTTAATTTGCAAAAACAACTATTTTACTTTTATCACAAAAATTAATCAATATTATTAAATGAAATCAATTTTGCTTTTCTTATATTAGCCTACTTACATATAGTTCAGTTTAACTACATTTTGAGAAAGCCAGCATTCACAACATTTCAGATTGAAGTCCTACCTTTGGGCTGACGTTTCTCACTGTAGAATTGAATTCCCATAGGGGTTAAAAATCCACCAAAAGTAGTTCGTTTAACACAACCAAGAAGTTTGTTACATCCATGAAGAGCTTTAGTTGACCAGTCAGTCCAATACAACATATCTTGATACAGAGTTATAGCAAAAGGACGAGGAATATCTTCTTTAGTGATTGTCTGGCGATGTCTTCCATCAAAATCAATACTAAATATACTTCTAATCTTTGCATCAGTCCAGTATATTCTAGATTAAAATAGCAAAAACAACCAAGTATTAGATTTCGAAAGATAAAAAGCACACATATATTATTAAATATAATATTTTCTTGTTTTTCCCTTAAACAAAATCTCCCAAACTACCTAAAAATTTTCATTAAGGCATAACTAGTAGGATCTCTCTATATTAAAAAAAAGTAACAGTCGCTGCCGTTGTTTCAGAAAATCTTCACTTTGACAATTTTGAACGGTCACTACACAAAAACTATTCGATGGATTATAATGAAATTTTCAACATATGTAGAAAAATGTATAAGGGTCATTTCCATTTCAAAAGCTAATTAATGAGATAATTAATTCTGGAGTTATTTAATGTCAAAGTCGAAAATTATTTTTTTCTACTGCGAGTTTGCCTCCAGCAAAATCTATTCGCAGCAGAAATATGATTTTTTGCGCCCGCATACTCTTAGATATGAAGTTTTACACCTCATAGCCCTTTTTTCGAATTAGTTTTTGAGTAATTAAGTTAGTTTTCGAAATTATTACATGAAATTTAAAACAAATAAAAGAAATTTACCTTTTAGTGTCATAATCAACAGCAATACCATTGGGCCAAGATATGTATTCAGTCACAATTACTTTTCTAGAGGTATGGTTACCATCCATGCTGGCCTTTTCAATTTTTGGTGTTTCTCCCCAATCAGTCCAAAACATCCACCTGGCAGAGATAATTGAATAAAATAATATAAATGAACTAAATAAATGAGTAAATTATATTATCAAGTTATTAGTGGTGATTGAATTTAGCAATACAGTATATTCAGTCGCGGATAATCGGGGCTCTACTGTATTGCTAAATGTTTATGGTTATATTGCTGTACTATATATTTATCAGTTTGACATTTACTTGGCATTATTTCATATTACTATTTGGCAATTATAACAGCTTGGTGATATTTATCGGGACAGTTAACAAAATTGAACCATGATACCTTTAGAACTTTAAACTCAACCGAAACACAGGGTTGAGGGTTCCTACTCACTTTTAGAAATAAAATTATCTGACATTTCCAGGTTAATTTTGAAGAGTTCTGGTCAAGAACTTAGCAATCATTGTATTTTTCTGATGTTACTTGTTTTTTTAACATATAGAACTTTCAATAAGAATTTATTCTTTCTCAGAGCCGAAAATGAGATGTGGACATTAAAAATTTATAATTTTTCAGGTATATTCTGTATGATTTTCTAGGTTTAAGGGAATGATAAGTAATTTTCACAGACTTTTTAGGTTAATTTAAAATTTTCTGACCTGTGAGAACCCTGGAAAACATAATAAAGGACTTTTGGTTATGCACTGTTCTATTAGATGACCGAGGAAATATAGATGATTGAATCTGATTGTCTATGTCTGATATAACATTTTAGGTTCCTTTTTAAGTGTCTACAATTTTGTTATTTGTTCTGTCGAATCGTCAAGTTGTATTAGGAACTAAATAACAGAAATAAAGGCAATTTATATTATTGCTATTATTACAACCAAAATTTGGAAGAAAAAAACTTCCCCTAACAATATAAATAATACTACCTGAGAATTATATTTATTGATATTTTTTATACCCGACTTTTTCGTTGATTCATCCGAACACTGCACCAAGCTAATCACAAAGTACCTACAAACTCATTAAAAGTAAAAGAGTAAACTTACCCATCCATTGGTACAACAGCCAGAGATCTAGGCTGATCCAAGTCATTCCAAAACAAAACCTTTCTATTGCTGCCATCTAAATTGCTGACTTCAATTCGATTAGTTTCAGAATCTGTCCAGTACAATTTCTTTCCCATCCAATCAACAGCAAGGCCATCGGGAGATATCAATCCAGTAGATATAATGCTTTTGTTTGTTTTTGAATCATTAATGTGCATACTTTTGATCTCTTCCAAACCAGCATCAGCCCAGAAAATCATTTCTTCGGCATAGTAAAAATCTACAAAATTAACCTCTTCGAGATCCTTGATCAGCAATCGAGAGATATTCCTCCTCCTATTATCAGCATCTATTAATCGAATGTCTTTTCTGTTAGAAAAGAGCAGCAAAGACGAAGCTGGAACAAAAGAATTTGGTGAGAATTAGAGACATGTCTACAAAATTTATTAGGTCTCCAATTTAACCAAATATTAATAACTAAACATAAGATTAAAAGGTAAGATAATGTTACAGTCTAGATTTTGCGATTTAGGACAGAACAAGAATAAAACAGGTATTATAAATAACCAATGAATAATAATCCAATTTAAATTTAAGAGCAGAAATCAATAAGCGATTTTGGTTTATTCCTTTAGATGGTGATACATTTTCATTTCGTACCAGTACTGCTAGACGTATGTCAAATCTTAGAAATTTTGTAACATCTAAGATTTAATATTATATGTTAAATTTCTAAATTGAGCATTTAAACCGGCCATTTTATTTATTTTCAACTCGAATCTTTGATCATATTCTCGAAAATAAAGTCAAGAGTAAGATAAATAGAGATCACCGATGAATGTAAACAATCTCAAGAGTCAATTATAAACACTTCAAAAGACTTGCCGCTTCGACCTTTTACTTACCATTGCAATAAGCCAAAAGAAATGCCAAGCCCAAAAAACAATGTAAAAACCCCATTATTTACATTCAAACATCTGTAACTTCCCTGCATATGATAATAGTAGATACAAAAGCATAATTAATGATTCTCTAATGTCAATACAATGAACGATACACAATTCACCATTTTAGAAATTATTATTTACGGTAGCGTTGTTTATCGTTGCCAAATACTTTTACGTTATTTGGAATAAAACGTTGGTGTTTATCCTCTTGTCCAATCAAAATTAAATGTAACATATCTACTCTGTGAAATGACGAAGGTTCTGAGGGCGCCACACTTGAGAGGAAACTCTTTCATATTAAAAGAATAAAAATTTGTGTTTGGTTACAAATTTCAAGCAACCAAAGAAAAAAATATTTTTTTTGTCGAGTTTATCAGTTTTGGAGAACCTTGTTAAAAACAACAATGTTAATGTTAGGGAGTCTGGGCTGTAGGTCCTCCTCCAAATTTTTTTTTTTAGGAATTCGCCCAGAACTCATTTATGATCACCTCAAGCGCTAGATTAATATACAGGGTAAACAGAAAGTCTGTAGACATTTAAAAAATTTTAAAAAAAATTAGTTCAAAATGACATTAGTAGATGGCGCCAAAAAAATTCAAAGGGTTCCATGTTCGATTTCGAAAATAACCAACCGTGTTCGTCGGCAGTACCCCAAAAAAAGTTCGAATAACCTGGTATAAGACCAAACATTTTTTTCGGTCATTCAGAATGTAATTTATTTCCCGCCCTCCACATATTTCTTTTTGTTTTTTACGCCTTTTTTTCTTTTCTTTTCGCCCTTCCTACCCTCTTTTCTTTTTAACTCAAGGGGCACTTTCCGCCTTTCCAGAGAGAGTGTCCCCCCTTGGATACGCGCCTGACTTGGATTCTCTTTTTGACTTCGAGCCTGAATGTAAAATTTTATTTGGATTTCTATGCATTGTGTAATTCAGAACTCATAGAGGGTGCAGACTACCAAAATATAATTTAGATATTAACCTTGTTGTACAGTATAATCCTAGTCCTCCTACCTAATTTTAAGTCATCCTGCTTTGTTATTGTTGTTACTCATCCCCCTGGTGTAGGACCAGGTTCAAAAGACCCCGTCGCACAAGAGCATCATAAATCCTTTCCTGCTCAACCAGCACAGCACCAGCAGCTGCCTCCAGGAGACCCCTTAACAATTAAGAAAATTAAGAAAAAGAGCAGGACTAGCGGAAAGGGAACAGGTCAACAGGAACAAAGAGGAAAAATCTTTTTCCCATATTGAAACTTCATGCATTTCAAGTGTCCACTCCTAAATCTTGCCAAAGCCTGGCAGAGTACCAGCTATGAGATGGTGGGGGGGGGGGGGGCGCCAAGTGGCATGCTACTCAGTTATCTAGTATATCAGCTAATAAACTTTCAGATTTTACTACTTATAATTGAAATTAATAATTTCTTTCAGTTTTAATAAAATATCGGATTATTTTTTGTAGTTTTAGGGGAACAATGAAAATTCTTTTTTAGTATTTCTTTTTCAATGAAGAAAAGTTGCCCCTAATCCCTGATAGCAAATGCATTCTTTTGTTACTTCTTTAGGCGATTTCAGCCGTGTTATTTAGGGGGTAAAATTTCTATTTTGGTGAATTTGTACATCGGAACTTGTGAGATTGCGTCGATAACTGTTTAATATGAAGTTATACCTACCTCTACAATTATACATGCTTATTTCTATCATAAAAAATATAATTGTGACAAAAAAAATCTTAACAAAATTGATTGAGTTTTTAAGCTACACGATCCATTTTTTCAGTATTTCAAAAAAGAAGTACTATATCTGATAATTTGAAGACATGCGATAAATTTAAAGACTTTTTTCATTTTATCCTGTACCTAATTCAGAATCAACACAAAAACCAAAATAATATAAGTACTTTATTAACAAAATCTTTGCTGTAAATCAAATGCTTTTACACTTATATGACACACATTTCAAACAAATACAAAAATTACACAACGTGCTAAAAAAAAAAACCCTCCTAACATTAAGGTAAATGGAACTCTTGTACCTCAGAAGTTATAAAACTTTGAAATTACTTTAATTAAATGAAGGTTCTTTCGTATTATCCCGTTGACCGTCCGTTTAAGCTTTGACTATGCATTTTAGTTTTCAGTGGTACAGAAGACGGGATAATACAGAAGTTGATTAAAAAATTACTTCAAAAATTTGAATTTAAACTTAAAATTTCAGTTTTTCTTCTCCTGGAGAAAGAAAGCGATAGGCCCTTTTGCTTTTGAGGTAAAACTTTCGAGGCATTTCAAACAATATTAGCGGGGTGATTTTTAACTAAAGAAAAGCATTATAATAATAATTGTTATTTTAATTGCAATCGGTCACTAAAAATTTAATTGAAAACAACCCCACTAATATTATTTGAAATGAATTTAAAAATTTCATTAGAAGGAATTTTAAAAACTTAATTTTATCCAGAGTGAAATTGAGTTGTTGTAAAAGTGCGATCAAATGAAACATCAGGACTACTATCACCCGTCACCATTTCGAACTTGTCTGGCCTTAGGAGTCTAGGTGGCCATGCCACTACACTATGTATAACCGGGCATAAAACGTATTCCAAATTCATTCTCTACTCAAATTTTATAATATTTTTGAGAACAGATCATTTTTATTCAGACCGGCTCAAAGCTGGTGGCTATCATAAATCATAACTATTTTTTTATACGAGACAATTTTTTCTATGGCTATCCTGTTTGTATTTTGCCTTGTATGAATTACTCAAATACATTGAATTGTATATCGATAAATTCATTGCCGCTTTTAAGATTTACTTAATTGGCCCATTATTGTTGCATAGGTAATCAATACGCCAATAGCTTTTAAAATAAAGGAGTTATCCAAGGAACACAATCCCCACGCAGTAGCGATGATTCTTTTGGGGTAGTCTTCGATCATCATTAGTAAAATGAAGTATTTATGGTCATTGACTTCCACCGATGGATCTTTTGATAAAAAGAAATAGGACATCTTTCGTTGCACTAACACTGACGTTTTGTGAACTTCAGAAGTATAGGAACCTAAAAACAGAAATGCTGCAAATCCGAATAACAATAAAAGAATGGAACAGATGAGAATCAGTATAAGGCTTGATGGCTCAGCTTCTGTATGAACTGCTAATGTCCGAAGACTTCCTATCATCTGGAAATGAAACAAAATATTTCTTACCATTTTATGTTATAAAAAGCTTCTAATATTGATTCTTAGGTGTTCTAAACGGGTTTAAAATAATATCTAAAATGTTAGTAGCATAAAAAGTAGCACAAAACTAAAATTCGATTTGAGAAAAAAAAAGTATGCATTTAATTTTATTCTAATATCAGAATCGGTCTAGTGATGGCATTTTGTCAGCAGTTCACTGTTAATCCCTTAATTGTCGATAATAAGTACTCTTATTACTTTCTGAATTATTTGTAAAATATATTTATCTAAAAAGGTGAGTAAGGAGGATAATTTTCTACAAACCACTTATTTTAATATCCAAGAATAGACAAAATTCAAGTGACATTATGTCAATTAAACATAAATATATAGTGATTGATTAAAGATTCATCAAATAAATAATGTTAGCTCCTATCATTTGACATTCTGAAAATACATAATTTTCATTAGACCATATCATCATCATACATCAGACCAAAAAAGAATATTGGTGTTTATGGCATGGGGGTAACGACATCTGTTAGTCACAAGTTTTAGATTAAAAAATATCTTTTGTATAAAATTAGCTTTTTTTACCCAAATTTGTAATTAAAACTAATGTATTACATTTTTTTTAAATATAATTTAAAGCGACACTTTGCATTGGTTTTTACCTTTACTAAAAATCAAAATCTGAAGATGCATTGAATTTAATCGTTAAGAAGAGAAGAACTATCCTTACTTGGAATAAGCAGCAAAATACATATCCGTAGACAAAAAATGTGATTGCCGACACAGCCTTTTCTGATTCTTGCATCGTGTGCTCAATATCCAAGTAAAATGCAAAAAATTCCTCTGCAGCTTCCTTCAAGGTTAAACGCTCGTTCAGTCTCTTTAGAAGTTCTTTATTTATTTTTGATATTATGGAGAACTTGAAACAACATAGAATCATCAAAATACCAGGAAAAGTGTACATTGTAAACAGTTCTAAGAACTGAAAAATGACAGTTATCAAGAAGCAAACGTTAAGAATGTAGATGTTCTTTGTACCAGGAGTCCAACCGTAGAAGAAATACAATTGATAATTGTGTAGAGATTTTGTCGACCGGATATCATAGAGAAAAACTCCAAAGAAAGACAAGGGAACTATCATACACACAGCAAAATTATAAGCAATGTTCGGCATAACTGTTTCAGTATCATGTCTAATGTTAGTAAGAAGATTATAAGATGACCTTAGAGACCTGGAAATAGCTTGAATCTTCTTAACGATGTAAATTCTCAAAATCGCTATTAAAATAGTGCCACTACTAAGAGAGAAACGTAAACCAATAGATGTTTTAAGAAAAATATGATTGCGAAATTCTGCAACTGATAAATAAATCACAAAAATATTCATAAAAGTTGCAAAGCGGAGAAGTTTTGTGATTCGACAGGAGGGGATATCTTCCGAAATCTTCATATTGATAAAAGACAACATTTTAGTGAGAAACTGAAAGCTTTTGTCACTTTCAATACTGATTTCAATAGTATATGGAATATCTTCATCATGCTGTATTATTTCTACTCGGTTCTTTAAAAAGTTTTTAAAACACTTTCGAAATTTCTCCATCAAAGAAAAATATTTGCAATGAACAAAGTTAAGAAGTCCTAATTATGTACAATATAAATTTTCTTAATTAAAATAGCAGCAGAAGTAGAAGAAGACCACTGAGCCTAGTATTAAAGACCTATTTCATGAAGAGATAAAAGTAATGAATAACTTTATTTCCCATCCTTTTGTCAGTAATTGAGTGCCGGCAAACATTCAAAGGTTGGGTTCATGTATTGTAAGAATTAATAGCTAATATTGATTATTTAGGCCGTATCAGTTTGGGAAATGAAAGAAAGTAATTACTTGAATGCTCCGTATATGTTTTGTTTTGTAATCCGTTGTTATGCTCAATAATATTATATTTCATAAGATAAGATAAATTACCATTAAAAAAATAATAATAAATTACCCATTTTACATGTTAGTTAGGGCAATACGTACCGAAGATGGCGCTTATCTGAGTCTGAGATGCTTTCTGCTAGTAAATATTTTTGCTCAAATTTAATAATTAAATACATTAAAAAGATCAAACATGGATTCATTTTTAACACATAAAATATAAAATTTCTACCTGCCTAGTAAATGTTTTCATTAGATTTCATAAGAAGCTTTTTCACTACTATTTTCTATTCCTTAGCCATTAAACATAACATTAACGAAAAATCAATGAAAATTATTGAAAATTTAAATTCTGCGGGGAACAAAATGGGAAATTAAAATAATAATTAAATATCACTATAGTATAGTACATAATTTTATTCCTCTTTATAAACGTTTAATAATGCTAAAGTTTTCTCTAATGACTACTTATTTGCACGGCTATTACAGCATAGGTAATTATTCCACCAATAGCTTTCAAAGCAAATTGACCGTCCAGTGCGAAAAACCCCCACGCTGTCACCACAACTTGCTTCGGATAGTTGTTGGCGAGAATCAGAGCCGTGGACAAATCAGCAAAGTCCTCCTCGTGCGTTCGTTTGGTTGAGAGCAGTTCGAAAACTCGGTGGCGAACCAGAAGTGATGTCCTGTTGATCTGAGAAGTGTAAATGCTTAAATAGAAGAAGGCTGTTATTCCAACGAGTATCAGTATGACGAAACAAACTATTAAGACGTTGTTGACAAATCTATCACTTTTAAGAGTAGTCGTCACAAGGGCTCCAATAGCCTATAAATTAAAAAGAACTATTAAATTTGAGTTAAGAATGTTTCTAAAAGCTAAACAAGTATAGCAGCTTTATTTCAAATATTTAATGTAACTCGATATCATGTAGCACAAGGATAAGGTATTAATTACTTTGTATAGGTACAAAGTAATGGAATAAGCTGGAATTTAAAATGCATAAAACAACAATGTTTATGCATTGACAAGAGCACGATGTGTATCCCAAGTGACCCCCTGGAACTACAATAGTGTCGTTAAAATTTGGATACACCACTACTTAATGCACCTTTAGTTATATTTTATGGAATGGTTATCTTTGTATTCTTGAGAAATACAAGATTATAAGAAGTGATTATAATTCAGGGTTCGAATTTAAAAGGCTACATAAGAAGAACAACTGGTCAGAATGTCCTGATATTTCATCTCAGTATTCCTGACTAAAAGACAATAATTAGAGAGAAATTGAATTCCTAAGAGACAATATTGTAGTTATTGATCGAGTTTGCTTGTTTTTTATATTTGGTCATAAAAGGGGGGGGGGTTGATGTGTAAAGCGTCACCTATCGGTGAATTTTAGAACCATCCGAAAAAAAACCCTTGTTTTAGGAGTACTCAGATCAAAGATCAAGTCATTTTGACCAGTAGTTATTTTCTTAAAGTCTTCTAAACTTGCAATTTATAAATTATAATCACCATGTGCATTTAAATATTTCAAATAGGAGAAAATCCGTTAGAACTGTTAAAATTATAGTACTACTTAAATTTAAAAACTGGGAATAAAAGAAACGAAAAAGGTTATTATTGATTACCAAAAAACGGCAGTATATTACATTTATTAAACTATTTTTGTATTTGTTTTTTCATTTTCATCTTACCTGGAATAAACAACTAAGGATGTATCCGTAAACGAACAACGTGATAGGAGACAAAGCTCTCTCAGCCAGGCTCATGCACTTCTGAACTCGAGAGTAGAAAGAAAGGAATTCTTCCAGAGAATGCCCTATATATTTTCCGCTTTTTATTCTTTTGGCTAATCCTTTGTTGATTCTCACCATTATCGAGTAATGGTAGCAACACAAAAGAAGAAGCATTGACGGAAATGCAAACATGAGGAGCAACTCAGACAACTCCAGCAAAAAAGTTACCACCAAGAGCAAAATGGACAGTATTCTGTTTTCAAAAACCGGAATCCATCCGAAAAAGAAATACCCCTGATACTTCGGAAGAGCTTCTTCCCATTCTGTGGCATAAACATACAATCCCATAAAAGCTATCACTGGAGAGAAGCATAAAATTACACAAAACAAAACACGATGCATGACAATGGGCAACTGTTCTTCCAAAATATCGGACAGTAAACTATAAGAACTTCTCAAAGATTCGGATATCTTGTCAATTTGGGTGAGAGTGCTCAAGTGGAGAATCAGTACTAGAGCAGTTCCACTGGATAGGGATATGCTCAAGCCTATGGTTGCGTCTATTGCGACGTGAGAATGAAATTCTGTAGCTAGCATAAATAATACACAAAAATTCATAGGAGTAAAAAACCGTAACATATTGTGGTTTTTGCATCCGTCCACATTCTGGAGAAATCTTACACTAAAGATTTTGAAGAATTTGGTTAAATACTTAAAACCTTTTTCGTCTTCGATGAGACTCATTGTTACTTCATGCAAAGTTTTCTATTAACGCCTGAAAGAAATAAAATAAGAATAACAAGTATGACTGTTTCCTCAAAGTAATCAAGCTAGAAACTGTTTACTAGAGTAGCATTGCCTAAAATGATAACGCATTAAAATATGTATAATTATAGATATCTAATTAAATGCAAGCTTAGAATTAAACTATTAATGCATATTTATTTGTAAGAAAGGAAGTGCATATACATGCTCTTTCTACGTATCTATAAGACACAAATAATATGTAGCACGATGCATGTGGTTGTTATGGCAATTATGATTCAACATTAGATTCGTTATGATGAATGTTATTCTACTCTCTCTATATAATAATTTTAGGAGTACCACAAATGATACATAACAGTTTTTTCTTCATGCTTCGCGTCTTCCTTGATATGAACAGAAATACATGAAAATACTTTCTCTAATTGATTCAAATAGTTTATGTAACATGAAGTGGTTGAAGAAATATTACAAGATGGTGCTAATTTCAATTGATTACATCGTTAACATTAATCATTAATTGGGCTTCCTCAATTGTGAAGTGGGTTGTATTCGTATTTCACATTATGACAATTAAAGTTTTATTGAATTTGTATGTTTTCCAAGAAAGCAATTTTAAAACAAGAGGTGGCCAGTGGTATAGGTGCCAAATGACTATTCAGCCCTTCTTGGTTGAAATGCTGCAATCCCTTTTTTGAGACTATTTAGATTTTTATAAAATTCTTCTATGCTGCATACATTCCCTTATCACTTTTGTAAATCGGTGATTGAAACAGTAAAACCTTTTCATGAGCCATATATTTTTCTCTCCTGAAAGGATACACAAATATTGATATTTATGATTGAATTTTATTTATACTTTTCCTTTTTTTTAGAACTAGGTATAGGTCATCTCTAAAAAAAATTGCTACAATTTAACATTAAAAAAGTGCAAAAATTTTAGTTCGGTTTATTTGGAAAGATAAACTGTCTGCGTAACCCTACGATACAAAGGTTCTTAAAATGCTAAATATTCAAAAAAAAATTTTTTATCATTTATTAAAACTCTTATGAAATCAAGCATAAATTTTTCGATAGTAAGAAGTGTATCAAAAACATTAAACTCACCACCAAGATTTCTGTTTGGAAAACATGCTAAAAATACTAAACAAACTTTGATTAAAAATGTTAGGATTTCCCAAGACTTGCTTCACTGAAAAATCTATTATTGAAACCACATTTTATTTTTTCCGCAATATACCAACGACGGCATTTTATCTGGATTTCTCTCTCCCATTCTCAATTTTACTTACCTTAAATTCTCTGTCTTTTTTCCTCCTTATTTTTTTTATTCCTTGATCCAAAGATTAATTACTAAAAACAGCAATTAGTCTAAGACAAATTGGAGACTATTTCAATCCTTAAGGAAGCTCTTTGCTGACAAGGGGGTCTCATCTGGTTAGTATTTTTACACACACCTATTACTGAATACTGTAAAAAGATCAACATGAGAAAAGGGGGGGAGAATGTATTTTTATTATAATGGTGATTAATTAAACAACCTATAGATTCGTAATATTTTTGTTCCCTTTAATAAACTTTTACTACTAAACTTTTTCTCTAATGACTACTTATTTGCACGGCAATTACAGCGTAGGTAATTATTCCACCGATAGCTTTCAAAGCAAATTGACCGTCCAGGGCGAAAAACCCCCACGCTGTCACCACAACTTGCTTCGGATAGTTGTTGGCGAGAATCAGAGCCGTGGACAGAACACCAAAGTCCTCTTCAAGCGTCCCCTTGGTTGAGAGCAGTTCGAAAACTCGGTGGCGAACCAATAGTGATGTCCTGTTGAGCTGAGAAGTGTAAATGCTCAAAGAAGAGAAGGCTGTGATTCCAACGAGTATCAGGATGATGAAACAAACAAATAGAACGTTGTTGAAAAATCGATCATCTCGAAGTGTTGTGGTCACAAGGGCTCCAGTCGCCTATTAATTTAAATAATAATCATCAACACACTTGTGGAGTTTAAGTGAAGAAACATTGACAAAATAATGCGAATTTTATAGTAAACTCTTGATTTTATTTAAACATTTTATGCAAGCAAATATTCAATTTCAGCCGTATAATTTTACATAATCCATGATACCATTTCAAATAAAAAATGCAATGAAAAAGGTAGATAAGATATTTGATGAGTAAGCTTTATTATAAATATTTTGAGGTAAATATAGAGTGTAATACTCTACAGTTATCAATCAAGGAATTAAATTAAGGTAGTTAAAATTATTAAACGTATCAAATAAAACCTCGAAATAAAAACGAAACAGATGAATTCCATTTATCAAAGCTTTATTTATTAAGTCATCACTTCTACATAACACTTTCCATTCTTTAATACACTTTGCTAAACAATTTTCTGAAAAAATTGCTAAAATTATTAAATTACCAGATTTTTTATATAAATTTGTTTAACAAAAAGTAGCATGCATTGTATTTATATATTTAATTATTTCAGACTGTTCATGAAGTTATTAAAGATAATAAAAATTTGATGTTTTTTATAATCTTTAAATTTAGTAGGGGAAAAATTTTCTCAGTTTATTTGCTTTCAAAATAGAAATTACCTAAGACGTGGCTATTCCTTCCTTTGAGTTCCAGTGGTATAAAAAGTGGCAAACACAGTTACGGTAATGGGATTTTTATGTAAAGTTATTTACCTTTAACCGAGGTTTTAGATTAGAAGATTTTGAAAAACATGCTTGAACTTACCTGAAATAAACAACTGAGGATATATCCGTAAACAAACAAGGTAATTGGAGATAGAGCTCTTTCAGCCAGGCTCATACAATTCTGAACTCGAGAGTAGAAACAAAGAAATTCTTTCAAAGAATCTCGAATATTTTGACCGCATTTTATTCTTTTGGCAAGAACTTTGTTGATTCTCACCATTATTGAGTACTGATAGCAGCACAAAAGAAGAAGCATGCCCGGAAACGCAAACATGATCAACATCTCAGACAACTCCATTAGGAATACAATTACAGAGAGCAAAACAGAAACCACACGATTCTCAAAAATTGGGATCCAACCAAAAAAGAAATAGTCCTGGTACATAGGAAGAGCGCCTTCCCACGTGGCATAAATGTACACTCCCATAAAGGCTATCACTGGAGAGAAGCATAAAAATACACCGAACAAAACATGAGGCATGACTATTGGTGGAGAATCTTGAAGTATTTCACACAGTAAATTGAATGACTTTATCAAAGATTCGGATATTTGGTTAACTTGGCCCATAATGCTCATATGTAGAATCACTATTAGAATGGTTCCGGTGGATAGAGAGATACTCAAACCTATAACTGTGTTTATAATGACGTGAGATCGAAATTCAGTAGCAAGCATGAATAACATGCAAAAGTTCATTGGAGTAATAAACCAGAATAGGGCATGATGGTTGAATTTAGTTTGGAAAAATTTCACGCTGAAGAGTTGAAAAACTTTTCTTAAGCGCTTAAAACTTTTTTCGTCTTCTATATGGGGCATGGATCCAATTTTGCTTTAATTCTTAACGGAATATATTCTTAAAAGTATTTTAGAGTAAGAAAAGGTATTACTACGTGCGAAATTTTATCATCGTATATTAGAACTAGACGCGATTCCTCACAATTGAATTGATACTAGCTCATAATTAAATGCATCAGGTAGATGAATGTATGAATAGAAAGATGTAAATATATTATTTACTTCTTTTTATGACAATCAGAAAGATGATTTACGATGGAATGATGTATTTATGACCGTTGAATATTGCCATTTAGATTCGGTATGATGAGATGTGTGTGACATATTATTTTTCTTATTTCTCTAGTAGACTCGCAAAGATGTAACAGTGTCATTTCTTATCATATCAGAATTAATTAAAATAATTGCCTTGATACTGCAGACAAAGAAATATTTATTATCATGTAGGATTAATTCAACAAGTTTGTCTATTAAGATCTGTTTCTCTTGATACAATTTGTTAAGAGTTAGATATTGAACAGAAAAAAAACATTTTTGTTATGCCTTTAGCTAATCCCAGTATTGATGGCATTGAAGTGTTTACTAAAAGGAATACTATGATGTCATCTCTGGTACATTTTTTTAACATTGTTAAAAGTTCCTAAAAGATACACTTTTCATTTTTGTACGATATTTTAAATCCATTTATTAAATTTTCTCTTCACATAAATACATATAAAACTTCAAAAACTTGGAAATAAAATCAATTACATTTTTTGTAAAACTTACAACAGTTATGCAGAAATTCATTTTAAAAACAGAAGAAACAATTACCTACTCTTTAAACATAATTTCAACGAACACTTCAAGCATTTTAGATTTTTTAGTGCAATCTCCAGTAATGGGAAAATGGCAAATATTGAATGTTGCAAGAGCTTAAAAGGATATTTTTTTACTAACTTCGCCTTCTTTAAAAAAACAAAACAAAAACATATTGGAAGGTTTTTCTTTATTATTTATAATTTCTATCAATTCCATGAGTAGACAATAGAGAATTTAAATTGATATTTTAGCCCTGAGATCAGTTCTGATAACTTTTTGACCGGCGCACTCCGTTCGCCGATATTTTCAGCAGGATACTGGCCAATGCTATACGTCTGAAACACGCACTTACTCAGAAATGAGCACATGTTGTATCGATTTTGAGTACCTACATATTTTCAGAAATGAGTTTATGCATTTGATAAATTTGTTTCGGAGCCAAGTTTGACTATACTAGACTGCAACGTTTCTTGAACCTATGACGTCACTACGCGGAATGAGAAACTGCGTAAACAGAAAGCCTGTTGGGTTTCTAGGAGGAGCTTCGGTACGCAAATCGTGATAAAAAGACGTTATATAGTATACATGGGTTTAACAAAATAAATCATATTTTTAAATAGACGCTCTTCATTTCACTCAAAATTCAGACACCGCGCTGGGAACTACTTTGTTTGTTAGTGAGGAGACCGGTGGCGTAGAGGAAGCGCTTTGCACCACACCACAGGCCCGGGGTCCACGGGCAAGGCAGATTCAGCCCTTCATCCCTCCGGGTCGATAAAATGAGTACCAAGGTCACTTGAGGAAATTAAGAGGGGGTTAGCATGTTAGCATCAAGCTAGCCACTCCTCAGCTGACCGTGACCTTCAGTTACACGTTCTGTAATAGCTCAGCTCATGGCCTCACCCAGTGAGGCTAGTTATACTGGAGTTTGAAGGTCCAACAACCTAGGTACTCCCTCAAAATATCCCCCTTGATTTTGTTTGTTAGTGACGTCCTAAGCTCAGGAACGTTGCTGTCGAGGCCGTGTTCACCGCTATCCTGACCGGCGGTTAACCGGCAGTCAAACCTCCGATTGGCGTTCTTTAACTGCCATTGCCAATCAGAAGTTTGAATACGAGAAGCAGTGAATACAGACATACTAAGTTTTGAGTATCTTTTACTCAGTTTAGAAAATTGTCGTTTCCTTGTGAATTCCGAATACAGAACTTGAAACAGCAGTTCAATGGCTGCTACCAATCTGGGCGGCAATCACAGCATACGTGATGATCCCTCCAACCGCCTTCAGCGCGAACCGTCCATCCAGGGTGAAGAATCCCCAGGCGGTCGCCACCACCTGTTTGGGGTAGTTGCTGGCGAGGATGAGGGCGACGGGCAGAGCTTCGAAGTCCACCCCGCCGTCCACCCCTTTGGAGGAGAGCAGTTCGAAGACCCTTTGCCGGACGGACAGGGAGGACAGGCTGACCTGTGACGTGTGGACGCTCATGACGGAGAAGGCCGCCCAGCCGGACAGAAAAAGAGTGGCGGAGAAGAAGGGGAGGATGCTGTTCGGGGATTCGGATGTTGTCCTGGTGATGGTCACTAGGGCTCCGGTTGCCTGGAGGGAAAGAGTTTGGTTTGGGTGTATTGTCGCCTAACCCTCCGTGTACCAAACGGACGAACATTTTACAGGCATAAGAAGATGACTCAAATTACTTACTGTGAAAAAATTAGCTGCGGAGTTTAATTAGGAGAGGAGTAAATTAAAATTGAAAATTGGATTTTGAGTTGCCGAATCCATTCAGTTAGCACCACTTGGCGACTTGGTTTGCATTCGATGAACCTTTTTTTGATTGGCGGATTTAAACGGCTTCAGAGAAAACGCGGCCAGTTCATTTAAGAATTTTGCGGTTTCTCTGCATTTTTCGTATAGTAGGTTTGGATTTGGGGTTACAAATGATGATTTTTTTTTTAAGAATTTTTACAGCTTTTCTACTGTAATTCCGCAGCTAATTTTTTCACAGTAAGTGTTTTGAGATATCTACTGATCCCTGTAACATTTTCATCCTATTCTGTGAGTTAAGCATGGGAACGTTATCCTTGTTAGAAGTCCCCTTGATTAAAATATCTGTATATTCAAGAGTTTTAAAAAAAACTTTTTGGGGTGTTGTAAGGATAACATGTTTAATAATTTGTTTAACCTTTATTTTTGGCAAAAAGAGGTGTCGAAAGTGGTTTTTTAATTTTTATGTTATGGGCTTGTTTTCTGGGTCACTTGCAGGTTACAGTCATCTTAACTAGTTAGGTAGAAATCTGGACCCCATTTTAATTTTGGTACTTATGAAATTTTTAGGCTGAAAATGGAAACGTAGAAATATACGTTCCCTCTCCCATAATCTCTTGGTTCATTCACGGACTATCCCATCTAGCTCACTTTCAACGATTCAAACTTCAAACCCATCTCTCTCTTTTTTTCCAACCGATTCACTCTCTTAATATAGAATTTTTTGTAGTAATAATAATTGTTGATAGTTGGAAGAAAAATCTTTTTAATTAGTTTCTTAAATTAGTTGAACAAATTGAACTAAATTTCGACTTTTTATAACTCAATGTTAATTTCAAAAACCTCAAGAAATTTTAATAAAAACTAAAGAGGGACAAAAAATGAAAATAGTTACATTGAATTTTCGCTAATATTTTTTTTTCACACTGTATATTACTGGTTACTTATATTAAAATTTGTATCTAGTAATATCTCTCCTAAAAACTTTTTAAGAAAGGCATATAAAAACTTTGAACGGATTTTTCTGTAAAAACAAACTTTTAAATAACAAAATGAGGGAATTGCACGTTTTTTTTTAAATTTTATTATGATAGAGGATGAAAATCCATGAAAAATGACGTAAAAATTATTGAAATCGGAAAACTATTCCCCAAGATATTAAGTTTTAAAATGTCGATTCCAGTATTGGCGGGAAAAACAGTAATTTCGTTATGGCTGCTGTGTGACGTCACAGCGCTTGGACCGACTAACTTGGACCCGCTATGTTATTGTATGCTTAGCTTGCTTCATTCTGCTATTCTTCACATAGTTTTAACTAAAAAACTGTGATATTTTAAAGACACATACAAATATTTTTTATAAAAAGATTGGCGTTTTGTTTTTCAAAAAATATTAATTGGTTTTGGAATTATTAGGATTCAAAGTTTAAATTTTTTCTTTTTCTGGCCGTTCACTAGAGAAACAGATGAGTTTTATGCGTGTTTTGGTTTTATGATAAGTCTGATTTCTTTTATTTTCAACAATTCACTAGTTTCGACGGCGCTGTGACGTCAAATCCCGTTTTTTGATCACATGACTTTACTAGTGTTTTGGCAAAAATAAAATCGAATTTTAAGTTATTTAAAACATATTTTTGAACTTTAAAATCTGATATTTGATAGTTTTAAACTATAACGTATCAAAAAAGTGTAAAATTAAGCAAATCCCTCACCTATGCAATTCCCTCATTATAAAGGGCTATTCAGTTAAGATTCATGTTCATCTTTAACTTGTACGCTTTATTATTAAATAATTTTATGATTACATACATATTTAAATTTATGGTTAGTATTTTAAAAATGCATAGGTATTTGTGAAGAAATCAAAAATCATGAGTTAACGGCGCCATCTATCGGTTCGATTGGAATCTCATTCTTCCTGGCGTGTGATCCATGCCGTTACCTACTTTTAAAATTTTTAAATGGAAATATAAAAAAAAACACACAAAGTTGAGAAATAGTGTGTTCATGCATCACAGAAGTGATCACCGGAAAAAATATTACTTGTGTGAATTTTGTAAATCTATTCTTTTTGCGAAGTGAAGTTTGTTTTACTGCTATTCATGTGTTCCAGTAGCCAAAACACTTTTACAGAGACTGACGGAGAAAACAACTTACGCTCTTCATTTTGGAAATTACTTTTCTAGACAAATAAATTCATATACTTTTCTAAATATTATAACTTAAGTTTAAATGGAGTAAAAAGGACAGATAATCATATTTGAAAAAGAATTAGTTCCCAAACGAGAGTTTTCTCTTTTTAAAGATTGAAAAATTACTTTTACGTATGTTTTATCTAGGGAACATGGTAGATTCGATAAAAAAAAAAATCACGTTTTAATTTTTCTGAGACAGAAATATCACATTTAAACCATTTAAAGTGTCCATCCTATAAATACAACCATATACAATACATATAAGTTAAATATCCTATAGTTACAACCTTAGTAAATAGGGTGATTTTTTTTATTAGCTCAAATTTTAAAAATTGGATTTCCAATAACTAGACAAAATTTGTGTCCATAGGTACAACAACCTGTTCTCCCTACGGAGAAACCCAGTTGTACCTGCGGGCATCCTTTAAAGAGAAGTTTTAGTTGAAAAAAGTTAAAAAGGAAGGTTTTTTATTGATGTAGTATTACTTTTTGATAAACAATTCCCCGCATGTAATAAATCGGAAATCGATATTTTAAGAGTAAAATTCTTTTAGAACTTAAATGATAATTTAAAGGAACTTGATTAATACATATCTTAATTTCCAACTGAAAATACATAAATCACATGGAATTTTCAAATCGAAATTTAAGGTTAATAGTTTCATTGATCATGCTGATTGATCTAATCGTTTCACTAACCCAAATTAATATCCTACAAAGCTCAAATAAAACAGTAAAAAATTCGACTTTTGTTGACACTATACTAGTATATTTTACATTAAATGCAAAGTAGATTAAAAAATTTAAAAAGTAGCTTAGATCACAAAATCTTCGATTCTTCATCTTAAAATCACCAGAACATAATTGTCGACAAACACATAATTCCCTTAAGATTTATTCACATCAACAAAACCCTATTTAAAAACGCCGTTTAGCTACAGAAACAAAAAAGTGTCCGTTCCAACACCTTATGCGTACGAAGGTACAGCATAAGGTATTATGGCATTCAAGATTCTATAAATAATATTCTTAATATAATTAATATAATAAGATTCTATAAAAAAAGGACTTCTAATATCAAAACTAGTCAAAATCTCAATGATTTACCATGAATATCCAATTTAATCACATAATCATTAAAGGGGAAGAAAAGCATTAATGTAGTAATGCACTAAAAGTAACTTTGATAATCTAAAAACAGTAAATTTATTGAATTTATTAGTTAACTTTTTTATTCAAAGAGCTGTTTTCACGTTTAGCAACTAGATAGCATCTGCTTACATTCAATACAGACCACCAATTAAAATTTCCGTTTATTTCCGGGTTTTAAAGTTCAGTGTCCGAAGGTACATACAATAAGTACCATAATACTTAGTACCCAACAGTCTTCCGTACTTTCAAGAAAACAAAATTTTGCCATGGAGCCTCAATTTAAATAGAGAATAAGTCAATTAATTGGTTAATGGTAGATAATTTAAAATTATTTAGTTTAACTGAAAGCAACCATTATCTCATTGCAAAAAATCTCTAAAACTATCTTCCTGCTTTGAAATAGTACTCGGATAAGATATTTTTCAGTTGTAAGTTGTAGTATCTCCTTTTCTTGTAGACTAATGTTAGCAGGGTTTACTTATAAATATATTTCTTTTATACCCAAGATAGAATTATTAGAATTAGAATTTATTAACACAAAGATACATAAAGAACAAAAGACAAAAATGGGGAGACAAACACAGACATACATACAAAAAAATATAATAATAAAATATAAATAAATAAATATAATAATTTAAAAAATATAGATTTCGCATATTCATTTTTCTATCAGTATTTTTGTTTTCCCTTAGTGTTTTACACATTTTATGAATATGAGAACGTGCTAATGGCATTTCTTAGTAACATGGTTACTTAGAAAGTACAAAATTATAAAATCTTATGAAATAACAGAAAAATATTTATCTGACCTGAAATAAGCAACTCAGTATGTAGCCGTAAACGAAAAATGTTATGGATGACATGGCACTTTCAGCTACTCTCATGCAGCTCTCTACTTCACCATAGAAAGAAAAGAACACTTCCATCGCATCCTTGACAGTAAGACTGCTTTTGATTCTCCTGGCTAAATTTCTGTTAATCGCAACAATCACGGAGTTGTGGTAACAGCACAGAACGAGCATCACCCCAGGGAAGGTGTAGATATTCAGGGTTTCCAGAAATTCCAGAATGAACGTCAGCGCGTAGAAGAGAACGTGGAGAGCTTCGTTTTCGTACTGAGGTGACCAGCCAAGGAAAAAATACACCTGGTACCCATAAAGCGCGTTCTCGAATTCCGTAGCAAAGATGTAGACAATATCAAAGGCGATCGCTACGGAAAAACAAACTGCGAAGTAAAGTAAGCTGTATGGCATGACCGATGGTAGAGGGTCCTGCTTTATAAGGGATAGTAGATTGTAAGATATCTTCAGAGATTGAAAGACCTGGTTAATCTTCCTTAAAATGCATAGTCGTAGAATGGCAACTAAGATAGTCCCACTACTCAGCGACAGGATGTAGACTATTGAGTTCTTTATAAAGGCATGTGTACGAAGCTCTGCTATTAGTAGGTAAGCGACATAGATGTTCATAAGCGTTATTAGGTGGAAAATTCTCATGCTTTTTGCATACATGCAGTTTCCTATTTTTATATTGAAAAGTCTGAATACATTTCTGAGGCGCTTGAAGTTGTCTTCGGATTCTATGCCTGATTTGAAGCCACAGGAAAATATATCCTTTGAAACCGTTGAAGGCTTTCTATAGCAGAAGAGCGAATTAATATCTAAGGGTTCCATATAGCTTTGAAGTGCAAATAGTTCGTGCAAAATGATCAGTTTTAAAAGTGAACCTAACCCTGATAATATAGTTGTTTATCCTTGAAATGGCAATCCATTGTTAAATGATCCCCATCAAAGCGGAATGTCAAATACCTTTGATTATCGATCAATGCTTAATATGTAATTAACTCTTCTAGGAAATTGATTCTACTATAGATACTAAAGCACAATTATGATGGAACACACCGAGGAAATGGCTATAATTTTGTGAGAGAAAGTCTTCATCAGCTCCATAACATGTCACTCACTTTTCATTGAGGAAAGAGATAGGGGTGTTTTCTTCTTCTTCCTTGATGTTTCCGTGGTAACGGAACAAAAAGGCCAAAAACATGTTTTTAATAAAAAGACAAGCAAAAAATATCCGCATTAGGAAAAACAAATAGAAATATCGTCTGTGTTGATAAAAACACCTTAAAAGGTTGTCCCTTTTAATAATGTTGAATACTCACTAGTTTATTTGCTTTGCATCTCAATCCAACAAAGCTTGTTGACAAAACGTGTTTAATTTTGTTTAGATAATATTGTTCTGGGCGAGGTTTAATGCCCTTAGTTGTTATACTTGCCACAGAAGAGGCAATAAGGCTCACACGGGAAAAAGTTTTTTTTTTTTTTATAGAAAACAAAGCACCTAGGCCCGTAGGGCCCTTATCTTTGATCAACAATTAACACAACTTAGGATACAAAAACACGTTGATTGACAAGTTAAAAACTTTAAAATAAGACATGAATAAGTTAAAATAGTAAAATATGGGTTTAAAAATTTTAAGAAAAATGCAATAAAAACCAACACTACATATTTGTATCAGTATCTAGGCCCCCAGGGCCCACATCCCCAATCAACAATCAACACAAATAAAAAAAAAATACAAATACAATGAAGAGTAATTGATTAACAAGGTAATATCTTGAGAAGCTTACATAGTTTAACTTACTTAAGTAAGTTTAATTAAAGTTTGGGTAAGAGTAAACTATTGCTTAGCATATCGAAAACTTTAACAGTACAGAAAAAGGAGTTATAGAATATTTCAAATTTTCCTACATTCAAAAATTAGTTTGTAAACATGAGAACATGTTTACACTGTAGAGTAAAAATAACCTTATTTTTATTCAAAAAAAATATCAATTAGTTACTATTTAAAGTTATATGTATTTGGATAAGGTACAAATAAATATGGTGGGTCTAAAGGTAATATTAAATGGGTATAAGTCACACCTATGGTTTATGGTTACACTTGCTCTACTTTTACCCTACATGAATGTTTGATATATTTTATCACAACAATTATTATAAACTGCAAAGATGAATTTGCGTGTGCATTGGAAATTAATAAGTTTTGCATTCAGAGTTCCAATTTTCGAAAACCTTTTATTCTCACACAATTAGGTAGTTTTCGAAGCTCTATACTCTGTGGTTTTCGATAAGAAAATATTTATAGAGATAAAAGCACCTTTATACTTAGTACACTATACATCAAAGGCTCAAGGCGAATTCACTCTTATCTTGTTATTTAATAGGTACAGCGCAAAACACCATAAAGAGGGGGTTTCTAAAAGAACTGGAAGAAGGCAAAAATTTTCATCAAAACTAAATTACTTGGAGCTAAATCAATATTTAATATTCTAAGTATGTAATCAATAAGCGTGAATGTTTATCCTTAAAAGCTTCTAAAATACAATTTCCTCTAAAAGATGATCAATTTTGTAGTTCCTTACAACAAGAACTACGCAAATCCATAATACTTTTATCATGTGATATTATTTCGTATAGCTCAAAAGGCAAAATGATAGATTTTTCGTTATCACGCTTACATAACTTGCCTCACACTCACCATTATAAGTGCCCACACTTTATTAATAAGACGTTTTATAGGATCACCTCAAGAGGAGAATGAACCACCCTACAGTTTTCTTACACAGAGTTATTAAAACTGTTAGATTCGGTATAACTACAACTAAAAACAGGAAAACATCTCAAACTTGTAGAGCTCAAGAAATACCTAGCCTTTTTTATGGTGATGGAATTCTGTTAAAGTGCTAAAACCAAATCATTTGTCCTTTCTAAGATAAGAAAAGTGCTTTCAAGCGAAGGAAACATGAATGTCAAGTTTGTCAGAGATAAAAACACCTTAAACTATGGAGGATTCTTCCAAATCGCTCTTTACTTAATAGGACTGGATCTTCGATATCTCGGAAGAGAATTTTCCGAGAAAAAGTTCTCAAGAACTTTGGTTCGTATTTATGCTGTTCTATTCCACATTTCATTCTTTTATAGTTGCACGACTTTGATAATACGAGGTGGAACCGCACCTGGTAAAGTAACCGTTACATCCATGATTTGTGTTATGATTTCCATGATCGTGTGGTATCACATGAAAGCTAAATCCAAACCTTATTGTCATTTTTTGATCGACTTGAGAAAAATCAAATTCGATTACTCCTCAAAAGAACGGAAGTTTATCAACGCGGTTATCATCACGGCTATGTTGATCCCAGTTATTATTTCTTCGTTTATAGTGGTTGTATCAACATTCCAATGGAAAGAGGAGTACATGCCGAGATGGTGTTTTGGCTACCCTGTTTCACTTAACACCCCATCGAAAGCTGTAATCCTTTTCTGCTGCATGACCATGTATTTCTCTATGAAGTTTCTCATCCCCTCTATGTCTGTCACAGTGCATGCCGTGCTTTGCCACAAACTGTCCACAGCTCTCCGCAACCACAGCGAAGTCATGGAAAGAAGAGTTTTTTCAGAAGTATTTCCATGCCTCATCCAAGAATATAACTCGATATTGAACATCTGCAAGAGCTTAGTGGAACTCTCTAAGGTTCCGTTGTTTTTAATATCGGCCAAGTTTTTCGTCATGCTGTACATAGGTCTGTCTGTCGCTTTGGGAAAAACGGATATGATACAAGGTTTTTCCGCGTTCGTAGAATGTGTCATTACTATTTTTATTTGTTTGCTATCTCTGATTGTCCTTAGTATCTATGCGTCTCGTATACCAGATGATATGAAGATCATAGCAGTGAAGTTTAAGCAAATCTATATAGAGGCTTTGCTGAGTTCAAGCACAAGCCATACGCGTTTAAAGTTATTAAAAGCTATAAGCGAGTTAGATCCCATTTACTTCACTTTATATGATTTGTTGAAAGTTGACAAAACATTCATTTTAAGTTCATGTGGATGTGCTTTTACTTACTGTATTCTTATTATGCAATTAAAAACTGCGGAATCTCCATGAATATTCAGTAAAATTCTTGAAATTATTTGTTGAAAGTTGACAAAACATTCATTTCGAGTTCCTGTAGATGTACCTGTAGATACAACATTCTTGTTATGCAATTAGAAATAGCAGAATCTCCATGAATATTCCGTAAAATTCTTGAAATTATTTGTTTAAAGTTGACAAAACCTTCATTTCGAGTTCCTGTAGATGTACCTGATGTAGATACAACATTCTTGTTATGCAATTAAAAATAGCAGAATCTCCATAAATATTCCGTAAAATTCTTTATTACTGGGAAACGAAAAATATCTGACATCTTAAGTCTTATTTTTCTTGATACAGAATTTGTTTAAAATCGTCTAAATTTACTTTTTTGAACATTAGTTTTTCAAATTTTGAAGTTTTAAACCATTTATAAAGATAACTCACTGTTGAGCCAAGATAACAAATGTCATTGATACATTTTAATTTCCTTCTTTTAGCAGAAAGTAAGTAGTAGAAAAATCCAAAAAATTAATTATTCTTTTTAAAGAGTAAAAATATTTAGCAAGTTGATTGAAATAAAGAAAAGTGCAAAGACATGTAATTTTATTTATTTTAAAAGTTATGGCTTCTATTTCAGATTTTTATGTTAATTATTCAGTTTAACCCTTTCAGTCCTAGAAAAATTTGGGGTGGCTAGGACTGCTTAACTAGTTATTAATTTATTTCAAGTAAAAAAAACTTTTTACAAACTTTACTTTTTGTAAAAAGTTAAACAAAAAGTTAAAGTTAAATTTAAAAACTATTACTTTTTACAAAACTTTTAATAAAAGTTAAATTACCCTGGTTTATACCAAACTTTAATATGCTGAAATTTGATTGTTAATTATAATTAATTTAATTAACCTTGCATTTACTGCATTATTAAAATAATTAGTTCAATAATTGGATACACTGTTTGTGCTTATACAGAAAATAAATGTCATCAACAAATAAATTAAAGTTTAAAAGATTGAAATAAAACACTTTAGTAACCTTATATTTGTTTAAGTAAATATTATTTCAGTAGCTGTAATCAAAAAATGAACTCTGAAAACATTTAATCAGAAGCAATCAATATGGTTTTCAAAATAAAAGAAAATTTAGAATCAAAAATTATATTTACAGAAGAAATTATAAGATAAAGTTTAAAAAAACTATCCTGAAAACTTAATATCTTTAATTGAAAATGACTAAATAATCCAGTAATAATATGTAAAATTATTTCATTTTATAATACTTAAAAAGCCTTCATATTCTCTCATTAAATTACCTTAATTATATCCATTAATAAGTTATGTAAAATATTTATAAACAATTTGATTTATTAGATTATTCCAAAGGGTTATTTCAACTCTAGAGTAGAAATTATAAATCTAGAGTAAATAAAATCTTACAATATTTTAATAATTCACAAGTTAAAAATTCTTACAACATTAGAAAAAACTATTAACTTTCTTTCAATGACCTGCAGGTTCAAATCTTATGTAAACCAGGGAAATCAGAAATAAAAAATAACTAAGCAGAAAGATATATTTTATTTTGTTACAACACATACATTTTGTACATTGAATGCTGGTTCACCAAATTTGATGATGGATAAAGCTGAATTTGTAAATATAAAAACTAATGAAGTCCTGTAAAACAAGCAAAAGACAAATAAATATTCATTCTAAATTACTTTAACAGTTGAATAATCATATTATAAATAAACCTATAAAGTAGTTTTACCTGTACATTAGAAACATTGGTTTCTGTAGAAAGCTCTGAAGTAAAAGTAATAAGCTACTATATAGAATTTGAATCAATATTTATATCTTTGTTCTTCGTCAGTAGGTCACAAAGCTAAAAAAAAATATGCCAATATGTAGTACTAATATATAACTCATTCTTTATTTATTTTTGGTATTAAGGATAAAATTAAATGAAGTTTAAGCACTCAACCAACATTCAAAGTTAGTTTCTTGAATTGATATTAAATTAATCAGTTTTTTTTATTTGGACAGTTTAATAAAGTTCTTAAAAATCAAAAACCTCACCACTATTCTATAAGGGATTCTTTGTTTTTTAAACTACTATGATTTATTCAAGTTACAATAACATTAAACTGAAAAAAAAACCGTAATGCATACCTCTGTATGTGCATCTTCTAGTTGACGCCGCAAAGAATTGACTTTTTCTTCCAATGCAACGTTTTCCAAACATTTGGCAGAGTACAAATCGGTGATAGTGAGAATTTCTGTCTTCAACTTTTCTAGATCATTCCTATTGAGAATTTAAATAATAATTAAGAAAGGCATACCTTTATAGAAACTTTTTTATGTTTCCCTCATTATCCTTTAGAAAAGATGTATTATTTTATTGTAATTTTTAACTATTAAGCACAATTAAGTTTTCAGAATGTTACTTTATAATATCTTATTTCTATAATAGTTTTATTCTTTACGTTTCAGAGGTTTTTTAAAAATATTTTTATGCACTTTGTACCCTAAAAATCAATTAAATCTCTAAGTAGAAAGGATAAAAATAAAATTTTTCTTTCTAAAAAGGATTAATTTAAAAATTATAAAGTAAACAATTATTCCATCCTTTTATTTGAAAGTAATTTTACGAAATATATAAGTAACGATTTTAATACTACCTATCATCTTTGGATATTAAAATAATCACCAAGCATTCAAAATATAAACTATGACAAGCAAAATTTTATATAAAAAGTTTTATGATAAAAAAGTTTCTAATACTGTAAAATAATTTTATGTTTTAAAAATGATTGTTAAGAATCATGAAATTTTAGGTTCCTAATAAAAAGAAATAATAGTAAAATACTTTATAACTTTTAAATAGCTAAATATACTACATTCAAAATATACCTACCCATATTTACAAAATAAATCTTCACATTCCTTTTTATTTTGGAACTCTTTAAGTAGGCCCTCTCTAATCAAAGCTGTTTCATCAATAAGTTTTTGATCATGGGATTTTTGAATGACTTCTAAAGCTGCAAGAGGATTTGGAATTACTCTTTCTGTGTGACTATTAACATAACTTATAAAAAATATTTTTAATAACTATCCTATAATATAAGGGTTCACATCTTATGAACAAATAGAACGATAAAATTATGAACACTATTATATTATCTCACATGAAATAGCATTTATATAACTGGTATGCATTTAAAAGTTTTCTGAAGTTCAAAAAGTTAAAATTAAATTAAAGTTTTGACTACAATTTTGAATGGCTTTTGTAGTAAAAAAGGATATAAAAATTTCCAGCTAACATTCTAATAAATATTTTTACACTCAAAACCAGTGTTATTCCTAGGATTTTTTTGGATGAGTAAAAATACTCTTTGACTATTTCAGGAGGAGTGAAATTCAATTATGAGGAGTGATAATTACAAAATAAATATTTTTACACTCAAAACCAGTGTTATTCCTAGGATTTTTTTGGATGAGTAAAAATACTCTTTGACTATTTCAGGAGGAGTGAAATTCAATTATGAGGAGTGAAATACGGAAATAACAGAAACTACATATCCAGAGACACAAAAATCGCAATCAAACTCGTTAAGCATCAGAACAATAAATGAAAAATACATAATCTATTCCTCTCCTAAAACGACCAAAAGTATATCCAATCTTTCCAAAAAAAATTTCCGGCTACGCCATTATGGCCACAAACCATTTATATAAAGTTATATTTCATAGGTATTTGCAAAGTCTAATTGGTTAGAATCATTGCAAAAATTCGGTGGGGCACGGTGCATTTTTTAAGCTAAATCCTTTGTGAAAAATTTAAGGAGTGAAAATACTCCTGGCTAGTTTTTCAAAGAGTATTTCCGATTTTCAAGGAGTGAAATACTCTCTCAGAGGAGTTAAAAATATCTCTGCTCAAAACCTTTTACTGATATAAATTTATTAAGTACTTTTTTAAAACTAGCAAAATTGAACAAAATAATAAAAAAATTACCTACCAGTTTTAGTTGCTTGTGCTTCAAGTTCCAGAGCTCTTTCTTTTTCGGCTTTCATGGTTGCTATATCTTCTTTGTGTCTTTTCTCCATCTCTGACGTAATGCGACGATGAGAGCTTTCAATGGCTAACAGTCCTTTCTTAAACATGTCCTGTTTACAAAATTAAGATTTCAGAATTAACTACTGATATTGTACAATTAAACAACGAGATTTAAAATAAAAAGAATGAGAAATATATTAGCAAATGGAAAGCAAAAAAAAAAGTATGACACGATCTGGACTCCCAAAACCCAAAAAGATATACGTTTTCTTAAGTTGGGATTTTAATACTTTTTACTTTATGTTTTTTTAACTTTTATACTTTTCTTAAAGATCATTTGGGTGAAATATAAAATCAATTATTCAAGTTCAAGTTATTAATTTAATTTTGAATGTATATATATATAAACAAGTTCGTAAATAAAAATCTGACAATTTCTGAAGAAAAAAATAGTTTTACCTTCAGATCTTCAATCTCTATTTTGTAACTCATGCGAATGCTATCTTCATCAATGTTGGAGGAATCACAATGCAATTTCTGTTCGTACAGGTTTTTCAGAGTGCTTATTTGTGCTTCGTATTCAGTCTAAGTAAAATTAAACACACATTAGATTTAACACCAGTTAATAAAATTACATTAGAAAGGATTTTAATATTACTGTAATAAATTAGTAGTGTAGCTTTAAATTTACTTACCTTCAAACACTGTAGCTGTGTAGTTGCTATGGCTAGCTCATTTTCCTTTTGTAACATTTCTTGTTCGTGAACTTCACTCTGTAACAAAAAAAACTAAATAAATCATTTTTGTTTAAATTAGAACTTTTCAGATTTAAGCTTAAGAATCAGATACATTGACTTTTATTACAATAAAAAGCAAACTCGTAGATATTATTACAGTATGACCATTAAATTACCGAAATACACACAAATCGAATAAGTTTTACAGTATTTCCAATTCCATGTAAGAACTTTCGAAAATTTAAAACAGTTTGATTTTTACTTCCTAAATTAAGTTTTAAAAAAAATAGGCAACATTGCATTAACATTTTTTAATTAGTAGGCAATCAATGAACTAATTTCCTTCTTATAGGTATAAGTTTACCAAAGGGATAAAATTAAAACAAATGGCTTATTAAGTAAAGGTTTTTGGAAGGAAATATTTATAATAAAATATTGTTCTAGAGACCTTAGAGAATTTGTAATTACACAGCTAAACCAAATTTTCTATTATTTTCTATTTCCAAGGCTATATATTCCAAGGCAAGAACTGAGCTGTTATGGTCAAATGTACGAGTAGCAGAAAATAGAAAGTGTATTTTTTAATGGTTAATTGTTCTTTTGATGATTCGAAAATGTCATATTCGGTTTTGTTGACCTCATAAACATATATTTTGATACTTTTTTTATGATTATATGTCCAATGAATCTTGAGATAAAGAAAATTCTTCAATCAAAGATGGCGCCCATAAAATCCAAGATGGTGGCTAATTCATATGAATCCTCACGTAAAATCTTTTCTTATGTTCTAAGGAACAAATTTTGAAAATTTGGTAACCTTGTCCAATGTGTCCTTTTTTTCGGTTAGCAGACCAGACTACTATATGCGGTATGAATTTCAGTTTCATCTAATATTGGTAGGTTTTTATTTTCAAACCCACATACGTATATGCTAAAATTTTTTTTATTCACACTTTATTTGAAAATTTATAGCTTAACTTCTTACTGTACACTTTTTTAACATTATCATATTAAATTATAATCTTTACTATTTTTAAAACCAGTTTTTCTAAAAGTTTAATCAAAGAGTTCCCAAACTTATACCCAAATCGTGCCATACTTAAGATAATTGGAATTATTTAATCCGTATTGGCACGACACCTCGATCATATTACTAATTATTTTAAGAGTGCTGTGACTATTCCATCATAGTCCAGTTCAGAGTATCAGATAACAAAGAATTCTCATAGTTTTGGCTCTTAAAAAGGAATACTTGCATTTTTTTTACAGAATCCAGAATTCAGTTATCCTTTCTTAAACTTCTCGTCGTTTTCTGGCAGTTCTTTTAACGGGACCCATTTGAGAACCACTGGCTTAATTCACTAAATATTTAACTTTTTACTTATAAAAAAGGTACTTACACTTTTGATTAGACACTCTTCTAGCTGCTGCAGTTCCTGATTGTGTTTCAGCTCCATGGCCTGCCGCTCTAGTTCATGATTCCGTTCAGACGCACAGAACTTCTTTATCCACTCGTCACACTCGGAGCACGAGAGTTCACTATTGCACACTTCATTAGAAATACCCGTAGAAGTTTCCGAAGACTTGCTATTATCACAGTTGGCACAGCTGCTGCTTTTCGGACTGTCCATTCCGAATTCGTCCACCAGTAACTCGCTCTTGACCGGTTTGTGTCGGTTGTACTCCACAACATAGTCCGACCAGTCCGGCTCCGGAGAAGAGTTGGCGACAAACTTGTTGAGGACAGTGCATTGGGGACATTCGAAAAAGTCCGAATTCGACAGAAAACGGGACTTGGAACTGAAGACGCTCCGGAGATGCTCGCTGAGTTCTCCAGGAGCGAATTCAGGTTTGTAACCGTTTTCGTGAGGTTCATCGTGACGTAATAACCTGTTCAGTATAGAGAAAACGACAGAAAGGAAAGAAAGTTCGGTAATGGAGCTAGATATTTCCTGACGAGTAGTATTGCTTAGGTCAGACAGGGAGACTGTACTTTCATATATCATCGGACACTGGTCCTTGAGTTCTTCGAGGAAGTTGGCTAGACTTTTCTTTAATGTTGCACTAGTTTCCAAGCACCACCTTCGTACTCTGTCTTGTTCGGAGAGTAGTACGTGGTAAGTCTGATGTTGCGAGTTAGTTAACTGCAGTTCGGCTATGTTGTGGATATTTGTGGCAACGGAAGTCGCATAGTTCAGGATAGAATTGACAGGTTGGGGTTTGTTCGTGTTCGCATCTTGTACAGGAACTTCTGTGAGAGTATTCCACAAAGATTCGTATCGAATTTCTTTGGCTTCTTGGAGAGAACTGAAAATAGTGGAACTCAGAGAATTAAGTTGCTGTAACGCTTCAGATACAGAATCGAACTGCACTGGTTCACTCAAGGGAAATAGTTTGTTAAAAAGAGGACTAAAGTAATGTACTTGAGGAATATCGGATATCAACTGAAGAACATTAACTAGTTTCGAATTTTTGTATTCTGCCAGTGCAATGCAAAGAGTTTTAGTAATGACTTTAAAGGCACTTTCAGTAATGTCACATTTCACTAAAGTTTCGATATTATCTACAGAATCTAATTTGTTTAAACTTTTCATAACTTCAAACGCCATCCACACAGTATAGCAAGCATCTGACTGATTAGAAGGCACAGGTTCTTTTGGCGTTACCGTAGCATTAACAATATCGACCAGATTTTGTAGCTGAAGGATTTTATCGTCCGTCAGGCTGGCATCCTTGTTTCCCAATTTACACATACTATCGAGAGAATTTTTGAGCCACCGCATGATTTTGACTACTTTTTTGACGAAAACGTTTTGGCACTCGGACAAGTTCGTCGGGTGATCTTCGATGTATTTGTTTAAATTTTTAATACTGGTGTTGAACGTCGTGGCCCACCAATCATCGGGCAGATCTAAAATATCACGAGATACTTCACCGTCGCGAGATTCTACGCAGATTTTGGGATTCTCAGTCTCCGTTTTCGCTTTTTTCTTTTCTGCCATAGAATCGAAATTTTGTACTTTGGAACCAAGGGACTGCAAACGAGAGAAAAGACCTTTACTGCTGTTGGAAGGGAGTTCAACAGATGTACTGGTATCTAAAGATTCTGAAGGAACACTGATATCTTCAGATTTACTTCCATTGGATTTGACATCAGTCTCGGGTGTTTCACTGGACTCTGGCAAAAATGCAGTCTCTATATGAGCAATTTTCTTTTCAAGATCACACAACTTCTGCTCATACTCTTTAGTGAGGGTCAAACCTTCCCTGCTTTTCAAAGAACTCCTCTTCCTCTCTTTCCCTTCGCTCTTTAACGTCTTTTGCTTCAGCTGACGATAGTTTTTCTCCGCTATTGAAAACTTTGACGTCAAGTCATCGATTTTGGCAGTCATCAACGAAATCTGCGAATTATAGTTTTCCTCTTTGACTTTAATGTCTTGTGCGAGCTTATAGGAGGCCATTTCCAAGTTATCGAAACTGGCGTGGGCCTCTTTGAGTTCTTTTTTAAGCTTACGGATTTCTTCTTTGGCGGTGACTAGCTTGTTCTTGACACTGGTACACTTTCGGCATTCTTCCGACGTTTCAGGTTCAGGTGTGGATGTGCTGGAACACTCAGATCGAATGCTTTTTAATGGAGTTCTCAAGTCAGAATCTCTCACTACGTCATCATCATTTTTAGGGGAGGGGTTCTTGAATTCTATTTTGAACTGTAAGTTCTCTCCTTCATCTGACTGTTGGCTAGACGTCGATGAATTGGCAAGTGTGGTGGATGAATGGTTCTCACCATTCAGGAGTTGATGAAAAGAATCAGAATGTTGCAATGATCTCGAAGTATCCTGTAAAAGTAAAAAAGTATTTGTAATGTTACAGATGCATCTCTCTGAAAAATGGTCCTAAAATTGAAATATCTAAAATTCAATCTTTTTCATAGGTAGGTATATGATAAAAATATAAAAAATAAAGCACTGAAGATTTTTCAAAGGTTGTCACATAAAGACCATGTATATTTAAAACCAAAGTAAGTTGGGATAATATAACTTACATAAAAATGGTTTTTAAAAGCCATATCACGCGTTCTTGCTATCTTACCTATAAGTATGATAACTTTTCAGTAACCCCACTACATTGTTTACAATTACTCGTACATTAAGCGTATCATAACGAGAATTATAAGCCTAATCAATCCTCCCTAATCTGGAGTAAGTTGCTGAAGCATCTAGCACATTCATAGTCGCATATAGCATTTCTTATACTACAAGGCGCATCTTGTTCAATAAAGGAAACATTTTAAACTTCCACGTATTTCACTTTCCAACAAGTACTGCTCTTTTATTGGAGGGTTATGAATTAGTAGACTAAAAAAAAAACACGCTTTCGGACACTGAATAGTAGTCTACTGGGCATTCAACTAATACTTCTGATATTGATGAACTGAAAACAACAACTACATAAACTTCACCTTGAATTCTGTATTCTTCGCTCTGTCTGCATAGAAGTCGGCACCTCTGCCGGCTGCGTCGTGGTCATTGTCTTCCGCGGGGAAGTCTAAGCCACTCGCCTGGGCAGGTGTCTTGGGGCCTCGGCTTCTGGACTTCTCTTTCACCAGGGACATCATGGTGCGGTTCACGGGTGGGGAGGGAGGGAGGGTTCTCGGGGAGGACGACAGCTCACTGACCTGGTGGAAGGAAATCAAGGCATCATGCTGCTTTAAGGTGGATTTATATGGCTCGGAAAACGCGACGCGATCGTAGCAACATAGACAAAAATTTTTCTTTATGATGGCGCAGTTTTTACGTAGTAGCGTCAAGAACCGATGGAAGAACTAGATTATTTGTCCACCCACATTAATGAGAAGAACGATAGAGAAAGGTAACACGTTGTTGCGATCGCATTGCGTTAATTGAGCCTTATAAATCAATGAGCTATGTCCTTTTTTTCCCTGCAAAAAAATGAAGGCAGAATGCCACTAACCCCATTCTCCCCTACAGTTAATAGAAAAAAGAGAGAATGATATTTTTTTTCGTTGCCTGAGGGGGAAGCTTGGATTTTCATATTTTCAATCCTCGATCCATGAAATGCCCCGATTAGTACCTAATAAGCGTTACCCATCAATGGGTATTTGTGGACTGAAGCTATGGAGGTGAAGTACCGTTATTCGCTCCCCGCACATTTATATTTGATCCCACAACTCCTTGTTACGGGGGGCATTCACTCGTCTTCAATCAGGGACAGAAACAATCGATACCCCAACGGGAATTCGAAGGATGAGCACAGCTGTTTGAACATATGCTCGTTTAATCTTCCTTTTAGTATTGTCAGCAGTTCAATTAATTATAAATAGAAAACAACCGAAGAGATAAATTTTATAGTTAAAATATTTGAAAGGAAATTTCCGGAATGTTAATTAAAAATAGGGAGATTTTTGTATGTAGTATAGTAACAAATGTTGATCTACGTGACAAAGCACTTTCTTCAACATGGATCTGACCGGATCTGACCACGGTAAGACCCAATATTCATGAACTAGTTAAAACCGAAATAGACAAGACATGTTTCAAATATTAATTTTTCATCAACTCAATTGATATCCCAATCCCCCACGAAATCTTGCGCGTCTAGGAAGTATACTGTACATTTTAGGAAAGAAGTTCGTCTACGTTTTCAGAATTTACTGCAACTCATTGGAAACATTTAGAAAAGTGACAAAAAAATCATTGAAAAAGCCGAGGTAGGTATACGCACCTCGTCTTCATCCACCAGCGAGAAATACTCTGACTGGTCGTCGCTGGAGGAGGAGGTGGAGGTGTCCATCAGGTTGTTGCCGTAGACGTAGGAGGAGAGACTAGAGGGGGGAGACGCCCCCCTGTCCGAGTGGTGGAAGGAGTGCTCGGGGAGTACGATCTCGCTGCAGATGAAGTCCTCTTTGGAGGCAGAGCTCCACAGGTTGGAAGCGTACTGGAGGGCCTGGACCCACATGTTGCGGAAGTCCTCCGTCTCCGCGGCGAGCACGTGCTTTTTGCCGTCCCACATCTGAAAAAGAAGGAGTCGTAAGAGAAAAATACCCGTTTTATAATTAAACTGAGTGTGCTAACTTTTTTGAATGCACTCATATACAGGGGAAACTCATCATAGTGGACAGTCAAATACCATAACTGGAGGTTCAGTATATCCGAAGTTATTGAAATAATGATTATCCCTTTTTAATCCTAGCCGTCCAAAATTTTCCATTGGATTCAATGGTATTCTTGGACAGCTTAGGATTGAAAGGGTTATACATAGGCTGATTTTGGGAAATAACGTCAAAGCTTGAAAATCTTTAATATGAGGATATATTAAAGTATTTAATATTAAGGATGAGGGTACTTCTAGAGTAAATTTTAGAGCTATGGTTTAAAAAAAGGCTTTTTATGAGACTTGATTTGTTGACCTGAGGGTTCCTTGAAAAGAAAGAAAGAGAATGCGAGGAGAGGAGTAAAAGGGATATGTAAGAGAGAAGAAATAGGGAAAGAGAGAGAGAGAAAAAGAACAGGGAAAAATGTGTGACGAAATTTTCTCCTTTTCTCTCATTCTTTCTTTTTTACTGTTCTTTCTTGTTCTTCTCTCTCTTTTCCCCTCTTACTTTTTCAGAAACCATAATTACACAAATCAAGTCACTTCAGGGCCTCAATCGAAACCATAGTTATAAAAATAATTGGAGGTACCCTTATCATAATTATAGTCACGGTTTATGAAATTTAAAGAGCACTTACGAGCAAACTGAAAGCGCAGTATCTGTCCGAACTGGTCTCTCGGATGGTGCTCACTTGGTTGAGATCCAGAATGCCGTCCATTATGCCGCAGTGTTCGGCCGAAGGATCCCGATAGTACGACAGAGAAGAGTCCTTCAACACGAACCAGTGCTTGGACCAGTCTTTGCTCAGCGTTTGACGCATCAGCCAACCAGTCCTTGTGAACACCCCCTGTAAAATAAGTCTTGGTAATGCAGAAAGGAGAGAGAATTTCAAAATTAAACTCAAATGTATTATAAAGTACTTACATCATTGGTATGCTCGTAGGTGATGTCAGGTGAGGGAGATTTGTTTGCTTCGAGGTTTATTTTGGGAGTGGAAGTTTGATGAATCTGAAAGAGAAGTATTTCGTTTCATAGCAAAATGACTGAGCGTCAGAAAAATCTTTATAAAAAGGAATTGGTGTAGTTTTTCGAAAGCTTCAGTAGTTTTAAATCATTTCTAATATAAATATTGTTATTATCAAGGGTTGTTTGATGCTGTTGTGTTTATAATTAAAGTAGTTCCATTTTAAAATGGACATAAAAGGAAAATTACTGATTGGAAAATGTTATGAAATTTGGAAAAATATTAAAGAAGATATTATGGGGGGGGATTTTATTTTATGGCAAAACAAAGTTAGTATACTAATAACAAAAACTAACTGTAATTTAATATTGAAAATCTGTGATCATTTTGTATAGTATAACTTTTAACTGTGATTTAATACGATTGACACATTCAAAAAAAAAAAAACGATTTAAAACGTTTTAACCTCTCTATCTTCAAGTCTTATTTCGGTTTACAACGTTGGATAAAGCGCTCCCTTTTTTTTCTCCTGGCGTTGAGTTTTTAATCTTTTTTTTTTGACAGAAAGTTAAATCTCCTGACTTTCTCAAATGTTTTACCAATGGAAGCGATTTCAGCAAGAACGAACTAACTCCAGGAATTAGCTCGTAGTTGCTGCAAAGCGTCTCTTGATCCAGTAGCTGAACTTAATTATCACCTTGTAATACGATTTTGCGTAAAGAAAAGGTTTTGATATACTTACAGGTGTACTTGAAACGAGAGAGCTGGAAGCAGACCTAGGTAACGTCGATGAATAGGTTTTGGATCTAGGGGTGCCATTACTAGATTTGATTTTTCTGAGAGTCGAAGAGCCTTTGAAAGAATGGTAACGCCGCAGGCCGCTGACTCGGTCCCTCCCTTCTGACTGAGCCTCCGATGGAATATTCTTCAATGATTCCGATTTCCTCAGATTCGTTTTCAGGGAGGTTTGGCGAGATTCTGAACTGGATTTAGGGGAGACGGATGGGGAGGTTTTTCCTGTAAGAAAAAAAGATCAGTGAGATAATTTTATAACTTTGGAAAACGTTATTTTTTTTGCCTAATACAGAAAAGAACGTGTTGGGGAGGGAGAAGCCATTCATAAAAGTATTACGTAAGCACCGTTTTGAACCTCCTTCCCTTTTGTCAGTAAAAATAAGAAAATTGCAACCCCTCTTTATAATTGCAAACTAACCCAACACCTTTCTACTCTTTTGTACAAATCCTTTATTCAAAAGCTACAAAATGTTAATTTAAATATTCGTCTTATGTATTGTATGTTTTTCTCCTGAGTTCGAAATTTTAGACCGCGGATCAGGTTTAATTTTTCACACAAGTTAAAATTTCTTTTCACAAACTTAATTCTTAATTTGTTTTCAAGAGAAATGATATTTTTTAAAAATAAAGTGTTCCAATGTCTTATGAAAGCATATGTAAGTACATAATGAAAAGGATGGATAGTTATTTACTATAATTATTTATTTATTTAATGTTTAAGATTCTATTAAATTTCGTGAGATTACATTGAAAGTATATTTCATGATGACTCATATTAGAAAACAAGTGTTTCAAAAAATATTGTAAGTAGTATTTTGTATCCCTTATTAACACGAGGATATTGTATCTTTAATAAAGTAAAAAAGATTGAAATATCAAAAGAGTTAGTTGAATTATTTACATTATAATTTTAATTTCAACTCATAAGATAAAAAAAGCAGAAGAATTTTTTTAGAAATAAAGTTTATTTAAATAATTTTTCTTTTTTAGGGGGGGGGGTGTTTTTATCTGTTTGTCATCTGTTCTAAGCTTCCAATGAACTAGAATAAAGGTGCGAAATTTATTCTAAAATGGTAGCGAAATATAGAATGACCCTATGATAATACAAGGGAAAACCTTGAAAACTTCCTGCCGTGAAAAACAATGACCACTTCGCAAACATTTTTACCCTAAAAATGCATATTCAAAGGGGCGGGCGTGCAAACCGAAGAAATTCCCATACAACAAGTTACAACAGCATAGTAGTTGTAAACATTCTCGGAAACGGAAATAATAGCCCAATATACAGTCAATTCCACACTGTTTTGTAAAGGAATTGACAGAAAATAAGGAGTGAAAGTGTCACTCATTTTTAATCCTATTCAACAACACACAAAAGAAAGCGTGGGAGTCAACTGTCTACTTGAGGCAGCATTTCGAAAGACAATACTACACAAACGGGCATTCTTCCAAGGGCACTAAAGAACCTAAGATTCTCCGTAACTCATGGGAAATTCATATAAGATAGGGGCACAAGTGAGAAGACAACGGGATGCTTGTTTCTTAGTTTCCTGGGCCAGAATTTGAAAACTTTTCGAATTATCTTTCCGGGAATGGACCAGTAACTCAGTAACTGATAAAGAAGTGTGCAAATATTTACTTTGGGCTGTCTAAGGGAATAAAGAGACGGTCTCTATCTTCCTCATTCAAAAGTTGTCCCGTGATTTTCCTTTTATCTTCTTATCATATCTGCATTGCGCAATTTCTCTCTTTCTGAATTAAAAGTACCTACTCTAGAATGAAGGAAATTTTGTATCTTGGCTTGCTTTTTATTCATCGAGAAAAAAATCTTTGAAGAGTCGTACTACATTCAAAGATATTTTAAGTATAAACAGAATTTAAAGGAGTAACAGTTTCTTTTTTGGGGTAAAATTAAAAACATTTCCTTTTGGGGGTAGTTTTGAGCACTTCTTTTGCAACAGAAAAGCGCCTGTAGAATTTTTATTAGTCAGACTAAAATGTTTTTAAACAACTTCTTCAGATTTTGGGGGTTTTAAAAAAACTTATTTCAATATTTGTGTCACTCGTTCAAAACAAATAAAATGTAATTAAAAAAAGTCTACTCAAAGTATTTCTTAGATTTATTTCTCTTCACCTAAAGGGCTATTTTAGGCTTACTGTTTAAACATATTTTGTTTCTTCGAATTTAGTTTGAATTTTAATTAAAGCTTTAAAATTTTTATTACTTACAATCTTGCGTATAAAAAAAATCCTTGCATTTAAAACAATAGGGTAAAATGGGGCAATTTGATACAAGGGGCATATTAATACACTTTCAATATCTCAAAAACTATCAAGGTTATTTTGGTCGTGTTTTTACGAAAAGTTGTGCCTATATGCCTAAGCATAACATATGAAAACATTAAGCTCTGTAATAAGCCTATAAAATTTGTTGAAAGAAACTAAAATGTTTTCATCAAAAATTTCCAAAAGTAAATTTCTAAGTAAAATGTAAAATTTTCCTGAAGCTATTCTACTTGGAATACAGAGATCTGTAAATTTGAAAAGCAAGTTCATTCTTGTTGTTAATAGGGGAAACGCTTAAATTTTAAATAACCTTTGCCAATTTTTTTAATTGAAGGTTTCTGTTCAGAAACAACAGATGGGGCAAATTGATACACTTAGATGTGGGGTACTTTGATACATTAGTTCTATAAAGTGCAATAGATGGCACAGACCATTAGCGCCTTATTTACTTTCTATATGATTTTTGGTGAAGATACCTTGAAATATTATTTGACTTGATCACGGGAAAATTATCCCATCAAAACAGTTTGTTATTTCTTAAATTAGAGATTTTTTTAAAAATGACCATTTGTCAAATTCTTTAATTATTTTTATTTTTAAACTAGCTGATATGCCCGCCGTTGCTCGGGGGATAAAAGGCTTATCAAACTGTGTGTTAAAATAAATAAGAATTATCGCTTAGATGCAATAGAGTCAACAGTCTTCCCGCTGGGATTCTTTTTGATGCCATACCACTTCGTTAAGATGTAAAAAAAAACCTTTAAAAATGCTACCTGTTTAGATTTAATGTGTGGAATCCCCATTTTTAAAGAGTAATTTTTCAAAATAGAAAAAAAGTCAGGGGACCTTCTGAACCCCATTATTTTTTTCCCTTTTGTCCTTTTCTCCCTCCATCCATTTCTGCAATTGGTATAAATTATAAATGTATATTTGAGGCAAATTTCTCCGCCTTCGCTCACAATAAAGATATATTATTGAACAGCAATGTTTATAGATAAAACTTATTTCCCCCTCATCCCGCTAAATTTTTATGAAATACAAAACAATTAAATATACTACATACTTATATAATTTTTTAAGATCTTAAAAAACCGGTTTAGAATTAGTGTTTATAACCATTTTTTAATAACGATAATTTTTTTAAAAATCAGGGGGAGACCCCCTGAACCCCCCCTTTGCTGATTTATCACCAACTCATTCAATGAAAGAAATTTCAAACATGAAATAAAAGTAAACATCATTTGAATCGACACTGAAAATGCCTGTGATAAAATATTGTTTAATTTGAACTTTGCTGGAAATACATAAATTTGATTAAATAGAAAAAAGAATAAAATTTTTCAGTGGAATGGTTTTTGGTTATTATAAAAAAAAATATTTAATCATTAAAAATTGTTTCTTTATCATATTTTTTAAAAATTCACTTGTTATAAAACATTTCAAAATAAATATTTCCAACAATAGAGGTTTTGCGTGTCCTGGAAAGAGCAATAACCGCAATAAATTTAACATTGAAGGCTAAGCATAAGAATTTAGATAAGGGACAAAAAAGGCTCCTTAGAATGTTTTGATTCAGAAAATTCTTTTTCGCAAACCTTCCTGGTTGTGTGAGGAACAACATGCTAAAATTTCATAAGAATCACATTAATAATGTGGGTGCTAGGATCCAAAAACTAAAAACGGGAGTAAATATTCAAACCCCCGTGCATCCCCTCCAGAATGGAATATCGAAAAATCCAGAAATTACTTTCTTTGAAATTATCTCAAGAAGGTATTACCAACAATTCAATTCGTAATATCGATTTCTCGGTATTGTTTTCTTCGAAAATATAAAACTTGGTTTATGCTCAGCAAAAGCGGGTTTTTGGAATATTCAGACCTCTTAAAATTCGAATATCAAAAATCTGAAAAATGCCTTTCTAGAAATTGTTGCTAGGTACCTTCCAGCGGGACGCCGCTGGGCTCGAAAACGTCGAAAACGCTCCAAAACCCCCTGTGGGTCAGAAAAAAGGAATTTCGAAAAATCCCTTCTTAGTGCGCGTATACACCGTAAGGTCTTTGACTCTACCAAGTTTCGAGTCCTTAGCCCCGGTAGATTTTGCTGTGCGTTGATGAGTGAGTGTGTGAGTGAGTGAGTGGTAAAGCTCTTTTATTATTATAGATGTTTGATGAAAAAATTATTTTTTATATTTGAAAAAATGTGTTAAAAATGTGCTGCAGACACATGTCAAAGTATATTTGTTATTTTTCAAAACTTTTGTTACTAGTTTTCGGGAAATGAGAAGCGTTTTAGGAAATAAAAACTTGGGAAATCTGCCTAATTGAATGTGATTTTTATCGGTTTCATAGTCCATGGTCCTTTAATATCAGTAGGGGTTCAAAAATTAAGGGCATGGGCTCACCTTGTTCGCTGTTGGGGGTGTTGGCCCTGTCGTCGGTATTGATGGACTCGAGGTACTCTAGCTTCTCAGCGGCAGCCAAGGCGGAGGAAGAGGTGTTGGGGTTGGCGGGGGGAGGAGCCTCCCTCAGCATCTTGGAGACCCCTTCCACGCGGCTGCGCTGGCTGCGTTGGATGCGGTTCTCGCGCTTCAGGTACCTGCGGTTGCGGCGACGCGCGTCCAACTCCTCCAGCTGAGACAGGTAGTCCCTGTTAGAAAAGTCTTTTGTTACATATAGGTTCACAATTTCGTATTTTTATTTTTTTATTCGATAGAGATATACACGAGAGGAATATGCGCGCGAAGTTTTTTTTTTAATTACAATGCTAGTTTATTTTTTAATTTAATTTGAAATTTAATTTAATTGAGAAAGGTGCGAAAACAGTATGTGATGTCATATTATCCGAAAGAATGGTTTTAGGATTCAAAGCGATTGTTGATTTTTATTTTAATTTAAAATATTGAATTAACTAATATTTTGGGAAACTTTTAGGGTTGATTTTTGAAACAGATTTGACAGATTGACGGATGAAACAGATTGATTTACAGGAAAATGTGTATTTCTAGGAAAAATTGTTGTATTTTCTAAGCCCTAATTAATCGATTAAGATCAACAATAATAACAACTTACAAAAAGAGATTTGTAAAAAATAGTTTTCATGTTTAAAAACAGTTTTTGAGGGTTCCATATTTTTCTCCTGTACCGTTTGTGTATTTGTGTTTTTCCATAATCACAGAAGTACTAGTTCATTAAGTAATTCCATTAAAAATTATTATATTTATTGTATTGTATAGTATTGTAATCGATTAATATTAAAGAAAAGAAGAAAAGGATAGTGGGAAAAGTGTACCTTAAGGAGGGTACCTTATAATTTAGATAAAAACATAAAAACTTTAAAAAAAATAGTAAAACACAATAAAATAGTATTAGAGACCTTTCAGAGTATTATAATGTAACGATATTACCTAAATTACTTGATATATTTTTCTACAATAATGACAGAATTATTATAAGAATAAGGTGTACATTTAACACTTTATAAAATTGTTAATTATTTATGACAAACTAAAACTCTTTAATTAAAATTTTCTTATTATAGTTATTAGGAATCTGTAATAACCGATTTTTCAAAGTTTTTAATATTTTAGACGAGTTGAAAGTAAACTTCTTATGCTTAAAAATAGTCTAGAAGCAAAAAGTTAATAAATAAACAATAAAACTTAAGTTTAAAAAAAAAATCATTCTTCATCATTCTCAAAAGATTATCCCAATACATCAATTTCCACAAGTCCAATATGTATTTGCAAAACTAGCAAGGAAGTACAATATTCAAAAAGAGCAGATCACATGAGAACTATATCAAGTAAACCTCAAGTCTGAAAAGAGAACAACAAAACATGAAAAGGTTTCTCATTTTTCGGCAACAATCTAATTAATTAAGTATTATTCATCCTAAATGTTATCGACCTTGGAAAACAAAACCTGATACTTCACTGAAAAGATTAAGTTTCAAATGCGCAGTATTCCTTTCATTAATTGATGTCAAACTTCGGCGAATAAAGACGGTTTCTCAAAAAGTTACAAGTGTAATTAAAAAAAGAATGAGAGTAGTGTTTGATCACTCATTTACTGAAGTATTTTTTAAGTTCATTTAAGTAAAGCCCAATTCCCATGGGTTGCGTATTAAAATTCGTCGGCGAAAAACGCTTCCCTACTTTCCCTACATTTTCTGAGGAAGAGCAATCCTTTCTTTTAAAACTAGATTCACATGATCACATGTCATAAAGAGTCCAATCATATGCCTAGAAGAAAAAACGCAGCGCTCAAAATTCGCACGACTTTTTTCTTAGATTTAATTTAAGAAATTTGGGAAATTCGCTTGCGGTTTTAGTCACATGATTTCCTCCAACCAATAAGAAAGCCCTTATAAAACAAAACAGCATCCATTTTGTTTTGATGGTTCAAAGCAGATCATAATCGTCTATATCACCGAATTTAAATTGTGCATCCTGAAATGTGAACTAATTAAGACGAGTTTAACTACTCACAAAGTTAATAAAATTATAAAAGAAGCCTCTTTGTTAGAATGAGCGGCTTCTAGATTGCAGGAATATTTAAAAAAAAAACAGACGGCATGGGAAGTAAGCAGGAATTCAGGAGACAAGCGGTGAGTTAAATGTCTTAAAATGGTATATTTAAATTCGTAAAGAGAACTGTAGTTCAAAATAACTTTTCAAAATGCTTTTCTGAATTGTTAAGACTCCATATAAAAGCACAAAATATAAAAAAACCTTTATTAGAACCATAATTGTAATTTAAATTAATACTTGATAGCTCATTGGTATAACTATTTCTTCCCATGCCGTCTGTATTCTGCATATTTTTGTATTTTTCTTAGTAAGTTGTCTTTTTCTATTATGATCCAAATCAGAAATAGCCCGAATTAATTCGAATGTTTGGAGATCTACTGTATTTTAATACAAATACATTACTTATCATGATTTGGATATATACAGTGAAACTAATATTTTCATCAGAACATGTGAGGGAATAGAAAAAAAAGAGTCGATAGTCATGTGCAATCAGAATTTATTGATGTTCTTCCTGAAGGAGTTTCAGTGAGAAAATTATTTTTATTTAATGTTCTTAAACCAGCTTAAAATAACTTCTTTCATTTTTTTCAACAGCTTATATAGTATATGAAACTATATTTCCACCCCGGAGCTTCTCGATGTCTTATTTATGAATAAACTTTAAAATTTAGCAGTGATGCTTTAAATTGATTTAATTTTAATGGATGCTACTAATTTTATGAAAAATGCCTGCTTATAAAACGTAATAAAGTTGTTTAAAGTTGCTGTAAGTTTTGGCGCCAATACGATAGTAGGCAAAAGTCAGTGACCTCTAGTGAGCGTAATCAGAAACAGAGCGGGCAAAAAAGCTAGGGAAAAAGATCCTTCAAAATTCGCGACGAGTAAATTCGCTTGCGTATTTTCTAAAAACGCAACCCATGGGAATTGGGCTTAATGTAAAACACTTTTCCCACTATCATTTTTCATTTTACTACTACATTTCATTTTTCTTACTACAATTGAATTACTATGGTGAACTAGTATACTTTTATGATTATGGAAAAACACAAATACACAAACGAGTACAGGTTTATCATATTTCTAAAACAAAATTTCCTTTTTCTTTCTCTCGAAATTAAAAGAAAATCATAGTTAACGTTTTGTTCAAACTTTAATAGAAAATATAATTTATTATGATTTCCGTTCAGTTTTTATTTACCCTTTTATGATCTCTAAACAGTGTGCTACGCCTACTTATACGTATGCGTGTCGTACTCACATCTGGGTTAGCACATTGAACGTTTTATTAGCAAAAACCATTAGATGAGAACTTGCTTGAATTTTTCAAGAAAACAGGTTAAAAAATATTTCGAAACCTGTTCTATTTTGAACAAAAAAATTCCATCCCTTCCATTTCATTTCGGACAAGTTTATCGATAAACGATAAAGAGTCAGTACAATCTCCATGATGGGAAGTTTCCAAAGGTTAAAAATTTAAATACGAAAAATAAAATCGCATTATTTTTCCTCTGGTCCGCGTCAGGCATCCAGCAGACACAACAAAAATCTGCCGGCCTCGTCAAGGCTGTTGGCTCTTTGTGGGAGAAACGACCCAGCCAGCGAAAAGCATTAATGTGAGTAAAACAAACTAACCACCTGCTTGAAATTTCGCGTCAGCAGAGAGACCAGAGAATGGATGGCATAATATGATGCTTACAAAACAGCTGACCCGAACATGAACCTTGCGTAGAGTTAGACGGAACAGAGTGACCTTCGAGACATGTTTTCTCCACTCAAGGGATGAACTTGGACACTAAGAGCCAGACTTTTCCTGATAAAATGGCCAACTACTGCTGAAATAATCTGCGTGGATATGATAACTTGGGTTTTTATTGTGCTTTTTACTTGCTTACTTTAATCTTTAATCACTTTGTTCATCTGATCTTGGAATGAGGTGGAATGGGGGAGATGGATAATATTGAACGAGGGAGAGTTAAAGAGTGAGAGATAGAATAAGATGGTGAGAAGGAGAAAAGAGAATAATAAGACGAGGATGAGAAGATGATAAGAAAGAGAGATTAAGATGGATAGGAATGATAAGGAGAGGATATGAAACATGTGAGAAGTGAATAAGAAAGTTGTAATTATTATTAGGATAACCTATTAGGTTAAGAAGATAATAAGATGAAGATGAGAAAAAGAGATTCAGGAAACGAATGGTAAAAAGAGAGGATGGGAAATTAATAAGAAAATCAATCAGAATAAGACGAAGATAGGAAGGAGAAAATTAAAAAGGAGAAGAAGATAAGAAAATCATAGTAAGGAAAAAATAAGAAGGTAAAAAACACAGGATTAATATAATAGGAGGAAGAGGATGTGCAGAAGAACATTGAAAAGACATGATAAGAAGGAGAGCTCCAGAAGATAACAAAATATGTAGACAAAAATAAAAAGGAGTTGTTTAGGAGATGAGGAGAAGAGAAAATGGGGAGGGGATAAAAAGTTAGAATGAAAGGTGAACAAGATGAGGTGAAGAGGAGTATAAGAAGAAGATAATACGATGGAGGGGAAAACAAGAAAAACGTCCAGACATCCGGGCAGCTTATCATTGAGATAAGTAATTCCATTAACAGAAATCCATAACGAAAAAACAATAATAATGATTCATGCACAACAAGACATAACTTGAAACACCATTTTTACCTTAAATATTCCGATATAAAAGAATCGTAAGTCCGTAAGTGATTCATCAAATAGAATAAAAAAGGATCAATATTTCATGTTGCGAATCATTTTATATAAAACAACTATTAATAAGATGTTTCTTTGATCACAAACAAAAAACAACTCAGGGAAAAATTTCCTATCGCTGTATGACCCCACTAAAAATAATCTGAAGATTTTCTTAAGAAAAAGCCACTTTCTACAGAAATTCTTAAGTTTTTTAGCAGATTTACCACTACCTTTAAATTGTCTTCAGAATTTTTGAAGAAAATTTGCAGGCATTTTAAAGACATGTTGTATCTTTAAACTGTCTTCAGAATTTTTGAAGACAATTCACAGACATTTTAAAGACCTGTTGTATCCTTATATAATCTGCAGAAATATTGAAGACAATTATAATGATATTTTTCTGAATGATCAAAATCTTCAAATTTTCTTCAAAATATATTGATTTCACAGAATCTTATTTTATAAACAGAATTTAAATTCCTAAGCCCAAAAAATCTATATTTTGTAATAATTTCTGTTATATAGCCCCAAACTTTATAATATGCAACCATTAGAATTCCAAAATAGTCCATCCAAATATTTATTTAAAAAAAAGTAAAGGATTTTTTTGTTTTCAATAGAAAATATTAAAAATTTTTTAATGTAGGTTTTTTATATTTCCTTCTGATACTCATCATGGTTTTTTTGTACATACCTGTAAGACAGAAAATATGTAGTCTATTTAATGACACCCTCTGTTTGCCACTCTTGTGTTTTTGCATTCTCTTAACTATTATTTGGTTACTTGATGATATTTTCTGCAAAATATTTGAATATTTAAATATTCTTTAGAAAGAATATACCAAGCCTGGAATTTATTGAAATATATTCCAGGTTTGCGGATCACTTCTTTCTGAAGAATATTTGAAGATTTAAATATTTTGGAGAAAATCTTTCTGCAGAATATCTGCAGTTATTTGAACATCTTCATTTTCAAGAAAATCTTAAGAAAACATAATCTTAAGATTTTCTTAAGAACATTATCTTAAGATTTTCTTCAGAATGAAGATGTTCAAATAACTGCAGATATTCTGCAGATTTTTTTAAAGAAAAAGTGAAGATTTTTTTCAGTAGGGGAGGTTTACCCCATCACCCTAGCATGTGTAGAAAGATATCTTTCCCTTCATAGGAATATTTTTTACGGGGGAGTGAGGCGATATTTTTCTTTCCCGGAATCCATCCGTCTCTATCGGATTCACCATGTTACATACATCAGGTCTTGGCCACCCAGGATAGCAGTCGATGCTCTCTCTAGTCACTTCCAACTTTATTCCCGAACCTTATGAATTTTCGGCCGTGGGCAACGCATTCCAACTCTATACCCGGAAACTACGCTCCGGCTGAAACCGGCCAGGGCAAAGATCACCGGCTAATTACAGGCCTTTTCGGATGCAGTTTTTACGTGGGGAGCCTTTTCGGACATTTTTAACATAAATGGATGGTCCAGGGTCAAGTGCCGGCGAGAAAAATCGCGTAATGGCTCTGTCCGGGGTGAACTCTCTCTGTGCTGGTCGCGAAATTTCGGGGAAGACGGTTTGAACTAAGGGATGGTTAGGTTTTTTTTAAGAAAAAGTTTGGCAATTTTGAAGTCAACTTACTTTGGGGCCTTCTCCTCTTGGTGATTTATTTGACCTGAAACAGAATTGCAATGAATGATGTTAATAATGATACTGATTATAGATTTATGCATATAGTATGATGAGAAATGTAGTAGGCTTTCACTTATAGATTTGTCTTCACAGAAGTATTTAATGAAAAGTGGACAGATTATATAAGATTTTTTAATAGTAAATCGTTTTTCATAAATTTTTAATACAGTACAATAATTTTACAGTATTTTACCTATCCTCTAATTTTTTTTAACTAAAATTTGATATATTTAGGATAGCTAGTTAAGGGTATAAACTAGATAGATAAGATAAAGAGTAATTTCCTCCTTATAATTACTAGAGACGTTTTTTTTAACTAACCCCAGATTTGCCCCTAAAAAAATATAGAAATTCTAGACTTCCAATCGGAGTTGTTACCCGGAAAATAAGACAATTTTTCTATTGGTTATAGAGCAGTAGTTCCCATCCGGTGGTTTCGTGAACCATAAGTGGCCCATGGGATCGTTGAAGATGATCATGAAGTGTTACATGTATTGATAACCTAAAGTATTTAAGATATCCGTACGAGCCAGCATGGGAACAGAAAAGTGAAGCTGAAGTCAAAAGATATAAGGATAAGTAAAGGAAGACCCAACACAGGGAGAGGCTCATGAGCAAAGGGATGCTAAAGAGATAAAAGGTACTCAAGACTCAAGAGTAAAAAGATGCCGAAGATATGAAAGATTTTTAATAAGCAAAGATACTGGAGAGAAAAAGAGGCTCAAAAGCTGAGATGCTGAAGTGCAAAGGGATTATGAAGGTCAGTGAGAGTCTCAAGAGAAAAAGGATTCTATATTTTTAAGAGCAAAACTGAGATTTAAAAACGTCTCTGGTATTTCAGCGGGGAATTTAATGGTTCAAATTCTTAATGACCACGTCAGTAGAGTAACCATAGCAAGTTAAAAACTCACTCTACTTATTTATAAGTTTGTCATAAACTTAATGCAACCACCCAGAAATTATTTTCTAATATAGAATAAGTAATATCGCTCTCCTTACCATCGGACTCCTCCTCGTCAGGCTGCGAGATAATCTTGTTGAGCGCATTCTGGAGCTCCACCTCCCGCTTGTCGTCCGGGGGGAAGACGTCCTCGTCCCCTTCTCCGTCCCCCATCCACCTCTTGTCGCACTCCGTCGTCAGCTCGGACGTGCTCAGGAACTTGGGCCGGATGGGACGAGGCTCGTAGTTGGTCAACCGCATGTCGTCTTCGCTGCAGTACTCCTGTGCAATGCGGGAAAGGTTTGCTCGGTTGTTACGATTTCAAAGGCACTCCATAACATTTTTACCAAAGAAGGCAACGTAACTTAAACTTTTTTATGTACTAGATTTCTATGCAAGCAGCGATAAAAAAAAATCTAAATTGTAAAACAAAATTTTACTTATTTTCGAGTAGTTTGTTTTCTTTTGAGCGAGAAGAATTTGAGCACGGTAAGAGATTTAAGGTGCGATGAAAGATTTAGGTAATATTTGTTTCTTAAAACCTTTAAAAAAATTAATTTCTTTAGGGTTTTTTTTGAGAAGAACAGAATATAAAATTCAAGCGTCATTTGTAAAAATAACACACACTGTTTAATTTCTCTTTACTATAAATACTGTTCAGTTCATCCCATTACTTTAAGTGTTATAGTTATTAAATGCTTAGAAAACAATTTTTACCGAAAGTGTCTGGGAAAATAATTAACTGACCGCTTAAAGGGTTATATTTCACTTATGTCAAATTATAAACAGGTGAATCATTCACAAACGTGATACTCCAATCTCTTCTTTAAACCTTAACCACATTAAGTTAAAAACCCTGGCGTGGTTTCACCTCAGTTACGATACCTAATCAAAACACAATCAAAAACAAAACTTTATTACTACTCCAAAAAAACAATCAGAAACCACAAGGCCGGTAAAAACTACTAGTATAACCGATATGCCTGATTGCAGTGATTATTTGAAATACCGAACTAAATCAACGTCCATAACCACACTGAACATCATCATTACCGTTTTGCAAGTCAAGGTAAAGATCAATAGGAAAAAAATATCATCCATTACCTGAGCAATGACAGCAGTTGTTGGAATCGTTGCTTTCCCACAAGGAAAAGTCGCGTTTCTCTTGTGCTTGGCCCGCGACAATTGGCGAGGGAGTACCTTGGAAAGTACATCGAACCACCTGCGGAACAATGGATTTGTTTTGTTTTTATTCGTGCAGTTTACCAAAAAGCAGTTTCGCAAAGATGCTAATGAAGACAGTCTGGGATATTCAATTTTTTTCAAAACCTATTGTTCGAGTAGGATGGGGTTTTAAACTACCTATTGCATGTCATAAATAGTTTTCTTCAGGGGAAAAGTGGCTTTAAATTTTATTATAAGATGAAAAGTATCCGACAGTCATACGATAATAATTTATAAATGCTTTAAATAATTTAAGGGAAAGAAACATTTTTGGTTTGGTTTTTTGGTTACATATATTTTCCGGTATGTGTGCTTGATCTCAAGGATCCGCAAAAAAAACATTTAAATCTTCAATGCAAAACCAAATAACATACAGGGTGTTTCAGATAAATGTTTCATAACTTCTAGGGGAGGTAGGGTACATCAAGACGAACAAGAATCGGTATAGAAAGGGGGGTCGCAAGCGGGGTCTAAGGGGTGAAAATTAGTAAAAAAACTCGCATATCTGGGCAGAAAGCGATACAATTGTTCGATTCCAGTATTTTTTACATTCAACCAATTCAAATTTTTCATATAAAAACGAGATGCAAGTGTTTATTCTAATCAAAAACAGAACAATAAATGAAACAGGCATGCTTTGTAAGTTGATAGCCTGCAATAGAAGGTGTCACGACAAAAACATCTTAATACTAGAGTTTCTTGGTTGTTTGGAGTTATATGGCGCAAAGAACTAAAGTCTGACCAAGGGACAATTGTAACTTTAATCTACCAACAACGCATGCCTCATTCAATTATTGGTCTGTTTTTGATTAGAATAAACACTTGCATCTCGTTTTTACATGAAAAATTTGAATTGGTTGAATGTAAAAAATACCGGAATTGAACAATTGTATCGCTTTCTGCCCAGATATGCGAGTTTTTTTAATTTTCACCCCTTAGACCCCTCTTGCGACCCCCCTTTCTATACCGATTCTTGTTCGTCTTGATGTACCCTACCTCCCCTAGAAGTTATGAAACATTTATCTAAAACACCCTGAATATATTTTTTAAAGTTTTCAGTAAACCATAAAATTATCTTATTTTTCACACGAAGTCTTTAGTTTGGGGGACGGATGGCCTGTTCGGTTTGCTCCTCTGCCTTTCACGCCAGCAGTCTGCGCACTGCTCCGTCGTGAGTTCGATTCTCACCTCGCCCCTGGGTGTATTTTCCTTTTTTGTGCCAGTAAAAATTCTGTTGTGTCTGTCTTACTTGACGAAGGTGTATAAGCGGATCCTTGAGATCAAGCACACATACCGGAAAATATATGTAACCAAAAAACCAAACCAAACCAAACCAAGTCTTTAGTTTGAATCTAAGAAACTGATATCAAGCATCAACTTAATATATTCACGAGATTCCTACTTAAACTGTTCGACCTAAAATTTCCATACAATTTTTCTTTCTTGTGGTTAGATCACATCTATTAAGAGTGTTCCAACTCTTTTATTTTCATGCAAATACTTTCAAATTTTTTTCCTTAGTCCGCTACATCTAACTGATGAAAAACAAATAAAAAAGCCATTTTAGAACAAGCCGCTTAAGTTCTCTATGAAGGTGGAGATTCAATTAACTTATTATTTATTGTTATTATTATTTATTGTTATTTGATTTAGTTAGCAACCTTAAGAATATGATTATTTGAGAGAAGGATGCTTACCATTTGCTTTCTTCCTTCGATGTCCCCTTGATAAAATGCACTTTCTCCGGAGTAGTAATAGCAATGGCAAAATCGTTCCCCGTGACACTTTCGGCATCTGACACTTCCAAGACCTTGTTCATGTCAATGGTGCCTTGTGGGATAGTGTCGGGCTGTTAAAGAAAATCACATAAACGTTAGTGAGGAACAGTCGACGGTCAATTTTACGAAATCGTAGGGAAGCACTCAAAACGTTAGTGATATCTTAACGCATAACAAAAGGATGTAAATATGAACATCAGTATCGTGTGTACAATTGAGGATTTCCTTTTATTAAATAGCCTTCCATTTTATAAATAAAAAAGTAATGTATAGTAAATAAGAAAATAATTATAATTTTTTTAAGTATTCATATTATAAATGCGAAAATTTGGATCTTTTAGGTATAAGACCATATAGAAGATTAAGTTCTACTAAATATTCCGACAGATTAATTTGCCCAAAAGGACACATCACTTGAAAGCAGGGTTGGAAAAAAACATGTTTTTTTCTAAAAAAAACAAAAAACGTGTTTTATTTGTTTTAAACGTGTTTTTTTTGTTTAAAACGTTTTATTTGTTTTTTTTACCCACGACACAGGCATTCTAAAAAAACCCATGATTTTAAAAAAATTAAATTAAGTTAAGTTTTTAAAATTGAAAATGGTGGAACAAAGCTATGGAACAAAGCTACCCCTGACATCAAATGGCATCTTGAGCTTTTTAGCACCTGTTTCTTTGAGCTTGGCTGAAGTAAAATGATTGTTTTGGAAATATGATACTATGTCAACAACTTCAGCTTTTACATTAGAAATGTCAATATATTTTGCTAAAAAGTTTAAGATACGAGCTAAATATTTATAAGTTATTATATTCTTATTCATTTCAGTGCTTTTCAGTTCATTGGGTATTTTGACGACATTAGCAGCATTGATCGTTTAAAATATTAAAATAAAACATAAAGAAGAACAGGTCAATTATAAAAAATATGATTTTTAAACAAGTTTATTTGTATTTTTTATTAAATAGCTTTCTAGAAAAAATAAAAAAAAACAGTTGAAAGTAAATACTAAGTTTTATATACTAATGTCATTTGTTCATAGAAAAAAGAATTACTAAAAAAGTACATGTGTTTTAAACAATGTTTTTTTTGCTTTGTTTTAAACGTGTTTAAAACAAGTGTTTTAAACAAAGTGTTTTAAACGTAACAACCCTGCTTGAAAGTGGTACATTTTTAAAGCTTAATTCAAACGAATATAAGATAACTCCAAACAATTTAGTGAATAAAAATTTTATGATTAAGATTTTAACTGTGTTGGACATTATATTTTAACTGATTAAAATAACTTTAAATGCAATATAATGAAACCTATTTGCTTTAGTTTTAGAATATTTCTCCACTTATCATTGTAGACACAGAAGAACTTTTAGATATCTTCTGCCACAAATAAAATGTTTATAGTCATACCGTAATCTTATAAAATTTATCTTCAAAATATTAATTCTTTAAAAGTACATTAACCTTCTTATTTACCTGTTAAGAACTAAAATACAAGCTACGAAGAAACATAAAAAAGTTGAACAATGTTGATTTTACCAAAGGCATTAAAACGATAATAAAGATAACCTGTACTTAAAAATTTAGAAAACTTACAAATTCATCCAAAGCGTATGTGAGTTCTCCATCATCGAACAGTTTGAACCATCTTCGTTGCCATCTCTGAAAAGAAATCATGATCAATTTAATTACACAAAAATGTTTTATGAGTTGAAAAACTGAACGTAAGTTTGTTATTTTTACCTAGAGTTTATAAGAATCTTACCTTTGTTCTGTTAATTGACACATTAAAATCCCAATCGGGCGCAACAAAGAGATATCCACATTTAGAAATATTCCTTGAAGCCTAAAAGAAAGAAATTAGATAATTATTTTTAAAAAATTGTGATATTTGAACATTGATTTTATGATTTCAAAGCAGCAAAACTTGTTAAAATTCAGAAACTTGTAATATGAATTTGAAAATTCTAAGTAGTAATTAATATTACCTATTCATTATGGAAGAATTTAATTAATAACAGGGTTTTTATGTAAGTTAAAGATTACTGCTTTTCAGTAATCAATTCTGATGGTTTTGCAATGAATCTTGACTATTCAAAACACGTTATAAACACTTCTTAGTTAACCGAAACTAAAAATATCAAGTTTTATGAGTGTCTTCCTTTTGAAAGTCGCACTTTTCTTTGCTTATTCCAGTCTTTTAAAAGACTACGCCTTTCTCTTATAAGAGGAAGCCTTTCTATTCACTTCTGGAAGAAAGTGGAGTTTTTTCATCCACTCTTTTAGTATCTATTACCAAACTGTACCATGCACGAACAACAAAGTTCTTGTCAAAGGACTATAATAGGAACTGTAAGCAGCGAAAAGAAGCTGAATCTTAGGTTTCCTGTCGGAATCCCTATAAGGATATTTGCGACAATCTTAGCAGTAAGTGACGATCAAAGGACACATGACACATTCGGGATGTTTCTAAAATTAAATGGTTATTCAATAGATCGTTGTAGACTGGACATTTATATTTAGACTGGTAAAGAAAACACCGCCCATGCAAATGCTTCAGGCGGCAAAATAGTTGTAAACACTTTTACGTTATAAGACATGCTCCCTATTTAAATGTAGTAGTTTGTGAAAGGAGTTAGAAGTAGATTTCAGCTGATAGCATTACATTTTACTGCATCAGATTTTATTTATAAAAAACTGATAAGAATTTTAATTGTTATCTTTCTTTTAAGTGAAAGATTCATAATTAGTTCAAAAATAGTTTTATTTATAAAAAACTGATAAGAATTTTAATTGTTATTTCTTTTAAGTGAAAGATTCATAATTAGTTCAAAAATAGTTTCACTATTTTACTTTAAACGTAAATATTGTTGAAGAGCACCAAGGATATATATAAATATATTCGGATGAATTTCTTTGTATGATTAAATTCTTTATTTGTATCAATAAAAAAAACTTTGTTAAAATTCGGTTTGCGATCTCCTCTAATATGGCCAGAGGAAGAGGTCAGGATTTATGCAGTATCCAACCCGCTATAGTTCATTATTTTACTTTCTTAAGTTTCGTGCATTCTGAATTTTTTAAAAATATGCGGCACAAAATTTTTCAAATATCCATAATTTATAGAAACATAATACCTAAGTAATGTTTTAGGTTTTTTTTTTTATTTCTTAGAAATTATAAGTTTTTAAATACAAAATCATAGTAAAAAATAACATGGCCTAGGCCTAATTATGTCAAAAAATACAAAAAGTGTAAAGAGTATCCATAACAACGAAATTAAGATATTTTAATGATGCTGTGTGTTAGTATTTCCGTAAGTTTTCTGAAGGAATAGTTTTTCCTATATAGCAAAATGAAACCGAGTAAAACACACACAGAACCGAACACAGAGTAAGAGTATCAAGTTATATTTTGAATTAAATAAAGATAAATTTTTACTTGCACCTTTTTGAGTATTAATGAACTCGGTATGACATGCAACCCATCATTACACATCCATCTCGAAAAGGAACATTAATTCACGTAAATTTCAACGAAAAGCATTATGATTTCAAAGCAAAGTCATCCAGCTTTCTAAAATTGATTGCTTTTTCATTATTAAGTAGGTGGATCAGGTTAATTTTAATGGAGGTTAATAAATCAACCGTCAAAACAACTCTGTCTTTATTAAACTGATGAATGGCGCACTACAAGCTCGTCTCCTAATATATTCCCTTCCCAGTTATAGTTAAGAATAATGTGGAATCTCATTAGCCGGAACCGTAACTTCACTCTTCGACAGCATTAGGAAACATAATATTTTCCTTCTACCACTTTGAAAGTTTAATTACTTCACTAATTAACTGGTCCATCACACAAGTTATCCAAAAATATGAAGAGCACTGCAAGTCAATGACCTCTCGTTTGATGGATTCAAGGATCCTTCTTAGAGAGGGGTGAAGAGCTTTCTCTTTATTCTTCATAACTACTTCAAGTGCAGGGATGACTGGGCAGTAAAACAGAAGAGTGTTGAAATATCAAAAGTCCGTTTTCATTACGGTCCAGTTTTCTCTCGGTTGTTTGCCTTGTTTATGTGCACTTGCAGCAGAGTTCTCTATCGGATGAATGTAACTAGTATTTGTGCATTCTGAAAGATAACTCTCGAGAGTGTTGTTGTATCCTGTTTATGCAACTTGGGAAGGGTGGAACTCTCGAGATAGTTTACGGTAGAACTACTCTATATGTTTGTTTTGGGAATGTGTGTGTGTGTGTTTATAAATAAGCTTAGTAATTGCAGTGTTTATATAAATCTCAAATTTATTTTTTGATTTCCGTGAACATGTAACACAAAAAAGTGAATACTTTAGATTCCTTTCCGTTCGAATTACTCTAAACGTTTCCTTTTCCTATTTGGTATTCCTTCAAAAGGAAAAGGTATATCCTAGTTTCAATATACTTGGTACTTTACATTTCACCCTTTTAAAACCTAAAGATTAACATTTAAAATTTATTCAACTATTTTAGTCACTTGAGGATCACGAATCAGTAACACTTTCCTGACTGTAAAATTAAAATTATCATTGAAAATTAATTAGAATTAAAGTTAGTAGGTTAGAAATTTAAAGTTTATCTTAGACCACCACTGTAGCAAATTCTTCTGTGACAATAAGTCCTCAAACAATCAAAAAGGTTTCCAAACTTTACAAAAACGCGATTTGAATACATAGTAAAGATCAGTTATACTTCTATCCCCTAATACATTTTTTTAACACTTGAGTGTTTTAGATTATTTGCGTAGAACGAATGCAAATAATAATTAAATTATTTGGTCTCTAAGAGTTTTCTCCATTGAGCAAAGAAAAAATAATAGCTTAAACCAACTTTACATACCAAACGCATAAACATACAATAACTCATTAAAACTGTAAAACTCATTTTTTTTCCCTAAAACCAAAGAATTTAAAAAGCACTGCCGTAAGTAAAACGGTTAACCCCATCTATTTTCAGTCACACCGCGTTAAGAAAATAAGTTAACTTAAGCAAATACCTTGGAAGTCTAACGGCATTGACTTATTTTAAGTTTTTAAGCGAGGCAGCCGCTACCTTATCAAGCTAACAGCCCTTCTAAGTGCATCTCTAACAAATTCCTCTCAAAATATTACATGCGAAAAACTGCGGTGTTCAACGTCCTTGCACATTTCGTTGTGCCCGCTATCTTCAGCAGACAGCTGGAACTCTTGAGATCCTATTTGAAGGAGCATATAGAGCCCACGCCTATCCATGAGAGGTTCGCGAACGATGGATGAATAGCTGCTCCCCGTATCTCCCCATCATGGAGCTAATACATATGGAGACAGCTTTGAACACCTGCTCCATTCTTCTTCGTATGTCGATTTTCCCTCGATTTTTCCACTCAAACGGGGGTGGGCTGGGTTGTCAGATTGGCGACAAAATCGGACTAATGGCGTGTTTGGTTTTTTCGCGTGCAGCCTTTTACGATCACTTTATACCAGTGGATGACTCGCGAGGACCTTTTTAAACTTATCTTTTTTTTCTTCTTAAGGAAGTTTTATCTTCTGTAGCTTTAAGAACAAAATCTCGTTTGTTCTAAATCTCATTTTTAGTTGATGTTTCACCATAGCAATTAACAATGCTTATCTCCAAATTTTTCTCCGATTTTCTTCTTTAGGAAATCTACTTCCTTCCCCCACAAAAACAAGTATTTCAAGTATTAAGTGGTGTTTGAAGAGTCCACTTAAAGAAATATTCTATTTTTAATTTTAATTCAGACAGCTAATAATTACAAATATTTTAATACTTCAAAATGCCACTTACAACACCATTGCTTAAAATATTCTAGTGACTAATACCATTCCAAAATCCACTTTTATTTAAATCATTATAAAATGCCCTTCATCATTAAAGGTATCACTATCAAATTAATTAGTTTTGTTCATATAAAACACTTAATATTAAGTGCATGTATTCATTATATAAAACTTAAGTTTCTTATTTAAATTTTTATACTTAAACCATTTACTATCTTGATACACACACATATAAATTTTTTTAACATCATTTAATTTAAAATTTAATTATTTAGTAAAATTAGTAAGGTAAAAATAAGATTTTACCTATGAAACGAAACGGTGAAGTTTTTAGTTGCTCTTTCACAGCAATTGATGGCGCAGCTTTAATCATGTTTCTATTTCATATGAGAGAAAAGTGTGATACATTTAAACAAATATCAAAGATTCTTATCTTAAATACAGATGATTGGTCATGTGGTCAGATGTCTCAAACCACCACCTGGCGTTAGGAGATAATTACAGCTGTCCCATCTTCTTAGTACCTTAGATTGGCGTGAAAATCCATAGAAATAATTTCAAGGAATATACACTATGTCGTAAATTATTTCTTTCTTTCTTTAAGTTTCTTTAATAATACGTGTTTTAAATTAACCAAACGCTAGACGCAAATGTTCTACACTTAATTCCTCTTTATATGTTTTTTTTATTAGTTTAACTTTAAAGTTAAAAAAGAAGATCCGATAGTGTTCATAGATTTTTTTTAAAACATGGCTTGTTACATGGTAAGAAAAGATTAACAAAGATTGTTTTACTGAAAACTTCCCCCTATCAAAAATAAAAACCTAAATCAGTGGTAAGAATTAAATACTTAAATTTAAAGTTGACACAATTATAGGAAATTTAATATTTTGGCGTCGAGAAGCAGAAGCATAATATATCTGCCTTACAGATGATTTGGCAATTTTAAATGTTAAAAAAAAAACAAGTTATTTAATTATTTCGAAGAACCACGTAAAGAAACTACGACAAAAACGCACGCCAAGGTCAGACCGCCAAGCTATGCCAACTTCCATTTTCTACCTCGACCACTAAATCCACAATTTTCTCCCTTAAATACTAGTTTAAACTAATCGGAAATGACTCAGATCGAATCAGGAGGGTTCATATTATATAATGTGAAGCTTTTTTAAAAAACATTTCCCCCACAACATTTCGAAAATGCAGTTTAAAGTCGTTTTCTTCCAAAACCGCGGAGTTTAAAAAATTCACAGAAAAAAAATTAATCGAGAAAGGTACTTTTTTTCTTCACGGAATTGATTCGTCGTTGTTTTCTCTCGTGTAATAAATTGTCGGCATCTTTTTTCTATCATTTTTCTGGGAGAAAGAGCAATTTTTATACCTCAAAATTCACCCGCCTATGGGACTTCCAATGTTAAAGATTTCTTTTTGCCACTCAAACAGGTTCGACTGTTTTTGACATGCATGGTTGCCGTACTGAGCGGGGAAAGCTGTCTCTATTTGTATTAGCTCTATGCTCCCCATAGAGTGTCATCTCGGAAATGCGACGTGCAGACGGCCGGCCTTTGCCAGTGTTGATGAAATGAAAAATAAACGCGAGGCTGTGTCTTTTCATTGTTTGGTGTCTGCCGTTCGTTGTGTTGAATGGGTATTTTTTTTTGGGTAAGTTGGTTTACTTTTGTCGGGAAATGAGTTTGCGGAAGTGGTTCGTGCTTGGGCGAGGACACGGCAGCTTTCGATTTTTTTTTTTTTGAAGGACAGAGGAGAACATTGAGGTGATGCTCTTTTCAGGAAAACGTTATGGCTTTATGGATTGCACCGACGCTTAGGTGAAGAGTTAGTTCCAAAAGAAGGTTTCGAATAAGTGGGAAATATATAAATACAGCATTGAAGATCTTTATATCATATTCTAAGTCATATAGCCTAATTACCTAAGTCAAAAGGACTTAAAGTAAATAAATATTACACACGGGGATCTCCAGATGTTGAGAGAACTGACTGGACCAATGATATCTACGATTCAATATGAATTAAAAGATTCCTTTAAAAAAATCATCTTAGCAAACATGGATATTAAAATTCTCATCATGGATGAGATGAACTTAATAACGTAATTACATAATAAAGGGAACGTCCAACTTGATATTTCTGAGACATATTATGCAGACTAAAGTAGTCGTTTCGTCTTCTTCTACATATTTATTTCTCTAGACAAACTTAATTTGTGTGTTTGTTACATTATATTTTGCAAGTTATATGATTTCTTAAATAGTTTTCAAAAATGTAATTGTTTTTCTTCTTATGTTTTCTCTGTTAACCTGTCTTATTTCTGTGAGGTTCTTTGAGGATATATTAAGGGGTTTTTGGGTGTACTTTTTGCACTCGATGAGTAGATGATTATTGGAGTCGTTTACAGTGTAAGTGGAAAATTATATATGTAAAATTGTAAACAATCAAAACATTAATAAAAATATATTTATTTATTTCATGAATTACTATTTCTTAAAAAAGTATTTGTTTTTGATATCAACAAATAAAAAGAGTCCATTAAAGATATTTTCATTGAAAAATTCTCCTATTTATACTTTTTTCCTTATAATTTTAAGATTTAAAGATTAAAAAAAAGTATATCATGTCATGAGACGTTTTTTCCTCTTGGTCTCAATTAAAACTTACAATTACATTAATTAAATACCGACACTTTTAATTAAAAATCGAAAAGTTTGATAAACCATCCCATACATCCCAGAAAAAATAGCATGAAGAGGGAAACACCAAGGAAAGTCCGCTAAAGAAAGGCAGTTATGACGGTAGTTTCACAAAACGGCAAAATACAAACAAAAATCTCAATTCCCACCACCTAAAAACGTAAACACAAACAAGACAGCAGAATACCACTCAACTCCAACGACAAACAACAACTGTTTATTCTCCGGATTCGGAAGAGCAGGATCCCTTATCACCCGAGTGCACCAGATACGAGCAGAATTTACAAACACAGCTGTTTGTAGCATAGCTTCATATACAACAGTACAGCTGCGGCTGGAAGATAAGACAGCACTAAATTTAGACAGGACTCTCCACGAAGATGGAAGTTGAAGGATGTACCGTCAGGGGACCTGGAGAACCCTCCACCCCGAGATCCATCCTCTAATTCTGGAGATACGTGTGGCTGTCATCGGCATCTGTTCGCTTCTGATTGACTGTTTATGCAGTGCCCCTTGTTCTGTGTTCGTTCGAAATAATCTCGTCCCAACCAGTATCCGTAAATGGATTGCTCAACGATGGATGAGCTTTTGAATTTAGAGGGTGGGTACAAAAATGAGGAGTGCATCATATTTATTAAATATTCTTTAGCACCGTTTCGTAGAAACCTTAGTGTAAAACAGATTTTCTTTGATTAGTTGAAAATTAAGATTTAATACTCGTACTTTTGAGTTTGAAGTAGAATTCCGGGTTAATGAAAGGATTTCTCAATTTACTTTTTTAATAAAGTAAAGGGTTGAAAAAGATTGTTGGATTAAACGTACAAAGAAAGTTTTACAAATGGAACTTCAAATGAGAACACTAATCTCTAGGTGAAGAAAAATATTCTATATTCCTTTTCCAATGTCTTCCATAGAACGACATACTTCTTCGTTGCTAACTTTTGACGTGAACTAAATAAAAAATCTTCCTTCAATTTTTTAAAATGAACCTTTGGTATTTAAATTTTTAATTTATTAAGCTTCTTTAAGAATTAAAATTGTGATGAAAGATAGGTTAAATTCAAGGAAATTAGGACAGAATTTGATCGTGATTCTTCTCTTTCCATTTGCAGTTTAAGCTACAAAAACAAAGAAAAGTAATTTATTTGACTATTTTCTTATATTAAATGATGTTTTTAAAATTAGGCACCCAAGTAAAAACATATTAATTCACAATTTGTATTTAAGTTTCACTATTAGTTATTGTTGCATTATCATAAGTAAATTTTACTACTAAAGAAATTCTAATGTTCTTGTTAATGTTATGTTTTTTTGTCATTCATAATAATAATAATAATAATAATAGTAATATTTCATTTCTCTAACCTAAGAATACAGCCATTAGTTAAATAATTATGAAACAAATTAGCATGAAGTACTAAGTATAATCACAATAAGATTAAAAATCCCCTGTGCAATTTGATAACAAGATAAAATTATAAGAAATAACTTTTATTTGCACATTAAAAACTAAAAGATTAAAAGTACAATTGTTTCTGGGATAACTTCTATCTCCTTCATGGCTGACTAAGGGGTTTGAAGTTATGCCCGAAACAATTGTACTTTTAATCTTTTAGTTTTTAATGAGCCCCCCCCCCCCAAATAAACGTTATTTCTTATATTTTATCTTGATAATCATAATGCATGGGATCAATTTAAGAATGAGTGCCTTTATAAGCTTTTAAGAGATGAGGCATTCTGGAAGTATCAAAAAACAATTTCATCATGTTGTATTTGACTTAAATCAGTTAAAAATGTAAGGCCTTCACTGATATATAGAAGGAAAGAGTAAACTCGTAAGTCAAGCAGAAAACCTTGTCCCGAATTTTCCACAAATTGGGGAAAGCGAAGTTTAAAGCTCATCCCTTCATTATTTAACGACTGCGAACACAACATTTAGATATTCTATTTTTAAACTTGAGATTTATTCAGAGGGAGAGTAGTTTTGCATTATGTTTTTTTGAAAACAAACCATTCATTTTAGATGCTTTACTTCTAGGATTTTTCACTTTCAAGCAAAAAAAAGTACTACAGTATCTTATAGGCGTGGGAAAAAAGAACTAACAGTAATTTCCGAATTCATGAATTCAGATTAAAGTAGTACCAAGAAAATCAATTTGACAGTAAAAATACAAGTGTGACCCACGATGGCAGATGTTGGTACTTGTGGGATGATGTCACGTAAAGTGTCATAAAGCGTACCCTAAAGAACACTATTTGAATTTTAAACATATAAATGCATAACAGGATTATTTAAATAGGATAATTATATCTGTCAAATGTAGGTGGAAAAGAATAGTCCTGGAAGTAAAGAAAATGGAATGTGACCTTCCAAACAGAGAATTTTTTTTCTTAAAATTACATAAAAATGAATTTTTTAGAGATATCCGAAGACGAATTATTTTAATGATAATTTTAAACTTAGTGTATGTCCATCATATAATTTTTCTTGAATTTTAATATTTTTACCTGAACGGATTATACATTCTACATTTTTATGCATTTTGCACACAATGATTATAAAAAGTAATTTTAGTTTTATAATTATAAAGAAATTTTTATTTAGAAATTTAAACTCTTTTTAAGAAGTAATAAGATAGTTATATGACCTTGTTTTAATTGCTCTAATATTTCTGTAGTTTATAAAATGCAGACACAAAACATTGTCTTTTTCGTAAATATTAGATGATAGCCACATAACTATGTACCACAAAGTATGCAAATATTTGAGCTTTCGGATAGATACATTACAGAAAGAGACTTGTGTAACATTTATGTGTTAATTACTCATGTAATGATAAAACTTGCATATGGCTACCCCGCAGGGTTTCTGATAAAAGTAAGAATTGTGCACAACAATTTTTACAATTCATTATAATAGTATTAGAAATTGTACAAGCTTTTCTTGATCTTACTTGCAACTAGAAATCTTTTTGAAACGAGCGAATTGATAATTTACTGAATTTCAAAAGCTTTTAAACATGAAGAAAATATTAAATTAAAAAGCATAATGTCTTTAAAATCAGTTCTCAATAAAGGTTGAAAAATATCTCCATAGAATATTAATATAACAAAGTTATGAAAAATTCCAATACCTTTTTCTTTGATCCTATTATTATCCATAAAACCCCCATGTTTTCAACAATGAATGGACTTGATATGGGTAACGATTTTTAATGAATAAAAAATATTTTTATTCATTTTTATTCATATCATAAGAGGGAAAATGAAAATTTCACTTATGGTTTTGCATATAAAATACGTTATTAAGATATTACAAATTTCCTACAGATAATCAATCCAATAGAAATCTCAACGAAAATGTTCAAAATACCATTAAGATAATACACGGTTACCACTAAGAATACATTAAGTTTGTGAAAAGCAAAAACAATCCTATTCAATGACCCTCAAACGGCAAAATGTTCAACCTACAAAAAAACACAATGTGTTAGTTAATATTCGAGATTAAAGTTTAGATAGGTAGCAATGGAAGTTTAAACTTTTCTTTAGGCAACTCTTTCTATAAGTACTGAATCATTTTCAATGAAAAGAGAGGGTCGCTGATAGATGGTTCACGAAAGAGAATGCACTGTAAACGGCAGTGAATAGTAATTCTAAGTGGAGAAACGTGACTAGGGCCATTAGATTAATCCAGTTGCCCAATAGGAAAAATAATGCGTAATTTATTCATCCTTCAGAAACAAGAATTTTACACCCCCGCAGATCGCTAAGTAGTCCTGGATCACGACTTGTGGTCCCCATTCACTACATTTTACTTAAACTATCAAAAATAAGTGACGGGAACAGCTATAAAAAGGATGTCTTAAAACCAGCGGGAATCTGGCGAGCGATTTAAGGAATCGGTGGGGAAGTTTTCACGCCTTTATATTGACCGCTCAAGAAGACTATAAACCAATATGAGTATGTTGTAAAGGGTTAGACTACTGTAGGAAAGTAACTTTGATCAGTCTCAATTTTAGGGCAGAAAACAGACGAGGGGTCTTGCAAAATAGTACCAACAAATTTTACGGAAAATTATTTTTTCTGTGGATACTTTAATCTGTGACATATCGTTGTTTCAAAACAAGACCATCTCGGTGGAAATTTAGAAAAATATATTTTTTTAAGTTCAAGTTTGTGGGGGAAAATAGCAATATTAAATTAATAAAAATTAATTTAAGAACTTAGAGGATTATAATTTAGAAATTGGTGCAAAAAAGATCTGAAATGAAAGAAAAAAATCAGTGATTTATGTATCTATCCAACTATCACATCGGTGGGGCAAATTGATACAAAATTGATTTTTTACAAAAGTTTTTATATTTTAAGCTTTCATCAAACTTATATTTTTTTATAATTGGTTTCATAAAATTGACTCATTTTCAGATATTTTTTAGAAAAAAAAGTATCTGAATAAGTCATTTTCTTACTCACAAATTAGTTTAAATTTTGCTGTATAGCCCCGCTTTACCTTATATTTTTAAACTTTTTTTAATTCGGTTTTTTATTATTATTTTTATACAGTCTTAAATAAACTATTTCTTGTGAGCTTTATTTAATATTAAATTAATCTTGTTAGGCTTCTTGAAGTAAAACAAAAATAAAATGAGAAAAGAAGGTGTAGGAATAAGAAATATTTATAATTTCTTTTAATGAACTTAACTAAGCACACAATGGGAAACTTTTATGAAGCTCTTAAAATTTTGCACTATTAAGATAGAAAATGAACGATTTGAAGGAGTAAAAGAGTTAAATATAGAATAATTCACTAATTAATTCGCTCATCATATACTCAAGCAACCCTGACGCAATCATTTTATATTTATGCTAATTCCAACACTTATGATTAAAGGTTATCAAATCAAAGATTGTAGATTTCAAATCAAAAACGGAGTTTTTAAACGGAACCTGACAACTGAACACGATGATATTCAAATAACTATTCCAACACAAACTCAATTACAATATTATTAAAAGTGTGGTCGCGCAAAATGGAACAAATAAAAGCCTGTTTCTAGAGGTGCCAGTTACACGACACAAAAAATAGCACACCATTCCCAAAGGGTGACTGGAACAAGTTAATGATATTAATTTTTATTCCACTTATGGCCAAACGGGTGTCCGTCATGTTGATGTTGGATAAAATAACCGATCACACTTCTTTAATAGAGCATTTGAATAGGTCTTGAACCTTCTTATGAAATATCAATGATATTGGACTTAATGAATTGTGAATGCAGATGTTAAAAATCTGAGTTAATGAAAAATTTTCAATTATAATTCCCTTTCACTCTTAAATGAAGGAACAGGTTCACAATATGTTCGAAGAAGTAAGTTATAAAAATTTAAAAAAAAATTAGTGTAGAAATAAAAAAAGGAAATATTTAAAAATTGATAATTTTTTTAGAAATTCTATTGGCTTATTGCATATTCTCAAAAGAATCCGAACAGTTTGATACCAAAACTGTGTTATACGGATCGTAATTAAAAAGTTCTCTGGAAACCGTTCAACAAAAATTTTTTTTTAGAATAGAGAGATAATAATTTTTTAACCAGTAACAAAGAGGAAAGTGAGGATCAAAACACTTTACTATTAAAGATGGATGAAAAGATATAAATAAAATAAAATGTCATTTAATCTATTTTGAGATGAAAGCATGTGGAAAAAAATCCTCATTAAAGCTATTTTTAAAACTTCACACATCCGAGTTAGATTACATCTTTGAAAATGCAATTACAAAATAAAAAATAATATAAAAAGAAATAAGATTATTATTGTATGACACACTCTAATTGAGTGGCATAATTTTAAATTTACTTTGCTTTAGCTATGGCAAAAGAATACTAAGGGATAAAAAAAGAAAAACATTTAAAAAAAAACAGCTGAAAATTAAAAAAAATAATATAGATAATTATTTTTTAAGATACAAATAATTTTATAATTTTCTGAGGATTAAATTGCAAAGAGGTTTAAGAAAATTGAAAAATAAAACTGCTAAAAACTCAAATTTTCTATAATTTCTTAATACAAATTAATTAGTTATAAAATTGCACAATAACACGAAATCTACTACTTATTTTACTCTGAAAAACATTTAAGTATTAATTTTTTATTTTGTATCTAAAATATTCAATTCAAATTACTTCTCTTGTCTGTCAAGACAGATCATTTCAAAATCCTGATTGCCAAGCATGTCATCAAACCAATTTGTGGTATTTTCAACTGTGAAGTCATGGTTCTAACTCCTACGCTAAACATTTAATGGATTCATTACCACCTTATTAAAATAGCGAGACATTTAATTAGTAATCCCACGCAAATCATAAAGATCTTTTGTACAAAAGGTACTGGCGCGAAATATTTTAACTGGAAAGGAGATAAAAAAACTAATAAGAATCTAGCTAACAGCAAGATGAATGACAGACAGAAACTACAAATAATATAAATGAGGAACTCTTTCAAAAACACCTGCAGAACAAACCAAACTTTAAATTTCTTTAATTACTCTCTTCTTGGTGACAAAAAAAACCCCTGATGTGTAAAGATGTCATGTTCGATTAAAAAGTAAAAAAATATATCCCTGCTATTATTAGTATAGTAGCTAGTTTTACGTGTTTGGACATCTAACGACGAGAAAACAAGAAATACACATAGTGGAACTAGATGGGTTGAAAAAAAGATGCGGGGGATTATCACGCATCAATCAAGTCTTAAGAACAGGACTAAGAAATAGAAATCTCACATCTTTTCCACAGGTTCCTTAATCCCATCATAAATTTCCTTAATCCTTTCTGAATGGTGTTACTTCATTTTCCCCATCCACTTATTTGCTCTTTTTTATTTTCCAAGCTTATAAAAGTTTTTACAAGTGATTTATTTTCATTTTAAAGCTTGCTAAAGTGCTACTGTTGGATGTAAATCAGAGGTCGACAACCTGTTTATACTTAAGGGTGTTGTATTTTCAATATTAAAATATTTAGACAGTAGGAGCGCTAAATCAAATATTCACGGTTGGTTTATAAAAGAACTACGTTGATAATCTTACAAGTTACCACACAACAGCATTTAATTAAAACGTTTTTATAAAGAAGCATTAACGTTTTAAAAGGTTATGATTTGAAATGCTCCAACTTATCAGTTGAAATTTTTTTTTACTACGGGTGAAGAGACGAAACAAAATTAATTTTATAAAACGAAAAATGGAAAAATTTAACTATATAAAAGAGAGATTAGTGTAATTCATTCGGACACCCAGTTTTCGGACATTATTGTAATAACCCGTATTACACTCTGTGTGTGTTCTAAGAAGAAAAAGCTTTATTTTTCTCCAAAAACTTCATAAATAAGTAAAGTAAAGTAGATCTGCATAACAATTACATTATATATTTGATTTTAAATCTTTTAAACAGATGCTTTTGAATGAACCCTTTCAAGAAATCAGATACTCTATGTAATAAAAGTAACAGCAAAGTTCAGTCGCAAGAATTTTTCAGCCTGCTAGCTGTCATTCCAACCATGTTTCGATTAAGACAGTATCGATTTCATACCATATCATTAATAAAATCAAATAAAAATCTAATTAGAAAATATAGCAAACGATTTTCTAACTGAAATAGTTGCACACACCAATTTGGTGAGATATTAAATACAATAAAAAAAAGACAGTTTGTATAGAAAATCTAATAGTTATATTAACAATAATTTTATTTCAATTTCTGACCGTAGGTACATTAGGAGATAATTTGAAAGGAAAATATATGAGTCATCTGGGGTGTTAAAACCCATTTAGATGACCAAAAAAATTTAAAAATTTTAATTATGATATTGATGACAAAAACGTACAAAGTGATAAAGAAACCAAAAAATAAACTCAAAAAACAACAACAATAATAAAATACAAAATAGATAAAACACAAAAGTACAATGAAAATATTTAGTTTTTAAAATTTAGCTTAAGTGGAATATTTTGCAAATCGAAAGGTAAGGAATTGAATAACTTAGGAGCCAGATAATAAAAATGTTAAAGGAAAATTTCTTTTTTAAAACGGGGGATTTGATATATTTCGTTTGGTCTAATCGTTATAAACCGATTGTTAAACGAATATATCTTCCATCCCTGAAATGAGAGACAGCCGAGAGGAGTGATAGGCCGCCAAAAGAGAAGCCCACCGTCCGCTCCGGACAGGTTTCGCGAGAAACCAAAACAAAACAAGAAAAAAGCGCGCGTCTTCGTTCGCGCCACCCCACACAGATGTGGCAGAGGCACGTTGCAAAAAGGTCCAGCGCGAGTTCCGCATCTCTGAGAACGGGAAACATTTTTTTCCCCTCCACACAAACACACACATACACATGCCTAGCTAATTATCGTAGCGGTTCAAGGCGGCGTTAACGAAGTCTCGCATTCGTTTTCTGGCGAGCGCGAATTCGCGGGCTTTCTTTGATTTATGGCCAGGTATTCGCCTAGGGCTGGGCTGGCCCGGTAAACAGATAGAGAGGAACGGAATTCGGCTGCTGTGAACTTGTTCCAAGGGGAGATGAATCAATGTTTACCTCAACGGTCGGCCGGCCTCAAGGAGCGGCCATTCAATTGATATCATGCAGGTTGGGCCGAGTGCAGCTTTGGAAAAACGAGTTACAGATATTAATGTGACCAGATGTTTCAGGAATACTATCCCTGTGACTAGGTTTTTCCTCAGATGTTCGAATTGTTAACTAACAGAAGAATTTATGATTATACATTCAAAATAATGTTGACATAATACACACCAGGCCCCAAGGGCCCCCTAACACCCGCCTAAATAATTTCTTTTCCTTTAGTTTTAACTAATAAATTTTCAAAAAGAAACCCTTTGAAAACATGGATCACTTGAGTGTAGTGTAGACCTTCTCCTGCTCCCTAATGTCCAAAAATGAGTCAAAACACTACTTTTTAGAGACAAATTACAAACATTTTTCGGGGAAGGACCCCCCCCCGCTTAAGTTATTGTCAGCAACACTTTTTTATTAATTGCATGAAGGGTGCAAAACCCCTCTTGAAACTAAAATCTGGTTGCGGCTCTACCTCACGGGACTTCCAAAATTGGTCCCCACAAACACCGAAAAATTCGGCCCTGCTTCCTATGCAGAACCATGGCTACTCCTATGCCAGGTCCGTTACTAGACATTTGTTGTGGGAGGGGCAAAGAGGGTCAATGTAGTTTTTTAGATTTTAAAAAGAGTTGCTAAATTTTGAGGGTAACAAAAAGAAAAAAATAGACAGTAAAAAATAAGTATTTCAACTCATTTTTTGCTACGCTACATAATTTTCCAGCAAAGAGCCAGTAAAAATGTAATAACCAAAACGAATAAAAGAGCATAATTTGAAAATAACTCTTGACCCAGTAAAAAATAAGTATTTCGACTCATTTTTTCTACATAATTTTCCAGCAAAGAGCCAGTAAAAATGTGATAATCAAAACTAATATACGAACACAATTTGAAAATAACTTTTGACCCACTAAAAAGAAAAGCGGAACTTCAATTAGTTCTGTAATTAGTTAAATTTTTATTAATTTAGTTAAAATGTAGATAAAATATATTTTAACCAAAGTAAATTGTACAAAAAAAGTAATAAACTTCACGAGGTTGACTTCTCTGTCTACATAATAATATGTGACATCTAGAACACTCCTGTTTTAAATAGTTGGTTGGCATGTTTTGGTGCTTGGTTGCCTCCTTTTTCAGAAACTGCGTCTGACCCTACGTCTTAATAAAAATAGCGTGTAAAGTCTCCGGTTTTCTTTAAAAAACTCTTATGCAAAATCACGTATCAATTTCCAACTGGATGTATAAAAAGTTGTAAATGCATAAAAGAGCTACTCAGAATGGTTGGTTAGTTAATTAGATGTTTATGGCACAAGGGTCAGATTAGGCCATTCTATACCACGCTACTCAGAATGAGAATGACATAAGTCCAAAATTAAAAATAAGCATGGATTTGAGATTCTTTTTAAGATCCTTTACGAAGTAAGGTAGATATCAAAGCCAAGCCAAAAGTTTAATAATTATCGTGTAAGAGCAAACTTAAGAGCTAAGAAACTGGAAAATTGAATATGAAATTGCAAATTTTTTTGCACAGATCCCCAAAAACTCGTTTAGATATTTTTATCCGGAGCTCCTCGAGGCATCGCTAACATCGTTACATAGTACTCACTTTGGGAAACAATGAACAAAACGAAAAAAAAAATATTAAAGAAGAAGAAAACAATTTTCTCAACAAGTTGTCCATGGGAATATTCATGTCTAAATTATAATCGCTGCTTAAAACATCTTTGATGAGGGATTTTAGTTATACCAGTTTACTTTGGAAACTCACTGGATTTGAAGTAAAATAACCAATAGTATGCATTTAATTTAAATTCATTTTGAAAATAGATGAGATAAAAGCAGAACTTATTGTTCCACTGCATATTTGATTCAAATGTGTTTAAAAACAAAATTTCATTATTTTAAAAAAATTAAACAGTTCATAACAAATTTTAAAATATTTATTATATAAAATAGTAATTCGTAGCATTTAAAACATTATGTAAACTAATAATGAGCAATTAATTCTTTTGTTCAAACGTTTTCACAACTTTACGACTCATTTCCCCCCATTTGTTTGAATAATATTATATACTGTTGCGTCTTAAGTGGGTAAAAAATAATTAGATTAACCTCTTAAAAAAGGTAAAAACTTAGCCCTGGTAAAAAAAAAATGATGTTGTTGTATGAAAATTATGTTAATTCTTTTACATGGGGAAATATGGTACTTTAAGGTATCCATCTCTTTAGTTTAACTGCATACAAAGTAAACCAGGATAGTTTTGATAACAAAATAAGTAAGTGTGCTTAGTTACGATATTGTTTGCAGATCCTTGAATGACAACTATGCAAACTGACTACAGTAAATATAAACAAGCTAAATTACCACCATTAGTGAATTCCGCTTAGTTTTTTTTAAATCTTCTCATAAATAACAATTACGGATATTCTTCGAGAAAAATATCTCTGCCTATATGTGATACACACACAAATTTGTATTTCTTCCCACAGCAGTTCTGCTTGCCGAAAGGATTCGGTCAACAAGAGCTCTCAGAAGTAATTGTGTGGAAAGGAAAACATGCGAACCAAACTAACGAAACGGAAAAATAACAAATTGGTTCTCTTCGTTAGAGCAGCGAAGAAAGATGAACGTTCGAAATGACCCCATCTTTCCCATGCCATCCCGAAGATTTACGCAACCAGATCGCGAGTTCCACCACTACCCCGGTCGTTCTTAATCATGAGATTGTCAGGTGTCAGGCCCGATAACAACTCAACTCGTTCTGACGTCAGGATTACAAAACGAGACGGTTCCACACGGGATTCGGAGTATTAGAGAGATGGTCTCCCATCTCATCCCTTGGTCAGATGATAAGTTATGCATATCGGTCAATATGATTAACCCAACGCCGCGTCTACCATGTAGGTCAATCTATCCATCATGTAAAATCAGGTGTAGTGCTGTATACTTTCTCGTGTGTCGGATTTAGTTATGCACAGACGGGAGAAACTGCTGTTGCTTGGTTTGTGGTTAAACAGGGCATATACTTATTTGGGAATGCCGCTTGCAGCGTAATTGAACCTAAAGACTGGTTGTAATTAGAATAGAAGTTATGATAGGTTTGAATGGTCTAACTGACTACAACCAAGACTTTGTTCTGCTGCATGTATATGGTTACTCTCACCGTGATATCTACAGTTAGTAATTTATAAAAGGGATAATCCATAATGTAAAGCAATGAAATGGTTCTGGAACAATTATTGCTAGAAAATTTTGATTAAAAAAAAGAGAAATATCGAAGATGTTCCATGACGAAATTTTCCACGGAACAAATAGCTAATTGTAATATTTACTTAGAGCAAAGTATTGTGTAGTTGTAAGGAGGATCATGACTTCTTGATTTGAATTAAGTTTATGATATAAACTGAAATATTTTTGTAAAGAAAGTTTTTTATTTTAAGCTGTTATTTAAAACTTGGTAAAATTAATTTTTGATTCACAAATAGAACAAAAATAACTTGATTGTAATTGATGGTAATGAAAAATTTAAATTTTACAAAAGTGTAATTTTTTGGAGTGACACAAATTTCCCTACCTCTTATCTAAAAAAAAATTAGAATTAACAGTTTTAGTCCACCAAAGAAATTTTCAGTTATCTGAGCCAATAAACCAAAGGTAGTATTAATTATACCCAATACTATTTTACGAGCCAGACTTGACATTGGTTATTACACTCTACTTTGAAAATTGCGAAATAAAAATGACTCTGAGAAGTTAACTAATCATCATAAAGTCCTTTAGTGCCCAGTGGCACAAAAGGTCCTCAAGTTAACTAATATTATGCTATAAATAATTTTTGGAGATTCCGATAGAATTGTAGAAAATATTCCAGGCCCAAAAGTTTGGAAATTTGCTCAAAGGAATTAACTCCAATAACGCATAAAAATACATTTCATGAAAAGGTTAGAAAATGTCACTGACGTGAGAGGCGTTTCGTACTCTGTAAAACATTCACAAATACCTCACATTATAAATTGAATTCCCTTCGAAAGAAAAACGCTGGATGACATCTTCATCCGACAAAAACTAATCCTTCTTTCCATTTAATAATAAACTTAGCTCCACGGTTCACGGGTTCCACGAGTGGCAACAAATTGGCGACCACAAATTACGCGACAAATCGCTGCTCTAAGCAAATGACACGCGTCGCATTGAGGGATTAAAGATCCCCGATAACCATCAGGTGGTAATAACCCCCCAGATCGTCCAACATGGGACGCCTTTGATAATTACTCAAGTGTGACCCTTCCCTTACTGTAACGTGCACGGATTGCCAATCAAGAGTTGTCGTCAGCTGATGTTGGCTGCGACAAAACCAGAGGCTGATGGCTCCTGCAGATAAGGAGACACGTAACACAGGAATATTGTTTTTTATGGTTTGTTTTGGATCTATCAGATACCTGGATCTAGATGATAGTGTGTGATTAATCTTTTGTAAGTAGTTAGGTTCCCTTTGGTAAATTGGCATCCAGAGAAAGACTAATGGTTGTTATGGAGGTTTATTACGGGAGAGAGAAATGATATAAAGAGTGCACGGAAAGAGGCCTCCAAACAGAGCAAAATTTGATATTATTCTGTTTAGGAAAAAGGGGTTTTTAGCGTAGCTTTACGAAATTTTAGTTACTTGATTTTCCTATGATTTTGTAGTTTTACTATACGTGCAAGAACAAGAGTATGTTAAGTTAGTTCTAAAAGAGAACGTTACCTACTGTGAAACAAACAGATACAGTAATTGTTTAAATCTGTTTAACGTCAGATTGGGGTTAGGATTAATAGTTCCCAACTCGTAGAAGTCCGTAGAGTCTTAAATTAAAACAGTTACAGGCTACCCTACTTTTTTCTCCCACATCTTATGGAATAGATAAAAATTTTCATTCATAACGAATGGATACTAAAATATAGGTACTACAAAACAAAATAATTATTAGTCGGAAATATTTACAGAGGGTCTTTCTGAGAGATTGAGAAAATTGAGGATCAAAAAGGATGAAGAAGACGAAAGAGATAGATAAGAGTGATCAATAGGATGAGATGATCGGGATAAAGAGGATGAGATGGATGAAGAATATGGGGGCGTTGATGTAGTTGATGAGAATAAAGAAAGAATAAAAGAGATGAAGAGGATCATAAGGATGATGGGGATTAAAAAATTGAAGAATATGAAAGGGAAGGAGTTGATGACAAATGAAGATAAGAAGGAGGAGAGGGATGAAGACGTGTAATTTTCAGAGGATAAGTGAAATTTAGTGGAGAGATATTGAGAAGTAAGAGATAAAGAGAAAATGAGGACAGTTTTTAATTGATGTTGAGATATTTGAGACATATTTATCACAAAGGTTTTTTAATGACAAGTGTTAACAAAGTGCTTAAACATATTTTTAAAAAGTCTCTACTTATTAAAAAAGCTATTTATTTTTAGTTTTGTGATCTCTTATGTAATCAGACATCAGAGTTACTGAGTTGCACTCCCCATTTTTATTTTTTGTTCTTGTTTTCCCTTCCAAGAGAAAGGTTAAAAGATTTTAGTTGTATAAAAATATCTTTTTTTTTTCAATTTTGGGAGTGCAACCCAGGTTTATATCAATATTGATATCTATGTAGGAAAAAAAAGTACTTTTATTTAAATATCGTATGTTTTTATGTAACTTTCGGTGTTCGATTTAAAACGCTTTTCTGGGTAAGATATGTGAACTTTTTGTTATAATGTGAAAATGTGATGATGATTATATTATTAACTATGTTATGTGATAAGAGAATTTAGTTGCTATAAGTTATAATAAATAACGATTTTAACTATCACTTGTTGAGGGAAGTAAACCTATCAGGTGTTAAGAGAGGGGGTATAAATTCCTATACTTCCTTATAGAAATACTTTCTAGCAACTCCCCTGTAATGTTAGATAATACATTTTTAAGGCTTAAACCGATTTTATTTCGTAATTAACACAAGTAAAATTCTATCGTTTGAATATTTGATTACGCTAATGCTATTTCAGTCTCAGATAGATTGAAGTGATTCAAAAAGCACGTAACTTTTTGCGACCTTGCGTAGATGATGACGTACATCGAAGCGATTTCTCAAGAGCTGCACTTCTGAGAAATGAAAAGGACCCATTCTTCGAAATGCAAATCTCGAAAGCATTGTGAGGAAAAGCATCATATGCATGAGAAATGTAAAGGTCTGCAGAATGTAACACAGGGGCCCTTTGTATTTTCATTTTTATACCACTGCTTCGTGAGGGGCAGGGGATATTTAAGACTTTTTCTTCTTGAAAAGAAAATATGAACGATACTTTCTTCTTCATGCAAAATAAGAACTACTTATATGAAATTTTCACAATGTAATTAAAAAGACCATGATGATCTCCATTAATATAATTTATTTTACATATTGACAAAATAGTTTGTTTAACATTCAATAGACCTAAAAAAATTAAATATAACATTCTTATTAAAAATTTTGAATAATTCAAATTAGATCATTCTTCCTCGTATATTTATAATAAACTGTTTTTTTTTCACACCTAAAAAATCTTCTCATCTTTTCAGAAAAAAATAGAAAATAGTTCCTTATTCTAAATTATTTTAATACAATGAAAATTGATTTAAAAAATAGCGTACAACCAACTACTTATGATGTATGAAAATTATACCACATGATGAGTCAAATGAAACAAACTTGGCTGCACGTAATAAACTCAAACTTAGAATGAAAAGAAAGGAAGACTATTTCATAAAATCATAAGTATATGAACAAGTTTGGGAAAACGACGTTCCCAACAAAAGAAGTATTAGAATTCTTCTAGAAGAGTAGAGTACTGACGTTTATTTTAAACTTGAAAGAACCTTCGCCTCATCAGAATAGCTCGTTAGGGTAAGTGAAAAAACCCAAACAAAATAAAAAGTGTACAAGATCTGAGATATGGTCATCAACAGCAACCCAATTTGTCCAGTCTCAAAAGATTAATATTAAAACCCATCGCTTGCACACAAGCGGTGCTTTTTTCCTGGATCCGCCATACCAACGGTATGGATTACACTCGCATTTCTAAATAACCGAACCAGAGAAAGAGGTTCCATTCAATGGGGGGAGGGAAGATACGTCTTTCCAAATGATGTTATTCGAGTCCGATGATTTGCCACTCAAAAAAACGAGACGTTCGAGAAAGACTACGGTTGTTATTCAGAGAGAGAGAGAGAGCCGTGCTTTCTCTAACCCCTGATGTATTTATTTTCTCATAGTAATTGTGCAATAGATCACTCACAAACACTCGCTTGAGGTCCATCCATCAGAGCTGGACGCGGCAGAACCAGTCCTGCTCAGCTGGAGCAGCCAACAGCTGAGTTAACACCGAAGCGAATAATGCAGTATAAAAAAGCGAGAGGGATTTTTTTTTCTTCGGATGGTCGATCAATCAGTTTTTGCATACCTGAAGTCCGAATCGGAGTGGCTGAACACAGGCGTAATATCTGGTAATCCCGGGTTAACATGACCGAGTGGCTGTTACCCACGGGGGCGGTGCCACCTACAAGCGAGGTCTGGGACCTCAAGGGGCACTAGCTGTGAGATAGGAAAAGAAGAGAGAGTGCCTCAGATCCTCAAAGCTTCCAAATAAAAATTACCCATAATCTTTACTCTATTGACTCTTTCTCTTTAACAAACTTGTACAGGTTAAACATATCAAAAGACTTTGACAACATTGACAAACACGGAAAACCTTAAAAACAATTAAAAATTTAATATTAGTTAAATGACCCCTATATTACACTTGTCGTTTAATAAATATTATCATTGTGTTTTGGTGAATAATGTAAATATCATTATTTTAGGACTGTCAAAATTTTAAATAATAAAACGCTTAAATTATTTGCAGAAAGTATTCGAAGAAAACTTTGTGCACTGAAAGTTTTTGTTTTATCCAAGTCTGCATATGAACTACTGTACATGAGGGTAAATAAATGTGTTATAACTTCAAAAACTCAGAAATATCTGTTAACTCAACTGTTAGGAACTTGCCAATATATTTTTATGAAGTCGTTGGATGTAATCAACTTTCTGATCTTTTCAAATAAAGTATGCTTCTTTTGCATAAAGCTTAAAATATTTTTGTACAAAATCAGAGCTTCACAACTCTTAGAAATCTGTGGACCACTTAGTCTAAAATTGAAACCAAAACGGACAACCCACCCATTTCACTTACCAGTTAGAATCCTTACTAAAAACCTAATTTTAAAAAAAATGGCAGATCCTTCCATAGTCGTAGTTAGTGTTCGGCAACTAGTGGTCAAAAAGTAGTTAACTACCAACTACTAACTAGTTTGGGAAAATCTAGTTGCAACTAGTAGTTAACTATTTTTTCCTGGGACTAGTTGCAACTAGTAGTTAACTATTTCCCAAAGTAGTTAACTACTAGTTAACTAGTCTATTTAATTTCATAACCTATTTTTTACCCAAATTCTAATTTCTTATCTATATCACAAAAAACTTTATGCTTCGCTCAAAACGTGCCTTTATTTCTGGTTATGGTATTTGAGTACTCTACCATGACATTGTAGTTATAAATAGCAGTGTAATTTTTGTATATTTTGATAAAAATTTTAAATATTTTTGAAATTTTAAACAAACATTTTTTTTAAAGTAGTTGAAAATTTGAAAGTAGTTTCAACTAGAAGTTATTAAAAAAAGTAGTTCAACTACTAGTTAAACTAGTTTAAACCAAAAGTAGTTAAACTACTAGTTGATCGGTAGTTAACTACTAGTTGCAACTAGTTCTAGTTAACTACTGCCGAACACTAGTCGTAGTAAAAACAACCCATCTACTATAACTGAGCTACTTAGATCAAAATGAGAAAAAAGAATTCCATTATCTCAACAACAACTGATTTCACTTCACAGCTTAAAAGATCTTAATCAGAGGGATCTCTTAAAAACAAGCTCGAAATTCTATGATTCTGACAGAGTGAATTTAAAGAGTTGTAGCACAATGGCGTGGGCAGTGGTTGATTTTCTCAAGGTTCAAATCGTGTATTAAAATTAGTAGATGAAATCTACAAAAGGTGGAACGAGGCGAGCATTGCTATTTTGTAGCAAGAACGAGCATGTTTTTGCCTGAACTCACTAAATCAGTTTGACATGCTGTCATGCCAATTAAAAATTTCTAGATCTATTATCTTGAGACGAAACAAGGTAACGGTGTTCTCTCCACCAACCTCGCTATCTTGCATCATTACTGAGAGCTTACAGAAACACTCTCCATTAATGTAACCATTTCAAATACTTTTGAAATACTATACTTCATTAAAGTGAGAAGAAATCTGTCAGCTTAGAACCCCTAGGCTTTTCATGCAAACATTTCTTAGATTGGAATTTGAAATTCTTAAGTTTATAAATCTATCACGATTTCTTCGCTATTTAAATGTATGGTAATAAATAATGGGAAAGGGATAAAGAAGGACTAATTCCTTTTGCAAGAAATACAATCCTATCGATTACATTTTCAGATTTTCTAGAAAATTGGAATTAAAAAAACAAAACAAATTTATGCTGCGTTAACCATAACCATCAAAAATAAGATAATATTTTAATGTTTATCACAGGGGTGTCAAACTTATTTTAATTTAATGCGACTATGAATAATCACTCAGGAAACAGGAATATTGGTAAAGTTATTAAAACGCTAAGTGTAATTTAATGATTTTAACAGAAAAACACATATATGATATTCTTTCAACTTAATTATTTGTCTTTGGTGTTTCTCTTATCTGTTATTCATATTAATAAAATTTTGAAATTTTAAATAGATTAGTTCTTGCTTTATGGAACCAACCTCCAAATAAATATATAACAAAAGCATAAAAATCGAATATTAATACAAGGGTTTCTTAAAAGCATTATCTCTTCTTGAGCTTTAACTTTTAAACAAGGAGAAATAATAATTCAATAGATTCAGAAAGAAAGAAACAATTTCATTTGTAAATTTTTTAGAGACTGAAATATTTAATCAAATTTGTGTTTTATAATTTAGATCTGATTTTAAAACTTAGAGCGTTTAGTAATCTCTCTAAGATAATATATATTTGTAATTTTTTTTTTCAACTAAAGAGATTAAAATATGAAACAGAAAGATTTTTCCAGAAAATATTTTATTACTCATATTATTTTCATTTAAGGTTTTAAAATACCTGGTGATAATGAATAACATTTTTGGTGGAAACAGTATGAAGTAGAACATCCTTTTAAATGTTTTCAATAAAACAAAATTATGTTAATAGGCTCTCTTTTTATTGTTTTCAGTTTTCATCAAATTACTTTTTTTAGAAATAACTAGGGAGCTACCGCCCCCTGCTCGCTATCAAACTTCTTACGCAGGACCTTTTGGATTGCTTTGCAATTTTCACAAAACCCAGTTCACTAAACTTAACTCACTTTATAAAATAAAATAATTAGCAGAAAAACGTCTACCAACTTTTCAAAAATAGGTCACAGGTCATCTCCATAAATAACGTTCTCTTGAAAGTTTGAATATTTATTTATTCTGACTTATCATGGTTTTCTTACAAAAATATTCAGTGCGTCTATTAATAACTATTGTTAATCAACATTCTGAAAAAAAATTACACCAATGAATCTATTAAATTCAATATGGTACCTATAGTAAATCGTTAGTAAGTATATACCTAGTGTTTTATTATTCATATTTTGTTGCAACCCAGCCCTGTTAAACAATACCTTTTAAAGCTATTAAAAATAATAAGAGACAAAAGACAACATGACAATGTTTACAATTAATTTAGATTATCAGACTTAAAATTATAAGTTTTAGACAAAATGTGTGAAATTTTAGTATGAAATAGCTTATCTGTAAGTTTTTAGAATACTTTTATCAGTCTATGAATGATATTTTATTTGATTTGGAGATAGTACTACTTTTAAAAATATACTTTTAGAGTTTAAAAGTATTTAAGTACATTTTTGAAACGTGAAAAAAACTTGTTTCATCAATTGGTCGTTGGGATTGGATGTATAATGAGTTGTTTGATAGTTTGATAGTACTTGCTTTGTAACTGCGACCTTATCCGTAATCTAGAAAAATGGAAATATGTTTTTCTCTGGGAACCGTTCACCAAATCTTTTTTTTTTAGAAGAGAGATATTGCTCATTTTTATCACCAATTTAACTTCATGTGTAGTGTAACTGTAATCAAACCAACTAGAATTCAACAGGTCTAATTCTTGGATCTGCTCTACAGTAATTAACTGTGTTCATACCGAGTGGTACTGAGTAAACTTTATTCAATCTCCTCCCTTTATCTGAAAAGTTCATCAATTCATTCCAATTCAGGAAACGAATTCCTTTCAACAAGAAACGATATCAATTGTCAATCAGAATCACCCAAACGAGCCGAAATAACAGTTTTCAAGCGGAATTATCATAAATAAGTAGGCGATCGGAAACGGCACTGGCGAGAGAATACATGAATAAGTAAGTCCCGAGTTTTCCATCCCAAAACAATTACACCGTACCCAGAGCTATCCCCTCCATTTAAGAGTAACTTCTTAGCTCTAATGACAACTAACTCCAGGGTGATGCTTCCAAATGCGGAGCGCTGTAGAAGGCACCGCTTTTTCAACAAAGAAACGGCATAATAGTCGTAATAATAATAATAACAGGCAGGTAGGCACCGGCCCACATTTTCCAGAGAAAAAGTGTGTAATTAAAAACGAAGTGAGGAGTATATTGTACCTCCCGGATGTCGAGTTGAGTTGAGAGGGCGTAGACGGCTGCGCTAGAAGGCGCGCCCTGACATTACGCATAAGTACGCCATTGCCTGGGTTTTCAAGGTTGCAATTAAACAAAGCACCCATTTTCCCTCGATAACCAATATGGATACTGTGACAAATTGAAGCGCTCGCCGAGAGAGGACCCACTTTTGGAACGGTCGCACGCTGATTCACTTCCGCGGAAGCGATGGGAAGACGCGATGGACCATAAAAGGGTTCCCGAGAGCCAGTCTGAAATGATGAAGTATAGACCGAATCCTCGGCCATTTCTCATCATTTCCGAACTCATTGACTTCTTGGAACGATATTCTTCATTAGTTGTGTCGTAAAGTATGAAGTATACATAGAGGTCGTAAACTAGGTAGTACAGAAAAAAATGCGTCGAACTCGAAAATTTGTATTTTTTTTATCGACCTAAAAATTTGATGAGGTTTGTGCTCAGCAGCTATTCGAAGAGTGTATGTACTTATTATTTACAATAAAGACGAATGCACTGTTTGTAGAGGTATTCAATGAAAGGAGGGTAAATTTGATATCAGAATTGAACTTTTTACCTCTGTAAATATAAAACATGTAGAAGAGAAGAAAAGAGGACAACGGAAAATAAATGGGGACCGTGGGAATAAAATTTGGTTCATAAGAAAAAAATTAAAGAGAGAGATAATTTTTGGAGAACACCACACACACAATCTACTAGCTTGAGAGAGCGTCATGTCACATTTTATGTTACAGTCGATTCCGCTTAATATGATCAACTTTGTCCAAGAATAGACTGATCACAATATCCGATTGATAACATTAACCGTGTTTACATTAAGTGGAGTCGACTGTATATCTATAAAACGATAAGTATTACTAATTATGACATTATATGGAGTGAACATTAATGTCCAAATCTAAATAGCGTTGGCTACTATCCTTTTAGTGTAAAGAAATTGAAGAGACACCCTTCGTTATCCCAGAAAATAAGTTTTCCACATAGCAGTCTGCTAAATGTAAGTGTCAGCTTCTCTTCTAAAGAAAAATTTTAAGATTAAATAGATTGAAAAGTAGCCTCTGAGGGGATATATTCCAGCACAAAGCAGTCATTATACGAGATGTCAAAAGAAATCGGTCGGATTAACCCGTCGATAAAAATCCAACCACCCACATTGAGTTTCAAGAGCGGTTCTCTTGTATAGCGAGTGTATGCAAGAATGAATGAAACTAGACACTTGAAATTTCAAGTGCTTATTCAAGATTAGCAGGCTTACACCAAGTGTTACTCGCAATGTAAAACTAACTTATTAAAGTTCACACCTCAGAAGTTGCTTTAGGATAGTTTCATAAATTCCAGCTTAAACCCCTACACGATCTTCTAAGTTTAACAAGACTATGAACAGTATCGTTTTTCTCCCTCCGGCATCCGACAGAAATGACACTTGGACATAATTTTCAATTGTTCCCAATGCTCCACGTGCCGGCGTGTGAGGAAAAAAAAGCCGTGTTCTGAAAGCTCTGTTAAGCACTTAATGCCTTAATAAATCAATGCTTGGCAAACTACTTGTGACTTTTTAAGGCAGCTGCTTTGTTCTTTTTGTTCCTGGAACAGGGCGACCAGAACGGCGCCCTGACGTCACAGATTGGAGGCCTATATCGCCGTGACGTAATCATAAGTGGTCCCGTGCGATAAAGTCCTGCTGGAAACTACTGTTTCAGCAATTACTTTGTTTTTCCACTCGACCGAGGTGTGTTGAACGGATTCTAAGCTCACACAAGCGGCTCTTTGCTTATATGTATGGAATGCACTCCATGTTGTCCACTTGGTGTAGCACATTCGGAGGGAACGAAACGCGATATGCCCCGTGATGAAGTGGCCTGATGGAATTTTCTCGAATTGGAAGGGTGGGGTTCGATCCCGATGCGAGATGTTCGAGAAAGTGCGCTGTTGGGAAAAGTAGCCAAGTGCAGGAGAACAAGAGGTGTTTTGAGTGAATAAGTGCTTAAAAACGCGAGATACATGTGTTAACGCAACAACCTACTTGTGGTGTCGTAATGTCTATCTCCACAAGAAAATGCCAATCCTTGTTAAAAGATCATGATTAGAGGCACTCTTATGGTTTCTTAGAAGCACGGATGGTGATCAATATGTACTATAATAGACTTTTATAGAAGAAAACTTAATTTTACTAATGATTCTTTTTTTTAAAAAATACATGGAAATGTGAATACATGAAAAGTGCTAAGAATTCCGCCTAAATATTCCTTGCGTTCCGAAGCTAACATTCATACAATATCAGTAAAAAGGGATCTTTGCTTTCATCTATGGTTACCACTGTTTGGTAGGCAGTGCTGAAATTGGAGGGGGACGCGGGGGGACGCCGTCCGGGCCGTGACGGGGGTTGGACCGTCCCCCGAAATATTTTTACCGTCCCCTTTCCCTAAAATATTTGCTTCCGCGAAAAAAAATTATAAATTTAAGGTAAAATTTAAATACGAAAGCAAAAAGAAGAAAAAAAGAAATTTTTCTGACCTAAATTCCCATTTGAATAAGTGTTCGGAATCGTCTATCAGCGTGCCAGCAGTCTCCCATTATCCCGATTCGCAAATATATTTGTATTCGGATTTTTAGGGTCAAATTTCCAAAAACTTTCTGGGGAGGACCCCCAGACCACCTTTAAGTATGTATTTTAATCTCTATTACACACGATTTGCTGCACAAAAAATGAGTTAAAACCCGGTTTTTAGAGTATAATTTCCAAAAATTAGTCATATTTTACCCTCCATCAATCATCTACTCTGTAAAAAGGTGAGTCTCCCCAAATATTTTTCTCCAATTTCAGCACTGTTGGTAGAGAACTTTAAATTTCAACATTCCAGTAATTTAGTTTGACCGAAACGCATTGCGGGCAAATATTTGGTTCTCTCTCTCTCCCTCCAACTCCCTCTTTCTTCACTACTTTAATCCTCCCCATTCCTCTCTCTAACTTAATCTTGCTCTTATTCCTATTCTTTCTTATCTTTCACACATAAAAAAACTTTCTCATCTCCTTTCACTATCTCATTCTCTTTTTCTCATTGAAAATTTCTCCCCTGATCTCTATTTTCGTATTCTCTTTACCACATTTAACCTTACCCATTCATCCTCTCTCTATCCATCAATTTATCTCCTTCATTCCAAGAAAATAGGGATTTAAAAAGAGAGCTATATAGATAACGCTAAGCATTTATTTTACAACAACGCCGAAGGGAATCTCAATGGACATTTCAAATTAAAATACTAACAGCAAATTTAATCAACAAATACTATTAATATCAATGATCCCATCTCTATTTACAGTAAGAAGAGTAAATAATCGGGCAGCATTCCTGAACGGACCAATCCAAAACACACCCGTCAACATTATTCCCCCAAAGCGACACACAATTAAAACAACCCCGCGACTCGATTTCGAAAAACAAGAGCATCACAACAAGCAAGGCGGAATGCCGCTTGCCCGTATAAACTTTCCCGCTCTGCCCTTTGGTCAAGCGAGTCCAATAAAACACAAAAAACAATGCCCGATCAGTTAGCTCGCTTTTTTGACGAGGGGTCAACGGCCGCCGCCGGGACAGTCGCCGAATAAGGCGACGCTTCTCTCTCTCTCTCTCTTGCTAATTTTTCCACCGGTCAGATGAAAACAAAAACCCGAACTAAATAAGAAAAGGAGCATCCAGTGAGTTACGACACTGAGAACGAGCCGTAATGCATCATAGATAAATTGAAAGAAAATATATTGCTAAATAAACTGTAAAAGATACTTTATCCACAGGTATTCTTTCCGTTTCACTTTGACTTAAACTGTTATAACTGAGCCTTTTAAACCTTTAAGCTCTATTCAACACTGTTTTAGATATTGATAAATTGATATATTGATATATTCTTTGCCATTCAATACTTTTAAGAATAAAGGATAATTTTGTAATTTTTCCATAATAATTTTAATTGGTAATTTTTCTTAGGGGATGTATGAAAGCTAATTTACAAAGTGAATTTTAATGCATGGATTTAATTGGTTACTAATGACTTTAAAGTTAGACTTTTCAACAAATGGAAATTCAAGTATAATTGGTAAAAGGTCTACGTTTTTGTTGGTCTATGTGTTATTTACTATTTCTATTTAAGTCACTATTTTGGACTAACTCCATGGAAATTTGTGTTCTTATTCTGAGATTACATCTGTCCCCAAAAGTAGTAACCTATAAAGTGCACTTTTCCGCTTCCAGAATGTTTTTAACGAACAAAATATTTTTCATACATAGAGTATTTTAGATTTAACGCCAATTTCATAAGTTTTGGGGAAAAATACACGAATAACTTTAAATAGACATAAAAATATATTATTTTGTGAAAAAGTCATCACAATAAAAGAGGAGAAAACATGAAAGGGGTCAAAAATAGTTTAACAAATACTGCATTTAGCAAAAAAGCTCTTCCAAATAAATTTTAAGATAGATTTTTATTGATGTTAAGATTAGTGTTGAATACTAACTCCAGTTAGTGCCTTATGTTATGCAGCCTCTCAATAGGTCTTACATAAGCAAAACAAAGAGTAACGTAAATAAGCAATTACTTATTCATAACTAAATTTGTTTTTTTAACGGCTTTTAAATTCTGACGTTTTCAAGCAATAACGACGTCCAGAAACGAGTAAGCAAAAATTTCACACTTAGAAAGAAAATTTGGGAGTAAAGATCATCGACCGCAGTATATCTGTTGTGAATGTGTGACAAAAGAGACTGCAAACACCCAGTAATCAAAAAATTTTCTCCAATGAATAGTAAAGAATCGCACTCACCCTGTTGTTTTCCAGAGCTTCGGCGGAATGGGCATCTTTGGTCCTAAAGCAGTTTTGGCATTTGGATTTGTTAAATACGTTAGGCGAAAATTTCCGGCAATCGGATTTTAACGTCGACATCGCTTCAGAGTCTGAAATGAAAAACAATACTTGTTAGAAAAGGAAAACACAGGAAGCAATTTTCAAAGAACGCACTTCCAATTATGAAGAACTTATTTCATCACTATTTCGTACAGTAAAAATAATATAAAGATATTTTCATTCAAAGGAAAATTTATAAAAAACGAGATCCGGATTCGACATTCATGAAAACTTTCAATGCTGATTATGAAATCTTAAAAATCACTATGAGCATAAGGGGCCATTCACAAATAACATGCCATAATTTTCAGGGGTTACATATCTCTCCCTGCCCGCAAGTGTCACGAATTATCGCACTTCAGTGACCTCCTCCCCATTGTGATATCACATAAAGTGAGCTTAAAATTAAATCACGAAATTTTACATAATCGTTTTTGTTACATTTGTTAGATCCAAACTATTTATTTAAGTGAAAAAGATGCCGTGTTCAATTGACGATATTGAAGATTAAGTAGTCATAGAGGTTTCAATAAAAACTTGAGAACTTCGCAAACAGTGAGGGAAAGGCACCAGTTTCAATTTCACAAGTAAATCAGGAAAAATACAGACAGTTACTCTCTTAAAATGGTTACTTTTCAATTAGTATTCAATTTTAATTATAATTAGAGTAACCAAAGAAAAATTTATGGAGAATTGCTAAAAAATGCGTTCTTTAAACACATTATAATGAAAAAATTGGTTAATATAATTAAAAAAAGTTATAATTGAATCGTGTTGTCCCACAAGATTTTATAATAAGTTTCTATTTGAATTTCAAAAAATAAAATTATCATTAAAATTTATATATTTTCCTTTAAAAATTTATAATGTTTAAACTTTAGATCAAAAATACTAATATTACCTATTAGTTGGAATTATTTATATAGATTTGGGATTTTTCTTAGAGATATTGGGAGAAAGAAGATCAAAGGGAAGAATGGGAGGGATGAAGAAGGGGGAGAAGGGGATTAAGAGGGATGAATAAGATGAGATGAATGAAAAGGATTAAGAGGGATGACGAAATGAGATGAAGGATAAAAAGTATGTAAGATATCCAGAGAATCAAGAGGGATGAGATATCAAGAGATATGACGGATGAAGAGAGTTACAATGCTTAAGAACTGATAAGAGAATTGATAGAATGAGAGAGATCCTGGGGGGGGATTGAATCATTGAAGATGAAAGAGGATGGAGTTGAGGGAAGGGATGAAGAGATGTTACATAAAAAGGATGAGGGAAGCTCAGAAGACAAATATTTAAAATAAGTAAGAGAAAAAGAAGAGGATTTATTAAGTTAAATTCATTTTAATTATAATTTTTTATGAAAGAAAGTTTAAAAGTTCATATTTGAAATACTATATTTTATTTTTGTAACCTCGATGTAGTAGTAGTAGTAATAACCTTTTTCTAATGCATAAATTATCTTAGCTATCTAAAAAGAATTAGCAGTTCATTTCGGCTTAAGATTGCACTTGGACCATTTGTAGCAGAAATAATTGCAAATAATTTAGGGTGATTGTAATCACCTCAAGTCTAACAACTTATAGTTATCAGCATGGATATTATTATAGCAACCCTTTTATCTCCTTCAAAGTACACTACTTCAAAAAAAATTTATTTAACGATAACTTTTCGGCAACTCTCACAGACCCACCCATGGTTCACGAACTAAACCTTCTTACTATAATTTCCCACCATGCAAAGCTTTCAATCAGTTTTTATGTATCTAACGTGCTTTTTTCATCTGGAACATAGTGAGTTGGTAAAATTATTTTCTTTACAGTCAGCAAAATGTGAAGTTCCACTCTCCAATATCCTCATTCCTATTTTTTTACGGTATACAAATTGTGCCAATTTGTAACAGTTTTAGTACTGCCCGTGCTTTAATTTTAACTAAAATACCAAATAATACGAAATAACACACACAACTCTAATCTTTAACATCAAATACAAATCACTCTTAGCATTTATTTTATTATATTAGCCAATATCAATCATTTAATTATTTTAAAACTAAAGTACCACACAACATGAACTAAGGGGCCATTCATTAACTACGTAAGGATGATTTTGGCAATTTTTGACCCCCCCTATCCCTATGTAAGGGTAAGTAAGATTTTTCAAACCCCTCCCCCCTATTCTTACGTAAGATTCCATTTCGTTTTTCAAAATAACAAAATGTTAGAAAAGGATCAGTTACACAAAGATTACAAAAATTTTTATTTTTCAATTTGTCGTCAGCATTTTTAAGTTTTTCTGGGGTTATTCAATAGTAATTTGATTAGAATAATTGGAATTTGTTTGAATTAACTTGGAAAATCTTACGTAAGAATAGGTTTGACCCCCCCCACCCCCCAAGTAAGGGTATGTAGAGATTTTTCCAACCCCCCTCCCCCTCGCGACCCTTACGTAATAAATGAATGGCCCCTAACAACATAAAAGGATAAAGTTCTAAAATGGTAACTAATTTCCTTAATAATTTCAAAACAATCTCCCCCCTAAATAAACTACATTTCATCGTCGATTTTTCCCGAAAGGGCCTGCGCTGACAGGTTACGAGCCACTAGGTCACGATAAGGCCTAATGAATAGTTGCATCCATCGGGTTGGAAGGATGCCGATGATTCGGAAGCGAGATCCCGTTCGGCAAGTGACCCGTTTCCGGCCGGCCTCCGATGTCACTGAAGCACATCGGCAGGGTGCACTCGCGAGACAATTCGGAAAGCAAAGGGTTGAGGGGTTCTTTCTCTCATTGCGTGATGCAGTGTGTGAAGAAGGGATCTTGGGAGAACAATCATGCATGGCCAACTTTTAAATGGTATAAAGGTTATTGGAGCTTATGTTATTGTTGGTGGGAGATGGAGAATGGGGCTCCAATGAATGGGAAAAAACCTTCCGTGTGTGGCGTTTACCATTTGAATGTGGTGGATAAAAGTTTGAGTGGGGAAAATGTAACTTCATTCATCCTTCAGACTTATCTAGTATTTGACAAAATAAGAGAAGAGGACGAAGCGGCACCTCCATTGCCAGCAAATGTCTGAGAGGGAAAAACACTCTAGTACTTTTCAAATCCCGTTTGGAAGTTTTTCAAGGACTATCATAAAAAGGGAAAAAAGCCATACCCAAAGGAACTACAACCGTTAACAACATTAATTAAATTGAATCAGTGAGAATGAAAACAGTATAAAAATCCATTCAGTTTTTGATGGGCTTCTATTGTTTTAATTATCACCAATTTAATTAACCTGACAGGAAAGTAATTATTTTTAGGACATTAAAACAGAAATAAGACCACGCGTTTTAAGCTCTTTAAAACTTGATTTTCCGATTAAAATTATTCAAAATTAAATTCAAGTACTTTCAAGAGTCAAGAGCCCTTAAAAACAAAAGTAAAGTCAAATACATTTGATCTGTGGGATTCCTGGAGTCTACTCTCCATATCCCTAACCATTGTGTCGTCGAAAACTTGACAATTCCAAAGAATATTTTCCCGTTTAACAACATTTCAAGCAACGTTTTAGATATTCTCTACTTAGAAAACTCGACAGTTGAAACCTTTTGACGTCTCTCTCTCTCTGACTTTTGATATTGAAAACATACCGTAGGATAAACGTTTAATTAGTAGTGAAATAATGAAAAAAAATAAATAAATAAGGACTGGTGGAATAGATTGGGTTCGAGATTAAGAATTTGTCAACTTTAATGCTAATGTATAAAGAAGAAGTAAGGATTATAATTAATGCCAATGTATAAAGTTATAAAGAAGAAATGTGAAGAGACAATGAGACGATGACCAAACTTTACACTTACTAGATAACTTTTTCAGGTTTACATTCACTCAATATCTTTTATAAGACCGGAGTATCAGTTGTTATCTTATAGCTTATGGCTGTAATCGGTCGATCTTTTGAATAATTTATAGAAAGCAGGAAAACGTCCCAACACCTTCCTCGACGTAAACGGATTTTACAATACCGCACGAACATGGTAAAAATACCACGCACAATCCGATGCATGACGAACGGCTAAAATCCCCCCTCCCTCCCCTGTAATAATCCCCATAGAGGCAGTGAAGCAACAGTTATGGACCGCGCCGTTGTTGGTGGAAAAATAAAAAGAAGGTAGTATTCGCTCAAGCACAATGCCTCCTCCTCCTCCTCCGACTTTCTTTCTCGGAGAGTTGGACAAGCCAAGTGTGACTAAGGCGACCGGCAAGGCATTTGACCATAAAGCTGCTTTGTGCGAGCTCTGATTCCCTTCGAATAATACAGACATGGCAGAGGCAGACATAAAAAAAAGACGCAACGTTATGTAGGAAATGCTCTTTTTCAGAGTGTGAAATTGTATGGAAAATTTAACCCAGAGAGAGGTCTATAGGTTCTGAAACTTTTTTCCTCATCGGTATCAAACTGTGTTATTTTTTTTTACTTTTCGGGGTATTTTTTAAATGTCTAGAAAACTTTTTAGGTATTATATCCCAATTCAACATAGATTCGTACACCTAATTCCTTTAGGGCATTTCATTCGATAAATTTTAATACTGAAAAATCCTTAAAATCTAATTTCTCCAGAGCATCTTATTAGATGAACTTGTTACCGTTATTTTGAAAGGACTACTGTTACGATTTAGGGTTAAAGGATTAAATTTGCAAAATATCACCATACTTATAGAGCACTAAATAGTTAAATAGCAGTATTAGATAAATAATTCTATTTTCACATAATTAACATATTTAGAAAAAATATGCCAAGCAATATTAAACTAATTTGACAAGTAAACTGTTAACAACTTTCAAATATTTTAAGAGTATTCATCCAAAATTAAATCACACATAGGGTGTAAAAATTAAGAAAAGAGAAAACCTTTAACAAAATTATAACTCTTACACAACTGTAATCAAGCAAGTTAAGTTTTTGCAATTTTTAAAATCCATCTTGCTGTATTTTCCTCGCCTCACAAGTACTTATAAATCATTTTGCACAAATGTTGTATAGTGGCAAAACAAACTAAAAATTATATTTTTTAGTGAAATACGTTTTTTTTCCTGACATAGAAAACTTATTAAAGAACCTATACAATGAGCGAGATTAGACACGTAATTTTTTATTTAAAATATAAAATAGAATTAAATACTAATTTCAAATCATTTTTGAGGTATGCCATCAACATACAGCAGTGTGGTCCAACCTTTAGTTACCCGAGGGCCAATTTAACTTTTTAAAGGGAGTGGAGTGCCACAGACAATCAAAATCGAAAATTACACATCTCTAGTTTATATAACACAGGCAAGTCAAGCTTATTTCAACACTGGAACATTTATTTCGACTATGATTAGATTGGTTTCATTTAAGGATTTTCTCACTTTAAATAGGCAATGCAAAAATATTGGCTGGGTCATTAAAACTATTCTTATGTATGCAAGTGATATAGTTGGTGCGATATTTTAAAAACTATTTTCTTGATGTTCATATTTATTAAATTTAATTTAAATAAAAAATATTTCTTGCTTAATCGAATTGAAAATATGTTGTTAAAAGAATAATTAATCCAAAGTAAAGAGAAAAACCTTTCTTAGAAATTAGGCCATTCACAATGTTTTGAAAATGAAAGAGCAAGAAGTGTTTTTTAAGTTAACTGGTAAAAAAAGGTTAGAATAGGTTGGGTGGTTTTTTTTTCTCAAGAGGTTAGAAAGAAATTCAAAACTGAGTTGTAAACACATAGATAGATATAAAACAACTGTCGCCCTGCAATGAACATTTATGAAATAATACTTATAGATTAAACTTTAATTACAACTCACGGCATCTACTGATTTTATAACTCCTTTCGATTTGATGTGTACTTTTTAAAAGAAACTAATAAGTTATTGAAACGGTATAGCCATAAGTGAAGATAAAATATAATTTATAAACTATTGCCTTATAAACTATAATGATGGGGTTTTAATGTCCCTTTTAAATTTTAAGTCAAGAAAACTCCTAAGGGGGTTCAGGGGTTCTCCCCTGAAATTTTTTTTTGAAAATTAGACCTAAAAAAGCAGATTTTTAGCTGATTTCTGTAATAAAAAGTGATATGTGGATTATATTCTATGAAGTTTGAATAAGCTTTTAATTTTGTGGTCGAGTGCCCTGAAAAATCTCTTCGAGGGCCGCATGCGGGCCGTGGGTTGGACCACACTGTTCTATATAGTTAGAACACGAATTTAATTTTGAGGCCGAGTGCCACGAATATTTCTTCGAGTGCCACTTGTAGCCCGCGTGCCACGGGTTGGACCACACTGACATACAGCATTCTCTCCACACATCTAAGTTCCAGGACCTCACAAAATTTCGAAATACCTATTTTTTAAAAAAAAAAATCAAATCGACAAACCCAACTCACACGCCATCCAAATCCAATCGACATCAGTAAATAAATCCTTTCGACAAAAAGACCAACTAACACAGAAGCCGATAACAAATGTCCCGAAAAGCATCAGACAAACGGAACACATTCATCCCACACTTTCACAATAACCGCCCGTCCCAGACTGCACGGCGTTGCACCGCCGCCGTCACCCCACACTGGGCCCATTGAGGAAAAACTGTCACCCGCCCGAGCCATCGCAGATAAGTAATGCCCTCGCAAGTTGAGATTTCGCTTTCGAAAGAAGTCCAGAGATTAAATTGAAAATGGATTCCCGAGATTGAAGAGAAGGAGCTGTTAAATGCCATTAAAGAGAGAAGCGAGATAACCTTTAATATGTGGGGTGGTGCTTTTTATAAGGTTTGGTGAAAAGGATTTGTTCTAAACCTTTTTATAGAGTGCTGGGGAGTTTAATCCATGTATACAAATATAGTTGCATAGATATAAATAAAAAATATATTAGTGATCTTTCTTGAACTCGGTGTTTTCTACGAGTATTTCCCCTTTATATAGAACGACACAATTTTTCAAAATATGTAAATATTTTAACTGGTATTGAAATGTATTTGGGGGGGGGAAGTTAGCCAATAAAAAATTGATTGTACTTGTGTTTCCTAAGTATTTTTTTAAGAATATGATCCAATAAGTAATTAACTGTAATTGTGTTTTATTTTGTATTTTTTAAGGATATGATCCTACGATCCTACTCTAATAAAAGTCAATTACAAATAATAATACAAAAATTTAGTTAATCATTGGAAGGATATTCATTGGAAGGATATTTATTCATTGATACATAAAACGTATATTAATAAAAATATGTTCGTTATATAGGGTTATTTTTAAACAAAGTTATGATAAAATAAAACAGTAAAATGTTTAAATTTTAAAAAAGTTAAACCAGAAAACTTAAATAAATTATTTTTAAATATTGAGCTATGTTTTAAAATAAATTATTATTTTATACTATATTTTCTTTCGTTTTTATTTTCTTTACATTTAATAAAATATGCAAAACTCAAACTGAAGCCCATTAAAATGTTTCATTTTTTTTAAACAGCTTTGCACATTCTTAATCCTAATGAAGTTTCTATATTTGAGCTTGCAAAATTTTCACTAACGTTATCTCAACTAACAAAAACTATTAAATTCGACATATAGGTAGGTTTCATAGCGTTTAACTGTATCTTAGTTTGAGACGGGGAATTCCTTATTTTAAATAATTTTTACCTCTTCATAGTAAATGACTGTATCAGAGAAACCATCCCTATCAAAATCACCCACATTTGTCACTTTTTCGTTTATTTTAATTTTTAATATTTAAATAAGTATAACAAATTAAACATTGAAAAGAATGGTAAAACCTATGGAATTGTTATTCTTAAAATCTTAAATACTCATTCTACAAAGGACTTCTGTATGTCTTATTTATTCATTATACTTTTATTTTCTTAGTTTGTATATTTTAGCTGTCTAAATTTTCACTACCGTTATATAAACCAACAAAATCTATTAAGTTCGATAGGTAGGGGAAGGTAACTTCGGGTTCCAACTATACCTTAATTTGGGTCACGGAATTCTTTATTTTATAGTATCCTTTCACACATCCAAAATCTCCTCATTATTTTTTCTAAATTTTAATTTTTAATAATCAAATAAGCATAAAAGTGAAACATTAAAAAGAGGATGACAAAACCTATGGGATTAGTTGCTCTTGGAATCTTAAATACACGCCCTACAAAGGACGTTCATCCAAACCCTTCGCCCACACACGGATGTCCACTGGGTTTAATTAAATCGGAGACACAGGGCTCTCTGTACAACAGGGAAGCAGAATAGATTAACACTTGACGAAGAGAAGTCGTGAATTCATTTCAACGCGAACGACAAAAAAGAAATTTATTCGAAGAATAAATCTTAATTGGTGCGGTCAAGAATTATTTTGCTTTGCAGGAGACAGTCTTCAAGCCATTCATGAAAGTTGGTTTTACTTTTGTGGAGCCCGGAGGCTACGGGCTAACTTCATCGTTAACTTTTGGTTTTTTTCTGGAGATCACGAAGGAACGATGGTAAAAAATAACCACACACAGAGATATTTTCTTCGGAAGTAAAACTAGCAGCGATCGGAGCAAGCTATTGCGTGTTAGGTAACTGTAATTTGCACAGCACGATTTAGAAATTTTTTTTTACTCTTATAGTATAATTGTGGAGGAAAATACCCGTGTTTTGGAAGCCAAATTTTGTAAAGTATGTTTTTTTTAGGGTTTCGGAGAAATAGTACTTTTAAATTCAACTGGAAAAAGTTAATTTCAGAACCTTAATAGTTTTTTGTAAGTTATTACACGTGAAAGGGAGATTAAGAAACGCTAATAACATATTTTTGAAAGATTCAATCAAACCAAAAGCATAAGGTTTTCACGCATGAAAAGATTATAGATTCGTGATTGAAAATGAAATTTACCAAAACAGAGTAAAAGACAGCTAATAGTTGTTTACTTTAGCTTCTCTGAGACCGATAACAAAATATATTTCAAAGGATAAAGGACTTTAAAATTCAAGGAAATATGAGATAGTTTATTTCGCATCTAGGGTATCTTTTTCCCACTCTTTTCATCAAATAATTTTTTCCACTAACAGAAAATTTTATTGTTTAGAACCAAGTGAAATTTGATATTCATACGAAAAACTAGTAAAAGATATAGAAAAATATCTTTTCACCCTCTGAAAAAATATGCTAATTGATGGCTAACAAAGGTTTTTCCTTCGTTTCACAAGAGAGCGAAATTTCCAATTCAAATCTCACTACACTTCTATTAAGAAAATTAACATTAATTAACTTTATATAACTGCTCAATTTCTGGGGTTTCAGTAAAAGATAATTAATAATTTTGATTGTTCCTTTGTTTTTATTTGGAGGTACAGCAATCCCATAGTATCACTTGATCCCAAAAGAAATAATTTGTTTAAATTGTCAATGTAAAGTCACCCCAAGAATATTCGACTATATTCAGCAAGAAGACAACTGATACATTTCTGGCCATTTTTAATAAGTCTCAGGAGAAGGAGGAGGCACAGCGAATCAAACGATAAATTGTTTAAATTACGGTTTCCCTTGAATACGGAGCAACGCACTTATGTGGGCAGCGGAACTCGAGCCTTTCCTATTTCTGTCTGGTAAAAACAAAGGATAAAAGAGCAAGAGTGCCTGTTACAGTGGGTCCAAGGATTAACATGGTGGTGGACAAGGCAAGTCGATGCCAGTGGGAGAGACTGCATGGAATGCCAGTAAATAACAGATGCAGAGGCTAGCTGCTCTACAGCTCTTTAGCATCCGTAGATGTAGAGCTAACTGATCGGGTAGTAAAGGTTAGCAAAACAGTAAAAAGTCTACTATTCCATTTTTATAAATTATGGTTATCATTTTGTTTTATCAATTAAAGTTAAAATGTAATGTGTAAAAATTAGTATCTTCATAGATACTGTAGTTATAAGTGATTTAATTAGTGTTCGGCAACTAGTGGTCAAAAAGTAGTTAACTACCAACTACTAACTAGTCTGGGAAAATCTAGTTGCAACTAGTAGTTAACTATTTTTTCCTGGGACTAGTTGCAACTAGTAGTTAACTATTTCCCAAAGTAGTTAACTACTAGTTAACTAGTATATTTAATTTCATAACCTATTTTTTGCCCAAATTCTAATACATCTTTCTTATCTATATCACAAAAAACTTTATGCTTCGCTCAAAACGGCGCTTTATTTCTGGTTATGGTATTTAAGTACTCTACCATGACATTGGAGTTATAAATAGCAGTGTAATTTTTGCATATTTTGATAAAAATTTTAAATATTTTTGAAATTTTAAACAAAATTTTTTTTTAAAGTAGTTGAAAATTTGAAAGTAGTTTCAACTAGTAGTTATTAAAAAAAGTAGTTCAACTACTAGTTAAACTAGTTTAAACCAAAAGTAGTTAAACTACTAGTTAACTACTAGTTGATCGGTAGTTAACTACTAGTTGCAACTAGTTCTAGTTAACTAGTGCCGAACACTAGATTTAATGGTACTCCATCAAAAACTGGTCCTCATTCTTCCCTCCCCCAAATTGAAGTACTATATTTCATGAATTACAAGCGAATAATAAGGTTTAAGAAGATAACAAGTTCTTATATAAAATTCAAGTTTTGCGAAAATCAGGTGGGAGGTGACCTTTGAAGTATAAGTGGTATATTTTGTTAATACTATGACCACTAAATTTTTCCAGCAACTTCTGAACTCTATTTAGAATACAGAACAACAATTTAAAAATAAAGTTTCATGCTAAAAGTCGTTGGATTTCTTTCTTAAAACTTTCAAAAGGGCAAAAATCGTATAAAAGTTAAGTTATAGTTTTGCTTTTTTTACAACACAAACGTGAGAAACAGGAAGAAGAATGCATTAAACTCATTGATTATGTTTATGCTTAGTTCAGAACTCGAGCTTCAATGGTTTAAGTTTTTTAGAATTACAGTAAACTCAAAAACTAACGTCTTTGTGAAGGTATAATAACAATAGACGAAGGGAAGAAATGAAATTATAGAAGGAACTTGCGTGCTAGTAGCTGGCCAACCCACTCGCTCCAAATAAATAAGAGAGTGGTTATTAAAATTAAAGGCCGCGAACTTTCTTAAATAAATTGGGTGGTAGAGGAAGAGTTTTATATCGTCTCCGAAAAGTGATTGATTAATATTAGTGTTCAGTATCAAGTTTAATTTTTAGAAGGTCTCGGGGTTGGGTGACTGCTAATGAAAGCTGCCTACGCTGTTTTTAATTAAAGTTCAATATCGTTTTCTCGCTTCTGACACCGATGAGAAACGTTGTGGTGAAGTTATTAAATGCGTTGGTGTGGTTTTTAAAAAGGAGTGAACATCATCCTTCAAGGAGAATTCTCAAGAGTGTTTTTGAGTCTGGCGGAATGATTTTTCAATTTAAATAATCGGATGCTTATCTCATGAAGTGTACTTTTAATAGTAAGAGAAAAAGTACGGCTTAATAAAAAATCAGGAAAAAAAGTCGCTGAAAAATTTGTGAAACACTTTTGCAACGCTCAGTAAACTCAATAATAAACACTTCTAATTAAAAGCGTTTTGATTGGTGTGATAGTATTGCGATTATTTTGCGATTGTGTTGTGTGAGAAAAGAAAGTGTTGTAAAAGTGTTACTAAACATTTCTGGAACAGAAAATGTGTTCTTATAGTGTTTCGATCCAAATTCAAGAACACTTTCATATTCTAAACATACTATTTTACAACACTATTTTTAGAACACATTGCTAAAACTTGTCAAACATATTAAGGACACTATCACAGCACCAATAAGGTGTTAAATACAAGGTGTTAAGTAAAGGTGTTAAGTAAGGTGTTAAGTAAAATATTGTCAATTTGAGGACAAAAAAGGTGTTATTTTTGTGTGGAGTGTTTGCAGTGCTGGGTAGTTTTAAAATGCGAAAAAGTCTAATCAGATTAAGGTATTTATACCAGAGACAGATGAGAAAATATTTGTATCATAATATTTATGTATGAAAATTCAAATTAATAAAAAGTTATTATAATCTTAAGTATGAGTAAACTGTACAAAACTGAAATAATTTGTGAAGTAAACAGAAAAAGATTGAAAATACCTGACCAGTAAATCAATGTATGACTTAATTTTAGCGCTATTTAATGAGTTAAGCTTGGGCGAGAAAGAGAAGCCATGGGGAGTGGTGGAAATGCTGCCCAGAATGCTAATGATAGATTCTTTACCATTAAGATAGATAGAATTATGAAATAGTTGGGAGCTAAGCTCTACCCCCTCCACCTTCGTAATTCTGTTTATGAGGCAATGAGAGATAGATATTGAAATTAGAAAGGGGGAAAACATTCACATGATAGTAGGATTCAATTTAGAGCATTTTGCTTCATAGGCTTGAAATTCCTGCATACGAACTTGGAAATTTAGTGCGGATGAAAGATAAGAAAGAAGATACGAAAAGGGAGGGACCACACTATTACAAATAAAAAGGATTTCATTCCTACGGTAATCGGAAAATCTCAACCACAACATACACTTGAGAAATTTAAAGTAGCTATCTGACCTCAAATATTTGACTAATTTAAACTAATCTAGAAACTTTTTACCACATCGTTTCCTAATGATCTTGTTTACCCTATTATTCATTCCATAAACCTACCTCAATGAAGTGTTTTAAAAAATAATTGAAAAATCAATAAAAACTTAATAAATATTTCATGTATAAAATTTTAAATTTAAGAAATGCTATTAAAAACACCGAAAGGAATGTATACTTTATACTACAATTAGTCTGTGCGACATAAACATGAAAAGGCGTACCTAGCCTGTAGATCGTTGTTAGGAAACCTGTGATATAGTATATTCTACATTTAGACAAAATCTGATGATTTTTTTTTAAGTTTTTATATGGGGATAATTGTATTAATTTCATATTAGTAAGATTTTTCACTGGACCAATATTATGATTTTACAGTATATGAACATCGTATCGTACTTTTTAACTTGAAACTACAATATTTAATCCATGATATATATATCAGATTTATCACTTTTCATTCTCATAAAGGTGGTTTTCTAAGAAGTTACAGGGGATTAAAATCCCTGTAACAGCTATGTTCCATTGTTCCAATCAAACATAAAAGTTGCAGTTAAAAAATAATGCTTCTAAACGCTTTTTTCTTTTCGTTATTTTGGAGACCCCTCCACCCTCCTCCGGAATTGGAATGCTGGACCGAAATTCGCTCATCCATAAAACTAAAAACATCGCCCGACGTTATTCGATGTTTAAGAAACACTTTGCATGGGAAGAAGCACATCGGAGTGTTTTTATTCACTCACAGGAGCCTCGATGAAATTACATATCATTACAAGGTGATAAACTGCACAAGACCGTTCCTCTTTTAATCGGCATCAAGAGGCATAACCATGGCGATGCCGATTGGTCCCAAAAGTGTAATTTAGATGGATGCGGGCTGCGTCTAACTAATTATTGACCCAGTTGAAGATTAATTTATAACCGTGCGGTGGCATTAAAGGAGGATTTAGAAGCTAATCGCAGCCTTGGAAGACGTAACATTGCGAAATTACGGCTCGGTTATGGGCCCCGACTGCCTGGTGTCAGCCGAATTGGAATGATTGCCTCTGAGACGCGGTTAGGATCGTTTAAATCATTTCTCTGCACACTTGAGATAAAAATCACGGGTATCAAAATTTCTGTTAACAAGAGAGATGGTTAAGTACCTACCAAGAGATAAGTCGGTTATCTCTACTTGTAATTAGAACATTTTGAGGGAATAATTACTACCTTTTGGATACGAGCAGCAAAAATAAAGAGGTTCAAAGGCTTTTTTTAAATGGGAAATGAAGCCGTGCCGACTGGTGAACGTGCTTTTAACTCGCAATTAGGAGAGATTCACACACACACAGAACCTGTTTCGTTTTTCAGGAAATACTTAAAATTGGTTTGCATCCATTTGTATTGCTTGTGAACTTGAAATGCGACTTTGTGTAGTATTCTATTTTCTTGCTAATTGGGGCTTTCTTGCTAATACATAGAATTCGAAAGAGATGGTTTAACAACATGAGTTTTTCTTTGAAAAAAACTTTACTTTAACTTTATTTATTGTGTATAGTTTCACAATTTCGTGATTTTAAAGCTAAATATTAATAATAAATTACCCCTTTTGACAATAAATACAATTATTCTTATTTTAACTATTTGTTTCAATAACATCACATATGTATCAAACAATTAATAAAATTAGTTTTGTGTTTAACATTTTAAAACTTTTATAACAAGAAACTTGATGAAATAAGACACTAATGTCTTCGTGAGACTATTTCTTAATAGAAATAATTTTCTTTTTCTTTTTAGAATTATAATTAAGACATTGTAGAAATAGAATAGGAACTATAGTTTTAGATCGCGAATAGAGCTTGAATGAAGAACAAAAATATTCTTTAAGTAAAAACAAAAACTGCTTTATATATAAAAACTAAATGGTCACTTTAAATATAAAATAGAGATGGACAAAACAAATATTTTTAGTTAATACATATATCTAACTATCAATAACACGTTTTGAATACAAAATTTGAAATTATTTAAAATGCTCGAAACATTTTGAAAAGATTACTTCCTAAAATAAATGTAAAAAGAAATAAAAATATACAATATTGCGAGAAAAATATTTTTTAGACACAGATATTCACGATACAACCGAATAAAATTCTACACGCGAATGACTAAAAATTAATGAGGGAAATCATTCAAAGAAAAAACATGAAACTTCCGACATTTTAATAGTTTGCACAAGCTTTGTATTTCAAGAAAATTTTCCGAGATCTACAATGTATTTGTTGGTTATTTTTATATCGTTGAAATCTAATAAACGGGAACTTAAAGGAGCTAAAACGATCTTCCGCATTTACAAGGTGACAAGATTGTTCAAAAAACCACAAACTCGGTAATAGAGTTTTTCGCACTATGAAAAAACGTGTGGTTTATTAAACCACCTAATTTCTCGACTGAATGCAAGAGTTTTCGTGGTAACTTCAATGAGATTCTACTACACATTAATTACTATGATGAATAGGAAGTCAGCTATTAATACATTCTTGTTACAAGTTTTTCTCATTTAGACTACAAGCACATGTATCGACATTCAAAATTCTTAAAATTACAAGTTTATATGTTGAATACACATAATTTTAAACTGTAGGGTAAAAGAGAAAACCGAATTCATAATTTTATTAGGAGTTATTTAGAAAACTCATTATTTTAGTTTTATGCAGATTTCTAACAGTAGTACAAAAAATCTGATTTTGAAAGCCATAAAACATCAATTTTCATATTAATATATTCATTGATTTTACCATTTTTACCCAAATCCAAATTGACCATTTTTGTCATATCTAATGAAGGGCGATTCTGATACATTTAGGAGCTAATACTTAGGTTTCCGATACTTTTAGGAATCGAATATTTTCTTTCGGGTGTGTAAAAGTAACTGAACTTTAATTATTATTAATACAGGAAGTATATTAGAAACATGAAAGAAGTTGATAATGAAGTATCAGACACTCAAAGATATTTTTCACCACAGTATTAGGGTAGGGCAAAACAAAACATTTGTAATCAACTCATCAGTAACTCAGGTAAATAAACCCATCCCATTTCCCTCCCGAATAGTTCGCAATAAAAGAGCATGTTACTGATGTCGCAATAAGCTCTACTGAGAAATCAGTTTAATAAAAACTCTCATCTCTTTCGTGAGGTCAGTAAGGTTGCAGAGGCAATGGGGTCGGTAAGAAAGCGTCTGTGATACTAATATTTCGCAGACAGGAGCAACGAGACATCAACGGAACGACTTCTAGGAAAAGAAAATGGTTGGTGAAAATGACACTGTCAAATAATGGTCGCGAGGAGATACCCCGGAGGCTGGAGCACTTGACAGTTGGACACTGAGATAAGTTCGCGCTCGGTGGTCGCTAATAGAAATGTACGCATCGCCTACGATTCAAATTAAAGAATAGGCAGAAAATTTTAAACTTACAGCAAAAAGCATGGAAATAAACATACAAATTATGTTTAAGTTCTATAAATATGATCAAGCCATTTGGAGTGTTACCTCTTAAGTAGAGTTTAGAGAAGTGAATCATCCCTACTAAAGATAATTTAGAATCCAGGAAATTTCAAACATACTGTTGAAACACTTACAACATCCTTTTTCTGTGACTCGATAAATCTTAGATTTTTCCCAAAATTAAAAGGATTAAAGAAATTTTGTTGAAAAGATTTAGTATTTTTTCTAAATCTTTACGGATTTGCAGAAGAATTGGACAATATAAAAATGATGAACTTAGTTCACCAGTTACAAATATAAATGAAAGAGCAGACTAAAATGTTTTATGAAAACCTGCAGCTCAAAATTAATATAGAAGTTTTAATGAAATTATAATCCACTAACTTGCATTTTTTGCATAATACGGGATAATATTTTCTACCATTTAATTATTTTACTCTTTATTTAGACTTACTTTTACTATTATTTATTATTTTATTTATTTAAGCTACTACATATTTTAATAATATCTATCAAACAAGATATTATACTTTTCGATAGAACTTGTGTTTTGGTACACATTGTATACCTATACTTTAATATTCAGTCTCTCCCTGCTGCAGAAATATTTTTCTCTTTCTACATTTTATGAATTTCCTTCATTTATAAAGCGTTTTTACTTTCTAAACTGTAGGGAGAAGTATTTTTTTTTTTGTATTTTAAAAAAAAATCGAGGCTATTCAGTATAGTGAGACCAGTATAGTTTGAAGATAGGAAAAGTCTGATACTCTCTTACAATTTTTACATAGTTTGTTGCATATAATAGTTACATAGTTTTTACATAATTATTAATTATAATAATTAGAATTTCACATAGTTTTCATTGTTCTAGTGAACCGTCTTAATATATGAAAGATACCCCACTAAAAATAATCTGAAGAAATTCTTAAGAAAAAGCCACTTTCTACAGAAATTCTTAAGTTTTTTAGCAGATTTACCACTACCTTTAAATTGTCTTCAGAATTTTTGAAGAAAATTTGCAGACATTTTAAAGACATGTTGTATCTTTAAACTGTCTTCAGAATTTTTGAAGACAATTCACAGACATTTCAAAGACCTGTTGTTTCTTTATATAATCTGCAGAAATATTGAAGGCAATTAATTATAAAGACATTTTTCTAAATGATCAAAATCTTCAAATTTTCTTCCCCTCCCCCTCGGGACCCTTACGTAATTAATGAATGGCCCCTTATATATGTGGTCTTATAATTAACTAAAAATTAAGTTATGTAATGATTTTCTGCAATTTATCTGATTGCAATATATTGATGATATTTTCTGCAAAATATTTGAATCTTTAAATATTCTTTAGAAAGAATATACCAAGCCTGGAATTTATTGAAATATTCCAGGTTTGTGGATCACTTCTTTCTGAAGAATATTTGAAGATTTAAATATTTTGGAGAAAATCTTCAGAAAAAAAAATCTGCAGAATATCTGCAGTTATTTGAACATCTTCATTCTGAAGAAAATCTTAAGAAAACATAATCTTAAGATTTTCTTCAGAATGAAGATGTTCAAATAACTGCAGATATTCTGCAGATTTTTTTTAAAGAAAAAGTGAAGATTTTTTTCAGTAGGGATAGCTTTGACTATTTAAGAATGAACGGATAAAACATGTTTCATCATAAGTATTCAAGAAAGATTAAAATTTTAAATAAAAACACCGATAAAATCTTAGGTCCTTTTTGACAACCTAGGTAGATATGACGGATGTTCATCAACTGCATTCTTGATCCGTTTGTCACTAAATGCACCTTACGATGCACTTTAAATTCTCCCACAAAAAAGTATTCCATGGCACAAAAGAACGCACCAACTCCTACTAAACTATTTTTTTCTGGGTACAAAAAAAAAAATATACTGGAGGATATTTGGGGGCGACATATTTTCCCTCTGTATCCCCCATGCGTAATCGGAGGGGGAGAGAGTACAATAGGTCAGTGTTATATCGATACATGTGCGATACACCCCCTGCATAAAAATGAAACCACCTGCAGTCATAACTCGTAGGGGGTGTCTTGACTATGGGCTCAGGAATCTTTAAGGAGGAATGTTCTCCTAAGAAAAGGTGGATGAACTTCTATGAATTAAGGGTTAGAACTTTTGGATTTTTTTTTTGTTCTAATGGCTGGATAGAAGTGGGATGATGTACAAGTATATTTATGTGAATTTATTTATATATTTGTATATTTAATTTTTATTTATTTGTGTATTTGTATATTAAGTATATTTGGGTGAATCTCACGAAATGTAAAAATTCGAGTGTACAATTTTTGAGACTTGAATCTTCTGAATCTTTTACATTTTGACCGTTCCTAGATAGTAAATATCCTTCAGTGATAGGACGTTTAAATAAAAATAATAAAAGTTATTTATTTTTTATTAAAGTATGAATGGATTTTTTCATATTATATAGCGTCAAAAAAATTCAATTTAATTATTGGAGAAAAAAGAATGTCTCGAAATTTTATCAAGTTTACAACAGAGAAATAGTAAAAGATGTATTATTGTGATAAAATAAACATTTAGAAACATATTTTTCATAGATGAAAAAACAAAATCTAATGATGTCTGTTCGTTAGACCTGGTGTAAAAGTCTAAATTTATCCACCCGTTAGTAACCTACACTTAAAACTTAAAATTTTGATGAAAATCAAGTTAAATCAACTCCTAAAGATATTAGTAGGGTAGAAAATAAAATAAGGCAGTTCTACACAAGATGAGTTTTGATATTTCATTAATTATATCTAAGAACTTTAAAAGGTTATTTCAAGTCACAAATTTATTTAAAGATAAAACTTTTATATCAGTGATGATAATATCGGTAAAAAGGGAAATTTTCGTTAACTAATAGATTTTAGAAAATAAGATTTTTAAATGAAATAATCAGTTTCAAAGAAAATTTTTCATAGAAAATTTTTCATATATATAAATTTCTTCAACATGTGGTTATTCATTTATAAAATTTTAAAATATCATAGCTGTTGTTTTTTTAATAAATTGGTAATTTTTCTAAATGTACAGTAACAGTTAATGAGATAAATTTTGCTCTCTTAAATTGTCCCTTTTCAATAAAATATTAATTTCATACAGTTTGAATAGATGAAATAATTTAATTTAATTAATTAATAATTATGAATTTCATAATAAATTTCAAACATACGAAACGTTTATAAAATATATAAAAAGTAATTAATATGAGCTCCGGTGCATATTAAAAACATAATTTATTATCTAATATTTTTAAAATTGTTTACGTTTACGATATACATATCGTAAAATTTAAGGAGGTGCTGTACAGATTCTTGTCAATTTTATAAAAAGAAATATAGACCAAAATAAGTTTTTGTATAAAATAAGAATTGGAGGTAAAACTATAAATCTAATTAGACTTTTTATATGTGTTAGCTTTTTCATTTTTACATTTGGGATTCAAACTAAGCAAAAATGTAATTAATTTTCGAATTTTATCCAGTGGATGATTGACCCCATTGACATTCATTGAATTGATTAAGTCAATTTAATTTCGTTCTACTTTATTATTTAATATCTTTGTCTTTCTTTTTAATATGTGTGCATTAAGTTCAGATAAAATAAAATTTATTTTTACTACTTTTAATCAGTTTTAACTTCTTGCTATAAGTTTTAAGAAGTAAATAAATTTGACACTTTTCAAACCCTACAAACTTTTTGGATATAGTACCTACTACTCATATTTTCCAAATTATGTACTTGTTCTGTACTCTAAATAAGATTCTGAAGTTCCACGAAATGTTTAATGGTTATGGAATAAAAACTCTACTATTTATGCAGTTTCTTCAAAACTTGGTTTTTGGAGGGATAGGAGGTAGTTTTAGTCTTTTTATATGGTCGGAAGCGAAAAATTTCCGAGCTACCTTAATTGAGCACTGGATAATTCCATTCTGATAATTCTGAAAACGTAGGGTCCTCGGGCCGCTTGAGGCCGGGCAAGTAATGAACGGTTTTAAATTTTTAAAAATATTTGAGGATATTTCAACAAAAATCTAATTTTGTAGATCTTTAAATTAAAATGTTTTAAACATAATTTCACCGATCTATAAATGAAAAAGCAACTTTTAAGAGTTAAATAAAAACCTTTAAAAATATTGATGGGAATCATAATAAACATTGAAAATACATGTGGTAGTATGTTTAGATTATAATTTCCCTCATATCATGAACAAACAATTGAAAATTTAGATTGATATTTTAGTCCACGTCAAGTTATGATAGCAAAATTCGGCTAACATAAAACATAGTTGTGCAGGAATGCGATAAATATATAGTACTATACGCAAAACTTAACTAATATTAATACTTATTATTCATTTAACAAATTAACTTAATTATTAATTAACAAAAATTTTATTATAACAGGATAATATCTTTTAATATTTAAAAGATATATACGAGTAGATTAGATACTGTGAGAAACAAGTTTATAGGAATTTTTAAATTCCAATAATTACACCTTTGGAAAACTTTTATTAATACCGCACAGGGGGCATTAAAATAGTTTAAGATAAAAACTTCGATTCCACTTACCCGTTTTATCCGAACCGGTCAGTATCACTAATACGAAAATAAAATAGAAGCACCAAATCCCCTCACATCACACGGAAAAGCAAGAATATTTCTTTCGCAATACGGACACAAGCGTCACACCTAGCGTCTTCGCAAAGACATAACATAAACACATTCATCGCAGTCGGGCGCGTGACAGAATTCAGCTAAAAAACCTCAGCCGCACACACTAGCATCTGCGACAATCTCAGACCGAGAACTAACTGAAACGGCGGCCTCACACTCTCATCCTATGTCGGCCGAAAGGAAAGAAGAAAAATTCTTCATTTTTTTTTTCATCTGTTGCGCGAGAGCGGCGGAGAGTGGGGGAATATGGCAACACCGCAGGGTTGCCATTCCGTAACACGAAACCTCTCCGATCGCCAAGCGATCAGCGGACGGAGGAATTTCCAGAAGTGGATAAGCGGCGGCAGAATAAAAAAATTGTGATGGAAAAAATATCGGACTGATAATAAGGGAAAGATAAAAATGTCCTCTGAAAGATTTTTGTGAGCCTCTTTGTATTGTTAAGAAATAAACACAGGATACCAATACTCGTTTTTGAGGTAAATTGGAACATATTTTACGTTCGAGCTTGTTTTGAGGGTTGCGACTGAATGAAAGAGAAAAGAGAGTTACTACTTTCTGACTACTAAGTACTAGATATGACTAAATTTAAGTTTTTTAAAGGGAGCAATCAATCAAATTCCCTTATACTTACAGACTCGAGTAAAAAATTTTATTTTCTGGAGATTATCCTTTAAGAAGAAGAAACTCGAGACTTGGAGAAAATATCCCATTCATGCTACTGAAGCCCCCAATCCAAAATAAGTAAACTGTTCATGGACCATCATAAAAACTTTAAGGCAATATAATCTACTATGTATAAAATAAATTAAATTCATATATAACTTTTACCTATCATAAAACTTCGTGCACTCCTTTAAGATTCGCCTTTTATGATATAGGGGAGAGGGGGCACATTTGAAAAAAAAGTACAATTTTGACTATTTCTCCATATATTTATAAGATATTGAAACCCCCCCAAAAAAACTCTAATTTATTCATAAGTTTAAAGCTTTCCTGAAATTTTGTACACTTTTTAGATGCATTTATCAAAAATTTCCAACTTGAATAATCGTTTTAAAAATGGAGAACTTATGTTCAAATGTACCCCAGTAAAGGGGCACATTTGAACGCCTGCATAAGTAATACAAAATCCTTTTTCAGAAGCTACCAAGTTCATTGTAATTAAAGTTTTTGCATTTATAGCAATCCAATAAGCTGGATATTTGTCACTTTTAATGTTTTTTTCTTAAATTTCAGATTTTTTTTTTCCATTTAATTTTTTTACTATTTTTTTACACTACTAATTTATTTTTAACGAATATTTAGTGCATATTATGTTTATGATGAGGAAACTTCGAGGTTTACTATGAGGTTTACTTCGAGAGGAAACTCATATCGAATATGTATTACCCATTAATAAAATCAATGATGATAAATTTTAAAAAATAAGTTTTTTTCAGTTTTAAGGAAAGTGAGCTATTTAGAAACTCAATACCCATCTCCTGAAATTGATGCTTTGGATATTTTTTAGTCCCTTAGTAGGACATCTCATTCCAAGTGTCCAGTTTACAGTTTACGTAACTGAAACTAGAAGTAAATGGAATTCGGTCCAACTGGAATAATCTCGAATGTTTGTGCTGCTTGGGAAGGATATCATGGTAACTAGATATAGGATGCTTTGTGAGAATTGTCCTTTCAGTCCTTTTCTGCTTTGTTCAAACCATACTTTTCATATCATAACCTATAAAGTTATTCCTCTATTAACATATATAGCTTTACTACCTAGTTAGTGAATAAATCAATTTATGTTTAGTTTATAAGTTGGAAAGTTGAAAGACTGAATAATGTCCCTTTTTCGGATGTAACATTAATAATTCTTCTATAAAATATTTGTTTTACATGAGAAATTAATTCATTTATACCTGTGGGAGATATAGAGTAAAAAAAAAATAATTTTTAGTAAGTGTTTTCATGATCATTGACGGTGGTGAACCAATGGTTGTTGAAGCAAGAGCAAAAACCATAGTAATTTACGATTTTATTAAAATTACTTATGTAAGATGAAATAAAAAAAACTGCATGTGAAACTGTTCATGATTTAAATAAACTTTCATGTGGGTTCTGTACCATCGCTTTTCATCCATTCCCAAGTGCTACATTTCTTTTGGTCCCTTTTAGATAAATTAGTCAGGCCAAGTGCGGCCCTTCGGGTCATTCAATCCAGCCCACCGACATGGTTTTGAGTAACCCCTACTCCTACTATTGATTACTCCAACTAATATATACTATTGATGAGAAGTGAATTCTCATCCTTAGTTTTCAGGAATTTTATTCCACCCGTCTTCAAAGGAATAAGCAGGGGAGAGTGACCACAAGGGACCATACAATAGAGGCATCTAATAGTGTCATGTTTATGAGGGTGTTCGTGGAGTTCGGACGGCTGCGAGGGTCCAAGCGGTTCTTTGATCCGGGATAGGAGACGCGGGTTATTGTTGAGCTTTTATTATATCTGGCAGAATTATATAAAGGGTAACGTCAGGGAGCAAAGAAGGAATTTTGTGGGGACTAAATTACGAGGTGGGTCTACATCTTGGCGGGAAACCTCTGACATATTTCCAGGCCAGGTGCAAATTTATGTACAATAATAATTATAGAATTAGATTAGCTCAGGTGGGGTGGAGAAATTCTTCTATAGATGAAACACGCTTTCTCGGCAAAAAGGAGTCGAAAAATCGGGGGATATGGAAAGTTATGAGACAGTTCTTTTGAAATTAAGAAGTTGATCTGATTTGCCAAGAAGGGAGAATTTAACCAGTGGAAATCAAGAAGGGTGGAGTTAGGACCCTAGGTAGGCGGTGAAATTCCAGGATTGGACATTTAAATTACAATAGTTGAGAGAATATAAAAAGCCTGGCACACGAGAAATCGAGGATTATTAAGATTACGATATAGAGAAGCACGCTAAATCTTGAGAGGATTTTCCTTACATTTTAAAATTGGATAATTGAATATAACAAGACCTCGTTAAGTTGGAAAGTATCCGTGCTTGTGGGTGGTAGTGAGTGTTCCCCAGACATCGAAGAGGAAGACTAACATATTTCTTAAATATGAGTTTCTTATGGATATTAATAGAAAGTTTCAGTGTTGTGAATATCGGTGATTTTGATATAGTGAATCTTTTATTGAGAACTAACGGTTTTTGATCTTCTGAAAATTAAGTGAAGTGCTAGATAATTATGAAATGGATTTCTGTACAACTAAAGGCGTAGTAACTTCAAATTGGGGTAAGTCGTCGACAATCTCTATACTATATCTCTCCACTTATTCTGTATAAAATGTTTTTTTATATAATCACATAGTGATATGACCCTGATTCTATTAAGAAAAATTAAGTTTGTAGCTCTAGCAAAAATGTTGTGTTGGAAATTATAAGTGGAACTTATAATGTTTCGGTTAAAATTAATTGGATTTGAAATCAGGAGAAAACTTTTTTTAACTAAGGCTATAAAAAAATCTGGCATGAATATCATTGAGTGAATAAAAAATAATAATCATAATAATAAAAATGCGAAAGAGTAAATGTGTTAATGTTGATACTATAAAAGTTATGGAAATTAGTATAATAATAGATTTTAAATGTACATATTTTCAATATATTTTGATACCTAAACCAATTTATTTCATGTGCATATTTTAGTTATAATAAATGTTAAAATTGTTATTATTTAAACATGATCATCAGTGGTATTGGAATATGATTCAGAATCACTGGGAAAATGTACTAACCGAAATGATAATAACTAAAATCAAATTAAATAATAACTAACATAATACAATAACACATACAATGCAATAACATAATACATGAAAAACATTAAAAAATAATGTGAGGGGATGACAAGTTCCCCAGCACTATTAATCTTCGCGAAAACAGCTACGAATCAGTTCATCCCAGTTTCTATCAGACCAGATAATGAAAAACTTTTAGAAGCTCAGTCTCAGTTTCATCTGTCACATGCGCCTTCGTACTCTTCTAAAGAATAATAAGTTTTTGTATTTTACCTTTGTAGCATAAAATATAAGTTATGTGTGATGCAAAAATCAACTTGAAAAATTATCACTTATAAAAATTTATTTTGTTGAATTTTTTGTTATCGGCCCGCCTAGTTAATTTTTTATTTTATCTGGTCCTCCCCTTAAAAAGTTTTCCCATATGTCTGATTTAGAACGAAAAAGCTTTTCTTCAAAATTCAAAAGGATACCCTGGCAAAATTGTCTTATGTAAAGAGAAGAAAAACCACGCAAGACGCAAGAGTTTTTAAAATCGGGTTATGTATTCAGTTTTTACAACATCAAGTGTAAATTTTTCAAAAGTAATTCTTTAGAAAAAAGATAATGAATGTTTAAAATTCGTTTTGTTTTTTCCTTTTTTCTACTTTTTATAAATTTGAAAACAATACAGAAAATTTTATTGCCTGTAAAGTAGTTTTCCTTGAAGATAATCTCCTTTCTTTGTAAGAAAAACCCAGAAATTACCTCTAAAGATACGTTGATTCCAAACCCATAATTTCATAACTATTTTTCAAAAAACTAATGTATACATGCTAACTTTAAAAAATATTTGAAACATTTTTTTAAATTTAATTAACAATCGAACTTTTAAGAATGGCAGTGCTTAGTCCAAATTAAAAAAAAAAATTAGTTAAGTATATAGATTTAGGTTTCTTTTATAGAAACTTAATTTTGTTTAATGTTTGCCATACGTTCAATAAATGTCCTTCCTTGAAGAGAAGTCTCAAAAATGCCTTCTCTCCGCTCACAGGATTAACAGACTTCGTTACAGAAAGCCTTCAATTCTCAAACTTAAGTTCATTGGACTTAAGCCATTGTCATTCTGAGCAACTTAAGTACCATTAAATTAAGTATAAATATTGTCTGTGCTAATAAAAAGTTATAATCATGATAAATTTATATTAGATACTTTGATTCACACACTATCATCTCTCTGATTATTTTTATTGGACGCATGCTACCTATTATTTTGAGCGATTCATCTTCCTTAGGTTCAATTAAATGCAAAGCTTAAAATTCCACTGAGATTTGTTTAACATAATTTCATAACTTTTAAAAAGGGTGTAGGTGCACAAAATTTCGACCAAAAACCACATTTTTCAATTTTTGCATTTTTATAAGAGTATTAAGTTTTACGATTCCAACGGTACGAAAATTATAATTTTACGCGGAATAAAAGTAATTTTAATTATTTTTATAAAAATAATTTATTTATATTTTAATTTTTTAAAAATTATAAAAAAACACAATTGAGGATTAAATCATTAGTAAATAAATTAATTTATAAAATGAACTTTGAAAATACAGTTAAAATCTTTCAATCAAGTGAAACAGAAAATAATTTGACAATAAGGAATTGAAGGGGGTTCCCCTCCAGAAAATATTTTGAAATTTATCCTTAAATTAGTGACTTTTATTCATTTTGAGACCCTTTGAGCTACACCTGAAGAGGTCGATCCAAGTCACAGAATTTTCAAGAAAAAAAATAGTACCTAATACAAACCGGCATCAAAATCACGTTCCTACTTCAGACATTTTTTTGCAAGTTCAGATTAGCTGTTGTTGCACATTGTCAGCAATAATTAAAATTAGCAAATTATAACTCTAATTAACAAAACTCGAGGCACCAAAATTATACCCCTTCGAACACCAACCAAAAGATTACATGAAATGTTAGCTTGAAAAAGGGAATAAAGCAAATAGGTAAGCTTTGAGCAAGGTTTGTAGAGAGAGCTTTGAGGATATAAAAAAATTAAAAATTAATTTTTTTATTCTGTCCAATTTAATTTTACTCAAAAGTTAGAATTTTTGAATCATAAATTGGGGGGAATTTTTTTTTTTTTTTAATTTTGTAGAGTTGAAGGAAGCTAATGTATTTATTTCTCTATGAAGTTTCTACAGGGTAAAAGTGTTAGAATCCTTTTATATTAGAATTTAGATTATGTTTCATTAGTTTATGCAAAATGAATAAATTTGAAAAAATAAAACGCATAAGGAAAATTATAAAAAAGAATGAAATCGATTCATTTATAGTATAGTTTAATGACTGTTAATGCCATTTACTAGACAAAAAAATATCCTATTCGTACATCAACGGAGAAATATGTGAACATATTGAATGAAAAGGTGTGATAGAGTAGGCTGTGGCATATCCCTCAAAGAAGGGGAAAGAGTTTTATCTTTAGAGGTCGCATCCCTGGATAGGCCTCTGAAGGGAACTAAAAAAAGTACCTAGTATCAGGAGAGCTCACAGCTAAGTTAGCATTACTATTGGGAAATAATTTCAGGTATCATTATTTAAAGTGAAAGTATTATTTTTTCTTTTAATTAGTATACTGAGAATTTTACTACCAAATTCTGGAGGGACAACATACAACATAGAAAAATTCGGGGGGGGGGCAACAACTTCTATCACTCATATGCCCCTCTCTCCTTGTTAGCAGAGCTGCCCATATATTCCCTCCCCCCTGACAACATTTTCGTTTTAACATTTTCGTCGCCCCAAAGTTTAAGAATTTTTCCTCATTTCATAAAAAACATAATGAAATTCAACATTTTAGGCTATTTTTAAAAAATTAAGGCTTCAGAAGGCTTCCTCTGATTTGGATGTCTTTTAACTGATGTGGAAGGTTTATTCTGACACAACAAAAGGGTTTTTTTTTACAGTATAGTTTTTAATGGAGGGCACAGCTATCGTAATATCCACCTCCTCAATGCATTCATACTTGGTTAAAAAGTGGGGTTTTTTTCAAACATTCTTTGGTAGAATTTTTATTAGCTTAATATAAAAAAAAATTGTATGCAATACAGAGCTTCAAGTACAAGTAAATGGTACCTTCCCATAAAACATTTGGAAATTTGACCCTTCAGAGCAGTCCACCTTGCCTGAATTTCTGGGGAAGGCCCTTTTCTCCCCCCATATACAACTAAAATAACTATCCAGATTTGTAGAATATTTCCCATTCAATTTCGATTTTTTAAAACTATTTCTTTGCAGTGTGCATGTGCTATGCATCCAATTAATGCATTTTGTCTTTGTCTAAAACTTCTCAGGAAAGAATGACTAAAACCTGAGCAAAACTAGCTAAAAACTGATTTATGGGTTCTATTCAAACTATTTACCTAAATTTTAAGAGTGCAAAAATAGGAGAAAGAGGATAGTTGACTGCAAAACTTAAGAAGAAAGATCAAATGGTTCTTTCAAAGACTAAAAATACTTAAAGTTAATTTTTTGTCAAATTTGGAAAATATCCTCAAAAGACATTGATGAACCTTGTGGTCCTGGGTTTGTCCTCCCTTATGGGTATGTCCTCCCTGATTGTCATCTAAGCATTCTCTTCCATCCTCACAGCCTCGTACAATGTGTACTTCTGCGACAAATTAGGTATATTGCTAATTTAAAAGGCTATTTATAGGCACTTTGTAGGAAGTGGTCAACAATTTTCAGTTAGAAATCAGTAGGAGTCTTGGTAATAACTAACTATACAGTATCTATTTTTTATAATAAGAACCCACATCAATTCTGAAATAAATTAAATTAATTTATTTATTAAATGAGAATTACAAAAAAACAAACAAACAGAAAAGCAAGAAATATTTCTAAGACACAATATAAGATATTTTTTCCAAAATAGCATAGGTAATATCATTAGCTTGTCACAATCAATAATGCAAGATTATTAATATGTGTACTGCATTGATAAATTGCTAAAACATTAGAAAAAGGAATCAGCACATTAGTTTACTTAGCCAGATCATCTCCAGTAAAATGGTCCATAGAATCAAAATGTATAAGCACTACCCAAACAAATATACAGCTGATAACTAAAAGCAAGTTTCAACAAAAAAAGGGACTAGATTGATAGTATAACAAATAACAAGTACATATTATGTGATTATTATATCAATAATTTAGCCTCACAAAATAACATCAGTTTATCAACAAATAACAAAAGGAAAATAAATGTACAACAGATAATCAAGACAAAAGTTTCAACAAAAATGGACTAGATTGCAGGAACATTAAATAATAAGTAACTCAAAATAAATAATAAATTAACTCAATTATCCAAGCCCTGATCATCTGAGCTTTTGCTTGAACCAAGCCATCAAATATTTCTTAAATCCTTCTACCCTTTAAAAATGGCTAAATCATTTTGCAGGAAAACATCAAAGTAATGTTAAACATTTAAAATATAAGAACTCTTTAATCATAGTAAAAACAGGAATTGCACTTAGTGCATTTGTAATACTTTTGTATTGGCTAAAATATACACTTTAATCAAAATGATTAATACTATTTATGATTTTTGCTTTAACCAAGTTTTTCCGTTATCCGAGTTAGTCTTGTCCACATTTAACTCTGATAGTCAGGGCTCTACAGTATATTATGAGACTTATACATCCATATGCTTGATAATTACACTTTTAACATAAAATGAATACACATTAAAAATGAAAATAAATATGAAAGTTTATAAAGTGAAAGATACAAAGTATGACTTTTTTTATGCTTTTAGGTTTTCTACAAATAGAAACCTTCAAATTTCTTCAATGAAATAACTTTTCCTTCATGATAATTTATTCCCAATGTATACTTATGTCCTCTAGTAAAGAAAGTCCTTTTGCTGTAATTGACAAATAGGTCTGAAAGAAAAAATATACTGTATTTCAAAAATCATCATACAAAAAATTGCAAGAAAAATTTTTCTAATGGATAAAGGAACTTATCAATATATAATTGAATTATATAATTAATTAAAAATTATTAATATACTGACCGTAAATTTAAAAGGTAACCGTTGTTCCTTGGCCATTACAACTTTTGGAGGATTAGTAACTCCATAAACTTTAATTTCATTAAGATTCATGGGAATGTTCTTATATCCATTTTTAGCAGCAGAGCTATTGAAGTTATTCTGTTAAGGAAGAAATTAATTAATCATAAGGTGCAATCACACTATAAAATCTATATAAAGGAATAATTGTTATTTAAACAGAAAATAAAATTTTATTTTTCATCATGTATTATGTAGAGATTTAATAATTACTTTTTAAGACAAGGGGAAAACTAGATGAATATAACATAAATACAATTGTCTAATACTAAATTATTACTTTGAATAAAAAGTAAAAATGATAGTGCTTTAGTATTAAATATTTAGTTGCTTGGTCTTTAAAATCAATGTGTAAAATTGTATCCAAGTCAAAGTTTTTGTACGAACTAAAATTTGTGTAAAATAAATCACATTTAATTTGAAAACTATATAATATTGTTGCACTTGATAAAATCATGTTCAGTGAATGGTATTGGGCTCAACAGCATATAAGTAATTGTAAAAGGGAAAACTTACTATGGAAGCAGAAAATGTAATTAGATTGTAAACTCCAGATTCATAGGTATCTATAAAAAGATAAATCACAAATTCAAATTTAGTTGAATACAGGTAAAATAACATTCTTAACATCTTAATTTTTACACCAAGATTTCATTTAGTAAATAAGTTTTTAAGAACAGTAAGATCCCGATTATCTGAGTTTTGGAGCAATGTTTTTGCCATATTTAAAAGCTAACAGAATTCTGATAGCTTAATTAATGCAGAAACTCTGATAATCAAAGTTTTATTGTATTAGAAAATATGTTAAGTATTTTTCAACTTTAAAAACATAAAACTTAAGGTGATACAAACTCTATAAATTAAAGAATCAGTAATCATGTTATAAAATTAAAAAAAAAAAACGTTTAAATGATAAATGGAAGCTACTTGTTTTAAAAAATCAAATGAAGGAGAAGTATACCTAAGGAATCTCCATCATCCCAATAAAGGTTACCAAGAGCTTCTTTTTCTTCACTTAAGGCAACTATCAAGTCAAAATCATTTTTACGACTGGAAAAAACATACATTAAGTAGTGATAAAAAATATTGCTCATGCAATGCTGGATTTAACACACAAAACTACACATTTCGACAGGCGAAGCCGGGAGCCACCCAGAGCATTGTTTTGCATATAGACAAATTTGTATGTGCAAAGGTCATGTCTTTAAGAGCAGATAATATTAATACCCAACCAGATTTTTGTCTGGGTTCAATCTTCAATTAACTATGGAATAACTTGCTATGCTTCTGATTATTATAACAACATAAAACCTCTAAAAACCACCTTCAAAATAAAATCTTATCTCACATAAAAGGTAATTCTTTAATAAAACCTATTTTGACAGTAAGAGAACTCTATATTTTTCGACTATTACTTTTCATTTTCAATAATAGGTCTTTCTATCAATTAAAAACTAGTAACTATTCTCTTAGAAACATTCAAGGAAATTATTTTATTCTAAAGTCTAACAAAGAAATTTTTCATAAGTCTCATGTTTTTCTAGGTCCCTTTCTGTTTAATTAAACGAAACCATTAAAACATCTAATAATAGAACTGAATTTAAAAATGGTCTTTATGATTTTATAGCAAGACACAATAACATAGAGAAATTATTTAATTTAACCAAATAGAGTCAGCGCAGCTTCGTTGCCAAAGCAAAGAAATTATAAGTCCTAGTACCTAGTAGCTATGAGCTCTTTTGGTACTCATAACTATTTATATATTTTTGTATGTATGTCTGTGTCCCCATTTTTTGTCTTTTGTTCTTTACATGTGTATTTCTTGTGTTGTATTATGTAATTCTTTGTGATAATAAATTCTATTTTACATTTAAAAAAAAATGTCGGGTTTAGTGCGCAATGCTACACATTTGGACGAGCAACATATTTGAACGGGCCTCAGAAGAAGGTTAAATGACTTGTACCAAATGTGGGATCAATTAGATTGTGCTAGAACTTAAGATACAGTTATGTTTACATTTATTGCAAATATTTTTTTGTAATTCTTTATTATTTTGTAATGTTTTATCCTGTTTGTATTTGCACCACATTTTTCCAAAAGCCTTTTTGGAAGCTTTTTATAAATTGTCGCTTTCAAATTAAAATACTTGATATTAATCATTCTTTTGCTTTCTACAATTTAGTAACTCTTCATAGTTGTTAATGAAAGCAAAAAATCTTGATTTTTTTTTTCAAATTAAAGGCACTTTATGTCGAAAAAAAGAGGGTTCCAGTACTTGCACCTTTTCTTCTAATTTTAAAGAACAATTAACATAGAAAGTGTAAAAAAACTAGTGTTCCATCTGTATTCTGGTTCTAAAAATAATTTTTTTCCCACTTTCTATGTTAAAGTTTTGAATTTCTTTATTTTGGTCTTTATAAGTCTTTGGTATAAGTATTTGGTCTTATTACAGTTCATAACTTTTTCTTTTATGATGTTTTATCAGAATCTCACTTTGTTTATGGAGAGTTTTGGTGTGTTCTTCTGCAATATAATAGAATATAAAATGGGGGCCAGTAAAGAAAAGGGAACACATAGCGATGCTTTTTCATTTGAAGATGGCCTCTTAGAGAAAAATGGTTGGTTATAATTTTCAACACATTAAATCATGAATTTTGGCATTTAAAGTAACCTTCTAACCCCAGCTGTCCACTCACAATGTCCACTGAAATTAGTTTTCTTTCCAGTACTGTACAAGTTGGCCCCAGTATTGAAGAACAATTAATTTGTTTAAGAATAAATATGCATAATTTAGTCCCAGTGTTAAAGAGCCATATGCTTGTTTATGAATAAATATAAGATATTTGCACAGAAAAAAAAAACACTTTTAAATATATAATTTAAAAATCTCCTTGGATTTTTATATTACAGAATAAGGGGGATTTTAAAGTTGTCCCAAGTAAAGCCAAATCAACAAACATAAGCTTCAATAAATAATAAAAACTAATGCATTTATAGTTAAAATAGTACAGCCAAATGTGATAAAAACTATGAAAATCAAAGAAAAAATATTATAATACTAAATAGTTCAATAATATACCTTTCAGTAGTTGTATTTCCAGGTAATTGTAGTGGAATAATGAAACCACCTCTGACAGCAATATTGATAAATGTAGACTCAGCTTTCATAGTTATTTTCTCTCCTTTGCTTTCAATCAGTTTTCCATTGTAAAAGTCGTACCATATGTCTTTTGGAACATATGGTGTGATTTCAGATACACCCTAAAATGAGTAAACAATTCATTGAAAATCAAGATTATCATAAAATAGAAAATAAATACATTTTTAATAACTACTAATTTATTAAACACATTTAAAGAATATAAAATACATTAATTGATTTATCATGTAAAACACATTCATGCTTAGAAAAAATATTAAATTATTTGATACTTTTACAATTACACTTGCATTTTTAAATGCATCCAAAATACTTTAAGTTTTTACTGTTAATATTTATAACAAAAAATACAAGTTTGAGTTTATTTGTTGTGTAGTAAAAATTGCTTTTTAATATGGATTGTGCAGAAATGTTTTACTGGATAAAGTGCAGGCATAATTAGAATAGCAGGGCCAATCAAGAATTCTTCATCAATGTCATATACATTTGGATCTTTTGGGAATCTGAAATCAATGCCAATATTTAAAAATAACCTTAATGATTATAAAATAATCTTAAAGTAAGGTTTAAATATTTAAAATGTTCAGTATATACTTAAATTTTTGAAATACATACTTATGGTCTAGTTTTGCAAAAGCTTTTAGAATTACTAACAATTACTGGGACTTATTTACTTGAAAACGTTTTCTCACCCAAAACATAAGGATAAATATTAAAAAATATTTAGTACGAATATTTCAACCTTTTTGTAACTACATTGATATAACTGACTTAAAAATTAAATCCTTCATTCAATATTATAGAAGAGTACTTTTATGACATACTCAAAAAACAGAGGTCGAACAACTGTCTCTCCATCCACATGACTTTGGTGGAAAAGTGTGTAATAATAGGGTAACATATAATAACGTGTGTATAGGTTATCTTTAGTGGACTTTAAAACAGTTGATTCATTTCCAAATGCAGCTGGATCTTGCTCCTGAAAAAAAAATTTAGTCAATTTAATTGTTAATCAATATTCACACTTATTCTTTAAGTTTAAGGTAAGAGGAATTTATTAATTAAAAAACATGCTAACAATTGGTTACATAAACAACATTCAACATTTTACGCCAAAAACAAACCAAATAAAACTCACAACTGTATCAAAATCATTATGATTTCTTGAAAATGGGTAGAATGCTCCCAGTGCTTGCCATCTGGTACACAATTCCTCTGAAGTATTTAAGCGAAATCCACAAATATCTGATCCAATCATTGGCATGCCATACATATTAAACCCCAACATAACTAGATGAAAAAAATTAAGATATATATTCCATTAATAATACTTTTGAAGAACATATATAGTATAAGCCAGCGGTAGTAAAAAAAAACTGTTTATTTAATTACTAATCTTTTGGCTCCATCTATATGTTTACTATCTTAAAGCAGGGTAGCAACTAACAGTTATAGTTTTTACCAAATTTATACTAGTATTTAAAGTAAATAAAACTAATTAACTATAACAGGGAATAATGTAACTAACATCACTTTTATTTTACATTTTTTTTTTAATTTATAAGATTTAAAATCAAACATATTTAGAAAATGAATATCTGTGCCTTCCTCTACCCAGGATACTGAGAAACCTTTTATCAACCACTTTGAAAACACAAAGTAAAGTAAGAGGACATTGTTTTAAATTATAAGCACGCTTTAGTTTCAAGATAGTTAGTGTCAAGGCAATAACTCACATGGTATAGTGTAACGCATATCTTCCCAAGTTGAATCTATGTCACCACTCCAATGACCACTGTGAACACCTTGACCTGCAAATGTTGCTCTTGAAATTATAAAAGGTCTTTTCTTCCTAATATCTTTCATGGCACTGAAAAATCATGATTTTAACGTCTAGTATAACTGGATTCAATCTTTAAAAAGTTTGTTTTTACCTAAACCACAATTAATTTTGGAAAAAATAACTAATCAGAAATCAATGCTCTTTTGAAATAACACAAATTAATCACTTTTTAATTTATAAATCTCAAATTATGGTGCAGGTCATATTTTAAAATTTTGAATGTCAACGAACAAACCCAGTGATACAGAAAAAATACTACTTACTCATAGGTGGCTGAAGCTTCTCTAAATGCCAGTAAGTTGTGTTCATTATAGTGTATTGTCTTGTTATGCTTGTAAGACATGCAGATTGTTAATGTGCTTAATGGGAAAGGCCGACCAGGTAAATATGATGGATTTTCAAATCTTGATAGTGGGCAACCATTCACTGATCCATTCATAAAATTTAGAGGCTCATTCATATCCTAATAAAAATTTATGAAACATGAGTAGATGACTAACCACAATTTACACATCACTTCTTTTTAACTTGAATGTTTCAATAATAAGTACGAATTGACTTATTGTCTTAAGCAAACAATTTAAAGCTTCAAGGTAATTGGATACATATTAAGTATGAAGGATTATATTTTAAACTAAATTGAAAATTTTAAATTCAGAAATATAAAAAAGAACAACTAATTATTAATTTTTTGTAATTTGGTGAAAGTAACTTTGGAAAGCATCACAATTAAGAGAAGAACACTTGTAACTTTTAAAGTTTGATACTAGAGTGACACTCATATGAGTCATTTTACTCATATAAAAGGAGTTAGTTAAACCAGTTTTATAACCCTGCTTCTATGAGAAAGTAGAAAAGTATCCAATTGAATTTCTCTCTAAGGCTTTCCCGAGAGATTGGTATCATCATCCAGTTGACACATCCCATAATGCCTTTGGAACCCCACAAGTTTGCTGGTCACATGATTCTTTATCCAGGTCAAACAAGTGTGCATATATGAATGGGCTGTAAAACAGTCACCTGGATATTCTTCGAAAATCCCTATATCTCTCCTTTTATATGTGTAAATGAGTTTGACCATATGAACAGGACTAATAATACTCCATAAGTGTGTTGTAAAATTTTTGAAAATAAAAGTTAGTTTTATAAACTTATTTAGTTATAAAAAAATCAGGCAAAGCAATTACTTAATGTATTAAAATAATCTTATTTAAAATTTTACTCTGAATATGGATCAAACAATGGTACTTACTAGCCACACACCATCAAACTCAAGCTCCTTGTGATACTTTTCAAACTGCCTAGCCCAATACTTTGGAAAAGCAGGATTGCTGTAGTCAGGATAAACAGTGAAATTAGTATTCCATACCTAGAATGTAAATAACTACAATGAGAATGAATTCCAAAGATGATAAAAATCAATAATTGAATTCAACAATTTAATAAGCAATAATCTCTTTCATATGTGAATAAATTTAAAAGAGAATATGGAGTGGGGTATTGTTCAGCTAAATACAGTAAAATCTAACTGAGTGACCACCCCTTTACAACAACCACCTCCTCTAAAGACCTGTTTTTGAAAGCACCAATTTTTCTCCAATTCTCTTTATGTTAAAATACCTCTATACAACGTCCAGCAAAGCCCTGACACCCCTCTCAGCAAACAGATCCCAAAACCTAGAAAACTTTCCCACATGGCTTAAAGCTGGGAGAAAGGAAAAAACACTCCCCTTCAATAGACTTTCAATAAATTCATTCCACCCATTCAAATGCACTTTAAAAACATTTGTTCCACCATTGAAAGGCCCCCACTGGATGGTTTTGAAAGGTTTGGTACAGGGTTTATGACTCTAAACAACCTCTAGTGAAGAAAGAGTGCTACAGAAGATTTTATTGGTGACTGATGACATTACTAGAGAAAGATTTACAGTTCCATTATTGGACAGAAACTTGTTTGTTGTGTATCCCAGGGTTTTGAAAAAGTTGGTCATCCAGATGAGTTACCGTACTTCAGTTTATTTGGTAGACATGAGAGCTTTCAACATGAATAAGAAGAGGGTGTATCTAACTGTAGAATAGCAAATGCATAAAAAAAAGTGAAACAGTCAAATCTATCTCTATATATATAAAACCGTTTGTGGCTGTGTATGTATGTGTAACATCTCCTCCCAAACCACACCGCAGGCGTGCACAAAACTCGGTATATAGACGTATCTCGAGGCGGGAACGACGACCATCAACTTTTCCAAGTTCGAAAATCGAATATTTACGAGTAATTAACGATTTTATGGCCAAAAACGCTTATTTCTCCATTTCTCTACTAGAGTAGACCTGCTTGACTCACTATTGTTAATAAGATGAAAACCTCAAAAATTAAATACTTTAATAGGAAAAACTCGATAATTGTCTTTTTAAAACTTTTATCAGTTATAAAAACACCCAAATAAATTAAAATAATTAATTTCCAAACATTATTTTCCTTTATTTTTAGAATTTTTGTTTAAAATAAATATATTTAAGGAAAAGCAAATTGAAAATAGTCTTCATGGGAAAACAGAGTTGAAAATAATACACGGCTCACTAGACTTATACATTTACTAGATTTTATTAGATAGTAGTTTTTAAAGAGGTTAGTTACCAAATGAACAATTACTTTTTAATGTGATTTATCATTTTTTATTTATTTTGTTGCGGGAAGAAAAAAGACGTCGGGAACACCCGGATGAAAAAGGCACCAAAAAAACTTAGATGATTAAGTTACCGGGACCAACAGGATGAAAAATTACCGGGATGAAAAGCTACCGGGAACACCGGGATTAAAAGTTATCGGGAACACTGGAATATAAAAATTACCGGTAACATCGAGATAGGAAAAATTACCGGGAACACCGGGATGATCGGTAATGTTTGATACAGAAAATTAGATTTTTATCTTGAAAGAACTTAAAAAAAAAATTAGTACACTCCACCCGTGCAAGGCCGGGCATATCAGCTAGTATATAACTAAAACTGTTTGTGGCTATGTATGTATGTGTTACATCTCCTCCCAAAATACGCCGCAGGCGTACACAAAACTCGGTATATAGACGTATCTCGAGGCGGGAACGACGACCATCAACTTTTCCAAGTTCGAAAATCGAATATTTATGAGTAATTAACGATTTTATGGTCAAAAACGCTTATTTCTCCATTTCTCTACTAGAGTAAACCTGCTTGACTCTCTATTGTAATAAATGAAATTAAAACCTCAAAACTGCATCTCCTCTCAAAATACGCCGCAGACGTGGACAAAACTCGGTTTATAGACGTATCTAGGGACGTGGATAATAAATTCAAAGTTTTCCAAATTCGAAAATTGAATATTAACCCGTAATTAACATTTTTATGGCTAAAAATGCTTATTTTTCTACTAGAGTAGATCTGCTTGACTCACTATTGTTATGAGATGAAAACCTTAAATATAAATATTTTACTAGGGGAAACTATAAATGTTCAACATAGGAGCTGGATGGGTTTGGGTAAATATAAACAGTTGGAACCGGGATGAAAAAGGCGCCGGGAACACCAACATGAAAAAAGACACCGGGAATGTCGGGATATTAAAAATTACCGGGAATACCGGAACATGAAAAATTACCGGGAACACCGGGATATGAAAGATTACCGAGAACACCGGGATATGAAAAACTACCGGGGACATTGGGATGATTGGTTATTGTGGTTACAGAAAAATTAAGACATGTAACTTGAGAAAACTTTAAAAAAATTAATTGATACACTACACCCGTGCAAGGCCGGGCAGATCAGCTAGTATTTTCTTAATAAAATACTAGTTTGAAAAATGTTTGATTAAGTTATAAAGTAATCTCTTTCTGATTTAAGGTCTGATTTTAAGGTTACCTATTTTTTTTTATTATTTTTGGAACGGAAGGTGGTTACCAAAGGGAGGTTTTACTGTATATCAAAAATACCTATCTAGAAAGTTCAAAATGGGTTAATGGGTGCAACCATTTTTGAGGGCCACAATACTTTGCAAAATATTTCAAGAATGATTAGATTTTAATGGGAAATTTCATACCTAAAGAACATATTTTCCTTTAAATAAGCACAAGACTTTTTTTTTTACTAATCACAAAAAACACTTTTATAAATGAGCATCAACCATGTTTTTAATTGCACTATAATCAACAACATAAAATCCTTTAAAAAGCAGCATAAATAAATTAATTAATCTGTAATAGTTGATGTCATTTTTTTAAAATTTCAGAAATTTATTTACTTTAGATTCAATTGCCTTTTCTCCTTCTTCATCTTTAATAAAAAGATCGAGTTCCAGAGCTTCATCATACGGTGGGTAAGAGCCAGGCTCTTCAGTGTTTGAAATACCAGGAGACTGCAAAAAATATATTTTTGAATGAGAACTTGAACTAATTAAATCATTATTATCACTGCTTTAAAAAAAATACCATATTTACAATAAATGATGCAGAATATCTCATGTTAGGCTTAGAAAATTTAATTGAAAAAAAAATTAATTGCTGCATAGCAAGGAATGAGTAGCTTGAAGCCGAGCTTTAGATATAGCTCATGAAATATTATGACAAGGTAAAACTGATAAATTATTGGGAGACTAACTATATTTTGTGAAAAGGAATAGTCATGATCAAAATTTGAAAAAACATGTAAACACATTTCCCTTACAAAACAAATAAATAAAAATGAAATTTAGTTTCTTAAATTGAGAATTACATAATTTTTAAGGGGCTCACATAGCTGCCTGGGGCTTCATTTAATAAACATTACATCAGACAATTTAAACTAACTAAACTTTAACTAAAATTCTATGTTTCTAATTTTGTATTCATGTAAAATAATTAGAAAGCCAATAAAAATGTCTGATATTAACACTAATTCAGTAATTACATTTCATATTTCCAAAGGTAAAACAAAGAACAAAACAGTTTTTTTTAGAGAATAATTAAAAACAATATCTTACAATCATAGCTACATAATGCATTCCTTTAGCATGTAGCTCATCAACCCATTCAGGCAAACCATAAAAGGATTCATTGTCATAGGTAAAATCCAAATGCTCATATGACATAAAATCAATGTCATGCCATTGAACATCCTATAGGTAGAAAATAGTTATTAAGAACTATATATTTTCAAGAGAGTATGGTACAAATATAAGGTCAACCAATTATAAAAAAAACTACTACTGCAATAAACTACTTCTAATTGTAGTTACAGTATAAAATGAAACCACACAAATTCACTAATACAGAACTGATTAAATACACAAAATTGACTGATTTGCTTCACTTATTTGATACTCAAATATTCACATGTAATCAATCTTGAATGTTTTAATGATAAAAGAGTTAACCCTTTGAATCCTAAGCCACCTGAGATTACCATTGGATTCTATGGAAAATTTGTGGCGGCTAGGTCTAAAAGGGTTAAACTTCATAAACTATTTATATCAAGTAAACTAGAATAGGTTTTGTATGCTACAGGCATGAAATTAATACAGCATAGAAACTAAGTAACAAAGAATAGTAAGGTAGATTTTGAAAATTTTAGATCGTGAAACTTAAAAAAAAAAACAATTACAACAAGAAACAGAGTTGCAAAGTTGACTCAGTAAAAAATAAATTAAGGAGAAAATTACCAATGGGACACCAGCATCCAGATTTCTTTGTAATATTTCATCAGTTTTGTTCAATGTAAAATACCCATACTTGCAAATCTGGAACCCAAGACTCCAATAGGGTATCATAAAAGGCCTACCAATAAGTTTTGTATATTGTTTTACAACATCTGAAGGAGTGGGGCCTAACATAACGAAAAAGTCAAGCACTCCACCAACAGTACGGAAAGTCACAGCAGGAGCTGGTTGGAGTACATAATCTGAAACAAAAGGAATATACTATTTAATTATATTTGAAAATAAACCGAATGCATTGTTTTATTTTTTAAATTAATGATACTAATAAAATACACATTGCTATTTTTTACCCTATGACAACAAAACAGAGGGAAAAGGGGAATTTCGTGTCAGCTTAGTTTTTTAGGAATGTTTTCAAAAGCCAAACAACAGGCCAAAATAAAATATTTACTGAAAATAGAAAGACACCACAACTGAAAAAAAGTATGAACAATATTTCAAGTTAGATTTGGAAAAACTTAAACTTCAATTCTAATTTTTTAACTTCATAAAAGCCTCTTCAGAAAAATTCAATTAATATCTAACTAATAAATCTCAAAAAAAAAATATGTTTCAATATTTTAAAAACTAGAGGTGTATCAGAATCATTCTTTAATCAAAATAACAATTTTTGTAGTATTTAAAAAATATTTTTTTTATTATGAGTAAATATTCTTTAAAAGGTATTAGATTTGTTTCAAATCACTTAAAAACATTGACAAAAACTTTTACCAAAATTATCTACTTGAGAGGGATTAATAACCAAAATCCTGGCATTTGTATATAAATAAATGCTGTTAAAGAGAAAATCATAAGATTTTTACAGATTTCTTACATTTTATCTTAAGTAATAACTCAAAAAGTCAGTTTAAACTATTACTACAGATTTATTTAAACTTAAATCTTATAAAAATCTAGAATTACCCATTGCATTGCTGTTTAAAAGAAAAACACCATTAGCATTTCCAGATGGTTCAAGGACTAAATAAAATGGATGGCTGCCATAAAGGTTTCTATGTGGCTGAAATAAAAAAATATATGATTGACAAAATAGTTTTCCTAAAATACTGCTAGAGGGCTTTGCCACATAATTGATATCTCTCACCGACCCCTGGAAATGGTGAAATATTTCTTTTAGCAGAACACTTTGCAATCTAAGTGAGTGAAGCTTGCTTATTGCACTTCACTGACTCTGAAGAGTGAAGACCAGGGCCTTATTCAGGCATAGATATTTTTGTTTTAAAATTTTTATGTAGGAATTTTTGCCTCCATAATGAGGGCTATGGCCCCACATGAGAACCCCCTAAAGGTTGCTTAAAAACTTATTTTGGGAAGCTAAAAACTTATTTTGCTTAGCTAAAATTCAAAATTATAGCACAGGGTGGCAAAACCCTGAACACTGGATTGCACAAGACCCTACCCATCCAAATAATACTCCTAAAACCAAACAAAAAACTATGTTTTATCTTGCATACATCAAATCTCCCCCTCCTCATAAAAAACTGACCGAGCAAATGTATCAAAATTTGCAGATTTTCCTTAAAATGTTATAAACAAAAGAAACTTGAGTACTTATATGCATCTAGTATCACTAATACTAAAAATGAGTTGCTTAATCTTTAGCAGAGGAAATATTAACCAATTTTCTGAAAATATGTCAAGGCTCATCTGCAAAAAACAAGGGGTAATACTTGAGGGAGTACCTAGGTCGTTAGACCTTCAAACTCTAGTATAACCAACCTCACTGGGTGAAGCCATGAGCAGAGCTGTTACAGAACGTGACTGATAATCACAGTCAGCTGAGGCAAAGCCCCTTGTTTCTCCGAGTTAACTTGGTCCTCATTTTACGACCCCAGAGGGATAAAAGGCTGAGTCTGCCTTGCCCAACCTATTTTTTGGTAAATTTTGAAAAAACATACCCTTGGATTATATACGGATACAGTATGCTGAGAGAAAATGGGAATTTTTTTGTATAATCCCATGATTTTCTTTAATGAAAACTCGCCAGTCACCATTAGATATTAAGTAAAAATTGGTATAAACTTACCACAGGAAGATCTCCTTGGTTGAATAATGTATACCTTGTAAAATTGAAGTTTCTGCGTAAACCAGCTTTTTGTTCACCTAAGCCATATAAATTGGTGGATGATACATAAGAAGAGAGTTGTAAAAACTGATCACCATATATAAGTTGTGTTAGCTGAGTCTTAAACCTAAATTGAGATACAAAATAAATAAATTAAAATATGTATACAAAGGCTATAAAAATGAGGAATTCATAAGTTTTAAAATGTTATATTATAGGTACAGTCATAGGTCTTACACAACTGTGTTATCGGTCTTCCTTGAAACAGTAAGTAGTCCATTTTCTTCCACTTCCACTTTATATAACTCATTTCGATTTTTTTTAACTTCAAAGTTAACAGGGACTTCTGGCTCAAATCTTGGATTAACAGGATCTATTAGCTGAATAGAAATAGGAATAGTTAGTATTCATAATAAAATTGGTTCATTCAAGCTGTTTTGGGTGCCACGTAATGGAAATATATCCCAAATTTTTATTGGCATTATTAATATAACACTATACTTGGTATTTGGCTGAAAATGAAAATGCAAAGCCCATTAACTGTGCTGCTGAAACTGGTGGTCAACAGAATGATATCCAGGAACCCTATATTTTAAAAAGTTAACTTGTAATTTTTGGCATTATTATACTGTTAATTGGCACCTAACACAGCTTGGGGAGACACTTACTGGGAGAAACAACAGAATTGTACGATGTACAGTGGAAGCTCTAATAGCGTAATTAATCCGTACCGAGTTTTTTGTCGCTATAAGAGCAAACTTCGAGTGATACACTCGAGTGTAGAATATCACCCGTTTAACAGCAATAAACTCGTTAAGCTAAACTATCAATTTTGATGCTTTTCAGGAAGGTGGACTCGATTCCCTCAATGATGTATTTTTAGTAGACTAATTTATAAAGTCTGGAGGAAATCTCAACCTGAAAACGATATGATTGGGATTTAGAACACAGTTCGAATCATCCAATTGATCTTTCCTCACTTTAAGCAATTATTTCTTATTTTATGAAGTCTTGATACTTCCAATTTCATGTTAGATTACCTTATTTTTTGCTTTTATTTTAATTTATATAAATTTTAAGATCAATATTTTACAGAGTATAAATATTTGCTTTTTAAATTTTGATTTCGATATTAATTTATCGCATAGTTTAGCTTCATTAGAAAGGTCTGATGCTTAACAAAATTAAACTGGAAATAAAGAAAGATAAATGAATACGCTAATAAATTAAAAGTCTAAAATCAACAAGGACATTAGGTAGCGAAAGGTTTCGTTTGGGATTGTAGCCGGTTACCCCGGGCGAAAGCAAGCGAGAAGAAGATACGATCGTTACTAGGTGCTGTTTGTCATACACTGATATTTGTTTATTGGCTAATTCTTGAGTGACGCACACAAACCGATCTAGAAAAGTATTCGATAAGCTGAATCGATTCGAAGATTAGTCTTTATAAGAGCACAAAAGTGCTCTTATAGAGACTAATTTTTGGGTCTTTATAAGAGAGTATTTTTATAAGAGCAGGTTGCTATAAGAGCTTCCACTGTACCTAAATATAAATACAAATACAAATAAAAAAATAGTCGATCAACTACAGGCTAAAAGCCCAGCAAGGTTGATCCAGTCAATTCAATTCAACCCACCCATTTCCAGTATTCGTCTACTTTTCTTTTAAACGCGTCCACCCCACTTGAGTTAACTATCGATTCAGGTAATGCATTCCATTTATCCACTACTCTATTAAAAAAATAATGCTTTCTACAATCCCGTTTAAAACTTGCCTTATTCAATTTTAAACTGTGACCCCACGTTCTATTACCTGTACAGAAATCTAGTCCCTCTGTGTCCCCTTGTTTTAACATTTTAAAAAGTTGAATCAAATCCCCTCTAGCCCTTCTTTTCTCTAAAGTGAACATATTTAACTTCTTAAGTCTTTCCTCGTAACTAAAACTAGATATACCCTTGAACAATTTAGTAGCCCTATGCTGAATCCTTTCAACTAAATCTATATCTTTTTTTAAGTATGGAGACCAGAACTGAACAGCATATTCGAGATGAGGCCTTACCAAGCCTCTATATAATGGCAAAATAATATTTCCGGACCTTGAAGAAAAAGTTTTTTTAATGTATCCCAATATCCTATTAACTTTTTTACTTGCAGCTGAACACTGATGTTTCATTTTAAAGTCTTCATTTACTATCACCCCTAAATCTCTGATACTATCACCCTCTTTTATTTTATCCCCTTGCAGATAAAATTCAGCCCTACTATTGCTACAACCCATGTGCAATACCTGACATTTACCTATGTTAAAGGACATACCCCATTTTTCTGCCCATACCGATATAATATCTAGATCGCTTTGTAAATTGTGAACAATAAAATAATAACAATGATATAATCATAGATGAATGCATGAAAAAAATAACTGAAATCAGATCTATTTTTTAAGTCGTTTTCATCTTGGATAGTATATATGTTTGGTTTGTTCAGAAAAACCTATTTGCGTATCTCAATGCATTTCAGTCAGTTTCAATTAGTCAGTTGTATAAAACATGGAAAAAAATAAAATTAAACCTTTCATTTATGAACAAAATAGTTTCAATTACCAAGTTTCTTTGATTTTCAAATACTTCATTCACAAAAACAGCTAAAATTAGCAAGAAAGAACGAAAAACATGGCGAGGAAACGTAGTTCAACAAGTTTGTTTGTCAACAAAGTTGTTTTGTTTGACTTGCGCGCGCTCCTTTCAAAACTTATCCAGTGCGCATCTTCCAGTTCTGATAAAAACGGGGTCGTATCGTACACGAATGGAATGAAGTTCATCGCAAACTGTTGCGGTAATCGGTAATCATTTTGCTGAAAATGGAGATTAAAAAAACAATGACAAAAGTTCAAAATTATTTCTCAAGAATTCTTTGTAAAACTATGTCATGAAGCATATCATTTTTGCAATAAAAGAAGTATTTCTTTATTACTGGTTCGTTCTTTCTTGGGTCATGTGAGTAGGGGGGCTAGAAACCCAGCACTCAAAATACTATACTTTAAAAATTATATATTTTATATTTAATTTATATTTTATATTTAATGTATCAATATTTTTTTTAAAAAAATCTCCAAGTTTTAAAAAAAATTCTTAATTTTTAACTTAAATATGAAATTTAAACTGATGAGGGGAATAACTTCTCCATTTCTTAAATTCCTACCCGCTATTTGTTCTGTTTAAGAAGTTCATCACGGTAGAAATTCCTAAATAGAAAAGATAATTTTAAAAATATGCTAAACATATGAATTCCCTTAAGCAAAGCCAAAGATGCGTCCAACCTACACTTTAAAAAACAGTTGTTAAAAAATAGCAGATGTCATTGCTCTTCTGTATAATACCTAGGGATTTCTCGGTCTACAAGAGCATTTCTGAATACAAGATTCTTGCAACTTTTTCTGACAAAGCATTCATAGGGACATATCCCACTAATATTTTAGAAGCTATGAAAAAATGAAACACCAGACAATATGTAGAAGTTAATAAATAAAATATTTCCGATTGCTAAGCTCCCTAAGGCTGGGCGCGCACGAGTGACTAAAAGTCACGGCGACCAGGATTACTAGTATCAAAAATATCATTAGAAAACAATAGAGCATTTTCAATCACATGACTTTACCTAACAACGGTCTTAGCAACGTTGTTTTTATCCTCCAGTGATGTCATGTGCGAATGCTGCTATTGGATACTTCTATGTCCCGCCCCTAACAACAGCCTTAGCAACGTTGTTTTTGTCTTTGTCACCGTGACAAAAGTCGCCCGTGCGCGCTCGCCCTAAAAGTCGCAAAAAGATCATGGTATACAGAAAAATTACAGTCAACAGAGAAATCAAGTGTACAAAAAAAGCTCAGACAACTTTTACTGTCAAAGCTTTTTGTTTATTCACGATTTTTTTTTACAGTGTATGATGGACATGTTTCCCAATTAGTAGAATGAATCGCTTTGTAAGGTAAGTCACCAGCACAACCCCTGTCCATGTTTTTGCACCCAACCCATCATAAAATAGACGTTTTCTCAACATTATGAGAAGGGCGCTTCCTACTATCCCCTTTCTATCACATGATGAAGAAGAGGAAGAGAAGAGGCTGAATCCTTAGATAGAATGTAGAAAGTGGAAGAGAATACTTTGAAGAAGAACAATAGAGTAGCAAGTATCCTTAGGGACGATGCAAAAGAGTAGGTATATGAGAATCCTTAGAGAGGATAAAAAACAATTTTCACCCGGATTCCTAGAATAGGAAGAGCATCCTTAAAGAAAATGCAAAATAGTCAAAAGAGAAAGGAGGGAGCGTATATTCTTCAGCTCCTAAAAAGATGCAAAAGATTAAGGGAAGCAGCGGTAGACAGGATGTGGAAGAGCAAGGTAATCCTTAGACAAGATAAAAAAAAAATAGCCATGATCTTTTGAAAAGATGCAGAAGAGAAAGAAAATCTCCAGAATTCTTAGAGAAGATGCGAGAAAAATAAAAGAAAAGACACAAGCTCCGGATACTTGGGAAAGGATGCGAAAGAGCAAGGAGAATCTTCCGAGGGAATGAAGAGAAGCAAGAGTAATCTTTAAGAGAAGATGCGGAAGATCAAGAGAAGCCGTCAGATCATTCGGGTAAGAGAGATCCCCTAATGTCCGAAAATGAGTTAAAAGGAAACTACCTTTAAAGAGCTATTTTTTTTTAATACTTTGGAAAGGAACCTTTTCTTCTTTGCGATGAAATACTGGAGTTGGGGGAATCTCGTAAACTTTATTAAATCAGTGAAGAAAAGTTCCAATGATATTTTCAAAATTATATACTATTGCTTAGCGGCAGAGAAAATGAAATCATTTGTAAACTCAGTAACCAGTAAAAATAAATATTGTCATATATGGCTAATTTGGTTGTCTGATAATTATTAGGATTTTTGGAGAGTTAAACCCTATAAACCCACCTTGGATACTGCCCTGTGTTTTTCAGGGGTGCTAGACTTTAACTAAAAATTATTACAGCAACAATAACGAATCTTTTATCTGAAATCCAAAATTTCAGAATGCTCCAAAATCTGGAACGTTTACAGATTATTTTTTCTTGTTCTGGAGGTATTTTTCCCTCAAAACTAATGGCGTGTTGGATAAACCGATGAGACAAAACGTTCTGGAATTGAATGTTTTAACTACAGCTGTATGTAAACGTGATTACGGCGACGAAAAATTTCTTTCCGAATGACGTAGCTCGCGTTTAGAGAACCGATGGGAGGACTGAATCCTTCATAAAAGATGTTGTTAAAGTTAATGCACTTATTTTTTAATTGGACTTAATTTTACGCTTTCTTGCAAAGCTCAAGATTTTCGAAAATTTTTATAAAACCGCAATTTCTGGTTTCATGCGGTTAAAAAAACGGATTTCTGGAGCTACCCCGGAAAAGTAGCACTCCTGGTGTATTTATAAAAAATGAAACTTTCTCGTACCATTTTTTATGAAAAATGTCTGGAAATGCGTGGAATATTGATTTTAAAAAGTATCACAACCTTGCTTAAGTGAAAGGGGAGAATGGGATGGCACAGCTAAGGTAGAGATCTACAGTTTAAGCTAGACTTACCTTTATCCTGAGGAGAGTGTCATCAATAAGATAGATAGACAAATGAACGTATCCAACATCGAAATCAAACCCAGATGGCGTACTTCCTTTCGACAAATGAACTTGAATTATATCGTCCCTTTTATCAATACCTTTAACTTTATAATTTTCGAAATTCTTCGGATAAAAGCAGGAGGGAACCCCTAAATCGGACGAATGAATGAGATCAGAGTCATTCACTAGTAGATCGGATGCGGCTTTATAACAACATCCACGGAGCAAGCATTCTTTTTCGGTAACGGGACGATCGGGGTGGCAGTCGAACTTCTCCTCGTCCGGCACATCGGCACAAACGTCACCGTCTTTCCCGCCGTGGCCTTTGAACGAGTTCCCGTTGATCAGATAGAACAAAAGAGTTCCGAACAAGGTTCCTACCACCACAACGCCCACCGCGTACAAAATGCGCCGTTTCGTCCGCGACGACTGGTCGCGTCCGTCCGGCAGTATTTTGAAGTTGCTCCTGTCCATTTTTCACGGCGAGCGTTTTTTTTTCTACTTTAAAAATGTCACTCGACAGAAGTGGTTCTCCGTTTGCGTCGTAGTCCCAGAGAGGAGAATACAGAAAAGCGCTTTTCGGAGTGATAGCGCAGGAGGAAATGAAATGAGAACAGCTGTGAATCGTCTTTGGCGCTCTGCTGGATTCGCGAATCGTTGTTTTATCGGGAGGAAAACATTACGTCAGGCGAAGCAAGAGGAGGTAACACCAAGGACACCGGGATCAGGTCTTATGGAGTTGTCAAGTGACATCACTATCACTCAGTGTCTTTTCCACAATGGAGCTCGTTTTGCTCTCTTTTAAAACTTCTTTAAAATTTTGTAATCCTTGTTTCCCTAAAAAAAATGAACAGATTCCACGGTTTACTATATAATTTATCTCTTTTCAGCAGAATTTTTCGTTTAATAAAAGGTTGAAAATGCCATGTCTCACCCTTCAAACACGTTTTGGTATTGATGTATGGTGTGCAGCCTACCACTTTTTAGTTAATTATTATTTTTTGCTTAGATGAGAGCACTGAAATTGACCAACTATTTAGCAATTAACCAATCAATCATCAATCAACCAACACTTTATCAACTAATTTTATAACCCAAATATTAAAATATTGTAAATATAATTGAGTCGACGATTTGGATAAGTAAATTTTTTATTGTCGGATTTCTAAAATTACCTCTTAAGAACAAAATTTTTATACAGTTTTTATAAGTATATGTTAAAACATGATAATTTGAGCTGGAATATTTTATTTCTACCCTTATTTGTTTTCCCACAGTAACTCATTTTTCAGCGATTGCAATTTTGTCTCCGCTCTAACACCCTCAGATAACTTCGGGAACCCCCTTTCTAGGGCTATTCAGTATTGTTTTGGGGTAGTCTACATCCCCTATCATTTTTGCACTGAGACTGGGTATTCAGTAGGTACGTAAAATGTTACTGAAATCAAAAAACAAATATGTAGGATATTTTATCCATTATTTTATAGACATTTCTGCCTTCTCTATAATTATGTACAAAAATTATTTTACAATTTGTAATGGGAGGAATTCCATGGTAGTTGTGAAATTTTGGTAGAGTCCGTAAAATTTGATTTTTGTATTTTAAACTTATATAAATTTGAAATTTTAAAAAATTATCATGATGATATTAACATAACCTGTTCACTAACTACTAAGCATTTAAAATTTATTTATGATTAAGAGACAAAAAATACATGTTGCGGGTATCTATTTATACCAAAATCTCCCTAATTTTTGTAGAAGATAAAAATAATTTATAGAGTATGAAAATTTAGGGAAGTGTTTAAAAAACCTCTAGCTATGCAACATATGCGGGAAAAATGCAAAAGAGTCTGAGGGCCATGTCTAGTCTCTTAGTTGAAATTCGAAAACCGGTGGTCATTTTTCAAAATGTTACAAAAAACTAAACTTCTTACTTAACATATTTTCGGTACGATTCAGTTATCTATCCCGTTGAAAAACGTTGGTTAATGGATTTTTAAATAGTGTTTTACTGGCAGTTCTTTATCTTTTCTCTTAGACCTGTATGTACATAAAGTTCAAGGTTGGTGGGTAAAACAATTATTGTCTAAGAGATATAAAATCAGTGTTTGCTCTGATTGTATTTTGATAACAATAAGACATTTTTTTATCACTGTATCTTTTTGAGGGAATGAAAACACAAATACGAGGTTCATTTTGAAAACTTTTTAATTTGATTATGTTTTTAAATCTATAAAAAAAAGTATTTTGATTACATGGTATTTTAAACTTGTTTCCTAAAACATAGTTTTGTATCTTATTTTCAATAGCTTAAAAGATATAGTTTAACAGTCTGGATTTAAACAAAAATATTAATGATAAAACACTAGGTATACTAACGAATTACTAGGCGGTATAATATTGAATTTAAAAGATTCATTGGTGTAAGTTTTTTTACAGAATGTTGATTAACAATAGTTATTAATAGACGTGCAGTATATTTTTAAGGAAAAAATTTTGATTAAATTATTGAAAAGCTAGAGTTAATAAATGTTCAAACTTTTAAGAGAGTATTATTCATGGATATGACCTGTGACATATGTTGGGAAAGTTGTTTGACGTTTCTTCTGCTATTTTTTTTTTATTAATATATTCTATAAAGTGAGCTTGGTTTTGTGAGGATTGCGAAGCAATCCAAAAGGTCATGCGTAAGCAGGTTACAGAGGTTGGTGAGCGACAGTGAGCAGGGGGCGGAACATAAAAATTTTAAATGTAAACATATAAAGTGATATGCCAACCAAACTTTTAAAACTAAAATGTATAATTTTATGAATGTTATAATATCCTTTACAATACTTTTTATATAATAATCTAAATATACTGGAAGAAGACACAATATTTCATTATTTGAATTTCTAAAACTACAGAACCTCATCTTCCACGATTAAATTCAGGGTAAAATATGCATTCAATAGATAAGTTTAAAGAATTTTATCTGAGTGCGTGTACTTCATTGAAGATAACATGACACGAGCCAAAGGTGTGTTGATTGAAAAAAAAAATAAAAAAATATTTTGATACCTTTTCACACACGAATTCTTTATTCCATCATTATTCCCCTGTTTTTACTCAGATAAGGCAAAATGTTGACAATTGTTTTCTGGAGGACAATGTGTTTCTATATTGATGGTGGTTGATAGTTAGATACAAATAAAAACAAACCAAACATTCGATTGAATGTGGAAAATATATCACCTTCTCCTTGATTTAACTCCTCTATCAACGGATTTTTTCAAGCGGAATAAATTCCATTTTCTCCTGGTCCTCAGACACATCAAAAGGGATTAAGCAGATGTTTACTCATGTGATTTCTTTTGTTATTATTATAACATATAATACTACGATAGTCTTTTTGGAACAGCTTTAGAAAGAGTCCTCCAGCTGCCATGTTTACCCACATCTCAAATTATGACCACTGAGCTATGTAATAACCAACTTATAATAACTAGGGGAGAGTCGGGTAAGTTGGAGACCCTAAGACTTTTTACATTTCTAAGACAGAACTAACTACATTTGAAAAAATATTTTTGTACTAATATCTTCGTACAACTATTGCCTAATGACAGTTTATTTCCCTGCCATGTAAACAATTTATATTTTTGTTAATCTTGCTTTTTTTACTCCCATCACAAAGTATCCATCTTACCCGATGGTGCGGGTAAGATGGATACCAGTGGAGGGTAAGATGGCGATTACGTAGTTGATTCCATTTGACAAAATAAAATAAACTCGTTATGTCAAGTATAAGAACTATATTTTATTTTATGCCCAAAATTATGAATTTCCAAAAAATTATGAACAAAAATCACATATCCAAGACTTCTTTTTTGCTTCGGAATTTGACAGTCCAGTACAAGCCGCATGAGCCCACTTGTGGCATTTTGCACAATTGAACCACAGTTCATTTTTTCCGAAGTCATCACATATGATGCATACTTCATCGACTTCTTCATCTGAGTTATCATCTTCGTCCATGTAATGTATGGATACGGAGGAATCTGATGAATAGTCAAAATAAGTTTTTGAGCATTTTTTCTTCTCTACGACCTTAGTTTTATTCTCTACGACCTTAGTTTTTTTCTTTCCTTTTTTTGCTTCTCTTCTTTCCTTTTGCTTCTTCCTTTCTAATAAATATTCTTTTACAGGCGAACTTGTGGCATGTAGCGATGGAGCTTTAGTCCTTTGTTTCTTTACCTTTGGGGGAGCTAAAGGGAGTACCAGGATATCGGGGGCATTAGATGGACCAGCAATAGGTTGGATGTCGGCATCATGAATTTCGGAACTAGATGTGGCATAAGCCGCTGTTGTCACAGCAGGTTCAAATTCTTCAGCTGAGAAAATTTGTGAATTGAGGGGAACAATCCCCGCTGCTTCAAATCCTTTCACTGCGTTATTTAGCGTAGCCGCTTTGGCATACGCTTTGTGAAAGAGGCTAGGTACATTCTTCACAGCAACAGTTTGGCCAGGATTCATAGTTAAAAAATCATTGCACACATTACTGTAGGCAGTTTTCAAAGGACCGAAGAAACTGACGTCCAATGGCTGCATCCGGTGGGTTGTGTGCGGGGGAAAACCAAGGAGAGTGATAAAGTTGTCCCTGCAAAAATTTACTGCTTCTAGGGTTATGTGTGATGCGTGATTGTCCATCAACAGCAGAATCTGATTGTCAGCTGAAGGTCCTACATTTTTTTTAAAATGGCTCAGCCATTCCAAAAATATTTTGGCATTTATAAAGCTGGACTCTGGATTGCAGGCAGCTTGGGATCCAGGTGGTGCATCATGCAGCAAATAATCTTGCATGCGCACTCTTTTAAAAATAAAAAGTGGAGGCACATAATGTCCAGTTGCGCTGACACAGCAGACCACACTCACATTTGAGCCTCTCTCAGCCGAAGATACTTTAACCACCCGTCGTTTGCCTGTTGGTGTTATAATGAGAGGGGATTTTGTTGGTACAGTTGAGCAACCTGTTTCGTCAACATTGTAAATCTGGTGTGGCTCATATCTGTGTTTCTTCATAATTTCAGTCAATAAATTAAAGAAGTTTTGCACACTTACTTCATTAAATGCTGCTAATCTTGCCACTGAGGTCGCCTCTGGCTTACGTAAAGATAAATTAAATTTACTTAAAAAGTTGCTCACAAAATCTTTTCCAGCCATCCTTTCTTCTTTATTAAATCGATGTTCTATTTTTAGATGTTCAGCATAATCAAATACGATTTTTGCAAAATCTTTCTTTGTCAAACCAAATGCACGTCTGTCTATATCTGTAACATAGTTTTTTAGCAAGAGTAATTCTTCCTCAGTAAAAGTATTCTTAAATCTTCCAGCGTTCTCAGGAAATGGCTCTTTGTTCTTCCTTTTATCCACATAACGCCGAAGAGAAGTTTGAGGCAGAGAATATTTTTTTGCTGTTGTTAAAATGAACGCTCCTCTTAGTACCTCTTCAACAGCTTTATCCATACCTTCTTTGGACCAAGATTGTCTTTCCGTAATCCTTTTATATTTCCCCATCGTTTTGTTTCTAAAAAAATAAAGTTATAATCACTTTAAGGATGCTGTCATCAGTTATGAATTTTTTTTAAGTAATTAAACAAAATAAAAGTAAAAAAATGTCTTAAAATCTAGTTTTTACAGATAATATGTAATCCTTATAGGCACAAATATTTGATTTGAGACTAGTAAATTGCCTGCTTTTTATTTGCGTGTAAGATGGAGACCACCATCTTACCCGCCATCTTACATATCCATCTTACCCGACGACGTCATGTCGAAATTAAAGTACAAAACGAGAATAAAATTAACCGTATTTTAACTTAAAAGCAACATTATATCATTAATCGAGAAGACTAATTATGTATAAAATTGAAGAAAAGCCCAAAACACTCACCAATTTAACGCAATCCACTAATGAAAAGGTTGACAAATTTAGATATGTTCACGCTGAAATAACAAAACACAAAATGGCGGTAGTTACAGTTATTTTTCCACGCTAGGAATGTAATTCAATTGAAAGATGGCCAACACTGAAGCATATATCCCAATAAGGGGCTGCCATCTATCGCAAATAAAGAGAAACATTCAAGTCACCATCTTAGCCGCCTCTCCATCTTACCCGACTCTCCCCTATATAATGAGTTATATAATAACGATTTTCATAATGTTAAAGTATAGGAAGTTTGAAAATCCAGGTTTATACTAGCTCAGTGATGATGACAACACTTAAGCATGTTGCTGTGGTTACACATGGCGGCTGGAGGAGTCTTTCTAAAGTTGCTCTGTGTTTTTTTTTCTAGGAATCAAACGTGGATAAGCGTTTGCATAAATAAAAGAAAAAATCACTCAACTTTTTACAACACACGAGCTACAACTAACCAATGAAAATCAGATCTTTAATTTACTTTTACTATCAAATTCTTACTTGTCGATATCCGTAAAAACCCGACCGGGAGAACCGGACCGAAAAACGACGATAGCTAATCCAGAAAGGAAAAGACATCAAAGAAAGATTAAAAACTAGCTGACACCCGGTGTAAGTCAGCTAGCTTTTATGAATTTAACGTTAATTAGTTACAGATATTTGTATTCTTTTGAATATTATTTGGAATTAGATGGTATTTTTTTGGTAAATTATAAAAAATATAAATTTTTTTAATGATATATATATATAAATACTTTTCATTAAAATTCCTTCACTCTCCACTATTTTCTCTTCTTTCTTCCACCATTATCTCTACTGAAAGACTAAAATAGTGACGTAGTAATATTACTCAAATGATAATACAATTAAGCTTCATTCTTGGAAAGAAACAAAGTAAATAAAACCATTTGCAGGTGTATAAGCTCTTTTAAACGTGAATAGAAGCACCTGCGATGGCGATTTATGGAATGATGATAATGTAAATATCCTTAAGACAAGAAAGTATTAAAATTAAAATAACAATGTCTTAATAATAAGGGGAATGTTCATCCCATTTTTTTTTTGAAAACTAAGTATCTACTAATTTAACAAAATCAGTTAATGCAAAATTAAGATCAATTTTTAAATATCAGTAGAACGTTTTTTAATCAATGCTTATTTTTAAAGTAGATTATGAAATATGGGTTACTAATACATTCTATTAATTTTTATTAAACACTCTTTTTGAAATTTCAATGGATATGAAGGTTATTCTTAACATAAAAGTAATTAACAATCGAGGTATAAACACTACAGTAAAAGCAACTACTGACAGTCTAAGATATTTCCTGTTTCTATAAAAGATATCTCTGGAAAAAAAATAAGTAAATTATTGGTACACAAATTTTAGCATTTTTTGGAAACTTCCATAAAAACTTCACATTTAACCTTTCTTTCAGAATTTTATTTACCAATGATAAGAACAGAAGAAAAATTATATTGTAGTTACTATAAGGTATACATGGTATAAGGTTAAAACCTAAAAAATTTTAAGATACTTTTTCAGGTTCTGTGCAAGGATCTAACTTTTTTATTTCGTATGGTTGTGATCAGTAGCAGAACAGAAAAATATTATAAAGAGATAATCAAAAAGACACTTTTTAAATTATTTATTACAAGTAAAAAATAGGTAAGTAGAACACTTAGGTTCTGTAGTAGTATAAGGTTGTGGTGAAGGTCTTTAAGCCCCTTTTGGTTCCTTTGTAAAGAAGGGAAAATAATTATTATTATGATTATTGTGAATTAATATGAATTATTATGATTTTGAATCCGTTTAATTCATACAAATTTGTCCTCTCTTTTAAATTCAGAACTTGCTATGAAGATAAGGAACTGAAGTAAAAATGTGTTGGGAGATTGAAAACTTTTAGTGATTTTCATGTTGGAAGTTGTTTATACAAATACTTATTTTTCATTAAAAACCCCACTCATAGGTAAAGTGTATTCTGTATTCATTAATTTCATTGAAATGGAAAGTTTTAAAAAAATTGGGGGTATTGTGAAAATGGATACATACATCAGAAAATACTTAATGAAATGTATAAATCCATATAAAAAAAAAAACAAATTTGTAGTTAAAACTAATGTTAATCACATTTAGTTATCTTATGAGATGCAAAGACAAAAAATAACATTGTGCTTATTTATAAAAACTATTATAATTAGTTTTTATATTGTAATTCATAGACTTGGACAACAGACAGTTATCAGGCGAGTTTTGAGACCCTCTCTCCACTTACGTCACAAGTTGTCACTTTTCAGAGACCACCCACCACTCTCCCCCATTATGGTATCACAGTTTTGAAACTAAAATTAAATAAAATTGAACATAGTGTTTCAAATCTTGCTATTTTTTGGGTTGGTTTTTTTTACCTCTTTTAGCATGTAACAGCAGAAAAAACACCGTTTTAAAATGTTATGTCACAAAATTTTGAGCTTCCCTTCCCCCATGTCACATTGTTTCACACATGACACAATACCCCCTTTCCCCCTAAACATGTTGCGTAATTTGTGAATGATCCCTTTTTATGAAGTTTTATATTTGTAAGTATGAGAAGGCAAAAAATAATGGTAAATCAGTTAGCTATGGCATAGTAAAAAAATACGGAAATTTATCTAAAAAAATTCTATCTCTTAATAAATGAACCTACCAAACAAAACTCCAGAACAATGAAAATACTATCATCGGCATAAACGAAGAATGATACAGTAAACTTGTGCGGCTTTTTTCGCACTGAATGATATCAGATGTCAAGTCCACAACAGCCATAGTGAGATTAGAAGCAGGAATCGTACATTGGGCTTTCCTAGTTACACCGTTAACGTAGAGAGTTGCTTCCACACTGAGCATATGAATATGAAAAGATTCGCGTAGCCATCTTCGCAGCCATCTTCCCATCCACAAAAGCTCACAGCTGCATATCCATGGGTTATCTTCCAGTAATACTCCTCCTAAAAATTAAGCAAGTTTATGTTTTAAGCTGTTTTATGTTTTATTATTTCAAATAGGTGCTTAGGACTCTCTTTATTCATTGAAACTCAGTACACTGCACTAAGTTTAATAATTAAAGTCCCCAAAATTCAAATACTACCGTCAAATGTTCTAAACTGCACAGTGGGCCGGATGCCTAAGAAATACCTATGTGTCAACACCCTCCCGACGGAAACAAGCCTGGATACTCTGGTTACGGCCTTGGACCCTCAACATTAATAACCATGAAAATAAAATCCCAGAACAGATTCCGAAACTTGATGGTGGATCTTCAGAAAGATTTAGTGTGCAAATGTTATCCAAAGAATTACACTCATGCCCAAAAATTAAGGAGGATTTAATTTTTGGAATAATGACACGTTTTAGTTTTTTTATCAATGAAATCTTCAAAGAGTGGAAAGAGATCTTCTAAGAGTGGAAATATGTGGCCTGGGATCAAATTTATTTAATAATAGTTAAAGGGTAGAGAGGAATTTATAAGGGAATTCCATATACATACGATTCGGAATGGTAGCAGAAACGTTTATTATATGTGAGAGACATTTACCATAAAATTCCCTGTTAAAAATGATATGATAAGTATAAGTAAAGTAGTAAGTATCCAGTAAAGGATATGATATTCCTGAGGTTCATACATAATTTTAAGTGCGTGGAATATTTTAAAGTATGATTTTTACACTGCTATTACCTATACCTCCTCAATCTTCATTAAAGCAGATTTTAGCTCTTGGATCTTTTAATGGCGGATCGTGTTAACCATATTTTTTGAAGCTCTCATATGTGTTTGTTTCGACTTATGTCTTGGGACTGATGACCTTGAAGATTACATAGCAGGTATTAGAATTTAGGTTTGTGTCATTATTCCCAAAAAATCAAATTATCCTTAATTTTTGGACACGAGTGTAGATGTTTACATCTATAGAGTGTTTTCAGGTGACGTCACAACCGGTTATTTTCTTTTAACTGTGTACCTTCTGTAGGGCTTTTAACTGTTGCTAAGGCCGTTGTTTATCTGTTGCTAAGGCGGTTTTTAGGTATGGGGTCACGTGATTGCAAATGCTCCAATAGAAGAATTCCACGGCCAGTCATTTTCTGTAACTGTTAACCTCTGTAGGGCAAAAAACTGTAACATTTTCTGTTGCTAAGGCCGTTGTTAGGTCCGAGTCATGTGATTGAAAATGCTCTATAGACTAGTGTTTTCATTTCAGAATCGTATTAGGATGCTAATTTCTTACTCTTACTTGCCCTCATTTCACCCTGTAAGTAGACAACGAGAAAGGTATAAAGGGAAAGCGATAGATGGATACAAATGTTTTCCAGAACGCCGTTTCTGGTGTTTTATCTCATGGAACTTATCTGAATAGGTTTACCTGTAATATGTTGGGTCTGGTGATCGTCCAGCCCGTCGCTCGTAACTTCAGCCAGAACTCCAGACGACATTTCCGTGAGTTTGTTCTTCCTGAAGTCCAGCGTCAAGTACCTGACATCGGAGAGGTATCTCAGTAGCCCGACTGGAAATCGGGACACCAAAGTCCCACTGATTTTGATGGTCAGCTCGTGAGTGCACAGTCCCGCGAATGCGTCTGGAAGCAGTTTTTGCAAGTTCGGCCCCGTTATCGACAGTTCTCGGAGCTTCGTGCCGAAAGCGCTTTGTATTTGATGGGACAAGATGGATTCTTCTATGTTGACGGCAACGCTGCGAATTGCCGGAGAGTGGGACAGCAGCTCTTGGAGCCGGAAGGAACGTACAGAGGAGTAGGAATCTGTCTTGAATGATGTGAGGAAACTAAAAAGAGATTCGAAATACATGAATTTACTAATGATTCCGCCGCCCTTAATTAAGAAACTAATAAAAGAAATGTGCCTTGTGTTGCGGTCATCAGATTCCGGATAGACCAACTAGATCAACCACCAAAAGATAACTCAAAATGGCGCCACTTTTTTCTCTCTATGATTTGTCCATTGGTCTTGCCTTGCCGCATTACCGTAGAACAACAAAGAGGGTGAGCGGAAACGATCCCTTTTAATCATCCTTAAAACCAAATTATTTGTATGGAATAAAGTAGATCTGAAAGGGCTTTTGATAATTTATCACATCTATTACATTTAAATTTAATTCCAAATTTCCAATAAAATAGATATATTTCAAAAAAGTTTTGATCCTAAATAATGCTTACAAATAATAATTTTTTAATATTAAATAATTTTTACAAAGATTACCCTTATTTTTTAAAGATGACCCTGATCAATTTCATTAGATAAAGCAATGAAAAATGGACATTACTTAATACAGAGAGCATCTTTAAAATAAAAACAACCCCTTTTTATTTCGCACAGAAAAACATAAAAGCATGTGGTATTTGTAATTGAAAAAAAACCCGAACAGTTACTGGCATGCGATAGTCAAATAAGCTATTCTGTTTATTAAGGAAATCTTGAGATACCTAGTGCTATTTCCTATCAGCTTAGAAAAAATTGAAAATTGGTTGACGCTTTAATTTTGTTTCAAAAAATTCTAGAAGAAATCAGCTATTTATAGGCAGGCAAAAGTATGCAACTATCATAAGTTTCTTAAAAAATATACACACAAATTAATTCATGCATTGAAAAGACAAAATTGAGTTTTATTTTCAGGGGCTGCGTGCTCTATGTACCTTTTTCCCAAAAAAATTATCAATCGAATACCTTTTTTGATATTAATGTAGCTTAAAAAATAAAATGTGGTTTGTGTTACTTCAGGCAGTGCAGAGTTCTTGGATCAAGCCATTTCAATGTTAATCTTTGAATATTCAGCCGCTGAAGTCTTTCCAACCCAAAGAAGCTGTCCACTTTCAAACTCGAAATCGGGTTGTTCGATACATCCAACTCCACCAACTCCCTCGTAAGCTTCCACAGATCAGAAGGCAAGTCCTTCAGAAAGTTCCCTGACACATCCAGCACTTCAAGATGGCCGCCGCAGGGCCTCAAAACGTGAATCGAAATGTTGTAGAAGAAGTTGTCCCTCAAAGACAACGTCCTCAGATGGGGGAGAGTCAGCACTTGCAGAGTCATCAGACCACAACCGTCCAAATGCAAGAATCTGAGACGAGGTAGGTATTTGAACGAAACGTTTCTGAATTTATCGCGTAGTTCGTTGTGAGATAGGTCCAGTACCAAAAGGTGAGGCAGCCCTTGAAAGCTCGATTCGTGGAAAGATTTTATTTGGTTGGAAGAGAGGTTTAAGGCCTGAAGGGTGTTGCTGGTAGAAAATACACCAGACGGTAAACTAGTTATCTTGTTGAAAGACAAGTCCAACTTTCTGAGAGAAATCCATAGCTGATTGAGGGAAATGCTTGGAATTTCCTTGATGTAATTTCCAGATAGGTTCAACTTTTCTATCATCGTACCCGTAAACGCTTCCTCTGAAATGAATTCGATTTCGTTTCTGCTTAGATCTAAAATTCTTAATCTTCTCATAGGCCAGAACGCTTTTCTTTCTATGGATTTTATGAAATTGTGGTCCAATGAAAGGACTTGTAAAGATGGACAACACTTTGAGAAATTTAAGTCGGTGATTTCATTATGGGAAAGATGAAATAATTGCAGGTTTGGTAATAAACTAAGGGATATGTTTGATATTTTGTTGTTGGATATGAATAGATGTTGAAGATATTTTGATGCTCCTTTTAGCATAGATTTCGAAATTCCTGGTAGTTCATTATTGGTTAAATCTAACATTTTAACTTGCACAGCGTCTTCCTCCGTATTTTTTCGATCAATTAAGTTTTGAAGACAGTTGTTGGACAGATTAATATTCAAAGGATATGTGATGCTACTTATAACATTGAAGTTAAAAAGCTCTAAGCGGTTGTCTTGTAAATAAAGGTTTGACAGCCTACTCAGATTAAAGAAAGCCGATTCATCTATCCATGTGAGATTGCAGTCTGATAGCACAATCGTGTGAAGTTTAGAGCAATTGACGAAAGATTGTTTTTCTATAAGAGAAATGTCATTATTGTATAAAAGGACGCTTGAAAGACTGTTTAAATTATGGAAAGTCCTGTACCTAAGGGAACCAAGTTTGTTGTTACTTATTCGAACTGTACTCAAGCGACTGTTTTTCAAACTTGAAAATAAAGACCTAGGTAGATATTGCAGGTTGTTATTGCTAATTTCAAAATGCATTAATTTTTTTAATGTTTTAATACTGCTGGAAGATATTTCATTAATTTTGTTACCATCTAAGAGCACAAACTCCAATTTCTCAAGACCCTCTATAAGTTTATCTAAAGGATACCTATGTTGAGAAAAGGACGAACTCAATTCTAAAACCTCTATTGTTTTACGAAGAGGATAAAGCGAAGATGGATTCAAATTCAACAAGTTATTAAAAGAAAGGCTAAGTTCTCGAAGTTTCTTTAAATGAAAAAATACATCCTCAGTCAAATACTTCATTTTGTTATTGGCTAAACTCAAAGTTGTTAAAGAGTTTCCCCAGTTCTGAAAATCACTCCAGTATACTTTTTCGATGTTGTTGTCTTGGAGGCTCAACCGAAATAAAGAATTTAGAACCAGTTCCGGAACTCTGTCCAAGCGGTTTCCAGACAGGTCCAACACTTCCAACGTTTTCCTACACCCATACAAATCATCTTTGTTCCACCGTTTCAAAAAGTTTCCTTTCAGAGACAAATACAACAAAGATTTGAGATCATTTACAGCCGATGGAAACTTCTCCAACAGGTTGAAACCGAGATCTAAGTTAGTGAGAGTCAACTCAACGCCCGAGAAAGCATCGGAGTGTATTTTAAGTATTCTATTGTTCGTTACTGACAGCCTTTCTAAAAAAGTAAACTTGAAAACCCTCGCACTCAAGGTTCTTACGAAATTAAAATCCAGATACAGCTCCCTGATGCTGAACGAACCGTTGAAAACGCACTCGGAGAGAAAAGACAGCAGATTGTTGGAAAGATCCAGCTTCTCCAACTTCTGCGTCTGTATGAAGAACGGGCACGGCAAGTTCTTGATCAAGTTCTCAGACAAATGCAGGTATCGGACGTTTCTCAGAGTATACAGGGCATGGAGAGGGACGTGGTTCAGCATGTTGTTTGATAACGACAACGAAGAAAGGGAACTCGGAAAGCAGTTGCTACCAACGTCGTGTAGGAGATTTCCATCCAGATTCAACAGTTTCAAGTTAACGAACTGGGTGAAGCAACTTTCTTCGATGGCGGTGATTTTGTTGTCTCCCAAGAACAAGCTGGTGAGAGTCTGCGAGAAGTTCGCTCGGTGGAAGTGAACTTCGCCGATTGAGTTCCCCTGCAAATTCAACCACTGGATGTTGTTGAGGATTCGAAGAGATGCCCAGGGAACTTTATCGAGTTGGTTCTGACTCAGGTCGAGGGTGGTGAGAAGATTCTCCAGGCCTCTGAACGCTGTCGGGGAGATGTGGGAGATTTCGTTTTGGATTAGATGCAGAGATGAGACGCTTGTGCCTTCGAAAGTGACGTTTTCAATGGTTGATATTCCAGAACGCATCACTGTTACCTGTAAAAAATTTAAAACGTTTAACAGTACCTACTGTAAATTAGCAGTAGTAGGATATGCTTTAAACTTTAACGATTCTTTTATTTTTCTCATTGATAATTTTTTTGTTTTCCATCAAGCTGTGATTTTAAAGTTTAAAAAAACTTAAGAAGTAAAAAATTTTTTTGGCTTTAATAATAAGAAATTTTTTGGATATTACATGGGAACTATGACCTTACCAACATTTAATTAAGATTTGTAACGGAATAAATTGATTGAAATTGAAAACTTATTTCTTATAATAATCAATAAAAATTTATTTTTTAAGATTCAGAATGAACTAATAATAAAGCAAGCTAAGTGAAACCATAAAAAAGTAATGTAGTTCTAAGTGGGATGTCAAAAAAAATTTACTCCACTCCCCACTAAATATATAGAAAGTTACAAAACATAAATCAACTTATAAAAATTATACGGGAAGAAATAATATCCTTGTAAAACTGTCTATTTTCAAATTGAATGGCGTAATTTTTTAATGACATCTTCTAAGGTGATCTACTGTACTTGGTAGATGTCCTCTAGTGGCATCTGAGGGAAAAGTGCGAAGGGAACAGATCTGCAGACAACATCATGATGCGACTTTCGGCAACTACACAAAGGGTTCCATGTGCACGGTTCTGCACTTTGCGTTTGGGGTAAAGAAACGAAAGCCATCATTGAGAGTAGGATAGAACGCATCTATAAGAAGAGAAGGCAACAATTTTGTGGGATTTACAGATTATAAAATCGATAAAAAAAAACTGTCTGTGATGATTAAATTCAATGCTTTATCTAAAATGTTGAAATTATCTTGGTAACGCATATTCAAGCATTAGGTTTTTAAAGAAATCTTTAAAAACTATCATTGGAATTATCATTGGAAATTATGTATTCGAAATTATGCTTTTTGATAGTTAATTTTTCGCGCTTATTAATTTAATTTCTATGGATATCAATTTTCATCGTCAAACTGTTTTAAGAATGCACATCCTACAATCCAAAAGTTCATAAAACAACCAAACATCCTTAAACTTCAATTCTATTAAAAACTTCTTAAGTATTACACTTTCTTTAAATATTACACTTAAAGTGCAGTTTCTAAATTTAATATAATTTATTTCAATATCATTCCAATAACATTTATCATGGTATAATAGTCAAGGTATAATAATGCTATAATAATCCTATATGTCAAGGTATAATAGGTATAATAATGCTTAAAAATGGAAGATACAATAGCTGATAATATTTTTATTCTTTTTCTTAATTCAATAGTATTTAGCAATGGGAAAAATTTTAAGCTAGAGGATATGATTTAATTAAATTATTAGGTGTAAGATCTTACTTCCTTATTCAGACTTATAATTAATATTATACATTTCGAATTTTCATTTAGTTTCAAACTTTTTACATATAAACTTAAAATTTTTATTGATTTAATATTTAAAATATAAAATCACGACCATGATATTTTTTCCAAAATTAATTCCAAACTAAATATAATTTTTAAATATAATCTTAACAGCTGAGTTGATATACATTTAAGAGAGTTATATTCTCTCTATTTTGGAGTAATTTTATGTGTTAATTTCAAAATTTTGTCATGATTTAAAAAAAAAAGACGAGTTATTAGAAAGCTAACAAGTTTAGGAACTTTGTAAGTTTTGAAACAACGCCTTTTCTAAACCAATTAATTAAACTAAATTTGATAGGAATTATTATATCTTATATCTAAGTTATTACATTATTAGGCATTATCCTCAACATCCAAAGTAGTTACTTTTAAAAGTTTCTTCATTCAACTAAAATTTTCCTGATACCAAACTTTTAAATATTTGTCATAAAATTACCCCATCCCAAAGAAAATGTTTTATGTTTCTTCCAAATTTAAGAACAGTTAAGCAAATTATTTTGCAGTTAAAGAGCTCAACACGAATGAATTATGCAAAACGTGATTAGTTTTGAAGTAATAATGTCTTTGTTTGTATCAATAATAGCAGTTCTTTTTTAATAAAAGACACACACATACATATTTAAAATCCATACCTTAAAATGCTCTTTCCGTTCTTCGCTGCTATAATTTAAGTCGCTCTAAAACTTTCTAATTAAACTATTGTGATTGCGAAGGGACGGAATTCTGAAGGGGAGTGTGAAATTGCTTGTTGCTCGTATCCGGCCCAGTCCCAAAATGATCCGGAATATCAGGGTGAATCCGGCAAACCCTAGTGGTTCAATATTCTCTCCAATAGGGGAGGCGCTGGGTCTCAGGGTTTGATTACTTATAACGAAAATATTCAAGTGCATGCTTGGAATATATTTAAATTGTATAATTATGCTTGTTGTGTTTTAAGTTGTATAAAACAATATTTCAGAAAGTTATATTCGCCCTAACTTTAAAGATTTAGGTTATAACGATTTAATAAAAATTCTTTACTGCATTCCTAGCATGTTTAGAAACATCACTTTTTTAGAAAGTTTTAAGAACTGTTATTTTAATTACAACATCAGTTAGGTTACACAGATTATTTTACTTTGTTGGATGAGATAAAAAGAACAAATTACTGCAAAGTTGTCAAAAAGCAAAATACGAGTATGTCGAAAGCACCTTTCCGTTATTTGTCCTGATAAAAACCGCAGAGCTGTTTCAGACATTCCGAACCAATTGATTAAAATCCGTGATGAAATTTGTTTTTACACCTACCAAATTCATCGCTACATTAAATTTTACATTTATGGCAATCAATTAAGCTGAAAATTAATCACTTTCATGTTTTTTATTCTTAAATTTCGAAGTTTATACATTTAGAAAATTTTTGCATTAAGAAAAAAGTAAGTAGTGAAAAAATCATAATGAATATATTGTCCATTAAGAAAAATTTAATGAGTCTTTCATTTTATTTTTAGATTTAATTTGAAATTTAAGTTAATTTGTCTCCTTTGTGTTGCAAACTAATGTAAGATAAAAAAAATTTGTTTTTAATTTAAAAATGTTTTTTTTTACCTTTTTTTATCCAGTGAATGTTGAAATCCATTCATAAAGTACTTAATTTATATTCATTAAACTGCCTTGATGACTTATTTTCATAATACTTTTGAATTTTATTTGGCTTAGTCTTTCTATTTCTCACTTTTGTGCTGTGAACTAAGCAGAAATTGTCAATTTAAGTGGTTAAGATATTTTTTTCAGTTGAAATTTCATAAGTTTGAAAAAGGGAATAAGTCCAGCAACTTTTTTCCATTTTCGATTAATGTTCTGAATTTTAAATAGGGTCCTAAATTTCCAGTAAAAATTTGGTGGTTATGCAATGGAAATTTTATTACTTATGTAGTTTCCCACTTTTCTCAAAAGTTAATTTTTGGACTTATTCCTTTTTTCAAAATGACAATTCATATATTAATAGATAATTTTTCTAAAAAGGTTTAACCAACCTATACTATATTTAGAGAATAAATCAATTAATGTTTCTTACTAGATATATGTGAAAAATAATAAGTTAAGAACCGCTAATATATTTCTTAAATCAGAGAAAAACATAATTAAAAATAATAATATTATAATTTTAGTATAATAATAATAATAAAATATCTTACAACCACTTTTTCAAGGGCTTAAAAAATAAATGCATAAAAATCAGACAAATATTAAAGAATATCAAATAAACATGTTATATTTTTATATAGAAACCCTCCTTACCCAACTTTTATAATAAAACTGAAGCAAAAGAAAAATCCGAAAACCCTTGATTTTAAAGTTTAATATTTGGTATCAATTTAACTAAATATATTTTGAACTACTTAAAATACTGCATTTAACGGCTAAAAATGCATTAATATTCAAGAAAAGGAATTAGAAGGCACATTTGAATTATTTAAATATGCTCCATCTACACTCACTTCACAACGTTTAAGTGTGAAAATATATATTTCTAATTCAATTTGGGAAACAATCCGATTTTGGGGCTTACTCCTTACTAATTAAAATAGAAAAACAACGTCGTTTATTTGCATTTTATTAAAAAGTAAACAGCAGACAATTGTCCCTGGTAGACAATCCCCTTCATTAGTGCTAAAAAAAGAACACATATAAATGAAAGTATTATTTTTTTTTACATTAAAAGTAAAGTAGTATTCTTTTTAATTCTAGCTAACTCAATCACTTAATTATTAACACCACAATAGAATTTAATGCAGGAATTCCACGTTAAAACTATCTTCATTGAATTTTTACACGAATATAATTAGGAGAAATTTTACTTGGCACTTTCCATAAAGTGAGTTTCAAACACAAAGGGTTCCAATGAGTGCACTGCTCTGAAAATTTAGGCAAAAGTGCTAATACTGCTATCTATTGGGGGTTTTTTTAGATTTTAAAATTTAAATTGAAATGGATGTTGTTCTAATGCTCCCCATTTTCAAATGTGCCCCTCTCCCTTTTACTAAACTCTTACAGACACCTAAGAACGTAATCCCATCCATACCATAATGAGAGCTCATCCCAGATATAAATCCCAAAATGAAGTCAGCTCTAAAAATCGTTTCACCAATGAGCTTTTCAATATGAAAATGTCCCCACACTTTCTAATGACACGTAAGCCCAGGAGAGAGCTTTGGAAAAAAAAATCCTCAAAAAGACGCTATTAACCAGGGGTGTCGGATGAGGAAAAGTAATGGCCGCTAAAACTGGGGTGGTGGTTTCTGACGACCATTTGTTACCGGAAGAAACTTTTCGCGGTCCTCTGGGAACGCCGAGAAAGAATGTGAGGTGTCGTTGGATGATGATGAGGATACGTTTGGACACTTAGGAGGGAGAGGGATTGAAATTGATTGGGTTATGGAATATACAGGAGGGGGAGAGGTTAGAGATGGGTGGTAAAACTATGCAAAATGGATCGACAAGATATTATTTAGTGTTTTTTATATAGGATTTCATGTATCATAGGTCGTCAAACTATTAGGTCAGAAAAGCCACAGAGTTTACCACTAAAGTGGTTAACCCCATTTCTTTTTCTGATTCAAATTCATTAATATTTTTTATTAGGAATGTATTATATGTTACTGGCAAATTGATAAACCGGGCATTATGAATTCAATTAATTAAATTCAATGACATTTATCAATGAGTATTTATCACTTTGCCCGAAATACGCGCTGGCATTACACTGTAAAAAAATCTTGCCACTCTCCTTGGAAAAACTGGGCAGCTGTGTTGCCCATATTTTCCAAGTAATGTTCCTGGAAAATAACAGGAACGTTACGGTAAAATCAATCAAAAATACCAGTATACCAGTATTTTACGGCTATGTTCCTGTTATTTTCCAGGAACATTACTTGGAAAAAATGGACAACCCAGCTGCCCAGTTTTTCCTTGGAACGCTCCAGGATTTTTTTTACAGTGTATTAATAATAACCCGTATACAGTGCCCGTAACATAAATATCAAGTACTATCTTTAAACATTAAATACCTGTTACAGTTATTTGTGGGGGGCCTCGGAACTTTAACTGGAACAGAAGGTAAGAATTATTTTTCTACCTGGGAAAAAGACTGGCACTGCTCAAAACAGGCTGTTTACACTTTTGTTACAATTAAAACGAAAAGTTTGGCTTTGTTTGGCATTACATTATGTCAAAGAATATCTCGAATGTAATTCAAGTAGAGTACTTTTATGTGATAATTTAATTACTGTTTAAATATATTTTCTCCTAACTAATGTTTTTGAATGGTATCGGTTTTTATGGCATAGGTAGCGATTCGATTGGTTTCTATGTTACATATTATCAAAAAAAAGGTAAGGCCAGTATTTCCTTTTTCTCATAATAATATGGATGAGAAATGTTCAAAATAAATACATTCTACCTGAAATTTTCATCCATTCTTTCGCTTATCTTTTTTAATATCGGTTGAAAGTCAAGCATTGAAAGCTGAAACTCGTTAAACTCGTTCATTAGGATCGATAAATATAATTTCTTTTTTGCAGCTTCCCTTAATGTTAAATTTATACCTAATGGATTTTCCAGGAAAATGAAAAACATTAAGCTCTGTACACTATTCTCAGTAAATAAAAAAACACGTATTTCTTTTATGTAAAATACCAAACCTGTATTTAGTAATAAGAGACAAATTGTGCTCTTTGATGAACTCCACTGATGGAGGTAATTGATGAAGTAGTATTTATATCTAGGAAGTATATAAATATTCTAAACAAAGTATTATTTCATTGATATTTTTAATTATTTTATACTTTCAAAATTTAGTTTTTGTATGCATCTCGATTTGGTTACCCTTTTCTTCCAGCCTGATTTTCTATAGTATTTTACTTTAAATACAATTAAAATTAAGCTTAAGTAAAAAATTTGTTATATGTATATTTTTCGAAACAATAAACAGGATTGCCTTACAATTAAACTAACAAAAATTGTGTTTGGTGCGCAGTATTTTTCTTAGTATATATTCTTAGTATACCATATTATAGCTTTGCAACTTATTCTCAATTCTCAAACAACTGTTCTTCCAATATAATTCAAAAAGTAAAAACACTGGATGCTCCTGAACCTACTTTATTGTACATGTCATTATCTAAAAACATCAACAGAAACTTTTTTGTTAGATTTTAAGATTTTTCCAAAGTACGTATTGAGAGCTTATTAACTAGCTAAGAGAACATGTTCTCCTAATATATGATAATGAAGCACATAGAAGAACCATTTTTATCAGTTTATTTTTACGGCTGCCAATGACACACACCCTCAAGTCGCAAAAACCTATCAGGTATAAGGTATAAGCTTCAACGGAGAGGAGAACTATTTCCCCCTTTTGTGTCGCTATGTATCATAATCCTTTTAAAGATAAGAAGCTTTATACTCTCATTTTCTTTAGCACCCTAAAAAAAGATATGATAGCCAGAAGCTCTTTTTCTCATCTAAAAAAAAAAGAATCTTGTTGTAAAAAAATATGCAAATATGTTCTTCCTTGACGAAAATCCCCCTTGCATCAACATAGAAACTTTAGGAGTGGATAAAATAAGCACCAGTGTTGTCATTTTCGTAAGTTTTTTTTTTAAGATTCCTCTCTTTTTGTGCCGGATTTATCTGTCGATCACTATTTTCTTTTGAGCACTTTAGTGAAGTGATTCGGCGCTGAAACTAGGTCCGGCTAAGGAGATTATGGCTGGGAAATAAAAGTTCAAAGAGTGGAAAAGGCGTTTCGTGAATATGCTGAGGAAATGAGATAAAGTGACGGGGTCTGAAAACTTTGCCGGGAAAAGAAAGTTGGTTTTCTGTTTTGACACTTAAGGCTTTTGTTTGAGCTAGAGAGTAGTTTATTTACTCTTAATTTAGAATGTTCCAAATTTTACGAATGGTTTTTCACAGTCGATGCCGGTAAATAGAAAGTTCGTAAAATGGTATAAATATGTAAAATTTGGAATATATTTTTATTAAATTATTTTCCTTTTATTAAACACAAGTTCGTAAATGGGAACTCAAATTATCATTAAGTCTGCAGGGCTAATTTCGGGTCCAATTTACAGTTCGTAAAAACGTGAGTGTTCGTAATTTTGAATTTTTATTCAGGCTCTATGTATTTCAGTCATTTTATCTATTTCGAATTTATTAATCTATCACATCCATCAACATCATCAATGATGTTATTTTGACATTTTATTATTTAGTTATTTTTTATTTATAATTTAGTTATTTTGACAATGATGACATTTTGAGATATAACCATTTTATCTACATTCCTAATGGAACTCTATGTCAATGTCCAGCTTTTCTATCCTTCTCTTCAACTGGAAAAAAACACTTCGGCCTTACGCAATATACTCCTGGAGCAAGATTTAAAATTTTTAAAAGAATCATTCACATTTATATAACTGAAGTTTTGATGGCATCGCCTGAAAATAATTACAACCTGAAATATTAGAACCACCCTAATGTTCACGGTCTTTATCAATTCCGAATGCGACACTCAAAATTAGTTTTCAAATAACTTATGGGTTGAATAACCTCATCCTTGAGGTGAAACTTTTAAAACAACTAATCCGAGCTTATACAAGGTCTACTAACTTCGAACCCCCTTTTAAGCCAATTTCTATTTTAGTGGGGTTTTCAAGGAAATTTTTTTAAGTTGGAGTATTTTATTGGGTAATATTTGATTATAACTTCAGTTGCTTGGAAAAACAATTTTAACATTTGAACTAATGAGAATTTTTAATTAAATGTTAGAAATTATTCCAGCAAATGAGATAAAAAGGAAAATAGAAGGCTAAGCAATTTTTCTTCGAAAGTAATTTCGTCTCTTTTATTTAGTTGGAAATCCCTTTTATCATTAGAAAATTATTTGAAAGGTCCTATTGGGTTAATTTTCTTTTCAGTAAAAGGAAATAAACTGCTAAGAAAAAGCTAAATAAAGACCAATAAAGACCTTGATCCTTTACAAAGAAACGAATATGGTGTAATTAAAGCTATACGCTTACAAGAGATAACTAATCAGCAATGATACTTTAACTTATACTAGTTGTAAATTGCTTTAGAATTCGATAATATCTTTAATTGATTTTCAGATTTAATTAAATATGTTTTTATGATTTAACCCACAAATCTTCCAAATAAAAAGTTAATACTTACTAAGAAAAATACATTTTTGATAAATTCAAATTTATTAATAAAAATCAATACAAATACACAGAAACAGACATGAAAGCAACACACAAAAGAATAAAAAAGGAAAAGAAAAGAAATTTATTGTAATTTAAATTTTCCAAAGGAGCCAAAAGCTCTTTCATGGGCTCATCATTATCTGAACGAGTAATTTAAAAAACGAAAATAAAATAACAGAAATAAATAAAAAAAGGGGGGCTAGGCTGATAATGAAGATAATTTTCAATAATTTTACTACAAAAAAAAGAAGTCACCTGACGGATTGTAATATTTCTGTAAAGTTAATTATGAAAGAAATGCAAAGCTTTTTGCAGAGTCGGATATTTGATTCTGTTTGAATTTCACTAGGTAATTTATTTAAAAAATAACGGAGAGATAACGGAAGTACTCTTTTTCTATTTATTTATAGGGGATAGGTAGTAGTTTTGGTACAAACAAATAAAAAATACAATATACAATATCTCTTTCCAATCCTACTTTAGGTAACAAAAGTAGGATTGGAAATAGATATTTATATCCAAGAGAAAGAAAATGTATATTTTCAATTTGTTAAAAAAACTAAAAGCAAATTCCGAGTCACAATCACAATACAATCTATTTATAAATAGAACATACTCTTTACTAAATTTAAGATACATTTTATAGTTTTACTGTGATTATTTAAGCACTATTATCATAGCGAAAAACAAACTTGTGCAATTTAATGAACTAATTGAAATCAACGTTTTTATTTGCACAATTTTAAAAGCATAAACAGCATACAATTGTTTCGGGGGTCACAGGACCCCCTTCGTCAGCCCCTAATGAATAGCCCCTATGGACGAGCCGCCACTGGTTCGAGGTAAGTGCAGAATTTTAATTTCAAATGAATATTAAAATGGTGTGTATTGTGTATAATTTTATTTTTACATAAATAGGGTGAAATTAAGCTGTAAAACTACCATTTAGGTAAAGATAATTATTTTGTTCATTAAAGCATTTTTATTAACGTGTTTATTTTTAATTTCAAATTAAATTCGTATTAAACTCTCAGAAAAACAGTTTGAGTTAAAGTTCTACTAAATAATTTGCAAAATGAAGCTATTTATGAGGAAATTCCAACAAAAAATGCGAAATAACAAAGGACTGTCGAACGCCGAAGATTTAGTGCAGAGACAGACAAACATTGGTGCATGCGCCAAACACAGCTCATTAGAAGAAAAGTACTGGTAAATATAAGCTTGTTAACAAATATAATAGATACTTAATACATGCGTAAAGCTAAGAGCAAATGGGCTGAGAATAGCTAAAATTTTCAGAGAACATCAAGTAATAAATCAATTAGTTAAATTATTATTTGATAAATTATTTAATTCCAGTAATTAATTATTTTTCTATTACTTTAATGTAAATTAATTAATTAAATAAGTAATTTCACAGCAGACTGCTAAAGTGGTGGTTTATCCATAATGTATTCTTTCTTTGTTTAATATTTTTGTAAATTTCACTCTGTACATTATGGAAAATAAATTATTATTATTATATTATTATTATTAATTAAATTTTTTCATTAATTTAATGCAAACGGTTCATTAACGGTTAAATTAATTAATTAAATAAGTAATTAATTAAATTTTTTCATTAATTTAATGCAATTTTTGGATTTTCAAAAAATGCGAAATCCTAACGGACTGCGTAGCGCTGAGACCACTTTTTGGGAGTTATGGTCGAAGCGCCCGCATCCGGCGGGATTTCGCGCGAAATCCTAACGGACCTCAACTCCTCAACTCCTCAACTCACTTGGACTTAGAGATCGGGGCTGGGGTTCTCGAGCGTTCCTCCCTGCTTAGTGGGCTTTTCGCGCGAAAAGGCCCACTAAGCAGGGAGCCTCCTTGCTCTCGAACCCTGGTTGCCGGTGGGTCACTTAGAGATCGGGGCTGGGGTTCTCGAGCGTTCCTCCCTGCTTAGTGGGCTTTTCGCGCGAAAAGGCCCACTAAGCAGGGAGCCTCCTTGCTCTCGAACCCTGGTTGCCGGTGGGTCACTTAGAGATCGGGGCTGGGGTTCTCGAGCGTTCCTCCCTGCTTAGTGGGCTTTTCGCGCGAAAAGGCCCACTAAGCAGGGAGCCTCCTTGCTCTCGAACCCTGGTTGCCGGTGGGTCACTTAGAGATCGGGGCTGGGGTTCTCGAGCGTTCCTCCCTGCTTAGTGGGCTTTTCGCGCGAAAAGGCCCACTAAGCAGGGAGCCTCCTTGCTCTCGAACCCTGGTTGCCGGTGGGTCACTTAGAGATCGGGGCTGGGGTTCTCGAGCGTTCCTCCCTGCTTAGTGGGCTTTTCGCGCGAAAAGGCCCACTAAGCAGGGAGCCTCCTTGCTCTCGAACCCTGGTTGCCGGTGGGTCACTTAGAGATCGGGGCTGGGGTTCTCGAGCGTTCCTCCCTGCTTAGTGGGCTTTTCGCGCGAAAAGGCCCACTAAGCAGGGAGCCTCCTTGCTCTCGAACCCTGGTTGCCGGTGGGTCACTTAGAGATCGGGGCTGGGGTTCTCGAGCGTTCCTCCCTGCTTAGTGGGCTTTTCGCGCGAAAATTCATTGAATTCATTGCTAAAGAAGTGGACAGACTCATCAACGAAGGGATCATTGAACAGAGCAACTCACCCTGGAGAGCTCAAGCATTTGTTATTAAAGGAGATAACAAAAAATCTAGAATGGTCATAGACTACTCTCAGACAATTGATTTGAAAAGTGCCAAAGACACTTTACAGCCTTCGAAGCAGACGGGAACTCTTCTAAGCACTTAGCACTTAGCACTTAGCACTTAGCACTTAGCACTTAGCACTTAGCACTTAGCACTTAGCACTTAGCACTTAGCACTTAGCACTTAGCACTTAGCACTTAGCACTTAGCACTTAGCACTTAGCACTTAGCACTTAGCACTTAGCACTTAGCACTTAGCACTTAGCACTTAGCACTTAGCACTTAGCACTTAGCACTTAGCACTTAGCACTTAGCACTTAGCACTTAGCACTTAGCACTTAGCACTTAGCACTTAGCACTTAGCACTTAGCACTTAGCACTTAGCACTTAGCACTTAGCACTTAGCACTTAGCACTTAGCACTTAGCACTTAGCACTTAGCACTTAGCACTTAGCACTTAGCACTTAGCACTTAGCACTTAGCACTTAGCACTTAGCACTTAGCACTTAGCACTTAGCACTTAGCACTTAGCACTTAGCACTTAGCACTTAGCACTTAGCACTTAGCACTTAGCACTTAGCACTTAGCACTTAGCACTTAGCACTTAGCACTTAGCACTTAGCACTTAGCACTTAGCACTTAGCACTTAGCACTTAGCACTTAGCACTTAGCACTTAGCACTTAGCACTTAGCACTTAGCACTTAGCACTTAGCACTTAGCACTTAGCACTTAGCACTTAGCACTTAGCACTTAGCACTTAGCACTTAGCACTTAGCACTTAGCACTTAGCACTTAGCACTTAGCACTTAGCACTTAGCACTTAGCACTTAGCACTTAGCACTTAGCACTTAGCACTTAGCACTTAGCACTTAGCACTTAGCACTTAGCACTTAGCACTTAGCACTTAGCACTTAGCACTTAGCACTTAGCACTTAGCACTTAGCACTTAGCACTTAGCACTTAGCACTTAGCACTTAGCACTTAGCACTTAGCACTTAGCACTTAGCACTTAGCACTTAGCACTTAGCACTTAGCACTTAGCACTTAGCACTTAGCACTTAGCACTTAGCACTTAGCACTTAGCACTTAGCACTTAGCACTTAGCACTTAGCACTTAGCACTTAGCACTTAGCACTTAGCACTTAGCACTTAGCACTTAGCACTTAGCACTTAGCACTTAGCACTTAGCACTTAGCACTTAGCACTTAGCACTTAGCACTTAGCACTTAGCACTTAGCACTTAGCACTTAGCACTTAGCACTTAGCACTTAGCACTTAGCACTTAGCACTTAGCACTTAGCACTTAGCACTTAGCACTTAGCACTTAGCACTTAGCACTTAGCACTTAGCACTTAGCACTTAGCACTTAGCACTTAGCACTTAGCACTTAGCACTTAGCACTTAGCACTTAGCACTTAGCACTTAGCACTTAGCACTTAGCACTTAGCACTTCTGAAAAGAAACAAATATCTGTAAAAAATATCTCCATACACCTAAAAATAAGATTTAAAGACATCGAAATTTTAAAGTTACTTTCCGGGTCCACAGACCTAAACACAGTCAAGCACAGGTGAGAACTGCTGAAAATATGGTTGACGGTCACACCACATACCATATACCAAAAATGACCCAGAAGGTAAAACTTGCCAAAAATAGTGATTAGACTGATGTCTCTCAATAAAACCTAAAAAATACCATTTAAAGGTAGCACACACATTTAAAAACATGCGTTGAGTTCAGGAATAATCATATTCTTTACAAACATGAAATTTTCGGTTAAATACGTCTCACATAGACGTTTCTGTCACTGCTCCAAATGTGTAATGGGATTCCAGCCAGCCAGATTGTAGAAGCCAGAAAAAGATACAATTGTTCCGATTCCGGCATTTTTTACATTCAACGAATTCAAATTTGTCATGTAAAAACGAGATGCAAATGTTTATTCCAATCAAAAACAGACTAATAAATGAAACAGGCATGCTTTGTAAGTTCATCTCAGTTTTACATGAAAAATTTGAATTGGTTAAATGTAAAAAATGCCGGAATCCAACAATTGTATCTCTTTCTGCCCAGATATGCGAGGTTTTTTGCTAATTTTCACCGGTGAATTTCACCCCCTATACCGATATACTAATAACGACCCCCTATACTAACCTATACCGATTCTTGTTCGTCTTGATGTACCCTACCTCCCCTAGAAGCTATGAAACACTTATCTGAATCACCCTGTATATTTGTGATTTTATATCAATAAATATTATTCCGTATTAAATCAAAATTCAATATTGAAACGAAAATTTTTAGTGGCTCTTTAAAAACTGGGAAATTTCGCAAACTAACTTTTGGATCTTCCGCTTCAAAAGATTGCCGACCCTTGTGCTAGGTGTAATATTGAAAAAAGCAGTTCGGTGCTTAATTTTTGCACAGCAGTGTAAAAATAACACTTGATCAGACCTCTCCAAAAAAGAAAAAATTCGCAACTATCCAAGATTAAAATTTTTTTAAATATAAAATAGATATTAGCATATCTATAGAGAATTTCAAAAAAATATTCTGCTAGGGATTATTAAATCTACAAAAACATCAGGAAATAAAAAATCTAACCTTGAACTAAATTATTTCAAAAAATAAAATTATATACATATATTTCATCAATTACTTTGCTAAATATAAGCCGCGTTCACAAGAGCCATTCTAACGGAGGAAAGGCAGAGAAAACCGTGTCTTCTTTCACCACTCTCCCTACGCAGGGAAGAAATCACCTGAATATCGGTTGGAAATTCTCCCCTGGGCAATAGCAGGGGGAAATGATTTAGTTCGATCAACCTCCTGTAGAGGACGCTCTCGCTCGCTTCCCGTAATGCATTTCTACGAGCTCGCTCGCTTGTCACGCGATTCTTTCTACTGGTAGGACGAGTGCTCTTGTGAACGGGCTATTCAATTTCCTCACGGCTGGTTTTCAGAGATCCGTTTTCCCCTACTTCTTTAGCTCTTTCTCCGGTTGAACAGGTTGGCTGTTGTGAACGCGGCAATAAAGTCTAAATACTATTAGATTAGTAAGGTTTCATGGAGTAAAGGCCGTATTCGTTCATTGAAAAAGAAAACTTCACAAGATTTAAAAAAAGCAAAACATGTTTATTCATAGAGAAAGACATTTCCATTAAAAGTGTACATACGAGACGGACACCAGTATTGACAGCTAAATTCTTTCAACTTTTATGCAGTTTCAGTGCGAACTCCTTCGTACTCGTACATGTAGCTTGGGTCGGTGGATCTATAATGGCAGGAATACCCTTCGGAGCAGCGGTGGTTGCTTGTGAGACTGCAGGCCTCACCATCAGGACACTAAAAAGTACACTAGTTTTAGAAATAGATAAAGTATTTCATACTTTAATTTATAAGTGGTAATTAAATTTATTTCCTAAAGCAATTTACTTTTGAGGGGACGTATTAACAAAAATTGACTCCAGTTACAATCAAAAGGGTCAAACAAGGCATATCTTTGACAAAAAAACCTTTCTTGTAACTCCAATGAAAGCAGTTTAAAACCAGATATATTTTTATATGAAGAAGACTCTTATTGGTAGCTATGATTAATATTTGAAATTCCATTTTAAACAAATCAAACTAAAGGAGAGACCGGAGCTAGTTTTCCCCTGGGCAAATTTTCAAACCCTCTCAATGTTTAAATGATCAATAATTAGATAAACCTAACGAGTGGATGGAAAAGAAACACTTCTAACACATTCTGATTGACTTTCAATTTAATACCTGTTGCAGTTTCGTCAGAAAAGCGGGGTTTTTTAAATATTTTCCTCTTTGCGTAAACTTTTGGATTTTCATGAAAAATGTGAAAAAGCCCAATTAATTTTAACAGACTAATCTGACATTGCCTGCTAAAAGAGGGTTTATTTCTTTACCAAACTATACTTTTGGTTTTCAATAACATTGCACCCCCACCCGTAGAGGGGCTTCCAAAGTTCAAAAATTGAGTTGGGGTAGGTTTTCCTAAAGTAGACGGGGGCACATATTCCAACCAATGTGTGGCTCAAGCACAAACTAACCAAACTATTACGCAAGCTTCCAAAGGAGCTGTTTGTTCGAGTACCACTAAAATTTTTCCCATTGCTTTCAAAAAAGGTGTACAAGTATAATTAAGAATTAAAATGCTGCATCAAAAATTAAGAATGGGCAAATCTCAGCGAATTTTAAGTTGATCGCCTATGGTGACAAATTCATAAGAAAATCAAATTTAACAGCATGTTTTGTTTAATAGTTTTAAAGCTTTGAATTTATCGTATTTTCCATTATTTAAGCTCGCTCCATCAGCAGGAAATCAGAATTATCATGCGCCAATCCCTGACCACCAAAGATATAACGCTTGTGACTATTTGTGTTAATAAAGATTGTGAAGCTAGTTTTATATAGCGTTTTTAAATTAACTTTGTACATTAGTAACAAAAGAAAACCCTTCATGAACCATAATAAAATCTAACTTACCCAATTATTTAAAACTTGAAATTAGTTATATTTTAAAATGAAAGTTCAGAAAATCGATGAAATGGCGAGAACATGCTACTTATTTAATCCAAGTTCCTGAAGGTAACGGAATAACTAAAACTACAATAATTTCAAAGACCCATAAAAATATAAATTCTTGATCAATCTCAACTCATTAAAACTATACGATACAGTAACTTATTGCTCAAAAGTTAAGTAACGCAAAGATCGGCACACAAAATTCAGAACTTACATTGTTTACAAGGAGCTTGATGCATGATTGCTCAAAGCAACGCAGATGCATTCTTATAGAAAGTCTCCACTCGTGGTTAAGGCGTACTCCGTTTGCCTATTCCTGTATACAAGTCAAAGCATCCTCTACCATGAACCTTCAGAATCATTAACCAGCAGTAAAAGTAGTCTTTTGACATTCTGGAATTAGAAAACAAAGTTAGGCTTATCCAAATACTAAGACAAATTTTGGTTAAGTTTTAAACTTTGTGAATAGGTAAAAGCTTTTTCATTTCACCTTTCCGGGAAAAATGGATGGTAAATGTAGGATAAAAATCATTACATCAGTTTAATTTTGTCAACTCAATCAGTACGACAAATTAATCTTTCGGAGATAAAAATTTTATATTTTTACATTAATGACCAACCGCTTGTCAAAATATCAAAACCAAATTTTGTTCTAAGTGATACGGTACGAACTTAATGATACATATAAGAATTTAAATTTTTAACTTTTTAAATTCGCGGTCTCATTTAAATACTATATGGACATTTCCAACGTATGTACTTTCTTTAAAAGGTACTACCAAAAGATGTACGACGTACGTACGTAATTACAAAAAAATTAACTCCAGTTAAAACCAGTTAAGTTACATTTTACATTCTAAATATATACTATTAGTACAAGACTATTGTTACAATGCAGTATGGTCTTAAGTTATACAAAGCAGCTCAGATTGAAATTTTAAACAATGCATTTTTAAAATCGTACAAGTCTTCCAGCGCTAAAAATATTTAAGTAGGAACCGAGAGTTTCATATTAAGCAGATCTTAAAGTAGTTTTCATGTGCTGTTACATACACAGCACATCAAAAGGATTTAGTTTGATCTAAAGGAACCAATTAAAAAAATCCTGATATTTAATAGCTAAATATGAAACATATATTAATTTTCATGGATACCCATTAGAAAATTATGATCAAGATATTTTTGAGTAGCATTCAATCTGAATAAGAAGGTTTACAATACAATTTGAAACAGCTTTAGAAAAGGTCCGCTTGTCGCCATATTTAACCACAGCTCCGACAACAACATGATTAAGTGTTGTCAGTATAGAGATCTAATCGTACTATTAGATTTCTAACATTATTATACTAATTATTGTTATTTTAAGATCTAATAATAATATTAACAATTAGATTTCAATGGTTGTCGGTCATAAATTATGCTGTGGTTAAACATGGCGGAAAGTGGACCTTTTCTAAAGCTGTACCAAGCCAAAGAATCATCTTCTAAAATATCAAACATATTATAGTATGAAAATTGAAGGGCTCGGTGCATGAAGGGGTTATGTTACATTTGGGACAGATTCATTAATTGAGGTTTTCATCTAATTTGGCGAGATCGGATCTCGCCAAGCTACTACTAATACAACCTACATCTAAATCCCTGCTGTTCTGGTAGAAGCCGTTTTCACATTGAAATGATAATCGCCCAAATTTGGCGACATTTGGCGAAAACCTCGATTACGGAAGATTACCCGTTTTGTACATAACCCCTTCATCCACCAAGCCCTTCAATTGTAACATTTTACGTTAAGTTAACGTTTGAAGTTGTTTTACAAAATAACTACAGGAATTGAACCATTCTCTCTTACTGCACAAATATGCAAATTTTGTTGCTGATTTTCGCCCCGGGGTTTCACCCTTTAAAACTCATTTGCGACCCCCATTTCTATACCAATTCTTGTTCGTCTTGATGTACTCTACCTACCCTACCCAGTTTGTACCAATAATTTAGGACTACCCTGTGAAAAACCGGTCATTATTAATAAGCCCTAGCATTTTGGGACGGACAATATTAATAATGACCGGATATTCCTCGGGCTTTATAATTCATAATACCCAGTTTATCACTTTGTCCATAACATGTATATTTATAATTCAACTAGCTGGCATCTCGTGAGTTTCTACATCAGTAAATATACATTTTGCTTAAGTACGAAGCGTTAATGCACGTTCTTTTAATGCTAAAATAACTTCTGTTTAAAATAAATAGGGAATTGTTTTTGGCACTTCTATCCGCATTTTTTATATCAAGAAGAAAATCCTACCAGAACCTTTTTAAAAAGATACATCGTACATCTCCACCCTCGATGCAAAAATATAGCCTAAAAGTTATTCAATTTTTAAAGGATATTTGGGCCTCTCCCGAAATAAATTTCTATATACACCATGGTTATGACAAGAAAAAATAGCTACAAAATTTAATTTATAGGACCTTTTACATTAGGTAAGAGAAAATTCAGTTTAAAAGAATTTGTTTAAATTTTTTGTCAATACTTGACATAAAATAGCTGAACTCAAGATTCCAACAGATTACGCCTAACTTATAAACCCCTTAAACGCTTTTCAAAAAGATAATAGAAATTCAATAAAAGAAAAGATTATGCACAAATTTCAAGAAGTTTTACCGTGTTGCAGAAGCTGCAGCAGTAGAATGCATTCTTGTAGGTGCCGCAAGCACAGTTCCTGACTGCCGGACAAAAGCTGGTGTCGCAGGTGCCAGGGCATCTCACCGGAGAGGCGGCCTCGCTCATCAGCCTGAAAGAATTTCCGCGAGATTATATTTTCCCCATTATCAGAAATATACAGTGCAATAAAACAATACTCGCATATAGCCCCAATATTAGCATTACACATCAAGTAGGATATTATCTGAACTTTCTTTTTACAATGAAAAATGCATCGAAATTATTCTACCGTAATATGCATAACCAAGAAGGTGGGCAATTAACCCCTAAAAATTGCAATAAATATATTTAAAAAATTCTAGAACACTCTTTGACTATTAAAATAACTTTAAACAAAAAGAAAACAAGGTACAGGCGTAGGGGAACTCATGCAGGTTACCGATAAAAGGTCGGTTGGGGTAAAGTAGGTATAGGGATTTCAACTGTTTATGTTTATAAAATTTATTGCTTTTGACGTGCTTATTTTACTTGAGTCTCAATAAAAATCTGCATGTCAAATAACATTAAGTTTTATAAAATATAAATTGTTAAAATCCCTATACCCATTTCACCCCACTATATACCCAGTCGACCCTATAATATATAAATTGTTCATTTATGAATATTAATTTATAAAAATTCATAATTATATTATTTACAATTCTTCTTTTAGAAGACTGTATTTTAAATCTAACTTAAAAATAATAGAAAGTAAAATGTTACAAATGACATGTAAAAGAAAGATTGGTTCCAAAGACTATACCGAAGTGCCCCAGCTTTCACGATAATTTTGTTTACATTCCTACTTACGCACACAAAAGTTATGCTCGTATGTACCCACAATCCAATCCAATATTTCTCCCAATACTTAATAAGTATTACTGAAGCGCAATAATTTTCAAATTAAATTTTACTTTGGAGATATTACTTTAAAGTGCAATTAAAATAAACATGATCAAAGTTATAAGGCTAAAAGAAAGCAATTACCAAAATATATATTCTTAACAAGAAAAACTAGTCATCTATATGCATTACTATTGACACTCTTGTGTATCAGAAGTGTTAATAAAAGAACTTATAAACAAGCCTATCATGAAAAAAACATAACTAGATTAAATATTTAAGCGAGTCTTTGTGCGCAGTTAGGCTCAAAACAATTTAAAGTTGTTTACACCGGTAAATTTCCATATTTGAGATACTATTTCAAGATACACTCAAGCTACACCCCCTTAATATTCATTAAACAAAGCATAGATTTCTTTCGTGTAATTAATACAGAATAGAATATAAATAATAATCGTATATAAATTGCATTAGCCAAAAGCGACTTAAAATTGATGAAAATTTAAACCACTTATGATAATTAACACTATACATGAAAGAAAAAACACAAAATACATTGGATTAGGAAATTCACTTAAAACATTAATAAGTTACTTACGCAAGGCTGACTACGGCTACGACAGTCAACACTAAGACGATACTCTTCGTTGTGAGCAGGAGATTGCTCGCAGGAACAACTGTTCAAAAAGTCATACCTTCAGAGGGCCAAGCCAGCTGCTTTTATTGAGTACCTTTTTATCTCTAAACTACAACGTCATTGATAACGTCAGTATTCCAAACTAGCAAAGGCTTACCACAAAGTATTGCCATTCAAATGAGGACTAAAAATTTCAAACGATTAGGTACGGCTGAAGTTCCAAGAAATATCCAGATCAGTTTTCTGAGTGATGAAACGTGGAAATTCCCCAACAGATTTGCGGGTAAGGTTTGTGCTTGATAAGGTAGCATCACTGTTAATCCGAAAGTTTCTAAACTAAAATCATTTTCCTCTATTTCTGCCAACATACTGTATATATTAGAGAAAGTATTTCAAGGTTGCTTGAAATTTGGAAGTATGTAAACTAGTTCCTCATCAGCCCACTTTGGGGTGAGTTTAAGGTTCAAGAATTTCAGTCCTGTACTGCACTGCCTCATAATACAGTAAAAGTTGTTTTATCTTTTCCCAACTCACTGGAATATGGACTTTTGATACATTGTCATTGTAAAACACACTTCCCATACTTTTTAGCACAGTTCATATTTGAAAATTACATGTCCTTAGGGGGCCGAGTGTGCCTGGTTCGGTCACGTGCAGCCAACCACGCTAGCAGTCTGCACGTATCGGCCGTCGGTTCGATTCCGGCCTTGGCCTGGATGTACTTTCTCTCTCCTTGTGCCAGTAAAAATATTCTGTTGTGTCTGTCTTACTTGACGAAGCGACGAAGGTTTATAAGCGGATCCAAGAGATCAAGCACACAGACCGGAAAATATATGTCCAATCCTTAGATTTTATACAGGGTGTCCCGTAAATGATGTGTCACACTTCCAGGGGGGATAGTAGACACCTAGACGAGTCAGAATCACATAGGATTTGGGGTCCCAGACCCAATCCCTGGGAGTTAAAAATGGAGCGTCACCCCAAAACAATTATTGAAAACTTCAATTTGTAGAAGAACTACTATTGGTAAAATGTAATTATGGTCTCAAATTTTGTGGTTTAATATGATCTTCAAAATTATCGTGGCAGTTTTCACTTAAAAAAATTTTTTATTACCAAAAAAGTTAAAAAACAGCAAAAAAATGTGAAAAATATGCCAAAACTTTATTTTGTTTTTCCAAAATCCTTTCTTTTGATTTGATAATCTGAAAGAGCATAATTAATTAACCTTAAGTCCTAGGTTTCACGTAAATACCATCAGTATTAAATGCTTGAGAGCCTGTTAAAGTTAGTTTTAGGGGAGCAAAAACGGCTTCGGAAAACGAACGTTCAGGGAGAATCTACAAGTTACGGATAGATGCTCGCCAAATTTCCCAACATTATTTGCGATACGAGATTCCTCGCCAACTTACGCTTCTACTGATAGTCCAAACTTCCTTGGCGATGTGTGGCCTTAGTTTTCGGATCGTCACTAGAAGTCTAAAAGGTAAATGTATTCAAGCTATCAAATCAGACACTCAAGAAAAAATTGTTACTATACCTAAGAAAATAAGCAATGTTTGTTTAGCAAAAGGGATAGTTACAACTTATTTTTTCTTAAGTCTCTGTTTTGTTAAGTTTAATAAACATTTACCTTCTAGACTTCTGTGACGGTCTGAAATCGAAGGCAAACATTTAAGTAAATTAATTAATTTTCTTATTTTTTTTTTTTCAAAATAATTCCAATCCCATAAAAATGTGAACCACCATGCCAACTTTGAACACTTTTTGTAAACAGTTTTTGTCGTTATTTTCCATTATACCCCTGCACTAGGATTGGTCAGTCGGCGGATCCTCGATCGCTGGGTTCGTGATTTCGAATTGCGATACAAGGTTGGGGTTTCTATTAATCGAGAAATGTCAATGGGAATAAGCAGTGTATGGGGGCTATCCACTCACCATCCGATAAGCAATATCTTAGGTTTGTCATAACTTTCAATAACCTGCATTCTTTTATTTTGCAAATTTCTTATATCGGAAGTTGAGGGGAGACCCTGCATACCCATTTGCTTATTATATCATTCCTTAATTAATAGTAACCACCCTTGTATCGCAACCTGAAATCACGAACCTAGCGATTGAGGATCCACCGACTGACGTATCCTAGAGCGGGGGTATAATGATGGAAAATAACCACAAAAACTATGTACAAAAGATATTTTAAGAACCATGTTTGTGTAAATAACAGATTCTTCTGGTTTTTTACCTAAGTTATCAAATGTACAGTTTTTCTCATTGAACGCAATAAGTAGTAATGCTCAAGGTTTGAGTAATGCTGTTTGCATGATTGATACATTTGTAAAACCAACACAACTATCGATTGAATAAAAAAAACTATCGATACTATCAGATAATTTCTAACAATTCATACTATTGATTTTTAAGATCGATAGTTCCTAAAAATCAATAGTAAAATCATGTTTGTTCCTTATGTTCAAAAAATTTTTAAATTAAATTAATTAATCTCTTGTTTCCTAAAAATAATAAGAATTAAGAATCAACATTTTACGCTTTTGAAATTTTCATCCCGCCAAATTGTTCAATTGGCGGATTTCAGATATTTTCATACTCATCTCCTGTCTCGCCAAATCGGGCGAGGAATGAAAGTTGGCAGACATCTATCCGCTATCCGCAACTCGTAGATTCTCCCTGAACGTTCGTTTTCCGAAGCCGATTTTGCACGCCTAAAACTAACTTTACCAGGCTCTCTCAAGTGTTCAATACTGATGGTATTTACGTCAAACTTAGGACTTAAGGTTTATTAATTATGCTCTTTCAGATTATCAAATCAAAAGAAAGGATTTCGGAAAACAAAATAAAGTTTTGGCCTATTTTTCACATTTTTTTACTGCTTTTTAACTTTTTTCGTAATAAAAAAATTTTTAAGTGAAAACTGCCCAGATAATTTTGAAGATCATATTAAACCACAAAATTTGAGACCATAATTACATTTTTACAAATAGTAGTTCTTCTACAAATTGAATTTTTCAATAGTTGTTTTGGGGTGTCGCTCCATTTTTAACTCCCTGGGATTGGGTCTGGGACCCCCAAGTCCTATGTGATTCTGACTCGTCTAGGTGTCTACTATCCCCCCTAGAAGTGTGACACATCATTTACGGGACACCCTGTAGAATATAGATGAACAAAAGCTTTGATGTGGAATTCAAGAAAATTTATCGGTACTTGTTTTTAAAACTTTAGTAAGTTCCCCCTTTCTATAGAAAAGTTTCATGGAAATACCAGCGGGACGAAACTTGTAATAAAACACAGCAGAGGGGCTACGGTCCAAAAAAGCCCGCTCCGTCTTTCTAGGTATACGGTTCGCTATCTTTGCTCCTATGAGACTAAAATGAAAACAGTTTGGTATGCACTTTAATAGAACCAAATAAGGAAAAGTCAGAAAATTTCAAGCCATTCGGTTGATTAGTGTTGAAATGACTAGTTATGTTGAATGACTGATTAGTGTTGAAACAGCGCGATGGGCCAAAAAAGCCCATCCCGTCGTTCTAATAGTGTTAAAACTCACCCCTCGGTTTAGCAAGTGGTCTAATTTCTATCACATTGAGGTTTGATGACCATGATTGACCATCCCTATTCGAAATATGCTTGTCTAGGGCCCCTCTACTTCCCCTTAATTATTGATGATTATCTCTGAATCACCCTGTATTAAATGTGCATGGCGGGAGGGCTTAGGAATATTTTGTTGGTCCTCTCCCCCGGTGCGAAATTCTAGCTTTCGGATTTTTAAAAGCTACATCTTTTTCCTTCCCTTCCGAAATAAATTTCTATATATGCGCCACTGCACACTAATTAATTCCCAATTTATTTATTATTAATTTAATATCTATTTTTCACAAAAATCAAATATTAAAAAAAAAACAATAAAAATATCTCAAATAGCAGTATTACTTTAATTTTTTCTGTTGAGAAAAGGAATTTGTGAAACGTTGCTAATCTTAATACAAAAGTAAGTTTTTATGTTTACTTATAATTACTTTGGCGGCGCCCTTTCACCCTTTGTCTACCGCCCTCTGAAGGTACCCAGCACGGGCCTGTAAGACCACCAAAAAAGCATTAATCATTCAAAACTTTGAAACTTAAAATTTGTATGCAAAGAAAGTTCAAGGGATCCGGAAAAATCTTCGAATCCTCCATAGCATTGCATTGTACAGTAAGATAGCAAGATTTTATCAAAATAAAAAAAAAAAGACTCCGAAGAAGAAAGAAATTTTGACACTCAAAATAAAATACAAAAAAAGTAAATTAATTTAATTAACAAATTCAGAAACAAAATTATTAAAGTTATCATTATTACAATGCAATTAAGGGTAATTTTACGATTAAAAATTCATTAAAAATTTAATTTTTGTTTTTTTAAAAATTATTAACTTTTTAAACAATTTCTATTATACAGGATTTTGCATAAAACCACAGGGTTGGCAAGTTTCAACCGCAAGTGGAAAAACGCATAAGTGAAAAAAATTAGATTTTTGCCACCAAAAGTATTTTTGACACATAATCTTTAAACTTCTTTTATAAAAGACAGATACATCTTTTAAAATTGAAACAATCAATGAAATGATAAATTATATCCCTATCTTACACATCATACGAATCATGTTTGAATTTTTATTACATAAAAATATTTTTTTCACAAAAAATATCTTTCTGGCAGAATGACTGACCTTATTGAAAATGTTACATTCAAGTTTAAAAACCCAAGTATTTTTACAACGCATAAAAAACTTGATTTTCAGATTTTTTTTTTAATTACATATGGGTAAAATATTTTATTACACACGGAGCTGGTTTTTGTCTTTTCTGCACTTTTCTTTTTATGACTGTTTTTCTTTTATCGATCCCCTACCGACCCTTAAATCTTCGTCGACCCCCCAATCGGTCCCTAGAGTTTCGTCGACCCCCTTAAAACCTTCATCGACCCCCAGGGGGTCGGTACCGACCACTTTGGGAAACCCTGGTCTAGGGGCAATATTTTAAGAAATAGCCTATTGTAACACTCTATTTGAAACACCCTGTATATAAATGTGAAAAACTTGACTGGATTCTTATGTATTTGGTGAAATGTTTTTTACTAAAAAACCAAACTGATTACTATCAAAATTTATTTAACAAGCAGTAATCTTGGGTACAAAATTAGTTCCATACAATATTTTTAACTCAAAAATATTTACAGAGCTATTATCCTACATTAAAATATTAAGGAGATTATAGACAACTTACCTTAATTGATAATGTTGCAACCATACTATTCAGAAGCACAAGAATTTTAAAATAAGTACCATAACAGCTTACAATAGTGAACTAATGCAATTATAATTTACAATAGAAGGCCTCAAAAGAAAATACCATGCAAGAGGTGCTGCTTTTTTTATACAACAGAACATTTTAAAGAAAATTTTACAAATTATTATTCTAACTATAACAAACAATGTGAAATTGAATAAAAAATATCAATGCACTTACACAGAAAGTTTATGACCAGATATAGTTCCTGATCAAACATCCAAAATTTCAGTTCCAGTATGGGTATATTTCTTTAGAACTACCCCTGTACATTATATATAGTTCTATTTTTTTTTCTCCAAAATCATCATTCTACTCTGCAGTGACTTATACTTGGAGATTTAGCAGAATAAATTCCTCCAGAGTATGAAAAACTAGAGGAAGGTTGATGTCACTTCCAGTCAATTAACCAAGTTTCAAGACAAAGAAATGTTTCAACCACCTCCTAGACCCTAGTAGAGCAAAACCTCATGTTTTGTTTATAGAGCACAGTAAGTAACAGATCCCAGAGGTGAAATTCATCAGCAATTATAAAAGGTTGGGTGAACAGACCTTTAATCTGGTTTACTCCTATCTAAATTATTTTTGAAATGCATAGGTTTGTAATAGAATAACCATTGATTAATCTAAATTTATAAATAAATGGGCTTATATTCAGAAATATACAGTACATTTTACGTATTCAAACTTTCAAACAGAAACTGTATCGCATTGTACACAAATAAAATAAATTATTATTATTAAAACTTATCCTTACTTACCTAAAAAAATCCTCATCAGATTATTTAGTAATTACTATTCATGATTAATAAAAACAAAAACCAAAGTAAGCAAAAATTGTAATAAACCTTACAAATTACGCATAAAAATATAGCAAAATTTAAAAGCAACACTGCTAAATGAGGTGTTATGCTTTTTTAATTTGGTTATTTGATTATTTTTGGCCATTTATCATGAAAACCTGGAGCTTGTGCACAGCTAATAAAAAAGAGCCAAAATATTTATTTTCCTTTGAAAGATTTGAGGATTCCTAGGGATCGAGGCAAAATTCCCTTAAATTTTTCTGTAAGGATCTGGTTAAGGTAAGGGGACATCCATAAATTACGTGAGGTGTTTTCCCAAAATCTGGACGGACCCCCCTCCGTCCGGTGAGATTTTCTCAACCACTAGTTTTGTTTTAACAGCATAAAAATTATCATCCAGATTGCTAAATTTTGATACAAAAAATCGAAAACATGGTTCTAACTTGTAATTATCACGACTGACTGGCTAATGATTTGCTGTTTTGACTAATCTGAGCATTTTTTCTAAACTTGTGCTAAAAATATTAAAGAAAAAACACATTTTCTAAACTAAAAGTTAACGTGACATTTTGATCGACTCCCCCTCCCCCCTGGTGAGATTTTCCTGGACCCCCCCCCCCTCCCCCCTTTTTACCTCACTTAATTTATGGATGTCCCCTAAGGTACAATTTCTACATACAGTATTAAACCTACTACATATAAATGCATCTTACTAATAAAAAAAAAACTTAGTAGTTGTTCTAGTGCAATAATAATACTTCACCAGCTTATATTATTATAAATAATAAAAATTTCAGAAATAAAAAACAAAATTTTTTGGCTAAAAATTATAAAATAAGTTTAAACTACTCTCAAAGCCTTAGGCCAACTTTTCTCAAAAGAAATAGATTTTCCTAAAGCACTAACAACTCTCAATATTCCAAATAAAGAAAGTTCAAATACATTTCAAATCAAAACACATTTTGTAATATGAAATAACTTAAAGGTTTTTAAATATTTTTGCTCGGGAAATTTTAGGATAAAAAAACAAAGTTCAAAAAATAGTAGAACATGTATCATGACTTGACTACTACAATCAGGAATATATTACTATTAATCCAATCTAGTTTTTTATCATTATTTTAAAATGACAGAAACAGTGTTCCCAACAAATTGGAAAATACTAAATTATATATAGTGCTGTCCTTTAAAAACAACCCACTGTTTCATATTTTCTTCATTAAAAGCTTAATAAAAAGGATAATTAAATCGAACAAAAAACTGTGCTAGCGGATCATCCTCCCTAACATTTTAGTGCTTAGCATGTTTAATTCCAAGTATCCATTACAAATTGGCAGTCAATTAAGTAAGAATCTGAAAAACCCCACTTTTTCCTAGAAGGACTCTAATTGGCGGACTGAGCTAAAACTTTAATATTTTATTCTCATAGTAATGGAATAACATAAAAACACGCAAAAACCGCTCTAAAGTCTTTATGACATACATTTTTACAAAATCTGTAAATCTGAAGCACATTTTTTGCCAAAAATCTACATTATCTCAGCTAGTTTAAAAAATAAGTAAATAAACCGTTCTTTGACCAGTTTTTACATCCCTGACACTCTAAAGGGCATAGAAAGACAGGATATGAGATGGTTAAATTATTTTAATTATGTAATTAAAAAATCTCAATGGGTTGTTTTTAGGGTACAATTTGGAGTGGGTTGTTTTTAAAAGACAGCACTATATAACATAAATAATATCAAAAAAGACATTTAAGAATCATAAAATGCACATTTGTGAAATGTTTTTTAACATGTTAAGGCCAAACTGTTTTGACCCAATATAGTAAATGTAGTTCTTAAGCATTCATTCAGTCAGTAGACACTATTTAGGAAACAGAAAGTACATAAACAAATAAATGGCTATAATATAATGCTTTCACAAATTTCTCAGAAAAACATCCAAGTTCTGCTAGTAATTTTCCAATATCTATACAATATTCTGTAAAAAATAGGTAATAATATTTTGGAGAAAAATATTTCATCATCATCAATATAATTGGTTTTTTTATCACATACACTGTTTTTAAGTCTTTGGTTTAATATTTTTGTCAATATTTCTAATTTTTGATGTTCAAATTAACATTTTGATTTTGATACTTACGAATTATCCCGTCGACCGTTCAGCGGCCGTCTAATTCAGCAGCATAGTAATAGTAAACTCAATGGGATTTGATAACATTTCGGATTAAGCGTCACGGTCGACGGAATAATACGCAAGTACTTTGATTTTTTATAGCTTAAATTAAACAACAGGAAAATGTAATTTCATTCAAATGCTGACAAAATCTATCTAAAACTAAAAAAAAAGACACTTTTAAAAGTTTTGTAGATTTTTTATTACTTGAAATTATTTACATTAATAAAACCAAAATAATAAAGCAAAGCAAAATACCATAAATAAAACATTAAAAAAAATTCTTCTCCCAAATTCAATGGTCAGTGAACCAAATTGACAAGCTTTAAGTTAATCACTTATTGAGCTGAGATAAAATTTCTAGATTAACACACATTATTCTATCTAAATTAACTTTTTTACTGTAGCGTTTAACATTTATATATCTTACACAAGGCAAAGTAGCAAACCTAACCAGATGAAAAATTACAGTAAAAGCTCTTTGTGATTTTCGACAGTTCCACTATTTTAATTTCTATAAAACTTGTGGAACAGATGTAAAGTTTGTTTTGGGTTCATTTTATTATTGTTTGCTCTATAATAGTGGTTCCCAAAGTGGGTGGTACCACCACGTGGCGGTTCCAGAAAAATTAGACAATGGGAGCTCAAGTTACACTTTTGTATTAATCTTTTTACAAGTAAAAAAGCAATGCATTGTTACTAGTCCTTCAAATGAGGCTTCCATTACATTTCTGTATATAAGTGGACAGTGCAGAAAACTTATATGATGTTTTGGTTAAATTAAAACCAAATGAAAAATTAACCTTATGTATCAAAATTAATTCTAGACAAAAAAATGAAAATTAAAAGTATTCAGCTTCATAACAAATTTAGACACTCAAAATATTTCTGAAAAGTTATTAAATCTCGGCTTAATTGCATCAAAGAGAGGAAGAGCTACCTATCAACACAAAATAAATTTTAAATAACCATTTAAGTTAACTTTTTCCTTTTGTCAAAACGAATTTCTTTTAATGCGTAATGTGGCAAAAACACAGTTTAGGAAGCACTGCTATAGGTATAAAAACATTTATAACATTACACAGCAGATTTTATAAAGCCTGGTTGTAATAAGGAATTACCAATCAAAAGATGGTAGTTCCATCATGCCTGTCGAGGAAGGATTAACTGTAACTTAAAGTGATTAAAATTAATGTTCACTCAGAATTACAATAAAAAAAGAACAAATTGACATACAACAAAAATATCTGATATTTACCAACCCTGCATGATGTACAATTAATTAGGTACTTAAGTAATTTTAGTACTTAACGTATTATCACATCGACCGTGCTGCTGAATCCCAAGATCATTGCCAAATCTCATAGAGTGCCATGGAATAAGACGGTCACTGAATGGTTGATGGGATAATATGCAAGAACTTAAATTTTAATTAAAATAAATGAAAATATAACATAAATTGTGAATTGCATAATCTAACACATTTATCTTTTTGAAAATTCAGATGTATATCTATACTTCACATTGAACAAAGATGCTTTAGGTCTTACACTTTAGCAGATCCAGGGAGGGCCTAGGGGGCTTTAGCTCCCTCAAAATGAAAATTTATATAAGAAATAAGACATTTTGATTTATTTTTTTCTGGGGAAGGAGCCCCAGACCCCACTTTTGATAGTTGGAACTCGATCAATGTTCATCAAGAAGATTAAATTCAATTTAGAAAATTCCTAGCCCCCCCCCAAAAAAAAAACCCTGGATCCGCCAGTGGTCTTACATGCTAGAACAAAAATACTGAACAAATAAAACCATAACTGTGTGGGAAAAAAGGGACTACTAGTATCTGAAATTCACACAACTTAATAGTCAAGTAATTCTAGTGTTCATGAATTAATATCTTGGGTATTGAATACCAGTTGTTTAAACATCTAATTACTTCGAATCCAACAATAAAAGAAATGAATCAGTTATCAAGGCACAAGAGACTGATCAAGTTCAGAAGGATCAATACCACGATGTTGGCTTCTGTTGTGGGCTATTAAGCCACTGCCTGTAGTGTAAACTTTGTTGCATTCGTCACAAGAAAAATTGGTAACAATTGAATGCGTTAAATAATGCCTACTAAGGACAGTTATAGTGTAAAATTCTTTCGTACAAATATGACATGAAAAGGGTTTGTTCTTAACAGCATCATGAGTATGGGCATGAATTTTCAAACGACCAATCGAATTGAATCTTTTTTCACAAAACCCACAGACAAAAGGTTTCTCATGATCTGTTTGGTCATATCGGTGAGGTTCAGGTACCAGTGGGTTAGAAGAACTCACAGGATGCAGATCGCAATGCTTCCAATAATCGTGTTTGCGTGCAAAGCCTTTGCCGCAGACTTGACATTCGTAAGGCATTTTATCCCCATGTTGAAACATGTGGAAATGAAGATGGGTATTTTGGGTGAAGCGAGATCCACAAATGTTACAAGAATATGGCTTTTCATTGGTGTGAATGCGTTGGTGGATGGCTAAGTGAGACTTGGCCAAAAAAGCCTTGCCACAAGTGTCGCAGACATGATCTCGCTCTTGAGTGTGATACTTCATATGTTTTCGTAGCTCAGCTCTTCGATAGAAAGCCTTATTGCACACAAAGCAGACGAAATCTCGTTTGTTTTCATGTTGCAGTAGATGTATCTTCAAGTTGCTGCTCCAATTGAACACTTTACCACACAAATGACAGGCTTTGGGAGCTTCAGGTCCCCTTCGGCAGGCCGAACACAGTACCTTTCTATCTTCCTTGAACACGAGATACGATTTAAATGTTTTATCACATCCTTCGCATTCATATTTAAAGCGTTTTCTGATTTTTTTATTGGATACAGGCATTACTGGTTCTGAATGCTCAGGTAGAGGCTCAAGTGATTCTAAGGGATCAGATACTAGTATTGAGGATGAAGGTTCAGATATAGAAAGTTCAGTTGCAAATGGTCTCGATATATGAGGAGTCACTGTTGATATTTTGGGCTGAGGTTTAGCCTTGGTCTTTTTAGAGATTCTTTTACGAGTACAAGAATGATGCCCCAAACTGTGAATATCATCAAATCTTGCATCACAAATATTACAAGCATAAAGCTTATCAAAGGTATGCTGTGTCATATGATCTTTAAGATGTTTCTTAGTGCGAAATCCTTTATTACAAATATTGCATCGACAGGGCAAACATTTATCATGAATTTTCAGATGTTCTTCAAGACTTTCAACATCACTGTGGCCATCTAAACAAATGCTACAACAAAATGGATTTCCTCTAGAATGTTCTATGGAATGAAGCTTCATTTCATTGATGCCTGGAAAATCTTCTTTACATATGCGACATGTAAAATCCTCACGTCCTTTCAAATGGCTGGCAGAAACATGCTCATCTAGGTAATCAATATCCTCAAAGAAAGAACAGCACAAATTACACTTGAAAGATTTCTTTTCGTGATGCAAATCTTTGTGGGACTGATACATTTCAACTGTTGGGAACCCCATGTTGCACACTGTACAAATGAATTTATCTAGAGCCCTTGGTGTGTGCTCGTGGGATTTAATATGATTGATTTCCCTGAATAAACTTCCACACAAATTACAGTAATAGGGCTGCTCATCTTCACAATGATTTGCAAGGTCAACAATGGAAAATGAGTGATGGCAAAGATTGCACTTATAAGGATTTTCGTCCATATGGTATTTCTTGGCATGAGTTTTCAAGCTACGGAAATTCTTAAAGGACAGCCCACATAAAACGCAACCACAAACTCTCTCATCAGAATGAACAAGGGAATGAGCTTCCACTTCAATTCGAGAATTGAAATCCACATTACACAGAAGGCAGGAGTAGCACTTCTTAGCGACATGTAAAGAACAATGTGTTTTCAGTTCATCCATTTCAGCAAAACCTTTGCTACATAAACCACACACAAAGATTTCATCACTGTTACGTGTATGATAATGTGCCTTGAATGATTCGGCATCTCCAAATCCAACATCACATAAGTTGCACCTGTACATTTCATCTTTAGTTAAGATGTGAGTGTGCAACTCAAGCTTTTTGAGATCACTGTAAGTTTCATTGCAAACAAAGCACTTGAAAAACGTTTTTTCTGTGTGTGCTTTATAATGAAGCTTAAGCGAAGTAGTCTTCTTAAACTTCCTTTGACAAAAGGTACATTGGTACTTTTCCTTGGTATGAATAACATAGTGTTCCCTTAAGTCCTTTTCACTTTTGAAACCCATAGTACAGATATCACACACAACTGCAGTTAAATCTTTCAAATAATCGGTTTTGATCTCAGGCGGAGCGCTAATTATGGTGGTAATTGAACCGTTTTTTTCATACCTCTTAGATATCATCATCTTGGGAGATTGAGAGTCGTTACAGGAAGTTGAGCCTTGTAGTATAGAATGAAGTGACATAGACACCCGAGGCATTATGATAGAGTCCATTGCATTATCGGGCAATTAGCACGACAATTTAAGTAATTCAAAACAATTCACGGCGCGCTGTTTCATAAACAAACTTAAATTAAGAGTTGAGACAACTAGGAACCCAGAAATGTGAAAATGGTGGCAGCACGTTTTGAAAAATTGTACAGCTACAAGAAACAGAAAGTTGAGTGGAATGTGTCCTTGCGTTAAGGCGCCTTCTAGTAGGGATCAAAGTACTAACAATTTTCAAATATAAATTTAAACTGTCGTAAGAACCATAATTGAAAGAATTTCGTGACGATAGTATGATTTATTTATTTTCTAAGAATTTATTTACAAATTTCAGCGTTTTATTTTGCAGAAAAAAGTTTTAATTTTGAACCGGTGGATATCCTCGATTCAAAGTAAACGACAGATGGCGCTTTACCAACGGCAACGTTTACAGGCGGGTAAACAAAACACAAAACGGCGTAGAGTAGTTTATTAGAGCATTTTCAATCAATTCATTAATGTGCTCTCTACAAAATTTTAACATGGGATCTCTATGGGATAATATCTGTGAGAAGTGAGAAGGGAATAAACCGGGTTTTAGGTTTCGTCTACAGGCGATGGGATAGCGCACAGAGTAGGATGGCGGTTAGGCCCGGGTTCATCCCAGGATTTATTATGGTTTATCAATATGGGGTGGTGATTACATAACTACTATACAAAAAATTGAAAACCTTCAGAAAAAAATTGTTAAAATAATAGAGCATTCGCACTTGACGTCACACTTGACTACGTGGATAGGCGTGGAGGACAGGCAACAACGTTGCTAAGGTCCGAGTCATGTGATTGAAAATGCTCTATATAACATTCCACTAATCCCAGCATCACATTTTCTTCCTATAAAAATCTAGACATTCTTCCCCTTAAACATCTATTTTTTTACAAAAAGTTTTTACAATTTGTTTCTAAACCCGAATATCTGTTCAATGAAAACTCTTGTTAATCCCAGACGACCTACTATTATTCATAACATTCCCAAATCCAGGAAAGAAATTTTTCATAAGTGTTTTTTTACCTAGCACCAGTGTTATTTCTAGGATTTTTTTGGAGGAGTAAAAATACTCCTTGACATTTTTAGGAGGAGTGAAATTCAATTATGAGGAGTAAAATACGGAAATAGCATAAACTACATATAAAGACACGAAAACCGTAATCAAACTCCCTAAGCATCAAAACAATAAGTGATAAAAATTTAATCTATTCCTCTCCTACAACGACCAAAAGTAAATCCAATCTTTCTAAATTTTTTTCCGGCTACGCAAAGTAATAAAGTTAAATTTCATAGGTATTTGCAAAATCTAATTGATTGGAATCACTACAAAAAAATTTCGGTGGGGGCATGGTGCATTTTTTAAGCTAAACCTTTGTGAGAAATTCAAAGAGTGAAAATACTCCTGGCTAGTTTTTTAAAGAGTATTTCTGATTTTCAAGGAGTGAATAAATACTCCCTCAAAGGAGTTAAAAATATCTCTGCCTAGCACCTAAATATTTTAATAGTTTACCCATATTCAAACAGCACCAAGGGTTACTATTTTCAAAAAAACTGTTAAAGCAATTTTTATTTACCTCTGAAAATGTACCTGCTTTTTAATACTTCCGTGTGTTGTCTTCTTGAACAATTATTTTTTTTTTGTACATGTCGTTTGTCTTTAAAGGTATTTCTGTTTTTAGTAATTTTGAGTGTTTATTTATTTATGTAGAACCGACGTCCGACACCTTTGCCATTCAGTAATTTTATATATCTTGTATTTTCTTAAATTTTGATTTTATTTCTTATCCTCATAATTTAAACATAGTTTTTTCACTTTAATGGGATTTTTAATCCCCAAAGTGTAAATAGCTCATTTGTAAATATTTGTATATCTTTAAATAAAATGGAATTGAATTGAAAAAAAAATCCGTATTTGTCCAGCCAACTCTAATGAAAATATCTCTTCCCTTTCTTTTCTAGCACAAAAGGTTTTTCTCGATAATTCGATTTTAAGTAGATGTATCATATATAAATAATTCATACAATAATGGACAACATAATGCTTTTAAAATTAGAATCTATAGCAATCAATAAGTCGGGTACCTCTGTGGCTATCATCATAATTGAATTTTTAACTAGCATTTGTGAATAATTTACTCATAGAAGTTTCTCATTTTAGTTCACACGAAGGATTACAAATGCAACAAGAAGTAGTATATAGTTTATTTCAATAAGATGTATTTATTCAATTGTGTGTGAAAATGGGAATAATCATCTTTTCGTCATACGGATTGGCTTTAAAAGAACTCAATTTGAAAAACTATTAGCAAGCACATGTGCTGAGAACTTTTCAGTGAGAATTAGAAAACTGAAACATCTCCGATCACTTAACACTCACACTTTCTTTTGCTGTCGAATAAGAGAATTGCGTATTTTGTCTGAAGACTGTCGTCGTTGAAGTTGTCTTAAGATTGAAGAAAATAAAACGATGCAAGTTACTCAGAAGGAAACTCTTCGTCCATCTTACAGCGTAGTTTTTCGTTTATTTCGGCTATCTTTATTAGACTTCACTGCTTACGATAACAGTGGTTTACCATTAAGAATTCTGGCGCGATTCATACATTCATCTGCAATCACTTATATTCTTTTCAGGATCCTAACCATGACATCTTGGGTCATATTCTTGAAACCAGGCAATGCTCTAGAAGTAGTTTCATTTGTCAATCACGTATGTTTAATCGCCTGCAGAATTGTTCTAGAATACAAATGTAAACATATCCGTAAGTTAGTGGAAAGTTTATCAAAATTAAAACTAAAAGCTAATCCCCGATTTGAAAAATTTATCTATTTATGGGCTATATCATCATTACTAATATACATCGTGCTGAGTATATTAGTTGTATTTTCTGTAATGAAAATCGGAGAAGATTTGAACTTATCTGCCATACTTTTTGGATACAATCTAGAAAACCCAACAATCAAAAAGCTAATTTTTTGTTGCATAAATATATCTGATGTTTATATTTCCTTTATGGTTGTCAACACATTTCTCATCCTTTTTACAATAGCGTCCCACGATATTAAATCCATACTGAAAAATTTTAAAACATCGTTAACTGTAACGAATTTTCCAGACTTCAATGTCATTCAAAAATGTTACTGTTCGATAAAATCTCTCGTGAAAGATACGGACGAAGTCTTCTGTTCCTTATTCTTTTGGTCAACGGCTTCAAATATATTTTATCTGTATTATGGATTGGCTCTTCTAATGGACAATAAAGGGTTCAATAGTGTGAGACAAATTATAGCTGTTACCATTGTTATGTCAAACGGCGTCATGTCGTTTCTCGTTGCATGTCTTTCAGCTGCAAAAATATCTGATGAAAATTCTGAAATTGCCTCAGAAGCCCTATTGTTGCAAGATAGTCCAGAAACTATGATAATGGCGCATTTGAAGTTCCTTATTGCTACCAGCAAGGACATGCACTTAACAAGTTGGGGGATGATGCCTTTGGGAAGAAGTTATATACTAGCCTCTTTTGGGATCGTTATAACGTATGTTGTTTTGATAAACGGAGTGTTATTGAGACCATAGGAAAAAGTTAAGTTTCATTTAAGGATGCAATGCAAGCACAAGATAAAATTAATTGTAATCGTAAAGAAGCCCTATTTGTTATCTTTGTGTAGAAGGGTTGGAAATTTCGTCCCCTTAGGTAAGCATATCACCGAGGATCTGTGGCGTTGACGAAGACAGATATAGGATTCTCGGTAGGGCCGCATTTTTCGTTTGGGTTGTTGAACGTTACATATAAAGCTAGGAAAAAAAAAACATAGGACGGCCAGTATGAGTTCTAGGAATGCCAGGAAAAGACTGTGTAACGAGGGTCGGTACTCGATGTCATCCTCAGGAGGGGTATTAAGATCTTTCTTCTTCAAAATACACATCATCTTGGAGCAGAGTATGGATTTCTCCTTCTGTAAAAGTGTAAAATTATTTATAATAATTTAATTTAGTAAGTAGAATAATGTTCCCGGTACCTTTAAGCTTTAAGTCGAAAAGGCGTAATAAATGTCGAGTTTTTGAAGGGGAAAATCTTTTGCTTTAGAGGCATCGAAGTTAGAAATAATATCTAGAACTGTGCAGGCGCGGATCTAGCACGGCTCCAAGGGGGGGGGCAATTTTCCAGACCATCACCTTTATCTTTTGAGAAAAATTTCAAAATGTTGGAGATTTTCTAAAAAGTATCACTTAAGATCTTCTTTTGGAACCGCCGGGGGTATGGGGGTCCTCCCCCAGATAAAAAATTTTTAATTTGTGTATGTAATTTTAATTTTGAACTGTGTTATATTCCCTGAATAACTTTTTTTGCAATATTCAATCTTTTAAAAGGTTATTCAATGGGTTTTTTTTTCAATTTCTCAGAGTTTGCCATAGATCTTTCATCCTAGAAATACTTAAAGGGCTTGTTCAAATATTACGTAAGCAACTAGAGATAGAGGGGTTGCGGTTTGCTTATTTTTGCTGATAATATTAGAGAGGGTGGGTATTAATTATGCTTACGTAAGACATTAAAAACAGCATTTTGAAAATCTCTTGGAACTTTCAAAAATAATTCAGTTGAAAAAGTTCAATTAAAAATTAATTATTCTTCACGAAACAAGCATACATTTTTATTTCTCAAGCCCAGTTAGTTTTCCCATTGAAATTGGAGTCTAATTTTTTTTTTTTTTAAATTAGATCATTACAGAAATTTTGTACGAAGTAACTGTGAGGGTTGGGCAGAGGTTGCTTATGCAACTATGTAAGAGGGGGTTAGCAATTTGCTTATTTTTACTAACGAGGGATATTAAATTCACAAAAAAAAACAACTTACGTAATATTTGATCTATCCCAAAGTAAAAATAATTCAGGCTATTCTTCTCACGATTCATATGCATATTGTTAAAAATTTTAGAATTATTGCACAATAAAGTATATATGTACACGTTTTTGTGCGTTGTTTTAACACAATTAACATTACAGGTAACATTACTCGACCAACCGTATTATACACACACAGTTTGCTTCAGGTTTTGAAAATATGAAGTAAACTTGGGTTTCAACTAACTTAAAAGCTTTTTAGAGATATTTATTGAATACTCATTGTAATATACTACTATTTAAACTTTAAACATTTAATTTAAGTTATAAATGTATATAATGTAATTACATACAGTTCACTTGATGCATAGAGTCAATATTAAAATTTCAAATTTTTCTTAAACGAAGGCTTAGTAAAGATTAGTTATACGTATATGTGGTAAAGAAAACGAAAGAGACAAGAATCGTTTTATTTAGAAACACACAATTTCAATTGAAATTATGTAAAAAATTATAAAACCTCCATAAATTTCGAAGTTTTTTCTATAGGTAACCAATTAGCAGTGTAAGAAATGAATTGATTAAAAATTCATAAGTAATAAGTATAAATGTATAATGAATGGTGCCCTAAATTAAGCCTTGGAACGGAACACAGAGAAGAAAATGATTCTTATTAATTATTTTAGGACACAGTTTGAAAAGCCTTTTTCCCCCGAGCAACGGCGGGTATACCAGCTAGTAAGCTTGCATGTTTTTTTTTATTACTGCCTAATACCTCTGAATATGAGTTTGAAATACCTATAAAAATTTGGTGGCTGTAAAGTAAAATTTTATTAGTGTTTATACAGTTTTTTCCTTTCAATTTTCTCAAACTTTATTTTTGGACTTGTTCCATTCTTAAAACTGTGAATTCAATTTCATAGCACTTTAAAGTAATTATGACATACTACAGATTTACTAAGTAAGAGAGAGAGAATTCATTATAGCCCATTATTATAATTGGTAGCGTAGAATTTATTTATTTAATTTGTAAGAAATTTTTCAATGGAGAGTTCAAGAGAGATGACTTCTTTCAAAATCATTGAATATTTAAAACATCATTTTGGTTTTGAAAAACATCAATTGGTTCACTGAAAAAAACGTGCTAAAATTTGCTAATTAATATTACTTATCTACAGAGAGAACTCTATACAATATGAATCCTTATCAATAGCATGTTACGTTTAAAGCATTAATCACAAAAAAATCCATATTTGTCCAGCCAACTCTAATGGAAATATCTCTTCCCTTTCTTTTCTTAGCACAAAAGATTTTTCTCGATAATTAGATTTTAAGTAGATGTGTCATATCAATGTAACGTATACAACAATGGACAGCATAATGCTTTTAAAATTAGATTCTATAGCAATCAATAAGTCTGATATCTGTGGCTATCATCATAATGGAATTTTAACCAGCATTTGTTAATAATTTACTCCTAGAGGTGTCTCATTTTAGTTCACACGAAGGATTACAAGTGCAACAAGAAGTGGTATAAAGTTTATTTCAATAATATGTATTTATTCAATTGTGTGTGAAAATGGGAATAATCATCTTTTCGTCATACGGATTGGCTTTAAAAGAACTCAATTTGGAAAACTACTACCAAGCAAATGTGCTGAGAACTTTTCAGTGAGAATTAGAAAACTGAAACATCTCCGATCACTTACACTCACACTTTGTTTTGCTGTCGAATAAGAGAATTGATTATTTTGTCTGAAGACTGTCGTTGTTGAAGTTGTCTTAAGATTGTGGCTTCTTTGTAACTGTGCCATCGACATTCTCGAAAGCTCAAGTTCTTGTAAAGAACGGTGTACCTTAGAAATTTCTTTAGGAAAACTTTTCTGAGACATTGGGAAACTGAATTATAACTGGGATGCTCCTTCATGGTCAAACTTTGTAGAAGAGTGCCATGAATCTAAAAGTAATCATTGATTTTTAGAGAGTTGAAGAAAATAAAACGATGAAAGTTACTCAGAAGGAAATTCTTCGCCCATCTTACAGCGTAGTTTTTCGTTTATGTCGGTTATCTTTATTAGACTTCATTGATTACGATAACAGTGGTTTACCGTTAAGAATTCTAGCGCGATTCATGCATTTATCTGCAATCACTTATGTTCTTTTCAGGATCCTAACCTTGACATCTTGGGTCATATTCATGAAACTAGGCAATGCTTTAGAAGTAGCTTCATTTGTCAATCACGTATGTTTAATCGCCTGCAGAATTGTTCTAGAATACAAATGTAAGCATATCCGTAAGTTAGTGGAACGTTTATCAAAATTAAAACTAAAAGCTGATCCCCGATTTGAAAAATTTATATATTTATGGGCTGTATCATCATTACTATTATACATTGTGCTGAGTATATTAGTTGTATTTTCTGGAATGAAAATAGGAGAAGAGTCGAACTTCTCTGCCATACTTTTCGGATACAAACTAGAAAACCCAACATTCAAAAAGCTAATTTTTTGTTGCATAAATATATCTGATGTTTTTATTTCCTTTATGGCTGTCAACACATTTCTCATCCTTTTTACAATAGCGTCCAACGATATTAAATCCATACTGAAAAATTTTAAAATATCGTTAACTGTAACGAATTTTCCAGACTTCGATGTCATTAAAAAATGTTACTGTTCGATAAAATCACTCGTGAAGGATGTGGACGAAGTCTTCTGTTCCTTATTCTTTTGGTCAACGGCTGCAAATATATTTTCTCTGTATTATGGATTAGCTCTTCTAATGGAAATTAAAGGGTTCAACAGTGTGAGTCAAATTATCGCTGTTAGCATTGTTATGTTAAACGGCGTCATGTCGTTCCTCGTTGCATGTCTTTCAGCTGCAAAAATATCTGATGAGAATTCTGAAATTGCCTCAGTAGCCATATTGTTGCAAGATAGTCCAGAAACTATGAAAATGGCTCATTTGAAGTTCCTCATTGCTACCAGCAAGGACATGCACTTAACAAGTTGGGGGATGATGCCTTTGGGAAGAAGTTATATACTAGCCTCTTTTGGGACCGTTATAACGTATGTTGTTTTGATAAACGGAGTTTTATTGAGAACTAGCTGATATGCCCGGCCTTGCACGGGTGGAGTGCATCAATTTATTTTTTTAAAGTTTTCTCAAGTTACATGTCTAATTTTCTGTAACCGTAATTACCAATCATCCCGGTATTCCCGATAGTTTTTCATATCTTGGTTCTCTTGGTAATTTTTCATTTCCCGGTATTTTTCCATATCCCGGTGTTCCCGGTAACTTTTTTATATCCCGGTGTTCCGGGTGCCTTTTCCCTCCCGGTTCCAACTGTGTAAATCTAACCTAACCCATCCAGTTCCGGTGTTGAACATTTTATTACGACAGTTACTAAATTATCCATTCTAAGTGAAAAAAAATCAATTAAAATAATTACAGGCATTTGAAATCCCAAAACTTTTTAATTACCCCCTGTTTAAATTGAAATAAAAATCCCGCTAAACTACCCCAGAGAAGCAAATTATAAGGTTAAATAACAATTGATCTAGTGTTTCTATCATCAACTTTCTAAAAAAAAACTGCATCATTTTGGAAACTTTACTTTCATTATTACTTTAACCCAGTCTAATTCTTAAAACTTTCTGTTTCAACTTAAAGTTTCATGGAAAATAAAGTCTTAAATAAGAAACTACTGTCATAAAGGATTTTTATAAGGACCGTTTTTAATTTTTTAAATTATTAATAACCTTTTTAAAACAATTTTAGCCCAGTTTTGTCTTTAAATACTTTGTTTTATGTTTAAAATTGTTTTAGTTGAATTATTTGCAACAATGCGAGTTAAACAGACCTATTTTAGGGGAGAAGTAAGGAAATTTTTTAGAAAAGGCCTAAAAGGGGGTGAAGGGGTGGTTTTAGAATTTTGAAACCGGTGCCATTGCCTTTCCCCCGTCCCCATTCGTCTGTGTACCATGTTTGGTCCGAATCGTTCAGGTAGTTTAGGAGTAATTACGCCACATCTGATCCGTACACAGCCACCCAGCCAGCCACCCAGATCTTCATTATATATAGAGAGACATAGGAAAAAATTGTTATAAAGAGTGTTTTTTGCAAAATTAATTTTTTAACAATTTTTTTTTATAAGAGTTAATTTTTATTTACGGATGCATTGCAAGCATAAGATAAAAAAATGAATTGTAATCTTAAAGAAGCCATATTTGTTATCTTTGCATAGAAGGGTTGGAATTGCTTGTATTAAAATATTTATTTTAAATTGAGCATTTTTAATCAATCCTTTCAAGTGGAGAGAAACATTACAAAATAAACCCTTTTAAATTAAATATAATAAATTAATTTTATAATAGCTTTTTAGAACCGGCTTTTTATGCTTATTTAATGCAAAGATTAAGAAATGGGCTTGAAAGCCTATCTATAGCAGTTTATTATACAGTAATGGACCCTTTATCCGGCAAGCTCGGGGCCGACATCGTCGCGGATTTCGGAATTTTCCGTATTTCGGGTCCGGTCCGGAAAAAACGCCAGTAAAGACTCAGTAAAGCCAAAATACCCGCTTCCCAGTCCCTACTATCATTTTCCATTCTCGTAAATCTAAATTTCCGATCATATGAACAGGAATTAAAATTGCGTTAACATCGTCTGCGTTGTTCTGATCGCGTTCGTTTTAATAGTAGAGGATCCAGCAAAAAAATTCCAGCGAAGCACGTGGGTCGTCGTGGAACCGATAGCGAAGCAGCAGGAGGCAAAGAGAAGATTAGAACAGAAGAGAAGGGCCCTTCCAAACTTTTACGACGGAGGAGAAACGCCCCTTCGCGGAGTAGCGGACAACTCCGCGGCCGGCGGACTCCGCGAAGGCGCGTTTCTCCGGCCTTCGTAAAAGTTCAGAAGGGCCCGAAAGCTGCACGCCTTGCGGGTCTTTTATACCCCACAGGCAAAACAGTCATGGTGGCAAGGCAGGGACAACGGAGCCAACTCATTTACGGAGACGATGTCACAAAAGGCGCGACGCAACCATTGTGCGTCGTAGCATTTGCTCACTAAAAATTCTTTTAAAATTTTTTTGAATGCGAGCCGGATAAAGGGTCCTTCCGGATTTTGGGTTTCCGGATAAAGGGTCCGTTACTGTATTATATTACCTAAATTATGAATTTCCCTATATAATCATAACATTAGCTTGTTTTCATTGAAGAGTTCAGGTTCCGAACATTATACAAGCTGATTAGCTCCCGTAAAAGAGGTTTTATTTCAAAGCTTGTTAAAACCACAATTTCCTCTGTCTAGTTTTCTTTGTGTAGTTATGAAATATACCTAGGTTTCAAGTAAATGTCATTTGTTCAAAGAAAATATAATATAGAAATGAATCAACCATAATTTTCTATTAACCATTTATTTCAACTGTTATTTATTAACCAAAAACAATCCTGGGACAAATCAAACATATGGCAATGGCAAATAAATGTAAAAATATCTACGTAAATCCAATATTTTGCTAATACAGAGAGTTGGAGTAGAAAAACTGAAATACTTCGTAACATGATGCCACTACTATGCATAAACACTTATCAATCTAATCATATTTTTTATTCAGAATTAAAAAGCAAAACTGATGCCAGCGGAAATTTTAGAAATATTTTAAAACAACATAACCTCGGAAAAGATGAAGAAAGATACAGAGTTAGTATGGATAATCAATTATCTTTGATATTGTCCACGTCACTGGACATTATAATGCCAGGCGAGAAAGATGGAGAAATACAGCACATGCGAAAAGAATCAATACTTCGGTTCGAATTTGTCTTTCTTTTCAACATCCCCCAAATCAAGACAAATCTCTCGATAGGCTCCGCCATCAACAAAGGTGGGGAAGGCTTTATTTTGTTCCCTAGTATACGCAGCCAAAAACCTCCCACCTTCTATTACAACAAGACTCAACCCCAGCAGGATGCAACTCGATGCTATGACGTACAGTTGGACGAAGGAGTAAAACGAGGAGGTATTCGCGTTGTCAATGGTGATGGACACCTTGGAAATCTTGGCGAGGCTTGTCGCGGTGCTTTCGCCCCCTTGGGTCAGCATATCACCGAGGACTGGATCTGTGGCGTTGACGAAGACGGATATAGGATTCTCGGTAGGGCCGCATTTTTCGTTTGGGGTGCTGAACGTTACATAAAAAGCTAGGAAAAAACATAGGACGGCCAGTATGAGTTCTAGGAATGCCAGGAAAAGACTGTGAAGCGAGGGTCGGTACTGGATGCCCTCCTCAGGAGGGGTCTTAAGATCTTTTTTCTTCAAAATACACATCATCTTGGAGCAGAGTATGGATTTCTCCTTCTGTAAAAGTGTAAAATGATTTATAATAATTTAATTAAGTAATTAGAATAATGTTCCCGATACCATTAAGTCGTAATAAATGTCGAGTTTTTAAAGGGAAAAATCTTTTGCTTTAGAGGCATCGAAGTTAGAAATAACATCTAGAACTGTGCAGGCGCGGATCCAGCACGGCTCCAAGGGGGGGGGGGCACTTTTCCAGACCATCACCTTTATCTTTTGAGAAAAATGTCAAAATGTTGGAGATTTTCTAAAAAGTATCACTCAAGATCTCCTTTTGGATCCGGGTGGGATGGGGGTCCCCCGCCCAGAATTTTTTTTTTTTTAATTTGACCTGTAAAAGTAGCATTTTAACTCATTTTGAGTAGTATTTTTGGGACTTTTTTTTTTGTACTTATGAGTGATTTTTTGGGTGCAAGGGGGGCACTGTTCAGAGTGCACCCCCTGGATCCGCCACTGGAACTGTGTTAGACTTCGAATAACTTTTTTTGCAATAGTCAATCGTTTAAAAGGTCAATCAATGTTTTTTTTTTTCAATTTCTACAAGAGTTTGTCATAGATCTTTCATCCAAGAAATACTTAAAGGGCTTGTTCAAATATTACGTAAGCAACTAGAGATTGAGGGGTTGCGATATTTGCTTAATGTTTGCTGATAATAATAGAGAGGGTGGATATGAATTATGCTTACGTAAGACATTAAAAACAGCATTTTGAAAATCTCTTGGAACTTTTAAAAATAATTCAGTTGAAAAAGTTCAATTAAAAATTAATTATTCTTTACGAAACAAGCATACATTTTTATTTTTCAAGCCCAGTTAGTTTTTCATTGAAATTGGAGTCTAATTGTTTTTAAAATTAGATCATTACAGAAATTTTGCACGAAGAAACTGTGAGGGTTGGGCAGAGGTTGCTTAAGTAAGAGGGGGTTAGCAATTTGCTTATTTTTACTAACTAGAACTAGGGATATATATAATAGTTCATATAATAGGGATATATATAAACTTACGTAATATTTGATCTATCCCGAATTAAAAATAATCCAGGCTTTTCTTCTCACGTTTAATATGCATATTGTTAAAAATTTTGGAATTATTGCACAATAAAGTATATATGTACACGTTTTTTGTGTATTGTTCTAACACAATTAACATTACACGTAACATTATTCGACCAACCAACATTATACACACAGTTTGCTTCAAGTTTTGAAAATATGAAGTAAACTTGTTTCAACTAACTTAAAAGCTTTTTAGAGATATTTATTGAATACTCATTGTAATATACTACTATTTAAACTTTAAACATTTAATTTAAGTTATAAATGTATATAATGTAATTACATACAGTTCACTTGATACATGTTGTTGTTGTTACTGATCCTTCATGATCTAGCCACAGCTAGATCTGATCTATGAGTCCAACTTGATACATAGAGTCAATATTAAAATTTCAAATTTTTTTTAAACGAAGGCTTAGTAAAGATTAGTTATACTTATACGTATGTAGTAAAGAAAATAATCGTTTTATTTAGAAACAGACAACTTTAATTGGGTTAAAATTATCTAAAAAATTACAAAACCTCCATAAATTTCAAAGTTTATTCTATAGGTAACCAATTAGCAGTGTAAGAAATTAATTGATTAAAAATTCATGAGTAATAAGTATAATGAATGGTTACATGTTTAAACATCGGAAAGGAAAACGCTTCTAGAAAACAATGCCTAACTATAACACAATAAAACCTAAAATTTCAAGTATCACAAATTTTATAATATAGTCTCCAAACTTACCTTTTGCGTTCTTGATGAGAGTATATTAAGAATGAAATTGGGTATGTCACACAGCATCAGCTTTTATGCGTTTCGTCCAGACTGTTACGAAACCTGCCGAATTTGGATAAAAACGAGCATCCGGGTTCGTAAAATTATGTCTTTTACAATTAATGCACGAACAAACTCTCTCTTTTTTTTATTATAAAAATAGAACTTCGTTTAATTAAGAGTTGAAAACCAAAAGAACTATATGAAAGAAAATAGTAAAAACTTTCCCGAAGAAACGTAAGTTGAGATCATATGCTGAGGAGGATGAGAGGATTTGAACCTTTATTAATTCTTAATATTGTAGAGTTTGATAGGTAGGTAACTGAATTTTAAACTTCTATGATTGTCACTTAAGAAGACAATTATTAAAGAGAGTGTTATGGGAAAATGTTCATTATAAACTGATATATCTATCATTAAAAACATACAGTTCTCAATACTCTATCTACAAGAGGTTTCATAAAGAAATCTTTTACTTAAAATGAATTCCCACACTTTTAATCATGAAAGAATATTTTTCTCTTTTAAGAATTATGCAGTATGCAGTCTTTTAAGTTAATGAATACATTTAAAAAAAAAAAATGAGATTATAAGGGAGAGATGGGCACATTAGAACAACCCCCACTTTCCTAAGTTAATTTAAATTAAAAGAAAAATGAAACCTCAATCCCAATTTTAAATATAAATGTTTTAGATTTAAACGTTGTGATGGTTAGATGAGGTGTATTTGAACATTGAAAGTGAAGGCACATTTGAACACTGAACAGTCTAGGTTGCTTTCTAAGTTCCTTTTCTTGATTTTAAATGCATTTTTTGACGTTAAATGCAGTTTTTTAGGCCCATAGTTTCAAATTTAATTAGTTAGGGCGAGCGCGCACGGGCGACTTTTGTCACGGTGACAAAAGGTCGCCTTGACTTTAGTCACTCGTGCGCGCCCAGCCTTTACATAAAATATTAAACTTCAAAATCAGTGCTTTTAGTATTACTTTCAGTTTTAATTTATAAAATGGAAGTTCGATAAGATTTATAAAGGATGGTTTTCTGTATAAAAATATTAATTTTTATTTCGTAATCAATTGAACAATAAAAGGATTTGAGGTTTCTTAGTTACATCTTTCACTAAAAATCAAGTAGTATGGAAAATAATATATAAGTGTTTTATTCACTCACATAGAAGTGTGTCTTTAACATTTAGATACTATTCATTGAGTACTATTCTATAGATTCACTTGAGGAGCTCCTCATAAATACGGTTGAATAATACAGAATATAGAATAATACAGAATAGTACAGAATACAGAATATTTTTTCCCTATCCTCTATTTTCACACTACTTTCACTTGACAAAGGCAAACTTTCAAAATGAGAGAAGAAAAAGGGGAAACCAACTTACGACGAAGTATTTTAATTCAATGTAAAAAAATATGTGAAATATAACTCTTTCAATGTGCGATAATATTTAAGAAACAATTTTAAAAACTACAAAAATTATTTAAATTATAGAATTGCGTTACTGTAATTACTCCTCAAAAATAAAATAATAATAAAGAAAACTACACAAAATATTTTAACAATTTGTAAAAAAAAAAAGCGTTTTGGCATCATGATTTATAAATTCATCGAGTGATCAGCAGCAGATTATTTTAGGAAAAAAATTAGCATCCATAGATAAAAGATAAAATTTTTACTCATTAATATTCCCACTAAATTTTAAGTTTAATTAGTGTAAATCAGTAGATAGACAATGTTCTCAGAAGAAGCTAAAAATAATATGAGTAAGATTCATCATTTTTCCAATTGACTTTTAATCATCTTTAATTTTATTTTTGAAAACTTTTATTGATTACTTGTTTTAAATTTTGTACTTTAAGGATTAGTCGGAAATCGCCAAAAATTATCGAACATCAAAATAAAAAACAATAAAATTATTAGAAGGGTGTTGCTTTTAAGTTGTTTTTTATAACATAGTTATGGGGTTCAATTCCGTTAACTGTCCCGCTAAATACCGCCTTTGGACACCAAAACTTAAAAATATTGCTAAATAATTTTAAACTCACATAAATAAATTAAAATGTTCAGTTAAGCCAATAACTGTTAATTTATATCAATAAAAATCATAAATATTTGTCGATATTTGAATTATTGTGTTCAAAATAGCTTGGCGAAATTAAGCGGGACAGTTAACGGCATTGAACTTACATCACCAATCTGTTTTAGTATTGGCGATATTCCTAATCTTTGGCACCCAAAACAGCTTGGTTAGTTATAACGAGAACAGATAATGGAACTGAAACCGAACAAAATCGCAATCTTACCTCCCTTTTACGGAATCTTCCTCATTTCTCTCTTCTTCTAGCCGACGAATTTCTAGTAATAGTAGCTGATGAATCTGACTTGAAAACACTATCTGCCTTCGAAACAACTGCAGGCGGAGAAATTCCGGAAGATCTTGGAGTGGAATTAGGAAGCTTAATCACAAACACCACTAGCGAAAAAGAGAACGTCTCTGCAACCGAATTCAACCAAGAGCACGAATGCATAACCATTGAGGACTACAAAATGCAAAAAGTAATGGACCAGGTAAATGAACAAAACTTGCTTTTTCACATAGAGCAAAGCAACTTCTCAATTTTAGTTATGCCCCACTTAAAAAGTAATATGGCTTTTGTAAAATCCTTTTAAATTATTTTTCAACACTTTGGTAGTTTAATTATGTTAAGGGGGTCATGACCAACAGCTATGCAATTTGTAATAGTCTTCCGGAGTGTTAATCACCCCATCTTTTTCATCGCCAACTGCTTTAAAAATCTCTTTTGGGATTTTTTATGTTATCTTCGTCATCCTTTCGCGGGCGGATTTCACGGACCGATTATGGTCCGCGGACCACCGGTTTGGAACCACCACAGACTTATATAAAAACTATCATGCCCATCAGAACGCTCTGAGTAGCATGGGATAACTAAAGTTATATTATTCCCTTATGGATTTTTATAAACTTTACAGCAAAGTGTCTTTTTGAGTCAAGTTGTGAATCTACTTCTGTCGTTCTACGTCATCATTATTCCTATCGTCGTGGCAGTAATGGGCCTATATCTCATGCTGGAAAATGAAGAGATGGCAAAAGTAATATTGGTAAGATATTAATCTTTTTCATGTTTCATCGGAGAAAGTGACGAAACTGAAGGAGTGGGATCATTGTAAGGTACTTTTTCTTTTTAAGGGTTTGGTGCTTTTTGGGTTTCTACGATGCTTGCTAAAATTTACAATCTGGATAGTATGGTGCCATACAGCATTTATGATGATCTTAAGATGAAGTGGATTCTTTTATAGATCCTTTATGGCAGGAAAAAATTATTTCGCTATCGGCAATTTTTAACTAAATCGATGTGTCTTTTTCTTTTGTATTGTACTTCAAAAGCTAAGAATACAATAGGGACAATTGAATACCTCGAAATACCAATAAGGACTCCAATACTAGAGAAACTAAACACGATAGACAAAAACAACTTATAAAGTAAGGTATAAAAAGGTATAGAATATGGCAAAGCTTTGTGCCTTCCTATTGCCCCCTCGTGCTTAAAACTAAATAATTAATTTTATATCTATTCTTTTCACTTAAGATGATCATGATCATTAATTAAAGCATTTATATTGAATAGTTAAAGTTTCAACAAACTCGCTAACTTAAAAGGATGGCTAAATTTATTTTAATCCTTCCAAAGGACGGAAAACGAGCATTAATATTCCACATCTCGATGCTTTTTCTGACCGTGGGTCTGACATGGAATCTCGTATCGCTAGTCAGTCTGGAAAAAATCATCGAAGAAATCATCAAGGAGAGGGAAAAGGAAATAAAAAGGGATTCGCATGAAACCCAGTTTCAACAGGAGATGGTATAGAGTCGATTCAAACCAGACCAAACAAATGTATAATTGAGGAATAAATAGTTTAAATTTGCAAATGTGTTATGTTCATAAATGGGGCAAATATGTATGGAAAATATCTTGACAGTTACAAATAAAAAAAAAATTTAGAACATAATTACGGAGAAGGTTCAACATTTAAGAGTTTAGTTACCTATTGTTTTATGGTGTAAGTCCAAAATTTAAAAACAACAAGATCTTAATGCCATATAGGACTTCTAAATGTTTAATGGGTATGTTTTTGTAGAAAGGCAATTTCGTTTGTAGTCCCTTATAGGAGACGTATTGTTTTATGAGAAATAATTTATTTCGGATGGGACTCCACCCCGCGTCTATAAGTACTTAAGTAGTATTAAGCCCTTATTTCTCTTCAGATACTACTTTAAATAAACAAACCAAAATCCCTACAAAAAAATCACCAACACTGCAATCTGAGAAATGTGACAAAAATAAAAAAAGAATATCAGTTTTTTTTTATCAAGTATGGCAACTTATTTCTCCTCTTTCAATGCTAGAGTTAGATAATATGCCATCAAAGGGGGATGCATATTTTTTCACCATCTCATAAGCAGAGAAACACATTTTAAACAGATGGCTCTTATAAGAGCTAAAGAAAATATGATTATTATTTAAATTGAAATTAAATAATTCAAATACAATAACAAAATTTAATTTCAACTAGCATTTACTTTAGACCATCAACTAACTACCTAACTAGACCTAGACTTCCAATAAAATAAATAAGCTTTCTACACATAAAATCCAAGCATGTTTAGAACTTTTCAAAATTTTAAATGGTATTATAAACTTGAAGTTTTTTAATGAAAATAAGATAATGAACTTAACAAATATATTATATTATTTCTATTTCATCTGAATTAAGAGATGAAAGTAAACACATACACAGGCAAACCTTTTTTTTTGTGCAGGAACTTAAGGGATGCAGAGGACTTAATAGAGACTTAGAAATTAGGACAGCATAAAAAAGAATTACGTATTTCGAAGAAAAAACCTTGCAAAAGAGATACATTTTTGGAATGTGCTATGGTCTGGAAATACCTTGTGTCAATCTTTGATATTTAAAAAAAATTGCCCATTTATACAAATTTTTAATGCTTTTTTACATTGTCTTTCTTCATAATCATCTGTTTTATTCATAAATTAAATTTATGAATTCAAAATTTTCTCCTAGGAAGGACTCCAGCAACCCATTTAAGATATGGGGTAGATGTACAAGTAGTCATTTTTTAAGATATAAAAGAAACATTCCTCAGTTCTGGAGGTTAAAAAGTTTAAACACTATTTTTAAAGTAAACTTCCCAAATATAGTTTTCTAGGAGAGTATCCCTAACATAAAATAAGGTATTAATATCTAAAAATTACAAAAAGTCTAAGTCTAAATACTTTACCAATGACATTGTCACAGGGTTCTGTGAGGGTAAAAGGTTAGGGAATGCTATTATATGTATAATATACAATATAAAGAACACTCATTAAAAAAGCACTACATTGTATTGCATGAAACCAAATTTAACTGTAATGCTTAAAAAACTTATTATTTTTAAAGAGATTCAATGTTTCCCACAAATCTTTGAGAAAATTGGAAAACAAGAGTATTTTTTTTAAAACTTTTATGATTTTAACAAACTGTCAACATAGTTCAAAGCAAAACTTAGTTGTCAGAAATTTAAATTTTACTGCTTTTTGCAGGCATTACAAAACAGAGATTTTCTTTCTTAAAAATGTAAATTATTTGTTTTAAGAAGAAGTGCATCCATGGATAGGATAGACACTAACAAAAAATTGAATTTTACATCACAATTAAAAACCAATGTCTTCAAAACTTGCTCAACTAATATTTAAAAATTTTCCCAAGCTTAAAAAATTACAAGTTAAAGTGAAACAAATATAATTTCCAGCTTTTGAAAATATGAACGCTTTAATAAAGTAACTTTGGTCCTATATAAAAATATTGCACATTCACAGAGCCACTTGTAGCATAACATATAAGAAAATCACAAGGTATGGTGTAACATTTTATTGATGCAATGAATAAGAATTTGATTTACATATGAATGATGAGGCAACATTTGGCTTTTAAATAGTTATAGGAATGAAACAGGATTAAAAGAATTCCATATATTAAATATACTTTATACAATTGAAATTGTAACTCCAATAAAATATAAAAGTACGTTTTTATATTTTCTTGCATTTTCATCCCATAATACTGGGACATATAATAGTTTGCATTTATTAGCTCTTAAGAATAGTGTGCATTTATTTCAAGATTGTATAAGTTCAACTGATCAAATATGATTTCTTTTTAATTAGCTTTGATATGTGTTAGTAAAATATAAAAAATGTGCTTTTAATATAAGGTTTAAAAAGTATTGAGCAAGACTAGTAGGGTGAAACATGACACACAACATGAATTTTCTCCACCATATAATAATTGACAAAAAAATTTTACCAATGATTGTTTCAATTTCAAGTCACTTATTAGGAATGGCTTTGATTGATTAAGATAATAGCTGGACAAAGGTAGAAAATGAGAGACTAAAAAAATAAAAAGCTACCATCTCTGAGAGCAAAATTTAAACATTAGTTTAATCTTGTATACTATTTATCTCTTCAAAGAAATAGAGTAGAGCAAAAGTAAAATTTCATTGCATCATTCTGCACCAGTATATTTTTCAATATAACAGACAGAATTAAAAAGTAAACAAATGATGTTTACAGTAAATTTGGTGACAAATAGAAATATCTAAAATAAATACACATTTAACTATTTACAAAACCTTTCTTAACTATTAGAAGTATCACATTATGTTACTTGTTCCCTATGATTCCACATTCCGTATATTCCAGGCACAACTATAAATTTAAAGTTAAGCTTTTTAATACATACAGATAAGTTCAAGAAGGAATCACAAACTTGGAATGATTGAAAAATTAAATAACTGCTGCAATAAAGATAAATTGCTATGAAAATATTTAGAAATCTTTAAGAGGATATGCAAAATGTCTTAAAATCAAATGAGGTTTGATAAGAGAATTAATTACAAACAAGAAACTAGAGTAGCAAAAACAGCATTATATCATCATCATCGCAGATAAATAAAACACAAAATTTAAAGAAGAATCATATAAATAGAGGTTATTAACATCTAAAAGTTGTTAAATTTAATTTCTGAAAAGAACATATCACAACTAAGGTAGTTTTTAGTTCCAATTATTTAGTAAAATAAAAAGAAAATAACACCGATTTTTACAAATTTTCCCTCTGAAACTTTAAACAGTAGAAACCATTCCTCTCAGATATTATTCTAGTTGTATACAGGGGGATACCTAATTTCTATTTTTTATCAACATTGATGTTCTTATGTACTTACTTCCTAACATTCTTTTTGAAGTAAACATAGATGTTACTGCTCACTAACATTTCCTAAACTTATTTAGTTGCAACTTGACTTACATAGGAGAAGTATTACAATTCAGGTATGTTCTTGTATCTGTTTTAGAATACATTTTAGGCATTACAAATATAGACACATATGTATAGCTGTTTACAGCTATTGAACAGTGAGGAATTCCTACACATATTCTACAAAAATATACTTTACATTCATTAAATTCTGGGTAAATTTATATTCTATATTTACCTTGACATTTACAATAAATTTTTAACAAAAATGTTGTGATATGATCATGCAAACATCAAAAATGACTTTTCTAAATTGTAATATAAATTTGTGTATCCAGACTATGAACTTTAGTAAAAATGTCTAAGAACATCTTTATACATGTTTAATATATTTTAAGACAACAACTTTAAAACATTATAATTAATTTCGAGTTTCACTTTTTTATTTCTAAATTGCTAATATATCACAATATTCTATAGTTTAAATTCACATATTTTAGAAAATGTATTTTTGGAAGAAGTATAGGAATATGCAAATCATAACATACTGATATGCAACTTTTGATATATTATGTAAGTAAATTTTATAATTGTGTTCATCAAATATAAAATAGCTTTTTATAGCTTGAAAAGTTTAGTTCTTCAATATTTGATACGCAAGATAAAGTTATTTTTGTGGTACCTAATACACTAAGAAAAATCAGAATGAGGTGACATCAAATTAAGCAAGAACTGTTTAAGATCTCAATATAATCATCATAAAGTAATTGTTAAATTAAATATAATCACAATTTATAAAAAATATCTATTATCAAATACATGAACTATTTTATCATGAAAGAAAATTCTGGTAATTTTTTAAGAAGCATAAATTTTTATCAGGAAATTCCCCTTTTAACACAACAACAAATAGAAGTTTGGAGTCTGAATTGACCACTTATAAGTACAGATGTAAAATACTAATAAGAGGTTCATTTCATAAATCTATGAGCTCAACTTATTTATGAAAAACCATTTGTTTTCACAAACAGTAGGTCTAGTAGGACTTATTAACACTTTGAAGCAGATAAATTGGCTTCATTGTTAGCTAACATGTAACATATATCTTACATTCAATATGAACTTAAAACTGAAAAAGAAATATATCAAAAAATGTAACTATTAACATATGAATAAAAATACAAAATATAAAACTATATCTGATAAAATCCTTACTCAGCAACCTATTCCTTAGATGGACTTTAGAAGATAATGATGCAGTACAAATGGGAAGATGCAGTTATTTAAAAATGAATGATTAATTATGAATTATCACAATCAATAGATGAACTGACGAATGGTACTCCTCTTACGCACCAAATTTGCTGCCACTGTAAAGAAAAATCAATCGTTTAAATTTTAGTTTCAAGACAACAATGGGGATGAAAATTTGAAACATAAAATTCTAAAGCTACCTAAAAAAATATTTATGTTGTTTTCAAACTGTTCAAAATAAAATTAAAATCTTAGAACTATTGACAAAACAATTATGAGCAACATTTACTCAAATTTTAACTGATATATTGAAAAAAGAATATCCTATAATTGAATTTGAAATAGATTTGTAAGCTTAGATGATAAATTTATTATTACAACTTTTACAAATCTATTTGTAAACAGATGCACTGATAACAGATAAAAATATCTAGGTTAAGTAAGTAAATAAGCAAAGAATGATCTTGTATTGAACTGTTCATCTCAAGGCATGAAATCTGAAAGTTAAAAATCTTAGAAGGTAAAAAAATACAATTTTAAATATAAAAATATACCAACTACTTTCCTCTTGTAAGTTTCGAACTTTGCAGTTGTATAAAAGAATAGGTATAAAAAGTACTTAAAACAAATTATCCCATTTAAAAATTTTAAATATTATAAATAAATTGTATAAATAATATTTTGACCTTGACTCTAAGCAAAAGGTTTAAATCTTTCTAAACTATCATCTGAAATATGCAATATTTTACCAATCTGAAAAATTTTCTTCTATTAACACTTCTACTTTTGAGCTAATTTTACAATAGGTTTTTTACTCATGAATATTTTTGATAAGTAACACTATTAGTCAAATACATAAATGTTTATTGCATGCAAAGATAAATTACAACACAACACAAATACAAGACAAATAACTTATGGCATACTAAAATCATGAGACATTTATTAATAACAAAATGCACTGGTTAACACTTAAATAAGTCAACCAAGTTTTAGAACGAAACATAAAAGACCTTTACAAACATAAACACAGACTAGCCATAATGTGTCAATAAACTATAAATAAGAAATATATCAATTTTCAGACATAAAATTACTTTTATAAATGTAACACAGATTTACAGAACAGTTTAATTTTTTTTTGCCATATGGTACTTTCATTTTTAAGTAGTTTGACTAGATAAGCTATTTTAACACATGCTAAACAGTACACACAAAGGACAAATTCATGCAAAAAGAGTAGTTATAATTTCAAAAAATAAATATAAAGGCATGTCTTTGAAAACATTCACATAGATATGATGCATAAAAATGCAGAGTATGACAGGCATATGCACCTTTGTAAAGGTTACAGAAGCATCAATGGTAATCCCCACTTGCATGCAGTGTTCAAGAACTAAGGAACTTAATTTAACGTAGAAATACAATCAAAGAGCTTTAAAACTTTCCTTTTAGAATGATATTTTTTTTTAAATACTACACTTTCAAATTTTAACCCTGTTTCAAGAATCAGTAATTGTATTAGAAGCTATGGAAATTAATGAATTTTTGACATTTAAGTTTCATACTTGCTAAAAAATACTCTCATATTTTTTAAATTCTAAAATTGGGTTAAAATCAAATTCCTTTACAATATTAATTATTAAATGAAGAAACCAGCAACAAATTTACAAACGAAAGAACCTACTAGTATTATCTTGAGGAGTTAAAGGCCTTTCAATCACACTTTGTAGAACTTTCATCCATTCAGTCCTATCTTCGTCTTTCTGTACACCAAACAAATATATCCTATCACGAGTACGAAGAGTAAAACCAAACCCCTGTTCCTTCATTCCAGGAGGAACACCTTTTTTAACAGCAAAACCATCAGCATGGTATCCTAAGAATATTTCTCCTTTGGGATAAGGATCCTAAGATAAGAAAAATTATGTTAATCAATTTGTATACAAGCGCAATCATATTGACTTTAAAATAATTTTTTTAGCAATGGTACAAAATATCTTGAACAATAGAAGAAAAGTGAATTGAAAAGCAGTTCCATTAAATATGAGCTAATAGCTAATCCCAAGCAAAACAAGTTAAATTTCCAGCTAATAGCATTTTTATTCACATTAGTTTTTATATTTTATTCTAAAAAGTTTGCTTAAAGTATTTCAGAGAAACAATTATATTTAGTAAATGATGAGTTGATGACTCAAATTAATTGAAAGGAAATATTTTAGTCCAGATTGAGTAATTTAATAGCTTGTGCAAGAGTTATCCATTACATTTGGAAGAGGAGATTTAGATTGAGCAACACCAATAGCTCCAAAAACTGTTTTTCTTATCAAATTACTGTGCTTTAAGTATAAGGACTCATGTCTATCTTAAGTTTTATATTAGCACAGCCTAATTATTTTGTCATGACATAACTGATTTAGAAATGATTTTATCCAATTTAAAACACTATCAATAGGAACATATCACTAAGGGTCAATTCCAAATATTTGGCTGTTTTAATACCCGTCTATAATAACATTCCAGACAAGAAATGAAATTTTTGCAGATTACATCTTAGCAAAAAATTATGAAATGATACAAATAAATTAGAGACATTTCCAAATCAAAACATTTAAATGCGGCATCATTTTTTATCATAATTTGAAATTTGCATAATTTTGATTTCTTCTCAACACAGTGATAAAGTAAAGTTTGACTTCATCTTTATTTGATGGCAATTCAAACATTGCAATAATTTTAAAAGAGCAAATGGCAGGTAAAAAGTCACTAATACATGTGGAGGAGGTCTAAATATATATCTAAAAGATGATTCTCTATACAGTAAAAGAAAATTTTGAGTCATACCAAAGGATCCTCAAGGTACATAAGTTTACGGTCATCCAGTGTAAACCACCTCCATTTGTAAGCATCGCTAGCTCTGGGTCCAGTCTTAAACATCCACCCTTCTTTTAGGAAATCTCTGGTCAGAAACTGTGATAACTCCAGTTCACTAGTCCCAGGATATGCAACACGAAGCTTGTTGAGCTTCACACTTCTTATGGCCATAAACCAATCAACAATAGACTGAAATTAACAATAAAGTTATGATTCGCCTTATAACTCTAGTAAATTTCACAAATAAAACTAAGAATATATTTTTAAAGTAGTATGCAATTTCCAAAGTGCTGTTCCATGATGTTAAATAATTGAGATAAAAAATCTAGTTATAAATGATAATTCTGACAAAATATCAAAAAAAGTTAATATAAATGTAACATAAATATGTACAATATACATAAAATATAAAAAGAACCAACATAATTTCAAAGTTATGCATTTTAACATTTTATTGCATAAAATTTAGAACTTAAATTCAAAGGTATTAACTTGAAGTAAAAATAAAACACTATTTCTTTGCTTAATGGTTTAATTGTTATTGAATTTATTAAATTAGATTAACATTGCAATACAATTAAATTATTCCAAAGAGCAAAAGACTTGCTATTAGGAATTAAAAGCTTATTATCTTGGAAATAATTTATGTAACATCCTCATATTTTTTTTCTTCCAAAAATCAAGTATTTTACATAAATTCAGTAAATAAAGTTTGATTAACAATTTCTTTTTCTTCAATAAAAAAATATCATGTATAATAATTAAAGATGAAGAAACTTACAGCACCATTTGACGTATAGACAAAAATATTTCTTGTAGAGCCTTCTCGTACATATGTAAATTGAGCTCCATTAGGATTTCCAACTTTCTTTGGGCAGAAGGTCATATTTAGTTTTGAAACATCAATTGTTGCCTTTGGTTCTTTATTAGTCTAAATGTAAATGAACCAAAGTTAAATTGAAGCACTTTATTGAAATAAAAAGAAACAAGTAATAAAATTAAACTGTTTTAATATAATAGGTATTTTTTTAAATTTACACATTGCTTTTAACAAATTCAAAAACATTATTTTGTTAGTTAATTCTCAAGTTTTTACTCTTAATTACTAAAAGTGGTTTCCTCTTAGGGAGGAAACATTAAACCACCACAGTTAGTAACAGTTAATGTTAAGTATTACCTCTTTCACGTAGTATTTTAATATTCCATCAGCTTCAGAAAGCACAAATTTTCTTTGCTGAAACCTTCCATCTTCTTTACCTCGTTTCCATAAAATTCCTTCCATATAACCTTTGGTATATGCTTGGCGATCAACATGGATGAATTCCTCTCGTTCATATTTGGCCCGAATCCATTGCTCTTTAAGAACGCTGTAGAAATGGAATTTTAAAAATAAAAATTAACAATTTTTAATCAACAAAAATTTGATTTGTTTTATTAGCAAAATTCCTATGTTTTATTAAAGAAATGGACCACTATGGCTAACAAAAAAGACTTGTTATAAAATTATGGTTGATACATAATTTTAACAAAAGAGTAATTTGACATTTTAATCTTTTCAAAGTATTTAAATGAATTTAGAAATATTTATAAAGGTACTTAAGACTGTTCATTTAAGGATTTACTATAGGCTTACCATATGTTCAGGATAACCTAGGACAGTCTGGGAAAATGTCTAGGGTAGTGTTCGGCAACTAGTGGTCAAAAAATAGTTAACTACCAACTACTAACTAGTCTGGGAAAATCTAGTTGCAACTAGTAGTTAACTATTTTTTCCTGGGACTAGTTGCAACTAGTAGTTAACTATTCCCCAATGTAGTTAACTACTAGTTAACTAGTCTATTTAATTTCATAACCTACTTTTTGGCAAAATTCTAATACATCTTTCTTATCTATGTCACCAAAAACGTTTATATTTCACGCAAAAATTGTCTTTATTTCTGGTTATGGTATTTGAGTACTCTACCTTTGATAAAAATTTTAAATATCATTTTAAATTTTAAATAAAATTTTTTTTGAAGTAGTTGAAAATTTGAAAGTAGTTTTAACTAGTAGTTAATTGAAAAAGTAGTTAAACTAATAGTTGAACTACTTCAAACTAAAAGTAGTTAAACTACTAGTTAACTAGTAGTTGATCGGTAGTTAACTACTAGTTGCAACTAGTTCTAGTTAACTAGTGCCGAACACTAGTCTAGGGGGTGCAAAAATGTCTAGCATTTCATACACTTAAGATTTGCAAGAAATTTTTATTAAAAAAATTCTGACAAAGATGTTTGAAATCACATTTGTGAATTTTATGATGAAATAGAGTCAAACATACAATTTTTGGAAAGGGTAATATCAAATGAAAAAAATTAAATTTAATGTTTCTGTTTAAGGATTTTTAAATTTAATGTTTTTTTACTTAGTTTCAGTGCAGAGATTGGAGATGGACGTTGTCCTCCAAAATATATAGTGTTTTTGGTTCAAAAATTGCAACAAAAAAAATGTGAAAATGAAGATGTGATTCCCTTAAATATTTTGATTCAACTGTAGCACGCTTAGTTTCTAATATTTGATGAATTGATTGTGGTACTTATTACATAGTTTAAAAATATGCCCTAGGTTAAACCCAAGAAAATATGGTAAGTAAGCCTAACATACTATAATAATATCAAGTTAATATTGGATTGATTACACACTCTGGATCTGATGCAACTGGTCTCCTATAACAGACAGGTAGATACATTTCATATTTTGCTTTGGCTTTTAAATTTCCAACTTCTTCCATAGTTTTCAGGTGTTCTACATCCCAGTTGTCCAAAATTATAGATTTTACTTTGCTGATGTGGGAACCTAAGTTTCTGTGAAATGCAGCACAGTAAGTACAGATGAATACACCTATGTTGTAAACACCCCATTCTGGACCTAATAAATATAAATTAAAATTCATGTTAAATATTTTGTAATTGTAATATGTAATTGCAAACTCTAAGCATGTTATTGAAATTTATAAGAGCAAATTTAAAAACAAATTTTAAAAGTATTAGTTTAAGGGGAGAAATAAAAAAATACAAGAAATCAAAAATCTGCATGAAGATTTACAGGAAATATTACTTGTCGTAAATTAATCTCCTGGCAGTAAAAAAATTAATTAAACTGAACCTAATTTTACTTAAAAATCTAATAGAACCAATAGACACATTTTCCTAATAATCAACATTTCCTTGGAATTGTCATTAATTTTAAAGAATCCCTTGTGTAAAAATTTATTGAACTACTATTATAAAAAGTGTTAAAATGCAGGAGAAATAATTACATTGAAATGTTCACTAAAATTAACAGAAAGAAAATATTTTAGTCCTGACATGTAAACACCTGTTTAATGTAAACAACAGCTGTGATGAAATAAATGGAGAAAAAACAACCGATAAAAAACACAGATATTATTTCATTCATTTTCACGAACAACCAAGTAAGTAAATGGACAAAAAAACAAAATATTTTCTTCGTGAATCTCATTATTAAAATACTAATGCAGTGATATGAGTCATCATATGACCGCACCTCCATCATAACGGTACCATAAAGGTACGGATTAAAAATGTAATTGAGCATCATTTACTTGAATTCCTGAACAAATAAGACCCAAAAGTACCCACTTAAGATTCGACGAAAAAAAAACTCTTTTCTAAATATGGATGCGCATTATGGAATATTTTTGTGGTTTGTTTTCGAAATGAACGATGATCGAGAGGTGGTTCAACCACTGAATGGGCATTGTTTTCCAGACATCAAGAAAAAAAAATACGCAATTAGTTCAAAATAAAAGGTAATGTTTAAACGTCAGATCTTTCATATTTCAATAGGTTTTAATTTTTCAGAAGGCAGTGGAAGGCGCGGTTAGGTGAAATCAAAGCAGAGTCCAAAACAAAAACAAAGGACCATTCACGGATAGCGTACACGAAAGTGTTCGGGGACAACTTACTTTTCTTGCCACACTCCGCACACACGCTGTTCCCTGGCTTTTTCAGCAACTCTTGCAAACGTTTCCTCCTAGCCTCAGCCATCTCAAATGAAACAAAACATGAATTAATATTCGGACCCCCTTTAACAACTTCATGAGTCACTGTTGCGGTTTCAACACGCCAGACTCGCCCGAGTGCAGGCGGAAGCCATGTTGATGAAACTTCCTCACCTTTCGCCCGCCAGATGGCAGCAGGGTCGTCGATATGTCAGCTTCTGAGAATCCCACCGTCAGCCGTTCATCCGCATCCTCCGGAACTTTATTCCAGAAGCAGTCGAAAATGCAGAACGCACTGACCAGTCCCGTGAGCATAGGGACCTTGGATCCAAATGCGAAGAGATGAGTCCGTGGAACACACCTTCGAACGCTGGAGCCCGATAATCGCAGAAAATGGAAGGAAGAGGAAACGCGGCGTCCGGTATTGGATGCCATATTTGTGGCCTGGTGCTCGCTAGAGGAGGAAGTGTCAGAGTTCCTAGGAAAAACGTGCGCTCCATCGCAGGTTTACCCTTGATAGCTTGGGTTTTGCACGCCATGCTCGACTGCAAAAGTAATTCGATTTCGTTATCAGATTGCATGACGTCATCCCCCACACCGAACGAACCATTAGTTCTATTTATGACAAAACCACTAATAATTATAACTCGAGTAACTATTAGTAGCACGGAGTTCTCGAAGTTCGTGGGAAAATACTGTGATAACACTTGTTTTTAAATAAAAATATTGCTGGGTAAAACCTACATTGTTATAACCAATTTGACTCTATTTTAACAACTTTATTAAGAAAAATAATTTTATTTGTTATTAAGCTTTTGATGTGAAGAAAAAATAGACAAGTTTACATTATGTTCCTTTATAATTATGAATCAAAGCATAATTAAAATTGTACTAGAAAAATTCTAGATACCTAATATCTGACTGAAAAAATCACTGATCCTTTAATTGGTTCTACTAGTACTAGTGCTTTACAATTCCCAGTAGAGGTACCCATTCATTCTATGAAAGCTCTAATTTAAAATTAACTATCTACTATGATTTTTTAAACTACCAAATACCATAATCATAATAATCATAAGATAAGAATTGATCATAAGACTTTTCTTAAAATAATTTATTATATTTTATAACTAACTATAAAAAATTAAATTGACACCCAACTGTAAATTTTGTTCCATAAAACCATCTACTACTTTTAAATATCTCTCATTTATAATTTTCATAGAAGGAATATTTTTGTAAAAAATCGTGTACATTACTTGCCAGTTAGATCAAAATAATTTTTTTTTTAGAAATTCACTTCTCTTTTAAATATTTTCAAATTACTATAATTCATAATCAAAAGGGTTTTTTAATAAAGATTGTGCAGACCAAAATTTCTCCTATGCAAAAAATATATTTTCCCGATTGCAGATTGGAAATGGTATTTTAACAACAAGAGTTTTTTTTTTCCAAGAAAGTGTTACTGTAATAATTCTGCAAAATAATACTTTGTATAGAAGACAAAGGGTTCAGCAGCAAAGAGCGGGAAAAAAAACGAATTATAACTATAAAAAAAAAGGTTTATTTAATTTGAAACTAATTTTTAAAACGTTTCCTTCAACTGTTTGAAATAGAATTGGAAATAAAATTATTTGTTAACTTTTAATTACCGTAAATTACGATAATATCCATCATACGGAACGGTAAAGTTAATAATGAATTTTAGAGCTTAAATGTCTAAAGTAAAATTAATAAAAAAATATAATTACATGAAATTTCATGTTACTCATCTTGTTACAGAGCTTACTTCAGTATGGGTCTCTACCGACGATACTGAGATAGCCGAAGTGGCTCTAAAATACGGTGCTCAAGTCCATTATAGAGACAAGAAAACTGCCAAAGACTCGAGTTCCTCGTTAGCTGGCGTGCAGGACTTTTTAGCAAAGCACCCAGGTAATCTCATATCTCTATACCATCATGGTATTCAGTGGCGTATATAAGGGGGGGCGAGGGGGCCCTGCCCCCCCCCCCCGAAATTTGGACTAGGTGTACCAAAACCAGTTAAAACCCTGTATTTTAGGGTCAAAATTCAAAAAATTTTCTGGGGGAGGACCCCCAAACCCCCCTTTTGTACTTGGAATTTTATTATGAACAACTTTTATTGTTTTAAGTTTATCAACATTCAAATCCTACCAAAAAATATATGTCCAAAATTCGGACTAAGTGTACCAAAAACAAGATAAAAACCTGTTTTTAGGGGTAAAGTTCCAAAACTTTTCTGGGGATGGACCCCCAGATCCTTTTTTGTACTTGGAACTTCATTTTAATAACTTTTTAAATATTAAGTTCATAAAAATGTACATCCAAAATTCGGACTTAGTGTATCAAAACTAGTTAAAAACCTGGTTTTTTTTAGTCAAATTTCCAAACCCCCCTTTGGTACTTGTACTTTTACTGATGGTATTTCATTACATACATCCCCAATATACAAACGCAGAAATAAAAGAGTTAAAAGAGAAAATATTGTGTAATAATACCATATTTTATATATATTTACGAAAAAATCATTTTAACCTTTAGTAAAAAAATTATCAGAGAAACCAGCCACAAAAACTTTAAAATAGAATCCGAAAGCTAATTTTAATTGTTTTTTCCTGCTTAGATACAATACAGAAATTAATTCTGCCTAAAATGCAGAAATGTTAGTACTTTTAAGATGCAACTGAAAAGATAGATGAAGGTTTAACGCTACTAACTCTACCTCGCTTTTATGGAGGCATAAAGGACGGGTAAGTCCACCGAGCAGTAGATAAAAACACCTTGTATTTAAAATTTCCTTTCGGATTTTCAAAAAGGTTTTCCTATGCAGTGGCGTAGCCAGGATTTTCCCTTGGGGGGGGGGTCCAGTGTGAAAAATGTATTGAATATGAATAAGTTTTCCCCGTAATTAGTTGAATTAATTATTCTCAAATTAATATAATTAGCCCTACATGTTATTTAATGGTTAATAATTTATTAGTAATTACCTAATTAGCATAATAGTTAAGATTAAGCACTAATTTTTAATCTCTAGTTCAATTCTGTTTTCCAACAAAAAAAAAATGTTTTTCTTAATGTAAAAAGTTATATTAAAAATATTATTAGCTTAATGTAACAAATTCGTGGTTATTGTAGAAATCTTAGTACAGAAGGGAGGTCTGGGGGTCCTCCCCCAGAAAATTTTTGGAAATTTGACCCTTAAAAACAGCATTTTAACCCAAGGTATCGAGGATTTCCCTCCGGTAAATTTTAACAGTTTAACAAGCAAAAAAAGTGTTTTCCAGACTCTTTAAGGTCTGGCGGTCCCAAAGGGGGGGGGTCCGGACCCGGGGACCTCCCTTTGGCTACGCCCCTGTTCCTATATAACTATTGTTCCTTTGCCAATACTTTTCGTATAAAAAAATGAGTTATCTTGCTGGAATAAGAGGTAACGTTTCATAGCCCACTAATGTTTTTGCAGAAATATCCATCATTGCTCTTGTACAGTGCACTTCTCCTTGTTTGCTGCCCATGTATCTTGACCAAGCATGTGAAATGGTGTCCGAACAAAATTACGATTCCGTATTTTCTGTCGTCAGGCAGAAAAAACTGAGGTGGAAAGAAGTTAAAGAAGGTAATAAAACATAATGTTTCAAAAATCCGTTTCACGGCTTTTATTTGGAACTAGCGTCTCCTAGGGCCATGGAAGTAAGGTGTAACCCTAATATAAATAATAGTAGTAATAATAATAATCTTTATTTAAGATATTTTCATGATATATTTTCTGTGCGTTTTTTATGATAATGCCAATAATTTTCTCATTGAAGTTTTTGTTCTATCTTCTTTAGTTTTTTAATTAATTTTGTAAACTTTCTTATTTTACCACTAGGGGAGCTGTAAGTCATCTCAATGGATTTCCCATGGTCACTTATCTAGGGGTAAACCTTACTTCCATGACCCTAGGAGACGGTGATGGTTCCAAATAAAAGCCGTGAAACGGACTTTTGAAACACCCTTTATAATTCTACTTTCAATATTTCATCGAAATCCATACTGTCAAACTCCGTTAAATTTGTTAAAATTTCCCAAAAAAGCAAACTGTCCGCTCGAATTTCTCGTATTGTTTTAGCATTCCTCAAAACGATAAATGATATAAGTAATATTTATGAAATGTAAATAACTATTATAAATTAGACTTTTCATATTCATATTTCTAGTTGAAAACTGCGAGTACCTACTTCTATTTCTTTCTTTTCTTTTTTTTTTTTTAATTTTTCAAAAGTATTATTTTTACATCTCAATGTGACACTTATTTTTTCTTTGATCGAATTTTAGAGAGAGTGTTGACTTATATCCTTTAATATCATTAAAAAGAGTATGGAAAGAATGTAAGGCACTTTATCTTAAATAAAATAATAAATAACAATTTGGAGAGTATAATTAAATTTAAATATTATATTCCGATCCTTTCTTTTTGAAAGACATTACTGTATCAGTAGAGAAAATTTCAAATTATAGGGAATTAGGAATCATTTCCTTCGTTACTTATTTGAAGACCTTGGCATTCAACAAAGGTTTCAAATTTGTTTGAAACTATGTATTTACAATCATACAAATCACGCCAGTTTTATGAATAAACACTTCCACGTAATGCTTAAAATTTTAGAAAGAGCAGAACACACGTACGTTTCTCAATAAGCTCAACATTACGTAAGTAAGTAAGTACTGTATGAATTAAAAGAAAGGAAGGAAGTACGCAATATACATGGATGTCTGTGCGAAAGCTTTGACGTTCTGATCAAATCCGTTTGAATAGTTAAAGGTTTCCTAATTGAAAGCGGAGATCACTTTCTGCTGTTCCTTTTTATCAATAAAAAGAAACACCTGTGCAGCGTAAAGGATAGGAATTCAGTGTTAAAAGGAATTACATTGGTGTTTCTTAACGTGGGGCGCAATTTGGTGAAACAGTGAGGGACAATTTCAAATTCTGAGAATTTTCTAAAGAAACTTTGCACTGCAAATTACCAAAAAAAAAAAGAGTTAAAAATCATTTTTTAAAAGTCAAATTTCATTTTCCGGTACAACCACTCATATCCCCTTTTTGACGGGAAACGTCGTGAATCGTGTTATCAATTAAGTTTAAAAATTTGATGCAACAATTGTTGCATCAAATTTGTTGAAAAATTTGAACCTTAAGGTTCAAATTTGACCCTTTAATTTTCCAAAAAGTCAAATTTAACAAAGTGAGCATGAAATTTAATGTACAAAAAAAGTTAGGGGGCTTAACCCCACTCTCAAAGAAACTAAATTCTAGAGGTGCCATGGAAATTTCCTAAGAGCTTAAAAGAGGTATGGCTTGAAAGAGGTTGAGTAACATTGAACTACATAGTTTAAAAGGGGTTTTTAAACATATAAAAATAAAAATGTTAACTAAATGTTCATGATTCAATAAATAATGTTTTTAATCTTTTTTGCACTTGTATACAAATTTTCAATCAATAAATTTTTATATCATGATATAATACGGTTAAAAGATGTAATTTACATTACTTACTAAAGCCTTTACTTGTTTTATTTCCAATTTGAACAGTGGTAATTTTACCTATGGGGTAAGGTTAAATGTTTATAAGATATTTATTTCAAAATGGCATAGAAAATATAAAAATTAGGAACAGTGTTATTTCTAGGATTTTTTTAGAGGAGTAAAAATACTCCTTGGCTTTTTTAGGAGGAGTGAAATACGGAAATAGCATGAACTACATATAAATAGACACGAAAACCACGAACTCCCTAAGCATCCGAACAATAAATGGAAAAATTTACTATGGCTGTATGAAAACACAATTAAAAAGTATGATAATTAGGGTACCTTGGCAATTGGCTTTGGCCAGAAGTCGGGCGAAAATGTCTCCGCTGAGATCACTTGGTGTTTTGAGTAGAAAAATATTAATTGTTGATTTCGGTGGGGTACGCGATGCATTCTTTAAGCTAAACCTTTGTAAAAAATTCAAAGAGTGAAAATACTCCTGTCTCGTTTTTTAAAGAGTATTTCCGATTTTCAAGGAGTGAAATACTCTCTCAAAGGAGTTAAAAATATCTCTGATTAGGAACCACACAATGGTGAAGCCAAAAAACTTTCGAAGGAGGATATGGGAGTTATGGTCAAAAAATGAAAACTTTTTTAGGTTTATTTTTGGATTGGAAAGTGGTTTATCCTAAAACCCTCCCTTTGGCTACGCCCCTGCAATTCACACTTCCTAAGTAACCTATTGTTTTAGAACCACTATAATTAAATAAAGATTTTTAATTAAAAAAACACCTAGCAAGAGCACCTAGCAACACCTCAAAGAGGCCCCAATAAGTCCCTTATTTAAATGTTGGTTTTCGAAGATTACGAAGATTACAAATAGTAATAGAGAAGACTAACTACTATTGAGAAGACTGTACATACTATTTAACTTCTTTAAACGCCATTTATAGTTCGTTTTTAAAATTGCTTTATCGAAAATATTGAACAATTAATTACAGATAATAACTATCAACTTTTTCAATAAAACAAAATGAATATGAAATTTGTTTACTTAAGTTTTTAAATTCAAAATATCTCAACCCGTTTCTTTTCAGTATAACAGTTCTTACCAAAACATCGGATACTTACTAATAATGAATGAATCGTTCAAACAGGTGAAAGCACCGAAGCCTTGAATTTCAATCCTCGTCATAGACCTCGATCTCAAGACTGGGATGGAGAATTAGTTGAAAGCGGACACTTCTATGTGAGCAGATCCTCTCTCATAAGAGAGAATCTCCTTCAAGGAAAGAGGTATAAAATTTTAGATCCTTATTAAAGTAATGAAATAAAAACCTTATCTAGAAAAGTGATCCTTGTTGTTCGACGAGTATTTATTATTTCTTAGAAAATTTCCAGAATCGGATCATTCTTGAGTAAAATTTCAACCCTCTTCCCCCGAAAGTTTTTTAGTCTATGTACAGGGTGTTTCAAAAGTCCGTTTCACAGCTTTTATTTGGAAGGTTCCAAAAAGACGTCGGTTCCAAAGTCTTTGACAAGGAAATAAAGTGCATCTATACCTAGTCCTCAACCAAAATGAATGGACCGCCAAATTAAAAAGGACAGGTTTCAATTTTTTTAAAGTAACTACTGCACTTAAAGTAGATACCAATAAGTAATTTTAAAAAACTAAACTAAACAAAAAAACTGACTAAATAGACAAATAAGTTTGAAAATATCTTACTTATTAAGTACTTTTCTTGATTAATTGTTAATAATGCACTAATTGACATAAAAGTTGTAATTAGTTTCATTGCAAAAAAAACCAGCTAGAACTGAAGAGTGGGATATTTTTTCACCACTGGTCCGCCGGACCAGTGATTTTCTGGTCCGAGCCGTTTTTCAGTGGTCTCGGACCAGCGGACCACCGCCAATTTCGAACGCTGCCTTTAAGTAAGGGCTGCTAAAAGCGCCACTAGCGGTGTAATAAGAAAATTAAGTAAAAAACCAAAGGAGATGGAACAAAATCTTCAACGAGAAAATTGTTTGCAGTATCATGACAAACGCCCAGAATAAAGTTTCTTGAAAATATCCTTAATATTCGAAGAGATAGTAGCATGTGAAAATAGCACTTTTTCAGGCCTCAAAAGAAAAAGTTCGCAAATTTGCAAGTTTCAGTGTTTTCATCTAGTTTTGCGTTTTTTAGTTAAATAAAGACAAATTTTAATTAAAAAATGAAAGAAACTTGCAAGTTCGCGAACTTTTTCTCTCTTTTTTTTAAATTAAAGCAATTTTTAGTGGAGTTTTCGCTTTATCTGCTTCAGTTTTTAAAATATTCATTCTAAAAAAGCTTAAAAATAGGAATAATATCCAGATAGTTAACATTAAACTGGGTAATACACAACGGAGATTTTTAAAGAATGAGATGCGGAATAGGCGCAAGATATAAACTACGAGGAATCTTACTACGTTTTTCATTAAAGAAAAGTTTATTTTTTCAATGAAAGGAAGAGGTTATCTCCAGATCATGTGTTCCCTGCGCATTTCCGCAGGACGTTATCTCTTTTATCTTATAGGTATGTTGACTTGATTATGTGATGTAACAAACAACAATCACTCTCCGGCGCCTTAATGATGATAAAAGGAAATTTATTTAAACCACTTTAGCTGTACAATTGTACCTTTAACATCTATTTCCCTCAAACGATAATTTTTAGCTTAGATCTCAAAAAAGGCAATTTTTTTTTCGGGGATTACGTGCTTATGATCATTATTGGTTTGGACAGAACTTACTTTTAACACCGAAAGTACTTAAATATTGGTCTCCATAGAAGCGATATTTGAAATAAATTCTTAGGAAATTAACGCACCGCACGTATTTATCAACTTGAACAAAACTTCTGTACAGCTTCAACTACTTTGGACTAAATCCAAATAATACTATTAGAAATTACTTTCAGTCTAGGATTCATGTTAAGGGGAAATTGATTGTCCCATTCTTACTTTAAAAACATGCATACTTAAATCCGAATGTATTACTCTTCTACGTATAAAAATTATTTTGAACTTTATATTATACCTACTACAATTGATGTGTGATGTATTTTAAACAAATTTAAATTAAATTATGATTTACACAAATTTAAACTTATCTCACGAAATAAACTTATTTTCCTTACAATAGAGGCACTCCACTTTATTTGAATAATATTTAGTTTAGTTCAAAGTTTTGGTACTTGACTGAGTGGGTGAGAGGCAACATCAATATCCATATTCGCAACTTTTTTCAAACCAGTCAGGAGAATGATGTGGCTAGTTATTGGTAAATATAGTTAATCTCAGGTCTAAAGTTACATTTTGAAGTTAGCTCTTTTTTTATTTTACAAAAATCAGTCGAATACTTTTTTTTATATTTTAGTCATAATATAAAATTGCTTACCTTGTGTGTGTACCTGGGGCCACAGTTTCCTTGTACTGTCTGTCTATCACAAGATGACCTCTCATTTACATTTCTTACATCCATCCATTCGTTTAGTAATGTTTCTTTAGCAACCGCCACTCATCTTATGATAGAGGATAGACAGACAGTAACACCGGCAGTAATGGCCGGCCCTAAATGCAAGTAAACATAATTTTTATGGGACTTTTGAGTTAGAGAGAAAGAAAAAATATAATTTTAGAATCACCAGAAAAATAGTGTTCGAGTTTCTGAATGTTTATCTAAAATTAGCTTTCTTACAACCATATTAGAAATTTACCAGAATTTTGTGATTTTTTTCATTAAAAGTACTTTAAATAAATTATAACATATTAAAATTGAAGTGTGTCGCTTTTTTGCTATTAATTTTAGAGAAATTTTAAAATTTTATGCAGTGGCCCTCCCTAGGGCCCCTCAAAACCCTTCTTATTTCGTGTAATTTTAGTATAATAGCTTTTTCAAGCTTACTGATTTTGTCCATACTTTTTAAAGGTGCAGTTACGTGGAAATACCTGAAGAGCTGTGCATCGAAATTGACACAGAAACTGACTGGATAATTGCTGAAAAACTGTTGGATATGTATGGATACAAAAAGAATGTAAACGAGTTAAAAGAGTACTACGTATGATCAAGAATTTACATAATTCACTCAGATTACGTTAGGAAAATAGTTAACATACACTAATTTCTTTCCGTATGTTTTATACAGACGTTTTCACTTTAATATATCTTTCATACACCAAATGTTGTCATGATTTAGTCGTAAGAACGGTGAGGATCATATCAGAGCCTCTCAATTTTATTACATATTATAGCATAAAAGGTTTTATGCCTCAATGAATAAAGCTAATTAGAAATCACATCGGTATTGTAAGCATTAGGCATTGCAAACTGAAAGAGGCTACCATAACTCACCATTACTGTTTAACTAAACAGTTGCATGTCATTTAAACACATTCAAGTTATTTATTTTTTCATTTACTTAATGTATATTGCATTGAAATTTTTTAATATAAACTATATTTTTTTTTATAAAGTAGGTTGAGCTAATAAGTGATAAAATTTTAACCTGGCCTCTACTCCAGTTTTTAATTTAATTATAGCAATTTAAATTAATATAAATCTGTTATAGCTCTGGCAATTTTCTCATTTGGCTTTAAGATACTTTTTAATCTAGTATCTTTATTTATATATTTTTTTGTTTGTGTTTCAAGGTATTTTGGAATGAGTAGTATAATGTTTTTGAACATTTCCAAACTACGATCAGCATTTAAAAAAAATAAGTTTTGCGACTCGGAAATTTATCCAGATTCAATGAACAAATATACACATACTTGTAGACTAGTCAATATACATTTCCTTAAACAATTTTTTAAAATGTTCAATTTTCAAATGTAATAAGCTTGACAAGAATGTCAGCAATGTAGGTTTTAGAACTATACAAGTAGGAAAAATTACGTAGAATATATTAAGAGAGATGTTTGTTTTTTTAAAACCGCACATTTCAAGCTAAGAAAAGGGAACTGCTCATTTTAAAACATAAAATTCTTATTCACCGCATAAATTTCAGGACCAGCTGTAGCAAACAAAACGTTTAAAGTTGCACGACTAAAATCATTATTTTGTTCTTCTATTGTTGAAATATGGTTATTCAAAATTAAATCTAAAAACAATTACTATTAATATATTGAACTTCGAAATGAATTGAAGCATTCATTTCAAACCTCAAAGTAATGTATTCGGAATTGAACGAATACAGATAGCAATAAAAGTAGAAAGCGACCTTAGATTTTAATTTTGAGCTTTGACTTGCATTAAGCTGGTTTGTCGAGGTCATGTCTTCTAAACTTATTTATGTTTAAGGCAGACCTGCAAAATTGCTTTTAAAACCATGCATGGAATTTTGTGGGTAAATTTTTTATTTGAGGTGTGGTGATTACAAATGACCACCATTTTCTTCCATCAAGTAGTTTTTTTTTTTAGCAAAACGGACGAGATTTTGAAAAAAAAAAGCATAAAAATGCTGTATTTCAGACATACAAAAAATTTACTTTTAAGAAGATGCAGGGGATATTTTGGGTACAACTTATACTTTGAGGCGAGCTTATTACAAATATGACCTCCAGTTTATCCCATCAAGAAAGATTTTTCTACAGGACTGTAAAACAGGGGTCACATTTACTTCCCTCAAAACTGGAATGGCTTCAGGAGGTGATGTTGAATACTTCAAAGATATACAACCTGTTGATGGACATTAAAAAGTCTAACTTGTATAATATATCAGCAAATTTTCACGTTTTTGAAAAAATAGATACAAAATTAATTAAAAATGTATTTAATCTGTTTAACCAATAAGTAAAATACCTTAACAAAAAAAAATCTTTCCTCACCATGGTTCATTGATAATAATAATGTAAATGCATTATTTTTGTATTTTTTACTATGGTAGTATACAGAGTTCAGTAGTAGAAAAACCCTCTTATCTTAACAATCTGTACATTTGTCAAACCAGTTAATCATTAAAGTGAATACTAAAATCTGTAATAAAGGGTGTCCCATAATTAATGCAAAATTTGAATTTGCACAAAATTTAGCACATAAGCTTGGTATTGATTGTTTGTTGAGGATTCCAAATAAATAAAAAAATATAAAAGAATTGCCTTATACTAAATCATATACTATCTTTGTATTATTACCCTTAAATTAAGGGAATAATAATGTTTAGAAACTGAAAAGGTGAGTGGAAGGAGATGGTATGGGGCGTTTTCAAGAAAAATGAGTTATTGTAGTGGACTAGGGATGAACGACCAACATTTTAAAACACACACACACCATCTCTTTATTACATAAATAGTATAAATTATAATTTTAACAATTTAAACAGCTAATATACCAAAAACTTATCCTTTATGAAGAGTAAAAAATAAAACTTTCTTTTTAAATGATGTTAAATATAAAGTGGTTTATGTTCCTAGCTCTTAGTTCTAATTTTATTGCTGAAACTCTGGGTGCTTACAGGTTCATTATACAAACGTTTTTGAATTGCTTGGTAGAAAAAGAACTTTTACATGAATACTTATTTTAGATTCTTGATAGTAAGTTATATTCTTTTGAATATCATTGAAAATATTTTCTGTGTTTTACTATTACAATTTTGTACTTTTACTTAATCAACATGAATTTTGTAATTTGTAGTAGTGTTTACTTTTGTAATAAAACAAATTTTTAAAATTTGGATGAGTTTTTAGCTTTTTATATTTTGACCATCAGCTAAAAGTCCTGATTATTTTATGACTAAACAGAAGGGTATTAAACTATATTTTTTTCGTAGTACTCCAAAAAACTGGCAAAACTGTTATAATTTTAGTAAAAAAAGAAAATATAGCCTAATTAACATACATATTAATCTGTTAGCAAATGTATTGAGCAAAGCATTTAAAAATACGGAAGTACTTTAAGACTCAACTGGATTGAGGCTATATGCTCTGGTTTGGGTTTCCAACTGAGGGTTGAAACTCCAACAAACCAAACAACCCTTGCTGGCTAAAATAAGATAGGAAATAAGCCGGTTACACTCAATATCAGCTTAAGCAAAGAATGATTAAGAATTATTTAATTGATAGTAATGCACTTTAATAGACTATAAAATATCATACCTGCCAACTTTTGAAAACTTGCATCAGTAAAACTTTTTGCATAACGTTACAAAACTACCTTATCTGATAACCAACTGACTTATCCCCCTTCACAAAACTCGTACTACAAACCAATTTGGTTACATGAATATCTTGTACCCTTTTTCCCAAACCATTTGATTTAAATTTCTGTTTGGAATCAATTTCAAATCAAATGTTATGATTATAGCTTTTATAAAAATTTTTCTTAATTTCCATCAACATTTTCAGCAGCATGTGATAAAGATTAATTTAAATAAGCTTGAGTTGCTACGATTAGAAAGCGAGGAGAAACTTTTCCGCGTTAAAAAGCCTCAATGCTAATTGAGGGAGACGAGATGATGAACGAACCACAGGTCCGATCTCGGTAAAGTTGTTTTTTCCGCATTACGATCGGAACACGGGGGAAGCAAACTTACCGGGTGAGCGCGCGCCAAGACTCGCGGACGAATCCGAAAAAGATTTGCAAAAAAATTTAAATTTCACTCAATAGAAGAATAAAAATTGATAAAATCGTAAGAACAGATATTAGGAGATGGTTTGAAGTAAAAAGATATTAGAGAAAATCGTTTAGGTTGCGAATGTTTTGCATTTTCATGGATAGTTTTGTGGAAAGAAATGCAAAATCCGGAAAATTTTCTGATCCATCCGTACAACCGTAAAAGTAGACAGAAATCCGTAAATTTTACGGACAATCCGTAAAAGTTGGCAGGTATGAAATATGCATTATATTGCAACGATTGACCAAAGATAAAATGAACTTCAGTTCCAAGAATGTAACAAAGGCTAGGTAATTCTTTACAATTTATTCAAATTCCTAGTATACTTACATAACTTACATCACATCACTTAAAAAATAAAAGTAAAAATTTGTTAATTGTAAAAACATTTTCACATTTTTACTTAGTTTGTTATACCATACAAATCTTGAGTGAGAGGCAGCATTTATGTACAGCATTCACTGATATTTGCAAATCAGTCTATGCAGCAATAACAATGACACATTTTGAAATGCATACTATGTCCGTCGCGTAGAAATATACAAGCAGTTTTGCAACACATAACATAGCAACGCTGCAAAGTGTGAAAATAGTCACTGGATAAAATTTTACTTGTTTTGTGCACATACAAACTGAAGGGAAACACCAGATTATTAATTTATTTATCAAAAAACTAGGCACGTTATATGTATTTGAATCACTAATATCTGTTGACAGATACCTCTGCAAGACATGCCGATTAGTGTAGATGACATCACATAAATCTGCACTAGCTTTAAATAGATGTATTTCGATATGTGAAACAGTCGAGGCAAAACTGCAGGATCCAAACTAGTCAGATACTTTCTAATGATAAAACATTCATAACTAACTCTCAAGCAAAAAGACTAGATGAAAAATCATTCTCGTTTTTTGCTTTAGCCATGTCAGAAAAAATATACAAGATTTCACCAATGAGAATTAGTCCCTTGAGACATTCAGTATCGAGTAATTGCAACAGAGTAGCAGTCCTGCCTTCATGTTTTTAACTCAGTGTAGGTAAATTTTAATGTAACTTGATATAAGATTTGAAAATTTATCAGCAGATATAAATGAAGTGGGATGATGAACATTTATAATTACGTTCTTCACATAACAATGTTTAAACATACATGTAATGTCTCAGTTACTTTTGTGCTTCTTAGTTCACCTTTACGCAGCCAAATCTGAACAATAGTGAGAACTATAGAACACACATATTAAAACCAAGATTTAAGACACTTATGATTTTAATTAGATGTTTAGCCAGTTCAAAAATATGAAAAAGAACAGTTTAGTTCATAAAAAGAAAATAGATGGTATGTTGTCATAGACTGATGTACATTATTAACACACTTCAAAGGAAAAGCAAGGAACTTGATTTATCCTATGGTCCAACAGCTCTGAAAGTGGTAACTTGTGGCATTAGTTTATCTTCCATATGCAGGCACATAAAGCCTAATAAACTAGTAAGTGGCAAACATAACTGTCATTTAATGACCACCTTAAATATTTTGAATTCAGGCTTAGTACTTCATCTCACTTGATATCACCTTTACTCTCACATTATTTGAAGACAGTAACTCACAACTAAATTCACTCTTATCAAGTTTTCCAATAAGTAAAACATTATAATGCAACCAATCAAATTTTGAAAATTAGATACTAGATTTGAAAGTTTTAGTTTATGGGTTTATTTAAATAAACATGGAATATTTTAACTTAACAAAATTGAATCATGTAGTATTTAACTTGACTTGCAATACTTATAAAAATTTTGATTCTTCAAATTAGTACCACATTTCAAGTGCTTTCAAAATAAAGTATTATGATGTGAAAACTGCAACACTAAACCTGTTCCCTAAATATGAGTTGAATCAGTGACACCTATACCTTTCATGGTGATAAAATTAACAAATAGCATGACAGTTTTAAAACAGATTTGAAGTAGCGGAAGAAAATATATAAGAATATATCAACCCTCCAAACTAGCAGGGTGTTCACATAAAAATAACTATTTCCTTAATTGTAGTTTGCATCAACTAAAAAGGTGTGTGAAATGAATTAAAGGGATTTAAAAATTGGGCTTTCAGTAATACTGGTTTACAATAAACAAAGTAACCAAGCACTCAAAACATATACTAGACTGATTTTCTGAATAATTTGTCTGATTTAAGACCAAACTAAGAAGTAGAAGAATTAAAGCAAAATTCATTGGAATGGTCCACAAATTGCAGCAGGAATACTCAGCAGTACAGTCACAAAATAAACCATACAAAAAGAACTCAAATATGCAACTTGTTTAACAGAAATAAAAACAGTATAATATGATAGCTAAAGGTTAAAATTAATTTCTAAATAGTGTAAATACAAACACATACTATTTCATACCTAAATCTTGTCAAAGAGTAAATAGTTAAAATTAATTTTATCTCACCAATATGAACACAATATAATCATGACTCAAGCACTTCACAACAGAACATAACTGACTTCTGAAGTAATAATGTCCATTAGTCATAAAAATTAAAAGCAAGACACAAAAGTAACATGTAGCTCAGATTCAAGGTTTATATATCATGATCACTCAACACAAAGAATCAAACTTGTTCAAATACCCTTAGTGAGGGAAGTTTAAAGGAATCACTCAAAATCAAAAGCTACAAGAACTAATAACTTCCGAATGTCAACACATAAGTAATGGATTCAGTTACTTGATAAAGAAAGGGTTAATATTTAACATAACGTCCATCAAACCCTTTTGTTAAGCACAAAAATCACTAACTCACAAAAATATATACACAGATTTTGAAGCTACCCGCAGGAAATGAGGATCTATATACATTAAGTGGGTTGCAGAAATCAGTATAAAATAGTCTGCAAAAATTAAAATATTTTGCGATCTGCACTTTACATCTAGACAAACATAATAGACTGCATTTCTGATAAAGAATTCAATTTAGCCTGAAATGCAAGATTTAGTAGTACAAAACAACTATATCTATACAAGTTTTTACAAAAATACTAAGGGTCTAATGAATAAATAATTTGTAAAAAAACGAGCCCGCAGCTCCACCTCCAAGAAGGTAAAGCAATGCGAACACTTTGTCTTAAAACCAATAACTTCTATGAGCTACTAAGAAGCAAAAGGGTTAAAATTAACTGCTGAGCAAATTTCAAGATCAGTATTACGAGGTCATTGGGTCTTTTCATCCTCCTAAAAAACGTCCCTCTCCGATAACCTATATAAATTCAAAACCAAGACACAGTGACCCAAAAAAAAAGGAATGAAACTATACAGTCAAAATCCAATATAACAATTTAATGATCAGGAAGTTAAGTCATACAAAGGAAGCATCTCCCTTAGTCATCAGTGGCACCATGTGAAATTCCCCAATCCATCCATGCCATTGCAGCGGTATAAAACGAAGCTCACGGTGGGGCCGGTCATCTCTGGGCGGCATCGTGGCCGCCCGCGTGGGGCGTGGAGCGGGTCCGGGAGCGCATGCAGGGCAGGGCGGAGGACGGGGCAGCGGCCGCCACCATGGCGGCGGGGGCGGGCCCCGGCGGGAGGGCCTGGTTAGTGGCCAGGTGGTGGGGCAGGGAGCGGCCCGTGGCGGGGCTGGCGGAGTCGGGGGCGCCCCGTAGGCGGCTGCTGCTGGCGGTGGTGGGGGCGGGGAGGGCCCCGCGGGAGGTAGTGCTCGTGTGCTGGTGGTGGCGGTCACGGCGGTGGCGCTCCTCTTGCATCTCCTGCTGATTGCGGTTCCCACCCTGCAAGGAAGATAAGGGCTCATTTACGTTACTTTCACTGTTCATTTGAAGTTATGAACTGCTAGTTTGCATTAACAAATACAGGGTTCATACTCTATCTAACATAGCAAAATTCAGGAGTCTTTAAGGAGTTTTTCAGGAGTAAATTACAATAAAATCGGGAGGTAACGTGAATAATTATTAACCTTTATCAACTTTACATGTTACAAGCAAAATGAGTTCAGAATGAAGTATGGAACAAAGAAGTGCAAAAGAAGTAAGAATTTATCATTTCAACAAAATTAAATCAATTTCAAAAAATTACTTTCACAAAATTGATGATAAAACTTCGTTTTGCTTTTCAATACATGTTTTTCAGGAGTTAGAGGGAAAATTCAGGAGTTTTAAGGGCCCTTAGAGAAATAAAGCAAATTTCAGGAGGCGTACGAACCCTGCAAATATGTGGCTGCGGTGGTGTAGTGGTCAGCGTGCCTGGCTACGAGCATTACCAACCCAGGTCAACTCAGCCCTTCATGCTTCAGAGATCGATAAAATGAGCACCAAGCTCGCTTGAGAAATCAACTGCTGGGGGTCCAGTGTCGGGCTAGCCACTTGGCTTGGACACAAGCTATGTAATTAGCACCCCAGGACTGAAGGCTAATGAAACGGAGATGGGCACCACCTGATGGGCCACTTTACTAGACAGCAACTTAAGTTGACCCTATGACATCACTATCAAAGTAGTTCCCATAGCGGTGTCTGAATTTTGATCAAGATTTGCATACCGAAACTTCTCCTAGCAACCAAACAGGCTTTGTGTTTGGTTGGCCAAATTTGGCGATCATTTTACCGTTGCCATTCTAGTTATAGTGCATGAAAAAGAAAATGTTACTATAAAACCTTTGAAAAATCGAATTATAAAATCTTTTATAATCCCTAAAATAATTCAATTACATGATAAAATTTCAATTTAATAAATCATTAATCATGAACATTAAAGCTTTTTACTGTATTAATTCTTTCTAGTTTAAAATCGCAAACTATTTTATTTACGACAAGCAACTCTGGCAACATCAGCAAACCACTCGTTTGTTGGCGACGTGTTCCGCTTTCAAAATATCTTCCAAAAGTGACTTAGTGCCTTTCGATTGTAAGCCGACGATATTTTATGAGCAAAGTGATTAATCAGGCATTATTAATAATGCCCGAAGTGGAGGCGGGCAAAGTGATAAATTTGATTCATAAATTCCACTGAATTTATCACATTGCCCGGGCATTATTAATAATGCCCGGATTTATCACATTGCCCGTGACATATATACATTGTAACAATACTATATATATTGTAACTTTCGCAATAACGTATATATATAATTATATATATACGTTATATATATAATGTAACGTATGGGTATTAAATTCTAACAAATCTGCCAAGAGAAAATACTGTTACTAATACAGAATTTAAAAAAAAATATTGCATTATAAGGGATAGGATAATTTAATATGAGCTTATATAGACTTTTTGAATTTATAGGTAAATTTTTGCTAAGAAAATTCATACTTTCAGCTTATATACAGATAGTTAATATTTTGAAATATACAGAAGACATATATTAATAACATATTAATCTTTTAACTAAAACGTTTTATTATGCTAATGTAATAACATAACGAAGTAACTGTAATTAATTATGTAACAACATGTTTTTAAACTATGCATAATACTTACAAATTTAAGCATATTCCAGTCAAACACATAATCGTATGTAAATCCCTCTCGATGGAACAAATTCCTCAAAAGCTTGCGCAAGTAGGAATAATCAGGATTCTCATCAAATCTCAGAGATCTGCAGTAGTTAAGGTAGGTGGCAAATTCCGCTGAAAAATTAGACTTTAGTTTAAAAACAGATATCAGTTCCAATTAACTAGGAAAATATGACAATAAAGCAAAAAGACTGAAAATTGCACAAACAACATTTAATTCACAGTATTTATGCAATATTTAGCTTTAGGCATAAATTAAAAATAAATCAGAAAAGCTAAAAATGAAAAAATGGTTAACATTCATTTTAACAATAAATTCTAACACTGAAAATTAAAAATTCTACTGTGTAGTAATAATCTGGAAGTAATAAAAGGTATCAGTTAAAAAGCATTTTAACATACATGTGATTATTCTGACAATAAATTGACTGAAAATATTAAAAAAAAAATTTCGGGGGTATCTCAATTTTCTTTTATTTCAAGTAAAGGGGGTTCACCGACTTCTTCCGATTTTTTTAGTTTAAATATTTATAGCTTTTCACATAATTAATTAGCAGCTTTTTACTTTGTTGTTGATTTTACTATAAATTAATTACTGCCCAATATTAATATTAACATTCACAGCCAGAGCTATCAGTGAAAAATCAACACAAAACAGCGCAGGATGGGGAAGAGGGAGCCAGAGAAAACAGGTGGTGGTGAATCATCATTAGCTGTAGTATGTGTATGACCAAGAAATTTTGGATATTGGAAAGAAATTTTAAAAGCGGAATTTTAATTTTGCAAAGCGAATTGTAGGATTTTAATGCAATGATTTAAAAAGAGAAAAATACGATGCCATTGAATGATCCCCATAGTATAAATAAAAATTATACTAAACTAAAAAATAAATAGTGTCTTATCAAGTTTAGATTTTTTACATTGAAAGGAAGAAACAATTATAAAGTAGTTTTAGAATCTTTAAATATCTGAATATTTAAACTTATTCCTAGCTGTAAATCAAATAAAAAAAATCTTTAGATGTTAAATTAAATTGCCTCAAATTGAAAAATTAATAACATGTAAGAGCCTCATAAGTCAAGAAGATCAACCTGAATTAAGAATGTAATTCTCAGTCAAAAATTTCAGTTCATAAGCTAATTTCCAAAAAGTAAAAAAATCAGAAAATTTTATGAAAAATAAAAGTAGGAAAATCCTCAAAAGTTCTCACATCCCTCAATTAAATAAGAACTAGACTTACAAGGGAATGATCTACAGAGCTCTTCAATAGGAGTGGACATTTTCTTTTCACTGATTCTTTCATACTTCTGCCTCTTAGTAGCTGCTCGTAAGCCTTGCCAAGGTAAGCTGCCTCTATTAAAGTACATTAAGACATAGCCCAATGACTCCAAGTCATCTCGTCGACTTTGCTCTAAAAAGAAAGGAATTCAAATTAATTTGTTTGAAATTTAACATTACTTCATTAGATTTGAAAGGAAATATCTAAATACATGTTTTAAAACTAGTCTGTATAATTCAATCAAAGCTGTGTACAAATGAAAGTATTCATACTTTTTAAATTAACCCTATTTTAAGGCACAAGTTAAAACATAAGAAACAAACTTCATAAGTTTCGTTTACTAGTTTCAATTCCTTCCAAAGCTGTATAATACACAAGAACATTCAAATGGCATTGGCAGAAAAAGTTTGTGAAAATATAAGATTGCAGAAAGGTATCTACGTTTTATATGATTCCTCTCAACACTCTCTCTAATACTGTGACTGTTAGTTCAAAAGTGCACAAAATTTTCCTGGTTTTTTTTTATTGTATATATTTGATCATACATTTTTACTTGCAATCTGCACTTGTTTTTAAAATGTGAAGCTTGAAAGATATCGGGAGGATTTTTAAAGAAAAATATTAACCATTTCAAATCAGTAAATTCATTAAAATGCTTCTAGGGTTTGTAAGGGAACTCTTACAAGGAAACGTTCTCAGGGTGAACTCACAGAATTGGATGAAAATTTTACAGGCATAAGAAGATGGCTAAAAAAACTTACTGTGAAAAAATTAGCTGCTAAATTTCATTAGGAAAGGAGTAAATTAACTTTGAAAATTGGGTTCTGAGATACCAACCACATTCAGTTAACACCACTTGGCGAATTTTCTATCAGATGGGATGATTAAATTTGTATTTAACGTGAAATTGAGATATTTTGTTAAAAGTAGTTCAGAATATCCATTAAAACAACAGTTTTTTAATTAATTTCCTTTAATTTAATTTTCCTCCTTTAATTAATTTTTAATCCTTTTTTTGCATTTGATGAACTTTTTTTTTATTCGCTCATTTAAACTACTTCAGAGAAAACATGGCCAGTTTATTCTAGCATTTGGCACAGAGCCAAAGGAAGCATCCTCGCCTAGTAGGGTTACATTTGGCATTAAATATGATAATTTTTTACAGCTTTTCTACTGTAATTTAGCAGCTAATTTTTTTACAGAAGGTGTTTTGAGTCATAAACTAACCCCTGTAAAATTTTCGTCCAATTCTGAGAGTTCACCCTAGAGAACGTTTCCTTGTTAGTTTAAAAATGAAATATTTCCTTGCAGAATCATACATACCAATTCCAAGATGAGTGTTGATACTTGCATACCTAGCAGTGCCAGTCAGATTTTTATTTTCTCTATACTGAATGTGTAGATTAGTACGAGAGTCACGGTACTTTTTCGCAAGTCCAAAGTCTATTATGTACACTAGGTTGCCTTTCTTACCCAGTCCCATTAAAAAATTATCAGGTTTAATATCTCTGTGTATAAAGTTCTTGCTATGAATATAATCTATTCTATTGATCTGAAAGATAAAACAAGAATCAGTATTCTGAAACCTAAATCTAATGAAAAATATTACAATGCAATAAATACCTACTACAGTGCAACTCTGATAATTCTAAGTCACTGATAATTTGAAGTTTTCTCTAGAACTTTTAATTAAATAAATTTTAAAAAATCATGTATGTAATTGGAAGTTTAAATTCTTTAATTCAAAGTTTTCCTCACAAAATTCCAAAATCATAATGATTTTTTACCATTCATCGATATATATAAAATCACCATCAGAATCATTAAAAGAACGTCGTGACTTTTTCCATGAGTTTCAAAATGAACATTTACCAAGCTTAAGTGTAGTAAACCACACAAACCGAATCGAATTTAATGTTACTTGAATAGAAAAGGTTGCTCATATGTCGAAAGATATATTTCCAATCATTCAGGAATTACTGGTAGAAGATCTAACTTCTTAAATTAGAAGTCTTGGATTATTCCAAGTTTTTCAGTGGTTTCTTCATCTTTGAATTATCAAGATTGCTCTATACTAGAACTAGAATTATATAGAATCTAGAAAATATTAACAACAAATAAACCAACTTATAAGAGTCACTTTTAACTAAACATTGACTAATCAATTTAATATTACAGAGAAACCTCATTTTTCAGGATCAGATTTTTATACACTTTAGATCAGTGATTCTCAACGGGGACACTACCGCCCCCCCGGGGGCCTGCGAACTTCTACTGGGCAGTAGGGGGCAGTGAACCTGTTTTGGGCAGTAAGGGGCGATGAGCATTAAGCATGTTTTGGCATTCAAACTTAAACTTCTTAAACATAATTGTATTGAATTTTAGGTCTGTATTGTTGGTCCATAAGGTTGTTTGAAAAACCATCTCTCAAGCATCAGGCGAAAACGCCATGGACATTGACAGCATCTTTCTCACAACGCCTGGTTGGGATTGTGTTCCTACAGGGGCTAAAAAAATTAATGATTTCTGGTAGGAAAAATAGTGTAGGTTTCAGAACGGATTGATTCCACTCGTTAAAACGAGGAAAAAAAAAAAAAGAAAAAAAAGGAGCATTGGCAAATTCAAAGAGAAGCCATAAAAATAGCTTAATTTCACTTTCTTTGTGCTAAAAAACAAAAATATTCTGAGGGAGAACCCACAGACCTCCACATACTATGGCAGTTGTCTCAAACAGGTGGTTTCAGACTGCAAAAAGACAACATCCACAAAATTTTTGCAATTTTTTTTTAAATTGCGGAAAAACTTCCCATTTAATGTGTAAAAATGAAAGTTTTTATGCTTATTTAAGAATTTGTTTCGGATTAAAGGCTTTAGTCCCAGTAAGCCTAGATAAACAAGACTATTACTGTATTTTAAATTTTATGGAAAGACAAGTTCTAAAGTACTTTATGAACAGAATTGTAATCTAATGCATTTCTAAATAGAACTTGTGGAACAGACCTTAGTGCACATTTTAATTAAAAAATTTGACAAATTGATGAAATTTTCTAGAGTAATACTTCAAAATTTTCTTTAGTGCTTCGTAAAAAAAAAAAGTTTTCAAGGAGTTCTCTAAATTTTACTATGATCCATAGCATTTACAGATTTAATGTAATCATAAAAATGGAAGTAGAGCTATTAATTTTAAGAGAAAATTAGTATCGAAAATCAAAGTAACTTACTAATTGATCAGCTAATAGTAATACAGTCTTTAAGCTAAATTTCCGATTGCAGAAATTAAACAAATCTTCCAGACTTGGTCCCAAAAGCTCCATAACCATAACATTATAATCTCCTTCAGAACCACACCATTTGATGCCAGGAACACCCACTAAAATAAAAATGAAAGTCCTCTTCATACACAATTATCAAATCAACTAGTACATACTGTAAAGCAAAAGATGATTTTTTAAACATAAGAGAAGACACTAAATTAAAATTGATTTTAAAAATTGTCATTAAACTGTTTCAATTTAATAAGAGCATTCATTATACCGGCTTTTAATAACTGCTTTCAAAGTCTTAACAATCAATATGAAAAAGTGTGCAAAGAGGAGATATACAAGCAGGGTTGGGTTTCTTCCAGAAGAAACTGGAAAAAATGGAAGAATGTGGAAAAAACCCACTAAAAGCCAAACAAATGCCACTAAAAGACAAACACATTTTTAAATTTACTGACTACATAAATGAACAATTCAAACCACAAACTAAAAAATAAAAGTTAATTTACTTAATTGCTATTAATTAACAAAAATAATTAATTTTTGAAAAAGAAGTTACTTTTAACACTAAATTTCAGGTTACTTATGTTTTTAAAGGGGATGTTGCTAGAATGGTTTCTACTATTTCTGTATAAATGTTACCCTAACCATTCTTTATTTAAATATTATTAAAAGATTAAGAAAAGAAAAGATTTCTTCCAGTGGAAGAAACCTCCTAGTAAAAACATTGGTGTAATTGTTTACTCAGTACAGTACTTGCATATAATTATACTTTTAATGATATAATTTTATCAGTAAAACATTATAAATTAAACACTTATAAATTAAAGCCATAGTTCCCACTCTTTTGTGAGGAAAAAAATCAAGTACTTTTCAAGGACTTTTTAAGGCTCATTTTAAATTTTTCATGGACTAACATAGAAAGGCGAAAAAGTCATTTACGAGCAGCAAAACTAGTTCTCTTCAGTGCCCCTACTTCAGAAAACGACTTCTCTCAAAAACCTTTCTTATAGGGAAGCCTACATTATAACCATTTATTTAACAATTTCAAACATGTTTTAGGAAAGTCAAACAGAAAAATTAAAGTAGCCAAGTTATGCCTGTTCTACAATTTAAAAAATCCCATCCGTATTTACTAAGAAGCTAACAGGAGATGAACTATTTTTAAGTTAAAAATTACTTTTCCATGTTTGAACTGAAAATAATCTCTAATTAGGATATTTCAAATAAAATTCAAGGACTTTTAAGGACTTTGCACTAAATTCAAGTACTTTCCAGGGCCCTTGAAAACAAAAATGAAATTCAAGTACTTTTCAAGGATTTTCAAGGCCCGTGGGAACCCTGATAAGCTTATTTGTAAATTTTTTTGAATAAAAAAGGTTTCTCCCAGTTTCTTCCATCTGGAAGAAACCTATTTCTTCCGGCCGGTTTTTTCCACTTTGGAAGAAACTTGCCAAACCTGTATACAAGTGCTATTTGATAATACATAGCAGCCAACTGAGCGTATTAAAAAACACCCGAAGATTTTGGATTAAAACCCGAAGATTTTTGATACTCATATATCATATCAATATTTCATAATAAATCTGTCTTTCATGAACTGAAAGTAAAATTTTGATTTTTACTGAAACAAAATGCTCAATATCAGTCATTTTTTCAACTTTTCCATTTTTCCTTGTTTTTATACATTTTTGCTTTAATTGCACTTAAATCAGTATCTGAAGAAAATGCAGGTCTTATTGAGATTTGAGGGAAAATATATTATTATTATTAACAAAATTAGGGATTATCCTGAAAAAAAAACCCGGGAAAAACTCGTTTCCGGGTGTAAAACCGGAAAGCGATTAAAAAAAACGGAAAACTCCCGGGTAAAACGGGAGGATTGGCAGCTATGATAATATGATTTACCTACAACTCAACCTTTCTTCTTCTACTCTGTAACAGTAAAGTATGGTTCATTGACCCCTTGAGCATGGCTCTTTAAGAAAACACCAGGAGGTAGGTGTTATTACAGGATAAAGCAGGGTTGGCCGATATATGATATTTATAGGCTGATATATATCATGATATTTATCCAATATCAAAATCAACAATTTTCAAGCTAATACCTCCCAAAATTCATTTTTGAATACTTTGTTGACATGTTATGAAAAAATAAATACAATTTTATAACCAATAACCACTAAATTGATTTTGAAAATCCAAGCATTTATGTTTTGATCTAGAACTTTTGGGGGGAAATTGTTAACAGCCTTTACCACAAATGATCTTCTTTTAAAGACCTAGAGAAGGTGATAATATGGGACACCTCAACAAGTATTCCCAACTAATAAGATCAGATTATTTTTTTAAATGTTGTTTCTGTTCTTCATTTAGATTTACAAGTTATTCATGCGAACACTCATTTTCAAGCAAGAACCTTATCAAGTACAAATTGAGAAGTCAAATTATTGATGAAAAAATTTAAAATTGACAACATCCACAACCAACTTACTCAAACTTTCAAAAGATAAGCATAACCATTAGTACATTAATCAAATTTAAGTGATTGTAATTTAAGGCCAAATTTTTATTTTATGCACATCTTGAAATTAAATTAAATAATGGTATTATTAATTTAAGTTCAGATACCTAAACTAAAGTCTTTGATACAACAGCCCATGAGGGCCAAGATAATTTGTTTCATAACTGTGAATGTGCCAGTTAGGTACAGTCAAAATACCAGTTGGTATTTGACTGTAAAGTGACCCTTCTTCTAAAAAAAAAAAAAGATGACATCGAAAAAAAATTGCTTGAAAAGACAGAGATAATCAACAAAGCTAACGAGTTCCTTGGAAGTAAAGCCAATTTACCTAAATTAATCGGTAATATACCCTATTCAACTTTGCAAACAATTTTGAAAAAAGAAGATGCTGTGGAGCAAAATTTTGAAAAATAAGCAAAGAAGAGAAAAACTGTCAAGTCATCACCTTTCGAGGAGTTAGAAGGCATACTCTTTCAGAGGTTCAACGAAGTGCGTGCGACCTAAGTTCCTGTAAATGGACCCATTTTAAAAGAGAAAGCATTGCAAATTGCTTCTAAACTTGGGATTGAAAATTTTAAAGCTCCTACAAATTTATTTGAGGGGAATCAGCTGAAGTTGATTCTGATACTGTCCAAGAGTGGTTGGAGAAAACATACACTTTTTGATACAAGAATATTCTCATAGACATTTTCAATGCTGACGAGACTGGACTATTTACACTCCTTCCTGATAAGACTTGTGCAGTAAACAGGGACCAATCCAGGAAATTTACTTGGCATTGTATTTTGTGAAAAATTGCAACAGCTTTTTAATTTATGTGAAATTTTTTTTAACTATTATTAATGGGAACTATATAAAATTAATGAAAACAGCATTTAATTACTATTTTTAAGGGAATATAAATTTTAGTAAACATAGTTTTTTTCTGAAGATATTAATTAATGTGAAGCCCTCAATTTTGGGCAATATTATTGCGAAGATGTTGATTTGTTAGAAGAATTTTTGTGAAGGTGCCAATAATCAGTATTAAAAATTACCTGTATTAGTCCCTGGTAAAAGGTGACTGTCAAAACTATCGAAATTAAGATAAACTGTTTTGCTTTGCACAAATTCGGATGAAAGTGAAAAACTAACTCCATTGTGTATTGGGAAATCAAAGAAACCAAGATGATTCAAAAATATGAAAAGCTTTCTTATAGAATACGACTCAAACCAAAAATATTAAACAAAATTTTTTGAAAACTTCCTTTGAAAATTGGATAAGCAAATGCACTTACAGAAACGGAAGATTCTCTTATTCGTCAAACAGAGCACAGCTCATAAAGCACAATTAAAGTTGCAAAATGTGAGATTTGAATTTCTCCCAGCCAATTGCACCAGAAAGATTCGACCTTGTGATTTAGGGATTATTCGATCTTTTAAAGTGAATTGTAGAAGTCAATTGGTGAAGAAATCTCAGGATAGTGAGAATGCCTTGGCAGGATAAATCAGTAAACGAAGTTCTAGGAAGCTTATTCACATGATTTCCACAGTATAGGAAAAAGTCAACAAGAAATGTATTGTGAATTCTTTTGAAAAAATGTGGTTTTTCAGGTGGGGACAACTTCAATCACAGTTCCTGCCTGGATTAGACACAGAATTTGAGGTTTACCTAGCTTGTGATGACAACTCTGTGACCTAAGAGATTTTATTGAAGTTCTTAAATTTCATTCTATTGTATTAGCATGAACCAATTGATCTACAGATTAATTGCATGTAAAATGTTCCCTTATAATTAATAAGTAACATATTTGTTACTAATAACAACTTGGATTTGTAGTTTATTTCTTAGGCAAAATTTTTACCAAAATACCTATATTTCACCCAAACCATGTTAGGGTATTCGGAAATATTCTGCACCCCTGGGATCTGCACTAAAAATTTTATTTAAAAATGTAAATTTTAGAATTTAATTCATTTATTTATGAATGATTATAGATATACTAATCAAATTCCTGTTATACTATATGTGTAAATTAGAATGAGACCATAAACAAGAACAGATCAGATTTTTGAAGACCCTTAATACACCAAACAAATAATAAAACCTCAAGTTATAGCTGATGTTTTAAGTTTTAATCTAATTAAATAGCAATTCCCCATTAACAGTTCAAGATACTATATGAATTGCACTGGAAATTTGTGTTTGAGCTTTATCAAGATAAAAATTTAAAAACTACCTTATCAGTATATTAACCATAATTATTACCTAGTTGGCATGAAGAGAGGTTATGCTACATCTGACCAAATTCTAAAGCAGATTTCTAGTTACACTTAACAAAAATAGAGAGAAAATAAAATACACTTACCACCCCCTTGCATCATTTTGTAAAACTTGCTTTCTATGTGCAATTGAGGATGTTTGGTTTTGATGCATTCCAATTTGATTGCAACTTCATCACCAGTTGTAATGTTAGTACCTGAAAAACATATAACATACAATTAAAATATAGAATTTGATGTGACTTTGTTAGCCTTGACTTGAGACCTTAAGTACCTCCTGAAGAACAAGGACATTAATTCTTAATAACAATTGATGAATTATCATGGAACATTTACGTATTATTCAATAGATAGGTAACCCTAGCAAGCTTGTGTTATTGGAATATTCATATTTATAAGAGGTAAATTAGAGAACAGAAGAGAATAATGAAATAGTAGCCCAGGGCATTGTGAACTCAATATCTTTCTAATCCTCTACTTTAAATTTAAAACATGGTAAATTAATTCAGTATATAAATACACAATCTACTTAAGAGAACTACTGCAAAATTTATATTTAATTTTACAGTTATCAAGAACTTCGTCGTTGCATAATTGAAATTAACTTTATGATAGAGAATAGTAAACAACAGCCACGACAGTAAACAAATGTTATAATATGCATAGTTTTTAGCATAATCAAGCAATTCAAGAATACATATAACACTTTACCATCCTTACAGCCTATTTATATAGTCGTAATAATCGGATCTTTTGTTCATTACTCTATTACACAGGATAGAGAACTCACCCAGATAAATATCACCAAATGATCCACTTCCTATCTTACGCCCGAGACGATATTTATTTCCCACTCTTAGCTCCATTCTTTCAAGTACACAATAAGAATATCACAGAAGTGGAAATATGTGAAAACAACTTGGTTCGGGAATTCTCTCAAAATCCAGGTTGAGAAACATTCGCCATCTTGGAAATGGATAGGTTGCTGCACGACAACAATAAGAGTTTGTCAGCTTCCGCTATCTTATCCCGCATGAGCAACATAAGGGGGAGGAAAAAGAATATGATATTTCATTTACAGATATCTTAAATATTTTAAAAACAAAGGTTTAAAAGTGTCACTAGCAATAATTTATTAGGATTAATTGGATTTTTTAAATTACAGTGACGACAAATATTACAGCATTTCTACTGCGCATGCGCAGAGGCTGCTGCAGTTGCCCGAAAAATAAAAAAAGGAAACATTTTCAGCTGTTGATGACCCATCACAACTTGTTAGTTGACCTCATAAATGTACGGAAAAAAGCAAGGATTGTCTGAAATAAAAATTAGAAAGATTTTCCAAGGAAGTATTCGGAAATTTTAACAGATTGCAAGTTTTTGAAAGAACACTGTGTTTATTTAGATTCGCCTTCATTAAAAAAACCCAAAAATAATTTTATTCTTAAAACCTTTTGCTTCAGGAATGGTTCACTTGAAAAATAAAAAAGCATGATTAAAAGCATAACAATGAACTTAAGAAATAGAAAAACACAGCGTTCTATTCGTTAATTATGAATTATACTAAAATTTTTACAACTCTTATTTGTAAATATTCAGTAAAAATTGAACAAACGCATCATTTTTAAATTTACTTTTTTAGACTTATTTGAAGTTTAAACACTGGAAATACTTTCTATAAATCATTGAATTCTTCCTTAGGGGACTCTACTAGCGCAAACAGCGCAAATCGTTGCCACTGCCACATTTCCTGATTTGTATTTTGAAATGAAGTGAAAATATTCATATTTTATTTGTTTATATTTACGATTTTGAGATTTCGGACCGACGTCTCTTCGTTGTGTTCATCTTCGTCCGTCGAAAGATCAAATTCTCCAATTTATTCCTTTAAAAAAAATCAGGCATGGAACATCCTCACAATGATTTCCTCACTCAATACAAAGCTATATCTGCCAAACTTAAAAAGTGAGTGCCTTCATAATCAGGAAATGCAAAGGAAATTTTCCGAGAAAATGTGTAAAACTCAAAATGTACCATTAATATCGTTGTGGCCAACTCTCCTCCGCGAACTATATTTTTTTTTATTATCCAAACTTTCTAATTTATAAAACTATCTCAAATTTTAGATTAGTGGGAAATTCAGGAAAAGATTTGGGTTAAACTTTATAAGCTGAGGCCCTTTTGGGCGACATTTTTGGCGAAATTTGGTGTTGCCAATGCTGTTTATTGGCGAGTAAGCAATTCAACTTCTATAGAACTGGGTTAGCAGAATCCACTATTTTATCACCATTTTTGGTGCCAAGCCCGGTTTCTTTGGATTGCTCCAGTTTTGATGTACGCCCTCCATGGCGACCACCAAGTAAAACAGTTGTAAATAAATAGCAGTTGTAAGTTAGCTTCCAGTACAGCACTTGGTGACTGCTTTACTTTGCAGTGGCCATTCGGCTGGTCTCCAGTTCTGGTGAGTATTGCACTTTTCGCTGTGGAGGACCTACATCAAATCTGTTTCAAAATTCTTTATACATGAGCCTTGCACCTAATAAATACAACTTAAAAGCTTTATACATGATATTTGTGTACTTTATGATTAGTCAGGTGCATATCTCGCCAATCGGTTAAATTTTACAGTATATCACTGAAAGTAAAAGCAACACTGCTTAGTTAAGGTATTTAATTTTTTTTTCGATTTATCTGTGCACATGGTGCTTGTCCCTGGCTAATCCTGAAATACTGATTTTGTTAAATAGTTCAGTAAAAACAGTTGAACTGCAGGGGACCTTTTGCAAAATAGGGTAGGTAGGGGTAATTGTCCACAGTTTTGGGTTTTGAATTTTTGTGGCCCACAGTAACTACAATTCAGGGTTGTTACTTTTAAAAAACTTGTTTTAAACAAAGCAAAAAAAACATTGTTTAAAACACATATTTTTTTAGCAATTCTTTCTTCTATGAACAGATATTAGTATCAAACTTAGTATTTACTTCCAACTGTTTTATTCAACTTTTTTTCTAGAAAGTAATTTAATAAAAAGTATACCAATAAACTTGTTTTAAAATCATATTTGGTACAATTCCGTTAGAGTCCCTGCTAAATATCGCTAATATCCAAATCACTAAATATTTCCAAATATCAGCAAATTTTTCCGACTTCTATTCATAAACTGAATAGTTATTGATATAATTAAACATTTTAATTCAGGAGTTTGAAATTATTTATGAATATTTCCACTTTTTGTTGTCTAAAAGAACCGGGTGATATAGAACCTCATATTTTTTATAATTATTGAACTTGCCTGTTTCTTATATGATTTTAATTCCTTTTAATTTTTGTTTCTTATATTTGATAACAGACAATGCTGCTATGTCAAAATGTGCAATGAACTGTTAAGGGCTGAAAGGAATATGAATATAATAACTTATGGAATATGTTAAAGCTGATGTTTGTTGACATAGTGACATATTTCCAAATTCCAATATCTATATATATTTAATGTAATCAATTGTTATAATCGAAAAATGGCAGTGCAGACATTTACCCCACCTACCCTATTTCCTCGTGAAATACGGACCCTACCCAAAATATTTTACTTTAAAAACTACATATAGGGGACTCTTTTTTTTTCACAAAAACAGGCTCCTGCCTGAAAAAAACTAATTTAACGCTAACTTCAAATTACAAAAATATAGGTAGATTTTTACAAAAACAGGACCCTTCACAAAAAGTCTGGACAGACCCTGAACTCTATATTTCATTTGTTTGATATTTATTTAAGAGAAAATTATTTTCTTTTTCCATCCCAAAGACGTTTTTTGCGGAAGCCTAATGTTGCTGAAGCCAGTGCACAGTTTGGTAAGTTCTTTATTAAAATTACTTTGGCTGCTTTATGAAAATTATGGTTCTTACATATTAACCTGTCGACCATGCTGCTGAATCTGAAGAGCATTACCAAATCTCATAGACTGGGCCGCTGAAAGGTCGATGGGATAGTATGCAAGAACCAAAATTATAAATGATATTACTCAACTTTATTTTGTTTCATTATTTATAGGTATGCTTGCAAAAGAATTAGAAAATCAAGAATGCCCTCACTATGCTGCATTTTGTTGCCTTGCAGTTGCTCGGTAAAATTACAGATAAATACTTTTTAAATCTTCAAAATATAATGTATTCCTTGTTTCCAAAAATTGAATGCTTGAAACACAATACCTTGCAATATCTGTCTATTTTGTGTACTCTAAGTAATTTGTTTATAAAATATACTGTCTTTGCTTATCTTTCGAGATGACAGATGATCTAAAATAAAAATATTTCAAATTCATAAGTCAGGATGTCTAAATGCAAAAAAAGGTTTCAATGCTAAAATTTAAAAAAAAAAAAAGAAGAAGATAAAAGAAAAACACCCTGAGAAATCATTTTTCAGTTAGAAATTATCAAAATGTTGAAAGTCATACTCAGAATTAATAAAATCTTAACATTAGTTTCATTTAAAATTCACTCCTAGTTCTTAATCACAGATTATTTAGTAGTTTTTAGGAGGTGACTGTTTGTGAATATGTCGACTTTTCTTCACAAGAAAAATATTTTTGTAAATTGAAAGCAAATTCTTTACTTTTTGTATTGTTTGCCTTCAGTTATTATTGATAATGATAATTGTTTCTTAAATAAGTGGAAACATGTTGCCATTGCACTTACCACTCAAAAAATCATGTGGTTTAGCTATAGATAGATGTATTTAAACTTGTGTTTTTCTAATGATAAAAAAAATCCATTTCTACCGCATATTTATGCACTGTTTTAATTTCTTCTAGGTGTGAGCATACTGTTGGAAATCCAATTTATGAAGCCCAAAACTTGGCCCATGCTGCCAGACTTTTCCTAGAAGCTGAAAAGCTAAACCATGAGCTTTTGTGTCCAACGTACAGTGAACATCTTCAGGCTGCTCTTGAAGCCTATAGAGAATGCATAAAAGTTCACCTAGAAAACAAACACTATGCTTTAGCTGCTGCAATGTACTTAGAAGTTGGCCAGGCTTTAAAACACCTTGGAAGAATTAATGAATCAATTAGTTTTCTCATCAAAGCTGCTGAATTACATTATTCGGTAAGTCAGTGTTAGGTTTGTGCTAAAATTCTGAAAAACAGTTATTTTAGAAAAATTTAATTCACCTCAAATTATACATATTAACCCAGAATATTTCAGTATGTTCCATAAATGCATCTTAACGTAGCAGTCATGCAACACCTTAAAAGTTATTCATTTTACAATATCATTTAATAACAGTTAAATTTTATGATCTTACCTTGTGTGTATGTCTATTAGTGATTTTTTCTAATACTATGCTAGATTGTAGAGACTGAATTTTAAAATTATAAGCCACAGTTCATAACTTTTTTCCCCCAATTGTTATATAATATCATACTATAACCATATTTATTAATGGTATATTCTTTTTCACAAATTAAAAATTTATCATACATTTTATTTACAAACCATGATAAATTTGGTATTTTGTCTTCTTCCAGTGTCCACTGAGTTATGTAAATGATTTGAAGATGATAGCTGATAGTCAAATTTTAACAGGTAAAATATTTAATAAGTGGATGCTGAATGTCTCACACTCCTCACTGTTTATATTTCATTACTAAATAAAAAATTCTTTAGCTATATATTTATTCTAATTTCTGATAATTTCATTGTTTTTTATCTTCCTTATTTTAATTACGTTTTCTATGAATGGAAGTGTTAAATGCAGTTAAGAAACTTTATTCACATTTTAGGAAATTTTGATGGAGCACTAAATACACTTACTGAAGTTCAAGTCATTGCTGAAAGAAAAGGTGAAGAGGTTTTTTTAAACTTGTTAGCTTTCTAAAATAGAAACTATTTTTTCTAATAAGTTAAATATAGTCAGTTGTAATGAACTTTTCATTCATTTAAAGTTTAAACCAAATGAAATAAAAAAATACTTCAAATGAGGAATGCCATAAAAAAAAGCAGCACTTAAACACTTAAAAACTAGTGTGTTTAAATGTTGCTCCTTTTCGATTATAAACCATGTAGTTTTCAGGCAAGAATATATAATCTTTAAAAGTAAATACAAACATGTAGCATCCATGTTTTTCAAAAATCTAGATGCTGAGATATAGATGTATAAATAACGATTTTATGAATGTGAGTTTATACATGAAAGAAAATTTTGAAAAAGCTTGGATTGTATGGTGTTTTTAAGTGAAAGTACTAGATTTTTTTTTGTTTGTGAACAAAAGGCTAATGAATAATTGAAATGATCCTCACTTTGAATTTGAATTACCTACTATTTAACGTAATAAACTCTCTATTTAACACAAAAATGCATAAATTAATTCTCATAGGATAAAGTTTTTTTTTATTTACTACTTAGAAGTAAATGATAAAAACTATGTTAAAACTATGTCTTTAAACTGCACATATTTGACACTTTTCATGATTAGCAAAAAAAAAATTATATTTATTGAGTCTAAAATTGTTTTGTTATTTTATCTGTTTTTTAAAAGATATAAGCAGCTAACATAAGATGGTAGGATACATTCTATCTTCATCATTACATCTAGTATTGGATTGAGTATTACTACTGTGATTGTTGGTAGATCATTTGTTAAAATTGAGCATCTACTTTTATCTTTCCTATTCTTTCGTACAATATAAAGCCTTATGCATGTAGGTATTTATTTTATATGTAAATAAAAAAAATCCTGTATGAATATTATATTTTTAGGGTGTATAATAATGCTTTCTAAAACATTAATGTCAATTCAGCATATTAAAACATCAATTGATAATCAAAAATACAGATAATTGGTTTTAACATTTTACATATTTATTGCTTTTGTAATATTTAATATTTTTTACTCTTATAGGTTACAAAGAAAGTGGAGAACGCATTGGTGCTTGTGCAGAAATTTTGAATGATGTAGAGGTTTCCAGAATTTTACTTCTCTTATTGTTACAGGTAAGCAAGCTTTAAACTGGTTTAATCTACTTGTTATCTTAGATACTTTCTGTTTCTGTGTTTAGGAAATCTGATCTAAGAGTAGCCCAGTGTGCTGCAAAAATATATGTGCTTTATGAATAGTTATTTTTAAAAAATTTATATAGGCTATAAAATATATGGGAAATTACAGCTTTTATGTATGGGTATTTATTTAATGAATATATCCTTTATCAATAATAAAAGAAAGATTATTTTCTTACTAAAAAACTATCTGGAATTTGAGACTGCCTTTAAAAGAAGGGTAATATTTAGAGTGTTTTATTCAGTTTATAATAAAAATTTTTTCACTTTTGTTTAATGAATACTAAGGGGAAAATTATTTACATACAAATTTTATTAAAACAGTATCTTGTTTTATTACATTAATTTTGTGATACTTTTTAGCCTCCTAGAAATAAACTAAATGCTGAACATGTTAAATTGCTGGATCGGTATGGGAATATGGATATTGAACCTGGTGAGTTTTTTTCTTGATAAAGTGATTATCATGATAACAAATTTATGCACTCTAATGATTTTTCTTTTGTATTAATTTGTTTAAACCACAATGAATTAAAAATGCTACTTTTATTATTAATAAGTCTTTCAAGATTTTCCATAAAGAATTGCAATAATTAGGTACTGAACTTAATTTGGCACTTATCTATTATCCACATGCCATTCTTACTCTTAGCAACTAAATAAACTTTAAAAAACACCAAGAAATCAGAAACAATCTTTGAACCAAGTCATGGGTTTAAAAAAACACAATCTAAACTAAACAAAAGAACTTGATATACAGTAAAATCTTAGGGAATTAATTGCTGGCATGCGAGTAATAGAGGGTGAAAAAAAGTCTTGACATTTTAAAAATTCATAAAATCTAGAAAAATAACCAATATAAAAATGTGTTCAGTTTTGGCATCAGCTAATTGGGGGATTTATTTAGACAATAAAAAATTTTAGTTCAAAATAATGTTAATAGATGATGTTAACATAATTCCAGGTGTCCGTATTTGATTCTGAAAATAACTCACAGTACTGTCCGGCAGTATGACCTACAAATTGCCTTGAAAAGAATGATTAATAAACTGATTTCATTAAAAATAACCCTAACTTTTAAAAAAAGGAAATATTCTGAAAAATAATTCCCTCAAGAAACTCTCCATAAATCCCCTCATGGCCTAAATCTTCCCATACTTCTGCAAGAAACGATTTTGCCTATATCCTAACTTGAATGTGGTATATGATTCATGGTCCCATGATCTGATACACTGATTCCTTGTTCAATTCCAAAGAATAAATCAGACATGGAACCCCATGAATTATGTTGGTGCCATCTATTAACATAATTTTGAACAGACTTTTTGTTAATCTTGTACATAAGTACCCTTTATTTTTATTAGCTGATTATTTAATGATTGATATCTTTCATAAAAGTGCCCTAGTTTAAGCATTAATTTTTTTTGTTATAGTTGACTATATAGAAGAAGATACTTATCTTTTACTTCAATCTCTAATGGTTTGTAATTTCCTTGCTTGTTTATAGCTAATTTTGACTAATGTCAATTATGACACTTTCGTTATTGAACTTAAGGTTTAATTACTTTTAAAATTAGTATTAAATTTTTTAATCTTTAAAAATGTAGGAAGCTATTGTTTGAAAAATTTAGACATAAAAGGTTTAAAATGGTTACAGAAAAGGTTATAGAATTCTTACTCTTGAACTCTTCTTATTCTTACTCTTGTGTAGGTAGATAATAAGTAAGTAAAAATATTAAGGTACACAGAAGAATTCAGTTTTTCTTGAGTAACACTTGAGTATTGCAGTAAAACTTTCTTAAACCTCTATTTGTTGTAGTTTTTCAATATTTTGGAAATAAGGTTAGGTGAATTCTGTACATTAATAGATAGCTAAATTACTGATAATTTCAATAATTAAACTACTAAATTGGATATGTTATCAAAATTGATAAATATGTAAAAAAATATTTATAACAAATTGCATAATTTTAAATATTTAGTTTCACTTTCATTTTAATACACGGATAAAGTAATAAATAGTTTTTAGCTATAAATTTTATTTAAATGTTTTTTTGATATGCCTATTACATACAGTCTTATTTGAGTGCCCCTGACAGGCTGTTTGGAAAGTTGGCATGTCTATAATTATTTTGGTTATGTATTGGTATCATTTCCCTTTTTAATTTTTGCTGTTCACTTTAGATTGCTATCAGTGAAAGAAATGAAAATGCATTACTACATTTGGAAAAAGATCTATGGTAAAATTAATTAATGTATATTTTTTAAAATTTTGCTATAATTTTACCATTTTTTTTAAGTTAAAATTTCTTTCAGGACTAAACTGAGTGGACGACAGAACGATATCTTAAATGAAATAGTTTGTAAATACCGCAACTATTCCCTAATTCTGCCACATGAATAAAAGAACATCATCAAGACTGGAATCAATTTCTCTAAGATCAATGTTTAGATATTGCATTGACATAACATTCCATGTTGACATTGTTTTTTTAATTCTAGTTCTGAAAAAAATTATATTTTAATTTATTGTTGGATTGACTTCATTGCTTAAGTTTTGTATAATAGTATACTGTTATAGATATTATCTTTTTGTGTACATATAGTCACAGTAAAAGAACTATGAATGTAAGCAATGGGACCTCTCACTGTGAGAAAGTGGCTTTTGATAGAAGAGCAACCCATATGCTGTTCTTTAAGTTTTAACAAATTTTTGACCCGGTCAGCCTCTTCCAGAAGGTAATTTTCCTTTAAGATCATTGTTTTATATTTCATGGTTGTGGCTTTTTTGTAACTACATCTCTTGTTCTTATTTTCATAATAAATCATACTGAATGATGCATTTGGTTCCTTGAAAACTATGTTATGTATTGTAAAAAGAAATTCACAAATTATACACTTTAAACACAATCTTATACAATTTTCACAATAAGGAAATTAGTTTAAAGAGAATTGAACTGGGCTGGAAATTGTGGGGAAATAAACAGGAACTCTCTGCATTTGTATATTTATGCTTGAAAACTCTAAATTTATTTGATACCATGAAATCAAAAGTTCAATGTTTTTAAACTTATTTCATGCTTCTTAAAAGTATATTTTGTTGATAACATAATATAAATGTCTAATAAACCAAACCAAAATTTTAGTTTGGAATAAAAATACACTAGTTTACAATTTAATAGATGTCATAGGCAGCACAGTTTAATCAGTTCAAAGATAATTAAATGAACAATAATATTTAGAGTACATGACATGAACCTTTATGTATGACATGACATGTATAGATTACATGACATGAGCATGAATATTTTTTATTAATAAGGTAATTCAAGAAAAATTTTGCAATACATAGGTTTAAACTTTCAATAAAATATGTAGATTTTTCTGGAAGGCCTAAAACATTAAAAAAATGAATGTACAGCTGAGGAAAAAAAAAACGTTAGTTATTTTTTAGGCTTGGCAATTTATCGATGATTTGGCGCTTCTTGCGTTTTTGTTTTTATTTACGCGTTTTCAAACAACACGAAAATTAGCTCAGTGCGATTTTTGACTTTGAAATTACTAATAAACTAATGTAAATAAACAAAATTAAAATAATTTAATCATAATATTTATATGCTTATTAAAGCTTAAAAATTTTAAAAATAACATTATCTCATGTTTCGACAATTTAAAACTGAAATATTAATGAAAATCGGTTCACTAGTACTGGTAGGTTGTCAGAAATCCGTGTTTGGCAGTCGGGTGTTGGCGACTAATTTCAGGCTTTTAATATGAATTTTTCAGATTTTGACGGTCTGCCATGGGTTTGTTTAACGTCCAAATTAAATGAAACTCGGTGATGAGGGTTAAATTACTATGATCTTTCATAAAATCGAATAAAAATTGAGGGTCGCCATGAAAAAAGATGCAGTTTTTATTGCGCTGCACCAGAAGACGACCTCTGAGAGAAAAATAGTCAATTAATTTTTTCAAGCATACACTAAATCCTGAAAAATGACACCAAAAGCATCTTTCTAGCCCCACCCGTTCTCCCGCAAAGTCTACTGTAACGTTTTTTTTTCCTCAGCTGTACTAATGGATAAATGAATGTACTAATTTTTTGTTTGATTTTTGCTTCACGGATATTTTTAAAGATAGGTATGGATAAAGGTGGTAAAATCACATTGTAAATCCATGAGAGTAATGAAATGATACCCCATAATCCTCCTAAGTCTCCAGCACACAACCAGGTTCTCTCCCTAAATCTGCCCATGTACAAATCTGATAGCACCAAAAGTTTATTGTGATACTAACTGTATATTTTTAAGTAGTACATTTTAAATTTCTTGGAATGAAATTGTTTCTTGTTAACTATTCCTTGCTATTCAACAGGGTGTTTCAAAAGTCCTTTTCACGACTTTTATTTGAAACCAACATGTCTCCTTGGGTTATGAAAGTAAGGTCTTCCCCTAGGTAAGGACCATGGAGAATCCATTGAGACAACTTACAGCACCTCTAGCGACGAAATAAAAAAGTTAAAAATCTAAAGAAAATAGAGCAAAAACTTCAATGCAAATTTTGTTGCCAATATTATGAAAAACTCTGGAAAAAGTTCCATCAAAATATCTTGAATATTCATTGAGATATTAATGACCAAAGTTAGCACTTTTTTTAGCTTTGAAAAAGGGGGTGTCCCAAAAATTTAGAAACTTTTCCGATGTCATGACGACGAATTCCAACGATTTTGAATTCATACATAAAAGAAATCCCATTTTTGAACTGGAGATTATTTTTAATTTTCTCCTTTAGTTTTATAATAATTTTTAAACTTTTTTAATTCGATGCTAGGGGCGCTGTAAGTCACCTCAATGGATTCTCCAGAGTCCTTACTTCCATGCAAGCCTGTGCTCGGTACCTTTAGAAGGCGGTGGCCAAAGGGTAAAAGGGTGGCGCCGTTGTAATAAATATTAGTTAACTTAATTTTCTGCAGTGACGTATATAGAAATTTACTTCGGGAGGAGCCCAAATATCATCTAAAAAATGTAGTCATTCTAAAGGCCCAAAGCTAGATTTTTGCTAAGAGGAGGACCCGAAATTATTCTTGAGCCCCCGTACATATTTAATAGCTTAAATAATGTAGCTTTTCAATACATTTTGGTAGGATTTGAATCTTGATGAACTGAATATAAAAAACGTTAATAATACGAGCTCCAAGTACTAAAAGCGAGTCTGGGACCCCCCAGAGTAAAATCGCTAAAATAGAAAGAAATAAAATAAATAGTCGCTATTATCCCCCAGAAATTTTTTGAAAATTTGACCTTAAAAAGAGGGTTTTAACTCATTTTGGTTACACCTAGTTCTAGTACGAATTTTGGGGCGGGCCAGGGCTTCCTTGTCCCCCTATATACGCCCCTGATATTCTGTTAAGACTTCACGACGTTTTGCAAATTACTTTTCTCAATAGAAAAAGAAATCCAAAGCAGTACTTCTAGTTGAGATATTTTGATTGTTTTTTATTTTAATATTTTTTATATTAGATTTTAAATGTCTCTTCAAAAGTGCACAGGGGGACACGTCCCCCTTACCAGCACGGACCTGCTTCCATGACTCTAGGAGACGTTTAATCCAAATAAAAGCCAAAGGGACTTTTGAAATACCCTGCATAGTAAGATGTATTCTATTGTAAATATTTTAAATATATTACAGTATAATTTACTTCATTTACTGTGTATTACAATAAATAAATTGCATATTATTATACTTTTGATTCTTTATGATGGTTCTTTTATGGAAAGAAACAAAAAAAAAACTACCCCAGTAAAATTTTTTGGGGTAAACTCCCAAACACCCTTTCAAGGCAATTTTCTAATTTTGTTTTTCGTAACAAACCTTTTGGTTTAAAATTCAAAAGGAACTTTCAAACGGTATTGGTAGAAATTTCCCTACCAGAATCCAGTTATTCATGTGAGGAAATTGTTTTTCTTAAGTTTTAAGTTCAGGGGCACCGTTTTATAGGGGGGTTGACTCAACGTCATTTTTAAGGTACCCCTAACGAGTACATTTATACATTTAGTTTTAGATCACTTAAAATTACACATAATGTTAAAATTTTACAGCGTTAACTCCAAGTAAAATTGGGGGTTTGGGGGTCACCCTCATAAAAATTTTGAAAATTGGCCTTTAAAAATAGTTTTTTTAGGTCATTTTGAGACCCTCTGGGTTACATCAGAAGAGAATATTTCCTTGCAAACCAAAAAAATTTCCTAGGGAAAAATAAGTTAAAAATAAACATCAAAGTTTCAAGGGGGCTGGGGATCCTCCCCCAGAAACTTTAGCTCGTGGTTGCGCTATTTCAGAAATGTTCCGGTCTGAACAGTAGTCTGATACAGTTAAATCTTTCATTGCATTTAAAATCCAATTTTGAGCACTAAAAATTCCTAAACCGAAAGAAAAAAAAAACTTCTCATGTTTTTGGAATAGAAAATTTTCTCCTTCACTTTTCACTTTGAAAATGTTTTCAATCCTTTCCTTCAATAGAAAAGCATCTTCCATCTGATATTTGATGTAACATTATCTAATTTATTTTAAATTTTAGTGTTAAAAACAAGAACATGATATAAAATTAATTGTTAAAATTAAGGCAAAACTAAAATCAAAATTAAACTGAAGTTACAAATAATAGCTTTAGAACTTTTACTTTTTCAAAACAAATTTTAAGAAAATTTGGATGAGCAATGCGACTTGCTTCACAGTCGCATTAATATTTGAAGAGAATAAATTTTCTCTTTAAGGAGACTTTTTCCAAACAAAATAATGCGGCGATATTGTTTTAATCCAGTTCCACAATTAGGAGAGTTTCCTATGTCATAAATAAAGCACGTTCCACTTTCCTTTTAATGCATACACAGCAAAAGTGAAGTTTGTAAAAGAATTTGAGACAAGCCCACAAATCTTTTGGATTTTTATGGAGATTTTTGTCAAAGAAACCCTTTCAGAAATATATTTTGTACTTCGAAAGCTCTCAAAGAACCAGCTGTCATAAAGACGGCTCGTATGACGTAAGCTTCTTTCGGGCAAGTCAAAGGATTTCCCACAAATCAATAATAGCTCCGTGCGTCATTCTGGAAAGTATTTCAGTCTTTTGTTAAGTCTTAGATTGTACATTAACTAATATTTTTTTTCTCCATCTTCTAAAATTTGAACACTCGCAGTTTCAAATATTCTCATTTAATCAAGCTCATTCTTCAAGAAAGGAAGGGGAATTATATAAGTATTAATAATTTTCCCAAGATAACTATCAAAACCATAGATGCTTGTTTAATTTATGTTTCTAAAAGGAAAATCGTGAATTTATAAAAAAAATAATAAAAACTGAGTAATTTTTCATGGTAATTTTAAATTCAACATTTGAATTTTTTTATTTTTATACATTTTGTTGAATTGCATGCGCGTACTTAAGAATGCTATAAATGATAGTCAAAGGATAAAAAGCAACGTTTCAATCCAAAATAGTTACATGATGATAAAATGCAGACAATTATTTCGGGGACTGGATCCCCGAAGTGTTCAAAATAATCGTTGAAAGAACAATCTATGCATTAAACTAGACCTAATTAATTCATTTAAATTTCATTTTTTAAAAAACTTATTAATTACTATTTCTACATTCGTATTTTGAAGGGAATATTTCTATTTCAGAAAACTCTTATTCATTTCAATTTCCTTCATGGTATAAATTTGAATTACATATACTAAGAAATAATATGTATTTAATGGCCTATTGATTCTGAAGAAGAGTTACTCTCATATTCTCAAATCAATTTACTTGAGTCTATTTTTACGAAGCAAGTGGCGCATTTTATTGAGTGACCTTTGATCAAGGACATACCAATTACAATCTACTATATAACTAAAATAAAAAATAACTGTCTGGAGTGTGACTATACTACTACTAACTCCAAGTAATAACTGTAACCGGCAAATGTCATCGTTAATGTCTCTCAAATGTCAAGACAAATCGATGGTTTCAGAGAAATACTGATATCTATGGTTCTTCGTATTAGTACTTTTTTGTTTGAAGTTAGGTTGAAAACCAAGTAACGAGGAAAATAATATGAAAGGATAACCAGAAATATAGAAATTGCACTAAATGCTAAGAAAAGCGCAAAAAGAAAATTTTGAAGTCATTGTTACTCACTGTACCGAATAAAGAATAATAAAATAAAAATAGACAAAAATAATAAAATATACATTAAAATTAATTTTACATGCAAGTATTTCATATTACTGACATAATGCGTAACTTTCACATTTTGGTGATCCTACCAAAGTTATGAAAAAGTAAGACAGGAAATAAAAATAATATTTTTAAAACTAATTTAATACAGTATTTAGTAAAATACAGAAGATACAGTATTTAATAAAATACAGAAGATACAGTATTTAGTAAAATATAGAAGATACAGTATGTAGTAAAATTATAATTCAATGTACTAATTACATATAATTGTATACGTAAACATTTTTTTATCATTTTAATATAGAAAACATGATAAAAATAGGTATAATATGACACTTGATTTATTATGTATTGTATCACTATCTTAGCGTTGGTGATAAGGATTCCTTTCATAAGCATGTGTTAATTAATAGAACGAGTTAAACATCTTTAAAATAAATTTCGTAAAACTATTCTGACAGTTCAATTCGAATTTCCTTCCTTATTAAATTCTTTTAGTCAATTGACAGACGTTTGAAAAATCTTTTATACTCTTTATCAGAATGAATTGAGGTTTTTATATTGTCTCTTATGGTTATTGCGATTATTTGCATCCAATGTTTTCATTTGAAGGATTTTGGAGTTTAAAAAACACAAATATAAATTTTTCATAAGTATTTTGAAATTGGTTTAATTTATTTACACAGAAAATAAATTAAACATACAATTGAAAAATACATAACCTTATAATTTATTATCCTTTTGTGAAGTATTATGTATTTGAAAATACATACATACTTGAGAAAAATATATAACCTTATACTACTCTTATCTAATTAAATTTTGTTTGCTTAAACTTAAAGGGTAAACATGGATTTTTTTTTTATAGCTACATATATTTTTCACTTCTCAAACTTTGATTAATTTTGCGTTTTTGGATGGGTAAACAATTTTTAAATGTGAATATATAAAATATAAAAAGTTTTAAAGCTATTATCACACTAAAAATTATCCCAAACACCTCAATAATAAAATCATCTTCTGTAAAAGTAATAAATCTTTCAGTCCGCTTTTGTAAAAAAAAAAAGACAAAACCAAAGATCACGAAAAGAATATAACATAAAGCAGTTCGACTTATTGAGATTGTTAGCCCAAATTGTATTTTATTAGTAAAAGAACCATAAGGTAAACATGTTACGAAAACAATTCATGATTAGACTTAATACATCTTAAACAATTTAAAATTCTTGAAATGGTTTAGCATTTCTATTTACTTCAAATTGTAATTATTAACTAAAATTTCTTTTGATTCACCACATAAACTTACTTAATTGAAATGCATTTTCTCCAAAGGAAACACTTTTTAAGTTCTTTGTTCACTAACAATTGAATAAAATTAAATAATTTAATTCTACCATACTTACTTTACATGTATTACATACCGTTCAAATTAAGCATGAATGTAATTATATTCCTTTAAAAATGCATAGAAATTCCCGACAGAAACTAAAAAAAGGCTTTTGCTAATTGATTAAACACACTTGGGAATCTTCTAATTTTCAGTAATGTTTATGAAGAATTAGACTGTCATTTTTGAAATTCAAAAACAGAAAACCCAATTTATCAGCATTCTTTTAAGACCATACCTGCTGGAAACAGTTCTTTTAATAATAAATGGGACTCGGAAAGAAATTCGCAAAAGCAATCGAGTAAACGGAGAAGAAGCATTTGTTTCTATGGGAGAAATCCTCTTTAAATTAAAGTTTATAATTGACGAGGAACCTTTTCCAATCAAGAAACATGTTTGTTGATGCAAGTTAAACGCTTATTGTGTTTTTAAATAACTAAGCTTAGTCTCTGGAGGAGCGTAGTTAACACAAACACGACGTCTTTGTGAATAATAAAGATACGAATTAATGACTTTGACAAAAAATAATTTCAGAAGCAGTCTGAAAATGGTATTGTCTTATTTAAGTAAATTGATGGGATGGGAGTTGTTATTACTGGTTAAGTTTAAAATTCTTTAGAAGTATACGGAAAGGAATTCCGGAGTAGCTATACCCTTTTGGTTTCCTATTAAATGTTTTCAACACCTAATTGCATGAATAAAATTATTCATAAGTAAATGTAAAAATAATAAATAAACCGCCTCCCCCCCCCCCTGAAAAATTTAATACTTTTTGGTTAAAACTGAATACACAATCAAATGAATTTGAGGTAAGAAAAAAGCAAAATTTAAAAATCCTAAAGCTGAAAATTCGTCAAGGGACACAAAAACTTAAATACAACATTGGGTCAAAATTGGAATTAAATCTAATTGAATTTGTATCAGGCACTTTAGAATAAAAAAAATCTGGAATGATTCAAACGTATGAATTTTTCATGATGTACCCACATTAACTGCGAAAAAGTTAAATAAAAACAAAATGGACTCTAACCGCCTATCTGGTTCGAGACTTCACGGAACCAACACGTGACCTACAACTGAGCTTGCAATTGGTTACCACAGATACTACACTAGTAGATCTACTAGTGTAGTATCTGTGGTAACCAATCGCAAGCTCAGTAGGTCACGTGTTGGTTCCGTGTGACGTCAGACGGTTAGAGTCCATTCCCTTTTAATTTTCTACTAGTCACAATTAAAAAACAATGGACTCTAACCGCCTATCTGGTTCGAGACTTCACGGAACCAACACGTGACCTACAACTGAGCTTGCGATTGGTTACCACAGATACTACACTAGTAGATCTACTAGTGTAGTATCTGTGGTAACCAACCGCAAGCTCAGTAGGTCACGTGTTGGTTCCGTGTGACGTCAGACGGTTAGAGTCCATTCATCTCAATAAGCTCCCTAGTATATACAGTTCGAACAAAACTACTCTCTTCAATCTAGCATTAAGAGAACACTAATTCCTTAAGTCGTTTTTCCCGCAACATCTCAACTCGCATTACCTTCTCTACAGCTCCGCGTCATCTCAGGAAACAGGAAAAGAACTTTTTTTTTATCCCCTCTCCTCCATTGTTTTGTTTTTGGAGTTGAGTTATTTATTTACTTTTGTTTTACGTCGTCTGACACTTAGGTCCGGAAATATTATCGTCTCTGGATGCACGTAACTCATCCCGAAGAGAAAGAAAACATGACTGGCAGAGGAAAAATCAATTCTCTGTGCCAGGATAAAATATCGCCTCAAAAGTTGTTGCCAAAACGGAATATAAAGTACTGGGGAGGTTTTGTAGCCGGTATTTTCAATGGACAAGAGGATAAGCCTTTATTTTAAAATAGAATATATGGGGGGGGGCTTATAGGAATGATAGGAATTCCTATCTTAAAGGAGAACAACTTTTTGGGAACTTTTTATCGAAATAGTAATTGACAGTTTCAGAAAGATTGAAATTTTTATTAGAGATAGTTTTTTAATGAATTAATGATTAATTTAAATCCTTGATACAGAGTACACCATTTAACAATTATTTGGACATAAAATCCCCTCTTATTGTGTGTTATACACCCATAAAGAACCCAGTTCTTCAGATATTTAAGGTTCCTTCCCTGATATAAGTAATAGCACAGCACTTACTAATATTTGATTATTTGAAGCTAAAATAATTAAGAATACTTTTAAGGAAGCATTGATAAATTGTAACAAAGATCAATTGCATCATGTTTTTCATGCAGTGTCTAGATTACAGAAATACATTGAGCTTCATGAGCACTTAACCTATCGTTAAAAATTTCCTTGTGAAGTCAAAACGCTCGAATATTTCTTAGTTCAAATTTTAATGTGAAACTTATTTCGATTGAATTTTAAAGTTATTTTTCAAAAAACAAGAGATTTTCAAAAATGCACTGTTTGTAACATCTTACGTAAGCATCACTTGTCAGGAAAAATAAGCAGAGCAAACTACCTCCCTCCCTTAGGTGCTTACGTAATAGTTGAACGTCCAAAATCAAAAAGTTGTGGATGTGACAGTGACATTCAATAGAGTCGTAGACAGAAAAAAAATTGCAAACGTGATATGAGAATTTGGGGGATAAAAGGATACTTCAGTTATTTTCTTTGGTCATAGCGAAATATAAAAGATATTTTTATTCCTATAGTTTGAAATTTTTCATTTAAACACAGAAGAAATTTCTAGTCTAATACTCGTACTTAAAAACCTTAGTTTTTCTTAAACTCTACGTGCCATGCTAGTTCTAGAAGAAAAAAAGAGAACCACGCAATTCTGGAATGAAATTTCCAACACGATCTTTTAAGACAAGAAACCCAATCCTGTGAGGAGTTTCTAGTTACTCCTGATCCGGATTAAGAAAAGATTAAAACTCCATTAAGGAGGAGGAAGATCAGGATAATTTCTAATGCAAGCTGTCGCTCTCGCCGAATCAATGACGATTGCATTTTGGATGCCAGATGCAACATCTCTCCAGAGATTGGAAAGTATCAATCAATACTTTGGTGATAAGATGGAGATCTTCATACATTAGGAGACGGATTTTTCCAAGGATTATTGAAAAGGATCCGGAGAGGATAGAGATACCTGATATAGTACGTTTAAAAGTACAGAACATCATCAAGCTAAAGTATCATCAGAACCTAACTATGAGATTATGTTTGGAATATTCAAGTCAAGATCATTTTACTAAATATACTATTAGGTAAAAATTTTCCTTTTTAGAAAATTGAATAAAACATAAGAAATCAAATATTCTTTTAGTATTTATAAATTTAGAGCAATAAATATGGTATGATAAATTTAAAAAATCGGAATCGTAGGTTGCAGGAAATCTTGAATCCAGTTGTAAGAATTCTGTATTTTTGTACTAGTTTTAAACCGGACAATACGAGCAAAAGCCGTGCGGGTGCTCGCACGATTTGTATTTTTGGGATTTTTCTATTATTTAAATTTAGTTTAGGGTTTTAGTTTTAGAGCTGGAAAGCTAGTCTTGTATGTTCTCTCTTTCCCGATGTATTTACTTTAGTTTAAATTATATCTTTGAATAAATTTTTCTGTTTGCAATATATACTTAATTTTTACTGGCGCAGTCGACAGGATCGGGAGAGAGATGGATATGAAATTGTACGAAGGAGAGTGTCATCCGACACTGGGTTTTGGAGCCATCTGGCTCGTTTAAGTGTTCAGCCCGAACACTTGGTGAATAGTGCCGCCCCGGCACTGGAAGAGAGGCCATCCGGCCTGAGATATTCGTCACCCAGACGAGAAGAGTGTCATCCGACACAGTGATTTTGGAGCCATCCGGCTCGTTTAAGTGTTCAGCCCGAACACTTGGTGAATAGTGTCGCCCCAGCACTGGAAGAGAGGCCATCCGGCCAGAGTTTTGAGGAGTGTCCGCCCCGGACAAGAGATAGAGAGGCCATCAAGCCAGAGTTTGAGTTTTGACCAGCTTGAAGGATACGCCAATTGGAATTTGGGTTGCTAGGAACCATGGCTTTCCTCTGTTCGTATTGGAAAGAGGATTTAATTAGTCTCACCAGAGAGTTGGGATTGGACCCTGGCCCGAATCCAATATTCGTAAAATTGAAGAAATTAATTACTTCAAGCGTGGACTATGAGGAAAAGAAGACAGAGGTCATGCTGTTAATCATTAAGGACCAGCGAGAAAAGAAGGCGGAAAGGGAGCATGAGTTAGAAGAACTCAGGTTAGAAGCTGAACTGAAGAAGTGGAGATCGGATTGGGAAGAGTGGAAATCGGATTGGGAAGCTGAACGACGGACAAGGTCGGAGTGGTATCGGGAAGATCAGCTGAAGACGTGGACTTACGAGCGACTCAGAATTTATAAGTTAGAAGACCTCAGGTTAGAAGCTGGACTGAGGAAGTGGGAATCGGATTATAAGTTAGAAGAACTCAGGTTAGAAGCTAAACTGAGGAAGAGGAAATTGGATTGGGAAGATGAACGGAAGAAGCGGATTTTGGTTCGGGAAACTGAGCTGAACAAGATTGGATCGGGAGAGCAATTGGATCGGGAGGTTGAAGCAGAGAAAGTTGAAGTAGAAGAATATGAAGCAAAGGAAGTTGGAATCATTGGAATAGGAAAAACTGAAGTGGAAGAAGTTGGAATAGAAGCTCATGGCAAGGCACCTGAGAAACCTGCTCAGCCACCAGCAGAGAAAGCTGAGGATAAACCTGGAGAAAAACCTACCGCAGAAGCCCCGAAACCAGATAAAAAGGAAAAGAAGAAGAAAGCTGCAGTAGAAGTAGATGAGACTCTTAAAGATGGGAAGGGAGATGCAGAATCTTCAACCACTGTAAGAACTGCTGCTCAGAAGAAGAAAAACAAGAAAGAGAGAGGAAAACTGAAAAAGCAAGCCCAATTTGAACAAACTGCATCGGAAAAGAAATCAGAGCCTACAGAACAAAAGGAAGAGGCTCCTCCTATTCCTCAGGCTGCTGAAGAGGAACCTGCTGAAGATAATAACGAGGAAGCAGAAGAGGGTGAGGGGAAAAAGAAGAAAAATGGCGGGAAGTATGACAAAAAGGATAACAAAAGACCTGGAAAGAAGACGATTGCAGCTAGGCAAGAAGCTCTGGAAAAGGTTAAAGACGAAGAAGAAAGATTGAGGCAAGAAGAGGAAGCCAAAATTAGAGCACAGGAAGAAACTGAGCGTCAAGAGGAAGAAAAGGCCAGGGTAGTTGAAGACACTGAGGAACTGTGGTGTTTTAGAGGAGGAACAGAATCACGAGGGTATCAGTTAAGGGAGATGGTTAAGAAAGTTTGGAGGTCGCCCACTGTCACTCCTGTGACGATTGTGCTTAGTTTGGGGGGACGTGTAAGAATTCTGTATTTTTGTACTAGTTTTAAACCGGACAATACGAGCAAAAGCCGTGCGGGTGCTCGCACGATTTGTATTTTTGGGATTTTTCTATTATTTAAATTTAGTTTAGGGTTTTAGTTTTAGAGCTGGAAAGCTAGTCTTGTATGTTCTCTCTTTCCCGATGTATTTACTTTAGTTTAAATTATATCTTTGAATAAATTTTTCTGTTTGCAATATATACTTAATTTTTACTCCAGTTAAAAAATGTTTCTGTTTATCTGCTTATTATATTACGAAAACAAGCTACATTGCAAAATTTTATTTATGACAAAAATGTTCCTTGATTTGAATTCATTCCCTACCCCTAGTATAACTAGTAAACTTTCTCATAAATAAGAAATATAGTGAAAGATTTCTAGTTTTTTAAAGCATTATATCTTTATTACAGGTTCAGCCCGTTCAATTCTCTCTCAAGTAAAATACAAAATTGTTCTACATTCATTAATTTTTATAAAAAGTAAAAAAAAAAACTTTATATCCTAAAAATTAATAAATTTTACACAGGAATTTTTACAAAAGAATTAAACTATAATGAAAAAATTAGTTTAAAAAAGATCTAACCTCTTCATATATTTTTTTTAAATACTAACTTGAATTTTCTGAAATAAATTACGTTATCCACTCCACATTCACCATGAAAATTCCACTTGAGATTTCATCCTTCCATAACTTTGAAACGATTCTCTAGATGGCAGCACGCATACCATTTTATAAGATTTCACTCTTGATATCTCAAAATTTTTTATTTCGAAAACCTTATTTGTATTCAAAAGATTTTCTCCGTTGAACTAAACGATTAATATTTAGAACAATCATTTTCCGAAACAATTTTGTGTCGCTTCGAAATTTCCAATTGATATATTTCGAAGTCCTTGCCGATTATATTGGGTAGATCAAATTAATTAATTATGAATATTTGTTTCATAACTCAATAAAAAAATTTAAAATCTTTTTTAAAAAAAATTATCTTTTTATATGACTGAATTGAAAAAAAATAATATATAGTAGATCTATTTTACTCTTAAATTACTCAAATAACTTATCAAGTATTAGATCTGTTTAGGTAAAATTTAATAAAAAAGTCATTCTTTTCGTATCAAACAATTTCATTTGATAAAAAATGTTTTGAAAGTACTAACTAGTAGACTTTTTATTATTTTTACTTTTAATTTTTTTTCTTCAACGAATAACAGAAAATATATGGATACAGAAAGATCCCTCACTCTAATAAAACTGATGCAGATGTCACACACATAAATAAGATAAGGATATTGACATCTCCTCCTTACTCAACCAAAATCCTTAGGATCATGGGGTCATCGATTGAAAATATCAAAGGCAACTTTTTCAATTTAAATGAATAAACTGAAAGCCAAAAAATCAGAGATTCCATTGGCTATCATCGGTACGATCAAATATCACCCACAGAACAAACAGATTCGTGCAACGCAAGCGACCCGCAAGGAAAAACCGACTTTACAGTGATGTGTTCGGCAGAGAAACTCGTGGGTGATTCGCTAAAAAAAAAATGTCAAAATCAGTGAGCGGAAAATCATGAAAAACGTTACAGTTAGGGGAAAAAAATAAAAATTCACATAATATTTTTGTCTAATTGGTAAAGCGTTGTATTAAATGAAAGTAAGATAGTGCGTTTGTAGGAAAGTTAAGAATTTTTTCATATTTTCTGATAATTTTAGGATTTTTACGGTTTTTGCCATTCCTAGTAAAAAGTCCTAAGTTTTCAAACATTTTCCACGATTCCGTATTTTAGTGCCAAAATCCAGAATGGTTGGTATCTCTAAAAAAGAAAGGTATTGAAAGTAAAGTTAGGTACATTTTTACTTTAAACTTTTGTTAATACTTTGTATTAATTTACTTTGAAAATGGTTTCTTAGTCACACCTACATCAGACTCCACCAAAAAATGAATTTTCAATCGCAAGACAAATCTGTCGTTAGTGAAACACAGAACACAACGGGCGAAACAAAGTGCAATTGCAAACAAAGCCCGTTTTTCAAACGTAAAAAAGAGAATAATTTACAAAAAAAACACCACTTCTTTCATCCTTGTCTTCATGTATACAAGAAGTTACAACATCACACATTCAAAATAATGATAAACTTCCAACGGTTTTCACATTCCATGGTTTAAAAAGTGGGCGTGAAAGGTACGCTCCCTCCCCCCTCAGTCAGTGAGACATGGATCTTTCATCAATTCAAACGTCCTTGACGTAATAGCCGTTGCCACTGCGAGACAAAAAAAAAGAAAAAGATGAAAGAGCGGCTTGCGTCTGAAATGCATTTAAGGCTCTTTTTATGCTGCTTTTGTTCGTCTTTTCCGCAATGCCTTTTTGTGAAAGGGAGCAGGGTATACGAGGAGTTTTTTTAAGCGATGGAGAAGTGAGAATTGTTTAAGTCCCACCTCCTTCAGATTTTTTTTGATTTTTTCTCTGTATTTGTTCAAATACCGTTTGGGGAGTTGGAAAAATCTTAATAGGATAACAGGGGAGATTGTGGGACATTGATAGCCCTTTGAGGTAGTTAATTGCTTAGAATTGGCTTCTTTCCTATTTTTTTTTCTTCGAAAGTTGGATTTTTCATGCATTATCAGTAAACTCTCTAAAACATGTATTTGAAAGACTGAATATTTCTCAAGTAAATGCATAAGAGGTATTCCCACTTAAAAGTATACTATATAAAATGAAACTTTTTTTTTGTATTGAGAAGTGACTGATTCTTCTAACTCAATTACAGGCCTATTATGAATTAGAGTATTTTGTACTTAAGTATAAATAAGTGTAATACTTGCTGAGAACTCACTCCGGTAAAATCCTCCAATAAAACGTTTTATATTTCCACTCATTTTTACATGACATTAAGACAAATGAAAATAATTTAAAGTTTTAATTAGTTTGGTATTAAGAGTATTCAGGGATTCCAAATTTTTGTATTAAAGTACATTCCCCCTATTGGTTCAGTTATTTTAATAAAATAAAAAAACCGACCCAAAGAATTATTTAAAAAAAAACTTGAAATAATTGAGTCTGTATCACAAAGCATAAATAGTTGAATACATATTAGTGTCGTGTTATAAAAGTGTTAAATTTCTCCGTCTCATAAATATTTAACAATTAGCACCGTACCTAATTTTTTTTATCAAAATAACAGAAACAAAAATAGCAACCTATCAAAAATAAAAGTTACAAATAAAAGATAAGACAAGTTATCTACGTAACATAGCACAACTTTTAATAAATGTCATCCTTGCATATCTTTCTCATTACATCTTTTGTCAACTTGAAAATTAGGAACTGAAAAATTACGTGTAAATTTCCAAATGATGACGTATGACGTAAACGGCGACAGGGAAAATACACAAAAAGAAAAACTTGGACTGACAAATCAAGGATTTATAATACATCAAACCACGTCGAAAGAAAGAACGGATTCTGCGTTGGCGCGTGTAAAATTATTTCGTTTTAAAATTTGACATCGCCGGTTTGGGTTTACATTTTCCACCGGCGAAAGTAAAATTTCCTCCACACAAAATAGACATAACTCAAAATATGTCAAACTGAGTTCTACGCAGTTGTCAGAAGAGAGTATTTCGTCGGAACGAGTTGTGACGTGATTCAGAAATAAATTAGAATGGTTTCTAAAGAGCGAGGCCGAAAATTGATTCCAGATAGAAATACTGTCTGGGAAGAAGTTATGAAATGTCATTGGTAGTGAAATGAGTGTTTAATTCTTAGAATTCAGGCCTGTGCAGGCCTGGTCTTATAGTATTGTGTTCAACAGAAAGTTCATCTAAATCTGATAGTTCAAACAACACTAATCATCCATCCCCCAATGAGATTTAATTCTCCGAGAGGCTCCAGAGCGTTTCTCAATTCCCTCTTATACGAGAAAAATGTAACTTAAACAGTATCCAATCAGAACTTAAGGCGGTAAGTGCATTTACCTGTCACTTATATTTAGGCTCGTTTAAAGTGTTCTACTGCACTCAATTTTACGTCCGATGTATAATCGTTTGTCATCCCCTCGAAGGAGCAGTGTTGTATGGATAAGACAAACACAGCTGCAAAATATAATTCACGGGAGCCTACTCACCATCGCTCTTCGAGGCGATCATGACACGATCACGGGGGTCTTTTATTTATTACGTCACTTATATGGGATAGTCATTCCTAACAAGGGGAGAGAAGAAGAAGAAATAATAAGAAAAGTTGAGATACAAAAATAATTGTTAGTCAACATGGGACACCATAATCTTATTTGAGGGGATTTTTGATGCCGTCAGAAACAGGGGCGGAAATTCGCCCTTCCCCCTTGGTTAGATAAAAAAACACGTTTTTTTTATTTAGTTATCAGTTAACTGTACATTAAAAAGGGGAGGACTCCTGGGGTACTTTTTGTATGACCCTAGCATTTGTTATTTTTAACACATTTTAATTCGTTCTATTAATTGATATTAAAAATAATAAATACGGTATAACTTTAACGAACTTAATTATATCTGGGACTATTACTGGGACTGGGAGTATTTCACAGAGAATGAATTTATAAAACAACTTTCTTCACGTTTTTGCAATACATTCAGTACAGTACATGTTTATGTACTAGCCATAAATAAATAATGAAGTAAGATTTGTAGTAGAATATTTGTATAATTAGAGTTCTACTGTAATTGCCGATCAAAAGGAAAGCATAGTACCTACTACATTTAAAGTACTCATAATCCCAAATATATCGAAAAACAACCAAGTTTTAATGATAATATAACCCTACCATATCATATTCTAATATGAAACTTCAGTTTCCTTTTAATAATCAAAAGATATCGATGTTATATTTTCCGACCGGAATTGGCAACACAAGGCTAACGCAATAAAACAACAAATACAATGCCCTCTTTTGTAACCATACCAATACGAATATTAAGTTACCGCCACCAAGAGAAAAGCCATTTGGAATAATGAAATTTAAGTAGTGTTGCCATCAGAAGAGATGAAATAGAATTTTCTTTGTGTCCGTCCGCTCAGTGAGTTATCACCGCTGACCCAATTCGCACCAAATGAATTTATGTGTCGAACATAGACGCCTAATGCCCTCTTATTTGATAGCACTCGCGATGAATAATTGAAGTAAATGACCGACGCTTCAGAGCAGATGAAGTCTTTGTTGCAGCCTATTTAGGTCCATCGCATTAAGATTCGTTTGTGGAAGACAGTGAGTTACGTATTGCTCAGCATCTGGAGTGAATTAGTCATATGAGTAATTAAAAAATGCTTCCGACTTCCTCAGCTTGTGTTCCGGTATAACTTATGAAGACGTTTGGAGGGTGATGGTAAAGATTGAATTTCATTTATGTTTGAAAGTTGCGTGAGAATATATCCGCATGGAGAGGACTATAAAACGCTATACAGGGAAATAAAATGCACAAATGGTTAGGTTAATAAAAAGTTCAGGCCGACCAAATGACTTGGAAGAAACTTTAGTAAAATTTATGATCAGAGAATTCTGAAACTTAGGAGAAATTGTAATGAAAGTTAAAAACATTTCTTTTAGAAAAAAAAAGTTTCAACTAACTTCACAGTAGACAGTTATTGTTATATACGCTTTAAAATTTAGCTCTTAACATGTTCAACTTTCTGCAAAATACCTAACCCATAGATTCTAGCTCTATATTTGCTTTTAAAAACTCTATACCTCAAAAGTTTAATGCAAACGTGATAAGTTTAGGCCACTTTTAACCAAGACCTGAAAAGGGTTTCAAGAACTAGAACTAAATAATATTTTTTAACAATATTATTAAATATATATGTTACGGGCAAAGTGATTAATCGAGTAAAATTAATATAACCCGAAGTGGAGACGGGGGCAAAGCGCAAAGTGATAAATTTCATTCATAAATGCCATTGAATTAATTTATCACATTGCTCGCCACACATCGGGCATTATTAAAAATGCCCGGATTTATCATATTGCCCGTAACATATATACTACCTTTATATTTATTCAATTCACCATTTCTGAGTCTAAAAAAAGTTGAATCAAACTTGCAAATAAGATCAATAGACAATGAATTTAAAATGATAAAAAATCTTGTAGGTGCATAAATGAATCAGATTGCTCTAAGAACACAGAGGGCATACGTCATCTAAAATACGTTATAGAGAAATAATTTTGTTTTGACGAAAACTTCTAAAATCTAAATGTTTAATGCATCAGAGCGTTTTTAAGAGAGCCTTCAAAGATGGAATTTAGACAGCTCACGATTTCTGTCTTGAAAGTACGCAAACTTGAATTTTTTTTTTTACTCCAGATATCCATCACGAAGAGTATCACTTAACGTCAAAAAGTACTTAGTGGTGTTTGTTTACTTGGGTTTTCCGTAACAGCAGAAGAATATCTCTTGAAGTGATTTATTCCAAAACTTAAAAGTAAAAGGGTACCCTTAAAAACCAACAAAATAACATCTATCTATATTATTTTCTCATTCGAAATTTTTTCATAGACAAAGAATACAGTGTTTTGAGGAATAAGGATTCTATTGAATTTGTTTTTCCATCACCACCATTTTTACCCAACTTACAAGAAGAAACACTATTTATAGATTTCATTCCATGGTAATTGGCCTTTGTAATAAATTAAATATACATTTGTTTTTAACATTTATATTTAGTGTGTAATTTATAATTCTATTCATAAACCATTAAAACTACAGAAGGGAATTGTCGTATATGTTTATGACAATTTCATAACAAATCTTATAAATTTGCCATCTTTTCTGATCATACCATACGGAATCTTTAGTCTAATAATTTTATTAAGTATCAGAATTAAATATGAACTTTTTTACCGTATATGATTATGATACGATTAATATATTCATTCATAGATGTGATAAACGATAATCGTATAACAGCATGATTTTCGCAGTATAGAATAGAGGTAATTTTAATTTTGTAATAATTTTTTACTTTTTAACGAAATTTACATTTCTGTACTAATTGAAAAAAATATCCGTAATGAGATTATTCCCTTTTATTCGAATTGATTAACTGTTGCTTTCACACTCTTGAATTTATTATTAACTGAGTGGATAAAAGACGGTGTTTAATTTCACTGAACTTCATTTACATCCTGCCTTTTGAAATTTACCAAAGTTAATTACAGATTACTAACAATTTATAAGCAACTCTGATCAAAAAGCCATTTTCATCATGATCGAACCAAAACTCGTTTCCTGTCGTTGAAACTTCTCATAGCATCTAAGTATACTACTACTGCGCTCTTAATTAACTTCCAACAAGAACTAACTGTTTGCATTCGCATCAAGGCACTTCCGACTACAAAAGAAACAAGATGGCGGCATCGCTTTCGGAATTTCATTCCATCCATGACACAAACAAGCAAACACATTTAATAAACTTCTCTTCCATATTATGAAGGGGAGAAGCTTATTATGCTCTCCTCCATTGTATGCAGTTTCAATGAATGAATTACGGTAATAAATTCGCTATTTTAGACGCTCCAGTGACGGTTTTGTTTACCTAGGACCCCGAGTAAGTTTCGTAATGAGAAAATGATAAATCGAGGGGCCGTCGTTTAATGCCAGCTTAATTCATTACTTTGCGTTTCTATCAAAGGCGTCCCATTGTCCAGAAGCAATCGGAATTTTTGAAAGGAACATCCGTTTTCTGGACGATACGACGCAGAAAGTTCTAGTATTATAGAGGTGATATTAAGCGGAAAGGTTTCGGAATAGATAAAATGTATTCAAAATATACAAACTTTTTCAAGAGAGCTAATATATTTTATAATATGTTTCAGAGCGGCATTCAAGTCAGGAGTTGGGATAATGCTTTGAATTTTAGGAAGTTTTTACGTTTTTTCCAATATATTAATAAATGTTACAGATAAGGATAATAGATGATGTAACTGTTCGAAACTATAACGACGGGTATGTGTACTACCTCAAGAATAAGAACATTTTAACGATATATAGGTAATTTAATTATTTTAATCATAAAATATTAAAACAAAGCATTAATCAATTTATCTTGTTCATTCACTAATTCACAAAGTATTTCTAACATTTGTACAGCTGAAAAAAAACCTAGCAAAATACAACAAATAAAAAAACAATTAGACATATTAGTCACCAAGGGGTCATTTACCCATAACTATCATTTCTATAAAAAATTGGGTAACTTGATTAAACATTAACTAAAATTTTTGAATTTTTAAACACTTTTTAATATCAGTGTAATATTTGAATTAATTTACGGTAAATTTAGCCGAACTTTAGGCAAAAACTTTACTTTTCAAATCCTTGCGATTTATTCTAATTACAGCATCTGAAAAAATTTTAGACCATGCAATTTGAAGAAAGAAACCCCATAATACGATTGTTACGGGACCCAATAAATAGTTCATCGTAGCTTGCGAGTGGTTCATAATAACATAATAGGTATTGATAACACAGGGTGTTTCAAAAGTCCATCCTTTAGTTTTTAATTAGTAATTTTAGCATTCGTAATTTACCGCTAGCCATCTTTTTGGTTTCAGCATGGTCACTTCTATAAATTGGCAATTCCACGGGACTGACATGACTTTGTAATTTACTTCCCAAAAATAAATTTAAAAAAATATATTTTCCCCCTAGTTAATTGCTTTCTTGTTAGCTAAATCTAATGGCATAATTAAATTTTCAAATGCATTTTATTTATTTAAAAAAATTAACAACGTGGTAACTGACTGACATTTCTGCTGTATATTCAAATAATAATATAAATGTATCCATGTAATCAAATAGTAGTAGAGTTTCACAAAACAATGGACAGTCCAGTCCCCCAACCCTTCCAATTCTTCATTTCCAGACGAAACCCATTCTTCTCCGTCCAGAAGAAGAAGAAGGGGGTGGGCGAAGGGAGCGTCGTCAGCATCTTTCGGCCACATCCCGCCGCGGTCCGTCCCCGATCGATAAATTGCTGCGTCAGAATCTCATTTCGGAGTTCCTTTGTGTCCGACCACTGATAAATCATAACGCCTCGTCCCTCAAAAGCCCGGAAGATTTCTTTTCGAGGGAGGTTGGTTCCTTGTATTATGCGTTTTGGAAGAAATGTAGCCTTGATGCATTGTAGAATAAATAGAAAAGTTCGTAAAAAAACAGGATTGATAATTCCGTCGATGAGAATATCTGTTTGGTGTATGGTTAAAATCCACAGTAAAACTACAATGTAGTGGTATTATATTTCTAAGAAACATACGTTTGAGGAGGTACTGGTGTTTCCAAAATATTTCTAGGAAACAACGGTACTCAAAGCTAGATTGAGATTGAGGGGAGAAGCCACCAAGAGAAAAGAGGTCCATCCCTACGGAAGTTTTAAGTAAAACTACTTAAGGTGAAAATATGAATTGAAACATGCACACAGGGGTGAACGCCTCGCTCGAAGTTATATTCTATCACCCAAAAATATTTCTTCTCTTCCACTTATTCCCGATAACCAAAGAAATGCTTCATTAAGAATTTCTCTTACGCTAAACCAAAAGATGATACGTACTGTATCAGAAAAAGTTTTAGGGTTGTGGAAGGTTTTTTTTTTCGGTGAACTTTACAACAAATGTTTTTTTCTTTTTCTTCCTTTTTGTGAAGACCGAATGTTCTCCAGAATTAACGGTCATTTCATATGCCTCGATTATTGAGTTTATACGGAGAACGCGGCACAATCGTAGTACAATCATTCTTCTCATGATTCATGAAGCCCTCGTACGATCGCGTTGCGTTTACAAACCGATATAAACCCATCCTAAGGGCGGGTTTACATGCACCGACTTGAATCTGGTCCTTTCATTGGTTCTTACCGCTATGACGTAGTAGCTACGTCATCATTTATAGGATAGTTTCAACCAGTTGCGTCGCTCTAGTCGCTCCATGTAAACCCGCCCTAAATCTTTCCTTTATCATCAATTCCATTGTACAACACTCAAGTCTTTTACAACAACACCCTGAGAAAGAAGACAGACCGTTGCACCCAAGGCCATTAGATTGCGTTAATGCAAACGCTTGCATCCAATTAACCCTCAATTCATGTTTGCGTTGTGTCTGCCGCAAAGACGCTTCGAGAAAAAAAAAAGGGCTTTGTTGAAGAAATAATTTTTCGGTTCGAACTTTTTCCCTTCAGAAAGTTCTTTTTCTGCAGCGGAGGGTGTGGCGTTGTTTAATGGCCGCGGGCAGGACGCTCGCGAAGGTCGAAGAGGCTACTTTTATGTCAAAGTTGAGGCCTGTGGGGAGGTATCGAAACACATTGAGTGAATTAATTAGTAGAAGAGGAGCAGAATGCTCCATTGATGAATGGGAGAAAATGCATGAATTCTATTGTTTAATATTAAAAATTTATGTAACACATAACTAACACTAAAGAAGGAGGGTCAAAAGTTGCATGAAACGAACTATTTTGACTGCGGTCATGAAGATTTCATTTACATATTCAGAATTATATCCAACCCAAATCAAAATAGCAAATATTTCTAATAGAAATTATGTTGCGAACATATCGCGTTGTTCATAAAATAAGAAAGATTATTTCTGCACTTAAAAATGCAGAAAACAACTAAAAGTAATGATGGATATTCACAGGTTCCAATGTACTTCTAAAAGTATATTCTTCTAAAAGTATATTGTATTTAAGTAAATTGAGTGGGGTTTTTTCACATTAAAAGCAAATAAGAGTTGTTAACCAAAACAAACTGAAGTAAGTGATTTATATTAGTTTTAACATGTTTTGCAAAGTGTGGATTTAAGTATTATAATTTTTTTTATATTTTGAAATTTTGAGCCAAAGTTACCTTGAATCGGGGTAATTTTGGCCCAAATATCAAATATCAAAAATTTAAAGCCTTGAGTTACATTTATTCAATGGTGTACCATGAAAATATGTTGCTAAATTATGTATCAATAATAATAATCGGTACTTATGTATTAACGCCACCGCTGCCAATTTTAAAGTGTTTTGATTTTAAATAAAGTGTTTTATTTAACAGATAAAGTGATATTTAGATAAATAGTTATTTTATAGATACAATTTTTAAATAAAGTGTTTTATTTTACAGATAAAGTGATATTTAGATAAATAGTTATTTTATAGATAAAATTTTAAATAAAGTGTTTTATTTTAAAGTGTTTTATTTAAAATCAAAACACTTTCAAAATAGCTGCGGTGGCGTTAATACGTAAGTACCTAGTAATCTATTGCAAGTTCATTCAAAGCATAATTTAATAGTACATCAAGAATTTTTAAAGGAAAAGACATATATGAACAGTTAAAAGTATCTAAACAACCTTGGTGCTGTATACTATTTAGATGAATTGACTGTCTAAATTGTAAGGAAAAGCACTTTTTGGAATGAAAAACTAATATTTCTTTAAGCACCATGTATTTTACAACAATGATACCAACTACACCATACTATCTTTCACACTTTGAGGATGTCATGGTTACAAGTCTACCTGTTTGTCCTATCATTGAATAAGTGATAATCACATATATACATCGGAATCTCTTTCCGATGGTTGGGCCAAAATTTCCCTTAAGGGCCAAAGTTATCCCATTTTATGGTACCTACTCTTGTGAGTGGAAAATAATGCATTTTAAAATATTATACAGAAAATGGGTAAGCTCAACCCAGTTTCTCTATTTATTTTGCATAGTTTTTATCGATGCCATAACTATAATTTTGATAGCACATACAGCATTAATTAAAAGGTTAAAAGGTAGAAAAAGAACTTAATTGTATTGCAAAATTAATAAAACCGAACATCGCTAAAATAAACACCTCTTGGGACTAAATAAATAGTTCGCTGTAGAATTTTAAGTAGTCGTTCTGTTTACATAGACTAGTCGACTACATTTAAAAGTTAAGGATAAAAAAACGGATTTGCGTTAAAAAAAAAAACACTTCAACGACGCATGGGTTATTTTTTTACATTTCATTGTTTTGTGAAATTTTTCCATTTTCGCAGAAGCATGTTTTCTTGAACGCTTGAATGTTAATAACTGCTGATGAATATTTTAAATCATTATATAATTAATATTAAGAATGCAAATCTAACAGTCATCGACCTTGCTTACCCTCTCTGTACTTTATATTATTGTATAATGTCTACTATTGCCTCTATTAAAGCTGAAAAGATGATAAAATGTTTGTTTCTTTTTCTTTTTAGGAGTTAGGGGAGAAAATTCATGCACAAAATGCACTTATGAATGTATGGAAATAACCACAAGTGAGAAAATTCCAAAACTTTAGCTCTCCGGCTTACACTGTACAATATCTCTACCCATATTTTACGTAAATTTATATCCTCCGCAGAACGTTTTGCATCACTGCATTTAATATTTAATAACTTGTCCGTATTATCCTACAAGTACACCAGAAATGAAACACTGGAAATCTCATTTAAAATGTTCTGATACCAAACTTAATACCATTTAATTCCCCCTGTGTTGTGTATGCAGGGGAACATATTTATAAGCGCAGGGCATATATGACGATCATTTGAATATTTTATCAAACATCTGAAAGTAAATGGATTCAACTGCAACGCTACTTAAACATCAGGAAAATTCTGCCTACATCCGCTAGATTTTTAATTCCGTTGCTATGGAGACGAACACGTTTCCTAGACGCGCTTCGGCAATTTAAATGAAGTTCAAAAAAAGCTTTTAATATGTTTGCGTCTATTTTTTTGCTGTTGGAAACTGGCAATGCTTTATCATTACTCTAGTGATGAAAAAAAGAATGAAATTAATTTCGCGAGGAGACATTGGAGGGTGATGAAAAGAGGAACATTTTTCGCAAATTCGTGTGCAGATGTTCAGGATGGAATCTGGTAGGATTTATACTTTTGTCTTTTTACGCTTTGAAACACGCGACTGGATAAACAGTCAGTGCCTTTTAAATAGTTTTAATATAAGACTATTAAATTTAAGCAAATGTCTAAACAGGCTGTGGGTATAAGGTATTAGATAATTTTAATGGAATTTATATATATTCTTTAAAAAGGGGAGTTTGAGGGAATTATAAAGCTTATTAAGATTTCAATTTTAATTAAACTTTAACCATGGATTTAATTAATAGAAGCTAAACCTCTAAATAAAGGATCTTAAAAAAAATGATGCAGGTAAAATGTGATAAAAAAGAACCCACAATTTTTAAAAACATGAGTTAGAGTGAATTACAACGCTTGGGTAAAGGTTCTAGTCAAATATTTAAAACTTGAAAAGAAAGATTTTTAGCTAATTAATAATTATAAAAGCCATAATCTCCTTCACAGTATTTTTAACTTTAAATATTTGTAAGAGCATTAAATATTTATTTATCTTTAATTTAAAACTTCATTAATTTCTCAATAGGATAAGTTAGATAATCATCCAAATTGTAATATATTTACAGACATTCCTAAATTATTCAACTATTCAGTTTCATTTAATTGAAATTTAAATAAATGTGTTGTGAATAAATTAAGAAGGATTCTAATTATAAATTTATGAAATAAGATTATAACGAAATTTATAAATTAGGGTATCGATAAAATATTTATGAATTATAAAGTCTAGATAAGGAATTTATGAATTATAAAGTTTCATTAAATTTTGAGGGGATTAAAATAAGCGGTATTGGATACAAACATGATATATACTATTATGAAAAGGAAAAGTACAATTTTATATGCATTGATTAAGGAGTAAAGAAAAGTACAATTTTATATGCATTGATTAAGGAGTGGTTATGTCTTACACGAGCACTTTATAATTGCAAACACCAATCTTTGATAGTTTTTCCTCAAAAAAAATTGTAAATCTTCTAAATTGAAGTAACGTAATATTTAAGTAAATTTATATCACTGCAATAATGTTTCATAGTAATAAAAGTGAATATAGTGAAAGTATATATAAGTTAACATTGATTGATGACTCATCTTTTATACTCCATAAACTTTTCTGGGAATTAGGTTAAAAAGATTTTTTTATAAACTCAATTGAGGATTCTCTAAAACACGACTACAACTTTGTATTGTGTATTGCTTGACGTTGTTTCAGAATCTCTAATTCTTTCCTAGTTAAGAATTCTGACTCAGCTGTTTTCCGCTAGGGGTACTTTTTCTTGCAATGGGACTCTAATTTAGAAACATTTTCATGCCAACAAAAAAGAAAACGGTTCCCAAAATGGTTAAATAAGACATGCATAAAAGCTGTCTCAAAGATTTAACATTCAAACGCATTAACCATATCTTTTTTGAAGTCGGTTTAATTGACTAAATCATACAAATTTCCTTTTTACATATGTGGGTAAAAATATTTTCTTTCAAGATTAAAAATATTTTATTTTTTCTGGTTGATTAAATGGAGGATAGACACTAACAAAGAAAATATAATTATTTAATTACAGAAAGCTATAGGAAGCATTAGCAAAAGCACCTGAAGTTCTACTAGCAGCTAGTTGAGACTGTCCTCATTCAGGCCGAGCTAGTTTAGAGGTGCTTATTAAAGAACAATCGATCAAATCGAATGGGGTTAGCCTTCCACGGAAAATAATACTTCCGATGAGGAGAATCGAGAGAACAAAGTTAAAAGAAAAATATCTAAAACAAAAAAGGAGGGAGAGTAATATTTTTGATGTTTACTTTCGTAAAAGTAATTTTATTTTTAATTGAATTAAAAAATTGACTATTGCATTGCTATAAAATGGGGGTTATTTAATTTAAAGTCCTCCAATGAGTTAAAAGAAGGCAATGCTTTCACCAACAAATTCATATTCAGCTGTGTGAAGAACAAAAAATCGTAGAATTCACTCTAGTTTAAAGTATTACTATTAATCATTCTCTTATAAAGGAAACATAAGGAGACTATACTGAAGGATTAGCAAACAAATAATCCAACGATTGTTTGATTAAATTATTTTGATCAATGACATCAAAGCCCTTAAAAATTAATAATGTATTTAAAACTTGTTGTGAAACAATTTCACAGATTGTATATACGCGCTATCTATCTAATACTCAAAACTTCGTAGTAAAATAAAAAGGTATATAAATTATACGATATACGATACATTCATTATATTACCTGGTCTATTTATTCCCCACTGCATCCGACTAAACCGAGTTAAACAAACTCAAATGTTTACAAGTGCATCTTCGCCATGGAGATAATTACAATTATAATGTACACTCTCCCCCAAACCAGTGTCATATACATTATAAATATTTACGCAATTCCATTTGGGCCTCGTTATGAGAAACTTGATAATCCCATTATATATTCTGCATTCTACCTAATCTTAAACCACATGGTAAATGAGTAAACTGTCGGAAAACAGAACACTTGAATCTTTCAAAGAGCATGCAAGGATTACTATACTCCAAACGCAAAATTATTAATTGTAATACTTGTTAAAATGATATAAGCCATGAGATTCGAATACTCCATTAAATAAATACTATATTTAGAGTAAACATAAACACCTCAAACGCTAGTCAAATGTTATTATCATCATCAAAATTTAAATAGTAGCACAACTTTTAAACCAAACAAGATTAAATAAGTCATTTGTAATTAGGTACTTAATTGGTTTTAAAGAACGTATTTGAACCTATTGTTTTTAGTTATTTTAGGGAAACTGGTATTCATGATTCATTTTAACATAATAGATAAACTCATTCCTTTTTATAACAGTCCATTTTCTATAGCCTGAACAGAATTTATTTTCTGGTCTAGTATGTGAATTCTGACACTCTATAAAGATTATTTGTAGAATAGGTATAAAAAACCAGACACTTTTTAGAAGGGGAAAATAAATCATTTTGTATTTGTGTAAAGTTGTAAGAACCCTCTATAATGAAAATATCCCCATATCGATTCACAAAATTGAATGCAGACTTTCCAAATAATTATAAATTAAAACTTATTTTTGAAGAATTTTAAATTATGAACATAAAATGCTTTCACATAAAATATAATACGCTGAAAACAATATTAAAAGGAAACCATATAAAATATTAGTGTCTATAGTTTTGATCAGTTGGTCACAATTTCGGTGGTAAAATTGTATCGACGAAATATTTCTCTGAAACATTTTCTTTGCAAAAAACCCCAATTGATTGTTTCTTTTTAACTTTTGATATAAAAAAGGATTTAGTGATGGAGGGGGCCTTGGGGAAAATTTCCATTAAAAAAAAGAAAATACCTCTAGTTTTTAAAATTATGCAGAAAATAAGTATTTAAATTGAAATGCATATTAATACTATCAATTCAAAATTAATAAAATACTAAATTTAATGTATATAAAAGATACGATAAACACCAAATGAAACCTTTAAATATTTATACTTCATTAAACAAGTAAATGTTGCATACATAAAATAAGAAAATGTGTTTAACATTTTGTAAAACGTGTTGCATTAATTTATTATTTAGGAACTCCTACTCGAAGAAAAAACAATTGATGATCGAATTGAACTTTTCTAATAAAACATAGTTAAAGGCTTCCTTTTTGGGTCTCTTAGGTAACAAATTAACTACGAATAGATTTATCTTCGTTAAATTAGTTTTGTTCCATATAATAGTTAAAGTCAACCAGAAAAGTTAAGATACTTTATAGTTTTTACAACATAAAATATTATTAAATTAATTTCTAAAGTTTCATGCTCAAAAATACACACAGATTTCCTTACATAGATGTTTTTATTATTAAATCGGGACTATCACAATAAGTAAAAAGAAGCTTGCATGTATGTATGTACACTATATCAGAGTGACAAGTACACCTTCCTTCTAAAAAATCTTAAATGCGAATAATGCATTCTTTGTACTTCAACCGTGATCAATCATCATATCTTGACACTAAGAGAAACACTTAAAAGTCAGACTTCAAAAGGGAGAAAAGTATTTTAACGCCAAATTCGTTTCTCCCTATATTGAAGGAACACTTTTTCAAAAACAATCTCATTTGACCATGTGTCCGCCTGATCCAAATCTAAACACAATTTACCTCCAGGGCTCAATAAAGCTGTACCCTGACAATTGAGATTCCCTAAAAGTGCTTCTCTTGAGTGTATTATTCATTCCCATCACGTTGTTTCTGTTTGGAATGCCGAGAGGGTTGAGATAAAGAGAACTATATTTCTGAGAGAACTTTCTTAGGATGAGTCATTTGGTTTTTATCCGAGGTGACAATGAGTCAGTGACAATGGCCGACGGATTGGTCGATACTCTTGAAAATTTATTATCACTTCTATATACAGCTTTGAAGATAACGTGACCATATTTTCACCAGAAAAAGGAGGAAATGAATAGTCTTTTGTATCACTTAAGCACTTTTCCCTGCAATTAGATGATAACCATTTTCATTTTTATCTAAAAACATTTTACTCCAAAATGCGAAAATTTTTTTATCTTATTGTAAATAAAAAGCAATAGACCGGTTTGCCTTTTTTTTTTTTGAATTGCACGAAACGACATTAATTAAATAACCACACTTGGCCATTTTGTATGTTATTTATCATACAGGAGTCTCAATCTTATTTTCTTTCCTCATTTTCCGCCAAAAAGGTAACATATATTTCAACTAATATTAATCTTGTAGGTACTTAGGATTAACCAGGTGTAAGGGACATAATTTTCGATAAGTCACCAAAAATAATCAATTTAAAAATTAAAAAAAACAAAACAATTAAAATGTCTCGAATAGAAAAATAGAATACATTATTTTGTAAAACTTCGCAAAGTCCGATATGCGAGATTTGCACCCAGTTAATTCTAAAGTATGATCTTGAAATTATACTTTAATTAATTAGTGTATTTGTGTTTTTAATTGTGTTTATCACTTTATGCATTCCATACGATATTTGTTTATCATTCCCTTGAATGGATATTTTTCCCTTGGTGATGAGCATTTTTTTCTTTAAATTTTGTTTTGTTATTATGTTGTGTTAATGAAGTTATTATTACATTATTAAATATTAGAATTTTTTTATACTTGAAAAATACTCTTCTACATTTAACTAACCAAATCCATACTAACCAGAAGAACAGATTTTTCAGAATTTAAAAACACAAATCTCATAACCTAAATGTAGTCTCCTGCGTGTTGCCAAACCACCTTAGTGAAACTTCACCACAAAACTATGTATCCTCTCGATAGAGGACAACCTCTCCGCTGGAAAAGTCGCATGTGTATTAAAACATAGTAACACATTACGCAGACTGCACTTAGATCGATACGAAATATTGCGTCACTCCCCAGGAAAGAGGCCTTGATTATTATAATCATTATCACGATTATTACTCGAGGGGCAATACCTCCTTCCTATGGCACCATAAAACCCTAACCATAAAAGTTACTGTTTTAACTCTTGTAATAAACGGGGGAGAATTTCGATGGGAAATGGTCGATCTAACCGGATTATTTCTGGGGGCTTTGGGGAAGATGAGGCTATCGATTAGCTTCGAGTTCTTAAACTAATTTTTATTTTATTATTATATTTTAGTTTGTTAGAGAATAGAAGGTGGTAATGGCGTGTGGAGAAGGGTGTTAAATTTTATAAGGTTCTTGAAGAGCTGTCTGGATGCCGCGAGATAAACTTTTTCCTCGTTGTTTTTTTATTCTTGGTGCTTTGTCTTACTTTTGACATTTACTCGGAATCGAGTCGGTGGAATTAAATTTAAGAAACTTTATATATTAAGTTTTCACCTTTTTACGATAATCAACCAAAGCAAGTGGAAGGAATTAGTTTTCATCTATAAAGTGCATCTTGTGAATGTAACATATTCCTTCTTTGGTCTTTTTCATATGGGACTATTTTTTAAGAGATATAAATTATTTTTCACTAAAGTTTATAAGAGGACTTAATTGTAAGCAGGATTTTGGTTTTAAAGCTTAGCAAAAAGGTGTATGTTGTTCAAAATTTAAAAACTGCAGAAAAAGGATCAACTTTTCAATATAATTTTCATCAAAATCTTTTTATATCGATTAGAAGCTGTAACATTTCAATAAAAAATTCGTAAGTAAAATCATCTAGGTAATAAAAATTTTAAGTTTGTTTTAAGTAAAAAAAATTCAAAAATTTTAAGATCCCATAATAATTTTTCCTTGGATTTATTTAGACACTATAATAGATGCCAGAAGTTCTACTAATATAAAAGATATGCAGGTTTTTCCAATACTGGGCTTTTTGAAGAACTGAAATCTTAAGTAATGTAAATTCGTTTAATTATAATGTATGAAAAATAATTTTTAAATCTTTCGCTTGAGTTGATATGTATCTAAAGTGGTGCTTATATTCTCATTTATCCACTTACATGTTACATTTTCAAGACAGAGGTAAGAATTTTATAGGGCTGTCTTTAAAGAAACAACAATTATTTCCAAGAACCATAGAACCATATTGCATGAAAATTTAAGTATCATCATCAATACATTAGTTTGTATTGATAGAAATATCCCCCATTTCAATAACTTGATTGCTTTATACCTGAACTTATAATACGTTTTAGAATAAATACTTTCCTAAACTATGTACTACAATTGTAATCATTTAATAATTCAAAACATTGAAGGATCTACTTACCATAACACTCACCCTGTGTTAATGCTCCAATTGATTACCTGCATCCTTAACGTACAATACAGCCTTGTTCTCCCTCTGAAAACATCTAATCAACTAATGCTACAATCAATTAATGCTACAAATTGTCACTTCCCGCATGCTTAACGTAAATGCTTAAATAAATGGTCAAACGCACGCATACTGTTTACATTGGTTCGCAAATGGATTATTATCGGTTAAACTAAAATTGAAGGGAATGGCGTGTCAATTTTACGATGTTAGAATGTGTAACTAGTTTTTCAACAATAAGAAATTAATGGTAAGAGAACAACTTAAAATAATAAATTTGGAGTTATCAATAGAATCCAGTCCTGAGTAATTTTACGATACTGTGTTTTTACACGCTTGCAAAAATCGTTTTTTTAGGTTATAAAATTTATCAAGGCAAAATTAGTTGTACTTTACTGTATTTTAGATCACACAGGAATTTCACAGGAATTTTAATCACAGGAACTATAGAATAGTTTTAACTAATTTAGTTCAATTACAAAAAAAAAAATCAAAGAAAAAACAAGTTTTCAATTGGACCAACATCATTTTAATATTTCTTTTTAAAACAACCAGTTATAACCGTTTAAAATAACCAGTTTATTTTAAATGTAGCAGGTTCTTTATATTTTGAAGTTATAGTAATCAAAATTATTATTAGTATCTGTAGTAAAGACTGCAGTAATTTAAATTTTACTTTTTCAAATAATCTTTTATTACATTACTATCTGCATGGCTTTTATTCATTTTCAATATTTTTGGTGCTAATTTCTTTTAAATAAGTCTATTTTAAATCTGACATTGAATTTTGACTATATCCAGCGGATGGAACCTTGGTATTCATAAAAAGATTATTTGTTAATCTTTCATTTAAAAATAAATCATATTTAATCATGTTAAAAATATTTATGTATAATGTAGAAATGTTAAATTTATGTATATTCATACTTTAATTTAATTTTATTGTTTAATTTCTAATTGTTCATTACATTACCTTTAACCAACTCAGGTCTCCTCAAGGTGATTATATCAAATTATTTTAGACTTAGTCACAATGGCCGTGAGGGCAAATTGCTCTTTAACCTCAACTGAAGTGTTATTAAACAAGGTGAATGTCTTAAACTGGGTTTCATTCCATTCATACCCAGACGGGAATTCTAACTCTCAACCTGTTGAACGAGCGCCAAAAAACGTGGAATGCTTACAGTCGCTTCTTTGCATAGCCAACCCTCCATTCAGGTGCTTGGGGTAAGAGAATAGTCACCAAAGGAATATCTACACACAAAGGCGAATTTTTAGCAATTTATTGATTTAAAACTATGCCATGAAAAGAGTTAATAAAATACGACTAATAGAAATTCTCTGCAAGTTGTTTTGCTTCAAGCGCATTCTTGTATCAGAAAAGCACCATTCTTCCATTCGTTAATAATTTTGGGGTTTTCTATCTTGACTAAACTGTGACTAAAATAATACAATGCAGTCAGATCACCTTCGTTAAACCAAAAAGGATCATTCATATTTTGGTAGTAGTAATTGAAAACATCGTCAAAATAAAAAGGTACATGAAATAAATACTGAAATTTTTTAGTGTAAAAACAAATCACCAGCGATGATTTGCGATAGCTTCTAGAAAGTTTTGTAAAAAGTACTTTAATAATTCAACCCATTCTGTTTTTTCAGTCCTACCCCAAAAACATTCTATATTTATTTTTAATTCTACTGCCCATTAAGAATAATAATATATTTAGTTTATCAACTGATATATCCCTGTAACAAATAAGGGAAAGATTCCTATATGGTTAAAAAAATAATGATAAAAAGCATCAAAACTATTTTATCCTAACAAAACCTGAAAGGCATTACCAAAGAAATTCTATCAACTTAAGACCACTCAAAAGATAAGACTAATGGCAAATTTATTTTAATCGTTCTCCCCCTAAAGCTTTTAAATTAGTTTTAAAGTCACTTATCATTTTTAGCCGTCTTGTACCAACAGCTAACACATTAATCGTTAGTCGACCCTTGCACGAATGACCGAACAAATAAAAGTAATGTTTGCTCAATGCTTAAGTCCATTACTGCTTTTCCATTGATTAATTGTAAACACGGCGTTATTTATTGTTCCTAACGCAGGGTACATAGTACGATCTCGAAATTTTGGGACAACCGCCAGGCTTTTAAAGTAAAAAAGTTTTCCACCCCTTACTCTTGAAGATGTTTTGCCTCTAATTTACTTATAATTCATACTAAGCGCTAGGATTTCTTCTGCACTAATGATACGATTTTTTTAGATTATATGACAACATATTATAAACTTTAATTTATGTGCCAGTTTTGAAGCAAATTACAACATGTAACACTTAGATAACAAACAACATTTTAAAATTGAATCCACAACGCTTTCTTAAGATAGTTCAAAATACGAGTCTAGTTTATTAAAGAAATTCAAAATGTGACATCATTGTTTTGAAAACATACATTCATACTATAATTGTAGATGTGGTTCATAAATTAGTTACCTATGTTCTTGGTTCTTGAACATCAGGTCTTGATAGAACAGCCCAATAACTTGGTAATGGGATAGGAAGTGTAAAAACGTAGAAAACTCCTAACTTCGGGTTAAAAACGTAGAAGACTCCTAACCTAATCATTAGATTTTCTCTCTTCCTCAATGTAGAATAGTAGTTATATTTTTTACTTCAATTAATTTTGTGGATTATTTTTTTAAGTGGAGAACCTGCAGCATTTTAAGGAGAGATACATGTGGAACTTCTGCTTAATGCAAACAAAATCTTTGAAGATTAATTGAAGATTTTCTGTAACAGCCTCTGTGCTGTTCCAATGGAGAAGGAATTTCTTGGGGTGGCTCTCATAGACCAATTTTAAACTTTTGGCTAAGGCAAAAACCGTTCTTAGTAAATGATGTAAAAAGGAAACCAAATCCATGCTTATCTCAAAAGTCATAATTTGGGATTTACAATCTTACGCAGCTGTCATTATGAGAACAGATGTCTCCAAAGTATGGCCCGCGGACCAAAACTGGCACCAACCTCTAAAATAAGGCCCGCGATAGCTGACTGGATTTTCCCGGTAAAGGCCCGCATTTATAATAGCAATAACAATAGCATAACAATATATAATATAATAATAATAATAATAATAATAATAATAATAATAATAATAATATAATAATAATAACAATATAATAAATAGCAATTTACAATAGCCCGCATTTATCTATATATAGAGTGAAAAATTAGAAATATTTCTCTTATTTTAGAGGTTTATTGATTAAAATGTTTAAATAAAGCAAGGGACATCAGAATTTAAAAAAAAGAAGTTATTTTACTTGTTTTTGCCTAATTTCTTGTTTTGCATTATTTCTCTTCAGTCTTCTGGTAGGACATCATCGAGTAGTATATGTGTCCCTTGGGTTAAAAGCTTTGGAGACTCTGTTGTAGGAGACAAAACCCAACCAAAACCGATTAAAAGCTGTGTCAAAAATTAATATTATCTCTTCCATGTCAAACACCACATCAGTCTCGCTCATTACATCCAAACACAAAAAATAACCCTATGCGTTCCAATACTTCTCCATGCCTCAACTCAACTCATCTTGGGGGAAGTAATCTGCACACCCCCAGCAACATTGTTTGCCCGCACCACCCACCTACCGAGCGAACGAGAGAAAACTAATTTCTCTCCCAAGTAACTCTCTAATCCTTTTAACACCGCTCCAGAAAAGAGAGGGGGAGGGAGAACACACCTTTCTCCGGCATTCCGATCCGGATTCTCCCGAGATCCCGCGAGAACACGCACGCACCGCGCGCGGGAAAAAGGAAAAATCGGGAAAGGGGGGAGGGGATCCCTCTCTCTCCCTCCCCCCTTCTCATTAAATTTATGCTTCGAATCTCATACACGCTATCGATTGATGTGCGCTCACCTTGCGACCTTAATTCCAAGATGGCGGCGTTTCTCGGGAGTGTTTATTTAAAGCGAGCTGGGAATTTTCTCCCGGAAAACAAAAGGGGGATCGATCCGGTCGGTATCCGGGATCCTGCTCAGAAAATCGATGCTTTTGCGTATCGATTCCTAAGTATCGAGGACTTTTATGCAACGAATAGATAGCAAAACCCCGATTTAACGTTTCCCTAATTCCTGTTGGTCTTTTATTTTTTTATCTGTCCCTTTAAATGACGTAAAATCGGGGTTTCACTCTTTAAAAGCATTGTGGAGTGAATGTTAAAATTAAAAAAGTACTTAAAAAAGCTAGGGAGGATTTAAGTTTGACTTCTGCGAGAGAGAACAAGGATTTTAGAAAACAAATTAAATTATTTCGAAATACAACTGAAAAAAGTGTGCTTTTTTATATGGAACTCCATTTTACAGTTTCAAAAATCTTACTTATGAAAAATGTTCTTTAGTCTTATTTTAATTAATGTATATTTTTGTCCTTCTGAGAAACGCCATGGTCTGGTTTAAGGAGGAATCATGGGGGGATAATACCTCCAACTTCTTCAGGAAATGCTAATTTTTTAATGGAGATAGATGTTTTCAATGCAGTCAGAGACAGCATGTCCTTGGGATGGTCATTGGTCATATGCCTCTATGCCATCCCCTGAGTTCTCCACTGATATTCATTCGATACTTTATTTAAACTCGATTTCCAAACATCGATACGCAAAATATCGATTTTGTGCTAGTCCAGTTTGAAAAGGCCGGGGACTTTTTAGGGAAACTTGGCGATCATGAGCAATGAAGTATCGCCGATGGTAGCCCAGCGGGCGCCAAGGACCGCAATCGAAGAGCAACCGGAGCGGGAAGATTCCGAATTTTCGAGATGAGGAGAGGGATGGTGTCTGTCTTGTGACGATCCGAAAGGAGAAAAAGAAGAGCATCCTTCAGAATTTCGAACGCAGTGAGTAGTTTCTCGATTTGCCAGATGCTCTATCTTGGATGGGGGTTAATGTGTTTTTAAGGGTGGGGTGTTTGGACGCGGAAGAATGTTTTTTTCCCTTCGAGAACAAGGGTGTCTCATTCGACCCTTGTGTTGAAACCTATACATTGCTTGCCACGTGCGGGTTTTCAGAATCGAATAGTTTAGCACAAAGCGGATTTTAAATACTCATGATTCTGCTGCATTAGTTCTTACTGCAGGCTGCCTCTTTTATTTTTTTCCTAAAAATTATCTAAAGTTCAGGTTAAATAAAAGGAATCGTCAGTTTGAAAGAGGGAATAAGTCCAAAAACCAAGTTTTGAGAAAATTGAAAAAAAACTGTACAAGTAATGAAATTTTCAATGTATAAAACCACCAAATTTTTACAGGAAATTCAGGACCCTATTTAGAAAACAGAACAATCATTGAAACAAAAATAAGTACATTCAAAAATATTTTACAGTTGAAATTAGTTGATGGACTTAGTATTCCCTTTATCAATCTTATGAAATTTTAACTAAAGAAAAATCTTAAAAACCACCTTAATTGACATTTAAATTGAATTTCTGCTTGCTCACAGCACAAAAGGGAGAAATAGAAAGACTAATACAAGTACAATTTAAAATTTTTATGAAACTGAGTCATTAAACGTATAGGAGAAAGGAGGGTAATAGTGGTTCCTTCTGAACGACTTGGCTTGGAATTTTAACTTGGTTGATTCAAGGATATTTTAGGGAAATAATACATCGACGGGCTAAGAATACGCATAGAAAAGACAGCTGTGACTGTGAATTTTGTCGAGAGAGATATAATATATTTATTTATATATGTGCTACAGCTATTTAAAAATTATTTACTTCCCCCTTTAAAAGCTTAAAACCCCTCTAAAGCTAAAGCTAGCTCGTGTAAATCCTGAAAAAGTAACATAGCGATTTTTCAATGGATTTTTCAAGAAGATTTAATCCTATACGGATGAGAGGAAGAAAAGTAACATGAGGGAGAAATCTTCCAATTAATGAAGGCAGTAGTACTTTTTTTTGCCATTTCTGCCAAGCTTTTAGGGCGCGTACTCCTAGCCTCGCGTCCTGTGTATTTTTAGCCGCCACGTCGTCGAGTAAAAACACACATTCAAATTTTTGTTAAAGCTAATGATTTTATTTTTTGTAGGTTGATTTGTGAGTCAATTAGCTTACATTCAGTGAATTTTTGAGTAAATATTTGAGGCTCTGGCTTTTAAATTCTCAATTTTATAGCTCAAAATCCTTTCTTATGGAAACTCTTACCCTCCTCTCCCCGTATATATATTTTTAAAGCTTTTATGTATGCCTTTTGATAATTCATGTTTTATTACTTCCTAAAAATCCTAATGTATTTAGATATTTATAGTCTTGAGATACAACGAAACAATGCATAATCATTTTAATTATTTTCCAATGTTTGCAGGTATAATTTTCAATTTAATTAATTAATTCAATCTAATTTAATTAATATTAATTTTGAATTTAAAACTGCATCAATAATCTCTTCCGGATAGTAATTTGATAGATTTTAAGCAGTTTTCACAAATAAATTTTTGCAAAACTTTTAGTTTAAGGATTGCATTTAAAATTATTAAATTAGATTGTTTCGTACAAAAGGCGACCGAGGGTCACTAAGGACTTCAGAGAAAACATCTCTTAAAGGAAAACTTTTCTCCGAACTTTCAAGTCAAAACCTCTGATATCAAGTAACATATAGTACGAGTAGTTGATCAATTTTCAAGTATTACTTTTCATACTTAATTGCTAGAGTCTGAAACCTTGAAATCTGGTATGGCAAAGGGTGTTTGTTGCTCATTAAATATGAGAAATGTGCTCAGCGGGCAGTAGAAAAATAATAAGATTAAAAATACATTATAACAAATATATGTCATCAGAAACGACCCCTGGGTGATTGGATTGATTATGAAATTGTGATTTCTACTTTCATTAGTGGCCGAATTTCACTTAAAATTCTATTTCTGAGTTTAAATATTGCTCTTGTTTTGTGATTTGAGTGTGTTTGTCCTGTGATGTAATAAATTAGTTCTTTGTGAACACGTTCTTTTTACTGGCTGTTCCCCATATTGTGTATAATGAATCAATTTAACTGTACGAACTGAGAAAAATCTCTAAACGGTAGTTAGCGTTAATTCATGGTTGCGTCGCGGTAAAATACATAGAAAGGATCGCATAAAAATACGTAGTAAGAAATGAAGAAATGAAAAGTTTACTTAATGGCTTGGAAATGGTTTTAATGACCCTGGTTGTACCAGTACAAATTTTACATGAAAGCCATAAATCATTTTGATAAGTTAGTTTCCCTGTTTCCCTTTAGTTCTACCTAATTAAAATTTTACTAGCAGGTACAAGTTTTAAAATTATAAAAACTAAAGCAAAATTTTTCTACCCAAATTTCTACCTTCTCTAAATTTTAAAGACCTGCCTAAATGAAGAATCCAAACAATTTGATATATTCATATCTTTTTCTTCCGTCAACATAGTTAAACTTTTACACTCACTTTACATAAACTTCGTTTTTCCTTCAGCCTCTCCACATCGACGCCATTTCTCATCTCAGAGAAACTAATACATAAATAAGGCGTCGCATTAGCTAATTAGCTGCAGAAACCTTTTCGATAAAGCCGTAACTTATGTTGCTCCATAAATTTCCTTAAAAGTCCATCAAACTCCGGAGGAAGAAGAGGCACAAATGCACGGACTTAATTAAAAATTTATGAATAAATTAAGCCCAACAATTAACGTGAACTTAATTAAAGGAGGGAGGGCAGCATTGCCATCAATAATTTCGCTGGTTAGTATATCCTCAACCACAGCGATCGTTGCGACTTGCACTTAGCTCATCAAATATTTAAACCTTTTACGCTGCTCGCATTACTCGAGCCAACGGTTTTATATATTTGAACGTCTTGTTAAGCAAATACGTGGGAGAGGAGGAAGTCAAATTGGACTTTCAATGGGCCAGACAGGACAAAAAGTTCTTCAGCACTGTCACATTTCGAGGAGAGTATTCCGATTGTTTCTATAGAGGCTGAAAAGAAAAGTTACACTGAAAATTAGGATAGCTGGTTTAGAAAAAGGATGGACAAAAAGTAATTTAGTGCTTCATTGCATTCTGTTTCGTAAAAGATTTTACGTCTTTTACTGGTTTTATGGGAGTTTCAGAGAAGAGGATTCACTTGTGGGGGGGGGAAGTTTGTTTTTGAAGCGATGTCATATCCTTAGTTTTACAATCTTATTAAAAAATATTAATTAATTATTATTTTTAATTTTACCTAAATTATTTGAGTTTGTCTTCAATTGGTTCAGGTAATATAAATTGACATTAAGATTTATCTCATGGTATATAATTTTATTTAACCACTCAAATAAAATTATATTAATCTTTGAATATTTTAGTAGGTTGATCAGATCATTATGATTAATAGGTTGGTTGGTTATTTGGGGTTTTATGGCTCCTATTATAGGGCTTTCTTGATGATTATGAATGCAATAATTTGATTACTTTACATTGCCATACCATGTTTGGTACTCTTGTCAGATTTTTAATCTAGATAAAGTTTTGAAAAAATCGTTCAGAAATCTTCTTCCTATCTCCCCTTTAGTTAAAATAAAAAGCTTAGTTTCTCTCACACATTTGGTTGTTCAAGCCCAATTTGCATTTATAGAGTACAAACCGTTTCCCTTATCATATGCTGTACGTGTTCGTATTATCAAGTGTCGATCCAACGAGCTTTGTCGGATTTGAATTTTTACGTTGCCATAAGCAATGCGCCTTTCAATCAGACTTAACTGCACGCCTCACCTTCCTGTCAAGATAGCCAAGCGCCTTCGATAAAAATTCTGGATTTTTGTATATCCAAAGGGAACAAGAGTTGTAATTTTAGGGGGGAAATATATGAATATTATACCATACCATTTTCATAATTTCAATATTTATTTTTGTATGATAAAAGTCGTTATGTATGCATCAAGATGCATTTAATTCTTAACCAATATTGTGGTACATTAATATCAATCATTTTTTTAAATAATATTGTTTCAGAAGGACAGTTGAAGTAGAATAGGTACTATTTTTTTTTCGTTTATGAAAATAAATATGAAAGAAAATTGTAAGTAAATTTAGGAGGTATTTTATATTTGTTCATATAAGATGAAATTAAAACTTAATTGCTATAATTAGAAATTAATTTTTTTAAACAGTTCATGAAAATTGCATGTATTGCAACATTTTTTTTTTTTTTTGGTTCAAATATGACTTGCAAAACAAAAAGGTTTTTCAGTTCTGATTGAAAACAAACTTTAAAATATTTCTTTTCATTATCTATAGTTATAAGTTTGGTTTGGTACATAAAATTTGACGCTGGATCACATGAAATGAAAGGGTTTTGCAAAAGAAAAACAAACTACTCGGATAGCTGTTACCGTTTCATGCATTAGAAGTTACGTTAAAGCCATCTAGTTTTTTGATCTCCTGAAAAGTTGGAAAAAATTTGATAAGTAGGGGAGCCCTGCTTTACTATCATATTTTTTCATCACTTCTTTTTCAGATAGAGTTTAAAATTTCCAAGTCTAAATGGGACCAAAAAATGCTCGATAGCGTAACATAAGATTTCAAGTAGATAAACACTTTTTTCTTAATTCAACCTGTTTTTGAGCCATCAAAGTTTAACATACCTAGATTTCCCTAACTTTTCCAAGTCGCAACCCCCTTTAGATGTACAGAACATTTACGATAGTTGCACATTATCTTATGTGCTATTATCATCCATATACTATGAAAGTACTGGCCATATAAGACTTGCCATCCTGTATCTTGCCTATTTTATGCTCTTCTTTTTAAAAAAACTTTTAATCTGGATGGAGTATTAACTTAGGATCAAAGAAAAATTTCTCATTGAAAAACCTCAAATTTAAAATTATTCACTAACTACTTTAAAAAAATGGCTACATTTTGCATTGAAAATTTGTTTTATCGGAATGGAAAAAAAGGCACTCGTCCCTTTCCAAAAGGGTACAAAACTTTGAAACCCTTTAATGAATCCTATGGACCTTTGATAATAAAAAGATAATAATTTAAGTATGGCAGTATTTTCTCATCCCAGTAAGTTAGCCCCATGTACTGTGCAGCAAAAGTCTAAACTTGTCGCTTTCTGTAAGTGCAATCAATACATAACCGAATCGTGGAGTAAGATAGATACTACGTTTTTTCAACATGAAATTTTGAATGTTATTAATTCCAAATGGAATTTCTAAAAATCTAGCCTTGTCCAGCTCAGAAGTCGCGAAGTTTTAGGTTATCGTAGCTTTTGCACTCAGTTCGATTTAGTACTATCTAAAAACCTGTTAAATCATATTCCGAGTTCCTCACGCCACGGTACCCCTTTGGGAACTGCTGAACTACATCGTTAAAATGTGGTACCTACAAGAATTTGATATTTTGAATAATAATGTTAAAAAACATTCATAACAAAGTCAACTGCCAACGTGTTGTTACTACTGATTTCACGCGTCCGCTCTTTACCCCCTGAAGCATCGCATCGCACCCATCTTCCTCCATCTTCGCCGTCACGACTACAAAAGAGACCCCGATCGGGTCAACAAAGGCAGATTATCCACATTAAAAACGCCACGAAGGCCTCACAAAAGCTCCTCTCTGATGGTTATCTCCGGTGTAGATCTACTTGTCTTCAGTGCTTCTAATCACCGGGGAGAAGGTTTTTTATCGGGTGCTGCATCGCACGTTCTGGGTTCCTTGGACGTGTATTTGGGAGGGGTGTTCTACCTGAGCCGTGAGGTATTTTTTTCTCGGTGAGATCGGATCGGGTTTCGATGGAAATTGGATGCGGGATATTGAGGATGATCCGTTGCAGCTGGTCTAATGTTTTGAGGAAGTCAGTGTTATAAAATCCTTAAAAAGTATTTTGTGAAGCTTGTACTGTTAATTTGAACCATTTAAAAAAAACAGAAATGTAACTATTTTAAAAGATATAATTTTTAGTAGAGGAGTACAATATGTTCGTATGGTAGGCTAGGTAGGTCTTGGTCCTGGAGTGTGGATCAGTGGTGAATCCAGGATTTTCGTCTAAGGCGCTGAGGGTCTAGTACGTTTTTAATGCTATGAATTTTCAAATTTCAAAAGGGGCCGTAACGAAGTATTTTTTCTTAAAATGATATTGTAATTTTTTATTTATTTGTTTTTATTCATAAAAATATGATGATAAATTAAAATTATCAAAGAATTTTATTAAATTCGGAAAAATTGTTTAAATGCAGGGGGCTCCAGTGCACTCCCCCTGGATTCGCCCTTGGTGGGGCCCTAGAGGAGGCTGAGTCCCTCGGTTGTTGGATTTGGTGAAGTTTAAAATTTGGCCCTTGAACTAAATATTTTGAATAAAGATAGAATTACAAAAAATATTTTGATGTTGTGGAGAAATTTCAATAGAATATTTAGTAAGGCGTTTAATTTATAGTTTTGAAGGTTATCATTTTAATATTAAAAATAAAAGATAAGCAAATTATATAAAACTAAAGATCTCTTAAATTCATGATTTGTTTTTTTTAGAGAATAAAATTCCAATTATATTCGGAAAACTAATCAAATAATATTTTTCATATTTTAATCATTTTTTCTTACTTCCTTTTTTTAGCTTGCATCCCCTCTAAAATCAAAAGCTTTCTGTGGTTAGTTATTTAAAACCTTTTAACTCAATGATTTATAGAATTTAAGTGTTTGAAAAAGTTTTATTCTTTACTGAAGATTTTATTTTCTAGTACTTAAATATTTTAAAGTACTAGTTTAATTCTTGTATAATCTTAATAATCGTAATAAATATCTTATGAACAAATTAATAAGAGCAAGAAGATGGAATTCCTATAGTGCATTTGATTTGCCAGTTTGAAAAAGGGAATAGGTAAGTCAAAAAAAAAAATGGCAAATGGACTTTGTGTGCTCAAAAATATCTCCAAGCTTTGCTCTACACATGAGTGGAAAGAGGGGGAAAATAACTACCCCCTATAGGTAGACACAGCCCCTTGAATTTACGAAATCAATGTCCATTCATGGTATTTTTTAATTTAATTTGGAATTAAAGTTAATTTTTCTCTCTTTTCTTGTTTTTTGTGCTGTAAACTATAAGCCAAAATAAAACTTGCTTCTAATTTAAAAGTGATTTTAACTTTTTTTTTATCCAGGGAATGTTTGACTTCATTCATATTCACTTACTCCATTGATACTGCCTTAAGGCGAAGCAAACTTTTAAAGAACAAAATAAAATCTTTCAGCAAATTGCACTTGGGTTTCAGACAAAAAAATTTCCAGCACCTATCACTTTACTCTTTTATATTTACGTTTTTTAATGTTAACACTTGATTTATAAAAATTTTATTAAACAGAAACCATTTTTTAGCTAACTTCTTAACTTTTGATGAAATGTGGGTGATTTAATTTCTTTGTTGGTGAGTTGCATCAAGAAGTTTGAATGTTTTTCTTTTCAGAAAAAGTTTGTTGAGAATGCATCGAAATTCGATGCCCGAAAGTATCAGAGGAGTTAGAAGAAGCAATGAAAAAAAAGGTCAAATCAGTAGCAATTTTTTTTTCTTCAAATCAATCTTTATAAATCCAAATGAATGAGAATGATGAGGTACAAAATTGAAGTTAAATAAAAAAAATTAAATATTTCAAGAGGCAGGCCTCTGATATTTGATAGGTGCCTCCCGGGTGTCCGCCTCCCATTCTCTTCCTAACTTATTAACTAGGTGACCCTCGTTGACCCTAATTCGGGTCACGACCCGACCATTCTGTGGAGACACAGCCTCGCTTAATCATCCATCATCACACTCACAGTAGGCAAATCGATACAACGTGTGTGTGTGTGACATACTTCAAGTGAAAGCTCTCGGCGGCGGGCGGATGCGAGCCGCCGCTCAGTGGCTTTGTTTGCTCGACTTGGAAAATTCTAATTTCACGCATTTTGAACTGGGTAATTCTGGTGCGTTGGCTGGATCGATGTGGGTTTTGCTTTTCTCTGGTTGGTTAGGAGTGGTTGGGTTAGTAAGCATTTTTTGTAAGTGAATTTAAGATAGTTGTGGACGTTTTTAAATTTCGTCGTTTATTGCATTGTATGGGTTTAATGGATAGGGTTTCCATTGATTATTCTCTAGCTTGCTTGCTTTTTTTTAAGCTTCTTGCATTTTATTTTGGATTGAAAAAAAGTCTTGGGAGAATAAAAGAGAAAAGGAGTGAAAAAAGAAAAGGTGAGAGAAGGAGTTGTGATAGAGAGAAAGGGAGAACGAAAAGAGAAGAAGATGAGGTAGTGAGTGAAATGGAAGGGGAGATAGAGAGAGTATGGAGAGAAAGAGGGAACTAAAGATAAGGGGAGGAAGAGAGAGAGAGTAAAAGAGAGGAAGGGGTACGAAAGGGAAGGAGAAGAGGGAAATGTAAAAAGAGGAAGGATTGAAAAAAGAGAAGGAGAGGAGAGAGATTTAAAAGAGAGTAAGCAGGAGTGAACGAAAAATAAAGAGAAAATGAGTGAATGAGCGATACAAAACAAAACGAGGTAAAAGAAAGGAAGGAGAAAATGCGAAAATAGCTGATAGGGAGAGAATAAAAGAGAGGAATGAGAAAATTAGAAAAGGAGAGAGAGAGAGAGAGAGAGAGAGAGAGAGAGAGAGAGAGAGAGAGAGAGAGAGAGAGAGAGAGAGAGAGGAAGGGGTGAAAAAAAAGAGAAAGATGGAGCGATAACGAAGGAGAGAAACTCAATTATTCTTCCAAATCGCCATTCTTGTGAGTTCCAGCTTTCATGTGAGGCTGTTTTGTGTGCGAATTTAATAGTTCGTTGCAAAGTAAATATGCCAGGAGCTTAAAAAGAGAGAAAGATAGGAATCAAAGCTAGTCAGACTGTATAAGAGATGCTGTTCGAGAAAAAAAAACTTTCCAACTAAAATAATGGATTCACGAAAGTTCTGAGCGGAGTTTTTAAATAGCCATGTCTACAAAAATTGAGGAACGCCCCCTAGTTCCGAGGGTTTTCCACCCAGATTAATCAGCATCATCCTCGTTGCATCCGGTTTCCGTAGAAACGGAAGTATCTCGTGTGACTCATTATCACGCGATAAACCGTTAGTCCCCCATTGTCTGTGATTGCGTCATGCAGACACTTGCTCTTAAATCTATTTGACTTTCTATTGTTTGCCCACGCCCCTTGCGGCCGACGATACGCAAATTTGTCCAGTCCGGTGTTTTTCGAACTCTCATCAAATGCGCACCGGAAGGGAAGGGGGACGACACAGACCTTGGTGTAGATTGTGAACAGAACACTGATGGACAATCGGAAAGTCGTGTCCTATCATTAGAGTAAGCTTGCCTGAACAAGTAATGTAAGAAAAAAGGTGAAAACTGGGAATTTTAAGTGATAAAATCATATTTAATGACTATTAGGTCTGATGTTCAGTTACTTTAAAATGTAGGATTTTCAATTAATTATCTACTGCTGTGTTGTTGATAGCTTCTTAACAGTGTTCGAGATTGTCAGTGGTTTGTTGGTCCGAGACCCCTAAAAAACGGCTCGGACCACTTAAAATCACTGGTCTGCCGGAGTAGTGGTTAAAAAAATATCCCACTCTCCATTTCTAGCCGCATTTTTTTTTTTTGCTGCGAAACTAATTGGAAGATTTTTATTAATTTTTTTTAATTGTCTACAGATTTTTCATTCACCCTGTAGTTAGAATAAATAATGTTATGTGTTGTTTTTAAGGAACATAATTTTGCAAAAATATGTAATGATAGTTTGTTGCTTTATGTCTCGTGTTACTTTTGTCTACTTCATTTTCTCCGTTGCTTGGTGTTGAGAATGGTGTCATTTCTACCTGAATGTGACATTCATAAACAGTAAACACCCATCTCATCCTCCTATCTCCATCTATCCTCCCATCTATCTCCCATCCTATCCTCCATCTGTCCATCCCATCCTCCCTAATAACTAGGCATAGATAGTTTTTCTATTCTTATTTACAGAGATATTTTTAACTCCTCTGAGAGAGTATCTCACTCCTTGAAAATCGGAATTACTCTTCAAAAAACTAGACAGGAGTATTTTTACTCTTCGAATTTTTCACAAAGGTATAGTAGCTTAAACCTTCAGCCACGGCATCCTAATTATCATACTTTTTAATTGTGTTTTCATACAGACATAGTAATTTTTTTTTATTTAGTTTTCTAAAGATTTGGGGGTTTGATTGATTAAAACCCAAAATAGCATCCTCGGGGTTTTTTTTTCAAATTTCATTTTGTTTATTAAAAAGTAAGCGTTTTTAATTGAAATTTTGTCTCTGTGTACGTAGTTTATGCTATTTCCGAATTTCACTCCTAAAAAAAGCCAAGGAGTATTTTTACTCCAAAAAATCCTAGGAATAACACTGCTTATTTACTTCATTTTAAAAATATTTTTTCATGCTATACGATAAAACTTTTCTTTACTACAAGAAAAAAAATCATCATATGAATCGCGACAAAAATATAAAACTCGGAAAATAAAATTTAGACCATGAATAAAAGGGATAAACAACATAAGAATAAGACCATCCAAACAATATATATTCTGTATTTGTTTGGCCATTTTCTCAGTACTGTGAGAATACGAAAACTGTGAGATCTAAAAAGGATCTTATTTCCAAGGCGATATTTCCCAAGTGGTCAAATTTTGGTGGATTTCAAATTCATCCGATTTGTAGGGCGATATATACGCAAATGGTTTCCTGTACAACAAGGAATTTCAAAAACTTCTTTCCAATTTCTTGAACGGGATTGTTTCTTTTATTGCGGGGAGTAGTTTTATTTACAAGAGTAAATTTCCTGAACTGAATGATCTCTAAGCGCTTTCCCATTTTGTTACTTTACTTTTATCAAAATCGACTTACGATTCAAACAATGCCAGCATTATTTCCAAGACATGGAATTCAATAATGTTTCAATGTCATGTTTCTTTTTAGAAGTTGAAGCAAACCCAGTTTCTTTTCTTTTTCTTTTTTTGGAAACTGGGCAATCAATTCAATTATATAGTGCAGGGGGTAGGAAAGTAATTTAACATGGAGTCCGAAATATTTTAAATTTTTATCAAAGTCCAGAGAGAAAAAGTACTTAATTAATTTTGAATTCTTATCTTCAAATACAAATACTTTTACATAGATGTAATTTATGTAGTGTACGCTATCCTTTTAACTAAATTGTTAAATTGTAAAAACTGTTTCCAGCTACACTATTTAAAAATGAAATTTATTCTTAAAATATTTTTTTTCAAAAAGCTCTGAAAAGGCTATCGTTTTTAAATTAATGGTGTCGTCAGGAAGAAAATGCTGAGGGAGATGCTTTTGCAAATCCTTCCTCCTACAAAGAAATAAATTTTTACATTTCAACACTCATCCTAAATTATAAGGTTAAAAACTATTGATTAATCTTTGTGTTAAAAACTTGTTTTTACGCTCGAATAAGGAAGATTATTGGGTTTACTCGATAATCAAGATACTTTTGTGTTTTTATTAATGTTAAATAGAGCTTCCAATGTTTCTATAAATTTACATCCACTTATGTTAATTAATTTTACATTTCCTTAAAATATTTCATTAATATCTCATCCGTATTTGCGATTTTATGAAAATATACTCATCGTCAGATAATCCACAAGAACAGTTTTAGAGTTTAATTATCTGTCTCTTTTTTAAGTATCGAAATAACCTGACAGAGCAAATAAAGTAAAAGAAAGGTTTTTTTTAATTCTAAAATGGATTGTTTATTTTTGAACTAATAGTATATGATTGGATTTTTTAGAGTATTTGATGCTTAAAAATTCTTTATTGATATACTCCCGTCCCGCCTGCCTAAGCAGGCACTCGGGCTTTGATGGTACATTATTCACAAAAATAAAAACAATAACAATACAAAAGGATCAAATCTTGAGGTCATAGTCCAAGTTTAAAATCTCTCATATAAAAGCCCACGTCACTCACTGACTCACTGACTCACTGACTCACTGACTCACTGATTCACTGATTCTGGAACGCTCGCACACTATGATGCCATCTCGCAATAATAATCATAATCATCAGAAAAATATAAAAGCCCACGTCACTCACTGACTCGATGCCATCTCGCAATAATCAGAAAAATAAATAAATAAAAGTAATTAAAATTTTAAAATAATATAATAGCTTTTAAATAAATATCTTTCAAGAAAGTTGGTTTACTTAATAAAGGTTAAAAAGTTACTTTTAGGGAAGTTGGTTTCTAATTCAACAATAATAAATTATTAAAGTTAAACTTCTTATTTAATGTATAATTAATAGGAACTTGAAGTAGTAACGAGCGAAGCTCGCATAAAAGGCTAGCCTAGCTGTAAGACCCGGCTTTGCCGGGTCGTAACAGCTAGTAAAAAAGAATAAAAGCAGGTAAAATAATTATATAATTTACATTACATCAGAATTACACATTATTATGGTTTTGCATAAACTATGTTATGAATTAATATTTTTATTAATAAAATCATGATACTATGCCTTAAGATATTAATTTAGATTTACTGATTATTATGATTAACATGCATTCTCAAAAATCCATCAGTATCCCTAAAAATGAATTATTTATCTAAAAACTAATTTTTATTTTTATATTAGCTCATTAATATATTTAAAAACCTCAAACATTTTTTAAAGTGTAGCATCAATTATCATTGGTGTTCAAGATTTCGAAATCCTTTAACAAGTAAGCAGGATCAGGTGGTTTCGAAGATCAGTTCCTCCTGCCTTTGCCTGACCATGTCCCTAAGGGTGTCTCTAGCTCCCTTGTGCCTCAGCAGCTGTCCGATGCCTTTTTCTCTATAATTTTTTGGAAAACCACAGTTCCTTTTGCGATCAAATCTCCCGCAATGGTAGACAAGATGGTCTATGTCCTCCTCACATCCACATTCACCGCAGAGCGGATGTCGAGCGTGGAACCTTTGCTGGTATACCCCAAATGACCCGTGTCCCGTCAATATTTGATTAATGTAATGATCACCTTCTATTATTTTTGTTGATGGTTTCTCTATAAACTTGTATGTTGTACGACCTTTGGTTGAGCCTCTCCACCTTTCTCTCCACTCTTCCTCCGCCTCTATTTGATGCTTAAAACCACCACCGCTTTAAAAGTTATATTTCACATCTTGAAAATATATTCTAAATATCTTACATTAGATACGTAAGAAAAAATATTGGCAAAAGGAAACTACTTATATAAATCTCAATCTATAATAACGTTATTTCATCAAAAACTGAGCAAATACAATTATTAACATCGTTTATTAGACCTATCCTTAGTTATCCTAAATAGCCCAAGCTACCAAACTTTTCAAACCAGATAATTTCTTCCAGATGATGAAGATACTTAATTATATGAGACGTAATTAATGATACGTATAATTTCGTAAACTTCAAATATTGATAAAAAAAAGTACGTTTTTTACTCATTTTTGTAATTTTTTACGCTACAGAAACTATAGGTACAATTTAACGATTGAAGTTTTTTAAAATTAACATATTTTAATTATGCAACTGTCTGATACATTCATTACTCAATCTGTAAGTAAACATGTTATGACATCTACCACACCACTTGTGAAATCACCTGCTATGATATTTTCAGCCATACGATGATTAGAAACAAACTTCTCTCTGTCTGCAACTTAAACTATCATTACCAAAAATTTATGAAAGGGATGTCTTTAAAGAGAAAAACATGTTACGTAACCAGAAGGAAAGGCTGCGACGAACTCTGACCTTCTCTCGTTTCAGATGGGCCTTTCGCCCACTCGTTTACATAAAATCGAAGTAGGGGATGTTGGATTTCGAAACGTTCTTTCATCCGAAAGTTTTACAAGTAAAATCTGAAAGTTCACCCTCACAGCATGGATTTCCAGCGCAAATAAAAATTGACTTTGACATTAAAGAGAAATAAAGCAAACAAACATTTTTTTTAAAGAACCATACATTTCCATGGAAAGAATTTTCGATATTACCATCTTCTCTATCATTTAAGAATTTCTGAGACTTCTCTTATTAAAACGATATTTTGATATTTCTAATTATAACTATGTTAAAAACTTTTAAGTGAACTTTCCTAACTTAAATTTTTTTAAGCTAATTAATTTAACGGAGTTAGTTTTTAATCAAAATTTTATGTAATAAATTTTATGTATTATAATCCCAAGAAACTACATTAAAGTAAACCTACCAGTAGTTGACACCTTCAGAATTTTGCATGCCAATTTGTTCATTTATCTCGGGTTGAGTTTATTTCATAAAACATTTATGGTGCGTATAATTACTGCACCTACAACTCCTCTCTTATAATGTAACGAGTATTAATTTATTTAATTAAATTTAAAAGTTTATTATTATTTTTTCTAATAGATGAAATTGATCGAAACAATATGAGCCAGTGGTCGACACCCTTTTGAAACCAGTAGTTGACATAAGGGAAAAATAACTGAATCGTCAGTTTGAAAAAGGAATTTTTTGGTAAGACCAAAAAAATGGCAAATTGACTTTTTGTGCTCGAAAAAATCTCCAAGCTCAGCTATACACATGAATGGGAAAGCGGAAAACATAACTGCCCCTATAGGCAGATATATCCCTTTGAATTTGGTGAAGTCGATGTTCATTCATTGTATTTTCTTATTAAATTTGAAATTTTAGTTATTTTGTCTTTCTTTTCTTATTCTTTGCACTGTAAACTATACGAAAACAAAATCGTTTTTAATTATTTACAAGTGTTTATACCTTTCCATTGATATACACTCACTCCATTGATACTACCTTAATGAATCAGTCAGTTTCACACTAATTTTTAATTTTTATTTGTCTTAGTCTTTCTGTAAATCACTTTTTGCCATGAACTAAGCAAACATGTAATTTAAATGTCAATTTAAGAGGTTTCTACGATTTTCCTTCAGTTGGGGAAATTTCATAAAGTTGAAAAAGGGAATAAGTGCAATCAAAATTTTTTAACTGTAGAATTAATATTTTTGAATACTTATATTTTTTTCGATAATTGTTCTTTATTCTAAATAGGGTCCTGAATTTCCAGTAAAAAGTTTGTGATTATACAACGAATATTCCATTACTAATACAGGTTTTGTTTTTCGATTTTCTTAAAACTTGGGTTTTTGGACTAATTGCCTTTTTTAAACTGACTATTCAACTGCATTTGAACTAATCTTATTTATTTTAATACAGGGATAATTATGACAATTTAGGAGGGGCGTAGGACAGAGATTATAAGTCTATTTTTCTCTCTTTCTTCTTATTTTAATCTTTTTTATTTTTCTTGGTATATGGTATTTCATTCATAATTTTTCCTTCTCATTTCTCGCTCACTGGATCTCCATTCTTCCTTTTTTAAATTTCTTATACCTTTTGGCTTTTTTTCATTCTCACTTTTTTTTTTTAATTTTTCCCGAATCTTTTCTTTTTTTTCCCCCTCTCTTTTCGATCTGAGTTCGAAAAAGTTTAACTTTAAGTTTCTGTATAGAAAATAGTATTCAAATTATGATACAAATTTTAGTTGCATGTTACCTAAATTTAATAACTTATGTGCCTAGTTCACATGTCTCACTAGTATAAAAGAAATGTAAATTATTATAACGTATAGGTCTATAAAATTAAATACGTATAATAGTTAAAAAAGGAGGGAATATATGGAGTTTTAAAAAAATAAGCTAACATAAAGTTTACTCCTTTGTAGTAGCTATTCTTTAAGTTTACTAGAGAGTTCATCTCTTAACAACTTATGTCAACAACCTGAGCTAATTTATGTTAGTAATTCTAGATGAGATACTGCTACTTGTAAATTTCCTGCCTCGGTTATTTTTAGGGAAACTGAATTCCGGAGTGCCGAATATATTTCCTTTAAATATATTCTAGCGGATGAGTGACGCAGGCAAAAATACCCTGCTAATCTGTCCGCAAATACCTTGTTGCAAAACAAATAATTGTTCTTGGGGAAGATCATGCATTAAATCTTTTGGAACTGTCCAAAAAAAATGTTTTTATATTCTTTCTTGCTTTCAATTAGGTGTCATTAATTCTGCGACAAAACTGCGAAAGTTTGGCTCTCCTCCACGCACGCATACACAGAAAAAATATTTCTGGAATCTCCGGAGAAAATTTTTTTGTTTCGGTTTTCGCTTTCTTCCCCATTCTTTTCACCTTCTGGCGTGCTTCGCCGTATCTCCTCTGTCGCGCAACATTGTTATGCCAAGGGAGACAATTTGTAGCCAAATGTGGAATGATTAATTCTCGAATTAAACAAAAAATAGAACAAAACACGCTTGCATGCACACAACAAGGAGGCCGTCTTTGGCAATGTGCCAAAAAGTGTGTTCTCAGCCATAGAGGGCGGGGCTTAGACAACTGCAGAAGCTTGTCTTTCTAGTTTTGGCATCGTTGTCCTCTTCGCCGGGTTGCTTCATTTGGCAGTGTTTCGCCCGTCTCGATCAATTTTTACCTGTCGCCGCAGCGGGGATTATTGATTGATCGAAAAGTTTTTTGTGTCGGCCTGGACTTGTTCCCCTTTTCTTGTGTATCTCTTTCCGATCGAAGTTCGGGATGTGTGGAACTTTTTTGCGGGAGGGTGCAGTGACGTCACCGCTGCCCCCGCTAGCAGGTGTATTGATAATCGTGATCGAGGCATTGTGCAATGCGCCTTTCGGTCATTTGTTTAGGGTCTGATTTTTCCAGTGGAACATTTCTAAGCATGCTGCTTTTACGGCTCATTTCCCCTCTATGATATTTACTTGATGTAGACTTTACTTTTGGGATTAAATTTTCTCATCATCAATTTTTATGCATATTCTGAATACACAGAATTTTTCTACAAAGCATAGGAGCGCTAAATTTTACTGAGGGAATAAAATTGCTTGACTATAATAGTAAAAATTCTGGCGGTTATATTATATTTAAATGATTTCTAAAGTGACAAAGGCTCTCAAATTTAAATATAGCTTATTTTAAGTCAGAATGTGTGATAGCGTTTCATATCTCAGAGAAACACTCTAGAAGTTTGCAAAAGAAGTATAATAATTTCACAGAATAATGATAACTTAGAATTTTGAAAAAGAATTAGAAGAATCCATGGTAAAGATACTTTTAAATTAAAAAAAATAAAGTTAATATAATGTTTAAAAAGACGGAAAGTTTTAAATTGTGTAATATATTTTATTATTACAAATTTAAACTGGCATTAAGTTGTTCTCAAGCTTCTCTGTAAATTAATGAATGTGTATCACTACATCATATATTAATCATAACATAAATATTTCTTTGAAAAAATATTTTTTTTTTACATTAAAAAGAACATAACATGGTTTTTCTATGGTTTTTTCAAAACCCACCTTTCAAAATAAAATGTTTAAATTGTGTTACAAATGGATGAGTTTGACAAAACTATGTAAAAGCCATGTATGTTTTTAATGTAAAAATGTATTTTTTTTATATTTTATAGCCGTTTTTGTAAACCAAAAAATTTTTTTTTTAAATATTTTCTTCAAATAAAGGTATATTTCCTTAAAATTTCATTTTTTATCAAGTACGTATCATTTACTTAATTCAAAGCTCATATTTTACATACCCATTCATAAGTCACGTACTGAATATCTTTAAACTTTAAAAGGTCAAAAATTTCATTCGCTGTGCCGAAACCCACACACATATCTCAAAGCTAATTAATAAAGCGGTAGCCAGGTAGGAAAGATCAGTTGGCATGCATTCAATCAGAAGAAAGTCAGACGGCTCCGTTTCAAACCCCTGTCTGCCCCAAAGCTTGACAAATTTGTTCTTTTCTCGGTCCCGCGATCCAAACTTTGTATTTGTATCATTCGCAATCGTTCACTTTTGGGCACTTTGTATAGAGAAAAACTCCCTCCTTGTTAGAGTGTCTGCAGCTTTGTGCAACAATGTTGCCTCTAGAGGTGAAATTAGCTGCTTGAGGGTGCAATGGCCTGCAATTATTTGTTGTTTGAAATAATGTGAAAAGGAATTATCAATTTTATTTTTGCGATTGGCTTTAGAGGAGAGATTAAAAAGTTAAAAAAAAAATGACTGAAACAACCCAATAATTCCAAATTCCCCCACACTAAAATATTTTCTCTGATTATACCATTGACTGGCTTGTTAATAAATTTTGTTACTAGAAAACGTGAAGGTTCATTTAATCATCTCTTCATGTAAGTTAATCGCATTACAAAACTAAAGTGTTCATAAAAATATCGCCCAAGAAAACTATGACAAGATACAAGAAATACCGTAATATTAAATTAGTTACTTATGAAAACTTTATTTAAATACATATAACTCGCATTAATACACTCTTTCAATGAGGTTTTTAAACTAAGGCCGAAAATTAGAATTTTTTGTGGGAAATTTTTAAGCAATGTAAATTTTGGTATCGGCCTTCAGGAATTTTAAATCTTCAGCTCGATTACCCCTCAAAATTTTATAATAATTAATTAATATCGTTACCACCACGCCAAGAATAGCAGATTCGTGTTTTTGGCGTGGTGGTAACGATGTCATCATTAATGTGTACCAATTAACGCTATTCCATAATGTAAACTTTGAAAAACTTTTATTTAAAACTTTAGCAAAATCCTTTATTTTGAGATAACGTTATTTACGTTATTTTCCCAACAATAAAGGCATAAAATATTCTTATTTTCGTTTACAGGCGGCACAATTAAAATTTCTTTTAGAAATAGCATTTATTTATTAATTTCATATTAAATTAATTTTATGTTCTAAATTACGTGCCTTAAGACGTGTGTTTTAGCTGTGTTACAGATATTTATTTTCATTTATACAAAGTAATACATTTATTCACTTTATTTAAATCTTCGCGGATTATAAATAGTACGATAGTATTTCTATTTACATTCGAATGAAGGAAGAAATTAAATTAACTCTTTATTGACTGGGTATACACGACCGAAAAGAGAATCAACCCAGAATACGTTAATTGAAATTTTACTAAAAGCTCCAATAACTTGCTTTTTCTTTGTTTTTAACTTTAGAATTGAAACAATCCGTATTATTTCAATTGTCAAATCAAGCTAACTAGATTTGATGCATTATGCATATTAAATATGTTATCTTCGAAACGTTAAATATTTAAAGAGAAATAAAGATTAAAGTACATTAACAAAATATTTCTACAAAGTATAAAGAAAATATAACATTTCGAATAACCAGGGAAAACCTTTTGATTCATTCTGCTATATGATGCTAGAAAATTGCCGGGTGTTTCAAAAGTCCAAAAGCACATTTGGGGTCTCAAAAATTGTCTTTATTTAACTAAAAAACTCAAAACTACATGATAACACTGAAAAACTTGCAAAATCACCAACTATATTACTGCTATTTTCTCTTGCTAATATATCCTCGAATATTTAAGATATTTTCAAGAAACATTTTTCTGTGCGTTTGTTATGATATTATAAACATTAAACAAGTTTCTAATAGACGTTTTCTTTCTATCTTTATTAACTTTTTAATTAATTTTTTAACTTTCTCATTTCACCGCCTTACTTCTCTGAGAAAAGTTTACCAAATAAAAGCCGTGAAGGCGGACTTTTAAAACAATTCTGTATGAAATTGAAATATATCATATAAAATGTAGGATGCTAAATTTAATTAGTTCAAAGTGCTAGTTTTAATTGAGAAATAAAAACGTGCAATATTTAAGAATATGTGTTTTTGTATTTTATATTTTTATTTACCCTACGACCTCAAAGCATTTTTAAAACGCATTCGATTTTCTGTTTGTCAGGCGAAAAGAGAAAAAAAAAAGTTTTAGAGTTACTATTGGTGAACTTTTATGAAAATTAAATTGTGCCCGTAAAAAGTTTTCAACACTCTCTTTCTAAAAAAAAAAAATGGAAGATAAAACCAATCTAATCCCAAGAGCAATTTTTCGCTCACCTGGCAACACGCTTTTCTCTAACTTCTCGAAAAGAAACGTGACGATCCAAACTTTTCTCAAACAGCGGATGGCAGCAGCAGCAACTGTCGGAATAAAAACTTGCTAAAATATTAGAAAATTTGATTATTTGCAGGAAAACTTACGTGACGCAAAAAAGACGCGCCGAGAAATTCGTCTGGCATTTTTTAGCTGGGGCAAGCAAAGAATACACAAAGGGAAAATAGTTGGGTAAATCTATTTTTAATAGCTAAGAAATTTATTTGTCTTCTTTGAAATGAGTAAATTTCTAATAAACTACTGGTATTTATTTTTTAAGAAATTTACGACTGAGTATAAAAACATTATTATTCCATATAAGGGAGAGTGGTGCTCCTTGGGACATGGCCCACCTTGGGACTTGGGACACTCCACTTTACAGACGTAATTTTATAGTTATGAATTCATGCTTATAGATACTAATAAAGGATCCTAAAATCTACTCTTCAACGTGTTTTTGGAATATTTGGTGCTTCTGGATCATTAATTACATTAGTTTTCTTGTTTTGTGTGTTGCAAAGTTATAATCACTTGTAGTTTCAAAAGAATTTTTTTAATAAAAGAGGTTTATTTATGCCATTATAATTATGTTGAGATTAAAATATGAGTATCCATTAATATTTTAGAAAATAAAAACAACATATTTTGCTAAACCTAAAAGAGTAATTACGTTTTATATCCAAAGTGTCAAGTGGGGCACCTTGGGACACTCAGGTGTGAGGCACCTTGGGACGTGTTAAAAGGTAGCTCAGAATTTACAAGAATAAAAAAAAACATTGTTTCTTTTTAAAAAATTAAATAATTTAAGAATTAAGAGGATTATAATTTAGAAATTGGTGCAAAAATGTTTCTGGAAGGAAACAAAAAAATCAGTGATTTGTGTCATGACAAAAATGAGGAAATCAATGAAAAATTTTGAATGTAAAATATTATTAATAACCAGTTTAAGATTCTTAAGCGTAGCTTTATCACAATTTAATGTGCTATTCTTATATTTTTCAAAGTAATATAATTTTTATGTTATTATTCCTTGAGACATAAAAAGAAATTTTTTAAATTTGTTATTATGATTTCCCTAAAAGAGATAATTGGTCGGAAAATGTTTTATTAGATGCGCAAAGACGTATATTTAATACATTAGCAGCGTTTGAATAAATATAACGGTATTAATAAATCAGAAAAAATAATTTAGTAAAAAGTGTCCCAAGGTGCCCCCACTCTACCCTATACTAACGTTAATTAAGTCCATTATAAATGTACGTATTTAAAATACAGGATTTTATTTACAGTTTAAAAGTTGAATATAATAAATTCCTTACTTATTTTTTAGACATAACATAAACGTTGCTTAGGAAAGATTATAAAATTTTCAAGTAGGACAAAATATTTGTCACATTTGATGCCCAAAAGCATATTGTTACGTTTCTACGAAAATGTTTGCATCGCTGTCGTAAACACGAAATATTCAGTGGTAGTTATCGTTGCTTGTCATTTTGCATTGTTAATATCAGACCTATCAAACATGAATGCCAAAAAGATTTGTATCCAAAAAATGCGGTTTACTAAGTGTTATTTTGAAAGTACAGGGATTTCTTTTTACTTAAAACCTTTCATTATAACAGGCGTAGTAATGTGTAGTTCTATTTAAAAGTTGAATAAATAAAAAAAGACCTTTATTAGCTATTTTGATTAACATTAGCTAAACTTAAATAGGTTGATGCATTTAAAAAAAAAACACAATATTTTTACTTTGTATTTTTAAAAGAAATTTAAAAACAAAACGGATTTATTTAATTATATTATGTATTCCGTATCAAAGAAGCAAACATACTTCTAATTTTTTTTTATTAACTTCTGTTGAAATAAAAATGTTTAATCAAAAATTATTAAAAATTAGTAAAGATATTGTGATTGATTATACAACATAAATTTCATTACTTAAACAGTTTTCAATTTTCTCAAAACTTGGTTTTTGGACTTATTACTTTTTTGAAACTGACGATTCACAAATCTTACTAACAATATTTTACAAACATATCGTTCTTAAATTCCCTAACTTTAAATCCTCGTCCGGGAATTAATCATTAAATTACTTAATCTAATTACTAGATCAAACATATAATTAAATTGTGTAATCAGTTTATCACCAAATCATTGTATATTCTTATTTTATTCTAAAACATTTTGATTAATTAAATTTCATAATTTTATCAATTCTCTAATAGGACATTCGTTACAAATGATGGAACTTTACCTACATCTTTTTTTCACTTACTTTTGTTTCAGATAAAATAAAGGCAAATTTAAAACATTCTAAAAATTATTTCGTTCTTTTTTATGTTCTAAGTCAATTTTGGAGTTCAAACCATGGAGGTAAAACTACTGTGTATTAAAACCATTGAAATACATTATATAATCTTGTATATAAATCTGAAATTTGAGATGTCTTGAGTAAAAACCATTGGAAAATATGTACTACTTTCAATTCTGCAAGTTAGGATCAGAAAATATGTTAATTATACTTTGTCATACGTTCTACTAATTTACTATGGATAATTAAAAAGACCTTCGCAATGAAAATAGCCTATGAATTTTATAGCTTATTTATTGAGAGATGCTTAGTTCATAATATTGTAGTTGTTAATTATTTCTATGACCAATAAAACAAAATTTGAAACATAAATAATGTTTAAGTGAAATTTTAAGCAATTTTACTTTAAAAACATAAATCATCACAATATATAAATACAATTTTATTTTAAAATAATAATAATAAAAATAATAATAATAATAATAATAATAATAATAATAATAATAATAATAATAATAATAATAATAATAATAATAATAATAATAATAATAATAATAATAATAATAATAATAATAATAATAATAATTTCTTAAAACATTTAAACAAAAATACGACCAATAATGTTTGAAATTATACTTACATTCCTCACTTGCTACATGACTCATTTGCTGCTCACTTACATTTACGCTGATTACCCTTTTTAATCCATTTTAATTGCATTGAAACTATAGTAAGTGAAGGTTTGTGTGCGTTTATTTTTTTCTTGTGAAAGACTTCTTGCTTCTTTTAAGGAAATATTCATTTAAAATGTTTAAAATATTTATTTAATGTATTTTTTGTTGATAAATAATAACTTAAAATACTTTATCTTTATAATGTCCTAAAATAGGATTAAAATCGTTGTGCATAAAAAGTAACAACTAAGAATGATAATTATCTAAGAAAGTAATTTATACAACTTTGATGGTATAAATTTGAAAATTAATTTTTATAAATACTTATCATATATTAAACTAAAGCGTTTGTTATATTTATCACTTTCAATGGCCGCTTAGACCAGATGACTAGACACTATCTATTTTTTACTTAAAAACAAAAACATTCAATATCTCTATCTAAACAATGGAAAATGGACATAGCCTTTTAAAATCAACGGTACATATCACTAAATATGTAATGTAGTTAAGATCAACACTAAAATCCCAAATTTCATACGCATTCTGTTCTGTTAGGAAGTAAGTGAGAGGGAGATATAAATTCTATGTATGAGAAAAATGCCCAAATTTTTAAATTTGTTAAACATAGGGGGAAGTGGGAGCTAATAGGAAGCAGGGCTAATGGGATAAATGGATTCTTTTCTATATTATAAATATTTTAGTAAAGATTTACACATCACTAATTGGTAGCAGGTCTAGCACGGAATATGTGTCATGACGGGTTTTTGCTGAACAGTTTTTAAAATTGTTAAAAGAAATTGTTTTTAACAAGTCATTGCAAGTATTGAATTTTGCAATTGATTTTATTTTGTAAGTTTTATAAAAATATTTTAATCTTATTTAAAGACAGTTTTAGATTCTACAAATACTGGAAAATCCAAAAATATTTCTGAAAAAGTACTGAATAGCACATGTAAAAATTATTTCTAGAATTGTAAATTTTCACATTGTGAGGGCTAATGAGACATGTCTTGTGGGGGCTAATGGGACAACTTAATGTGGCTGAATATTTCTTTGAAAGAAGATTTTAGAGTTTATTTGACTTTGCATACTTAATTAGGTTGGATGGAAATATAATTAGAAAGTCATTAACAACATGTAAAGCTAAAAACAACCAAATAGTTGTTTAAATGGGTAATACCACTATTTTATTATTATTTTTTTGTTTGGTTCAGATTGCATAGACATAAATATACCTTCAAAAATTTTAGCTCTGCGATGCATACTTTTTTTTTAAAATCAAAATCAAAGTTTGCGTTTTTTTTTTTGGGGGGGGGGCGCGAAATCAACGATTTTCGCTGGGAAAAGTTGTGACGTTGTTATGCAGATTTTGCCTCCTGTTAATTAGGATGGCTTCGGAAATATTAAAAAAAACTAGTAGAAATAAAAATATAACAATATTTTAGGAATAAGAATATACAGACAAACTTAACATTTAATTAAATTAAATTCCTTAGATGTATAAAAAAGAGACGAAACTTACATAAAGTGTTACTTTTATACTAATCTTATATAGATTATCCTATTAGGATAATTCCAATTAGTGAAGAAATAGAATTAGTGAAACTAAACATTCCAGAACAGAAGACATTGTGGAATTAAAATGTGCAATGCTGATATTTCATCCGCATCAATTTTTTGCATATTCATTATAGTAGCATATGTTTATAAAGGGTCGCGCCCGTATTCCCGAAATCCATATTCCCGAAGCCCACAATCCCGAACGCCACAAGACCGAACGGGACACTTTCCCGACAGGACTTTTTACCGAACGGGACACTTTCCCGACAGGACTTTTTACCGAACGGGACACTTTCCCGACAGGACTTTTTACCGAACGGGACACTTTCCCGACAGGACTTTTTACCGAACGGGACACTTTACCGACAGGACATTTTACCGAACGGGACACTTTACCGAATGGGACACTTTACCGACAGGACATTTCACCGAACCGGACACTTTCCCAAACGGGCCTTTTTACCGACAACTCACTTTGGTCACTAATTTTTAAATATGGACTCTCGATTTAAGTTTCATCTTGCCCGACCTGGTCAGTTTCACTGGTCAAGATTCCTTTATGTCTAAAATTCATTACAAAACAAATGTTTGAGTTGCTAATTGATATTTCGTAATCTTTTGTAGTGTTGACATTGGTCTTTTGTTCCTGGTGACCATTGGTCAGTCCGGTTCACATAATGTAACTTCTTTGCTTTAGCACTGAAGTATGTCTTGTGGGGGCTCAAACCAAACGTCTTCGGACGTGAAATATTTTTGTGTTGTCCACTGGTCAAGATCTCTTAACCAGTGGTCAATCCCTTTTTTTCCGCTAAATGCTACTTTTCTGATCTTATCTTTCTGTCTCGTGTTTGTTTTGGGGGTCCCTGATCTTTGGAATCCCCATTTGACCACTGGTCAAGATGACTTAAATTCAATACAAAACAAATGTTGGAGTTGCGAATTGATATTTTGTAATCTTTGCAGTTTTGGACTGTGTCTTAGGTTGAAGCTGACCATTGGTCAGACCATTGATATCGTATTTTTAATTTTTTGATACACAAAAATAAGCATAAATTTTAATAAAAATAGTTACAATGGATCATATTTTATTATAGAATTATCCTATATATTTAATTAAAATTAAACTTTAATGTTATTTGAAATTTACAAATATTTTAATTGTAATTAAATTCTTAACAAACTAGGAAGCAAGAGAGTTCACTGCTCACTGCTTTATTTTAAACTAGCAGATATACCCGGCCTTGCCCGGGTGGAGTGGTAAATTAATGTTTTAAAGTTTATCTTATATAAGCAGAAGTTTACATACCTATAACCAATCTTATAGTACCTGTATTTCTCTCTTCTTTTTTTTCATATTCCAGTGTTTCCGTTATTTTCCTTTCCTGATGTTCCTGGTAATATTTCCTATCTCGATAAATTTCCTTTTCCCGGAGTTATAGTAAATTAAATGAGTCTAGTGAACAAAGTAACAAATTTGAAACAAAAAAAAATATCTAGTAAACTGAGATCCTAGTGAACCGTCTCATTTGGACCAATGTTTTTTTTTAATCTTCCTCCATTAAAATAAAATTCAGAAATTCCATAAATATTTTAATTTTAAAGGAAATCATATTGAATAGGAGAAAAAAGATTGAAAATTAATTATTTGAATTTATTTCGCTGTTTTCACAACTTTTAAATGCAGATATATCGAGTTTTTCGTATTGTAATATATTTATTTTTGAACGTATGCTTTCGTTTACAACGATTCAAACGGATCCACTCTAGTAGAGAAATGGAGAAATAAGCGTTTTGGGCTATGGACGATGTCAACCGGAAGTAATCTTTTGGCAAAAACTCCGATTGCATTGTTGAAATAGGTTTTATTTCTCCATCTTAGGGTGACGTTTTGCCTCACTGATAAATTTTATTTCAAAAAATTTTAAATTTACAACGAAATTCAAGGCAAAAAAATATTAATTTATATTTATTAAATAATAAAAGTTATCAGAAAATTCAAATTACTGATTAGAAACATTGTTTACTTTTATTTAAAATTTTAAATGAGCTGGTCAACTAGTGATCTGAGTTCGTTCGGGCAAACTTCCTTTTACATTCAATGGCGTTCGGGAATGAGGAGTTTCGGTCAAACGAGACTCTTCAATCTTGATAGTGGACAATACAAAAACGTCACACTTCCCAAGACGTTTGGTTTGAGCCCCCACATGACCAACTTCAGTGCTAAAGCAAAGAAGTTCCATTAAGTGCATCGGACTGACCAATGGTCAGCTTCAACCTAAGACACAGTCCAAAACTGTAAAGATTACAAAATATCAATTCGCAATTCCAACATTTGTTTTGTATTGAATTTAAGTCATCTTGACCAGTGGTCAAATGGGGATTCCAAAGATCAGGGACCCCCAAAACAACCACGAGACAGAAAGATAAGATAAAAAAAGTAGCATTTAGCGAAAATAAAAGGGATTGACCACTGGTTAAGAGATCTTGACCAGTGGACAACACAAAAATATTTCACGTCCGAAAACGTTTGATTTGAGCCCCCACAAGACATACTTCAGTGCTAAAGCAAAGAAGTTACATTATGTGAACCGGACTGACCAATGGTCACCAGGAACAAAAGACACATGTCAACACTACAAAAGATTACGAAATATCAATTAGCAACTCAAACATTTGTTTTGTAATGAATTTTAGACATAAAGGAATCTTGACCAGTGAAACTGACCAGGTCGGGCAAGATGAAACTTAAATCGAGAGTCCATATTTAAAAATAAGTGACCAAAGTGAGTTGTCGGTAAAAAGTCCCGTTCGGTAAAGTGTCCGGTTCGGTAAAATGTCCCATTTGGTAAAGTGTCCCGTTCGGTAAAGTGTCCCATTCGGTAAAGTGTCCCGTTCGGTAAAATGTCCTGTCGGTAAAGTGTCCCGTTCGGTAAAAAGTCCTGTCGGGAAAGTGTCCCGTTCGGTAAAAAGTCCTGTCGGGAAAGTGTCCCGTTCGGTAAAATGTCCTGTCGGTAAAGTGTCCCGTTCGGTAAAAAGTCCTGTCGGGAAAGTGTCCCGTTCGGTCTTGTGGCATTCGGGAATGTGGGCTTCGGGAATATGGATTTCGAGAAAACGAGACACACCCGTTTATAAAAATGGCATTTAAAATTTTATCTTTGAATTCCATAGCATGTCCCATTAGCCCTTCACTGTGTCCCAATAGACCCCATATATGGGGATTAATGGGACAGTAATATTAAATTACAAAAGTTGAAATAACACATAGATAAATAATGGTTTTTACTTCCCATGAATATTTTTATAAACTTAAATGTAAAATCGTTTGAAATTTATAAAAATTATAATAATAACTGCATTTATGCTTTCATACTAGCATTTATTAAAAAAAAATGTCCCATTAGCACCCACTTTCCCCTATATAACTTGTTCCAAAAATGCTTTGCTTGAAATTTCTAAGTATCAAAATATTAACTTACCCGTTCTTATCCTAAAACTAAATCTACATATCAGAATCAGTTTTTGATTTTAGACTGAGTATTAAAGTTACAACTAATATCCATTAAACTAACTGATAAGGTGAATGGGGGAAAATTGTTCGTATTAATCGCCATTTGTGATGGTAATAATAAGTCGATTGTACACAAAGAAGTTTATCTTCAAATTGAGCCATTCTTTTTAGAATTTAAATTTCGTTTGATTATTGATACGTTTGATGTAAAATCTTTGATAATAATGAAAATAAATGATGATTTGAAACAAATGTAATTTGGATGTTTCTTTATTTAAATTTTAGATACTACTTCTTTAGTCCTCACTACTCAGTCCAAAATGAAAATATAAATATTACGCATTGAAAAAAGTGAACACCATTTGGGAGTTTTCAAATTACATTATAAAATTCAATTATTATTTATTTCACCGTTTAACTTCTAAGTAAATATTGCTTAATTAATTATATGTAGTATTATAATGTTTAGAATTGTAATAGTTCTTTATCAAAATTTTTGTTTCAATTTTAAATAGTTGTTTTATTCATAAATAAAACAAATTCGTGTGCTTATGTATAATTTTTAAATCAGTTTCTGAATGCAACGTTACAAGACTTTCAAGTAACAACAGGTTTAATACAGACACCCTTCATAGAGACCTTCCAAATAGGATCTCTAATTTAACACATGTAATAAATCGATTATCTTCCTAAACTTATTGTAAGCCTAAATGCTTATTAAACCAAACACAAATAAGTAGGACCACGGCTTACTAGATACTATACAGGCTAGCCGAGTACGGAAATCATTAAAAATCCAGATGGCAATACTGGACAAACTGGCAAAGCATATCCACAGTGTTGCAGGCGGTGGGTGATATAGGTAGGTCTTGTGGCGATCCAAGCGAGAAAAGTTGTCAAATGGTTTTCATTGTTTAAAACTCTAGCCTGTATAGTATCTAGTAAGCCGTGGTAGGACAGAGTACATCAGGCCATATTCGATAAGTAAAAGCTAAATATGTATGAATAAATATAAATACTAATAAATTAGGAAATGAAGAAATATTAATTTCTAAAATCTAGCTTAACTTATTTGTTTAATTTTATTGAATTAAATATTTCGCTATTATTTGTATTTTTTATAAATTGTTAACATATGGCAGCAAAAAAGTTGCAAGTTTGGACTATATTCCTATATTCTATATTCGAATGGAAAAATCCCCTCAATAAGATACTCCGACGCCGCGTGATACGTTGAACCCATTCAATTAATTAAGGAAGTGGTAATTCGTAAGCAGAGGGGGAGAGTAGAAAGCCGAGTCGATTAATTTGCCGGGGCTTCAACAAGTGTTCATCTGGAGCCATTTCTCAGTATCTCCAATTAGAAAGAGAGAGAGACATGATTTACGGCTGATGAACATGCAAAGTGTCTGTTAGTTAGCGTAATTAAAATGAATCACCTGTGGTTAGCCCTCAGCTCTCATTTGTGAGCTTTCGAATTAAGGTGGTTTTGTGGCTCGGGATGTGAAGATAAGTTTTGAATAAGGTCATTACTCTCAGAAATGTTTGCCCTTAGGAGAGATTCGGACATGTAGTAGTATGAGTCCCAAATGGTGGGCTCCCTTGGAGGGGCTAGAATTTTTCTCCTGAGAAGGGAGCTCTGAAATAAAAAAGAATCATAATCATATGATAACACTTAAAACAACTTAATTACAATCCAAGTTGACTGTATTTGTGGTAACCGTACTGGGCAAAAGCTTAAGTTACGTTTTTTTCGAGTCATTATGAAAAATAATTTTCTTTCTTAAGGATGATTCATTTGTTAGCTTTCGAATAAAATTGCCAATTTCATTCTAATTTGTCCTTATTTACCTACATCAAATTTTATTTTTAATGCACGAAAATATTATCGTTTTGTCATATTTTCCAGAACATTCCAAAAATTAATTTCTGAGAAGGAAGAATAGAAATACTCACATATCGTTAAAAATAAAAATCAGCAAAAATTCATAGTTTTCTCTTTAAAAAACACGAAGGTGAACTTGTGATTTGATGTTACGTGTTCATTAATTTACAAAATTTTATAATATTTTTTAAAATTTATCACAATACTTTTACAGTCACCAATTTTTAAGCTACCGTTTTGATACCCTTCTAGTAGGTACTAAATTACTTTTATACTTTAAAATCCACTCCCACTGAGTAATATTTTTTCTATAGCACTTGCTAGAAAGCACAGATATATCATTTTTTTTTTCATAAATCTGGAAGCCCACAGAAAATGAACATTCTTTTCCATACACTCGTATTACATCAAGCGAAGAGATTACTTTCCAGCTATGACGAAACTCTGCCTGCGACAGAATTGCGCGAAACGTAATCCTGTCCTTCAAATCGCAGGAGATCTTCTGCGACCTTGAAAAGACCCCGAAGCGGATCTGGTTTGAATTTTAATGCGAATATGGGGAACTTAAAATAGAAGGATGATTGAAAAAAGTCACCAGAGAGGCAGGAGAGGTTTCGCATGTTTTATCCTGCGGGGTTTTTTTTTTTTTTTTTCATATTTCGTGATTGTTCGCAGACTCTCCTGCATTGCATCATCTTCCTGCAATTAATATTTAAATTGTACTACCCAACAATAGAACTCCAAACGTTTGTGTTCCAGAGTAAAAATATTGACGTCATACTTATTTGAAACGACATTGGTCAATCATCCGAATTTTATCTATTTAACTTCGAAAAACATTTGAAATATTTAAAAAAAATTATCTCCCATTTTGATAGCTTCAACTAGTATGCTCTTATAAAACCAACTCATACATCTATACAAACGAAGAGATTTAAAAATATGCATGATCAAGATATATTAATTACATGTAATCATAATCTTATTAAAAAAATATATAAATGTATATTATTCTTTATGTTTTTGGTAAATTATGAACAATTGAAAGGATTTAAGGTAGAAAGTGAATATTTCTGAACTAAATTTTGGGATTAAATAATGGAAATTAACTTTATTTTCTTAAAAGTTTTGCCAGTTCCTGTGAAAAGTCACATTAAATTTCTTACTTCAGGTAACTAGACTTCATTTAAATTTATAATTAAAAGTTTTTGATAAAACCTTTTAATCCCTTTGTTTGTTTTCTAATTATATTAAGTTTTATTTGTGTATAAAAAAAGGAAAAATAACTGTAAAGTATAACTTTTAAAGTTCTACTTTTCTAAATTGGTATTCTAAAAGTTGTGAAAAATAAACGTTTTCTTAATTTGTTGAACTTTTCAACTTATTTCAAATACTTTACCTGTTCTTAACATTTAAAAGTTCCCAATTTCGCAAATTTTTCAGTGTTATCATGTAGATTTTGCGTTTTTTAGCTAAATAAAGAAGAATAGGAAAAACGCGATATATAGCCATTGCGCGGGATAAGAGAGAGATGGGAAAGGCTTAATGAGAGCTTTGGGCTGTAGTGCGGGAGAAGAAGCTAAATAAAGATAATATTTAATTAAAAATAAAAAAAAACTTGTGAATTCGCGAACCTTTTTCATTTTGAGGCCTGAAAAAGTGTTATTTTCACTTGCCAATATCTCCTGGAATATTGAAGATTATTTTCATGAAATTGTTTTTTGCGCGTTTATCTGATATTGCCAACAATATTGAAGCTTTTGTTTAGTTTTAGTTTTGTTGTTAAGTTTTTAAATTAATTTTTTTAACTTTCTTATTTCGCTGGTAGAGGCACTGTAAGTCATCTCAATAGATTCTCCATGGTCCCTTACCTAGGGGTACATCTTACTTCCATGACCCTATATGAGACGTTTGTTCCAAATAAAAGCCATGAAACGGACTTTTGAAACACTCTGTATAACACAAACTTTTGTTATTATAAGGTCTGATTTTTATTACCCCCTATTTATATTTTGTATCGAACTTTTAAGCTTTGTGATCTGTAAAAAAATGTGTCAGTTTTCTTTTTCCATCATTTGGTTCTAGATTATTCGAATAGTACATTCATTAATACTAATTAAAAATTTTCCCTCAAATGCTTTTATTGTTTGTTTGTACCCTTTTAAAGAAAAAGAGTTTGGTAACTGTTCGATTAGGAATTAGGAATTGAAACATCTCTATTACATACTAGTAGTTTACACTATTAGTTTATTATTAGTTAGTATATAACTATTAGTTTATCCTCTTTAAACCCATTTGTCTTTGACAAATACTGTAATGCGCGATTATATCGTAATTTATTCCTTCTTATTTCATTTGCTCTTTGCCTGAATTATCGAACTTTAAATCTAAAATACTTAATGGACATTATTTGAGATTTTAAGCCCGATTTCCACTATTAGTTTAGTTAACCGCATTGCATTCGAATGTTTTGCTGCTCACGTCACACTAGCGTTGGTTTGACGTCATCCTTTGTATGTAGGCGTCGGATATGAGTTCTTGTTATTGACGCAGTGACACCGCATTACTCCCCTACTTTGCAAATGAAAGTTCTACTTTTTTAAGAATAAAAAGAGTTTAAACCTGTTTACCATGATAAAGTGTTATTACACTATTATTGTTGGATATAAAATTTCCAAAAGGAAGACAATAAAGTTAATTAGGTAATAAAGAATTATTTGTCTTTCTTACCAAATAAAAATTATTCAAATAGAAAAGACGTTATTTTAATACGGCACTACTACATTATTATTCCCACTAAAAGAATAATCTCTATGTTAAAAAAAAGTTTTTTGGTGAACGGTTTCCTGGTAAAAACTTTTTAATTACTGTGATCCGTATAACATATTTTTTGTATCAAACTATTCAGATTCTTTTAAGGATATGCAAATTTAAAATATTTCCTAAAATTTTATTCTAAATTTTAAAATACTTCCATTTTTTAGATTTACGGATAAGGTCGCAGTTACAAAACAAGTACTGTCAAACAACTTATTTTTTGGAGTTTGGAAAGGTGGTTATACAACGGGAGTAAATTGAACCAACGACACTATTTTATCACTTTTCTCTACTATTCTGTTTTATGGAGTTTATCAATTTAGCTAGTAAGGCCTTTTTTCTGCATTCATTAGACCACATTTCATATGAAAGTGAAATTTCCTAAAAAGTACCCCCAGGTAAAGCATCGATTAACCTGGATTCTAGACAGGTACACTAACGTAAATAGCAGGTTCATTTTTCGTCTTTTGTATGGGGTATCTTTATCTAGGACCCTCAATACGGGCAAAAGTAAAGCCTACCGGGGGCCCACCTATGATGACACCCGCATGTGGGCCCGAGTAAGAAAGTTTCTAAGGGAAGATAAGGGCGTTGGCCACGAGTTTGAGTGGAAAAGCGGAAAGAATAAATAAGAACTCAATCTCGGACAAGTATGTTACTTTAAAAATGAGAACCGGAATAGGTTCTTTCAACAAAATGATTTGGCAGCAGATGTGAACTATAGCTTTTGCAGTTTCTTTCGTTGACTTAACGGTCGTTGGAAATAGCGGATGTGTCTTGTAAAGAAAAAAAATCTTAGGTTATTTAAAGGAAAAACAACTTACAGAGCGATATTAAAGTTCTAAACTTAAACGATGGATGATTTTTTTTTATATTATAAATGCAGTGTACAGCCTTTTTTTCTTAGTTAGACGGCGATCCTAAATTGGTTGATAAAATATTGGTTGTTTGATTGATAAAATGAAACATCATTGGTCAATTTCAGTGTCGCAATCTAACCTAAAACCAGCCACTAAAAAGTGGTAGGTCGCGAATTACATCAGCACCCCTAAGTTTTTCAAAAACTCACGAATTTTGAAAATTTAAGTTTTAAGTTTGATTACTCATGCTAGGTTCTAAGTTTCTTTAATACACACAATTTCGTAGCGGAATTACTGAATGGTAGTGTCATTTATGTTCTTCAAAATTTATATGTTGTTAGGAGTTATTTATCATTGATCTTACAACTTGAAAAGATAAGAAAATAACTAAAAAAATTAAAAGAGGTTTGAAAATGTTATCCGCAAAAAATGAGAAAGTAAACTCAAAACAGAGCAGCAGTGACTAATAAATTATTTGATTTCCCAGCAATATCTTAGAGACGGAACTTTTTCTTAAAATTAAAATATAATACCTCACTATGTAATGGTATTTACAAACTACAATTGCAGATTTTTTTCAATCAGAGGTATTAAAAGGTATAAAAATCGACTAGAATAAACACCCGCTTTGTCCATCGAATTTCGACACACAAAATTAATAACAGTATCTTGGCAACGACCATCAACAGTATGAGCAGCAGAGAGCTTTGCTAATTGAAAAGAGCTCGTAGTCACGTCGATTGATACCATTAGATATGACATATCTAAAGGCCCCGCACGCATGGGGAGAGAGAGGCCCTATTTTCAATTGATGAAATCATGATTCGGACGTTAGCACGCAATTTTCGCATTGTAGTCTGCTGGCTCGTGCGTACAACGTTATTTGTTCGCGCTGATGACTGCTTTTTTCGGATGGCCGGGCTCTTGCTGGCATTGTGATATAGGATGGATTGGCTTGCATCCAGAGGGGTTTTATGTCTGGTGATAGGAGTGACCGAAGTTAACTTACAGGGTCTTTATTTTGGTGCTTTGGTTTGTACCATTTTTAAAATATTTACTACATAAAGATTATTCGTTTTAAATCAAAGCGATACCATGACTCTCTCGTTACGCATTAGGATTGCTTAAAAAGCTTTAAAATATATGTATATATTAGCGTTGTAAGTTTTATTTGCCGAACGATTTTTTAAATAGATCCTAAATTGTTATTCTTCATGACGATTAAACACACATTGTACGATTAAACACAATTGTTATCCAGATTTTATAAAATGAAAAAAGGTGTATATTACTAAATAAATTGTTAACGTAAAAGTATTTAAATTTTGTTGGTATACCTTGTTGTGAAGAGTAGATAATATTATCCAAGAATAATGATGAATATTCCATTAAACCTTGTGTGTCATTTAAATTTCAAATTCTACGAACACATAGCCTAAGGTTTCCGCAAAATACTTTATACCTCTTTGTCCTATTTAACAATTCCTTTTCTAGACATCCTCCATTATTCTGGTTTATTCACTGCTCTTTTCATACATAGTATTCCTACTTATTTTTAAAGTCCTATTAAATGAAAGAAACTCATAGTTTGTAAACATTATAGTAGGTACTCAAATGTTTTTATTTCCTAAAAGCGTATTTTAATAGTGTAGCTACGATTTTCTCATGATTGAGAGCTAGAATAAAAAATTTAGCTTAAAGGGAAATTTAAATGTTTCACCTAAACGTTTATGAAACTTTCGATAGTTGCATTTAAATATGCTAAGAGAGATAAATGTCCTTTTGGGAAGAATGACAGATGTTAAATAAACAAATTTAAATGCGAATATATTATCAATATAATATTTTTATCAATGCTTTCTGGATAGATAAACGTTGTCTTTAATTTCACACAAGATAACTTTCTTTTCACACAAGATAAAAACTTCATTTAGATCAAAAGATAATTGCGTATAACTTGGTTACTTTTTTTTAAAATCATCCTTTTTTATGAATTCTCTGACCTGCCTGTTTCAAAGAAGGGAAAACACAAGTTTTTAGGAGAAAATTCATGCTTTCTTTTTCAAGTTCCTGTGTCATACAATAGTCCGTACATTTCATCATCACTCAATGCTTGGAAAGGACAGCATAAATTGAGTTGACCTTTAACACATCAAAAGGGAGCTGAAAGGTAGCTATTTTTGCCATGTCACCATATTGAGAAACACTTTCCACGATTTCGAAACATCGAAGTCTGGCAGTATAATAAGCCGCCTTTTATATTGGTAAATATTAATATTTCCAGGCTTTATACTAGCTTGTTTCTTTAGCTTCAAAATTGTAAAACACTAACCAATAACCTTTTCTCATATTTTATTTTTATTTTTTCATCCTTATTATTTTTTTCACGTTGTACACATCTTTAGCTTCTGCCCTTCTACAAAATTCTATTATCTATTTAAGTTATTGTTTATTTCTGAATACAGTTTCTCAAGTGTAATATTGATAAACTGAAAAAAGTGGTTTTCCATAGTGACTAATGATGGCCATATTTTTTATTTCTTTATGACTAGGGTCTCGAAACTTCATCCCACCGTCTTACTTCTGTTTTGCATTATTTTGATTTTTAATTATATTTTCAAATAATATCAAGGTATTTATTTGTTAAATTAATAGATGTTTCGAAATTTTACCATTTTCTTTCTATTGATAAAACAGCTTTCGATCTTGCTGATGGATTTTTAATCTATGTAGAGGTTTAAAATATTCGAACGTTTCTTTATTAAGATTATCAAACAGAGATAAATTAAACATTTGAAATACGTAGCTTTGTCTTTATTTTATACTATCTGTCGAAAAGTCGCATTATATTTATATTAAGTTATAGTATTAAGTCGGCTTTAATCGTTATCTAATAGTCTTGCAGATCCTAGTTTAAAAAGTCAAAATTTAAATAAGTTAATCATACTCATACTAGCCCTCCAATTATTTTAATACATTGATTTGGCGTTATTGTCAATAAGTTTTGTGAATAGTTTGGGTTAAATCGATAACAAAATTACCCAACTTAAAATCATTTTCATCTTTCCACCTTGTTTTACAATACCGAGTGTTATTCCATTACTGCTCTTGACAAAAAAAAAATTAAACGACCACAAAGGCAAATAAAATCACTTCACACAAACATTCCTCTCCCAAGGTCAGCTCCAGAAACACTCCAAAAACAATTTCAAGAACGGAAGGAGCAATTAGCGACCCCACTCAAGTTACCTAAAATTGCATCACCAGAGAGCCCCCGAGTGATTCCGCAGATAGTATGCTAATGCCTCGATTACGGAAATTTCGCTGATAAAAGGCTGGAGGAAAAACAACAGGCGGAAGAGCCCGCCCGCCGCCGCAAAGCTAAATTTAGGGCACTCGAAAGAAAGAGCACCTCCGAAGTCTCTTTGAAATGGCTCCCATGGCGCGATAACGAAAATGGGAGGATAAGGGCGGGTTTACATGGTGCAACTAGAGCGACGCGACAGTCGTGACTATCTTTCCTATAAACGCTGACGTAGCTACTGCGTCATAGCGCCAAGAACCAAAGGAAGAACCATTTCGATGAAGAGATGAATGATAGGAATTTTTCGACTGTTAGACGTCCCGGTGGCGTCGCTCTAGTCGCTCCATGTAAACCCACCCTAAGTAAATTCATAACGCGTAGCTTCCCCAAAAAATTAATAATAATAATAATAATAATAATCTTTATTTAACACTATGGAAATTACAAATAAATATATAAAATAATATGAGTTACCAAGGGGAAACAGTCCCGTTCAGGTAACCAAAAAAAGTGCGAACATTGAGTGATATTTAAAATAAAATAAATAGATAGGTGGGTTGAATTACATAGCAATAATAATATTCAAAAATGCAAAAAACAAAACATAGTACAAATAACAATAATAAATGATTAATTTAATTTAATAAAGACAGAATTATTTTAAATTAAAGTTTTACAAGTTGGCAAACAGCTAAGGCAAAAAAAAAATACATTATGCTTCCATTAAAATAGGTCTTCAATATTATATTTTAAAAAATTACAAAATTATGTAAACAACGAGGGTTACGTTAAGGGTAATATTCTTAAGGAATAACGACACAAATCTTAGTTTCTTACCAATGAAATTAATGCCATAGGATCTTCAAAGAGAATAATATGCGGTCCGGGATCAAATTACCCTAGCAGAAGTTAAAGGAGGTACAGAAGTCCTCCATTAATAATTGGTTTCAATAAATCTTCAGAACGGTAGAAGACTTAACTGTTACCATCAAGCGGGCCAAAAGATCAATCGAAAACTAGTAAGTTTACTGGACTGGTTGTCCATTGAAAAAGTTTTAAATAATAAATAGAAGAGAAAGGGGAATCGCATTATATGAATGTTAAAACCATACTGTAGTTTTAAACATTATAATTTCAATTGTAAGAACTAAAAGTTAGCTTATGTGAATCTCGTAATTATAGTTGATTTGTTCCCCACGTTTTCTCTGTCCACCTTCTTTCTCAATACCTCTAGTTCAAGATGCTTCCACAATAAAATTTGCAAAGTTTTAACATAAATAATACTGAATTTTTTCCCCTATTGATTGTTTGTAAAGATAGTTAAGATCTCTTAAGCTTTGCAATAAAGTTAACATTTGTCATTCCCTCCCCTGTCCTTTTTAAGAAGCTTTATAACATTTAAAAATAGATAGAAGATTGAGAAAGATGAAATTATAAAGCTGTGTCAATGAATGGATCACCAATCTTTTATGTCAAGGCACACGTTCAGTGTCATTTTTAATTTTTTACTGTCTTTAATATCCCATTTATTTATTTCCATATTTTGTTCGCCTAGGAAAACAATAATTTAAAAAACATTCCTTTATTCTCGAAAATTACGAGACAAAACCTTTTAGTAAAACTTTTTTTCTTTATTCCCATTTTAATCGAGTTTCAAAAATGGTGTTATCATTCCTGCGGTTTCTGAGCACACAATAGCTAACCGAATTTGACATCGGTGAGTGAGAAACGTCAAATTTCTTCTTATAGCTCCAAATCAACAAATTGTGCAATTCAGAAATCACCGAAACGCATTATTTTATTAGAAATCCTAGTTGTTTCGTAATTCTTTACTTACTCATATCGGTAAAATCATAAGGCAGTAAGTAAAGTTTATAACCTAAGAGGATTTTGTGTAAGAATATAAAAATTTTAAATTTTGGTAAGTTATTAAGGAAAGAAACATAATATGTATTAAACAAGTGTAATATAAGTTAACATTTTTAAAAGTCATAATATTTTTCAAGGCCTGCATTTTTTTAGGAATTGGTATCAATTCCTTTAAAAATTGAGCAGTAAACAAGACACAATAACTAGTTGCCGAAGCCAAGAATTTCTTTCATTAAGAGGGTATGTGTCGTTATTTATTGTGGACAATGAAGAGGAATTTTTGACTTCAGGATAAATGACAATTAAATTTATAATATCTTACGCTTCTCAATTTTTTCTTAGCAGAATTATTAGAATTTAATTAATAAATTAATTTAATAATTTAGAATTATTAAGAATTTATAATTACTAGAATTTTCTGAGGAGAGACTATTTTACAAACTTCGAACTAAAACTATATTAGTTTCAATCATATTTCTTTGAAATATCTGCCTTGAGGATCTCAAACAAGTTTTGATCACTGCAGTTTTTTATTGAAAATATTACATTTTTTTTTCTTTTTTTAAAACCCTTATATTATCCTATAAAATTTACACACTTATGATGGCTATAATTTTTATATTCAGTAAATTTACTGAGTAGAAAATCTAAACTTATATTGCTAAAGTTAAAGGTAATTTTATTATTTTTAAAAACCTGTAGCAGATCACTAATTTTTTTTTGCAGTAAATTTACAAAGAGGGGAAGATTCACAGTTGTATAACTAAAGATACACGCATCACTTTTATCAATAAAAAAAAGCTGTGTTCTTAGTTCTTAAGGCTCTCAAATATTGATCACTATAACTTTACTTATCTAGTAAATTTACCCAGACTCAATACACCCTATTCCTGAAAGACAATGTAACCCTTTCCATCTCGATTACTCCATCACCCCTCCCCAAATGAAACCAATTTCCCCTGCCCCCAATTACCACCTCCACAGGGGGGGAGGAAAGACACATCCCCTCCCCCCAAGGAAGTCAAATGGCGGATTAAAGAGTGTCCCCCTTATCCGGCGGTCCGTGACACATCCACAGCTCGTTTTTCGCATCACTCTCTCTCTCCCCCCTTTTTTATTCGAGGGATGAGGAGGAAACAATTATCTCCGACCTGTGGCCGGGGTTTCTCGGATTATTCGATTATGGGAGGGGTGGGAGGGGTGCTTGTGGTGAGGGTGAGGCCGTGTACGTACTATTTTGAGCGCCTGGAGCAGTGGAAATGCATTGGAGGTTGAGAATTAGGTGTGGGAAATTGGAGGAAATGTTTGTTGAAGGTGATTGTAATTACCCATTTTGTTGCAGTATCTGATGTGGAAGTATTTTTTTAGGTATGAATCACCCTAATGTGCCCGTCCTCTTCTTTTTTCTTTCATAATTTTAGTACCGATGATTTTGGTTTCTTGTCTGGAAATTCATTCTCTATTTCGATGCATGTTTCCCTTTTTAGTAGGCTTATTTATATACACTTTTCAAATAGGGGTTGTTGTATGTATACAGGATATTTCCGGAGTGCTAGCTAACTACATAATGCATAGTATACATACATTCACCGGAGTAAGAACCCAAGAGCGATGCAAAAACAGAAGACAAGAGTGTGTACTAATTTATTACGTGAATGTATGAATTTTTGCTATTAAAAATGAACTACTGAGTAAAGCTGTAGGTGTAGAGAACAAAAGTTATCAATGCGAAGTACTGTTTCTGATAGATACTCTTTAACCTGAGAGTTAAAATTTAGGGTGATTTCATAGAAGACCTTTTTATGAATAACTCATTAAAATAGTTAGTGAGAATGGTAGGTACCTTCTGCAAAAGCATCGATCAGTTCAGAGGTTTCTTTAAGAGATTTAGATTTACTCATGTGGTCTACTGAATGTGGAATGATTATGATATGATTACCTATTACTTTCTTAAACTTTTATACTTTCTTAACTTCTATTACTACTTCCTTTTTTCCCCTTTCAGTCCTAGATTGCCAGATATTGCCATTGATTCCTACAGAAAATTTGAAGCGGTTAGGATTTTCGTACACTCTTTTTTTTTTTACTCCTTAACTTCAGGCCACAGCGCACCTTTCTTTATAATGGGAGAAAGAGAATAAGATAGATAAATTGAGAAATATGAGAGAGAGGGGGCAAAAAACTTCTGTTACTCTCAAGATTAACATATCAACATTTTTTTCACGGTGAAACTTCATTCATCATTCAATTCTCAACGACCAGACATCTTTCTTTATACACTCCATACTACCTTCCTTGTAGCTTTCTCTCTTCCCATAACCTACACTCTCCCTCCATTCATAACCACATAGCCTATTCGCACCCTCCATCACAGACTGCCCTACGTGTTCTCGGCACCCCTTGTCAGAGAGAGACGACCCGCATGCCCCGGCGTGTCACGATCATGCAGCCCAACAATGGCATGAATGGAGACCGTTTTTCAAGTGGGGAGTGGACTTGTCAAAGGGGCTTAAGAGTCACGTAACTTGGCCCACCCCTCAAAAAGGCCCTCCGCCTTCATACAATAATTCTCCCTGTCACGGAATAATGATGATAATTCTTACCGAGGCTGCAAATAAAAAAAATGCTGTCTGATTGTTTTTAAGTGCTGTTCCATAGTGGGCAGTCGCAATTATTTTCCGCGACCTTTCGGCTTCGTCACCACAGCTGGTTCACCATCGCTGTGACTTTTAAATGCGGTTTAATAATATTATGACCAGCTGATTTACCAGACCTTCGTCGAAGCTGGCGTGATAGTGATCTTGCATTTGTACGGTTTTAACCATTTTTCGAGATTTTAAGATTTAAAACGACTTATTTGACATATTTGGAATTGAAATTGATAGCGTAGCTTCTTTGTTACCAATCTATTCAACAAACCAAGTTTGAAAGATGTAAGGGGATAAAATATCAAATTTGACTCCAACTCTGGTGCATGGGCGTCGTCAGTAACAGAATATTGAAGAGGTAGACCAAGGTTTCAAAGAACATCCCCCTATTAATTACCAGATAAATAAACTTTCTTCCTTTAAATGCAGATAGGTTCAGGACCATTGAATTTTTCTGTTATACCTAAGCTTTCGAGAATCATTAGTAAATCCACCTCTGCCCTCAAACACTAATAGAATCTTTGGTGTCTGTAAAATGCATTTAAAACCTCTCTGAACAGAAGAACCTGTTGTTGTTATTGGGAAAATCAGAACAAATTGCATATGTACTGAACTAATATTTTCTTATGACAATGCCTTACATATTTGAATCGTCAGTTTGAAAAAGGGAATAAGTCCAAAAACAAAGTTTTGAGAAACTTAAAAAATCTGTATAAGTAATGGAATTTTGACCAAATTTTTACTGGAAATTCAGTATAGTCAAAAATATTTTACAGTTAAAAAACGCAATACAATCACAATACAATCAAAGCACTTTTGATTAAAAGTGTTCCTCATTGTGTTTACTTAGCGTTTCAAAAGTGTTTCATGCATTTGCAGAGTAATTAATTTCCAAAAATCTCAAGGAATTATTTTATAACTGGTTTTATTATTGTAATGCAGATTCTAACTAATAAGATAAAAATAGTAAACCTCCATCAAAGGAAAAGAAAACAATCAGTATTTTAACAAAATAAGAAGTAAGAAACAGGAAATTACATTTTAATAAGACAGGATCCATTCTAATTCCCAGAAATGCTAGTAAATCCAGACTGCCCTTGACTTCTATTGTTGCTTCTTGTAGTTTCACTTGACCGCCACATGATATGATTACACTCTCACAAGAACCAGACCTTCCTGGCTCGAGTAATACAATCTTTTTTTGAAGTAATAAGTTTTAAGTTTCGCATGAGCCGACAACTGTTCAAACGTGGAAAAAACTGCTTTAAAGTATTAATAGATACAACTTCTCAGTTTCTTTACTACCAGAGTAGGTATATCGCGTATTTTCTCGTAAGTTTTTGCAAGCACAGATTATAAGATTTTTTAAATCAGATTTTACTTTTATAAACGCGTAACGAGAGATTGTGAAAGAATTAATGATAAGATAATTTTACAGTTGGTATAACTGTCTTTTGGTAATGAAAATTATAAATAGATACTTGTTTCATCAACTACTTTCACCAAAATTTATCTGTTTTAAAAATTTAAAACACTTGAAATGTTAGAAAAAGGTACATAGTGTTTCTATTCTCATATAATATTCTTTATTCAACAGATACATATAAATGGAAATGAATGAAGGAGGATTTAATTTCTGGAGAAATAAAAATTTATTGTTAAATGTTGATATTAATTCAATATAAGAAAATCGGAATTTATTTTTAGAATTAAAATACATAATAAACATTCTGTAGAGATTTCGGGTTGCATAGTCATTTTCTATAATTAAATAATTTAATTTTTGTTATAAGCCCCTACTACGACGGCCAAACCTTCCGATAAGTTTTTGCTTGCAGATCAATTACAAATTGTTTTATTCACAATATGAAGAAAATTTCGTATTTTTGAAGTTCAGAGCTTTTAAATTTGAAACCTTTTCAAGACACGTCTTGTTTTTTTTAAACGTCATTTAACTCTAGTAATGTTTTATTAAGATTACCTGGCAGGAGTTCTAAATTTGTCTATTCTATAACCGCGGCTTGGTTTTCATAGAACCAATAACATAGGCGCCGACTTCATAGAGTTTGGGTGGGCTTAAGCCCCCCTTAATGGTTTCGAGGCGGGGCTGTGTGAACCCACCCGATATTTTCAGGAATTGATGAAATCAATGGTTTAAAAATATCCAACTAGTGCAATTTGAAAATGTATTAGGGAAACAAAGTTACGCGTTTTATAAATTTTCTATTCTATTCTGCAAAGCCGAATTTCGGTGCAGCTCCACACAACGGTTTCCACAAGTCGGTACAACCAAAGACAATCTTGTTTCTTGGCATGTGTTAACAAGAGTTACTGTTTGATATTTTAAATTTTTATTTTATTTTACAAAAAATAACAATTCTAGTAGAGTATGAAGCATTTAATTTTTAAGGGACATTAGTTTCGTGGTTTTTGGTTCAGGAGAAGTCTACCCAACCCAGATCCTTCTATTTTTCGAGTATTCAATAGGCTATCCCAAAGGGTAATGAATGAAGTCCTAAATATGTTCAATATGGAAACGCCAAACTTCATCAGCGTAATAACCTGATGGATTCTTTTTATAAGTTGAATTTAAATAAGTGTATAGCAATGCTATACATATGATATGGAAATATTTTTTCTCCTTATTTCAAATCAAATTCTAACCAGGCCTACTGGCTCTGATGCCCATCTCCGTTTTTCTCCTTATTTGGCAATGAATATATCCAATCAAATTTAAAAAATGAGAAAGGATATTACGACCTTATTAAACAACGAATCCTGTCGATACCAATGTGTCCTTTTGTTTGTTTAAAAATCCCTCGCTGTAGAGAGCAGCTTCATGTAAAGAGTTGATTAACTCTCTCTAACTCTCGCTAATCCGGTCTTCTTGTTAACCGGTCGTGAAGTTGAGGAGGCGGCCATTAAAATATTCGCGTCATGTTTCGAAATAATAAACGCAGCTGTGGCTTGCCACGATCGAGCCGCCTATAGGTTTGAAGGGCAATGAAGTAAACCACAGGTTAAGAGAAAAAAACAAAGAGTCACTCCTTTCCCTCCATTTCAATGAGTTTCAATGAAATTCTCCGAAATTATACCCTTTCCTAACTATTTCATTGTTCTGCAATTCTTGTTTTTTAAAATGTAAAGTTGAGATTTTTCCATGAAAGTTTGTTTTGTGAAATTATGTCGGTTCTATTGGTTGCTTTTTGAAGCAGTAGTGTTTTTTTTGTGGTTTTGCTCTGTTCTATGAATAAATTACAAATGGAAATTACAATGAATGGAACGCTCTCCCATTTCTAAGGAATTTTAAAGCATAGAACACAGAAACCTACATTAAAATAAACAGTGAAACATACCTAAACCATCAGACATTAGACAGAGACCTAGAAAAATATTGTTATTGACGACGGATTATCGTAATAGAAAACCAGCAGAGATTTCGCCAGTTGCGTAGCCAGAAAAAATTCGGAGGGGATATGGGGCAAATTTAATCCTTTTCTACAATCAAAAAAGGAAAAAAGGAAACCCCCCTGACTGCACCGGTACCTTGGAGAAATATCGTTATTCACAGTATTTTCGATATGCTGCATAGGTTTTTCACTGTAATAACAAGTATATCTAATTAAATACCCTTGTTCTTTTTCCCTGCACTAATAACTTTTTGTCGGGAAATCATGGTTAAGAAATAACATAAACCAAATTCATGTTTTATAAGTGTTACGATTTTTTTTTTAATTTTTTATTATACCTAATATGGCAAGGTTTTGAAACAAAACGTTGGGAGGTATATAGAATACTTAGTAAAAACAGATTTCTCATAGATTCCCCAACTGTTTATCAGGCAAAATAATGACAATGTAAAAAATGGCATGGAAAATTTTATATGTTAAAGTCATTCTATAAAATTTTCTTCGGATTACATTTTATTTAGAGTTGAAATTGAAAGAAAGCCTGCTCATGCTTTTTAAGTTAAGAAAGTACGGTTTTTATTGCTTCTTTATAAAGATTAGATAATTGTGGCTAAGAAGAATGAAAGAGCATATAAAAAAGAATAGTTATCTCTCTCTCTCTTTATCCTTTCATTAGCAATTTTCAAAAGCTTTTGACACCACTATAAAAAAGCTCCGTCTTCTATTACGCCTAAAAAATACTTGATTTTGGGAAAAAAAGAACCCCTTTTGGGAGAAAAATTAAAATTAAATTAAATTATCTATTTCGTATTTCTGAAAGTTAAAATGTGTTTTATGCTTTTAATATTGTAACATTTAAATTAATTGTTGTTTTTTCGGGTTCTTACGTTATCAAAGCCCATTGTATATAGCTGTGCCGCTAAATTTGACGGTCGCTGAACGGTCGATGGGATAATGATAATAATAGTAACTTTTCTTTATTTCATTTTCAAAAAAATGCTTGTTTTTTATTCTTTTGTTTAAAGGGCTACCTAAACTTAGCCAATTAAAATTTACAGCAGGGACTTGTGAATCCGAACGTTATTCCCTAAAAAAAGACTAAAGAAAATAAATGTATACCTTATTAAAATAGTATATATTTTTTTACATTTTTGGAATTGCATGTTTGAAATCAATAACATACTTTCTATGGTGTTTTTATATAGGGTAAAAAACCCTTAAAATTGTTAATTAATATTTTTTATTAGTGTTGATTTGCCTACTATTGTTTAATAAGGGATAAGTCAATAAAAAATGTAATAAGCATCAAAATTTACTGTTAAATTATATTTAAAAACCTTTCCATTGTTCCTTTTAAATAAAGTTTTGATTCTATTTTCATTCGGGTGGATTTACGAGGGGTTATATGGGATCAATGCCCCCAACTTTTTCAAAATATTTCATCTTTTAGTGATGAAGGATATTTTCAATACAATCAGGAACAGCATGCCCCCCAAAAGATCCTCCTCCTAAATCTGATCATTAGGGCTTGGATTTCCATGTAATTACACATCTTTTCATAAATCTGATATCACAAAGTTCTCTCAAATACCACACGCCTCAAGTGATTGATGCAGATTTCTGCACATTTCGGTTTATTTACATGTTTTTACATATTGAAGCTATTAATACATATTTTGCTATACATAATCATCCATTTGATGTAAAATGATTTTAAAAATAAAGAGTATATTATGAAGATAGTCTCACAGATAAAAAAATGTAGTTCAAATTTAACGAAACAAATGTTAAATTTAGCTTTTAAAAGTTCGTCAGTTTCAGTATTCGGTCAGAAAAAAGTTCGTATTCAGGATCGTCAATTGTTTGTAAAGTGTCAATTTCGTGTTTCCCATTTCAGAGTCGAAGGGTTTAAATGTCTTTCGGTAAACTAAAATGTTTCCTGCTTACAAACATTTGTAGTCAGAATTTAGGTTCAAATTGTAATATTTACACTTTACATCCCTCTTTCTCACCTCACTTCTATAAATTAATTTAATTTGTTTCTATAAATAGAAGGTACAATTTTTTTTAACTTCTAAAGAAGTTTTCTCCATGGGCAAATGTTTTTAAAAGGTTCCCCTCCTGGATTATTTATTTGATCATTGAGTTTTTGCTCTAAATATTTTTCTGTTGCTCTCATAACAAAAATGTGTTGTATTTGGATTGGATAGATTTGGAAACACTATCCTAAAGTGGTACAATTTAAATTTAAAATCTAAAATATTACTCAAATAACTTCCTAAAAAGAGTAAAAATTCAGACTTTTTAATAATTTTTGTTTCTAAAATTCATTAAAACATTTTAATAAAAAATCATTTACATAATATTTTTCTATTTTCCCTATTTTTAAATACATACTATTTTGCATTTTGTTACATATTTACCTAAAATAAATGCATATTATTTGTACATAATTTGAATTTATAATTAGGGGCCGTTCAAATATTACGTAAGCACCTAAGGGGGGAGGGGGTTTCCTTTTTTTTTTCTTGACAAGGGGGAAGGGGTATGAGTGATGCTTACGTAAGATGTTTCAAATACCTCATTCTCGAAAATCCCTTGTTTCTTGTATAAATAATTTCAAAATTCAACCAAAAATAAATTTTACAAAAAAATGAACTAGGAATTTTTTTTAAGTATTTTGACTCTTCGGGGGGAGCGATTTTCTTACGTATAATTATGAGGGAGGGGGTTGCGTTTGCTTATCTTTTCTGACAAGGGGGAGGGGGTCAAGAATGAACAAAAACATGCTTACGTAATATTTGAACGGCCCCTTATGTACATGGTAATCACAGCACCACTGATCATATTTCCTGCCCTTGGACCCATTCTTTTAATTATTTTTCCTCTCTGAATTATTTTCCTCTGAAAATGACAACTGAAGATTTCGAGGGCGCAACACCACCAACACTCTCAGCACACCTCACAAACGACAGAACACACCAAATAGAACGTTGCTTCATTTAAATAATTTTGCACTCTCTCTCCAACACTCCGAGCCTGTCCAAAACAGGTTGCTCCCCTCCATCCATCCCCTCTTCAACTTTCTTTTCCCTGAACATTCCGACCCATCCATAGCTGCCATAACGGGTTAAAACGAATATCGCCAGCGAGCCTCGCCAAACCCGAGCCTAAAACATGGCAACCCTACTCCTCTCTCTTGCCGGCAGCCGCCGAACCCGACTCCGGCTCAGTGCGTCATATTCTAAAGAATTGGTCGGTACCGCAATTCTGTTGTTCTCGTAAAATCGGCATTCGCACCCCAATTTGGATTGGATTTACCTTAACACCCATCAAGGGGCTTTTGGAACGAGGTAAGCTGCCTTTCCTTGCGATTTCCGAGACCTTTCTGCCTCTCGCATGCTTTCCAAAGCGCGCGAATAACGTCTATGGAGCTAAGTCCGGAATAGGAGAGTAGCGGTAGAAAGCTCTGCCTATGCGGCATTACCTCTACTGTGTGTTTTCCAATGCTCGTTGCTTCGGATGCCGGCACAGTGGGGATATTTATTTTAAAGAGTTATTTTCGTCTTTAAATAATAACTAACGGTGTCGATTTAATTATGGTATATGCGGGTCTTTCTCAAAATGTAGGTTTTAAGTACTACATGCGCAGTATCTTTTTTCGGGATTTTATTTCGAGAAGACTCTGAAAATGAGGTCTTATAACTGTTATCATCACTTATAAGAGTAGTATTAATTTTTCTAACAGTTGCCATATGTGCAATCATATGCACGTAAATGCGTATTTAAGATTATTATAATGACACTGGGCTAATTTACATGGCATTTGTGGTATCGGAAAAAGAATGCCCCATATGTTTGGAGGGTGGAGATTTTTTTTTCAGATGTGGTCTTAATTTTTCTTTTCAGAAAAAAAAAATTTTTTTATTCCCGAATGAGGTAAATAAAATTTTAACTGTTAGTAGTTGTATAAATTTTAAAATACTTTTGAATTATAAATTTTACACTAATGTAATTGAATTCTCAAATAAATTTTTAAATATCCCATCCGCGCATGGCATTCATTGCTAAATTCGTCTGTCAAATAGAGAGGAGGCATTAAATTTAATAATTATGCGGTGTACGGTTGGGGGGTGTTAAAAATGGCTTTTAAATAGAGCCTAAGTTATGTATGACAATTGTACGATATTATCACTTCAATCATTATTTGAATGTATATTTTATTTCAAAAAATTTAGAAATATATACGTAGCTTTTAAGTTATTTTGGGGTACTTATTAGTTGATGAAATAAGGCATTCGGTTTTCGGGTGGTTTGAATGGATACAATTCAAAACTGTTGAAAAAAAATTTCAACCGAAATTTCGTCATTTTACATTCAAACGAACTGAGAAGTATAATAGTAAATAGCCCGTTTATTTTTACTAGCACATGACTGCAATTAATCGATGTATCCTTGAAAGTAATCTAAATTTAAATCCTTGCTGCGCCATCGTTTAAATAAAGCATATGGTGCGAACTCATTGCTCGTTTGTGTGTGAATTAATTGTCAAGTATACATGATTAAATCGTGAATTAAATGACAAATAAGCCAAACAAGAATAGGAATGAATAAGTAGGGCTGTTTAACTTTCTCTTAGAAATTAAACCTGACGAGTTGCGATTCCGTATTTTAATTTTAAGTTGAATGATACATTGTATAATTTCAAATTTTCAGACGGCTTGGAATCCAGTGGAAGCAGTTTCTCCACAAAATATTTTTATCTGTAAAAAATTTTTTCGTGGCAATTAAGTTAGTGAATGTTTTGTAAGGTGTAAAAACTAACCTTGTAAAACCACCAAAATTTTTTCACGTTTTAGGAGCAATGAAATTAGTAGAAATTAGATTAATTCAGTAACAACCAAAAGATTTGATCTAGGGCTCGTCAAATCTACAAATTTTTATGTGTCCGTTCGGAAGTATCTACTACGCTTAGAAAATAATTCTGAAAAATCGGGCATCCTAAGGAAAAAAAAATTCAAGTCCCATTTGAAACTTTACAGGCCCATATAATCGTCCTTTTTCATAGTTACTCCGTAATTTTCAAGTCATCTGAAGTTCTAAAGTAAAGGTCATAGATTCAACTTTTTTAAGGCTCCAGGCGAAATCAAAATTCGAAAAGCACTTTCTGTGTGAACTAATCAAAACTTCAGTTTTTAAATTTGGGGAACTAACAACAGTTAAAATGAAAATTTCAGCCGGATGTTAATTATAATATCCGATGTGTTAAGGTGAGTTATATTGGCTATTTTCGTCACCAGAGGCTACCATAAAGACTCCTACCCATCGTCGGTCCCCTCAGCTGGTATGTGTGAACTAAAATAGAACGATAGTCAAACTCTCCTCGACACCCAAAAGGCACTACTTTTCTTGTGGGTGGATCCTCAATTACAGTCATCAATTTCTTTTAGTTGGATTACTAGCAGGAGAAGTCCGTTCTACTTATTTAGTGAAGGGTGTTAAAGTTACTCCAAGTATTTATAGTAAAAATATACGTATTTTTAATTCTAAAATGCTCGAATTCACCACTAACTCGACCTAAGGTTAACCTAGAATCAAGCTTTTTTCAACAACTCTTGGTTCCCTTTTTCAACTACCAATAACGGCCGTATTCATCACTACCTAAGGTTAACTTGGAATCAAAACTTCTAATTGGTAGTTGTAAAAAGGAAACAAGTTTTAAGCCAATCAGAGTTGGTGGAAAAGCTTGATTCCAGGTTAACCTCAGATCAAGTTAGTGGTGAATACTACAACCGTTTGATTCCAGGTTAACCTTTGGTTAGTTAGATTAGTGTTGAATACGCCCGTAAAATGCTCGAATTCTAACAGTAGTTTAATTTAGAAAGGCCTTATCCTGTGTTGACAGATTTATCATGTGCATTTCCTCGTTAACCTTGCCCAGTAGTTGGCTGCGGTTCTTGCGGTTTCAGGAAAGCACGTCCTTCCTCATTAGCCGATTCGTTGTATCCCGATTGTGACGAGGTGAAGAACCATGTGTTGTGGTCCCGCCCAAACTTAGTATGTGATTTGTCTTGGATCATTCTTTCCCAGTGGTTTTTGTCAGGTTTGGGTTTCCAAGCACGTGGGTTTGTGTGATGTGCTCTTCACGAGGTAACAGTTGTTGGAAGATTTGGTTTCAGTTCAGCTTCTCACAATCTTCAGTCGTCAGATAGTCCGTAAAATGCTGTCTTTTTCCTTGTGTTACTATGGGAAGATTCTTTTTATTACAATTCATAGTAGGACTTGGGTTCAAAAGGAGGCAAGCGTTAGTTCCTTCAGAAATTATATACTATACTACTACTTTGATATCAACACGTCCTGATAATTTTTATTAAAAATGGGAATAGCTTTGTGTGTCTCGCACAAAATAATACATTCTACCATCGTGAATGCAACAGATGCTGCTTTATCTCTCGGGCGTTTACCTCACTTGATGCATCGGAAATTTCACTCACCGTGAGTGGCATCTGTAAAACTAGGGTGAATCAATCACTTCCGTTGGTACGACTTCTCCTACTGTCGTTTATATTCGTGACAAGTTCCCCGAGACCTTTTCAAGCAGAGACAATTCGCGTGTATAGTGAAGGAGAGAAGAACAGAGAAGATACTTTTTGTTTGGCGTTGAAGCCGGTTGAAGCCTAAATAAAATTTTCCGAGACCTGCTATTCGCTATTCGACATCATTTTGTGTGTGGTACTAGAAGTATCTACTGCTAGGATATTTGTTTCGTGTATGTAAATGGAGTTGGGTACTCTACTAGATTTAGGCAAAGGATGTGGCGTCATTAGAAAATTGACTCAATGGATGAGCTGGTAGAGGCTTTCAAGTTTTCCTTCCTTTCTGTTGTAACAAAAGGATAGTCTTGGATCGGATAGAAATAGTTACGGATAATTGTTTCATATCAACGGATGTGTCGCAATCAGATTTTTAGGGACCGTTTTCACTTTTGCGTTTGGTTGCGGTTCGTCAATTCGGAATGACGAATCCCAGGAAGACAAAATGGACGTCATTTGATTTGGTCAGGAACAGGAACCCATTGCGAAAGTGGAGAGCAGTTATTCCTTAGCTTTAGGTGTTTTTGAATTCTTTCTCGTCGTGTTGAACAAAATCAAGGCGATTGAAGCAATAACAAGTAACGACAATGTAAAGCTGTTGGAGTTACTCGATGTTGTTCCAAGTGCCTCAATTGTTCAAGATAAAACCGAAAATTCTTAAAATCCACTGCAGAATGTATTGTGACAGTAGAAATTCGGATTCGGATTCGAAAGTCGGATTCCTGTTATTTCTCAATGTCCAACTGATATCTTAATTACAGGATCAAATGTCCTTGTTCATTCGAAAGTTGTCATTAATTCGTTACGTCTAGGAGGGCATATTGGATTTTTTTTCAAACAGACTACAGTATTTCCATACTATTACGTCATAATATATTTTCTATTCTAGAGATTTTCGCCCCGTAGTTTCTCAAGCCGCTACTTCTTACTTCTATAACTTGTCCCTCAGTGACCCTTACGACAGACCGAAGAATTTCCAGACCAAATTGAGGCAAATTCCAAACTGTTCAAAAGAATCCTTCGAATTCTCCGTGCGGAAATAAAATCGCATCACTTATGGGTCATTTTTCGGGACCTTTTTCCCAACACAAGCCATTAACTCCCATCGAAGACCACATGGCTTATTTTCCGATCTATTGTTTGGCGGATCACGTGGTCTTCTTCGGTTGTTGGCTTCCCGTCCATAAGGTTTCAGTTTACGCTAAAGAAGGGCGCTCCAAGGTTTCCAAATTTTTTTTTATTCTTTTCCGCCCCTCCCCTCTTTCTTTCTCTTCGGGTCTATTAGGCCGCTGATGGTCACGTGTGAGATTTTGTTCTTTTGTCTCGGTTGTGTGTCGAAGGTGCAAATCCGTGAGCTACCTTTTCTCTTTTTGTTCTCGTTGGACAGGTAACCCTGAGATCCTGCCGTCTTCTTCTTTGTCTTGGTGCTGTCTGTCCGTGGGTTATGGCAGTAAGGGCACTCCATGAAACAGAAGGGCTACTAAGTGGTGGCTGGAATTATTTTTTTTTTTAACTAGTAAAGTGTTAACATCTTCTCATCAGTCATCTAGAATAAGAATAGAATCCATCTAGGTGTTAAATTAGCGCGTGGAGAATACTACTTTTCCTCTTTTTACTGGTGTTTGTGAATGGGTATTTTTTTTTACTAGACATAAATTTTCTTAGGTCTTTGGTGTTAGGGGTGATCTACAGTTGGGGTTGCAATCATGTGAGAGTTTCGTCTGAGTGCATAGGGCAGGATTTTATTAAGGTGTCCTTGAGCAATAAATTATAATTCTATGAACCGATTGATGATGGAAATTAAAGAATCGCCCTTGCAATATAAATATTTTTTTACTTATTTATCCATAAGAAAACTCCACATTAAAAAGTAATCTTGCCCATTTTGCCTTAGAAGAGCTCCTGCAGAAGGAAGTTCTAGTAAACATACTTTCCTGTTCTTGTTTATTGTATCGTGGAAATGGATTGATTGCTATCTGCCACTTGAGTCAAGTGTGAGGTGTTTTCCCTTTATCTAGAAGTCATTCCCAAGAAATAAATTATTGCGTATTTTGTTGGCGAATAGTTAAACAATATCTTTTTCTACAAATTGCTCGCGATTTTTCTCAAACTTTCAAGTACTAGTTTTGAGCAAAAATACAACTCTTAAAATGAATACATTTTTTGATTGGTTGAGCTTCATAATCAAATTCTTTTCCTTATGCTTCAGTTTTTAATTCTTATCTGAGAAGTAATGTAAAAGGTCACTACATGAAGAAAATGTTTCCAATGTTTTCTTGAGCAAACTGAATGTTTTGTATTTAACTCACAGTACATAATTAGACTTATTTATTCGATACTCAAAAGTAAAGATTCTGACCATCACATCACTAGGATTAACAGTGTTATGAAATTTCATTTTAGATAGAGATACGTGGTTTGTTTTGTGAAACAAAAACCAGCTTTGGAATTATATAACGCACATTTCTTTGACTAAAATAACTTTCCCATCCCACAAAGGTTATGATGAATACTACATCATTCTGAATAATGGTACGGTCTCTATTCTTTGGAAAACTTGAGAAGAGTAAACACAGACGAAATATTGCACAAACCGAAAACGCCTCTGCGTTATTATTATCATCCTTTCAGCCTCGCAGTCTGTTTCATTCGCCAAGTTTTATGACGAAGGAGAAGGAATAGATTTATTGGTTATTTCCACACACAACCTATGGGAAAATACATTTTTGCTCTTGTATCCGTCGGATGAATGTGACTTTTTCGTCATGGATCTCCGAGATGATGCTCTTTCTTTTGTTTTTGTACTTTACTATAAAAATGTAGAGAATACATAGGTAACTTATTCACAAAGCTGACAGTTAGTGTTTCCAGAGTCTTTTGTAAGGGCATCATGAAATATATGTAATGTAGTGTTTTGTTCGTTATTTGTTAAACAGTTGTCTTAAGAGACTGTCACGTTTGGATTTTTATGATAGGATTTGAAAATTAAAAGTTAATATAAAATAGAAACAATTTTTAAATAAAAAATCTCTAACCTCATCAAATTATTTTGTAATTATCTTTCCCTCTCTGGACAAACGGATAAACCATGTTTAGGGTACAAATAAATACAAGAAAAATATTTAAATTTCTACTAAATAACATGAGTTTTAATTATTTTCAAAATTAATTCAAATGATACATTAATCTAATTTCAGCGCTTGAGCAGCTTGGAAAAAGACAATTCAATAAATAAATAGCTAAACAATTAAATAAAATAGGTATAAATAAAATAAGGTACCTACAAACAACATCAAAAAGGTTCCCTTGGATACTTAGAAACCTCATTGTTGTATAGGCTGTTATATCTATTGTTTCTTTATGAGTTCCTAAATATTGGAAAAAAAAACTTCTTATTGTCTGTTAGATTACCTATGTTATCCCTGGTGCATCATAGGGAAGTTAAGTTCATTTAAAAAATTACTTCGGGATGGTGAGAGACGTTGAGATATTTGTTTGATACCGAATAAAAAAATTAAATAAAGATAGAAAAAGGAGTTAATTGTGTAAGTTACTGATAAAAGTTACATTCCAAAAGACTGATTCACCTATTTTCTTCCTTAAAACCAATTATCGTGAATCTTCTCCTTGCATCGATTAAGGAACAAGTTCTGATTAGATCTAGTTGCTGCTTCATTCCGTAATTCCCCTCCGCAATCAATTACTCTTCCTTAATGCATTCTAACCGAAGAACACGACGGCTCAATCCCCATCATTTTGATCCCCCACAAATCGTGTCCGACCTACTAAAAAGTGGCGGTATATTCGTATCTACTATGTGAGCCCACGCGGCTCCGTACAAAGCTGTGCAAATTCAGTCTGGTGTTTGCCCAACGCGGCCTTTTCTGGTTCTTCAGCGTACCAGAGTGTGTCGGGTGGCTAAAACTAGCTAAAACCAAGGCTTGCTTTCACAGCCTGTTTGCTTTTAATTCAGTTTTCGTTGTTGCCTTCGCGCCTTTCCTTGCCTATAGTAGATTCCCATTAAATCTTATTCGTCATAGATACTCTAGTCTAACCTTTCGATTCTTAGTCACTGTTGAGTTAGATTAAACTACTTTCGCCTATTTATGTGGAATTTTGGGGCGAAAAAACATGTTTCGCGCAGGTTAAGGCGCAACATGACAGAACTCAATTTTTCGGTCTTTTTGAGTAATGCATCATTCTACATTCAAAATTAGACACCGAATCGCCGGAAATAAACGATTGTGCAAAAATTGCTCTTGAATCACTGCTATCCACAGTTTAGTTATCGCTCCATCCATTGAAATCCAAGTGAAAGAGAGCTAGTTTTTTTCGTTTCCTGAAAAGTTAGGAAAATTGAGTTACGTCGTATTACTCCTTAAACGACTATTTGCTTTTTTAGTCCAAAGTCTAAACATCTTGCCTTAAAAGTGTTCATTAACGAATTTATTTCTGTCTATGGAGTGCGCTCCTACTTACAGATAATTGAACCGGGTTATTTTAAATTCAATAAGAAAAGCATGAGTATTTCACTCCCTAATAAATAGATAAAGTGAATTCATCTGGCCCCCGTTAGATCTTATATTTTATGCATTCTTCTAACTCCAAAACTGGCTGACTCCTGGTTAAAAATTTGCGGAACCCGCTGTACGACTGCATGAAAGAGAATGAATTTCTTTCGTTCCATGCATTTCTGTATCACAATTCAACAAGTCCCACCTGATCTTTCTTCTGCAATTCCAAGAAATCGTCTCTCTCACCCATTGAAGAAGGGGGAGCTAAGCCTTTCCCTTCCCCCCATTGCACTACATCCCAGCCCACCCTATTCACCTGCTGGAGTCGCTTCCGGCCGTGCTATGCAATCCGCTTCCGGGTGGGTCCTCCCCATTGTCATTCCTCAACCCCTTTCATAGGGGTCGGAATGCGCCTCTTTTTACAAAGCCGACCCCCCTGGAACACCTGTCCTGCAGTTTTTTCTGCCCTGTTCCCGGAATGGGTGAAGTTGCCGGTCGGTGGTTGCTTGGGTCCCGTGAAATCTTCTGATGAAATCCGAGAAATTTTTGCTCACAATGATCGATTTTTTTCAAACAGTAAATTGTTATGCCTAAATACCCGAATTCCCAGTCTCTCAGAGCCAATGAGAAGTTTCAATGTCATATATCTTACATTGGAACCCTCTCATTTGCTCTGGGAATTCTGTTAAGTGATTGCGTGTTAAATTGTATACTTGGCTTTTTATTGTGTAATTATTCGCTGTGTGTGTTTTCTTTTAAGTTTCAAATTTTCCTTCTCCTTGTAGAATATTTCTAAAACGACTAGTAATAGTAAGTAATCTAAGGTATCGAAGCTCAATTCTGTTAGTTTACTTTAATGGAGTTTATGGCATTAGATCTAATGCCATAAAAGTATATAACTATCAATAGTTATATACTTTTTTTTTAAATGGGTCAAAGAAATACATAAATTTCTCTTATTTTTGAAAGCAAAGACAATAATTTGATATAGTAATTATATAATGGCAAGATGTTTTTAGAACAGATAGTGTACCCATACCCAGTTGAGTCTAATCGGTGCACCATCAAAGTTTTTGAGTATTATATTATTATTTGATATATTATATTAGAATATTATTCAATTTTTTCATCTAAATATTTTCGTATTTATTGATTTCACGTAATTGATATGGAGCCTCTTTTTTTGATGTTCTTCCTTGTTAACTTATGTTCTTTGAAACATTTCCTAGTTCTTTTGTATAACTTTCCAAATGGAAACTGTCTATGGAATCGCAGGCTTCCCCACGTATCCTCATCATTTGAATACGAAATAGTTTGCTGAATACTCCATACTTATACTATGAGAAAGGTAATTGGGATCCTTCCATCCATGTTCAAACAACGAAAGTAAAAGTACATTTGAGGATTGAATGATGACCGATAGGCAGTTATGCTCACTTTCAAGGATCTAGCATGGCCTGGAGGGGACTTTCCTAATGACACTGGAGGTGAGCTCTGTGCCGAGGATGGTTGAGGAGATTTTTAAGAGGAAATAATGTGTGCATTTCCTTCGGCAAAAACAGGTAGTTTTCTAAAGGACGTGTGATTTCAGCCGTCTGTTGTTGGTGCAAATTGTTTTGATGGGGTTCTTAACGATAGGTTTTGCGTTGAGTAATCTATTTTCGCCACTTTAAAAACTGCGATTTTGCGGATATGTGAGTGTGTTTATTTTTTAGGATGCTTTACTTGGATTTCTTGTTGTTGAATAGTGAAGCTGAAGAGGTGTAATGTTTTCTTAGAGTTCTCAAGATGAGTGAAATTTCTTTCTTTTTCTTAGGATGTTAAACTTCAGTGCGTTGAGAATTCAAAGAGAATTTATACTTCAAGCAGAAATTGATCCTTGAACTATTCAGAGTTTGTTTTGGCGTGGCCTAAAATTAAAACCGTGTAAAATGAATTAAGAAATTCATTGTGTTGTAATTCATTTTCATCCTTGAAATTTGTCTAATTTATTCTACACAATTAAACTGCCGAAATTAAACCGAACCAGATTTCGGCTGTCTTCCAAGCTACTGTTGCAGTTCGGGGAAAGTTCCCCCATGTTATAACCTTACCCTATATTTTCTGCATGCACGTGAAAATCAGTCAGCAAACTATCATCACACCTGTAGGAAATACATCGTAGGAGAGCTTTTCTTTGTCCTTTCTGCTCTAGTTTAGTCATTCTACTCTATGTTGGTTCCTATAATCCTGCTGAGAATATTAGTTTCATGATTATAAGTAATTATTAGAACAAAATAAAGTTATTAAGCTATATAAACTGATTAAATTAAAAAATATTTAATCCTTCTTTCTTAAAAATTAACGTAACCCTGCTTGTAAGGTAAACCATTCTGGTCTGGTGGAAAGTTCCTGCGTATATTCCCATATTTTTCTACATAGAACAAATTCTGCCAAAGGCTCAGGCATGTTAATGGAACCCTTTTGTGAACCACCCCAAAAATAATAACTACTTACTACTAACCCCACCCCACGAAAGACAGATTGATCTGTTTACTCCTTTTGCTCCCTATTTCTTTTTTCTATACTTCAAGGGGGGTTCCAGGGGGTTTCTTCTCAACAATGGCTAATAATAGCCGACTGACTGACCCACTCCTCGCTGGCCAGCTGTGGTGTCCATTGTACAGATGCCCACCTTGCAAGAAACTGAATGAACGATTTACAGGAAATGGGGTGGGTTCTGAAATCCTATTGGTTGCCGCTTTTACTTTCGGTTTTTGGGTTTCTGTTCAGATTCCGTCCAGTTTCGTGCGGTTGTTGCTTTTGCGCTCTTTTTTCTTCAAGAGGAGAACAAATATTGTAGCTGTTTCGGTCGTGTTCATTGCTTGGGTAAGACTTGTAATTTAGTTTATAAAGTTCAGAATTTTGAAGAAAGATGTATGCTAAGCGTTTTTTCTATTTTGTCTCTTCCAATTTTCTCTTTTAAGCAGTTACGCGGATCAAACATTAAAATGGTTCTAAAACTGTCCGCGCTCTGAAATACGTTCGCAAATGTATTTACTCATAATTTCTTGTGTAATATTTTCCATTTAGATTGGGATAACTTCTCCCATACCCTTAACGTAACCTAGATTTAAAGAGGAATAGATAATGTCCCCTTAGTTTAATGTTTAAATACTGACATTTGTAAGATTAATAATGAATCTAAAGATAATCTAATAATCTAAAGATAACTAACAATAAACTTGAATTTAAATCTGGCATAATAAATTTTTAAGCGAGCAAATTCACACTGAAGCATTATTTCAAATACTAAAATAGTCAGCCCAGCTTTTGTTGCAGTTTTTTTAGTGTCTATTTTTTATAGGTATCAAGACGAGCCGCTGGCTCTTATGATACCACATATTTAATTTCTCTCTTTGTTGTTTCTTTGTGTATTTGTTATTTTTGTATATTTTGATGTTCTTTGTGTGTCTCTGTATTTGTCTTTGTACAATAAATTTGAAAATTAATTTCCCTGCAAAAAAAAAAAAAAAAAAGAATGCGTTTATGTATGCTAAACGAACATGTGAAGGAATTATTTTAATTAGAAAGTATACAAAATAAAAAAAAAGTATCTTTAGAAATCTGAATAGAGCAAAGCACAAATAGATGGTTCTGGCGAGTCTTTGCCCCAACCCATGCATTTTAGTTAGAAACATATTAACAAACGAACGACGAAATTTAAATATGTTCTGTTAAACCAAGCGCATTCACATTCAAAAGACCTTTGAAGTCACGTCATTTCCAAAAACAAATTTGCATAATAACGCCTCCTTTTCCTATTACAATTTGACTAACACGCAAGTTCCTCCTTTAGTTTTCAAAATCGCACACGCAGTTTTCTCCTATTTGACCACAGATTCCTATACCCTACAGATTGTAGATATTCTCTAATAGATTTTTTAGTAATTTATCAACGTTTATATCATTGTGCTTAAACGTCGAATTAAAATATGACTGAATATTTTCAATTCTTCTGTATTATTGTTTCATTTATTGAAAGCTATTTGATATCAATAAAAAATACATTTCATAAAAAAGTTAACAAATGCTTATTTCTTAGATTTGGTGATCATTTTTATTTAGAGAAATGTTAGTTTTAGTTTAATATTTAAACTGCTTTTCATCTTCATTCTATGTTTTGAATTTATTTTGTTCATTTTATGTTTCGTGCTTATTCCGTCGTGATTGTTCAATTAAAAGTAATAACAGAGAGCAGTCGACTATTATTTTTTGTAGGATTCTGTACAATTATGTTTCTTTGATAGTTCTTTTCACTGTTACATAATGAATCTAAACGAAGATCCCGCTTCTAGAAATTTATGTTAAAACATTTTTAACAACAGTAAGATGGAATAGATACGTATTTCCTTTTCCTCTTATACTCGTATTTACGTCCATTCTCTGACATCTTTCCAAAGCAGCATCTTTCGGACCTTATATTTAATAATTAATTTCCCATTGTCTTTTCCTCCCTTGACTCGTTATTCTTTTAAAAATCCACAAATTCCACTCTAACAATGGACCGATATTTTTAAATTTCGCATTTCTTCGAAACCCTTCGCAAAAACTTCTCTCACACACATCAAAGGATTTTCCGCAACTTAAAAGTTTAGAGCCCTAACTATTGATTTTGGGGGAGCTTCGTTAAGCGCTCACAAATTGCAACGGGGCGCTCGCTGCTGGGAGCCCTTGCCAAGCCGTGTCATGGTCAAGGTCAGACGCATACACAGGTTGGGCGGGAGTTACTGCGTAGTGCATGTTTTTTTCGCCGGCCCGACGAGCTCGCTTTATCGGGCTTGTGAAAAGAAAAGCCCCGGTGTACGGGTTGGCATCTGGGACTCTCTGGATAAGGTTTTATTGGAGGAAGATAGCTTTGGTATCTGTTGTCGTGAAGTAATATTTTCGAGTGAATGAGTTAATTTAGTTGCGAAATGCCAATAAAGTGAGTCGTAAGATTGCAGTGTTATGTATCGGATTTAATCTAGATGGATTGCATAGTTGGATGAAATAAAAAAACTCTGCTCACAAAATTTTCTTCAAATATTTTCTGCAAACTATTAAGTGCCCCTAGTCGTTTGAATTTTGAAATAAAACATAATGACAGTCCAATTGTTCACCTAAATACTGTAATACCTAATGCTTCATAAGCAACAACAGTAAGAAAAAATCAATTTATTTATCATACTTGCCAACTCTCCGGATTTTGGCGGGGGACTCCGGATTTTTGCTCTCTCCTCCCACCCTCCGGATTTTCCCCGAAAATCTCCCTCTTTCTCGGTTTTCTCCCGCTTTTTTTTCGGAATATGCATAAGGAAAATGCGAAATGTGTGGAAAATAACCAAAAGATTTTTGTAATACAGAATGATCAGACGGTAAGTAATGCTGAATGCCTTTTTACAGCATTCTTATTGGAGCATAATTTACCGATCAGTGCGGAGGACCATTCCGGAGCTCTCTTCAGAAAAATGTTCCCGGACAGTGCGATTGCGAAAAAGTATGGTTGTATGGTTTTAAAACGGTTAAATTTTTATTTTGAGCACATATTATCTCTTTATAATTGGTTTGTGATGGGCTATACATCGATAAAAATTTCTCCTGATTTCTATGGAAAATCTCCGGATTTTTGACTTTCAGAGGTTGGCAAGTCTGATTTATCAAAAATTTAAATTATTAAAAAACATTTCTGCAAAATTATAAAATTATCTGCGTTCGGCATTGCGTATGTGCTTCTATATTATCCAAGTCTGATGGATGGTAGCAATTTAATTACTTTGCATCCAAAATTTGGGTTAGTGAGAAATGTGTTACATCAATTAACAAATTCAATTTAAATTGAATTTAAGAACTCTTCTCTCCCTAAATAAAAGCTGAAACTTGGAACTTGCATCAATTCATTATAAAAATATATTTGCAATTAATTCAAGGAATTGACTCTACATATTTTCATAAAAAAGTGTTAATTTATTAATTTTCAAAACATATAGCATATACTTCATGTAAAGGCTAATTCTTACAAAAGTCAAGTTACATGCTAATGCTCTTTCTAAAAAAAAATCTAGCTACTACATAACAAAGCAATCGATTCTCATTATCCGTATCATCTCATTGATTGCTTTTATGGGATAATGAAGAAAAACGTTTTCAAGCTTAACTATTACGACCTTTAACATCATTTCAGCTCTTTTTTAACGCCTCACTATCACCGGTTGCCTAGCAACAGATCGCGTCTACTTTCTACGGGGCTTTTTGTTGTTTTGGAAAAGAGAAAAACACTAGTATCCCTGTGCACATGTAGGATACAAACCAGGACAAGTGTTTTATTTTTGCTACCGTTGTTACCCTGTATATTATTAAGAGAATTGACCCAAATGTCCGCCAAAAGTAATAGCAACCTTCAGTTACGGTTAGCTGTTTTTCGTTAGGCTGAATAATATATTTGTAGGACATTCAGTGTACTAGTCTTGAAGGGTTTGCGTGGTTAAGCTCTTGACGGCTTTCTTATTGAACGGTTTTTCGACCTTTATGTTTTTGTGTTGCGTACTGTATGAGGGTAACTAATAATGGAAAGTTGATATTTTTATTGATTTAATAATGTTTATGAAGACGCAGGAGAAATTATATTTGGCAAATTATTTTGTCGAACGTCGCTATGGCGAACCGAACGTCAACCATAATTTATCTGAAACGTTAGAGATCTGTTTATTGAAGCATTACTAACTAACAAGGAGAGGATCCCAACGTGTCATCACCGATTTGGTTAATTTTTGGTGTGTAAGTAGTGCATGACTAGGACATCAATTTGTGAAAATATTAAGAAGCAACTTTCAGAAATTTTAGAGAAAATCGCGATTAAAAATTTTAACATGTACTTATAAATTTAATAAGATTCGTATCTTGCAAGCGGATCGTGGTGTAGCGGTAAGAGCTACGATTCCCAACCCAAAGGTCCCGGGATCGAGTCTCGCTGCATACCATTTTTTTAATTTTAATTTTCCACGCAATTAAGAACACTGATTTGAAATAAAGTAGTACATTTACAATTATCAATTTTAAAATATTTTTTAAATATTTTTTTTGTGGGAAAAATCAATATAACCGGATAATATGGAATCATATTTATAAATATATTATTATTATATTGTTTTGAAAAAATCTTTTCATTCCTTGTTTCTCCAAAAAATAATTAAGAAATCCTATTTTTTATGATCTTATTGTAAATGTTATATATTTACCCTAATTTTTTTTTATTTTAACTATCAAATCAGACACATACCAAACCCTTTTAGCATAACAAAATTGCGTACTTTCTTTTGGATATTTAGGGATAAATTAAGGTGAAACTTCAACTATAAAAATAATTTTTTTTTTGTTTATAAAAAAAAAATCTTTTCATTCCTTGTTTCCCAAAAAAATAATTATTAAATCCAATTTTCTATGATCCTATTGTAAATATTATATATTTACCAAAAAAAATTTTATACACAAGAAAAAATGTTTTAAAATTGATAATTATAAATGTACTTTATTTCATATCTGTGTTCTTAATTGCGAGGAAAATTAAAATTATGGTATTTAGCGAGACTCGATCCCGGGACCTTTGGGTTGGGAATCGTAGCTCTTACCGCTACACCACTATCCGCTTGCAAGGTGAGAATCTTATTAAATTTATAAGTACATGTTAAAATTTTTAATCGCGATTTTCTCCAAAATTTCTGAAAGTTGCTTCTTAATACTTTCACAAATTGATGTCCTAGTCATGCACTACTTACACACCAAAAATGAACCAAATCGGTGATGACACGTTGGGATCCTCTCCTTGTAAGTTAAATATAACCAGACATAAAATTCAAAAACTTTATGTGAGTGTTTTATTGGCAAAATTTTACGTTAAAAAGACATGAAAAACCTGATCCTTTACTCCATTAGTAATACCATCATGAAATTCGAGGACGAAGCAGCTTTCATCAGCGAGCAAATGTCCAAAAAATCTCAACACCTTAAAAACCTTATTGTTTCTGATTTTTAACTTCAGTGGGGTACCTAAAAATCCACAATTTGCAGCGCCCTTAATGTCCGAAACCTCAACTTTAAAAGACTAGATGTACCTACTGCAAAACACCAATTCACTTATAACTTAAAAATTTTACCTGTTAAATATCAATTCATGTTCTCACATCCATTCTCTTACCGCGTAGTTGCAATTAGATTTTTTAAAAGAAAGAGCCGCTCGAATTTATTTCATTCCACCTTTTGAAAGCGATGAGTGGAATGTTAAAAAGCCCCTCTGCTCACTTTGCACATTTCCCCATCCGAATAAAAGAATAGGAATAAAATCGATTTACAGATCCCGAACTCTTCCCCGCCCAGTCGTCGGGTAATTTGTATCATTAAAAATCCCATCAGCGAGGGAACTCCTACCGAAGAAAATTTCAATAATTTAGCATTCTTTCCTTCTTTTGAGGTGAACTTCCCCCTCTTTTTTATATCTAAGCCCTATTAAGAAGGTATGTTTCTTTCTTTCCTTCTTTCTCTTCCTTTAACGAAATATTTAATGATACCTCAGCCGCTCTTTTTTAAGAGCGGATTCTTTAATAGCCGCGTAATATCTTGCTCGAACAAACACAATTAAATTCTTTTTTCTCCCGAGTTCTTTATTTTGAATTAGCGTGGGTTTTGTACTTGGGAATATTTTTTTTTTGTTGAGGCGATGGAGATAGTTGTAGTCTAAAATAGTTTTTACAGAGATGTGTTGAAAATGAAAATTTTTTAATGGGAGAAGTGTATTTTTTATGCTGCTGAAGTTAGTCTGAAAAATGTGCTTTAAAAATATATTTGAATGATATTTTGTCCTGAAAAAATATGGTTGATGACAAAATTTAAATATAGTTTTTATTTATTAGTGTTTCGATTGCATTTGTTTAAAGTTTAGAATGGATATTACGGTTTTCTTTAAAACTCATATTCCTTCGTAACATCGTATGGTAAAACTAAGGAAAGAAAATCTTCTATAAGAAGTTTTAGAGTTTCGGAAATTAATATAGTGTTTTCACTAATTTTTTTCCAGCACACATTTTCTGTTGTATTCCTAAATTATCTACCTTTTTTCCATTTTACTTTATTAGTGTTTCTTCTCACTAATAACATTTTTTTTCTTGGTTTACTGTTCAATTCTGGGACATGCAATGCATTTGGTTTGAGTAACTTATTATCTTATATATTTTGACTTACGAAGTCCTACTACAAACTACATTGACTACATCGACCCTCTAACTCTGTTTCAGTAACTGCGTTCACGGTGAAAGGTATTGGGGGACCAAAGGGCAAAGGGGTTTGGAGATATATACCATGGCCACCTGTACTCCTAAGGCCATAGAAGCTCGAAATCGTGACGTGAAATAGTAGGGAAGACGTCACTCTTCATAGCTTTCTTGGACAACAGCGCAACTCCAGTCTGAAATCTTGTATACCTTGCGCTGCTGAAAAGTGCCGTCTTGTCTACTATTTCGCGTCACGATTTCGAGCTTCTATGGCCTTTTTATGAGTCTAGATGGCCATGGATATACCCTCTCGAAAGTCAGGAATTCCCCCTTTTTTTACCAAAAAAAAAAAACGATTTATGGGACCTCGTATTCCGCTCCAAAATTTATTCTAGCTACACCACTAGAATCACAAAATCTCAAGGCTTTTCTAGTAAGTAACGCAAGTGCTACTTCTCAACTGGCGACTATAAGCACCTTCTTTACTTTACATGAAAACTCCCACCGAGAGATCATCATTCATTACACCACTGCGGATAAAATTCCTCACGGCTCGTGCGGGCTCTCCAGCGGGCAGGGGGTGGCCGAGGGCACGGGTCGCACCTGCCGCACGACGCACGCGAGGCGGTCGGCTGCTCCCCAGCTGTTGTTTGTGCCCCCGTGTGCGGTACCCATACGCCTTCCCTCGACGTCATTTCTTTTTAGTTTTGTCCCGAGCTATTTCTCTCCGGCGTGTGCGTTTGGTCATCAAAAGTCGATCCATCACTTTCAGTGGATGGAAATTAGTTTTTTTTTTATAGTGGAGTTGTGCGGGTTGGAGCGGGAAGTGGATTGGTTGGTTGTTGAATAAATTGGATTGTGTTGTCGGGTTTTCTGGTTGGGGAAATGTGACTTTTCCATCCTGTGGGGCTAGAGTCGCGTATCTTTCATATCTGATAGAAGCTACGGGGTCCTTGAAAAAAATTTGTTTAAATGAAATGCTGTTATTTTTTCTCAGAATGAAATCATTGGATAGGGTCAGGATATTGTTTAAACTGTGGACACAAAGCGAGTTACTGAAATGTTTTCTCGGAAATCTTTTTGCTAACGGAATATTAATGCTTTGCTGAATCTTATGATTACCCCTACAAAAAAAATAATCTGTAAATGTTGCTTTGCTGCAATAACACCCTTGTAGCAGAGAAGCAAAATGTAGGAGTTATTGAGAGGAGTTTCAGACTCATGAGGGAGTGATTTCTATCTATGAATGGATGATTTTGTCTCCTCCATTGACTTTCATTATAAAATCGAAGAATTTGGTATCATTACCAACACCTCCATCATTAATTGATACTCTCTCAATCCTTCAAGCCTTCGTTTCTTTTATTATATCTCGGTATACAATACTAAACCCTAGTAGGAGACAAAATTGAAATACTATTAGGTATGTACAAAAGAATGTTCGATACTTAAAAGCACTGCTATAAACCACAGTATCTAGACCCAAAAATATATTATTTTGCCCTTTACTAATCAGATATTGGTTGGAAGTTAAAAGAGGGTATCGACTATCTCGATTCTCGAGGATGGTTTAATCACATTATAAAATTTACCTACTTGTATGTCAGTAAGTGTGTAATAAATATCGTTTCTGTATCTTAGTTAAATGGTGTTCTGTGCGCTTAAGTAGTCCTTTATCTTCTGTCTCATATTGTTTGTCCAATCTTAAAATTTACTTTGGTCAAGTCCTTCTTAAAATTTCCGTTTCAAAAGCCGTCACTGTTTTCCCCTTTTCATTGGATGTATAGTGGAATGGACTTAGACCACTGTGGCTCTCAATGGATCCGTCCGCGGAGGAGGTCTCGCGATACGCCGTGCCCAAGGCCTTATCTGGCGGCTCGCGTTTCTCGCCTTTATCGGTGGACGTAGGGAAACCTCTCCTGACTAGGCATTTTGCTCTCCGGCTCTTGCGGATTAATTTGTCGGTCGTTATCTCTTTATTATCAGTGGAGTGTTTCGGGAGTTGGCGAGATTAGGAATTTTGAGGAGTGGGAAAGCTGTTGCGGAGTGCGTGGAAGTTGGAAGAGGTTGGTTCGTTTGCATGTTACAATTTTAAAGACTGACTCTTAGCTGAGAAATTCGTTGTGTTAAAAGTGTCATACGTTAAATAGTTTAAGAGAAAAAGTTAGACTTGGGTATTTATTTATACCTTTTAATTTTTTTCTTACAATTTCTGGTTGGGGTTGGTTGGATCTTTCTGTGAGTTCTTATATCATTTTACTGGCCTTTTAGTTGGGAAAAAACTAACCTTTTCTATCTGTGTAAATTGAGCCTAAATATTAGATTGAACTTTAATCCAATCGAGGTTATGCAGAATGGGGTATTGGGTAAGAAATCTAGTTGATAAAATGAAATAGTCAAGCTATCTTACCGAAGTCCAAACCTTTGAAATTATTTAGAATTATAGGTTTCTGAAGTCCGGTAAGTCTTCGCCATTCATGCTTAAAATTATTTATATCCTCAACGGCTTCTCCAGCAGTTATCGACCCCAAGGCCACGAGATAACGGTCTTTTCCTTTGCAAGTCTCCGCCCTGTATGTCCTTGGACATCATCTCTCGCTGTGGGTCATCCTGCGGCGTGGGTGATATCCAATCCAAGTCTACCACAAAACCAGTAGTTCCGAAGGCCAGGAATATGGTTTCAGACCAAACTACAAAGGTTAATGGAGATTCGATATGCAGGGAAAATATGCAGTTTTTTTAAAAATAGGTGAGGTGTTTAAATGTTAGAGCAGGTTTGTCCACCAGCAGCTTACAAACTATCATTATTACAGCATTTCCCGACCTGCAGTATAAGGTGCCGTACTCTTCTGAAGTAAATGTGAGGTTAATAAAACGCGTTTGAAGTGTGATCTATCATTTCGCATAATTTTAAGAGAAAAAGAAGGATGATATCAAAAACGTGAAAAATGTTACTTGCAGATTCTCAGAAGAGACCAGAGATTTGAATAACAAAATTTCTGGTGTTGAGTTTTTCCATCGTTCTGGAAAGCCTCATTTTCAAAATACAATAGCGCTCAATGAATGAAAGTTTTCAGTTTTAGGACGGAAATCTGTCCTAGCAGTTTTCTTCGACATGTATGGTACAGAAAAAAATAACGGTTAAAGGGGGTGAAACATTTTTTCAATAAAGAGAGAGGTGTTTAATCCACTTTCCGTCCTGAAAAAATTTCTTACTTTCATTGAGATGCTTTCAACCGAGGCCATAGTCAAGAGCAGGGTTCCCACTGGTCAGGGAATACCTGAAAAACCTGGAAAAGTCAGGGAATTTTAATTTCACCTAAAAAGTAAGGGGATAGTCAGGGAAAATTGCTCATTTTGGCCGAAAACCTGAAAAATCATACAAAATACCTGGAAAATTAAAATAATTTTATGTTCGGTGTCAATTTTGGCTTTAGAAAGTGGAAAAAAATAGACCATTTATTGAAAATATATGTTCATAAGAGCAAGAAATATCTGAAAAATGCCGTAAATAGCCTGGAAAAGTCAGGGAATTGACCTAGAAAAGTCAGGGAATTGACCTGGAAAATTCAGGGAATTTTATTTATGAAATTGAGTGGGAACCCTGCAAGAGTAGCCATACAATTAATTCTGTAAGCGAAATTTACAAAAACGGAATATGTGTTGAATACAAATTGTTTTTCATTCAGAAAAATCCTAAAATTATCGTAAAACTTATATACTTGTTAACTGGTACCTATTTTATTTTTTGTTCTCGTATATTATTGTCTTTATGGCCCACGATAAAATTCAACAGTTTCTATTTGAATTCCTGTTTTTTTCGTTGGATGTTTTTAGTTCCGTGTCCCGAAATTTTCATTTCATTTGGTACTAATGTAACTGTTCACTCCTTTCTCTAAAATTGTGATGTACCGGTGTTGTATTCCTCTTTTTGAAATGGCAGTGTCATCTATCTGTGCATGCATTTCAGTGAGTGCGATCACCTTCGCAAAAGAGGCGATAAGATCCTCATCTCTCGTCGGCCTTGTGCTGATTCACTTTGTTTGCCTAGAGAGAGTGTGCGTGTGTGACAGTCGGTGCTGAGTCGGCTTTGCTTTGTCGTGTTTAAGTTCCAGACGTGCCAGGATTCTTATTCGGGAGCGACATGAAGGACCATTTTGTGAAGTAGCTATGAGAAAACGCGGGATCCAAGTCGAGATGCATAGCGAAACCACGACACTTTAGTTTCTATCCAGTGCTTTTCCCAAACTTTGAACTCCTGATGATGATTCCTGTGATTTTATTTACCTTTGAGATAAAGTAATTAATTGGCTGGAATGACCAAATTTTTCCGAATTTTTTGGTTAGAATTTCCAAAGATAGTATGGTAATATGTAAAACAGTTTATCCATGTTTTATAATTTTTTTTTCTGTTCCCCAAAATTTAGAGATTACAAAGTTGTTTCTCTCGACGCTGTATCCTCCTTTTTTAGAGCTTCATGGAACTTTTACAGACTTAATAGATATAGCCCCTCGACCAATTTCGTCCATTTTTAAAATTTATGGTCTACCTACAACTATTTTTCTTTCCCTTATTCGGTATTTTAAATACATAATACATTCACATTTAAATAAATACTTGATAGTATTTAAACAAACTCATTGTGTGGTTATCATATCAAGATACTATATTATTATAAAATTCTCGATTTTTAAAATTAAAATAGGATTTAATTTTTTCTCTGTAAACCTAAAATGCGTGTTAAGTTTTCGTTTCACTCATTCGCTACGATTCTAGTTATCATCTCCATCGACTTAATTCGCCATCCACGAGCGTTTGACTCACCCAATTAGATCTAACGCATTCTCAGGTTTCATTGATTAGTTTATTACTGCGAAGGATTTGGCTTTCGTGGTAAAAATACCAGCTTATCGTATGTGATAATCTGTTAAGTACCGCGACGAAAAGTATCTGTTTTCAGGTTTGAGGTTTTGAGTCCCTTGATGAAATCCTTCTCATCAACACGATGTCGTATCGCATTTCATTTGAAGGTTGCATAGATATTTGCAATTTATTCGATTTGTCCTCTACTTAAAAAAATTATTGGTTTTATGATCATTAGAACTACATTTGCCGCTATTTTCATATGGGGAATATTTTTTAGATAGTGTAGAAAATGGAACTTTAAAAAGAGCTGCTTGTAATTTAAAAAATCCCTTTATCCTTGATTAAATCCTCCTTAATCCTTGTAATTTAACATAAATCTCTTAGTTATTCTAAAGACAGCCTGCTTTTGTAGTGGTATTCATATAAACTAACTGAAATTGTTTTGAACTGCTTAATACAGCTTGCTTTTAAAACCGCTAATGGAGAAAGTGTCAGTTCAAAGTGATATTCCAGAACTTAAATACTGTAATATTTCTTTTCTATCAATCAGGTATAATAAAAGAATGCGAGTATATCTTAAAGCTCATTTAGACTTAACACTTTCGATCTTCATTTTAGAGAAATCATCCAAAATGACAATTTCCCTGTTCATCCCTGAGTGATTCACTCCTGTGAATCGCTAATATCCATTGAAAAGCAAAGGAGTAAATAGTAAAACTAGAATTCACACTTTTCACTTTGGATTATTCCTCTCTAAAATGAACACTAAAAGTGAAAAGTCTGTGAATGAGCCTAACTAACAATTCGCTGGAGTGAATCACTCATGCTGATGAATATTAAAAGTGAAACAGAGTAAATGAGCATTTAGATTTTGGATAATGAAGTAGATTTTTATATCCCTCCATCCCTACTTAGAACAACTTAATATCGTCTGTACTTGAAACAGTCGCCTATCTCCGCTGGCAGAGTAGCTAGCTATTAACATTTTGTGTTTGTAGCTGGGTCACAGGGAAGCGAGGGAGACAATTTTTTCACCTACAGCGTGAGAAAAGGGCGGTTTGTATTTTTAGTGCGCCGTTCTTCGTCGGGGTGCCAACTTTCGTGCAGTGTCATCACTACTCGCTCAACTCCTCCTTCGAAAGAGTGGTGAACCGCGAGAAAAGTCGTGCATCAATGTTTTAAGACAATTTTAAATTGGAATTTTAATGGGGTTGATTTCTTGTAGGCAAAGAACTACCTAGAAGCAAGCATAGTAGGATTTTTTTTATTACTTTTAATTATTTTTTATTCTTCTTTGTCATACCTCGATCCTCGATTCTAAAAATCTCAACCAAAATCTGTAAAAGGACTATAAATCTAGTGTAAAATCGATGTCTGTTAACCATTTCTTTTCCATGTTTTAAACTTAACCTTTGATTTTATCCCTAAAATAGGTAGTGTTTGGGACATCGTTGGACTTCCTTTATAGATAAATCCCTTAGAAACCATTCACAAATACAAAAATGAAACTTCAACTTCTTAGTATTTCTACTCAATATTTTTAAGTCGAATAGTTCCCATTCTTAAATTACCAAATATACTTTCTTTCGCTTTCCTCATATTTAAATCGATAAAAATATACCAGTTTACATTGTACCAGTACCAGTTTACATTGGTACATCATCCTGATACGAAGTACAACATAACTAGGCTCGACATTTAACCATCTTGTTAAAGATATTTCATGTCATTAAAGTACATAATATTCATTAGATTATGCATTATATACCTACCAATTTCAGAAACAGTTAAAAGACAGTTAAACAGTTATAAATTAAGAAAAAAAAGCGAAAATTAAAATTTCAAACAAAAAACCTGTTCTGTTTCGATTCAAGATTCACCACCGCGTAAAAAAACACCAAATTGCACCTTTTTCATGTAGCATCCTCCAGAGTGCGGGAAGAAGACCTTTCAAAAAGTGGAGAGATTATGCCCTCTAATCCCTTAAAAGGAGGGAGGAGGCCCCTCCTCATTCCCTCATCGAGCGATAATCTTCCTCATCATCCCCTTGTCGCTAGATTGCCTAATTGATGCCGAGGGCTTATGAGAGCTTCGGGGTGTCCAAATTGGCCATTGAGATCACATTAGCGTCAGTGGAGATAATTTCAAGACACTGTTGTACTTTTTTTATCATTGGGTGGATTCGCCGGATTTTTTCCTCTTCTCAATCTTGTGTTTGTTTTAATTATGTGGTGTGGAGGTAATCTTAAAACGATCTGTTCAATTCGTGGCGTCGTTGGGTGGTTTTTTTTTAAGAGGGATTTTTTTTTGTGTGTTGATTAATTTTGAGTTAGAAATGAATCGTTTGGAGAGGAGGTTTGAACCGGTATCTTCTTTTAATTAATTTCCTCGCACAGTTTGTTTTTCCCCAGTGGCATGCTTAAAGCAAGGGTGATGGAACTTTTTTTTTAATTTAATAAAACACAATTTATACGAGAAGTAATTTTATTTAATCTTCATAAGCCTTTTTCTTTCACGGCCCGTCTTCATATCGAATTCTTAACGGTGTTGTGTTGTTCAAGAGTAAACCTTGTTGTATAGGCTTTTTTGCCTTTACTAATACTTAAATGGACTAATACTTAATACAGTTTTTTGAATGCGTTAAATAAAATAAAATGGCATTACAATATTAATTTCTACTTCCCACCAATCGCCCATATAGCATTCTCTTTCATTGCTCCTGGTAACTTTAGTCAGCATTCAAGCGACTCAGGAGCTAGGCCGTCGTCTACCACTCCTAGGAGATTTTTTTGAATTTGGAATCCCCCTTACTACAAACGAACATGCATGATGCTAAGTTCTCAATCTAATGAAAATTTTTACGGAATTCACAAATTAATTTCACAGCAACATATGTTTTCCATTCTTTGATGAAGTAAAACGACACTAACAAAACTAAAATCCTTACATATATGGTTCATCTTCATAGCAATCTATAATATTTTATTCATGCTTGATAGAAGATCAAAAACATGGTTTTTATACCTAAGTTTTCTCTGCATACCAATCGTTTGCGACAACAAGGTAAAAAATAAAAAAATATAGGGGTGAAGCGGATCCTATTGCACCTCTCGGGATCCGCGGGAATCAGGATACTGGTTCCAAGTTAGCTTCCGCTGCCTCCTCGTGGCTCACCCGGAAAACCGTATGTTATACGGGCTAAATGCGGAAGCGTGCGAAACCGGAGTGCGGGGCCCTTCGCGGGCAAGTCGGCAAATGAGGCCGGCGGCGCACTCCAATTCATCGATGCTTGGTGCGCTTGCTGGGTACAGGTACGTGTTCGTATCTCCCGATGCTCTGCATGCCACGTAATGTGGCGCGGTTACTCTAGCAAGTGTACTGGGAGCCGCCGCTAGATATAGCGCTAACGGCGAACTTTGGGCCTTTTGCCTGAGTTCATCGGTGTCTTATAAACCGCTCGAAGGTCTTTAGCGGACCGGCCATATATGGCCCGAGCCAGTATCTCAGCCGTATACTGCGACCCGTAGGTAAGGATGAAGGTGTTCTGGGGTAGCTTATGCCTGCTCTTTGGCCCTGATTTCGGACTAAGACGGGGGCGCGGGAACCAAGCGCGTCCCGTGGGCGTATCCGCCTTGCCTTTTTCCGGGCAACCAATCGGCTGGTGGTTCTCCTGACGTCTCCGGTGTCTTTACCGGGTCGTCTGAGGCTGCTCAAGCGTCAGGCTTGCCTATCTCACCGGATACTTTCATTGAGTCGGCGTTTTAAGCCGGTAGCTCTCTCCTGTATTGGGGGTCCAGGTGGCCGTTAGCTCTGGGTGATGAAAACCAAATCATACTTCTATGGATACTTTAATAACACTTCGAACGCACCACGCTGGAGGCAACTCCGGCGCGGACCCGAGAGGGCCCGCCGCACCTTCGCAAGAGGTGCACCAATCTCAGAACTTTCATGACTTACTCCCGTCGCCTGTTCAAACAGGTGGGAGAAACTCATCGGCCAGAGAGGATGACTCCGAGGGCCCGGGCGGAGAGATTCGTCTCTCCGTTCAAGATCCGGAAGGATCAAAAGGGGGCAGCGGTGTCTTTACCGCCTCGATTCCGGAAGGTTTCGACGCCCAAGCTTCTTCAGAAGCATCTCGAATACCAGCGCTTGAGGTCACGAAAGTGATTCAAGCCAACCTGCGGAAAAGTCAGTCGGCTACTGCAGAGTTGCGCGAGTGTAATGGGTTTGATGCAGATATTCTTCTGATACAGGAACCTAACTTGCGCAAGGGTCGTGTAGTGGGTTTCCCGCTACCATGGCGCGTCATTCATGACGACCGAGGCGGCAACGCTGCGGTCGTGGTGAAGAATAGAAAGACGCATGTGTCATGTTTGCTGGCGAACTACCATATGGCAGTCGCTGAAATTTGGCTTGAATGCGGGAGAGTCATCGTGATATCCGTCTATTTTGGGCGGTCCGCGAAAATTGTGGAATGCTTGCGCGACATTGAATTCATACTTGTGCATCATCCCGATGCCAAGGTCGTCATTGGCGGTGATTTCAATGCTTGGCACATGATGTGGGGCCGACCGGTCAAGTCTACGCCGAGAGGTGAGAAGATCGTTGAATTCATCAATGATAGGAACCTCGCGTTGCTTAACGACCGGTCAGCCCCCCCCACATTTGTCGGCCAGCAAGGAGATAGCTGGATCGATTTGACTCTTGCTAATCGAGCATCCTTGCCACTGATCAGCGGTTGGCGCATTTTGGAAGACACGGCTAGTGACCATAACTATATTGCGTTTGAGTTAAGCTCCGCACCGAGTTCGAGCCAGATGGAAATTCTTCGATACACCCGTAATCCATTCAGATTACGGAGAGCCATTAGAAAGGCTTCAGAAGAATTACGAGTGCTCGAGAGAAGGCTCGGTTCAGTCAAAACGGAGCGAGGCCTAAACGCTGTGGTCACTAAATTGTACGCCGTGCTGCATCGTACCCTCGATGCAGACGCCATTTCGGGCAAACGAAAGTCTCATTACAAGTCTTGGTGGTGCGACGAGCTACGAGTTCTTCGTAAGGAAGTTCGCGCTCTAAGACGGAGATATAGCAAGGCGGTTGACCCTCGTGAGAGGTCAGAATACCGTATGCGCTTTAAAATGAGACGTGCAGTCTACAGACACTCCATCATGCAGCATAAGGCTAAAGCATGGGAGACATTCTGTAATTCTCTCTCCAGCACGGATCCTTGGTCTTTGCCTTTTAAGCTTGGCCGAAGGATTCGGCGGAGGACGTGTTTCAGTATGGTGAAGAAGGCGGATGGGAGTCTAACGGTGTCCAGCGAAGAAGCGGCCAGAGTAATTCTGGGCGAAATCTTCGCTGCTGAGGGCCCGGATTCGCCATATCAGAAGCGAGTACGTAAGAGAACAGACTCTTACGAAGGAGCTCTGAATGACGTTCCATTCACGGAGACTGAGGTCAATTGTGCCGTGAAGCGAGCCAAGCTAAGCAAGGCCGCAGGACCCGACCGCTTACATGCCGAGGCAGTGCGGGAAATACACCGGATAAGACCTACGCTCCTCCTTAACTTATTTAATAAGTGCCTTGCATTAGGAAAGATCCCTAAAGCTTGGAAGGAGGCCCGCGTGGTCTTGATTCCTAAGCCTAATAGGGACCCATTTGAAGTGGGTACCTACCGTCCTATTTGCCTACTGAATGCCATGGGGAAGGTTTATGACAGGTTGCTCGCTGACCGAATTCGACATGTCCTGGCGCTAGTACGGAAACCGCATGAAAACCAATTTGGCTTCGTGCGGGGGAAGTCTTGTGATCAGGCATTGTTCCAGGTCAGGGAGCGAATTCTTCTTGCTCGAAAAGAGAAGAAGGGCCTTTCAGCCACATCCCTCGACATCCATGGCGCCTTTGACAGGGCTTGGTGGCCATCCATCTTGGATGGTCTCATCTCTGCTCATTGCCCGGCGAATCTTTACGCCGCTGCCAGGGACTACCTAGTTGGTAGGACCGTCACATTCCAGTACCCGGGTGGAAACGTTAGCTTTTCACCCACCAGGGGCTGCCCGCAGGGTTCCTGTATTGGTCCCACCTTTTGGAACTTGGTGGCAGATAACTTTCTGAGGGAAGATCTGCCACGAGACTCTGAGGTCATTGCATTTGCCGATGACCTGCTGCTTTTGTCCAGCGGTTTCGCCGCTTCTCACATTGAGGAGACCGCGAATGAGGCTCTGCAGCGACTAGCTCTTTTGGCTGGTTCGTTAAAACTGAGTTTTAGTGTCACTAAAACCAAAAGTTTGTACTTTCGCATGCAGAGCCCTAAGCGCATTCACCCCCCAAACCTCTTGTTGGAGGGCGTTGCGGTCGAGCAAGTCGAAGAGCTGGACTATCTGGGCGTCAAACTTGACGGGCGTCTTAATTTTAAACGACACGTGGTTCAATGCTACGGTCGGGCACTGCAACTCTTTAACAGAGTTCGAAGTGCGGCGCCGCGATATTTTAGTCGCAACCCTCTTCTCTTGAAGAGAATCTACCTCGGGGCAATCGAGCCGATACTTTTGTATGGTATCGGAGCATGGGGCGCAAATCTGGCCAAGAAATACTTCCGTATGGACTTAGATACCGTCCAGCGGCCTTTTTTGCGTGCTATAACTCGTGCTTTTTGTTCAACCGCTACTCCTGCTCTTCAGGTTTTGGCAGGTTGCTTGCCCCTGGGTTTGAAATCCCAGGCTCGATTTGCGCGTTTTCTGACAGAGGAAATTGGCGGGGTCCACCAGGTGGGTGGTTCGACCTTTGGTTCCACGTGTGTGGAAACCCAGTCGCCGCTTGATCGGATCCACCCGGCTCAACGGGTGAGTGCATCGATCAGCTTTGACATTCCTATTGTCGGTGAAATAGATATTTACACCGACGGGAGTCGCATCGACGGAAATGTCGGTGCCGCTTTTGCGGTGTATTATTTCGGCAAGCTTATTGATAGCGTTATGCTTAAGCTTCCCTCACACGCAACCGTATTTCAAGCAGAAATGCTTGCTATCGAACGCGCCCTCCTATGGTGCTGTTCTTGCGCTGCACCGCATCGGCGACTAGTTACGGTGTACTCCGACTCTCTTTCGGTACTTCTCGCTTTGAGTAACCCGGAGTCTTGTGAGTCCCGAACTTTGAACGCAAAAGACTCTTATAGGAAATCCCTAGTAAGGGATAATGTCTCATTGAATTGGGTGAAAGCACATATTGGTTACGAGGGGAACGAATTAGCGGACCGCCTGGCGAAGGAAGCTTCCAAAGGAGGCCCAGACATACCCGAAGTGATGATGGTTGAACCACGAGCTTCGGTTCGTGGTGAAATCCGGAAGCACTTCATGGGACGTTGGCTCGATGAATGGGCCTACGATGAACGAGCACGGTGGACCTACTCGTTGTTGCCTCTCCCCGACGAGAAATTCTTGGTCGGCCATCCCGCTCAAACTCATTTTTTGAGTGGTCATGGCTGGTTCAGGAAGCACATGTCCAGAATAAAGGACTTTATTCAGGAGGAGTGCATGTGTGGCGTTACTGCTGACGCTGCTCATTTTCTCACCACTTGCCAAGTGGTCCGAGAGGAGAGGCTGGCGGTAGGTTTCGTAGAGGATGGCCCTTCGGTCCTTTGGGACCCGAGTCGTCTTAAGGCGCTTTCAGCGCTGTACCACTCCACCCGTCTTATTTGCATAAGCGGGACCAACGTTGCCGCCTGGCGGACTTGTAGCAGAGGCCGTCAGGGGCCTCGTCTGAATAACAGAACGTAAGGCGACCTCCATTTGGAGTCGCCGGGTGATAGAATGACCGAGAAATCGGGGGTTTTATCATCCACCGGGCTAAGGTGAAATATGCCCGAAGAGCTTTTTAAGCTGTAAACTGACAGGAATTGAATTCCCGGCTTCCTTGATTGGTTGTCGGAAGAACGTATGTGCGGCCAAGAAATTGGTCCGTACCATCGTTTCGAACCATGGCGCGACTAAATGAATGTGCCTTATCCCGGCTCATCTTGAGCAAGAGGGAGGTCTTCGGGCTAGGCTTGAAGAGATATGCTCATAAGTATACCGCATTCCAAGTGCCGGAACTCAGATCAGAGTTCACTCTTGAAAGCTTGCGTCTCGTACGCATACCTCCTTGGAGGTTCGAACGCCGGGGGGAGTGTTGGTGCTTTTACGGCTTCTCGCCGGTTTTACACCTCCTCCTCCTAGAGGGGCAAAGGAACTTGTTCCTGTTGTCCCACCTCGGGACGGTTGCGTTGTGGGATCCTGATCCATGTGCGTGCGGCAGCCGCCGCACGCCTGTCGGCTCTTGTTCTCGTCGAATCCGGTTTTTGTCCTATGGTGATTATAACGATTCTCGTTGATTCATCGGGCAAATTCTGTGGGTCGAACAGCTTTCGAACAGGTAAAAAATATCGAAATGACCGCGCATCAACATAACTCACGACCCAAACGAAGCCGAAATTCCGAAGAAGAGACCCCCAAACCGTCGGGGGTGGCTTCACCCGCATTCCTACATGTCTCAGGTGTGACCAGGTAACCGCTAGAAGACAAACAGCCGGCGGCTGTTTACGACGCTCTGCCTCCCTTTTTGTTTTTGCCAGCAGAAATAAAACCGGGGGCACGCCCGCCCTCTTCCTGTGTATGTCGGAAGGTTATGGCTGGGGGAGGCTCTTCCGCCCCCCCCCTCGAAATATATTTGGCTGTGTTCTTCTGGGAGTGCGTTTGTTTGGTCGGTAATTGCTTCGTTTGTAGGAGAATGGAGGCTTGTTGTGTGTAGAAAATGTATGGGTCGTTTCTTTTGTTAATTTTCTGTGAGAGGTTTGTGAGTATGAGAGAGTTCTGTGTGGAAAATGCGGTTTTGTGTTTTCCCGTGTTGTAGCGTAGAAGCTGGAGTGTAGAATTCATGATGTCATGTTTTCAGTGGCTCATGGTACCATTATTCAGGTTGTAATTCTTTCCCTTCTCCTCCGTTAAAATAACGATGAGACGGAGATCAACAAAATTAAGGATCTTTTGCAACTTGGCTTTTGCTTTCAAATTTTTCGTGTCTGTCTTGCGAAGTTCATTTTAGTTCATATTAGTTAAATACTCAAAAAGATTTAAATCAAGTACAAGTATTGTATAGATACATGCTTTGTCTTCACAAAAACCTAAAAGGTATATAAATTATTGATCAAAGAAATACTTTTCTAGTCAAATTAACGGAGGTATTTACAGATATTACCTGGAGCACCAGAGTTTTATACGCATAATTTGGAAATAGTTGAATTATTGTTTGAATAGAATATGTTCAGTTTATTAGCAATTATTGTTTTTTTGGAGTGATGAACAGTAGTCCACAGGATGTGTCTTGACAACCGTCCTATTGCTTTGTTTATTTATATATTGCCAGGTCTATTACTTTAAACATTAAAATTATTTACTGAGCTACCCTGGCATTACCCTGAGCACCGATGGTTAGTGGTAGAGTGTGCGGCTAGTAACCCAATGGTCCCCGGTTCGAAACCTGGCCACTGCTTTTCATTATTTTGCTTTAAATTAACTTGTAATTGTTCAGAACTATATTAACTCTCCACACAGTGGCTTTTTTCTCCACGATGTTTGGTTCTACCAGGAATCAGGCCGAACTGAAATCTATATCCTCATTACCAAAGTTTCAAAACATATAATTAACATCAAATCCAAATTTCCTCACGGAAGCACTCTTCCGAAGGAAGGCAGGTGTAAAATCTCGTCACTGTATTTCAAGTAAATGTTGGGCATCAATCCTCTCCAAGGCAGTTTTCCTTGTCCGGGAAACACATAATCGTTTCTCTTTCTTTTGTGCATCGTGTCTCCAGGGTACATCGTAAGTGTGTATGTTTATAGTGCGTATTGTTTGAGTTACGCCTTCGTTCGGGAAACATCTGCCTCTCTGTTCATGCCACGCATATTTATTTATTTACACGCACATTGCGTGTAGGCTCTGAGGAGCATTCTGATTGAGGTCTTTTGAGAGATGAATGAGCACCAATTAACTCCTTTTTTTTGCTAGTTCGGTGTCCTTGTGGGAGCTAAAGGATCTCTTTGTGAACAAGGATGAAGGTTGGGTTGGGAAGAACTCTGGATCTTCTTGGTTTCTTTGCTGGAAAACTTGTTGTTACTTACAGTAGTGGATAAGTCCCGAAGATAGTTTGTAAACTGAAAAGAAGGCCGTGGGTTTAATTCTTCTTCCTTGATTTTTGTTCTGTTTGGTGTGAGTTAAAAGACAGTTTTTGTATTTTGTTGGGATGTAGTCAGAAAAATAGTTAGTGCAACAAAAAAGGGCGAGGTGTTGCAAATCCAAGATGGGTAAATCAGTAGTAATTTATCGTTATTAGTTTGGTGTGTAATCTTCTTTATAATGAAAATAGTGTGTACTGCCGGTTACAAGTGAAATGATGATCAATGCAGTTAGTATTAAAAATTGCTAAAACGCTTAAAAACAGAAAATGTAATAGTAATTGCAGTAATTTTTTTTTTAATTTTATTCACATCAATCAGTTAAAGTTTATGTAACTTTAACTTATGTGATTCTAATTGTACTTTATACGCTTTTTTACCAGTTCATCGTGTTCTAAGTCTTTAAGAGAGAAAATTTTTTTTATAAGTCTGAGTCTGCCAATATGTAGTGTAATTACCAAAATTAAAAGCCTTTTATACTTTTTAAATCCCTAGCATATAACCTAAGTAAATTGTCGTACAAAGAAGTCGTGTATTCCATTCTCAATCAAATCCAATTAACCAGGAATTATAGTACCCGACTTATTGATACAAGCATCCCCTCCTGAAGTGCTCATTCCATAAGGATTAAATAGACGTCTCTTAAATAAAGGTGCTCAGGTAATTGCTTTCCTTCAATTCTACTCTGAAAAGAATATTTGCAATCCCATTCGGAAGATAAGCTTAATAGCCTGAGAACCTCTTGTAAAAGATGAGCTCGCTGCTTATCTCATGCTCAAACAAGGCGTTCTTGTTAGCGAAAATGCCTTTCCTTAATTTTATTCCTTAATCCTTCAGAGAGGAACCGGTTCCCTTCGAGTTTTCCTACCGACGAAATAAAAATTAGATATGTGTCTGGTCAGATTGAATGGAATTATTGAACTTGTGCCTTCCGGCTCTTATGCTCTTTCCAAAAAAAACATTTTTTGGTTTCTTGATTTTTATCCCCAAGGCTTTGTTCTTTGGATTGGAAGTCCTTGTAATCGTTCGGTTCGGTCAGTTAATGTCATCGTGATGAGATAATTGAGATGAAGAGTGGGAATTTGTTAGCGTTATCCTAAGAAAATTTGTATTATGTGGCACGAAAAATATCTTTTTTTGGTAGAAAAATTGGTAATTCGTATAAAATATTACGCGCGTACTTTTCAACATGTAGGTACTACAAATGTTTTTTCTTATAGCGATGGAGCGAAATTAAATTATCTCATTGGAGATAAAAAAATTGTAGTATTTTTTATAAAACTTATGTATTCCAAGTTTACTGATTTTGTATTTTTAAATTTCTGTCCATTTGAGGTAAATTTTTTTTCGTTCTACATCCTTGATGTAGATGTAATTTCATTAACATGTGTTAATCATCAGCTCCCATAACCGCATATGTTATAGGCTTCTAATCAGGCCCGTGCTGGGTACCTTCAGAGGGCGGTGGACAAAGGGTGAAAGGGCGCCGCCCAAATAATTATTTGTAAACCTATAAAGAAAAAAAATTAAAGCAATACTGCTATTTGAGATATATTTGATTGTTTTTTTTTATTTTTAATATTTGATTTTTGTGCAAAACAGTATTTTGAATCATTTTGAGCCCATTCGGATGATTACATCAAAAGAGGACTCCTCCTTGTAGGTCAGAGAATATTCAGGGAAAATCAGTTTATAATGGATTTTAAAAATTCGAGGGGGGTCTGGGGGTCCTCCCCCATAAAATTTTTGGAATTTTTACCCCTAAAAGTACTGCTTTTACACATTTTGAGACCCTTTGGGTTACACCCGGAGGAAAAAAAACAGCAAAAATATTTGTCAAAAATTTTAGGGGGGTTAAACCCCTAAAACCCCATTGGATATGGCCCTGCGTTCGATACTCCTCTCTAATGACTAAGGACGGCCCTTAGTCAAGTAACTACCTGTTTAAATAACAGCACCCTAAAAAATTAACGCCCCGCCCTTTCAATTTCAACGTATTTCACTATAGGCCCAACAAAAAATCAGTGCTGTGCCCTTGCATTTTCTAGTTTGTGCATGAAGAGGGGCGTCTAAAAGACACCGCCCAACCTTCGCAAATTCCAAGTATTAAACATAGAGCAAAATCGCCATGAAAAATCACCGCAGTAAAATTAAAGAGAAACTTTTAAAATTTCGCGGTAGCTTTAAAAGGGCGCCCTGAAAACACCTCCTAGTTTTCCACTATCAAGGTAGGTTCCCCTAGTGCAAAAAACACTGCCTTGACTTAACACTCTCAAAGGTATTGCTGTTTTGATTAAAGGCGCCCACCTCTATTAAGTAGTAGCGTACAGTCGCAACACTCAACCCGGCCGCTCGGCAATATCGACGTAATAAAACCTTGTCAGTTTCGGAATAGGAGGGCGCCAAAATTTCCAGGCTGGAGGGCGCACCGGGATATGTCCCGGTGTCCCGGCGGCCCAGCACGGGCCTGCTTCTAATTTAGCAGGAAGATCTGGCAGCAAAAATATGAGGTTGTCAGTAAATGGTGAGAAACTAAGTGTTATACGAAATAGAACAAAAATGTATTCTCCTAACCATTAATTATATGGGCATGAATATTTAAAGGTTTTTCTTGGTCTCTTAAGCTTCCTAAAGTTCAATTCCACTTCTGTTATTCAAAGATTTGTGTTATCCGAAATTTTTGGCGGATCCTTTTTGCCTTAGGTGCTTTGTACAGCTTCTATACGTGATATTTGAGTGTGTTCATTCCCTAAGTTTAAGAAATTAACTTTCTAAGGAAAAATATTTGTGTCCCCTCCCCCCAATAAAATAATACCCTCCGGCTGCATTGCATAATCCTAAACAAAGCTCTTCGCAATCACGCCGTGGACTTATCGCCGCACCAAATCGGTTCTTCCCGGGATTACTCCAAGATTCGCCACTTCAGCAAATCGGACGACAACGACGTCACGGGATCGAATCTTTCCGGGTTTTTTTTTTCATTGTTTTCCGGAGCCCTGATCATCCGCGAAGCCGCACAAGGCCCGGCTTGTGTTTGTTATTTGCGTAGAGCGAAGCCCTGGTGCATTTCCCGGAAGCTGCTATCGATACCTGGAAAAAAGACACTTGGAAGGTTGACGCTATTGCGTTTCACCTAAAAAAATATCTTGTGTTTTTGGTTTGGTGTGGACTTGAAATGTGTAGCTTTGTCGGGGAACACCATGGGTTGATCCTTGATTGATCGTGTTTAGTGCTTAAAATGCACTGGATGGAGTCACCGAAATGTTTATGTTTGGATTATTATAATGACAAAGACGTGTGCTTAGTTTGTTAGTATTAACTAGAATTAATTGGAAACACCACAATACATATTTTCGTTTGCTGTTAATGATCTTACGAAACCTTTTTGGGATGCGACAAATGCTATAACATCGACGACGAAAAGTAATAAAAAATATGGCGTGTCACACATATTTCTTTACATCTTCAAGAGTGTTGTTTCCATAATGTTCCCAAAACTGCATTATATTTTCAATCTTCCTTATTAATATTTTTGGTACTTTGAGAAACCTGATTTCGTAGGGAAAATCTCAAAGCAACGTTTCGAATGTTCTTTCCAGTAAAACCCACCTCATGTTTTCTGGGGCTTTCCAAAGCAATCGATTGAATAGTATGTTTGGCTAACCCATTTTTCCAGCTTGTCTTCTTCAAACAGAAGGTCGGAGTTGAAAAATCGATCCTTATAGCTTTTGGGCAGAGACGACTTCAGTTACTCGGCCTTCACCCAAATATCTGTCCCAATTCCTTCCCCCTGCTAAAAGGCGAATTTTTTATGCCCCCTGTCTACCCTTTACCTGCGTGAGTGCTTTTTTTATCGAATTAATTGAGATTGAGGTGGATAAAGGCATCACCTGTTGCGCCTGTTTGTTGATGGATTTCTTTTGAATGAGTTTTTGTCACGAAGGAGCTATTAGCGCAAATCTGAATCGGTACTTACGCTGGGACTACTGATTGGTTAGGTAGAAATATGGGATGAGACTTATTTTTATGAAACTATGTACGAGTTGTGTGTTTATTAAAGCCTTTCTTCTATTCACCATGAAACTATTCATTCCCTGTCATTGATACTACGAGTGTGAATCATCAGTTACTATACAGCTATGAAATTAGAAGGTACCCATTTTATACCTTATATCCATGGGAATCTTTCTACCTTCAAAAATATGGAGTAAGTGAATGCTGGTTGGTTGGTTTAATGGCCCAAGTACCTATGTAAGTGAATTTTTGAAGTATCAATCCACCATAGCCTTTTTGAAGACATAGTGCATCCAATCATATCTGACAATCCTTGAAACTTACAAATTACAAAAAAGGAAACCTTGAGTTATCATGCATAAATTACGTCCCACCTTTTATTTAACGGGGATATAAGTCATGTTACAATTTAAAATAACCCTGAATGAAGAACACAAGCTTGAAATGCGTGATATGGAAAAAGTAACAGTTTTTAAGGCTTTAAATTACAGCGATACTACAGGAAGGAACCAAAAAATTTTTGCGGCGTGAATTTTGAACAACTTTTGATCACCATACTTTCCAGGACCTGAGTAAAGTTTAGTTCCTAATTACAATATCTCTCACAAGATAACCTTTTTTGTTCAGTGACACATTTCAGTAAATAGCAACTTTCCGTGCTCAAACTCAACCACACAGCTTTTTAATTTAGAAAACGGTTCCTCTGCGTCTTGAGGAAGACAACAAGCGATAGTTTCCATGTATCGATCTGAAATTATTAAATGATCGAATGATTTATCGTCACGCACGCAAGTGTTTTTTATCCGTGTTTAGGCCCTAACCTGTCTTTATCCTCTTGATGTCTTTGGCAAGTGATATTGAAAATCGTTGCCTGGAGATTTAATATTGCTGCTGTCGCTTCTGGCGTTGTTTGGTGGCTTGGCGGTAATGCTGCTTGACACGCAAATGAAATTATGAATGCATTGGTCTGGGATTGGTTTGTTTTTCCTCTTGAATGTATCAAAGTCCGTATTTCATAAAAGTTCAATTGTTTTTAAAGCCATCATTTGCAAATGCAGAGATGGTTGATATTGAAGTTAAAAAGTTGAAGGTATTTGTCGAAAATACTATATATTTGAATACTATGCTTTGATGTGTAAAAATAACATTCCATACGATTTTTCAGGATCACTTGATTGAGAAGATTAAAATGTGTAGTCGGTAATACATACACCTTTTTATTTTTGCACAATTTTCTGATTTTCAACTATTTTGTGTGTGCTTTGATTTTCAAAATAAAAATAGTGTCGAACCATGTACTACTAATAAACGTTGCCCTGATGGTTCATAAGAATATTGTGCGGACTTTTTTTCCTTGCTTTATTATTTACAAAACCCTGAATGAACCAGTGTAGTATAATGTAATTATAAGAAAGAAAATATTTGTATAACGATTAGATCGCCATACTATTTTATTAGATTAGATTTTATAAGCCTTTTAAAACTTTGTAATGCATTAAAGATAAATGACAATTACACATTTACTCAATATAGTAATATTATCTCTCCTATTTCATAACTACCCGTACCCAGTCAATGATTCTCTTCCCCACTACATCAGTAGCTCTTGTAAAGATTCGTTCCAATTTCCATCAGAAACTCATTAATCAGTGTAAAACCTCCCCTCCTCACATGAGAACGGAACCCCCCCTAAAACCACCACTCCACATTCCCTCAGTCAACATCCCCCCCCCCAAAAAAAAAAAAAATCCCTCCCATCTGCTCAAGGGGGGATTACGCCATCACAATCATCAAACCTCCCCTGAGTTTTAATTTTAATATTTGCACCTTGTGCGACCCTGAACCCTCCGCTGGGATTTCACCCTACTGACCCCTGACCTTGGGAGGAGGGGGGGGGTTTGCAGTGAAGTGGGAATGGGGTTGCTTCCTCCTTCAATCCTTTCGGGCCTTCTGGTTTTGGGTGTCGCTTTTTTTATGCAGAGGTGTTTCGATCCCCCTTTGCTTTTTGGAGTCGCAAACAGATGTTTCAGGGGAGAACAGAAGGATGGTGTGTGGTGTGTGTGTGTTTGGGTCTATGGGAAAGGATATTGTGAGAGGGTTGTGGATTTTTTTGGGGGGCGGGAGTTGTATCTGTGTAAGTTTGGAAATGAGTTTGTTTGTTTTGTTGTTGGGGTCGTTTTTTTCATTAAGGGTCACCGTAAAGTTTTATTACAGCCAGTGCCTGGATGTAATAAAACAATTTGCGGCCGGACCACCAGCAGTTTAAAGTCTACGGTGCACCTAAATCTTGTGAGTTAAAAGGTATTAATTCCCTAAATATGCTGTCAAGAATGAGCTAAGATGTAATTTGTTATTCTCTGTATAATCAACTTGACAGTTTTAATCGAACAGTTTTTAAATTTGAGACAAGATTGTTATTGAAGAAATTGGTGAATAGTGTTAGTTAGATTTTAAAAACTGCCGGGTAATCAAATTATCTTAAGTAAGAAAGTGTGTAATGTTTATGGGTGTTGGTCTATTCTCATTATTTTGAATTGTAAGCCTTGTGTATTTTACCATATCATTGAAAAACCTGTTAGTAAATATTAATGAAATATTTATAAGTTCGTGGTTATCTTGGTAAATTTATGAAAAGTATTTAATTGTAAATTTAAAAATTCATTCAGTTTTTAGTTAATGAGAAATCAACGATGGAAACTATGTATGGAAGTGTTTTAAATTCACCCTGTAAGACTACATTTGCCATTACTACTAAATTTATATCGCAAACGATCGATAATTCCAACGAAGCATCATCAATAACTTTTTAATGAATATTCTTTGTATACTATAATGGCATATTTATGTAAACTTCACTGATATTTTTTTGGCCTTTGGATTTTTATCTTTTATTAAATTGAAGTTCTTGTTTTTAGTCAACCATCCTTTTGTAAACATACTAGTGTTGTCATGGTTAAGTTAGTTAGAAAAAATTACAAACCCTTCCAATCTAGCAATTCTTTGTATGTTTGTGTAGCAACCGGCTTAAAAACTTCTGTTTCTTGGATACAGCAAAACCTGGATGTATACGTTTTCTGAACTAAAGTTGCCCATCTAATAATGTTGCATTTACAAACTGGATTTACATAGAGATACCCGGACCTGGAAAAAGTGCCCGAACCTGCGAACCTGGTTCGGGGGAAGCCACTGTTATCTCTATAGGTGCAATACATAAGGTTCGGGCAAATTTCACATATTTTGGGGGGAAAGTCTGGGAAGGGGGAAGGGAAGCCATGAGGAAATAAAATAATTAAGTTTTGTTAAAATCAGAACAAAAGATTGGCATTGAAGAGCCATTTGTAAGTGTACCAAAACAAAGTTGAAACCCTGTGTTTTAGGGTCAAATAACCAAAAATTGTCTGGGCAATGACCCCCCAGATCCCCTTCTAGAACTATATTATTTACAACTTATTTTATATTAAGTTCATCAAAATGCAAATCCTCCCTAAAAATACACTTCCGAAATTCGGACTAGATGCACCAAAACTAGTTAAAAACCTATTTTTTTAGTCAAATTTCCAAAAATTTTGTGGGTGAGGACCCCCAGACCCCACTTTGGTACTTGGAACTTAGAAATAAAATGTGCTCTAAATGTAATACTTTATGCTACTTTTTATTTATGGAGTATTTGGCTATTTGGAATTTTAGGGGGGAAATGCGGGGGTTGGTTGGGGGAAGATATTTTTGAGAATTAGGTTCGGGGGAAGGTTACAACTTTTTCCAGGTCCGGAGATACCCACTCAAACAAACAGAAATAAGTAACTTAACTTTGAACCGTTGTTTAATTTAGTTTGCCCTCTTTTACTGTGTCGTAGTTTCCAAATGACTTATTATTCCCAAAAAGTCTAACGTGAGATTAATTTATATTAGGATAAGGACTGGAGGTGACTAAAGAATAAAGTTTTATGTGTAAAAGTGCGATATTCTTTCACCTTTTTTTACTGGTGCATTATAGAAAAATAAAAGTAAAATCAGTAGAATTCATTGACTGGACGTCTTCCACTCAAACCTATTTTAAGAAAAAACGTCATAAAAGCTTAAAATAATGCTCAAAACGTGCAAAAAAAACTCCTCCAAGGTTACCTTTTCCAGTCTAAACTTTTCACATAAATTCACCGACTCGTAATTCCATTTGCCACTGAACAAACGAAACCATGAAGACCTCTACTGACACAAATGTCGCTTGTCACTGGTTTCCTGCTTGAATATGCATCTCTTGTGCCGGGGAGGCGTTGGGATTTTAAATAACGTGATTACTCAATGTGTGTGGGTAAAATTTTCTCTAACCGTGATCCAGTGAGATAAGGCAGGAGAGAAATTAATTCTAATTTGGCCTAGGTGTGCCCTCCTTGGGCGATCATTGATGGATTTAATTAGGCTCCTGGTTTAGGCAGGCTTGCTGCTGTGTGCGTCCCAGAGCGTTTGCGAGTTATGCGATTTTGGGAGATGGTTCGGATTAAATAAATTATGTCTTTTACGGAATAGCTTATTGAAAAACAGCGTAGTGGTGAAACATATTGCGCGTGCTCTTCATGGGAAATAACCGTTGGATTGATGTAACTTGGTTGATGGAAGTTGAATTAGCGACCCCCCCCCTGGAGAAAACTGGGAATATTTATTTTTCTGTTTATAATATTTTTGTTTTTGTCATAAACATTTATTTTATATGAATTTCCACTCAAACTTTTAATCGAAAAATACATCAGTGTTTTAAGGTTAGCTTGGGTAACTTTGCCTTCGTAGGACGGCACTTTAGGTCAAATAAAACAAAACATTCAAGCTAATGATTGTGATTATCAGTTATTGATTATAATCTGCTCTTGCCAACATAGAATGTTTTACAGCCACATGGTTAACATTTTTGAATTTCGAAAGGAACAAAATACTTAAATCTAGTTTGTCTCAATAATTACAGGGACATTAAAGTAAATGTAATCGCCTGAATTTATAGTGTTTGTAATTATATTCGAGATGATAGGAATAAAGGCATAAAAGGAATTTTCTATTATGCATAGGAAATAAGTAATCAACTTTATGATTTGGATTCGATATTCTTCCGAGTTAATAATTTAATTTATTTTATGGATAAGCATTATTTCATCTCTTTATTTCTTAACTGTATCTGTAAGATCAGTTTATAAAGTGCTTTGCGTTGATTTTTAACTCGCTGATATATTTGAGCTCTGGTTTTTAATTCAACATGCAGTTTTTAATATCCTGATGTTCTCTGCCTCTGAGATCGTTTTACTTTTAATATGGGAGAAGAATGAAGTTAGGTAATGAAATATATTTCAATTTGTTCCTTCATGCAGCGCTTTTAATAGATTACATTTCGCGTAATGCGTATTTGAAACAAGAGTAGAAATTCGTCATTTTCAATTTTCGTGCTCTCCCGCTCGGAGATTCACAGCTTGTATTAACCAAAACTGAGTTAAATGCAATTTATTCTCGAATGTTATTAGTTAAACAAATGGGATTATGTTTATATAACTGGGTTCATTTTTCATATTGCTATACGCTTTGTTTAATTTTCATATTCCCTTCCTAAATGTAATTACATTTCGGAGAAGTTCAAATGTGTAACGCTGCCCACATTAATTTAAATGTGTATTTCCTAGTTTGAAGTTAAAATTTTGTTATGATTGTGATGGTATTAAAATGTATTCTAATATATCTTTTCTTTTCTTTGCAGGTAAATAACTTTTGATTACTTCTGTTGGAAATTCAATTATAAACTGTAGTGAGTACCTACTAAATATTTTCTGCGAAAAATATCTCCATTGTTTGCTTTGTGTGTTTATATCCACTTAGAAACATTTTATCCGTATTATTTATTATTGTTTGGGAGAGATGGAAATCTAATTAGAATAAAACTCTTAATTATCTTTTTAAAATCCGCTTTAATCTTGCAATGTATTTTTAGTATGGTATGGGAAATAGTGCTGCAAATACAATTTTCTTAGCTCTTTAGGCTTTTATTTAAATTTATATTCCATTTAATTTTTATTTTGAAACACCATTAATTCTAGATTGATCTAACTACTTAGAAGAAGGAAGAGGAAGATCATTTCAAACACTCGCACTTTCTTGATTAGCAAAATGGGTCGAATAATTAGGAAAAAAAATCACTTAAATTTAACAGTTGCATTTTATCGGTATCTCACTACATATTTCAGAAAGTTTGTCTATTGTTTTCACAGCTGATTTATTTAAAAAATATAAAGACAGCATACTTACTCAAACTACTAATTGCAAATTTAAGTTATGTGATTAAGTTATGATAATTTAAGTGAAGTAAGGTTTTATTTTCCGGTTTTACTACCGACAGCTTTAGAACCTTCAGTGGGTATTGTGTTTCATAATAATTCTAAAAACTTTCGAATCATAGAAAAAACTTTAGTTTTCTTCTGTCATATCTCTATTCTGAATATTTTTAACTGAAAATTAAACTACCTATGAAACTCTTCGTAATCTATTTATATGAAACTTAAATTCAGGCAAATTTGTTTTAGTTTAAGTTTAGTTTTTGTTAAGTTTAGTTTCTTTTTAGATTTTAATTGGATAAAAATCTTCCGAACAATTCAGATATGTTTCGTCTTTTGATGTTATTATAATGTATCGTTTTATCTAAATACTTGATATTGAAATTTTTAAAAGTGACTATCCTATCATTTAAGCAATTACTGAATCAAATCTTCTATGAAAATCATGTTATGAAATATATTCGAATCTAAAATCTATTTAGTCTTCAATTTTTTACATAACATCGGTACTTTTTCATAAAAAAAAGTTTTTGATCAAAATTGAATCATTTGAAAACACAGGTGCTAAATAATGGTACATCCCTGATTAAATTCTCTACAATTATAGCTTCCGTCAATATACTTATTAATCACGTAAACTAATAGCGCGACTTCTGAACTAATGAATTCGTATGAAACTCCCAAAGGGAGAATAAAGATTTCCCTACGTACAGTTTTAACTAATTTTAACATTAATTTCAGTATGTTCTCTACTCGTCTTTTCGTCGAAGCAGCGAGGAAAGCGAAAATCGCCCGGTTGCTTTTTGCCGACTGCTCACCTGAGCTTAGCGGGGAAAACCCGTTTGACCAGATTTCGCGAGACTCGCATCTCAGGTGTCTGTTGCCCCCTCCCATATCCGAATATATTAGAAGGGAGGAAAAAAATCTCTCTCTCTGCATCCCCTTGCTTCCCTCTCTCGTGTTCCGGACGCTTGTTTCAAAGTGCTTTTTCCGCCGTTCTTTTCCGATGTGGAACGTCTGGGGGCGGCCTGCTTGTTGCGATTCGTCGTTGTAGGTCTTGTTGTTACATTTTTGTAGAAGCGGTTCACAAACTATGCTTCGCGTCCCATCTCCTAGTGCTCCGAAAATTCCTAAGTGAAAAATCAATAACCTCAGATGAAAAGTGCTCCATGATGAGTATTTTAGCCTTATAAGTGCTTCGAAAAGATTGTTCAACCGTTAAAATTCTCCCTTGATAGGCTGCTGCGCGGGTTAAAATTAAAATATTTGGGAAACCCCTGGTTCACTTGGTTGATATTATCTCTTTAAAATGGAATTTTGCGTATCAGTATCGTACACCCGCATAAAACCATTTATTTCTATGTCTTTCTTAATAATTTTGTTTCTTCACACATTTTACTTTTTGAGCATTTTGTCACTTAATAGTACTTCGTTCCGAAACCGTACTGTTTTCAAACTAATTCAAAGTAAAATTTATACGGTTGGGTTCTTAATTCTTGTAAAGTGAAATTCATAGGTTTTCCCATAAATTTATAAAATATTCTTCTTTTGCATTTCTTGGAAATGTAAGTAAACCTACCATTACCCCTTCTAAGACATTTTCGTACTCCTTAAATGATAAATAGATTAAGAAAAACATACACCGTATGTTTAGATGCTCATCTAAACATACGGTGTATGTATGCTCAAGCATACCTTTTGGTTGCAGGTTTTGTATTAAAAAAGTACAGTGGGAGGGTAGTGGGTGGCAGTTTTTGCTTGCGTAATTACAAAAAGGGTATAAAACCACTGCTTACATAACTTTTGAACAGCCCTTATTCCAATTTCTTGAATTTAAATTAAATTTTACCACATCTTTCACCTCCATCAATTTCAGCTCATTAAACTTTCATGGAAAATCACAAATTTAATCATCCTGAAAACTACCACAAAGCCATCCGTCTGCCGTATTTAAATAACAATACGTCATCCACAATTCCTCCTGTAATACGAATTTCCCCTCACATCAAGATCCGACCATCGATTCACAGGCCCATTTTCCTGATAACGAATCAGCATTAATCTCGCTAACGATATCAAGCCCGTCAGACAAATCACCGGAATCTCGACCTGAATACACATCGGAGAAAAAAGTATTAAAAAAAGGCCGAAAATTAAAATTCTGCCCACAGATTTCTTTGGAGAACCTGTCCGGAGTTCTTGATGCTGACACAGTTAAAACCATGAACAATGCTGGTTAATGGTCGAGAGGAAGGGTTGTGTGGCCTCAGGTGGTTTTGATGAATTCGAAATGGAAAGAGTGAAAGTTGGAAAGGTGGAGATGGGCGCCCACGCGTTTAATGAGTAATGGCGAAATGGGTTGTTTATTCTAATTTTGTTTGCGTCTCTAATAATTAATGATTTAATCAGTGTTAATGCTTAAGTAACTGAGGTGTCTATAACGAGTTCTCCGTATTTTGCCAAAAAATTTCCTTTTAAACGTATCCCCGCGTTGATGTTGCAATTAAAAACCTGGTTATTATGCGTATTTATAAATTTTTCTAGTAAAATGCAATTTTATCGTTATGGTTTTAATAAGAGTAGAGATTTAAGGGTTTTAACTTTCCTTTCCCTACAATGGCTAATTGACAATGTTTTTATCATAGCGACTGCGTCGAATCTAATTCTGTTATACAATTTGCATTACATTTCATAGTTTTAAAACAGCTTCTCGTGTTCTCCTTTTCACTTGTCTCTGACTCTTTTAAACCGACTTACTTTTTTTTTTATCAAGGAGATTACTTTTCCTTAAACAAGGCTAAGAAATTTGAGTTTTTTTACCTTAAATTCCCACCTCTTACAATGTGGTGTCTTATTTTCATGTCAACTTAAGTCGTGTTTTATTATTTGATAGTAGTATTTGTCCTTAAGTTTAAAGGCTTCTTAAGGTTTTATTAAAACTTATGTATCTTGTCTCGTACGTAAGAGGCGTTATAATTAAGTATTAAGGACTATTTTCATGTTTTTCTTAAAAGTTGACCCTGTGTAAAAAGTTTTATAATATTATTTTCAGTTTAGTATGATATTTTTTCATCATATGAGATTGTCAAAGAAAAGTTACTACATAAAATTTTAGATACTAAGGTGGTATATTTCCTTCCTGCAAAACTGTATTGCCAAGTAAAAAACCCAATTCCTCCCGCTAAGCGAAATCGAAATTTCAGGAACTCCTGTTTCTTCCTCCAAACCAACAAGTCTGTGGATGATGGTTATTAAAACACACCTCGCGCGCTCCTCGCACACATCCTCAATTTCCCTTTCATTAAAAGCTCATTCCCGGAACTGCTACTCATTAACCAGAGCCGATAATTAAAGTGAGATGGAGGCGGCGCAACCAACACATAGAAGGAGAAGTAGTTGTTTTTCCCAACCCTTCAGAAACTCTGGTCGTTATTCAAGCACTTTCTTTTATTTTTTAAAAGCATTTGATTGTCGGATCTGTCTGTCAGCTGCAGCTTTATTAACTAGCAGCGGGGCGGTTTATAACTACTACACCGACTGCATGATTTATCAGGCTGGTTGATGTGGGTTCTCGGAACGCTGGAGAGCAATACAATGGGTTGTGGGCGGATGGAACAGGAACAAATGTCGCTGTGACATCACTTTGTTTTTTGGTTTTGGAGAAGTAGTAGTAGTGGTGGTATTGATGTCTTAAGCTGTCTTTGTGTGTCTAAATTCTTTTTTTTTTCTTTAATTTGTTTGTTAGAAGTGTCTTTCGTCGTTTTTTAAATTTTGTGTATCTAGTATCACTTCTATATTTTTTTAGCTAAATATTAAAGGTCAATCTCCGGGTTTTTGTACAGAAGGGTAGCTGAGAGTCGTACACATTTGTATTGCCTTTACTTTCAAATTGTAATATTGTTAAAGAAGTTTTTTCTTAAAGTCACACCATGAATTCTTTATTACTATCTTTTTTTTCTTCATAAAAATTACTAATTGATAAAATTCAAATTCCATTCCTTTTTGGGTGTTCAACCTCCATGGGAGAAAGCTTATAAAATCCAATCCATACAGTACGGCGCATTTTATTTCGTTCAAGGAAATTCTAATTAGACTTTTAAAATCTGAATTTTTAAAAATCGGTTAAGTTAATAAAATAATCATTTGGTTCTTGATTCATAGAAATTTGTGTTAATAGTAGGATGGTTTTACATGAGTAAATTTACTGTCTGGGAGAACTTCCCCGATTAACATGAATGACAAAACGCACGAGTTTCATTTTCTCTTCTTGGAAAAATTTATGGGAAAGAATAAGAAAGCTTGACTACCACTGCTTGTTGGATTTAATTTGTAAAGATTTGTCGTTTTGCTTGCGCAGAGTTGTCATTAAATTTCTTAGCAATTGTCTCAAGAGTAATTTATGGAGGAATAAACTCAACCATTCATTCTTTCTTGGGTTATATTGCTTTTTCCTAACAATTGCCATTTAACTGAAAAACTCGTACCTAAAATCAATGGGTATCGTAATATTATTTTAGTGAACATTTACCTCTGTAAGAATAGTTTACTGTTCTAACATATTCCAGCAGACTTTTTTTTAACATATTGCTTTGTTTAGAATTTAGAGAAATGACGGGAGTTTTTTTTTTCGTAAGGATCTTTCACAAATTTCGCCACGTGTTTAGAGGAGTAGGATGTTCAACTTTAGTGACTTCACACTTTTAAAATGTTGTTTCACTGGTGTTAATAGCCCAAAGAGACATTTCCTTCACACGTGGAATACACCTAGAAATACAAATGGTAACGCAAAACTGTTAAAATTGGCTTTATGGAAAAGTTTCAAAAGTGCGACATTAAGGCTGCGGTCAGACAGAAAATCAGTATGGTATCTGTTCAAAAAATCTGCAGTATCTGGTTATCGCGGACAATAGGAAAACCGCAATCAACCCCCTTCAATGGTCCTTCCAACAAAAGACAGCCCTCGGGGAGGAGCGAGAAGTCACTATCGGGTGTCTGCTAATTGACTGGGGGGTGACTTCGGACTCCTTCGCTATTGTTGGAGGGGTCATGAATGGGGAGATAGGGCAGATTTTTTGAAGAGATACCGCAGATTTTTTGAAGAGATACCATAGGTTTTTTGGCTGACCGTGCCCTAAGGTCTCTGAAACATGACAGCTTATGCAAATGGCTTCTAAAAAACTTGTTCCTTTTGCAAATGGCTTCTAAACTGTAATATTGATTACCAATACCGAAGTGCGATTCTCTTTCACCTTGACATTTCCTAACCTTTAGTAACTACTTTTCTCTTTTCTTTAGGGGTTGTTCGTAATCTGAACATTAGTACGATTTAGTTTCAAACTTTTTGACGGTTTGACAGTGATGTCAAGGTTGTGTTTTGTTAAATTATAATGGCGGATAGGAAGGTATCAATGAATGAAAAAGAGAGGAACGGCCAAAATTTTAAGGTGTGACAACATTTGCTCTCATCCTTCATTATCAGAAACGTCGAAATGTCCTTCAGGACATCCATTACTCTTGTTTTACAACTGTTGTGTAGTGTGTCAACACGTGTGGTAATTCGATTATACAAAGGGAAAGGACTGCTTTTTTTTATAGCGGTCGTGTTGACACTTATCTAGTCACGTTGTGAAATCCGAATGCATTGACGCGTGTACGTGTTCTTCGGCTGATATAAGTTTTATCTGTCGTCGGAAAAGGAGTTGCGGTTTATTTTGACAATGTCTACTTTTGTGAAAAAAAAAGTTGTCTTCTGGAAATCCGTATCGGCTTATCAGAGAAATTAATCAGAGAAAATTAGAGTTCCTCTGTTACTAAGCTAAATCCGTTCCAATTGCTTTGAAAGTTTGTGTCAATGTTTATAGTTCGATTTTCTTTGGAGAGAGACTTATTTTTTATCCACGACCCGCATCATGTGGCCCTTGACAAGATGACCCGCATCAAAGGTCTGGGGGCAAGACCTTTTACATGCCCCCAGGCTAAAAAATTTAATGTGTATTCAAAACATTCTCATCAGGTTTATATAAAAAGATGTTCAAAAAAGTGTTAAAAACTGTTTTTCTTTTTTCAAGAATTGGGTCTGTTTAGAAAAAATTGTGACCGTATTTCGAATAGGATTGGGAGGAGGACATGCAAGACTAGGACCTAATGTAGTACGAGGGCGTTACAAAAAGCGATTTGCTTAAATATTAACCTTCACAATATTTTCACTCAAAAAACGGACCTTTTTATGATGCTTTTCTATCTACTATTTTACTATGTTTTTCGTTATGAATTTTCCAGTATCACCAAAACAGGACAAAGGGATGCAATTTAACGCTAATTTTAAGTTCACTAATTCTGAATAAATTTTCACAATTTTACGGGCCTTCCTCAAAAAGTCTGGACAAACCCCTGAGAATTAAATTTTAAAAGGAATTTCGGTGTTGGTTGAAACTTCCCTTTAAATTAGGGGGTTCTAAAATTCAATTATATTCGTGTGGGGTGGGTTTTTGTTACATATTTCTAGTTATATCCTGTTCACATGGTTTTTTTGAAGGTCTAACTCAGAATTGTTTTGAGCATTTTCAAATCGGTTCGTGCAATAGCTATAGATTGTTTAAAAACCATTGTTTAATATTAATTTCTATTCAGCCTGCCGATTCCACTTTTAATGTCGGACGAACGTTTTATTTCCATTTTAATTTCATTCAAAACAATAATCGGGTTTGGTTCGTTAGGAACCGCCATGCCCACTTGACCACCACCTTGCCCTTTTGACCCGCTCTCCGTTTCTCGCCAACTTGGCTGCCATCGGGGGAGGTTACCGTAATTTCGTAAAGGAAAGTGATTATGCACATCTCGTTATGATGCATGCATGATTGGCCCCCGATGCACGAAGATAAGATCATCTCTCCCAAAGACGTACGTGGCCACCTCACAACAAGCCTTTTGTGGGGATGGATTTGCATATTCACCCGGCCGGTTCCTTCTGAAGAATTTATGGCTCCCGTCATGCCATTTGTTCTTTTTGATCGGGGATGTAATTTATCTGCATCCCATCCAGATGAAGTTCAGAGTTTTGTTTTCGCTTTTTGGGCTCTCTTTTAATTGGCATCCTGAGGAGTTAGTTCCTTTCGGGTTTGGGCTTTTTTGGAAGATGCAGAGTTCCGAGTTTTAATGGATCAAAGAGATGAGGAATTTGAGAGTGATGTTTTTTTTTCTTTGTCTTGTGATGAATTATTCAGGAAATTTTTTGAAATAATCTAAGGAAAGAATTTCTTATTAGTGGAGGATGAAGAGCTAGGCCTCCCCAGCGGTATTGAATTATTTAGGTTGGACGAAGTGTTAAGTACCCGTAATTGTTTATCGTCGTTTTAGAAATTTTTGGTTTCATTGCGATATATAGCCATGTCCACCTAGACTCATTAGGCCATAGAAGCTCGAAATGTGAGGCGAAATAGTAGACAAGACTTCACTTTTCAACAGCGCAAGGTACAAGATTTCAGACTGGAGATGCGCTGTTGTGTTGTCCAAAAATGCTATGAAGTCTTGACTACTATTTCACGTCACGATTTTGAGCTTCTCTGGCCTTATGAGTCCAGGTGGCCATGATATAACCCGATTAGAAACAACAATTAATGTGGAAAGGTTTGTGTACTCATTTCTTAAACATAGTAATGGAGATTGGTACCTGGTTGGTAGTTACTTTTTGAGTATTTGGAATCAAACAAACATGACTTGTTTAGGGGGTAACAAAATGTATTCGATGCTTAAAAGTATGTAAGATATATGGGATATTTTGGAACGTAAAAGTATGGATTTGGCCATCATTAATTTTTACTTTGACTTCCGTGTATGCAAAGGTACTCGATATCTAGTATCATACTAATAAAATCATCTGTAACTATCTCATCATCTGTTGCGCATATTTTCTTCCCTTTACTTGTAATCGATTGTCAGGTTTTATTCCTCTCTTATATAATCGGCTTTGATTCAAATAAGACGAGATGCACGTGATTAGATTATTTCAGCTGCTTGCTTCTTTAATAAATTCGATTTTATGAAAGATTATGCGAATGTTGAATTTTTCTCACGATGTACACAGTTCTGAAAAAGTTGTAATTTTCTGCATGTTTTTTCATTTGCGCATATCAGCTTAAAATCCCTCTCTTTTTGTTGATTTGATTCCCCGTATTGTAAACATCTACTTGTCTCTGTTAAAAGTCTTCCAGTAAGGCTTTAATTTATGTTAAAACAAAAAAAAATTATTCATCCTCATCATTAAATTAGCCTTAGGTCCTTTAAATCCTCTCTTATTTCTTTCTAACTTTGTGGGTTTAACTCTGTGTTAGTTAAGTCCAAATCCTTTGAATAAATGGTTAAATGGTTGGTTTTAATGACTGGACTTAATCAGTTAAGGTTTTATTTATTCCATTCAAAAAACGATTGCTCATGACACAAACGAATTTAGGTCGAAAACGCTGAAGTTGCGTGGATTAATTAAAAGTGTTTTGAAAACTCTCAGTTCTCTTATCTCGTGTCAATCTGAAATAAATACGCCCTGTTCCCAAAGCGTCAAAAAATTTAAAAACTCACCTCCATGTTTTTTTGTTCTCGCCCCAAAATAAGTTTGGCATGTTTCCCATTGGTGTTAAACACCTGTATCTTTTCTTTTCCTAGCTATTTCTTTTCTCAAATTTCTTCGATATAACTATGCCCTGTATTTTCGTTACTTGATCGGTGTTGATTGTTTGACATGCAAGTAAAAAGATATCCTTCACCATTTCATCTGTTTTTTGGTTTTTAGTGTTGTTAGATTATTTCTCTTGTAAACCGTTCTTTTTACCGGAGATAATAACCCAGGAAAATACAATACGTACTATAAAAATTACCGGTTTAAAATTTATATTATTAAACTATAATAATATAAATTATTATTATTATAGCTTTAAGTTAAAGGGAGTTATTAAAATATTATTTCTGATATGAATGCATTATTATCCTCCTACTATCATGCAATGATGGAATTATGTTTAATCTTTCTAGTTTTGTAAACATATCTTGGCTTGTGTATTTAAACATCATAAAACTTACCTATATTTAGGGAAAGGATAATCTTATTTACATTTATTGAACATTATTAAAATTTCTATTTAACAATTAAAAGCAAACTCAACATTAGAGCAAACAAAAGGTGATTTGTCTAATTGAAAAATTGGAAAAAAATGTTATCGTTTTCCCCATAAAAGGAAAAAACATTAAATTTACTGAAACACGTTTAACATCAATTTTACAAGAGAATTAGCAGAATAAATCTGAGTAAAAAATATTCATATTATAATAGATTATAAGCAATATTCGCTTATCGAAAGTACTACTACGAATTGCAAAAATTAAATTGAAAAAAAAACCTAAAGTAAACGAGCAACGACAATTTTAAGTTATTTTGTCAGCTTCTCCGAAACGTTCAGCACCGTTACTATCTACCTTCATTTACATGTCCATTTTCTGTTTAAAAAAAATATTGTGTAGAAGCTTTAATTGGATACTTGGGGAAGACTACATGCGAAAATTCTTTGAAAGTTATGCAAACACATACTAATACAATAATACACGTCCTAGTCAATTTTGCATACTAGGCACTTTGATACTACTAAAAATGGTTTTTTCATTTCCCTGAAGATATCCCTCAATCCAAAAGAAGGTATCATCGTCCCTCCCCAGAGAGATCCGTATCTCATGTGACACTGTGTCACCGAGATGTGGGGTGGTGTGTGCAAGAAGGCGGGTGACACTGAATCACCCATTTATCTGATTTGCCGCGCGGCGGGAGCCCTTTCATGGCTTCCTTTCCCAGTCCATCGACAATGCGCCGCACGTCAAGGTCTGGGAGCACGTACGTAATATTTTGGAATGGACACGTGGTCTTGATTCATCTTTTATTTTTCCACGAAAGGAATCGTTGTTTAGGTATGTGTGAGAGGGGATTCTGATGGTCAGGTGCTGTATCGTTGGTGAGTGAGTCCTTTGAGTTAGTCTAATTTGCTCATTAAGTCCATCCATGCATTATTTTTATACTGGCCGAATTGCAACAACCTCTATGTTTTTAATGTCTGCTAGCTTGTGCATTAATAATTTCAACGAAACCGTTTCATATTTTTGACAGTTGCGGGTTTTCATCATAAAAACTCGAATAAGAAGATGCCTTATCTATTATTTGCATTTGTAAATTGGAAAACTTAACAGTTCAACTTTTTTTTCAAAGTTAATTATTTTGGAATTTATATTGGGTCATAAAAAGTGGGCTGTCGAGCCGTATGTTGTGCAAATTCTATTGTGTTTAATTCGAGTTTTTAACCTTTCAAGATCTGATAGAATTTTTATTTAGAAGATTGTTATTTAATTTTTATTTGAAGCATAAATAATGCTAGATAATTTGTTTTGAATATAAATGTAAAGCTATGAAAAAGAAATATAGTACATAAATATAAAAGGAATGCGAGTTTATCCAGAAATCATTGGTTTTCTCAATATAAGAAAGTGCTTCATGTGGTGTTACATAGGTGGCAAAATACAGGTGTTCTTAAATTCATATCCTCAGCCAGGTCTTTCTAAATATGCCTTGTGTGAATTCTCCGACAGAAAGTCAATATTGAAGAATGATATAAAATATTTTAAGTGTCAAATTCACCTTGATGGGGAAGATTACCAAGTAATTCGCCCATAAATTATTATTAAACATCCTTATTTTAATATTTAAAACCATTTTATATGATTTTAAATATGTGATATTAAATGTGAACATTAAATATAAGTGAGTGAAAGTATACCCTCTTTCAGTTCCTATATTTTCGTTCTTAAAAAAAGTACCACAATCTCTGGGTTTTGTGAACGTTTCCCTTCATTTCCAAAAGGAAAAATGTTCAAGAAAGGAGAAAAAAAGTGAATGAGCCCTCTTCACTATTAATGAAAATCTCGTCACGCAATGTGCTGAGCCGTAAAGTCAAAAGATCTGATAACAGCTCGGTAATAAAAAGTGTACTATCCGAATCGTAAAATAATCAGAACTAATGGGATTCTTTTAGTTATCAGGTGTTAATAAATCATCAGTTTTTTCGTAATCCGTTGTTTCGAGGCATTCACTCTCTTCTCGTAGATAAATTACACTTAACACATGTTACAGGCAATTGAAAACTGTTCCGTTACAACAGAAAAGCAGTTTTTAAGTCTTTAACATCGTGTAGTATTATCTTAATGATGAAAAAAGTATAGAATACCTTGGATAAACTTTTTTTACGAGTTTTTTTGTTCAATAAGTGATGATGCTTGTAATATCATTTGTTGCTATACCGCAGAAATTGGGAAATATTGATAGTGTCATTATTATTGCTATGTGAGGAGTTAGATTCCTCGTTAGACGGCTAGTTGCATGTTTTCTTGCCTGTATTGTTCATAACATCAATATCCGATTCATCATCCATGTTTATTTTGTGAGGTAATATATCAAAGCACTTAAAATTTGACGTTGGGTTTTAATGATTTTTGTGATAAAAGTAAGGCAAATGACTCGAATTATATCTATAAATTTGTTTTCCAACTATTGTAAAAGGTGTAGCCTTATAAAAATACGACTCATCTTTTGTTAATTACATTTTGGTTATTGTTTTATGGCGCAAAAATCATGTCTGATCATATTGCGCGACTTACATTTTGAATGAACATATTATTTAGGTTCTGCAAAGATAGGTAATCTGGATTATCTGGATAGATCTTAGTTCTCCCTTTTTAGTATTAGTTTATATTTCTCTTTAGCAACACTTAAACTTACCAATTCATTAGGTTACTGAGAGGCTAACTTCAATTTATTTTTTCTTCCCCCTCGTGCCTCCTCTAGTCGTTCTTAAACTCCAGCGAACATGTTAATGAATTTAATTGTAATTCCCCTAATTAATCACTAATTTTTTTATCGTCCGATTTAAACTTAGGGTTTCAACGGTGACAGCGCCTTATGAGTCTCTTCGTCTAATGAACGCCTCTCGTATTTCTCACGAGAACACGCGCAGCAGTCAACCATTAGCACGCGGGGTAAAGAAAAAAAGTTAAGATCTTGTCGAGAACCGTCCCTTTTGTTCCTGTTGCCCCTTGAGTGGGGCTTGACACGTTTCCAAAAAGCGCGCTATTTTTGAAAGTCTGCCAAATTCGTGGAAAAACCGAACGCATCCAGTGAGAAGAAGACTTATGTGTTTGGTTAGTAGAAGAGAGGATAAAATAATGGTGGCTGTTTGTTCACGCCCACGTGATCTGCCGGCTTGTTGCTGGCCAGGGTTTCTGAAGACTTCTGATGGTTTTGACCCGACTTTTAGTTTGGTTTATGGGGTCTTTTTTTTCTTCTTTAAAATGCTCCTACCATAAAACTGGTTTCACTTGAGACAAGCGTCACTGCACTGAATTAAAGGTAAAACACAAATATTCACAATCGTACTCTTGACTGACCTGAGAATCTATAATGACCATAAAACGGGTTTCCCGAGTTTAAAAAGATACACAACACAAGTATGTTAACAATTCTACTATTGACTGAGTACTTTAATTTACTCATTTTGGATTGATTGGCTGCGTAAGATTGATGAAATTAATTATCCTATTTTGGTTTTAAAACTTGAATTGCTCAAGTTTACATACATGAGCATACTTGCCAACTATTACGGAATGTCCGTAATGGTTACGGAAATTCGGTTTGTACTACGGAATTACGGATGACGCTTAATTTTTACGGAATTCCGAAAATTTTCGAAGAAAAAATAATTTTTACGCTTTTTTCCGAACGTTTGCCTGTAAAGTTGGCATTTTTACGGCGTAGACGCGGGCAGAAAAAACAACTTGACAGACGGTTCGCGATCGCGTTTTTCTTACTTTGGGTCAATATCCTAGGCTTTAAATGCTTGTTTTTGGAGAAAGTGTTCACTTTTTGCAGTTCAAATGTGTCCAATATTTAGCTGGCCAATTAAAAAAAAATATTAGTGGAATTTCTTGTTGTTTGCAAGAAGGCAAATAGAAATTTATGGTTTGAACTGGAGAGTTCAAACAAAGAATTACAAGGTGTGTAGATAATAGGGTGTATAAAAAGTTTAAGGTTAATAATATTATTTTAGCATTATTTAAATTTTTTATAATAAATATAACTTATAAATGGACCTTAATACCCAATCAACAAACACTGAGGCACCATTACCTCTTATATTCATTTTAAAATATATTAAAAGTCATACATGTAACTTAAATTTTTGACCCCTTGGTAACTATTCAGTCAAGAAAACATTTCATTGTAGAGTAAATAATTTTAATATAGGCGAAACAACTATTAAGGATTTGGTATAATTATTTCCCCATAATATTGTCCTTGCTGCATGGAAATTTCGTTTAGATAGTTTACTTTTTGTCTTTATAGTAAAATCATTTACTGCCTTCACAAATGAATAAAAGTATAGTGTCAATTCAATTATGCTGTAGTTTAATTGTCTATTCTGTAAGTTGCCTTTTGTATGAATTTGTGTCTTGCACGATCATTTTATTTAGATATTGGGTTTCCTCTTTTTTGCCTTTTTGCCAATCACATCCCTGAAATTAAAGCATTTATGTTTGTTTTCAATTTAATTACAAATTTCTTTGATTCGTTATTCTTTTTGATACTCTAATTTCACATTTAATACCCTTTTTTACCCCTTTTATATAACTTTGAATCATTTGTTCAAATTGTACTTTTAAGGAATGAGTCGCAAAAAATATTACTGATGACAGTTTTCAAAAGTATGCATGAGAAATAATTTCCTTTTTCCTCAGCGTTTCTTGGGAGCTGGAATGTTAAAATTGCAATAACGATCATTATTTATTCTTTCTTCAAAATTTAATTGGCCATTTTTTTCTGTATAGCTAGTTTTGTTGCTTGAAAACATTTTCTTCCTGAACTGTTTTTAATGTATTAAATCTTTGTCCGTAATGCCTTTATATTATTATCCATTAATTACTTCCAGGAATAATAGAATTTTGAAACTCAATTCAATGTAACGTTTTTAATTTTAAAATATTTATGGTATGTTTTTTTATCTGCCTGTCTAATGTTAATGATAACTGTCCGAGCTAACTCCAACAGCTTTACATTGGAGTTAGCTCGTTGCTGCAAAAGCACCAAATATAAAACTTCTTCCATCAAGTATTCTTATTAAGCGTTTTGTCATGGAAGTGAATATTCTAAAAATTAATTAAATGGTTGAAACATGGCATTTTGCATGCGTGTTCATTTCAGCAATTTAGTTAAGGGGGTTTTACGTTTCATTGAAGTATAATTACCAACTTTGTCAATACAAGTCAAAATGGAAGTTCCTTTGAAGCCATTAGTTACTAGTTACTATCAAAAATACATGTTTCTACTAAGGATACTTTTTAATTACTAACCGATTTCCTTCTTTTCCATTATCTCCTTTCCAAACGCGTCGATTCATCAAAGGATTCAAAAACAACGCATTGTTCGCTCTCAATAAAAATACCATCGACATCCTCTGAGGGCAAGCAAGAATCAATCGGACCTGATAGGCTGTATCCATACACAGATAGACAATGAATGCAGGTAGTCCATTGGCTACCGAACTTTTTTTATCACACGGTATCTGTTTATAAATTAGATATTGATTGATGAGTGATTTTTTATCACCTGCATTGTTGTGTCTGGTTTAAAACTCCCGCTAAAGAGCTTCGGCATGAATAGACTCCTTGTTGGGCATTAACGTCGTCATTAAATGGGAGTTGGGCCTTTATTGTTTTTTTAATGCGGCTGCGTGATCTTGTCATGTCTGGTCTGGAGATCCGCATCGGGTTCCATTGTCCAGTTCAGGTTTGGTGGTGGCTTGATTGGGGCGATAAAACTGATTGGCTCTGCTCTCTGGAATTGTGTGGGGTTTAATGAAAATGTCATCTGGATTGAGTGGGGGTTAAACGTGTTGTCCGGACTAGGTGATGGCGATCAAGGTTGAATTGAATGGATTTATTAATGGTTCGTTATGTTATGTGGTAGTGTTTAAGGCTTCGTGTTTCTTATGTAAATGAATGTAGCTGGGAGGAGATTTCAAATGGTATTGGAGGTTAAGTATTGTTTTAAATATGCAGAACTTCGTGTGGTGAAGTTAAAATTTAGTTCTGAGGGATTGTTTCTTTCATTCCGGCATCCTGTTCGGGTTAATGGAAGTGTATCTAAATACTTAAGTTAAAAACATTTAAAGGGGAAAGAGGAATTTTAATAATTTGAAGCGTTTTAGCGTGGGATAAACTAATTACTGATTGAAGTATCAATGAATTAATACATTGATATCGTATACCTACCGTGGTAGAGAATAATATATTAACTTAACAGCTCTTTAAAACCTAAAAGAAACGTATACCAATATGAACTACGGTATATTTTGTTGTTTAAAATAAAGTAAAACTAATTATATTGAGTTTTCATACTTTTTAAAAAGGTTATTAACTTAAATATTAAATAAACAGATTAACATTACTGCAAAAGGACCAATTTTATCCCAATTCGATCGTTTTCACTTCAAACATTATTTTAATGCGCTTATACAAATTAAATTTGGCGTGTGATAAAAGATTTAGTGCAGAAGTGTCATATAAATCTTCCCCATCTTAAAAACGCTCGCAAAAAAATTATTACTTTTTCTCCTTACAAGGATGACAAAATTAGCAGTCTACCCTCAGTTTAAAAAAAAAATCCCAACTGCTCGCTCGGTTTCTCTCAGAGCGCTCTGCAAGTTGTTTTTTCCGCCTAATAAGTCCCCTCACGGAAAAGCCAGTTGTACAGGCTGCGAAACGCGGGGCTGTTACTCGGTCTGCTTCATCCTCCTGCATCCTCCACGGTCTGCTACATTGGGCCGCATCCAACTGGCTACCGCAGCTGTGACAGATTTTACACTCGGCTTCTCTTTTTCTTCGGAAGGTGGACTCGCTCCTCATCTTTAGCGACAAATAAAAGGGTGGGTGGGGCCAAATGACCCCCGAAATTTATCGGATTTGTAATGGGTTCCACTGCTCTGGTATATGGTCATTAACGCAATGCAAATAACATCAGGTGGTTTTGGGTGGACAAATTTATTAATCTTGTGTAAATTAACTCATATTAAGTAAATAGGAGTATTTTTCGAAAAAAAATTATGTTGATTCGACTCTGCAATCTAAAAAACGTAGTTTATCTGGCAGGGCTTTTACTTTACCTACTTATCCCTTTTCTAACTTTTCTTGTGTTTGTAACTTTATATGTTTAATATATTTTTACATACCTATTTCTTAACAATTTACGATTAGATATTTTAATTATATGGGCTGATAAGTTGATAAAATAACACCTGTCAGAGAAGTCAAATGTTATTCCACCTTATGAATAATTAGTATTTGCAGTTATATTAAATTTCATTAGTTAAAATTAGTTACCCATGTAATTTATAGTTTTTATTGTTAGTTATCGTATTAGCAAGGAAAACTGTAATGAACTTAATACAATTCTGTGCTAACCGCCACGCATTTAGTTCATTTCTACAACCTTCTATTTTTGCCGGTGAAATTTCCATTTGGTAATCATAATCCCAGCATTCGGTACACTTCGCGTTTCATAATAAACGAGATACACTGCGCTGCATACTAATCAAACCCTGGCACAACACAAAGCACATCAGGGGCGAGAAGAAATTACATAATGAACAAGCACGAGTTCCCCCATCCTCTTAAGAAAAAGATGCTTTCCTGAGATAACCTGCAAGGCGATTTACTAGTTTTTCTTCCATCGATTATATGTACCTCTCACCTCGAGAACGAGTTCGGAAGAGTTGTTGCCCTATGCAGAAAAAAACACAGCACAAACGATTATTGTTATTTACTCCCAACACCCCGCGCATGCGCACTCGTGCTCCCCGCATCCCCATCATCCATCTCCTCGAGATCAAAACGAAGAAGCTGCTCCCCCCTTTCCCACATCATCCCCTCTCGTTCCCCACAATAAACATTGTTATTGTTGGCGACGGCTTGGCTACACTGTTTCGGTTCGAAAGAGGCCAGGAGCGGCCAAATGTTGCAGCCCGTCTCGCCTTCGTCTGCTCTGCTCTTTCTCTTGCCGCTGATGGTCAAGGGCATATGTGTCAGGCGGTCGTTGCCAGGTTGGGGTGACGTCACACGAGCTTTTCGGCGCAGAAAGGGATGTTTTGTCCCCAACTTTCGCTTTCGCTCGCTCTGCCTGCTCTTGTGGATTTGTTTTGTGTTCGTTGTGGGGAGAGAATTGGGAATGTTTTCACGGAAATATTAGTGTAAAGTTTTAGTGTGGATATTTCTCGGAATTTACGCTTGATGAAAGGGGTGGTGAAAACTTTCTCCTTGGCGACTTGAATTCTTTGGATATATCAAAAAAGGAAGAAAAACAACTCAGGTAGTTTAATTCTAATTTTTAATTTTTATGTACCATTGTGTTGTATTGCATTTCTTATTGATGGTTAACATTAACTAACATAAACGAAACAATTCTCATGTCTGTACTTGGGCGGATTTACAGGGAGTCACCGAAAAGCAATGCCGCCCCTCCCCTCCCAACTTTTCCAAGATGTTCCATTTGGATTAATAGTAAAGGATCTTTTCCAATGCAATCAGCGCCAGCAATAAATCCTAAGTCTCTAGCGCCCTCCATGGCCTTCCTCTTAAATCTCCCCATGTGTATGTAGTTGAATTTATATAATCGGTAATTTTTTTTTGGTTGTTTAATTAGCCATCAGTTGTTGGCTTTGCTCTCACTTGGGTGTGCGAGTCTTCCGAATGGATATCTTTACGTAACGTTTTGGAAAGAATCCAAGTCTTAATGTCAGACCCATTCTAATTATTAAATATTTACCACTGAATAATAAGATCTCTTAAACTCATACATTAAAGAGACACTTATTCTAGCTAAATCCAAGACGTTAAAAATTTAATTAGGAAGTCTAGCGCTTCTCTGCTAGTATAGTGTTAATTAAATTTATTTAAATCCCAGTTAATAAGATACTTATGTAAGTATCTCTTAATCATTTTGGTACTTATGTATGTGCCTTTGGCGAGGAATCTATGTTTAAAGTTGATATATTGCTTCTGTTTTATTAAAATCTGCTATTACTGCTAAGGAGGAATTAAATTGTCATAATATCAGTTCAAAATAATATTATCTAACTCGCCAATCTATAGCACTTTTATGAAAATGTATTTTTCTTATTTTTCTCTCCTATATTATCTTCTAATTGTCTACTAATTTATATTTTATGTCTCATACTTGCGCTATTGCAAACCCTTTTACTTTGCGCATGATAATTTATAGAGGAATAACCTTGATTAATTAGCCAATAGAATAGGATATATACCCCCGAGTGGGGTATCACTCCGGAAACTCGTAGAAATTTTCCTTTTCCAGCATAGAAAACGGCTAAAACTACTCCAAATCTCTTTTACTTAACCTCCAAAAAAATTCTGACCACACACCAGTGCCTTCCAAAGCTTCCCAACCTTACAAACTTTCTGTACATAACAAACAAGCCTGACGAGGAAAAACAACAAATAATATTGATTTCTCCACCTCCGAACACTCGCATGAGTCAGTATTGCCTCCGAACAGCGAAACATGCATCCACTTCGCAAAGCGATACCATCCGATAGAATCCCCCGTCCTTCGTGTGCCTTGCACGGCCACTTCAGCGACCACTGAACCGCCTTGCCGCCTCATCCGAAGGGAAAGAACAACTCTTCTCCTCTTTCATTTGGAGGGCATTGCCAAGGACATGCTGCATGCAAAACGCATTTTAGTTTGTTCACGTAATCGAGGGCTTAACGAGGTAGAGGGAGTGCCAGAGAAAGACTACTATTAGCTTACTTAGGGTAAAGTACACAGTTTTATAACTTGAGCGGTATTTGTTATTTAACAGTTAATAACATCTTCATTCGTTAGGAAAACCACCATTAATAGAGTGTCTTTTTTTATTTATTTATTCATTTACATATATACAGGACCAACAACAAATGAAGAGAAAAAAATAATTGTACACTTCGGGGATTTACATCCCTTACAAGTGCGTTATGAATCTGTTTACTTAATACAAATAATGAAGAAAAACAAGGAAAAAATACAAGATACATAGAAAATAATTAATTACAAGAAAATAAAATATAAAATAAATAATTACAATTTATAAGGACTGGCAAAGGTGTCGATTGCAATATAAATATAAATATAGGCCCGAAGTAGAAAAAAAACATATTGACAATATTGAAGCAGTCCAATGAATTATAAATAGAGCATTTGTATTAAATTATATGAAAAGCAATAAGTTTAAAGAGTAACTAAAATTTCTGAATTAAATAAAAAATGCTTAAGTTTTTTTTTTTAATAAAGTAATTTTAGGTATTATATTTGAACATCAATTGGCAAACTATTGTAGTGTTTGGGTGCTAAGTAGAAAAAACATTTGTGAAAAATATCTTTGTTTGATTTACAGTAAATCATACCAGGGCGTCTAAGATTAACAGTTAGTCTTATTTTCTAAATTGGGCACGTTTGAAAAATATTTGTATAATAAACTATACCATTATAATAGTAACATCAGTATTCTCAATGTTGATATCATAAATTCTATTTCAACCAGAAACTCAGGTCTTAAGAAAATTAAGTTAAGATTTTCTTTTTATTTATTCTTAATTAATCTGCAACTATCATTTACTGTAATGATATGTACTATCAAGCGCTGGGTTTGCTATCAAACATTGTTATTTGTTCGATACCTAAATTTAAATACATTAATTGGAAAGGTTTTTTTAATTTGACCAGTTCTCTAAATTTCTCAATGGTACCTAAAGAGATTTCATTAATTAAATTTATTAAATTAATAATATTTTTAAAAACATCATTTAAAACAATAAATATGAAAGTGAATGGAATACTTTCTTTATGTTTTGCATTTTCATAACGTTTTTAAGTAACTAAATATATTAGTAAAAAGTATAAGTTAAAAAAGTATTAGTGAAGTTATAAGGAAAAAAGCAGAAGAAAATTATATTAACTGTACGTTTTTTAAGTGCAATTCGTTGTTTTGAGAAAGTTATCTTGTCTAGAAAATATCATCTTGTGATAGTATACCACAAAAAGAATTCTCAAATTTTCGTCCAGCCAAGACGTCGCTCTTTCGTGCTCCACTTGTTTATAAATTTGCGTGGGTTTCGTTGTTAGCGTTGCTTTGAATTTTTAACGAGGAAGAACGAATTTTAATTACATTTTTTCAAGTACCGGACGTTTGTATCCCTTAACATCGTCGTTCTGCCAGTACGTGTGGGTTTCTCAAATATCAGCCTGTCATCCTCTGTTAAAATAATCATCAGAGTAATTTAGATTCAAATCTTTTATAGCTAGACTAACTATTCAAGTGAAGTGTTTTTCTTGCGAAACGTTCTGGGAACGAACCACTTGCGATGTTGATGCGTTTTGTGTCCTTCCTTTTATTAGTGAAATGCATGATGGAAGTATAGAAGATAGGGACTCTTTCTTAGGGGAAAACGGTCAAAAATTTCCTATCACTTTCTTCATCAATTTAGAATCTTGTCCTGCCATTGGTTCTTAGTGCCATGACTTAGTAGTTACGTCATCATTTGCAGGGAATGTAATGGGAAATTTCGACCAGTCGCGACGGTCGCATCGCTGCTTGTAAAACCACCCGTATTCAATCTAGTTTTACAAGACAGAATATAATATGAGGTTTATTTCTGTATCGAAAGGTGTAGGTTCTGTATGACATTGTGTTCAATACCTTATGATAATTTAAAGAGAAATAAAAAATGAACGTTTCGGGAGCTCTATTTCTATAATGATATCAAATGCTCTTAGCTTTTTCTTGAAAGTAAAGATATAATTGGTAATGCTTCACTGATTTGGCTTTTAATATTTTTCTCTACATTACATACAATGTTTTCTCAGTAGCTTTTGTGGGGAATCGTACAGGTATTTATTTGTAAAGGCTGGAAAGTTGACAAACTTCATTCTTGTGTCCACCATAAAGAGTAGTGATGATGAAAAACAGAGTACTTCAAGGTATCCGATCATAATCTGAATTCTATTTAACTATTTGATACCTAAATTTTTTCCATACTAGACCTTCACATACTGTATAGAATGAAAGATGGCAAATCGAAGAGTGGCGATGGCAGAAACTTTTTAGTGTTCCATTATCGTCCACTTTAATCCTTAAATAGATAACGTCGAGGGACCAAACCAAATAATACCTATAATCAGTTTTGCCCATTCATTTCACTTATGTCTAAGAATGTCATACGAGGCTTGTTCAAAATCTAGTCTAGTACCAACTTGCACACGAGATGCTTAGCAAACTTAACTACATGCTTACCGTTATCTGTGATCACCACGCCTAAAACGCCAGACTTTTTAAGTTTCTGAGGGATGCTTCACACCATGTCAGAGCTCTGCCAATCTGAATTCCCAAAACATAGATTTGTCGAAAACTATGCAATTTTTTTTAGTAACTGCAGAAACTGGACTTGGATTCCGTTTTCTCGTAACTAGGGAAATGATCATTGACGTTTTTGGCATGGTGGTAACGATATGGTACTACATTCTGAAGTAAAATCTCTACCGATTTGACAGCGGGCGATGAAATTTTACTTTCCCATACACGACTTTCACATCTTTCCTGATGAATTCCATTAGCCTCGGGCACTCCATCATCTTCTGCTCCTAGTGGCATATTGGGATGTTCTGTTCTGGTAGGCTGGCCAGGAGGTACGCTGATGCTGTTGCCGTTTCGTCCCGACTGACCTTGAAAGTGAAATGGGTCGTCCCGCGCTCTCCGCATGACCAAGAAACTGTTACGTAACCACGTGGCGTAACTCCTTTTACCTGTTCACGCGAGACTCACGTGACTGAATATATATTATTTTATTTACGTTGGGGCATCCCGGGACGAACACGTGGATGGGCATGCCAAGGTGACTTTTGTCAGTGACGAAGTTCTTCTTTTATCTTTGTGGCTGGGAATGGTATAGGAAGGTTACGTGAGAATGTTTTGAAAAATGAGATACGCGACAGGCTTGACTAGGATTTATTAGATCAGGGAAGAGGAGGCGTTCTTTGTTATTTATGATAGTTAGGTATTCTGTATTATAACTTTCACCTTCATTAGGAACTCTCGTAATAAAGTACCTTCTTAGAGAACAATTGTTTCTTCTGTTTGTTCAAAATTTGCCTTCTATTTTGTTTTTGGTAAAACTCAACATTTGATAATGCACTCTTAACTTTTACTATGTAAATGGGATATTTTTCCTGCTGGAAGCCTATATATGACCCATAAACCGTTATTTACACATTCTTATAATTACTGCCCGAATTCCTACGATTAGTACAGTTTTTTTTAAACTGAAATCAATAATTTTACTTAGAAATTTAAATTCTAAAGCAATTTGTTGATAGTTTTTATTTCTATAAAGTTTAAACAGCCTAAACTTTATGAGATGGTGGGTAACCTGTTTCTTAGTTGGTCGAAAAAGACTTCTGTAGAATAGAATAGAATAAATAGTTGCTTTTTTATAAACCTCAGTAGTATTTCTTGCATGTCTAACTCAACCAACCAACTCATTAATGATTAAAAGATGTCTTTATTCGTTTCTGTCGAGCGAAGAAAACTAATATATTTCAGGAAATTCCAATTTGAATTTCTGCCACTCAACTGCCCGACATCGATCCCGAAACATGTGGGCCGTGAAGAGCATTCTGAGCACATCTCTCTTTCAGAATGGAGTGCACTGTTTTGCGGTCACGAATCGCCAGCTGAAGAACACTTTCCACATTCCGTGACTGAGAATTAAAACGAGATAATGAATATTTATGACGTGCCCTGCTCCATACCGTATATGGAAGGTATTATTTAACGCCGCCCGCCCGACTTGTGTGCCCTTTCGATTTCGAAATAGTAACGCCTCGCCTCTTTTTACGCTGTTTACAAAGAGGGAAGAAATGGATTCTTTTGTTGGTTGACTGACCCCTAATCTCAACTCAACACAGTTTCTGAATTAAAAGAAGCTTGAATTAATCAATTGTATTCCATTTGTAGAGGTCAGATATTGTTGTTGGTTCTTTTTATGTTATTACTTTTTTGTATGAAAGAATCCAGAAATGACGAATAACATTACACGTTATGGGTTAACTTTTCCTTTGGAATTCTGAACCCCTTCCACGGGTTAAAGAACCTCTTAATGTTTGTCTATGTCTATCTCTAGTCTCCGTCTTTGAAATGTGTGTTCTTGAAGTCATATGGACAAAACAAGTAAAGAGTGAATTTAAATTAATGTGTTTTTTTTTCTGTATGTAAAATATATTATTTGTATACCTAATAAAATAAATTTGAAAAAAGGTTATATAGAATTAAAAAGAACTACTTTTGTTGAAAATTAAAAATTTTGCTCTTATAAATTAATATTTGCTATATAAGAAATTGATATATGATATTATTGATATCTTATTTTAATATCCTTTTTCATAAGCTAGATTTTTTGACGTACAACTTTTTTTGATAGAAAAATCCTGGAATTTTTTTAAAAAAACTGAACTGAAAACTTAACTGAACTCGAACGGTTTAATAACTTGTTTGCCTTGGTTTTATGGAAAGTAAAGGTTTCTTTTCCATATTGCTTTAGAAAAGAAGGTATAATCGAAAAGGTTTCTTTCCCTAAAAAGAAAAGAAAGCCGTGCGGTTGCAAATTATTCAGCTTCTTTAAAAGACAGCTCTTAATCAATTTTCTTTCTTTATCCATCCATCCTTAATACTTAACAATAATTTACCTTATCCACTCAGACGAGAAACTTTCTTGTAGCGGAATTAATTTGAATAACAAGTTTCAGACTTTAAAAAGGTATTTTGTTTGAAGTTGATACTTTTTTTATGCAATGGTGCTTGAGAGATTCTAAGTAAGTCGTTAGAAGGAATTATTTTCTTAGTTATTTTACCTTGTCTGAGAAGAAGTATGCAGACTTTAAATTGCATTTTTAAGCACGGGATACTTTTTAAAAGGGAATTTAGGCAGCTTTGAGTAGAGTACTACGTGCTTCGGTTTCCTTAATTAGTCTTAATTGTCTTACGTTACTTTTAAATTTCAAAATAATACTTTTATATCTTCACTGCTTGAATTTACTTCAATTAAAGCACATTTTATCTGTTCAAATTATTTTCTAATGAGATTTAAAATGCACTTGTTTTAGGTAGCTTAGTAAATATCGGGATGACTTTCGGGAAAAACATATTGATTATTTCTCTCAATACTATTCAAAATCTCTCATTGCTGGAACTAATTTGAATTTAAACACATTTTATCTGTTCAAATGGTTTTCTATATGAGAATTTTCAAATGCATTGGCAGGGTTGCAACTGGCGACTAAAATGCAACTAAAAGCGACTATTTTAAAGGGCTTGCCAACTATGCATACTATTTTCATGAAAAAGTGCCCAAATGCGACTAATTTAGGCGTTTCTGCAACTATTTCTTAAATTTAGCGACTATTTTCCTGATGGGGGGCACAACCTGCAGCCCGCGAACCATCAATGTGCGGCCCGCGAACTGATTTGGATTTTTTCAAATAATCCCTACTTTTGATAATCTTATCTTTCCAGATTATTTCCAAGAAAAAAAAACTAGTTATCGCGGAAAAAGTCGGAAAAACGCAATTTTTCGCGTAAGTTTCGTTTTGCGTGCGGAGTTCCGTTCCTCTCGCGATTTCTTTCTCGATCGGCCGCGGGCGCCAAGTTGAAGTCGGCTTCTTCTTGAGTTGCTATTGCGATGTAGAAAAACGTGGTCAGAACCCAACAAGTCCGGTGTTCAGGATCACATTCTCCGGAAAAGTCGAAAAATAGCAATTTTTTGCGAAAGTTCCGTTTTTTCCGCGCCTAGTTGAAGTTGACTTCTTGTTTTACAGGGGCCATGCCCCCCCCCCAAAAAAAAAAATCTGACTAGGTGTTCAAAACAAGTAAAAACCCTGTGTTTAGGGTCAAATTTCCAAAATTTTTCTGAGGGTTGTTTAGGGTCCCCCAGACCCCCTTTTGTATTTGGAACTCTATTATTCACAACTTTTTTCTTTATATTAATTTTATCAAAATGCAAATCTTACCTAAAAATGTATGTCCAAAATTTGGACTAGGTGTATCAAAACTAGTTAATACCCTGTTTTTCAGTCAAATTTCCAAAAGTTTTTAGGGGAAGACCCCTAGACCACCCCCTTTGGTAGAACATAATTTAACATTGAATATATTGGTGGGATGTAGTTTGTATTTTAAAGATATTAAAATTTCTGTTGCTTCTTTTTTGTTGCTACTAGATTATAACAATAATTTGTTTCTTACACAAACATTCTTTAGTATTTTTAAAGATTTGATCATTGCTTTATATTTTAAAAATTGTTTATTTTTTTTTTAACTATTCACAATATTATTCATCCTTAGGAAACTTAACCATTAAGAAACTTTTATTTAAATGTTTTGATTAATTATTTTTCTGAAACATATACTTAGTTTTTTAACAGCAATACGTAATCTGATATTAGCTCTATTATAATTTTTACTGTAACTTCTTTTGCGGCCCTCCATGTCTCAATCAACAATGAGAGTGGCCCTCCTCCCAAAAAGGTTGTGCATCCTCCCCTTAATCACGAGTTCAGTGTTCATTTTGCCCGTTTCGGTGCTAACCTACGTGTGTCTGCTCGTGAATTTATCCATTCATTTGCTATTTTGTAAATTTTAGGTAACTATTTTTGCTACTATTTTGTTGACTTCAGGCAACTATTTTTGCTACTATTTTGTTAATTTTAGGCAACTAAAACAACTATTTTGGTCTTTAAAATCAGTGGCAACCCTGCATTGGTTTTAGGTAGCTTAGAAAATATCAGGGACTTTTGGAAAAATTATATATTGGTTAATTCTCTCAAAACTATTTGAAATATCTACTTCTTTCTCTTCTTTTCACAATCTCCCCCCCCACATTCTGTCTCCTTTTCATATTCCCAAAGACTCGGGGTGGCTTAAACTAGCTTAAACCACTAATTTTTCCGGTTTATCCAAAGTATTTTGTGTTTCAAATCCTTCAGGAAATCTCTTTGAACCAGGCAAGGCAGGTTGTGTAAACTGTTCAACTGAATCACTACCTATCAAATATCTCTTTAGCATCGAATCAGAAGAGATCAAAACGCACGACCGCTCGCTTTCATTTAATGGCAAAGAGTGACATAATTACCCGACAAGTACCTCTAAAACCAACACTAAACGCCCATTCCGATCGTGACAATCGCTATCACGAAAATTATTATCGTGACTCGCCCGTTAATATGCAACCACCAACAACAACAGTGCACGGCAAACGTCCCTCGCGTTTTCCAATCCAACAACCAGGTTGATTTTCTGTAACATCGTAACCTTTGGGCAACCTGCTAAGTGCATGATTGGACCGCGCGGCTCTTGATGGGGCCCCGTCACGATATCGTTGTTGGATTGCCGGGTTTTCTTCTTCTTTTGGTTGGATTCGTTCGTTTTTTTTCTTCTATTTGTATTGTTCTTCCTCATTATGATCATTGGTTCCGTGTGTTTATGCTAGAGGATCGGTTTATTTACCGGGTTGAACGATCTGTGTGATTAGGGTAGTTACTTTGGTGACTAGATGGATGCGCATTAGGGGTTCGATATAAGTAATTTTGTTAAATTGAAAAGATGTGTTTAGTCAGGGAAGATGGTTTGGTGGCATATAGTAGAAACGTACCGTTGTGTTTTGGGAAGACTATACAAGAACTGGTAGAAAAAGGAACAAGTCCAAAAAAATGACAAATTTACTTTTTGTGCTCAAAAAATCTCCAAGCTTTGCTCTTCTACATGAGTGGAAAGAGGGGAAAATAACTACCCCTATACGGAGATATAGCCCCTTGAAGTTGCGAAATCAATGTCCATTCATTGTATTTTTTCAGTTTAGTTGGAATTAAAATTAATTTGTCTTTCTGTTCTTATTCTTTGTGCTGCAAACTAAGCCAAAATAAAATTAAAAAGTGCTTTTTAATTTTTTTTTATCAAGGGAATGTTTGACTCCATTCATATTGACTTACTTCATTGATACTGCCTTAATGACTCAGTTTCAAATTAATTTTGAATTTTATTTGTCTTGGTCTGTCTATTTCTCACTTTTGTGCTGTGAACTAAGCAGTAATATAATTTACACGATGAATTTAAGAGGTTTATTAAGAGTTTTCTTCACAAGGAAGTCCATCAACGTTTTTCAACTGTAAAATACTTTTGAATGCACTTATATTTTTTCCGTAGCCTGCCCTTTTTTCGAAATAAGTTACTGAATCTCCAGTAAAAATTTGGTGGTTATACAACAAAAATTCCATTATTTATACAGCTTTTTTCGATTTTCTCAAAACTTGGTTTATGGACTTATTCCCTTCTTCTAACGGACGATTAAATTCTAAAAGCCTTTTTTTAAGTGTAACCGACCCCCTCCCCAAATAACTTGAAACTCTTTCGGCTTGCTAATATTTACTAAATGGGCTTTACAAGTCCTCCGTTTCTGTAAAATTAAGTTTGTAGATTAAGAGACATAACAACAAGCGGATTCTGAGAAGAATCTATTTGCCCACTCAGAGTTGGTGGGCAAATAATAAGGGTGGCTGTAATAAAAAGGGGTCTTCTTTAGAAGAACTTAAGAGATTTTCTATTGTACTTTGGTATCAAAGCTGCTTAAAAATGTCCAAAAAATTTATATAAAAAGTATTAAGATTGGGATCAGTAAGGTGTCAATTTAAATGTTTTCCCCTCGTTCTTCGTTTTTCGTCTCTCATTTCGTTTGCGAGTTAAAGTAGCGTATTTAAATTTTATTACAATTTGGCGAATGAGTAGGAATTAAGCAGTAAGGACCAAGGCCCATGAAGAAATTATTGACGTTGAACGCACATAACATAATCCAGTTTTCTTCTAGATTCCTTTCCTATTTTTTATTATTTAAACCTTATTTTTAGATTTAGTAGCAAATAGTAGAGTTAATCTGCAAAACGGAGATTATTTTATTGCCTAATTTCTTCGAGTACTTCTTTATGATATATGAATTCGAAATTTGAATACAGTTTGATGTAAGACAATTTCAATAAATATACTAGCTTAACTACTACCTTGCCTGAAAATACTTTATTACAACACATCCAATGATCTCTCTTTAAATAAAAAAGAAAGAATATTTTTAGAGATAATGAAAATTACCGATTTTAAAAAAGGTTAAATTCCCATTCCTTTTTAAAAAGATCTGTAAATTGTGATAAATTCGCTCATTGTGATGTTGATTTATGCTAAACGTTGGGCGGGGTAATTTTTTTCGTCACTTTTGGCAGTTCAATTAATAATTAGCTTTTCCATTTGTCCTTAATAAAGGACATTCCAACACCCCGCGTTGCGCATACGACACTAATCAAGTGGTATTTTTTTCTTAGCGCAATTATCTTTCGCCGTAGTTGCATTCGTTCTTGTTTGGTCATGTTGTGCTTAAGAAGTGTCACAAATAAAAAAACAGATTCATAAAACTAATTAAATATGTTAAAAGAGGGTTTGTTCTACTTAATTTAAAAGCTTTTGATAGTAGAAAGCGAGAGAGTTGTATTTATTTGATGAAAAATGGCGATTTCTCACGAATGGTGAGTTCTAACATTTGAAATTTAGGGCAGTCAACAAAGAGTGCTTTATCATTTCTGACGTGGAGAAAGATGTATTTCGTGAATTACGCTAAAAAAGATTTGAGGAAGTTTTAAAATCATTTTACTTAATAAATTCTTTTTAGTGTAGAGGGGATTATTTCAATTACATAATTGGATTTAGTGAAGGCATTGTATGAACCTTGTGATTTTCTTTTTTCCGTTCAATTTAAAATATTTTTTCAAGTTAATTCATTTTCCTAGTTAATACTAAACGTTTATTTAAACTGATTCCAAATGTACTAACTTCAAAGGATCAATTCTTTTACGGGCTAACGGATTGGGGAGAAAATCAAAAATGCAGGTGGGAATTTCGTGTGTAGCTTAAAACTACTAGAACTAGATAATTCTTCAGTTCAGAGGTTGCCTTTGTGATATTGCAAAAAGGATGCCAAAGGGCAAGCATCGTTTTGCATGCATTATTAAAGCCAGTAATTTTTTAATAATACTTTAAATCTGGAAAACAGACCCCCTTAATTTGACTTCTACTCCAAGCCTCTACGTCTTTTCCTTGTTCGAAGTTTATTGGAGTTAAGTTATTTATTATGAAGTTATTTTATTAAACTGCTATCCGAACTTTTTACTGACACTTTATTCATGAAAAAAAAAGTTCAAATTGTTGTCGAAAACATTTATATAAATAGGGATTCTGCAAAGCTCTAGCATCCACCTGGATTTGCCACTTCTCAGTGTTAGTTCAAACTGAATAGGTATACTTGATCCGGTTTAACCGCTAAAATACGGTTCACTTTTGATTTTAGATAGTTAGATCAAATCGACCATGAGTAGGGTCGATAGATGATTCTCACTGTCTAGCTAGATATTTTCTATTACCCCATTGCGTTTTCACCATCATGAATCGATCAAAAAAAGATTTTCTGTCCAGAAATAAGTAATTTTCCATAAATTTTCTGTTTGTCCGTTTCATATGGTCAACTTGCTGCCACGCCCTGCGGATCGCAAATCATGTGACCGCGTAATAACCCAAAGCCTATTAATGCTGCCCAAATAAACTTGTCACTTCTTTAATCTTAATGCCTCCTAACAAAGATATGATGCGGCATTATCTTAATCATGCAACGACCCACCGTTTCCAAGAAGCGCCTGTGATGTCAAAATTCTTAATTTACGTTATCGGATGTTTTATTTGAACTCGCGCTTATTGTAAATAAACTTACTCACTGGTACTTATCTTAAGTGTATTCTTCATAGAAGCTGGGATAAGATGAAGCAGATTCGGTAGCTCAGATTTCTTATCCCCCGACTCCCTACCGGGGATTTTTAGGTCAAATACATATGCAAGAAGGGTTCTGTCAGAAAAGTCGCCCTTTCCTGCCTCCGTGCTGTGCGATTCTCGAGCTTTGGGTTTCGGAGAATTAGTTTATTTGGTTGTTGAGTGGAATTTGTTAACCTCTGCTGACCCGTTTCCGTTTCCTAATCCCATTTATAGAGTTACCTACTCATTGTGTCGGTTTAGAGTTAACTGGTTTGGATTTTTTCAAAGATTTCAAGTTACAGTTCCCTGGGAGTAACCAAGTGTTTTAAGTATTGTGAGGCGTGTGTTTGTTCAGTCTTTAAGAAAATGTCAGTTCCGCCAGCGTTTGTATTACTCAGAATCTCTCACTTGATCACGTTGTTAAATTGCTCAAAACGATAAATCTGAAATTTTTGATTCCCAGGGAATAATTGCAAAACACTTTAAGAACGTACTTTGGCCAAAATAAAACCAGATAATCTGTGGGAAATCAGTAAAGATCAGGTGACTCCCAGTTCAATTTCATGGCCATTGCTCCCATGGTATTTACTTAAAAGTAACAATATTTGATTAACAGTTTTAAGTTTAGCTGTTGCAAACAAATGCTTGAACTGGTGCAACATCCCTAAATTAGCAATGTTATATCCTAAAAAGGATAGGATGGGAACACATTCCATTTGTGATCAATATTAGAAACTAATTTTTAATTAAAACTAATTATCAATTGTTATACGATTCATTGTATATCCTGAATGCTTTTACAATAAGACAAACTAACCAAAAACCAAACAGATCCTTGTTCCAAACTCTCGTTTACTCTCTTACTATCTTTCCTTATTAATCATATTGAAGAAACTCACCGAATCGCCCATTGCAAACTTTAAAAAGAAAAAAACCCACCGACTGTCTGATGTCGTTTTAATGATTATTTCCTTGACCAATGCCTTGCGGTATGAATCAATCAGACTTGTCCTACTACTGCATTCTCGCTATTATGAATGGCTGGAAAACCTTGGTCTCGGTAATGTAAAAAAATAAGAAACGAAAGCGTAATTAAAAGATCTGTATGCCTTCAGGGTTTTCATTCGATTGCTTATAACTTGCATCATAGATGCTAAATTCTGTTTATAATAATGTGTGAACTTACCGCTTGATTTAAATTTGAAGTTTTAATGTAGTAAGTATTTCGGTAGCGTTTTGCTGGGTAGTTGATGAATGCAAGATCCATTGTTTAACATTTATAAGGAAAAAAGTACTATCTCACGTCGTCTTATTACATCATTATACATCGTGTGTGCTACAGTTAAGTGTAAAAAGTGACTATAATAATGTTTTCATTGAAGGCTTAATAAATTTTTTTATTGCCTTTTGGGAATAAATCTTGTATTGTGTAGATGTGTTAGGAATAAAGTGTTGAATAAAGACTAAGGGGGGGGGCGTTTTTGTCTATATCTTTTGATTTAGTTTTTAATTCGCGTTCTGTAAATTGTAATTAAATGTACACTTTATAAATACACTTTACATAAGTGTAAAATTTTCTACAATCCTTTTTTTTATTAGTGGCATGCTACTTTTAAATTGTTAGTTTTGTATTAAAATCTGTATAAGAATTATTAAGTAACTGAAGAAATTCTATAAAGTTAATAACTAAAAATTATAGTATAAAAAGAAGGGGTTTTTTGTAACATTTTGACCAGGATTGTTGAGTATCTAGCTTTTGGCAACACTGTTCAAGAAAGGATGGAATCCGAATAAGGGCTTGATGCAATGTTTTGATAATCCTTAATATTGTAATAGTGTGTTCTTTCTTAGGGCAAGTGACATTAAGACTTAGTTGTGGCTCTACTGTGAAAGGATGTACAAAAATGTAAAAATAGAAAATGCTCACATTACGTTGCACCTCTTTCTCAAAGGGCAGCCACTCCGAGCTTTTAGCTCAATTTATTACGTTATAAGATAACCTACGGACGTCAGATCTGCGTCATATTAGCGTGATATGATAATTTGCCGTCCTCTAATCCGAAAGGGAAGACTAGCGGGCACATTCAAAAAGTAACAGATAGACATCTGACACATTAATTCTAGCTCCGGCCAAAAATTGCAGGTCTTTCCCAAATTACGAGTTGTAATTCTGGTACGTGTCATTAGTCATGCGTGGCTCAAGGTCTGCTCTTCGTAATAGACAACATCTGCTGGTGGTGGCTTAAAAGCTCTTCGGGGACAGCATGGTCTTTACCCCAACAGCATGTTGTCCACTTTGGTTTTGTAAGGCTGGACTTGAACAGAGTGGTCTAATTTGTAATGTGCTGGTTGAATAAGAGGACCTGAAGAGTTTTAGTATCCTTGGTCAATTGTATTTCTCTATTGAAAGGATTCGTGTTTTATCTTAGTTGCAAAAATTCTTAGGCGATTGTGTTATAAAAGACTTTCTCTTCTTTGACATTGGTAAAGGCAATTTATTTTAAACACTTTAAAAAAAGCACTGTAAGCTCGTTCATAAAATAAAAGAAGAGAAGAGGTTGTCTAAATTTATTCTACCTTGATATTTTTTGGTTAGAACTGTAGTGTACTTTTCTTATCCTCTGAAGTTTTTATCTGGGAAGAAACCATTTAAGCTCTTTGTTCTTTGAAGATAGCTAGTTATCCTTTACGGTAAAAATATATAAGTATCAGGGAAGACAAATTTAAAGTCTTGATGACTACGATATTGGACGAGTGTATACGTCAGAAAAAAGGTCAAGGCTGCTAATACTCATGGCATTTGGATAATTCAGTTCATCCATTTTTACTGTCAAAATCCTTGTTTTTTCGTTTCAAACAAGTTAAACGTAGCATTCTGTTTAATAATTCATGTTTTCCTCATTCTATTTCATGCATTATAAGTTGTTACTAAAATTTTATAAATGAAATAAAAAAAACCGGATTCTGAGTCTTATACCTTCTTTTTTGGGCTTCTTAGAACAATAGTAGATGATAGTAACGATTAGAGGATCCATTGGCATCCCGCTGCTTAATTAAAGGAAACGGATAATGCTCATCTCTACCAACTTTCCCGCATTTAGCTGTAACGAGACCCTTGCTTGTCTTTCCTATTTGTCTGATCCCCGCCGTTTACAAAACCCTTTCTTTGTCCCTCACTTGTAATGAGTTTCTTTATCCACATTCGATTTGTGTGACACTTTCCCCGAGGCCGTGGGAAGAACGCAGCGGAAAGAACAAAGAACACAATCGAAAACACAGCTGTCGAACGCCGCCATCTTGGTCGGAACTGCTAATTACGCCATTGCTCCTAATTAAGCGCAATTACGATTGGCGGGATTTCGGAACTGAATGAATCTCAAACTTCCGCTACAAAGAACCGTTTTCGATGGCAATCTTTTTTTTTGTCTCGCTATTCGGCCTCAAAAATAGTGGCTCACCTTGGTTTCGGCGCTACATGATACACTCGATGGACCCTTGTTCTTTGTCCATGTGCGCGCATGCGTGTTCTAATGATGGTTCCGTGATGCCTTTTATTGCCGCTCAGAAGCAGCGTTCAGTGACGCAACGGACAGGTCTTTTGATCTACCTCAAAATTATAGGCAGTTCATGTGTGTGCCTAGTGAGGCTGACCCCGTTTGCAGTTAATTTTGAGAACACCTCAGCAGCCATGGCCTTCTGCTACAAATTCTTAAATGTGGGTTTTGATAAAGGAACCACCCAATCTCAGAAGCTGTCCATGCAATGTGTTATATTGAATACCCCCCCTTATATCATACCTATGCTCAACAATAAATTCTAGTAACTGGCCGGTCTTGTCCAGTTAAAGTTGTTAGTGATACAGTTCTGTTGTGAAGTGCTGTATTCGGGGAATGTTGTCAAGACAAGAACTGTGGCAATCATGTTAGACAGACCAATAGAGTGTTTTCAGGTGACGTCACGACCAGCTAATTTCTTATAACTGTTAACCTTTGTAGGGCTTTTAACTGTTGCTAAGGAGGTTGCTAGGTAACGAGGTATATGTTGCTAAGGCGGTTTTTAAGTATAGGGTCACGTGATTGCAAATACTCCAATAGAAGAATTCCACGGCCATCAGTCATTTTCTGTAACTGTTAACCTCTGTAGGGCGAAAAACTGTAACATTTCTGTTGCTAAGGCCGTTGTTAGGTCCGAGTCATGTGATTGAAAATGCTCTATTGTTTCTTATTTAGCTGAAGCCATTAAATATTTTGAGGTTAAATCTGCTAATCCCCTGCTCAAAAATGTTTGGGAAAAGTTGGTGCTTGGTCGTTGAAAGTGCGCTTTTAGCTGTAACAATTATCTTTGTGTATATAGGTCCAGTAAAGCATGGGTCAAAAGTTATGGTGTCCCTTCTCTTCAGAACTTTGCTGTTTTTATGCTATTCGTAATTTTTAAAAAAATAATACTTAACCGCATTTACAAACAATACACTTAAAAAGTAGCGTGCTTTGTGTGAAATAATTGCTTCTGACTTATAATAACACCATCTTCTTGAGTACAACATCACACCCGCTGACGTTTGTAATCTATGTTACCTTCGGTAGATTGACATTGTTAAGTTGTTATCTTCCAGTGGTATTATATTTTTATACCACTCTTGACAGCTGACAATGGCACTCACTCCATTCGTTACTCTCTTTGCAGCTGCCATATTTTTTTTTGTCCAAGTCTACATTTTGGATTATCTCCAAATGAGTACTACTTACCCTTGCTTTTTGGAAGGGGCGCTGGTGCGAAACCTTTTTTTATTCCTTTCCCCCAACCTCTTTGTTTCAGTTCAGAAACAAAGTTGCGCTCTCGAATCCGCATAGTGATTTCGGGAAGATCCATTGAACTTGTCAGTGAAATACACTAATTTATACTTGTTCCTAGGTGTAAGTGCGAGGTAAGTTCAGCGACGTATTTATCTTTATCGTCTTGTTCCATTGTTGTCTTGGTGTTGGGCAGGTTTCTTAAAAATATCCTTTCGCTCTAGTTATTTGCCATATTGCTTATTACTGTTTCATAGCAACTTAATATTACTATTTCAATTTCTACATTATCTACTATTTATTCAGTGTGAATCAATATCCTGATAAAAGTAATGAAATATACAAAAGAGAGACATTCTTTCTGTCTTGAGTATGTCATTATCATCATCATAATTCTTTTTACGCCCGTCTGGCGCATAAGGCCTTTCTTGAGTATGTGGCGTACTCGAAATTCAGGATACATGCTAATTTTTATCCTAAAAAGTAATTGAACTTGGCTTGCTGGCTTGCTCTTATTAAGGTATATTGAAGTGTCATTCCCCCCCCCCCCTAATATTTTTTCCTAACATGACTCGCTCCGTGCCTATGTGATCTCTTCTTTCCATTTCGACTCACGCGGGGTGTGAGAATCAATCGTTTCCATCATGAGCACAATGACACGCACAGAATGGTTTGTTGACACCCGACCCTCCATTCACTTCAGTTCTCGCATGTCCCCCACCCACGCATGTTGTGTTTACCGTTTGCATCTGCTGCGTTGTTCTGTTTTCGGAGCATGCGCTTTGCACCATTCATTTCGGTTATCCGCCTTTTGTTCAGTTGGATGGGCTGTTGCCATTCACGGGTGTTATAACAGTAAAAGATTATTTCTTTTCTTTCGCCTTCTCTAACGGTATGGAAATTTCGGGTAGGTCGTTGGCATCGGTGCGGGCGGTCAACGGTCTTTTGTAGTGTTCGGCAACTAGTGGTCAAAAAGTAGTTAACTACCATCTACTAACTAGTCCGGGAAAATCTAGTTGCAACTAGTAGTTAACTACTTTTTCCTGGGACTAGTTGCAACTAGTAGTTAACTATTTTCCAAAGTAGTTAACTACTAGTTAACTAGTCTATTTAATTTCATAACCTATGTTTTGCCCAAATTCTAATACATCTTTCTTATCTATATCACAAAAAACTTTATGCTTCGCTCAAAACGGTGCTTTATTTCTGGTTATGGTATTTGAGTACTCTACCATGACATTGTAGTTATAAAAAGCAGTGTAATTTTTGTATATTTTGATAAAAATTTTAAATATTTTTGAAATTTTAAACAAAAATTTTTTTTAAAGTAGTTGAAAATTTGAAAGTAGTTTCAACTAGTAGTTATTAAAAAAAGTAGTTCAACTACTAGTTAAACTAGTTTAAACCAAAAGTAGTTAAACTACTAGTTAACTACTAGTTGATCGGTAGTTAACTACTAGTTGCAACTAGTTCTAGTTAACTAGTGCCGAACACTAGTCTTTTGTAGTTTCTAAAAAGGAGGTTTGGACAGTTGTTGATGACTGCTCTGACCTCAACAAAGTTATGAATTGAATTTTTGTGTTTGTTGTTAGTTTTCTTCAATTGTTTCATCTCAGCATTCAAAAATCATGTTTTGTCACTGAAGGGACTGTGCAAATATTACTTTTGGCGTGTTTTCGGTAATTACTGACCACCTTCTCCCCTTGTCTGAAAAAATAAGCAAATTGCAAGTCTTCCTCTTTGAATTACGTAGAAGTCTCCCCCGCCGTTCTTTTTTTTGTTCAAAATCTTCATTCTGTAGTACAAAATGCTCTTTAAAACATTTTTCCTGTGTATCGTTAAAAAATGTCAGGAATCCTAAATAAATTTCTCGTTAGACCTTTACGAACGGCATCCCATAAAAATTTCTTCGCGGATCTCGTTTTTACGGTTTTCTTTTTAGGAACCCTTTCAAAAACTACTCTATCGTCGAGTGTAAAAATCGTGAAACCGCTTCCCTCTCTCTCCTTTATATCCCCTTCCGTTTCGTCTCAACAAAGAACTCTCTACGAACGACTCCATTTAGATAAGCCTACTTTCCTCCAACACAAAAACCTCAGAAGATCTCGTCGAATTTAATATTAAGCGGATGGCATCATCAAGCGATCCATTCACTCCGCAGCGCCCCCTCAAGATTTAAAGAGGACTCATTTTTCCCGCAGTCAGTCAGAAACCCATCAGGAATGTCTCGAGCACAATGCGAGAGATCGCACCAAAAGCTGCCGAACAAATGGCGAGGCCCGCCGCCTACGGTTCTTTCTTTTCCCGCCTGATGCGATTAATTCTCTCCCAGAGTGTCAAGGTATTAAAGTAGAGAAGGGAAATGAAGAAAATGAATCCAGAAAATGAATCTCGGGTTTATTAATAAGATGTGCGTGCACGGGTTGGATTCTGTGGGGGTTGTGTTTGTGAAGTGAAAGCGGTTTGATTTTTTTTTAATGTGGCGTGTTGTGGGTGGTCTTGTCTTCGGTGAGGAATGGGGTGTTCGGTTTTAAGAGAATGTATGAGCGAGTTCTCGTCTAAGTTAATTTATTTCCTTTTTTACGTTATTCTAGGTGGGAAACCGAGTCATCGCCTTATCTTATATCAAAAGTCATAGGGTAAACTTAATGCTTATACAGTGCTTATTAGTTTCGGGGGGCTGACGCGACGTTATTTCTAAGGTACTCCCTAATGAGTAAACGCGAAGTTTTAGATCACTTAAACGAAGCGTGTATTTGAATTTGGTTGCATGCAATGTGAGCTCTGAATAAGAATGAAAAATTGCCTCTTACAGTAGTGTTCCAGCTCATTGTGAAACCCTTTGGGTTACATCCAAAGACAGAAATGCTCCTTGTAAACCACAGAATTTTCAAGGAAAAAATTATACATAGATGTCAAAATTATGAGGAGAAACTGGAGAGTCTAATCCCAGAAAGTTTTTGAAATATGACCCGCAAAAGTAGTTTTTAACTCATTTCGAGACCTTTTGGTTCACACCCTATGAGGATCCCAGGATCGCTACTTGTAAGTTACAGAATTTTCAAGGGAAACAACTTCATGTCAGAGTTTCGGGGGTAGTTGAACCCCTAATCCCCCCCCCCTTGGAAATGGCCCTGCAGTGGCATAGCATATTCCGCGAAACTGTTATACAACATAAGTTTTCCGAGATAAGTAAAGGTTGTAAGGTCGAATAACAAGCCTTTAATATGCATAGACTATATCATTTTATGCAGCTTTTATAGCCCAACGCAGTTAGTTCTGCAAGGGGGAAAATCTATGTGCCTTTCCATCTTTCTCATAATGAAAAAAAGTTTTTAAAATTTTAAAAACTGTTAAAGGTTATTTTTATCAGGATTTATTCTTTATCCTATCTTATTCGATGAAAGAGTGTGCATCACTTTTCTTAATCTTCAAATCGTTCCGACTTCCTCCATTGTTTCACCGTAGAATGGATTCTCTTTTAGATAGTCTGTGTTTCTTTCATATAAAAAGCTTTCGTTTTTTAATTGTTCAACCAAGTAATGCATGACTTTTCTTAAAATATCGGCAATATCTGGTATCATCTACAACACGATTTTAAAACCTTTCAAACTTGGCGCAGTTTTAAAGCTGGTGGATGGTTGAATACACGTCATGGAAGTTTAGCCTCCAACGCATTGAATGTTATGAGCGTTGCAAATCGTTGTCTGGGATGCTTTTTATTATTTCCCTTCACGCGTCTTTAAGTTCATTGTACTGGCTAAGTTAGGAGAACAGGTCTATGTTTATTAAGTAAAATCAACTTTTTGTTTCTGGTTGTTAAGAAGATCATTTTAATCATGCCTAGTCTAGACTGTGCATGTGCACATTTACATTATTTGTTGGATATATCCAACTACTAATTACTAATAAACACACATATGTGTTTGATATGCACTATATTTTTAGTAAGTTACTATTCATTGAATTTCACCACTTGTGAAAAAGTTTTAATGAGTTTCATAAGTTTTGTAGTGGTTATGTAGAATGAAGGGAAGATGTAAAAAAGGTAATTAATTTTTAGCCTAACTTTTGGTTGTAAAAACCATTCCCCGTGCAAAGGTTTTAAGGTGGCATATTTCGAAATTTATATAAGCATCTTATGAGAATTAACATATTAAAATAACATACCAGTTTTTCATGGAGAGGTTCTATAGGTTTAAATATCAGGGGTCGATCCAGCCAAAAATTGGGCCCCTTCACAAAATTCCACCTCCTAAAAGAGGCCTCTTCACAAAATTCAAGTTCATAAAAACGACCCTTTCACAAAACCGTGTTAATTTTCAAATCAAAAGTATGTTTTTCTACGATAATTTAAAAAATTAAATATAATTTGACTAGTTTTTCACAAAAATGGGCCCCAAAAAATAAAACCTGTATCGACCCCTGAATATGGTAAATGGCCTCTGGTGTAGGGAATAAATTTGCAAATTTAATACCAAAACTTAAAATTTTGTTCTAGATTAGGTTTTTGGTGGTTCTAGGGGAAGCAATTGATATAGGTGATGCTCTATGAAGCTCTTGTATCTATGTAATTCCAAAAGGACATCAGCCCTATCCTTCCATCAAGCGGTATAAATCCCATTATTATTATTCCCTCATTATCTAGAATTGAAAAAGAGGAAGTAGGTTGAGTGGTGGAATATCTTAAAACATCCGCAATCAGATCGGGGATGACCCGCGTCAAAGCGAAAATAACATGGGACCGCGAACGATTTCATTGAGAAAAGGATATTATCATCAGCTGTTATCTGGAATAATAATGACACTCATTGTTATGCGATACCTCTGTGAATGATAATTGCCAGTATGGTATCAATCATGCTTACACGGGTGCGAAAACGATAAGGGCATCAGTGAGTGACGGCACATTGTGGTTGGGATAAGCGGGGTTTTCTTTTGGATGCTTTTTGTAAAAGTGGAGGAAGATGAGTGTTTTTGATCTTATCTGGAATTAATTGGGAATTGTTCGTGAAGTTTGTTAGCATGGTGTGGTTGAAAACGTAGTAGATATGATTGAAATGTTTGTCCCGAGATCTCAAAACATGGGGGGTAATGTAAATACTTTTGGTTTTATACATTGGTTTTGCTGTCGTTGTTTTACCCATGCCACCCCGCATCACAAATGAATATGCATCGCAGTTACGATGACAGAATATATTGGTTCTGAATTAATTAAACATCTTGGTAAGAAATTTTTCTTATAATTACTTTCAAAATAATTCATTGAAAGCAACAAATCAGCCTTTAGTTTTTCCTTTTTTGTAGACTTGATAATGTTTTTACCCCAGCATCTAAATTGATGTTTCTCTATTGAAGTATTTTTTATTAGTTAAAATACTCAGGTGATTAAAACTATTTGACTTATTATTCCGTGTGTTGTCGATGTGCGTTACCTTTTATCGATATTCAATATAATCGTTATTTTTTCTAACATATCGACAGAATTCTACCAGTTGTTTATGGAAAACGTTCTTCACCTATTCTAACGTTATATTCAAAACAAATTTGTTGATGAAGTGCTATTTAACTTTAAACTAGCATTCTGTACCTACTGGGCTGTCCATAAAGTGATGTAAGAAGAGTGGGAAGGGGTTTATCTATCTGTGGCAAAGGGGAGAGGAGGGTTATAGGATTTTGACATCACATCCTGTAAATCAACCAAAAAATTTTTTTTTTTTTTTTTTTTTTTTTTTTTTTTTTTTTTTTTTTTGAAAATGTTACTTACACAGATATATAACGATATTAGTATTATTATAAAAATTATGCAATCGAAATAAGGATTTACTTTGAAGTGGTGTAGTACCACTTCAGATTGAATATAAATGTGGGGCCGTTGGTGCTTGCCAACATTTTGCTTCTTGACATAATTTGGTAGTAGACATAAGGAGAGGATGGGGTACGGTGAACTGTGCCATTGGGGAGGGAGGGAGTCAGAAATGAGGGGGGAAAGTGTGGCATCATTTACGGCAATTCATTGTATTCATACGCTTATATATTACTTTGTACTTTAATCATTACTTTGCTCACAATGCTCTTTTCTCTTACAGGTCCGTGAACAACACATATACACCCCAATCCGCTCTGCCGAGGAAGATTTCCTTCGCCGTACGCCTCTCCACTTGATCGGTCCACTCTAGCAAATGCTGCCGCAGAGGCCGTGAAGTAGCATGGGCAGCGAGAACCCGCCGTGAGCGCTGGGATGGACGCGCGCCACGAGCTCTCGGTAGACCCGACGCGGCTGCTATCGGGATTCGACGCCCCTCAGCGGCCGCAGCCCTACGGGGACCTGTGCCGTCCCCCGGGCTCAGACGCTTCTACGCTCTCTTACCACAGCCGATACCTGGCTTCCATGCCCGTCGGTGAGTGCCCCCCTCTATTCTTTTCTTCCTTCCTTACATCGGCTGCTCAGGATGTTGACAAGTCTAGTTTTGGTGTCTCATTTTTGACGATAAATTCTAAACATAGAAATAACGAACTTCAGAAATTGGTTTTTGAAAAGAAGTTAACAGTCTAGCTAGGAAATTAGAAGGTCTAATATCGTGGTATAATCAAGACAGTTCAAACTCCTCTTTCCTCATAGTGTATCACTCCACCTCTTTTCCCCCAAGTATTGTTGTTTGGAGTCAACTTTGCTGTAAATTGTTTGAAGTGAATGACCCGAAAGGAGGATACTGACCCTGACTTTGATTTTGTAAAATCATTAATCAATCTATTATTAGTGAATCTTTATATGAGATGATTGAACTTTCACCTTTGAATTTTGTAATAGTGAAGGGTTCTTGGATTGGATCGTGAATGGAGCAACGCTATTATTCTCACTCATTCTTAAATTTACGCTTATAGGTTGTTGAACCTAGATAATATTCTCTTTTAACTTTCCTCGCCTACTTTTCCCCCATTTATAGCGTCCAAAGCCCCATTCCATCTTCCCTCAGTCCTTGCCGAGAGAAATTACAACCCTATGATCGATCAGCAACATCCCATCACAAAAATACGCGAAGTTCACCTCCTCTTGCTGTGAAAAATATGTTCTGTAAGCCTGATTTTTCACCAATTCGGAAGCCAGCCCTTCTCATGTCTAATGGATGATGCTCCACCATCCGTCTGGTCCCTCCATCCCCCGAAACTTCCCTAAGAAACATCCCTCTTTGTTTCTCCATCTTCCTCAATGCATCATCTCCTCCAAAAGAACCGTTCCGTAATGACGTCCCTTTTTCGATTTTTTACCCCGGTTTTCCATTAAAATCCCCAATGAGCATCCACACGCGGTGAGTTTTCCCCCCTTTCTTTGTTGCAAATAATTTCCACCGCCCTCTCTTCTCGGTTCGTTATTATTTTCCTTCACCCCGTGCGACTTATTAGGTTTTTTCATCTTTCTTCTTGAAGTTTTTTTTTTTTAAGTTAATGAAAAACCGGGGGGAAGCCGACCGTACTTTCCTCTTACAACTACAGAGGATGGAAATGGTGGGTTTCCTTCCACGCGACGCGATTCACTCGGTTGGCTCTTTAATAACGGCAAGAACCAATAGCAGGGCTGGAACGTGAATCGCGTCGCGTGAAAACGTGCCATGCCAATCCACCTTCGTATCGACAAAGGAAGATTAAAGCGGACAAATAAGCGGATTGAGGTCAGTGTAAAAAAACGGAAGCATCACTGGGAAGGCGGTGTGTGTGGCTTTTTGGTCGATGGTTGAGACGTTTGGTTTTACTTTCCAGACTGATCTGTTTGGGTTTTGAAAGCGGTTTTCGGTTTCACTTTTGGACTGGAGCGTTGAGAGAGTTCCCACAATCCTAATAAAGGCTACGAGTTTTTCCCTTTCCGCTGTTGCAGAGGTCTTCGTGTGGCTATTGGTTTTGTTAAAAGGAATGCATTATTAATGTTCTTCTTTGTCGACAGTTGTTTGTTAGTTGGTGATTTGATATTATGGGAACTTCAGTATGAATTTTTTAAATGGTGACTATGGAAAGAGGATAATATTTTCAAAGAAAATAGGTTTTTGCAAAAAAAAAGTTAATTCACTTATTTATTATTAATATTTATTAAGAGCTTGCTTAAATTAATTCAATAAGAACAACATCTTTAAAAAAACACCGCCGCCTTTATTCAATCTCGAATTCCGACTCTTAATTCTATTTACATTTTATTTCATCGCGTGATATTATTTCGGTCATCGATGTTGCCACATCATTGTTACAAATTCTGAGCGATAACATTCGACCATCCTGACGAACAATCGTCCTCGATGAGATGATAAATTACTCGAACTCTGGAGTCTGTTTTTACTAGTCCAAGTACCGAGAAGGTGCTCTAATAGTGCGTCTAGGACGGGATCTCCTTGGTGGACAGGATTCATCTTCTTCGTCGACGTCACCGTCTTTGATTTCCTTATCGATGTCACCGTCTTCGTTGTCGCATCTCCATGCCTTTAACTGACTGACATGAGCGGTGGTTGTGTAAAATCGTCCCTGTTCTTTAGGTTCAAGTTGAGACACTCTATAAGTGTCGTTTGGCAGAACATCCGTCACTACTAATGGTCCGCGATACTTCGGTTGTGTTTTAGTCGGTTCTCCTGAGGATAAGGGTGATCGCCTAACAACGACTATCTCGCCCTTATCGAACTTCATTGTCTTGCATCTCTTTTGATCATAGTCAAAGTTTTTAATTTTCTCTTTCTCTTCTATCGTTCTGTCTTGAGGGTCCTTTTCGAAAATGTTTATGAGTCTTTTCAGTTCTTTATCCGCGTGCTGCATTATCAATACTTTTTCATCCTCCGTAAATGTTTGATAAACATCTGAGTTGTTTTCAACTATTGCGCCTAAAGTATCATCTTCTTGTAAGATAGGAGATCTGCTCAATGCGTCCACATGAGCCATCTTTGCCCCAGGTTTGAATTTCACCTCAAGTAGATAGTCGACATTTCCACTGTCCTTAATTAGAACTAATCCTTCATGATTTTCAACTTTACATTGAACAAAATTAACTGTATTTCTTTCAAGCACAGTAGTTTGAACTGCTTTCAAATTTATTCTTGTGCTATCCAAATTTAGTTGTAACTTATTGAAAGGTGCTTCGTCAATATGCAATTCGTTTCCCACTCTTGCGTAAGCTATGTGAGGCATATCTAACCATGTTCTTCCAACTAACAAGTCTACTGGTTGAGCTTCGTCACCTACAATGAACACTGTTATTTCCTTTCCTAAAACATCATCAATCTCTAAATCAACCACTGCTTTTCCATAAGTTTTGCTGGCTGGTATACTTTGGCTTCCAAAGGCGTAAATTTCGTTTATTTCGGGAATGATTTTGATGTTCAATTTGTTAGCGACGGATTGTTTCATCAGACAGCTGGAGCTTCCGGTGTCAATTAAGGCATTTACCCAGGTCTCATTGTTAATCTTGGCCTTTTTAAGGTATACGAGAGAATTTGAACTACTCATAGTTTTTGTGGTAAAGTTGGTCACGTTATTTCCAGTAGTGCGAGACTTTTCTGGACAATCCTTAGACACATGACCGTAATCATTACAATTGAAACACTTCGGCTCACCCTTCTCATTACGTAAAGGTTTTCGGTAGCTCGAAAATTCACGGTTTTGGATGGATTCCATTTGTGGAGCCCGTACCTTCGATTTAATGTGATTTATGTTCCCGGAACGTTGGAAACGATTGTTAACTGGATATTTATTGAGGTTACTTGCCTGTCTACGTTCGTATGCTTGATTCATCGATCTGTTTCCCCTCACTGCTTCGTATTCATCCAACTTATCGGCAAGATCCCTTGGCGTCACAAATTTTGCCCATTCATCGATGAAATGATCCTTGAGTTCACCAGGCACTTTACGTTTCATCTGATCCGTGATAATCAAATTCTTCAACCCTTGGAAATCAGTGATGTTCACACCTAAAATCCATTCTTCGAAATAGTTTTGTAATTCAAAAGCAAAATCACTCCATGTACTGTTTGAATTTTGAAGTTGGAAAAACCTTTGCCGAAATTTCTCTGGGCTTAGTTTGAAACGTTTTAGTAACAATTTCTTAATATATTCGTAGTCATTTGCAGTTTCTTCGGGTTCTCTTGCAATTATTTGTGTTATTTCATAAGGAAGTAAACCTAACAAGTGTGATACCCAATCCTCTTTAGTCACTTCGGCCCTACGTGCTTGCCGTTCAAATAATACTAAGTAAAGGCTAATTTCTGAATCTTTAAGATCAAACTTGCGAATAAATTTTTGCAAGTCAGTATTTGGCTTAGGAGCAGTCATATCGGGATTAAACTGAAACCCTTCCGCAGCGTTGGACGCATTTTCTCTCGCCAATTTTAATTTTTCTAATTCGAAAGCCCGTTCTTCTTTCGCTTGACGTTCCTCCCGTTCCCGTTCTTCTTTTTCTCGACGCTCTTCCCGTTCTTCTTTTTCTCGACGTTCATTAATTATACTTTCCAACATTGCCTTAACAAACTCTTCTTCATAACGTGAAGACTCTAAAATCAAATCTTTCAGATCTATAACTTTCATTCTATCGTCAGCTTCCTCACCTAATTCGACAGCTAACTCAAATAGATCCACTTTCTTCGCTTTTGCCAAGTAAGACATTTTCCCCGTAAAATACTGTAACTTAAAATTCAAAATACAAATATACGTTATTCAAAACAAGAGCACGTACCCGTTAACTTCGTTAAATGGATATCTATCCCACGTTTTTCTTGACGTTGTCGTTGCGGCGTTGTTCGTTGACGTTATTTGCGATTATCTGATCACCATCCGTTTTCTTTCCATAAGCTCCGTTTCGTCCGTAATCGTCGTTGCGCGCCGTTCGTTGACTCTGATCACTACACGTTTTTAATGACCGTCATTGGCTATTCGTAAGTTGCGTATCCCGCTTCTGATTTATTAAGAGCTTGCTTAAATTAATTCAATAAGAACAACATCTTTAAAAAAACACCGCCGCCTTTATTCAATCTCGAATTCCGACTCTTAATTCTATTTACATTTTATTTCATCGCGTGATATTATTTCGGTCATCGATGTTGCCACATCATTGTTACAAATTCTGAGCGATAACATATTTTCCCTCCAAAAATAACAAAATAGTTTCTTTAGGACAAATTTTACAATGTTGATAACCTCTTAGCTAATATTCTTGTTTAATAGTAATTTTATTTATTATGTAAGAATTAAATGTATCCATTGTTTCCACTTTTGAATCCACCCTCTAATATTTACAGTGTAACTTTAAAACTATTTTGAATAAAACATTTATCAATTTTCTCCTTCTAATAATCTAAACACGAGTTGCTACATAGTTTGACTCCATTTGCCCGTCGATTACTAAATAACTTTAAGCACATCACATATGCATGGTAACAGGTTACATATCAATCAGCTTGAGAGGGAAAGGCTTTTGCATCGCTACGATCTCATTTCAGCTACGGGCTGTACGTGACAACCTATTTAAGCCCCTTTGCAAAATGATCGGGAAACACCCTTTAATTATCACTGAACCCAAGAGGCGGATGACACCTGAGACAATACACCGATTACATCCAATCATGGAGTTAAGTCTGCTGCAATTTATATCAATCAGCATCGGTCAAGACGGTTCCTGTTCACCTCAATAATTCATCAACTTTATTCTGCAATTCTTTAATTAGCGGGATTGTTTGATATAACTAGGATAATTATCCTAACTAATAGGATATTTAAATTGTGAATTAAATGGTTAAGTTATTTTATTTATTTGTTACAACTATTTCCCTTTACTTTTGAACGTTGGCCCCGTTATTATATCGTTCTCCATTTATGGTGACTTTTTACATGGGGTGAATAAAAAATCGAACGGGTTAGTCTATCTTAATAGAGGTGTTATTTGTATCAGAACTTTAATCATACTTCAGATCTTCAGAATTAACTTTAAATTTTAAATACACTCTTTACAGTTTTATATTTTATGAAAAACGTTATCTCATTCTCTTTTTGGAATAATTGTTCAACTGAAATATTTAAAGGCGTAGCCAGGGCAGCAGGGCAGGAATTTCGAGATTTGCCCCCCTCCAAAAGTCAAAAAATTTCCTTTTTTGACCCCAGAAAGGATTATTAATATTATCCCATATCTCCCCTAAAAATTTCAAAATCCCCTTCGAAATTTATTTTTTGGCTAAGCTATTAAAACATTTAAACCACACAGTTTTTTGATAATGATTCATTATATAAATGAATGAATGTAAAATTTTTTCACGACGTGCAATTACTTTCTATTGATTTTCATGAGAATTCTAGTGAAGAAAATATTTTATTCTAATTATAAATCTTCTGTTCTTTTTCTAAAATATCAGTATAGTATAGAATAGTGCGAAAGAAAATGTCATGGCTTTCATACGTTTTTTTTTATTGTGGGAATATTATGTTTAGGTCTAGGATAGGTCTTTCGGTAGTGTTATGGATGATGTAAGAGAACGAATAGTTATTTGTTATCCCACCCATCTCCTCAAATGCTCGTCTTCCCTTATGTTCCTCTTTTCACCGCTGTTGATTTAAATCAGTTAAGGAACTGAGCGTTTAAATTTAAAACCCCTCTTAACCAGTATCACTTTCTCCTTCCGAAATAGTCCATACGCCAAGAAAGGCCTGTCGAACCGACGGGAGGGACCATACCATCGCTCCTCTGACCCACATAGGACTCGTGCCAAACGGGCAGGCCGGCCCGATTCGCAGTCATTGACCGCGCGCGAGCTCAGCCGACGCCCTGCGACGACGGAGCGTTTTTATTAGCCCCGGCGTCTGGACGCAAGAGGGATGGGATGCTGCTGTTATCTCGACTCGTGGGTGCTCCTCTTGGCCGTAGCGGTTTCTAGAGTGTTCCCGATCTGCAAATGCGCGAAACACTTTAGCACCGCTCAGTAAACACAGTTAAGAACAGGGGCGGATCCAGCCCTAACAAATAGCACCCTAACAAATAGCTTAAAAAACACTTTTTTAATGCTAAAATTCAAAAAAAATCCTGGGGGAGGACCCCCAAACCCCCCTTTAATATTTTGACATGTGACATCTGTTTTAGAGTGTTTTTCGCTTGAAAATTCTTCCGCTTAAAGGAAGCTGTTCTCTTTTGGGAAGTTTTAAAATGGATGAATACTATAGTTTAAAAGGGCGCATTTGCAAACATTTTCTGGGAGTGGGAGAGGACCCCCAGCCCTTTTCAAAATTTGGCATCTGTTTATAATTTCATCCTTGAAATTTCTGTGGTTTATATGCTTTCAAAATGAGCTGAAACTTTAATTTTAGAGGCAAATTTTAATTTTAGAGGCAAAATCCGCCCTTGGTTAAGAACGCTTCTGTGCCCTATCCAAAAGCATTTGGATTGCATTACAATTGCGTTGTATGAAGATCTGACGATTTTTGTGTCCCAAACACATTCCCTTCCTTCAGAACTCATTCATTCAAATTTTTAAACATATTTTTACAATAGACGACATTAGTGTGACGTCACTTGCTTGTTTGGAAACGTTGATTCTATCCGTGATTGGTTCCGTGATTGGAAGTAAATCCGTACGGAACCAATCACGGATGGAATCAACGTTTCCAAACAAGCAAGTGACGTAATGACTAATGTCGTCTATTCTACTATGTTTAAAAATACTTTTCAAAAAATATTCAGGACACTATTTTTATTTATTTACAAATTTACTGTTACCAGTGCCGGATTCAAGGGGTGGGGCACTCGGGCAGGGAAAAAAGGTTCTTAATATGAGTTAAAACCCTACTTTTACAGGTCAAAATTAACAATTTTTCTGGGGGAGTCCCCCATAGCCCCCAGTGGTATCACAAGGGGATCCTGAGTGATACTTTTTAGAAAATCTCCCAACATTTTGACATTTTGTGTCAAAAGGTGATGGTGTGGAAGTGCCCTTTCCCTTGGGGGCCGTGCTGGATCCGCGCCTGACTTTTACAAATCGCATAAACACACCACACATGAGAAAATACATACATAACCACAACACAAAAAAGTGTTAAAGTGTTCTACCTAACAACACAACTAAAATGTTGTTAATTTGAGAACAAAAAAGTCTTTATTTTTCTGTGTTGAGCGTTTGCTGCGTATATTTGAGCTTATTCAAGAATGATTAAGGATGAAGCGTTACCATAGAGATCTTTATTACTGCTTAAGAATTTCACTGAGGACAGTTGTTGTCGGATACTCCTTTCCTTGTCTTCACCACCAACATTTCATTAAATATATGTGAGGGTGAAGAATGAAGTGTTACCTTGGAGATTTTTATTACAACTAAAGAATTTCATAAGAAAGAAGGTTAAAGCAATGTTTGTTTTCCGACTCTCGCTTTTGTCACTTACATTCCATTTGCATTATCTGTCCATTCAAGAACTCCATTCATATAAAATATCTTTTCACCCTTGAGATTCTTCTCACTCTTGTCCTCAAAAGAGGATCCAGGATTGTTATGTAAAGATAAACAGGCTCAGGATAAAATGACTTTTGAAAAACAATATATATTAATGACGAAATGTCGTGCAACACATGTGCAACGCTAAGTAAACACACTGTAAACATTATTGTGTTGTAAGTGTTACTATAGATACACAGAAAATTTAATCTTATAGTGTTTCGATCCAAATTTAAGAACACTTTCAGATATTAAACATATTATTTTACACTATTTTTAGAGTACATTTCTAACACTTTTCAATCAGATTCAGAACTCAATCACTACACAATAAGGTATTAAAGTGTTGTGTACCCTTAACAACACAACTAATTATCAAAAAAGTGTTATAAAATGTTTTTATTGAGCGTTTGCAGTGTAAATTAAGATATATTTGAAGCAACGAAATATTTCAATAAGTAAGACGGTGCTAAAAAATAATGAACATTCAATAATTTGAAAAATTTCTCAGATTTTATTTCGAGAGATCAGATTGATTTTTACAAAACCCTGAAGCCGTGCCCCCTCAGCAGAAGTCAACCTTGGATCCACCCCCTCTGTTGCAGCTCATGAATATTTCAAGCTTTATGAATATTTTAAACCGTTCTAAGGAGTAGAGATAGATGATGCGCCTTGTGCTTTGCACCCATCCGAACCCGCTCTTCCTTCCAATTTACCTCCACTCCATTTCCACGTGCCTGCATCCAACCTAATGATCCGTCCACCCAAATCGCACTTCTCCACGCTCCAACCGACACCCTCACAGAAAAAAAAAACTCCCCCCCCAACGTGTTGCGTGCGCCCTACACCTGGAGGGTGCCCCCCCCCTAATTGATAGTTAAACAGCTTAATCAGAGGCGTGATGACCCAGTAATCATTCGGGGGCGGACGCCCCATTTTTTTCTCCCCTTAATGATCGCTATCCGATTTATTGGCTATCAACCCCACAGCTAAATGAATCCTGGCGGAGGGCTTCCGTACGACAAATAGGCGTGTGCCGTAATATTGATCTGCGTGTCATTGGAAAGAGGGGAGATTCCCCCCATGCAATCTGCATACTTTCTACTTCTGTAAGGTTATTTAAATGTACAGAATCCTCTCTCTCTTGTCGAGGAAATGAGCGTCGGGATCAATAAAATGCTGCTGACTCTTCTGCTTGATTGTCAAAGAGGGGAGTTTTTTGTCAGTCTTGAAGGAAAGAATGAGCAATTTGCTCTCTGCTAGGAATCGTTACGTTTTCTCGGTCTTGTAGCAGAGTCGTTTTAGGTTTTTTTTTTGGAGGTGCATCGTAGAAGGGTTCTTAAACTGCGAGGAGCAATCTCGACTTTCTCATCAGACGGGGATCGTTTATGACTAATGGACGGGTGTCTGAAGGCATACCATTAGCGAACGGTCGGCAATTATGTATGAGAGTGAGATGGTCTGCGAATGTGAATGTTTTTTTTTTAATTTGTTTTTTGACTGTGAATGCGCGGTGCTTAACCTTTTCACAGTGATCGGGCTTTCGAAGAATGATCCAGCTTTTGGAGATGGAGCAGATAAGTTTTTGTCCCTCTTTAGAAACAACTCGGGAGTTTATACTGTTGTTGTTTGTTAATGCTGTAGTCATCTAAGTCATCTACCCCTTCAAAACCATTGGGCATTTCTATCTTATTCCGTATGTCTTTTCTTCTCTTGGATATTGAGTTATCAGTTGAGTGCAGTTTTTTACTGTGAAGATTTTAGTTAGAAAAGTAATTCAATAATTATTTTTGCCTTTCCTCTCCTTTAAATATAAAGTGCCCGTGCAGTTATTCGTCGACTTTTGGAAAGGGGTTGAGAGATGGAATGATTGGTGATCAACCATGGATAAAAGGAAAGTCCTGGAAGGGGCAAATAAAGAACTTTGAAGGGGCATAGAAAAATGGAATATCCCGAAAATGTTGGTGGTGTTGCTCCCCCATAGATCCGCGGAATACGTACCAAATAAGCCCTTAACCATTCCTATCAAAAGACCCATTGACTTTTCATACAAGCCGCCTACTTATCACCAACTCCGCATACGCTGTACAGCGGTTTTGTGGTTTTTTGACGTGTTAACAAGATATCTTCCGACAACCACAAATGGAATAAAATCACCACTCCTCTTTACTCACTACACACAAAACCTGGTAATCCAGTTTCCACGTCTGCGGTTTAAAGGGCGTGAATCCCTTCAATATAAATGGGAAAACTTTCCCCTTCCGTATCAGTTAAGTTTTTCGTACTCGTCTCATTTTAAAAACACACCTCGCTAGAAGGACTTGTCATTAGTTAAGCTAACCCTTCGTTAACAAAGGGATTTTTTAAAAAGAGAGCAGCCGCCCAGCAACAAGCCCTATCTAACCTTCACTGCTAATTAGCGGCGAGCCGGGGGTTCGACAAATTGCCCGTCTGGCTGCAAGGGTTCACTGCTCAGGAAGAAACGTCACAATGGAGCCTTTTGTGCACTCCGAAATCAGTTACAAAAGACTTACATCCATGATAAAAGCCCGGCGAAATATATGGTCCGGCTCTCGGTCAGTGTTCTCCCCCGCATCAAGAGAAGTCCCAGGTTTCCGCTCTCCCACAAAAGGCCCTTTTTTTTCTCCATTATTTTGGAATGGTGGTTAGTTTAATCTGGTAGAGTGGTTACCCTGCTGTTTAAATGTTTGAGTAGTTGGGTTGAACCTGCTGTGTTGTTTCGTATTCGACTATTAGGTTCTTTTTCTGTCGTCACGGTGAGCGGGTCACGTTGGTGTTTGGATTGCGGCGTATGAAATAGGAATTAAATGTTTTTGAAATGACTAGAGGGGATGTAGGAATGTATAATGAGGAACTGGAACTCATTCAAACAATTGAACAAAATATTACTCTTTTTTTATTCATAAGCAATGGCGTAGTAGGAAAAATTCAGTGGAGCTGGAGGGCTGAAGTTTCGTTTAATCCAGGTCCAGAGAAATGTCTATGAAGCTGAAGCCCTCCTCCGGAGATTAATTTGAATTATCTGAAATTTACTTTACTGTAATCTATAATAATAAAAGAGCTTTACCACTCACTCACTCACTCACTCATCAACGCACAGCAAAATCTACCGGGGCTAAAGACTCGAAACTTGGTAGGGTCGAAGACCTTACGGTGTATACGCGCACTAAGAAGGGATTTTTCGAAATATCTTTTTTCTGACCCACAGGGGGGTTTGGAGCGTTTTCGACGTTTTTGAGCCCAGCGGCGTCCCAAATGACCCCAGATCTTTGCTATTTTGCAGGAAGGTACCTAGCAACAATTTCTAGAAAGGCATTTTTCAGATTTGGGATATTCGAATTTTAAGAGGTCTGAATATTTCAAAAACCCGTTTTTGCTGAGCATAAACCAAGTTTTATATTTTCGAAGAAAACAATACCGAAAAATCGATATTACGAATTGAACTGTTGGTAATACCTTCTTGAGATAATTTCAAAGAAAGTAATTTCTGGATTTTTCAATATTCCATTCTGGAGGGGGTGCACGGGGGTTTGAATACTCACTCCCGTTTTTAGTTTTTGGATCCTAGCACCCACATTATTAATGTGATTGTTATGAAATTTTAGCATGTTGTTCCTCACACAACCAGGAAGGTTTGCGAAAAAGAATTTTCTGAATAAAAGCATTCCAAGGAGCCTTTTTTGTCCCTTTTCTAAATTCTTATGCTTAGCCTTCAATGTTAAATTTATTGCGATTATTGCTCTTTCCAGGACATGCAAAAACTCTATTGTTGGAAATATTTATTTTGAAATGTTTTATAGCAGGTGAATTTTTAAAAAATATGATAAAGAAACAATTTTTAATGATTAAATAATTTTTTTTATGATAACCAAAAACCGTTCCACTGAAAAATTTTATTCTTTTTTCTATTTGATCAAATTTAAGTATTTCCAGCAAAGTTCAATTTAAACAATATTTTATCACAGGCATTTTCAGTGTCGATTCAAATGATGTTTACTTTTATTTCATGTTTGAAATTTCTTTCAATGAATGATTTGGTGATAAATCAGCAAAGGGGGGTTCAGGGGGTCTCCCCCTGATTTAAAAAAAAAATTATCATTATTAAAACATGGTTATAAACACTAATTCTAAACCGGTTTTTTAAGATTTTTATAACATCTTAAAAAAGTATAAAAGCATGTAGTATATTAATTTGTTTTGTATTCTATAAAAATTTAGCGGGATGAGGGGGAAATAAGTTTTATCTATAGACATTGCTGTTCAATAATATATCTTTATTGTGAAGCGAAGGCGGAGAAATTTGCCTCAAATATACATTTATACCAATTGCAGAAATGGATGGAGGGAGAAAAGGACAAAAGAGAAAAAAATAATGGGGTTCAGAAGGTCCCCTGACTTTTTTCCTATTTTGAAAAGTACTCTTTAAAAACGGGGATGGGGATTTCACACATTAAATCTAAACAGGTGGCATTTTTAAAGGGTTTTTTTACATCTTAACGAAGTGGTATGGCATTAAAAAAGAATCCTAGCGGGAAGACTGTTGACTCTATTGCACATGTAAACGATAATGCTTATTTATTTTAACACACAGTTTGATAAGCCTTTTATCCCCCGAGCAACGGCGGGCAAATCAGCTAGTAATTAATAAAAGGCTTTTGAATACGTCGGGGATTGTTAATCTTATTTCATTATAAGCTGATATTTCAAAAAATTCAATCCTTGTTTGAAAGTGATGTATCTATTGGTTTTTTGGAGACTGATACAATCACAAAATGTTACTTCCTCTTGTGTGCATTAGACCTTTTCCAAACTATGAATTTGGGATGAAAGTTTTTATAGAATGGGCATTCCAGTCCCGTATAGTGTAATATGTGTCTTTTAATGTCATAAAAATTACGGGTATGAGAAAAGCGATGAAAGTGAGAAAAATTCGAGAAGTGTGGGAGCTATGGTGGGAGCGGATGAGATTTTATCCCGATAAAGAGAAACTTACTTTGTACTCTGGATTTGACTTTTTGCGCCATCTGACATTTATGCATCTTTTCAATCGATATTTTTCAAATATTGTCGCTAGTGTTTGATGTTTTCGGCTTCCTACACATTTTTTACCACTTACAATCTTTAAGCTTTTATGCTTACTGAGATATTTTACTAATTTGGTAAGGGAAACCTTACGTCAACTGTCTGCTTAAAATGTAGCTCTAAAGTAAATCCTTGTGCCGAAATCGTGATTATGAGATCACCCAAGCTTTGTCTTGTCTAAAAGTATAAAGAGAGACTGACAGTGACAGTTGTTGTAAGAGAACTAGTAGTTGGTAAAAAATTTTAGACCTTGAGAAGTTCTCATGCTGATTGTTTGGAATATAAATATCAATTTTTTGTCTACTCGTTCTCGGCTTCTAGTTTCCGCGAATTGTTAGTGAAAATGTTTCCCGATAAAATTGCTCTTCTTTTAGGTTTTCAAAACCATCAACTTATTTTTCGTGTTAATGAATTTTATTTACCGTGCTTATTGATTTTGTAAAGCACCTTGTCATTAAAACTAGACAACTCCCGTCCTACCTCAATTCCAGTCTACGTGAAGAAGTGAAGAAATACTTTTTGAAGCAATAAGTATTAAAGCGAATTTTTAAAATCATAGGCAAAAATACGAGATTGGTATAAGTTTTACAAAATTGAAGCGATACTTTTTTGGGTATATCAGGTGGAGTCTTTATAGGTGTTCGCTGAACTCCATGACTTAAAAGGTGTAATTTCTGAGAATAAGGAGAAAACTGGAGTCGTTGCCCTTTAATAAAAAGCTCATCACGCCTATCTCCTCTTTGACCACACACCTACCCGACTGTCTGTTATGATTTCTAATGGTGGAGAAAGTGGGTGTAAAACCACAGATGATTCTAATTGACTCCCATTGAGTAAAGCAGGCCGGTGAGAATGGAAAAAGGGTTACACATCTCCCATTCTATTTCGGCGAGGATTTATCTCGCAGGTTAGACGAAAATTAAATTTATTGCTCTCGAGTTGTGTTGGGTGTTGGGGACATCAAGAAATGGAGAAAAAGGCGCGTCTCGAATTGCTCTGACTCCATTCCGATTTGATCTCTTTTCAACATAGAAAGCAATGAGAATAATATTCTCCTCGATTTTATTTTTTCTAGGAAGAAACTGTACCTAATTATTTGAATTAAATTATTCAATTATTCCCAGTAGACCCTCCAGGAAAAGAATCCTGTTCACGCTTAAAACTTTTTGAACCATGAACTGACATTTAAATGTAACCTTCTTAAGAATTATGTATAACTAGGAACTTAGTATATTTAATGCTGTTATAATTTTTCAAAATGTGAATGGAAGTTTATAAGGTTTTTCTTCTTGCAGGTTCAACTTTCCCTTTTCTGGGTGGCATGTTCACAGGGACATTACCTGGACCTCCTACGAGTCCATTCCGAGCTCCGTCTACTCCAGGAGTGAACAACATGAGGTTTTGGCCTCCTACCCCTCCTCCAGAGGGTGAGTGTTTTTTTTTTTTTTTTTTTTTTTTTTTTTTTTTTAGAAATTAAGATCAATTTTCTTTGTCTTTCAAAAACCGTAAAGTTTTCTGTAGTTTCAGTTTGTCAAAGTGGATTATTTTCTTTACTCAAATTACATTCTCCTTTTAGTTTCACAATCGTTATGTGCTGGTGTTATTTTATCCTTCAAGAAATATTTTGTTCTGTTAGGGGTTCACATTTATGTAGTACTTCAATAATTTAGGTTTTCTTGGGCTAGGCATTTGCCTCCTTATTCTACCCAGCCTAGGGAGGGAGGCATTGTGTTTGTTTGGAATCTTCCAAGGAAATAAATATAGAGCATTCGCACATGACGTCACTTGGAGGACAAAATCAACGTTGCTAAGGCTGTTGTTAGGGGCGGGACATAGAAGTATCCAATAGGAGCATTCGCACATGATGTCACTGGAGGAATAAAACAACGTTGCTAAGGCCGTTGTTAGGCCGAGTCATGTGATTGAAAATGCTCTATTCCTTAAAAATAAATCGATAAATTAAAAATAAACTTATTTTTTCGGTGGTAACTTTAACCATCATGTTACAAAATGAACCTCCGCGCCATCTAGTAGCGATGAAGCAAATTAAATCTACCTCTACAATAATGACCATAATCATAATAAACAAACAAAAGTGATAGAGAAAAATGCCGATGCTGAACTTATGGTCCCTTCACGTTTATTTCAATAAAAATATGAATTTTGATGAAATGAGGAGGTAAAAGTTTTAAAAAAGACTTGCATACTAGTCATCAATGAACATAGTTCTTGGAAACACAATCATTTGTCAATAATTTAATGTGACTTTCGATTTTGTAAAAATCTTCATTATAATTAATAACACGAATAACTACATCTAAAACTACATAATGGCCATTGTGCCCATCTAATCCTGGAGTCCTTTTTTGTTTCAAGCCAAGATATTTTTCCATAAAAATAAAGTTCTAAAATTTGATCATAGAAAAGAAACCCTCTGGGGGTTGGCTTATGTAATTAATTATAAGAGGGGTCAATGATTTGCTTAATTTTGCTGAGAAGGAAGAAGACTTGAGAAAATTTACCAAAGGCATGCTAATATTCAAATAACACCATATTTTGGGACACTTAAATGTTTCCAAACTTTAGAAATAGGTTCAATTCAGTTAACAATCCTGCTGAATAGCACCAAGTTATTCTGGGTGTCAAATAATAAAAATATCGCCAAAGTTGCAAAACAACCGATTAAAATATACAGTTATATCAATGACAGCCTTAAAAAGTAGACAGGTGATACTTGAATATTTGCATATAAAACAACTTGTCGATATTTAGTGGGACTGTTAACTTAACGGAATTGAACCTGGAGATATCTCAAATCTTGCACCCATAATGATTATTTTTCATTGTGATAAATATTGGATTTTTTTAATGCATTTAATTTTGATTAATTATTTAGGTAATTGATGTGTTTATTCTCTTTGGCAGGTTATGGCCGATATTCCATGAACACAAGTTTATTCCCACTGTTTGGTGCACCCTCACCAGACAGTGGAGCTTTCCTTTCTCAAGGCCTAGTCTCTCGTTTGGGTTCAACTACTCACCTTTCACCTGTCATTGATCATAAAGGTAAGAAAAATATCCATATTTTTTGTCTCGCTGTTAACAATAGATGTACGCTTTACTGAGATATGTGCTCTTTCAGCTTAGTTTAAAATGTTTACTAGATGCTTGGAACTGTTGGTTTTTATTTAGTATTGAAGGAAAGAGAATTGAAATCGGTCTATATCAGTGATTTAAAGTTTCAAAAAGGAATTTCACTGTTGAACTATTGAAAATGTCTGGCAATTTATTTAATAATTAAGAAACTTTAAAAACTCCTATTTATTAGATTTTACCATGTTTCTAAGGCTAAAGAACATTATCCCTTGTGTCCAATGCCTATAACTAAATTGTACCTGAAAATCACTGGTCATGATCATTTTTTAATTTTTGAAAAATATTAGATAGTTTTCTAGTAATATACTTAAATGTTAGTTTTTTTAATGCTGTTTGTGATCAGTTTGTACTTAAAATGTTCTTTGAAACAATTTTACTTCTTGTACTTATTATAGAGTTCACAAGTTTGTCTTTTCACTGAACTTTGTACTTGGTCACAGGGGATGCTGACAGCAAATACACATTTATAATTTTATTTCTTTATTTTAATTTAGTTTCATCCTATTGATTTCTGACCATTCCTATTTCCAAAATTACTATAAGAATTCAGAGTATCAAAGGAATGAAAAGTCTTACAAATTTTAACTTACTTCATGAGTTAAACTTACTTATTAGTTACATAATTGTAACTAATTTTTTTACTAATTAACTTTTAAACATAAGTAGACCAATGTATTAATATGCTTTATTGCTTGTTCCCATAAAGTGTCTTTTTTTTATTGTCATAATAAAGTGATTCAAACTTTAAGGCATGCCATTTTAGCAAAATTGATATAACCGTGTCTTGTGGATATTTACTTTTTTCAATTGTTCAAATAAAAACATGTAGATTAATTATAAGTTAACAAATTATTTATCGAACTATTTAATTTTTTAATTATCTATCATACAAAATGAAAACTATTTTTGACATTTATTAACATACTATACTGAATTCACACCAATTTCTTAAACATATGTATCATTATAAGTCTAATTAGAAAATCTCTATTATTGATAGCCTGAATTCTCATATATTCAATTTTTATTTGGTTTCAATATTATTGTTAATTTTATTTTATATATTTCTTAAGAATCTTCCAACATACCTAAAGACCACTGGCTCTAAATGCATCCAATCTTATTTTTTTCCCTGCAGAACACAGTTTCTTTACTCATGGAATCGGTTTAGGATCCCCTCTGACCCCCACCAGTCATGTGACCTCTCCTTCACCCTTTCCTCACCTTATCCCTTCTTTAGACCGTCACCCCGCCTACATCGGTCACATGACTCTCAGCAGCAAGGACATGGAGGAGCTGCAACACGAGTCGGACGAAGTGCGGCTCATGAAGAGCCACATGGATTGCATCATGAAGCACAACATTCCTTCCTCCAGGCAGGAGCGCCTCAAGTCCAAGAGTGAGGCCAAACTCTGCTGCGAGAAGAGTGCCGACGACTGCTGCAAGCTTCTTTCGCCACCGTGCATTCCTCCTCGCGACAAGATCCACGAGAATCACCGGCACAGTTCGGGAAAGCATCACGGTCGCCACCAGCCCACGAATAAGGTCCAGCCCTGCAAGATCGAAGTCAGCCATTCTCCCGCTCTGAAGCCCGATCTGCTGTCCCCACCCATAGACTCGCCGAGGCCGGACACCAGCTCCCCTTGTAAAAAGAAGACGGCGGTGTCTCCGGTTCCTCTGGTTTCCTCTCCATCTGCTGTGACAAATCATGTAAATAACAATGAAACTCGCTGTTCGCAGTGCTGTGCCACCTTGAAGGGTGTGGGGCTAGCGACTAAGATCAGCCCCAGTGGGAAAGACGGAGCTTTAGTTTCTAGGACCACGGATTCTCATGTGTCCAAAAACTGTCCTGTGGTTACGAATATGTCCATGACGAATTCAGACTTCATGTCCAGTACATTCAGTGTAAATCATTCTCAAGCAGCCACTGAACATGCAGAAAGTAAACAAAATAATCAAAAGTCTCCAAGTTAGTAGTTTTTTCACTGTCTTATCTCCTGTTGGTTGACTACTAATATTGTTTAATGATTTTTCTAATGTCTGTTCATGTTTTCAGGGACATCTCCTGTGATACTTCCAGATGGTGGAGAAAAACTGCAGGATCAGTCTCCATTCAAATCCAAAAATGTTTCGGAGACGGTTCCCTCTAAATCTGCAAACAGTTCTGTAGCTTTAAAGCATGTAACTGCTGCTGTGATTCCCACAGCCCCGAAACAGATTGTCCACAGAGAGATCCATCCAGAATTGAACTGCTCATCTGTTCAGGAAGCTTCTAAAGAAACTGTAGGTTGTGAACCACGAGTCTCTGAGGTCAGTAGCTTCAGTCCCATTAACCAGGACGTAAAAACGGAACTAAATTATTCATCTGTGCATTCCGAAAAAGCTGCTTTTACTGTGGCAGCTCAGTCTTCTTCATCGAGTCCACTTTTCACTTCAAACTCTCCAACAGTACTCAATAAACCATTAGGGGCCAGTTGCAAAGTGAAGGACATGATCCACAACGGCAGCACTGTGAAACAGATGAACGGAGACAAGCAACAGCGGATATCTCCTTTCAGGAACTCTGAATTGGACCTCTCCAAAACAATGCCAAATTCACCTGTGAAATCAGTGCCATCTACCACTTCAGTCAGCCCTACAATCATGACCAAGAGCCCTTGCCAAAACGCCAAGGTGCCGCCAACATCGCAGAAAAGCCAGAGTCCCATCTTGAAAGCGGAAGTAGTGAGTTCACGAATGGACTGCGAGTTTTCTCAGAGGTCCACCAGTTGGAGCAAGGCCACTGTCTTGCCCTACAACTGGCAAAATAATAATGGTAACCAAGACGACCAAGCAATCAACCTAACAGTGTCAAAGAAACCTGTGAAACCCGAACCTAGTGAGGCTCTGAGCCTTATTGTGAAGGAAGATTCAACGCATCAGTCATCTATCAAGTTTGGATCTGAAGGAGCATTCCCCAACAGTGGTATGATTGGTGTATGTCATCCCAATCCCAACCCTGTGGCTGTGAACAAGGTGAAAGGAACGCCTGCTGTCAGTTCTATTAGCAATTTTTCCGCCATATCCGTTGTGAATCAGCCGACAGAGCAATCGACCGAAGTTCATATTTTACACCGATCGTCGAAGAGCTCTTTTCCAATTGTCAATAGAAACACAACACCTCCTGTGCCGTTGAAAAGCACAATATCTCACGTCACAGCCAACACCAGCATACGATCGGTCAAAGCTGAGCGTCTGACGACCAAGCGGGGCAAACTGGGAGAGGTGGATAAACTCGGACATAACGGACGAGCCACTCTGGCCACCCTTGCTCCTAAGATATCCAAGACTGTTGGATTCGGAAAAGATTCTCAGACATCTCACACCTTGTCTGCATCATCATCTGTGTCATCGACATCTATTGTTTTTCCAGCAACGGGTATGGTTTTTCTCTTTACTCTAATGTTACGAAATATTTTATTACTTTTCAAAATTACTTTGAACTTGCATTCCAGCCATATTTGTTAACTTTTTTTTTTCTTTTTTTGCATTTAACCCAGAATTTTTCTCTTACAGTAAATCCATGTATCCCTGTTGGTATAGCTATTGCTCAGCAGAGGCAAGACTCCTCTAGTGCTACGACAGGTATTCTTATCAGTTTTTTTTTTTTTTTAAATTACTACTCTAGTTTTTGTCATTAAATGTTTTATTGTGAAATATGCACACATTAATTTCTGTGAAATTATTAATGAAGTTTCTGTTCAATTCTGTTAACTGGCCTGTTAAATATTGACAAGCTGTTTTGAACGTCAAAAGTAAGAAATATTGCCAAATTGTTATGGCTGTCATTATTACAATGCACTTTTTTTATCATCAGTTAGTTTTCAAATTTTGGCAATATTTCTAATTTTTCACATTCTAAACAGCTTGGAAATAATTGAACTGAAGTTTCTTGTGCAACTAAGGTATAGTTTAACCAATCTTTGCTTTAGCTTTATGTTATTGGTACATGTTAATCTTTAGGATAATCTTTAATTGAATAGAAACCTAAAAATAAGGTTTTCTCTATTGTAAGAAAATAAGAATAGTTTTAAAAGGTACTGTGAAGTATTTGATCCACTATGCTTTTTCTATTGATAGCCATGTGACTGTTTTAAGCAAATAAGAGATGCCTAAAGACTAACATGTTCCTTAATTCTGATATGTATTAATTTTTATGCTAGGTTATTGTTTTTAAATGTGACAGTATCTGTATGACCAAAGGTGTTAAAAAATCATTTCTAGTCTTGTGTGTACTATGCATAACAATATTTTACAAAATACTTGGTTCTAATATCTAAAAAGTGTGTATTATTTAAGAGTTGACATTTGATGAAATGTGTATGTAATGTTAAATTGTTTATTATTAAGAGAAATGACTTTGAGAAATATTACTGGGTTCTAGTTCAAAGTATTTGACTAATTGGTCTGAACAATGCTGGTGTCAAGTTTTGAAACAGAATGATGGAACCTAATAACACGACTAGTTGTTTATAAAGTTATTCACGTTGCTGTTCTCATCCTACATTACATTTCCATATGGAATATTGATAGCCTTCAAACTTATGATGTGATGATTGTAACACTTGATATAGAACCATTGCGCAACCAAAATACTGGAAAACCAGAACACTTTTAGCATGTTTTTTTCTCTTAATATCACACAGTCATACAGTTAAAGTTAATATGTTTAATTAAGTCATTTTATAGAGTTGTTTCATTGAATAATTCAACCTGTAGAATTTAGTTCATTCCTTTTTTCTCTTCAGTCCCATCCTCCTCCCCTTCCCCCTACTCATTCCTTTTCCTTTCACTTTTTTTTCAGATGAATTTCTTCTATTTTAAGCACTTAATTTCTAAAAATCTGTACTTGGACCAATAATAATCCCCTTTTCATTTCTTCTCTTTAAGCTCACTTTGTGCCTTTCTTTTTCAGTCAAACAGATTTGGCTAGTATGGTATTTTATGGGATCGGAATCTAATTGGATTTGGAATAGAATGCACCTCTCTATCCTAAATTCTAAACCGGGTTCACAACCTTGTGGATGCACAGGGCCATGTTTAAGTTCACATTAATATCCATTCAATACACTAAAAAAATTACCCAAACATTTGGCAAAAACTGTTCTTCCAAAAGGTTTGTAATTATTGTGGTTTTGAGGGATTTTTCTACAACTATGAAGTGTGTTAACACAACAAGACCAATCAACCTTTCTTTTTATTTTTTTATTTGCTGTGTAAAAGTTGATGCTCTATTTAAAAATCCCCATAAACCTTTCTCTAATGTTCTCATCCCTCTAACATTCTTATCACACTCAAATTAATATATTGGAATGAAAATGAAAAATATACATTTATCTCTAAAATTTCATATTCTATTTACAAAAAAAAGGCATTCAAATTTTCAGTAACTACTTATCTACATATCTACTTATCATAAAACTCAGACTTCCCTTGTCACGTCTCGAGAGGTGAAGAGAAAGAATCTCAATCCTCAAATTAGTGAGTTTGAATGAACACCACAGCCAATCACACCTGACCACCAAATTGCTCTGTCTACCTCTCTGTCAATCAGCCAATCACAGACATTTTGCAGTACTGCTTTCTACCTTGAGATGACATTTGAAAATAGCATTTTGGACCCTCTGTTTGGATTTTTCTCAAAGAATCAAAGGCTGGAAATCAGACCATAAGTTGAGATTCATTCTCATTAGAATTAGGGCTGGAATTGAATTAGGAATTTGAGTTCAGACAAAAAATAATGTATTTCACAAAATAATTGTTATATATTGTTTTATTATCTAACTCAATATGTTGAGTGATTATTTGTGGGAAACTGAAATAAATAGGGACATACAACATTTTTGTGAGTTAAAATAATTTATTAAATGGAAGCATAAATTCAATTCTATTCGTTATTATATTGAATTTGTCATTCACTAAAACTGAAAATGTGACTGAAAAATATAAGAATTATTAATTTTATCTTGTTAAATTGTAAAAAAAAATTATAAATTGATTAAATCCCTGTAAAATGTAACTTTACTGAAGAATGCTTATCTTTATGGTGTATATTGTATGGACCAAATTCATCTGTGTCTATGATAATAATCTGTACAAGTTTAACGTAACAAATTTGGAAGTGGATGTAACATAACACTTAAGTAACAAAAGTGTGTGGTAATGAACAGTTATGATTTATTAGCTATCTGGTTTTAAGGTAGGCAAACAAAATATATACACACATGAAACTGGTCCATATCAAACTTTTTAAGCCTTACTTTTTTCAGCTGCATATACTTTCATTTTCCTTTTGATATAAATATTACTCTTTCACTTGTAAATACTCAGAAAACTCTTGATTTTGTGCTGCACAAGGTGTGTTTAGTTTAGGAGAGGAATTATCATATTGCCTAGTTTCTATTTAAGAGTGATGAAGATTAAGGGTTTTTTTATAATGACAGTTTTTTGAAGATGAATAATCTTATTAAACAAGAAATTTTCATTTGCCAATGGAAAAACAAATATTTAAGGTTTTCGAGTAAATTTTGTCTTTTAAAACTCAAACTGTTTCAATCCAAAGATGAGTAAACATTTTAGTCTAGCTATACCTTTAAAATTGAAATTTCATGCTATTTTCTAATGTAGAATTTACAAAGTAGATCAATCAAGAGTTTTCTGTCCATATATATATGAAAGATGTTTCCTGAGAGCATCAACTGTAAGCAGTTCTCTTACCTTGAGTCCAAGTACAAAAACTAATAAAATTTATGAAAGAAAAATAAACATGATCTATCTTTACGCATTTTAATGTTGGAAGATGCATGAATTTCTCTTAGGGATGTAAGATATAATTATAAATCATCCAACTAAGAAAATATATTTGAAAATATCAAATCATAAATTGCAATAAAATTCTCTAATGTCAAATTGTATTTAAAGCATGTACTAAAATCAAAGGCTATTAAATAATTTATAATTAAAAGCCAAAAATTGAAAAAATAATTTAAGAAACTTATTAAGTTAAAACTACTAGTAAAGTGTCAATAAATCATGCATTTTCAAAATAGAAAATTTAATTCAATAGTAATGAATTTTCAACTATAATTTTTTAATAATTTCATGTACTTTTTATAGGTAAATCACAATCATCTGTACCTTCTAGTACTCCTAACTCTATGACACCTAATCAGAATTTGGCTGCTAGTCGGGTTGCTGTAGACTTGCAGGCTCAAGAACTGTTAGCGTAAGTTACGAATTGCCCTTTCTGCATTTATTATTATTATTGTTGTTGAAATTTAGTTTAAAATGCATGGAAGCATTTTAATATTACTTATTTTCATATGCGGAATTATATTGTTTATAGTTACCTGCAAAAAAAATCCTGTGATCTTGTTCTCTAAAACATGCTATTTACTTTTAGTGATCAAAAGAACCAAGATTTATCTTGTTCTAACAATCCAACCCCAGTTGATACCAATTTACTAGTCACGCAAGGTATGTAACATACTTTCTATTTTAATGTTGCAGTTAGAATTCAATGTTATTCTTATTTAAAAGTTATAATTGAAAATTTATGGCACATACTGAACTCCCAAAAATTTGTTTGCTGTAAAATTAGGTTATTGAAAAATGATCATGACTTAAACTTTCAGTTAAAGTTGGGATTTATTACAAAATATGTACTTACTAAAACAGAAATTTCCTGCTTTCTTCCAGGCCCAACGATTGTTTCCAGGCAGTGGGAATCAGAAGCTCTCACCCGAACTGCGATGCCCTCTGCCTCTTGGCTTACTCATGGGTCAGTTGTTGCCCCAGCGGTCTGGCTGGGCCAGGGAGCTTACGCCCCACCCCCCTCTAATCCGGTTCCAAGTATAGCAATGAACCCTCTAGAACCTTCCCCCATTTCATTGCCACCTGGTGGTTATCAGCTTGCAAGGGACTCAATATCTGGGCATCTGTTACTTATACCAACTGCAAATATTGGTAAGTCATTATATAAGTGTGATTTATTAATTTTAGGTAATAATTAAGGGAGTTGTGCTGTAGAACTGGTTTTCGAAAAGCGGTTGGTACTTATTTATTTGATAAGTATAGAAAACAAGTCCAGTCTGGTTTCTGAGCTTTTTTTAATCTTCTTGAATTTTTTTTGACAATTTTATTAGATTTGTTTGAACTAATGAACCTTTGCTTACTACAGATTAAATTTCGAAGGCTGGACTTTGTTCTTATTTTGATTATGCCACTTTAAACCTTTCTAATGTGACTGTTAATATGTTTTCAGTATATTAATGAACAGTTTGTATTTTGACATTTATATCCATAGGCGTAACGAGGGGGGGTTATTGGGGTTGTAACCCCCCCCCCCATTACATCGACGGTTTCTAAAACATGAAAAACTGAAAAAAATTCCCTTTACAAGGAAGGCAGTTCACAAGGAACTATTCTTTTAGGAACTAACCCAAAGGGCCTCAAAATGAATTTAAACACTACAGCATTGAGAGCAAATTTTTAAAAAATTTCTGGGGGAGAGCTCCCAAACCCCCCTCTAACATTTTTATGTCTGTTATACTGTGTTTTCCCCTTGAAAGATAAGCCTCTTAGATGAAGTTTTCCCTTTGGAAGTTTTGCAAAAAAAAATATTTTATATTATAACTATATTATGAGGCATTTTTAAAAAGGGAGTAATATGTTGGAGGGGTTGACTGGTCGGAGTAACACCCCCCATGAATCAATTCTAGTTACGCCACTGTTTATATCAACTTAATTTTCTTTCAGAATTGATGGATAGACCTTCCGTGTGGCCTACATTCAATGCACCGACTGGGAATCTTCCCATTCAGCAGCTTGTTACTCAGCAACAGCATACACAGTTTGAACAAGTTCTACCGCATGTATGTATAGCTTTATCTCAAAATATCAAAGCTTGTATGTGAAAAAAAACTTTATTTAATATTCCAAATTAATTCTCTGTGTCTTAAGTTTCTCTTATTTTCGATTTCAGACGGAGACCATCAAGACCGATGGAATAGAAACTTGCAATATAACCTCTTGTGATATTTCCGCACAGACCAAAACCGAAGAAAAGATGGAGGAAATCAGTGGACAAGTGCCAAGCGTACCTTTGGCCACCGGGCAGACGTACGCTTTCACCACTTTTCCCACTCAATGCGATCCATCCACCTTCTCTTACGTGCTGCAATCTTCGACTGTGATGCATCTGGCCCACACCCAGACGGCCGCCTCCATACAGACGGAATCTGGAAGGCGTTCCCAGGGGACGTCTCCCCTCCACTGCGCCACACCATCCCCGCCCCCCAACAACTGCTCCGTCCAGGTGTCTGTGACGGAGGACGAGGAGGAAAGCGACGACAGCGAAAGCGACGGCGTCGCTTGCGGGGAAATGACCGAGGTGCGATCGTGCATGAGTCAGTCAGTCACGACCGCGATCCAGGTGGACATGGACTCGCAGACCAACTCCGAAGAAGACGAGGAAGAGGACCACAAGATTATGCCGGAGAAGATGGCTGAGACCAAAGTGGAGATGTCCGACTCGGCCAATCAGACGGAGTCTGTGCATTCGGAGAGTCCGAAATCTGAACCTGAGCCGGAACCGATAGAGATGGATCTGAAGGTGCCTGAAGCTGTTGAACACCAGGCACTGTCTCCTGATCCACCCAAGCCATCAGAAGTGGAAGTTGCTGAAACGATTCCGAGTATCAGCATAAAGGAAGATTTAGTCAGTTCGGAGCCTGGTATGGAAATAGTGACATCAGAGACAGAGTTGGCCCCATCCCTACCTGTTGAGAGCAAGCCAGTCATGGACTTTATTGATCATCATGGGTTAAACCTTTTGGTGGACAGTATTGAAGAATTTGCATCTAGAGGACAGGAAGAAGCTGAAAGTGTTACTGATGTCACATTGCCGTCTTCCGATTCTGTTGAATCTAAAGCTTCCAGTGAAGCTGAAGTCACAGTTTCTGAAGCTCCGACAGAGGAGGTAGTGAAAGAGGAAAACCCTGCTGATGCATCATCGGATGAAAAGTCTTATCCATCCAAGTACATAAACATTGATACATCATGTACTGATAGCTTAGGGTTACTGTGTGCACTTGCTGAGCAAAGGATCTTTGAAGAGGCTTTGAATGGTGAAAGCAAGACCAAGCAAGACTCTGTTAAGGTTGAGGACAACAAAAAGCCAAAAGAAGATTCTGTTGTTAAGGAACAAGCAAATTCAAATGACTCTTTCTTATCTTCCTCATCTTCTCAAGATTATGAAGAAGCATCTGAGCTGGACATGAGGGTAAGACTGGCTGAGCTGCAGAAGAAATATCGACAAAAACAACGGGAACTTGAGCTACTTAGAAACAAAAGAGAAAGAGAGTAAGTATACAGAATTAACTATTTTTCAGTTCATTACTTGTTAGTTAGTTATCAATGAGATTTACTTATGTACCAATATTATCCATCTAAATAGTATTAGTTGTTAGAAAGATAAATTTTTGTATGAATAGTTTCTCATGTACTCACTTAGATCCTTTCTCAATGTACTTAATTTTATTTACCTTAATTTTTTAGAAGCAGTGATGATGAGCTTGAATCTTCCTCTGATTCTCCTCAAGTTACCAGAGTGGCTTCTTTGAATAAAAACTCTCCTCTATCACATTCAAAGCCTTTGTCTTCTTTCAAGGAAGGTAAACATTCAAAAAGTTCTGCGCCTAGACAATGGAAGAAACAGAAGAAAAATCCTGTTAAGGATATCAATGATAATACAAAGGTGAAGAGTTCTGGTTTCAAAAAGTCCAAACCCATATCAAACAAGGTATTATTTGTAATCCTATTACTGGTTTTATTTCTTCATTTTTTAATAATCCTAACTTACATTGATTTTTCTTTATTTTTTTAGACTGAAGGCAAAGAAGACTCGTCTGAAGAAGGTATGCATTTATATCTTATTTTTGTTTAGTTATTTTTATGTTTAAGAAGGTGAAGCCTTATAACCTTAAACTTTGTCTATATTATTAAGATGATATGAGCAAAGGATTTAGTAAATTTATTGGCATTCTCTTATTACCAGTCTTAATAAAAAAAAATAATTAGAATTGAATTTAACTTTGCATCATTCTATTGCTTAATATTAATGCTTTGTTTTTTTCTTTTAAATAGAAGAACATGCCAAAGTTCCCAGCATAACATTAGTTCATGAAACTAGTGCAGCAATATCTGGTGATTCCAGTAATTCTGGTTCTAGCTTCTCAAGTATGTTAAACTTTACTTAATCAGTTTATAAAACTATTTACATACATTAATTTGATTCTTATTGATTACCTAAGCCAGATAATATACGCAAACGGCATTCACAGAAAATTTTGTGAAAAAAGTTAAGTTCGTAGAGAAGATTTCATTTTATCTGGCTCTATTGATTACATACAGTTGTACTAGAAAAAATATTAAAAAAAAATGAACTTGTTATTCTATTTTGATCTTTGGATTGAGAGAGTGATTTTATGTATAAAAAATAAACTTTGGAAAATATTTATGTAATATGCGTTTAATGTTTCATTGTAGGAGGTGTGTATTCAAAGAAAGAATCAAAAGTTGATAATTATGGTAGTGAAAATAGCCTCGGATCTGGTAGTTGTATCAGTAAAGATGAAGGCAGTTCTCAAGACCAAAATTATGATAAGGTATGTTTTAATTTATATTTAAATTATATTCAAATTGTAACAGCTCTTCCAATTCTTCTTTAAAGGAAAAAAATCTAATTAAGCATGGGCGTGCACTTCAGATTTATTAGAAATTTAATTCTTAACGCAGTTAACCAAATCATTTGCTAACTGCATATCTTGCGGGATACTGTTGCAAATTTATTTTCACAACAATTTAACTAGACATAGTAGTTTAAATATGGTAGGTTTATGAAAGGAAAGTTAGTTACTAACACAAAAATATTATTTACAGAAATTTCTGATTAGAGTTAAGAATAATTTATCCTCAGAATGGCCCAATTACATGCTATGCAGAGCCAAACTCAAGACAGTTATCTAAACAATAGCCAAAAGGCTAACATAACAGCTGGGAGGAAGCATAACTTACTACTACCTGGTATCAAGTTCAAAAGCTACAGAATCGCAGCCAAACACTAATTTGCATTCGAACTCCCTACCCTGATTGTATTTGGCCTCTTGCAGTTGTTTTGGCTTCCTCTTAGAGTGTTCTAAAATTTCTATCTGCATGAAAATTATGTGAGTGCTGGCAAATGCTTGCAGTTGCAACCACCTCGACTTCTGTTGGCAGTTTGGGAACTTTCAATTCCCTTTTTCTCTTTTCTTTTATTTCTTTCAATTATTGTAACCAAAGTTGCTAGTTTTATCGATGTTAAGTCACAAAAAATACTTTGTTAAATTGCATTTATCTTTTTTAAACAGAATGACAAGTCTAAAGTACCTGTGTTTGATGAACAAGCTTGGTTTGTGCGTCGAAGTGAAAGAATTTTTCTCAGTGATGCTCGATCAGTGCCAACTACTACATCTGATAAATCTAATAAGAAATCTTCCAGCTCATCTCAAAAAGGGTGTACAGATGTTTCTCAAAAGGAGAAAAAAGAGGTATATATTAATTTGCATATTTATGAGTTATGTGATATGTTTTAGGAGTGGGTGGTTAGACTAGTTTGAGTAAATGTTTAAATAAAAAGATTTATTAGTTATTTTTACTGTTAAACTTGGATATAAAAACTTTAAATTTATAAATACAAATGAAATTTAAAACATTATATGTCAAAGAAATTTTGTTACAATTAGTCATCACAATTGAATTACCCGTATAAAATTTTTAAAAAATAATTCTGAACCATTATACAAAAAGAAACTCTTCAGTGTATTTCTATTTTATTATTTCATTCTTTGTCATTTATGTTGTTTTCTTTCTCTTTCTGTTGATTTATTATTATTCTAATTTACATCTTTTGTACATAGCATGTTAAGCCTGTGAAAGTGACTAAAAACACTGAAGAGTCTGACAATAAAAAAGTAAAAAACAAAAGCCTTATTAAACCTGTAAGTAATTTTTGTTTTCGTTTTACTCTTGGTGTCTAAAGTTTATTTTAAAATAAAAAGGGGGTTTACTTATTGGTGGGGCTTAAGAGATATAGTTTTTTTTTCTTCTCTTGGTCAGTTATTGACTCACTTAAAAGCATTTTTATTTCTACCATCTTAGTCATTTGTTTTTATATTTTCGCTATGATTAGGATATAATTTCTGATGCTAGAATTTTTCTTGCAGAAAACTTATTTATCTAGAAAAATAGTTTTGAGTGACAGCAATGATTCTGAAAGTAGTAGCGATGAATCAGCTTCTGATGGTGAAAACAGTGATGGAGCTTCAAGTACGAGTGATAATTTGCCTCTAAGTACCTTTGTTGAGCATGCTAATAGTAAAGGTAAATATTTGCTTGTGAGGAATTTCAAAAACTGAATTGTTGATATTTGACATTTAAAAATCTATTTTGGACACTAAAGATTAGAAATATTACTGAAAATAGCTTACACCCATTTTATACTATTATATTAAGAAATAATAACTACAATAATTTGGAAATATTTAAAGTTTGAATTGTGTTTGGTTATTTTTATGGTATAGGTAACAAAATAATATCATATCACTCTGGTGCTGCAAAGAATTTAATTTAATATGAGAATTATCAAATTCCAGCTCTTGTTTATTTTAGGGTTGAATAGAAATATTAAGATATAAGATAGAATCTAAAATCCTATCTTAAGTTTCTGTGAAATTCATTATTGAATTATTAAAAAAAAATCCTGAAAATATTAGACATTACCCCTTGAGCCCCAGACCATTTCATTCAATCTCATGGTTTCAATTACGTAATTGGACAGTCTACATCCTATTATGTAATTGAAGTCCAGTAGTGAAAATTAATGTAAAAGATCTTCACTTTACCCAAGTTGGACAGCTCAGATATAAGTAACTTATAACATACATGTTGTACATCAAATAGTTGAGTCAAAAGTTGTGTTGTTTTGTGGGAAACATACTTTCAGAAGAAATTTTTTTAATCTGTGGATTTTGGAGCATTATTAATGTTCTGGGAAGTCTGTAGCACGCTAAAATGACATCTTGATATGCACAGGATGCATCATCGAGGGTTTTTTTGAAATAAACATTAGGTTAACAATATTTCTTGAGATAAACCGTTATCAATTTAAGTTAAACACAGGTAAAATGTTTTGTCTTAATTTATAGCTACCCCTGAAAGACAAAAAAGGCTATCAGTTGATAGTGCTTGCAGTGATATCAGCTCAGGACAAAGCGAAGACATTCCACTTAGTGTTTTAATGGGCCAAAAAGAAGAGAACTTACCTGAGCTTAAGTCCTGTATCCTGAAACCGACTGAGTTGCAAGAAAATGCTCGTCTCTTGGTTCTGGACGAAGGACTCTTTTATGCCGGACATATAACAAAAAGTGAAGATCCTGAGACGTAAGTTCAGTTTAAAATGATTACCATCCAACTGTGCTAGAACCCAGTACTGCCCGAGTATTGTTAAGTTTAAACACACCTGGAAACTATGTTTACAGACTTAAGGGCAACCCAGTTACTTTAAAAGAATTCTCTTATTATACAAGGGCTCCAGAAAATACATAGGCAATTTCATATAGAATACTCATGTTGGTTCCCATGGGATGTTGTGCCATTGAGTTTGATTTCTTTAGCATACTGGCTCATTTACTTCATAAACAGGGACTGTAGACCTTTTAACCGACCCGGGTCGCTTTTGGACCCATTCGGCAAGTAGGAAAAACAGAAGACGCGTTGACAGCAACCCTACTCAGGCCTTGAAAACCACAGCTGGGGACACAGCGCAGGACGATACACGTGGAATCAAGACCACCGACCGTCCGGCTCGCAGCCCTTGAAACAACAATGCTTAACTTACTCAAGCATAATTACTCATCATTAATCGATTAAACATTTGTGTGATTTGTCATCATAATTCAAACTTGAAATTTTTAAATCTCGTGAATGAATGTTCAAATTTATTTCAGGTTTGGTATTTTAATTGATGGTGACAGAGCTGCTCGACCTCATACGTTCTCAAGAGAGGAAATACTTAATGCTGCTGTAAGTACTATTATATGGTTGCCTCTGCAATTTATGAAATGAATTTCTTTTCCATGAAATGCATTATTTCAAATTCAGTTTTATAAGGATAAGCTTTTTTAATATTAAAGCTATTACCTTAATTTTTCAAACTTTAAAGTTTTATTCGATCATGTGTGTTACGTTGACTTAGTTTTTACCTCAGAATCAACCCTTTCAGTCCTAGCCGCCCCAAATTCCCCATAGGATTCAATAGCAAACTTAGGTGTCTAGAGCTAAAAGCTAGATTTAAATTTATATGCTAATTTCATGTATTCTAATATTTAAGAATGTGCTTCAATCAATTCTAAAAATATTGATGTATGTTTAGTTTTAATATATTTGCTTTTATTTCAATATTTATTTGTATCCCATCTACAGGTACTAGAAGTTAAGCCAACCCACAGGCAGCAATTGCCTGAAGGTGCCAGAATATGTGCTTTCTGGAGTCAGCAATACAGATGCTTATATCCTGGAACAGTTACAAAAGGTTAGAAATTTGATTTAATTATTTATAATGTTTGCATAGTCTTTATACTGTTGTAGACTCCCCTGCCTACAATATACCCTTTTTTGCAGCTTCTAGTCCTATGCCTGATCCCAGTATGCTTCATGTGGAGTTTGACGATGGTGATTCAGGTCGAATTCCACTGAGTGATATCCGTATGCTTCCCCCAGATTTCCCAATTGTTTGTAAGTATAAAATTATCCTGATATACAATTTTTTTGTCCATCCCATACTCTGTTTTCAAGGTGTTTTTTACAGAGCAGGGGACGGGAGAAAAAGATTTAAGAAAGAGACCTTCCATACATTAGTTATCACTTATTTACACAACTAAGTTAAATAAGAAGGATAGTTATTTATCCTCTAAAAAAAATCATGTGTACTAAAATTATATGTCATTGATATTTTTGAACATACTTGAATTTTTCTGTTCTTTAGCCATGGAACCAAATCCTTTTATGATTTTGGGCAAACGTAGATCACGAGCTCAGAGTCAAAACAGTGTTGGCACAAATGATGGAAAGGCTGGAAACGATTCTGTCAGCCAGAAGCAGGATAAAGATAAAAGCGAACTTAAAAAGCAAAAAAGCAGCGAAAAGTCCAGCAAAAAGTGTGAGTATTTCATCTTGACAATTGTAATATTGTAGAAGTATACATCAGAGAAAAACAGTTATTTAAGGGAGCTTTATATATTTATTACTTATCCCAGCTATCACAAGATGGCTAAAGCCACCCAATCTGGATAACAGATTATTTAATGATTCATAGGGAAAGGAAATTGAGAGAAATCCATGAAAAATGTGGAAATTTTTTTGTTAATATATTTTTTCTGAAATAGTAATTTTTCAAATTTACAGTGTCTAGTATGCTTGTAGAAGAAATTATGGTTTATAAGGAGCTAGTTATAAATATTTGTTGGATAGTGTAATGGTTATATTATTTGTCATGTAATTTTGTTTAATTTCTCAAGCATCTAACTGCACGAATATTACATGCAACATTGATATACGAGACAACTCAGAAAAATACTTGTTTTTAGAGTGTGATTAAAAATTATTCTAGAACTGGAAAATCTTGAGGATTTCCCGAAAAGTTTGGAAATTTCAAAAAGCAAATGGTGGCCATCCTATATTAGCAAAATTAGAACAAACTTAAAAAATTAAGGTTCTTAGCTTTTGGTTTTGAATTAAATTGTTGAAATAAAAGAAGCTTATTACAAATTAAGTAAATCAAATTTATCGGGATCAACAGATTGATTTAATTCTCTATTGCAGCTCATTCTGAGAAAAAGTGCAAAGATGACCTGAAAAGAAAACGGTCTCCGTCTGCCTCAAATCACTCCCGCAGCTCTTCTAAATCCTCCAGCTCAGACCTCCCTGACTGCAAGAACCAAAGCATCATAAAGAAAGACAGTGTCTCATCGGAAGAACAACAACAACTCAAAAACTCTGACCCAACCTCCAAAGACTCTGACCTCAAGGTGAACTTGACGAGCGAGCCCAAGCCAAAGAAGCACAAGAAACACAAAGATGATCACCACAAGCATCACCATCATCATCATCACAAGCACCATCACCACAAGAAGCACAAGCTCGAAAAGCACGACCGTAACCATGGCGACGCTGTGATATCCCCGGCGGGATCCTCCCCCAGGGGAGAGTCGTCCAAGGGAAGGACCAACCCTGAGCATCAGGACAATTTTGTGCTGGACGAGAACTCCAAATCGGAGCTGACGCTGACGTTTAAGAAGTCCCCGTCCCCACACACGAATCTGGAAGAGGCTGCTTCTGCCGCGGACAAGAAGATGGCAGCGGAAGCGTCTGGTTCCAGCAGTTCGGAAGAGGAGGAGGAACCACAGAAGAAAAAGGCAAAGAAGGTTAAAGTAAGCTTTATTTAATTGACTCGTTCTCAACTGAGTGACCTTCCCATAAAGAACTTCTTAAAATTTTGTTTAGTGTGGTTTTTGAAATTCTACAAAAAAAATTTGAGCATTAATCTGTGAAAAAAGTTACAACTATGGGTACAACAAGAGGGTGTAGGGAGGGTCAGTCTCCTTATTAAAACAGGTTTAGTTCATGATATCAAACTTTGTTTCCAGTTGTTTTAATTAATGAGAAGTTGAATTTTGAATCTTAATGGTACAATTGCTGTCTGATCATTTGGTTAATATTCTAAATTTTCCTTGCAGCCAGATTCCCAAAACAAGCCTGCAAAAAGAAAAGAGCGTGTGCCTTCAGTTGAAAAGAGTAAAATTGCAGGTATAATTTTTCATCCTCATTATGCTGTATTGATTTTTCTAAATAACTATTCTGTAACTTTATTTTACACAGCTGGACTCTGCGAATCTAGAATTTCTTCTTGTATAAAGTTCATTTTGCCTAAAATTATTCCTAACTATAAATATAAAAGGCTGTTTTATCAGTCTCTTGCAACTAATTGTTTTCTCTTGCATAAAAAGGAACTGTGTTGATACTAATAGTTCTTCTATGCACTGGATACATAATTATTGTGTTTGTGACATTACTATCATTTAACAAGCATGCTATCTTCTACATTGAATTATTAAAGCATCTTGTTATTTTTCATCCTGTGTAAATATTTAAAAGGAGCTTTTCCTTCTCTTTTCATCATTTTTTGTGCCACATATTTCTCTTCTCACTTTTAAAATGGGATTACCTAAGTTTTCGTCATTGGAGTTAATAATAGTTATTTCTCATCCTTAATGCTGTGTGTCGTTTTATTATCATCTCTTCTCATTGATCGATTTCCTTTTTGTGTCAACCTTATAAGTATTAGTTATTTTTAAATGTGTAAGTTCATCCTAAGTAGACTTCTCCTCTATCTACATATTTCTTCTCTAGTAATGTCACTTCATCTCTTCCTTTACTATGCTTTTTTTCCCCTCTTGTGCATTATTCATCTTATTAGCTGTTGTCACTTGCACTGTGCTGTGTATTTCACATGCCATTTAAGTGATTGAATTTAAGCTTTATCAGCATAAGAGTGTTTTTGTGAAATGTGTATCTCTTAAGACTTGTCTTCTCGCTTTTCTGTCACAAGTCATAACATTCACAACCTTTTGGCAAATTTTTAATGTTGAAACTTTTATCCAGCATTTTTGCCGGTGCGTCAGCTGTGGAGATGGTCGGGCAAAAGCTACCGGAGGCCCGGGGCCAAAGGAAAGGCTAAAAAGGAATTTTTTAGGGCTATACAGCGTGGAAAAGAATCAATCAAGGTAACTTAAATATGATTGTTTTCCCTAGTGATTAAGGAATCTAACAGGAAGCAATTTCTCTCGCCTAATTCCTTAAGAATAATATTTGATGACTAATGGGTAACATCTCTATAATTTCAATTTCTTGAATATTTTAAATTATCTTTCTGAGTATGTATCAGTTCTTTAACCTTCCAAATAATTTTTCAAGGTAACTCATCCAACTTGGAGTGGCATAACTTGTGGATTATTTTGTTGGATTTAAAATTACTTGGAGGATTAAAGGGCTTCCGCTTATAAAGGATGGTTTTAAATAGAATTTTTTTTTTATCTAAAAGGTTCATTTTCATACATAACTAGGTTCTCAAATTATTTTATAATGTGGGTTTTAGATTTTTAAATTGAGGGGAAACTCAGTGGATGGGTTGTCTTGTCAAATTACTTGGTATAAACTTTTAAGTTAGAAACTTTTTGTATGTCCGTAACTTCTTATCAAATGTACCACCAGTTATTTTTCCCGTTTCAGAAATTTGATTATTTTTATTAATTTTTCTTTCCCCAAAATGTTGTTTTCCTTTGAAGTTATTTGTTGTTAGGAGGAAGAGGTTTTATGTTACTGAGAATGCATCTAAACCATATTGTACTACTTTAGGTGGGTGACTGTGCTGTATTCTTGTCAACTGGAAGACCTCATTTGCCGTACATTGGACGGATAGAAACTATGTGGGAGTCATGGGGAGGTAAAATGGACGTCAAGGTTAAATGGTTCTATCACCCTGAAGAAACAAAAAGTGGCAAAAAACTAAGTCAACTGAAGGTAAAATATATTTTTTACTGTTCAAACTAGCTAGGTTAAAATTGCTTACTTCAGAAATTGTTATAAATATTTTAGAAGACCCACAAAAGTATTCATATTATCTTTTGTCAGTTTTAAAAAAAGCTTATTTATTTAAAGTTGAAATAAAATCGGAACAGAAGTAAAAATTTAGAAAAGAAAATGTATAAAATAATCTTACTAAAACCAGCTATTGTATAAGATTTCCGTATCACCATGTAACAAAAACCTGCAATCTTAATGCATTATCACTCCTTAGCACTGGTATAAAATAGAATTTCCTTTTTGTTTGCAGGGTGCATTGTTCCAGTCGCCTCATTTTGATGAAAACGATGTGCAAACCATATCACACAAATGTGAAGTTTTATCATGGGATGAATATCAACAAAAGAAGCACCATGGCTCATTGCTAGACAACAATGATACATATTTCCTTGCTGGAACTTATGATCCGATTTTAGGTACCCTGATACTGGAGCCAGGGGTACCAAATATCTCTTCAAACAATGCACAGGATCTGTGAACATGAATTGTTGTATTTGCTTCATCTCCAGCTCTGCTTACATCTGTTAGTTCATTTGTTTTTAAGTTTGAAACTTTCCTCCCGCATTTGTGTCATGCAATGTCTCTTGTTAATTACTTGTTACTTTTGCAATGTTCCGGAGGAAGATTTGTTATTCTCAACACTGTTACCCATTAACGCATGAGGGGCCTCCCTGTGTTGTTCCATATCGAGAAGCTTTCTTTGTTGCGCTCCTTCCTTCCTTCCTTACAGTGCATTAGATGTCGCTTGTGTATAAAAGTCAGTACCTGATACTATAAATGTACCTTGTTTATCGATTTGTTTATTGCTGGAAACAAGCAAAAGAAATCAAAGTGTATACTGTTTAGCCGCAAATGCACGTAGCACAAGAACCTGTTCTAGAGAAAATTGTACCACAAAGTGGATGTAGCAATATGTACATTGTTGATACTTGCGCTGCTTATACTGTAGTAAAGCACACCTATCTTGCCGCTCACTCTGGCACTGTAGTTGATTATCAGGGAGCCCCTTTGATTAAAGAAAATTATATCGGAAGGCCAAGCAGGCTTTCTTTCCCCTGTATCGAATAACATGGCTCAAAGAGATTACAGTTTGACTTTAAAACTAGTGTAATATCCTCAAGTGTTTCTCAATACTTGCAGTGAGAAAAGATTTTCCCTTTGACTCTTGGTTGAGGGAATATTTTGTATCATATATGCAAAGCATTTTGAAGGTGACAAATATACTGGTGGAGGTACACTGTCTGCCGGTATCTCTTATCCTTTTTGAAATGTTTTACTGGATGAAAACATTAAAAGTGATGCAAAGAAGTTATTTTTAAGAACATTTGTTTTATAGTCCAGAATACATGGAATTGCTCTCATGGCTTAACAATCTTACGATGACACTTTGATAAGGCAGTGCCTTAACTTTCTATTTTTCTGTCTTTGAAAGAAAAAGCTGTGAATCAACAGGGAAAAGTTCATGATTCATCAAAATACTAACAAATGCAATTGAATGTAAAATGGTAAACAAAAACCCTTCTATGTTGATCATTTCAAAGTCATATTTGAGTAATAGAAAAACAATGCACTTAAGAAACTAACCTTTCTCAATATGTAACTTCTAATGTTCAAGTAGTTCAGAACATGGTATGGAGTAAATTCTTGCCTACATTGAATAAGCCATATATTTGTCACCTCTACCAATGGTATCATTACCAGTAATTTGTTTCAAAACCATGTAACTGTGGCATTGTGGAAGTCCGCAATGCCTTCCTGTAAACTAGATCAACTTTGTGAAGTACTGTATTTTTATCTCTTGCCTTAGAAGGTCACCTAGCAATAAACTGTACATTTGTTAATCACTCTTAAGAAATGCAGGATGGTGTTAAAAGAGAGAATTCATTATCATTGACTCATTATATACTTTTTATGTGATCATTCATTTATAATTTTAACTTTAGAGCACACACTATGTGTGATATGGAAGAAAACCAAATTCACTGAACAATATACCAGTATTAGATTTTTGGAATTTCAGCCTAAAGTCATTAGAAGTGACTACTGTAATTTTACTAGTCTTGCCTACAAATCAGAGTACAATACTAAACACCAGATATCTGCCTTACACCTTTTTTACACTTTTAGTGGTAATTCTCTGCACTTGCATTTTACAGTAGATGAAACCAATGCCTTTTTAAAGAACTATGCACACCTTTTTCAAAATAGAAAAGGCTCATACATTTCTCTTCCATTTTCATCTCATTGCTCATGTGTCATGACTTGAGTTGATCTTTCCATCTGCTTCTCATGTGTAGACTGAAAGTAATCTCTAAAGTTAAATTATAAATACAATACAGAATATATTTTTAGTTAATTTTTTTTCCTTATTATTACATGTCTGTTTTTGCCTTTTGGAGAGAAAGCATTATAAGGAATTTAAAAGTGTTTAGAACTTATGTACATGTGTGCCTTTCATCTGAGTAACAATTAGGTTTTGATATTTTTACCATGGGATGTGTCTGTTGAATTCCAAGCAATACTTTCTAACTATTACTTTTCATTTTTATAAGTAACTTTATTGGGCATTTCCTCTAAGTCTAGTGTGCTTAGATACAGTAAAAAATCCTTTTTTTTTCTTTGCTATGCATTTATTAAGCCCCCTGGTTTATTTTAGTTGCTTTTTATTGAAAATTTTAAATTACATTGCTTATTGTGCCATTTCTTCTCATTGTTGTACATTATCAATCTGCCAAATATTAAAATTATTCTTTTTTCATCTGACACTGTGCCATATGTGTTTGCAGTTAGTTATCTTGATTATATCAGTTCCTTTCTTAGTTGTATGCCTATTACTTTTATTTTAACCTTGTTTTTTATTAATTAAGTATTGCCAACATGCCATTCCCATGTAAAAATATGCTTAGGATAAAATCCTTTCAAAACAAAATGTAACCGCAAGATTCTTGAGTGTCTGTGCCATAACTACATTTCTTTGACACTCTAGAATATTTACTTCCAATTATCTATGCAATTGAAATACATTTTACAGTAATTTCGCTTGAGATAAAAGTACAGTATTTCCATGTTTGAGCTTTCTATAAAATTCACAATCTATATGCATAATTGTTTAAAATTGATCATTGTGTAGTTTGTAGGTAGTCAATCATGAATATTAATGTTTGATTGTTACTGTACCACAATAGAGCCCTTTTTCTTCTGAAATTCCTCTTATTGTTGTTCATTTGTGCTGAAATTATAGTCGTAATGTTAAATTATTGCTTTATGAATGTGTTGAACTTGTGTAATTTAATGTTCAAGCAGTTTTAGTTTGTGGTACCCTGTGATATAGTTTTAAACTTATGTTACCAATATGATCTCTATTTTTAAGTGTATTCATTATTCATTTGCAGTAGTATTAAAATACTGATAATTTTCAGAAAGTAATTGAAATTGTCCTGTAATTATTAAATGACATTTAAGTACTGTAATGAATACAATCAGAATTTTATTTCATTGAAAGTGCTTTTTTGTAATTTGCTACTTTTTATCTATATATGGTAAAATTATCTGTTAAAGTTTCAAACAATATTTTATATGCCTACTACATAATTAATAAAAGTTACCTGTAAAATTAAAGTTTAATACAGCTTTTTAGAATTTTTATTATGTTTTGTTGTGCTTTAAATGGCAATGTACTACTATTTTACCTAGTAGGAATCAATAGGGGTGCCTAGTTTATATATTTTCATGCTATAATATTTGTTAATGCCGTTCTAAATATTGAACCAACTTCAATAATGTTATCATCCATCTTGTGATGTAATGAAGTTTTACAGCTTCATTTCAATTCAAAGCAGAATCCAAGCACCTAGAAAATATAATCAGTTTTCAATTCTTACAATTCTAGTCCTACCAAATCCTGAGTTAACCCATTTATCACTCTATTTGTATTTGAAGAGTCACTCATTTTTGAATAACCTGATTCAGCAATCTTGATATTTTCTTATAAAAAAAATTGGTCACGTATACAGTCCAGCTTATGATCATGAAAAAGAAAATTAAAAATCGGAGCATGCTTGAAGCTTTCATAGTTTGTCTCAGTGCACATGAAAAAGAAAAATCATTGATAAGCATTGCAAGGCCTTTGTCGCTGTGCAACATCTATTGATTTCTTGTTGTACAGTGTAAATAATGTGTTTGTGTATACTATTTGAATGTATTTCGCCTATTAGAAAACCCTATTTTTATACATACAAGAAAAGCCATTTTGAAGGGAAGCTAGTGTAAAGGTGCTGGTTTGTACATAACACGGGCGATTAAAGTAGTTAAGAGTTTTCGTATGGACCTATTTTGTCTAAGTAATGCTAGACTTTCGGAGTTTCGAATAAAGTCTAAGAGTACATAAAATGGTGCCTGCTTGTGATATCAATTCATTCAGTTTTAAAGCAGCTTTATGTTGTATGCGAAGGGTCGGATGAAATGATTAGTAATGCATGTTTGCTGAAAAATGAATTCATTACATATCTCTAAATTTGTTTTACAGTACATTTGTTTATCATCAAGTCCTACATTTTGTAGTAACGTACTAAAATTTTTGCTTATTTTTGCTTTTAGCTACTGTTTTAAGTATTTATTCATTCATATGCTTGTCAATCATAACTATCTTGAGTTAGCATTAGTTTTTGTTTTAACATACTCACTTAAATGTTTTATCTTAACATTTTAAGAATCTTAGGATTTTAGTTTGAATTTGAATCCTTAATCATGGAATTGCATTTACAAATCCTAAGTTTTACCAACAAACTGAATGGATTCATATTTACTTAAACAGAATGGTAATTTTTCCATATCATAATTGAGTCCACCATTTTATATGAACTAGTGACAGGATTAACATGGTGTATTTTAGACTATACTCTCTGTGAAGTGTCACTTTGATTTTTTTTTTTTTTTTTTATTTCCTTTAAAGTGTTGGTTTTAAGTTAAGTCACATAACGATATTGCACCATTAAATCATTTACTTATCTGCTACAAAATGAATTTTAAAAGCAAAAATGCCATTCATTACATTTACAATGTATCTGTAAATATGATCATTATTTGTCCATTTTTCATCGCAAAATGTGATTTTTACATGTTTTTATGTATGTGTGTACTTTGTATTATACAACTTGTTTTCAATGTTAATTCCAATGAACATGCTGTTACAGGTTTGCCTATAACTTGTTTTTATGAATGTTGAAGACATATGTAGTTGAGCTGCCTATGTAGGGTCAATTGATGAGCCTCAAACCTGTAGCAGTACTACTGCGGACAAAACATGATTTGTTACTGTAGGTGCATATCGCGCTGACTTGTAGTTTGCTCTATTTGCTGAGCTATTATTGTGTACATTTCTTTTTGGTTCCATCTCAGTTTTCTTGTTAAACACATATTCAATCAGTTGTTTCACACACACACACGGCAGTTTAAGGAAGAAGTGAGTCTGGGTGATGCTTGTTAATAAATGTGGAGCGAGAATGAATGATGGTTCTTTCCTGTTTAAATGGCTTTTTCCAATCCGTGCAAGTACTTACACTAATGCAACTAAAATGAACCATTGTAAAAGGAAGTAATCCTTGTGATCTGCAAATTGTGCTTGCTGGTATGGTGGTGGATGCTATATATTTTTTTACCTTCACCACTGGGCGGCAGCATCAGCTCTTGAATTGAGTGACTAAATCTATCCCTGTTTGTACATATATATAAATTTCTTTTTAAAATTGAGTTGTTTGAGATGAAAATTCTATTGACGATCAGTTAGCTTTCTTCATTTGACGTTGCAGTTACATAAAGTAATAAAATTGTTGTTGACTTATTACTTGTTCTTGTTGTTTCTTATACCACTTGGAATATCCAAGCTCCATCTGTAAAGCGTACAGGATTTATGGCAAAGGGGATGCGGCTCCTGAGAAATTGAGGCCCATGGTTGCTTATTTTAATGCATCATTGTGCTTTTACATCACCTAAATCATTTTTTCCCATCCAAAGGTTGATCCAAGGGTCTCACAAGGAGGTGTATAAGAGGGGTTCTTAGAAAAAAACGTTCCTTGCATTGCTTGTAATCCTAAGAGACATAGGATGAATTGCCTGAGAGTCAACTTAATGTCACTTTAATTTCTGTGATTTGTCCATTGGTTTTGTCGTATTGTCATAACGCAATAGTTGGGAAAAGTGGAAATTCTGCTTGGGAGGTGTTTTTCCTTAAATCAGCTTATTAGACGATAGCTAAGTGTTGTAAATGATTGGTGGCAGATTTCAAAATAGGCTAGCTAGGCCTACAGTGGCAAATATTCAATAGTGGAAAACAAAGAATGAAAAAGTAAAAAAAGGACCACATTTACTGATATACTGCTGCTTATTTGAACAGGGTTAACCAGCAGAGAATGTTCTAGGTTTTAAAAGGAAAATAGGCAAAAATAGTCTCCCTTTTGATTTAAATCACCACAGTTTATGAGAGGATGGGAAGCAAATGTTACAACTAAGCCCTTTTTCTATTCAGTATACAATTACAAATTTTCATGTGCAAAATTATATAGTTTGTAAAGTTATGTTTTCTAAAAATTAGAGGGTAAAGTCCTTCAAAGGGTAGCCTCGTTTAGGATTTTATTTACATTTTTTTTTATTAGTCTCCTTAATAAAATACTATTTTGGTTTTTTCATGCAAGTAAGATGATGGAGGAGCCTGTTTTTTTATAGACACTTCCAGGGTTTTTGAGTTAACCTTTTTAACCTGGCAAGGTTATTTCCCAAACTTATTTTCTAATACCTTCAAAGAATGCAGAAGAGAAAACAAAATGGCGAGTTCTCTGTAGAATGATTCATCTACAAAATACCCAGGTATTTTATCTATCTAAAAAAGGAAAAAATATTTCAAAGAAAATTTGGAAGGATAATACATTTGTATTTTTCTGGGTTTTGCCTAATTTTAGGGATTGTGTCCCGGGATCCTGTAGAATTTTAAGGCCGGGACATGTCCCGGGATTTCTCAGTCCGTCCCGGGATTCCCTCAAAATTTTAAATTTCTTTAACGCTGCTACAAACGCTTGGAAATCGTTCCTCATTGCATGAACAATTATTTCCTTTCCTTGGAAAATACTTATAAATTAGTGGAACACAATCACTGCTGAATTAAATTATCTCCCACTCCTTAGATCCTTAGAACTTTACAGCTAAAAAGCAATAAACAAGGAACTCGCCGATTTGTATAATACATACAATGCTCGAATGTTGACATAAATGGTGAAACTTAGTTACTCATCAACTTTTTTCATTCTTTAGTATGTTATGTGAAAAGAGATACAAATCCTAATAACTCCCAGCACAAGGCCATTTTCAACCACAAAGCATTGATCGTAATTCTAGCATATATAGAAACTATTTATGTGAATATGTGATGAATAATTATTTATGAGGATAGTTTGAACCTTATTTCCGATTGAATACAGTACTTGTGATCTCAATAAGACGTCAGCTTTTAAAGAGATTACACGTTTTGAAGATCGGGCTAAGAATTATTCTGATTTTGTATTATGGCAGAAAAGGCTAGTGCATTTGCATGGAGCACTTCATAAAAAGACCGAACTCTGAAGCAAAAAGTGTTCTTTGATAATTAAGTGTAAAGGAGGTTCTACGAGTGGTTTGCTCCGACATTTAAAAAACAAACATTCTTAGGGTTTCCTCTGCTATCTACATATCTATAAGGGAATTCAAAAGCATTTTTAGGGTAAGTACACTTTTAACTAGAGTATTTTTAAAACAAATTTAAAATATTAAGTTCGTGTCATTTCATAAGGTTTTATGGGATATATGTGTGTACTATTATAATGAGTGAATATAAAATTGCAAAAAAATATTTTAATATCATTTAAGAAATTTTGAAGCCTAGATCTGAAAAATTGTAGCATTAAAAATTTATAATTTCTCCCCATATTTTTTTTCTAATTTAGTCTTTATGCAAGTTTTGATTTTACAGTCAAAAAATGTTTTTTTCCTTGAAATTCTGGCATTAATTAAATTTTCGGGATTTCCCGGGATGATGTCGAATTTTATCCCGAAATCCCGGGATGACCAAAATGCCCTAAAACGACAATTCCTATTTAATTTTCCAGGTTTTTGGTTTTTCACTATTGGTCACAATCACCCCTTGCCCTCAGAACCATTTCAGACAGAATGATGTTATGAAAAATAACTTTTAAAACCCATAATATTTCCAGGGATGCTACTTTTCCGGGTTCGCCCCGGAAATCCGGTTTTTTCAACAGCATGAATTCCGGGTTTTATCGAAATTTTCGGAAATCTTGAGCGAAGAAAGCGCAAAATCGAGTTTTATAAGTTTACAAACATCGAAACATCTGTTACATAAAACATTCCCGGACATTTTCTCTCATCGGGCGTGCCTTGTGAGTTTTGAGGGGAATGTCCTTCCTTCAGAACAAAAAAAATCTTGAAAAGATCCGGATTTTTGGAGCATTTTGGGATTCCGGATAAAAGATTTGTTACTCTAATAGGATTTTCGTTGAAGTCAGTAGTGTAGTAGTACTTCTGCTGCAGTCAATGGTAGGTTAATTTCCTACATGACAATCGTGAGATTATTTCCTACTTGAGATACTTTTACTAAGGAAATTCAGAGTCACCACTTAAGAATTAGGGAAAAGTTTTTAACTGAAGCATCCTTCACTCCACCTAACCATACCTGGCATGGGCGGGTCCAGAGGGGGGAGCATCCCCCACCCGAGAAACCCTAACAAATAATAGCTTAAAAAACACTTTTTAATGCTAAAATTCAAAAAATTATCTGAGGGAGGACCCCCAATCCCCCCTTTAAAATTTTAACATCTGGTAAATAGTGTTTTTCCCTTGAAAATTCTGCCGCTTAGAAGAAGCTGTTCTCTTTTCGGTGTTCCCCAAAGGAGTTTCAAAATCGACGAAATACTGCCAGAAAAAATTTTCGGAGGGGGATATTGATATTTGGCTGGGGGATAAGTGGTTTTCTATGGTCAAAAAAAGAAAATTTCCAAGTTTCGGGGGGGATATATCCCCAAATCCCCCCCTCTGGCTACGCGCCTGCGTACAGAGGTACAGATCGGATATGACATGTATTATTCCTACCAAGTGAAAATCGATTTTCTTTTTTAAAGTTATGAAAATTGTTTAATACTTGTTAAAATTTTGGAGAAATTAAGTTTTTAATTAAACTTTCTCCCTAATACGTTAAAAAGATGGAATTTTCATAAAACCAAAAGGGTTCTGAACTTCTAGGGTTATAGAACGAGAAGTTCATCAGGACCCTTTTATTGCAATTTGTCGAAGGTTCAGCGTTCAGCCTTCCCCCCCCCCCGCTATTTTCAGTGGACTAATTTATTCCTTAGCTACTATGTTTGCACCAATGCCTTAACAACTGCTGGATACTGTTTTTGTGAAAGGTCCATCCATCACCTCGGTATCGTTCAAAAACCCAGATCAAAAGAAAATGCTGAAAGGATTCCTTACATTAATGATATGTTGGTGCCAAAAAAATCAATGCAAGAAATAGGGGGATCAATGCATATTATTATTTTCTTTCAGAAACTTCTGCTAGTAGTGGCTGAAGTGTCAAAAGCAAAACAAGTTCTCTAATTTATTAGAGTATTCTTCGTTGTAGTGAATTTCACGAAGTAAAAATTTTAATTTAGCTTCCCTGATGAAAGAGCAGTCTTTTATCACAAGCTTTTCATAACGCAGTGTAAATATTTCACGACATAACTGTCAGTGCCTGCTCTTCAACGCAAAAGAACTTAACAATTATTAATTCTCAACGGTTATGGATTCGCAGTCACCTATTAAGAATCGCTCTGCCGAACATCTCGTAGCCCCGGGTAAACCGGAGGCCATGAAAACCGAAGGTTTCCTCAACGAAGAAAGAACTTGTTTATGGAAATACCTCGACGCAACCGGAATCCAGGTTTACCCAAACCCCAGACCTTACTCCCAAACCCTTCTCCGACTGCTGTACCCCTTCCTTTTGCACGTCGCACTGCTGGTCGATTCAGTAATGTTGGTCTTGGAATACTTCCACGGGGTGTGGAACCCCAAGATCTTGCTGGCCTGCGCATCCTTCAACTTGCTCGCCATAGGAGTGTGGCACTGCTTCAGGCTCAAGAGACACGACCTGTTGAATCTCCTGTCTGCCTTACACGAAACCGGGAGACGGTACCCCGAGTTCCGCCCTACCATGACGGAGGTGGTCACCACCAACCTCTCCGTCGGGGTGTACAGCGTAACCCCCACCGTCTTCTCGCTGGTGTGCGTGTACTACGCCAGCGACAAGTCCACCGACAAGTTCTGGACGTACGGCTACCACCCCGACCTCTTCGGACGAGTCCTCCTATTCCTCAACGTCAACCTCTACGTATTCCTGCAGGTGGTCTTCCCGGGGCTGGCCACCTGCATCTACTGCGTTCTCTGCCATCGCCTGAGCCTGCTTCTGAGTTGCTGCAGGAGGAAGCTGATGGAACACCCCTCTTTGTCGTCGAAGCAGATGGTGTCGATGTTCCTCGCCGTGGTCGACCTAATCGACATGCTCCAGACCACTTTCTCGGCCCCTCTGTTCATCCTGGTCCTGATGCACCTCCTGCACATGTTCTCCTTGCTGGCCTACTTCCTCACTTTCTCGAAGGATCAGTTCTCTGCGATCGTCATCGGAGAGTCGGTCGTCATCCTGCTGACGAGCACTTCGTCCATCATCGCCATCAACGTCTTTGCTCCTAAAGTTTCGTCCGGAGTCCAGGAAATCAAGGATTGGTTCCAGAGACGACAGGAGAAGGCCGTCCTCAGTTTGTTAGGGAAGCCAGATGACGTCATGGCCGTGGTGAGGGACCGAGAAGTGGTTGTTCTGTCGGCTTGCGAAATTTTATATTTCAGGAAGAGTTTTATATTTTCAGTATTCGGAGCTTTGTTGACTTACAGTTTGTTGATTCTGCAAATACAAAAGTAACTTTTTCTGGCAACTTTGTCCATTTTTTTTATTTATCATTATTTTTGTTTATCTTTAGACTTCAATCTTCATCTCCTTCAATGTGTGATGTCACAATTCTTGAACCCCCCCCCCCCCTCCCCCTTGTCACAAATTGATGAACCCCCTCGCCTCCCTCCCCTCTAAGGTTGACGTCATTTATGGACGGCCCCTAAAGATTATCGCACATTTTGACATTTATGGATGTCCTTTTATGAAATGTTCATGTATAAAGCGCCGTCTGCTTAGAAGTATTATAAACAAAATTTATTTTTAATATTATGATAAATATTAAGTGTTTAATTTTAACTAAAACCTTAATTGCTTTTTAATTTAAACAAAATATTTATTCCTTTAATTATGATTTTATTGACATGTTTTACATCATTAATAATTTTTATAATAAATTTAGTGCTATTCCAAGCAGATGAAATTCTAGTATTTAAAACAAGCTGTAGATGGCAGCATAAAAATGAAATATATTTACCTACTGATGGAAGGCTAATCGAGCAACACCCAAGCCGGTATATAATAATAATTACCTAATGTTACTAATGTAAGTTAAGTAATAAAATAAAAATGAACTTTAAAAAGTTTTTTTTTCATCATAGACACGACAAAAAAAATACTCTTCTCTTGAAATTTTTCCTGATTTAAATCTAATCAGTTTTTATTGCTTCATGAAAAATAAAAATCTTTAGTCTCTGTATTTTTGACTGTTTAAAAGCATGGGTACTAAAATAAAATTCAATGTAGGAATTATTTCCACTACAATGAACGTAATTCTAAAGCATTTTTATTTATTATAAGTGCTATATGTTTCTCCTACCATCAGTGCCAGGAACCCAGGTAGCACAGATGTATCATTTCATATCAATTTATATCAACCGATGACCTAAGTCGTCAGTTGATATAAAATGATATAGCTGTGCTACCTGGGAATAGAAACATTATTTATAAAGTTCCATATTTATTTGGGGTAAAATATTCCACTATATTTTTATTTATCCAATTATGTTATTCCATTCTTCTTTAACATTTCCCCCCAAAATGTTAATGAGTTAATGCAAAAAAGGGAATTTATAATTTATTTCTTAGAAGAGGAAAATTCAGACGGATACAGTTACTGTTAGTTTCAAATTCATTCCTTAGTCGTTTTGTTTAGAAAACGAACAAAAACAAATTAGGCAAAAAAAAAAACAGTTTAGAAAACAAATTAAATAATTTCACCTAACATTCAAATCAGGTTTGCACTTAGTAAGTTCGTTCAAATCCTCATTACTACTCAATTCAGCAGAAATGGAAGCCAGCATACTCTCCTTCCATTTACAGCATTTACAAGAGAAGTCACCAAAAAAAGTGGTGTTTAAAGGAAAGAAAAAACAACAGTCGATACTCTTCTAGAAAATGAATACTACGATGTAACAACCTCGAAATCCCATCCGTGCCCTTCAACCTGTGTTGGCCCCAGGGAGTAGAAATCTGCATGGTCCATTTCAAATCCGAAAAAGCGTGCACCTGAATCAAGGGGGACCACCAACCACACCGTAGCGGCGGGGCAGAAACAAGTCCTTTTTTGTACTTTTTCCCTAGCCGCCCTCCCCCCTCGAAGGGAATCTCGAGTTCCCCTGCCTCTTCTCAGAATCTAAGAAAAGAAAGATCTTTTCTTAGTTCCTCCCCCTTGTGTCGCCAGGTGTATTACAGAGCGGGGCGCAAGCAAATGAGAGAGAGAGAGAAAATATAGATGCAGAGGTCACAATTTGGAGATTTCATTATTGGGAACTGCACTGATTACTGCTATTTTCATGAAAAAAAGTGTTAGGGTGAAGGGGAATATGCAGGGAGATCTCCGAATATATTAACCTTTTTACTACCAGAGACAAACCCAAAACAACAAGGAGCGTCACTTTCAATTTCCTTTAAAAATTTTAATTCTCTTAAACATGTGACCAGGCGCTTTTTTAAGACTAGTAACATATATGGAAATCTGCGTTTTTCAGTAATTTCAAATATGAGTATATTTTCGTGTTAAATCTTTCCCATTTCACTATTGTTACACTCAGGTATTATTAAGTTTAACTTTAAACCCGAATGAAATAAAGTTTGTGCGACTTTTAATTTAAAATTTAATTAAAAGAGCTCATTTTATGTACTTTCTTTCTTTTTTACTATTGGAACCCTGTGGTTAATAGAGAAGAAGCAATGTATGGAGAAATACGACATGTAGAAAAAGATACTGCAATTTTATTTTTAACTATAAAATTACAAGTACAGCAAGGATTATCTGGTAAGTCATCCAGCTTATATTTAAACCAGGAAATATTAAATTTATCTTATTATCAGTGTAACGAAATTTACAGAACTTTTTTCATTGGATTGTTTCTCGAAACAGCTCCGTATAAGATTTTCGAAGAATATATTCAACACTATTTCTCAATGCCCCCATCATAGTACTTTATTTACGAAATACTTTTCAGGATATTAACTTACTCTTTCAAAACAATTCTTTACACTCCATTTGATCTGTATAGGGCACATCTGAAATTATTAAAAAATATCTGAATAAAGAGAAATTAATAGAAAAATATTATTTGATATTTATAAATCACTGTGTATTTTAAAACGGACATTTGATGCCTCCTTATATTCCTAAAAGTACGCGCATCATTTCGTTTCATTGTGTAATTTTTGAACACAGGAATTTGGAGTTTGGAAATTTGGATATTATTGGGGCCATATTGCTTCTAAAAGAGCAGCTTAATAACATATTTTAGCATGCAAAAATTCAAATATTTGAGGAGCCATTTTTAGAGCAGTGGTGTCAAACTCGAGATTTTTTATGGCCTAAGAAGAACACAAAACTTAATCTAAGTTGTATTTCAAAATGTAAGTTGATTTTTTCAAGAGTTGTACAAAGTTTTATTTCAAGAACATTAAAAAATGTGAAGAAAACCATTATTGGCCCAATTGATGCTTAAGATTTTTTTCAACACATCTCGCCCCTCTAAAGGAAGTCCTTCTGTACCACCCGTTCTGGGAACCCCCACACTCCCTATCCCGCAAATCCCGGTAACTCACATCCCGCCAATCCGCCCATTTACAAATTTTCATATCTCTAATTAGGCAAGAACACGAAATGCCAAAAAAGATGACACATAAACCAACAACATGAGGGTGGACGTCTGCATGAAAGGAAGTGAAGGGAAGCAACTCCCCCAGTTCCCACGGCTGAAGTCGTCGCCCCCTTCGCGAAAGCGGGAAACCCCGTGCATTATTATTATTATTTTCCATCATGTCTTGCTGGGAACAGCTGTTGGTTGGTCTCCGTCTGAATGATGTTCTGGGGGAGCCAGTTGGAAATGGAGACGGGGTGCAGTTTTTGTGGGTCTCGCTCGGGGAGGAAATTATTTTAAGTTTTTGCACTACTGGGGGAGGATGACTGATTTTGGGGTCTTGCTGCCACTTACCAGGTTTCGTTTCCGGAAAGCTGTTAATGAAAAAGGGATTAGGGGAATGGTTTCGGTGGTTGAAGGTTGCGTGGAGGCAGTTGTTGAGGGTTTTTTGTGGGGGTGATGTAGATTATGAGGTTCTGTGAAGGTTTAGAGTTTAGAGGAAACGTGTAGAGTTTTCCGTTAGAAAAGGTCGTTCGGTCAGTGTGAGGATGGGAGAGAGGAATTGGGACTAATTTCATTTGTTTCTAACCCTGTGACGTCAATTAGGAGGGGAGATATCCTACTTTTATTGTCTTCAAGTTGTAAAAATTTTCAGAAATAATTCAAAGTGTGTTATAAAAAGCAGTTTTTGATGGGGGGGATAATCGAAAAAAAAAATATTTAGTTTAAATTATTGAAAAGTAGTGTTAGTTAACTACTAACTAGTCTGGGAAAATCTAGTTGCAACTAGTAGTTAACTACTTTTTCCTGGGACTAGTTACAACTAGTAGTTAACTTTTTCTCAAAGTAGTTAACTACTAGTTAACTAGTTTATTTAATTTCATAACCTGTTTTTTGCCCAAATTCTAATACATCTTTCTTATCTACTAGAATATCACTAAAAACGCACTAAAAGGGCCTTTAATTCTGGTTATGGTATTTTGAGTACTCTACCATCTTAATTAAATTTGTTACAGTACAATTTTTTCTATATTTTGATAAAAATTTTAATAATAATTTTTTTGAAAGTAGTTGAAATTTTGAAAGTAGTTTCAACTAGTAGTTATTAAAAAAAAGTAATTCAACTAATAGTTGAACTAGTTTAAACCAAAAGTAGCTAAGCTACTAGTTAACTACTAGTTGATCAGTAGTTAACTACTAGTTGCAACTAGTTCTAGTTAACTAGTGCCGAACATTATTGAAAAGTCTTTCCCCGTTTTAAACGTTTAGTAATGTTGTAAAATACTATCTCTTGACTTTTTGATACAACTTCACACTCTTCCTCAATCTCCAGGGGCTCCTCAGTAATACGTGGAGATGTTCTCGTCGCCCTCAGTTTTTGAGGTGAGGGATAATAACAGTACAAAATGTAATTTATATCTTTATGAAGAACAAACGCACAAAAAATTGCATTATTTAGTGAAATTTACAAATCATACTATTAATAAAGGAAACTCATAAAAGGGTAGGGGCAAAAATAAGGGTATTATAATAAATTCCTAGACTAATTATTTAATTTTTAAATAATTGAATCATTAATATTAACCCAACATGATAAAGGGATCTTGAGTAGCATGTAAATTTAATAAAAATATATACGAGTACTCCATACTCCCGAACCCCCCCCCCAAGCAAACTCTGAAAAGACGCTCTTTGTTGGAAGCAGCTTGAAACATACATTGGACATTGGAGGTAATATTGAAGGTACTAGTTTTTTAACTTTTCCAACTTACCTTAAGGGATCATTCATAAGTTACGTCACACATTTTCAGGGGGGTTATACGATACCCATCCTTCCCTCCTCCAGGTCATACCTTGTCACATTTTAGTGGACTCTCATTGTGGACTTTTGAAACTGAAACTAAACTCAAATTTAACATATTGCAAACCCCCTGCTCCTATTACGCCTCTACTTAGTTAGTTCGAATTCGAATTCAGTATTATCATTAAATTTATATTTTCTATAGTAATTTCGAAACGTATCGTATAAAGCGGTATTTTCTAACCTTGACAATTTGCACGCGAACGCATGTTAAATATAGTCGAATATTTGGATTTCCTTTTGCTTAACATATAATATTAGATCGATAATGACGAAGACGAAGCAAAAAGGTAATATCCTGAGCGTGACAGGTACTACCTTGCACCTTGTTTTGCAATAATTTCGCTAGCAGATCCAATCGCTCAATGGCTATTTCTAGGACATAGAGAAATAGCAACAGAGCTAAAAATATCATTATTATCAGTTTCTCTGAACATTTCTTGGAATAATGATGTTTATTAATGTTATAAATTACACATATCTACTATAAAAATACGTAAAAAAAAAACTTTTTGAAAGTTTATAAAAAGTGGCTGTATCCTGTATCAACTAAACACAGTTTTCATTCTGAAACAAAAAATATATTTTAGTTTTTACTATAGGTAATTTGTATTAATTTGTAATTAAAATTGAAGTGATTGGTATAAAAATTTTAAAACAACAAAGGGGGCACCATATCGAAATTATTGAATGCCAATCATAACACCAATATTGTCATGAATTTTTTTATTTTAGACTTTCTTGTTGCATTATTCCTTTTTATTATAATTATGTTTCCTTTCTTACATAATCTTTTTCCTTAGAAAGAGGTCGAAAAAAAAAACAGGGAAAGTTTTGCATTTCCTAAATTATTTCTGCACACTTAACAGTTTTCTTTTATCGGGTCGAAAGTTACAGCTCAGCGAAAGTCAATTCAGCACTTTTCTCGTCTATAACGTTTTTTTTTTTTTTTTTTTTTTTTTTTTTTTTTTTTTTTTTTTTTTTTTTTTTTTTAAATTCTCCAAAACTCTCTTTTTTCGCCCGACAACGATCAATGAATTTGAGCGTGCCAAATTTTTCAAGCCATTTCCATTCCGTCCAGAAGTGATTTATAGAATTTTCGTGAGAACTTACTCCCATTGACCTATCTCACTCATTTTGCTTCGGAACAAGCTTCACGACCGTTAATTGGGTAGCAGTAATTTGTCTGCCCAGCTCGAACAAAAACTCCTGATTATTATTAACAATTCGTTTTTGTTCCATCGCTTTGAAACCTCATTACTTCGATCGGTGTTATTTGCATGAAGAGAGAATTTTTTTTTTCGATTCGATTACGTGTAAGTTACTAAGTTACTATTGGAATCGATTTTTTAGATTGTTCCACGAACTACAAGAGGACTTGTTGAAAGTAAAAGATGCATTGTGTTTTGTGCTTAATTTTCTGCTATTATTTCGTGAGGGAGCGACTAAGTTGAAGAGTAGTATCGCTTTTCAAACAGGGTGGACCACTTGAAACGTATCGTTTTAAAGAGTCCAGTTCTCTTTCCCAAGACAATGAAAGTGGTTTCCACAATAGACAAGGGGTCATAAAGCAGGCCTTACACACCACCAGTAATAATAACGTTACTGGTAATGTCGCTACTTTTCTCACTCAGTAATTATTGTTGCTGAAAGACCAGAGAAAATTAAGGAATTCATTTGATTTTTCGAACTAATACTGTGGCTGAACTCGTTTTCATTGTGAAATAAGTTCTCCTTTGGTTCAACTGAAGCCTTTGGTATTTAGAATAGTTTAGAGTGTGGGCGATACTAGTGCTGCGGCGTACCGAGCAATAATGGCCGCAGCACCAGCGCACATAACAGCGCGCGTGCTTCAGCTCACGCGTGATGAAAGATATGTTTTGGAAAATGTATAAAATTAGTGTTCCAGTGTTTTGAGACTTGAAATAAATGTTATATTTTTGATAGTACGTTTGACTGGTTTGACTGCGTTATTTCTTTGCCTCAGAGATCCCGGACATCTACATTAAACCCCACAGTGGTGACTCCTTGATGAGACTTTCAACACGCCTTAGTCCTTTTGATAATTTACCATGGTAGATGACAAGCAACTTGCGGGATCTTCTTCACAGACGTCTCAAAGTGAGGTGCAAGCGGTCGGGCTGAAACCACCGCCATTCTGGAAGTCAAACGCGGTAGCCTACTTTCATTTCATCGAGGCACAGTTTGCGACGTCAGGGATTCACGCGGATCAAACAAAGTACTACTGCCTTGTAGCATCATTGGATGAAAGTATACTGTCCCATGTGACGGATTTAATTTGTTCTCCTCCTACTCACGAGAAGTACGACACCTTAAAGAAGCGGCTTATCGACCAATTTTCGGAGTCAGAAACTTCAAAACTCCGATTGCTTCTGCATGACTTAGAGCTAGGAGACAGGAAACCCAGCCAACTGTTACGAGAGATGAAGGAGTTGGCCAAAAATTTTTCTGAGGAGGCAGTTAAAAGCTTATGGCTGCAACGCTTACCAGTTTCCGTGCAACAGATTCTAAGCGTTTCAAACGAACCCCTCGACCAGCAGGCGTTAATGGCGGATAAGATACAGGAAGTTTCGAAATCCGCAGTTGTTTCTGCCGTCGACAAAAGGGATCCTGAAACCAATGAAGTTTCGACATTACGTCAGGAGATCTCCGCGTTGAGGGAGCAAGTTTCTCGTCTCTCTCGTCCACCTCAACGTCGCTCCGGATCAAGAAACAGATTCCGCTCCAAAAGTCGAAGTGCCGAGAGGAAAGCCAGTGGTCTATGTTGGTACCATTACCGGTTCGGAAACAGAGCTCACAAGTGTCAACAGCCGTGCAAGTTTGTCTCGGAAAACTTGTAGCCCCGACTCTCGCGGCGACAGAGGATGTCGAGGCCCTAAACAGTCGTCTCTTTGTCTACGATCGTGATGCAAGGTTGAGCTACCTCGTCGATACTGGAGCTTGCGTCTCGGTACTCCCCAGAGGTAAATTTAAAACTTGCCAATCTGTAAACGGTGTGAATTTATATGCCGCTAACGGCACTCGCATTAAAACCTATGGAACCCAATTTTTGAAAGTTAATATCGGCTTGCGTCGAAATTTCCCGTTCAACTTTTTAATAGCCGACGTCACGAGACCACTTCTCGGAGCTGACTTTCTACAAAAATTTGGTCTACTCGTAGATGTAAAAAATAAACGCTTAATAGATAGGGAAACAACACTTAGCATCAAAGCAGGAGTAGTCAATGGACCTTCCCTTGGTTTGAGTTTCGTGTCCAAGAAATCCTCTTTTCATGACCTGCTGCAGGAGTTCCCGGAAATTTTGAACTCTAATTTGTCTAATTCAAGCGTATTGCATACCACCACGCATTGTATTCAGACGACAGGTCAACCTGTTTTTTCTAAACCACGACGGTTGTCACCAGAGAAGCTGAAAGTCGTGCGAGAGGAATTTCAGCGATTACTCGCTGATGGAATCTGTGTTCCTGCAAACAGTCCTTGGGCTAGCCCAATCCATATGGTGCCCAAAAAGGACAAATCGTGGCGCGTTTGTGGTGATTTTAGGCGGGTCAACTCAGTCACAGTTCCGGATCGCTATCCGATCCCGCATTTACACGATTTTTCGCACAACCTCTCTGGAAAGAAAGTTTTTTCTAAAATCGATCTCGTGAGGGCATATTACCAAATACCTGTCGAACCATCTGATATTGCCAAAACGACGGTAACAACCCCTTTTGGATCTTTTTCGTTCACCAAAATGCCTTTTGGGTTACGAAATGCTGGAAATACCTTTCAAAGGTTTATGCATGAAGTTCTTAGAGGACTGGATTTCTGCTTCTCTTATCTCGATGACGTTCTAGTGGTTTCAGATGACGAGAAATCCCACCATGAGCACTTAAGAGAAATTTTCAGCAGGCTGAAAAAGTACGGGTTGGTGATCAATCCTGACAAATGTACCTTCGGTGTTGGCGAAGTGGTCTTCCTGGGGTATCTGGTATCTCCTACAGGAATAGCACCAGTTCCAGACAAGGTTTCGGCCATCGCTAACTTCCCACAACCCGAGACCGTGAAGGACTTGAGACGTTTTCTCGCAACACTAAATTTTTACCACCGGTTCATCCCCAGGGCAGCAGAGATCCAGGCTCCACTGTACGCGTTCGTCAACAGTAAAAAGAAAAACGACACGACTAGAATCCAGTGGAATGACGAGGCCGTAGCCGCATTTGAGGCTTGCAAAGAGTCCTTGGCTACCTCCACCTTACTTGCCCATCCCGTCGCTGATGCTGAAATCTCTGTCATGGTGGATGCTTCTTCCACCTCGGTTGGCGCAGTTTTAAACCAAGTGGTCCAGGGTAACACTCAACCTCTCCAATATTTTTCGCGTAAGCTAAATCCCGCTGAGCTCAAGTACAGCGCGTATGACCGCGAGCTTTTAGCTGCGTATTCAGCTGTTAAGCAGTTTCGCTATTTTTTGGAGGGTAGGAATTTTGTCATCTTTTCCGACCATAAACCCTTGTCGTTTGCCTTCCGGCAAAGATCCGATAAATGTTCCCCACGACAACAGAGGCACTTGGAATATATCAGCCAATTTTCAACAAACATCCAATATTTACCTGGGGAGAAAAATGTAGTAGCCGATGCTTTGTCTCGCATTTTCAGCATAGAGTTCCCAAACCAAATAAATTACACCATGCTAGCTGAAAGGCAGAGTAACGACCCAGAATTAGAATTGCTGCGCAGTCCAGGATCAGTCCTAGATATAAAGGATATTTTGATTCCTGGAACGAATCTAAGGATTGCGTGTGATGTTTCCACTGGAGTCGATCGGCCTTACATTCCACCAGAGTTCCGGCGACAAGTTTTTGACAGCGTGCACAACTTATCACACCCTGGTGTTCGCCCTACAGTCAAGCTAGTAAAATCCAAGTACATCTGGAAAAATTTGCGCTCAGACTGTACCAACTGGGCTCGAACCTGTGTGCCGTGTCAAAAATCAAAAGTTACTCGCCATACTAAGTCGCCTCTAGGAAGCTTCCCTGAACCAGACGACCGCTTTAGAGTAGTCCACATCGACATCGTGGGACCGCTTCCACCGTCACGAGGTCAACGCTACTGCCTGACATGTGTGGATCGCTGGACACGATGGCCGGAGGCCATACCTATCCCCGACCAATCCGCTGAGACTGTTGCACAAGCATTCTTCTCAGGTTGGATCTCAAGGTTTGGCTGTCCGCAAAGCATCGTTACCGACCAGGGCACTCAATTTGAATCGCAACTCGTAAAGCAGTTTACGAACCTCTTGGGAACCGAAAAGTCGCATACCACTGCTTACCATCCTGCAGCAAATGGTATGGTCGAGCGATTCCACAGAGGGCTGAAAGCAGCGATTCGCTGTCAAGCTTCTGACAGTTGGGTCGAGAAACTCCCCTTGATCCTGCTTGGTCTGCGCTCTACTGTTCGAGATGATTTGGACGCTTCGGTTGCCCAGTTCGTTTACGGTTCCACTCCGCGCCTGCCTGGAGAGTTCTTCAAAGAGAGTATTCCTTCACCATCACCGCCCCAGCTTCACGACTACGTAAAACGGTTTCGGACAAGCATGGGTCACTTGAAGCCAATTCCTGCGTCGAACCACTCCAAGCCAGACGTGTTCGTCCACAAGGAACTTGACCAATGCTCTCACGTGTTTCTCCGAGTTGATTCCGTGCGCCTCCCTCTTCAGACTCCTTACGAGGGTCCTTTCAAGGTCCTGCAGAGGAATGACAAAAACTTCCATCTCCAGCTTGGTAATCGCAAGGTTACGGTTGCTATTGACCGAGTCAAGCCAGCATTCCTTCTTCAACCACAGCTGGAGGCAAGCCCGTCCCAAGTAGCCACAGTGCAACCTGCGGAGACTAGTCGTTCTGAAAGACGAATCCGTTTCCGTATCCCTTTCGAGCACTGAGGGGGGGTACTGTGGGCGATACTAGTGCTGCGGCGTACCGAGCAATAATGGCCGCAGCACCAGCGCACATAACAGCGCGCGTGCTTCAGCTCACGCGTGATGAAAGATATGTTTTGGAAAATGTATAAAATTAGTGTTCCAGTGTTTTGAGACTTGAAATAAATGTTATATTTTTGATAGTACGTTTGACTGGTTTGACTGCGTTATTTCTTTGCCTCAGAGATCCCGGACATCTACATTAAACCCCACAAGAGTTTTACAATTTTAACCTTCACTATAACTATTCAATGAGTTTATTGATTTTTTATCTTAGACTAGAGTGTATCGTTAAAAGCCATACACACTTTAGAATTTGCTCCCTAAAATTCCAAATTCCAACATTTTCAAAATAATAACCGTATAATTCACCCAATCTGGAGAACTAATTCTGTTCTTATTATAGGCAGTGGCGGATCCAAGGGGGTGGCACTCTGGACAGTGCCCCCCTTGGACCCAAAAAATCACTCAGAAGTACTACAAAAAGTACTCAAAATCAGTTAAAACCCTACTTTTACAGGTCAAATTTTAAAAAAATTTCTGGGGAAGACTTCCATACCACCCAACGGTACCAAAAGGGGATCTTGAGTTATACTTTTTAAAAAATCCCCAAAATTTTGACATTTTTCTCAAAATGTAAAGGTGATGGTCTGGAAAAATGCCCCCCCCCCTTGGAGCCGTGCTAGATCCGCGCCTGATTATAGGTGGATTAAGGGAGGATGGGGAACTTTCTTCAACCCTTTCATGATATTTTATTATTCTTGATAATTTTACCGAGAAATTTCGTGTTTATTTATGTAATGGGTAAACATAAATAAATGAAAGTAAACGTTCATCATATATTCGGAAATTTCATCAGTGTTAGGTGAAAAGGTGTTACATTTATGTGCTAAGTGTTAAAATTTCTAAACTAATATAGTGATAAACAATAATTGAACACAGTGGTGACGATTCGTGAAATTTCTTTGTCTTTCTCCTACATATATATTTAATTGAATAGAAAATACAGTACTCTTCTTCTTTATCTTCCAAGATCCTTCCACAAACCAGTACTCAATAGCAGTTTACACAACGGTTGACATATTCAATAACATCATCCCAAACCAGTATCGCGTAACATCTTCCCCCTCAACGAACCCCCCCCTGTATAAAAAAAATTCCCCCATTTTTCCATGACACACACGCACACAAAAACACCTCCGAATTATCTCCCTGACCTCGAACAGTAAAGAGGTCGGAACAATTTCCAAGAGTGACGTCACACAGTCTGGTATACGCTGATGTACGACTGTAAACAAGTTCCAGAGGGAGCTGAGTTCGAATTTCCAAACTACAGAGATTCTCCACCGTAAACAAAGAGGCGCAATCAGGAGTTCTATCAATTAAAGCTTAATTATACTGCTGGAGTAGTATGGGAGTTTCAAAAGCGCACGGAGTTTTGCTAATGAGCCGGAAAATGGCATCGCCCGTTACGTTCTCGGTGATGTTCTTTTCAGAGAGTTGGTGCCGTTTTCTTGCTTTGATTGTTGGCACGGGTCGTTAGGAGGATTTTTAAGAGATGAGAGTAGTGCAATTATTATTAAAATCGTGGGAGATCTGTTAGTAGGTAATGGTGCCAATACGTAATTTGTAATTTGGGATGTTGTTAAGGGATTATAGGGGGATGTCGTTTGCGACACTTTTCTAGTAATGGTGCCTTTGAATTATCTCGTTTCAGTTGGGGTCATTAGAAAGACTGAAGATTCGGCTTATTAAATGAGGATGCCTTTTTTTTCTTCTTGGAAATTTCTCGCAATTTCCACTTTATTATTACACAATCTAATTGGGATTTATCTTTTGTACTTTTAAGTTGTTGTTTAACAAGCTGCATCTCCTGAAAAGATATCCAAATAAAAACTATATCTAACAATTTTCTGGGAAATAATTAGCTTTCTTTGTTTAACTATATGTCTACATACATGCATATTATAATTTAATGAACTATCTGTTTTTATAAATTGCGGATGTATTAAAAAAAATTTGCTTTCAACAAAGTGAAGCAACAAAGTGAAGTACGCAATTTGTTATTTATTCAAACAAAAGTTATATTAATTTTAAAATGCTTTAAAACAATAAGTACGTAGTTTTGTATTAAACTAATCAACAATATTTAAATCATAAACTTAAGTGAAAAACTTAAAATGAGCTAGTTCCATATTTTTCAAAATTTCGATTTTGTGGTTTATTATTACAGTGTATGTTGTGCAAAATTGAAATCTGCAATCGAAATTTATCTAAAAAATTTATTTACTAAGATATTAAGGAAATAAAAGTCGAAAAAAGTCGTCAACAAATGATGCAATCGCAAACGCTTCCCAATTGGCTGGATCCAATTTGACGTCACGCGGCCCTTCACTGCCGACCGAAGAAGTAATCTCCGTTGGCTTCAAAGGGTCAAAAAAGGGGTGTTTCAGGAAAAAAATATGAATAAATATTTTTTCTCGACGGTTTTATATGTTTTCGTGGGTGCTGAATCCGAATCTGAACTTTGCATACAAAATTTCGAATGGCATTTTGGTGAAAATTCGAAAAAAAAAGCTAAAACTTCACCCCATTTTTTGTTTTTTTGCTTGTAGAACGGAAAGTATAGGTTTCTCATGAAAATGTCACGCACAAAAAATAAAGGAGATATAACAAGCAACAAAAATGTCAATTGCAACTTTTTTGTCAGACTAATAGTTTGGCCGCTAGAGTGCGTGGAAAAATAGCGAATTTTTTGGCCTTTCCGCAAAAAAATTTAAAACGCGCGCTTCTACCCTCTACAAAGTGAAAAATATTCACGTCATCAACAAAAATTTTACACAACGTGAAAGAGCATTTAATTGTCTATAAATAGCTTACCTTAAATTATTTTTTGATAAGGGGGAGGGAGCGAAGCAAAGATCGAGAATAAAACTTTCCTCCAATCTTCGCTTTACTTTCGGTATACGAGGGTAGTTTGAAAAGTTCTCGGCCTCACCCAGAACACGTGCTCTATTCGCGTGAATTTTTTTCTCCTGTTAGAACAACTCTTCAAATGAGCCTAATTAAATTTTTGGGTTGTTCTGATCAGAATTCTGCTGTCGGGAATTTTTTGAATGGTGTAAGGTGAGCTTATTTTCAATAATGGAGAAAAGCGAGTACCGAGCTGTTATAAAATTCTTTTTAAAAGAAGGGATATCACCAAATGAAATTAATTCTACGATCGTAAATGTGTAAGGAGACTCTTTACCTTTGTTTTTCCGTGAAAAAATTAGAGTTGAAGCTTTAACATGGTTGCGAGAGTGTTCTTAAAGAACCATGTGAAAAACATTCAAAAAGAGCCACCATGCCGAAAATCGTCAAAAAGTGCCCTCTATGATTTTAGAATAATGATGAAAGAAGGTGGGGACATTTCTAATAGTCTAGGGATTTCAAAGGAGAGCATAAGTTGTTTTTTTTTGCACGAGGAATTGCGCGTGAAATCAATTTGGACAAGATGGGTGCCGCGAATCCAAATTGTGGCTCAAAAATGCATTGAAATGACGATTTCATTGCGATTTTTGACGCGATTTACTCAAAATAAAAGCGGTTTTTTACGTCTATATGCAGAAATAGACTTAACTTAGAACTTTTAAGTAAAATAATAATCAATGCAATGGATAAAAGTCAGTTTTTCAGCACCAAAACGTGCTATAAGCTGGAAAATTCATGGCGTAAGAATTCTGGGATTTCAGAGAAATTTTGTCAATGGATTTCAAGGAGAAGGGTATGAATATAATAGCAGAATACTTATCTAAACTGTTGATGAGAATACCCGAGAAAAAAGACCCATTTAGCAGATTAAAATGTCATTTTTCATTAGAACAGTGCATCTGTTAACAAATGCGTTTTTGCTGTGGGAAAACTGAGGGATTTGGGTTAAAAATTTTAAAAGCACCTATCCTATTACCAAGATTTGGTATCTTCAAACTTCCATCTCTCCTCCAAAGTGAAAACTTTTTTCTCTGGTCACCGTTTTTCTTCGAATTAAGAAGTAACTGTGAGATGAATAGGTTTTTTCACGAAATTCTAGAACAGCCCCCAAAAGAACGTAAAATAAGACAGGACTGTCGTTCTAAGAAGTGAGGCAGCTTAAAAGGAGGCAATGTTGAAAAATAAACCATTTTTGAAACTAAAAGTTGTCATTTTCATCGTCAGGCCGAGAACTTTTCAAACTACTACCCTCGTATTACCAATAATATAGTTTTTTTGAATGAATTGATTACTATGCATGTTTAAAAAAATAATTTTTCAGATTTATTTATGAAATATTAGGTATTTTAGGCGGAAATTCAATTGTTTTTTTAAGTTTGTATATTAAATTATGGGAATGTTTTGAATAAAGAATTTATACGTTTTTTACATTGTTACATGTTTACATTGTTTTACATTCCTTCTTCAAAACATTCCCATAATTTAATATACAAATTTTAAAAAATTATTGAATTTCCGCTTAAAATACCTAATATTTCATAAATAAATTTGAAAAATTATCTTTTAAACATGCATAATAATCAATTCATTAAAAAAACCTATTTTATTGGTAATATACCGGAGGTAAAGCGCAGATTGGAGGAAAGTTTTATTCTCGATCTTTGCTTCGCTCCCTCCCCCTTATCAAAAAATAATAATTTAAGGTAAGCTATTTATAGACAATTAAATGCTCTTTCACGTTGTGTAAAAGTTTTGTTGATAACGTGAATATTTTTCACTTTGTAGAGGGTAGAAGCGCGCGTTTTAAATTTTTTTGCGGAAAGGCCAAAAAATTCAACGCACTCTAGCGGCCAAACTATTAGTCTGACAAAAAAGTTGCAATTGACATTTTTGTAGCTTGTTATACCTCCTTTATTTTTTGTGCGTAACATTTTCATGAGAAACCCATACTTTCCGTTCTACAAGCAAAAAAACACAAAATGGGGTGAAGTTTTAGCTTTTTTTCTTCGAGTTTTCACCAAAATGCCATTCGGAATTTTGTATGCAAAGTTCAGATTCGGATTCAGCATCCTCGAAAACATACAAAACCGTTGAAAAGAAGAAAAAAACACGAAACAATTATAAAATAATCTCAAATTAGCGCCCCTTATAATGCCAAACTACATAGTATCTCCAAATCCTACTACTCCTTTTAGTAGTTCGGGCGCTAGATTCGCGAATTTATAGTTCGCCATAATAATCAAAGAAGCAAATAATCGAAAACCATAAACATCAACGATCAGCGGAGTATAAACTACAGAGTAGTATAAACAACAGCAAAGCAAACTATAGTAGAGCGAGTCGGGTCGGGCGAACGGGACCGGGTGACGTCACGAATCAGAAATCGCCCGAGGCGCCGTTTTTCCCGCTCTTTTCAGAACGCGAACTTTGAGTTGCAATAAAAAAATAAATAATTATCAGAATGAAAAAATATCTCGGATTTAGGGGTTTTTCACAAAGCTGAATAGAATAAAAAAATAAAAAAAAAATGTGGAACTAGCTCATTAGCATATTTTTTATACTTTTTCGTACATTTGAAAGTTTTTAATTTTGATAAATCTAAAAAATACTCTTTGTTCATAGTATTTTAATCATAACTGAATATTTTAAACTATGAAAATTTAAATAACTTGTTTTCTCTTAATTTTATCCATACAAATGTCTATGAGTGGATAATTTTTCAGCTAAGGCCGTATTATTTATTAATTTTAAATATTAAAAAATATTTGTTACCTTACAACGATTAAAATGTAGTAAATTCAGCAAAAAAATGATGGTGGAAATCTGAACAACTATATAATATTTTCCTATTCATTAGCAGTTTATTTTAAAGTTTCGAGTATTGTTAAATTTTCTTCAACGCTACACTAAAAGCAGTTGAATAAATTCTTTACTATTTACTTAAAGAAACGCTAATAAATAAATATAGCAAGCATTGGTGTTTATAAAAATTTATTTCGGGAGTGTATACCAAATATCCTTCAAAAAACAAATTGCCATTAGCAGGCCCAAAGCCACTGGGAGAGAGGCTCCAAAATCCTAAATTATTCCTAAGACCACATGCATATTTAATAGGTTCAATGTAGCTTTTTAATATATTTTTAGGTAGGATTTGTTGAACTTAACTTTAAAATTTTTTGAAAATTTTACCCTAAAACGGGGTTTTAAAACGTTTTGGTACACTTATCGTAAATTTCAGTGTGGCCTCATCCCCTTCCCCTTATACGCCCCTGTTATCAAGTTTCGGAATTGATTCATCCCTTAAAAAATAAAAAAAAGAGTGAATAATATTGTGTGTAAGATATAGCAATTTATATTTCCAGGCTAAAGTGTTATCTTTCTTTGTTTTCTCAGTAAGTTTTTCTGTCTGGGGGAAAACAAATGACAGTCTCTTTTGACCTTACGTGCCCTGCGACTGAGATATGTTTCTGCACTGACTTCCTGAGCCCGAATCCAGCACTTAATCCATCAACGTAATCCTTAATGGACACATAAATACACTTTTCCCAGAAATGTCCCCCCAGCACTTGCCATATGCCTACACCACCTTATCACCCGTGCAAATTGCAATGGGGGAATCAAGTGGAATCGCCCAGTTGACAGGTTGTTTACTACAAGGCCCCCTATGGGGATTAAGAAGGGAGAGAGCACCTGCGATAGGGAGAGAGTATCCTCGAAAAGAAATTCTCCCCCAGTGGTTCTCTCTTCTTGAGCCTTCTAGGAGCCGCAAGAGAACAGCTGGCACGGGTTGCTTTTGTAGAGAAGGGAGATTTTCCCACGCAGTATTTTGGACTGGATGGTAGGGGTGAGATGGTAAGATTTTCTCATGTAAAAGTAAAATCTCGTTCAAATAGGCGAATAATAAGCGTTTGAACGAAAAATATTCGTATTTTGTCTTCCTTATGTCTTTTCGAAAGAGAAAATAACGAGTTTATTCAAGTTGAAACAAACAACTGCTTTAATACGTGTAGTTTCTATTACGATCTTAAGTTCCTATATATTTTAAAAAGTTTACACCATACTACCCATTTGTGAACATTTAACTCTACAATGTTTTTTTTCTTTGCAAAAGCTGATAAATTATTGTTATCTTAATCTTTTGTACATGTACTCGTCAATAAAATATTATTGGTACGAATTAAAATAAAGTTCTAGGAGCAGAGGTATCTTTTACTTGTTTTTTATGTAAATTTCACTATGTTTTTTAAAATTATCTAAAAGCTTTCAATTTATGTATACATACAACAATCAATTTAATGTTATTAACCTTTGAAATTTTAATATTTTGTAAAAGATTAATTTATGTTCAAAATAAATTAATATTAAATTTTGAATTTAAAACCTTTTGACATGCATTTTAAAATTATGAACGCATTTCATGTTATGAAAAATTTTAAGGCTTACCAAACACTTAAGACAGTAAAAATAATTATTGTTAAGCGCACATCAGCATAGAAGTAGTACTAAATAAATAGTAAAAATTACGTAAAAAGATACCAAGAAAGAAAACTACGACACAAATACATTATTTATTATTGAAAAAAGGCGTATTCCACATTTAAATGGGAGTATCACCATATCTAGGAGTGTTAAATAGTCCATCTTTAGACAAAATAAAGAATGAATGTTTTATATTATACACTTGCTAAACTTCAGACTTCAGAATAAAAACTTTTCATCCATGTGGTGTTGCTCTAAGGATTCTGAGAGTAGAAATCTCTATATTTGCTTTGCCAGGTTTTTTTAACTGATTTAAAAATACTAAACAAAATTACAAAATTTATGTATATATTTATAAGGGATAAAAAATCAACTGAATCTACGAAACATCGAAAATATATGTTGAGAAAATAAATGTTTTTTTTTTTAAATCTAAAATCTTAACCATCTTCTTAATAGGGAAAAACAATGAAGACAAAAAAGGTTATATAGGGGAAGAGTGCAGTAGTGATTACAATTTATAATATGATGCAATCAACATAAAAATTAACCAAGATTGGTGTCTTTAAACAGTACTTAAAGTTTTGTCAAAATGAAATAAAATAAGTTTAGAAAAGTAACGTTACATCGTCATAGCTGCCAACTTGTCTGATATTTTCGGGAGAATTCTGTCGTCTCCCTGACCCCCTCATAAAAGATAGCAAATATCACCGAAAGTCAAGAAATTAAAAAAAATGCTTTTAAGTAAGTATATAAAAATATATTTTACAATTATATTTTATTTCAAAATCTTTATTCAAATTTTTATGTAATACCCCTTTTACTTCCTTAAAAAATCTTATTCATTCAGATTTTTAGACATCAATTCCACTTCTCTCGAATTTCAATTTTCCAATATACTTAATTATTAATAGGTATATAATTTATATGCATTGCATATAAATATTTGCATATAAATATATACATATATAAATTGCATATTTCAATAAAACTAAATAAGATCAATAATAAAGTAAACCACGTATTAAATCCCGATGTTAGTAAATCGTTCTGAAAAATCAAACATATTGTTAACAATGGGGTTGATGATGCTGTTAAGGAGAACATAATACATATTGTAAATATTTCCTTCACGAAGCGATGAGCTGGTTTAGAGTTATGCAAGCAATTAAAATATAAATAAAGAATGTGTTCAAACCATTAACCATAGATATTAGATTCTACGCCATAAGCCATAAATATCTGAATCTAAATAATAAGGTAATGCTGTTAACAAGAATGTTTCAAAAATAGGGAAATTCCTATTTGAAAAGTATAATTACAGAAAAAAATATGATCTACCCAAGTGGAAAGGTGAAAACAATACCTCGCAAATCGTCTACTACTACATTGTAGGATATTCATATAGTATAGATCATAGGAATTTTTTTTGTATGACTGATTAGTTGGAATAAGTCTTCACTTTGAAAACGGATATGGATATTAATTAAAATAGGCAGTGAAAAAATTTTAAGGTTTGATAAATTCCATTTTAATTATAACTGTTGTTATCTCAATTTAAAGAAATTTGCATAAAATCGACATTCATATAAGCTGGTACATTACTATGTAAATATGAATGTCAACAATAAAATTAATTTCTTATAAGTAGTCCAAACAATCTTTTCATTTTAGGATCTTCTTGGATTTGTCCATCCCTTTCGGATAAGTAAAAGGAACAGATGGGGACTTGAAGAAGCACTGCTTCAGAGACCGTGTCACCCAGAGTAAGATAGTATACACAACACACAAGGTCAAGTACAGCTATTGGTTGGAATAGACAAGATTTCGATTGTTGAGAAGGTCTATGGCCATGTTGCACAAACACACATTTGAAAACAATTAGGCATGCTCGGCGGACCGTTTCCGAACTTCGCCACAATTAGTTCTTGTTGAGCTCATTCAATTTAGAAGTCATCGGGTTTTCCTAGCTCCCACTCTCTGAGATTTATATTATTCCACACACAAATACTTTATAAGAATTGTTCGGAAAAAGCAGCCCTGCTGTTCTTCGTATTCCAATGGGTATTGTTCAGTTTGTTTGTTGATGAATCCATCATTGGTTTAAGACGAATTCAATTCAGACTTTTAAGGATATCCGTTTATTCATACTTGATTAACATCCCAGAACTGTTTCTCTTGATGTTAAATTGTTTTTGTTTACATATAAATTCATTTTAAAATAATATTTTTTAACTAATCTTCATTTGTAGTTCATTTCATAAAATGACTTCTATAATGAAAGAGTTGTATTATGCATGTGTTACAGCAGTGGTGGTCAATCTAGTCTCTACCGCCTAATAGTAGGCGTTCTAGTTTTCAGGGCGGGCGGTGGGATATAGATTTAACAACAGTAGCTGTTTTATAAAAATTTACTCCACCAAACTTAGTTTAAGTCCAATATAAAGTTTGATAAATAATTAAGTACTTTATGCCGTAACTCTGCAACATAAATATTATAAAATATAATTGGTATTTTTCTACTTTATAAATTCAATTTTGTGTATCAGGAGTGGGTGGCGGGAAAATTTCACAACTAAAAGAGATACCAAAGGGGGTGGTAGGTATAAAAGGTTGAATACCCACGTGTTAGAGTGCGAAAAAGGTGCTGAATAAAAATTTTAAGTATCGAAAAAAGTTATTATTTTAATTTATCAATTTCTGGAAAAGGGATATGGCAGAAAGTACGTAAAATATTTAACGGATTTCGTCTTTCTTAGCATTTTGTTGCCAAATCTTTAAAAAATATATTGAATCAAAAGCACCGGGCACAACTTCGTAATGAGATACTTTTTCTCCACAACCCTTTTGCATAAACATACGAAGAAAATATGCTTAAATATAACTGTTTTCAATTTTGGAGAGATAATAGACGTTTAGTTGACAGTATAATTTTATTCCAATAACTACAAAAATAAAATCTATTCAGATTTGTTATCAGTCATACGTTAAAATATTTGTAGATTCGCAAGCATATTCAAGGCTAAAAACCGTAAAATCCCCTCAATCCTATTCAAATTATTTTTTAAGCAGCCCTCATTGCAAAGATGGCTTCACTGGATTAAAACTAAGCTAGCAGGAAAACAGTTTTACAGAGACGCATTTTCTGAATACAAATAAAGGGGATAAAACAATGAATTCGGTATTTCACTCTAATCTTTACAGTCCATCTATTAACCTAATCATCAGCTACTCTAATATACTAGTTTTGGTTTAAGGAATTATAATACGGTATTGATGCAATTTATGCTCAAGCGTTATTACCAAGAATTTGTTCAGTTCATTTTGTTTTCTTGAATTTATCTTTGAGTAAACATGATAATCTCTCTCATTCATCCACAGTACAAACTTTTAAACAAACCCAGAATATCAGCCTAAAGCAAACAACACTGTTTAAATTTTCTGATCTTATCAGGATGTCTAAAGCTCCACGACCAGCTTCTCTGTGTATAACAAAATGCCTCTCTTTTACGCAACACAGAATAAAGTCTGGAAAATACGTTTTCGAAGGAAAACGTTTTGAGAGAGATTGAGATGGATTTTCTATTTATTTGGAATCTCCTTCTTATAAAGAGATAAGCCTAATGAGAATATTTCAACTAAAATAATTAAATTTAAATAAATGATATATTTTTTAAATTCTTTTGTTCAGAATGTTAAAAAAACTTAAACGCTCCATAGAATAAAATGTATTAATTGTAACTGTTACAGTGTTTCTCAAGATTTTTACTAGCTGATTTAGCCGGTCTCGCACGGGTGGAGAATATGACGTGAGAATATGAATATGACAGGTTTTCAACCAAGATGCTTGTCTTTCTAAATTTGTAAAAGTAGTTATTAATCATTTTAACCAAATTTCACTTAAAACAACTATCTTATTATGAAGCTTGTTGAATAATTTTTCCGTTGTTGTTGTTTCTTATGCCACTTGGAATATCCAAGCTCCATCCGCAAAGCGTACAGGATAATTTTCCCGTTATGACAGCATAGTGTAAACTCCTTATTGGGTATTTTTTTCACCCCCGAAGTAGAACCCCCACATTTCAGACAGACCTGGGTTTTTCCCCAGAGTTATAGTCTTCATCAAAGGGCCAGTTCATGCTGCATAAAATTTTGTATACGATGGTGATTTTGTCATTGATGACACTTATGTGGCAATTTTTTACCAATCGCCCATTTCTACCATCTTAATTCTCAGCACATTATCTCCTTTATGGGTTTATCCATGACAAGCTAGACGAATAGGGCCAGAGAAGGTAAATATTGAGACGTGTCGTGTGATAAACGTCCTGACTTCACTCTGAAATCTTTTCTTACCTACTCTACTCATGTATTTACCGATTCTTTTTTTAAACGTTGGTGAGGGCTCTGACTGGTTAGGGGACGACCATAAATTACGTGAGGTGTTTTTCCAAATTTTAGACCCCTCCCTCCCCCTTGGTGAGATTTAGTGAGATTTTGCTGGACCCCCCCTCCCCCCCACGTGAGATTTTCTCAACCACTAGTTCTGTTTTATCGGTATAAAAATTACCATCCAGATTGCAAAATTTTGATACAAAAACACGTTGAAATCGAAATAACATGGTTCTAACTTGTAATTATCACGACTGACTGGCTAATGATTATCTGTTGTGACTAATCTGAGCATTTTTTCTAAACTTATGCTAAAAAATATTAAAGAAAAAACGCATATTTTCTAAACTAAAAGTTGACGTGAGATTTTAATTGACTCCCCCCTGGTGAGTTTGGTGAGATTTTCCTGGACCCCCCTCCCCCTTTTGATCTCACGTAATTTATGGATGTCCCCTTAGCCGAAAAGGATGTAATCCTGTCGAAAGAGTGATCTTAAGACCAAAATTTCCACCAATTGAACAGATCCACTTTTCCAGCAAGAAAGGTAAGCGTGAATGACCGAAGAGAGGACAGTTACTGAACAGCAAGCACTTCGACCCAACCTGTCTACCGAAAGAAGGATGCCTCACACGCGCCCATGGTTCCTTCTGACCACCGACAACACCGATGCTAATCGACCCTACGTGCGGCGGGCCAAACGCTCATCCAGAGATCGAAATCTATCCTCCTCCAGAAGCATTGTACTCCCAAAATAATAATGGATGCCCGAAGGTGCAATAAGAGATCTCGCTTGGCTGAGCTCTCCTGATGGCACATGCCATGAACCGCAAAGCGGAAACAACCGGGTATGGCCGTTCGGCCGGAACACCATTCGAATAGAACATTTTTGTCGGACAGAGCGTTTGCTTTCTTCTGGGCCAGCGGGGGGCTTTGTGGAAATGGAAAGTGGTGGGTTATTTGCGTGGGAAGGTCGGTGATTTGGCACTGGGTCAAGAATGGTTAGACGGTGTTATTAGACCTGGTATTATCTAGAAATGAAATGGAATCTGCATATTAAACTACCTGAACTCATTGGTGAAACAGCCCATGGGGCCTACGATGCCCCTATTTGTTATCTTGACCGAGTGAAAGGCATGACCGGGTGAAAGGCATGTCATATGTCCCCAGTTAGATGGTCAGCCCAACGCTACAGCCCCCTTGTTTAGTTCCAAACCATGTTAGGTTCTCAGTTTATAGACCCACTGAACTTCTTAAAACTTCTGTTTGGAAGTGTCTTAATTCCCTTTCAGCTATTCCAAGTAGAGCTGCTGTGGAGAGTTTAGATTTTATGATTTTCTAAAAAGTAGTTCTAGGATGGTACAGGAGCGGATCAAGGTTTGACTTCAAGGTAAAAAAAAGCACCTGTATTTCGTCCTCCAATATGATAATGTACTACTAGGAAATCTCTTCTCATGAGAAAACCGTGAAGCATCCCTTCCATAAACCTGTGAAATATAAGTTTAGAGCTCTGTTCTTAATCGGTTTGGATTATTTCATTTAAGTGGTAGTGGTTTTTAGTCACCGCTTTTTAAATTAAGTTAAAAGTATTAAATTGAGCATAAATATTTGCTCTGTAACGGGACCTATGTCCTGCGTGAGAGGTGTTTCCCTTAACATGAGAAAACAGTGAAGTATCCCTTCTATAAACCTGTGAAATATAAGTTTAAGCTCTGTTCTTAATCGGTTTGGATTATTTCATTTAAGTGGTAGTGGTTTTTAGTCACCGCTTTTTAAATTAAGTTAAAAGTATTAAATTGAGCATAAATGTTTGCACTGTAACGGGACCTATGTCCTGCGTGAGAGGTGTTTTTCTTAACATGAGAAAACAGTGAAGTATCCCTTCCATAAACCTGTGAAATATAAGTTTAGAGCTCTGTTCTTAATCGGTTTGGATTATTTCATTTAAGTGGTAGTGGTTTTTAGTCACCGCTTTTTAAATTAAGTTAAAAGTATTAAATTGAGCATAAATGTTTGCACTGTAACGGGACTTATGTCCTGCGTGAGAGGTGTTTTTCTTAACATGAGAAAACAGTGAAGCATCCCTTCTATAAACCTGTGAAATATAAGTTTAGAGCTCTGTTCTTAATCGGTTTGGATTATTTCATTTAAGTGGTAGTGGTTTTTAGTCACCGCTTTTTAAATTAAGTTAAAAGTATTAAGTTGAGCATAATTGTTTGCTCTGTAACGAGATTTATATCCTGCGTGAGAGGTGTTTCTCTTAACATGAGAAAACAGTGAAGTATCCCTTCCATAAACCTGTGAAATATAAGTTTAGAGCTCTGTTCTTAATCGGTTTGGATTATTTCATTTAAGTGGTAGTGGTTTTTAGTCACCGCTTTTTAAATTAAGTTAAAAGTATTAAATTGAGCATAAATGTTTGCACTGTAACGGGACCTATGTCCTGCGTGAGAGGTGTTTCTCTTAACATGAGAAAACAGTGAAGTATCCCTTCCATAAACCTGTGAAATATAAGTTTAGAGCTCTGTTCTTAATCGGTTTGGATTATTTCATTTAAGTGGTAGTGGTTTTTAGTCACCGCTTTTTAAATTAAGTTAAAAGTATTAAATTGAGCATAAATGTTTGCACTGTAACGGGACCTATGTCCTGCGTGAGAGGTGTTTTTCTTAACATGAGAAAACAGTGAAGCATCCCTTCTATAAACCTGTGAAATATAAGTTTAGAGCTCTGTTCTTAATCGGTTTGGATTATTTCATTTAAGTGGTAGTGGTTTTTAGTCACCGCTTTTTAAATTAAGTTAAAAGTATTAAGTTGAGCATAAATGTTTGCTCTGTAACGAGATTTATATCCTGCGTGAGAGGTGTTTCTCTTAACATGAGAAAACAGTGAAGTATCCCTTCCATAAACCTGTGAAATATAAGTTTAGAGCTCTGTTCTTAATCGGTTTGGATTATTTCATTTAAGTGGTAGTGGTTTTTAGTCACCGCTTTTTAAATTAAGTTAAAAGTATTAAGTTGAGCATAAATAATTGCTCTGTAACGGGATCTATGTCCTGCGTGAGAGGTGTTTCTCTTAACATGAGAAAACAGTGAAGTATCCCTTCCATAAACCTGTGAAATATAAGTTTAGAGCTCTGTTCTTAATCGGTTTGGATTATTTCATTTAAGTGGTAGTGGTTTTTAGTCACCGCTTTTTAAATTAAGTTAAAAGTATTAAGTTGAGCATAAATATTTGCTCTGTAACGGGATCTATGTCCTGCGTGAGAGGTGTTTCTCTTAACATGAGAAAACAGTGAAGTATCCCTTCCATAAACCTGTGAAATATAAGTTTAGAGCTCTGTTCTTAATCGGTTTGGATTAGTTCATTTAAGTGGTAGGGGTTTTCAGTCACCGCTTTTTAAATTAAGTGAAAATTATTAAGTAGAGCAAAAGTAATGGCTCTGTAACGGGATCTATCTATGTCCTGCATTTGGAATGGCTCTGTTAATATAAGGTAACAGGCCAGGCCTTTCCATAACCTGTGTTTAGAAATATATCCGTTTACTAACAGTTTCGATTATTTCACAATAGTGGATGTGGTTTTTAGTCACCACATTTTAAATTAAGAAAAATATTAAGTAGAGCAAAAATATTCACTCTTTAACGGGATCTATCTCTGGCCTGCGTTTGGAATGGCTGTTAATATAAGGTAACAGTCCAGCCACATTCTTTCCATAACCTGTGAAATGTTAGTTTATAAGTAATTATGTTCTTAAAACGGTTTCGTATTAGTGCATGTGGTTTTTAGTCACCACTTTTTAAATTAAGAAAAAAATATTAAGTAGAACATCTTCATTAACTCTGACTGAAATTTTGTTACCACTTAATAAATTAGGATTAAAATCCTAAGTTAAATGAAACGCCTGGGACGGTGGTAGGGGATTGCGGATGGAAGGATCTATTACTGTCCTCCTCATTCCTAAGACTCTTACATTCTTTCAGCTTCCGTCAGTAGGCAAAAGAGTTAAAGTCTTGAAATGTTACAAAAAAGAGTGTAAAAGTCATCAAAAATAGTAATATTTTCAATTAATTTTACTGTTACGGTTACAGTTAATGTTGGAAAATTAGAAATATTAAGACCCCCCTTGAATTAAGCAGGAAAATTTATAAATACCAATCAGTATTTATTTCCGAGTGCTATACCCGCGGAGAAGGCTCAGATTCGATCTGAGGGCCTTTCGGACGACAGTCTGGTGTGTTAACCACCAAGCCATCCGTTCCTACAGCTGCGCCCGTCTTGTAATTAATTTGAAGTTGATACTTCACCATTTAAAAAAAAAAAAAAACAGAAAATATTGCCAAGGATCGAACCCGAAACCGTTCGTGAACAACTGTCACCTACCTCAGACGGCAGTGCGTTAACCACCCGTACCGTCCGTTCTTGAAGCCTCTGGTTTATTTTAATAATTTAAAGTTAATATATAAATTCAAAATTTGAAAAAGTGGTAGGCAGTCTTCGAACCCGGGTCCTTTCGATTTGTAGCATCACGATCTTGACATCCAGGCCATTCGCCCACATCTCTCCGAGAATATTTAAGCTACTGTAGATTATTTATTTCGATATTGTAAACAATAAGAAACATGCATTGTGTGTTATCCAAGTCTTATTTTTCTCAATTATGTTCATAATTTATTTTTTGTATGAATTTTGTATATAATCCTGTGTCAACCTGCAACCTGACCCACATGTGTGAATTTCACTAACACTTTTAGGGGTTATTCTTTACTGTGAAAGAAACATGAAAATATATTTATTTGAATTTTTTGGTGATTTTTTTAAGTATTTGAAAAAAAAAGTTTTATAGCTCTTTTATCTTGAATAACTCCAGTTCTGTTAAGCTTAAAAAATGCATCGATCTTTACAGATTATTTTTTAAGTGTGAATTTCATATACAACCTGACTATAGCCTTAAAAAATAAAACTTTTATTTAATAAAAAAGAACATTTTTTTTTTAATTTTAAAAATATATGTTTGTTGAATTTATTTTCAGTGCTATTTCTTATTTGTTTGTAAAATTTTCGGTTCGAGGCTTTTTTCTAATTTTATGAATTTGAGTGTGCATGAAGGACAACCAACCACTCCATAACTTTATTCATGGGTGGGCAAAAAGTCGATACACTTTTGAAAGTTCCATAGAAACTATCTATTATCATAATTTTGAACTGAATTTTTTATTGCCTTAAAAAATCCCTAAGATTGAAGGATGCTAAGACTGAAAACCATTTTTATTCCAATTTTTTTTTCAAAAGTGTACTGACTTTTTGCCCAACCTGTATTCATTAAAATATAAAAAAATTTTATTGACATGAAACAAATTATTGACAACAAATTGAGTTCATATGGCTCATTATAGAGATAGGAGTGTTGTGTCATTATCCCTGCAAGAAAAATAATTGATTAGCAGGTAGGTAACAAAATGGTATAAGACTGCTTTTTAATATTTCAAAATACATTTCAACCAGGCGCGGATTCAGTGGGGGGGCACTTCGGAAAATGCCCCCTCCTTGGGCTGAAAAAGAAGGGAAAAAGAGAGAAAAGGCGTAAAAAAGAAAGTAGATTTTGAAAGACCAATAATTTTTTTTTGTTATTTAAAAAAAAGATAATTATTTTTTTTTCTTCTTTTTACCCTTTTTTTCTTTTCCTTTTCCCTTTTTGGCCCCTTTTTTTTCTTTTTGCCCAAGGTGTCACTTCCCCAGATTCTCCAAACTTTTTTCGTTCATCAAGCACCTGTGCAGATCAAAAATGAATTTTTCAGGGTCAAAATCTCTACAATTTTCTAGGGGAGGATCCCCAGACCCCCTAAAAAATTTGCGTTCTTAAAAGACAGTTACAAGGTTCAGAAAAAGTTTCGCTTATACTGTGTATCAAACATGTTGGGGTTCAAAAATAAAATTCATTAGGGGGATCTTTATAGAAAAAAGTAAAATTTAGTCTATTTTGCGTGCAAAGGTAGAGGTGATCCTCAAAAAGTGCCCTCCCCTTGCAGACCTGTTGGATCCGCGCCTGACTAGGATAAACATAGACATAGACAAGACTTTATACTAAGAAGAAAAAAAGGAACAAAAAGTACAACAAAATTATATAAAATTAACACATAATTATAGACATTAAAACAATGAAAAAGTATATGCATATACAGGGTGTCCCAAAAAAGACTGACGCATTTTAAAAATCAATAACTCGAAAACTAAAAAAGATAAAAATATGCGGTTTCTTGCATCCTACTCAGGGGGGAAAAGAATTTTCGTACCCAAAATTTCAAAATTTTAGTTCCAAAATGCATTTGTAGATGGCAGCACGAGAAGTTTTCCCGAAATTTAGGTATAAACTGTCAGCGGAATCCCTGCTATTGCCTTGTGGTAGGAAAATCGAAGTTGAGAGATAGAATCGATTTCAGAATCGAATTAGATTGAAATGCTTTAGCTAGTTGGTTGTTGATTGATCTTTTATGGCACAGAGGAGATATTGTTAGGATTTAATTCTAAATAATAAAATCTTTGGGAAATCGAACTTTGAGTTCTAATTGGAAATTATTTTTAAGGAATATCATGGAAAATTAGAACATGATTTCTGACAAAGGCTGCGTCATTAATTGTTTAATCTAGTGGGTTATACACATTTAACCGGAAACTTTTTTACTTAAAATTTCTATATGAAGCGTTTTTTCAGAGGATGGTTATGTAAAATATTTTAAAGGGAAATCAAAGTTTTAGAATCTTTGAGATAACTTTTTATAGAGGGGATATTAAATTAGACTTGGTGTTTGAGAAAGCGCCCCGATCAGACTAAGTTACACTAAATTTAAACTACATTTATTTTCGTAATTAAATAAGTGGATGAATTTGGCAAGAATTTCAGTGGAAGTGCGGAACTTCTTTAAACTATTATTTTAGTGAAAATAGGGTTGGTTGGCTGAAAAATGATCTTTCGGGGTTAAACAGAATATATTTATATATATTTTATTTTGGCATGCTGATTTTTCTATTGGGCTCAAGAAGAATCAGGATGTCAAAAAATAATAAATTTCATATAGTCTGTTTAACCCCATATGTTTATTTTACCCCACCCATCACTACTCGCATATGTAATGTACCCACATCTCTATCGAATTATGAGTAGGTTGGGGTGGGGAAAAATGGGTCTAGTGGGGTAAAATAGGTCTAGCTATTTTAACAGTTTATAGCCGCGTTCGCAACAGCCAACCTGTTCAACCGGAGAAAGAGCTAAAGAAGTAGGGGAAAAGGGATCTCCGAAAACCAGCCGTGAGGAAATTTAATAACCCGTTTACAAGAGCACTCGTCCTACCAGTAGAAAGAATCACGTGACAAGCGAGCGAGCTCGTAGATATGCGGGAAGCAAGCGAGAGCGCTGTCTACGAGAGTTGATCCAATTAAAACATTTCCTACTGCTATTGCCCAGGAGAGAATTTCCAACTGATAGTCAAGTGATTTATTCCCTGCGTAGGGAGAGCGGTGGAAGAAGAACCGGTTTTCTCTGCCGTTCGTCCGGTAGAATGGCTGTTGTGAACGCGGCTAATAATATTTATAAAATTTAATGTTTTTTTGGCATGCTGATTTCACTTGAGTCTCAATAAAAATAAGCATGCCAAAAACATTAAATTTTATAAATATAAACTGCTAAAATCCCTAGACCTATTTTACCCCGCTAGACCCATTTTCCCACCCAACGCTATCTGACCAACACCCGCCATAAAAACTTGCAAGTTTAAAAGAAAACCCAGTAATCTAGGATATTCACTCGGAACACAATCACCCCTGTTATGTGCATCGCAGCACAAACTACCATATACTGTTCTTCTAAAGATCACCAATAATCTAAACTTCTCATTCCCTCAATAAACGTTTAAAGAATTTATTTGGATTTCACCTATTTAGAAAAAATTAATGCGTACTTAACAAAATCAAATTCAGTAATTTGAAAAATATTGGCTGAAATGAGAGATCCGTATTAAGGGGAGGACCACAGTTTGGTTTAGTTGTCAAACTGATTCAAAGCGTAACCCAAATCTTAATATTTTCCTTAGATCGAATCTTAAATCTTCCGAGAATCGAGTAAGATTCGTTCAGGATCGAACAACATTCGTTTCTGTGAATCGATTTTTAATCAAACTTTGGTTTTCCTGTCACAAGTTAAGTAACGGGGATTATTCCGATACCTTTTCCCTAAATCCCTCAAAAAATTCTTGTGCTGCCATCTAGTTAAAATTTTGGAACTAAAATCGAAAATTCTGGGATGAAAATTCTTTGGCCTAACAAGTAGGGGGCAAGAAACCGCACATTTTTATCTTTTTTAGTTTTTGAGTTATTGATTTTTAAAATGCGTCAGTCTTTTTTGGGACACCCTGTATAATATACATACACACATTACACACAAATGTTGTTGGATAGGGCTAACTCGATACTTCTAATAGATTTTTACGGACTTTTAAAATGGAAATTGTAAAATAAAAAATTCTTTTGTATTGGATTTGAGTTAAAATAAACGGAAAAGGTTTTAAACCGGTTAAATATTTGTTTCTGTATTGTATATAAAGAGGGCAGGAATTGAATATATGGTTCTAAGTCTCGTTTTCTTCTTTATTACAAAAAGTGCAAGGGTTAGAAGGAAAAATTTCAAAAATTTCGTTTTTGTGGAAAATTCTACTTTGATTTAGACGTAGTTGAAACATAAATCTCTTGATAGTTATATTTAAGGATGACTCAGTATAGGTTTCGGGGGAAGAGCAGTTTAAAACTTTATACTGGGGAAAGTTAGTGCCATTTTCCATTCGAGACAGGTATTTTGAAGGGTCTGATCTCGGAGAGTTTGTAACACCCGAGGGAGAAAATATGAGGCTATATAAGGATCCTGCGAAACAAAAATAAAGCTATAACCTAGGTTATCAAGGATGATAATGTACTACTAGGATGGTTATTTAGAATGAATATGATTTAAAGGTGGAATACAATTTTTAATGACATTTCACTTTTTGTGATATGAAACACATATTTTTAGGAACTAGAACCTAAAACTGGTTAAAACCAAATATGAAAATATCTTTTAATTGATTAATTTTTAAAACTTAGTTTGTCGAGGCATTTTCACAATTTTGTTTTGTATACAGGGTGTCCCGTAAATGATGTGTCACACTTCTAGGGGGGATAGTAGACACCTAGACGAGTGAGAATCACATAGGACTTAGGGGTCCCAGACCCAATCCCAGGGAGTTAAAAATGGAGCGACACCCCAAAACAATTATTGAAAAATTCAATTTGTAGAAGAACTACTATTGGTAAAAATGTAATTATGGTCTCAAATTTTGTGGTTTAATATGATCTTCAAAATTATCTTGGCAGTTTTCACTTTAAAATTTTTTTTCTTACGAAAAAAGTTAAAAAACAGTAAAAAAATGTGAAAAATATGCCAAAACTTTATTTTGTTTTCCGAAATCCTTTCTTTTGATTTAATAATCTGAAAGAGCATAATTAATTAACCTTAAGTCCAAAGTTTCACGTAAATAGCATCAGTATTAAACGCTTGAGAGCCTGTTAAAGTTAGTTTTATGGGAGCAAAAACGGCTTCGGAAAACGAATGTTCAGGGAGAATCTACGAGTTTCGGATAGATGTCTGCCAACTTTCATTCCTCGCCCGATTTGGCGAGACAGGAGATGAGTATGAAAATATCTGAAATGCGTCAATTGAACAATTTGGCGGGAAGAAAATTTCAAAAGCGTAAAATGTTGATTCTTAATTCTTATTATTTTTAGGAAACAAGAGATTAATTAATTTAATTAAAAAATTTTTTGAACATGAAGAACAAACATGATTTTACTACTGATTTTTAGGATCTATCGATCTTAAAAATCAATAGTATGAATTGCTAGAAATTATCTGATAGTATCGATAGTTTTTTATTCAATCGATAGTTGTGTTGGTTTTACAAATGTATCAATCATGCAAACAGCATTACTACTTATTGCGTTTAATGAGAAAAACTGTACATTTGATAACTTAGGTAAAAAAAAAACAGAAGAATCTATTATTTATAAACATGGTTCGTAAAATATCTTTTGTACATAGATTTTGTGGTTATTTTCCATCATTATACCCCCGCTCCGGGATACGTCTATGGATACGTCAGTCGGTGGATCCTCAATCGCTAGGTTCGTGATTTCGGGTTGCGATACAAGGGTGGTTCCTATTAATTAAAGAATGATATAATAAGCAAGTGGGTATGCAGGGTCTCCCCTCAACTTCCGATATAAGAAATTTGCAAAATAAAAGAATGCAGGTTATTGAAAGTTATGACAAACCTAAGATATTACTTATCGGACCGTGAGTGGATAGCCCCCATACACTTTGCTTATTCCCATTGACATTTCTTGATTAATAGAAACCAACCTTGTATCGCAATTCGAAATCACGAACCCAGCGATCGAGGATCCGCCGACTGACCTATCCTAGTGCAGGGGTATAATGGAAAATAACGACAAAAACTATTTACAAAAAGTGTTCAAAGTTGGCATGGTGGTTCACTTTTTCATGGGATGGGAATTTTGAAAAAAAAAAATAGTAAATTAATTAATTTACTTAAATTTTTGCCTTCGATTTCAGACCGTCACAGAAGTCTAGAAGATAAATGTTTATTGAACTTAACAAAACAGAGACTTAAGAAAAAATAAGTTGTAACTATCCCTTTTGCTAAACGAACATTGCTTATTTTCTTAGGTATAGTAGCAATTTTTTCTTGAGTGTCTGATTTGATAGCTTGAATACATTTACCTTTTAGACTTCTAGTGACGATCCGAAAACTAAGGCCACACATCGCCAAGGAAGTAAAAGCGTAGGTTGGCGAGGAATCTCGTATCGCAAATAATGTTGGAAAATTTGGCGAGCATCTATCCGTAACTTGTAGATTCTCCCTGAACGTTCGTTTTCCGAAGCCGTTTTTGCTCCCATAAAACTAACTTTAACAGGCTCTCAAGCGTTTAATACTGATGCTATTTACGTGAAACTTTGGATTTAAGGTTAATTAATTATGCTCTTTCAGATTATCAAATCAAAAGAAAGGATTTCGGAAAACAAAATAAAGTTTTGGCATATTTTTCACATTTTTTTGTTGTTTTTTAACTTTTTTCGTAAGAAAAAAAATTTTAAAGTGAAAACTGCCAAGATAATTTTGAAGATCATATTAAACCACAAAATTTGAGACCATAATTACATTTTTACCAATAGTAGTTCTTCTACAAATTGAATTTTTCCATACTTGTTTTGGGGTGTCGCTCCATTTTTAACTCCCAGGGATTGGGTCTGGGACCCCAAATCCTATGTGATTCTGACTCGTCTAGGTGTCTACTATCCCCCCTAGAAGTGTGACACATCATTTACGGGACACCCTGTATAAAAGACTATCAATATCAACAAATTAATTTCAAATTAGGCAATTTACAAACACATAGCTGATTTACATTATTCTACATTCTATCATAATAAATGTGAGGTAACCTATGTGTATATTTACACCAGAATTGGTGCTCTATAATCTTTGAATAATTTGTTTTATGTTTTTTTACTTTAATTTTAATTATGTGGAAATACTAAAAAAAGGGATTGTTTGTAACAGAAATACTAGATTTTTTTTTCTAAATTGGAATCATTTTCCTCATGGCAGATAGAACTTTTAAAACAGAGTTAGTAAATGAACAACATACGTGATTTCATGAACTTCAACCATATTCTGAACCGATCCTCTTTTTAAAGCACCTCGTCATTTCACAAAGTACAAACCCAAGCTGCAAAAATACTCTCTACCTTTAACCTAAAAAAAGAAACGACCTTTATAACCTTTCATTCGCTTACTTAACTCAGAGTAAAATCCAAAAGTTAAATCGATGCAAGCCTATCAATCGTGGTTTTAAAATAGCACCCGACAAGAAGCTACCAGAAAAAGATCCTTGATCGCAGGTGGTGATTTAGTGGCCGACCAAAGTGGCATGACACCGCCAGATGTGATGTTAAACAGTTGAACAATGGGATAGGTATATCGTCTGCATCAAGAGACGGTGGCTGTTCCTCGTGTGCTCTGTTGAAAGAAAGCATGACTTCGACAGAACAAAGTAAAACGAAATGAGCAGTTTATCCTTCCAAAATCGGCTTTTTATCCTGAAAACGACGACGTCTGGATTTTGACAGGCACAGATTTCATCAGGAACACTGAGATTCCAAAAGCTATTCTGATAAAGAATTCATATCCAAGGGAGAGAATCTCCTAAATGCCTTTTTAGTCGTTCTTTTTTATTGATATAAAGAAAATATTTTTATAACTTTTTTAAAAAGTTATAAAAAGTTGATTAAAGTTTTTTAAAGTACAAACTTTTTAAATACTATAAAGATACTTAACAATTTCAATTTGAAAAGTATTAAGGTGGTTTTACAGGGAATTATGTACAACAGATTAGAGTTTAATTATCTAAAAAAATATTTATGCAGAATGCTGTACTCAATAAGTACTACTAAACATTTAATACATAGTGATAATCTTGATGAGGAAAGTAATAAAACCTTGCCATCAAATATAGGTAGAAATATTCCAAATCTATTCTTTTTTAATCCTTAATAGAACTTACCTTATTCATATAGTATTGGATAAGTTTATAATTTTCACTTTAAAAGCTATTGCTACAGGCTGTAAAACTGATAGAGGCAACCATAGCGTGTGGTTTAAACACCAAGAAACCCACGAAATTGTTATTGTTGACCCCATATCCGGTTAACCAACACTTCATTCTTATTTCTAGGAAATTTCCATTTAACCCCGGCATAAATTTCACAAAACGTCTCCCCGTTATTGCGAACACACCCGATTGCAAAACCCATCTCCATTATAAACGAGGGAACGGAAGCGTGACCAATTTTAGCATTGTCCGCAGTAAAGCGTCCCCGATAAATTATTATTCAAAGAGCGAATAATATAATTTTAATAATAACAAATATGTTAACAATGGATGCAAATCTCTTTGTATCTAGTCATCGAGCACGATGTGCCGCGCGTGCAATTAAACGGGGAGAGTCTGATCTGATTTTTCGGCAGAAAACAATTGGGGACGAGCCACAGGAAGTAGAAGAAGCGAATGGAGAGATGAAAGAGGAGGAAAGATGTAAATGTGGATTTTTTTCTTATTCTCTCTTTGGATGCATCTCATACAAAATATATGACGATTATGATAAGTTTACGTTCTATGCACGATGATAAAATTATAATTATTAAAAATGTAATTTAAGAAATTTCTGAGTTTTGATATTCTGCAACGTGATTAATAACTGCTGCTAAACTACCTTCGGGAGCCAAGGGAAAGACTTTCCTTCGGACTTTCACTGTACAGTATTTTAATTTCCACCTATTTAATCATCACTGTTTAGCATTAAATGTATGCGGAACTTCTGATACTCTGTTTTGTTTGTAAGAGTTTCGATAATTAGTTTCGGTATTTTTTTGATGTCGTTTGAAATTCTATCAAGTGTGAGCAAATTTAAATTATTTCTTGAACCAAATTATTTTGATAAACAGATTTGATTTATTTTTACTATTTAAACGTATATAATAACAAATATTTATTTAAAATATGTTTATAACTCCTACTTAAAAGTTTTGAAGATCTTGGTGTTAAATTTATCAATAGCTGGTACGCAAAATACTTTTAAACCTCACCCAGATCTTTGGGTACCTGGTCCTATATTAAATTTTTTAAGAGATCAGTTTTGGACATTATAGAAATAGTAGTATGTATTTTATTTCGTAGTTTTGTCCACAAGTGCCCTCTGGCTCGGCATTATGTAACATCAATCGGGGAATGACTTCAAAGCTTTCGCCATTGGAAAAAATATCTTATCTCTCTCTGGCGTACAGAATATTTATTCCTTCATTTAAAATATGCAGAAAGTTAACTTTTATTTGAGATGCATTCAAATCACCCTCTTAAAGAATTCTAAAGCTTCCCAATTCATAATTTTGTTACTAAGCAGTACAATTGCTGTTACAGAACAAGCTCCTAACCCAAAAGCCTGTATCGGTGTGATGTCATCGCAATCACCTATCGCCAAAAGAGCAGTCATTACAAGAACCTTTGTTGTCATTATCTCGAAACAGTAATGTCCAGAATAATGAAAGGCGAAATGGAAGTCGCTGAATGAATGACTTTCCTCAGCAGCAGGGGAGCTTGCAACACATCGGTCGTATAACGAGATGACACAATGAACTTTATTCAGCCAAAATTTAACCTTGGACAACACGGGTGGCAACACAATTACTCCTTGCGTTGTCTTCTTGAAAAACGTGACACATTTTCCTTTTTGTTCTTCGGCTCGTTTGGGCCACAGAATATCGTTTGACACTGAAGCTTCGAAAGGGCAGATGAGGACAATGAAAGAGAACTAATGTTCCTTTAATTTGGCATTCTGCGCGAATTATCTAAGTAAGGAATTCTCGTCGTGAATAGAGGATGTTGGGCTGAATCCATAAGATGTCCTTCCAAAAATAATGGTGTTTTGGCTTTTTTAAAGTAATAAAAGCAATAGATTTCGGCAGATGCATCTTAGATAAAGAGTGATTTATACGTATCAAAAGACAAATGGAATGCAAAGTAGATACCGGAATGGCATACTCCGAATCTTGGAACCTCTTGTGCAAGTGCGATAAACAGAACCCCAAGTTATCTAAGTGTTCCGAAAATAGAAACATTGAAGTTAGATTCAGCTTACAACTTGATATTCCGTACTTGTGAGGCGTCAAACATACGGCAATTCTTGACCTTATTCTGAGCTTGGATAAGCTATTGTTGCCACTTTTGGAATTTAAATGGCGTAGTTTGGGGTGATTTGATTTGGGAGAATCCGGCTTATACGGCCGGGAACTAACCGTAGAGTTAAGAACAAACCCTATGTCGTGAACTGCTGACACCTTTTTTACCAGTGTAAAAAAGACAATCTGCGAATGACAATTAAGCAAAGGTCGTTCTTGTCCGAGAAAAAATATTCGCCTCACATATTATACCTCTTAAGAAGTTCATATACCTTTTAAAGTGGATTAATCTTCTAACTCAATCGGATTTAAATGAAATAATCTAATCTGGAGCAATTAAGGTATTCAGTTAATCAGATATATATTAAGTTTGGGAAAAAGACATAATTCATTATTGCTTATAATTATTTTTAGTTAGGCTAAATTTAAAAATTTATATTGATGCTCTAAATAAAAACATTAGGTTTTTTTTGCCAATAAAAGATTTTTAAAACATACATTAGTGCAAAGCAAAATATGCGTAAAAACAACCATGCGTACATAGAATTTTTAATAACTAAACTGAAATCGTATAAAAAACAATGTTCCATTAGAAATCACAGATTAAATTTGATATAAATCTTTCACCTAATCCTTCAAGTTAGTAGTTTTTATTTTTCTAGCTTATAAGAGGATTTGGAGCTAACAAAAGGATTCACTACAATAACTCAAGGTAAAATCTCATTTGAAAAGGTTTAAAATTTATGCTGTTCAAGACCTTCAAAGATCAACAGACCATAAAATGCCACTTTTATCAAACACTTTATAAAAAATATTTAATCCGTTAAGGTTCTATAAATGTACATGTGAATAATGTTTTTCAATCTCTAAAGTTTTAATAAAATTTTATTCATGTGCACAATTTTATTGAAAAGTCTCCTTATAATTGAACCGCTAGTTTGAAAAAGGGATAAGTCCAAAAACCAAATTTTGAGAAAATCGAAAAAAATTGTATAAGTAAAGGAATTTTGGTTGTATAATCACCAAATTTTTACTGAAAATACAGAACCCTATTTTAAAAACAGAACAATCACCGAAAAAAATATAAGTACATTCAAAAGTATTTTATAGTTGAAAAAAGTCGATGGACTTATTCCCTTTTTCAACCTTATGAAATTTCAATCGATGAAACATCTTTAAAAAAAACAATTAAATTGACATTTAAATTATATTTCTGCTTAGTTCACTGCGCAAAAGTGAGAAATAAAAAGACCAAGACAAATAAAATTCAAAATTATTATGAAACCGAGTCATTAAGGCACTATCAATGAAGTGAGTGAATATGAATGGAGTCAAACATTCCATAAGTAAAAAAAAGTTAAAAACACTTTTAAATTAAAAGCAAATTTTATTTTGGTTTAATTTACAGCACAAAGAATAAGAAAATGAATACAAAATTACTTTAATTCCAAATTAAATTTAAAAAATAGAATGAATGGACATTGATTTCGCAAATTCACGGGGCTGCTATATCTGCCTTATAGGGGGTAGTTATTTTTCCCCTCCTTACACTCATGTGTAGAGCAAAGCTTGGAGATATTTTTGAGCACAAAAAGTCAATTTGTTATCCTTTGGACTTATTCCCTTTCTCAAACTGGCGATTCATATTATACCAATCAAAATATAGTATACAGAAATAAATTTCCAAGAAATTAACATTAAAAAAATCATTGAACAATTAAAAGCCAGCATAGTGTGTTATTTTCATTTATCCCAAATTCCAAATTTAGGAAATCGTGAATTAGAATAAATTTGTATAGAAGTTATAAGTAATTAATGGAGTCGTTCAAGTATATGATATGATGGAATAGAACAAGGTAACATGTAAGCTGATTACTATGACTTGAAAAAAAATTAATTCAGCAGAAATTAGTTCGTCTATTATGAGATTTCATGTTGTTTTTACTGAGACTTCAAATACTGAATTAAGGTTATAAATAACTCAAATTTTAAATAATAAATATTAACTAAATACTTTTTCTATAAATATCCATGAAATAAATTTATAATATTTGCTGTCCTTATCAAGTCTTCATACCCCACGGGAAAAATTATGCGAGAGGTGGAAATCCGGTTCTAACAACATTCCTTTTCAGCTTATGTTTACTCTAATTTACACTATAAGCGAAATTCATTTGTATTCCACTCAGACATATTTCGCCCATCTGCCGAAAGAAAGGATTAAGTTCTCTCAAGATTCTCTCAATCATATTCTTCATCGTTAATTATTGTACCTACTTATTTTTTTGGTATGGAGCTAACAAACTATTGAGGAGGATTTTTCTCGAAATTGCGATTTCAAATTTTCAAAATAGTTTGTTGGTGTTATCAAATTAAAAGAAGTGTAAGAAAGTTGATTATTTTGCGTTGTATTTAATACTTTATACATAATTTTTGTTATGATTTGAAAAGATTTTCAAGTAGGGTAAATGTCTGCAGGTTTGTGATGTTACAACTGTCATACAAAGGTGTAAAAATAATTCCCCTAAAACAGCATTAGTGCTTGTTATTCAGAATCAGAAATATTGAGATCAACTAAATAGTAAGAACGAAATCACAGCAATTAGTTTTAGGCCTAAATTATAATTAATCTGTTTCAAAATAAATCTTAAAAAACCCTTTAAAAACTCAAAAAGTACTCCAATAATTTCTGCCTAACTATTCAAGAATAAAACCGCTGATTTTACACATACTGTACTATGTTATGTATGATTTTTTTTAAATAAGGAAAAGAAAGAAATGTATTGCATTTTATCAAAGCTCTTATTCAATATCTGTTGGTGTCGTGTTCAAATTTACAAATTCTGGATACATTTTTTAAATCCTTTGTTTTAATTCCGAAAGTTGGAAAACCAATCTCCATCGCTGTAACCTTACACTCTACAATTCTCCGCATTCAATCTTTTGAGCTAGCTTTCTCGTTAGAAGGACCCTTAATGGAAAGAAAAAAAAAGAATAACGGAAATTACATTAAAAGAGAAATTGAAGAAATGAGAATTGATGCAATTCAACTCAAGCAAAGACAATCGGATCTAACCTTGAATGTCACACGAAAATTGCATTTTTCAACGAATTACGGATCAAGTGACACTTAATCTCAAGACAGAGACAGCATCGTATAACTCGCCACAATTTCAAGAGAGCTGCTAGAAACTGGTTAGATTTTTTCCATTTAGACTTAGAGCAACGACTCAAGTGAATTTTTTTCCATTAGAAGAAATCAACCGAATCTGGTTACTTTTTTCGATTCCATCAATTTCATTGTCGAGTACAAGTGGCCTCGTTCGACTATTGACACTAACATAAGTAACGTCTCCAAGTCAATATATGTCACAGTTGGACAGGATCTTTCTTTTGTACTCGGTCCAACATACTATCCTCTTCGAATTTTCCCCGAGTAGAAGTTACTGTACCCTCAAAAATGATTCACTTTTCTGCTTTTCAGTCGTTTACCCTCAAAGGAAAGCTCTGTAAATCATTGTACTTTGCAAGAACAATAGAACAATGGATTGGATTAAATTGAAAGAAAAAAAATATTTTCAAGTCAAACAGTTGTATTCTTGACGTCTTTTAAAATACTGGTATAGTCTCAAATGCGACTGCAAAATAATTTTTTTTTAAACTGAACAAGAAAGCTGGCTGTTTCCCGTTCCGTTATTCAGTGTTGAGAATATATGGTATAGGTCACAGGATTGTATAAATCTCTTTTCCAGTCATCAAACAGTTGTATTTCACTAAACCATGATTTTACTGTCAGTGTTAAATCACTATATCAAACAGTCGGTTCTTTTAGTATCATAGCATGGTATCATTCTCAATTTTTAATAAAAATTCTCTAATTTTAAGAGAATAAGTCCGTATTTTTAAGTAAATTTAACAAAAGTAATAGTTTGATTCAATTATTAACTCTTATTGATAATAATTTTTAACTCATTTAAAAAGAAAATACTAAAAAGTTGAAAAACTGGCAATGTTTTAACTGAATCGTACACATAAAAGAAAACCTGAAGTTCAGATTTAATTTTTAGAGAAATCTCCTGAAAGAAAACTTTCCGGAGTTGAATAATCTTTCTACTTCTTGTTTATTCCTTTCTTTCTCCATTAAAACTAAAAGAATATTCCAACTTCCGTGTCAAGAAAATTTACGAATCCGAGACAAAAGAGTATGCTACGAATTCAAAAAAATTCTTCATTATTTGCTCTTTTCCATGGCAATTTCGAGATCATTTGTTTACAAGACTCGACACTTCTCCAGAACAAGATGGAATAATGAGAAATGATGGCACAGGAATTCTTAGAAAGCAAAATGTTTTCCATGCTCGAATTCTCCCGAGATAGACGTGGGCATTCCCATAAGAATAAATATAATATTCTTCTCTCTGCAAATGCGAAGGTGAGAGAATGCTGTTAACAACTTCAAAAGAAGCATCCATGGCGGAACAGAAAGCCAAAGGGCGAGTTAACATGTGCAAACGCGACGCGATAGTAGCACCGCGTAAAAAATTTCCTATCGAGGATGACGTAGCTACTACGTAGCCTAGAACCAATGCAAGGATCAGATTCAAGATTCTTCATTTGCTCTCATAATTGAGGAAAACGATTGGATATTTTTATACGCGTCGCAACGATCGCGTTGCGTTCAGCGAGCATGTAAACCGACTCGAAGAGAGAGCGAGAGAAATAACTCGATTTTCTTAAAAGAATTCTGCGGGGGTTTCTCTTCCGAAAGCTTTTTGTTGTAGCCAGATATTTCCTCGTTTTGCTTCCCAAAGCTAGCGTTACGGAATTGACTGAGTGGATTGGTGACGTCACCGGAAGGAATAGAATGGATATTCCGAGTTGGCATTTCAAATCCGATTGCCAGATGCCCGGGATTATTGTAAAAGAAAATTCTCAAAGAGAGAGAAAGCAATAAAAGAATGGAAGATTCGAGTTGTGTGTGGAATTGTTTGGCGAATTGTTTGGAGTTTTTTTTACCTTTACAGACAGAAATAGAATGCAAATTGAACGTCGGGTATTCTATTCAGAGGTAGATAGAATTATGAAGATGGAAAAAGTATTACTTTTCAAAAATCTATTGAAGCTAAAAATACATTCATTTTAGATATTTTAATTTCTGATAAACGCTAAATATCATGGATAAAAATATTCTACTTTTTTTTATAATACCTCATTTTATTAATAGCTAATAATAAATCCATATAATAAACTAAAACACAAAGATGCTGTATTACCAACTCATTAACATAAAATACACTAATTCATAAATCAATTTAAATATTTCAGCCTTAAAAGTCAATAGAACTACTATTTTATCCTGTTTAAAATATAAGATCATGCTAAATTCAAAATATTCTCATTAGAAACTAAGAAACAATCCATTTTATTTTTCAGTCTAAGTTTTTAAAAAATTTTTATATAAAGTATATCGAAAAACTAATAAAATTGTAATTACACCACTACATTACAATTTAAGTAGAATAATATTCATAAAAAATAATTTATGTTTTAAAATTTAGTGCCACTTCTATCAAATAATATATAACTATAGTAATTCATATAAATAACCAATAATTTTGTTGTAACTGGCTCTAGTTGAAAAATAAGATAAAGTTTGACAAGATAGTTTTTCTGTAATTTCAGGTAATTATGTATTACTTACAAAAAGTTCATGTAAAATTAAATACATTTATTAAATAAAAACTTTATTGGTCTAATATTAAATATGTTTCATAAGAATAAGGTAATTAAAAATAGATAATATTATATTTTTAAATAAATTCAAAAATTCATAATTTTGAAAACAAATTTTTCATTTTTCTCACTAAAACAACTTTGTGATTGGTAAACATTTTTTCAAAATGATGTGTATTTGCAAAGTAACTGTCCAACGGTTTTCAATAAAATATCTTTTCTCCGAAAATTCAAACAAAGGAATGTTTCTGAACGAGTTTTCATAGGCCTTTTGAAATTAAACACTTTCAGATACCTGTTGATTAAAGAAATAACAAAAACATGGAAAGCATTCAAGCGGAAAGAGCACATTAGTACACTTAAAAGAATTATTTTTCAATAAGTGGGAGAATTCTTAAAAAAAGAACTTTCAAAGCTTTTGCTGCAAGAAAAAGTGTTTTCGATCCGAAAAAATCCATCGTATCACTTTACTTTAGGTGGTTTACGCTCTAGATACAGGAAAAGAAAGATATTTTGGAAAATACCTTCACTTAAAAAATTGTATAGTATAACAGAGAATTCTATTGAACTGGAAACTCAACAATTTGTCTATCATACCCATTGAGAAAAAAATACCATCAAGTTTTTTTATAAATCTTTTCAGACATACAAAAAATTCAGAAATTAGTTTTAGAGGAATTGTGTCTTTGGTATTTTAACGAAATAATGATTTCGTAATGGCATCACAAGTCTTGAGTAATTCCACTTATGTGGCAAAAAATAATAAAATTACAAAGAAGGCATTGTTAAATTCGCATCAACAACACGGTGTATCTGTTTACCTATAGCTCACAAAACATCATTACTTTAGAACTTACCTAGCAAGAGAAAAAAGTTTCGGTAAACAAACATATAAGATTTTGAAAAGTGGCAACAATCTTACCCGATACTGAGACAGAAACAAATTCTGGAAATACGATTAAATTTCTTGGAAATAAGGCAAATGAGTTTTTTACTTAAAAGTGGGATGTAAGGAACACAATGGGAATCGACTCATACATCCTGGATTAATTTTTGGTAAACCTAGAAAAAAAATATTTAAAACAATTTATTAACGATTCTTCTTGAATTACGTACTTTATTTTAAAATACTATTTCATTAATGATGGAATAAATAATGAGAGTTATAATAAAAAGGTAGTACATCTGCCCAAAGTTTAAAGTAAACTTACTAACAACTTACACTAATTTAATAAATTCAGTTGAGGAATAACTTTCTAATATTTATTAAAAATTTTTAAACCTGAACTGAAAATCCTATATTAATTTGTAAATGTTAGTTCCCTAAACGTTTTGTCCCCTATAAAATAAATCCCCACAATAAATCTGAATAAATTTAAGTTAGATTCCGTGGCCGCAATAGTTAGATTTCCTTAAATATGGAAATATACCATGAAATCAGAGAGGAAATTTAATTTATAATATAAGTAAGTATATTTTTATTCTTCTTTGATATATTTAAACAATATAGTAAACGTAAAAATATTGTTTAAATGGGAGATTGTTGTTAGGATAGGTTTGAAACGACCGCTATAATCAAGAATTCAGGGTTGTATATTTAAATACTTGATTATTTATGTATGTATAAATTCTCAACTATAGAATATTCAACGGTTTCACATTGCCAAAAAAAGTAATTTTGGACAATAGATGTATTTTCCTGCCATCACGGGTTAAATTATTCTGCACTATGCCTCCCCGAAAGGTCGTCAACTTTATTGAAGGTAAGGCTGGAAAAAACCGAGGTATACGTGTGTGAAATATTCATGGGACTCCAATTTAGCGGTGTCAAAAGTCACCTCAGTGAGGGAGCCGGTCTTAAGAATGGCTTATCTCTCTGTGTTCAAGACAATTGGCCGAAGTAATTTCATTTGTGATACCTTCGTAATTTTGAGATTGCCCTTTAATGAAGGGAAATTGGCAGGGGAGGTTAAAGTTCTGACGGTTCTGTGTGATTTTCGGACATTAATTCGTGGAGATTCGTTTTTAGTGCGTGGAATCGCCTGTATGGCACATCTTTTAAGTACTTTTAAGTTGTTTTGGAGGCGAAGTTCTTGAGGTATTTTTGTTTATTGGTTTGCAATGAAGCGTTTGTAAAGAGTTAAGAAGTTTAATAAATACTTGAAAACAAATATTTATAAAATCCGTCTTTAGTAGAAGGATGATTTAAGAAATTAAACCGAAATAGGGATAGAATGTGATCTATAAAGGTATTCTAATATATAAAATGATACTTTACTTGAGCACCTACCCACTAATTTTGAAGTTAAAGTAAATTTTTACTGATTCTATGAATAAAACCCCTCAAAAACTCACAATAAAATTAAAATTTTAGGGAATTTGTTTGGATTTTTTCATACTGAAATTTAAACAGAAAAAATTAATTACCTTTTTTGCTCAGAAAAATTCGAGCCTCCCTTTACATGCATTTTTTGTTGAACTCTTTTGAAATTGTCAAGGAACACACATACATTGTCAGCATTACACACATAAAAATTCACGGGAATAGGAGGCTAACTCTTGAAAACAAACATATTCGCTCTATTAACTCACGTCGCAATAATTTCTGTAGTTTCATTGTATACTAAATTAATTAATTCCATTTGAATTTTTCTGAACTAATTTACGTTAGTTTCGCAACGATAAATAACAATGGTTTACATTCAAATATTGAACAATGAAACAAACAAACCCCATTCGAATAAAACTAGTCCCCTCGCAAAATAAAGCAGTTAAAACATCCCTTAACCCGATAAATAAAACATTTCCAAGAGACCTGGGGGTAGGAGAATATTTATATCCCCACGAATCCCCTTGTGCCAGTGCCCTACATCTCCAAAGCCTCTCGAAGAAGCACCCTTGTACTCTCTCTCCCCAGTAGGTATCCCACTTTAAATATTATTTTATCGAAAAAGGCCGAAAATTCCCGTGTAGGTGTATAAAACGAGTTCGATTCGAAATGGTGGGCGAAAGGGAAAGTGGCTGCTACACTTTCAAGGTTGGAGCGAGCTGCCCCCGCCTCTCTTTGTTAGAATTTATTGTTATATTATTATTCCCTTGGTTTTTTTCATCGCTGCTTTTAAAGGTCATTGTTTTTTACGGTATTCGTTCATTGTATTTTCAGAGGGGGAGCATGGAGGAGTTGATGGGAAAGTGAATTGGTTATTTTTTTTTAGAGTTGGTTCCTTATTGGTAAGATTTTAATATGTGATGGAGAGTATTTTTTTACTTAATATCATCTCTTTTCTTTTCCTTTTTACCTCGAAAAGACTTGGTTGAGTTTTTTTTTTCAATAAAAAACAATCAAACCATGAGAGTTTTCGGTTTTCGTTATTGAGAGAGATACTACAGTACGATAAATTAACAGAAAAGACAACGCCATAAAACGTACAAATTACAAAAACGTTTAAATGTTATCTTTTCTGTTAATTTGTCGATTCCTCAGAAAAAAATCCTATCTACCTTTATACATAACGATGACGATCCGGAGTGAAAAATTTTTTTTTCGTTTATTCTGGTCATTTTTAATGAATGTTTACTTTTTAAATGTCTAGGGGGTTAATTTTGCTATCCATAGTCATAAAGTTACTTGGAGATTTTTCAGTTGGTTCTAATAAACCTAGAGACAGCAACTTAAGGTAGATTTGAGACAACACTCAATAACTAATTGCTAAAAATTATTATTTTTTAAATCCCTTCTTTTACTTTTCCCTTAAAAAAGGTAATATTTTCAAATTTCAAATTTCAAATTTATTAACAAGAACAAGAAACAATAGAACAAAACAAAACTAATACATAAATACATACAACACAAAAGATGTCCCAAATTATTTATGAATTTTATTTCCCAAAGGGGCAAACACCCGTCCATGGGGTCACAGAATATCAAATAATAAAAATATAAGATGGGACAAAAAAAGAGATAGTGGAAGGAAAAAAAAAGTACTTTTTAATATTAAATAAAAAAAAATAATAATAATGGCTTGGCTGGCAATTAAGTACTAGTTTAAGATAATAAAAGTATGTGTATACCTGACAAATTTAAAATAGAGACTCGATATTATTAATATCCAAGATAAATGCAATGCAAAGCTTTTTAAAGTGGTTAATATTAGTTTCTGATTGTATTTCATTAGGCAGATTGTTAAAAAAAGTGACGGAGAGATACTGAAAGTGTTTTTTATAGATTTCTTTGTGATGGATAGGCACGTGATAATATTTATGATTATCACGTGCCTATCCCTCACAAAATATATTTTAATAATTATTGAAAAGTCAAAACGAGTAATTAATTAAGTGTAGAACCTGATGATCTCCGATAAATTAAGAAGTAAATCCGATAGATTAAAATAAATTAAGAATAACATTGACGTTTCTTATAATTTCTCATGACCGTTTTCAAAACCTTAGCAATCAATTCTATGAATTGCTTTCATTCTTAATACAAAAAGCAACAGTAAGTGCAATCTGTTTACCTTAATTAAATTGGCATAACCTCTGTTTGGCACTGCTTACTTCCGTTGAACAAAAAAACAACCTCTACTCCTCCTTGTGCCGATTCTAAGTGAGCCTGAAATAAATATATCTCATAAACACCAACGATCCAGAACTACAGTTTTAGATATGTGTTTCTAAAATGCATATCTAAACAGCATTATATGCAGAAATTTGATAAGGTGACGGAACTATCATTAGTTTTATTATGAATGAGTAATTAAGGGCTATAACAGATTTAAGTTCATATATAATTCCATGAAAGTATGATAGATAATGTAAGAACAAAAGGACATAACATCAAGTTTAAACCAGCCTTACTTTAAGTAATCATAACTTAAGCAATCATAACATTATATGCAGAAATTTGATAAGGTGACGGAACTATCATTAGTTTTATTATGAATGAGTAATTAAGGGCTATAACAGATTTAAGTTCATATATAATTCCATGAAAGTATGATAGATAATGTAAGAACCAAAGGACATAACATCAAGTTTAAACCAGCCTTACTTTAAGTAATCTTAACTCTAACATTCAAAAAAAAATTGAGTAAAAAATTCAATGATCTGATTCGAACACAGTCAATCTTAGCACACAATTTATGGAGAAGCCGTTTTTACTACGAGGCTATTTACAGCTCCAATCATAAAAATGGAATAACTGAAATCAATATTCGTTTTCCCTTAGTAAATAACATTAACATATTGTGTAACTACTACTTTTATTACATATTAGAAATCATAAAAAGTTCACTAAATATGAGAGTTCGTTAAATTAATTGCTTACTAAAGACGGGACTATTAAATATAGTTTTATGGAGGGTTATGTATAAGGTTACCCGATAAATCTTAATAAAACCATTATAAATTTGTATCTTATTAATACTAGAAATTTTCATAACGGTATACTTTGCTATTATGATTCGAACATAGCTGCTTTAAGTAAAAACTTCTTTAATTATAATAATTATAGTAATTCAACAACATACAGGTAAATATATTTAAATTAAAAATATAGTTCATAGTATGAATATTGTTTCATCATTCGTAAAGTATATAATATATCTGTTGAAAACATTTTCAAATTATGATTATATGTACTAAAATAAAAGGATGAGTAAAGTACTTTTTTCAGAAGTATAGGTATTTAGTTTTTTATTTGCATTTACAACTGGGTAAGAAGAAAAAGGGAAAAAAACATTCAGTGGCTTCAAATGAAATGAATATCAATAGTAGAGATGTCATTTGTTATCTTTCTCATACAAAACAAGTGATTAAAATAACATGCAAATAAAAGGGAAACATCATTTTCCTTGAATTCTAACGAACATCTGCATATCAATTAAAGTTTCAAAATGTAAGCTTTAACCCCTAAATTCTTTTAGCTTTTCACTTATGATTTCCACAATGCATATTTACAATGAAGCGTCTGGGAAAACATGGCGATGCCGCTCAATTGTTTTATGTTTGAGGATAAAGCAACCGCCAAACCTTGAAGGAAAATTATTGTCCTTTCTCCAAATGACCACTTGTAATCAACTATAAATCGTCAGTTAAGAGTTATGAAAAAGTTAATGCTTTTACGTATTATTACTCTCCGACACAAATAAGGAAGTACTGTCTAAAAGATTGCATGAATATAAAAGAGAGGGAAATTGGATTGGTGATGAGGAATTCGATTATGACAATCGTAGACTTGACTTTAAGGCATACAATCAGATATAAAGAGTTCCTTTTATACATGATTTGTATAGTTTAATAGCTTGATGTTATGATGAATGTTCAGGAAAGTTTTAGACATTAAGGAATAAGAATATACTCTATAGTTTGTTTAATAATCCATTCCTCAATTAAATTCTTCAATTATCGTGTTCAATTAATAATTTATTTCTTTACCCAGAGATTGTTTTACTTTGTCCCGTTTTTTAGTTTGAAATACATATGTGTCCAAAGTTTGTTAAACGGTTTATTTAAGTTTAGAAATATATTGAAATGGGTTTTTAAAAATGGGAATGGTTAAACTCAAAGTTCAGTTTTATAAGCCTTATTTTGGTTGACGGTTGGCTAAAAATTTATCTGAGTTATTGGCAGCACTCCCGTATGTAAAAATAATGCTACCTATGATACACAGTTCTGGAACTTTTTTCTTGGACAAATATCTACATAGTTTTATAAGCCTTATTTTGGTTGACGGTTGGCTAAAAATTTATCTGAGTTAGTTGCAGCACTCCCGTATGTAAAAATAATGCTACCGATGATACACAGTTCTGGAACTTTTTTCTTGGACAAATATCTCAGTGCTGAATATCTGGTAAAGCTAAAAATCCAAATTCTCAGAACCATGGAGATGCAATAGGCAGAGGAATTTTTTACCATATCTCTGAAGTTGATTACAGGATATAGAAAATTTTTACAGAAATAGAAAACATCCCAATTTATCTGGAAGAACTTTGAACAGTATATCTTGGGTTAAACAAAAGATTTTTTTAACTGTTAAGGCACAATTTGCACAAGTTGTACTTTTTCTAATTCCCAAAGTAAAAATTTTTGTAAATGTAATTTATCAAATATTTTCACTGCTTTTTTGACAACCCCTTAACTTTCACTGGTGTGCCACAGCAATGAGGTTGAGAAGCTATGTTTATAAGAAGGTATTCCAAAGAAGAAGGTATTAAAATATTTGTCATCTTCTCACAAACTGATATAAACTTCAAATTATATTTTATTGGATATATTGAAAAAAATTGAGGATCTTTTCCATACTTCTAAAGTTAATAATCAAATATCCTTATCCACATTACGTACTGAAATTATCTTCACATCATATCCTTGCATCGATCAGTTTTTATTCGATCTAATATTTCTCTAAACATCTAATATTTTGTTATTGTTGTAGATAAGTAGAGTTTTTTTTTTTCATATTGCTTCGAACGCCTAGGTGCCGTTAAAATGTTGTTTTAAAACCAATAAAGTAACATCCTTCACAACTTTAGCTACCTAATAAAAAAACAAATCTTAAGTAAAGAATTTTCAGTTTTTTTAAACTCAGTAAGAAGTCACAAGACCTTGTTAACTAAAAAGGTATTCTTCAAATTCGATGTTCTATTACTTTTCATTGGTGCCAACTGTTATTATGCTCAATAAGTTATCATTAAAGTTTAAGTCATGTGCTTATGAACGACGAGTTAATAACTCTATACATCCAATCACCGTATCCTTTTCAATACCTACTCACAATCAGTCTCAATATTCGAGCATAATTATTACCACAGAAGTGAGGTAAATAGCGGTTCACTTCCTCATGCCTCGTCTCCAAGACCAATTGTTCGTGAATTCCGCGTTTTTTTCTCTCAAGATTCGGTAAAAAAAATCCTCGAGAGCAATATCAAACACCGAGAACTTGGATCCAAGCTCATCCCCCCAGGGCCCAGAAGTTGCTCAAAAGACGTTCGACAACAAAGAACGAAAAAAACAAAAAACTAGTAAATAAATGAAAATAAACTTCATTACGCCACGGGCATGAAACAGGTTCTTGGAGGAGCTGCCTCCAAGTTACGGCAATAGCAGTAGAGGCCGTGCACTTTTTTTGTCCCTAAATAACTTCAGCACAGGTTGGGTAGTTCTTTCTTCACAAAAGGAAGATGCACTGTGCGTTTTGTGTAACGGTCTTTTTGACTTCTCTTTCGTCACTCTACCTGCCGCGTTGACTTGTCACTCACGATGTCAACGTAACGTATGGTTGCACTTGCGACTCCCGAATTCATCTTCTAAAAGACGAAGACGAATTTGCATTTTGCTCGTCCATTGTTGTCTGAATTAGCTAGCGGATGTGATGAGGTCGCGGCTGTTGAAGTTTTTTTTTTTTTTTTTTTTTGAATTAAGTAGATCGAGCTGTTTTGGTTCTGTCTGTGGATGGAGCTTGTAGTCTGTCATTATGTTGTCAAGGTATTGGTTAGGTCGGGCTTCAAACTTCCGAAAAATGCCTTCGGTCGTTCACAACGACGATCGGCTGTAAAAAAAAGCAATGATGTGGTATTGAGGATTAGTTCTTTACATTTGATGTAATGCTTTCAAAATTACAGTGTAGATAGAGGATGGAAGCTATTCAAACGTATACATCAATCACAAATTTTAATACATCATCAATATTGATCTGCTGAAAACACGATTTGAAAACTACTCTATTCCGAAGTATGGCGACATTTTCATGGTATGTCATTAACTGTTAAGCACAGTGGCAGTTAATGACATACAACGAAATGTGCTTAGATCACTACTTACATAGCGTGAACAGAAAATTCTTTTTTAATACAGGAGAACAAATTCTTCTAAGATACAAAAATACCAACTGTATGAAAATGAGTATAATATCAAGATCATTACCCAGAACAAAATTTCGAGCAGGAGTGGTAAAAGAGCACCATTTGAAAAAGTGTAGAACTAGTATTTTTTTAATTATGTATTATTTTCATTTATTTTATAAAGAACAACTTTGCTATCCTGCTATCCCAATCTTTTTTTTAAGTTAAAAATGAAGGTAATATTTAAATTTAGTTTTATAGATTCTCAAAATGTTTTTCCAATAAAATAAGATGATGTCCCCCCTAAACAAACTCTATAAGCAGGGGAATATATTTTTGAGGAAAGGGGGATTATTTTTATCTTTATACATAGAAAATTTGTATGCTTGTTAGAGGAAATATACCTCTGTTCCTCACAAACAGTTGGTAATATACTAAATTTTGATAACAAAGAATAATGAACTAGAGAGAAAATAGTGCAGGTAAATTGCTATAGAAAAGAGAGGGGAAAACTTTAACTTTCAACATGGAGCATTATAATGACTAAAATAAATAACGCATCTACTAAAATTACAAAATTAAACTATCTAAGTTCACAATCTGGAATAATAATTTAATGACATATACGTACACTACATAATAACATAACGATACACATGAAAAAATCTTGGGTGGGTGGATTTACTGGGATAAGGTTAGGAGGTTTCACAATTCCCAACTTTTCAGGTAAAAGATGCTTCATCAGAGACGTCACCATGCCTGGGTCTCCCTCCTAAATCCACCCACGCAAAGGGGCATCGGTATAATATCTCAATGCCCGAAACTGAAAAATTACTTCCAAATCTATTAATCTCTATTAAACCCACTCTGCGATGTCAGAGTCTTTTGGAAGAGGTCGCTAACTCGACAGCATCCTCTGCAACGACCCACGCTTCCAAAGCGATACTAACAAAGGCATGGAATCACGCCGTGCGACCACCGAAAAATCCCAGAGTTCGTAAAGGGTTGCGCATCGGCTCCAACAAAAGGATTACCCACAGCCAGCAACAATAGCTGGGGGATTTTTTATCCACTCGGAGGATTTCCGGATAGGTTCACTGGGGTTAATTGATTTGTAACGAGTGTTAATTTCTTTCGGTGTAGGTTAGGTCCGCTCGTTAGAGTAATTGGCAGTCTGCTTCCATTCATTCATTCATTGGATCGGTATCGTTGTCGTAACGGTTCAATTGGACGGGCCTTGATCGTATCTGCTCGTCGTAACGGGAACCGCAATTGAGGACGTCCCTTTGATGCGGATGCTTCACTTAGCTCACCCACAAGTGGGTCTGGTGGTCAGATTCGAAGAGGCACTATGAAACGTTAGAAGTCTTCAGTTGTTATAAAAAATTGTTTTCCTAACTCAACTTTCATTGACAAAGAAGATGGAGGGAAAGCAAGCGAACTGTACAACGTAGAAAATAATACCTACACAAGAACACATAAGTTAGGGTGTTAGGGAATAACGACAAAACTTAGCATTATAAATGCCATTACTACCTATTATTTAAGTACTGAAGTGAGAAAACTTGTGGTGTTCTTTTTTTGCTGTCTTTCCCAATTTCTTTGGTTGGTGTTTTAGTCTCTCGATATAACTCTCTCTACAAGTCGTTGCACAGTAAACAAACACAACTTCAAATCATGTTATTTAAATGATATATTTATATAAAAAATACATCCATGATATTTCCGACAACTCCATTACACATATAGTTTATTAATGAGCCTTCGGTCACGAAAACGAATACGGGCATCGAAGGCCTTGGCCCCCTTGGCTGTTAGGCCAATGAGTTGAATTTAGTTGATTCATGTCAACGTATGGATGATGTAAAACACAAATACTGAAAACTAAAAAATGCTACATAATTAGCTAAAATTAGTTATACATATTTCATGTATGTTTTCCCTTTTTGGGAATTCATTTTTGAATGTTTCAGTATCAAATGTCTACGCTTTTTAATCTTGTGAATAGTAAATACCACAAAATTAATATCAAATCTTTCACAAATGAGATGGTTCATGTAAAAAATAGTGAATACGCGAAGTGTCACGAAATTCCATGTGGATGAACGCGAATTATTTAAAATTATTGACCTGTAGTGGTACGACTCAATAAATTCGTGCAATCAAAGAAATCGCATGCTTTGGCTTCATCAGAGAACAAAGAAAAGGATCAGTGCCGTTCCTTTTTATCATGTAGCATGTGAGGGATTCAGGGCGATTCAAGGTAAAGTCCAAGAAAGGTTAACTCGAGTTGTGAGAAACCTTCCTGTGAATTTCTTTTCGTTCAGATGTCAGCACGCTAATATGATGGATTGAAAGAAAACTCACCGAGTCAGCGAGTTTAAAAGGTTGGTGTTGATAAGACTGAATTAAGAGCGTGCTGATGATTATCACGTGAATTAAAACGTTAGGAAATGTGTCAAATATGAAGTTAAGATTTAGAGATGTTGGGAAAGCTTGAAAAATTTATGATTTTATTTTTTATTCGTCCCACTTACACTAGAGATTATTTTTTACACGAATGAATGAATGAAAAAAGCATATTTCTATGATTACTCGCTAAAATAATTTGTTTCATAAAGCAAAATACTTCACTTCAACACAATATATTTCATCTCAACCCCAAAATTTCTTGTAGTTGTAAAAAATTTCCTTGGTCAAAACTGTTTTTCCATAAGCATTTATTTGAAAATTACATTTTAACCTTAAGATCCAAAGTGGGTTTATTCGAAAATGATGATTAAAAAATATTCCTACATAATCAGGTTTTTGCATCTTTTCTTATAATAAATATTTTAAAGAATTTTCTGATGTTCAATAATAAGTTCTGCATAATTCTTACTTATTAAATCTCAAACACTATACTATATTTTTTATTTTTTTATTTTTCAGAAAAGATTTTTCTGCCAGAAAATATCCCCCGTTGTGAAGTTACAAAAACGTACCTGTACAACTCGGGTTTTGAAGAATAAAAATGCTTAACAAATTTGTTTTTCGTGCAGAAATAGAAAAAAAAATACTCTGCGTTATCTCTCACTTAAACAGGTTATTTGTAGTCGAGAATAGATATCTTAATCATTCAAGTATGGTATAGTAAGGTCAGGTTCGACAACCGTTCATGACTGATGCCAACACGGCGAAACGAAACTTAACCACCCTTTTTATTATTTATATACTAAAACCAGTCTAACAGAGAAGCTTTCAAGCACGAGACAAGGAAATTAATGGAACAAAGTGTCTAAGAAGGTAATCATTGCGAGGGAAATTAGATAAATAATTATGCAAAACAAAGTCAATCACGCCTGGCCGCCGAAGAGTCGAACCTCAGGAAATGTGCACGAGCAGAAAGGAAAATCGAATTAACCGTGATCATAAGGAATTTCGAAAAAGGTTTCTCGTTCACGCTTTATCTTCGTTAATGCAATACATTAACATATCAAAAGGAACGAGTGGCCATATTAAAGATTCAAAGGCGTTGCTACTGACCAAGAAGTTAGCCACGGAATAGACTAAGTTTGCTTCATTGCATTCAAATTTCGTGGTTTGATTAATAGCTTCCATTAGACAACACAAAATCATTGAACGGCTCTTAATAAATACTCATTTATTATGAATTATTAGCAGAGAAGGGATTAATTTCCTTGAACAGGTATGGTTAACTTTTATTTACGAGACTGGTGCATTTTAAGTTTTAAAAACATCAAGAAAGCTAGATATGATTTAAGCACCCAATGAACCCAAGAAGATTAACAAGACATATATTGTAGAATGATTGTCACTTTTGGCACTGCGTTAAAATATGTTCCAATGAAAATTATATGTATATGAAGAAAATTCTCCAGTATACCAGAAAATTTCTAACTTTTACATATTGGAAAACTTTTTTATGAGTCTACAAAATACAATCTTACTCTACCATCATGCTAGATCATCAATTAAGAATTCTCTAGAAAATGTTTCATCTTTTCATTTAGGTTTCTCTTTTTGCACAGATTTTTATCGCTATTTCAGGAAAAAAGTAAAAGTATCAAACCTTGTCTGCAATGACGATTAGTTCAAAAAATGTATAAAAAACAATTGATAACGATACGTAATGAAATATCAATAGATTACCATTCATAAATTAATGTACTTACTTATTATTAATGTACTTTTTTATTCAAAACATCAGCTTTTAGCATCCTTTTATAAGAATATAAGTTAAATTTCACCTTATTATGCTTTTACTGATTGCTACACTCACAATGTGTTAGTAATGGACACTTTGTGCTACTGCCATTGCATGTATCAAGACACAATCCACTCACGGTCACTTTACTTCCGTGTGAGTGCCCCTTCAGTCCCTCGCAAAAGAGTGTGTCGAAAGATCCTCTCCGACAGAAAAATCCCACCTGTTAACTCTCAACGCTCCGATTCCTAAAGCCTCTCTTGGGATTACCTCGTGCCAACTGAAGCACATCCCTGCATCTCTTGATGGTCAAGGACACAACACTCTCGCTAATAAGAATTGATTCCACTGGATGACATCAGCTACTCGCTTGCCAGTGAAGTGAGGACATCGGCTGTATATTTTATTTGGAAGCCCACACCTCACAAGACGAGTCTAATAATTGGTGTTGGTGATTATGGGGGAAAGTTGAGAATCGAGGATCCTGGTAGAAAAGTTAACCTCTGCGTATCTGAGGTCACCAGCTGTGTCGGACTTGGCTTGCAGACCAGCAAGTGTCGGAGAAAAATGAACTGCAGAAGAGTGTCATGGGAATAGGGTCATCAAGGCAGGGCCTAGTTTAAGGCCCAGAAGCTCGCTATCCACTAGCTGACTGGCTTTACTTTTGGTCAGTAGCTCTTATTTGGCTTGGTTGATAAGGCCACTTATATTGGAGTATACTGGTCGGGGAAGGGAAGAAAGTCGGTCGGCGGGGGTAGAAAAATGTCCAAGGTCTCTCCTTCTCGAGCGCAAAATATAAGCTACTATATGCACTGTGTTCTCTTAAGAGTGTAGAGAAGAAAACCGGTTGACTAAGGACTAAGTGATTAAGGTTCATTACACATTAAGATTTCCAAAATTGAGGTTGGTCATGCAGGTTTCTCTTCTTCTATTTAAGCACACAAAAGTGCAGATTACTTTTTCTTCATATTCTTCTTTTCTGTTAAGCATTCAGGCTTGAAATGAGCCATGGTCCTTTTTGAATTTGGCTTTTTCCGTTCTGTTAAATTTATTTTTTAAACTTCCCTAGATTAGACGAATAATAATTTCCTTATAGAGTGTTTTCAGGTGACGTCACGACCAGGTATTTTCTTTTCACTCTTAACCTTTTGTAGGGCTTTTAACTGTTGCTAAGGCGGTTGCTAAGTGACGAGGTATTTGTTAGTTAGGTGTGGAGTCACGTGATTGCAAATGCTCCAATAGAAGAATTGCACGACTAGTTATTTTCTGTAACTGTTAAACTTTTGTAGGGCAAAAAACTGTCACCTTCTGTTGCTAAGGCCGTTGTTAGGTCCGATTCATATGATTGAAAATGCTCTATTATTAAAAAAATAATAACACCTCTTTATTCTTTAACTCACGAGTTTGAAGTATTCTTCTCAATCTATGTTATCTTCAGAAAAAATCTACATTCCCTAGAAAAAAAATTATCAAAAATATATAAAAATTAATATCCTTCACTCTCAGGCGAGTCACTCGCATCAAAAAGAATCGGCGCAATTTTCGCCCCCAAGTGAGGCTCCACTCGCCAACGCATCAGCCATCACTTACTGCCGGCCCACTTCAAAAGAGAGCCCACTCCTGCAGCCCCTTGCCTCTCCCTCTTATGATTGGGCAAGGTAATAAATACTGCACCGCTCCGGGCCGATGCTCGAATTTCGATGCCTTATTTAGAAGGACGGGATCGAGGAGAACCTGATTGGTCTCTGTGGTCATTGGTTCACAGAAACCAATCTTTCTAGTTTACCATTTCAACTGTCGCCTTAATAAATGGGAAATGAATTTGTATTTTATTTTACATGAAACAATTTCAAGTGGAATCAGTCAACCCCATGAATAAATTAAAGAATATGATTGCACTTTAAATATGCCGCTTAATATAGGAGGTATGTTCAGTTTTAGGTGATGAAAGATTGGAAAAGAGTATCACTCTCTCTTAGCAGTTTGAAAACACATAAAGTAACATTAATATGAAATAGTAAGTAATTAGAATTACTGAATTGAAATACGTATATCCTGAGGGAAATGATGTTATTTTGAATTTTTAAAGTTGAATCTTTTTGTGGAAGATGAGGATATACAAATTTTCAGTCATACCGCCAGTACAAAAACTTTTTGACATCTTGCAATATTGTTGCAAATGTTATGGGAACGGATTTTTCCATTCAATTTCAGGGGTGACGGTCATTCATAAACGATGAAGAAACGTTTTGAGCAAAATCTGTGTGGCTATCATTTGGCTTTGTACTTCTTTTCAGACTTTTGTTTTCTCGTCAAAGCTTTTCTCCAGGCGGTATGACTATGTTGAATTCAGTGTGGAATGAACTGCAAAGCCATTTCAAGTTGTTTCTGTTAAGGATCAATCAAAGATGGTTGAAAATAAAGTGTTAATTACTATAATGAAAATAACCGGCAATATCAAATGGCTGGTTATATGAAACACCTCTCTTCCTCAACAAGCACATTAGTTAAGAGTTTTCGGTGTAAAGAAAAATTATTCACTTTTTTAGTAGAAATGAAGCTTTACTTCTCTTAATTTTCTACTTAAGTCACGATATAGAAATAATAATCTACTCAAATGTATAGAAACTAATTTGCAACGCATCATCAAAGCCTAGCAATCACCGCAAACTCCTCACGTTGCAATTACAAAACTGTCTTTCAAACTAACAATACCAACGAAAGACGAAGTTCACAAACAAAAACAATTCTAGTATATCAATAAAACCGACCTCTCCGTACACAATTCCTCTCAATCCCTCCGGAATTCCACATATATGCGAGCATCATGAACTATCAACCTATACCCCGTCTCAATGATGGATCCGAGTAACCTTGAGGCAGAGGAAGAGAAAAAAAAGATCCTCAGAGGCAGGTTGGATGGATGGGAAGAGAGAAGAGGAATCGCACGTGGCCAGTTGACCCGTGTGTTTACGAAAGCGTTTGTTTTCCTCTTCCGAAAGAATGCTGTTTGCTGCTTGCGTTCGGATGCCTTTCTGGGCCCTTTTGTTCACCTGACCGTTGCCGAGTTTCGGTCTTCGGATGGTGTCGTGGCAAATCGGGCGCTTTCGTGACCAATTGCTCAGCATGGAAGGTACTTGTGGTGAACATACAGGCATGGCCACCTAAACTAATAAGGCCGTAGAAGCTTGAAATCTGAGTGATGTCATGCCTTCTCTTCCACGTAATCGACGCGTTTAAGACAACAACGCAACTCCAGTCTGGAATCTTGATCGCCCCACCCTTTACAGCCGGATTGGTCTCCACAACTACGGTGAAAACATCACTTGAATTAGCCACACCGACACACGTGCCGAATATTTCAGATGGGAGAAAGTTTGATCTGAATTAGGATTGATTTGACATAGGATTGCTAAGAATTACTCTCCTAATGACAGATGGGGTTAAAGAGCAGAACAATCCTGATCTGAAATTTGCACACAATCCTTGGATTGGACACCTTAGATTGGACCTAAAACCAGCAAAATCTTTCTGTTGATGAAAACATTGTAAAACTGATCGAAAAGAGGAAACATCAGTTAATATTTAACCCCCCCCTCCATTGTAATCGTAAATTTGAAGGCTTAAAATATGTCCGATCATGAGTTTTAAACCAGGCCCGATTTTTACAATTTTATTTAAAATTTAATCATTAAACCAGATTTTAGTAATCACTGATCAAATATGATCATTAAAATTAACTGCATAAAACCATTTTCAGGTCTTAAGGGAAACCTCTTTTTAGTTCTGCAAAACGAAACTACACAACATAAAATTGTTTATAATAGAACACGGAATCAACTTGAGGTTCGCGATCTCTAATTCACTTTCTCACTTTTGAAATATTCGACACGTGTGTTGGTGTGGCTAATTCAAGTGACGTTTTCACCGTAGTTGTGGAGACCAATCAGGCTGTAAAGGGTGGGGCGATCAAGATTCCAGACTGGAGTTGCGCTGTTGTCTTAAACGCGTCGATGACGTGAAAGAAAAGGCATGACATCACTCAGATTTCAAGCTTCTACGGCCTTATTAGTTTAGGTGGCCATGATACAGGCCCCGTCGTATCATCATTTGGTTCTCCATCGGCGTAGTTACTAAAGAGAGTGATTTGATTAGGAAAAATATTCCCAAAAATTTTCATTAAAGCTTTTTTTAACCACTTTTAACCTTATTTTGGATTAAGAGGGATAAAATGCTTGAGAGAGAAAGAAGGATGAAGTATCCCTATACTCGACAGCAACGTTTCTTGAACCCAGTACGTCACAAACGCGGAAGGAGAAATCGGTAAACACAAAGCCTGTTAGGTTGCTAGGAGGAGTTTCGGTACGCAAATCGTGATTGAAAAGCACTGTATATACATGGGTTAACAAAATAATCATGTTTTTATATTGACGTTCTTCATTTCACTCAAAATTCAGACACCGCGATGGGAACAACTTTGTTTATTAGTGACGTCGTAGGCTCAACTTAAGTTGCTGTCTAGTAGTAGCACAGCTCATCCAAAACATGTCAAGTTTACGTAACTGCAACTAGAAGTTAACGAAATTTTGCCATGCATGACACAAATTGGACGAGTCTTGGACGCTTATGTTGCATGGGAAGAGAGGGAGAGAGAGGTGGGAGAAAAGAGAGATGATAAGAAGGTTGAAGGGGGAAGAAAGAGATTGAAGGAGAAGATTATAAAAGTTTTGAAAGAGAGGTTGACGGAAAAGAGAGAGTAGAAGGTTTGAATGAGAAGAGAGAGAGAGACAGAGGATATATAAACAGGAACAGAGATATTAAAGAGAAAATTGACATGGAACTAAAGTGGGAAGATAAGAGGAGAGAAAAGAGAGAAACTGAAACATTCCCGAAACGCCGTTTCAATGCTCTGTTCCCTTCCAAATCAATTGGCTATTCGTGACCAATTAGGCAGCTTAAAAAGTGCGTGTAAGCAATACATACTACTTTATTTGATTAGGTGCGTATATTCCCCATCTTTTATGCTACCTAAAGAGGTTCAAATGCACGAGGGCGATCCTCCAATTTTCTAGTTTGAGGCTCTCTTCAAAAGTAATGATGAAATGCTCTAGCGCTTCAAACAGTTTTTAACATTGGAGAAATCATTTCAAATTGACGTTTGTTATTGATTCTGTAATACGTCCATTCAACTTTCAACATTTTCCATACATATTTAAGGCCGCGTTTCTCAAGATTTTAAAATTCAAGACAAATAATACTGACAAGCTTACGAAGCACTTGAATTTGAAGCTTTATAACCAAGCTTACCAGTAGGGTATACAAGGGGTGATACAGGGGCACGTTATCCATGCACTGTGCACTGGATAAAATAGCTCCTTAAGAAAATCATTTTTTGTATCAGATTCTGGAAGCAGTAAAATGCATCATTTTTTTGATTGAAAAGGAATTAAAACAATTCTCCAATTTTATTGAGGAAGATGTTTCTAATATTTTGGTGGCTCCTCCTACACCTCTAACACTCTAACCTAAATCCGTTCCGGAGCTTAGGGGACATCGAGTATACTACATAGTTGTGTCTAATTTTCACGCTGTGAAAATTTTACGCTCAGTAAGAAGAACGCCTCTTGAACGTTTTAAAACAAGTTAAAAAAGCACATTTTCGGCAAATCTCAAACGTTGTTTAAGTATACGTATCAAAGAAGAATATAAAAAAAGAATATAAGGATCAACATCTGACCTTTTTGAGGGAATATGAGAAAGTTAGTTGACAGTAGTCGTACCTGTCAAAAAACAGAACCCCAGGAGACCTGTGAGGGGCAGAAACAGGGGGTTTGCACGAGTTTACGTGACAGAGAGCAGGTGTGCAGGTGGGTCACAAGTAAAAACAGGTACTTAGAATCGATGTATCGATGTAGAACAGTTCATTTTTCAGTTGAAGAAGTATGATATAGAGTATTAAGTTGTATAAAATACATAAAAGCGTTCAAAATAAATAAAAAAAACGATAATAGATAATTCCTAATAGCTGCTATTATACGTACATGGGTATTTCGAACATTTTACAATTTTTTCTTAGAGAAAATCCTATTCGAGGGATAGAATTCAGAGATGCAAGTAAACATTGAGTTACTTGTTTCTAATATCAGATTTATTTGCATATTAGAGGAATTTTTATTTCAAAGCTATTTCCCCATCTGTTTTATCTTTAGTAGGTACTGTTTAGTATTAACTTAGTTCTAGGGATTTAAAAATAAGTAAATAATAATTAAATACACTGAAACTAATAACAGTTGATAAAACATGTGGAGGAAAAGTTAATTTTATAATACTGAGATATGGATGTTGACTCTCTTAACAAACCCTAAAACATCATTACATTAAACTGGCATAGAAAAATAGAAAATCTTTAAAATTAAATTTTTAATGCTGTAATTTCCTCAAAGCTATCATATTAGGAATGTTAACAAAAAAAAAACGCATACAAAAAGTTTTCAATAAACCAGCTATTTGTTCTCACAAACATATAAACCTCTAAAATCGTTAAAATAAAAATTCATTAATCCAAAAGAGTAATGAAAAACAGACCAGACCCTTAGCGAAATCAAAATAGCCCAACAACCAAAAATAGCATATTTAATATTCAACCCAAGAAAACTCCAGCGAATTCCCCTTCGTTACTCGTGAGATATTCCCATGCAAAACAATAACAACACCTCATAATAGCATCTTCTAAAGAGTATCACGAATGAATCGCCACGATGGAACAAATGACCATTTCCATTCTCGCCACTTTTATTTTTAAAAAGGAATGCGTGAAAAGGGAGGCCACGCCACGCTACACCAACGCCCCCTCCCACTTACGTGATGACTCTTATGGGCTTTGCCAGGTTTCCGTGATGTCCATTTGTTTGCTTTAATTTAAGATTGAAACAGATTCACTCTCAGCTCGAATCTTCAAAGAAGGGTGCGTTGAACTCTTTCATTTGGACCATTAGTATAAGTGCAGCATAGTCTTGAAATTTCTTCGAGCTTAAAAGTTCTTCCCGGTGAAATGGGTCGCATTTATTTACGGAAATGGAAAGTGTAATTACTTCTTTTTTGGGGAAATTAATGGAGTTCAAACGCACCGTTTTCTGAATGGCAAATTATCTAGGTACGCGAATGAAATTTGGCTACAACAATGGTTTGGTGATAAAATTGTTTAAGAAACCTGAAAAGAACTTTGTATGGATCTTTACTCATTCTTTTTAATAATGTAAATTATATCGTTAACAAACATCAAATAACTAAATGTATTTTAACTGTAACTTTAATAATATCAGATGTTAGTTTTAAGTTCTTAGACAGTAATGGTATATGGTATTATCCACCCCTAATAGTAAATAAAGTTAAATATAAAATGATTTATTAGAAAATACAACAAAAAATACCAACATTAAAGAAAACAAAGAGCGCTATTTCAAAAGTTAAACGGGTATATAATCTGAATTACGCGCTTGACGGGTTTTTACTATCAATTATTTTTATATTAAAAACATTACGCTTTGAGAAGAACAGAATTGTTTACCCAGAACGTGAACTGATACTCATTGAATTTCCAAGTCACATACACATCAGAAAGCTATTAAAAAGTCAATCACCATTTAAAAAGAACTAAAAGTAAGAGCGTGTTTTGAATAATAATGTGATAAGTCCGAAGTCGTCGACTAAAAGGATTAATCTAGTGAATAGTCAGCAATGTTGTTTGAAGGCGTTAGTGGTCAGTTCAATCTATGATTAGACGGGATATTATAAAATCGTGGTAGTCACATTTATCTGGGTTATAAATGAGCAGTGTACATGTTTGATTTTTTGATTTAATCTAAATAGTTAACAGCATTACTTATATTATGCATTTTAATTGTCAATAGGCTTAATTTAGATGAACTCCTATGCCATCTGTTAAATTTATAATTCGTGACAATGCAATCTTAAAATAATTCTACTAGCCGAAGTTATGTTTAAAAGTGAATTTAAGAGAGCATGGATGATGGCCTGCATGAATCCATTGCTTAAACAAATTTCTGTTAAAAAAAGAAAATGTTTAGTATTGAAGTAATTGAATAATTGAGATATTTATTATGTTAGTTAATAATTCATTTTATATTTTTTTTTCTCAAATTAAGTTCAAAAGTTTTTTATTAGTACAAATAAGATAGAGTGAAACAAGCTTTCTGGATTATTTTTAACCAGCTCTGTTAAATCATGTAAATAAAAGGATCTTAATATAAGCCATGCTGTCTACCAGGGAGAGAAGTCGGAGAAATACGACTAATATTTAATTCTACACTATTCACAGTAGGGTTTGGTAAATATCATGACCTTTATTTAAGTATCAAGTTATCGGATATTTTTTTGTATATCATGTATCAAATTTTTGAAACTTATTCCTTATATTCGCATTTAAACAAGAAATACTGTTTTTTAGAAGTGAATACTCGTCTGAACCAAAGTAAAGTACTTGAGAGCCTTTTTAATCAAGTCTTAATTATCCAGACCATATTTGCAAATAATTATGAGAAAATATCAATGTATCAAGAACTTTGTGTTTGTAAATTATAATTTCATTTCTGCCTCAAAGAAAATATTTTTAACCCATAAAAGTTTATAACATAATTAATTGAACAGCAATATACTATATTCATTCAAGATTTTAGAGGTATCAATAGTTTATTTAAATAATCCTTTATTTTTAAAAATGAAGATTGCACCAATCGTTGCAAAATAAATAAAAGTATTTATGGTAATTTACTTTTACTTCGTGTCAAATAAAGTATAACCATTCTAAAATCGGTGGAATTTCCCAAAAAACTTTAATTTAGTTATAAAAATTTCATTAAAGAAATGTCAGTAAAAGTTCATATTTTCTTACATACAAATTTAATTATCTAGAACGTAGTTAAAAATATTTTCAATATCTTGTTAGTAAGTTTTGCATCCATTAAAATTCCAAAAACGACACGCTAAGAAAATCTTACTAGTTCAAATAAACATTTTACCTCTTTCTTCAGCATACAAAAGTTCAGATGAATTAAGCTTTGTGAATCAAAACAAAGATATCCGAAACAGCAGAGTGAAAAGTAATCAAGATAACTCCATAAACACATTAATAGTCTATCAGCTAAACTTAATCACCGCTTTGTGAAACTATATTAAAAGTTAAATTAGTTTTGGGTAAGACTTGTTAAACGAAACAGGTGTTTCTGTTTGACGGATGGAATAAAATAAAGAAGTTAATTAGTCGTCCGCTGTTCCCACTACCTGATCAGAAAAGTTGCCCTAGATGTTCTCAATCATCTCTGTCCATCAAGCATTACCCTTCAAGAAAGAATTGACAATTGCACATTTATCTGGACCTACCACAGTCTAAATTCATCAGACTCTGGATCTACTTCAATGATGGGAAGTATCGATGTTGAGATAATTTATTCTTAGACCTTCCATAACCTGTCAAAAAGTTCTATTAGCTTGATTAAAGCAAAATAAAAGGCATTATTTTTGGTTAAAAATCATTACCGCTATCAGTAATATTGGCGTAATATAATTCTTATAAAAATTCTAAGTAACCAAATTTAATCACTGTAAACGACATTAATTAAAATAATTGTAACTAAAAGTTTCAATTTATTGTAACGAAAAGTTTAAAAATATCAATAGTTGTAACCAAATAAAATATTATATCAGTAGGTATCGTATATAGGTTCGTCTAACACTTAATTGAATTTATTAATTTAATGTAATAATATTTTGATACATGGGCAAATTTCTTAGGAGTAGGGTAACATTAATCTCTAGTAATTTCCTAACTTTTCCTAGGTTAGTTTTTAGGTACAATAAATCGTTTGAAGATAAAGATACTGCATTCAACCTTTCAAATATTCCTGATCCCTCATCCTACATGTCTATGATTCAAGTACTACATAGTATATTGATGATCATTATAACTTTTTCGCACCTTTTTGAATTCAGCCATATTCATTCACAAAATATTTTTAATTAAAAACAATTGTTCCACCTTTTCGAATAACGAATTAGGGTTCTGCTCTGAACAAAACCATCAGATAAACGTCTACCATCCAATACGTTTCAGTTCGATAAACGGGCGTTTCTATTTAAACATCCCAATGAATGAATGAAACAAAAAGGTTAATTAGTCAATCCTACACAGTGTCGCAAAAAAAAAAAAATCTACCCTAGATCGGACCAATCATGCAGACTGTGACGAACAATCGCCACATCCTGACACCGGACCTACCGCAGCCGAGATCCGGCGGACATCTCTTGTCATCCCATTGATCCTTCTGGACGAATCAATACCCTTTTTTCACAATCAGCTACGGAAACATAATGGGACGATGCTTTGGAAAAAAATCTAACAACATGAATCCCAGAGCAGAGATATCCCAACATGCAACCATGGAGTCGGGGGAAATAGAGGGTTCAACGAGAGCCTGAAACGACAGTGGCAGCATATCCTGCGTGGATGAATTTATATTTGTGTTTATATAATTTATTTTGCATGAAAATGCCATTCAGTTTGAGAAAATAGTACTAGAGAAGAGAGACGCAAGAGACTCGCCTAATTAACCCGTTTTAATTACTAAAGAAATTATTTTCATCCGTAAGTAATAATAGCCCTATGAACAAAATAAATCATAAGCGTAAAAGTGAAAAAGAAGTAAGGACCCCCTGGTTATTTTAAAATAACCAGGGGGTCTACCAAGATTTTATACCTTTTTATATGAATAATAAATCGTATACTGAGTTATAATATGGATATCTTGTCATTTTTTTTATTGTATTTTCCCCTTTCGTATGGTCTAGATTTCTGCTAAGGTGCTAAGAGTAGAATTAATCGTTGATACCAATCAAACGTTGGGTACATTAATGCGATTTTCTAATTTTAAAATTTCTTTAACAAAAACATTTCATTTTTTAACGAGTGTAATTAAAAAAAACAATCTAACAAATCTTTTTTCCTAACTTTATGGAATTAAAGAGGGTACAATTCCATTAGAGTCCCCGCTAAATATCGCCAATATCCAAATCGCGAAATATATCCAAATATCAACAAATTTTTCCGACTTTTATTAATAAACTGAATAGTTATTGATATAATTAAACATTTTAGTTAAGAAGTTTGAAATTATTTATGAATATTTCTACTTTTGGTTGTCTAAAAGAACCGGGCAATATTTAGCGGGGACTCTAACGGAATTGAACCTTAAAGAGTAACTTTTAAAGTACAAATACTGTGTGTGAATACGCTTTCAAAGTCTCAAACACTGGATACATAAACTCCTACTTAAATATTTCATAGCACCTTACTTATACTCTAAAGCGTCTATAAAAGCAATCTATAAAATGGTTTATTTACTGGGTTTCAGAATTTGTCTCTGAATGTTTCCTTTAAAGCTTTCTTAGTAAAGCAGATATAGAGGGTCATGAAAAAGGAATGCTCCCACTCTAACTTTTCCAGAAAGTTCCACTTTTTAATGATAAAAAATTTCTCAATGTAATAAGGGACAGCATGCTTCCCCACACATACAATTTTTAGCTTCCCCCTCAGGGTCTTGTTATCCTAAATCGGCCCATGGATTTTTTTCCCATGAGGTTTATTAATTTTAAAATAATTGTCAATAAATAAAAATAAAAAAAAACTTATATGGTCGGTATAACTTGCCATCACCTTGTCTCATGTAGAAAACGTTCTGCAATCTTATCCCATCATTATTTAAGTGAAAAAAAAATTAGACTTTCATCACCGAAATTTATTCCCGGTAACGAATTTCTCCTTTCGTCACCACGCCGAGCACTCGGGAGGAGGATCGCTCTGGTCACTTCTCTCTCTACATATGATCATCCCAACATCACCGCCGCATCCTCGCGACGGAGGAAGCGGCCGTCGTCTCACAATGGGAATTCATTCAAAATCGTATATTTATTTATTCCGTGGAAAAGTCGTCAGCCGCTTTAGAACGGGACGCTAATAAATGCACCCTGGCGTATCGAAACGCGACGCTTGCGTGACACCTGTGACGCGTCACGCGACTCCGGGGTCGGACATCTTCACGCACGAGTAGGCGGGGGTTCTCTCTTCATTCACAACATTTTTTTTTTTTGCGATAGATCAAGAACATTAGGGATCCTTCATATAAATAACGATAAAAATAATGAAATAAATAACGATTGAACATAAATAACTAAAAGTAAAATAAACAATGATATAATGTTAGTAACGATAAATGAAATGCTTAACGATGTATCATAAAAAAAGATTAATAAATAAAAACGAATAACAATCATAAAAAACGGTGAATAATATAAATTAAATGAATAATTATAACATAAGTAACGATATACGTAGAGATAAATTAAATAACAATAATTTGAATAAAAATAAAATGAATGTAACAATAACAAAAACAATGGTAAAAGAAATAAATAGCAATAGAACAAAAATGACGATACATAAATTAAACTATTAATATCAATAATATATTAAATAACAGAAAAATAAAATAAATATATATCAATAACATAGATAACAGTAAATAAAATGAATATAATATAACAATAACATAAATAACAGTAAATAAAATTTATATAACCATAAGAAAATATGATAAATTAAATAAATAAAAATGTAACAAAAATAACGATACATGAAATTAATAACATTAACATTAAAATTAATAACATTAACATAAATAGCTATAATAAATAGTAAACTATACAGAAATTTTAATATATTTTTTAAAATGTCGAGGTTTTAATATTTAAATAAATATGTATTTTTTTATTATCGCTCCTATGAAAAATATGTTATGAGATTCATCAAATAGTGGTCAGGATAACTCTTCTGACTTTCTCCCTTCCTATTTCCAAAGATGTTTCAGTTTATTTTTACCAGTTGAAGGATTTAACTCTAACTCTAAACTGATTTCGGCAATATAATTATGAATTGTGTAAATTGTGTTTGAAACAACATGAATACTTTAAGAAAATTAATAGAAAAGTTTACTTAATGCTATAAAATAATATTATCACGATTCAATATTTTAAAATATTACTTACTATTTTAAAAAGGGCAATATGTGTAAATTCTAACAAAAAATCTACTGAACAATTTCAATTTTTTTGTATTTATAGGATTTGTTCAGAATTAACTTTAAATGAAAATAAAATAACACTTTAAAAAAAATAATTTTAAAACATTTTAAAGATTCGTCTTTAAAACACAACGCTCCTACAAGGAATTTGTCACTTTTATGTCTGATGATACTAAGCCAGGTAAAAACATTTTGGCATGTTAACATATAGAGAGAAATAGATAAATAATATTCTTATTAATGTTTAAACTAACTTTATATTAGTAATTTATTCAATAAGATAAAATATTATAGCTTAATGTTCTCATTAGAAAAATCCCATTTCGTAGATATAATCAATAGTTTAAAAAAAGTATGCTAATTGTAAATTTGTTTTTAAAGAGCAATAGATATTAATTTGCTACCATATATTTTAACAAAACACCATCATTTCATAACACCTTTTGTCATTGCAATCCGAATGATAACTATGCTATGCTTTCAATGTCTGTGTATTTAACACCTCGTTCCCCTAACTCCAACAGTAAAATGTATGGATGCCCCCTCATTACTTTTTCGCACCTCTCGCAGAAGAAGGAGTGATCCAATTAGAGATGGATTTGGGAGATAAAAGAATATTAGAGTGGAATAATGGACGATTTTGCGGCATCATCGGTTTCTGCGAGCCGCACTCAAAGAGCCCCTTTTGTCCGCAGTGCTCGTAAAACAAAGCGTTGTGTTTGTGAGGTTCTTCTTTTGTTTGGTCTGTTATTAAGTCTAAACAGGCTTCTCATTGTTCCGTGATCAGCCAAGAAGAAAGGATATTAATTCTTGACCATTCGCATTAACGAAGTATTAATGACCTTGCTTTTATCAATACATCTGCAGTGGATTGTTGTTGGCTGTGGTTATTGGTTGGGGAATTTCAAACTTGTTGGTGTGATTTAAACTTACTTGACAAGAATTGAATTTGCCTGGAGTTTTTGCATTCGCACATTTGATTGATCGAAGGAATTATAATTTTCGAAGGTTTTGGATTGAGATTAGAAGGATTTACAGTAAATAATATGAAAAAAAAACACAAAATGAAAATAATGAACATTAACGAATATGAAAAAAATCTAAGCGGAAACATAAATGCTTTGATAAAAACTTTACAATTTGCGTGATAATGTTTCAAATTCTCATCTAAGTTTGAAACTTAAAATAATTAAAAATCAATGAATCCTTAATCGATAATGAAATGTTTAAGAGGAAAAATAATTTTATAGATATTTACTAACAATTACTGATATTGAACAACTTTTTTAAACTGACTGAAATTAATTGATAACTCCCCGACACCGTACCGTTTCGCCAACGCTTAGTACACCTTTTTTTTTAATACATATTTATTCGGTTTTTTTTTGTTTTCTTTTCACATTTTTCATTATATCGTATTTCAATTCTAAGTATTAATTTTGCCAGTAATTTTATGTTTGTTTATTATATCTCATTGTATTTCTATTATACCTGCACAGGATTATTTCCTCCAGGTTATGTATGTTCAACTGTAAAATCCTTCTTTCTTTGTCAATAAAATAAATTTGTTCTCTCTTCTCTCTTATTTCATTGAAAACAAAAGAAAAGTTATTAAAAAAAGAATACAACACTCTGAGTAATAAAGGATTTCCTTTTAAAGAATATATACCTACTCTAAATAAAATCAAAAATGTATTTTTTAAAATTTTCCTTCATTAAATTAGATTTTTATTGTAGTACCTATAGTGTTGGCAAAAGGTAAGCAACTCATTCTTATCAATGCAAAATAACATCTCATTTTTAAGCATATATATATTTCCTTTTAAAGTGGAGGAAAAAGTTACACAGTTATGACCACTGTTTCATTGAACTATCTCAATTTACATAACTAAAAATAAGCCTTATTATTAAATACCAAACCTTAATAACAATACAATGGATTTCAGGCCATATTACAATACTTTTACAATGCAAATATGCATTTTAATCGATCTATTATAAGATCAGAGCGAATCTTGTTTTGCATCCATGACGTAAAAAGATAACCTAAAACTTTTCATTCCCAAAAATGTCAACGCTTTCTCAGAATAAGATAAGGTTCATTTGAATAGATATCTCTAAAACTGATTGACCATGAAGTACACTATACTAAGCGCATGTTGAGAGCTCTTGAACAAGGCAAGTAAAATAATTGAGCATTTTATAAACATGAAAACAAGACTACTTATGGGTAACAATGGGAAAAGGGTTACTACTCTCGGAACAATAGAACTTACACACACGGGTGAAGGAAAAACTCAGAGAAATGTGAAGATCTTAAAGAGGATCAAATATCCTACAATAGGTAGAAATCTGAAATAAAAATTTTCCGTTCTTATTAACCGCAATGGTGTGTATTAAAGCATCTTAAAAATAATGCGTGAACTACATCGCGCGTATAGTAAAAGTATAGCATGTATGGAAAATTTTATTTTTAATAAAATTATTATTGATCTCAACATAAAATATCTTAAGCCAAAAATGTGCATAAAATTAATTCTTTCAGCGTTTCATGAACTCACTTTTTCAATATTTAGAATTAAATAAACACTTTTCATACTTAAAATCTAAAAAACTAAAATATTCAAATAAACTTTTAAAAATGAAAACATATTTAAGACTTTATACTCGATTGATATGATATTTTAAGCAAATTATTTTCCATTCAACCTATATCTAAAATATTTCCTGGCAGCGGTGGGATTCGAACCCACGCCTCCGAGGAGACTGGTGCCTTAAACCAGCGCCTTAGACCGCTCGGCCACGCTACCGTTGCCAGCTAGTCTAATTAGAATATTAAATAAGTGATAATCTGTATGCATTAAAAAGCGCGCGGGTTTCACTTTCACTTTATATTACAAAATTAATTTATTCTTCAAATAATATAATTTATTTATGTATTTATAACTTATTTTGTTGATACAATGAATTCTTCTAAACGGCATGTTGCTGATAATTTGATAATCACTTTAATAATAACATTACATTGATTTTTAAATAGAAAATTTTGTTTAATAATGCTTTCGACCGATAGTAGTAGTAGTGGTAGTTTCAAATGCCCAACCAAACACCCCAAAACGACTATTTTGGACTAAAATTAAACTTATCTTCTATTTATACAAAGTTTATATGAATCAGATAATTGTTTTATAAATTTTGTTTCAAATATTTTTTGTGCTATATTGTTTTTTCATATTCAAATTCAGTATTTATATTTATTAAGTTTATGCCCTCGCTCAGCAATTTGTATCATTTATCCTTATAGTTGAACCAGTTCTTATCAAGTAGTGTGGAAAGAGTTTTTATTTAAAATAAAATTCATCCTCAACTAGACACCCAACCTTAAAAACTGCAAATAGAAATTAAATTTCTTATCACACTTCAAATGCGTCGAAGGAAACAAAGGTTAACAAAGATGTCGTAAATATAAAATGTGTCACACAAAGCACCAAAGTAACATTTGTCTCTTTCTCACACATTGTCAGGTGGTAATTTTCACATTAAATATTTCGAAGCCTCGAAAAAGAACTTTCAGGTACTACTACACAATATTAAATTTAATATAATTTTTATCAACTCTACACAAAATGTTTAAAAAATTTCTTTAAATTACTTGATAAATAACTGTTATATTCTGAATATGTTAGTCGTCATTCACATGAATAAAATAAAATTTAATTTTGAGAACTCTTTTTAAAATTAAAGTCAGTCAAAACGTATTTATTTATTTTGAATAGGTATTTTACTTTTATCGTAACGTAAAAAAGTACAACCACTAAAATGATACAAAAAATATGAGCAAACTCATAGTACATGGATAATCATTTCAATTTTACTCAATAAGAACCGTCCCATTCTTCCACAGTTTTTTGTATTAATCAACAATAAAAACATCTTTATAACATTTTTTTGCCATTTCTTACTTTTCCTCTCTATCATACTATAAGTCTTCCCAAGGAATTCAATCGAATTTCAATAAATACGGAAAATTTCCTATAGTTACAAATTGTGGGAAAACTGAAAACCAGGGGAATTAAGCCCCTGAGCATTCCCCTAATGCTTATACAATTTCATTCTCTATTATTGTATCTATGACTAAGGAATTTATAAAACACTTTTTAAATATCATATCAAAAGGGAAGGTAAAAATTTTCTGAATATAGGTATCTACCGAAAAATTTTACCTTCCACTTTGTATGAAATTGTTTGATAACTCATGTATTCTAAGTTTCTAAAAGAGCAAAAGCAGTTATTGTAAAACCTTCTGAGGTTTTGGAAAAATTGGTTCCGTGTGCATAAGAGTTTTTCTTGACCGCATGCGATTCCCATGTACTATAACAGAAGATATTCCAATATCGACCAAATTTATACAAAGTTACCAAGGAAAGAGACTCAGCAATCCTCGTACCCTTAACAAGGACATCTCCAGAAAATTTCCTTGGAAATCTCCTATCTGAAATTCGAAGGAATCAAATCCAAAACCAATCAACTCCGCTAGTTGCGTTCGGAAATGACTTATTTCCGCCCCGACGGGTCGATCGACAGAAAACGCAAACGATTCGTACAAAAAAAAAGAACATCTCGGTATAACGAAAGGAGAGTTCCGCGTTCAAGCCTTGCCCCGTTCTATATTTGTGAGCAACTGACTCGTGTCCACAGGTAATGAGAGTTGGAAAGTTAGAAATATCTATTATTGCGACGTAATGGAACTTTTCTCCTGATGAAGTTTTGATTCGGAGGATGAACGATGTGAAGGGTCTCGAGCATTAATTTCGTTCGAAATGTTCCTTTTTCGTGATTTTGCCCTCTTCGAACCACGTTGGACGTGATCTAATTAGTGACGAGCTGCTCCGAAAAGTCAAAGAAAGAGCGTTGCCCAGAAATAAAACTCTCATTAGCTTTAGTGAGGGCTCTTGGAGTTTTCTTTTGTTTGGTGAATAATTGGATGAAAGACTGGGAAGTACGGACCGAGAGGAGAGGGACACTGATTGGGAAGTGAATTTAGTATGAAATAAAAGTATGAGGTAAATGAAGTTATTTTGTAGGGGCGCTAGAAGAGGATCCTAAAATATTCGGATTTTTCTATTGCTCGTATTTTCTTTTCTATCTCTTCCAAGGGTTCATTCAAGACGCCATGGAATTTGTGGATTTGGCTTTTCTACGCTTTTCGATATTCTACTTTACTTAAAGGTATGCCATGTTTCCAGGGTCATCAGGCATATCATGTCGTCTAACTTTAGCAAATCTCCAGGTCCTTTCTCTCACATCCGCTCATGATCTCATTTTTTCTCTCCTCCCTGCATTATCTTTCTCTCATATCAAAAATAAAGTGCGAGAAAATTTAGAAAAGTAAGCAATGAAGAAAAATTTAGTTACATGGAGTTGTATATATTGTTGCATAATGTTGATTAATGTTGACATAATGTTGTTGTAATGTAGTTGGCATAATGTTGACTACCTATAACTAAAAATCCTCAGGTAAAGTTTTTAAACTAAACAGGTACAACCAGACTCATACTTTCTAATTCTAAAGGGTAAGATTTCCACATCCACTTAATGGCCAATCAGAACTTTCGAAGAGGAATTGGCAATCCTATATTGAGACCATCCATCTGACTGACCTGCAGGATTAGAAAACATGCCTTTCTTACAGAATTTTTTTTCCTTACTAAATTCTTGCCTACTGTGTATCACTTAGTTTTACTATAGCTTCTTATACCATACAGTTTAAACCTATTACGATTAGAATTTAGTACAGTTGTTCTTGAACTTTCTAAGATGCTTCCTATTTCACCTTTATGGGTGAAGACCTTTGTGATCTCAGTTTGTTACGGCTTCAGCCGCCGGTGCGATTAACAAGAGCCTAACTGAACAGATGTTTCCCAACCAACCTTTATAAACACAAACACCCTACCAACCAGGTATTCTCACACCCTCAAGGGATGAACTCGAGCGAGTTGAGGAGAAAAAAGTGATATTTTTCTCCCAACATCTTTCTCTTTCCAAACGTGCTGGGAATGAAGGATTGGCCATTAAGGTCAGCGGCTTGGGGACCAAAATACTGGTCGAAACTAGCTCTCTAATGTCAATGCTCTTAATTGTGTCGAAAAATGACGTTTTGGTTTCTTTCAGGTAAGTTTCGATTGGCGTGTTTTGCATGCGAGCTGCGATTTCATGTTATGACCTCCGGGAGCTAACCTAATTGCGACGATGCCTTCCCTGCCTTTCTTAAAACAGGAAAAGGAATTCGCTCCAAACCAGAGAGATTAAACCCTGCCTTTTCAGGTAGGGGCACCACACACAACAAGCGCATTTTATGTGCCTCTTTTGAATCTCTTCGAGTGTAAAATGACCGTGGCGTTTGAGGGTTCTTGCACAAGAATGCCGTCCTTGGGTGGAAAATGAAAGGAAGGGATTTCGTAAAGAGTATAACTTCGTCCAAGTTCAAATTTCGCTCATAAAAAAAGCTGTTACTTCGAGCAACTTAAAGCTATTAAGAACTTGCTATTATTTACGACAAAAACACATAACATTTTTGTTGGATAGGAAACCCCATTTCTCTTTAGGAAAACTCATTTATACCACGAAACAAATCTCACTCTGGGTTAGTAAAATTTGTCAACATGGAACCCATAGTAGAGTTTTCTTCTGTAAAACATTTCTCTCTAATTCTCTACCCGATTTCTAGTGACTTGGGTTTTTACGACTGATGAACCAGAAAGCATGGTAACAATTACTGAAAAAAAATTTGGGACTCTCTCTCTCTCTCTTTTAGCCCTTGCGCCATAAAACCCCACCAACCAACCAACCAACCTCTCTCTTTTAGTTACCACTCCTCTTCTCTTCTTTTTATTATAAGTGTCATATTATTTTTCTTTTTACCCCTATACTGTATTTAACATTCTTTTTATTTCTAAATTCCCCATCTCATACATTCAAGGGAAAAATACAAGTTTGAGGAGTTAAAAAAAGAAGCAAACATACTTACTTCTATAAGATAATAATTTGTGTTTTCGAAATTGGAACTCCTACTAAGAAGATTTAAAATTCTGTTGATGAAATAAAATTTTCTCGTGATCACCCTGCTTCATTAGCTGGTTTCAAAAAGCCACTAAATTAAACGCTTTTTGTGCGGCATACATAAGCAACCATACAATGTCTCGATAATCTGGTTTTAAAAGACCGAATGAGTGAAAATGCTAGATAAATGCTACTTAGAAAAAATTATATTAAATCACAAACTTAAATTATAATTTTAATTATATTATTACTAAAAATGTATTTATGTTTTGTGAAAATTACACAATAAATGCTCGAAAAAATTGAATTATTATTGAATTGTGTACTTAGCTATAAAAAAATAAAATATAGCTTATAGATAAAAGTTTAAAAACCTAAAGATCAAAAGCTCTCTCAACTCTTTCAATAGTATGCGGTATTATTTGTCGATTAGCTATAATAAACCACCCACTTTTCCAAATACAAACTCGTACAACAAAGATGAAGAACAAAAGATGTACTAAACCCCATCACATCTATATTTATTCACTTCAAAACTAAAACTAACCCATATTCTAAATCGTTAACATCATTACACGCACAATCAAAACACCCCATCACCAATTCAAAAGAAGTTGCTACTGTTTTACACTTTCATTTACCCGATCAATTGTAAGTTCATTCAAACGAGCCCAAAGTTCAAAGGTTCAGTATAAACGAGACAAGAGGTTAATTATCGACCATTCTGTTCCGTTCCAAAAAGCTATTTATTTGCGATGATGACAAGCAACCCCATGTCTTCTTGTCACCTTCCACATCTCATTGTTGCGAATCTTTTATCCCACCGGCCAGATAATTGGGAAAAAAAACGAACTATCTTATTCATGATTCCATCCCATTTTAATTACTATACTACCCCGACCTTCAAAATCTTTTTTTTTCTACACCCTTCCGTCCACTTTCTAATTTGTCGCTAACAAATTGCGACTGTTTCGACAATGTGTAAATCATTGGTCGCCAGGTCCCTTGTCAAGGCAGAGGCGTTGAACTTTGGTAATAGACAAGCTGTAGGCGGCTTTATGTAGGATGGTTATCAATCTCTTATGTATTTTTTTTTCCCGACGATCTTGTCGGGTATCGACCACCGTGACAAGCAGCGAGGAGGGGACATTAAGAAATCCCTTTTCGGGTTGTACTCGTTTTTAATTAGATTTGGTCGCCTACTTCTGAATTAGATGACAGAGACGTGCGGTGATGTTAACTCGTGACGCATTCATTGGTTTTGAAGGTTGTTTTCACATTAGGAGGGAAAAGATAGTGCTAAGTATTTTGGAGTGTCATTTCAAATGAAAGAGCACCAATTTTGTGCATTATTATCAGACCTGCATCCTAAAAAATCCACTGTTTTGTTTGAAACATGGTACCATTCCGTCAACTGTCCCGTTAAATATTGCGAAGTTGTTTTAGACGCCAAATATTCAAATATCCCCAATTTTTTTCGATTGTTATTGATATAACTGTTAACTGTATATTTTTATATGTTAGTTTGAAAATTTAGGCTATGTTTCTAATATTTGGCGCTTAAAACAACTCGGCGATACTTAACGGGGCCGTTAACGCAATTGAACCGAAAACATTAATAGAGAAGAGATTACTGCTTCAACGAAACCTTTATAAAAATAGATTAAAGAAAAATAAATCATATTTTTAAAACGTTTATGTTTACTTATTGTATTAAATTTTTTAATTGGATATATTTCAATGTCTCTATTATAGTTAAAGATAGTAAAGTGAGTGGATGAGGAGCCCCCCTAGTCAAAAAAGAGATTGACACCTTGTGTGACACACTCAGATTTATGTTTGACCCAGGAACTCCAAAGTGAATTAAAAAGAAACATATGTTTTCTTCACTTTTTTAATGTAATAATTAACTGATCCACATATTAAACCCCAAAAACCAATTTACAAAAATTATTTCATAAAACCTTTAATGGTCAAGATAAAATAAAAGTGATAATTTTCTGAATGAGAAAAGAAATTACATTGGAAAACAGATCAACTAAAACTAATTCCAGTAGAGAAAAATTCCTTTGTCTAATTGAAATCGTAATGTTGATTTAAAATCCTGTGCATTCTCTGAAGAATAATTATTTTGTAAAAGGATTATATATTACGTGTGGGGAAAGTTGGAAAATTACAATTTAAGACGAAAATTGAAAGAATGTCATAAGTGGTTTTTTAATGGTTTTCAGATATTTGCCACGGATTGCGATTTTGAAGAGTATAAAACACGCTTAAGAAAAGAAAAGCCACCCCGAAATTTTCAAGAAACTATATCTCACTTTGAATTTCTTCACATTACTATAACAATTCAATAATTAATTAAATGAAACTATTATGCTACAAAATGTTTCAAGCCATTAGCTGTTACTAATTCCGTCATCAAACAATATTTAAACCTGGTTTTACATATAGGAGAATGAAGGCATATTGTATCCCCATTCAAAATATATTAAAAGTATCAGTACCGTAACCTTTTAAAGGTTTGTAAAGAACAATTTTGAGAAAAGGATTTTTTTACATCATAAATTGTTCCATACAGATACCTGTATAATGGGTTCCCAAAGAAATAAATTCTGCTTATATAGGGATCTATAGTTGAAAGTGACAAAACCCTCCAATACTGGATATGAATGGTATACCAAGATCCAGATAGACATCGATAGAAATACAAATGAAATAAATGACGGAGAAAACTGTTCCATTAAATGAAGGCCAGCCATTAATATAGATTAAGAACCTCTCCGAATCTATAGGGAGATATTTTTATTTTCTCACTACACGGTAATCTTTACTACAAACCAAACCTTTTCTGACAAGAGCAGATAAAGTTAGAATACAACTTCCTCGATAAAACCAAAAGACTAGACTAAAGCTTAGACCCCGCGAATTAAAAAAAATTTAACCGGAAAAATACACAATTTTAACCTTTTTACTGCATTAAAAAACAATACAAGTTAGTGTTATATAATTGTTTTTAGAAATATTTTTATTTAATGCATTTTAATTCCCTTAAGGGAGATATGCACCTATGTGAACTCCTTGAATCTACAATCTTCTATTTGTAGGCTGAGGTTCCTTCATGAATTAAAAGTTTTTAAGAAAAGGAAAGAAATTTCTATTAAAAACATTTATCAAAAAAAAAGATCTGCTACAGTGGATGATGAGATGATGTAATTTCCATAAAAAAATACTACTTAACCAACTGATAGCCCTTGTTATTAATTTCAATAAATATATTGCTTTTAAGAACCAAAATATAATGAAATAAACTTAATAAACTACAGACTGCCTCAACTTTTGAAGCCATACACCAACGACCTCACGACTTCTTTATAGCTGATTATACATTCATATTGTAAAGACAGTTTCACGAAAACCTCCAAATAACACCGCCCACCATTACAACGTCGGCCCGGCGTCTGTAATCATAAAACTCCGGGGTTATAGAAATCGTCCAAAAAATACCATACCAAGCAACAAAAATAGCAGAAACCGGACAAAATTACCCTCGAGAGAAAATTGGAAAAAGAGAAGTTTTCCGTGATCCAAAGAAAAATATTTGCGGTTGGCGAAGGTCCTCTTTTGTGACCACACGACACAAAGAGATGATGGGAACGACTCGGAAACACAAACGAGAGGATGGATGAAAAAGAGAACAGAACATAATTAGCAGACTGCCTACGTCCTCGATGCCAGGCATTCGTGTCCTTAATGGATAATTTAATTGATACTTGGCCAGGATGCTCTTACCTGGGAGAAGAATTGGGTGGTATAGTAAGTTAGTATTGTCATTGGTTCGAGTTTTGCAAATATTATGTTTCTAGACACATTAGGTTCATCAAGTTGGCTGTTCAAAAAAGGTTTTTTCGGTTCTCTCTCCTCTCTCTCTCTTCTTGCATTTTTCTATTACGTCTCTCTATCTCATTCATTTCCTCTATCGTACTATGTATTAATCTATCTGATTCAATCTCTTCTGACCCTCCTCTCTACCATTTCAAAGTAAAGAAATCAAAGAGGTTAAAGGAGAAAAAAATAAAAGAATTTAGCCTTTAATGAAAAATCTCCTTTTTATGGTCTGTATATCTGTATGGTATACTATATTTGTTTTTAGTTGGAGTTGAATGGATAAGGACAACTTAAGAGGCCATTACATTTTTCTACAGTCTACCTACATACACAAAGTATTCTAACTTTTATCGGACACTTATATGGAAACCTTCTAACAAGAATATTTGAGCGTTCCTGCAAAAACTATTTCCCAATTAAATCAGAGTTAATCTTTGTAAAGGCAATCCTGAAGGGAAATAGGTTCCGAAATTATAAAAAAGTGTAAAATTTGGTACTATTTTTTTATTGAAAACTGTCACACTATCAATGGATGCTTGATAGTTTTATTAGGTGATGAAACTCTAAAGTATTTTATGGGTAAAATATTTGCTAAGTAATTCAAATTATTTATTTCATTATCTCAGCAGAACTTTCACTGAGAATTATTTTTTCAATACACTACTATAACTGAAAAGATTTTTCGGTGCATGTTCCAGAATTTAAAAAAAAAACGGCTTTATAATTATATCACTAATAAATTTATTAGAAAACAAGATAATTGTAAATGAAAAATATATTTTGATATATATTTCATTATAGCTCTTTTCTTTAGGTTTTGTAAAAATGAAGAATGGTCAAAAAATTGGAAACATTAATGAAAATCGATGTTAAAGAATATCATTCCAATGGATTAACCCAGTGCGGAGTAAGAAAATATTTTTAACCAAAAGTTCATTTTCTATGGAAAATCACTTCTTAACGCTCCCTTAAATGGTGAGAAGAAAATGTTCACCATCTTAAATTTCTGATACATCTTTAGAATGAAATCAGGTTTAGAATATTTATTATCCTTCGAATGGAAACTACTTCAGAACAGTGGTCGTTGCAAGGGAACGGAGCATTTTCTCCTTCGGAAATCGATAACGACCGGCTACTCAGAAAAGGGGAAAATCGGAGAGAAAGAAACCCCCAAAGGGATAATCCAAGCCAACGGGGGGTCATTCAGATTTCAATACCTCAATACCTTATTTCACTCTACCTGTCCGGTTGGTAACTTATGACCTTGAAGGGGCGTTTTCATTGGCCCTTTCCCGACTTCTTACCTGTACCACTCCCCACAACGAAACATCTTTTCTGGGAATCCAGGTAGACAGGGAGTACACAGAGATAAAATGCACAATAGGGACTATTCCCGTAAGAATTTTCGGTATTTTCAGTTTCACTATCACAAAAGCTTTCACCAGAAGTTCCATCCCCAAAGAAATGACTTGTGTTGCTCGCGTTTCGAAATTCGTTTGGGAAACTGTTGCTAGGAGACAATACAACTATAATGGATATTTAAAAATTATTTCCACTTAGATCTTATGAAAACAATACATTTAAAACAAAGAAACATGATACTTACCAATTATGCATTTACTAACTAAAAAACGTCAATGTTAGAATTATAAAATGTTGATATAAAATTTACTTTTGCATTATTTTAATATATTTTGAAGGAATCCTTTAACATATTATTTATCCTTATACTACAAGGCTTCAATTTTTTTTGCACTTTTAAATTGAATTTTGCAGAACTTTCTTCTAATCTAAGATTCTTTTTAAAAGTAAAATTATTTAGACTAAGAAACTTCCTGGCTAGGATGACTGTTAGAACTCATTATGCAAAGATAAAAAAAATTCTATGAAGAAGTGTTAATGGTTTTATTTTTTAATATACTTAATTAAAAAGAGTTCATAGGAAAATTTTAATATTACCTGGAAAACTTTCTCAGATTAGATAAAGAATAAAACTTGAAATAATGTTAATGAAACAATTATGAATTATATCAATGTAATTGTATATATACTTATAAGGGGCCATTCATTAATTACGTAAGGGTCCCGAGGGGGAGGGTTGGAAAAATCTCTACATACCCTTACTTGGGGTGTCAAACCCTTTCTTACGTAAGATTTTCCAAGTTAATGTAAACACATTCCAAATGGCCCCTAATGTACTATAAAATTCTATATCAACTTTTTTAATATTTAACAAAATTAAAGGATATTTTTAATACTAGGATTGTTTTTTTTTAAAAGGATTAACATAAAAAAAATATCCCAGTTGAAATAGTGAAATACTTTAGCTAGGAAATTTCACAGAAAGCTTATTTTATATAAGGTATGTAATTTGTTGAAATCCTGAAGTAAAATAGAGATAACCATTTATTACTTCTAAGTAATGAAGATAATTAGGAAAAATCAAAATGTATATATCTACACAGCTAAGGATGATGTTAACTATATAGAAGTTAAGATTAAAATCTTTTTCCATTTAAAAAATATAGGGAAACAGAACAAAATTAATAAAAAGCCAAGGTTATTTTGAAAATATGCCCTCTTAATTTCAAAAGCAGTAAAACCTTTATTACCATGGAAAAAATATGGAGAGGGTTTTTTTTCCAAATAAATTAAAGATATTTTTTTGTGTGTAATTCCTTTTTTAAGTCAAATAAATATTTCTAGCATACAATATAAAACTATTTATTTCAAGACTTAATTTTAATAAACTAGCACACTCAACATACATAATTCTCTACAAAATAAATTAGGTTGATTAGAAGAACTCAGAGAACTTATCCATTACTCTGTGCTGACTTGTATGGAAATGTGAGCAAAACTTGACAAGACAAAAGAAATGAATCTTAAGCAAAACCTGGATAATCCATCAATAACCACCAAAACAATTTTTTATAAAATTTCTTTCAAAATATTTTGGTTATCAATTAGTACATTAGAATAAGAAATTAGTAGTTATTTATAAAATCAGAATAAAGAGAAGATTAAATGGTATTAAAATGATTTAAACAGGGAATATATAAAATCATGAATGAATAGGTCCTAAAGCCCTGAAGAATGCTAAATTCTACCATAAATTATTTTCTAATTCAAACAAAATTTAATATAAATTTTAAAATTGAATTCATTGCTAATGAGATAAATGCACTTTATAATAAAGACAATAGAACCTATTTTTCATTTTTTAACAATCACAAATGGCATTTTAAAATTTTTGACACATCACTAAAGTATTTCTTCAAAAATCCTAATGATTTTGATTCAATTTTTAAAATATACTAGTAATAAAGTCAATACCACTATCATATGGCCACTAATACTAGAAAAACAATTTTTCACATTGAGTATTTTTTAAAAACTGACTTAATTGACTTAGATGAAGTATTTAGTATTCACAGATAAATATGTTTTGATACTTTTTCATTAATTTGATGCTGCAATAAGACTAGAATTTCAAATACTTCATCAATCTCTAAATTAAGTCAGTTACAACTTTCTTCACAGCAATTGTGAATTTAAGAAGCATAGGAAAATAGCCTTAAAGAGTTTACTGATTAAGTTTAAACACTTTAGTTCAAATAGTCATATGAAAACATATGTTAAAAAGAAAATAATGAATAAAATCTTTCCTTTTTTATTTTTAAATCTTATAGAGACTATTGCTTTTTTTGTTTAGAATATATATTGCTGCTTATAATCATGAAAATAGATATAGTTACAGAAAAATAGGAAATTTTTGTAGAGGTCAATAAGAAGTACTTGTATTCACACCTCCTACATAGTGGTTCTTTATCATAAAATACATCTCTTGTGAAAATAACTGTGTATAGATTAATAAATCTAAACTTTTAGATAAAACCTGCAGAAATACTTTTGTTTACTATTTGTTGGATCTCAATAATTCCAGGCACATAAGATTATTTGTCTGTTAAGAATTTTTAACAGTGGACATATGAAACTAACTAAAAAAAAGTAATGACTATTTCAACAGTAAAATCCAGGTTGTTCCTGATCAGTCCTCCATAAAACTCTAAAAATAAATGAGCTCTCAACAATAAATAAAAAAAAAATCAAACTATGATGTCACTCGCTATCTACATTTGAGTTTATATGTACACACAGCATAATATTAAGATCCTAAACAAACAGTCTGTCGCCCCATCATCTCCCCTTCTTCTTCACCATCTTATTCAGTCTCCTGCGCTTCAGAATCATCTCGTAGAGGGCCTCCAGCCCTTCGTCCAGCCCCTCCCCGATGATCGCGCACGCGGGCTGGACGTGCCACAGGACGTTCGAGCCCAGTTCGTGCAGCCCCAGGATCTTCTCCACCTCCTGAGGGTCCTTGGCGTTCGGCAAGTCCTGTTTGTTGGCTAAGACTAGAATGGGCACTCCCGAGTTCTCCGGACAGCGGACCGTCTTGATCAGTTCCATTTTGGCCTCGTCCATCCGCTCCTGGTCAACGCTGTCCAGAACGAACACTATACCGTCCGTGCACCGGGTGTAGGACCTCCAGAGGGGTCGGAGCTTGTCCTGGCCCCCGACGTCCCACACGAGGAAGCTGGTGCCTTTGGCCTTGCCCGTGGTGCCTTTGATCTTCTCGCAGTTGAACCCGATGGTGGGCACCGTGTTGATGTACTGGTCGAACTTGAGGCGGTACAGGGCGGTCGTCTTGCCGGCAGAGTCCAGTCCGATCATGACGACGTGGAGGGGTTGGTTAGGGGGGAGGTTGTCGAGGATGGAGCCGCCTTTCACCAGGCCGGCACCCATAGCACTTAGCGGCGGAACTGAGCTGGAATCCGTACAAGTGCGGCGGCAGAACTCATTTCAGAATCGCCCACCTGGAGTTGTCATTGGAGTCGGATCAATGGAACGCAGGAGGATCGCCGCCGAATGTTGTTGTGTAAACAAACCGCGTAGTAGAGCTTTCAACGCCGGATTTCGCTCCGGTCGATCAATAATAAACCCACGCACACACACTGATGAGATAAGGGACTTTGTTTATCGGGGTTTTTTTTTTTTTTGCGGAACAGAATGTGAAGAGTTAGTTGCACAAAAGTGTAATCCAGGGAGATAGTCGAGCAGATAACTACTCGATTTCACGGAATTCGAAGAATCGATCGCACACACACACGTAAACAATCCACGGAAGACCCGTAAAATCCCAAAAGAAGCAGTGTTGCTATCCAGAAGACCAGTTTCCAGCCTCTAGGCAGAGTCCTCCAGATCGAGAAACCGCACCGTCACACCCTTTTCTGTTTGCCACGGCGCTGGGCAATCGGCTGAATTGATATCACTCGCTGCTGGAATTAATCTGAAAGCGTTCCCGAACGGGCTTTGCATGCGGTCATTGATTTCGGGGTGCATGGAGACGCGCTATCCTCAGCGTTCATTGTGCAGCAGCGGAGCCGTTCTACTGAAGCGTTTGCATTGTCGGTGTTTTCATTTGACGCGGTCGGAGAGAGAGAGAGATCGCAGCGTGCGCAGTGGGGTTGCCGTGTTTACACGAAAACTCGCCAACGCGCGGCGGCTTCTTGCTAGGAAAGTCGCCAAGGAGAGAAATCGGTTGTTGTTGGAATACGATTACGGAAAGATTATTTCTTCGAACACTGATTTTAAAAAAAATAATAAAAAGTTTTGAAGAAATATTTTGTGATGAAATAATAATATGAATATATGAAGTAAAATAAATAATAATAATATGAAGATGAAGTTTTGTATCATGACTTTCAATCGATATTCAATATAGTAAATGTTACCAAATGATTCTCGAACTGACTTTAGAAAGATGAATACTTATTCGATAGATATTGAATATCTATTTTTATCCCCCCCACACTCCATATTATTTTTTAAACTCTCGGAATTTTTTAGACTGCACCATAGAAATTTTTAGCACAGAAAAAAATGCTTTATGAACAAAGCAGTTTGTTCTATTTTAGGAAAATTATTTTTCAAAATTTACAAATTAACGTTGTTTAAATTGATTGGCTAGAGTTATATGAAATATTCCCAAAAGAATTCTGAAATTTCTCATGTGGAGTTAACATTGAACGTTGTCAAAGAGCAAAATTACTTGGTTAATGATACAATCTAAATCTATCAAGGCTAAAACTACCAACATTTATAGGAATTAATTAAAGGCCAGTTTAGGTTTCTACAGAATCTCATAAATTCACTTAAATAAATACCATATTGTACAACATGCTTTTCCAAATGGAAATAAATATCCAATATTCGTGATGAAGCATGTACCCTACTAGAATTTTCTTTTACGCAACGAATGAAAGAGGGAAACTTACTCGTAAAGGGAATTTGGTTTTCGATTGCTTTCTTTGAAACTACATATTACGAAATTTTATGCAATGCTTGAAAACCCGTTAATATCGAAATAAAATATACTTGCACTTTCCTCAATACCCGACAGAAACGATTCAAGGTTCTAAATTACCTCTGTTTATGGTTCTTTATTTGCAGAGAAACCACAATTTTCCCACAAAAAAAAATATATTTTCTGGAATTTCTACAAATATATGAAAAGGTTTTTACTATACTCAGGGATTTTACTCCTCCCTCTCTTTCGAGAATCATTATTTGATTTGAGAGAAAACTAATAGGGTTTTCGAGGCTATATTTAATTAAATATTGAGGGGGGAAACATTTTAATTAAGCAATTTAAGGTCACAATGCAGGTAAGCTTCATAATACAGTAGTTAAAATGCAAAAAGTTGAAGTGAGTATCAAGATAATGTAAAAGGAAAATGACCTCTCACGAATTAACATAAAACTTAAAATTTCAAACAAGAACGGATGATGAAAACTTTATAGAGCTGTTTATCAAGGCAATAAACAGACTTGGAGTCTAGGAATGCAGTCACCTATGCAGAGAGAAAGGAAAATACATCCTCACAGAAAATAAACAACACTCGTTATCCCCCAACTGAAAAACAGAGCTCGGAAAAGTCCGTCCATAGATAAACACCGGCACCGCTCCACTCCAAAAGGGATCAGATATTGTGGAGAGATGTCAAGGGGTTAAGGTGCTCTCCGGGTGGTCCTAGAGAATCGAACACCAGGATTGATAGGGTCAAGTACTTCCAAGAAAGTCACAAACATCAAGTGACAGAGGATGTCAATCCTGTCAAAGTGATATATGCCAGCTCCCCTAATGGAGTGAAACCCCACTAACATATTTTTTTTAACAAAAATAACTTCCCTACAGAGAAAAACATAGAAATTATTTCGAGGGGGCCTCTCCCCCCCCCCTAAAAAAAATAAATTTTATACTTATTTCAAATAAGTCCCAAGGCCCTTCCTTTATACGGCTTTGCTTTGCAGGGGTGTGGGTCAAAATCCCGACACTCAGAATCCCGACAGATCAGGTTCCCGACGGTCGAAATCCCGACAGTTCATAATCCCGACAGGGTCAGAATCCCGACAGTTCAAAATCCCGACAGGGTCAAAATCCCGACAGGGTCATAATCCCGACAGGTCGAAATCCCGACAGGTCAAAATCCCGACAGGGTCATAATCCCGACAGGTCGAAATCCCGACAGGGTCAGAATCCCGACAGGTCATAATCCCGACAGGGTCAAAATCCCGACAGGGTCAGAATCCCGACAGGTCGAAATCCCGACAGGGTCAAAATCCCGACAGGTCAGAATCCCGACAGGTCAAAATCCCGACAGGGTCAGAATCCCGACAGGTCGAAATCCCGACAGGGTCAAAATCCCGACAGGTCAAAATCCCGACAGGTCAAAATCCCGACAGTGTAATGTCACTCTTGAGCCGTGAGGGCATGAATTATTGAATTTTTTTGAAATTTTAAATTTTTTAAAATTGATTAAAAACTGGTTTAATACTACACTCCTGCGCGTGCAAGACTTTTTTCTAGGCAGCTTTTCAGTGCTGACTACAGATGTTTCTTCAATACTGTGGTTAGAAAGATTTTAAAATTTTAAATTTTTTAAAATTGATTAAAAAATGGTTTAATACTACACTCCTGCGCGTGCAAGACTTTTTTCTAGGCAGCTTTTCAGTGCTGACTACAGATGTTTCTTCAATACTGTGGTTTGAAAGATTTTAAAATTTTGAATTTTTTAAAATTGATTAAAAAATGGTTTAATACTACGCTCCTGCGCGTGCAAGACTTTTTTCTGGGCTTTTTTTCAGTGCTGATTACAGATATTTCATCAAAACTGACGTTTGAAAGATTTTAAAATTTTAAATTTTTTAAAATTGATTAAAAATTGGTTTAAAATTTTAAAATCTTTCAATCGTCAGTTTTGATGAAATATCTGTAATCAACACTGAAAAAAGGCCCAGAAAAAGTCTTGCACGCGCAGGAGTGTAGTATTTAACCATTTTTAATCAATTTTAAAAAATTTAAAATTTTAAAATCTTTCAAACCACAGTATTGAAGAAACATCTGTAGTCAGCACTGATGCCTAGAAAAAAGTCTTGCACGCGCAGGAGTGTAGTATTAAACCATTTTTTAATCAATTTAAAAAAATTTAAAATTTTAAAATCTTTCAAACGTCCGTTTTGATGAAATATCTGTAATCAGCACTGAAAAAAAACCCAGAAAAAAGTCTTGCACGCGCAGGAGTGTAGTATTAAACCATTTTTTAATCAATTTTAAAAAATTTAAAATTTTAAAATCTTTCAAACGTCCGTTTTGATGAAATATCTGTAATCAGCACTGAAAAAAAAACCCAGAAAAAAGTCTTGCACGCGCAGGAGTGTAGTATTAAACCATTTTTTAATCAATTTTAAAAAATTTAAAATTTTAAAATCTTTCAAACCTCCGTTTTGATGAAATATCTGTAATCAGCACTGAAAAAAAAACCCAGAAAAAAGTCTTGCACGCGCAGGAGTGTAGTATTAAACCAGTTTTTAATCAATTTTAAAAAATTTAAATTTTTAAAATCTTTCAAACGTCCGTTTTGATGAAATATCTGTAATCAGCACTGAAAAAAACCCAGAAAAAAGTCTTGCACGCGCAGGAGTGTAGTATTAAACCAGTTTTTAATCAATTTTAAAAAATTTAAAATTTCAAAAAAATTCAATAATTCATGCTCTCACGGCTCAAGAGTGACATTACACGGTCGGGATTTTGATCTGTCGGGATTTTGACCCTGTCGGGAATCTGACCATGTCGGGATTCTGACCCTGTCGGGATTTCGACCTGTCGGGATTTTGACCTGTCGGGATTCTGACCATGTCGGGATTTTGACCTGTCGGGATTCTGACCCTGTCGGGATTTCGACCTGTCGGGATTTTGACCTGTCGGGATTCTGACCCTGTCGGGATTTTGACTTGTCGGGATTCTGACCCTGTCGGGATTTTGACCTGTCGGGATTTTGACCCTGTCGGGATTCTGACCCAGTCGGGATTCTGACCTGTCGGGATTTTGACCTGTCGGGATTTTGACCCAGTCGGGATTTTGATCTGTCGGGATTCTGACCCAGTCGGGATTTCGTCGTCGGGAACCTGATCTGTCGGGATTCTGACTGTCGGGATTTTGAACGGAACCCGCTTTGCAGAACCCTCGTGAATTTTGGGTTCGCGATTTTACAAAGTGTAGTTTTACCTAGTTCTTGGGAATGATATTTGAATGGCTGAGGTAAATTGCTCCAAACTATTTTGGATGGTTAGATTCTTTTAGAAGAGGGAATAAGAGAATTTGGGTCAACATATTAACTACAAGTATAAATTATATGATGATTATTTTATTATTTAGATTAGATGGAAAGGCTGACTTCTGTCTATAAAAGTGTTAATTGGTTTACTTTAAAAAGAAAAAAAGTATCCTTTAAAAAGTACCTTAAATAACTCCTTGATATATTTTCCACAGGATCTTTTAAAAACTGAACTTTTAAAACAGTAGAGCTCCATTAATTGAATTAAATTCTTAATTCAATTTATCTAATAACTTGATCCAAAATTTTAAGTTTTAAAAATGTATACTAATCAAAGTAATGCTTGAAAGATCTTTCCCCATTCAAAAATATGAATTATAATTAATTTCATGAATTTTTTTTGCAGTTCTTTGACAAAAAAAAGTCATAATTGCACTTTGTATGTTTTTATCATCCTACGTATTTACACAGGGTCGTGTTAAGGGAGGGGCGAAGGGGGCGTCCGCCCCGGGCGCAGTATTCAGGTATTCAAGAGAGACGCTGAATTTGAGCCCGAATTTTTTTTTGCAATTTATTATTTTAGTATTTTGCAATTTAAAATTATTTTAGCATTGGACTTAATAGATTCTTCAATACTTTCCAACGGAACCACGATGAACGTGTTCAGGGGGCGCCAAATTTTTGCCCAAACATTTTTTTGCGAATCTATCTGAGAATAATGTAAAGAAATTATATTTGGGAGGGGGCGCAAAAAAGCCAGGGGGGCGCCAAAAAAGCCATCCGCCCCGGGCGCGATTTTTCCACAACACGGCCCTGTATTTACAGTTGGACACTATTTCTTGATTATACTTTCTCTCTTTTTAATTAAAACAAACCTTATTCCGATTCCAACTAAAAGAGTGAAGAAAGAGTGAAAAGAGCGATTCATCCGAAAAACGATCATCGGAAAACCATACGCAAACCGGCATTTGAAGTTCACCGACAAAACACGCGCGAAAGCAAATTCCCCAAACGAGCGATAAGTTGCCAAAATCCCGTACCCCCAACAACCTCTCTCTGCTCTCCCCTCGTTTTCCATCCAAATGGAAAAGTCCGAACTGCCTCACTTCTCAAATAGCGGCTGGAAAAAGAGAAGAAAAATCTAGCTTCGGGGTGTGATACACCAGAACAGGGAATCATTCTCTCCCTCCCCTTCTCTCTTTTATTTTTTTCTTCTTGCTCCCCTTCTTTTTGGCGCATTAATTACACTCATAACGCGTTACACCTACCCGCTTCGTAAGTTTTTCTAGGCCTAGGCATTATATCACTCGTGACAGACAATAAACATTCCGGTTAGGGGCTTTTTTACGACTGCTGATGATGACTTTTATTCTGGATTTTATGCCTCGGATTTTTCCTTGGAAGCTTTTGAAATACTAGCGATTACTCGTCCCTTAATAAAATGAGCAATGACAGATAAAAGTAGGAGGTTTTAACTCGCTTTTACCCGAAACCTTTAACGGTAAACATTTCTTTTGCGATAAGTCTGAGTTTATCGTGGAAAATTTAGCATACCGGTGATAAGAAAAACAGCTTAAATCGTTTTAATGTGAGTCATTCGTTGCACAACACAACATTTCTGGCATTCGTTTACAAAAGGTGTATTGTAGGGGGCGACGAACCATATATCTCCAAACTTTCTTACTAGAGGCTGAATAACAGAATATAAAATTCCCAGCACTCCACCCCGATTAATTAATTTCTTTTAAAATAAGAAGTAAAATGCTTGTGATGAGCAATAGAATATTATATTAAATAAACTTCTTTTATTGGTGTTAAAGAAATGTCAGACTTGTAATTTAGGTGAGAAATTATTAGATACATATATGTACTTGCAATTATAAAACTTTTAAGAAACCACACATTTTATATTAAGAGTGCAAGAGATTCAACACATATTAGTCTTATAAGCGTGAAAAAATTGGTTATAGACAAACCATAACAAAGGCTAAAGGCTTCTTTAGACGGCCCTAAGATAGTTGTAAAAATGAATTCATATAACTGACTTGCAATACAAAAATACTCAGTGATGAATTCACAGAGTATTTTTGAACTCATTAGTAACTACTATAATCCACTTGTTTTACTTCTAATAAGGGTGTCTAAAACTTTTAATAAATTTGTACTTTTTAAATAAATTTTATCGCTCACAAAGTAAAAAGTAAAATAAAGTACTACGTTTTTAAGAAATTAAGAATTAATAAGAAAGACGGTTTTTTTTTGGAATAATTAATTTCATTTTAATATTTAATAAAAATAACTACTGAAGATAATTATAAATATTAATTATCATAGGGTCATCAGTTTTAAAGCTTCGGTATTTAGTGGCTTGAAGCAAATTACACAAACATATCAATGAATTTAATTATTAAAAAGTTATACGGTTCTCACGTGAAGAGGGAGGAAAGTAATTTTTACAATAATATTTAATATCTCACCAAAAGGAGGAGGGTGTCGAAATTTTGGAAAACCCCTGTCTTAAACTTTAGACGTTTTCCAGACAAACAGTTAATAAAGAAACTATTATTCGGTTTCCTGCATTCCATGTCTCTCTTTTGTTCCAGTCCAGCCTGAGTTGAAATCATTCGCTATCTGTCCCTACACCCACGATTTTGTTGTCTTGAACTTGAGGACCATAAAATCGACATGCCAGCACGTAGGTGGACACACAGCCGCTACTCTGTATGTTTTTGCCTTCGAGCAAAGTGCCGGCGTTCTCACGCGCGGCTGATCAGGAATATTAGAAAATGTCGTGTTTTTTGTATTGTTGAAAAGTCGAAAGAAAAAGTCTTCCGTATTTCCTCGGTGATGAGATTTCGGAGAAGAGAGAACCTTTAGGTGTTTCTGTGGGACGTGACAGAATTTCGGCATTCTGATTCGTTGCAAGTCTTGATGATAGTTATTTGATGCAATCTTCTTTAATTTTTAACATTGAAATATTTAAAAACCAATTTTTCATGTTCAGGTATTATGGTGTATGGTGTAGCCATAGGCGAAATTAATACGTAACTAATTATACGCAACTAAAAATGGTATAGAGAAGATCAACCATTAAAATAAGAACTTCGTAAATACGCTCCCAAAAAATTAGAATCATAAGGAATTGAGAACAAAGGAAAGTACTTGCTCCCATGTTATATCAGGATCCATCTCTGTGTTAGAATTCATTTTTTAGAGTTTAGGTATACTATTCGAAAAGTTTCATTGGGATAATACTGACAACATCGATTTGGATAGAGGTATTCCGCACGTTTTTTTTTTCTTTATAATGTTGCTCTCCTGAATTTATTCATGACGAAGAAACAGATTCGAATAATTGGGATAAGTTATGAAATTTGATAAAAAAAAAATCAATTAGAGCTAAATTTGATACTTAACGAATAATTTAAGTTATCAAAACCGCTTTTTGAAGATATGCTACTATTATCAATCTGTTTACAGTTCTTTTTAGTGAAGAGAAAAGTAGAAAAAAAGTAATCCTTAACGTGATTCTCTATTTACTTATGGTAAAGTTGCACGTTCTTTTTAATTTCATTCGTTAAAAAACACGAGCCGAAATAATAATAACGTTATCTCAAATTAATCAAAACGAACTTTTAATAAATAAACATCTGAATGCATTGAATCAGTTTTTAAAGATAAATAATGCAATGCAAACCTTAAGGTCAACTTCTTATATTTTTTTACCAACAAAAGAAATAAATCGAGGATTTTCCCATACTAAACGAAGTTAAATTTCTCTCTAAGTCCGGGGTTCTCAACTTTTTAGACACCACGACCCCCTTTTTAAGTCGAATATTTTGCCAACCCCCTCTGAATTATAATGATATTTCTTTTAAAAAATCTTATGTTTAACTCGAAATCACTCGTAACATATTAAGAAACATTATTACACATTATGTACTTTAAGTGAGACAAGTAAAAATCAGTTATTTTATACAGTCAAACTAGTTTCAAATCAATCCGATTTTTTTTTATTTACATTGGACAAGTCCTGCGACCCCCCAAGGGGTCGTCTCGACCCACCAGTTGAGAATACTTGCTCTAAGTAAGTAGAGTAATGAATTTATTTTCCCAAAAAACACTTAACTCGAAAAACTTAATCTAATACACAGTATCTCTCATATAAAAGCCCACGTCACTCACTGACTCACTGACTCACTGATTCTGGAATGGAACGCTCGCACACTATGATGCCATCTCGCAATAATAATCATAATCATCAGAAAAATATAAAAGCCCACGTCACTCACTGACTCGATGCCATCTCGCAATAATCAGAAAAATAAATAAATAAAAGTAATTAAAATTTTAAAATAATATAATAGCTTTTAAATAAATATCTTTCAAGAAAGTTGGTTTACTTAATAAAGGTTAAAAAGTTACTTTTAGGGAAGTTGGTTTCTAATTCAACAATAATAAATTATTAAAGTTAAACTTCTTATTTAATGTATAATTAATAGGAACTTGAAGTAGTAACGAGCGAAGCTCGCATAAAAGGCTAGCCTAGCTGTAAGACCCGGCTTTGCCGGGTCGTAACAGCTAGTATAGTATATAACCTCAATATCTCGAAATGGAAGGCCCTGGAAAATAAATTCGATATGGAATTTTCGAGGTAACAAGGTTTTTCCAAATATAAAGCTATTTAGTACTTTATTTAAAGAGATATTTTTTTCGAGATTTAAATGTTTTCTAGTTATTAAAGTTCGAGATAGCAAGGTATACTGTATATTAATAACGGCCTTTAACGATATAAAATTCAATTACGAAAATTTTTCCTACGTAAACAAAACAAAAAAAAACTCTTGCACCAAAATATCTGAGATTGTTCTCCATCCTCCAAAATTTCTTCGCTAATTATAATTGCGCGTGATCAGTTATTAATTAGGAATTCTCAATATTAAGCCGACAGAAGGAGATGAAAATTTATGGAATGTAATAAAAATTACGTTAATGAGAAAGTTGAAGCTCGTTAATGATGGCATACCTCGCTTCGGAAGCAACTTAAATTGAATTTACGGGTTTTCAGACGGCAGGAAACCTACAGCGGGAAGCTTTTTCCAAAAGATCCAAAGGAAAGGTGATAGAAGAAAGTTTTTCTTCATTTCCCGGTCGTACTTAATTTAAATTAATGCTTTATTGAGCTTGGAGGTATTGCAGATAGTTTTGCCAGTTATTTTGGTGGGTTTTGTGATGATGTGGGGAAAAAACCTTTATTTTAAGCTGTTCAAAACAGGGATAAAAGTAATGAATAGTTATAATTAAAAAGGATTATTTGACCCATAAATTATCTGCATTTCCTATCTTTTATCTGCATAATCTGTGTCCTAGAAATTTAATGTGTCGTGAACGTAATTATCTTGGATTTTTATAAAAACATTTTGAAATTTTTTAAAATTGTTATTAGCGTTAGGGAATAAAAGTGAGTAATTGAGAACGTATCCCAGGGCTAATCTTTATAAAAACGTTGTTTTGAACAGATAAATAATAATTTTCAGCTTTTATATTTTGATTCTGTTTTGTTCAGTTGTAGTAATACATTTATTTAATCCATAAAGTATGATTTAATTACAATGGATTATTAGAGCTATGAATTATGAGAATGAAAAGATTTTTCATGATATTCAATAATATAATAATAATATTATGTTGATAATGAAAGATTAATTATAATTAATCTTTCATTATCAACATAATATTTTGGACAGTAACAGTACCAAACAAGAACCATTTTGCGTGTTGTAAACTTTATGCACTTACATTGCAAAAAAATAAGTTCACTTCATTTTAATTTATATCCAGGAAAACCTCTTAATATTACTCCTCATATATACTTAAAATTGGCAAAAATGGATTTACTTGGGTTACTTTTGAAATATAAACATCCCCTACTGGTCAAAGCGTTTAAAATCGGAGCTTGAAGCACGTTCTTTATATTTCAAAGGAATCTCTCCTATGCCTGTAATCACCCCCCACATGCTGAGAGTTTGTCCTCCGGGAACACGATGTGACCTAACTCCTCTCAGATCCCAAATAACCTCTTTTTTATGAGCGATGTTGGTCATCATCCCTCATCCCTTGGCCTACTGTAGCATTATATCCAGACAAAATGAGGATGGACAAAAAAAATCCCAGGGAATTGAGGTAAATTTTTTGGGACAAAACTGTTTTGTCTATCCAAGAATGAACAAAATTAAAAAAAAAAAAGTCCCATTATACAAGATTGCTATTACGATTTGTTGAGGGTTTTTTCAACCACAGTTCATTGGTTCCAAGAACAAGTGATGTAGCCAAGCGGTTCATTTTCAAATAAATTTCCTCCTGGAATCAAATTTCAGAATGAGAAAACAACTTAAGTACCCCCATATCCCCTCTCAATCTTTTTTATTTGTCACTGAATCCTTCAAATCAAGAAGCCAGTGTATATTACGGCTGATAAGCTCTATGGATGGAGTTGGACCTTTAGCCCCCTTTCCTTGCAAACGATATGCAATAAGTGAGTGTGAGAACAAAGACAGCAGAGCAAACGAAAATGAAAGTGTAGGTATCTCGATACAAATTGCAAAAGATAACCCACTTCAGACGTCAATAATTCTGACGTGACAGAAGCCAACAACGCTGTGTGATATCAGAAATACGTGGGTGTATGACGCGGTTTACGATAATTAATTTGCGTAATACAAAGTATCAGTCATTCAACTTAAAATAAGAAGAAAATGTGTTTTTTGGGGAGCAGAAATTAATTTATTAATGTGTTCCCTCAATTGCATTTGACAATAACCGAAACATAGTGCCTGAATTCAAATTCAAAAATTATATCACAAAAATTATAATAAATATTTTTATACGCAATCAATTATTCTTCAGAAAGGGATATTTTAACTCCTAATAATCTCGATTCAAAACAGTGTGTTTTTTATGAAAATATTGGAAGAAGATTGTAAAACGACAATTTGGTATCTAATTAATACATTCTTTTGGTAAAACATTATCGTGGTTTTGGGATTGTAATCTTAATTAAAACACTAGACTAACCCCTGAACATAAACTAAATACTATGCTTTAATTTTTTTTCCACAACTTGAATTCTTATTTAAACGCTCTCTCCAGCTTCATTTTGTATTTTTCAAAAGATTAGAGGCAATGCTTCCCATCAGTGTTATTCCTAGGATTTTTTTTTGGAGGAGTAAAAATACTCCTTGACTTTTTTAGGAGGAGTGAAATTGAATTATGAGGAGTGAAATACGGAAATAGCATTAACTACATGTACAGAGACACGAAAACCGCAATCAAACTCCTTAAGCATCAGAGCAATAAAAATGAAAAAAAAAAATACTATGGCTGTATGAAAAAAACATTTAAAGAGTATGATAATTAGGGTGGCAATTGGCTTTGGCCAGAAGTCGGGCGAAAATGTCTCCGCTGAGATCAGTTGGTGTTTTGAGTAAAAAAATATTATTTGTTGATTTCGGTGGGGCAAGCGGTGCATTTTTTTAGCTAAACCTTTGTGAAAAATTCAAAGAGTGAAAATACTCCTAGCTAGTTTTTAGAGTATTTTCGATTTTCAAGGAATGAAATACTATCTCAGAGGAGTTAAAAATATCACTGCTTCCCATCATTAGGAAAACCTTGATTGAAATCCACCTTGGAAACCATTCCGTGGTCTCTCTGACATCATTCCAGCCAAACGAGTGAAAATAACACAGTATTCTTCTCACGTGTGTAAAATCGATCCCTCTTTGCGGTTTCACCCAAGCCAAACCCCAGGAAAACCTTCCAACAGCTCGGCCTGTGTTCTGCATATCGCCCACCTCGAAACTGCTGAACGAAAGAGGCCAGCGACTTGTGAATCACAGAATCTTTTGCGGTTGGTAGACGAAGGGAAGAAAAGACAGATATAAAAAAAAATAATTCCGTTCTGTATGGCGATCATGCCCAGAAATAGCCCCCTTTCCATCTTTCTTTTGTACTCTCGCCACGCCCTCAATTCGTCCTACATAATAAGCGAAAGTAGATTATTGTAACCAGTACGCGACCGTACTTCTATAGTTGGGGTCTTTCCAGATATGGATTAAAAATCATACGGTCATGCTGGAAGGAACCAAAGTTCCATGTAATCTGAAGGGGAAACTGGGCTGCTATCAGGGTTAAAGTGGACGTACACGGTCTTGATAACGTTATTAGATAGGCTAAATATATCTTCTGAAGTTAAGTCAGGTAGGTGGTTTGGGTTGTCAGACCGGTAAAGCGATGAATTGGAAATGGAAAGTGATGAGTTTTTCCTTTTGGGGAAAGGCTTATTAACTTTTGAATAAAAAAAGCGGCAAGAGGAAGAATGGTTTGGTTTAAGGGAGCAAAACCGCATCTGACTATTAAAACCACACCTTTTTTTTACTGGTCAAATATTTAAAACTTTAACTTGTGCTTTTTTTAAACTCTCAGTTTCAAAAAATATAGACCATTTCAAACTATTTGTTGTCTTATATCTTTTGATAAATTTATTCATCAAATGATGCAAAAAAAATGTCTAATAATATCAAATAATTGTAGTTTCGAAGTCTAAACCTTGAATCAATGATTAAAACATTAGGCTAATTAGGAGATAATGAAAATAAAAGATTTGTAAGAGCAAAGAAACCGCACCAGACTCACCTTGCGGTTTAATTGACTTAAAAAAAGGACAGGGAGAGAAACTGCTGCATGGTGGAGATCACTTAAAAAAGAAAGATAGAAAACGATATAAAAAGACAGACTGCGACACTTTTAGGCTAATTTCGCGGTTCACATCCATTCTTCCATTCCTGGATTTAAATTGCAATAGAATTCAGCATTTACACTTCCAAGATGTGCTTTCGACATGAGAATCGCTTTCCAGAAATTACGAAAAAGAGTTTCTTATACACCCTTCAAAGAAAAATCTAGACTTATTCAACTAAAAAGCAATATCGTTGAATTTCAACGAGATTCTATGTTTTGAAAATATCATTGTGTGTTGAAAAACCCGTAAAAACCTGCAAAACATTTATTTTACGGTTCTTTGAGTTTCAAAAACCACGAATTCATTGTTACGCCCAGACTGCAACCCGACGTTTTTCAAAAAAATATTTGATTTGCTGATGCTTTTCTATTCTCATTGTCGTCCATGCCAGCCAGCCTTCGTCTTCCTTTTGGATTGAGAAATATACGACTCCATTCGACGTTTCCTCCGCACAATATTTTCGGGCATCGGAGTTGTTTATTACTGCACCACACAATGGCAACGGTCGATTCTGATGAGGGAAAACGGTAACTGTAATCGCATAAACCACCTCTCGTGACAGACGGAGATGATGTTCTGGGAAACCAATGGCAGATAAAAATGTCTTCCACCAAAACACTGCATCTGATTTTCTTCGGCCACCAATGATATACTAGAATGACAAGTGTACTGCCCCTGTTGTTCTATCATCCATCCTTGATCGACCCACCCATGATAAAATGGGAAGTATTTCAAGTTGTAGTTCGAACATAAAATTAAACAGTTTCATATGACTCAGTAATGGCGATTTTATACATCTTAAATTTAATTGTAAAGGGTAGTAAAAATTAATATTAATTTCATTCACAAATTTAAACAACACTTTCATTTCTTAAACAGTACGCCAGCTCGAAAATTTGTACCATTGAAATAATTCTAGTTTTAATTAAAAGTTTGTGATATTTTATAATAATTTCTGACCTCCTTTCCTCAACCTGCGGCGACCCCCGCTAACTATCAACTGTTGGTGGGGCACATAGAATCTACTCTTGCATATTTTTAGTGCCTAACCCATGGTGTTATATAATTCAAAGATTTAATTAACCTGTTCAGTATTTTTGTGCCTGGAATGAAGACTGTTGTCCTGAAAATGGGTGCATGGCGTAAACCCAATAAGTTAATGAAAAAAAGCCCTTATAACTAAAAAAAATCCATTTGCCTCACTATTTTTACGATACCAAACCTGGCAACCCTGCCCTCAGCACTCGCCTGTGTCAGAAAGGTATGCATGCCCCTCTGACCTCAAAAACGGCTTGACCTACCAGTCTTTCAGAAGCGCAAATAGGCGCATTACAACTCTTCTGTTTCGACTTTTAATTCACACACACCTTGTGTGCGTGGGAATCATAATACAGACACGACGAGAGGTTCTAGGAACAGAGTCTGCAGACCTTGCACGAGAACTCATATCTCTGTCGTCGCGAGTCAAAGTCAAGGTTGACAGGTTCGCCGATCGGATCGATGGGGAACGAAAGAAAGGTCATCATCGACATTCCTCTGACTTTGATCAGCCGAGAAAGTAGATCAGCCAACCTACATTCGGGACTTGGACATTTCTGTCGAGAAACTCTCCCGAAGGGCTGAGAACTGCATTTTTTGGTATCATTATATTGAGCTTTCCTTATGATATGTTTGGGTCAAGTCCTAAATGGACAGGGAAAGGGTGGATGTGTTTTCTAAAAACGGAAAGGCTGAGGGGTTCTGATGTTCTGAACGAAGAGAATTTAAAGGTCACTTACCAGGTAACGTGCCAAGGATGGCTTGCTCTTGCAATGTAAAGGCTATTTAAAGCAAGGTGAAATTAAAGAAATACTTTCCCCAAAAAGTTGTTCTTTTCAAATATGAACACATTAACTAAGTTTAGTACTTCTAACAGCAAGAATCATAGATATTCAGCCACCACCAATGAAAGAATCTTTCAAGAAGGACTACAGCTACTGACCGTGTTTTCAAAATTTTCCTTTTTGGAAATTAAATAGCTAAAACACAAGTAAAAGAAATTACTCAAGATTTATGGGGGCAGCTTCCTCTCCCTGCACCTTCTGGCTACGCCCTTGGTGTCAAATGCTTTATCAAAAGAGAGTTGTACACTTGGAGGTAGGAGGTGTTTTAAAATTCTTTCTATTAAAATGGAAACAGTTCATCCATCTCTCATTTCGTTAAACTAATGCTGGATTGTACAATTCATAGAACATGGAGTTAGTGTCGTTTGAAGAGGTTGTAGTTTTAACGACCATATTCTACTTACTTACTAAGAAAAAGCTTGACCAAAAAGATAATTTTTCAAGTGTCTCTTCAGATATCTTTTTAGGAAAATGTTAAGCTGGCAACAGTTGATATTTGCTATAAGTAACTGTGATGTAGCTTTTTAAACATTTTGTTAAATACGTGTAGCATTCACTAATGAGCAGATTTAGTACAGACAGACTTTGGGGGGGGGGGCAAGATAGAGATTTGGAGAGAGCATACTGCACCAGACTACATTGAAAGCATCCTTAATCATTAAAAAATAGAATAAAAGTTGTATGGAGGCATAGCTCCCCCATGACCCCCCTTTTAATTCTACCTTTTCCTTCACTAGCTATTATTTGTATGCGAACATGCGGTTTTGCATAATCAACGGGGAATGTAAATGCAACACGATATTTGTGTTGAAATGCATAGCTGATACACGCGAAACATTAACTCAAACTATTGGTTTGAATGCAAACGCTTGCTCAGCTGATATTGCAACGATCATTCACGAATTCGATCAAACGATTGAGGGTACCACGTGAGTTAAAACATTAATTCATCACACCAGTTTTAGTCGATTACACTGAATTCCAGTTGAAACATCATCAAATAAAGCTAGGTCAGCGAGTTTCATTGAAGCAGGTGGCAAACCTTTTTCGTCGGGAGAAACTGCTCCGAAAAATCCCAATTTTCGCGTTTTAATCGGAGGAGAACTTGAACTACAAAACCATCTCTCTGTCACACAAAAGTCACGTGCGCGCGTGCTCATCCATGTCTTCCCATCAGCAGCAAACCCCCACTCGAGGTCCATGACTCCTCTCGTGGGAGCTTGCTTATTCCTCCCGGGTTCTTTTATATTGATTCGCTCTCTGAAATGGAGCATTGCGAACGGATCCTCTCCTTCCGTAAAAAAGAACAAAAGAAAACAATCGTTATAAATCACATTAAACGAAGCTCGCCGACTTTCTCCATCCCTCAAAAAATTTTTTCTCTCTCGTTTCAAGCCTCATGGAGCAAGAAATATGTTCCATTCTGTTGTCAGAATATGGTGAGGAGGGGGAGCCTCATTATTATAATGCGAGCGCATCATCTGCCACGTTCCTTTGTTTGTCGTCGAGCAGTTTTGTAATAGGGACTGATCGGTTTCAAAAAGAAACCCGCGGCCTCAGGGGGAGTCTGGAATTTTCGAACGCAAGAAATCGTGAATTATTCATCTCGGATCGAGAATGCTCGAACGGAAAAAATGGTACGAACACCACCAGCACGTACTCGATTGCAGTTTGTGGTTATCTTGGTTCACCGCTATGTAAAAACGATGAGTTCCTTATTTGTCATAGGCCAATGGCTGAGCTTAAAATTCGCTCTGAGCTTTGTCCTTTGGGGGGTTCCGCTACAAGTACTGGTTTTATTGATCTGGGTTTAAATTTCAGGTTAACAGCCGTGACAGATACAAGAATACTATATTCACCGTAAGAACGCCATGAAAAGGAATCAACTCAACTCTATACATCTGTCTTCAATATTTTTATCACTATGCTAGTATAATGGAGTCGTATTAAACCATGGCTGAAGAGAACTCATCTAAGATAAGCTTACTATTATTGGTCAGCAAACGTATCATCACAGCAGAACGTATTACAAGTTGGAAAGTTCTATCACAAACCATTTCCTTGGCCTCATCCACATCTATGCCAAAGTTGTGTAAAAGGTAAAACAGTCTAACTTCTACTAGTATTTGGAAAAGAAATCAAGTTTCGTACGATTTTTCTAGGATGCAAATCTACTTTCTGTCAACCCTATCTACAAAACGGGGGAAAAGTAATCCTTTTCAAATTAATTGAAATTGAGAACCATTTATAATCTTTTATCAACTCAAAACTAATATCAAATATTTACACTTAATATACTATTGATATTCTGTAAATTTGAAGTATTTCAATTACATACAAAGTTTTTTTAATTTCAACTTAGTTTTAAAAAAATACAAACGACAAAAATATATGTTCTTTTACAAAAAATAATACCCCACATTAATATACAATACACTTAAGATGATTTTACATAAGTGAAATTTTAAGGTGAGGTATATTTTACACCTCTATATACCTTTTTAATTCCATCATTTTATCATGTATGAATTTCAACATATTTTCTCTTGATATAATTTATTTTTTGGGTCAAACACTCAACACTAATAGACTAATTTTAAAAAAATATGAAACATGGAATCAAGTAAACGTCTGCTAGGTAAAATAAAATTAAGTCCTTTTTTCCTTTTAATCCTTTCTAGATAACCCTATAACTAAAAAATGTTCTGGCTACAAATATATCCTACACCCAGAAATACTAAGTTTAATAAATTGCCGACTGTGTTTTTCCGAACAAAAAAATTTTCTCTACATGTTTCAAGGCCCCCAAACAATAAATTGTAAAGGTAGATTTCAATGTTACAGAAAGAATAAAATAAGGAATTTACTCGGTAAGTACTACTATCGATATTCAGCTATTTCTCACACAGTTATACAAACAAGAAGAGAAATCCATTACAACACTACAACTTCAAGATTTCACCTGGCATCGAGACGTTGGTTATGGTTATTTTCCCAACACAAACCTCAAAATTTATTCTTGGTATGAAAGGTTTGGTAAGCTCTGGTAGACGTATACCCAGACGTCTGATTGAGATATTGAGCCAAAAGGAAAAGTTTTATTTGCAACGCATCAGCACTGTTGAATTTTAATTAAAACACTAATGGTGTTATATTACAATTTAAAGCGAAAGTACCATATTGATTTTAATAGAGATAGTTATGCCTTCAAAATCAATAGGCACTATAATAATAATAATAATAATAATAATAATAATAATAATAATAATAATAATAATAATAATAATAATAATAATAATAATAATAATAATAATAATAATTTATTTTCCATAATGTACAGAGTGAAATTTACAAAAATATTAGAGAAAGAAAGAATACATTATGGATAAACCACCACTTAAGCAGTCTGCTGTGATGTGGTGGTGGTGGCAACATGCGAGGAACAAAAACAATAATACAAAAAAAACTAGGCAATTATTCCTACAGAACTATACACAACAAATGGACTCTAACCGTCTGACGTCACACGGAACCAACACGTGACCTACTGAGCTTGCAATTGGTTACCACAGATACTACACTAGTAGATCTACTAGTGTAGTATCTGTGGTAACCAATTGCAAGCTCAGTTGTAGGTCACGTGTTGGTTCCGTGAAGTCTCGAACCAGATAGGCGGTTAGAGTCCATTGTACGTACATAAAGAATAAAAATATAAGACTCTATAAAACAAATAATCAGAACGCTCTGAAACAACTATCAATCAAATACTATGGTAGAATGTCCAAATGAAGAAAACATTGTCAACCAAAAAATGTCTCCACATCATTGTTTAATAAAAGCCATGCCTTCAGGTTACGAACAAAAGAAGAAAACGTTACCGAGGAGGATACAGAAATGGGTAAAAAATTGAACAATTTTGGAGCCGAAAATGTAAAAAAACGCTTGTAAGCCTCGATTCTAGGAAAGGGAATAGATACACGATTCAAATTTCTTAATCTTTCTGAAAAAACATTTAAATTACCCTGTAAATGACCTCCTCTTTGAAAAAAAATTCGTAGAACGCGATATATATATATAAATTTCTTAGAGGAATAATAGATAGTAGTTACTAATAGTAGTAGAACTAATAAATAGTTATTATCACTCTGCTAAATATTATTACCATTTTATTTAAACTTGTTTAAGAGTTACTTGTTATAAAAAAAACAGCAGTAAAACTTGTGCTTAGAGAAGATCCCCTTTTTTATAGATCCTCAAACTACATTTGGCTCTTACATTTTTAAAGCTTTCACAAAACTGTATCTAGAAAAAAGTTTAAAATTCTTGGAGTCACGAATTATTTCAAGGCAAAAATGCCAAAATGTTATTTTTCAAAAGACAAAAAACCTACTTTTATTCATAATTACTAAAAAGTTAATAATAAGAGTAGAGAGAAACTTCGAAAATACTCTAAAAACTTAAACGAAAGACAAACAAAAAATTACATTTTCTTACTTTAAGTATTCACTAGGTAATAATTATTCAGAAGTATTAAAAGTATGAAAAGTATTAAAAGAGACTAATGTCATGAATTTTTTCTTTGTTTCGTTTTAATTTGAAGACATTCCTTTTTTAAAAGGATGAAAGAACCCTTTTCTTTTAAATTAGATCTTAAAAGTTATTTCAACATTATCTTTAACTATACGAATAAATTTAGGAAGTATTTCGTACTCTTAATGGTACTTTCCTTAATAGATGGAATTGGATTTATTACAAAAGAAAGTAAAAGAGTTAAGGTTCAAAAAATTCATTAAGGCAATTACGACGAGAGTTAAATGGTATCTCGATCTTTTTTAAAAGAGGGAAAATCACCCCAATTTATAGTGAAATCCAAGAGTTCGTATTAATAATAACTAAAACAACCAAATCTCACGAACATAAAACTAATGTTAGAAGACATTAGAAGAGTTTGATGTAAAACCAATTTTATTACACGCTTCAAATGTCGTTTAAAACTTCTTGTCATCAGTTCACGAAATTGGTTTCAAGTTAATGTGATAAGTATTAATTAAAAAAATGTATAAAAAAATGAGAAGAATTTAATTGAAAAGAAGAACAGAGTCTCGTCTATTTTATGAAAAGTTGAAATTAGTGTGATAAAAAACTTGAACCTTAAAATTTCTAGAAAGGAAAAAGGATTTTTCAAAAAGGTGCATACGTATCATGCTTACGTTAGGTGTTAAAAACACTGGATTTTCTTTCTGGAAATCTCTTGTTTCTTGGATACATAATTTCAAAATTCATCCAAAAATAAATTTTACGAAGCAATTTAAATTTTTTAGACACTGCTAAAAAAAATTTGTACAAAAAAAGGGGTTCAGGCAGTTTTATTGCGTAGTTATGAAGGGGTTTGCGGTTTGCTTATCTTTGCTGACAAGGGAGGAGGGGGGGGGTCGAAAATTATCATCAAAAAGATGCACACGTAATAATTTAAACGGTTCCAATTAATGTACAGAGATAACAATAAAATAAAATAAATCAGCTTTTTTTCCAATGGACATATACTTGTAGCGAGGATTTTGTGTGCTTCTTCAAAAGCACAATTGAACTTACTGAAATTCAAAATAGCTTACATTAAAAAAGCCACCAAGTATAAATATCCTCATCTCATACACTCTTGATTAACAGAGCTCCTGAGTTTATAGTTTCATGCATAAAAATCTTTGTCATCAAAAGAGTCTTCACAATAGAAGGATTTTCATATTTTATTTGAACCTCCATTAAGTCCCATATAAACGATTTTAGTAGAAACTTGACTGGGAAAATACAGTTTATAGTACGAGTTTTGACGTCGCGATCGTTTTTGTGGTTTCAGCTGCTGACAAAATCGTGGGGACAATAATGAAGCTCGCAACAAAGACGAAAGAAAAGACGAAGTTGACAGAAGAGAAAGCTGGTTCTTTGCTGATTCTTGATATGTAAAACCAATCTAAATATATAATTTCAAACAAAAGGCAAGTGCGATAACCGGATTAGGGTAGTTTTGCGGGATGAGGAGCTTTCCCCTTTAGATATTGTCTGAGTTAAATATCCTATTGTATTTTAAAGTTTTAACTCAAAAAAGGGGAAAAACTTTCTTAAACTTTCTTATTAACAAAAAGCTTATTCTTGCAGTATGGAGTATGCTAGTTTAGTTAGCTGGATTTAAGTTTAGATAGTGACACCGCAGCTGATGTTTTTTGAATCCCAATGAACTAACTAAACTGGTAAATAACATACTGCAAGAATACCAAAGCTTTAATATTTTTGGTATCAAGGTTCTATGGGAAAACTCTACAACATCCAATTGAAATTCATATTAGGAAAATTCAGACTATTAGGAAAACTAATTCAGGCTTCTATGTTTTTTTCTGTTATTGAGAGAACTCTGAGCTGTAAGAAACATGAGTCTTTAACTAAAGTTTAGAAATTTAGTTTGTAAAAAAATTCACTAAAAATTCTTGTATGAATAGAATAAACGAATAGAGGAAAAATAACAAAATAGAGATCAACAGAGGGTAATCTATAATACCAACAATTTAATTTAGCAAACCTATTTTTTCCTTTAAAGCATGTTAAGATTTTGATTTTCAGAACACACATTTTAATTTAAATTAATTAAAACTGGAAAAAAGGAAGGGAATATCGTTGATCTCTTAACATAAATTCTGACTTCATATGTATAACTAACAAACATAACGTTATAAAATACAACAGCTTTCTATTTGTGTTTGAATAATTAGCTAGTAATAATTTCCTAAAATTTAAAGTGAATTTTGAGAACTAACCTGATATAATTTGGGTCTGATTTAAAAAAGAAACTTGGTATATAAAAGGCGTAACACGCAGGAAGGGGTGGGTTATATGTTAATAAACCAATTTCCCTTACAATAATAGTTACATTGCAATAAATATTAGATTTTTATTCACCTGTTTGACAAAAAAAATTAAATACATTCAAGAAAACATAAAAAGTTTGTTTAAAGTTTTGAGAGAACCCTAAATCATGGAGCCTCAGAGGCCTAATGGTAGAAAAGACCTGGTAGTTCATATTATTTTTGCTCATCCTATTTATCGCAACAAAACAATATTATTCAATCTGTGAGTAGGAAAACAATCTTGTAATGACAAGGTTAATAAGAGATGGCAAATGTCATCGCATGATCGTTAAAAACTTTAATTACAGTTCCTATAGGTGTTGTCGCTGTTGTTTGTAAATGAAACAATAACGAAATGTGTATGAATCAGTAAAAATATTTACTCGTATTTAAAAGGATAATACTAATAGCTAAACGCAAGAAACTTGAAAGGGGAAATATAGTTCAGAATTCAGTGTCACTGCCAAGAATTCGACGATGAATGGATGTTATTGATTGATTCAGCTGCAGAAACATCGCGTGAAAGTTAGGGCACACAGGATGCTGTTTTCAAGGTTTAGCAAACACACTTCTTTAAATAGATCTGGAAAATCAATCTATCGGGAAGAAAACAGTTTCCAATAGCCGAGTTGGTTGAAATTTTGTTTCTTTTGACCGTACAGCTATTGAAATATGGCATTAAAAGGGAAAAACATCCTATGAGTTTTATTGTCAAATGCTGTTAAACAAACAAACAATATAGGATATAAAACAATAGGGAGCTCTGCCCCGTACTTGTTATCGCTCATCATCACCATCACCTAGAATCTACTATTTTTGAATTTTTGAAAGGGAACGTCCATAAATTACGTGAGGTGTTTTTTCCAAATTTTTGATCCCTCCCTCCCCCTTGGTGAGATTTTGCTGGACCCCCCTTCCCCCTACGTGAGATTTTCTCAACCACTAGTTTTGTTTTATCGGCATAAAAATTACCATCCAGATTGCAAAATTTTCTGGACCCCCTCCCTCCCCCCTTTTGACCTCACGTATGAAACTTTTGTAGCCCCTCCCATTAAAATCCTCAATTTCTCTCTTGTACGTATGTAAGTAATTAAACCTTTTCGTATGAAAGAGTTAATCGACAATTTATTACTTCACAAGTAAAAAAGTTTATCATAGATCTGAAACTTTACAATTATCCTAATTTCATTCCTTTCATCGTTCAAGATTACCTTCCACTCAGCAAAACTGTAAAAAAAAAAAAACGAGCATGGATGGATTTTGAATAATGTCGTCTGTTATTAACACACCCTCTAGTATGCAAATCGTTTCAAAAGGAAGAACCAGATACGGAATCAATAACTACTACACACTCCCTTTGCGTAGGCTCGGACACGTCTATCGGCCAAAGGTAACTCGGTCCGAGAACTGCAAGCGGTGAACGACGAAGGTCACAGTTACAACAGGCCGCCGATAAGAGTTTTTTTCCGCGTTAAAAAATGAATTATAATACCATCGCCTTCACCTGATCAGAAACAGAACACCGGTCGTATCATTTCTATCGTGTGCCAACGCCCTCTAACCTGGAGCCACGGCTTTTTGTTTGAGAAAAAGTTTTCATTCATTTATTATTTTTTTTTTGGAGAAGAGGTAGGTTTTGGGAAGATGGAGTTAGTCTGATTTCTTTCGGTCAAATGCAATGACATTTTTTCCCTCGCTTTCAATCCATTATCCTTCATTATTTCGGTCTGGGAAGATCAGATACGTCTCATTCCATTACGTGTATATCCATCATCGTTTATATTAATGACAAACGAAAATATCTGTGAGGATATTAGAGGAGGGATTTATGCCTGTGTATAAGTCAGTTAGCTTTTCAAGGTCATTTAGCTGATGCATTAATTTCAGAAGGCATAATAAAACCCTGCTGTAACTGATAACAGACATTAATTTCAAATTCTAACTCAATTTCTGTCAATTTATCATCTAATAAAATTAATCAGTAAATCTGAGATAATTATGTTAGTATAATATGGGCATCGTTGAAACCCCCTATGCCATTATTAGTGCGAAGTAAAAGCTGAGGAATTCAATCAACTTTTAAAAGCATCAATAATAATACATAATTAAGAGTAATAATTTCTTCTAAATTTTGATCAAATGAAATGCAGTTTGAACCAATAATAATCTAAATCAAATAAAGGTTTGGAGAATTTATGTGTTAGTTAGATCAAGAGTTATCCTAAAGCCTCCGTGATAAAACAGAATACGAATTGTGCTCTATCAAGGAAGTTTTGGTTATTCTAATCCACGCAAAAATTTTTATATACTACTACAGAGTAATAAAAAACCGAAGAATCACTAAAAACATGATCTGAAATGAAGCAAGTAAGGCAATTTTTAGCAACATCCTCCAAGATGAAAGCAATCTTTAAAAGAAAAAAATATGAATTTCCCCTTGGGACATGGATTAACCAAGAATGGTGATCACAAAACAAAATAATTGGCGGTGTATCGTGACGGGTTTTAAAAGACGCCGGTCCTGATTGTCCTGATAATCTTATACGAAAGGTATCTTGTTATAGATCTAAAGGTGGAAGGAAGGAACACGTATCTACCTATTTTGCGATCGTTTTTAACTAATATGGTGACCGCAGCTCATCATACGTAAAAGTAGTTATACCACCTCTACCTCTTTCTTATTAACAGCTCAAGACTTGGGGATATTTGTATCTGATATAAACTGTTTGACTGCCTCCGTTCGCGATGACAAATTAATGTGGTCCTTAGAAAGGAATCATGGTTTTAAAGATTTGGGGAATGAGAAAATTGTTTTTGTAAATTTTATAAAATATGAAATTTGTTAATTTTTTAAAATTTATAATTAAAATATTTGTTTTTACATATACTACTATAATCAATACCATCTTGATAGAAAATGAAAATTTGTGTAAAGTGATCGCTGAACGGTAAATTAAAACTGGACATAATCGAAAAATACGAATTGAAAAAAATCTAGCAAAGGTTTTATAAAATTTTTACATCAAACTTTAATTTTTAGAAAATAACATTCTAAATATATTTTGACATCAATTTTCAATAGATAAAAAAATTTCAGAAATCCTTTAATACATGAATTTTATAGTAATTTTTAAAAACTGTGGGCTTTTGTGAAATCCTACAATTATAAACATCCTAACACTACCCATCTTGATTTCACAATAAATTGAAGAATTTTGAAACATAAGTGAGCATGAAAATCAACTTAATAAATAAGTAAATAAAGATACTCGATTCAATAAATAATTATTATTGAAATCAGTCTGAAAACTTACTTAACAGTAGAAGCAAGTAAATTGTTTCCATTGATCCAAAACACAGACACCTGGCGCTCAAGATTATTTTAATAATCTGCACAAAATTAACATTGCATTAAGGTTCGACATCCAATCACATCGCATGGTCCAGGAGAAACCAACCAATCACACGGAAAATAAACTTTAGCATGAGTCACGTGTGGAATATCGTTTGAAAAAGTTATCTTCCCTTCAAATTTAAAAAACCTGAAGTTTAGTGGGTGAATAATGGAATTAAAAAAAAAAGAATAAAAGGACATAATTTTTTTTATCTCACTTGTTGCAATGAGTCAGAGAACTTGAAATTTTCTTTTTTTGTGGGACATGGAGGTAGACGCTCAACAATAAAAAGGGGGAAAAGGGGGAAGAGGCTCAAAGTAGGTTTCGCCCTTCAACTACTTTTGCTCTTTTTTTTAAATAATAGTGTCTGTACTTTCTCCATTTTCTCTCTGCTGATGGTTTTCATGTAACTGTAACTTACCAGCATTTTGGTTCCCAATTTGTCCAGCCGTAAGTTGGCATGAATCTTTTGGTTGCTATGGGTTCGACGGTCTTTCACCGGAATATTATTTCGGACAGTTTGATGTATTACGGGCAAGAATAACTGGACCGTAACCAAAATATAAGTGTCGTGTTCACTAGTTCACTTCACACCAATATTGTACTGGATTTTCCAAGGTTTCCGTTTCAATGTTATGTCAATTATGCTTGGAGATCGTTTAAATATTACGTATATAAGCACCTAAGGGGGGAGGGGGTTTGCTCTTTGCTTATTTTTCCTGACAAGGGGGGTATGAGTGATATTTACGTAAGATGTTGTAAACACTGCATTTGTGAAAATCTCTTGTATCTTGCATGAATAATTTCAAAATTCAAACAACAAAAATTATTGTTGAATTTCTATGTTACGCAAAAAACGAGCAAAGGGGGGTCGGGCAATCTTCCTACGTAATTATGAGGGGGGGGGGTCGTGGTTTGTTTATTTCTGCTGACAAGGGGGAGGGGGTCATAAAGGACCAAACACATGCTTACGTAATATTTGAACGGCCCCTTATCGTGAAAACGGTTACATGAAAAAAAAAACGGTCAATTTAAACACGGGTCAGTAAATTCTGGTCAATAAAACATAAATTTATAACATGGGTAAAACTACAAATATATATATATGTATTTTTTTTACCGGTTTTTACATTGACCGGAATTTTTTCACGACACCGTGAAAACAATAGCATTCAAAGATTTTAATTTTCACTAAAATGTTTTTAAAAATAATATTAAAAACAGTGAAAACATTTTTTAAAATAGTGTTATTATTTCTGATGGAGAAAAAACTATTAAAGTCCTATACAACATGTTACAAAGAAGTGAACAACAACATAACCTCCGAAATAAATCTATTACTTGATTGGATATTCATCTTATATGCACAGAAAATTTCTTTTCCATGATGTCCAATTTCGCTTTATTGCTCAGATGGAAAAACCTTTCATCATGCGGAAAAACTTTCTATTGGTGTAAAAACCCCTTTCAATCCAAAAAGCCTTTTAAAACGCCCATCACAAACCCCCCATTCCATGATTTGTCACTGTGTGTAAACAAACTCAAAAAGTTCATCATCACAGCAAAAAAAAGCCCCCTATATCCAAACCCTATTCTATTCACAACCCCCAAATTTTATCGAGAATCGAACCCCCTCATTTTTAAAACCCTTTGATAAAAAGAGCTGAAAACCCCATACGTACCCAGCGCGAAGCCCTTGACAACGAACAATAAACAATAAATATTGCGGAAACGTCGCTATGGGAACGGGATTTGAAGAGAAAAAAATGATAAAATAAAAAAAGGGAAGGGAACCGTATGGTTTGTTGGTAGGCCCTATAACCTTGGCACGTATATAGGGCTTTGTCGGCGCTGCTTTTAGTAGGTGCTTACGTATCCATAAAAGCCGACCTAAATCGGGGTCAGAAAGCCAAACAGAATTTTGTTTTCGTGCGCTTGAGGACATAAAGGGTGTGGGGGAAGAGGTGAACATCCTTTACTTTACGAAGAGAAATATTCTTGGGCTTGGGGAATACCTAAGATTTACGGTGTTTTTGCATGTCTGAAATTTGGTTAAGGCCTTTATTGGGTTAACCTCCTTTAAGATAAAAGGACAAGAGTTTCGGAGGTCAGTGGTTTTGTGAGTTTGCCAATTTTTGAGATTGTCGCGTTTTAATGAGAGAGATAAAAGAGTTTCGTGCTCTGTCACAAAAAGAAGACAAAAGAGTCGCAAAAAATTATGAAATCTTTTTATGTTCTCTTTAACTGCTATATTCAAGTCATAATTCCACCCAGAATTTTAACTTATTATAATAAAATTCGAGATTGGAATCTAAGTCTCTTTATTAGACTAATGCAGTGATTTAAAAAAATTGCTTTGCAAAGTATTTCAAATTGCAATTCCTTCTCGTAATCCAGAACAACGTACCATTTATGCATAGTTTTTAAAATTACTAAAATTTCAAATTTTCATTTTTCATAGGGGAAAACGGGATTATTTAATATACACGGGGAACATTGATACATCAGCTTTAGTATCAAAAGCGTTATCGAGGTTATTTAGGTCGCATTTTTACTTAAAAGGTGCCTTAACATTAACAAGCATAAACATTACATATGAAATCATCAAACTATGCAATAACTCAATAAATTTTAATGAAAGAAACAGTTAATTTTTTCATATTTTTCGGCCCTTTTTCGACTCCGTTTTACCCATTAAATAGCATTGTGTATTGTTGAAATGCAGAAATTGTAGGGTCTAATAAATTATCATCTGAAAGATTTTTAATTTGTAACGAAATTTGAGACAAAAAAGTGCTTATTTTGTACTTAAAAATTATATTATAACAGTTATCAGAAACCTGAAATAAATTCAAATACATATAATTACTTTTGAAACATTATTTTCTTTTATTTAAGAGTTAATATGTTCAAAAATAAATATCTTTCATTGTGACTAGACTTTAGGATTCACTAGATTTTTATTACATTTTTTATTATCAATCTGTTTTTACTTTTTAGAAGTAGCTTTTAAACTTTTAAAGAAGTTGTCTATCAGAACAAAAATCACCCCTTATTTTCAATGTGATTTTACATGTCTTAATAAAAAATAATCGAGCTAGGAAGAAAATTAAAATAAATAAAGAAAATTTTTTTTCTTTCAGAGAAAAGTGATCCTTTTATTTTCTCTTTTTTTGTGGGCTCATTTAATTTTTAATAGTATTTTAATAATCATTTGATTATTTAATGAAATATAGAAAATATCGCAAGGAATTAAATTTCCAATGATATGTTTTTTTCACTGATTTAATAAATTTATTAACTTTATTTTTATGATATAGTATAGAAGTAGCAGGAAAAGTTCTTCAAGGTCAATTCAACTGTTTATTTTGAAATCGGTCAAACACCAAATTAAATGTGTTGAAAAAATCGAGAGAAAAAAACGGTTTACTACTCACGAAATTTTTTAAGAAGATTTTTAAAAATTTGTTTCTTAAACCAGACTTCATTTGAATATTTTAGACCTAAGAACAATTTTTTACTTATATTATGTATCTCTTCATAGCAAAAAAAATAAGTAAAATAAAAGCAAAATTTTGTATTGACTGGTTTCTACAATAAGTAACCTATTTTTATAGCTTTAGTATTGATTTTTTAAAAGATTTTGTAATAGAAATAAGTAGTATAAAAGCTCACAACGTTCATTTTAATTCTTTAAATTTTCATAGCATTTTTAGTGTTCATTTAAAGCGAATAATACTAAAATTTACTGAAAAACGACTTTAGTATTGTCTTAAAAATTTGCAAAGAACCCCCTAATGATTCTGTTTTACATTTACCTCTTTGAAAGTAACATTTAACTAGCAGGAAAAACGCTATTATGAAAATATTTTAATCGGAGGAAGAGAGAATAGATGAAATCTGGGTCAAGAAGGGGTCAGTCATGCTGCCATCTATGTTACACTTTTAGAGAATGAACCTTAAAATATTTTACCTTAGGCTTAGACCCAGATGAAAAAGTGTTCTGAATTTCAAAAATATTAAATTTATTTCGGTAGATGGCCTTTTTCCATCCTACGTTGACTGGACTATTCGCAAATATTTAGAGGGAAGGATGGACGGTACCCGATCGGAGATAGTGGATTGGCGTGGACTAGCAGGCAAAACCAACTATGAAAGCTCGTCGACATCGATGGTATTCTCTTTCAACTCGCCAAGAATAGAAATAGGAAGGGGAAAGCGCTTTCAAAGGAAGGGTAGCGTGTGGAAACCAGAATCGCGCTGAACCTCAACTCATAATCACAACTCTAAGAATCTGACTTTAAAAATACATATGATTAATAATTTTCCTCCCTATCTAAGTGCCGAAATAGCTCAGTTGGGAGAGCGTTAGACTGAAGATCTAAAGGTCCCTGGTTCGATCCCGGGTTTCGGCAAGCCATTCTTTTTTGGTTTAAATTCCAAAAGGTTATTTTTATATTTAAGCGGTTTAAAGTTGAAAATATTTCACTGAGGATAGATTTTAGGGCTATTGTTTTTGGATGAGGATGTTTATTCAATTTTTTTTATCCGTACGATCTAAAAATCTACCTTCAATCTCGGTATATCAAAGAAATAATGGGTAATCATTCTAAAATAAAATTATAAATATTCATTAAAAATAAAATTTAAATATTTAATTATATTCTAAAGTATATATACTTTTTTCTATAGAATATATTTTCCTGTAGTTAGTTTTATATGTGAGTTCACAAATTTGTTATAACAGACAGATTATTTCCTTAGAAAACTGTATACATAAAACACAGGTCTGCGAAATTTAACTTTTTGAAAAATAAAAAGAAGTTATAGGTGATTTTTTTATGTTATTTGACTTATATGGTAAGCTGATAAACATGTGATAAACAAAAGTAAGCTGATTTCGAAAATGACCTCTATTTTTCTCCATCATGTCAGGATTTTTTGTATTATCGATTTCGATATTTTTGCTTAAATCCTAAAAAGGAATTCTCAAAATAATAAAAATAAAAAAAAATTGAATTTTTTAAAAATAATTTGACGTGATAGAAACTTTTCATGATTTTTCTCCTGAACTACAGCTGCCATCTATTGCCTCTTTAAAAGAGTTCTAGTTCTAACGATTACACATTTGAAAGCCAGAGTAGTGGTGTCATCTATTAAACAGTACGAAACTATTTCTCGAGTCTTAGGCTAATGTAACTCGGATTACATTACAAAGTTCCAATTACATTAATTATTTTTTGAAATTAAAAGACACATGTTGTTTTCTAATAAATGTAATTATTAGACTCCTACACCATTAAAAAAAGGAATTTCTTCTGGAATATAATAAAGGAACTCCGTCCTTGCATCATGCAGCGATTTGCGCACAAGGTGGAAGACAGAGGGTTTGAGTTTAAGAGGCAACTAGATAGGCTGTGGGAATTGGGGAATTCATAATCATAGGACCAGCCTTGTTGGGCTATGAGCCTGTAGCTGGTCGTCAGTCTTGTATTTGTAATTGTATTAGAGAAATAATAAAAAGAATTATTAAAATGCAATTTTAAGTAAAAAAATAAAATAATGACATACTTTTTAAAACCTTTTATTTTTAGATATATAAATAGTTGAATCGATGCATCCTTTATCCTTTTTGTACTGATTATTGGTATCAGTGCAATGCATCATCAGTACAATGTACAGACAAATGCATCATTCCTTAACAGAAAGGTACACTCCGTCGTTGCACATGCAGGTACTTCCGACACAGTATCCCCCACTCCGTCCTTGCATCATGCAGCGATTTGCGCACAAGGTGGAAGACAGAGGGCAGTTGCTTCCATAAATTTGTCCATTGATTACAACTGTAAAATATAAAAAAATGGATCATAAGATTACTATTTGAAAGATATGGGTCTTAAGAAAAATACCAATGTTAAGGGCGAATGGTCTTGAGAGAGCAATGCCCCTAACCTTTTCAAAAAGAAATTCCTTTTTTTAATGGTGTAGGAGTACTGTCGTACCGCGAGGAGAAGAGCTTTGAACAGGGTTGCCGTGAGTAGACGAGTTTAAAAGAAGAGGGAAGCTGGTATGAATTGAACGGCAGTATTTGGCTTTTTAAGCGTACATTTGGCGAATGAGAAAACGCGTTTCGCGAATGAAAATAAGATAATCATATTTTATTAAACTGCATTGAAATATAGATTATCTTTGAAATTTCTCGTAATCGAAAATACCTTTAGGCTTGAAACATTTTTGTACTTTTAGTATGCTTTAATATTGCTATTTTGAGTGAATTAGTTATATTTAGTTTTATATAAAATAGCTCATATCACTTAAATTAATAATTTCATAATTTAATCACCATACTCGAAATTTAAATGAAGCTTTAGAAACTTGTAAAGAGACAAAATATAGAAATATTTATTAATTTTTTAAAAATATTTTATAACATTTAAATACAATCTAATGCAATTCATTGTCACTAGAACTGCAGTCACTGTCAGTGTTTGACAAAGATTCGAATCGCTCTCCGACAAATTAATCACTAATTCGTCTATTATATCTTCGATCAACCCATCTTTTTCCAATAATCGCTTCTTATATTTTGTACAGTCGGGCGAATAAAAAAAAAAGTTACAGAGACGATTGTGAACGATCGGATGGGGTTAAAAAGATGAAAGATAATTTAAACGCTAATTTTCATGAATTAACATCTACTTTAAAAGAAGGTATGATCAGATCCAATAAAATTAAAGGTAACTACTTGATAGGATAAATGATAAGCGACTTGAGAGTTCAAAAAGAAGGATTAATGAACATGGTAAAAATTATAAAATATCCAAAATAAAATCAGATAAATTGATGTAAATCGCATAACATTATATCAAATTAAAATAGATCAGATTCGGTGAAACATTTAAGATCAGTTGAAAAAGATCAGATCAGTTAAAATAGATCAGATCAGTTGAAAAAGGTCAGATTAGAAATATTTAATCAAATCAGATGTAATGCGAAAGGAAATTCCAAAATTCGTTACTCTAGAATCGAAAGAAGTACACAGCTGAAAGATACCCACTCAGATTTGGCTCGGAACATTTATTTTAGCGCCAAGTGAATTACCACCACCCCCAAAATTCAGTGGAATAATCCGTTTCTATACCAACCGCAGCATCATCGTATGACGTCAAAAGCTCTTCTCCTCGCGGTACGACAGTAGGTAGGCCAGTGGTTCCCATTCCCAATCGATGGTCCGCGGACCTCTGTGGGTTCGTTGAATTTTTTATCTTTTACAGTTTAACTTTGATTTAAATGCTACATATACAAAATAAAGCCAGTCGATAACACAACTATCTTCCGGGAAGGGAATTTAAATTGCAAACTGTAAAAACAGGCAAAACTTCATTGCACTTTCCAAAAAACAACGAAAACTCTACCTTTTTTCAACAACTGCTTACGCCATGCGCCCAAATACCAATTAGTACAGTCAAATTAGGCGAAAAAAGGGCCGGAGGTAAACATTTAGAAAAACAAGCAGAGACCCCCTGGGATGTATTAAGGGGGGTCTGAGGATGCCTCACCTGAAAATCCCAAAAAATCCGGTGACGGGTTTTCCGCCATTTTGAAAAATAAGTCGGCCATATTGGATTTTTCCATAGTTCATAAAAACAGCTATAACAGGCGAACTAATTGGTTTAAAATGTTCGTTCTTGTTTTAAAATGCGTAATTCAGTGCGTTCTTTAAGTTTCATGCATCAACTATTGCTTCTAAACCATAGATTTTTTTAAAATTAAGCTAAAATAGCAATTTTTTTGTAATTTTTTCGGTTGTAGTGTTTTCGTTTAATACTGTGCCGTAACTATTATAAATATCAAGACCGAAACAACTGGAACTTGTTAAGGAGGGTCTTAGGCTATACCATACCAAATTTCTAAGAAATCCCTCCATTAGTTTTCCGCCATTTTGAAAAAAACGGCAGCCATACTGAATTTTCGATATTTCTTAAAAACTGCTATAACAAGCGAACTTATTGGAATAAAATGCTTAATTTTTTTTTAAAATGCGTGTCTAAGTGTACCTTTTTGAAATATTATGCATTGAGTTAATATTCTTGAAGATTTAATTTTAAAAACTAGGAAAAACAGTAATTTTTTGGTCTTTTTCTGTTGTAGTATTTTTATTCTTATTATTGAAGAAGGTATTTAAAAAAACTGGGTATGATGCTTTGGGATTTGTTTAGGAAGGTCTAAGGATGCCCAATGTAAAAATTTTAAAAAATCCCTCCACTGGTTTTCCGCCATTTTGAAAAAGAAGTCAGCCATATTGGATTTTCCAAAACGACAACTACAGACGAACTAATATAGATAGAAGGTTGATTTTTTTGAAGCACGTGTTTATATGTGGACTTTTTTATAAATATCATAAACATATTTAGGTTTAAAAAATTTAAATAATTGAAAAAATTTAAATTTTAAAATAATCGAATTTTAATGAATTGATCCATAATTTTGATTTTCCCTTTTTTTTGAAGAAAGGTTCTTAAAAAATTAAGATAGATATTAAAATAAACAGTCAAAATAGTTCAGAATTCGATAAAAGAGGTTTGAAAAAGCCTTGTACGTATAAAAATTTAGAAATCCCTTTTCATGTTTTTCCTAATTTCCTGTAATACGACCCCATTTGAAAATCGCGTTTGACCTTCATGTTTCGTTGAACTTTACTGAGACCATAGAGGGGTTTAGAACATGTTTAAAATGTTCTACAAAATTTCCTCGAACTGCTTGGTGGGGTATCCAATCCCCAATAATCGTACGTATGTCATTGATGGGGGACACCTACTACACAAAGTTGTAAGGCAACGTCCAGCAACTTATACGGTATATGTGAGCAATTCGTTTCCTATGTTTTACAACATTATTGTTTTACAACATTATTGAAAGTGATATGTGGTATTTGACGGCTATGATGGAGGTCCTGGTATAAAAGACGTGGAGCACCTACGAAGAGGGTGATTAAAAAAATCTATTGATGTTAATGTTGGAGAATGCAATGATGTTTTTGCATCTCAACATGATTTTCTTTCTAATGAGAAGAACAAATTCTCATTTATTAGGCTCTTAAAAGTTTATCTGAAATCTGCCGGATGTGATGTTAATCAAGCAGTCGGTGATGCTGAGCTGACACTTTGATTGTTTCTCAAGCTATTAAAATAGCAGATTCCTGCCCATCTGTAATTGTTGGAGAATATTCAGATCTTTTTGCATTAGGGATTGCGCCCATGTAATAAAAGAATGTTACATACTAATGCTTGGTAAAAAAGGCAAATATGATCGAGTATATAGCATTCAAGAACTTCAGAAGAGTCTAGGAAAGTACATGTTGGTACTGCACGCCTTTACTGGATGCGGTTCTACATCTGCACCATTTAGAAAAGGGAAGAAAGCTTTTATTTGCTCTCTTCAGACCAGCCTCTTCGTGGCCAGATGGATGTTTTCAATCAGGGGCGCCGGGTTTTCAAAATCAGTGGGGTTGCTCAAATGACTGTTTGAACCAGCATTTTTAATACATATTTATATACCCTGATGAAGTTCACAAGAATTAAAGCCCGTTCAATTCAAATTTTTATCTAGATTAGAGCTTATGAAAATCTATGATAAATTCAATCATGAGTGGTATTTCCTTTTTCTATATAATCAGGGGGGGAACACATTTTAATCGGTACTTTTTATAGATTTTTCCAATTGAAGTAATTTTTGTAACTATTATCAGCCACGCAGTAGTTTTAAAATTTTTAAACACATCAAAACTTGGATTAAAATTTCTGAAAATATTGTTTTCCTTAGACTAAAAGGAATAACAAAATTTTATCAGAGTTTTTTAATAGAAACTGGTGTGCTAAACAGGAAATATTTACTGTACATTTTAACATTTTCGACTTCATTTTATTGATAAAATTTATTTCCCACTTCACTATTTCCTTGTTCATTTGTTTAAAAATCTTTAAATACATAAGTTTATGAAATTTCATGCTGTTGAGAATAAACTTTCGATTACTGTAAAGAAAGTTACTAGCTAGTGGTGAACCTAAAAAGTGATATCTAAAACCTTAAAAAATTCACTGCAGAAAACCCATAAATTACAAGAAACAGGCTTTAAATTTATGCTATAAGAACTAATTTTTAATAAATTATTAAAAAGGCAAAAGAGGAATAAAATATCAATAATGAAGTAAACCTTATAAATATCAAAGTAATCCATATATCCCGACATCTTATAACATTGGCCTAGGACAGTGGTTCCCAAACTATTTTGCTCGTGCCCCCCCCCCCCAATGAGTTGCCAATGATCGCGGAACCCTGAATATTTTAAAATCAACGACTTTCAAAATTTAATATCTGATATTAAATGAAACAAGTTAACTTAATGTTAAAAGAGTTGTTAGTAAGCGAGTTCCAAAAACCATCAGGGGGGTCTGGGGGTCCTCCCCCAGAAAATTTTTGGAAATTTGATTATAAAAAGAGGGTTTTAACTTGTTTTGGTACACCTAATCCGAATTTTGGACATACATTTTTAAGAATTTAATACATATTTTTAGTAGGATTTGCATTTTGATGAACTAATATAAAAAAAACACTATTTTTATTTTCTTTAAGGAAATAAAATTTGTCTCGCGGAACCCCTAAATTTTTTCGTGGAACCCCACTTGGGGAACCACTGGCCTAGGATATTCATGCAGTAACAGGAGTTCAAAAAGATAAAATTGACATTTAAGTTATATTTCTTCTCAGTTCACAGAACAAAAGTGAGAAATAGAAAGACTGACAAATAAAATTCAAAATTATTAAGAATACTAGTCATTAAGGCATAATCGATGAAAAATGAATTCGAATGGAGTCAAACATTCCATGGATAAACAAAAGAGTTAAAATCACTTTTTTATTTTAAAGAAATTTTATTTTGGCCGGGTTTATTGAAAAGAATAAAGAAATACAAATTAACTTTAATTTTAAATTAAAGTTAAAAATACGATAAATGGAGATGGATTTCGCAAATTTAATGGGCTATTTCGTCTATAAGGGGTAGATTTGTTTTCTTCGCTTTCCACTCGCGTATAGAGAAAAGCTTGGATAGTTTAGAGCACACTAACATCAATTTTTCATTTTTTGGACTTCTCCCTTTTCCAAACTGTCGATTCAAAAGTATCTATTTCCCAATTCGAGGATGCGTCTTGAATTGGGAACCAATAATAGATTAGAAAAAGTGAGGACATCTTCAAAAGGTTTCATAGAATTCAAAAGCATACTTATGGATAAAAATAATTTCAAACAAATAGCGTTATTTTATTAACTTTAAGACCAAAATAGGTAGTTTTTAAAATCCCCTGTCACAAAGATATTTAACATCAAAAGTAATTATTATCTAATTAATAAAAAGGATAATCAATGCTCCCCTCACTTTTTTCGAGTAATTATAAAAGCGTTCTTACCTATGAAAAATCAAAAATCCAGAGAGCGATGTAGGTGAAAAACGTTAAGAGACAGATACGATCACAACCAAAGTCAAAGTACAACTGCAAATGACCTCTTCTTGTTCTAGTACAAATGTCACCCCCTATATGACTCTTTTTTCTGGTCACATGCAGGCCCACTGAGAGGGGGGGGCAGCCGGGGACAATCCCCGGGGCCCGAGATTTGAAGGGGCCCGCCGTGACGCCGACTCACCAATGCTGGACGACACTTGTTGGGTAATTACTGTAACTCGACACCCTGCGACTGCGAATCCTTCCTTTCCCATACGATTCCGGTGGTCCTTCATCACCTCTGGGGGGTGGGGATCTCGGTCGGAGAAAGGGGTCTGGAGCGATTCTAGGAAATTGTGTATCTGATATCGGAACCTATGGTCGTTTGCCTTGTTTTCGTGCATTTTCTTCGAAATTGCGCACACCATGGGGATGGGGATGGTCATATGAAGGTGAAGGGAGCAAAAGGGAAAAGGCAGTGACATTGACGTCGCAGAGCAGTGCTGTTGAATTTTGTCGTTGTCTTCGTTGGTTTGTGATTTTTACTTAAAGTTACGTTTCGCTTTCTATTTATTTTCAAAAACCTTTTGCTGTACTTAAGTCCAAGATTTTCACCTCATGAAGTAAGAATGTGTTTTACTTTATGCGAGGCTCTCCCTCTTAAATTTGTGTTTTTTAAGGCCACTACAGACGATCAACTTGGTTGTCAACCTCGGATGGAAGAAGCGATGTTTTGGTCGTCTGTAGCGATGTCGCGGGTGAAACTTATGTGGGTGATGTGGTAGAAAACTTGGTGGGTGGAGCATGATCCAGAACATTCTTATAGTTAAAATAAAAAATAAGATTTAAAATGAAGAAATGAGGGACATTGTTTTAGTACTCAAGAAAAATAAACAAAATATAATTTTATCATTTCAAGCGCAAAAAATATAATCTATTTTATTAGTTTTGTTTACAATTTTTGGTTGTCAACATTGTTTTCCGTCTGTAGGAAAACACCAACCTAAGTTGACGACCAGTTTGATTGTCTCAGTAGTGGCCTTCATATAGTACTTCTAATACAGTGTGTACGTACGCCCCAGGTAGCGCGCTATATCAATTTATATCCCCACGATATCAACCGATATCTTTATGTCATCGGTTGATATAAAATGATACAACTTTTGTGGGAAAATACAATGATGATGTCTCTCTGGATTTGGTAGAGGAAGTTAAACATTTAAAAGCTATTAGCAAGACAAACATTTCCAAAACGCCACTAAAACCAATAGATCTTCTGAATAAACTTTCCGAGATGAAAATATTAAATTTGTTCCCTAATTTGTGCATTGCTTTACGAATTTTTTGCACATTGCCAGTCTCTGTAGCGGAGGCTGAACGTTCTTTTAGCCTTTTAGCCCGGATTAAAAACTGCCTCCGATCAACTATGGGCCAACAAAGACTTTCAGATTTGGGTGTCTTGGGAATAGAATCAGAAATAGCAAGAAAATTAAATTATGATTCAGTGATCCTAACATTCGCTGAAAAAAAAGCAAGAAAAGCTTTTATAAATGTCCTAGAAAGGGTATGAGTTGATGTAATTTGGAAGGTTAATATGTTTTCAAAGCATTTTAAAAACTTTTAATTTGATCCCATTGCAAATGCAGCATGCCTCCTCTATTTCCCACCCTTATTATATCTATGTTCTTATACTTAATCGTAATCTTTTTAATTTTCGTTGAAATAAAATGATGGAACTATGTTAAATTTAAGATGATCAAGTTTAATACTTACAAATAAAATATACCTCATATAGTAATGTTTATATAAATTTATAATCCTTCCTTTAATCCAAATTACTTCCTCTTACCCTTCTTCAATATTTTTTTACATAAAGTATGGAAATGTTTAAAAAAACAAGGAAAAGTATTTTTTATACTATTGATGTGTGATATGTTCATATTTTTCTTTCATTTGTATAAATAATATCTAGGATAAATGTTTACTGTAATCAAGATATATTTAGATTAAATAATTGTTTTATTTAACTGCTTGTTTCTTTTTTAACATTACCTAATTTCTGAACATTTTTTTTTATATAAACTAATTTTCTAAATAATGGAACGAATCAGGATCCTTCGTAATACAGTAAAGAAATTACAAAGTAAAACATTTTACAAGGGAAAAGTAATTAGGGGTATGGAATTGGGGAGGGGGCCCGATGTCAGTATTGTCCCCGGGGCCCGGCCTGGCTCTCGGCGGCCCTGGTCACATGTCCCATAATTTTAAAGATAATCCGAAGAGAAGGCATAGCGTCACCCGGCCCCGGCGGTATTCTTTCATCACTATAACCTCCTAAACCTGTCAAAAACTGAGGGTTCTCGAAAAAGCCGGGAGGTCCCTTTCTGTGGCGGGAACTTTTTGTGTTTTCTCTGCCTCTCGTGTTTTGAGTGATATAAACAATAACTCTGTTCGAGACGAGGGAGGAAGCTTCGAACTTGCGATAGGTCGAGTCACCAATTTCTGCCTTTTCAAGTTTTTGTTTTTACTCGTGGGGTCCTGGTTTTGGATTTAGCTCATTTCTAAAATTTTTAGAAATAGGTTTTTCATGGGGTTGCTGCGCACCCCCACAAAAAACATGGGGGTTGCTCGAGCACCCCAGCACCCCCGGAGTCGGCGCCCCTGTTTTCAATAATGCTTCATTTTCATCGGACTCGATTTCGGAAGACGGAGAAAAGTTCTTTTTGGCCATGTACGGTGCCGAAAGGGACGTTAAATCTAAACAAAGCAAGACATCACCTATACTTATCCACTGTTGGAAAACAAAAAGTGAGCAGTACTTTCAATTTGGCTGTGCTTCCACCTACTTCAGATGCTGCACGTCAGCATTCTTTACGCGTGTATCTTCAGGTCCAGCAGTGGAGGTTCAATGGTCTATTGCCAACGGAATGGGGGTGGAATCTATCTGATGGTAATTTTTTTCCAATTCCGCCGTCAAGAAATGTTGTTCCAGATGGACTGTTAAAACTAGTTATATGCAACTGTAAAAATTCTTGTGAAAGATTTTGTGACTGTAGAAGAAGTGGACTTGAGTGCTCTTATTCTATGTGTGGACACTGGACAATGTGCTGGTTCAGGACGCAATGACAGTTCCCAAATATTTGATGAAACTGAATGTGATGCAGATACAGCTGATGAATCAGAAGCAAGTTCAACTGATTTAGATGAAGTCAATTAACTCCTTGTTCAAAGTAAATGATTCTAGAGAAATTCTAACTTATCAAGTAGAAAAGGACGAACGATGCATAAGAATTTCATTCCTTTTTTCATCAATGTAACTTTAACTTTGCCATTAATTTTTTAAGTTTATTTCATACAATAAAAGGACATTAAATATTATCTTGTGTGGTGATTTCATAACCAAACTTGAAAAGGTTAACTTTTTTTACTTTTTATTAACAGATTAACATAAGACTTATATTATATTAATTACCTCATTATTATTAGTAAGACTTAAGTTTATTAAAAAAAATTCTGTATAAGGTATTTCAAAATACTAATCATTCAATATAAGTAGTTTATCAAGCACTTTTATGCACATTGTTGAAAACATTTGGGTATTATTTCTTTTTCAAACTAGGGGGAAATACGAAAAGGGATATCTAAATTTTTATACAGGGCTTTTTCAAACCTCTTTTGTCGAATTCTGAACTATTTTGACTACTTATTTTAATATCTATCTTAATTTTTTAAGAACCTTTCTACAAAAAAAAGGGAAAATCAAAATTATGGATCAATTCATTAAAATTCAATTATTTTAAAATTTAAATTTTTTCAATTATTTAAATTTTTTAAACCTAAATATGTTTATGATATTTATAAAAAAGGCCACTTATAAACACGTGCTTCAAAAAAATCAACCTTCTATCTATATTAGTTCGTCTGTAATTGTCGTTTAGGAAAATCCAATATGGCTGACTTCTTTTTCAAAATGGCGGAAAACCAGTGGAGGGATTTTTTAAAATTTTTACATTGGGCATCCTTAGACCTTCCTAAACAAATCCCAAAGCATCATACCCAGTTGTTTTAAATACCTTCTTCAATAATAAGAATAAAAATACTACAACAGAAAAAGACCGAAAAATTACTGTTTTTCCTAGTTTTTAAAATTAAATCTTCAAGAATATTAACTCAATGCATAATATTTCAAAAAGGTACACTTAGACACGCATTTTAAAAAAAAATTAAGCATTTTATTCCAATAAGTTCGCTTGTTATAGCAGTTTTTAAGAAATATCGAAAATTCAGTATGGCTGCCGTTTTTTTCAAAATGGCGGAAAACTAATGGAGGGATTTCTTAGAAATTTGGTATGGTATAGCCTAAGACCCTCCTTAACAAGTTCCAGTTGTTTCGGTCTTGATATTTATAATAGTTACGGCACAGTATTAAACGAAAACACTACAACCGAAAAAATTACAAAAAAATTGCTATTTTAGCTTAATTTTAAAAAAATCTATGGTTTAGAAGCAATAGTTGATGCATGAAACTTAAAGAACGCACTGAATTACGCATTTTAAAACAAGAACGAACATTTTAAACCAATTAGTTCGCCTGTTATAGCTGTTTTTATGAACTATGGAAAAATCCAATATGGCCGACTTATTTTTCAAAATGGCGGAAAACCCGTCACCGGATTTTTTGGGATTTTCAGGTGAGGCATCCTCAGACCCCCCTTAATACATCCCAGAGGGTCTCTGCTTGTTTTTCTAAATGTTTACCTCAAACCCTAATTTGACTGTACTAAATATTTTAAGGGAGGAGGTCCAACCGTGAAATTAAAAAGAGATCCGCGAGTGTGGGAATCACTGGTTTAGGATATTTTTCAATGCAATAAGTAAGAAGGCTTTATTTTTTTACTTATTTATGTTAATTTCAGAAAAACATATTTTAAAAAAAATTCTTTAAAAGTTAATTTATCTACTGCACCTGCAGCTCTATTTCCCTAGAAGGTGATGGAAATATTTGTTCTTATCCCCCCATGGACCCATTCGCATTAAAGGAGTACCCGGGGAGAGAATGTCGAGGAGAAAGGATAGATAGTTGAGTTTCTATTTTTAATTTATAGGTTAACGTATAAAAAGGTGAAAAAGAATAAGTCTTCTTCCAAGTACTAGGATAAAGAAGTTTACTCAAATGAGCTACTCTTGAATAAATTTATGAAACGCTTATAGGGGTCTTTAATAAGGAGCTTTGGTAAATTCCCAATGAGAAGAATATTATAAAAGAAAGAGTAGGTATACAAATTTGTGAAAGATGAATAACTTAGATAGTGTAAGTTTTTAAAATATATTAGGAATATTTTATGTTTAATGAACTATTATTTTCAAGTCATCAGGGGAAAGCATTAAAATAAGAGACTTACGAATCATACAGGTGAAAATCATCGCCAAAGCGAGAAAAGTGGATAACTTCAGCATCTTGGATTTGCTTATCAATCCAAATATAAAAAACCTGCAAACAAAAACGAATATTTCTTAACTGTTAAAAAAAATCTATATTCCTTGTGTTCAGAGCTTCAGCAATTAGGTACCTCTATTAATAAAATTTTCTTTTATTTGATACTATTGAACAAATATGCTAGTACGTATAATAGCCTTTTAATCTTACTACAGGACAGGATTAATTTCTTTTCAATTGTATACCTCTAGAAGTTTTGTCTAAATAATTGTCAAAAAATATTACGCAAAAATAGGTGTACTTGAGATCTAGATCTACACTAGATTACAACGTTTCTTGTCAGTGACATTACGGTTTGCAGGGATGAGCTTTAATTAGAAGACACACGTACTAGCTACTTAATTGGCGAAAAAGACATAGCAGGCGGGAGTCCTCTGACTCGCCAATTAGGTAGTGAGACAGTTTGACTTCTAATCGAAGTACCTCCTTCCCTTACAACCCGTGATGTCACTAACATGAACGTTGTAATCTAGTATAGAAAATTTTAAGAGAAAAAAAAATACTACAAAAATAAGGTAAGCATCAAAACAATTTTTAGTGGTAGGTAATAAAGCTTGTATTTTATTTTAATTGAAATTAAAAAAAAGGTATCAAATATTTTTAAAACCTGTAACAGTCAAACAGATCATTTTAATAACATCTATAACACACTGGGGAAAACGCCTTTCTAAACACCTAATATGATATTAATACCATGCTACTAACAAAATCTTACTGACAATTTAAAATGCAATTGAAAAAAGACGTTTAGGTGAGATTCACCTTAAAATTTTGAAAAACATTTACACATTTGAACATTGAACATTGAACTGAACTACAACAGAGGAATTTAGAAGATGTGCCCCATCATCAAATTCATCATTGCGCTCTTGATACTGAACCGCACTCTCTCTGCATGCATATCCATAGGCATGTCGCTTTCAGTTATGGACAAAAACACTGAAAGAGGGAGGGTGCGAATTCAAACATTCACTTCACCACATACTGCATCTTTTTAAAACATGATAATCAAATAAAAATAAAACGAGGAGATCCCTTCTACCATTAAAAAAGGGAAATCCCACAACTCATCTTCTAGTTATCATTGCCTCTAAGTAACATGGATAAAAACAGCAAAAAGAGGGAATCTATACTCGGTTGCAATAACCTATACAGTAAAACCTCTCAATCAAACTTACCTTTCAGCAGAAGTTAGAGAACTCTTGTAAGGGCAACTCCTCAGAATGATGTGTCCTATACGCACAGCTTGTATTTATAAGCCAATCGACTCTGTATAAATGTAAACTCAAGTTTCTTGCGTATAAAAATATTCTCTAATTAGCTACGACTTGTTTTTAGTCGGAGGAAAAACACATGTATCGTAAACAACAATCACTAATAGAAACATCCAAAAAGCGGATCATCATTCTGTATATGCATCAACAGTTCATACATCAAGTTCGTTTGTAAGAATCTTCCAGCTCTTATGATATTGTTATGCTTCATTACGTGTGTGTCCTCGGTAGGGCTTGTGTTTTGTATGTTCCTTATTAATATCACAGATAGAAATGAATGCAATAATTTTTTTGTGGGGAATTTGTCATATTTCGATAGCAGAACGATTGTTAACGGTGACTTCTGAATTTTTGTCTGAAGACAGAAAACAATAAAAATATGCATATTTATGGCTTTTGCGTAGTTTTTCTGTGGATAAATTTTTAAATTTTATAAGCCGACAGTTTATCCGTCTTACGGTTGTATATTTTGCTTTATTTAATTTTTCTTACGCATAACAGATAACCCAGCCACACAGATCCATTAAACAAGTGACATCGTACTTTGTAAATGGCCCCTTATCTAGTTTAAAATCTTTTCTATTATCTGAGTACTTGTATGGATGTATTAAACCCTCCCTTTTTATTAATTTTATTAAAAATCTAATTTCATTCTGATAAAATTACCTGCTATGTATCCTGGATTTGTTGCTTACCTTTCAAGGTGTAAGCATTGAAATAACTAATTTTTTTTCACGGTAAATTTGAGTCATTAACCTGAAAGAGTGAATCGATTATTTCTAAATTGAATTATGAATTAACATGAACCCACACCCTTCAATAACTAATGCAAATTGAAAGATGACTACGGTGGCCCATTCAGGTTCGAAAGTATAAGAAGGTGTGGCTTTCTCCTCCCCAGTAAAAAATATGTTCGCTTGCAATAAAGAAAAACAAATTCTATATAATCAAAAGAAATATTTTAAAGTGCGTATTTTGGTGTTTATAAGTTTTGTTCATTAACCTGTAGAAAAAAATCTTGGGTAAGAAACAATGAGAGATTAAGGAGCAAAAATTGTAACAGCTGATTAGTTATGAGTTTTTCTTTCTTCTCTTACGCCACGAGTGAGAATAAAGGGTCCAAGTTGGCTAACCAAGGAGACTGCCATACCAATAGAGTGCAGGTGGTTAGGTTAAAAAATCAGTAGCCCATACAAGATTTACCAAGAATGAAATGCCTTCTAATAGAAAGTTTCTTCCAAAATCAGACTCTGGGAAATATGTGACTCAAAAGCTGTGAAATGTAGTTTCAAAACTGAAAATGCAGTATCTTTAAATAATCTGAAACAATTCTTCAATTGCAATGCAAAAAAAAGTTTCAAAATCTTGGTGCTCTTCTAGAAATCATACCTATGCTTAAAATATTTTCCACTATCTTCTAATTCTTAGATAAACGCAAAAATTCTTCATAATCGAATAAAAAAAGCAAACGTAATTTATTTGCTCATGATAAAATTAAAATGATCTTTTAGACGCTGGATCTAGTAAGTATCCCAGAAACATACAACACTGTTTCTGAGATACTTGGATCCCAGAAACAATGGTATCATGTTTATCATGTGCAAATAAATTATGTTTGCTTTCCTTCTTCGAGTATAATTTTGCACAGCCATTTTATCCGTCAATATAATAGTATATTCATGAATTCATCTCATATGTGTTCTTGGTTATCATTCCAATTGAAAATAAATTAGTTCTCATCTCATACAGAGCGATCTTATCTCTTTTCATTTAGAAAAAAAAAACATTCCTCTGAACACTATTTATTATTTTACACAATTTCAGTAACTGAAAGTAAAACTTCCTTTCTCTCACAAACCTCCTAACAACCACTCTACTTACAACAAAAGCCTGACATTTCAGGATCCCGTCATCAAAAACACCCCCTCATCATCATCATCATCATCCCCCTCCGACATCTGTGACGAGGATGACTCGTCCACGCGGATCTCGGACTTTTTATTTCGTCGAACAGTGTGTTCTTTCTGATAAAGGGAGACAATACTCACTTAGAAAGTCGTAGAGGGACGATCTTGCATTGGAATTTGAGATTTAATCGGCTCCGTCGTTAGGCGATAATCAAATTAAGCTTGATAGAATAGAAATTTTATATTTTGATTGCGAAATAGCCACCTTGACAATTTCTCTTAAAATTAAAAAACTTAAACTAATAAATTATCATTTAAGTATTCTATAAATGACTTGCCTAAATAATATTTTTGGTTTGGTTTAATAAGGCACCATTCGAAGATCTTTCATCTTTAGCATAATGGTATCTGGAATATAATTATAGTTTCAATTTAGGCCATAAAACTTAACATTCCTATTTTCTAAATTATTAATCAAGTCAGGTGACTTGATTTATACCTAATTAAAAAAGAGAAAGAGTGAAATGGAAGGAAAGGGAAAATGGAAAGAAAGATAAAAAGAGCGATAAAAAAAAAGTAGAAATACATGTGTTATAAGGAGAAACGAATAATAAATGCAAGAGAGAGGGGGGATATGAAAAAGAGAAGGATCGAAAAAAGAAAGAGAGAAAGATAGTGAGAAGGTAAAAGGAGACAGAGAATGTGTTCTATAGAGTGGTAAAAGAAAGAAAAAGGAAGTTCTTTCGTCACTTATTCTCTTTTTCTTCACTCTCTCCTCTCTAATTCTACCCGAGGTACCCTAAAGATGAAAGAATTTCTAACCATGACATGTTATGACACGAAATCAGCCTATTATGTTTTCAATTAAACTCAGCAAAATATGTCATTAATAGCTAATAACCTTCTTGGAACTTTATGCTTTCAAATATTTAAATAAATATTTCTTTTATATTCAAATAATTCTAAAAATATGACAAATAAATCCAACTAAGACATAATTAATTTTACAGCAATCGACTCTAATCCTTAAAAAAATGCTTCAACAAACGACAAACGAAATCATAAATTTACTTTTAGCACGTGGCAACAATCTCGAAATGAATGTCCGCTTTCGCAAACGAAAAAAAAAAGGAACACGGAATTTTCTGAGCCAATTGGTCTAAAATGGAAAATGTTCCGCCGGCCGCTGGAATTCGGGAGGCCTACAGAAAGGGTAAATTTGAGAAAGCATCTCACTGGACGTCGTAAATTAGAGGCTAGTTGTTTTATGGTTTTTTTATTGCTTTCCCCTTTCATATTTTATTGATAATTTGTATTTATAGTTCGGGGTAAACTACTTGGTCTTCTCCACGATATTCTTGCTATCATTAAAGGAAGGAACTTTTTGTTTTCTCAGAAGGGTCTCTGGTTGTAAAAAAAAAATCCTTTTATGAAATTTGATGTTTATAAAAGGAACTTCATATAAACTAGAAGAAACGCTACATATTTGATTTTTGTACAAAAAATATTGGTACCTAAGCTTATATTAAGTTTACTAAAAGTATTTATTTTAATAAATTAAATTAATTTTATGTTTAATCTAAAAAGTAGTAAAAAAATAAAATTTCTCCTGTTTGTTCCACATACTTTCATGTATATGTGTTACGGGCAAAGTGATAAACCGGGCAATATTAATAATGCCCGTAGTTTTGGCGGGCAATGTGATAAATTAAATGGCATTTATCACATTGCCCGTAACATTATACATGACTTTTATTTGAAATACCTTTTACCAGATATAAAATTTTAAAAAGCGGTTATAAAATTTTTAGAAATAATTTACTGTTATAAGTTTGCAAAAATTAAGTTGTATATTGTACTTTCTTATGGATCTATTTTTAAGAAAATAATAAAAAATATTTAGTAACATAATGAGTGTGAAGAAAATATCTCACTTTTATGGTTCGTTTATAAAAAATTATTAAATGAAAGAAAAATAGAGAAGAGAATTTATTAGTTAAATACCAAATAATACATAGTATATGTAACCTTGTTATCTCGAACTTTGATATCACAAGAACCTTTATGTCTTGAAAAAGTATTTCCCCCCTGAAATAAGCACTATACTTACTACTTTCTTTATACTAATAAATTACTATATAATTACTATACTTTCATATTAGCAGTATCTTATTTTCTTGAAAACTCGATAGCTCGAATTTATTTTTAGGACCCTTTGATTATGAATTTTGAGGTATTGAGGTTATACTGTTATGATGATTTGAAAATTACCATATGGAATCACTGTTTTGGGTAAAGACACTTAAATTCGCTTCGACACTTAATTCAGAAATGTTTCCTACCAAGGAAAATTACATTATTCTATTAAAAACTCAAAATAAACTAAAAAAAACTCAATTTTATGGTATTCAATATTAAATAATATAAACATAAAGTTCAATAATATAATTCAATATAAAGTAAAGAGCCAATTTCTAATAAAATCTTTATCTTTCTTGGGTTCAATCACGAATTAATTATGGCCTAACGATATAGGGTGGAGACTATCAGATAAATTTAAAAAAAATTAAGCTTCTAGAAAGATTTATAAAACTGATATCACCACAAGCACATTCCGTTAACATTTATACTAGCTTCAAACTATTGAATACCTTACCTATTCGCTTCCTCTTTTACTTTAAAACAAGTCTCTATCTCTACTTAAATTCAGATATTTGCACAAGGCGTAACATAATTAATTCCCGAAGACCTAATATAGTTTATAATGTACCTAATACTGAAAAAACTATTTTATGTAAAAATTTCTTTTATTTAGCTCCTAAGTTTTTTAATTTACTACCTTTAGAGATTCAAAATAGTTCATCCAAACATGTATTTAAAGAAATTAAAAGAGTTTTTGTTTTTTAAAGATATTGAAATTTTTCTCGTTTAAATTTTGTATTATTATTGTATATTATTAACTATTCTCATTTTTATGTACTACCACTAACCTTATGACATATTAAACCCGTAATTTAAGACACCCTGTTTGCCATTGCTGTTTATAGATTTATATTTATAATTATTTTCATGTATTGTTCACTTTTGTTTATAACCTCATCACGTTTTAGGTTGTTGTTTTTTTTTTGTTTCTTTTTGTGTACAAATTTGTAATTTTTTCTAATCATGTTTCGTTCACCTACATGGATCTTTGTGCGATCCCAAAAGTGATGAAGATATTTTTTTCTCGTTCTATTTGATTGTAAATAAATAAAATAAATAAATTTTATTGATTGCCCCATGTTATTCTTTAAGTTTATTACTTAAAAAATAACATCAGTTAAACGTGTACGAAATTTTCTAATTTCTATCCTACGAAAACCATGTCGGATTCCAAGTTCTCCAAACACGATAAGTGATAAAAAAAATCACACAACGGAAATACCTCTCTTGAAGATAATAACGTAACAGAACTCAGTGTATTCTTATCAGCCTTTGTGATAATTCAGAAGCTACTTTTTTCTGGATATACACCTCCTCCTCGTATCCTAAAACAAACAGTTGGGTCAACACCCTGTGGGAGAAATCATGACCCAGACACCGTTATCACTGCAGGAGAGTCACCGAAATAGATATTTGAGACTTGTGTTGAAAGATTTGTTTCGTGAATTTAGTTTTAAAAAAACGTATAACGTAACGTAAACGTTTAACGTAACGCTTTCACATTCTTTAAAAGGAATATACGGAAATAGTTTTCTTAGATTTTAATTACATTTTTCAAAATTATATTTTATATAATTACGCCGTGAAATTTCTATTTTTCTTAAGAATGAGGAGGAGTTTCACATTGACAATTGAACATAATTTATTGTGGTAGGCAAAACTGATACCTTATAGTATCAATAATACTTTTAATTGCCAAAGTGTATTCAAACTATGACTTAACAAATGTTTTGATATATTTATATAATGGCATTAAGAGGTTTTAAACATAAAAATATCAAATTTTCATGAAATTAATTTATCTCTATTGCTTATAACAATTCCTTTGTTTTTAAATAAGTTAATTGACAAAAACGTTATTGATATTAATGTGTCCGAAAACTATAAACGTTATTCGATTTACCAGTTTAGTTTGCTGAATATAGGGTAGATGGTGACACCACAACTAATGCTTATTAATTCCTAATAAGCTAACTAAAGTTCTTAAGCTAACTAAAAACTAACTAATCCTTATGAGCTAACTAAATTGGTATATCGCATACTGCAAGAATACACTATCTATAAACTAATATCTTTTATAAAATTACATATTTACAGTGTTGATTATGTTTTTATAACTTTATATTAGAATACTGAAATATTGTAAATTTATGAAATGCATCCCATAGTTTTAATAATACATATAAATAAATTTGGAAATCTCTACTCTTCCTTTATGAAACGACATGAAAGTGAAAGTCAATAATTAATTATCACTAAGAAAAAAAAATCTTAATGATTTCAAATTTAAAAAAGTATACATAAAGCTAAACGTATTCACCCCAAAAATGTACACTGGAAAATCATCAAAATTTTCCCAGTAATATTCAAAAGAAGTTTTCTTCAATAATTCAGCTAAAGAGATTATAGCTACTAATACGGAAAATGTTGACATAGCAAGCTACGTTTCATAAAAAGTCTTTGTTTAATTGTATTTGGTTTGTGATTTAAGTGAAAAAGTAAAATTAAAAGATCTTTCTATATGTGGTTTATGATTAAAACAAAGGAGTGAAAAATAAATAAACAATTTAATTGGAGACTAAGGTCTTGGTCTTAAGATTTACAGTGAAATAGATAATGTTTTTGTCATGACTTGGTATTTTTCCTCATTTTCAAGGTTCTCCTTTAGTACAATCGAGACTAAGCACCGGTTTTCAGTTTATGATTTTTCGGATTCATTTTCCTCAGTCTCTGCCTCATTCTCTTCCTAGTTATCTTTGCAAACTGAAAGGGCGTGCAGATTTCTAATAAAAGATAAAACGTTCGGGAAATTCGCAATTCTTTAATACTTGAGAGAAAATGGAAATGGTACAGAGACAAAAGAGATCCAAAAGACAAAAGAAAAGTGCTGCGAGAAAGAAATTCATAATTTTTAAATTCGTACTATTATTTTGTTTAAAACATTGCTTCGATCATGTTATTCAATGAACTATATTCATGCGAGCATCTTTGCATCCTCAACCTTACGAAGATGATTTTAATACCGTAAATATTCACAAACATCTCACTTGAACCAGCTATTCTTAAGTGCAGGTTGATAAAAGTTTGAAAAGTACAGAAAAACTGATTGAAAAAAAGCTTTTAGAAGTATAAAAGCTCTTTACTATCAAAAGACAACATATTTTAAAACTTAATAATTTCTATATCTTAATGAAATAATGTTTAAAATTTTAGAACATGAAAATTTACTTATTAAATTTTATTCATTCAAAATATGCATTAGAACTAAGTCCGATACAACATCGGTCTCAAACCTCTCTTTACGTATTTTGTTTATAAAGAATGGCTTATACTGCATTCTACATATTACTGATTTACTTTTGTCGTATACATTCTATCCTATATACTATTTACTTAACTATTAAGCTAGAAAAACAAACTTTTTAACTTATGGCATTTCCACAAAACATCGAATAAACAACTCTCGTGTTTCTCAGAACATTGGAAGGCGAAGTTAGGACGTAAGGCAAGCCTCACAATAAGCCTCATTGTCTGAGCAGCAAAGGCCACCGACAGGGGGTCAAACTGTCAGCCCTGTAATAAATGGGAATGAAACCGATACTAAGTTTCCTTGACTATTTACACGATCAGGAGTTGATTCAACTTTTTCCCACCTCTTGACTCCAATTCATTAATAATACAGAAATTCAGTGGTGTTATACTCTGCATTTCTCTTTCGAGGAACCATTATTTTCGTAACTACTGTTGGAGGATGTAAATGTGATGTATTGTACACAGGATTCGCAAGGTCAAGAGCTGCTCCTGGCATCTCTTATGAAACTTCGTAATTGATCAGGTGTAGCTTTGGGTTGAATTTGAAAAAAAAAAAAACTACTGCGTATTTGGAAATTATGGGTTGTGGAATTTTTATTCCTAGTTGTTGTTTGCACTTATTTGTAGAAAAAACTGTGAATATACTATGATATTTAAACCTGTTACATTTTTGAGTTATTCAAAAAGTCGAAAGTATTGAAAAAGGTAAGTAATCCGAACAGTTAAAAATGTCGTGGAGGAATATGTAAAAGAATACATAAGTGTCCAACTCGATTGTCGGTCAAATCTTTCATCTATAATAAATAGTATTATCCAAGCTATAATTTGTAAAATTGGCTTTCATGCTGAGCATCATAATGAGGTTTAAAATTAAATGAAACTTATAAATACAGTTAATTGGTGTTTTGGTTTTGAACTAATGGTATTTTGATGGATGAAAAGCTTTGGATCGTTGAGTTGGTGAAAGGAAAGGCGCATTAAAATGTTGTAAAAAATAAGATAGCATATATAAAAGGGAAAAACATAACCAAAATAAGGTTGAATGAATTAGAAACATTCCTTCATATGTAAAATAAAATTATTATTGGTACTTTAGGATTAGCCGGGTGCAAATCTTGCCAATCGGACTTTTTTTTTAGCGACGTTTTACAAATTACTCATAAAATTTTAACAAATATTAAAAGCAACACTGCTAGTGGAATTGTTTTAATGTTTTTTATTTAATTTCAATCATTTTTTGCGATTTGATATGAAGCTTGGAATTTGTACCCAGCTAATCCTAAATATCCTAAAATTCCCCATTACTTTAAGACTATGGAAATAGAAATACAATTTTTTTTTCTCTAATGTGGTGATAATAGTAGCAAAGATAGATGAAGAAGATCCTTTATGTTTTTACTTTAAAAATAATTACAATAAAAAATAAAATACCCAATATTTTCCAAAGTAATATTTTTTTTACCTTGGCAAAACTTTAAAGAAAAAGTTCATTTTGAAAGTTTAAGTCTATGATTAGTTTTTTATATACCTATTATGTTAAAGTTGATTAACCAAATAGTTATTTTTAAGGCAAAAATGTAAAACTCGTTTATAAATAGTTATGTTATGATTGAATAAATATCCTATTTTTACTACATAAATTTTAGTTATTTCGGTTTCAGCAACAGTAGTCCTTATTCTTGAAAGATTTAAAAAAAAAAAAGAGATTTTCATTGCCAAATTTTTTATTTAATTAAAGTTTTTAAGAAAATTTAATTTTATTGGTAAGATGGCTTTAATGAACTCTCTTAAATGACTTTAAACCTAAGCAGATTTCTCTTAATTTTATAATCATAATCATATTATCTTATATCGATATAAAATGTTATTAACATAAATGAAAGTATTCATGGAATGTTTAGAGCATTTTACTTAACAGTCAAATTGCATCTGATTATATATTATGTTTAGTAGAATTAGTAGAATCATTATGCAAATCAAATTCAGTTTAATTACAAAAGTAGTCGAATTTTTTACATTTAAAATAAATGCATCCAGGAAGCAGCAACTATAAGGATTTATTTTAAACAACCCTATCTAATAAAAGCCTGAAACATTATATAGTACCTCTTTAAATAAATTAAATACCTCCAGTGTATCAAAGCATTAGTGATTGTGATCGGTAGAGGTACCGTTAATGCAAATTGAGAAATACAAACCATGTAATGATGGATAGATGATATATTTTATCATCAAGTAAATTTATTAATATCAGACGAAGATCTTAACAAATGCCACTCTATATAAATTGTTGTCAATCAATGCATGCCAGGTTTTTTTAAAGCGCGCTCTTACCTGCCACCAAACAAGTCTTTAATCATTCTTATACAAAAGAAGTATCATAAGGTCAAGAGCATTTTTCTACTCTTATGCATCTGACAAGATGCTATCAGACTAAGATCTCAGATTAAGTTGCCTCTGAACTGAATAGATATGGAAGATTTTTAGAAGGAATTTCTTCTTTGTAAGGGTACTATTTATTATCATTGTAACTTATGAGAACTTTCTGTGGTGATCTCACTTTCTCCAACTTCACAGTATGATTTAATCTAAACATACTCATTATCGTGTTTGAAAAGTTAAAACTGAAATTTTTATCAAATTTTAATATCAAATATATCCATAAAAATGGATAAAATTTATAATTACTTATTAAAATGTTCCAGCAAAAAATGATGATGCAACTATATCGTAATAAATAAAATATAATGCAACGATATAGCAAAATAATTAGAGAAAAGGTATCTTTAATTTCTTTTCACCTTTTAATTCACCTTTTTATTCTGGGTATAAGGAATTTAAAAAAAAATATCTGTGTAAAGTATTATAGGAGGATCCTTCACACATATGCTTTACATTTTTTTTAAAAAAGCAATGTTTATTTCTAATTAGTAATATTTATCAATGATTATTTTTAACTAAATAATTATTAAACTTTTTATGAATTAATAAATATTTTTATTATTCCTTTTATAAAAACATTCAATTCTTCTCAAAAATATAATTTGCACAAAAGCTTAACTTTATACTAGAAGTTTGCTTTGCAATCTCTTTTGCCTTGCTCTCGTGATTAAGTGTAAAGATATTGTATTAATTTGTTGTAATCATTAAAAAATAAGACCAAAATGTCTACCTTCATTTGTTAGTTATGTGAGAAAGAAACATTATTATTAGTGTTTTCTTTCTAAATTAAATAAAGGTTTTAAAACGGGCTAGGAAACAAAGTAGTATTTTATATAGTATCTCGATTGCTAAAGGCAGGAAAAATAATATTCGAGGACTAATAAAAACACTCAAACTTTACCAAATTGAGAAATTACTTAATGCTACCTGAATGATCTAACTTCTTTATTGAGAACTTTAATTATTCAATGTTTTCCTCTAACATTAAAAGCACAAAAAAGTATTTAATGGGGATTTTATGTTAATACATTCAAATTTTATTGAAATTTTAACATTAAATTTAACAAAAATATCTACTTTACATCGTGCTTTTCGATTCTTATATGAATATTTATTTAGAAAATAAAATTTGCAAATTAAAACATATTAATTATTATCTGATTCGAAACTTAACTTCAATACCTGTTATTTCCCATTAAATAGCTCACACTGACTTTGTCTTTGTGCAATGCAGAATGCATAAACAAAGACAGCATTGTAAAGCAATCCTTGATTGTAATGTTTTTTTCCCCGACGAGCATCCTTCCGATACGAGAAGCAAAGATGCGAGATAAGAAGGAGCGCGGGAAAAAAAAGCGTCCGCCTTGGCGTCGGATCTTGGCGCGCCGGTTTCCCGCATCTCGCCAAGCGCAAGAAGGTGCCGGGAGGTAAAAAGACATCTCAGTTCGTGACCTTGGTCCAAGAAGGGAAGGAAAAAGTTTTTCACGTGGGGTCCGTTCCTTGGCGGCTTGACCCATGCAGAGCATGCAGACGATGATGGCGAGGTATGTGACTCCCCCTTTTTTTGCTTCGAATTCCGCGCGTTCTCCCCGTTTGACACCCGAATTATTTCGTGGGGGTTTGTTGACTTGCCGGCCGATGCACGTGCGGCACCGGCGAATTGTGAGAGTTTGAGAAGTTTGGGAGAAAAGTGGTTTTTTTTTTTGTAGAACTAGAATTATTTGAGATGCTGTGATGAAATTACGGGCTGTCAATATTTTAAAATGTCAAACGGTTTCTATATATTGATTCATCAAATATACTTGGGTGAAATGTTTTTATATTTCGTAAGAACATAAGAAAAGTTAAAATGTGTTTTAATTGGTGATTAATTTTTGGTTCCAATGACTGAATTATTACCTGTCTTAAAAAATTACTATCAAATATTGTTTTCAAACTACAGTAAAAAAGTGTTTAGGAATCAATTTATTTCACATTTATTTTTTCAAAGGGAAGTAGAACTTTTTTTATTATAGAAATTTTATATAAAGGTTGAGATAACTTAAAATGTTTATTCATAGTTCATATTACCTATTCAGTGACCTAATTTTTCTTAAATGATTAATTAAAGTGCTCGAACGAATTTTTTTTTCACTTAATATGTTTCAAAGTTTTGCATAGAAAGTTTGGAAAGAAAACTCTAAAAGCATGGATTTTTTACCCAAATGCGTTAGAAGCTTATCATACTTGAGAGACCAATATTAATGAAAGTCTGGCTAGCTTATTATAATGATGGCGTGACTTGTCTTACTATATTGCATGCTGAAAAGTGCTTGTTTTCTCCAGGGGACCTTTTTTGCATTAATTTTAACATCACGTTCTACTAAGATAGTTTCTTTAAAAATATTATTATACATATTTGCGAATGAAAATTTTATAACAACGAATTTTTATCCTATGAGATACTGAAATTAATGTTAAATTATTCCTCTCACCATCATTTATAAATTTGATTCTTTGACACCTTAGATAAAATTTTCCAGAAAGAATACCACTCTCAACCTCTATAACATTTCATCAAAATAGTTTTAGTGATAATCTGACTTGCATACCTCGAAGATGTGAAACAGTTATACATGAGTGTGAATGAATGTAATTCCAAACAATTTCAATTATTTTTATTAAACCCATAAAAAAATTAGCATAATCGTTTATGTGGGCCCTTCAGAACAGCCGTGGAATAAGGAAAATACCTTCCGTATCTCCAAAAAAAGATTGTTGTTTCCCTCCTCCTGCAGTCTATCTAAACTTCAATGGCATGTTTTCTCAATATCTCTTTCACTTGGAAAATCGTTTGCACAAGTGCCGCTTACCGACACACGACATTTCCCCGAATGATGCCTCGGACACGCAAACAGGTGGCCTGGGTGGGAGTGATCTCGAGAACCTCCAGATAGGAGATGGATTTGTTGGCTTGTAAACAGAGGGTTCGTTCCGAATAAAAACCACCCCAAAACGGAGGGTGGTCTTTGGTTGATACTTTTTTTAACTCTCCGACACACGCTCTGGTTGCTTTGGAGGAGGCTTGGGTTTCGAGCGTCGCTCCTTTCCGTGCTGACTCGAAAATAGCCTCCCGTTTCGTGTGTCGAATTTTCGGAACTGTTTTCATAAATCCCTGGAAAATTTGCTGCAATAGCTTTATTGCTCGGATATTTTGTGGAAGAAAAATCAGTAGTTCTTAAGTTTGGTGTAACTCTCTACTTATTTTTTTATTTTAAATTGGTAGGTTTTAAAATTGTAATAATGCGAATTCTTGGGGTTACGTACAAACTTTTCTTCAATATTTTAGAACAGATAGATAAAACTATTATGTATAAGTGCCTTAAGTTTTGTTTAATATGTATACCTGAGACTCATTAACAATTCCTCTTTGAAACTTTATTTTTTACATAGTTTTCAATATTATAGAAATTTCTCTAAATTGTTCAGTTTTTATTTTTGGAATTTTTCCTTCTCAAGAGAAGCGTTCACGTCAACTTGATATTCAAGAAAAGTTAATTTTAAATTTTATACCAGAATGGTAGCTAATTATAACTACTAATAACGTTAACTATTCTTTCCTTAAAGTTTATACATTTTTATGAATGTAGTTCCTTACGAAATTGAATCTTTTCTCTCCACTCCTCGAAACCTTGTCTTAATAGTTACTTTTATGGTTTATGATGTCGATTACGAGGCACAGATTCATCCGATTTCCTACCCAGAATTAATTGAACTACGACAGAGGTCATCACATATTTTCTCCATTGCGTTGACATGATCGCCCGATTTCCACAGCAGGATGCAAGGACAAAATACAAATAGCAGGAACCTGTTAATAATGTTGCTAATTAGGTGTGATGGTTTTCGGTCGTTTCTTCAAAAGCCGCCAGACGGATTTATATTCGGTCGTTAGGAAGGAGGAGAAAGGGCCTTTTGAAGATGCGGTTTTTCTGCCCCAGAAGATCTCTTCTTTGTGTAGCGGAGATCTTCGAAGAATGTAACAGAAACCGTGATTTCTTCCCAGTAACGCTGTGTTTTCGTTGTTGTGTGGGGAGTTTTAATTATTGGGTGGGAAGTCTCGTGGAAGTTTTCTGGAGTGTCGTCACGAACTGTTTGTTCGTTTGGCAGACACCATCAGAGACAATCAACCCCCCTCCTCAGATGTTCTTTAGACAAAGGTCTTTTGTGTGATCTGCTATTCGAGCAGTGAGTTGGGTACCTTTTTATTGTTGTTTACTCTGGTGTGAATTTAGTTAGTGGAAGTTGTTAAGATAGTAAATGGAGATTGCAGGAAGTAGTCGTGTTTAAAAAGAAGTTTTAAAAATAGCTTTTCCTGAAGAATCAAACAGCTTAATTTGCATTTGAGTTTAAAGTTAAAATTGTTCAGATTCAAAGAACTATTCTAGACATAGTAACTTTTTTTATATCATTGTTGATCTTCAGACCTAAAAATAACTCTCTGTTCACTTGAAGAAATTTTTTCGATGAGAAAAAAATACCCACATAAGATAAAAGTATCAAAGAATTTTTATATAGGGTAGTGGCACCAGTAACTGGCACTTTAAGAGCAATTTTTGAAATAATTAGCTATTGCTACTTACTAAAATTATCCAGGAAAAAACCTTTTGTTCCGAAAAATTAAATGAAGTTTCAATATTTATTTAGAGCACAATTTGTTAGTCTAAGTAATTTTTTTCTATTTTTAAAATATTTTTTAAGTTGACATGGTCGAAGCACCAGTAACTGACACCCTAGGAAAATTTTGGAACCAATAACTGACACCTCCTGAACCAGTAACTGACACTTTGAAATACCTTTAATAAATAAGCTGTTTTTTGTATCCTACATTATTTTTTTAGCAAACATAATGTAATAAAACAAATATTTTATTTTTTAAGTAATTTTACAAAATATGAAGGAAAATATAAGGCAAAAAAAGGTATTTTAAATCAAAATACATTTAAAAAGGGCCATTTATGGGATATTATAAGACATACCATATTACTATATAAAAAAGATACTAAGTCAAACAATTTCACATTAATAAGAATTTATTAATAAAAAATTGTACACGAATTGTATTTAAAGTAAATTATAAGTACAAACAAAGCTATGAAAGTTTTCTATCTGTTTTCATAAAAATAGTTGATTTACTTAAAATAATTAAAATGTTACTTTTAGGAAAGTTGGTTTCTGAGTATTTAAAAAATGTAATTACAAATCGTTTGTGAAAATGATACATTCTATTTCCTACCATCTAATGATTTGTTACGATATAATCAGAATGAAAACACGGCTATATTCCAATACCAATAACTGACATAGGGCAGAACCAATAACTGACAGGGTGTCAGTTACTGGAAAAATATTAAATTTTAAAAATTAAACTGCACAACTTTATTCTAAATAGCTTCCACCATATTCCCTAGAATTTTCAAGAAATTACCTTGAATTTCACTAAAACACCAGTAACTGACACCCATGTCAGTTACTGGTGAAATTCATTTTTTAGATCCAGTAACTGACACCCCATTTAAAATAAATAAAAAAATATTTTTTTACAAAAATAACTCTGTGGCATGAATTTATGTACTATTATCAGATACATTTCATGTTAAAATAGGTTTCAAAAAGAAAATTTGATTAAAACAGACCCTAATCAAAAATGTGTGTCCTTAATTTCAGCCTTAAGCCAACCTCTGAAAATCGGAAGTTTCTTAACATGAAATGGGAATTCTCAATTTATGAAACTTAAAACCCCTTGGTATAAAATAAATACTGCATAAAGTTAAAGATAAATGTCTAAAATATTAAGAGAGACCATGATTTATTTCAAGTTCACAATACAAATCTTATTATTATGAATTAAATCTCAAAGTGTCAGTTACTGGTGCCCTGTCAGTTACTGGTGCCACTACCCTATAAACTGAAAACCCAAATAAAAAAAAATGTTAGCTTTCAGATATTTTGAGCCATAATTCTAATTTGGTGGGGGGTTCGTATAACATGTAATACAAAAAATTAGTAAGAGTTAACTTTTAAATAATTTGTCTCTTTATTAAATCAACAGTTTAGTTGCTTGATAGCCTTTTTCTTTTATATGTGTATTTTGTATCCATGATGTCTTTTGAATTTGCATTTATGCACATTGAACAAAGGAAAAAACTTTATGCATCAAATGGCTAAAATTAGCCACGGTCTTTTTAAAATTCAAACGACCTTAGTCATTAAGTAGAATCGAGAATTTATTTGTGATTCATTGTAACTAAACAAAGTTTTTCTCTTAATGAAGGATGTATTAATCAAAACGAGTGACATATGAGGAGACGAAGTTGACAAAGATTCAGCTAATTATTCTCATATTACACACACGCGCACTCCTCAGTCCACTTAAGGACTTTTCAGTTTTCAAGCAATTTAAAAAGTAGCCTTTTTCACAACCTACTCGGTGACGTCTCAAAAGTGAAGTCATTTTTAGGCGGAAACTATTGGCATATATTGAGTGAATTCGCTCTCACCTACTAGTCTGCATTTTTGTAAGGAAAGAACTTAGCTTTGATAATCATTTCACTTTTCCTGAAGTAAGAGAAAGTAGGCATTGTTTAAGTTTTGGAATAGAGAATGATCTCTTAGAAACAGGTTCGGTGACGATAACTGTTTCGATTAAATGTAACTACGCCTGAGTCTTTTTATTACATAAGGAATTTTAAACCTTTATTATTTTTGTAGAAAAATTTTATACATCAATTAGATACTTGAATACGTACAATAAAGAAGTAGGGAAGAATAAAGAGTGTCTAAAATTAGAATTAGTTCAAAAATGGGAAGAAATGCCAAAAAGACACAACACATATAATTCTAATTCAGAATTTTTCATGGTATACAAAATAACTCTTTGAAATAAAAATCTTGTATGCTTACTATGTATAATTATTTAAATCTACATAACTTTTTAAAAATAAAACTGTAATTTAAGTAAAATGAACCAATGAATGAAGTTGAATGAATATGATGTTAAAGTTAAGTAAGTTGTTAGCTATTGTTTAAGAAAGACATTCAGAAATCTTCGAGAAATATCATCTTATAAATATCTTATTAAAAACTGTGGTTGTATGCAATTTTTTTAGTTTAAATAAATGAAAATGTCACAGTATTTTTTTATGGAATTAAAAGTATATACACTCAAAAGTATCTAAAATATACGTATGGATGTTTTAAAGAATCTTTTGAATTGAAGGTTAGAAAAAAATATCTATTTTTATACAATAGTATTTTTAATATGAGGATATTGTTTAGAAGTCTTTCTTCTCCAGTCTCCAGCGTAGCTTCACTCCTCAAGTTTATTCTAAATATATCTTAGAAACTTATATAGAAAAATATCTCAGAGATATCTTTAGAAACTTCAGTTGTATCACAACCAACATTCACCTTGTTTAAGCAACGCTCTTTTATCATTTTACGGAGAGAAACTTTCTGCTATTTTTCTCCCTCTCTCCCTCTTGTTTTCTTTTCCGGAAAGATAAAAAAATAAGTTTGGCCACATGTGGTTGTCGTTATGCATTCATATGGAATTTGATTCGATTCCATTCTCTGCAGTGACGAAAATTCTGAAATATTTATTCCATAGTTTTCGGCAAGTGCGGTAAATACATACAGTATTTTCGTGGATTCTAAGTTTTAGAACTGTGTTTTGGTTTTGAAAGAGAATGTCCATTTTATTCTAGATATTTTTAGCCTTTTGTCTTTTGTAAAACCATTTGAAGCATCTGAAAATTTTAAATTCGGTAGAATATTTTCTTCATGGGATTCGAATTTATACAAGTAACATAAATACTAATTTTTAAATATAAAATTTCCCAGTTCCGCAGTTTTAATTTTTTGAGTACTAAATATTATTTCTTTAACGAATCATAACGTTTTTGTTTTTGTTTACATTTTTCCTCCTTTATAAAGGCTAAACTCAAATTATATAAAAATAATTAACAGAGTATTAACAAATAAAAGTGTAAACTAATACACAAATACTTCTTCCAGAGGTAAGTTTTTCACAATTAAAACACACGCAATTTGTTCGATTAAGTTTAGAAGATCCCGTTAGCGAATTCTTTAAAGTATCTCCCTGAGAGATGTGAAAACAATTGACTCTGTGCAAAAGAGTCATTTTTTTTATTTTCTATCGCTTTAGGAAAGTAAATATTTCTCTTTTCATGCATATCCTATTTGAATATTTAAATTAGAAATTCCCATCTGAGATACAGGGTTGACCGATGTATATAACTTGATATATATTATGATATTTTTGAATAAATGTAATGATATGTATCAGCTTATGAAAAATAAAACTTTTCAAGCTAAAAATCTAACAAAATTCACCTTTGGAGTATTTTGTTGACAGGTAAATTAAGCAATGAAAAATTCTAACCTCATAAACTACAGTTTTATACCTATAATATTGTTAAATCATCAAATTAAAATATCACATTTTATCAAACCTAATTAGATATTAGCAACATAAACAAGTTACAATAGGAAGTAATGTATTTTAAAAGCAGATTTGTTTTCTCTTTAGAACATTGCATTGTACAATGTTTTACACAAGTTTTTTTAGGGTGTTTTTTCCCCAAATAAATTATTGTTTCTAGTCTATTAATCTAAAAGCAAATTCTGACAAATATCTTTATCTAATTTGTTATGATTACTACAATCATCATTTTTAAAAAATTGATAGATAATTTAAAGCTGGTATGAAATTATAATATCATACAAAAAATTATTGATACATTGGTATTTTCTCTAAATTTTTAACTGACATGCTCTGGATAATCATGATTTAATTAAAAATGTGCTTATTTAGTAATACTTTTGCTTAGACTAGTATTCACTTGTAAGAAACATTATTTTCATGCTTTAATCCAGATATCCGATATTTTGAAATTTATATAAATATCACGATATTTACCCAACCCTGACAGAATGATATTTTCCTTTTTTTCCCCTTTTTTAATCTGAAGAAAGTATATTTGTTAAATTTTAAAATCAAACCAAAAAACACGCCTGTTTAAAGTGAAACTTCAATCTTTGTACAAAGAATAACACATGATATTAAATTCTTACCTCCATCTGAGAGTTTTATTCATGAAACGAGTATATTGCGAAACACCGCAGCAACGTGACGGTAAAAAAGAAGTTGACTAAAAAGTAGCTGATGGGTTTGCCACTTGAAAAACAGTTTTTGTTTTTAAAGGGAAAAAATTATGAGTCTAACAAGAACCCCCAGACTCGAATACCGTCCCAAGGTCAGTAAAATGCTGTTCAACTCGTCGGACGATCTGGATTGACCACTCAACTCTTTTCTCGCGGTCGAGTGTGTAAGCCGCACAATAACTAAACTTTATTCTTCTCATTGTTCTATCTGTTTTATTTACATTAGCTTTTTTTTCTACTCTCACGGACGAGTTTAAAAGTTGCTCACTGCATTGTTGAAGAAATACATAGCTTGCTGTTTAGTGGTTTCAGTTTTGGAAATATTTTTGAAGTAAAATAGGGAGGAAATCATCTGATCCTGGAGGATGCAGTTTTATTTTGAGTATAAGAATATATCTAAAAGAGTTATTTATTTATTTTCATCCAATTTATTTGACATTATTATTCTATACAGTGTGTCCCAAAACGACCGCATAAACTATGCATAGCTAGATTCCTCGTTGGGAGTACATAAAAACTGCCCAAAGAAGTGCCCCTCTACGATCCATAGTTTTCGAGTTATAGGAAAAACAAAGTATGGCTTGTTACCCCACTTGGCGGCCATAGAACCGGACCCCCACGTCCGATCCAGCGGCCGGGGTATTCCATATTGAGCCAACCACGTACATTAGCACAGAAATGCGCCGGAGCCCCATCATGCTGAAACCATAAGTCCCTGTACTGCCGCTAAAGGTATGTCATCGAGGAACTCGGTTAAGACCTCATTGAGAAACACCAAGTATGACTGTCCCGAGAGCCGTACAGGCAACAGATATGGTCCAAGCAGTCGATCCCCGAGTATGCCGGCCCATACGTTAAGAGACCAACGTTCCTGATGTTTCTTCTGCCGGATTGCATGCGGATTGACCTGGGACCACAGGGGTAACAGCCATACTTTGTTTTTCCTATAACTCGAAAACTATGGATCGTAGAGGGGCACTTCTTTGGGCAGTTTTTATGTACTCCCAACGAGGAATCTAGCTATGCATAGTTTATGCGGTCGTTTTGGGACACCCTGTATATTATCATAAATTGAAAATTTAAGACATTCAAATTTTATAGAAATTTAAAAATCGTGTTCATTGAAATCCATAATTTTTAAATTAAAACATTTTTGTGGAGAAACATTAATCCTTTTGGAATTTTCTGTGTATCATATCATTATTTTCTATTTTATTCGTTTGGAATTAATTTTCAAAAAATATTTTCACTGCTGGTTAAAAGAGAAACAATACCAAGTTTAAAATACTTTTCATGAATTCCAAACTACTAACACATGTGTTCAGTTCATAAAATTTTACCATATATTACATCACCAAAAAATTACAGATACAGATTTAAAATAGTTTTTAGTCAACATCACTTTATATAACTGCTGACTGCAATCATAGTTATTAATTAGTTCATTTTCTCAATAATTATCATCAGCATAACATATTTCTACCAATTCCTTATAAATGTATTTATCGTAAAGCACGCAGGTAAAATAAAGATAGTATTTCGTGTCTGGTACCCCCAAAAGCGGAATAGTCGTTCACAGCACCCACTCCATACATCCCTATCGTCAAGCAAATTTATGACGACAAATTTATTTTTAACGCAGAGGTTTTTGTATCAGGGATAGCACAGGCGGTCTCAAAAACCTCTTTAGCCCATTTTCCTGTTCCCCCCTAAATACCGTACTTAGATAGCTATATGGTCGACTCTTGACGAGGTACAAATTGCAGTTTGAGTCCCTCTGAGGAATTCATTACTCATTTTTGGCCCTTGCGAGGCATTTCTTTCCACAAAAACCTTTTTTTTTCTTTTAAAAAAAAACAATTTCAAACCACTTTTAAAATTCAATTTTCCAGTCGACAAGCTGTCGCTCGGAAAAACCTAGCCCAGCGTAATGATGGTAAAACTCACCGAAACTTCAAAAGCAGTACCGTTTCCAAAAAAGCTCTCGGGTCTGATTATTATCGATGCGTATTTAGTACAGAAATCGATCATTCGTTGGTGATTAGGTATATGGAAGCCCATGATGCCTGATTCAGAAAGCGGGGAGTCGCATTTTCGAAGTAATGTTAATCGATAATGATGTCGAAAGGGCTTCCGGCCCTCAAGGATTGTGGAAGTCGAAGAAATGGAAGTTCCATACAATGCAAATGACATTTTATTTCCTGTTAATAAAAGAGTCTCCAGCCTTATTTGCCTGGAGGAATGCATCGGGCTCTGGGGTTTAATTAATAATCCCTGTATGACCATAAAGAAATCGGTAATGGGATCAATATACTGACCAATACACCCTTTAATGAATAGATTATTAGAATTTTAGTGAATGCATTTTTTATCCGTGTGTTGTGAGACAGCTTTTTCTCATAATTTTATAGAGAGGGCAATATATATTCCCTGTATGAGATTTTAATACAGGTAGTAAATAAACGTCCTTTTTAAAATGTATAATAAAAATCGAATCCGCGTTTATGCTATTATCTGAATCGTATGATTTTTTTACAGAAACATCACTGATTCGAATAAAATTATAGCTAGTAAGCATAGATAAGAGAGATTTTTTTAGATCAGCGTTGAAATTTTTCAAAGATATTTAGGGTCTATTTCGTCTTTTAATAAAAAGAAAGTAAATTTTGAAACTTAATTAGAGATTTTCAGTAAAATAAAAATATTACATATTTTAAATACTGAATCTTTTCAATAGTGAGGTAGCAAAAGCATCTTGCTTGACCATGAGCACAGCATTGAGCTCTTAGTGTAAAAAGCTAGCAATTGAGAAAAATAGAAAAATATTGCATTGTAAAGTGAATATCCATTGAAAAAAGCTTTGGGTGGTCCATGAATGAAGAGCTTTTAAGTTGTTGTTTTTTTGCGCAGTTATTGGAAGCAACGACCGATTTATTAGCTTAGACTTGGCCAACTTCTCTGAAAAAACACCTTCACATCGCTTGCATTCATTCTATTTTCATACCCTTTCAGCTCAGGCAATTAATTCTTTGAATAAAGGTTTTAAAGATTGGCATGGCCATTTATCTACTATACCTACGAAACTGGCTTTTTGAAGTTAGTTTCTTAAATTCAGCCATCTGTAAAATATAATGTGGTTTGTAAATTTACATGAGTGCTTCAATTCTATTGTTAATTTTGTTCCGCGAATCGTCTTGAAGGATTATCAAATGGGATAAATTTAAGTTATTGTGTGGGGCAAGGAGAGGATAACATTAAAATATAGGTAGATATTATTTTCATTTAAAGATATATGACTTCAAAAACGAGCTAAGTGCCATAAAGAAAATTTCCCGTAATTCATCATTTTAAATTTGATTTTCCATAGAAATACACATAATAAGTAATCTTTCAGGCCGTTTTTGACCTACTAATCATGGTCGTGGCACTTTGCTGGATTTATAAGGTGTTGGTGATGGCACTTGGATTGTTTTTTTTTCTCATTTTTTTTAGTTTTGGCACTTAGCTCGTTTTTGAAGTCCAGTCTTCATATTTAGATATATTTTAGTTTCACTTTTGTACCTCAACTTATTCCATATAACACATTGGATATTACAATTTTATTAAGGTACATCTTTTTTCTTTCACTTCTTAATAAACAATAGGTCTACATAATTTATTCTTTTTATACATTTATAAAATTGATTAATAATGTATTAATTTATAAATTAATATATTATAATTATTATAGATATTATATAAAATTATTATCATTTTTATTATACGCCCTTCTTTTATAGGAAAAAATATTTCATAAATTATACCATGCATGTTTTCCATGCAAAAGTATTTAATATCTAAGTATATTTAATTATCTAGAGACTCACCAAAGGGTCCCAAAACACATGAAAGATTAAATTTTAGTGTAATTTATTACTTACTACATTAGTTTATAACTACAAAATTATGAAAATTGAAGTGTCCCAACGTACCCCACCTTCCTCTACTGATTAACACAACCCTTATTTAAATATACTAGTGAACGAAGTCCCATTGACTTAACTTAAAAACTTGTCACGTAGTCACGTCTGCTTTTAAGAAAAATTTTGAAGGACTTTCGAAATGGAAATTTCCAGTATCAATCATAAGTTGTTTCTTTTCATTTTAGAGGGGATGTTATACAAGGGGGTTTTTCAAACCGATAGAACGGGCAGCTAGGTCTTTCTTTAATAACAAGAACCTTGAATTTTAAGAAATTAAGAGTGTGGCTGGAGGCCCCAAGAATAATGACTGAAACCGTCTGGTATTCCATATTCTCAGTCCCTTTAACTCTGTGCGTTTTCTTTTTTTTTTTCTAAGTAAACATTTCTTTTAGAAATGAATGTGTTTAACTTGCTTAAGTTAAGAGAATGGGCAGAAACTGACGTTAAATAAACGAAGAATTTCCGCTTGATAATTTGCTACGATTTTCCTTCTGATATAATAGATTGTTGCTATTTCTTTAGTTATTTTACAAATTGTATTTTTAAGATTTTAATTTTGAATTGTATGATGAATTATTTTCTACAAGTATGTAGGTACGTTGTTTTTGCTCTTTGACTTTGCTCGCTTAAATAAATATGCTTTAAATTTATCTTTCACCTATTGAAACCCATCTCGAATTATTCATTTTCTAAACAGTCTTAAAAACAGTCTGTTCATTCAGATCTGACGAGGAATTAAGTCTGCTTTCAAGAGACTCTCCTATACGAAAATTTCTATATCCATTAAACAGCATTTAAATTGTCTATGCCTACTAGTAATTTGCTGAACCATAGAGTAACCATATATTAATTAATTTTTAATTCCTCTGGCGTCATACTAATTGCTTCCCATAAAAGGAATGCTTGAGGCTTTTAATACTGACCAATGTATGGTTACTCATTTCTTGTTAATTTTTCACTTAACAGAAACAAATATGAGACCATCACTAAGCAGTTTTCGAGGCTAGAAATAATGAGGTGATGCCTAACACAAAGAAATAATCCATTTAGCTTAATTGTTCTTGGGACTCTCAACTTTCTTTAAAAACTTCCGCTTGCTACTAGTTTATGCGGGATGGGACGATTCGGCGCGGCCGTTTGGGCGCGGCCGATTCGGCGCGGCCGTTTCGGCGCTGGCCGTTTGGGCGCCGGCCGATTCGGCGCGGGCCGTTTCGGCGCGAAACTTATTACAGTGCATGGATTTCGGAAAGGAGAAAATCTGTTTAATAAATAATTTTTTTAAATTTTTTAACCATGACCAAAATATTAATTCAAATTATTTAACAAAGATATTAATTCTTAAATTTGATTCTATGTCCAATATAGAGTACCTCTAAGGAGCATCGCTCACAATTATCAAATGGCTTGTTAAAGTCTAAAAAATCCTACAACCTCTTTAGAATTTTTAGAGTTAAAAAAGTTATACATCAAAATTCAATAAAATTGTTTTTTCCCCCATAATTGGGTTTAAGAGTGTTATTTTAATTATTAAGTAAGTAAATGCAAACTTGCATATAGAATTTCATGTCAACTTTAAGTATAAATTTTGTAGAAACATGCATAATGACAAAATTTTCCACTTTGAATAAAATAAGATTCCAAAAAATGATCTGAAAACTTTTTCCAATATTTGGAAAAATGACCAAGAAATTTTAGTAAAAATTTGTCTAGTAACTCATAAAAATTTCAGAAGGAAAATATCTGGCGCCGAATCGGCCGGCGCCCAAACGGCCCGCGCCCAATCGGCCGGCGCCGAAACGGCCGCGCCGAATCGGCCGCGCCCAAACGGCCGCGCCGAATAGTAGTAGACCGTAGTTTATGTCCTTCAATTATGGCTCTCTGCCGGAAATTAACTATTTAGCATTTAAATGCGTATTCCAACTGTCTTGTTATAAAATACTTGGTGTCAGTTTTTAGTTAAAACCATCAGGATTTAAGAATTTCAACACTCCACCCTTGTTTTTACTTGCTAAACATTGAGTGAAAAGTGTTTACGAAAAGATTCTTGAAATAAATGAGTTAAACAACTCATGTTTTCAAACTTTTACTTTCTTACTTATAAATTATTATTAACTAGGTATTTGTATCTTTTATACTAAGTCTATATAATATTTTAATTACTGTAATTAATAATATTATACTAACCCGTAATAAAAAAAATATTTTTTTTATTGTTTTTAATGTTATTAAATTATGCTATTTGTAAGACTTCCCCTTTCCTATGCCACCAATGAAACGCCAGAAATTAGTAGCTGGAAGAATGTATTAAAAATAGATTAATTTTGAGCAACTGTTATTTTTTTTTATCAGCTTCATTTTTTAACTTTTGGGTTAAATTTCTGAAAGATATTAAAGAACGCAAACCATTCTCTGTTAGATACCGTATTATTTGTTGCAAAAAAGAAATAAGGTTTAATAATAAAATGTATTTTAATTTCACAACTTTAGAACTTTATTTTCAGATTAAATTAATTTGAAGACATTAAGCTATAGGTAGCAAATTCTTTATTTTTTGATACTTCATACATTTTTATTTACATAAAATAATATCTCCCAAATCACAGTTTTAAATTACATTCTTCACACCAGCAACCTTGAAAGCATTTAATTCTAGTTTTCAATTTCCTTTTCGCCACTCTGTCTGTCTCCTTGTCAATTAATGCATATTATTCCTTAATCTGTGTAATTAGTTTTGGATTAAAGACTTTTCTCTGTGACTTTCTCTTCCAATTTCGGATTTCAAGTCAAGAAAAGTTACTTTTGTCGCATAGCTACGAAAAAGAATATAATGTGATTGTTATATAATCAGTAAAATGATTCATACTGGGAAAACCTACTCAAAATGTCAAGAGCAAAGATTTTTATGATTTTTTCGTTGTATGTAGTATTTAGTGCTAGGAGACAGAGATAAACATTTCTACATAAAAATTTCCTCTAATTCTTCTACCTAGTCACGTTCTCTTGACCTTCACTTCTGAGTTTTATTTGCTCTTTGGTCTTAGAAAAATGCATTTTCCTTTACTTTTCTTTACTCTACTCCACATGCTAATATTTGCGAATTCCGACATTCTAAAGAGATGGTTGTAACAATTATATCTAAAAATTCTAAGGATGAAGAAAAATCTCTTGGCTAAATGTATGTATAGCCCTACTCTCTATATAGGGGGAAAGGAGGGTAAAAGTACGCAGCGGGTTTTTTCCCTGCTGGCAACAGTATAATATAGGAGAGCATATGCATAATTATGATAACATGGAAACATGTATCATAAGCTATTCTAAGAGACTGTCATTATTATTTTCATACATTCTGTATTTTATTTATTAGGTAAAATATGGTTTCTTTGAGTTAGCATCTAATTTTTCTGCGAAGGAATCTTAATTTTTTGCATAAATAAAGAACTAATGATTGCTTTCAAAGTGAATACCAATTTGAGGTATAACTACTTACTTCTGAACAACTTGGCTTTGTAGAATTGAATTGCAGTGAATTTTAGGGTTGATTAGTGAATCAATACGTCGGAGTCTCGATACATCGGCGTAAATACGCACAGACAAGTTAATTGAAATTTTTGTGCAGCGAGAACGATATAATTCATCTTATCTTAATCTATACCGCATGAGAGTTATGTGATACAATTGATGAATAAATGTTTAAATTAACCTTTTAAAGCTTCCAATCCCTTAGAAGCTAGAGGAATCTTCTAATTACGAAGATGAAATGATAGGCCTACGAGGAATTCTCTTGAAATCATAATGCTCTTTTACTGATCTCTCAAAACATACCTACTGCATCTTTATTAAATTCCACAGATACACTACACTTATTGCTCTTACAACTTTTGTGACTTTTTGTTATTTTCTCCTTGCTTCAAAGATGTTTCAATATTTTATATTTCAATTCAAACAAAACTCTAAATTCATTTAGATCACAGGCCTTAACCAACTCCTCCCCAAATCCATTTGAATTTGAACTTCTACAACATGGCTGCCCTAATCACAGTTTCTGAATTAATAGATACTTCCTCGGCAATTGTCTTGTACTGTCAATTCACCCAGAATTGATGTTTAATATTACTTTCCTCAAATTACATTACCTAAAGCAATAAATGAATGGCGCCAAAAACACCATTCCTGTTAACTCTTCCCTCATAGCTATCCTGGTCACGTCAACGTTTTAACTCACCCTATCAAAATACAGGACACGTCCCTTAAACACCGTTTCGCATCGAACTGTATATTATTGTTCTTGGCATAGGGCTAAGTAATCTTCAGGGATGCTTCTTCCCCTATTCTGAATTCATTTATACCTGGTTGTGGACGCTGCGGGAGCTTGCTGTGAGTTATGGAAATACATTTCCATGTTACCCCAAGGTTCATATGTAGAAAGTTATACTTAGCACCCAGCATATTATTTGAATATTGTATTTTACTATGAACGCACTTCAACTACATGATGTGATAGTATTAATTCTTAAAATATTATAAAAAATGAATGTGAGATTTTAGTTTATCAGTGTTAGTCAGTTTCGTTAAAGCGTTAGTGAGAAATTCTTCAACTTATCGAAAATGTAAGGGTAGCCTTTAAAATTCTTTGAACGAATAATATGTGGACAAAATTTTACTGTCTTTTTTTATGTAAAACTACTTTAAATTTAATAACATTTAGATGCTGCATTAGGTCGAATATTTTTTAAAGTTATTAAAGAATACCTTTTTTTTCAATTTCAATTGTATGGTTTTCATAAAAAAATATTTTTTATTTCACACTTATTGTTAGTATCATTAACATCAAATTTTTAGGTATGAAAATTAAGAAACAGCGTTTATAAATAATCACGCTTTCCTCAACTCTAATTACAGGGGTATTACCTACTTAAAATTTTTAACTTAAAAATGTATCAAATTAAAGGAAAAGGTAATAAAAACGAATTACAATAGTTAAGTACCTTTAAAACTATTAAATGGCTATATTTTTTTTCTCAAGGTTATTTATAGTGTATTTTAAAGTCCTTTCATACAGAATTATGCTCTAAAAAGTTTTCCTTAACATTTCGATAAATGTATTTCATTTTCAACAATTTATTATAACTGATGAATCTGATATTTTTTACTTTCAATAAATTTAACTCAGTCTAAACATGTGTTTGTATCAAGTTACGCACTATTGTTACACAGTTTTGGAAAGTTAGCAGAAATGCTTGAGTTAGTCAGCTGTTTCTGAAAGTTAGCTGCAAACTGAATGGTTTGATTTGTGAATGATATATACCTATACTTGACGTCTCCAACTATAAGAAGACCTGGCTGATTTTTTTTTGTTCCAATGCGTTTGTAAGTAACAGGTGTCTCATAGTTTTTCTCCTATTTAACTTGAGTTCCTATTATTATTGAACTCCTATTTTCTATCTTTAATTAATTTAAATTATTGAAATAATAGGCACATTGTAACCCAACATTTTATTGGTAAGTTCAACCAACTTGTATGCATTATATTTTTCTCCTAAATTTAAAATATTTTTATGCTATTTAATTCTACTGTTAAATATTGTAATTGTAACTTTAACTAAAGTAAGTAAAAAAAACTTTAAGTATAAGTATATCTACTATCTTAGAGTTTACTATTTTTTTTTTTTTGTATACTAAGCTTTTTGATAAAAGTAAGAGCATAAAATAATATTCTGGAAATTTCTTGATTATGCAATTAGCTCAACACATCCGGAGTTTAAATCTTAAGTATAGCTGACAAACTTGTTAATTTTGAGGAAAGTTAAGTTGATTTTAAAAAATGGTAAATATAAACAAAAATTTTTGAATAGAATTATTTCTATAAATTTTTAACAAAAGTATTTATTTTTAATGTTTAATGTAAAATACTTAGCACTTTAATTATTGAAGAAGTCATCAGTTGAAATAATTTAGAGAAAAGTAACTTCTAAAATTACAGATACTTTTCCAAAAACTTATTGATAAACAGATGGACAATATTAATTAAGCTAAATCATTTAACCATAAACAGCAAACATGGATAACTTACTCAAGGGGTTTCTGTTTTAGTAAATTTTCTTTTTGAAACTTAATAATTTGGTTTCTCTTAAAACCAGTTCTAAGTTGACAAATAGATCAACTCTTGAACTTTCGCTCACCGGTAAAATTCAAAGCTTCTCCACCTTCCATCCCGCTTCCTCCCTAACATATTTCCTTCTTGGATCATTCATGAAAACAAGATTAAAATCGTTTTCGATGATAGGTTGAAGAAAAACTCCATCAAGTTGTACGGTGTCTGCTTACATGGAAAAACGTCCTTTGGCTTTTCCTACGCTAAGGTCAAGTGCAATGTCTTCATCGGCCCGGCTATCCTCAAAGAATAGGATCACACACACTCTGCTTTTATGTGCACTTCTTTCTTTTTTCCCCCAGCAGTTATCAGTCGCTGAAAAGTGGCAACTTCCATAACTGAGAGATTTATTGCATTCGGTGGTTGTTGAAGGGTTTAACACTTTTGGAGTGGGTGCAGAGTTGGAGATACGTCTCCCGAAAGAACGGTCGGCTCAGTGTGTGTGTAATGTGCGACCCGGTTTATCAGTCACCAAAGCTTTAATGGGTCTTCGGAGATTGGTAATTGTGAAGCCGTATGTCTCAGTGAATAACGTCGTTCGTGTTGATGGTTTCTGGCTTTGGTGACAGTGAACGTCTTCAGTTTTTTCTTTCACAGAGATAGAAAATCGTTCGTTAAATACGCCTCTTCTTCAGTGGGTTTTAGTAGCTCTTTCTCGAACCAAGTTTGGTCTGTCAGTTTGCAGATAAGAATTGTGTTTTTCTGTACTTTTTCCATGTTGGCTAGCTGAACACTTTCAGTGTAAATACGAAAATTCACTTTTTCAATATCTTTAGGAGTAGGATAAATTTCGGGTGGTCATTTATGCTGGATCTCCGCTCTTTTTATGAGGGAACTCTTCTTTTAAAATTTTTATTTGCTAATATTTAGCCATAAGTTTACTGAAAATTTGACTTCTTGTGGCAACATAAAACACTATTGATTTTTCCAACTACTCTATACTTTCGATAATTGGTGTCTCAATCAACAAAAATCAACTCAACTCAACTTTCGATAATTTCAAAGAGTTTCAATTACTAAAAAGTGTATGTAAATTAATTGGGCACTAATTCTTTTCTATACACTTTCTCTATAAATGAAGACCTGTTTTCTATTCCTTATACTCTATCTTGTTAATTGACAATTACTTCTATACGTAATGTGCCAATACGTCTTTCTAACTATAGAGAACTGTGTAATTAGGTAGAGCTTTAAAGAACAATGATTAGCGTTTTCAGTGCATTTTTTAATGACTCCCAGTTGTTAACGATCTCACCACCTCTTTCTTGATCAAAGAAGAAACCAATTAAGCTCTAACCAATTAAATTACAAACGCTGTTACAGTTGATTCAGTATCACTTTTGTAAATAAACTTAAATCTTCAGAAAAAGAAATTATTTTTAAAGACATCCTACCTATTAGTGTTTTGGAACAAAAAAAAACTTTCTTTATTACATTAAAAGTCTTACACACTTTTTTGAGTGGACTTTTTTTTTTCATCTCTTATACAGATGGAAAATGCATTATGGAGTAGATTCACGTGTAGGGTTTCGTTAAAGGCAAAATGATAGTACTGATAATAATTTACCAGATGTATGACATAGCTTAGGTGACAATTATGTTTTAACTTGTCATACCTGCGTTATCTTTGATTTATCAAAGGCAATTTTTAAGTGACATTTCCACTGATATATAAAGCCAGAAAAATCATTACAAAAAAAGAAACGCCTAAAAGCTTTTTCCAAATTTTTCTCCCTGAAAAAGAACTATCTAAATATAACTCATTCTTTAACTAAAGTGTTTGATCAACTCTGGTTTATCTTCAGTTGATAAATTCGGACAAGTATTTTATGCTCGAGCTAAATTGACGCTCATACATTTCTTTGATGTCTCTTTAACCGAATTCACCCCCTAAGCAATTAACAGGTTTTATGGAGCTCTCTATTCATCCCCGTTAATCATGTCGGCAGTAAACTTTCTCTAGAAAGAGCCGCCCAACAGGTTTTTGACCACGATTTCTCCAGAAAAAGGTCTTGCCTAGACTGCCTTGTTTTTGCTTTTCTTGAATTTATTTTACTTTTACCTGAAAGGCTCATAAATATGATCTCTTTGGATATCGCGAAACGTTTTAGTGGCTTCTCTCCTTTGAAACAAGGGATTCCATTTTACACTTATTTGTTTATTTGAGGTTAAATTATGATTCGTGCCTTTCTTCTTATGCTTTGGCCATGATCCTTACATTTATTTTCTCCCTTTTTAAAAGTTGTTAAAGTTTTAATATTTTTGTTAAGTTTGTAAATTGAGCACTCTTACTATCAATTACATACTAAATTTTGACATTTTAGTTTAATTTTATTACAAGAGCCTTCACCCGATTTACACATTTGTATTTGAGAGCACACAGGTTTGGAATAACTAAGGAATTCATAATAATTTATTTGTTAGGTCTGTATCGAGAGTAAAAAAAATGTTGAAGCTTGTGTGTTCCCAGTCCTTCCTCCTTTCTATATTGATTTCTAACTACCAACCGGTTTCACAGTAATGAGTAGTACTATTAATTAATTAGGGAAAGTAAATTTTCTGTATAAAATTAATAAAACCAAGTAAAAACATAAAGTTATTTTTTCAAAATAATGTTGGACTTCTGCTAATAAGTAAAATTATGTTTATAAGAACGCACTGTAACTAAATCTAGTTTTATTTTTATCTATTTTGTACACGGAATCATGAAGTCTGATGAAATTACATTAAATTAAATTAAGTTAAGATAGAATCCTGAGGTTGATAAGATGCAAAGAAACTAAACTCTGAATGTTTTGCTCAATTTTTGAAAACTATTGAATTAGAAAAGAGATGCAGTACTGGATCCCTACCTCCCACCATGAAAGCTGACAGTCACTTTTCTACATCATTTTGTTTAAAGAGAATCTATAGTAGAATAAATAACAATTTTCACAATAGGACGGCTTAATGATAATCTCTAAAAAAAAAGTCCCGTCCTACCAACAAGCAGCATCCTTCTCACTCAAGTCATCAGGATCAACTGTCCTGATCATCCCCATCCATAACAATAGAGGTGAAATATGGATAAGTTTACTACACCATCCCGAAAAGTCCTTATTCATCCCAATTTATCTCCCGGAAAGTGTCGGTCCGTTTGTGGACCTGCGTGGGCCGGAGAGGCCTGACGTCTATCCCTTGGCACGCCACGGGCCCACTAATTAGTGACTGACTCACCGGAACAGGATAGCTCCATCTCAATTTTTTTCATAAAGCTCACGACATTTTTTTCTCGTATCGGACTTCCTTATCGGAATTGTTTATTATAGCCCTCGTTTTGGCGTTTTCTTTGGGTTAAGCCCGGACGGACTTGTGATGGATCGTGCATTTTTCGTAATGGATCTTCGGTGGGACTCGTTTCGCCAAATGCTTGCGACTGTGGCAGTTTAATGAATGCTTGTGCTTCCTTTGGACCCCTGCGTCCGAGCATCGGGTTCCCACCAGAAGCAGTTGGGATAACGAACATCTCGTAAAATAAATCTTTTACATGGTGTGCTCGTAACATTTTTACGATGTTAATCGGATGCGTTTGATATTTGATATGCGGATATTTTGATATCCTCTGCTTTATAACTTGTCTCAAATTTTACTAATGCAAATTTGAAAGTTAGTTTAAATATCGTGTTGATTAACACCTTTTAGTTAGGTTTACATCCACACCTATTGGTGTAAAATAAGAATGACTTTTTTTAATTTTCTGTTACTGCTACTGATACAGATTGAGAATACTTTGAAAACCTAGCTTTAAAAAATTCTATTTAATTTATTAAGTTTTTAATTGGAATATGAAATTGGTTATAGCATGGTGGTGTGTCTCTACCTAAAGAGTGTTTTTTTAAGGATATTGGTAAAACACAACGCTAAATGCAGTTTAGAGTGCGAAGTTCTGTTGACTATCGGCCTATTGCTAACATAAGATGCGGAAACTCCTTTGGTGTATTCAAGGCCAAAAGTACTGGAAAATCTATTTTGAAGGGGTTTATGAACTTAAAAAATGTTCATACCACAGGGTCAACAATCAGATAAAAGTCGAAGGTACTAAGCATCTATCTAAATGCAAAGAATAGATAGAAAGTCCGCCCTTGATTTCCGGAAGATGCTGATAAATCCTCAGCATATTTATACACTTAACCTTTCCTCCATTTTTCAATACATACCTACTCTTCTCCCAATCTCGACTTAACATCCACGACTACAAGACAACGCGATAATAATAAAAAAGAAATTCTGCCAACAAAAGCCACGACCTTACCATCAACAGATAGAGGGTTCTCCAGGTACACTACCTTTATCTGATTCCCGTTCTAACAAATCCAAAAGAGATGGATGATGCAGACCCGGAGAATCAAGTCAGACAAAAGCACCACCACCGCGAGATCCAGATCTGTCTTCAGACGGTTTGGTGCAGTTGAAGGTCTCTGACTATAGTCTGTGTGAATAAAATCGGCGGTTTCACGTCATGCTTTACCATGGCAACGCAGAAGGAATACATTGAGAAAAAAGTCAAGGTCAACCGCCGATTCTATTTACACAGACTATAATTGTTATTATTTAAGACAGTCGGGTTTGATGTATGGTGTAATTGCGGGAGCCCAATCGGTGTTTGATTTGAGCCTCGTTGCCGATGGGGTTCTCTTGCGGCTTCTTGACTGATTTGACATGGCGTGGGCTGTTGTTACCTTTTGTGAGATTGGAAATAACTTGCTGTTATTTTCTGATGATTTGTGGAGGATGAAGACAATGTGATTAGTGTAATTGCTGAAAAGTTCTCGTAATGGTACACTTAAAAGCTGTAATAAGTTGTAGTACCCGTTTGTTGATTGAAGTAGTTTTTTTTCTTCTACTGAGTTTAAACACTCAATTGCAGTAAACAATGATGTCGTTGAAGTATTCAGTTTTAATGTGCAGTTAATTTATTTACTTAATTATATCCACAATATTCTTCGTGAAAAAGTAAAATAAAATGCCAAATTAATTTTGATATTCGATAAATTTATTTTCTAATGTGCTTTAATGGAAAAACTTAATAAACTCCTGTAAGGACGAATCAAAAGTTTCTCTTAAAGCACCTTTTTTATTATTTAAGTAAACAAAACTTTAAAACGTAAATTTACAGTATTTTCCTTGCATTTTTAAATAACAAGAGGATGCAATGTAGAGACATTTCATTTTTAATTTACGTAACTTAACCTTGATGGAGTCCTTGTTCTCACACTTGAACCTATAATTTGATCTCTTTTAAAATACAGACCCCTCTCTATACATTCTTACAAAATAATAATAATATCCATTCAACTTAAATTACTTTCATTACGAGCTTTTGAAACAACTCCTTCCAAACGCTCTCTTAAACCTAACCTTAATGATAGTTGGCTCACAAACGTGCAGCGGCAGGAGGCATCTCGCTACAGTTTACCACCACCCCTGTAATTACGTAAGGTTACGTCTCCTCGAGAGTAAAAGTCATATTCATGCATTATTCATTCACTCGTCCATATACTCGCGATTTCATTCATACCATAATGATCGTACCCATAAGGCAATTTATTAGAGTGTTTTGCCGCCCTCCTCCCACGCAACTTGTGTGGAAGAAATTAGTGAGGGCCTGACTACTTCCTTTCGCATTCTTATCGTTCATTAACACTTGCTTGATGAAGCTCCTTCTATTTAATTGGGTTACTCTTGTGGCCAAGGTTGTTTACGGTGCCTTCCATCTAGTGGCCTTCCCCCAATGAACTTCCGGTGGGTTAAAAAAAAGGTTCAAATGTATAGAATACTACGTACTACATTCATAAATCTTACTCCGATCACAACATTGCCTTTTTAGGAGAATCAACTCCCCTCGTGGGATGCAGTTTGATATTTCTTCCATCTGAAATCCTCGGACGCTCGCGCAACACGTCCGGTTGGTCAGTTCGTCGTCCGGCTATCGGCTCCGAACGCTTCCGGACACTTTCGCGGTCGATTGCTTCCGCAAAGGGAAACAAAAAAACTGCGCCACAAGTGTTTCCACCGATATTTCCAGCGAAAGGTGGTGTATAATAATCGTTGTAAAAAGACTTGTTTTCGCTATTTACGGCAACACTTCAATCGTCGCTGTTCTTGTTTTCATTGGAATTTAGTTCTTTATGAATGGAATAAAAGAAGTTCGAGGAAACAAAAATCCGGGTGTATTTTATGTCAATACGTTCACCTGATTCGAGTTTTGAATGAACGGTTTAAAAGCTGAGGTAAAATTACAGCTATCTCGCATAAAAGAAAGCCAGATTATAAATTCTCTTTCACGTTTATTTCTACTAACTCTAAACATAGAAATCTTTTCTTTTCCAACTCTGCCATTTTACATTATTTAAGTGCTAAATTAACATTTAAATACCCTTGGTGTACTTTTTTTTCTTTTGGCAGTTATAAGTGCTATTTAGTTAAGCTCGGAAATATTCCAGAGAATAGTTTGCTTTACAACTCTAAAGCTAATTTAACTTCAGCGAAGTTTATTCAGACTGTGACTGAAAAATAGCTCACAGCACATTTTCGTATTTTGGACAAACACGATGTCTTAACAAGTTGAGTCTGTGGAGAGAGCTGTGGGTGAAATATCTCCGCTCAAATCTCCTCTCCAAACATACTCCCACATCTCCCATCCGTCTCCCGAGACTGTCCAAACAGTCCTCGCGAAACCCGACACCAAAGGTGATATTTCCGTGGGTCCTCCCACCGAAAATCCTTGGAAAATCGCCTGTTCCATCACCAAATCTCCCACACCCCGAGAAGTACTATATTGACAGAAGGACGAGAAGCCACAACAATAAGCACCATTCTTAAAAATCCGTTCCAGACGAAGCATTCCAACCCAGAACTGAGCACCAAGGATAGACTAAACGTCTGAGGACGTCATCTTGATGAGACCACCGACGGAACCTCCGGATGATAAAACGGAAAAAATAACTGAAATAAATGAAGGTTTACCCACGCAGCCTCTGGCTCTTCAGGGAAGAGACATCCTGTTTAGCGTGTGGACCATTACCGTTTTTTCTCGGGTTCAAGATGCGTTTTTCTTCAGCAGCCCTTCTGGTGGAAAATTGAATTGAGGGTCTCTCATTTCGATGCCGAAGAGGTAGTTAGGAAAGGTGTTTTTTACGACTCTTCAAGGTGGCTCGGTTTATAGCAGTCTTGTTAGGATGTTGACACTCAAGGATTCCCACCCGTTATTTAGAAGGCAATTTTAAAAATATCCCAAGTGGCATCAAAACGGCAGCTTTTCACCAAATGCCTCCTAGATTATTTAATTCTTTTCTGAGGTTAAGGGGCCATCCATTAAGTTCATAACGTTTTGTCTGAGGTTAAGGTTGTCAAGGTTGGCGTTGGCATATATTGGACTTGCAGTGTCAAGGAATTTAAAGTTAAGGTCAATAAGTACATCAACGCCAAAAAAAAAACCCTATCATCTCAAACTTGTACTTGAAGTTAAATTTTCTCTCTACGAAAATAATCCAAATATGTAGAATGCATATCAACGCAAACAAATATGTTAATTTACTTAGGTTTTCCTTCTCACGTTCAAATAAATTTAGTTGGAATATGAACGCTAAATCCTGTCTATTTAATAATTTATAATTAGCTTCAAAACTCTATTTTAAACTCTGATAATATTTTCTTAGTTGTTCTCTGCATGACGCTTCATAAAGTCATTTTCAAAGCTTTGAAGTGCTCCTGTAAATATTGAAGAATGGATAATTGACTTGAAAGGAAAATAGTTTAGGTACTCGTATAGAGTGGGATTAAAAGTGTTGAGGAATGTTGTCTTTCCCTTCCACTTAATTAATTTACTAGACATCTACCTTGAAAGTTTTACTTGATGTGCCGTGTGCATTATTGATTTGATTATATTAAAGTGTTGAATTCTGAACAACAGAAATTTGTTTTGCCTAGTAGAAATTATTGCTTTGTACAGTAGAACATCTCTAAAAAATGCGACATTCCTGATAGAGATAGAGTGATTCCCCGATATTATTTTATATCAATTTGTGATTGGTGAGGAAATGAACCATCTATACAAAGTATTTTCCCCGAGTTTGTGAATTTTTATATCCTTCTTCCTTCTCTTTTAGAATGAATACTACTGTCTTGGAAATTTTGTAATTCACTAAAATTATTAAGCTTTTAACGCGAAATAATAAAGGCACTAACTCAAAAATTTATTACATATTTTTAGTTAACTTCGTGACTTATACCTAATCAATGAATTTAAGATCATAAACCGTTAAAAATTAACCCTTTCCTTCATAAACTGAAGGTCCAGAAAAGTTCAGAACTACTATTTCCATATTTCTCACCAACTGGTCCTTAAGAACATCATCTTCAGGACCAACCCTTCTCCTCCTCCAGTCACTTTAAAAAAGCATCAAGGCTGTTTAACGCCAGAATCATCGCCCAGTGTTATAAATCGCCATTACCATATCCACCACTGCCCCATACCCTCCTTCAATGTTGGTCCTCCTTTTAAAAAACTTCTCTCCTTCTCAAAGTAAAAAAGACCGGCGCCTTCTAGATAAACCTTAATTGGTGGCCACAGATCGAGAGGGATACTGGAGATAAATTGATCTCTACGTGTGGGCGGTCTGGATCTTTTTTCTCCTGTTATTGTTGCTGCTCTGCTGCTGTTTTAATGTTATTATTTTACTTCCCGTTTTCTCTCTCGCTGCTGCACTATAAAATAATACACACACTCACCTTCGTGGATTTTTTTTCAAGCGATTTACGAGGCCGGCGCAGTTGCTAATCTGGCAGATCCCGCGATATACTGTTTAAATTACTGTGGAGAGCGGGTATCTTTGGGGGTCCGATTGCGAACGTCGGTGGATTCGTGAGGCGAGTTTTGCGTTGAAAGGTATTTTGCGTGAGATATTGTAATTGAGCGGAGCGATTGTGGAGAACTATCGGGTAGATAGCATAACAAAATCATGCCGGTTGGGAAACGTGATTTACTTAGAAAAATCTTAGTTTTCTCACAGAATGGGAGTGGTTGGGCACACTATCACAAAGCATACAGAAGTAAGATATAAATAAAATTTTAAAAGATCTATAAACTTTATTTATTATTAATATTTCTTCCAGTTCCCTCAACATCAACATGTTTAAATTAAAGCCCTGGATGAAGCTACGTTACTTACAAAGCGTCCCTGCAACCACAACGTCTTCAAGTAACGTCTTCATCCAGGGCTTTAGTTTAAATAAGATTTGTCATTCTTTTGTAAACCCGATACTACAATTCTCAAGGTGTTTCAGTTTTAATTTATATTTAAAAAGTGTGAATAGTAAAATGTTGTTTTTTTATCATTCTGTCTTATATGCCTAAAAAGAGTTTTATAAAGGTGTTAGGATGCCTTAAATGAAGTTATTTGTCAATCAAATAGACACCATACACACACACATTTTGTAGAATCTCTAGGTGAAAATAATGTAACACACTTATTAACACTTACCTTCTAGATTTGAATACTGGCAGCGATATGGTGATATTTAAGTATAAACTGATATTTTCAAGAATGCTTTTATTTCTATAATTCATATTGGCTACCAATAAACTACTTGCTTGATATAAAATGGTTAAAAAATTATGTGTTTCTGTAGCTAGGATATAATCCTATAAAAAGTTCACAACTATCATAGAATAGGGAAATCATTCATAGAAATACGTCTTTATACATATTTTGAAGCCTTGATTCACTTGCAGCATGAACCATTTCATACTTTGTCTAAAACGTCAATACCCATTCGAACTATTTACTACTAGCACAGCCCCAAAGCGTTCTTCAGACAAGTCGCTCCACCTCCTCAAAAACGGAGCAATAAAACCGCCTCCCTCGCGTCAAGAGCGATCCGCATCAGATCGCAAATCATCACTTCCCCAGATCTCCCACCGCTTGAGTGATCTGGCGTGGGCGTCGCCATTGTGCAGCCGATTCCTGTCACAACTGGGCCGACCACCCTGCCAATAACTTACCCATATCGGAATGTTAATGCGCAACACCCTACTGATGTATTTATCGCTTTCGCTAACCAGGTGATGCTCTCCCATAGGCGTTACCTGGGTGTCCTCCTATATGGTGGAGTTTTGCTCAATTGGGCTTTTTGCATTGGATTTTCATTCATGGGTTTGTTGGTTCTTTGAGGTGTTTAGTATGGAAATTAGGCTGGTTTCAAAATTGCAAAGATGGCGTTGAACCTTATGTTTCTTGGTTGAGTGCTTATTATTATTATTATTTTTACTTCAGACATGCGCGTGTTTCTTGTATTGTAACTGAAACATTTATCTGCCTTTGATTAAATAAGAAAGTTAAAATTTTGGTTTTTCTCTGCTTTTCATTTTATTCCTTCTTTTCTCTTTAATTCCATTTCTCCTCTTTTCTCATTCCCAAATTAATCTTCTTCCAATTCACCTTTTCTCTGTCTTTCCCGCATTCCAAAGTAGAAATGTTGATGAAGCTTACAAGCAAAGCAATTAAGGAAGTTAGTTAAGGTCACATGTTAATAAATATACACACACAATGTAGACTGGGAATAAAAAACCTACCTTAACCTATACAAAATGAGTAAAGTGCGCTGCCAGTTCCTAAACGAAATAGCATGTTTTTTTTTTAGGGTCATCTATAAGCTTACAAATTTCAGAAACAGGCACAAACCAAGATACTTACCAAGAACTTATATTATCATCAAAGAAAAAATGTGAAAAATTTCAGTCGGTATCTATGGATGATATTCAGGTTTTGAGAGAATATTTTTTTGCCTCTGCTTCTAACCTTATAGTGACCGCGAAGAAGTAAGGACAAAATTAAGGAAAAACGATAAATTTCATCCCGACTTTCGTAGTTCAATCTTACCATCGCTTTCGCAATGGCTCTAGACTTTTGTGGTACACATCATGTAAATAAAATGGTGTTTTTTATACCCCTGTCCGAGTTATTGACCTTTGGTTCAAGCTTCCTGTTATTCGATCTTTCGGTTTCTTGCTTCGTTGGTATCTCAATAGATTGGAGAGCTTCCAAGCTTTGTGGGAGGATTCTATAACCCGGAAATTGAGATTTGCATTTCCCTTGGTGTTCTTATGGTCATCAACAAACACTTCGGTAAGCCCGTTGTTCTCAAGGAATCCAGTTTTCTTCCTGATTGAATATTTTCTATTTTTGGAATCATTCCTTTTTTTTTTTTGTTGTGTGACAAATAATTTGGAATGATTTACCTCCAAACTCCTTTCCCCTGAGCTTTTATAAAACAAAAGCATAATTTGTGAAACAGCTAGTTGTGTAGACATATTTTGTAAATTTGGGAATAAGAAAATGCACACTTTCCAATTAAAACTTACATTCTTGCTTTTACAAGGTAATTTTTTTTGTATTCGATTAGTGACGCCCCCTAGTTTGTGTGTCCCTTTAGAAAATAATAATGTATGCAAAATTTAAGCTCATTTGGACAATAATAACACGTACCACACAAAGACCTTGAAGTTTCAAAAAAGTACGGATTTTTTTTTACAAAACAACTAAAAAACCAAAGATTAAACCCTCACATTGAGTTCATGATTTTTTTTATGAGGAACTAACATTGTTATAGATATGATGTTCTGGGTTTCATTCTTCTATTACCCCTCTTTTGGTAGTAATAATTTTTTAATGGCAAAAGAACTTTTGTAAAGTTGTTTTCCCTGCATTTTAAAACAGCTAATAACTTTAGAACTATACATTATACAACTTAAAAACATGAAATCAGTCCTATTTTGTTTGTAATTTTATTATCTTTGATTTGGTGTGCATCATAACCACATTTTTCGAATAAGTTTTTCAAAATTAAAAAAAAAGAACAAAAAATATTTTTTAAAAATTTTTATTTAGAAAATTTAAAGCTTTTTAACACCTAAAATAAACATTTCTACTAAATTTCAAGTTGATAATAAAATTTAATCATGTAGAAAAAAAATAGTCAAATTTTGGCAAGTTCCTAAACAATTCTATCAAATTATAAAACAAGAGCGATTCACTCATGGAAAATGATGTTCATATTATTAAAGCATCCAAAAAATGTCACATAAATTTCAAAAAAAATAACTATTAACAGATTTGGTACAAAATCTTACAGAGCTAGTTCTCAACTTTAATTTAATTCAATGTGCATCAACTTCACCTGAATATTCCTTAGAATTATGTTTATAACTATTTTTTTACTTCTAACATGTCAAATCAAATGAAAATAAAAGTTTTAGGAGATAAAAATTAGATATAAGCACATAATTCTAAGGTATATATTTAGGTGAAATTGATGCACATTGAATTTTAACGAGAACTAGCTCTGTAACATTTGATACCAAATCTGTTAACAGCTGTATTTTCTTAAATTTATGTGACATTTTTTGGATGCTTTAAGTCATATATGAACACCCTCAAGGGATGTTACGGATTTTCCATGAGTGAATCGCTCTTGTATAATTTGATGGAATGTTTAGAGACTAGACAATTTTTTTTTTCTACATGATTAAAATTTATTTTCAACTTGAAATTTGGTAGAAATGTTTATTTCAGGTGTTAAAAAGTTTTAAATTTTCTAAATAAAATTTTTAAAGAATATTTTTGTTATTTAATTTTTTTCTCATACTTTAAAATTTTGAAAATATTTTTAAAAAAGGTTATTATGATGCACACTAAATCAAAAAGAATAAAATTACAAACAAAATAGGACTGATTTCATGTTTTTAAGTTGTATAGTTCTAGAGTTATTAGTAGTTTAAAAATGCAGGAAAAACAACTTTACAAAAGTTTCTTTGCCATTAAAAATTATTACTACCAAAAGAGGGATGATAAAGGAATGAAACCTAGAACATTATATCTATAACTATATTAGTTCCTCATAAAGAAATCATGAACAAAATGTGAGGTTTTAATCTTTGGTTTTTTAGTTGTTTTATAAAAAAAATCAGCACTTATTGAGGGCTTTTGTGGCACGGGTAAATATATTTTTTGATTGAGCTAACATTTTGCAAAAATCATTTATTTGTATTGTAGAACTAATTGAGGGGGGGGGGGCGTCGCGTAAAATTACTCGAACTTTAAAAATAAGGACTTCTCTAATATACCTCTTTTTCTTATTTGTGTTGTAAGTAATCCTAGTTAAAATAAATAACAAAACAGAATTAATAATGCGATAACGTAATTTATATTAGAAAAAAAATTTAAACTAATTGCACTATTTTAAAACGTGATCAAATATATGGGAAAATTATTTTGTCTAGTATAGATAAGTTAACATTTTTTAAAATTTTTATCCATAAAAAGACCCCTTCATATAACAGAAAATATCTGGTTTTTAAAAGTACCAGCAACGGAATTGAAGCATTTTCAATATCACACACAAAGCATTATTTTTCGCCCGCTTTTCTACTCAACTTTGTATAATGTCCCCTCTTCTAATGACTATTCCAATGGTGATTTTCTCACGCCCCCGTCAATTTCACACACAGAAAAAAACCTCGATTACTCTCACACCCCTTTTCTCATACAGCACTCCACCCCATCAGCAGGAAACCGTTTCTGACAAATTGGCGGTATAAGTACATCCCTAATAACCATGTAATGTTCTCGCTGGCATGCTGTACCTCCAAATGGATTTTTCTTCTCCGTTCTCGGAAAGCCGCCCAAGGAGAGCGCGATCCTGCGCATCGCTCTGACAGGTGGGTCAGGGGTCGAGCCAACGGGACTGCCCTGGCCTTGGCAGACCTGTCGCGCCCGGGTTGCCAGCGTTGTTTATGCATCGCCAGGAGTGATCTTGGTGCTCCCTCCGCGAGGTTTCAGTTTCATTGTGACGCGGAGAGAAATGCGGCCCAAAATTTGACGTTTTAACGTACCGAGGGCCAAAAAATCCGTCGTGATTGATCTTCACGGGCCAAAAGAGAAAAGGTCTAGAGACTTTCTATTCCTTCTTTTATGACACTGAGAGCAATTACAAACTGTTAATTTAAGAAAAGAGGATCACTTTTATAGTAATGTTTGTTCAAAACATGCTTCAATGTTTATACATTGTAATTTTTATGAAATTTCTATTATTTACAATTTTAGGTTTTTATTCAAAGCTATCACTTCATTTTTAAATTGGAAATATATTCCTTAAATTAATTTAAAGGAAAAATTTACAAAAAAATTGATCTTTTCAATTAAATATTTCCTAAATATTTTAAAAATTTCGATTGGGAGGCTACAATTTATGTGGGTTCTCTCTCTCTGTGTCACATTTTCCCTAACTCATATTTTCTTTTTACAATCATCTCCTCTACCTTTCTCTTTTTTCATTTCTTTGTCCAAATTTTCATTCTATCAATTCGCATTCTGCATTATCGCATTCTGCAATCAGTTTAATAACTTTCTTTCCTTTATGTTTTCCTTGTGATGTTTGACCCTATTATTACCCCCTAAATTATTAAGACTACAAAAAGTAATCGCAACAATCCCATATAATCCAATTTGTAATATTCTCTTTAAAATTTCTTTTGTCATATCTGTACATAACTTGAGAAATTATTCAAAACCTTATTATCTTCTTCATAACTAAGAAATTTCATTGTTTCAGTAACACTAATTTAATTTATCCCATTTAATCCCAAATAAATAAAAAATTTTCAGTTTTTTTAGTTGTGTTTGGTTCAGGAATTTTTCCAACTAGGAATTTCATTAAAAAGGGTTCATCTTCTTGTTAGATACATTTTGTATTCATGATTTTATGAGTCTCAAATAAATATATTCTATTTTATACTTTCACACTTTTAAACTAAAGAAGTTATAATTATCACATAAGTTCTAAAATAATTTTAATAGGATGTTGATTCAAACATTTATAAATTAAATTAGCTCAAGATAATTATGAAAACTATTACAGTATAATGATGAGTTTATTGAGGGTTTGTGTTTCCAGGATCTACATCCGGATGTTTATACCGTTTTCCCTTTTTTGCCATACAAAGCAGATGGTTTGGTGTCTCATACTCACAGATAGCTTGAGTGCTCTCAGGAGCTTAGAGCCTCCATGCTTAGAGCAGAGAGTGAGGTGGTTTATTTCTCCACTTGGTTGAACAAGGGACTAAAAAAACGTACTACTTTATTTTGAGTCTTAAGGGCGGATTGCGGGCTTTTCCGGTGCTTGAGGACAGTGAACAAGGAAAATATTTTCAAGGGGGATATTTTGGTATTTCGGGATGTATACAGAAATCTCCTTCCCCCACTTCGAATTCACCCTTCTTACCCTATAGGTTTATTATAAAAATTAATATTTATATTGTAATTGATAATTTAATATAAGTAATGCTATATTATTAATATTAACTATGAGTTAAATTAATATCAATATTAAAAAAGTAATATAAACTATTAATTAAATTTAATATTATCAATACTTATCCTTATTATTCACCTTTTTTCTCCGTAAAAGAAACATTATTAAACATCATCATCACCACTGTGTCATTACTCATAATCATTAGTATAGGGAACTCAAGCATTTGCTTAACCCTACTTGTACACAGGCGCAGATCCAACACGGCTCCAAGGGGGGGGCAAGGTTACTTTTCCAGACAATCACCTTTACCTTTTGAGAAAAATATCAAAATGTTGGGTATTTTCTAAAAAATATCACTCAAGATCCTCTTTGGGTACCGCTTGGGGGTATGGGGGTCCTCCCCCAGAAAAATTTTGAAATTTGACCTTTAAAAGTGGGGTTTTAACTTATTTTGAGTACATTTTGCGACTTTTTTTCGTACTTATGTGTGATTTTTTGGATCCAAGTGGGGTCCAGAGTGCCCCCCCCTGGATCCGCCACTGCTTGTACAGATGTGAATACAAAATGACCAAATTCAATGCAAGAATACTGCTGAAAAGAAACAGAAAATAGAAAGTGGCGGCCGGTCAAGAAGAGATCACAGCGGGAGATTTCCGCCCGAATCAAAGACCGGATCCACGCGAAAAGGAGTTCACCCCATCCCGCCCCAAAATCGCTATTTGGAAAGCTGGGATACATTACGAGGGTCCCCCCCCCTTCTCAACCTAAACGGACCTTCGCTTTTATTGTTATCGGCAGGGAAAGTTGCATTCCGCATCACAGGTGTACTAACTACACAAGCAGCTTTTTTTTATTGTTATCCAGAACCTTTCTATATAAAAAAAAAATCGCGGGAAAAGCATCAAAGGATGGGGTTAGTTCGGGATGACTCACGATTCGTGTTATGTTGAGGTTTTCTTCGAATCTTTTTCACTACGGCTTGTTCTGTTTTCCACTTGTTACAGGAGGATGGATTTTTAATATGACGATAAAAAATTGCGAGAGAGGTTCTTTTTTTTAAAGTGATGGTTGTAAAGTTGAGTGGTTGATCCCTGAATGTTGGGAAGATTGTTTACTTTTATGGTTTTATCCTTGGAACGTGTGATACATATCTTTGGAATGTTATAAGAGCTGATTTTTTTTTTCTGAACGTTTGAATTTGATGATGGAAATCCTAATGATGGAGGTTAATTTATTAAATATAGTGGAGATAAAATTAATTTTAAATTCCATGACTCATAAGGAAAATTTAGTAATTACAGTAATGGTGTTTCCAAAAATGACATTAATGAGAACGTGACCTTTTAACTAGAAAGTATTTTTAAGGATGAAAAAAATTTATTAGCATATTCTATGGTATCAGTTTCATTCTTTATGTATTATTAATTTATTAATGAAATAAATGGGTCTGCAGTATAAAGATGTGTTTTAGATTATTAGGTTTTCAGATGAAGGATAATGTCTTGAACTATGTCAAACCTCTCTTAAGATAAATAATATATTATTTCACAAAACTACTGTAAATTAACGATTAAACTATGGATGAAAAATACAAGTTTTGGCTAAACATTTTGCGCAAAATAATGTAAAAACCTTGTAAGACAAAATGTCACTGAACCTAGATACACATTTTATAACAACAAGTTATAAAACCAATAAAGGGAAATTCCTTGAAATTTAAGCATTCCATCAACACTACTGGATGTTTAGCTACATCTAGGAGAAATTATTTACCTAATTAAAATTTTTATTACAACTATATTTTGAAATTGAAACTATATTTCTATATTTTAAACATTAATTCATTAATTCGCTAAGGTATTTCTTAAGGTATTAATTGCTATTTTCTTCACAGGTGTGCCTTATTATTCTTGCTGTCACTAATCCCTCAGTTAAACGTCTAATTATTCATTAACTAATATGTGATTACAACTTTTCTAGACCAAAAACCGAATAGATTCTCAAACCCATCAAATGTTACTTCCACTGATGCAGTCGTGCTTAATTCTAAGGCATTTCCAGTAGAATAAAAAGTTACGATCCCCACGTCTTTTCCGTATTTTTTAAGGGAGCCCATAAAACATTTACGAGTATTTCAAAGAGCTGTTACATGGTTTTGAAATTCCTCCGGTTTTCAGCCCATGTCACTGCACCCCTATATGCAAGTGACTCAACAATACGGAATGGGGACTGTTACAACCTTTGCAAAATCGAAATCTCTTGATAACAATTGCCGTAAATCTTTATCATCCCTATTAGGAAACACTCCCGTACGGATGGTCCTGAACTTTTTGTACGATAGCGGGACTTGGTTTATGCCCGTTTTAATTGCATATCTCTCTTCTCTCTGTAAACATTGCGAGATATAATCCTCTTCAAAAGCAAATCTGCGATGAGATTACTGTTTCTATAATGTCTGTCAGGCTTGATAAAAACTCCCAGGAAATCAGAAATTCCGTAGCAATGTTGATTTTGATAAAATTTGCTCGACTTTTCGAAGTAACTATAAAATTAGTAGTAGGTAGAAAAAAACCAATGAATTTAGGCAACGATACTTAAATACGTATTTTCAGCGATTAAACAGTACTTCCTGTATTTGACATCAAAGTACTCAAGTGTTGAAAAGTATTTATTAATAGTAATGTTCACTTTCTAATCCAGAAAAAAAAGTATGAGTCTTTTGAAAATATGTTTGCATTATTTCTGGCTGGCACAATAAAATAATGCAATGGAGAAATCAAACTAAATCAAAATTATTAATTTTTTAAAAATCATCTTCACGTGATTGTGCAAATCTCCGCTTCTTTTTTAATTAAAAACCAAGTAAATAGAAAGTTTCAATAAAAAAATCTTCGTTACTACCATTGTATTAAAATTTATAGATGTCTATGTAAAATTGTAAAATATGTGTATTGATAAACTATTACTAAGCAAAAGCATCCATAACATTTTAACTGATGCCAATTCTTAATTTTATTTCTTTTTTAATTTGAAAAGACGCATTATAGAAGCCCATTAAGCTGATATCTCTCTATATATAATGAAGGTGTCCCTGGGTTCCTGCCTGGGTTCCTGGGTTCCTGGGTTTGTCCGGAACAGATTTGGCTCAATTTCTCCAAAACTACCCGTCCGAATCGAACCAAACTTGGTACACATACGTATGGGGACGGGGGAAAGACAATGACATCATTTCCAAATTTCTAAAACCACCCCTTCACCCCCTTTTAGGCCTTTTTGTAAAAATCGCCTTACTTCTCCACTAAAGAAGATCTGTTTAACTCGCATTGTTGCAAATAATACAACAAAAACAATTTTAAACATAAAACAAAGTATTTAAAGATAAAACTTGGCTAAAATTGTTTTAAATGTTTTAAAAATGTAATTAATAATTTAAAAAATTAAAAACGGCCCTTATAAAAAACTTTATAACAGTATTTTCTTATTAAAAACTTCATTTTCCATGAAACTTTAAGTTGAAATAGAAAGTTTTAAGAATTAGACTGGTTAAAGTAAAGATTACATCATGCAGTTTTTTTAGAAAGTTGATGATAGAAACACTAGATCAATTTGTTATTTAACCTTATAATTTGTTTCTTTGGTGTAGTTTAACGGGATTTTTTTTTTCAATTTAAACAGGGGGTATTTACAAATTTTGGGATTTCAAAAGTCTGTAATAATTTTAATGGATTTTTTTCACTTAGAATGGATAATTGGGTAACTGTCGTAATTAAATGTGCAACACCGGAACTGGATGGTTAGGTTAGATTTACACAGTTGGAACCGGGAGGGAAAAGGCACAGGGAGCACGGTGATGAAAATGCACCGGGAACACCGAGATGAAAAGGCACCGGGGACACCAAGATGAAAAAGGCACCGGGATATGAAGAAATACTGGGAACACCGGGATATGAAAAAATACTGGGAACACCGGGATATGAAAAACTACCAGGATGATTGGTAATTATGGTTACAGAAAATTAGGCATGTAACTTGAGAAAATTTTAATAAATTGATACACTCCACCCGTGCAAGGCCGGGCATATCAGCTAGTAATACATATAATACAATATTCTAATCAATAAAATAAGAATATTCACGACTCGAAAGGAAATGAACTGCGCCTCTAATTTCACCTAAATATACCAATTTAATTGGGAGTTTATTCACTCCGTAAAACCGCGATCTTATCCAGAATCTGATTACTACTCAAAATGGAGTAGTGCTGTAAAAAACCACTTCCAGGCAGAGAAGGGGATTAATCCCCTTCTTTTTTCTCGATCACCGTGTGTCATACTGCTGATGATGATTACGCTCGTATTTAAATGAGAAAGGAAGGCAGGCAGATGAAGCCAGGAAGAAAGAGGAGCAATCCATCATTCCAAGACAACCTTTAATTAGGCGACGAAGGAAGAATCCTTCTTTGATTTGACCGACTGGGTTTGTTGAGACACTCACCAAGTAGGTATATCATCCTAGAAATGGACAAACAAATTTAAATTTCCTACCTGTGTTGGTTGGAATGTTTGATTCAATGGCAGGAAATTAGAGGAATTCTTAATTTTTGAGGAATTTTCCCATGTTTGATAAGTGACGTGAGATCAGGGAGACGTTGTTGTTCTGTTTAACCCAGTATTGCTATTTGGGAAAATATAAATAAGAATACTTAGAAAAGCTTTTTTTTTCTTATTTACCTACATCCGTACGAATGTGAAAACTATTTTCCCTTAAAAAATATTTAAGCATGTGAAACACAACTTTTAATAAAATCTATATAAATATGAAGATACCCTCTTTTTCCACAACGTCGATTCAAACTATTGCTAAAACTTTTTAAAATGAACTTTTAACCCTTTCACCACCAATATTGGTTCCTGAGTAAAATGAAAAGTGTTTTATACGTATAAAACTAAAGACAATTATATTGTTAATTAAAATTAAATTAATCATGAGATGAAAAGATATTAAGAAATATCAGTTGAACATGCATTCATATTAATACAACTTATTATAGAATGATTTGAAATGCTTACGGTACATACGTTCTGGAGGCAGCGGGGGTTGTAAAGGGGTTTTTAAAAACCACCAATATTTTTTTTAATTAAAATAATTCTTAAATATCTTTATCTTTCAACAAATAGACTCTCCTCCTAAAAACCATAACCTTTAAGTACCTTCACAATATCTATCTACAGATCATTCTTTAAAGGGCAATAAAAGAAAATATTTTTTTCCCCACAGTAAACCCACACCTCCACCTGTAGTACCAAACCCTTTGTTCCTCCGAGACTCAATTATCTCAGCCGTCTATATTTATTTATGGCTTTTATATTTTCTCAATCGAGAACCTTGAAACCGACATTAGCTCTCTCGAAAAAGTTCGAGGAGGGGGAGCACCGCCCTCCCCTTTCCATTACACCAACTCCAATGCTCTCTCCTGTTTAATAAGCACTAAAAGTTCACCTTTCAAGCACGTCAAGCCTTGTTTACAGAAAGGTGTGTCTGGGGTTGTGTTTTCTTTTACGCCATCGCCCGTGTGATAGGTTTTTTCGAATCGTCAAGTGCCCTCTCTGGGAAGTTTGGGAGGTTTTGACCGTCAATCGGGGATTGACCTCTTGAGGGTTGAGAGAACGTTGCTTTATTTATTTTAAAGGCTAAATTGTGATTGAAGTTCGATACGGTTTTCTTTGTTCTTGCTTTTATACTGACGTTTCGTAATTGAGTGTTCAAGTTAGTGAAAGCTTAAGTTTAATGGGGAAAATTAGATGGTGAAGGTTACTGCTCATTGTAAAGTTGATGCTTGGAACTGTCAATCATCATTTTATGACTACGATAAACCTGCCTTTTGATATTACAGAAGCTCCTTATTCTCTAAGCGTCTAAGCTTTAATGGAAAGATAAATTTATGTCAATGGTTTACATTTCCGAAAATCATGATTTCACCTGTACCTATTTTATGTTAAATGATACTGATTTTTAACATTGGAAATCATTTTAGTTTGATATACTATTCTTACATTAAGTAACTATGAAAGCTTAATAAATTTAGAATAAGATATTTATACAATATTGGTTTTACGTGTCATTAATTGTGTATAGGTATCCTATTTCTACAGACGCTAGAAAGATATTACTAATCTATGTTTTTCAACTGTATAAAAAATCCATTTTGAGTTAAACGTAAAGTAATATCCCTACCTCAGGTAAAACAATTTATGTACTTAATAACTACGGAATATTTTCAGACAACAAGGTGGTACATATTTTTTCATCAGACTTTACTATATTAGATCAAGTACTGGGTGCTTATTAAATTCCTACAACTTTAAAAATGTGTTGACTCTGCTTGGATAGAACGATTCGGGAACTTTTTTTCTTAATGAGAAAATGGAAGGCAATTCTGACAAGTAGAGGGAGATTTACTTTTAGTTTGTAGGAATAAACTACACACACTGGTCGTCTCAAAATTTATGCGATGTCAAGAGTCGGGCGTTGACGAGAAGGATTTTAAATAATGGCTTGAATCTGTGATTTAGTTGGGGGGAAATTCTCCTATTCATTCAGCCCAAAGGTTCTCCAGGATTTGCATTCTAATAGGTTTTGATAAACGTTTGGTTTCTCTACCATCTTTTACTTAACTGTGAAATGATTGAAACAGATTGACGAAGTGTTCTATTTCAGATACAAAAATGTGATCCCAATATGTTTTGTTATTGAACTTTCATATCATATGTAAATTTTATGAATATCTATTAGACCCGCACTCAAATTTATTTTTGTTTTTTCTTTCCATACACCTTAATGTACACTATACCATGTATGCTTTATAATTTTTCATTCATTCAAGACTATCCTTCATTCGTAAATACGTAGTATTCGGAAAATAACACAGTAGATGCTGTTTTTCTTCAACTCCATACAAAACAGCATTCTTAGGTAGAATAAAGAGTTTTTAAACAAAATTTAACCTTAAGGGTTAGTGCTTGCAGTTTAAAATTGTTTGAACGTATTCAAAAAGCTCTAAAATTATTTCTTAACATAAGAAACGCGGAGGAATCCGCCATTCTCTCCCAATTGTTTTGCGATAGCAATAAATTTTAAACCCAGTTTTAACCACCTATCTAAATAGCTTTCAAGATAGTACAATAAAGGTATGCAATTTAGTAGAATAGAAATATTCTTGGAAAGTTCATTTCACTGTATGGTAGCGTATATTTTTTAAACCTGATTACTGAGAATTTTCCACCACAGTTATTGTTTTGAATATCTAAATGAATAATGCGATTCCTCTCTTAAAATCATTAGCATGGTATGCATTGTTATTGAATATGGTTTTCTAATCAAGATACCAATGAACTTTAAAGTTTAAAAATTCCAAAAATTTACCTTATTTTTCTGTATTTTAAAGTTTTTTCTAAAAATAAATGCCAAACTCTTATAATCTACCGCAATTTTATGGTAAATACTTTGTTTCAAGTTTATAGATTAATTAAATAATTCATAAAAATTATATATTTTGGATGCTTTGTGCTTCAGTAATATTTACTTCCTATGTATAAATAAAAAAGGTAACTTTGAAAAGAATCTTTTTGACCAACAGTTGAGAAATTAAGTAGTTAGTACATTTTATCGTACCTAAGCGTGTATAACTTTTTAATAAATGTAAATAACACTTTCTTAATTTTAGTGCTTAATTTATTTGCTTATTTAAGTTATCCCATTATTAATAATCAAAAATACACTTTCAATTTACAGTTTCATATCCCTCGAATTGCATACCTATTAATAAATCGATGAACTCACCACCATTCCCATAAGTTGTACATACCACAAGCAATTTTATTTTCAAGAAAGAAACAACGATAAAATCTTAATTTCACCCTCAAAGGAACGGCTCTAATTGGGTAGAGTGAGTGTTAGTTGTCTCCATTCCCTTATTTTCCAAGGTAATCATTACAGAACCATTAAAGGTTACTGCATAAACTTGCAACTGCGACCGTAACGAATCTATTCCACTCATTAAGTTCCATCCCTTCGGCCGAGCTCACGTTTCCCGCCAATTTCGTTGCTAGGTTCTCTGTCTCCCATCAGGGTCAGTGCTGGTCCTCTCTTTCCCTTTCGTCCTACACCGCCCGAGATCGCTATTGAATTTCATAGTAAATTCGGGGCGGCCAGGACTCGTAAGAAATCCTTGACGCGGAAGGCGGCGATTTCCATGCGTTCCAATTAGATCATTTTCCAAAAGAGTGTTCCTTTTATCAGGTTCTTCATTGAGTCGTTTTCTTTTGTCTCTTTTTCCCTTCTGTTTAGTATTCTGGGTGGGAGAGAGATGCCAAAGAGGGTGCCAGACAGGTTCGTTCGATCATGATGGGTTGGAATGTCTTGTCTTCTAAAAACCGTCGATGATCTGCATGTTATGGTTGCTGTCACGGGATAATTTAGAACTTGGGTGACAAATTAGGAAATAAGTATGCAAACGGGAACGTCTGGGCGATTGCATCATGCATTTAGCATGGGATTTGTAATCATTTATTTAAAAAAACTTTTCCTTCATGTCTTCTGTGAAACAATTAAGGATATTAATGAACCCAAAATAATTTTTTTATTTATCTTCAGCCCCATGCTATAAATAATTTTACTGCCTCCTTGAACACTTTCATTCAGAGTGTTACAAAAAGAGGGGTATTTCTGTGTTGGCAAATAAATAGGAAAGTATTTTTTTTCTGCTTTGACAGAATGTAAACTTTTAGTGACTTTGGTTTTGAAACCGTTATCAGTCGTTAAAAGATATTTCATATTAGAATTCAAAACATTTAACCAAATTTGCCGTTACCCAAATATAAACACTGTACAAGACAACTAGTTTGTAAGCATGGGCGTATTTATAGGGGGGTAGTAGGAGAGCAATGCATGATCCCCCTCCCCAACTCTTGTAGGGCATTCCAACTTTTTAATGGTAAAGGATGGTTCCAATGGAATCAGGGACAACATGACCCCCTAAAGTCTCTAATTGGCCCCCAGGGTCCTCCTCCTAAATCCAGCCATGCTACTGCTTATTACTACATCAGTCCCAGAAAAATCGACGTTTATGACAGCTACTGCAATCTAGTCTACATAGAGTCCTTGTAAAAAGTATAGGCTAACAACCTCCGCCTAATGAGCCCGAGAAGAATTTCCAACAGCATTCCCAAATGCAACATGTGTCCTCTTTCAGAAATTATCAAAACAACCCACTCGAGGGGAATCAGAGCAAGGAAACCGCAACCCTTCCACGACCCGTACAGACCCGAAACCCAACACCCAATCCCACACCAAAAAAAAAACCTGACATAGCTGACGATTCCGTCAACAACCTTTCAGGGGGCCACCGCATATCCAACGACCCTCAAAACACACAATCTGCGTCTCTGTACAACCCATTCAACCCTCCTGATGGGAAATGAGCCATCCAGAAAAAGCTGGTGGCTGTCCAACAGTGTCACGGCATCATCGGAGGTCCTCGCCTCTCTTTTCCAAAGTCCGTGACCTCATCAGACTGGTGAAAACATAAAAAAAAAGCCCCGTGCTATTCCTGAGCGATGCATCAGAGACGAAGACGGAGCAATTGATGGAGTTTATGGAGTCTTCTTTTGGGATGATGTGATGATCCCGCGTGGGAGTGTCGTGTGCTCTCTCTCTTTGTCAACCCAGGGCTCTTGAGGTGATTGTTTTAATGTGGGTTCTCTTTTGAGAAATCGGGCGTGCTGTCATGTTCGTGTGAAGGAGAGTGCTAATGGAAGGCGTTTATTGATTGCATCTGTTTGCTTGAATTTAGCTTTCGGTTTGAAGCCGCGTGATCTTGGCTCATCATCGGTACCTTTGGAACTTGGAAATTGTCTTCAAAGTATGCCCTCTCCAGTGAACCTCCTATGTGGCCCAAGGGAGTATATTGGATTTACCCTGTATCAGGTGGCGACATAAGTTAATTATTTAGTTTTGATAACAGTCAGGCCCCCAATACATAAATTTTTAGTGGCTTCAGCCAGTAAAGAAAAAAACTGGGTAACTTGAAATGGCTTCTTAAAATTTGAGAAAATCGCTTGCGTTGGTGGACCAAAGGAGAGTGGTCTCCAAGGAAGATATCCATGTACTCGTCACTATTCTGATTCTTATTCAAAGAAATTTTATAAAAATAAGAGATGCTAAAAGAAGTTATTTGGAAAAATTTATAAAATTTTGAGAGTTTGAAATGGGTTTTTATTAAAGGAAATGATAACTCATGTAAGTAAACGAATAAAAAATCAATGGGGAAAATACACAACTAGCATTTTTTCCCATCAATTCAACACCATATAAACTTAACACAAAAGTTCTTTCAACCTTTACTGACAACCAAGAGCATTTACTTACGACATCCATATCGATTTGAAAAATTTTCATTGAGGTATGAAAATCATGTCCGAGAGCAATACATGTCGAAAACAAAGCCCCTCGAGTCTCATAATCTTTCGAAAAGGTATCACTCATCCCCGCCTTCTTTTCAGCGCTCTGTTATTAAAGGTCGAGAGTTAAGTCACGTACTTGTAGACCGTCACACAATCCCTTTTGAGACATCGATTTTTATCTGTGGCGAATGGCATCAAGATTTCGACAGTTCTTCTCGTCACGTTTGCTTTTTTATGAAAGAACGGGTTATTCAATTAAAATTTCTCAAATAAATGTTTGCTGTTGATTTTTCTTTTTATTCATAAGGGTTTAGAAGTCAAGGACTGTTGATATCGATCCTTTGACCATCAACTCCCTCGTTTTAAGACTCAGAAATTAGCACTCTAAAATTACGCGTTTATTGATTTTTTTTATTTGGGTATCTAAAATTTAAACTCCTAAACAAATTTACTAACACACGATTCGATGTGGTAAGTATCTCGAAATAGTGTCTTATTTCTCTTAATAAAGTTTTTTTAAGGAGAAATATCTGAGTATTTTTCAGTTTCTCTTATATTTGTTTATAAGGTTTTAGTTATATTAGTTGAATTTTTCCTCGACGTCTGAAGTGATTTTGAAGGAGGAACCAGGGAGATAGCTAGACTTTAAGGATATACTGTCCCTGATTTCACTGGAAACATGTTTAACCATTAAAAACATGGAATATCCTTCAAAAAGTTGGGAGAGAGTATTGCTCCGTCATGACCCCAGTAAATCCGACCTTGTTAGATGTAAGCTTAGATAGAGTGAATTACGTTGCACACAACCACCGAAAGTTAACATTGACTCTAACGTTTTTGGTCACAATTGAATCTTATTGGAGTTCTCAAGTAAGTTCCCCAATAAGAGACCACTTCATTGAACCAAGTGATTTCCCATACCTGAAAACTTTACTCTCTAAATGATACTAGACTTGAGAGTGAAGAATCTCCAAGAATACACCTGCACCTCCAGAAAGGAATGCTTCGCTCTCCATGTTCCAAAGCACTTGATTCCCTGTCACGGGGAAGGAGCGGACGGAGGCTTCTCAGGGGGCACCATTAATAAACGCACGTGTAACATCAGTCACAACAAATTCTTATCTGGGCAAGAATTTCTCCCACCACAGCCCTGACATCCCCTGACAAACCGATAACTCCTCAGATGAACCCCTCAGCAAAACGGGAAGACTACATACATAGATTGACAGATTAAACCCGAGCCTTATACATTACGCGTTATTGTGTTTCATTTTTCTACGGGGTCCTCAAAAAAAAAAAGAAGGGGCGAAACAAAGAACTTTTCTTCTTCCGCACGTGGACAAATCCGTAACCCGAAGTGACAACCTCCGCTCTCTCTCTCTCTGACGAAGAGCAGGGGTCCGAGAAAGCGACTGAAATATCGCCATGATTGTTGCGACCACACGGAAAAGCCACGAATGAAAAAAATCTCTGGAGATGATGGGGCAAGAACTTTTTTTCATATAGCAAAAAAAAAAAACGTTTAAGATAAGATCGCGTTGCTCCACCCCTCTTCGGTGAGAAAAGTCCAGACCGAATAGTTCCGAACTTCATTGATACAGTTTAAAAAATTGCTTCCTTCGTATTGCCATCTGTTCGATTAATTTAGAAATGTTTGGGCGGAGGATAATTTCCGGACGGACCCGCCCGGTAGCGGTTATTATTTTATCGATGGGATATTAAAATAGTTTCTGCAATTTCCCGGAGGGCTATTTTTGGCAGGAGAGATGTCGGGAGGAGATTTCCTATAACTTGTAATGGAAATAGTGGTATAAGGTTCATCGTGCTACTGTTTTCTTTTTAATAATTGGGATTTATGTCCATCTTTTTTCACGAGTTGTTTGAGAATGAATTTTTATTTTCATTATTTTAATTGAATAACATAACGAACAGCGCTTTTAATCTTTCTAAATTGTTCTTCATTTTTGAAATGTCAGTTAAGTCCATTCTATCTATATTTCACTTATTACATCATTTAGTGGCAATAAATAATTTCTCAAACATTCTAAAGTTGTCAAGTTTTCCCTAAACTTGAGAATTTCGAAAAACCTTTCATTACTTAAAAGTTTAGAGTGCAGCAAATTGTTAAAGGTATAATTTTGGTGATGGAGTCTTTATTAACATATTTAGTATAGCATCTAATATAGCTTCGCATTTTAATTTGCTCTGTATTCATTTTAGAAAAAAATTAATTATTAATGAATTATTACGTTAAATATAAATAAATAATATTTTAAAGTACTACGTATTATCTCTTTGATGAGAAGGATTTAATTTTTAGTCCTGAAATAATATTGTGTATAGTTATTAAAATATGTTTGTTGTATGTATCATTAACTGTAATTTAAAGTTTAAAATCAGTTACAATGTTGGATACATTTCTTTTGTGTATCACTGCTAGAGTTTCAGAATAAAAATTAAGATAATTACAAGCAAAGTGTCACACAATATACTAACTCAAGTTGACTTATCTATCCCTTTTAGTAAAGTTAAAATATCTAAAAAGGAACTATTTTTTAAAAAAGACTCAAAAAGGATTAAAAATATCTCATTTAAGGAAATTTCAGAAAATAATACACTAGTAGTTTTAATGCCCAAACTTAATAAGATGTTTTGAGGCTCAAATCATAGGACTCTTTCTTTTGCAATTGCAGTAATTAGCCCCTCGGGAAAGAGGGATTGGCAACAAGAGGTTACTCCAGCTGTGAAAAACCAACGTCGACTACAGTCATAAGAATTTAATCATAGCTATCATTGATGTGTTAGAACCCTTTAATTTATAAGTCCTTCTCCAATTACAAACATGATATGACAGGTTTTTATAGAGCCTTCCTGACTTGAGCTAAAAATTACTCTCAAAATCCAGACTAAGCTATTTTATAAACTGAAAATTTATTTTTATCTCAATAGTGTATAATATTATTTTAAGTTCCATTTGAGATTGCAAGTAAAATCCCCGTAAATAAGTTGATCTTTTAACATTTCTTAATTTTAATCAAAAGCAATGTTAAATTTGCTTTCATAGCTGATTTATTTGCGTTGTAGTAAGATAATTATTATTTACACATTTTCATGACCCTTGAGATATTTATCTTTCATTTATTTGATAAAAAGTTGTTGGAAAAGTTTTATAGCGTCATAAACATCTTAATTCGAAGTTAAAGGGTTTACTGTTGTTTAATGTTATTTCTGCAAAAGTGGCGAATAAGTGCTAGTGTGAATCACATTACATAAACTTATCGTGTTTCAGTGACTCTGGTCACTATGTTTCAGTCCACTGTTGACAAGACTGATAAGTCTGCTATAACCGAACAAGATTCAGAGATTAAAAAATATCTTTGAAATTTTTTTTGATTCTGGAACATAATTTTTATCGGTCATGGGCACAAGAAAAGGATTGTGTTATCCTTTTTTGTAAGAATATTTTTATTTACTATCAAACATCACTAGATAAAGTTTTATCTCTTAAAATTTCCACGGTATTTAACGTATTCAATTCGAAGCAAAGTCTTAACTCAAAATAAATCATATGTGCTTTGAAACCAGCATTATTTAAATAAAAAATCAATGTTATTTCAAGCATTTTAAGTTTGGGGTGCTCGTAAAGAAAAAGGCTTGTTGTGAATATGTTCAGTATATTTTCTCAAACTTCTCCAAACAATGACTATGTACAAAAATTTTAGCTATACTGAGCTATATAAAAACTGAGCTATATACGGCCGGAAGAGAAGAGATGAAAAAGAGAAGAAGAGGAGAGAAAGAGAAAAGTGTTCCCACCTTTGCTTAAAAAGCGAGTGGCACATAAATTCCTCTTTATGCGGTTGTTACGTCCGCCCAAAGAAAGATTTGCCGCGACAGTTAGAATACCGCTCAGTGGCTGACGAGCTTGGAATTTATGGTTTTTATATATTTAGAGAAGAAACGGGATCTCAGGAGTTGGAATTCGAAGATGGGGTTCGGAGAGGGTTTTTTTAAACGAAATTTTTAAAGTAGGGGAAGATGTTAATCGGGAAGGATGTTATCACAGTGTAATGAATGGAAATGGTGGGTTTAGTTTGTGTAAGTTGAACTTGACCCGCCCCATGGAATCTAAATAATAATCAGGTTTTGAAGAAGAGAAAATGTTAGATGTTAACTAGAGTTAAACATAGTTCTGCTTCGTTTGTGAAGGAATGGGGAGGGGATATTATTAATATAGGGTATGTTTCAACTCTGTTATTAAATGTGAAATTTTAGAAAACGTTCGAGTTTTTGACCAGTGAAAGATAAGGGAATAGTTAGTTTAAAAGAACAGAACCTGATGTCTATAAGGTCATACCGCCATGCCAGGAGAAAAACTTGACGTCTTACAATATACTGTTGCGATTGTTATAGAAACTGATTTTTCCACTCAATTTTAGGTCTGACTGTAATGAAATAAAAGCTGAATTGGCTTTGCACTTATTTTCACAGTTTTGATTTTTCTGTGAGTTTTTCTCCTGGCGGTATGACTATAGAGAAGGAGGAGTTAACCGTCAATTCAAACGTATCTTTTGTCAAAAACGCTAAATTTTCATTCAACCAAAAAGAATATTTTTACTCTCGAGGGAGGGTCTCGAAATCCTTTGATGGAATGTTCCCCAACTTTTATTGCTAATAAAGTAAGGGTTGAAACTAGTAGCTAAATGTAACAAGGTATAAATAAGTAATTGACCGATGAACTTGAAATTTTTCAGAAATATCATAGCTACTCTTCATCTTGAAAAAAAAGAAACTGATAGACTTTGTAATAATCCTAGATGTTTAAGAGTTAATGATTAAGAAAGCATTCCATTAAAGTATCTTGATTAGAGTTTCATAAGAGATAAAATATTAAGAAACTAAAAGTTAAACAAAATATCCAAAACAAATAAGTTATCTATTTAATAAAATATTAAAGTTTCTTTCATACAAACATGTCCGTTTTTTATACTGATCATAAATTTATTCCTAATTAGTATTTTCTATTTTCAAAATTTCTCAACATTAACAAAAAAAACGGACTTTAAAGTTGTTCCAAAGAATAATTTTACCAGCTTCAAAATTATGTAAGACAAAAGCTTTCACAGAAACCCTTGAAGATTATTAAAATAATTTTTCTCGGAGAAAATGGGTGTTCCCCCTCAATATGTAACGTTTGTTCCTCAAAAACCTTGAAAATAATAATCAAATTTGTTTCTAAGCTAACCGACCAGTATGAAAATTAGTGCTTTGTGTGTGGTCGAGTAGACTGGTTCTTGAAAAATTAATTGGATCATCTGTAAGGCAAGTTGGGAATTTTTTTTTACTTCATTTATATTTTATGAAACTGTTCTACACTTTGGAGTTAAGTGTGAGTGTGATGTAAGACTACCTTCGTTCATTTCTATTTTAAAAATGGGGTTCCCAAAAGTTAAAAGAAGAAACAAATTATTTTTCAACTTATTATATTTTGGAGTCATTCATTGATTATATAATGGTCTAAAGGGAGTTAGTTATACCTCGTATACGAAAATTAGCAGGTTAAACGCTCAGCAACATATTAACTTTAAAAACATGCGACTTTTTTTAAATTTATAATTATGTTTTCCTTATTTTTTAGTCGAAATTTCTAAAATAATATAGTTTAAATTTAGGAATTTTATAATGAGTTTGTGTCCTAAGCCTTTAATCGATAAATAATGTATGACATATGTTTTTTTTTTCAATTTTGATTTTCTCTTTAAATGCAGGGATCGTGTAAAATAAAATCTTAAAAAATTAGTATAATAGAGAACTAATAATTTGTTTAAAAAAGTAGGAGTTATTTGAAGGAATTTTTTTTGTTTTATAAATTTTAAAAAATTGTCGTTTTAAAATTTTTTCTAAAAGCAACTAAATCATTTGGTCCGGGAAAATTGAAAAATAGCGTTTAATTACTTTTTACACAGGTGTAAGGGCTAAATTTCATTTCATGATTTAAATATTTATTATTTCCTGATAAAAACCGATTAGTGGGAGTAATCTTGAGAGTCGTAAACCCACGAATCTTCAGCGTAACTCTGAAGACTGGCCACTCCTTGAGACAGTAAATGGTCCGTTTTATGTTACAGGGAGCTCTAAATCATTTTCTTTAGAAATATCTTAAGAAAGAGACTGAAGAGGCGGGAAGTTTTTTTTTTTTTTTTTTTACAGTGCTGGCTTCTTAAGTAGCGTGGGCAAAATTCTCCTTTCCGGGTTCTTATTAAAAAGATAGCTCAGCTTTTCCAAAAATTTTACCTAAAACGTGTGATAGTGAAGGAGAGAAACATGTTATGATGAGGGAAATGACCTAAATTTCAGTTTAACCGCGTAGGTTTTTCTTAGTATTCAGGAGTTCAAAATTGAAGTCCTCACTTATGTTGAGGGGTTATCTAAAGCCTTGAATTAATTAAGGTTTTGTGCTTCGTTTTTTTTCGTGTTGAAATTCTCCTTCTGCTTTGAAAATGATGTTGTTAAGTTAATATGGAGTTATTTTCGTTGGATAATTTAATAGTTACGAAAGAGAAAAAATTCTTCATTATAAGAATACTTGTGGAAATTTTAAGAAAAAGTGAAATTGACGTCATTAATTTAAAAATGCGTGTTTCCTGTAAGAAAACACCTCCTAGAAGTCAAAAGAATCTGACATTTTTTATAATTTTTTAAATTCCTAATCGTGAATGAAAACTATTAAACTTTTATTGGCTTTATATAGTATTTTAATTGTTTTAATTGATATTCTATAATCATCTCAAACAAAAGGTTAAAAAGCTGGGGAAACATTTATGGGCATATATTTGATAGTGCTTTTATTTGATCCCTCAATTATAAAAATATCTTTAAATAAAACCTCTAGGTCCTACACTTATAACTTTTTAAATTCATTTCACAGAAGGTCACTTTTACGTATTAAAAATTATAAAAGTAACAACGGACTCTCACTTTTGAATTTGCTATTTATTTCTTTTTATAAAAACTTAAATATTATTTTATGTAGACATTTTAACACACCCCTTTGATAATCATCAAAAATTGCTTCAGACACAACGATTAATATATTTATTCATGGAAAAAGGTCACCACTTCGACCCTAGGGTGAGATGTCGAAGGATCTTTCGAGTCTTTCCATCAGCACGACCTCCCCACGGGTAATTTCATACACGCTAAAAAAAACACCTCAACCCTCTCCATGTGATACAAAGACGACCTTATCTATCCCCACACCTTGCAGTCCGAAAAGCCCATGGAAAAGCCAGACAACCTCCAAAAAACAATCATCAAGCAGCTGATTGGCAGGTATCCACAGGGTGAAGAAACGGGATTCGCCAGGTGGTTCCGAGTCCATCCATGCTCGCCCCACTTTCAAAACACCCAAACTTGGAACTCGTGAAGGAGGCAGGTGCCCACACTGGCATAGGTCACTCCCGTATCGCCCTGCCACCAAATCGCAGCCTCACGAACCTAACCCCCATGGTCCACCAGAGGATCTCTTCTGGAAGTCCTCGGCGGAGCTTTGTTCTTTTTCTTCTCACTTTCGGATTCGATTTCCGGGGCTGTCAAGTCCGATTGCAATGTTCCATGTGCCGGTCGTGTCGATTACAGTTGCAGATAAAGCCGGGATGGGTTTTCGGGGCCGCAGATGGCCAAAGGCCACTAATGGCTTAATAATGTTTGCCCAGTGGGAGATTTTATCGAGGATTTTTGAGATGAGGGTGGATGTGGTTGTTTTTTGGCGCCCCGACAGCTGGTTCCAGGCCCGCCGACAGGGGGGGGCAAAGGGGGCACTTTCCCCCGGGCCCGGGGATTTTCCCAGCCCTATAGGGGCCCGTAAAGAATCTCCATCTTGAGATACACTACTAAACGTTCTGAAACAAGAATACCCATTCATAGATTTTTTTCCCCAACTACCCTTCTTCTTCCTGAGAACGGGCCCCGGGCCCCCCTCCTTCCTGGAATGCAATCTCCAACGTTTCGAAACTCAGCAAACTAAGATAATTACCACCTGCAAGCTGCAATACATTCCAAGAATTGTCACAAGATAAGGCACGGAAGGGCCCGAACCGGACCTGACACCCCCCAACCCTGGATGGAAAGGTCTTTCGTTAGCCAAAACAAACAGGAAATGAGCCTTCCTCTTGACCGACCCCAGACACAGAGGACAGTGGAGAAGTTTCAAGCCATTTACCCATGCAGACATGTGGATGTAGAAAGCGTAGGTTCCGTTAAACGTGTATCATCTGTTTTTAAAAATCGTCTATAATTTTTTTTAAATTAATAAAATTTTTTCCCGATTGTTTCAAAGTTATCGTTTGAAAAAGTTTTTAACGATAGTCTTCTGAGATAGACCGTACGTCTAGGTGAGTTGTATTCATTTTTTAAGCATAATACACATTTCAGCTATCAAATACAGTTGAAAATATTATACGTATTTGTATTTTTCTAGTTGTTTCTGTCTCTTGTTTTACATATGCTAGAGGGTTTTAAAGGCATTTCTGTTTGTTTAATTTTCTTTTAAAAAATGGAAATTTTCGATAATGAAAAGTTTTATAAACCATAAAAAAATTTACTTAGAGAACAAGAAAATTTATTCCATTATTAAATGAAAATAAAATTGAAGAATCGGTTGAAAATAGTATACGTATTTTGCATTTTACTAGGTTGTTTTTGTCTCATGTTTTGTATATATTGGTTTTGGGGGGAGAGGTTTAAAGGCATTGCTGTTTGCTTAATTTTTTTTTAAAAAAGGAAAATTTTTGACAGTGAAAAGTTTTATAAATCATTAAAAGAGAATTTATTACACTATTAAATAAAAATAAAATTTAAGAATCAATGATTTTTAAATTGTATTAAAAATTATAGTATATGATGTCTGTTATTAAGGCTGTCCCAAAATTAATTAATACCTTTACAAAATTAATAAAAAATAAACTAAAGGAGATAAAAACATACGGTTTGTTGCTAACTACTCTTTTAGCCTGGGAGTTTTTTATACGAAATTTCATACTCCACAGAGACTTAAAAAATTAAGGGTTTAGGAATGTTTCTTATTCAAAAATCCATATTATGCTTAATAAATTGCTTAAAAACAATTTTTTTAACACAATTTTAACTAGAAAGAAGGGTTCAATATAATTTTTATTCGATTCTTGAATTATTAATTATTTCAGATTTTAATAAACTTGTATTTTTACTCTATTACTAAATGTCACAATACAAATTGTATTGTACAAACTTGTATTTAATAAACTTGTATTAGAAATAGTAATTTGGGCTATTGTTTTTCCATTGAGTTCATATTTTTCTAAAAACGGCTGATTAAAACAATTTTTTTTATGAATTTGATTAAATTTGGATTCTTCCATTAGAACTGTTATTTAATGCGTTCTAATCTGAATAGAACAATAAATGTTCTTGGTCTAAAAATACCTTTTATATTAATCATGAATGAACTGTTTTTTTAATGAATAAAAATTAAGATGTTTTACAAAAAGTTTGATACAGAAAAGTTTAAGTGTGCATTTTTAAATTGGATTAAAGGTGTAATAATTAATTTGTTTGTTTCATGTATACAGTGCGAAAAAAGTGATTTTTCTAAGCTTTAAAGTTATTTTAATTTTCTAGAAAAAGGAGGTGTGAATTAAAATAAACTATAGTGAACTATAGCTGTTATGGTGTAAGTTTAAAGGTCAAGGATAGAAGGAAGCTGAATAGTACTTATTCTAGACTAGATCCTGTTAATATAAAGCTAAGGTAATTATTTAATAATTGTTTCTGTAAAACTATTTTGGAAAACTATATTGGAAAATTTGGAATTAGTTAAAAAATTGTTTATAAAATTACAACAGAGCTAGGTATGATTATCTCCATTCAATATATCTAGAGGAAAGCTTCCCAAGTGAGAGATGGCACTTTAATTATATCAATTTATTGTTATGTGATAAATGATTCAGTAAAACTTAAAAGTGGGATTTTGTATATTATTTACCTCCTTGAGAGAGAGATTCGAAATTCATAATACTTTTATATGAAAAAAACCCCTAAAAATTTGTATTTTAATTAAAATTCAAAATGTCCCTCATTTGCGATACGCGTCTCCTAATATGAGAGTATTTAATGTCATGAAATGGTCTTAAAAGTGTTGTTAACATCCTAAAATACATCCATTACATACTTAAAATACATTTTAAATGTCACATCTTAAAAGTGAATTCATAGGGAAGAACGGGACACATTCCCACAAAAATAACATTTTTGACTACTTCTCCATATATTTATAAAATATTGAAACAAAAACTGATTTATTCATAAGTTTACAGCATTCCTGAAATTTAATATAGTATTTCTTAAATCAGATAAAAACTTAGCGTAAAAGTTTTCTAAAAGCATTAAACAAAATATTCTACAGCTGGTTTTAAAAGAACTTTCATAAATAAATGCATAAAAACAAGACTAATATTAAAGAATATTAAATAAAAACACATTTTAGACGGAAAACAATAATTTTTAAAACTTATCAAATTTCTATCATATCAGTTAAAACTGGAAAAATTCTAAAAGCTTTGAATTTTAAGTTTAATACTAAAATTATTTTAACTAATTAAGCTTAAAGTATCTTAAAATACTATATGTAAAGTCTGAAAATGCGTTCGAAATAAAAAAAAAAAAGAATTAGAATGGATTTTTAAACTGTTCGAATGTTCCTCTAGTTTGAATATAGGTTGGTGCTGGCGTTCCTGACTTCCAAAGGTTTCAGGTAAGATATTGAAATTTTTTAGAGAAAACCATTGAGGCGCTTACAATGAGCTAAGTCCAACATTGGAGTTAGCTCGATGTTCCTCCAAGTGCCTCAATTACTTAATATGTGTGTGTGCAATAACTCTATGGTGCAAAGTGATTCTTTCAAAACAAATGTAGTTTGAAATAGTTAGTTATTGTATTGTTCAAGAAACTACTACCTATTGTACTAGTTCCATGAAGAAAACCTACCTAGGAAGAAAAGAAATACTCGAACAATTATTTAGATTTCCACAAAGATTGAATACTTTGAACAACTCTTAGTATAATAAATTAATGTTTAGTGGTCAGATATGTGTACAGTTTCGTTTTAATTATGTCAAAAGTGATAGATATATGTAAAAATATTATGTCTAATTAATTTTAAGGTAGTACGTAAAAGTAAAGAGGGCCCGGGACTGTCGTTGCCCCGGGGCCCGCTGTGGCTCTCGGCGGCCCTGGCTGGTTCGAATTAGCATGAGTTGTTTTGAAGGAATGATTTATTCGGCTTCACTTAATAAGATTGAGAGAGAGCGTTGATGACTTAGGTGAGTCATTAAATTTGGAAGATATTTTATAAATAGACGGTATAAAAAAATTATGATGAGTACCCACGTTCTTGAGACTTCTTAATGTGTTGTGGATGGGTCAGTAAAATTTCTTGGGAGTTAGTAACTTATCCTGTTAAATATAACTAAGCCACTCATTTGATCTCCTGGACTATAAACACAACTGCCAAGTAGGTTGGCCACGGTTCAAAAAGAGTATCTTTCTGAGCATTAATTTTCACTCTTTAGCAATGACCTTTTTATATACGCTACCCGTTTTTTCCTCTTGGGATTCACACTGAAAGAAAAGAGGTTGTATACAATCAAACCTTGTTGAACTCTGTCAGTTGAAACATTATTTTAAAACAACTCTGACACTTAATAGAGAAGGAGTTTAAAGCAAGTTTTTTTAGCAGTAGTAAATTTCTGCGAAACAATCTTTAATAACCCTGGAGTGCTTTTGGAATGTATTATTGCATAACGATAAGTCCATTGGTACCTAAACCTCTTCAGACCTGCTTTTCACGATCAAAAACTTTTAAATTTTGGACCACAGGGTCACATCCTTTACTAAAAAAGATGACCAAGATATTTTAGATGAAAACTTCTTTTTAAATAAACTGTGTGGAAATCCTTGAGAAGAAACTTTTAATCCATACTTTCGTTACGGAAAATATGGTTTTACAATTTAATCATTGCTGTTAGTAACTTGCTGTAATTGCTGGTAGTGCAACCTGCTTCTCTTTTGGTTTACCCAGTATAAAATACACCTTACCCTAAAGTAAATCCCCTCTACACAGGAGCCAAAGGCATCCTTTTTCGCCCTCAGAACTACTGCTCCTGTCGCCGCCCTGTCACATCAACGCCCTCCCTTTTTCCGTCTCTCGCCCTGTCCTGTCACCTCGCCGAGTGATGGGGGCAAATTGGTGACACATGCTCCTCTGGGCAACCCCCCACGCATCCACAACTGCTAGAAATAGTTTCGAGTGGATTATATTGGAGTTGATTGGGCCATGGAGAATGGGCTTAATAAAGCTATTGGGAACGGTGTGTGTTATGGTTTCTAGAGGGGAAAGACACCCACTTAGGTTTTTGCTTTGTGGGCGCCGATGTGTCAGTTGTGGAAGATCGTTGCTGGGGGTTCAAGTGCTCCCTGGGTAATTTTGGTGAGAGTCAGCTTCCTTTTTCTATCATGAGGGTTTTCTCCGTTTCTATCTTTGTTCGTGTTTGTTGAAGGAGTAGCAAAAATCAAGTTAATGGTTCAAAAAGTGGTATTTTGAGAAATAGTCCCGTTTATACCAGTAATCGTGTTTCATACAAAGTGTCTGTTCAGTAAAAAAAATTATGTGACGCTGGAGAGATTTTCAATAGCGTTTTCTTTTGTTTAACTAATAAAGGGTAACTTGGTAATAGGAGAAATCAGATTTTCCTATATTTGTCCCTTGCGATGATTGTTCAGGTATTAACCCTATGACTTTAAAAGCTTTTAGATTCTAACTCTAAGGAACAAAACATCTTTCAATTGACTTCTAATACTATTGGGCATTAATATTCAATACCTCAATCTCAAAGTAACTCTACCAATAAATTTAATACCTAAAAATATCGTGCCATGAACTAATTTTGAATGTGTTGGGAGGGTTTTTTACGACTAACTGAACTTTTCCTCCCGTTCCCACTCTTTTAATAAATATCAATGGACAAGTCAAAATTTGAGTTAGGTCATTATGCGCCTCAAGCGAAGATATGTCAAACTTATATGAACCCAGCTATTATTGGGAGCTTTGGAAGTATCATTCACCCTGCTATTTGATGCACCACAAGACAAATTTTTAGTGTCGAAGGTACATATTTATGGTGGTCTCTAGAGTTGTTTTTCAAAATTTCAGAATGTTAGGTTCAACTTAGATACGTCAATCTGAGTTTTTTATGAGTCTCCTCTCCAAGCTAACAAAAAAAAAACCTTCACTAATTCACTCGTATTTCATCTCCATTTTCCAATCAAGCCACTCGACGGCCCTCAATATAAAAAGACCTGCCAAAAAGACCGTGTGCCTCGAAGCATAAATCAAATCGTCTTCGTCCACCCGTCAACATCACTTCGTCCGGAAAGAATGGGGTGAGCGACGTCCTTTTCGAACAATAATTTTCCCTCGTTGTCTGCCGGCGGACTCCCCAAAGAAAAGATAGAATCGTAACTGTTGGCTGAAGGGGACTGTGAAAAAGATTTTACGTGATGAGGAGCATGTGATGGCGGAACCTGATGAAACGGAGACAGAAAGAAAAAGTATTTTTGGCGACGGTCTCGACTCCTCGTCTTGCCGAGGAGGTTTGGGTTACATGCTCGTGGGGTGATACCATCGTGCTCGGTGATGGGGATATTATGATATTCACGGAAACTATAATCTGCACAGAATTGTATATCCTTCTCATATCGTATGTCGATTTTTGGGAAACTGTAATTTCGGATAAATTTGTGTTTTTATTTCTGGCCATGTATCAAATAAATCCAACTGGAAAAGATACGATTCAACAAATTGTGTACTGGAAACTCTATATTTTCAAAAAAAAATATCTTATTATTTTTTTTAAATATAGAACCTATCAATGAGAAATTATTTTTCATGTGCTTTTTGATTTTGTTTAAGCTTTTTTTTATCTTAAATTAGGCTTTGCTAGGAAATCACTATTTTTGACTTTGAAATCAAAATGTATTGTTATTTCAAACTTTCTGCCAGCTATTGAACTGCTAAAGATCTGTGTGACAATAATACAGTAATAACTCATATAATTTAGAGGTGTATGCGATATCACAACTTCTCGTACAGTTTAGTGTAACATCTTAGAATTACAAAGGGGGTATAAAGCCAGTCACTTCAACCAATGGTAAAGATATAAAATACATGCTAATTTGTTTGTATATATATAGAAAAATAGACGGTGAAATTAAACTATTGCAATTTTCAGTTCGAAATGTTATGCTATGAACAATATTGTTGTATATTTTGAATTAACAATGGTAAGAACAATAAATGTTTTAAGAATTTTAATGTTAAAATAGGGGATATGGATAAAAAGTTTATACACCAGTATATTGTGACCCATTTAAATCCATTACCACTCAAACAAAAGTTTAAAAAAACTCCATTTAAAGAAGCTTTACTTTAGCGCTGTTAACAAATTCAGTAAGTTACCTCGCTTCAAAATCCAAGAACGGAAAAGAAATACCGAACCGGTACTCACAGCTAAGTTTTTTCTCTAACGAAGTATCTGGATAGTTCATTAATAGCGTAACCGCATAATTAATGCTTTTGCGCCGGACCAAAATGTGTGTAATTATCCTTTTAGTATTTACCTCAGTCCCCTGTAATTATCCCCTTCAGGTGAGAAAAAACACACCTCACAGAGTCATTATCTTTTCGTTTTTCTACACCCTCTTCGCATTAATAACTTACATTGGAGATCCACCCCTATCAATCGCCTTGTATGTATCAAAGTATCCAACTTCAGTCGAGTGATGTGTGGTGCAAAACAAAAGAATTCATGATATTCACCGGGATCTATTAATTAAAACAGGTTCAGGTTTTTAGTTATTGACTTTCCTTTCGTTTCTTTCTACCCAGCCATGCTATCCGGTTTATAAAAGTAGGGTTGTATGCTTTTTAGAAGTAATTTGATGCATTTGATTGTCCTTTTCATCTGTTCCAAAGGGACGTTTCCTATCATATATTCTAAATTCATGTAATTGTTTTACTAAATGCCAAATTTAATCCTTTTCCAGCTAAAATATTGATTTGGCCATGCCAATTTTAACAGGTACAACCAAAAAGCTTTCATACCAAATAAAAAGGATATTTTTTTAGGATATAGTAGAAACGAATAGCTACTGTTCAGAGCTATTAATGTAATTGTGGAGTTAAAAATATATCTAAAGAACTTTTCTTCTGGGACATTAAGTTTTCGCTATGATAGTCGTACACAAAAAAATTCCACCACCTTAAAAAGTTTTAAAAAATATTTAAATTTATTCTTATTTATTTCTACTATTATTCAGAATATTTTATACCTTATATTAAAAGTTTATAAAAATTGTTTAGTTAAGTGTAACTGTAACCTTTTGTTACTTATGCTCCGGTGTTTTCCTTGTGGCCCATACACCTTTTATAAATATTCTCATTGGTTTGTTGACTATCCTTACTGCCACTTCACCTGTCCAAAAGAGTATATTCAATTATAATGAATTGTTTACTACTGTGGACTTTTTTCCCCGCTTGAAATTTTATTCCTTGCTAACCATTCCGCGATATTCTAATCTCTTACTCCACAGATCTCCTTCGTACCAATTAAACAAGACCGTCGCCTAATAAGGTCCCTCTCATTGGTAAATCGTAATTTTATTTAGACGATCCCGTTTCTTTCCCCGCACTCGTTACAATAAGACTATAGCCCTCGATTTGAATTGCAGATACGTCCTTACTATTTACATACATGGTGGGAAAATAATACATTCTCTTGGGAATCACACCTTTACAAACATCAAAGCCGCTGCGAACGTAATCAGGAACCACTTTTCACCTTAAAAGCCTAATGAGATTCAAGCAGTATAAATGGCGGCGAATTGCGATTCCCTATTAATCTGGCTGAGGTATATCGATAACAATCTTGGAAACGTGACTCCATAATCCGGTTTTTGGCGAAAAAAAATGGTTTATCAATATTTATAATATTTAGTTTTCCAGTCTCTTTGATTGAAATATTATGCAGTGCGACGCGTATTTGTGTATATTGGATCAGAGTATAACAAACCTGATCTTAGATATTGTGGATAATGAGGCATTCTGTGAGGTTTTGGTATTGTTATTATTTGTACGCTGAATTCATATTAAGATTCTAAGAGATTCAGCGTTGTTTAATTCCAACTGCTATCCCTTCTTGGTTTTATGCATATTTTATGCCTCGGTTTTAACACAACAGATTCTTTGTTAACCTGTTAACTCCCGTGTTTATCGCGTGTTTATTTGTCTTTAGAAAACAATGACTCTTCTATTTAACCCTTTGACACCTCTAGTAGGATATTAAAATAGACGAAAGATATTAAGATTAAGTTCAAGTGTATAGGAGTAAAGAGGTGGATATGAGATGCTTTGTTTTCAGACGTAAGGAACGATGTTTCTTTGAAGGTTCATTTTACGTGAAGATATCTTTTTTATTTAACTCTTTATTTTGTTTAAAAGGATAATTTTGTGTGTTTTCCAATCTTACTAATAATGTGAATACAAGGCCCTATTTATAATTTCTTTCTCGAGACACTGCATTACTTCCTATTTTATAAAAGAAATTTAAATCCTTTAAAGAAACTTGTATTTATGATGCAAATACAGTTTCATGTTTTTATGAAAACTTTATTACATTGAGTGGTATGTGTGTTATTTTTTTCTCTTCTGCCTATGTGTAGAAATTTAAAAAAGCAACAAATATGTCTAACAAACTGGGGGGAACTCGTAAGTCTTCTTATTATTCAAGCCAAAATTAAAACTTACAGTACTCCTATTAGTTTACTAGGTTAATGGTACCATTTAAATATGACAGTAAAATCTGTTATTAAAGGCTTATATTTTGTCTCCTCTGATTCACAATTTTCTTGAAAGTCTTCTGATTACTTGAAATTTAAATCTGGACGAATAACAAAAAAACATAATGTGGATCTCCGACTTCTGTGTACGCAAGAGAAGATCATCCACCCAATTTATTTACAACCTAAATAAGCTTCTCAAGTGCAAACCATCACACTTGAGCACCACCGCCTAATCATAGCCCGAACACGCAATTAAACCGATATGAGTAGCTATTACAAGTGGCTAATGCTCGTGTGAGAGCAACATGACCCCACTTGCACTCCAACGCTAAGCGGCAGCAATTTGCCGTCATTTTCGAGCTCACTAATTGGAGAATCAGCCAAAAAGCGCGGGAAAACGGCACCCACCATCTCCAGAAGACATCTGCACCGGAGTGACATCTTTATGGGTGCGAGTGAGAGAACCCCAGATGGATAGAAAAAAACCTTGCCCACGCTTTCGGTTGAGTCAGTCTCACCTCAGAATATGCATGGCGCGTGGATGGCAAGGGTGATATATGGGTCGTCTAGAAAGTATTTCCCCGTTGGAATGGCTTCTCTGTCCTTGTCCTGCATGATGAGATGTCACGTATGTCCACCACGCTCGACCTTCAGGATAATTCGATATTTATTGGAGATGTCTGGAGTATCGATTCTTACGTCTTTGGTCGATTCTGGGTTTCAATGCTATTACAGACACGTTTTTTTTCTAGGATTGTTTTTTTAATTGAAAGATTGATCATCATTTCTTTAAATGGATAATGGTAATTTCTTAAGAAATTGGGTTTTGTTTTTTTTTTACCTTGGATCTTGCCATGAGCAGATTTGTTGGGAGATGATTCTAAGGAGAGCGCGCTAGATATCTTGAAGGTGGCAGGCTATCTCTTGATGGCTCCAGAAACTGAAGAGGACAATGCCTCCATGATTCCACTTTAATCCGTCTATTTGCGGTAGATGGCCTTACACAGTTGTTTGCCAATCATTTTTTCTCCTAGCAACGAAGTTTCAGTTTATTTGAGGGATAATAGGGTAATTAAGTATGTTATTGTGAAGTGTGCTATTTTTATTCTGAAGGAACCTTTTTCAAGTTTGTTTCTGATCAAGTATTGTTAAAATCACGTACTTAAGGAGACACACTTTTAAAGCATTGTACATAAATAGGGTTTATTTTTTTTTTGCAAGTTTGATTTTACCTTTTTCACATTCTTTACTCTGCCAAAGTTACAACAGATTTAAAATGCTACAACGTGTGAGCGGTATTTTAATTTATTAAGTCGTCATATTGTAACCCGCCGCCGCGCCGTCAACTAAGATAATAACTATGTAACAATTCTGCTTAAAAGCTGAAATCCTTTAACCATAACAGTAGTTTTAATAGCTTTAAAAATTTAAACCGCTGCTAAGTATCTATGACAACACTCGATATTTCACAAAACTAATTTGAAAATCAATACGCGCTCATGCGCAGTATTGTATCAGTTCTCTAATATTAGAAACAAAGGAAACTCTCTGTAGACCGTTTTATCGAGCTGTTATCCCGTTGAAAATTAACGCTTAATTGCTAACGCTTGAACATACAAGCAATAATATCAAAAGGTTGCTACTTTTTGCGTAATAATAGCTTTCTCTGTAGCTTACGGTTGTGGACTAGCCTTGGCTATCCCATTTATTGAAACCGTACAATTTTATCCCTTTTAATTTTTTTTTTAAATTATACAAAAAAAAAAAACAATCCCCATATATTCATTTTGATTGTCATCTCATCAGCTCTGATTTTCGATTTGGTGAAATCCTAAAAAAAAATTCCTCATACCGGCTATTTACACATCACATTGGTATTCGAAACGGTGTCCGAGAGGCGTTAATCTTCAATGTCAACGTATTCAGTTATGAATTAGTGCTACAACTATTGCAAATGCGCTCATCGCGAAATAAGCTTGGGGATCTAGAAGAGGATTTGATTAATACCGTAAAATCGTAGAAGGACATCGTATCAAATGCAATCCATATACTTTTTACAAAGAGGGGACTCATAAAATAGGATTAAATCGTAAAATTTATACGTTCTTTGATGTAATACATACTACAAGATGTAAGCTTCATCGATGGTGAAACATTTATCGATGGAATTCTCCACGATCCTCGTTAATTTTGGTCATTCTTGATCTGAAAAGACGAAAGAATCTATTCTTAATCCCTAAAGGATTCAATTACTTATTTATTATACAAAATTATTGACATCCATTAAGGTTCTCTCTAATTACTCCCACTTCTTATAAACGATGTTGTAACACGGAAATAAAAAAAAAACTGAACAGAATAACCTATTAAGCAAAAGAAAAACATGGGAATTTTTTAAATTAACATTCAAAAAATTTTTAACATGCTCAAAAATAGAAAAAATGATTAGTAAAGCCCCTTTTTTTACACCTGTATATCTAGAATCTAGAGAAGTAAAGTTAAAACAAGGTTTAAAAGAGGGGACACCCGCACTTATATTCATAAACAGGATATACAAAATTTCGTTACTGATTCTATAGCATATACGCATTTTAATATCTTTTTTCACAACTTAAGTGCCCTTTCAGTCACATAATACCCCCTACCAACTTTTTATTAGAATGAATCCTTAAAACGTGTGATTTCGTCCCTCCAGGGGCGTCATTTCAGTTTTTGGTTGGGGGGGGCAAGGATTTTTTTTTAAGTGGGGCTGAGCCACGCCGTAACCAGACTTGTTTTTTTTGGGGGAGAGTGACTCAACATCATAAGTTCTAAGTAAAAATGGGGGGTCTGGGGGAAAAAAAGAAAAATTTTTAAATTTTGCTTCATTTTTACAACATTTAAGTTACATCCGAAGAGAACAGCCCCTTGTAAACCACATAATTTCTAGAGAAAAAAGTTACAAATAAACGTCAAAGTTTCAAGGGGAGCCGGAGGTCCTCCCTCAGAATTGTTTTTGAAAATTTCCCTTTAAACTAGGGTTTTATCTCCCTTGCAACCTCGTTGGGGAGCACCCAGAGGGAACTGCTTGTTGTGAGTGGCAGAATTTTCAAGGAAAATATACTGTATAACATAATACATATTTAAAAATTTTAAAGGGGGGTCTGGGGGTCCTCCCCCAGAAAATTTTTTGAAATTTGCCTCTTTAAAGTAGTGTTTCAGCTCATTTTGAGGTCCTTTGGGTTACATTCAAAAAGAACAGTTCCTTGTAAAGCATAGAATTTTCTAGGGGAAAAAAGTTATAAATAAACGTAAAATTTTCAAGGGGGGGCGGAGATCCTCCCCCAGTAAAAATTTTTGAAAATTCCCCTTTAAACCAGACTCCTAGGAGCTTCAAACTCTTTGGTTCCCAAAGGGAACTGCTTCTTGTAAGCGGCAGAATTTTCAAGGGAGACAAATTGTATAACAGACATTAAAGGTCAGGAGGGGGATTGGGGGTTCTCCCCCAGAAAATTTTGAAATTAGACCCTCAAAAGTAGTGCTTTAACTGCTTTTGGGATGTTTTTTGAGTTAAATCTGTTGCTCCTTGTGGAAGTTACAAAATTTTCCAGGGACTCTCAGCAATTTTCACTTAAGAGTCCTCTTACCCGATTCACCCCCTTGAACGGTTTCCATGTTATCCTATGGGGAACTTCTCTTTACTAGTACAGCTTTCAATTTTGATCGCACATTCTCAATTTTTGCTGCATAAGCAAGATTAGAAGAAGGCCTTTGTTTCAAACTATTTTTGGTAGTTGAAATCGCATTATTAATATTTTTAAACAATTTTTGAAAGTCAATTCAACAGCTTGCTCACCCTTTAAACAGAGTTTTCACCAAGATATTATTAAAAAAGGTTCACGAAAATTAGTTCTAAACATAGCCTATACTTTCAGGAATCAAAAAATCATCTTACTTTTTGAAAAAAAATTGATTAACTATTTTTAATTGGTAGAGACGTGAAGTTTGTCGTAGTTGAAAACTCTGAATACAGCAACCCTGTCCCGCTCTCTCCGCTCGCTTCGTCCGTTATCAGGGGGACAGGGTCGTAAATGGGGTGATGGTGTTGTGTTTCTCCTTTCCCTAGAACAACCGGGGGTATGAAATGAGGGGTCGTAGGATGTGCTGCTTTCGATGACTTTTGAGTTTGGACGATTGGAGAGAGAGAACTGGAAGAAGGCAGGATAGGAAGCATCCATATCTCTCACGGGGAGAAGATTTCTGCTCTTTATTCAATTGAAGAATTTATAATATAATGCCTCACTATTTCACAACTTAAAAATTACATGAAAAATTTACATTTTTCAAATTAGAATTGGAAACAACTTAAAATAATTATAAAATAATAAACACATTTTCTTTTGAACGATTTTCGATTTTAATGATTTAGATGTGGTAATATGTATTTAACTTTTAGAGAATATTTAAGGATGCTGTTTGAAGTTTTTTGAATAAGTTTGATTATTCAAATGATTAGTTTAAAAAAATTCATTATTTTAATATTTAATTTTAATTATTGTGGGATGGTTGATAGTTGGATATCTTAGATAAATGTGACATTTTCATGAAACTTTTACGGATAAGTATTGATTTGGCCGCTAGATTGTTGTTGCACCAAAAGGCAAATCAAAACAGCATGGCTAGCTCCAAATATTTTAAAAAATTATTTATATAAAAATATTAATCTGGATAACAATGGTTTGGTTTCACCAAAATTGATGATATATCGACTTGGTTTACCAATGCGTCTGCGTCTCATATCAAATGCTAATGGTGCTTTCTGGTTGTTTACCTTCTATAGAAGAATTAGAATTATTTTTTACAAACCTGAAGATTTTTAATTTGCTTTTTTGAAGAGATTCTGTTACTGCCACTTAGTTCATCGTTCATTCGACCCCTTTTTTCATCATAAAAGGAAAACTAATTACAGCAGTAAAATAGAAACCATTTTATTTTTGGGAGGAATGATACGGATTAAATTATTTTTAAGCAAGAAAGTTTCCGTTTCATGAGGATGGGTGAACGATAACAAGCATTCTAGATTATTATTGATGGCCAAAAAAATATTTCCAAGTTTTAGAAAGGTAAAAATAGGTTGTAAAATAGAACGAGCGAGCAAAGCTTGGGGGCTCCTTTGGATCGCGAAGTGATCTGTTGATAACTGTGTTTGTGTATCAGTGGGAGGTTGGTGAGCGATAGCGAGCAGGGGGCGGTAGCTCTCCCTAGTTTAATAAAATTTAAAACAGGGATATTCCTGAGTTTTTCATTGAAAGTCAGTGCCATAAACAAAGAGTTTTGGATTCATTGATTATCATTTTTACCACCTTCCTAGATTATCATCAATAATAATAGTAGCTGTTTAATGTACTATTGGCAATTTCTATCAATATTAATAATTATAGTCTGTGTAACGAAATGTGGCGGTTTACTAGTGAAATTACTTCACGAGTCAATGCATCTTTAAATTTGCGTCACCATAGAAGAAACTGCGTGGACTCGTGAAATTTAACTAGTTTTAGCCGTCAAATTTCGTTACACAGACAATAGTAATTAAATAATCTATAATAATAAAAGAGCTTTACCACTCACTCACTCACTCACTCAGCAACGCACAGCAAAATCTACCGGGGCTAAAGACTCGAAACTTGGTATGGTCAAAGACCTTACGGTGTATACGCGCACTAAGAAGGGATTTTTCGAAATATCTTTTTTCTGACCCACAGGGGGGTTTGGAGCGTTTTTGACGTTTTTGAGCCCAGCGGCGTCCCAAATGACCCCAGATCTTTGTTATTTCGCAGGAAGGTACCTAGCAACAATATCTAGAAAGGCATTTTTCAGATTTTGGATATTCGAATTTTAAGAGGTCTGAATATTCCAAAAACCCGTTTTTGCTGAGCATAAACGAAGTTTTATATTTTCGAAGAAAACAATACCGAGAAATCGATATTACGAATTGAACTGTTGGTAATACCTTCTTGAGAGAATTTCAAAGAAAGTAATTTCTGGATTTTTCGATATTCCATTCTGGAGGGGGTGCACGTGGGTTTGAATATTCACTCCCGTTTTTAGTTTTTGGATCCTAGCACCCACATTATTAATGTGATTGTTATGAAATTTTAGCATGTTGTTCCTCACACAACCAGGAAGGTTTGCGAAAAAGAATTTTCTGAATCAAAGCATTCCAAGGAGCCTTTTTTGTCCCTTTTCTAAATTCTTATGCTTAGCCTTCAATGTTAAATTTATTGCGGTTATTGCTCTTTCCAGGACACGCAAAACCTCTATTGTTAGAAATATTTATTTTGAAATGTTTTATAACAGGGGAATTTTTAAAAAATATGATAAAGAAAGAATTTTTAATGATTAAATATTTTTTTTTATCATAACCAAAAACCGTTCCACTGAAAAATTTTATTCTTTTTTTCTATTTAATCAAATTTAAGTATTTCCAGCAAAGTTCAAATTAAACAATATTTTATCACAGGCATTTTCAGTGTCGATTCAAATTATGTTTACTTTTATTTCATGTTTGAAATTTCTTTCAATGAATGAGTTGGTGATAAATCAGCAAAGGGGGGTTCAGGGGGTCTCCCCCTGATTTAAAAAAAATTATCATTATTAAAAAATGGTTATAAACACTAATTCTAAACCGGTTTTTTAAGATCTTAAAAAAGTATAAAAGTATGTAGTATATATTTAATTGTTTTGTATTTTATAAAAATTTAGCGGGATGTGGGGGAAATAAGTTTTATTTATAGACATTGCTGTTTAATAATATATCTTTATTGTAAGCGAAGGCGGAGAAATTTGCCTCAAATATACATTTATACCAATTGCAGAAATGGATGGAGGGAGAAAAGGACAAAAGAGAAAAAAAATAATGGGGTTCAGAAGGTCCCCTGACTTTTTTTCTATTTTGAAAAATTACTCTTTATAAACGGGGATGGGGATTTCACACATTAAACCTAAACAGGTGGCATTTTTAGAGGGTTTTTTTACATCTTAACGAAGTGGTATGGCATCAAAAAAGAATCCTAGCGGGAAGACTGTTGACTCTATTGCATCTAAACGATAATTCTTATTTATTTTAACACACAGTTTGATAAGCCTTTTATCCCCCGAGCAACGGCGGGCATATCAGCTAGTATATAATATTATTACAATAACTAACTTATTGTAATATTATTATCTTCATTTATATTATCACTTTTTATTCTGAGAAACCCAATACAAGAACGTTTCCCACCCAGCACCCGCAGACCACCTCCTCTACGTTGACAATTTTATGGGCCATTCATTTCGCTTTCATCATCATTCATTCATTTCATTCATTGGGCTTTTTTCGGCATAATGACCATTTCGTAGTTTTCAATAAGTGCATTACCATTATTTTCATTGTGTTAGCATTACAGTATGCTATACATAGATTAAAAAAAAACATAAGTATCATTTGAAGAACATTGAAGCAAGGAATCATTGTATGATTTATCTCCAAATTATTATGGTAAAAGATAATTTCTGCATACAGCTTTTGCACTTGTTAATCACTTAATTTCCAGATAAGGTAAAGTGATTTAGTCTGCTTTGAAACTTGGGTGCAAGACTATTAATTTTGTTCATTGGTAATAATTTTTTTGACTGCTTGCTTTAGTAGGCCAGAATGGGTGTATCAGTAAAATATATATCCACTGTTCCATTATTTGGTAATATGGAAGTTATTAACTTAATTTAATTTAGGTCTAATTTATAAGTTGCTATCTATATTTTTATATATCCTCGATAAGTAACAATTCTCATTATAATTTTATTGTAGAATAATAGAATTTTAAAAAAAATCAATTACCTCAAGCTTATGATGGTTTTTAATTTGATCAAGAAAAAAACTATAATGAATATTAATAGGCACAATTTAGGATAATTTGATATCAATGACTAAATTTAAGATAATTGTATACATTTTATTGTAAATACCAAAAAAATTAAAACTCTGAGCCAAAGGATTTTAAAGCTTTGGGTGCAATTAATGGTAAGTAACCTAGGTTTTTTTACTTATAATGATTAAAAATAGTGCATGAAAGATCCTCTCCATAACCAATCTTTGAAGGAAGTTACTGAATCTTAATCTAAATGTGTTAGCTCTATACCTCATATTCAATGAGGATCCAATTTACTATTGAAAAAACTTGTCTAAATAAAAAAAAATACCCTAGAGGTTGAACAATTTTTATTCCCATCTTGTGCAGAATCGGGAAAAATTCCTGTCCATCTTTTCCAAAGCTCTATTTTAGAATGTGAAGAACAGTAATTTTTAAAGGAGGATCCAAACCCTCTGGCTACGCGCCTGCCACCTGCGATGCCCCCTTTTCTCCGAGACCGCGCTATCTAAATATCGGGCCAGCAGAGATTGGCCACATCTGTACCATAGATTTGTTTTAAAAATTTCTTTTATAATTAATTTTTTTTATTTTTTCAAAGGTTTCAATTTCAAATACTTCATAGTAAATATACTACTATTATTAAGAATATCATTTGAAGGCGTATAATTCGAATATGCGGTTAATGTGAACTGGAAAGGAATTTAATATGATTGTACTGCTGAAAGTTAATTTCTATCTAAGTATTCTTAGATCTCTTACTTTAAAGGCCTCTTAATCGTATTCTTCATATTTTTTCAAAAATGGCTGCTCAGTTATTAATTAAAAAAAAGTGAAAGGAAAATACAAATACAAATTAAGTCGACCTACTACAGGCGTAAGCCCAGCAAGGTTGTGTCCAGTCTATTCAACCAAAACTATCGGATTCCTAGTATCTGTCAATTTTCCTCTTGAACTCGTTTCGTTTAGCCCACTTGAATTTACAATTGTTTCAGGCAACGCATTCCATCTATCTTCTACCCCAGCGTTTCTCAACCGGGGTTCCGCGAGGGCTCCTCAAGGGTTCTGCGAGAAATTCGAAACAATTTTTTTTGTTGTTCTAGAATCTAGAACAAAGAGTCTCAAATGAACTAAAACACTACTTTGAGTAGTGAATTTTAAAAAATTTTCTGGGGGAAGACCCCCAGACCCCCCTTTTTTAAGTTCACATTCATTACCCATATTTTTACGCTATCTACAGAAATTCAAATCCTTTGTATAAGTACCCTAAAATTTAGCGTGTAAAAGTACTCACCAAGGGGTATGAGGGGGGCTGGGAAATAATGTTGAGTCAACCCCTAGTAACAACTATTCGCAACATCAAGAGCAAAGGTAAGTATCCTTGCCCCACCCCCTAACATGGAACCTGACTACGCCCATGCCCAGAATTGAAAATATGCCAAAAAACAGGCTCGAATTATCACATTAATTAATATTTAATAATTGTTTTAATTTTTTTAAACTTGCTAAAATTGTTTAAATACTTAAAATTGTATTTCCAAAACCTTACAGCTGTATTCTAATGATTCTAATAAATAAATATAATAAATAAACGATTTCTTTGTTAGTTATTTTCCGTTTTATGTAATAATTTAAAAAATAGTAAGAAAAATATTGTTACATGGACGCTAGGGTTCCGTGGAACTTGGTCATTGTCAAAAGGGTTCCGTGGGAGTAAAAAGGTTGGGAAACGCTGTTCTACCCTATTAAAAAAATAATGCTTTCTACAATCCGTCTTAAATTTTACTTTATTCAATTCGAAATTGTGACCCCTTGTTCTATTACCCGTATTGAAATCTAGTCCCTCTGTGTGTCCCCTTGCTTTACCATTTTAAAACTAAACTTTACTTAAACTAACTTTACTAAACTTACATTTTGAAAAAAACTTTAAAGTTGTAATTAACTAAACACTAGAAATACACAGTGCAATTTAAATGTAATTATAAATTTGTTTCTGGCACTTTTCCACTCTTCCGATCCTTCTCAATCTCAGAAAATGCATCAAAGACTCTTCGGTCGTGAAAGGGTATAATTTTATTAAAACAAGGCCAGGCTGAAAACAAAAAACTACATGGCTGTCTGTTTTCAGAAAAATTCAGAAAATTCCAGGATGTTCTAAGAAAGAGTTCAAAATTATCTCATTCCTCGAAAATTATGCGGAAGATTACTACTAGTTTTTTTACAGCGTAGCGTTTAGACAAGTGTCTTAAATCATGATCTCTCATTTAATTTGTTAAAAAATTTTCGGTCATTATTAAAAATTAAAAAAAGTTAAACTCTTCGTGGAGTATGTTTGTCCGATTCTTTGGATGTTACTATTGTGATAATTCCCATGTAAAACCGTTGAAAAATCAAATGCTGTAGTTTTTTTTAGGGATTAGTCACAGATTTATGGACTAAATGCTTTGAAGAAAAGAATCACAAAATTAGCAGTCATCTGGACGATAGAGGAGCCTGCAATAGGGTGGGTCGAAAAAACGCTTTTTTCGAAATCCGCTTACGGGTAGTGCGGATTTTTGGCCAAATGGCTTCAACAACACGTGTAAAAAATTTCAGCTCGATAGGACAATTCCTTCTATTGCCGCAAAGCGCCCCAAATTTGAAAAAACGCAAAATTTCGATACATTTTTAAAATTTTATCAAAAATCAGTTTTTTTTAATTTTGCTTTGCGAAAGTGCATATGTTTAGCCAAATGACTTCAATAAAACGTGTAAAAAATTTCACATCAATACAACAACTCCTTCCGGTATAAACTTGCGCCCCAAAATTGGGAACTGAAAATGAGAGTCTTTTTTCCAATTTTTTAAAAAAAAATTCTAAAAAATCAGTTTTTAGAGTTTCCGCTTTCGGGTAACATGGACATAAAGCTAAAAACCTTCGATAAAACGTGTAAAAAATTTCATCTCGATTGAACAATTCCTTCCAATGTAAACCAGCGCCCCAAAAGTAGAATTTTTAATTTCACAAACTGCCGTTTCTTCTATACTGTGACTCGGGTGCGAACTCCCCAGGCAGGAAGTTCTCTTCCACAGCGCAGTGCCTCAAAATTTTTCGCTTGGAACATCTTTTAGCCAGTTATTGTAAGGCATTCTGCATCCACAATCAATTTGCTCAATGATTTGAATGACATGGGAAAGGTCATATTTCTGCTGTCTATGTCTTTCGGCTAGTCGAAGTGAATGCGGCGCTTCGAGGGGGTAAACACCACAGCAGGGAAATGACAGTAATGTTGTGAAGATAAAAATTTTACTTTTTGGGCGCTGGCTTACATTGGAAGGATTTGTTCAATCGAGATGAAATTTTTTACACGTTTTATCGAAGGTTTTCAGCTTTATGTCCATGTTACCCGAAAGCGGAAACTCTAAAAACTGATTTTTTAGAATTTTTAAAAAAAAAATTGGAAAAATGACTTTCTCATTTTCAGTTCCCAATTTTGGGGCGCAAGTTTATACCGGAAGGAATTGTTGTATCGATGTGAAATTTTTTACACGTTTTATTGAAGTCATTTGTCTAAACATATGCACTTTCGCAAAGCAAAATTTAAAAAAATTGATTTTTGATAAAAATTTAAAAACGTATCGAAATTTTGCGTTTTTTCAAATTTGGGGCCCTTTGCGGCAATAGAAGGAATTGTCCTATCGGGCTGAAATTTGTTACACGTTTTTTTGAAGCCATTTGGCCAAAAATCCGCACTACCCGAAAGCGGATTTCGAAAAAAGCGTTTTTTCGACCCACCCTAGCCTGCAATGAGATAACAGCTCGTGATAAGGGAGAAAAAACTATTTTTACTAGAAAAAAAACCCAAAAAACCCTATGAATTTTATATGAAATTGGGCTAGAATTTTTCAACGATTCCGAATCCGTTGGAATTATTTCAGAATCTTTATTAGGTCAAAATTTTCAACTTTTGAACGAATGTCGTCCAGTACCCCGTGGGGAGAGAAGGGTAATAAATCATGGCGGGCCACTGTTGCCCACGTTCAAAGCGATTGAGAAGAAAAGAAAAAAAAAACAGCTCGTAACAGGAGTAAGAAAAAATCTTCTTTTTGTAGAAAAAAAAACCAAAAAACCCTATGAATTTTATATGAAATTGGGCTAAAATTTTTCAACGATTCCGAATCCGTTAGAAATATTTCAATATCTTAATTAGGTCAAAATTTGCAACTTTTGATCGACCGTCGTAGAGTACCCGGTGGGGAGCGAAAAGTCGTAAATCTGCGCGTGTCACAGAAGCCACCTGTTTATCACGCCTTCCCCGCTTTAAACATTTGATAACATCAGTAGCGGCAGAATTTATCGCCAAACTTCAGATTTTGACCGCTAATGACGAGTTGGCTAGTGAAAATTTCGCCCTAAGGGCGATAACTCTCGCCAACGGTTACCCAGAAATCCCACTGTTCGGAGTGCCATCTGGTTTCGGGAAAAAGGCGCATAATAGTTCATCCAAGAGGGAAGAGGACTCTTAAGAGTGGAAACCTTGGGGGGGGGCAATTGCCCCCCCTGCCCCCCCTAAATGACGCCCACGGTCCCTGCTAAAATTTCTTACTGCAAACCAGATACCCATTTTACCATCATCCAACTTTTCTTCACTTCCCATATTGGCGAATCCTTCTAATAGTATTCCATTCCCTTCCTTTAAAATTATCGCTTTTTTTTTCTCATATTTCTCATTCCTAATTTAAATCCCTTTATCGACCATGACCCAAAGTCACAGAATCCCATTTTTCATCCTGGGCAATCTCGTCAGATCTTCTTGTATCAAAGAGCGCTCTTTATACAATGAATAAAAAAAAGTTCAGACGGAACCTTAGGTTTAAGAACCTCCCAACCACCAGCACGTGTGTGTCTTCTGGTGGTTTTTTGCGACCTCGGGATGCACGTGTGGCGCAGTCTTTTGTCTCAAGCGCGGTTCCACCATGACATTATTGGACATCCTCCAACTGGGAAAGGGAGGTTGTGTCTCGTTGACTACTAGGTGTAAGTGGATATGGTTTGGAGAGGTAACGCACTTCTGATATTTTTGACTTTGGATGCTTAGTCTTTCTTTAGTTCGGGATTTACAATGTTGGGTGTCTCTGAACTGCTTTGTTGGTTGTCTTTGCCAAATTGAACGTGTTGGTTTTTTTTCCTCACTTGTTGTTTTCTAACTTGCGTTGGGTTCGTCATGAATGAATGTGAAGGATGCTGTAGCTTTTGGTTAGTTTATTTCCGGTGTTGAAGCCATTACGGAACCCACAGAGATAAGCCTAACATAGAGTCCAATACGCTATTTTCAAATGCCATCACAAGGTAGAGGGCAGTATACTGCAAATGTCTGTGATTGACAGAGGGGTAGGCTGTACAATTTGGTGGTTACAGCTGTGATTGGCTGTAACGTGTTAATTCAATCTGTCACTTTCGGAAGAGTATTAGAGGATTCGAGGATTGAGATTTTTTCTCCGCCTCTCGTGATATGACAAGGAAGGCGTGAGTTTCATGAGTAGTAGATGCGATCCCAGCGCCACTAGGGCCCCTATCACAAGGCATACCCCGTATTTTCCGTATTTTCGTTCCATTATTGTCTATGGCTATGGACTCTTTGTTCTGGTACTCTGCGACGGAAACTATGAAGTACTTTTGCCTTGAAGAAAACCTATACTAGAGAGTTTTTTATAGTTGAGCTTGAGCTTGCATCTTAAACTAAAAGTAAGGAAAATATACTCAACGTCAGTTATAAAGAGACGTCTTTAGAGATTATTAACAATAGAAAGATGAAGCATACGTCTTTCAACATTATAAAATAACTCTTAACTAGGCCTAAGCATTGCTTTTGAAACACTCATAGCATACTCTTGGACGTTATAATTATTTGTTTATCCTTTCAATACAAAATCAAACAGTTTAAAGATATGAAAAAATCGTACAAATTCATGTTTACTCTTGCATCTTTAGTATAAAAGTTAATTTATATTTAGTTCCTATAAATAAACACTCAATTTTTCAAACTTAATCACTTTAATTTACAAAGCCTATTAAAGAGTAAAAATTTGTTTCTGAAACCTTTTCATGCGCCACACAGGTGGATTTATAAATCCTGTTCATATAAATGAAAAGCATAATTTGATTTGACGCAGACTAATTTGCATCATTTAAAGAGGATGGGTGCAGTCGTAATTTGCCATGCTTTGTCTTAATCTGATTACCTTGTGCCTTACAACCTTGACTTTAAAGAGTTATTTCACCATAAGTCATCAGAAAGTTCAGACTATTTATTTACTTACTTCCCTGAACGAAATTGACTCTCGACAACTTAAACATTACTAGTTAAAAGATAAAATGATATACAGCTTGTAAATAGATATTTTACTTAAGCTTTTTTGTCATGGCCAGATCTCCGTGTTCTCCCTCTTAGCTTGGTAAAAAAATAGTAATACATTTGGAACTTTAATTACAGAACTTAAGTTTTGTTCAAATAATGTGTTTAAAAATTTCTATAAGTGGAAGAACACGTTTTAGGTCAACAACTTTTCTTAAAATTGTACATCTACTCCTCGCATTTCGTTCCATTCCTATTCTCGTATTCGTTCCAAATCTCGTTTGATTCCGAAAAACAATTAAATACATCTTTATGACATATCCCTTCTTTACCAGGAATTGCTGCTGTACTCGCTTACTCTATTTTTCTATTTAAATTATACGTTAAAATAAGCGAACTAAAAAAGTAAGAAAAATATCAAAGGAGCCACCTAAAACAAATTAAAAAAATCAACTGAAACATGTATCTCTCACCTAACTTCGAAATTCTTAAAAATATTTCTCTTCTTAGCCCAGTTTTGTAGAAAAACATCAGAAAATACCGGATTGAGGATGAAAAACCCTGAATGGTGACAAATTAACGATTTATCAATGTCCCTCAACGTCCGCTGGAAATAGCTCTAGATAAAAAAGAAACAGGGGGAGAGATTCCATGTTATCATACATGACTGGCAAGTAGACCTTTATGGCTGGAAGCACTTCAAACTGTGGGAGTGTGGCTCAAGATTTTTTTTTTTCTGGTTTGAAAAATATTCCTGGTTTTGCCCTCTGGTATCTTCCGCTCAAGTCACAAATTTTCACGTCTTGAAGGTTTTTGCTAGAGGCAAAGATCTTTCTTCAGATTTTTGAGAGAATTTTTTCTGCCCCTCCGTAATACACGGTATACGTTCCAATTTAATGTAGTCTGCGCTGTGGTCTATGTTTTCATCGAATTCATTCTTTCTTTGAATTTATAGGTAGAATAAAATAGGCAGACAAATAGATAAGATGCGAGAACTAATCGGTAACTCGATAACTCTTACTTTTGGTGTGATTGTTTTTTCATTGAGGCGGTTTGAGTGTTCTTTTTTAAAATTTGTGTTACATAAATGGTCTGGGCAAATAGATAAAGTCTGTCTGTCCTAGCAAGGCACGAGTGGCAAACCTAAAATCAGTACCCACAGCAGAAAAAACAGTGGCGAAAAAGCCATAAAGATGGTTATCTCACTTCTATTAGATACCCGATACCCTGCACTCGCCACTGCTTTTTCTGCTGTGGGTACTGATTTTAGGTTTGCCACTCGTGCCTTGCTAGGGCAGACAGCCTTTATCAGTCATTGTTAAAAAAAAAAGTGGACTAAAAATTTTCTATTGGTGTAATATTTTTTTCTCAGGAAACATCAGGTCAATACCGTGACTAAAATAAGCATTAAGATTTTTTTTCTTTATAAAGGTTTTATTGTTAGTCACATTTTTTTCTCCGACTATTGTTTTCTCCTGTAGAATATCCATCTGCACCTCAATAAAATTAAGTGCAGAAAATTAGCTAAATTGACTCTAGTATAAAATTCCTTTGTTTCTGAATTTATAGATACCTATTCTTACTTAGCTATTTTTCTCACTCTCAAAATCATAGAACCCTTTAATGGCGTTCGTCTTCTCTAATGTATGGCCTGTATTGTATGCAAATAAATCTATTAAACTATGCATGATCTCTTTTTAACATAAAGGTCAAGAGTATTAAATCACAGAATACGGAAATGCAAAGGTTACAATATTCCGTGTTTAAAGGGGTTGGGTTTCAATCTTGAAATTAAAATCTTATGTAACATTGGATGATAGATTTTATAATGGTTTGATTTTTTTAAATAAGTCTCCATTTTTTATTTTTAAAATCTTAAAATATTAAACCGTTCCTTTATGGGATGTACTTGTACTGATACTACGATACAATACGATTTTAATTAACGCGAAGCAAAATGATTTCTTCAGTTCCTAAAATTTTAATTTTTTTCCCGAGAAAATGTTATTACTATTTGAGATAAATAATTATGTAGTAACATTTTTGTGATTCTAGTTTTTAAAAAATTTTTATAGTTTTCGTTCTATTTTTACACGAAAGTATGCAGTTTCTCATAATCAACATTTTACTACAATTACAAATATAAAAAGAAATTCGCGATTGCGGTTTTTCTAGATTTCTCAAGATCCCTTGAAGGAAAAAGAATGATACTCGCAGTCGCACAGTGTTTCGTCTAATACAAGCTAGGTGGACAAAATTATTTTCCGCCGTTTTTGAAGACAAATCGACTTTTTTGATAATTTTATGAGATATTAATGCACTTTTTGACTTAGTACCTGTATTAAAGGGTAATAAGACAATAAAACCTTAAAAATTATCAAATTTTTCGAAAATACTTATATTAAACTTCGTACAATTCTACTTATTTTAAAACAAACCGCATTGCAAAATTCACATTACAACTGAAGTTATGAATAAAAGCAATGTTATTTACTTATAGACTCTAATGTGCGGGAAAAAATTTAAGTACGTTTTTCTTTAAAGAGTATTTTAGAGATTAAACAGTCAATAATTATTTAATATTGAATTTCTTTTATGAAACCATCATACATCTAAAAGTGTACTAACATGTTAAATTTCCACATAAATTTTAAGGTTCATTTTGTTTACTTTTATGAGGGAAAACAGAGTAAAAGCATTAACATTAATATTAAAAATGTAATTTTATTTTGTACAAGACAATATTCAAGGTGAAAAATTATTCAAAATATTCTTCAATAATTACCAAAAAAAAAAAACCACCCCTACTAACTAAACATAGAAAACATGAATTTAAAAATTATAGTTATGCATATGAAAATTAAAATAAATAGGAAAATGAAGGGCAATTCCACCGTAACTCACGCTACATTTTTTTCAAAATTACTATTTCAAGTAATTTTTTAAAATAGAAATTACCATTATTTTCTTTCTAAAAAAATCATGCATATTGAAATTTATGCTCTTAACTTAAAATAAGTTTTGCGAATCTTTTAAAAATTTTAGTTATTTAAATATTAATTAAAATAGAGTCGTAACTCACGCTACAAGAAAAAGACATGGATTTATTAGAATAAAATTCAGGATTGTTTTTCTGCTTAAATAGTGTTTCAATAATTCTATATGCTTGTCAGGTTTTCGAATATACTTCCCTTATTCTAAAATAGCAAACAATTTTACTGAGAATACTTAATAAAATAAGAAATTAAATAAAATTTAGAAAGCTGTTCGTAACTCACGCTACAGTACTTCGTAACTCACGCTACATATTGAAAAAAAGTTGTTGAAAATCATAAAAAAACAGCCAAAAATATTACTTGAGCACATTTATTCATCATAGAACGAAAAATCAGTTATAAAAATTAGAAAATTTTCATCAAATATTCATAATTATTAGTATCTTTCGAAAAAATCCACAGTTTCAGAAAACATACTAAACCCGTGTTCTTCGCTCCTTTTTTATGGCATTTGGTAAAAATTTTAATTATTTGGCCATGTTAATAGTTATTAATTTTTTTAAGTTTTAAAAATTGTTCTTTCTGCATTCTTTAACAAAAAAAAACTTTAACATCCCCCTTGTTCTGGATAATTGCAGCATATCGGAAAACATTTTTCCAGAACATTTTACCCGAAGAAAAGTTCCTGCTCGAACATTATACTGCTATACTACCACTTGATGATAGACCTGTTCTGTTTTGCGTAGATTTTGGGTCTCTGATCTGAGATGTGAATGTCGCACCTTCAACAAGTCCCGTTGTAGTGTAAATGCAATGCATTTTGGATATAATCTTTAAATGGAGCTACATTTTCAAATGTTAAACACATTATTAGTGTGTTTATTAAATATTTTTCTTTCTAAATCCGGTTTATAATAGGTATACGAATTCCTTAACTTAGAATGTGACGTTACTTTTATATTTATAAAAGTCAACAAATAGCTAAATGTTTAAATTCAGCTGAGTTACCGCAATAATGTAATGTATATTAGCGCAAGCCGTAACTCACGCTACAATAGTTTTTTTGCTTTATAACATATTAAAACTGGATATTACTTATATTTAACTTTAATTATGAATTAAGATGCTAAAAATTGAAGAGAATAAAAAATTTGGAAGTTTTTAATGCTTTATTAGATCCGTAATATTACTATAACCTATTTTTTCGTAACTCACGCTACATGATAAAAGCGTTCAGTTTTAATCATGAATATAAATGCGATAAAATAAATTCAAACACTTAATTTAATTTTTATTATAAAGTTTATGAGTATATTTAACAAAAAAATTGTAAAAACATATTAATTATTTTTTTAATTTGCAAAATTAAACATATCTTTTTCATTAGAAGATTAAACTTTAAAACAAGCAGTTCTGAAATATTGACTTTTAGATGCTGAGATTCCGATAAAAATTAACTTACACAAAATTTAAACTATGGAAGCACAAATAGATCAATACTGCATAGTTATTCACAAAAATAATTAGAAAATTTTATTTTTTTATTTTTAATGATCATGTCCCTGTTCATATGGAATAGCCCTGAAGAAAAGAAAAAAAAAATTCCGATAGTAGATTATCTTAAAACACAATAAATAACATTTTTACGAAGTACTTATAAAGTTAAGGTAACAATTACTTTTTTTAAATCAAATCTTTAAAAATATATAGTAAATAACAATACTAATAAAATCAAAATTTCATATTTAAATTGCTCAACACCCCATATTTACCCAGTAAATTTTAGGGTTATATTAAGGGTTATTTTAGGGTTATATTTAATATTGGACTAAAGATATCAAAATATCCAGGTAACCATGTATAGAATAATAAAAGAAAATTATATACTATATGATTTTATCGTAATGCAATTAAAAGAAAAATTTTTGAATAGCACTCAATATTAAATAAGTAAAACTCTTAGAAATTAACGATTTTTGTTATAATCTTCATAATTAGATGAATCGTCAAAAGATGAATATTCATCAATTTGCTGGAGGTTTAATTGAGACAAAGTAAGGTCCACGCTGTATTGGAGCAGCTATAAGAAGCTTTAAAACTTCTGGACATAGTCTTACTGCTTTCTTTTTCGGAACCTCTCGAAGGCTATTGATGAGAATGAGAGAATCCTAAGTTTTAATAAATATAGATAGGAGGTCTCTGTTTGTGTGGGAAAGTTTCCTGGTGTTGTGAACCAGATTTTATTTTTAGATAAAAAAAAAAGTTCCTTTGACTCCCCCACAGAAATCCATTTTATACTGATTTTAGAAGAATATTCGGCCTACTTCATTTTAAATCTCTTTCATAGTCTTTAGTAATATTATTTAAGTATAATTTAGATGAAATAAATGTAAATGTTTTCCTGACTTTCTTTTCAAGTTTGAGCCAATCTTCAAAAAACTCAATTTTAGAAATATAGTGAAGCTCGTAAGTAAAAAATTAATTAAAAATAGTTGTACTCAATTGTGCAGTCTATAACTAGTATCAAAAGTTAGAGGAATAGTTTAAGAATGATATTATGAAAAATTTAGCCTGGGTACATGAGGGTACATACTATTTTTCCTCCATTAAAGTTGTGAAACAAAGAAAAATAACTCTTAGTTTTCATACAAGTTTAACACGGTTTTTTAATATGATTAAAAATGCCTAGAGATTAACAGTTTACCAAACTACTTAGAACATACCCTCATTAATAAGATCCGTCTTTCAAAATATTTTTAAAATTAATAACAACCCCCGCTAGATGCTGTTGAAATTGTTATGTAAACAGAGCTAGCGTACTCGAACGAGCGAGCTTTCCAATTAGTCATCTTTCGAATCTTGAAATTCAAAACTATTGAAGAAAAAGCATTAAATAACCTTGAATTCTCACTCTGCCAGATGTTGGTTACCTTATTTCATTATTCATTTATCGAAGTTTAGAAGTGACTTTTGTCCACCTAGCCTGATAGAGACGAAACACTGTGAGTCGGTAGGATTCGAACCTACGCGGGAAGATCCCAATGGATTTCTAGTCCATCGCCTTAACCACTCGGCCACGACTGCTCGTATGATGAAGGTTTATAAACGGTTTTTAATTTAAGGGGTTTTTTTATTTTTATTTGTATCGGTGCTCTCTTGCGCCTCTGCTAGTACCCTGTTTTCTTTGATCGCATTTTTTTTAATTGAAAGAAAAACTTTTTTGGAACACGTTATTTTCTTATTCATCCAAATGCGCTTTTTAGATTTTACGAAAGGTAATCGAAAGGTATTTTTTGTTTATATTTTGTATGCATTGCATATTTGTTTGTATGCATTAGTGTTTTAATAACAGTTATAAAATTTATGTAAAACACAAATATAATTCTATATTTAATTTAAAAGAACTCGTTCTCTAAATCAGAGGAAATAAAAAAATTCCAAATTCTGTAACCTAAATTAAAAAAACTTTTATCTGGTATTCTAATCCGGTTAGTATCCTAATTTTAATTGTGATTGTTTCAGTAGCAGGTTATAATACAAATTTAATTTTAATAGAAGTTTTCTGCTTGAAAAGTTCAGACCTTAGTTAATATACGATGATTTAAATTAAAATTAATTATGATGAGATCTCAAATAATTTATTTAAATTTTAACTAAAATTAATTTAAATTTATGAAACAAAAATATACATTCTCCTTAATGCCCTTCAAATTTGAAGTAATGTAAAAACATTATTTCCTAGTTAATTTTTTTACAGAATTCTAAATATTTTTCTCTATTATTTGTCTATTATTGCTATTATTTTTTAAACACAAATTCTACCAATATTCCGAAAACAATCTTACTGCTATTTTCGAACGAATGTCAATCCACACCCTATACCTATATTCCTCTTTTCAGAAATCTTTTAAGCCCCAAGCTTCCTATAAAGCTTTCATTATCTAGATATCGTGGAAGGGAAATCATTTTCTATTGAATACTCGCTGTAGTTAGGTGGGAGGGGGAAATAGATGAGATAATGGACGGAGTTTTTAGCAAGACCCTCCTTTGTGGGGTGGAAATGAGACCGCTTGCCCCCTAGGTCACGATGAAGGGGATGTCACTGCACAGAACCTTCGGGGAATTCGCCCCTTGACCCCCCTAATTTTTTTAAGAAGATGAGGGACCGAATATACATTACACACTGTGGAAACGGGATGAAAAATCATCGAGTAGAAGTAGAATTACAATCAAATTCTCTCTGATTTTTGGTTTATATAATTTAAAATGAATGAAATGTGATACAAACCTTGATAATTATTTACTTGGTGATAAACTTTTTATTTATCATTTCGAAGTTTAATTTCAGTGATGAAAAAGTACACGAATTTCTCCATTTAAATTTCTTTATCTTCTTTTTAATGTATTAGACATTGAGAGTTTATTTTGTAATAAGATAAAACTTTAGGGACTGATAAACCACTTTTGGAAAAAAAATAACGCTTAGCTTAAGGATAGATTTTGGATTCTCGATTTTCTCTCAAATGAGTATCAAAACTGTTCTTTAATAACACTCATAAAATATTAGTTCACTTTGATTTCTACTCGTTAATAAAACTAAAGTAGCATAACAAATAACAGATCTGCAAACCACAAAGCAAAGCAAAAATTTACTCAGTCAAAATCAAAATGAAAACGGATATATTTTTTTAAACAGTGATTTTCATTAAACATATTCCATTTCACCCATCCCAACCTCTCTGAAATTTCCTAAATGTATGATCCACCCCATGGTATAACCAGTTTTTACACCACTAAAAAACTAAGAATAAAAACTAGAAAAGAGGAATTCCCCTCCCCCCCCCATCTCAGCGTTAAGCGGGTCTTTTCTTACGTCATTATCCGCATTAAAGTTCGCATTGTATAACAGCGTATTTAGAGCAGCAAAAATACCTCACAGCGAAGCCCCACCCGGGTACTGAGGGGCAAAAAAAAAAAAAAATCCTCCCCTTCTCTTATCCCTCGAAAGCATTTTTTACATTACCCTCCACCATCTAGAAATAAAATAAAAACACCTTAACTACTTCTTTGACAGCTTTCCCGTGGTCAGGTGATGTCAACTAACGGCCTTGTTAAGGCCTTTCTACATGGAGCCTTTTTTGCCGGATGACGGGCCGCGATCCGTCTTGGCGCGATGGTTGGCGACAAGAAAAATCCCTATTTTTGAGGCAGAAAGCGGATCAACCAAACCGGGTGGTCACGTGAGCACGCGGACCAATGGCTAGGCGTGATACGCCCGACATCGCGGACCGCGAAAAAGTGCAGGCAGCTCGCACTTTTTCTCGGGCCGTCAAAAACGGAGGGGGTCACGTGATTGAAATTCACCAATCTCCGAAACACCGAAGAGAACATCGTATTCGTATCGTATGCAATGGTGTTTTGTTTACAAAAGTAAACTAAGCTTAATTTTACGAAAAAAGCTTCATTTGTTGATTTTTACTAAAAATAATCAATGAAAAACAAGTTGAACACGTTCTGTCACCATTAAAATATAAAAGGTTTTGTAGAATTTGAAAAAAATAGTACTGAGAATCTATATGTTTTCCGTAGTATTGTATGTTTTTGCTTTTAGTTTTATAGTCATAGAAGTAAAATTTAAAGGATAATTTACTTTTAAAGCAAACTAAAGTACCATTTAAATACCCTACTTCAAGTTTATATATCAAAACTTACTTTAAACACTTTCCCTAAAAACTATATCTTCTTGTACTTCCAAGTTCGATAGAAAAGCCTATATACTATAATTATTTACTCCACACATTTTTTATGTGCTGGGATGTTAGGCAGTGTTATGTTTTAAATAGATTGAAGTATTTGTTGTATGTTATTAATTTCAGAACCTGATAGTTATACCACATAGACATGAGACAATAATAAAAGAAATTAAATTGATTTTACATGTTTTCTTCCTCGATTAATTGAAAATTATGTTGCTCATAACATAAATCTCAGAAAATAAAAATTGGTCAGGAGGACAAGGCATATTTACGTATTCTCACAAAATACCCTGCAATAATGTCACATTCTCGCAAGTGTGATGTATGTGAAAGAATTTGCTTTTTTATGAGTATGACTTGTTTTGGATACAGATTTAATTATTAATTTTACCCTAATATCAAGACCTGATTATCTGGGCCTGATTTAGAAAATTTTCCACATAGTAGGCACACTGCGTTGCAAGGGGTCCCCTTGATGTTTTTTTATAAAAACAAATTTCACAACACACAATAATTGGTAGGTATACTTATGTACTGTTGTAAAACCATTTATTTTAGGCTTTTATTTTCCAATTTCAATTTCTTCAAGAAATATGAAGTAAGTTTTGTTTTATGAGTTAAGATACTTTTGAGATTTAGGGTTATATTTTGAATAGATTCAAGTATTTGTATGTTATTAATTTCAGAACCTGATAGTTATACCACGTAGATATGAGAAAATAATAAAAGAAATTAAATTGATTTTACATGTTTTTTTCCTCGATTAATTGAAAATTATGTTGCTCATAACATAAATCTCAGAAAATAAAAATTGGTCAGTAGTACTAGGCATATTTACGTATTCTCACAAAACACCCTGCAATAATGTCACATTCTCGCAAGTGTGATGTAAGTGAAAGAATTTGCTTTTTTTATGATTATGACTATTGTTTTGGATAGATTTAATTATTAATTTCATCCTAATATCAAGACCTGATTTAGAAAATTTTCCACATAGTAGGCACACTGCGTTGCAAGGAGTCCCCTTGATGTTTTTTTATAAAAACAAATTTCACAACACGCAATAATTGGTACTTATGTACTGTTGTAAAACCATTTATTTTAGGCTTTTATTTTCCAATTTCAATTTCTTCAATAAATAAGAAGTAAGTTTTGTTTTATGCGTTAAGATACTTTTGAGATTTAGGGTTATGTTTTGAATAGATTCAAGTATTTGTATGTTATTAATTTTATAACCTGATAGTTATACCACATAGACATGAAACTATAATAAAAAAATTAGATTGATTTTACATGTTTTCTTCCTCAATTAATTGAAAACTATTTTGCTCATAACATAAACCTCAGAAAATAAAAATTGGTCAGTAGTACTAGAAATATTTACGTATTCTCACAAAATACCCGCAGATGTATGTGAAAGAATTTGCTTTTTTGTGATTATGAGTATTGTTTTGGATACAGATTTAATTATTAATTTTAAGATACTTTTAAGATTTAGGAAGGCCAGGTCTCGTAGGCCTAATGGTAAATCAAAGGAGAACGAACAATAATAAAAGACCAATCAAGGCTTACCCAGCTTGAGTTTGTACTACGCGTAGTTCATTAACGCCAAGACCATGGCCCTATAGCCTGGAAGACTAATCTTGTAATATAAAAGAAATTAACTTGCTTTACATATGTTTTCTTCAACTCAATGTCAATTTGAAAATTTTATTTTGGTCATAAAAAATATCTTGCCCCACAGGAAGTGATGCCTGGGAGTCAAATTTGCTTATCGAATGAACGAGTATTGTTTTTGATGAAGATTTAATTATTAAAGTTAACAACATCAAAACCTGCTGAAATTTAAATACTTATACATGTACTACTTCCCTCTATTATTAAAAAAATTATTTTGCCTAGTGGAGTACAATTGTAAAGGGTGGTTAGTAAAATAAATTTTTAGAACAAATTATGGGAATTGTGCAATTAAACTCTGCTTTCTTTATATTTGGGTTTAGGTCGGTGCATTTTAACATAGTACCAATGAGTTATTTTTATCAAGTCAAGAAACAAGGTTCTCATTATGCCTTAATTTGTTATAAGCAGGTTCAGCGGTATGCTGAAAATTTAACTAGTTTATTGTATGATCATTACAATATTCAGCTTTACATTTTACTCATTAGATATTATTAAAGACAAATTATCTTCAACACAAGAATTTATCAAAGATTAGTTTACTGACAGGAATCTTTTTACCATATATTTTTAAAAAGCATTTTTCAAGGGTAATTCATCAATCAATTTTTTCTTAGGACTAAAATATTAGCTCGAAAACTATTGTAAATTTCTGTACAAGAAATCCTAGAAAATACAGAAAAAGCTACACATAAATTAACCCCCCCCCCTGTTTTGTAGAAAATATTATTCTAGTGTATTTTTATTTTTAAAGTTAAAGATGATTTTCATGTTCAAGAGAGTAACCTGGAGTATTTTTATTTTTAAAGTTAAAGATGATTTTCATGTTCAAGAGAGTAACCTGGAATGTTTTATTTTAATTTAAAGCACTATCAATTGTTAAAATAAAAAAAATCCATACTTTTCATTCTGTAGTAGTGTTGAATGTTAGAGCTTCCCATACATTTGAAGCAGCAAAAATATTTATTTTCCAAAATTTAAAAAGAATAATTTTTTACTGTCAATAGAGATAAATATTAATTTAAGCATATATGCATTTACAAGTAAATCAAAATTTTAAAAAAATTTCTAATTTTTATTATTTAAAATTAGTGACAGCTACTAATTTTTTAATACCCAAAAATATTTTACAGCCATATTCACAGTCATCAGTGCTGCAGTACAACAAGGATAATTCAAAGCTGAAGGAGCCATCAAAATTGTTCCAATGAATTAAAAAGTAAAAATTAATAAAAAAATGAAGGCATCATGTGTTAAGAAATAGTAATGAATCAATTTTGTATTTGGGATCGAAAAGTTAGTTAAGAAAAAAGAGAAATCTTTGAACTATCCTCAACTTTTAAATGAAGATCCTTTCCTTGATCTATCAAAGTTGCACTGTATTTCAAATGAAACAAACTAAAAAATTTTTACTAAGAAAACAATATTTTATTTGTTCAGAAAAAGTTAAAGAAAACTTGAAATAAAAAAATCATTCGACACAAGTCCTTATATAAAAAATAATCCTTTAATTGTTACCAAAAATAATTTAGAGGCTGTATATTACATAAACTAAACAAACTTACAGTTTTTCATTGTTTTATAGTCTATTAATTAGGTATACCAATTTGAAGGCAGAATTTAATAAACAAATTACTAAATGTAATGCAAACACAAAAATATATATTAAACAATAAATTTTAAAAGGGTTCCATCTTGATCTTCAATTATTTATATTCCAATGATAAAACTGGTCTTTACTCAAAAACCTAAGGGAAAATATTAAATACACACTTTAAATTACATGTAAATTCAATTAGAGGAAAAACACAAAAAATATTGAATACATTAAGTACATTAGTAATCAAACTCACTATGCTTCATACAGTTCAGTTCTAGAGATCAGAGATTAAGAGTTTAACAATATCTTAATTGCATATTAACTCCATTTTCTGGAATTAATGGTCGTGTCGATTTGAAATTTTCTCCAGATGTTTTGCCCTCTTCTTCGGAAGGAATCCTCAGTGGAAACACAAAGGGAAACATTAGGAGAAAAATTCCAATCGACATGACTATCAATCCTGGAAAATGAAATTAGTATGCAATTTTCAGCGCGGAAGTTCTTGTTATTTTATAATCTTAATTGATTGTTAGATAATTAATAAACTAAAACTTTATCATACTTTGTTCATTATAAACTAATTTCAATTACATGCAATTTTTGTAACACAAGATATACCGACAATGATAAAATTGAAAGTAATATCAATAACTCATTACAAATTACAATAAAACCTAAAAAATAAAAAACTATCCCAACTGAATTATTTAAAAATTTGGACAGTTTGTAATGTAACCCTCAGATATGGTGCATACCATTTCAGAGGTGGTGTGTAGCACCTTGGACATCAAATACAGAGTACTACCGTGAGGTTGGCAAGTGTAACCTCAAAAATTCTGCGTACCACCTACTTGGGAATGGTGTGAAACATCTCAAGGGTGTTATGTAGTAGTTCGGGGAAGAGGGTGTACGACCTTCAGGATGGCTTGCAACTGAGAGTGGTTTGTACCACCTCGGGAACTGCATGTAATACCTCATAGGGGGGTGTACCACCTCAGGACTTGCGGTAAAATGCTTTATAAAAATCCCAAGGTATTACACACCACCCTTTTGAAGTTATACCCAAACCCCGAGAGGTTTCACACCACCCTCATAAAGTTTCCCAAGAGAAGTTTGAAATGGTACTTTCCATTGGATACCCGAGAAATTTAGTTTTATAACCATTAATATAAATAATTAATTTAATTGTGAGATTGTTACTCGATTGCATTTTTGAAAAAGTGAACCCCCACTTGAACTACCCAAAAGCCACCAGTCATTTGGTGACACACAGGGCCACCGAGAGCCAAGTCGGGCCCCGGGTAAAAGGTTGAGAAGCGGGCCCCCAATGACATATTCTCATTTCGAAGTAGGGGGTGAAATTTTCTGATGTACCTCCACCCATGCATTCATACGCTTAATGTAATTTTTAGAATATTTCTAGGCAAGATCTGAATTACACTCAACTTAAAAATATCGTTTTCTTGATAATATGATGAGTAACAAGTAATAAAAGGGGTCTCGGGGTTTTCCCCCAGAAAATTTTTGAAAATATGCCCCTAGAAAACTGGGAATTTACTCATTTTTGGACCTTTATGTGAACAAATTAATTTCTAAAATATTCAAAATGATATCTGTCTTAGTACTCAATATGAAAAGATTTGGGTACCGGGCCCCGGGGTATCGTACCCCCTCGCCCCCCTCTCTCGTCAGGCCTGGTGACACACATAGAAGCAGTGGCGAAGCAAAGTAAAAAATTTAATGGAGGGGGATAGGAGTAGTTTAGTGGTTTTCTATGATCAAAAATTTTTCTGAGTTTCCAGGTGGATACGCCCTAACATTTTCAAAGTAAAAGAACCTGTGAATAAATAGTTATAAAAATTTCAAAGGGTTGTTGAACCCTATACTCATTCTCTACATACTGCTATACTTACATGCATAAAAAGCTTTTTATCTTTTAAAAAAAATTGGGAAGAAATGTAGAAATCATTCTCGAAATTCTTTTTTCCAATATCTTGACTCGACACCGTTAGTAAGAACCTGTTGAATAGAATAAACAGAAATATAAAAGGAATTAAGCAACAGTACCAGTGTTGTTACTAAAAAAATCAGATGGCGATATTGGCAATTTTTATGTATGGGGAGAATTTTACTTATTTCAACTGCACTATGTTACAACAGGTCACAGGTTGATGTGAGGTGACGACAGACTTTCTGGCTATCTAATAGGTGAAAAAGACAGAGCAAGCGAGTCATCTCTGACTTGTCAATTAGGTAGCTAGAAAATGTGGAGTCTTCTTACATCAACCCGTGACCCGTCACTGACAAGAAACATAATCTAGTATAATTCATAATAAATTTTTAGTTTTGGGAATGAGTACTACAACCCCAACACCCACTGGCTACACCACCAGTAAATAATGTGTTACCACAACCATACCGGGAAATTTGGTGTTTTTGCTTGACTTTGGTAAATATAAATTAGCATCTAATTCTAAAGTATTGTGCAAAGCAAGCACACGCACTATAAGTTGTGCTGTAAGAAACAGTCTCACAAAATAATACCGAGCAAAAAAAACTGTAATGTACAGAAAACTTTGGTAACAAATATTGACCTTTCGTTTTCGAAAGGTATGGAGTGGAATCTTATCCCGGATAAAGTTGAAAATGTTTTTATTTCTTTTTCATGTATTGCTAGGGGTTCACATACTTCGAATGACCTGCCACTGTGAGTGGCAAATAATATCCCCATATAAATAAAATTTAAGATTTGCAATTAAAAAGGTGAAAAAAGCTTGGATGCATTGCTATAAGAATAGAAATTTACTGCACTTAGCCAGTCATCTCATTCAGGATAAATATCTTCTTCAGTTTCAGACTACATAAGATAATATTCTAAACTTCTGTGGAAGAGAAAAATAATTGAAATGCTAAACAATTGTACAGAAATAATATTAATTGAATCACAAACTAAGAAGAATATTAGTAACAGACATTCAATAGCGAAATACAATACAATTAAATAACAATGTCTTTACATACCTAGCAGGTTCAATTTTAATTATTATGAATAAATATTTGTATTTCGCTAATAGCACCTAAAAGCAAATGTTAAACTTTAAATAACTTAGTCATTTAAGCAACAACTTCTAGAGATCTACAGGGGCTATAATAGGATTTTTTAAGTAAGGTAAAAATGCTTTTTTCTATACTTTAAACATGCATATTCTGGATGGGCAAGAAGCGATTCCTAAAAGAATGTAAAACATGTAACGGAAATTATTCTAGTTAAGTGGTAGAGCAACGCCCCTTCTAAAATATGCGAGAGTATTGGGTAAAAGCGACTAAAAAGCAACATATTTCTTTTTAGCGCCAAGCTTGGTCAGGTATATCCTGGTATGAAATCACTGTCTCTAACAGGAGTAACAAACTGTTATAAACCATCATACCGCCTGGACAAAAAGTTTCAACAACTGCCTGAATCGGGATATCAACCATTAGATCGATCTCATACCTAATATAATTAAAAACATTGTCTATACAACCAGTTCTGATTCTGGGGGGACATAGGGAGGCGTCGTCACAAAATATTTTTTAGACAGTCCCTGAAATGTTTTAGCCATCATCTTAAACTGCTATATACACCGAGTAGATTCAATTTCAAATCAAATAAATAAATAATTATTTTTCGGTACAGCTTTAGAGACTTCAGCCGCCTTTTTTACCCACAGCCTCAATTATAACAACCATTTAGGTCCAATTTTAAGTATTATTACTAGATCCTAAAATAGTAGTAATTGCTATTATTGTTAGAGACAGGGCCCGATTTAGAAAATTTAGAACACTAGGCCCAACATGCAGGAAGGGGCCCCCCGTTGCCATATTTGGTGGCTATATAAATGTAGATGCGTTAAAATTATTGTTTGATTAGTATGAAAATTCACTATCGTCAGGGTCAGACACGTTCTCGGTTATCTTTTACGTTTTTTACATTGCTAAAGAGTTTTGGATTTTTATTTTCGAGTTAAAAAATGTAATGAAAAAACATTCAAGGAAGTATAAAAAGTTATTTCTACTATAATTTTTTGTTAACTTTTTAAAATTAGGGGGCCCCCAAATTGTGGGGCCCCTAGGCCCGGGCCTAATGGTAAATCAGGCCCTGGTTAGAGATAGACAACACTCAATCGTTGTTGCTGTGGGAGATGTGGTTACACATTACAGATGTGGTGACTGGAGGACTATTTCTAAAGCTGTTTCCAACGATATAATACAAAACAAGATAAACGTGATCACACGCGATATCAAGCTTTATTATCTGTTATTTTATAGCAGTGTCTCTTCTACAGGAAACAGAATCTGTTTCATAAAATGATGCAATTTCTTTTTTAGCATGAACATTAACTTGTAATCAGTGCTGAAATTGGAGGGGGACGCCGTCCCCCGAAATAATTGGACCGTCCCCCGAAGTATTTTTACCGTCCCCGTTCCCTAAAATATTTGTTTCCACGAAAAAAATTATAAATTTAAGGGTAGATTTAAATACGAAAGAAAATTTATTTTTTTCTGACCTAAATTCCCATTTGAATGAGTGTTCGGATTCGCCTATCAGCGTGCCAGCAGTCTCCCCGTATTCCGATTCGCAAATATATTCGTATTCGGATTTTTAGGGTCAAATTTCCAAAAACGTTCTGGGGAGGACCCCCAAGACCCCCTTCAAGTATTTTAATCTCTATTACTCACGATTTGCTGTGCAAAAAATGAGTAAACACCCTGTTTTTAGTCTAATTTCGAAAAAAAATTTAAAAAAAAAACCCACATTTTTGTACCCCAAAAACATATCCTGGATCCGCCACTACTAACATAAAGATGAATAATGTTTTTTTTTCTTTCCATCAATATTTGTAATGAATACTTAAATGTTACATAGTTTTAAGGTTATAAAAATTATAATAACTGCATTTATGCTTTTATTCTAGCATTTAAAAAATTTCCCATTAGCCCCCACTTTCCCCTAAACTATGCAATTAAATGTAATCTATAATTTGATTATCAATTCAAGTAGGTACTACTAAAAATTAGTCATATTTTACCCTCCATCAATCATCTACTCTGTAAAAAGGTGAGGGTGAGTCCCCCCAAATATTTTTCTCCAATTTCAGCACTGCTTGTAATGCAAATTACATACAGAAAACAACGCCAGTATTACGATTGAAATCAATCGCGAGAACAAGTACTTTGTTTGTTTTAAATAAGAAATCACAATCATTTTCAATTGAAATACACTTTAAACCAAGAGAAACGAAAATTGAACTTACGCCATGTTTGTAGTTTATTGTTGTTGTTGATGTTCTATCTATCTTCGCGGCTGCCGATGACGGAAAGCAAAACTTTTTTTGCTCCCGTTTTCACGGCCCGCGTTTGGTTGTTCAATGCGACCGCAGCGCCACCACTTTTTGCCAACCAAAGGGATTTTTCTGATGGCGGATCAAGCAAACGCGGCCCGTCATCCGCGAAAAAGGCTCCATGTAGAACCAGCTTTACCTTTTGAAGATCTGCAAGAAGGTGTACTACATTTTTAGGGGGGAGTAAAAAAGGTTTCGGGATCTTCCAATTGAGTTGCGGTACACAAAGTAGAATTCCCTAGCGTCAAGGAGTCATTCATAGTCATCTTTTAGGTTGTGAATCGGTTTTCATGAATGAATTCTTTCGATCGCATTTGAGAAAGGGAATACGGGTTTAGCTTCTGCTTCAGAGGGCACTACCCTGTCTCTTTGCAAGATATTTCTTTTCGTTTGCGCGGGATATTATATTTTTACCATTTCTATTGCCTTGAAAAGAAATAACTGCAATTTAAGTGCAGTGTTAAATACATTTAAAGGTAGTATTTTTGGAGAAAAAAAAAGTGGATATCTAATAGCCTAGTTGTGTGAATCAGCGCTAGATGTAAGCTGTTCACCTAACCATTGTTGTTGGGAATTAAGCAAAAAAAATTAAATTCCAATTAAAGGCTCCACCAGTGTAAGGTCGGGCGCATCGGCTAGTTTTAATAACATAAAAACATATGGGAGTACGAATTAGTTACAACTTAATTCAATTTTACTATAAAAAAAGTTTGGATCCAACAGAAAAAAAAAACATTTAAAATGAACTCATACGTATATTCAAATTAGTTTGATTATTTTGATTATGTATTTTTAATCTTTCATTAAAACACATTTGATTAAATTTGATGATACCTTTGTGCGCGTAAATGCGGCCTGTACAAATTTCTAACTGATTATTTTTTGTGCTACCTTAGGTAATACATGGAATCAACCAGATTTGAACATATAATAAAAACTAAATAAATAAGCTTCACGTTGAGTAAACAAAACCTGTACTCAATCTTAATCAGTGTAATTACCTTACGCCCCTTGCTCAACCAGAAATTGAAGAAAGCTCTTAAAGCATATTACATGGTTGTTGATATGAGCTGACAGCTAATTTTAAATGAGTACCTTGGATATCTAAGGAAATGCGTGAGGTCTATGTCATTAATTTGTACCTATCTGGGTACTAGTAATAACATGTTGGGGAAGTGGAAGACGATTTATTATTCTCAGGATATTTCAGGGTTTGGCTCTAAAAACTAGAAAAGAGCAATATACTAATAGGTTTTTTAATAGCTGGCTGAAGTTATTTTTCGATAAAAAAACACAATGGCAGTTTTAATTGTAGTTTTTCAAGTGGTCCCGTTATAAATAGTAATTAATGAGTGAAATTTCTCATAAATGAATGAATTTCTCAATTTCTTACCCTCTCGTCTACCAAAATATGTTTCTATAAAAACGTTCCATTCAACACTAAGCGTATAGAATTTAACAGTTGATTTTATAATCTTAAATTTGCTTTATTCTGCTGCAATTTTTTGTGGAACGCAGTTCACTATTGCATTGTATGTCTTGACTTTAGTAACGAGTCAAGCTGAACACGCCTAGCCTGTAAAAATCAATATTGGGTAACATAAAAATAAAACGTTATTTCATGTTCAATCAAGGAATAATCGAAATACACCGCCAACTAATGTACCTAAATATCAATCACTCTTTTCCAAATGCATACCATCGGAAATTCATATCCACAGATGTTTTTCTGCACAGAATCTGACAGATTACACCATCAGGAACGGAAGACGGTTTTGTCAGAGCCTGCTATAAAAAGCGGAATTTTATAGCCGAAAGCCCCCGGGGAATGTCAAATGGACTTGCGGCGGAGGCCTCTTTGGGAAGATCCGCCTCAAAAAAGTCATTTTCTTCGATCATGAGCAGCCTTTTTTTAAATTGGGATCTTCCCATGGTGTCATACCATCACCTTTTCGCAACCGTAACATCTGGCGCAAATTAGAGACCGGATCGCTCTTTTCACGCTCCTTTTTTTTTTTCATTCTCTGTGTTTTCTCAGGGAAGTGATTCCTTTTGTATGGGAATACCATGGTCATGGTCATTATTCGGTACATTTAAAGCAGATGAAATCTTAATACGCAAACATTTAATCAAATTAATCCCATAAATCTATGGTTGGGCATATGAAAGCACCAAAACGCAAAAAAAAAATTCTTTAGAAGTGTATAAAAAATTCACTGTCATATCCGGAAAAAACCGGATAGCTCAGAAAAAAGGTCAATAAAAAAACTCAAAAGCGTGAGAATAAAAGTTAAAAACATACTAAATGATGATTGAGTTTTCGTTTGATATTACATATTTATTATATTATTCATTTTTATATTTCAGGTTTCTACTCACAGTTCCTTTGTTCCTATTGATAAATACCTCACATGCGCACGTAAGTAGTTAAAATTTCAATATACTTTAAGTTACAGGCCTTGTTTATAATAATGTTTATGAAAGTTTCCGGGATCCTGAGCCGTGGTCCATCTGGGTAAAATCAAACGTTTCGTCGTTCTCTGCGGAATAAAAGTTAAATCGTGAATTCAGTGATCGCCTGTAGTGGATGTAGTCTCAGAAGATTGAAACAGAAACACGAATTCCAAATAGAAAGGCGGAAGGCAAAAGTTGTGATAGAAGTAGACTTAATTCTGGGAGGAATTCATCAATTCGGCGCAGTTTACGTAGTGCTGGTTGCCAAGCTCTCAGAATGAATCGTACTTTTTCTTTTCTATTAAAATTAAATTCTATTCCTTATTTCTATTTAATTAAATTTTTATGATGTTTTTATACGTAATTAGTATTACTATCCAATTAAAAATCTAAGGCTTTAAAGTGAGAAAAAAAGAAACGTAGTCCATAGATTGTTTTCCCTACTCTACTGCTCCGTGCTCTACCCTCTCAAACTTCAAGTTGAGTTTTGAGAGTTCTGTGGAATCTTGAAGTAGAATTATCTCAGGCATTCAATCATATAAGAAGTTTTTATAAAGCTAATTCCAAAGCGGTTTATTTCTCTTGAATATACTATAAATGGCTGCCCGTAGGATATCTTATGGTATTTTTTTATGATTTATAATGCATTCAGTTTTTTATTTTTCCTTAAGCATCAATTGTTTCCACTTTTCCTGAATGATAAAAACCCATTGAAGATAATGATCATCGGTCAACTTCATTCACATCAATGGATTTCCAAAATTTACTTTATAGTTCTAGTTCCACTGTTCTGATGGTATAATTCAATGTTCATGTGTAAATATTTCATTCAAGCAGAATAATTGATAGCATTCATTTTAATACGTGAAAGCCGGGGATTATTTTTAAAATGAATGACACTACTTTGGCACCGCTGAGAGAAATTGTGGTGCTGCCATCTATAGGCAAATTGCGTGACAACTTATGGACCCGTGTTGTAGTGAGAAAACACTCCTTCAGAAAACTAATAAAAATTTAGCTAATGAACTTTACGTCTTATAAATTGAAGAAAGGAATGAAAATTGAAGTTTAAATGCATTGATAAGGTGCAATTTAGAAATCATCTTGTTTTAAAATGAATAATCTTACCTTGGAATAATATATATCAGAGGCTCCTCCCAAAGATTATGCTAAATAAAAACTGAAACTGTATCGTATTCATACATTTAAAGGCTTTTATCACTTGTTAGAAAAAGTAATTCTCTTCTAATTTTACATTTCTATGTATATATTGTTTTTTTTTCGGGGATTCAAGTCTTTTTTTTTTAAACTACGCGTGTCTATGGGGGTGTTATCAGTTTCAAGTTTCAGCATGGTTTGTTTTAGCTTAAATATCCGTTGTAAGATTTCACTAAATTATCCATTTAAAAAAAGTTTGCATTAAAACCGTCTGTTAGTCAACTAACACTTTTCCCTTGCACCAACCTGTTACAAACTTTATGACAATACTCGAAAAGAAGTCTGAATTCAATCCCGTGAAAAACACAGCGAATCCCCTTCACCATCAATAGGTTCGTTGTCCTCCCAGCCCCACTTTTTCTGTCGACTGTGACCCTTTTTGTTAGTAGTGTCAAGGTCCGAGAAAGTGATGCCGGATGACATTCATGCGATTGGGTCACGGCGCCGCAGAGAGATGCTAACTAGGATAATGGAGAAGGCTGGATTCATGAAGAAGTAATTACTGCTACCACTCTGAGAAGGACTTTTTTTTTCTCTTCCTTTCTCTTTCTGATGGACCGGAGTAAATAATGAGTGTGTTGTGGGACTCCGTTTTGTTCTGAACGTATAGGGAAGGAGAAAGGATGCACGAGAAGCTTTTAATTAGTTTGAGATTGGTTTTCGTTCGTTTCTTGGTAAATAATTATTAGTGTTTGTTGTTTGTGTGGTGAGGGTTCATCATCTGCAGAAATATGCCTTCATATCATATTACATTCAAGCATTCCTCTTTTACTTGAAGTAGAAATTGGTTATTGTTATAAAGAATCTCTTAACATTAGATAGGGTACAAAAGAGCTTTGAAAAATTCCGGTCTCTTTAAAGAATAAATCAAATACATTTAAGTGAATATATGGACAGAAGCTTATTTCTTTGTTTCTCCCTAACTATTATTATGCAACTAAGTCCTATCTCAATAGACTTCTAAACTGATTTAAAGCTATTTTTCCTGTAAAATTTGAATTAGAATGTTTGGTGTCAATGGCTGTCATCTTCGTTTAATAGCACTACCAACTTTCCTTCTCAGACTTCTTCAGTTTAATAGATTTGTCCAAACGCAAATATCTTGACATATTTTATGATATAATAAGACCAATTATCATGAAACAACTTTCTTTTTTGGAAATTGTAAGATTAGATTTCATTGTTTTGTTTTAATTCAATAAAAATAGACTATAATATTTTAATTTTTAAGTTTCGTGCATCTTTACTTTACCCCCATCACGCCATCAATATCTTAACACCACTGAGGTATCCACATAGTTTTAACATTGAAGAGAAGCATCCGAAATAGACTGGTCGTGCCAGTATATCCTCTATTTATCGAAAAAATAAATAGTAGCACCTCCGTTAAGCGTATGCAATCGCCTTCATCCTGGCTTTTGTTTCTCGGTTCTAATGTCGTGACCTGTTGGCAAAATGCGTGAAACGACCAAAGGTCAAACCAACCCACTGATGCCGATTTTTCCACTTAGCCGGCCGATACAATCTTCGGAAAGTGAATTACACAGCCTTCGTTCCGTCTTTTAAGGCAGGTGGGCGACACGGGGTAATGCAGCACGAACAGATAAAAGAGTTGATGGGTTTTTAATAAAGTAATTTGGATTCCACGGCGTGAGGTAAACATTTGATGAACTGGAGGGAACTGTGGGTCTATAATGATGTACCTTGTTGAAGTTGTTGAACACATGAAATATCTTTAATCAGCCGTATGTGTTGATGGTTTCTTATCTAATTTGGTGTGGTTTCAGATGGTCTTGATGGTCTTAGAGTGCCCAAAGGAAGGATTTGCTCATAATGTTTCGGTGATTTATTTAACATAATGTCGATATCTCTAAAATAATCTAGGGAATCTAGAGGAACTTAAAAAAACTCACGTTTCATTTGAAATTTCCAATTCTGCGCTACAGCCGATTTCCAGCCTAGGCTATTTCAGTTAGCCTGAACTATCTGGCTCTGTCTATGACAATTATTTTCCATCTATAGACATTTGAAATTTGGGTTCTTTTATTAGTTAGACCACCTAAAAACTAACGATTTTTTGAACAATTCCCTATAAACTATTTAGTATAAACAGAATTCAGAAAATTCGATTGGGCTTGGAATGGATGCCTTACAGTTTAAAATAAAACATTAATTAGTAATCAGTAAGGCTTTATTCCAATTGACCATATCTTTATGCAAACTGTTAGAAAAAGTAGTGTTCCAAGTATTTCTTCAAAAGCTAAAAAAAAACCCTTTCTGATTGCTTATGTAAATCAAACATTAATGCCAAAACAGTTTTATACCTTGAAATTCCCCGTATTACTAATTTTCATGGATTGTGCAATGAACATTGGACAAATAACAATATCACAAATCCACAAACTGTAGCCACTAATCAAGCAGACCAAGAAAGGAACGCTTTTTCCACTTCTTCATAAAATCCCCTCTTCCCTCGATCTTGTTCGTTTTAAATCTTCTTGAATTACGTTCAGCCTCGAATCGTAAACTTGAAACTTCAGCTCCGAGTTGAGCCCGTCACCTCACTGTGGTACGCTCTTCCCTTTATTTTACGAGGATACTTTCCGGCTTTATCTTGTATCATCTGAGACTAGCGAAATAAATGCCACTTTTGGAACCATTTGTCATAGTGCTAGCTGTATGGTGCCGAATCCCCTTTCGATGCCTCTGAACCCCCAGAGCAGAAGAATCCGTATGTCATCGCCGTAACAGGGGTGTCATAATAAAATAGCGTTTGGCGCTGCTTGGCATTTATGTGCGTCTCGGTCTTTACTCCAGAACAAGTGTGTTCTTTTCCCTTGGTACTAACTCATTTAACGGTTGCCTGAAAAGTATTGGCCAACTAAGTGCCCAATTTGGAAAAAAGAAGTTTATGCTCTTGGAGGTTCCAAGATTAGTGCCTCTTTGTCATTTCATTAAGGAAAATAATTTTGTTTTATGATTTTTATATGTTGGTCAAATCTAATTGACGTACGATCCTGTCTTTTTTAAAATATCTTTTTGGAACCAGGGAGTTTAGCTGTTTGGCAATGTAATTTGATGGAAATCGCGCTCAGTTTGCGACTTTGGTGAGACGGCTAGTGGTTTTTATTATTTATATTGAACTAGTTCCCAAATATTTTTTCTACTCGCAACATTCCCTACTAAAGAACAAACTTAAAAGAACTGAAAGCTTTAAAAGTCTTAAAAAAATTTGACTACTTTGCCATAAAATGATTTTTTGTTGTTAACACCAGTCGTAATTAGTCTTTAAAAAAACAATCACCCTCCTAAACAACTTTGCATGAATTTTGCATTTAATGATAATAAAATAGACTGAACACTAAATTGGAATTAAAATATGAAATTTCCCTCTCAAATGTTTTAAACTTAAAATTATTAAACATGAATAAAATTATTAAATGTCAAAATGTTGGGGATTTTTTAAAAAGCATTACTTAAGATCCCCTTTTGGTACCGCTGGGTGGTATGGGGGTCCTCCGCCAGAAAATCTTTTGAAATTTGACCTGTAAAAGTAAAAGTAGGGTTTTAACTCATTTTTGAGTGCTTTTTTTCGTACTTATGAGGGATTTTTTGGGTCCAAGGGGGAGGCACTGTTCAGAGTGCCACAAGCTGGATGCTTATTTTCGATTCCTACATGAAGAACGCAGCAGTGTACCGATCGACCAATAGGATTGCTTGTTTACTCGTTTTAGCTCCTCCCTTCACTACATCTACAGGGCAAAGCCGCCGCGAGGAAACGAGAGTCTATTCGAAGTCGAGACTTTTGTTTACATTGTGGATCACACTATTGAGCGCTATAAACAGTAAAAAGTATACTCAAAATAATATATTAATGTTAATATGCAGCTCAGGGATTGTCGCAGTAAAGACTACGGGTGTTAATTACATCTTAGTTGAATAAATTACTGATGCGAGAATTCTCTCTAAAGGTTTACTGCAGTTCTTATAGACGATATGTAAAGTTGTAAACAATAAACTGTGTTTTTTGTGATTAAAATGTTTAAATAGAAAATGGGAACTAAAACTTTGTTTTCTGCTGAAAGTTATTAACTGTAAGTATTTTATATGATGATATAAATGTAAATATCTTAACTAGCAGGAAGCTTTTAACTGTTTTATGTTTTAACATTAACAGTGAAAGATTATCAATAAATCCAGTGATCTAGATTTGTGTCTGGCTTATTTTAAAGTACCAATAACACTGCAAACTTCATCATTCCCTATATTTATTATGTAGACTGTCCTGTTTAATATTGCTTAGTCATTTTAGATGAAAAATATTCGAATGTTTCTACCTTTTTTGACTTTCATTGATATAATTGTAGATATTTTAATTGATTAGCTTTGAATTGAGATCTTTCTAATACTTAAATTTTAAAACAGCTTGGCAATATTTGGCAGGACATACTGAAGTCTAACCCTACATTTTATAAAACTTGAGATGTCTTGATTGTTTTTAATTTTATGAATTATTGGGCTTATGGGTAAAAAACATGACTTGTTAATTTAATAAAGATCCTTCTTAAGATACCGTGGACATTTGTGCTTCATTTATTTTTAATCAATGCCATGTTAGTTTCTGAGTTATATATTCATGCAAAGATAAGAATTTGAGAGTTAGATATGAATAAACGGGATTCAATTCCATTTACGACCCTACTAAATACTGTAATGTTCTTTTGAGCACCAAAAAGTTGAAATATTACTAATTTCAAACTCATAGGTTAAAATGTTTAGTGAAATCAATAAACTATTCTGTTTATCAATAAAAATCAGTATAATTTTTTGATATCTGTATGTATATAGCATACAAAAAAGCTTTGCAATATTCAGCGGGAACGTTAAGGGAATTGAACCGAATAAACTGAAAGAGAAAGTAGCCAAGTAATGATTAATTTTAATAATTTTATTGAGGCAAAATGCTTAATAACGCTCATCCCACAACTTCAGTGTGACCAATTTTCAAAAGAACAATCATTTTAAGTGAAAATTAACTTTATAATGTTTGTAGGTACAATATAAATAATGAAGTGCTTATAATATCAGACAACTAATGTAAATCTTGACACATACTTTCCTTTATAAATTAGCATTTTTTAAGAGAAAACTAGACTTCATAAGTATTATATAAATGAGCATTAAATGAAACTTTTTTTCTAAATACACATTGTACTATATAGTAGTCTACATGCGACTTTTAAAACATAACTATATGTAACACAAAGAAAAATCTGTGATGTTAGCTTTACAATTAAGATTTGTTTAAGTATCAAATCAATATTAAATCCCTTACCAAAATGTTGATAAGAAATAAAACTTGCCAAACAATCAACTAATCAGTCACTTGAACAGGAACATTTCATGAAAGTCAGGAATTTATTTGAATTAGTTTTATTTAATATATACATTAGGTGTGTTTGAATAAGTAATATCATTGAATAGAAAAATAATTTACTAAAATATGTTTCAGGTACCCATCTCTCCCCTATATTTAAAATATGTTCATGATTTCTTTTAATTTACATCTAATTTGCTTCCTACATGCCTAGCTGAGCATCTCTAAATGCAGAGACAAGCATGTATAGGAAAAAATATTATCTTATTTTTAAATTAGGAAAAATTTTGTGTAATAACTTATTTAAAAAATCTCAAAAAAAAACCCTACTCTGAATTATCTCAATCTACTCAAATGATGAATTCACTTTAAAAATGAATGATAAAAACTTCAGAAGTAATCATCATATTATACCTTTAGCCACACCATAAATTCATATTTATCTTTAACTTTAAGTCTTACTTTTACCAAATCTTCTTTTTTCAATGAAATTTGTATCTGAAGAGAACTCCATTTCATTCTCCATCATAATAACAAAAAAATAGGTATTTGAACAAACAAAAAAGCATAAACCAAAAGCGTGTTCTTGTTGTGGTTTGTGGTCTCTTTTTTTTGAAGGAGGAGGAGCTAAAGCACACTCCTATTGGTCGATCGGTACACTGTTGCGTTCTTCATGTAGGAATCGAAAATAAGCTCCCTGGATCCGCCACTGGCCCTCTGTGATGTATTCTGTATTCTTTTACACCAAGCGGTGTTTATTTCTTTTTGAGTGGCAACAAAACAAAACTATAAAGATTTTTTTTTGTAAATAGTAAACAAGTAGGAAATTTAAACTAGTGTGTAGTGTGTATTTGTTAAAATACTTGCTTTAAAAGCTGCTCTAGAAAAAACTCACTAAGTCAAACCTAGGGTGTGTTATATATAAATCCCCCTTTCCTTATTAGGATAATTTCTTGGTGTTTCCATTCAGTTTTAAGAATGTGGAAGAAATCCTCTTCCCTAAAGAGAAACTTATTTTAGATAATTCCTTTTCAAGCAGCCTGGTGGATAATGATGCCAAGAGTAGCACCACCCGGTTGAAAATTTCTTTCATGTTTTTTTTTATTTCAAATTTTTACATTTTTTACATCCTATTTAAAACAACATTGAATATTAAAATATTTTTTTGTAGAGAGATAAATTCAAACATGGTATAAGCAAGGAAGTGCCATTATTTCAGATAGTGAAGATAGTTTTTTTAATATCCCACTGTGGTTTTAAAGTTATATGTCCACTCTAACACACTAATAAAAATATAGGATTCAGAGCTCTCCTTGAAATTTTTGAAAAATGAGACTAATAATTAACTTGTAAAAAGGTTTTGGAATGGAATGTTGTTCCATAGATTAATATAAGAGTATATGTGAATATTTGGAGTAGAGTTTGCAGTGCCCTTGGAAAGACTTAATGGCACCCCAGGGTATCATCACTACATTGGGTTAGGAAACATTATTGCTCATCAATTTAAATATGATAGGTAAAGAACACAGTGATTTTACTAAGTAATAATATTTTAACTGAATTTTATGATTCATTTATTTTCATTGGCTCTGTAAAAGGGGTCATGACCCAGCAAGTTTTCTGGTTTAAGCTGTCGATCAATAGGAACCCGCTTTTGCCTTCTCCCTCATACAGGTCAAAATCAATCACACTACAGAATGAGATGTCCCTGAAAAGTGATTGGAAATTCCTATTATAAAGTGTTTTTTACAATGCACTGAGCTTCTACGAAAGTGTACAAACCTTTTATAAGAGAGCTGTAAGCAGTTTGGTTCAAATCGCACAATATTTTTTATTTGCGTTTTTCTTTGCACTTGTTGACAAGCCAATTCCCATAGCAAAGCATAACGTTGGGTTGCCAGGTGGAAAATGGTAGCACCATATAGAAAGAACTTGCAGAGGAATTATTCCTCACATAGCAATCCACATGTCATAATTATTTTTGAAAGAAAAATGAAAAATTTATGTATTAATATGCAAACAGATGAAAAAAATTAAGTTATCCATTGGTAATGTTTTTTTTTTTTTTTGTATTACAGATTCGACATCATCATAAGCGACACACACATCACAAATTCCCAGATGGGAATATAACTATAGGTCTGCATCCTAGTACTGTCGAACATGGCCCTTGGTCCGACTGGAGTGAGAGCAGTGATTGCTCCAGAACGTGTGGTGGGGGAGTGGCAATTCAGACTAGAACTTGCTCCCCAACAGGGTAAGTTTTAAGCTCTAAATCCAGGAGTTCCTGACCCTTTGGTTGTTTTTTGTACATTGTACACCTCTTAGCCATTGTGTATTCTGTTTACTGTTATCTTAATAATCAAATGATGCATCAATTGAAAGAGTTTTTTTTCCTTTTTAGAGGATGTGTGGGTCCAAATAAAAGATACATATCATGTAATATACAAGTATGTGTGTTATTGAAAAATATTTCTATTTCATATTGTATGATTTAAAGGTGTGGTTTGTTATTAGCCATGGAAGTTAAATAGCTTATTTCAATAGTGTAAGTGGATGTAAAAATTTAATATTTTCTTTCTAGGACTGCCCTGAAGGTTCACTTGACTTTAGAGAAGTTCAGTGTTCCAAGTTTGATTCCATTCCCTTTGGAGGAAAATTCTTTAGTTGGATACCATATAAAAAGGGTAAAGAAGTAAATAATAAAACTACAAATTATGGTTAATATTTATTCTGGAAGAATATATTCAAAAAAATTATATTGTTTCACAAAAATTACTTTATTTTACCATTTAACATCTTTTTTAGACACAATCTACCTTACCATGTTTCAATTTTCATTATTTTTTCCATCACTGTTTTAACATTTTATGTAAAAACTTGATTATGATTTTTTTATTAAACCTTTAAAACTGTTATTCTAAATCAGTTTACCTTTTTTTTGCATACGAAACTGCATTTTTGTGCTCAAAAGGGTAAACGGAATCAAGTTTCACATATCTCTTTTGTCTCAGGTTTCAATGAATGTGAACTCAACTGTATGCCCAAGGGTGGAGATAAATTTTATTATCGACATTCCCAAGCTGTTGTGGATGGGACTAGATGTAGGGAAGATTCCATGGATATTTGTGTTCAAGGAATTTGCATGGTTAGTTTATAATTATATATATATATATATATATATATATATATATATATATATATATATATATATATATATATATATATATATATCATATTGTGTTTCTAAATTATTTTAATACACTCAACACATATTTACTGTTGATCCCTTGCGTGCGCAATATTTTTGAGTCCTTAATTTGTAGGAAGTAAAAATTAATAAGTATTTCTCATACTCCTTTATTGGGAACAGCTAAAAATTGTGTTATTTCTAACTATGTAAGCATTTTTTGTCAGTTCTTTCATTTGAATTCTCTCTTGTGGATCTTTCTTAACAACCATCTTTAATTTTGCACCACTCACTAATGTTATTTTTCCTTAAATTTCCTTGGATTTATCACTAACTTGAACATTAGACTTAATTTCCTTCTTTTAATTTTGATCCACAAATGATATTATAACTACTCCTAGTTTTTTGGATTTGCAAAAAATCAATTAGCTGTTCTGAAAAGGGTTATTCTTTCATAAAACAATAAGTTAAAAATTACCAAACTATTTTTCAAGCAAATATGGGAGTTGTTTGACAGTACTTGCTTTGTAACTTTGATCTTATCTGTAATCCAAAAAAATGGAAATATTTTAAAATTGAGATTTTTTAAAAAAAAAATCCAACAGCTTTATGCACATCCTCGAAAGAATCTGAACATTTTGATACCAGAAATGTGTCATTCGGATCAGTAACTAAAATGTTTTTCCCTGGAAACGTTCATCAAAAACTTTTTTTTAGAAAGAGAGACACTAAGATAAATTGCAAATCCTATCTTTCAAGGATTACTTGTTGTTTAAATTAAGTTGAGGAAAGTTTAAGGTTTGTAAGTTTTGTTGACTAAAGGTTTTTTTAATGGTGGATGCAAATATAGTACATCTATTTTGAATCACTTGTTATAACATTGCATCTTATTCCATGGCCACAGGCTGTTGGCTGTGATATGATCCTTGGTTCTGATATAAAAGAAGACAAGTGCCAAGAGTGTGGGGGAGATGGAAGTAACTGTAAAACTGTTGAAGGAATATTTGACCAAACAAACCTACAAGTAGGTAAGTTTAAAAAAAAAAATAATCAATCCAATTATTACTTTATTAAATAATTTGGTTGTTACATTTATATTCTTATCATTTATTCAAAAGTGTTTTTATTTATGGTAATATGAAGGGCAAATTAAATTTTCAAAATGTGAAATCTTTAATACTTCCTTCTTATATACTATTTATTATTATTTATTAGTGGAGTAAGCACAAAAGTATGAAGGGAATAATAACAACTCTAATTTAATTTTGGTATCATACTTTGCCCTCATTTTTAAATTTGTGAAAGTAAGTTTTTGAATGTGTTTTGCCTTTGTTTGTAACTTTTATATTATTTCCACAAATTAGAATAGTTTATAAGTGTCACCAATTTTGAATTTTCCATTTTTGTCCCAAAATTTTGTTGTTTAAAATTTTACATAATCTAACCTTTTTGGTTTACTTTCATTGTAGTTTTGGAAGGTAATTATTATGTTTTTCTCTGATGATAGGATATAATGACATTATTCTAATTCCTGCTGGGGCCACAACCATTAAAATCAAGGAGTTAGAACCAACAAATAATTATTTAGGTATAATATATTTTATAGACTATATTTTATTTAATTAATATGTATTCCAGTAAACTTGAAAACCCTTTTCTTTTGATGATAGCTGTAAGGAATTCCTCTGGCCATTACTATTTGAATGGAAATTGGCAAATAGAATTTCCTAGGAAGCTGAAATTTGCAGGATCTCATTTCTACTATGAAAGAGTACCCAGACATTATGTAGGACAGGAATCTATTCATGCCCCTGGACCAATCACAGAACCTATATTCATTTCTGTGAGTAAATAGTTCAACTTCTCTTTATAATACAATTATTTATGAACTTACAATTAGCTTTAAGTTAATGTGTTAAGTTGAAGTTAGGGGTACAGATTTTAAAATTAAAAAAAGAAATGATTTGCAAAATAAAATTTGTCAGTTTCAATGTGTTCTGTGACCTTAATCTGTTTACCCTCAACTTACTCAAAAGAACTTCTTTGATGTGGTGATAACTTACAGTGGCTTATTCAAACATGTGTTCTTTCTGCTTTGTAATAATTAGAACTGTTCTCTACTGCATCTTATAGTAAACTAAAAGTAATACACAGGGGCTTCTGCTTCTTAGCCACTGGTTTATTATTTGGAAATTCACTTATTGAGAACAAATCACCAGGAACAAAAACCAAACTATTCAAATAATGCATTTTTCACTGTTAAATGGTATTTGAACAGGAAGCGTTAAAAATAAGCATTAGTGTATGTACTTATAAGAAGCCCGGTGGCGCAGTGGTAGCGCATAGCTCTTCCGTGCCACAGGTCCAGGGTTCGATTCCCGGCTCCCGGGCTGGGCAAGGTCCACTCAACCTTTCATCCCTTGAGTGGGTCGATAAATTGAGGACCAAGCGTGCTTGGGAACTAAACACTGGGGGTCTTGCGTTAGACTGACCACCTAACCTGGACATATGCCTTGCACCCCAGGGCCCCACAATCAAGAAAACGAAGATGGGCATCGTAGGACTTGGCCCACTATAGGGCTGTTGCGCTGATGAGTTTAGTTTTTTTAGTTTTAGTATGTACTTATAAAAAATGTTTTCTACTGTTTTTATTCAATGCTTGGTTTAATTATTTTGGGTTTAAATTTTTCTCTTAAAATTGTTGTTAAATTATAAATGAAAATGTAGGTAAAAATTTCTGTCCATTGTTTGATATTTATGTGCACTTCACTTGATTCAGAAATCCACTTAATCCGTACAAAATATATTCAAATGTGATATCTATTGAGCGGAATGTGGAAGGAATTGTCAGAAGAAACATGATTTTTCTGATAACAATTATATCTGCATTATTCTTAATCCTATTATAAATAAATATATCTGATATACAGGGTGAAAGAACTGTATTTTTTTCAACTACTGCTTATACTGAGATACCAATATTCAAGGTGTGGGGAGGTCTGTGGCCTTCCATGAAACTTATAAGTGGTCTGCAAGTCTAAACTAACTGTGAAACACTGGTCAAAAAGATTATACCCTAATGAAATGAGGCATATAGTTAGAAAGCATAAAATCTAAATTTCAAACTTGAATCTAAGAATTTTTTTACAATGGAATTTTCAATTCATTTTAGTGCATGAATTTTAAGTCTTAATGTTTTAATTTTGACAAAACAATATTTTTTTAGCTTTTGTATCAACAAAAGAACCTGGGTGTCAGTTATGAATATTCGGTTCCTTTGGGAGTCAGTAACACTCAACCAGATGGTTATGTTTGGATCCATTCTAGTTTTGGAGCATGCAGTAGATCCTGTGGAGGTGGTAAGTGAAACTCAAATCAAGTTCTCAATAGTTAATTTAAATTAAATGTTATAGTCATAAAATGCTATTTTTTTCTAGAATTTGTTTCTTATGTAACTTGAGTCATTAATCTAGCAAATCCTGATTTGTTCACTTTCTCCATCTTTTAATTTGTTGTTGGCTCTAATATGTTTATTTTTGTAAAGGTGTTCAAAGCAGAAGGGTCAGTTGTGCTACATCATCAACCTATGAAGTAGTTGCAGATTATTTATGTGACAATGCAGCTAAACCATCAACTGATCAAACCTGCAACACCTTACATTGTACTGCTCAGTAAGTGCTTAAGGCATTTTAACCAGATGGTATTTGATTAACTTTGTAATTTTAATAGATATACAATTTTTTAATAAATAGTTTTAAAAACTATTTAACACTACTGAAACATATCCCAAAGAGAAAAAAAAAATTCAAGGGATTTTTATAAAAAATTATGATATTGCATTATAATAGCATCATCATTAGTCAAATTTATTCAATTAAATAAATTTAAAAGAAATTAGTAAACTAGAATATTAAAGATGATTTGGTTAATTTACAAATATTGAAGCCTGTGGAAATAAACCTATGCATATTTAACTTAAAATAATTCTTAAAAAAGGAATGTAAAAATTGAGGAAATAAATAAATATACTATTGTATTAGTTAAAATTATATTTATTGCATTTTTTGAAATTATGATTACTTTTTTTAGTTGGAAAGTGTCTGATTGGGATGAATGCTCTAAATCCTGTGATGGAGGTGTGCAATATAGGCAAGTGCATTGTCAAAGAGAAGGCAATGGCATGACAATCATGGCTTCAGATTCAGAATGCTTAGCGAGTGATGGAGCCAAGCCGGTCTATGCTAAAACTTGCAATGACAACCCCTGTCCTACCTGGAAAGTAGGAGAATGGTCTGCTGTAAGTAAGGAATTCTACTGCTGCAACAATATATCCCATTGATAAAAGGAAAATGTAGTACTATTACTATTTTTAACAAAACATAATATTTTGTGTTTAAAAATATCTTTTGCAAAGATAAATATTTCTTTTGAAGTTGTAACTATATTATAATTTGAAGTTTTGGTATGTGAACTGGAAAGGCTTTTAACTAGTTTTTTTTTTTTTTTTGTTCTATTTAGTGTGACAAATTATGTGGGGAAGGTCTTCAAAGAAGAACAGTGTCATGTGTAATGAAAGCATATGATGTTGAGAAAGTTATCAGCAATGATTTTTGCAAAGCAGAAGAACCAATTTCTGAACAGCATTGCACTGAAAGGACATGTGATGAGACTGAATGGATTGTTTCCGAATGGAGTGGTGTAAGTACTTCAAATATAAAACTTCATTAATCTGCTTTGTTTAATGATAATTTATGTATTGCATAGCATCCATAAACTAAAATTAATGGTTTTCATTGCAGTGTGAAATATGCGGTTTGACCATGGAATCACGGGTTGCTTATTGTGCCAGTCAAGATGGAAAAATTCATGAAGATAAAATGTGTCATGGCAAGCATAAACCCTCTTTGGAAAAAAAGTGCTCTCAACACCACCATTGTGAAAACATGTGGCATGCTTCCGAGTGGAGTCAGGTAAAATATGCTGCATCAAATGTTAATTTCAGCTATCATGCCATTTTTCATTTAATCCTTCTTACAAGGGGACGGCAAGACCTCGAAAACGGACTTCGGGTTGAAACTTGGCAGGTTTGTAGTACACCCCAAGGGTATCCTACCCTGAAAGTATTACGACGCACTAGCCAGTAGAACCCGAGAAAACGCCCCCTAAAGTTTCGCCCAATTAACTCATAAGCATTACTATTTAAATTGCATTGTTGTATCAAGAGCCGAATTGCCCAGTCGGTAGCGTACTCTCCTCGCAACTGACCGACCTGGGTTCGGTCCTACCTTCGGAAATTTATTTTTTGCTATTCAAAAATTATTTTTAAAGTTTAAATAAAATATAACCTACAAATATAGTAAATTACCTTATATTTTTTATTAATCATTACAGTATTTTTTTACTCCGGTTTGAATTAATGTTTTACTTAAAAATGATGAATTGACGAATTAAATAACATATTAATTCATTATTTAACGTATTAAATATTGAATTTTGTTTTAAAATTAATGAATTAAATATCAAACAAATAACACGTTTTATGGTACAATTTTGGATAATTAATTTTACAAATATAACTTATTTACAATTATAAAAAAATGTTTCTTATTTTACACACAAGATCCAGAATGATTTTTGAACTCTTGGTCCAAATGTGTTTGTTGCCTCTTGCAAACATACAAATACTCCCTATCATCTGAAAATCATCATATATCATCCGAAATTTTCCAAAAAATGATCAAATATGTGTGGTATGCTTCCAAGCTGTCTAATGAAAGAGAAGTCTTTATGAATATCAATGAAGTGTTTTTCTACAGAGATTTTAAAAAATCCTTGTTCATGTAAAAAATCGTGTTTTATTAATGGTGCAAGATGCCAAATTACTTTTTGTTTTGAATGTTTTTATGATAATTATCATTCTGGATCTTGTGTGTAAAATAAGAAACATTTTTTTATAATTGTAAATAAGTTATATTTGTAAAATTAACTATCCAAAATTGTACCATAAAACGTGTTATTTGTTTGATATTTAATTCATTAATTTTAAAACAAAATTCAATACTTAAAACGTTAAATAATGAAATTATATGTTATTTAATTCGTTAATTCATCATTTTTAAGTAAAACATTAATTCAAACCGGAGTAAAAAAAATACTGTAATGATTAATAAAAAATATAAGGTAATTTACTATATTTGTAGGTTATATTTTATTTAAACTTTAAAAATAATTTTTGAATAGCAAAAAAAAAAATTTCCGATGGTAGGACCGAACCCAGGTCGGTCAGTTGCGAGGAGAGTACGCTACCGACTGGGCAATTCGTCTCTTGTTACAACAATGCAGTTTAAATAGTAATGCTTATGAGTTAATTGGGCGAAACTTTAGGGGGTGTTTTCTCGGGTTCTACTGGCTAGTGCGTCGTAATACTTTCAGGGTAGGATACCCTTGGGGTGTACTACAAACCTGCCAAGTTTCAACCCGAAGTCCGTTTTCGAGGTCTTGCCGTCCCCTTGTTAGTCTGAAAACATTTAATTTTTTTCCATAAATGGTATGCGAATTAAACTGTAATGGTGGGGGTCTTCTTCTTTGTGAAACTCTTTGAAAATATCTGAATTCTTAGAATTGAATTAATCTGACACTTTTTTTCTTCATAGTGCTCTACTAAATGTGGAAGAGGTATGAAAACAAGGACAGTGTTTTGTGGATCTTGGAAGAACGGAGAAATCCATAAAGTACGCGAGGAATTGTGTACAGGAAGCAAAATGGAAACGGAAGAGAAATGCTTTGGTGACCAATGCAGTGGCACATGGTTTACTGGACCATGGACTAAAGTATGTTTAAAATGATATTGATTAATTTTAAAATTCTGAATAAACTCAGATGTAGTTACTTAAAAATAATGTGTCATTCTAACTTTGTTTGCAAAGTTATTATTTTGATCTATTTTCAATTCAATATAAAATTATGATATAGATATTATTTCAAAAAATATTATCATTTTAAGGATCTATTTTTAAATAACTGATAAAAAAAACTCCTAAGATAAAACCAAATGGCTAGATACCCTAGAGAAAGATCTCTCTACATTGAGAATAAAAAATTGGAAATACATTGCCAAAGGAAGGACAGCTTGGAAAAAACTACTGGAGAAGGCCAAGGCCCATCCTGAGCTGTCGAGCCAGTGAAGAAGAAGAAGATAAAACCAATTTAGCCTTTTATCATGTTTTTAAAGTCTATTAGTTTTTTATTGGTTTGTAATTTTTGGAATTGTTAAACTAAGGCTCTGACCCAAAAATCTGCTGTTTTATTTGTACTAATTCCAGAAACTAAACGAATGTTCTGAAATTAATTTTAGTGTTCTGTTCCCTGTGGAGGAGGAATACAAAACAGAAAAGTGATGTGCTTACTTCAGAATTCAGTAGTTTCTCACTCTGAATGTGATATTCAACTTCAACCATATGATACAGAACCATGCAATTTGCATCCATGTGATGAAGGTAAAATAAGTCATTTTATTTCTTGATAGTTTTTCACACATTAAAACCTTGTTTACCCAAATCAGATTTGTAGACGTGACCATTTTTCATTCAAATGCTCACTTGTTTGAAATGGAAGAAAGGGGTCCCATAATATATTTATAAATACTGAAAATGAGGGTTTTTTGGGGGGGAGGAGATTGAATGATTGTTAAGCAATTCTATAGATTTTTTTCTAAACATATAGGTTTTTTTTATCATAATAGACAACAAGTCATAGAAAAATTCCATGTGGGGATTTATTTTGCTTACTACCCAGATTTTTTATTTTCTGATAATTTATCAATCAAGTATTATTGCAGATGAAATAATTGCTGTTGATGGCTGTCACAAGTCCAAATATGGATGCTGTTCAGATGGAATAACTCCTGCTGGGCATAATAATGCAGGATGTCCGCCCAGTGCATTAGAGGGAAATTGCATGAAGTCTGAATTTGGCTGTTGCATTGATGGAACAACACCTGCCTCAGGTCCATTTGGGTATGACTTTCAAATGCCACTCATTATTTTTGTTAAGTAATTTGAACATTTTAAACAAATAATATAATTATATTTAAATATAACTAATCTGAACTATGTAAAAGAAAACAAAAATAATATTAAGGATTTTGTTCTTTGCAATATTTTACCTTTATGTTTGAACATTTCTGATTTTAAGTTTATTATATTTCTGGAGATGAATATGCTATATAGAATTGTTTCTTTCAAGCCTGCAATTAAAACTTTTTTATAAAATGAAAATTTAGATTAAAACTTTTTTATGAAATGGTTTTCCAACCATCTTTCTTATTGGAGCTTTTAATCTGTAAAACTATAGAATAATAAAGTAGGAACTAACCTCTCTGTACTTTTCAAAAGGCATTAAATTTACTCCTCTTATGTATTTGTATTAAATTTTAGGCAAGGATGCCCCAAAATGCAGAACTGCAATGAAACGAAATATGGCTGTTGCCCCGATGGCGTGACACCATCTAAGAGTCCAGACTTACAGGGCTGCCGTGAAAACTGCGAAGATTCCCTCTGGGGATGCTGCCCTGATGGCATCACACCAGCTCTGAGCAGTGAGAATGAAGGTTGCATCATTGACAAGAAGCATCATTGCCGAGACTCAGCGCACGGCTGCTGTCCTGATGGCATCACCCTTGCCTCTGGACCTCTCCATGAAGGATGTGACCTTGATGTCTCATCTGGGGAAGATTGTTCTTACTCCACCCATGGCTGCTGCCCTGATGGCTTGACCCCTGCCGAAGGTACTAACTACAAGGGATGTCCTGAGTCACTTGTCTTCAGTGACCACTGCAAACACTCTTCCCATGGTTGTTGTCCTGATGGCTTGACCAAAGCTGAAGGGCCGGATTACCTTGGCTGCTTTGATGGTAGTGGAGACATTCCCAGCGACTGTCAAAACTCTCTGTATGGATGTTGCCCTGATGACTTAACTCCAGCAACTGGTCCCCTCTTTGCTGGTTGTGAGAAATCCAAACACCATTCTGACCGCAAAGATGGCGATCATCATGGTCGGTGCCATAGCCATCCATATGGTTGCTGCAAGGATGGGAGGACAATGGCAAAGGGGCCTAACTACTTGGGCTGCAGAGATGAAGAGAGTTCATCTGAGCATTGCTCCAACACCCTCTTTGGTTGCTGTCTTGACGGGAAGACTGTTGCTAGTGGTCCTGATAAGTTGGGCTGCTGCCATTCAGCAGAATTTGGGTGCTGTCCTGACAACGTCACTGTTGCTACTGGCCCATATCATGCTGGCTGTAGCTGCCATACCTATCCTCATGGTTGCTGTCAAGATGGAATCACAGTTGCCAAAGGTCCAAGGTTTGTGAAACTGTTTGATATATCTAAAATATGTACAGTATTAACCTCAAAAATTACTTTGTTAAATCTAAGATAAAAAGTATACTCTGTTAGGATTTTGTGTATGACCATCATGAAATATAAAAATACATTGCACAGAATTTTTAAAATTTTAGCATATTTGTTTTTAGGAAATTAATAATTTTTCTTCATTATGTAAAAGATTATTTTTATTTTACTTTATAAGACTTTTTGCATAGAACTTTCTAAGAATCAAGTCTTTTTATGAAATTTGTATGTAATCCGTTTTATTTTCAGATATGAAGGATGCTCATGTGATCACTCAGCTCATGGTTGCTGCCAAGATGGTTTATCCTATGCTACAGGACCCAACTTTGAAGGCTGTGTTTGTTCAAGTATGCTCTATGGCTGTTGTCCAGATGGTATCACTCCAGCGATGGGACCCAATGGCAAAGGCTGTGATTGCTATAACCTCAAGTATGGCTGCTGTCCTGATGGAATCATGCCAGCCTTTGGACCTGATTATACTGGATGTCCTTGCAAAACCTTCATTCATGGTTGCTGTCCTGATGGGAAGACCATTGCTAAAGGTCCCAACACAGAAGACTGCCCATGTGAAGCCATGACCCACGGATGCTGCCCTGATCACAAAACATCTGCCAAAGGCCCTTACAATGAAGGCTGTCCTTGCTACTCCATGTTGCATGGATGTTGTCCTGACAACTATACTGTTGCTTCAGGTCCCAACTACTTTGGCTGTCATTGTATGACTATGCCTTATGGTTGTTGTCCAGACAAACAGATGGCAGCCACAGGGCCTCACTTCCAGGGTTGTCCTTGCAAATCCATGCCTCATGGATGCTGCCCAGATGGAAAAACAACTGCTCAAGGACCTGGTTATGAAGGCTGTCCTTGTGTGTCCTTCCCTTATGGATGTTGCCCTGATGGAGTTACTCCTGCCAGAGATCAGCACTTTGGTGGATGTACAGGAAAAAAACAAGTCCACAAAAATTTAGTTACTTGTAAGTCTTTTAATAACCCTCGAAGTGATCCTTAAATTTTAAACTTGCATTTTAAATTCCTGCTTTAACTGCAGTTTTATGACAGCCCTTTGCTTAGTCAATAACAGCAATTTTGAAATGAACATATTATCACTATTGATACCTGGGTTATATGACAAGGGAGTTCTAGGATAAGTCCCCCAAAAAGCAGAAGTTCCAATATCTCCTTACGAAATTATATTTAGCTACGTCACTGATTGGTGCATAACCACAAAGCTGAAACCACTCAAGTTTTTATCTTGAGTTTCGAAAAAACATGTTTTAAGTTTTGATGCTTTAGTATAAAGATATGCAATAATAATGTGTTTCTTTGTAAATGACCTGTTTGAAAAAGGGATTTAGGGGCCGTCCATAAATGATGTCACACTTTTTTTGCCCATTTTTGACCCCCCTATGTCACAAACTGTCACACTTCCCCCTCCCCCCTCCCCCCCTATGTCACATGTCACGCTTTCAATCGATCAATATGTCTAATACCACAGAGTTGTAAAATTCTCGGTAATAACTTTATGTAGAATATTCTCCTATAAGCAACTAAAATTAATTTTTTTTTGGATAAAAAATCTTAGGAAAAAAATTCTGTTTTTGTTATTTTTGGTTGATTTTCAGTTTTTGGAGGATGTGATGTCACAACTTTTGGAACCCCCCCCTCCCCCTTGTCACAAACTGTCACAAATTGATTAACCCCCTCCCCCCTCTGAGTGTGACGTCATTTATGGACGGCCCCTTTTTTTTTAGGCAGTTTTGCTTTGTTTCATCAATATGATCTCTAATGTGCAAATCACATTTACCATCAAAGGAATTGTTAGAACTGCAATTTATGTGAGGAAAAAGTCAACTAAAATAAGCAGTAGTATTCTCTAAACTTTTCTGTAAGTTATTGTTGAGGTTAGGTACCAAGAATAAGCACACAGAAGTAGTGCACCCTAAGAACTGCAGTAAAGTATTCTTTATCCTCACATTTATTGAAGAGTATGGCCCTTTCAATACTAGACTGCCTGAGACTGCCATTGAATCCTATGGAAAGGTGGGGGCAGCTAGGACTAAATGGGTTAAGGTTAAGGATATGTCTCAGGTGATTTGTAACTAACTCGTTCTTTGTTAATTTTGCAGCTGATGTATGCAGTCTGCCCAAGGAGAGAGGACCCTGTCACAACTTCAGTGTTAAGTGGTATTTTGATGTATCTTATGGAGGCTGCAGCCGCTTTTGGTATGGAGGTTGTGATGGCAATGGTAATCAGTTCAACACTCAGGAAGATTGTGAGCAAGTCTGTGTGAATCCTGAAGGAATTGGTAGGCTATTTAAATTACCATTTAGTTTATTATTCTTATCTGTAGTTTTGAAGTAACCTAATGATGTTTTTTTTTATCATGAAATTCTTTCAATAAAAATTTTTATTACAGAGGCGTGTTCTTTGCCAAATGTTGTCGGACCTTGCAAAGGAAACTATCCGTCTTGGTATTATGAATCTGAAACAGATTCTTGCAAGAGTTTCAACTATAGTGGATGCTTGGGAAATAATAATAGATTTAAAACCAAGGATAATTGTGAGAGTATGTGTGTAAAACAAGCTTCTTTGGGTAAGTTACCAATCACTTGAGAGATCCCATGCCTTAAAAATACATTATATTAACATCATTTTTTAAAATATCATATGTCGTCGGCTTACAGTCGAAAGGCACTAAGTCACTTTTGGAAGATATTTTGAAAGCGGTGGAAGCTTGGCGCATCTCTAAAATCTCGTCAAACTGAAAAGCTAGTAACCTAGCACAGATGGTTGGTTTGTTTTAAAACAGAAAGAATTCATACAGTAAAGAGCTTAAATGTTGGTTTGCGATTAATAATTTATTAAATTGAAATTATTTGATCATGTAATTGAGTTATTTTAGTGATTAAAAGATTTTATAATTCGATTTCTCAAAGATTTTATAATAATATTTTCTTTTTCATACACTATAACTAGAATGGCAACGGTAAAATGATCGCCAAATTTGGCATAACCTCGTACGGAGTATTTGAGCAAAGAGTGACTTAGTGCCTTTCGACTGTAACTACTCGACTGTAACTCGACTCTATGATAGTAAAATAAAGTTTTACTTTTTCACTCTAATTAATGCAAGGACTAATTTGATTTAAATTAATAAACGTGTTTGAAAATCTTCTAATTTTGTCCATATATTTTCTTAGTAATTCAAATTTTTAAATTGTAATCTAGTCTAGATTCAAGTGTTTATCTTTAATTTGTTACAGATGCTTGTGACCAACCAATGGAAGTAGGACCATGTAAGAAAGTCACCCAAAGATGGTTTTTCAATAAGGCTGAAAATGCTTGCAAGGCCTTTATTTATGGTGGATGTAAAGGAAACAAAAATAATTTTGAAAATGAAAAGGAATGCATGCAGAGGTGCATGTTCCCCAAAATGAAAGGTTTCTATAACACTTTGATCTCTTAAACAATTTAAATAAGATACAATTGATTTAATGACGTTGAAAAAATAATAAATAAAGATAAATCCTGTTTCTTTTTCTGGTTTTTACAATTTTTCATTTTGTACTTTAAAAAACATCTTAATGATGCAATAATTCTGCCTGTTTCAGATACAACAATATTCTACAATGGTACAATTGGATCCCAAGTTACACTGGTATGCAAGGCTCATCCTTCAGAACCCAATGATGAGCCTGTACTGCTCCTGTGGTACAAAGGAGATTCTGCCTACCCCATCCATGGAGTTGATCGCAGAGTCAGCAGTGATGGAAGAGGACATATTGCAAGTCGGGGCACAGATCCTAGATACAGCATTCACGATGAGGCCCACCTAACTTCTTTGACCATCAGCAAGATCAGGAAAGAGGATGAGGGACAGTACAGGTGTCGCATTGATTACAATTTCGGACCTACTACTAACAGATTCATGAAGCTCATTGTTTCTGGTGTGTGAACTTAAAGAATTTCCTTTAGTAGGGCCGTTAAAGGGAAAAAAACACCCGAATTGTTCAGATTGTGATAAAATCACCAAAATTGCTGGAGGTATAGTTTAAAACATGCTGAATCCAAAATCGACCGGAAGCACTCTGGCGGAAGCGTTGTTTGGGACTTCCGGTCAAAAACAAAATGGCCGCCCGCGGGCCTATTTTCGGTTGTTTTAATGATAAAAAGATAATTTTGGTGACGAATATTATGTTTTAAAGGTCAAGGATCATGATTATGATACAAAAATATGCAATTTATCTATAAAAAATTGGTTAAATTTCAATAAAATCTCTTAAATAGTGTGATAGAGTCAATCGGTAGGTTTTTTCTCAAAACATCTGTAAAGAAGTTTTTATTTCGACGGTTTTACATGTTTTTGAGGTGCTGATTCCGAATATCAAGTTTGCTGTCACGTGGTAGGTCGGCTTTATATAAAAAATTGCAAAACATTTCAAAAAATCTTAAAATGTTTTTCTCTATCTTCAGATTTTTGCTTATATTTCAAAAACTTTAACTTATTTGAAGATGATCTCAATTACAAAATTTACTATAAAATTCTCAATATTAAACTTCCATTTTCTGAAGAATAGTGGTTCAGTTATAGAGTTCTGAAAAGCAGCTCTTCCGGTGTTCTTCTGCAAAAAAGTCACAAACGTACGTTATATTAAATATTAAAATTATTTAATTATTAATTAACTTCCTTAATTAAATAAATTAATAAATATAACAAAGTAGTAAATCTATGTATTAAATTATAGGAATGTTTAATAGGAATGTTAAATTATTTTAAATGTACTTATTGTATTTGTTTTCAAATGGTGTTGAATCCGAATTTAAGGTTTATTTTTATTTAAAAGGTCACTTCAAATCAAAACTTTCCACAAATTTTTCTCAAAAAGTGCAGTGCACCAAATTTTAAGCACGTAAAAATTCTTATAACAAGCATATTAGTTCATTTTTATATTTTGACAAGCGTTATCACCGCTAGAGCTTTTTAAAGAAAAATGAATTTTTCTTTTTTCAATAAAGTGAATAATGCTTGCTATTTCGCCACTTTTATACCAAATGAAATAACATTTAATTTCTACACACAAACGCGTTATCAGAACGCCTAAAATGAACACTTAACAACTCGTCAGAAAAAAAAATAGCCATAATGCATCTTACGTATACTACTTTAATTTGTTGCACTGCACTTTGAGAAACTATAAGTTTTGTGAAAATTACGAAAAAGTAATAATCAAAGTAAAAATTTTGAGGCAATTTTTGATATACGTATAATATTTAATACTTTATAATTATTTTTTGAACATGCTTAGTCATCAATTGATCCAAAATATTTTTCCTTATGGTTAATATACCAAAAGTAAAGCGAAAATTGGAGATAAACAACTAGGAAGGTCCGCTTTGGCTGCAAGGCGCAAAAAACGTACTCGCGATTTTCGCTTACCTCCGTCCCCCTTCTCAGTAAATGATAATTTAAGGCACTATTTTAGTGAGGAATGAAATTATCTTTCACGTGGCATAAAAATTTGTGGATATTATTTGTTTCCTAGCGGGTGGAAACGTACGTTTGTCACTTTTTTTGCAGAACACCGGAAGAGCTGCTTTTCAGCACTCTATAACTGAACTACTATTCTTCAGAAAATGGAAGTTTAATATTGAGAATTTTATAGTAAATTTTGTTTACTTTAATTTTGTAATTGAGATCATCTTCAAATAAGTTAAAGTTTTTGAAATATAAGCAAAAATCTGAAGATAGAGAAAAACATTTTAAGATTTTTTGAAATGTTTTGCAATTTTTTATATAAAGCCGACCTACCACGTGACAGCAAACTTGATATTCGGAATCAGCACCTCAAAAACATGTAAAACCGTCGAAATAAAAACTTCTTTACAAATGTTTTGAGAAAAAACCTACCGATTGACTCTATCACACTATTTAAGAGATTTTATTGAAATTTAACCAATTTTTTATAGATAAGTTGCATATTTTTGTATCATAATAATGATCCTTGACCTTTAAAACATAATATTCGTCACCAAAATTATCTTTTTATCATTAAAACAACCGAAAATAGGCCCGCGGGCGGCCATTTTGTTTTTGACCGGAAGTCCCAAACAACGCTTCCGCCAGAGTGCTTCCGGTCGATTTTGGATTCAGCATGTTTTAAACTATACCTCCAGCAATTTTGGTGATTTTATCACAATCTGAACAATTCTTCCCTTTAACGGCCCTACTACTTCTTTTTTTTTTCAATATAAACACCATTTTAAAAGTATGTCTTTGTGAAAATTCATTAGGAAATTAATTGTTTGATAAAAAATGAACTACTTTATAAAAAATCAGAATTACAATTTCTCCATTGAGGTTCACAAAATAACAGAATTTTTTGTTTGCCTCATGTAAATGCTTTATAGTAATTTTGTCACTTAATATCTTATTATTTCCTTTTACAGAACCGGGAGTGTGCCACTTACCTCAAACTATTGGAAATTGCTATCAGTTTAGAGAAAGATGGTACTACAATGCCAATGATAGGAAATGCCAACGCTTTTACTACAGTGGATGTGGGGGTAATGAAAATAACTTTGCTACATTCCTGGAGTGTGAGAAACAATGTCATAAACCTACAGAAAATGCCCTGACAGAAGAATTCAATTCAGGTTTGTGGGAAATAATCACTTAATATGCCAACATATTATTTTATATTTAATATTGTTAAATCCTGTTATTGTGAATCTTCATAAGATAAAAATGATTAGTTTTGTTAAAATATTGGGTTTTCCCCCTTTCTGAGATATTATTTGTATCCATTTTCTAGGATTCTGTTTGTTAGAACCTGATGGTGGTCCCTGTAATGGAAAAAAACTTCAGTGGTTTTATGACAAAGATGGTGTCTGTAAGCAGTTCTATTATGGAGGCTGTAAAGGAAATGGAAACAGATTTAATACCAAAAAAGAGTGTGAACATAAATGTTTGGCCTCTCAAGGTATCTATACATTTTTTTACATTTTGCAATTATCTCGTTTTCAAAATAAATTTTCGACTTCCCCTAAATATTTTACCATTTTATTGCGTATCAATTATTGCTGGAAAAAAAAACAACCATGTGCTGGCGTCATCGCATAACCTTGTATCTTTGATTTGAGGAATATACAGTACAAGACTGAAATTTATTTCCTCAATAAAATTGTATTTTAATAAGCTGTTAGAGAAAACAGCAGGTGCTCCAAAAGCTCACAAAAAGACAGATACATATTTTTATTACTTTACTCTAATGCTATCACCATTGAGAGATATTTGAGAAGTGCACCTCTCGCTCTACTCCCAGTTCACAGTCAAATCAGCAGGTGTGGTTGTAACAGAATACTTTCACTCAGTTATGAAATTAATTTTTATTTTGATAACATGAAAGTAAAAGGGTTACTCCTCCCATGTTCCCAGAGAAATCACAACAAAATCTCCCATTTTCTTCAGTGGATCAGGTTTTATTACTACTTGCTGTGGTATTCCAAGGGTTCTGATCTGTCATTGGCATTATTCCTTTTTTTTTTTCCTTTTTACATTTACGTTCTTATTTTTTACTCTGATTTGTTGATCCTTTTCTGAGCTGCCACTTTGCTGCTTTTTAGCTTATTACTCTCCTGTAGTTGATTGCACCGCAACTCTTAAACTTCTTGGGTTTTTTTCCTGTAGGTATTTAACTTAAAATAAATTCAGTAATTGAAATTTAATATTTTCTACTCTTTTTGGTTGAATTTTTTTAACATAATTATTTGGTTTGTACTATTTTTAAAACCATTAAACTATTTGATATTCAATAAGCTATTTTTTTTTTCAGATGTGTGCAAGCTTCCCAAAATCCGTGGACCTTGTAGTGGCTCTTTCCCTCAATGGTACTATGATAATGATAATGGGGAATGTCGCGAGTTCTCTTACAGTGGATGCCAAGGCAATGGAAATCGGTTCAATGATAGGGATACATGTGACATCCAATGTAAAAGCTGGCCTTCTACAAACAATCAGGATTCACAAGGTACGATATGCATTAATAAGTCAATTCTATTGAGATTTTTGATCAAGCATCCTTTTTAACCAATAAATAATAGGTTTTTCAGAGAAATAAAATTATGTGTGATCTGTTGATGACATAACAAAAGCTTTGATGAACATGTTGGTTTTTTATTTATTTATTCAAGCAATTATTACTACTATTACAAGCAATTATTATTGCAATTATTAGTACTATTCTAGAAAACTGTAAGGTCACAATAACAAGGTTGGATGTTTACTGTTTTGATAAAGACTTGTTTAAAGGTGCCATCAAAGTATATTTTTGTTTACATCTAAAAGTTATGTCAATTATAAACAGTGTGCAATTTTCTTTTGTTTTCTAGATCCTTGTACTCAGCAAAAAGACCCTGGTCCTTGTTTGGGATATTTCCTGATGTGGTACCATGATCCTGAAGATAATGTTTGCAGGACATTTATTTATGGAGGATGCCTTGGAAATAATAATAAATTCAGTAACTTACAAGAATGTGAATCTAAATGCCACACTAACAATGCATATGTTATTAGGAAAGGTAAATGTGCGGGCAATTTCATTAGAAGTTAATTTAAAATTACTTATTTTAATTTAAAATTAATTATTAAAAAAGCATCATTAGCTCAAATGTAATGTTTATAAATTATTTACATGCTTTCTATGAGTGTAGTAAAGAAAAGGAAGAAAAATAATGGTAAATTATCTTTTGATTAGATGTATAGCTTTGTTTATATTTCATCATTTTATTTATAAAGAAAAATTTTTATAAAGAATATTTTTTGGATTTGAAAACTATCTTTTAAAGTACTAGGGGGCCTGCCCCCTGCTCGCTATCGCTCACCAACCCCCGTAACTGCTTCGCAGTTCTTTTCAGATCGCTTCGCGATCTTAGCGGGCAGAGCTCGCTTGTTCATCTCAACACAATCCAGCCTAACACTCTTCTCGACTTAATTAAGCCTCTTGTAATACCAAAAATACCTCTCTCTTGCTTATAAATAATTTAATTCGTATCATTTCCCTAAATTAACAACAAAAATGTTGCTGAAATACATTCCTTTTTTAGCTTATCAATAATTTAATCGAAATGTTAAAAAATATCCAGCAAGTCTACTAATAATCATCAACCATTTTGTAGAAAAAACATTGTTGAAAATAAAAGAAATTAGACTCATCATAAAACTCGCCTGTTTCTCTAGTGAACGGCCACAGAAAGAGAAGAAAAAATTAAAACTTTGAATCTTAATAATTCCATAACTAATTAGAATTTTTTGAAAAACAAAACGCCAATATTTTTATAAAAAATAATTGTATGTGTGTTTAAAATAGCATAGTTCTACTGTGATTAGTTTTTCTTTTATAACGAAAAAACCGAAAACCCGTCAAAAATTTCGAAACTTTAAAACTTAATTACTCCAAAACTAATTCGAAATACGAAAAAAGGGCGACGAGGTGCAAAACTTCACATCTAAGAGAATGCGGCTGCAAAAAATCATATTTCTGCTTCGAATAGATTTTGCTGGGGGCGAACTCGCAGCAGAAAAAAATAATTTTCGACTTTGACATTAAATAATTCCAGAACTAATTATCTCATTAATTAGCTATTGGAACGAAAAGGACCCTCATACATTTGTCTACAAATGGTCAAAATTTCAATAATTTCAGTTCCATAGTTTTTGTATAGTGACAGTTCAAAATTGTCAAAGTGAAGATTATCTGAAACAGCGGCGGCAGCGGCGGCGGCGACTGTTACTTTTTTTTAATATAGAGAGATTATTTCTTTTGCAATTTCTACTTAGTTTGTAATTAAACTTTTTCAAATTCAGTTCTTAAATTTGTATAGAGTTATAAGTAATATTTTTATTTTTAGTGAAACCTGTCCAGCCATTAACTGCTCCAGCTTCATTCATAACTAATGAAGGTAAGACGAGACGTTTTCAAAAATCTTACATTTGTTTTTGTATTTCCCAGGACTTATGTATAACATAGTGGTCTGGTTTGTTTTCAGAAATCTGCAGGCAACCACCTGATGAAGGCCACTGTGGAGAATCCGAGAGTCGATTCTACTATGACCCTTACAAAACCATGTGTCTTCCTTTCGTTTATAAGGGCTGTGGGGGAAACAAGAACCGATTCAAGACTGCAGATTTGTGCATGCGTTTCTGCTCAGGAGTTCAAGGTGTGTGTTAGTTTGTTTTTATGAAAATTTTGAATTCAAAAGGTTTTAATCAACTTCTTTTTAATGCTTCCCTTAAGCTTAATGCTTTTTATTTCTTTTTCATAAAAAAAACTTTTAGTTTATAGCTAGGCACTAATTTACTAGTCATTCCATGTGTACTTATGTCACTTGACTTATGAGTAGTTTAAAGTCTGGAAGTATAATTGAAAGAACTCTTATTTTTTTTACTCTCATTCTTTTTCATGAAAAGTATCAAAATTGGTTTTTCAACTTTTAAGTGTTCCTTTTTTTTATTTAAGGACCTGGCCCAGTGGGAGATGCTGCAGTTGGAGAATCCTCTCCAGATGAGCATGCAACAAATTGTCCAACTTCTAACTGTGAGCATCTACAATGCCCGCATGGAATCGAAGAAATTGTCGATGTAAGAAATTGCATCTCATGTTTGTGCACCAACCCATGTGAGGTAGGTTGTTGATTTCTTGTAGTTTTCTAGTTATTTAAAGATTACAATACTTTTTATGTGTTATTTTTCTGGTAGCAGGGCATTATTTAGGCATGTGCTTAGGACATTAATTTTTGAAGGATTGACAAAGTAACAAAACTTAGATATTTCCCTTCTGAGTCAGTCCATAGGAATTTGCCTGGGGTGGACTCCAAATTTAAAGCTCTAGGGATGTATGGAAGGGCAGGAAATACCCATGATAAAAACTTAATTTTAAATACTGCTAAAAAATAGCTCAAAAAGTCAGTTCTAACATAAAAAATTGTATTTCAATAGTGCTTAGTTTTGATTTTTATATTTTGATCATTTAAAATTTGGATGCTCATAAAATATTTTGGTTTAGTTTTGTGACTTCTAACAAGGAAACATTCTCTAGGGTGAACTCACAGAATTGGACGAAAATTTTACAGGGGTTAGTATATGACTCAAAACACCTTCTGTAAAAAAATTAGCTGCTAAATTACAGTAGAAAAGCTGTAAAAAATTATTAAAAAATGTCATATTTAACGCCAAATGTAACCCTACTAGGCGAGGATGCTTCCTTTGGCTCTGTGCCAAATGCTTAGAATAAACTGCCCGCGTTTGAGTTTAAATGAGCGAATAAAAAAAAACGTTCATCAAATGCAAAAAAGGATTAAAAATGACTTAAAGAAGGAAAATTAAATTAAAGGAAAGGAAATTAATTAAAAACCTGTTGTTTTTATGGTACTTGATGGTATGGTTTTAAGTACCTGAAGTACTTTTAACAAAATATCTCAATTTCACGTTAAATACAAATTTTCACTGTAATATAAAAATATATTATTCCATCTGTTAGAAAATTCGCCAAGTCGCCAAGTGGTGATAACTGAATGTGGTTGGCATCTCAGAACCCAATTTTCAAAGTTAATTTACTCCTTTCCTAATGAAATTTAGCAGCTAATTTTTTCACACTAAGTTTCTTTAGCTATCTTCTTATGCCTGTAAAATTTTCATCCAATTCTGTGAGTTTACCCTGAGAACGTTTCCTTGTAAGCCTTGTTCATGTGGTAGATAAAGTTCTACATTCCACTCTTCGCAGTTTACAAAAAGCAATTTTCTCATTTCTTTAAAGGATCACAGTTGCCCTGAAGGTTCACAGTGTGTTGTTGAAAAACACAGAAAACCTGATGGAGACTTTCAATCTCAGCCATTATGTCGTTTAAGTAAGTTTTCCACTTATCCCTTCGATACATTTAACACTTGGCCTCCTCAAGGATGTCCCTTGTGAGTTGTTGTGTAACAGGAACTAGGGTGTATCAAAGTATATTATGAATGAATGCTAGTAACTAAAAACTGATTTCTAGAATCCAAAAGAGGTCAGTGTCCTACCAGTTCAAATGCAGAACATCTCTTGAATGGAACCTGCCATGACAGGTGCCAGTCTGATGCTGATTGTCCAGGAGGGCTGAAATGCTGCTTTGTTTCTTGTGCTAAACTTTGCACTCTCCCTGTTTTAGAAGGTAAGAATATTTATTTTGTTACACAAGATGTAGCTAAAAAAAGCTTATAGGCACTAGCAAGTTGTAAATACATTAAATAAGTAGACAATTTTGCCAGGATTTCAGGGAAACATTATTATAGGCAGGATGTATCATAATACATAAGTTTCACTCTAGTGAAAATAAGTGATTTTAAGACCTGTTATTATTTTATTGATCTAAAAATTACTTTTTTTTTTAGATGATTCTGAAGATGTAGAAGAGAATTTAATTGATGAAACAGGTAATGATTAATTTATATTTTATTATGTGCTATCTATTACACTTTGTAAATTATGAATCAAGATATTGCTGCAACTGGAGATTGGATGTTGTGCTTGTGGTGAGATCTAACTAATGTATTTGGTTTCTGAAGATCATGATTTCTAAAGTTACTGTTTCATGAGTTTTTAAATTTATTATCTATCAAGGTTTTGAGACTGAACTGTGAAAACTCAATAAAATTGATCTTTTAAAGTTTAAAGTGTTAAAGTAAAGTAATGTTCAAATTTCAAGTAGGTAGTTTAATGCATCGAAATTTTAATATAAATCGCCTTTACTATTATTTTTACTTTTAGCTTTACTATTTTTATGAATGATTTAGACTTAACCTCCAATGCTAAGTAAAATATTATATGCTTTAAAGTTTGCCTGGTGTCATGACTGACTTTTAAGTTAGGAGAGTTCGATTTAAAAACAGCCGAAGGCTTCTTTAATGTGGATATTGCATAATATTTTGATACTGTTTTATCTAATTTTCCATGCAATATTTGAGAGAGTTTGAAAAGAAAATAAATCTATGAGGCAAAAAGTTATTGAAATGTTTGTTCCCCTACAGAGGGTTGTAAAGAAATTGAAAAGTCAACATTATATGTGGAGAGATCAAAGTTAGAGGGGTTTGGGGGTCACTGATAGTTACCCATTCTTAGCATCTATTTTTTTCTTACAATCTACTTGGATAAACCCTATTTTTTTAAATGACTAAAACTGACTAATTTTTAAATACTTTTATTTTGTAGAGTCTCAGAGACCGCCAAATATTTTGTCAGCTAGAAGAGATGTTGCTGTTAAAAAAGGAGAACCTGCTTTATTACGATGCATTGTAAAAGGCTATCCCGTACCAAAGGTTACTTGGCATCATAAAAACCATCTATTAAGTCCAGATAGTGGAGACTACAAAATTTCTATTGACGGGTCCCTTCATATAATGGCTGTTGATAATTCTCATGAAGGAATGTACACTTGCACTGCTGATAATGGTGTTGGGAAATCTGTCAGCCAATTTTTCAATTTAATTGTTTATGGTAAGTAAATTCATAAAAAACCTACAACAGCTACACTTACATCTTAGTGTTTCTAATCATAATACATTAATAATGCCATTTAATTATTTTTATTTTACTAGCCTATGTAAGTTTGTATGTAAGCCTATGTAAGGGCATGGAAAAAGTAAAAAATACCAAATGTTATTTCTACATAACTCTCAACATTAAAATAAATTCTTATCAGTTCTCCCTTATGATCTTTGTTTAATATTTAATTTTTTTTCCAGTGGATACCAAAATCAATGTCACTTTGGCCACCCCCAAGTACCATGTTAACTCAACTATACAAATTGATTGCCATGTAACTGGAACACAACCCATGATAATCAGTTGGCATTTGGGTGCAAACAGTCCTGCTTTAAAATCAGATGACCATAGAGAAGTTTTCACCAATGGCACTCTCATAATTTCTTCTGCTCAGTACAATGATAGTGGCACATACCTATGTGAAGCTGAAAACCAGCATGGGAAAGCATCAGCTTTTGTGGACATAAGAGTTCATGGTAAGAATAGTCATTTTAACTCTCAATACTTTATACAACTAATAAAACTTTACCCATTTAGTACCAAATTCACAAAATTACAAACAGCAAACTCCATCCATGCCACTTGGATGCCACCATACAGATAGAGGGGGTGTTCCTGAATGCCAACCGCTTGAAATCGGCAAATGACATCAAGCCCCACCACCCAAACATACTGATCAAAGAAGAAATGAAAAGAATCATACCTTAAAGCCTAATAAAACCAAAATAACCATATTTATAGTAGAAAAATTAAAGTGGCAGTTAAATATGAAAAATAAAATCAATACCAGCAGGGGCTATTCTACTGGCATTTAAATATCACCCAAAATTGAATCAGCAATCCAGTTAAAATATGTTGTTGCTCCTCCCCCCTGGCCCAGATTGACTAAACCAGGTCCAAGAGATCATTATAAATCTAGAGAGTTAAAATATAGAAAATACGAATTGAAAAAATACAAGTGGGATTGTGCTAATGCTGCTATAATCACCAGTTTAATAATTTCAAGATAATTCCGTACCTCTAGCTTAAATAAACATTAGCTTATAAACATAAAAAATAGTTCTATTACATGCAGAAGAAAATATATGAAATTTACTAAAATCTCAGAATAAATTAAAGTTTTTCCTGCTTTCGCCAATATAATTGTCTTAAGTTAAGGTCCTATTACACAATTAATTTATTAATGAATACATGTTAACTTTTTCTTGTATTACAAGTTTAAAAAAGTAAGTAATGAAGAGAATTGAATGGAATTGTATTGTAATCTAAGTTAATGTTTTGTTCACTTATACCTAAAATTGCTTTTCTAGATATTCCTATTCCTTCTACTTGTAAAGACAGTCCATTCTTCACAAGCTGTGCTATGATTGTGAAGCAAAACTATTGCGTTAATCCTACATACGCCAAATTCTGTTGTCTATCATGTGCCATTTCTGGGCAGATACAAAGGACTGAGGATACAACTTCCTAGTTGTTTACCAATTAACCAATTACCAATGCCAGAATTAAAGTTTAAAGAACTGAAAAACCACCTGATTTCATCAAAGAATGAAAGGTTTCCTATTTGCTAATGCAAGAAATTATTAGCTTTTGTGAAATGAATATTCATTCACTTAAATGATTATTTCTTGAACAAGCTAGCAACTAAATTGGTGCTAAACATTTTTATTTTGCTGTATTAGACATTGTATTGTTGGAAGTTTAGGGTCAAAATTATGAAATCAATTACTTTTTTCTGATTGAAATGAATAACATCAACCAATAAAATGTGTATGCTATAGGTTAAAATTTTCCTAGTGGATATTTTTTTATATTAGAAAACTGATATACAGGGTGATTCGTAATTACGTGGACAAACTTTGCAGGGGGGTAGAGGGGACCAAGACAAGCATATTTCGAAAAGGAATGGGCGGGCGCACATGCACCGTTAAAGAGCTAGGGCCTAATGTAGTGCGAGAGCGTTGCAAAAGTACGCTTTGGCAAGGCCCGTGTAACGAAACAAAACATAATAAAATGAGAAAATTTATTGCGTGAGGTACAGCAGTGTCCATAATACTTACATCATAAATTTGATAGAAATCGGACCACTTGTTAAACCGTGGGGTGAGTTTTAAAACGTGCAATATTCATCTTTTAGCAAAAGAATGGAGTTCCCTTAATGGTATTTAGAAAAATGATGATAGGGGAAGGAATTTTCAATGATCATACAGTTTCAATGATCCATGTATGATCATTGAAAATTCCTTCCCCGATCATCATTTTTTAAATACCATTACACTAATGTAAGGGAATTCCATTCTTTGGCTAAAAGATTAATATTGCACGTTTTAAAACTCACCCCACGATTTAGCAAGTGGTCCGATTTCTATCAAATTTATGATGTAAGTAGTACAGATACTCCTGTACCTCACGCAATAAATTTTTTCATTTTACTATGTTTTGTTTCGTTATACGGGCCTTGCCAAAACACACTTTTGCAATGCTCTCGCACTACATTAGGTCCTAGCTCTTTAACGGTGCATCTGCGCCCCCCATGATTTTTCGAAATATGCTTGTTTAGGTCCCCTCTACCCTCCTGCAAAGTTTGTCCACGTAATTACGAATCACCCTGTATATAAATTACAGTATTAAAAAGTTTATTGGTTATTATATTTTAAAAATATATTTTACTGGCTTTGTATATATTTCATGAATGAACTTTAATATCTGGATACAAAATTCATGGAAATGCATTTTGAAGATATCCATTTCTTTATCATCTTAACCTTCATGTGCTTCCTATTTGTTAAAGTTTGTGTAGATACATTTTTGTGCCAACAATATGAATCCTATTACCCTGTAGAATGAAAAATATATATACTTTATCAAAATTGCAGTGTCTTTTCCCACCGGTGCCTATTTTTGTACTATTTTATATATATGCATTAACTGTTTGTTAAGAATATTTTATAAAATCAAAACAATCAATCTGTGTAATGTGTTTAAAAAAAAACTGTATTAAAATATAACTTTTGGTTTATCAAGTTTCCATCTATCCTACTTTTTCTCTCTAATCACTTAAAATAGCATTTTTAAGATTGTTATACATGTGTATACAAATTGTAAATATACCGAAATGTATAGTGTTGATTCAGAATGTTAATGTTTTAAAAATAAATTGTACAAATACTTTATGAAATAGTCTCAACTTAAATTTATTTTATAACTGTTCTAGCAAAAACTCATTCTAAATTTCACTTGCCTAAATTTTTTATGTTTTCTAGAATTTCTGTATGTGAAAATATTTTTAAATTTTTTTGTATCATTGTACTTTTTATCAGATGACACTTGTTTAATGACATTTATTAATAGGAACTTTGTTTTTTATTTAAGATTTACGATTAACACAGTTCCTGTTAAGAATTGTAATAAATTTTTAAAAGTTTTCTTGCTTCTATAGTTTTATTTTTCATCATAGTAATAAACAAATTGTTGAGATTAGAATTTAGTAGAGAATTTTTGGATTCCTTATTTATTTTTTTTAATAATTTACTAAATTACCTAGTGATTATTGAATTAAACTTATTCAGACTAAAATCCCTGAATTTATTCCAAATATTTCCCAAAAGAGTTTGAATCAATAAAGAATGAATTTCTATCTCGGAAGAAGATTATCTTAATAGTATTGCATTATATGAATTCCCTCATCCAATAAAATCTTAAGAAGCTTATTTTAAAACTTATAATTTCTGAATTCCATTCCTTAATATTTTTATCAAGGTATAGAATGAGGATTTAGTAGATAGGATACCTTGTTAAGAGATGTGACTGTGCAATGTACTTGGTACAAATCATTGAGAAATCATCAAGATTTTGGCACCATAAATAAATGATTCTAGGACAAATTAAGGGCAAGAGTAACAAACTTATGGTCATTACTTAAAAGTATCTGTACTTAGCTCTGGAAACTTTTTTAATAATTTCATAAAATAAAAACATTTATGAGCTCCAGCAAATTCTAAATTAAATTTAAGTATGAAATCACACCAAAACAAAGAATAATAGTTATGAAGTTTGAAAAAAATCACTATTCTAGGAGACATAAAATTAGTGTATTTTTTAAATGGCCAAGCAGAACCAATAGCTCAATTCAGTTTAGTTCATAGGTTCTTAGACCAGTGCCTCCTTTTCAACGAGTTCTTTGATCTCCCCATTTACCAGTTTTCATTCCTAATTTAATTTACTTTAATTAATATGATACAATGTCACAGAATTTTATACCAATGTGTAATAATAAACTTTACATAAATTTTAAGGCAAATAAAATTTTGTAAGGGTAATATGGACAATATACCGAAATTGAGTTTTCAATGTACTCTTAAAATTAATTTGTAATAATTAGAAAAATAAGTTAATTCTAATATTTTAAATACAGAGCTTCTGTGTTTTTAGTTTAAGTTTTTCAGAGACATTTAATATATAATGTCTGAATAGCAGAATAAATGCAAGAAGAATATAGTCAAATTGGTATTTTAATCAATAAATAAATTTGTAATAAAATAAACATAATATAAAGCTCAGTGATTCAACTAATGCATCAGAAATCTCTATAAACTCATTAATTAACCCTAAAAAAGCTTCAACGCTCCCTCTGGAAGCAGTATTGGCTACTTTAGAAACCACTCTAGTTCTAGAGCTTATGCGCCATATTAGCAAGTTGAAAAGTTAAATAGAGTATAAGCTTTATGAACATGAATGAGATTGTCTAAAATCTTCTGAAGAAATACCAAACTAACTACTTGGACTAACTACTTAAACTTAGAGTTTTCTAGTAGCGTTTAGTGAGACGCTCCTGCAGCTTTCTAAATTAGCTCCGCCTACTACCTGGTCTCTGTAGTTTTATCTGTGTTTTGTATGGAAATTCAATGAAATGAACTGAAGTAAGTGTTTGTTTATTTTTTATCGATCATCTGCTTCATGCTTTCCGGCTGCTTAATTTATTTCTACTAGAGACCAATAAATATATTCTAGTTATTATATTTAAGTTCTGCTTAAGAATACAAATGATATCCAAACAGTTCTTAAATCTAAAGGAAATAGTTTTAAAGCGGTCCTTGGCATTTTCTCATAGATTCCAGTTTCCTGAAAAATGGAAAGGTGGAAGGATTGATAACATGAGTAAGTAATGTAATGAGCTTTTCCAACGTTAGTTAAAATGATACTTTGATAAAAGCTCAGTTAATGCAATTTTTTCATGTTTCTTGGTTCAAAGTCAAAGGTTGCTTTGAGTTGGCTTGTGTTTATATCATACAGTATACAGCAGGGGTGGAAAATCTGCTCCAACTGTGCCAAACTGCTCCAAAATGGATGCCTTGCTCCAATCTGCTCCAAAAACAGCAAAATTCACATTTTTGCGCCAAACTGCTCCCAAAGCATGATTTTCCGTTCAATTTGATTCAAATTTTGAAAATCCTCAACAGAGAAAGAGCCAATCTTCAGCCATCATGATTACCATCCGCGGAATCGCGATTTTCCGCTTTTTCTCTACAAAATATGAGCCTCCATCTAAAATAAGGATGCACATCAACCTGCGGACCGCAAACTAATTATTATTTTTCCAGATAATCCCTACTATTTTTTACCTTCCAGACTATTTCTAAGAAAAATCACGAGTTATTGTGGGAAAATCGTGACTTTCGCGAAAGTTTCGTTTTGCTCTGTGAATTAACATGAAAGTGTAATGCTACAAAAATGCTTGATACGAAATCACCAAAAGGTGCTGCAAAAATACAAATCATACCCTTATACGAAAACACTAATAGGTGCTCCAAAAATTGATTAGCCTTGCTCCAAAACGGCTCTAAAGCTGCTCCAAAAATGAATTTTTGGTTTTCCACCCCTGTATACAGAGTGAAGAATCAAACCTTTGAAGTCAAGCAAACTTGTATGGCTTGTGTTGATAAGTGTGAAATTTTAAGAATATATAGGCCTTGGTGAATTATTGGCGAAATATTTTCTCATCAATGACTTGCATTGGTGGGAAAACTAACAGTGTGTGGTATGAAAGGCAGAGATCATACTTACTGACAGGGGCGTCATTTCAGTTTTTGGTTGGGGGGGGCAAAGAATTTTTTTAAGTGTGCGATCCACGCATACGGGTCACGTCGCAATCAGACTTTTGTTTTTTAGGAGGTTAGACTCAACGTCATTTTTAAGGTACCCCTAACGAGTACATTAAAACATTAAGTTTGAGACTACGTTAAAGAAGTAATTGAATTATATTAAAATTTTTACAACTCTAGCTCAAAGTAAAAGTAGGGGGTCTTGGGGTCACCCCCAGAAAAATTTTGAAAATTTGCCTCTTAAAATAGTGTTTCAGCTCATTTCAGGCCCTTTGGGTTACATCCGAAGAGAACAGTTCCTTGTAAACCTCAGGATTTTCAAGGGAAAATGTTATACATTGAAGTCAAAGATTCAAGGGGGGCTGGGGGTCTTCCCCCAGCAAAATTTTTGAAAATAGCCCCTTTAAACTACTGTTTTATCTCTTTTTCAATCTGTTTGGGGAACACCCAAAGTGTAGCTTCTAGTAAGCTACAGACTTTTCAAGGGAAAACACTATTACAGACATCAAAATTTTAGAGTGGAGTTTCGAGGTTCTCCCCCAAAAATTTTTTTGAAATTTGCATATTAAAGTAGTGTTTCAGCTCATTTCGAGGCTCTTTGAGTTACATCCGAAGAGAACAATTAATTGTAAAATTTAGGATTTTCAAAGGGGAAAAGTTATTAATGAAAGTCAAAGTTTTGAGGGGGGCTGGGGGTCATTCCCCAGAAAAAATTTTGAAATTTGACCCTCAAAAGAAGTGTTTAAACTCCTTTTGGGACTTCTTGGGTTACACTCGATGCTCCTTGTGGAACTTACAGAATTTTCATGGGATTTGCAGCTATTTTTCACATAAGGGGCCGTCCATAAATGACGTCATGCTCAGAGGGGGGGAGGGGGTTAATCAATTTGTGACAAGGGGGAGGGGGGGTTCAAAAGTTGTGACATCACATCCTTCAAAACTGAAAATCAACCAAAAATAACAAAAACAATTTTTTTTCTAAGATATTGATTAAACAAACCAATTCAAACCTTATAATTAAAATTTTACAACTCTATGTATTAGACATATTGATCGATTGAAAGCGTGACATGTGACATAGAGGGGGGAGGGGGTATGGGGAAGTGTGACAGTTTGTGACATGGGGGGGAGGGGGGCAAAAATGGGCAAAAAAAATGTGACATCATTTATGGACAGCCTCTAAAAGTGGAAACCTCGGGGGGGGGGGGGCAATTGCCCCCCCCCTGCCCCCTCTAAATGATGCCCATGCTTACTGATGTAGTTTTTTCTCTTTGTAAAGGACATAGCTATGCCAGGCGCGGATCCAGCACGATTCCAAGGAGGAGGGGCACTTTTTCAGACCATTACCTTTATCTTTTGAGAAAAATGTCAACATTTTGGGAATTTTCTAAAAAGTAGGCTCAAGATCCCCTTTTGGTACCGCTGGGGGGTATGAGGGTCCTCCCCCAGAAATTGTTTTGGAAATTTTACCTGTAAAAGTAGGATTTTAACTCATTTTGAGTACTTTTTGGGACTTTTTTCGTATTTATAAGTGATTTTTTGGTTCCAAGGGGGGGCACTTTCCAGAGCGCCGCCCCCTGAATCCTCCATTGATCTACGCACATACTTTATTTAAATGCTTAATCTCTGCAGGTAAAATCTAACATTTTATCCACTTATCAAGTGGCATAGCTGAAAAAACGTGGTAATTGCTTTCTTTAGAATTTGCTATATTGGCATTATTACGCCTCAGTTAGAAGGTGAATCAGCATGGTACAAGCTAAAGAAAGTGATTGCCATGAAGGACTTTTACCAAAGCCATTTCTGGTTACATTGATTACGGGCACACAAAATGGGTTTTAGTATACTTAGGTACTTATGTTAGCTTATTGCCATTCAATCCACTTAACCATCTTTACATAAGTTTTGCATTTAGTAATAAATTCGGCTGAAATGAGCCAAAACTTGAAAATTTCCCTCTCATTTTTTAAAATTTCAAATTGAGGTGTTTTCTACAATAGTGAGTTAACTCCACATTTATAAAAAGAGTAAGGTTGTCGCCGTTGTGGTTATTAATTGCCAATGTGGTACTGTTTTACAGACCGTACAATTATTCAGTCAAAGAATCTCAGCCATGTTTATCCACGGCTCAGATGCTGATCAATGATAAAAAAATTTTACCACAAGTAGTCTGGGTATAAAAGATATGATCAGGGGAGAGTAAAGTTATTTTAGTGCGGTCTTAAAACACAGGGAGATTGTTCAGATTTGCTATTTCATAGTTTTTAATTTCCATCTTATGTTAACCATAAGTTAAGATCGAAATTTTATTCTTTATTTGTTTATTGAAATTTTATTTTATTTGTGTTAATTTGTTTTGTAGTTTTATACTTCTATTTTATGGTTATCTTGAAGGATCATTTCAAAGTAGAGCAGGATTTTTATTTGTTAACACTTAAGCAGATAATTTGTTTTTCGTAATCAATAATATGAATAATTATAATTATGTTTTATTTCTGAGATTGTTACTACTTGCATTTTCAAAATATATTTGTGAACCCCTCATTTGAACTACCCATGAGCCACCCCTAATTAGTTGACAAAATCAAAGTGTGATAAATGCAAGTAAATGTGTAAATGTCGTTATTTTAGAGTGAAAAGTTATAAAAAATCACATTGTTTCAATAGGATATAGCAAACCCCCTCCTCCTTAGGCACCTGTGTAATATTTGAATTGCCCCTAATTATAGAAACTTCTCTTCTTAATAGATGAAGACTTAATCATGTCCTATTTTGCTTGTGTTAAATTATGAAATTCAATTCTATTTCTAGGAAAATTTTGGATTGAACTTTCCACTGACTACAAATCAGTTGTCACAGAAACTGTTGCTGATTTCAAGACCAAACCTTTCAAAGCAGCAACAATTACCTCAGGTAATATTTTAGAGCCCTTTGAAGTCATTTGGTAAATTTCACAATTGTTTCTGTATTATTGTAAAAAGGATTTGAAATATATTTGCTAATTTTGTTCTAGACTTTACCCTGTTTGAAGCAAATGCAATGCTTTTGTTTGCTAAAATGAATTTCATATTATAACAGGATTTTGAACAATAGTGTATTTGAGCAGATTTTTAATTCATTTAAAGTCGATTATCCATCCTCTTCAAGAAGCTGTCGAAATTCTAATGTCAGATGATCAGGGGAGAATAAAACTAAGTCATTTATAGATCTTAAATCTATTTAATAAATAAAAATTAGTACATAAATTACAAGGTAAAAAAGGATATTTTAGGCATTGGAAATTTGTTCAACATTGCATAAAACTTTAAATTTAGTAATTGTTTAGTAGTTTTTCATTTTGTTGTGACAGAAGTTAATAGATCACTATTACTATAATAATATATTGAGCTAGTACAGTGGAAATTCTTATAGAGACCTGCTCTTATAAAAATAATCTCTTAAAAAGCCCCCCAAAAATTCTCTATAAGAGCACTTTTGTGCTCTCTTCTCATTTCTAACTTTTAAATATGCCATTTGCCCATGGCATATTCATACATAACATTCATGTAAGTGAGCCATATTACTGAGTAAATAGCCTAAATTTGGGCAAGTTTTTTTGTAGTTTTTATTGAAAATCTAAAAAAAGAAAAATGACCATCCAATGAATGTATTGTAATGATTATTATTATCTTTTAAAGTAGTATAAAAGTATTTTCTCTGTTTTTTTACAGGTATTGGTGCTCTCATCACTGCAATAAAAACTAATCCAAATGAGCAATCTTTTTCTGACTGTTTTTTGAAAAATTCAACTGATCTGACAATGGTTGGTGACTCTATTCGAAATCCGAAAGCTGAAGAACACATTACATATTTGACTAGGTGTGAAAATCAAGGATTACTTAAACGAATGAACCTCATTTTCCTTACCGTAATATGGGTTGCAGATTATCATAGAGACTGTGACATTTATTCTGCTCAATGTAAATACTTGAAACCTAGCTATCTTACATTTCATAAAAGGATAATAGATGTTGGAATGTTTGGAACATGGTTCAATATGAAACTGAAAATGAGAAATTTTGATATCAATCCAAATGAATGGGATACTGCTTCATAGTATTTACCAATCTTAGGAGTGAAAATCATGCTAATCTTCATTTAATTAAGCTGTGTTAACCACTAATTTAACTTGTGTATATAAAGCAGAACATTTCTCTTGTATTTAGTTTGTTTTTAACATTCATGTTGAAAAATCATATAAACTGTGCTGGTAAATCCTTAAAGCCATCCTGTAATTTAGGATACATAATTAAACCCTTTATTTTCTATGTGTCTAGTGTTTATGTTTTAATGAAATTCTTCTCTACTGTAAAATCAGGTAGGTAAGCCTCTCAGGCTAAAAGTTGAAATTAAGCCTGTATCGCCTTTATCTGTTTAAATTTTGTTCTTTGCACAAAAAGTTTGAATTCTTCTGAGAAACTCACCCTTTTCCTTTTATTCCAGAACATTCATAGCCTGGCCCTATACATCCTTTTTTTGTGTTAATGATACCTCTAATATACAACTGCTTAATATTTTCCTCATTTTCTATCAATTTTAATTGTAATGGAAAATTTGCTGTTGTTGAAGCATTTTTCATTAACTCAGGGTCATTTAAAAGTTAGATCCATTCAGTTATTAAAATAATTTTTTTTTTACTTTTATGATCAAAATTGGAAAATGCACATTTTGTGTGGTTAAGAAAAAAGTGAAAAATTTATCAATACCTAATTAAAAATAAATTTCAAGTGGGGATATGGTTTCCTCGGACTGATAACATTGTGCACCTGTTTGCCATCAAGTTTGTTAGGTTATTAATGAGGGGATGGGGTATTTTTCTCCAACTCCCCTTTTAGAGCATTTTCCAGCAAGTAAACTGTTTGGTAGGTATTGGAAGGACAGCAAATCATCTCCCTATCATCCAGACGTGTTCTATTGGATTCATGCTGGGAGAATGTACTGGTCAATCCCTTAAAGTAAAATTAACACCGTTTTATCCTGCGTGAGGGACTACATGATGTGTAAGGATATTGACCTTATAAGAATAAGACAGCCAGAAACGGTTCCTCATAATGTGGGGGTATTTTCAAAATCTGACTCCTCTCGTTTCTCGGTTCACCCTGATAACAGCTAATAATTGTCTGGAGGGAGCTAGGAACACAAATGAATCCAAATTTGTGCATGAGTGAGTGTGATGTGTGCCCCCTATGGGGGCGTGAGCCAACGCTCGGTCCCCTCCCGAAATTTGGACTTAGTGGACAAAAATGAATTAAAACCCTGTTCTTAAGGGTCAAATTTCAAATTTTTTTTCTTTGGGAGAACCCCAGACCCCCTTTTGTACTTTTAGAACTGTTTTATACACAATTTTTTTTTCATACCAAGTTGATATAGATGCAAATCCTACCTTACAATTTCTAACAAGTTGGAGGCAGGGGCGGATTCAGGATTTTCTTCTGGGGGGGGCACCACTAAGATTCTTAGCCCTACAGGGAACCGGCCGTCATGGGCGTAGCCAGGGGGGTGCAGGGAGGGGCAGCTGCACCCCCCTAAATTCTCGGCTTGCTAAATTTTTTTGAAAAACTTTATTAAAGCAATAGTACATAATTTTCCTTGAAAACTGTGTGGCTTACAAGAAGCGGTTCTGATCGGCCCAAAGAGTCTCAAAATGAGCTAAAACACTACTTAAAGGGGCGAATTTTAAAAGAATTTCTGGGGGAGGACCCCCAAACACCCCATTTTTAAGCTCACATTCATTACCCATATTTTTACGTTAGATGAGCAAAAGTTAGGGTATGTGGGAGCCTGGGAAATGTTTGAGAATTGAGTCAACCCTATAGTCACTAGTATTCGCAACATCAAAAGCACAGGTAAGTATCCTTGCCCCCCCCTAACATGAAACCTGGCTACGCCCATGCCGGCCGTAACCAGACTTTTGTATAGGGGGGGTTGACTTAACATACCCCCTAACGAGTACATTTATACGTTAAGTTTTAGACCACTTAAAAGTAGTACATTCAATTAAGTTGCACATAATAATGTAAGCTCCAAGTTAAAATGGGGGCTGGGAAATTCTCAGAAAACTTTTGAAAATTTGTCTCTAAATGTAGTGTTTCAGCTCATTTTAAAACCTTTTAGGTTACATAGAAAGAGAACACCTCCTTGTATACCGCATTCATTTTAAGAGGAAAAAATTAAATAGACGTTCAAATTTCTAGGGGGATGGGGTCCTCTCCCAGAAATTTTCCCTTTTTAAACTAGTGTTTTTATATAATTTGAATCTTTTATGGAAACACCTGAAGTGAACCGCTTCTTGTAAGTGGTAAAATTGTCATGGGAAAAGCACTGTTAATAGACGTCTATGTTTTGGTGGGGGGAGGGGGGTCTGGGGGTTCTCCCCTAGGAACATTTTTGAAATTTGAGCAATTTCATGCAGTGTATTTTTTAGCTCTCTGGGGGAAAAATCTAGATATGTTTCTCGCGATTTAAATTAAATGAATTTTTGGGCGGCTGCCATATGGTATCCTCGTTAATCCCCGGGAAGTAGCAGAGAGTTATTTTTATTCCACTAATATTTATAAAATTTTACGGGGTAGGACCCCTAAACTTCCTCATTACCCTTGAGCAGACTTTAATGAAAAATGAAACCTTCTTGAGACCAAAATCGATCATTTAAGGTTTTTAAAGTGGTACGCGAATTACTGTCGGAAAGAATTTTTTTCCGAAGAATATGCTCGAAATTGTGTGAAAAACATCAAACTCCAAATTTTTAAGACCTTTAACTTTCGAAACAACGGTCGAAAATCAAATTTGAAGTGTCAAAATACTCTGTAGAATTATTCTACGTAATATTTACCATTGGCAATTCCGGAAAAGTTGTTATTTCCTAAAAGGAGGCGCGACGAAAATTATGATTGAAAAGGGGGTCGCCATTAGTGGAAGTTTTAGACAGGGGCGTCATTTCAGTTTTTTGTTGGGGGGGGGGCAAGGATTTTTTTTTTAAGTGGGGCTGAGCCACGCCGTAACCAGACTTGTTTTTTTTTTGGGGGGGGGGGTGACTCAACATCATAAGTTCTAAGTAAAAATGGGGGGGTCTGGGGTCACCCTCAGAAAATTTTTTAAATTTTGCTACATTTTTACAACATTTAAGTTACATCCGAAGAGAACAGCCCCTTGTAAACCACATAATTTCTAGAGAAAAAAGTTACAAATAAACGTCAAAGTTTCAAGGGGAGCCGGAGGTCCTCCCTCAGAATTTTTTTTGAAAATTACCCTTTAAACTAGGGTTTTATCTCCCTTGCAACCTCGTTGGGGAGCACCCAGAGGGAACTGCTTGTTGTGAGTGGCAGAATTTTCAAGGAAAATATACTGTATAACATAATATACATTTAAAAATTTTAAAGGGGGGTCTGGGGGTCCTCCCCCAGAAATTTTTTTGAAATTTGCCTCTTTAAAGTAGTGTTTCAGCTCATTTTGAGGTCCTTTGGGTTACATTCAAAAAGAACAGTTCCTTGTAAAGCATAGAATTTTCTAGGGGAAAAAAGTTATAAATAAACGTAAAATTTTCAAGGGGGGCGGAGATCCTCCCCCAGTAAAATTTTTTGAAAATTCCCCTTTAAACCAGACTCCTAGGGGCTTCAAACTCTTTGGTCCCAAAGGGAACCGCTTCTTGTAAGCGGCAGAATTTTCAAGGGAGACAAATTGTATAACACACATCAAAGGTCAAGAGGGGGATTGGGGGTTCTCCCCCAGAAAATTTTGAAAATAGACCCTCAAAAGTAGTGCTTTAACTGCTTTTGGGATGTTTTGAGTTAAATCTGTTGCTCCTTGTGGAAGTTACAAAATTTTCCAGGGACTCTCAGCAATTTTTCACTTAAGAGTGGAAACCTTGGGGGGGCAATTGCCCCCCCCTGCCCCCCTAAATGACGCCCATGGTTTTAGAAGACCTGACCTTAAGCCCCCCCCATAAACCTCAATCTAATCATATTTCACCATAGAAAACGACCAAAACTACTCCATAAACTAGAGGTAAATTGGGGGGTCCTCCCCCAAAATTTTTTTTCGGAGGACTACGTTTTTATCAGATTCAGGGGACATCTGAAAATGATGTCTTTTCCCCACAAGCTTTTCTTTTTTCCTTGAGAACTTAAACCAATCACAGTAGAGATGAGGAACGACTATTCTGGACGAACTGTGTGGAAAAGTGACAATATGCGTCTCGCATCCATTTCATTGCCGTGTCTATTTTTAAATTAAAGACACTTTGAATCCATTAATAGTTTCTTTATTTGTGTATTCAGTTCAGCACGGATTAAAAAAAAAATTAAGATTTCAACTTTAAACTTAACGACTCTTGGGTAACTTTTTTCTTTATTTTTTAGAAAGAAAATAGAGAAACAAAGTTAATTACTTTAGTCATTAATTAGAACTTCATCAGATTTGCTGAATTTCTTGTTCATTGATAACTTGATGGACAATTTGTCATTTCTGAGTGACATTTTCAAAATATCCTACAAAAACTCAAATTTGTAAAACAGTGGTGGCAACAGAAATTTTGACCAAAAGACGCCATTCTCCAATCGAAACATTGTGGTGATTTGGTCAAAACATGAAGTGATTTTTTTGTAAATATTTACAAAACCGGCGTATAACTATCTGTTTAAATTTACGGATTATTATCTGTGGTCCTGCTATATCTTAGAGTAGTCGTTGACGCCTTGTATTGTTTGTTCCTGATCAGAAGAAGCTGTTGATCAAGTTCTTTTTCCGAGGATGACGTACAGTTCTCTCTTTTCTGCAAGATAATTCAGGTTTAATTTGTCAAAAACGTCGGACTAACTCCTGATTATAAGGAGCCCAGTTTCATGTTTATATGGAAACTTGTTTGGTGGTGTTCTGTATGTCCTGATTACAACGCAATTGTAAAATTTTTACAGCATGTCCTATGCTAAAGGTAAAGGCTCAACAGTGCCGTCAGACGCACAGGCAAGGGAAAAGTAGGTTCCCAACATGATTTCTACTACTCTTATTTAGATTTTGTGTTTTTTAACAAGTTTATGTTCGTTTTTTATGGTTGTAATCTCTGGAATCTACCCTGTGTGCGACTGGTATAAAACCTCTATTATGTAGGATGAATTTAAGTTAGAAATATCATTCATTTTTAGGAAAAGAAGTAAATTTTATGGTTGGCTGTAGAATTTTTAGTAATCATAGGCAATAAAAATGTAAAGTTGTAATTTTTGAAGTTTTAATATTTTTGTTAATAAAAGTGGTTTTACTTAGTTTTCATTTTAAAAAAGTAGTGATAATCCTCCTAAGTTATTGAAATCAAAATTTGGAAACTTTTATATAAGTGTTTTTAAAGAGTTGTGTGAACTTAAATAGGGTCGGGTTAAAAATCGGGTGCTGCTTGATTTTCTGTTACCACCAAATTATAATGATAATCTATCCTGCAAGTATACTGGATAGTAGGATATGGTGCTAAATAAATTGCCCAAAACTATGGTACCAGACGTGGATAAAACTACTAGGAAAATGTGCCTTAAAGGAAATTTTTTTTGGTGTGCTCTTTCAGAGTATGAAATACTAATTTAATTAGAGACTGCCATAAAATAAGGAATAATATGTTGTGTTACTTTATGTATGAAAATGGGCCTCCTTGAGAAAAATGGTCAATTATAGTTTTCCAGAATGTAGTGTTAAATTATTAAAAAACTGGTAGCTTAAAAATATTATCCTTCTATTTCTGCCATTTGACAAAATTTTTCAACAACATTGTAATGTCTTTTTTGGGGGTGGTTGGGCTGCTAATCACATTATCTAGGATCTTCTGTACTTATTTTTTCAACTGTGTATATTGGATTATCTGTGTATCTTAAAAATATTTTCATTGAGTTATTAAGTCAAAACTGCCAAATAGTTTTTTTTCAAGATTCATCTTGATATGTATATTCCAGGGTAAAAAATTTAAATTGTGTTTTGGGTCAATAAAAATAATTTTTCTGTAACACCATATACATGTGATTCCTCCACCAATTCGCTTGGCAAAATTAAAATCCAACAATTCACTTGATAAAACTAAAATTGCACTTTAAAATTACTCACCGATATCCAATCAATTTTCACTGAAAACTCTAGCGTGTTAATAAATATTAGTTACCCTAGTTGTGAATTTTAAGTAAAATTGACAATACAAGAAAAAATCACAAAGTCATTATATGAAAAGCAGTTAATATTTTTTAAACTAAAAAATCAAATTCTAACTTTTGTTTTGTGATCTGAAGGCAGATCTCAGCAATTAGAAGCTGATAATCTTCCTTTACCTGAAGTAAAGGAAAATTGAGATGCCTTCGAAAAAGTTTTAAATATTGTCAGTCAATTTATTGTCAGAGTAATCACATGTATGCATTCAATAAGCAGTAAATGAAATTTTTTCAACATTCAATAAGTGGTCAATATAGCTTTTTGAGTATCTTTAGACCATTATGATATAAAACTTAATAAAAAATATAGCCTTTCTGCTATATTATTTACTTTGTGGAATTAATTTTCCTCTTTTTAATTTAAATTATCATGTATTTTGTATGGTCTTTCAGTCTTAGCTATGATAATATATATGGGCCTGACTAAGGTAGAGTAAGAGTAACACAAAATTAGTGCAAAAAATAGGTATAACATATATTAAGCATACTAATAAAATGATAAAGTATGAAATATGAATCCCTCATGAAATAGGATCTAAATTACTAGTTTAAATGTAAGCTTAATATTTTTATTCTATTTTAAAGATAGTTACAAAGCTACATTGACCATGGCCACTTATTGAAGGTTGGAACATAATTAGTTTTTACTAACCCAAAACAACTCTTCTTTTTTTTACTGTGGGGAACCACATTTTTTGTAATTTAACAAGTACCTACAAAGTGATGGAAAATAACTAATTTTCAAAATAAATTCCTTGTGTCCCATTTTGAGAAAAAAAATCTAAAAAAATTCTTGATATTTCTCGTATAGGTTAAAATAGGCATAGAAAAATAAAAAAAATCCATGGCACACATAACATAAGATATCATCGTGCCATTAGGCATTAGGTGGATTGGCATAGAATGAGCCTCTGAATATAATTAATTATCTTTTATAAAGTTTGGATTTGATTAAATCTTAATCGAAATCAAATTTTCAAAAAATGATCATCTGATGATTTCTTGATAAATTTACTTGATCTGTATTTAAATAAAAAAGAATTACAAGATAATAATGAATTTAGATCAACATTTAATTTAAAATTTCCAAGTTCATTTTATACTGATCCTTAACATGTATTACACAGCAAAACTTCCATATTTTGAATCTTAAAACTTTGTTTTGCGGGCAAAAAAAAATGTCAGTCATAGTCACCTCACTCTTGGTTGTACCTTGACTTGGTGTCGCGAAAAAACCGTTCAAAACAAAAATCGTTCAGACAAAAACCGTTCAACAAAACAAAAAAAACTCATAGCTTTACACATGTAATAAATTTGTTTTTTATTGAATGGTTTTCGTCTGAACGATTTTTGTTTTGAACGGTTTTTTCGTATATCCCTTGACTTGAGGTATGTGTGTATTTTAGATTGAATAAGATCATGCAGTGGTAAAAACGTTTCTCTAAATGACCCATTGGTAAAAGATAAAACTCATCTTTTAGCATACAAGGTGTGGCTATTAAATAACAAGACTGATGCTGTAAATCATATTATTTTTTAATTTATCTATATTTAACTATCATTACCTTTAATATACATCCCCCCTAGACCACTTTTTGTGAATTTTCTGTTTGAAAAAATTTGGAAGCCTTCATACGTGAACTCCTTTATAACTTGCCGGATTTTCTTTTACAACTTCAACACACTTAAATCCTGTTTTTTCACATTCAGATTTAGGCTTGGTAATTAGGAAAGAGTCCCATGGGGCAAGGTCAGATGAAAAAGTTGGATGATTTAACTCTGGGCTAGAAACTGGGTATTTGGCTAGAAACGTATTGACAGACACTACAGAATGAGCTGGCGCAAAGTCTTTATGAAGATTCAATGACTTGCGAATTAGAATTATACTATGCAAAACTTGTCTTGAGCATTATTTGTCAATTCAAACAGTTTCAGCAGTTGCACAAATACATAAACAACTGTTAAATCTGATCAATTTCAGTAATTTTAACCGTTCTTTGACGAGAAATTGCTTGTAACAGTGTAAATAACTTTCTTTATCTTTGCAGCCATCTTGAATTTAACCATTGAAGCTATCTTAAACCCAGTGTTATTCCTAGGATTTTTTTGGAGGAATAAAAATACTTGATGACTTTTTTTAGGAGGAGTTAAATTGAATTATGAGGAGTGAAATACGGAAATAGCATGAACCTCATATACAAAGATACGAAAACCGCAATCAAACTCCCTAAGCATCAGAACTATATTATGAAAAAAAAAATACCATGGCTGTATGAAAACACAATTAAAAAGTATGATAATTAGGGTGCCGTGGCTTTTGGCAATTGGCTTTGGCCAGAAGTCGGGTGAAAAACAGATCAGTTGGTGTTTTGAGTAGAAAAATATTATTTGTTGATTTCGGTGGGGCACGCGGTGCATTTTAGTTAAACCTTTGTAAAAAATTCCAAGAGCGAAAATACTCCTGGCAAATTTTTTAAAGAGTATTTCCGATTTTCAAGGAGTGAAGTACTCTCTCAGAGGAGTTAAAAATATCCCTGCTTAAACCCCTCAAAAACTTGTGTACATTACAAATATTTATCTCCATACATGTTCTTTTTTAAAAAATTAATTTTAGTAGGCATTTTTTAAAGTTTTGTATAAATCTAATGAAAATTTGTCGCCTTATTACTGTACACTTACCATTTTTCTGGCAAAATGGAACAATATGCTTTTATACAAACATACACCACAACCAGGCAAGTTTGTTTAGAAACACGGGGGTTGTTGCATTTAAAACAGAAAATCCCAAACTAAACGTCCAATGTTCAAATTTGTGACATGCTTAGTTCTTCTGTAGGAGCATCAGTCTTGTTATTTAATAGCCACACCTCGTATGTATTAGGTATAGACGGATTTTGCTGAAGCAGTGGTTGGATATTGCATATAAGAATATTTGGAACTTACGTATTATTTCGTCAACCATTCAGCGGCACGGCAATAGTAAAGTGAATGGGATCTGATAACGTTTTCGGATTCAGCGTCATGGTCGACGGCATAATACGAAAGTACCGAATATTTGAGGCGAGAGATAACTTGGATAAATCGAACAAAATAAAATCAAACCTGTCTAAATAAAATTATTCTCTATAAGTGAAACAAAATTACATTAAGCCTGGTGGTATATGGGTAATTTTTGGGAGCTTGAAATAAAACTTCTTGGACTACAGTTCTTTATTCTTGACAGTTTTTCTCAAAAAATCCTTAAAACTACTTATTTTTACTCTTCAAACTTTTGTATAAAATTTGTACATGTGTGATTGTGCAATTTATGCTACATTAAGGAAGTTGAGGTGTTCCTTAAGAAATTATTGACCAATTAAGTTGTTTTTGAAAGTTTGACTACTAAAAACAGGTAAGAAAATTCACTCAGACAAAACATACTAAAAAAACTCAGTGTAATTGTAAAATTCTAAAAAAAAGGAATTAAAAAAAACATCCCAGAAGCATAGGAATAAAAATATTTAAATGATCATTAGTAGAGATGTGAAATTCTCGTTAATAATCTTTTGGAGAATATTCTTGAGAATATTCTCCAAAAAAACTAAAAAAAAAAACTGCCAGAAAACAAAAAAGCTACTAAAATAAATTTTTTTGAATTTTTTTTTTTATAAGGTATATATTAACTTCAAATTCGAAGAATATTAAAGGTTTTACAATGAGAAGTCATCATAAATAAAAAAGACAAATTAAATTGAAAAATATTTTAAAATCACTACTTAATTGATAAGACGACATGTTTGATAGGTAAGGCAGAGTAAGCCAGAGTTACATTCTATTAATTTAAGATTTTCCAACTTTTAAACAGCTTTTTTTAAATAAATTATGTATATAAGAAATGCTTTTCTGGAATTTATTTTGTGGAATCTTAATGAGAATATTCTCTTTAAGCTTTTAACAACTATATAAAAAGAATTGACTCATCTTTTAATTGTATGAGTATTTTCTCCCAGTAAAACTTGCTTTGAATATTTAAAAAAATATTTTATTTTGTATTAAATAAAATTTACTTATTTAAAAAAAAAATCTTGTGAAATAATGAAATTACAGTTTAGAGAATATTCTCTGAACTGTAGGGTGACTTTTAAATGGTAAATTTCATTGAATTTGTTATTGTTTTCAGGTTTCCAACACTAATACTACATGACCATTTCATATTATCAAACATTTTTACATTTATTAATCAAAAAATAGAATAATCTCGATTATTCTCAAAATTCTCGCCCCTGGAGAATATTCTCGACTCACATCTCTAATCATTAGGATAGGTTCTACGGCTCAAGGGATATTATATCAAGGTTCTTTTCATTCTTCAGGGTTCTTTTTCATTCATCTATCCCCTGTGAAAATTTAGGAAATCGAAGAATTAGGATTATTGAAAATCCACTTCATTCTTTTAGAAAATAATTAGTAACTGAGGGCGCTTTCCTAGAAAATTTTAGAAGAGCTGCAACTAAAATTATTTCAGAGTTTTTTGACCCTAAATAGTTTTTTAAAACATGCCTCCCAAATGTAAAAAATACATTTAATGTTACTTTTTAGCAGATTAAAAGTATTTAATCAATTTGCATTAAATTTTAAAAAATTGTTGATAAAACTGTGTTCGAAATGAGAAGAGGGTCTGGGGCCCATCCCCCATAAATTTAAAAAATTAAATGTGATTGGTTACACAATAAGTTGTTTGACAGTACTTGCTTTGTAACTGTGACCTTATCCGTTATCTAAAAAATGGAAATATTGTACAATTGAGATTTTTTTTTAAAAATCGAACAGCTTTATGCACATCCTCGAAAGAATCCGGACATTTTGATACCAGATATGTGTCATTCGGATCAGTAACTAAAAAGTTTTTCTCTGGAAACCGTTCACCAAAAACTTTTTTTAGAATAGAGAGATACAGAAGTTTCATTAAAATAGTTTAATACACTTAGTTTTATGATCTTTTCTTAAAAAAGCCTCTGATTTATTTACCTACTTCTTTTCACATGATCATAATAGTATTACTCAACTAATATCTCCTTAATAAATAAACTTTTAGCATCATATTTTTGTCAACTGTGTTAACAGATTCCACTGTATAATTTGACTATTTGTCCATTGTTTATGTGGACAAATAGTTCAAGTATACAATGGAATTATTGTCTGTCAAATGCATAGAAGCTTAAGAGTAGTGAAATTAATATAACTCTCATTCTTTTTCAGGCTTGCTTTATACGTATATGAATATTTATTACATGTTGGAGCACAAAAAGCTGCGCAAACATTCTTGTCTGAGGTTAGTAAATAACTATTACATAAGTTCTCTGCATAACTATCCACCATATTTTAAATTTGAGTAGGCGTAAGAATTTTTGAGGGAATTATGGTTATTTATGGTAATATTTCATAGTCAACCCCCTGTTCTAATCCAAGGCATCTAATTTAAAATGAAATAAGCATTTGAATCTAAACTGCAGTCAGGATAGAAACATAACATCTTGTATAAATTTACAAGTGCCATGTAACTGTGTTTACCTTTTTTAAATAAGGGTGCTTGAATCCCTAAGGAAAAGCTTTCTCTCTCATTTTTGCCTCTATTACATTTAATATAACAATGAAGCATTCCATGAACTTATGATGTGTTGTTTTTTTTAATAGTATAGAATTCTCCAATGATTTTTTAAAATATACTTACTGGAAGTAGTTGTCACAGTTGTTTGAAATGGATATTTTATTTATGGTTTGTGTAGCAATAGTTTATCAAACTCACTCACTAAGAAATAAAAAATTTCTCTTAAGTACTTAAATGTATTAAAAACTCTGTTTTTGTAAATACGAATGTGGTTGCTTGTTTTGCCTCAAACTAAGCCCTCCTGTAAGAATTGAAACCCGTGGGCGGGCTGATAACTGATTATTTTTTATAGAGCCAGGGTCTGTGATGTTTTTAGCTCAAGAGCTACATTAAACTGTTCCAAAAAAAAATATATGTATATTTTTTTTTAATTTAAAATGTGCCAAATGGCATTTAATGTCACATATTTGATGCAAAAATATTAATATCAGACTGCTCAAGGACATCAAAAAATCTTGTTTTGCACTTATTTACAAAAAAGTATCAAGTAATAAAATATAAAAATAATTTTTGCATTTATTAGATGTTTATATAAATTAAATTAAGTTCTTATACAGAATTAACCATTAGTTTTAGTTAAAATTAATATTTTCATGGTTTTTTTATTGAATGACGCAAACAAAGCCACCCACATAGTTTGTGATTTACTCATCTCTGATATCTTTATTTGCTTTGTTTTCAATTTGCTTATTAGTTCTATTTTATCCAATTTGCTTTTGCTTCAAAGAAGTACCATTTGTCTGATATAAATTTAATGTTATTGCTATTTTTTTATATTGAAATCATTGTCTTTAGTGACTTTATTTGTGGAATATTGGAACTCAAAAATTTTAACTTGTCTAATCACTTTATTTCCATTTTAAGTGCAATTTGGATAAATTTTAAGATTATTTCATTTATTTGATTTTATTTCCAATTCATAATTTTATAAACTATGTGCAAAACGTGAAAAACAAGATTTTTTGATGCTTTTGAAGTCAATTAATATTATTATTTTTGTTTCAATCAAAGTTTTTGAGATTTTTAAATGTTATTGTGCTCAATATAAGGAAAAAATATGTAAACAATATTTTTCTATGCTTTTTTGAGAAGTCTGTTAATAATAATATTTTTATTTCAAATTTCGGACACATTTAATTGCCATTTGGCACAAAATGAGGGGGTATGCGAGTTTGAAATGAAAAAAATGTCTCCCCCGTAGGATTTTAGGAACAGTTTAAGCTACATTTTTCACTACTCCATAATGTTCCGTGGGCCGGGCTGAAACTCACTTTGATAATTTAAAGGCAAAAACATCATATGAGCATGCTTTTAAAACAATAAAGGAATTTTAGTTTGAAAATCCTTTGTTGTTTGTTGACGGGTTCGTATATTGTTCTGAAAAATCAAAATTTTAAAAATACTTCAAGTAAGTATTAAAAAAATAGTTAACACTTATTAAAGCAATTAAAATTCAGTTCTTAAGTACTTACCATGTTTTTTACCTGCACAAAATATTTTGACTGTAGTAATAACCATATTGGTGTACTTTAGGCTACTTACAGAAAAAATCACTAACTGTAAGTGAATTGTTCTTAAGTACTGTGTAGAAAAATTTATTGTGTGAAAGTAACTTCTATTTTTAATCATCAACAAGTCGAACATTTCCATAGTATATTTGTATTTGAATTTTATTGCTTTTTTTACAGATACGATGGGAGAAAAACATAACTTTAGGCGAACCTCCTGGCTTTCTACACTCATGGTGGTGGTATGTTCCATTCCTATAATATATTTATTTAGAATGCCAAATTTGTTTTTTTTTACATCATTAGATGTACTTGAAAATGAACTATTATTGCATTACTTTTCATTTACTTGTCATTAAAAGTTTTGTGAGATCATCATGAGCTCAAAAGTGCTGTTACTATTTCAGACACATTATTTAAAAGATTGTGTATACTCGACTCTTGGTATCTTAAACGGACATCAAAAAGTTTAAATATTATCTGTTTTGTTGGTTTTACTTCCAAATACTGTATCTCTAATATTTCCCTAGTCCTTAGCCGTGAAATTTATTTTTCAGTGTTTTCTGGGATCTGTATTGTGCTGCTCCTGAAAGAAGAGAGACGTGTGAACATTCAAGTGAAGCAAAGGCATTTCATGACTATGTAAGTTTGAATTAAAAATGCTTTAATTCTTTGATTTTATAAATATACATAGGATTGATCCATGTGTAAATTTTTAGTGTACATAATTTTAAATTGAATGTAATATCACTTAAACTTAAGACACATCAGTCAATTTCAATCAAAGTGTAATGCATGAATCACACACTTGAAGCTTTTAAGTTAGAAAACTCACTTTTTAGTTTAGTTTTAGCAACTTTGTGAGCATAGTTGGATAAAACAAAAAACTCTGCGCGCAAAAATTCCATCAAATATTATCTGCAAACTAATTAGTGCCCCTATTCGTTTGAATTTTGACTTCAAAACATAATGACAGTCTTATTGTTTACCTAAATACTGTAATAATGCTTCATAAGCAACAACAGCAAGAAAAAATCAATTTATTTACCAAAAATGTAAACTCTTTGAAAAGATTTTCTGCAAAATTCTAAAACTGGCTGCGCTCGGCATGTGCTTGTGCTCCTATATTATCCAAGTATGTTTGTGAGAAATTAATGGTAAATAAATGATTATTCAGTAAAGCCAGCTTCATCAATCTTTAACAATTATGCTTTATAGAATTATATTTTAAAATTATTTCCATGATTAAGATTTTAAAGGCAAATTCAAAACAAAATAGAATAAATCCTTTTTAATGTACAAAGATTTCACATTAGAATATTGTTACTTCAATTCTTCAATATTTATACCTAATCTTTAAAATTTACTTGTACTGTTGAATTTTGTTTTTAAATGCAACCATTTACTGACACCCTTCCTAGTTTAAATACTTAAACATAAAAATAATAAAATTTGATAATACAGTTGTTTCTTTCTTAACACACTCCCAAATAAATTCCTATAATAAGCAGATATGTTTTTATTCTAACCCCTAGTCCCATAATATAGGGTTGTTTGCTATCATTGCTCATTAATAATGTTTATCTTTTAGGGCTTTGTTAATTCTGGTTATGCAGTAAATGGAATTGGCCATGTAAGTACCTAAAAACCAATCTCTTATTGAGTAGTTTTTATGTGCAAAAATGTACAGAACAGTAGAACTTTGATTATTCATAACCTTCAGGACCAGAAGATGGTCAGAAGGCTAAAAAATTTGGATAATCAAGAGAGAACAAAACAAAGCTAAGTCATTTAGATAGTTTAAACCAATGTAATAAATAAAAACTAAATTTAAAAATTACATTTATGATAAAAAGAAAATTAAATGTGACTGCTTCTAACTTTTATGACTAAAGAGGTCTAGGTTTGAAGGTATAAAATATTTGGTTGGGACAGGAGTAAAATTAAAGATTATCAGATAATCTGATTTAAAAATGTGTAAATTCTTGCAGAATTTTTTTGGGAAAAATTTAAGTTCAGAGAAAGGTTTTCATTGTATACAAGTATGATTGAAGGTCAGATAATAGAGGTTCTACTGTTCAATCAGACCATTTAATAATGAACATGCACACTCTGCATTTGCATAAAATTTTGTTCCTGTATGTTTCTTAAAAATAATTGTCAATTCTTTTTTTGTGATTTATATTTTTGTTGATTTTTTTCCCACCAAAGATTGTTTTTGATAACAAAACAAAGATGAAGTGTGTTTTAAAATCTCACCCACACATTCAATAGTGAAAAATATCTCAAGATTGCATCATGATGATATCATTTCAATTAGTTTCTAATTAATACCAAAAATTCTACCAATGACTAAAAGTGATCTAAGTCTTGAATATTATGAAAAGCTGGAATTCTGTTAGAAGATCTAATGGTATTAAGACCTAACTGTTGAAATTTGTTGATAAATTAATGAACAAAGCATCAGTTCTTTCTTTTTTGTATTAATTTTCTTTTGGCGTATGAGAACTTTGGCAAGAACTTTTACTAATTGTGCTAAAATTAGGGCATTTAATAAGAATGTGTTAAATTATAAAGTTATGTAAAATTCCCATGGAAAAATATTGTAAAAAATGTAAAACTTGCAGAAAGGCTTTAATTTTATATGCCTCTTTAATAAACAAATAGAGTTGTAAAATATTCCATGTTCTGCTTTTCTAAATATTTCTAACAGATATTTTATTTTTCAAATATATATGCTTTTCTTTGAATAAAACTAAAGGAACTGTACTTCTTATGTTAAAAAGATGTGAGATTTCCTGTAATCAAGAATTTTTTTTTATTGAAACAATTTTTTAAAAATTTGTCTAATTTAATGAAAAAACATGAATTTCATTCAGTACTCATATAGTAAAGCAGTCTGTAACAATACTTTAGAGGCCTAGAAAAATATTGTTATAGATATAGAGAGAGATAGTTCGCTTATATTGCTGTTCTTGACCTCTTTATGACTATGAGGAAAAAAGAAATTTTGTTGTATAGACACTAGACCAGGCATGGCCAACCCGCGGCCCGCGAGAATTTTCGTAAGATAAAAAAAAACTTTACTCTTCGAGCTATAATTTTCCTTTAAGAACACTGTCTAATTGCAAAAAATCACAAAACCTTTTATTTTGCGATTTTAAAACTATCTTGTTTTGCATTAATATAGGCATCCAAAAGCTTAGTGAAAGAGTTGTAAAACTGAATATCTCATCCAGACCGAGGCCCCCCCCCCCCGAAATTCAGACTAGGTTTACTATAACAAGTTAAATCCTTGTTTTTTGGGTCCAATTTCCCCCAAAAAAAATTTGGGGTAGGACCTCCAGACCCCCTTTTGTACTTTGAACTTTATTATTAACAACCTTTTTATTCTAAGTTCATCAAAATCTTAACTAAAAATGTATGTCCAAAATTCGGACAAAATGTACCAAAAGCAAATTAAAATCCTGTTTTTAGGGTAAATTTCCAAAAAGCAAATTTCTGGTTGACGACTCCCACCCATTATTCACAACTTTTTTGCAAATTGCAAATGTTTTTCATCAAATTGCAAATCCCACCTCAAATGTATCTCTAAAATTTGGACTAGGTGTACCAAAACTAGTTAAAAACCTGTTTTTTGAGTCAAATTTCCAAAAAATTTCTAAGGGAGGACCCCCAGACCCCCTTTTGATACTTGTACCTTTATTACTCACAACTTTTCTAACATTTAGTTGTTTAGGACGCAAATTCTACCTAAAAATTTATTAAACAGCTACATTGGATTTGGACCTATTAAAAATGCGTGATAGAGGCTGAGGAGTAATTTGGGCCCCTCCCGAAATAAATTTCTACATAAGCCACTGATCTCACCAATACATATTCATGTGGGGTCGGATGTCTTTCTAGGGGCTAAAAGTTCCTGGGTTCAGAGATAATTAAAAACACAGTTCTTGATGACATCGATCTATATTATATTCTAAAAGTTACAATACCATATTCAATATCTTAATTATACTATATCACCTATACTTGAATTCATAAATGTAGTAATTTAGAGGAAGGAATAAATAAAGTATCCATTAATTTTGTTTTTATTTTTAACTAAAAATATTGGTTTTGGGACTTAGTGAGATTATTAAAATAACAGTAGTGCGTATCCACCTAACTTAGTTTCAAGTAATTCATATTGGTTTTTAATGGCACCTGTTTAATTCCTATGGAGATGGAGAAGGCATTCTTGGGACTGCTCTTAAAGGTTTATTTAAAAAATAAATGTATTTAACTTAGGAAACTGTCACACTAGGCAAAGGATCTAAAAAACTCCCTAATCTAAATACTCATTTTATACTTTTCAACTTATGTCACTGTCATTCTGAGCAGCTCATATCCTAAAATTTTATATGCGGCCCGCTGGAGTGTTGTGGTTTTCCAAAGTGGCTCTCGAGATCATTTGGGTTGGCCATCCCTGCACTATAGTCTGTTCATTTAGAATTGGCACCTGAAACAGGATCAAAGACGCTCAATAATGCTTCATAACGGTCATCACACAACTTTGGTGACCAATTTTTTTACAGTAGTATTTGAACTACTTCTGTTTCGGCTGCCTTGTCATTGCAGAAGAAAATGCTTTTGATGATAATTACAATAGTAACTGCTTCTAATACATTACGTCTCAGGCGACAGTTCTAAATGAACAGGCTATAGACAAATTTATCATTATATACACATGGTTTCATTGCATTTCAGTCTTAAATATGTGTTAATTATATGGTTAAGTTTGTATGGATTAAAATTCATTAGGTTGTGTTTCCTAATGTTTAAAATATGGAAGTAAGAACTGAATTATCTTTTTGACTTTTTAAGTATATTACATTAATTTGTTGATTTATGACTAGTTGACATGACTCAATACAATACAATCTGTTTATATAATTTTTCATTTTACTTAATTTATATTAATTGAATTTCTGTTTCAGAATCCAACTGCTCCCAGTCCACTTGGCCAAATGCCACCCAATGATGGGATGCCTGGAGGTCCAATGCCACCTGGTTTCTTTCCAGTAAGTTTTAATACACATTCTACTACTTATAACCAAATTTTGTTTTATTTTTAAAAAAAATGGCATTTTAATTCATCTGTCTGTTGTAAATCATTATTAAAATACAGTGGAAGCTCTTATAACGACCTGCTCTTATAAAAATCCTCTCTTATAAAGACACAAAAATTAGTCTCTATAAGAGCACAAAAGTGCTCTTATAAAGACTAATCTTCGAATCGATTCAGCTTATCGAATACTTTTCTGGATCGGTTTGTTTGCGTCACACATGAATTAGTCAATAAACGAATATCAGAGTATGACAAACAGCACCAAGTAACCATCGCATCTTCTTCTCGCTTGCTTTCGCCCAGGGTAACCAGCTACAATCCCAAAACGAAATCTAGCGCTACCCAATGCCTTTGTTGATTTGAGACTTATTTATTATTATTATTATTAGCGTTTTAATTTTATGTAAGCATCCGAACATTCTGAGGAAGCTAAGCTACGCAATAAATTAATATCAAAATGAAAATTTAATAGCAAACACAAATATTTATACTTTGTAAAATATTGATCTTAAATTTCATAGCAAAAAATAAGGTAATATAACATTAAATATTGAAAGTATCAAGAATTCATAAAATAATAAATAATTGCTTAAAATGAGGAAAAATCAATTGGGTGATTCGAACTGTGTTCTAAATCCCAACGATCTAGAATCCTACTGTTTGGATATAATGGTAAAATATACAACCAAGGGTTTCAGTTAGTTGATTAAAAAAACGTATTAGGGTAGGGATAACTGCAATTTCCATAATCCATCCCTTTGCCTTTGACGATTGAAGGTTGGTGATCGTTTTCAGGTTTGGATTTCCTCCAAAGTTTATAAACTAATTTACTAAAAATATATCTTTGATGGAATCGAGTCCACCTTCCCGAAAAGCATCAAAATTGATAGTTTAGTTTAACGAGTTTATTACTTTTAAACGAGTGATATTCTACCCTCGAGTGTATCACTCGAAGTTTGCTCTTATAACGACAAAAAACTCGGTACGGATTAATTACGTTATAAGAGCTTCCACTGTACCAGTGGTCTGTCCTGGGCAATTTTATTGCATTTTAGTGATATCCTAACAAAATATATTTTTAAAAGAAAGTTCTCTAATAAGCTACATTTTCTTAATTGTTAAAGTTTTAGCCCAGACTAAATTTTCTTTTGGTTTTGATGTTTAAGAAATTATGTACTTGATTTTCATGTTGATTTTGCACATTTTTATGAAATAGGTATCACTTAAAAAACCTAGACAGACAAACCTCCTGAATACTGTGATGGGATATGCTCTACCTTAAATACAGCTGTTCAAATATTTTTTTAAATTACTATATCTGGATCATTCGTTTTTCATGTTATTATGATTAGATTTCTTTTGTAGTTAATTTTTATCTGAAAATGTCTTTTGTGCTAAATCTATTCTCCTATGAAAGTTTTTAAAAATTTTTATAGCTACATTAATTTTTAGAATTTGACTTAAGCTTCTTGCAAGCACTAACGTGTGTTGCTTGATTGAAACAAATCAATTATAGCTATTATTCATTGGCTTACAATTAATATTTTTGATTTTAGAAAAAGTATTGCATTTTTTTGCTTTGAGTATAATGATTTAGAAATTTATCATATTGCATTTATTAAACTAACTTAAGGAAAACACTTAAATAAAAAGTGTAAAAATATCTATAGAATAGATTTTTCCAAATTTTCATAATTTTTTCCCAAACCAAACCATTTTAAAAACCTGTGTACCTGAATTACTCACTTCATCAATTTATTCTCTTATTAATCTGATCTACTAGTTTTTAAAGTTGTTACAGTCAACCCTTATATATTTTAATGTTAGTTCAAAATTATAATTAAGTATAATAATTAATGTTGATATACTTTCATTCTCAATTTAAATAGCTGAATATTGCTAATTTTCATAATTATTTTAGGTTTACCAATTGTTCTTCTATTCTAGTGAAATAAGTAAGAAAATTAATTGAGATAGTCTGAATATTAATCAATTCTGTGAAACTCAATTTTCTTGTTACTATTTGTAGTACTCTAATGTGAAAATTGCTGTTTCCAACAAATAATTTTTAACATATTATTCTCTTAAATCTAGTAGTGAGTTTAAGGATAATGATATTCCTTGTCAGGAAGTTTTTTTTAGCTAACTGCCTTTCACATTGAAATATCTCTAACTGCATGCATGGAGTGCATCTGTGCCCCCTTAATTTTTTGTTAGGGTAAATTTGGTCACATGTCCTATATTCCCACTCAATATGGATCGTATGGTATGATTTTCGTCCATGAGGATCGTTTCTGTGAAACTTTTGTGAAAAAAACTTGTTTAACTTTTGAAGGGCCGTGTATTTTTTAAATGAGAGGGTGGAATTTCTAAAATAAATTTTTGTAATCCCTGCAGAACTCACACATGCGACCTTCGCCGCCACAGCAGCCAGCCTCTCAACCGTCCCCTCATCCTCAGCCGCCACCGCATTCTCAGATGATGCAGAATCAGGTCAGTTTTTCATGCAATGCTTACCTACAGGATGATACACACAGTTCTTCTTGCAATAACATACTTTTGGGTTTAAAATTCATAACAAGTGATTGATAGGCAGTAATATTTTCACATGATCTTATATTTATGCATAAAGTAGAGAATGATTTTATCCATACTTGTCATGTGAGTGCGTTGGGGCAGTAGTAAAGGGGACTTGGAAGTTCTAGTTTTCTTAAGTAATAGAAGTTTAAACAGTTGAATAAAAGTATTAATTTTAAATAAATAATTTATACAGAAAACATTTATTTGTTAAATGGATATTTACTGTTTGCCCATACAGAAAAGTTAATTTGTGGGAGAATTGATAAATATAATATCAAAACATTTAGTCACTATGGAATTTGTTAGAAATGTTTTCTTTTCAGTTGAAATTTACATATTATAAAATAATAGTAGTGAGAAAAAGTGTGAATTTTTTAAATGCTTACCTTTTTCTGTAATAAGGATATTTATCTTCTCACTATGATTTAAATGTACCAATGTAACATACTAACAACTTTGACAAAGTGTCCCTTTTACATTTAACCTTAAACAAGTCATGATTTCTTATCTAGCTTATCAATATTAGAAATTTGAAACAAATACTTAAGAAATTAAGATCAACAACTTTTGTTTATTCTGTTATTACATCCTACATATTGATTACATACCTAATTATTATGTGTCATTTTATAGAAAGTATCATACTTTAATTTTTCAAGTAAACCTTAAAAAAATTTCTACTAAGGTATGAATTAGGCTTATGTTTTACAGTTTTTTGAACTTATTTCAATAGATTTAAAAAAATAATTGGTCTTACAAAAAGTAGTTCTTTTAACTAGAAGGAACAAAGTGTCTTTTAAAACTACCCAGTAGTTTACATGAAGAAATTCAATTTTTTCACTGAAAATTACTATTGGGGATTAGTTATTGGATAATTAAAAATTAAATAAGTTTATTTAATTCATGGACATTGAACATAAAAAGAATTTATTTTGAATGGAAACTTAGCTCTTAAAACCAATGGTTATTAAATTTTTACCTGTCATCACTTATGTTCTCATCAATTTGCATAGCACAAAATTCAAGTTAGCTTGGGATTTCTGTTTTTGTGGCATTTGTTGGTTGTAAAACTGGTGTTGATTTCAAACAACTTGAATATTCTAAGAAGCCTTTTGTAATTTATTTCCGAAGGGTTTACTTTTTGGTTATTGGTACTTGTTTTGTCTACAATAAGAATTGGAATAAACTATAAGCCTCTCTTTAAATTAATATAGTCTTTAAACCACAGGTTTCTAAATAAAAATAAGATGGAAGAGTGTTTACAAAGAATTTTCAGGCTAATTAAGGAGTCATGTTTGTTGAAAAAGTTTATTCTCTTATAAGTAAAGATACATAATTACTTCTTTAACTTACCTTTTACCTTGAATTTCAGTTCAGTTGTATAACTTTCTCTGAAATAAAAAGAAAACAATTATTTACCTAATTAATCACCTAAAAACATATTAAATTAATCTTGCACATTTTTATCTTGCTGGTTAATCAATTATTTTTGGATAATCTAATACTTTACTTCTCTTGTAACAAATCCATCCGATAAATACAGTAGAACCTCTTTACAGTGACCCCCTTATATAGTGTACCTCTACATTACAACGACCCTAATAAAAGTAACTTTTGAATTATCATAGTGATGATTTTGTTTGGTACAACATCCTATTGTTAATATGACTGTAAATTGTTGATCCCAGAAGGGGGTTGCTGTTTTAAGGTTCTACTGTAGTTTTAAGCTGATCAAATGGTTACCATACACATTTTTCTAATGTGGCCCTCTGGGCCATTTTATGAAAGAATTATAAAAAACTATATTTAGGATGAAACAGTGGTTATTTTGTTATTTACAAACTAAATGATTTGGATAACATACTGAGACACTAGGGGGTTTTCAGAGTTTTTGAAGTCAGTTTCACCACGGATCGAATTGTAACAATAATATTGGAAGTAAATATTACAATTTGAAGATAGAAGTGTTTAAAAACAAATCAAATTAAAATATCTACTTAATTTTTAGTTGTTTTTAAACTGACATTTTGATGATTGAATTGTACTAAATCTTTAGAATTTTACTGAGAATCTCAAACTGAAAAATTTCAAAGGTCATATTCTGTTTATGTTTCTTCTTATTTTTTGCTAAATAAAATAAATTGAATGATGCACATCAGGGGGTTCACATGCTGTCTTGTAAGAACTGTGCCTGCAGAGACGTTGGTTGTGTGAATAATTCAGCTGTGATTGGATGCAACTCCGTAAAGGTAAGGTTAAATCTGGAGTGCCAGACTGCAGTTCTGCTATAGCTTATTTCCATGAGTTAACAAGCTAGAAGAATGCACTTACTTGACTTACTTCATAGTAAACTGCTAATATATTAACCAACAAATTTCATGAGTGGTGTGTTACTAACTCAATTTAGCATGACTGATAGCTTGGTTTTTGTGTGGTTTCTCATTTGCAGCTAACTGAAAGAATCTGATGACAGTTAAAATTTGAGCAAGGTCGTTGATATTTAAAAAAAAACTTTCCTTTTTTGACTGCTAGTCTTAACATTCAGATCTAAAAATAGTAAAAATAGTATTTTATATCTTTCATTTAAATTTAACTCTTTTGACTTCATCTGATTATATTTTAACGACGCTTAAAATTTAGAATTATATAAAATATGTTTCAATTTGTTTGTATGAAATTATTATTTCTCTAATTTTGAATAATAATTTTCTGGTTATTGCTGGTTATAATTGCAACCAATAACTCATGGTCGTGCTATTTTCAAATTTGATTTAATGAGCTCATTAAATAAACTAAACTTGTGATAAAAATGAATACTGTATTATAAAATTTAAGTGTGATGAAAAATTGGATTTATCAAACAAATAAAAGCCACTGAGATAAATTAGAAAAATTTTTTCAGAATGTGAAATAATTATGTTCATTATAGTTGCTTAGAACAAGGATAATACCCGGCTCTCATGCAATCTACTTAAAGCTATAAATCTGTTTTGCACACCAAAAGCAGTTTTTTTCGTGCTCCCAGCTGAAATTATGATTACTTTATCTGTGTATGTACAGCAAATTTCAATTGCTTTCTTTGTAACCGTCTCCTTTCTATGCAAGATGCAAACCAAAAAGTCAAACACCAACTGCATCCCAAATGAAACCGACTCCATTCAGTTTTGTTATCGCCCTCCCCATAAAGGGTAAGGGGAAATCTCGAAAACGTTCCGGGGTTTCCAAGATAGCAAGTTCCTATTTGGTATTCAAAGGGCCCCGTTTAATTACGCGTCGTTTCAGAATCCACTCCGGAAGTGGCCGCAAATGGCATTGTGCAGCACACGGGACTTCCTCCGTTTGCAAGCTAATGAATTGAGATTCCTCTATCTTAAGGGCCGTATGACACCGCCCGCGCACTGGGGGGAGGGGAAGGTCCATTATTGTAATTACGGCCCCGAAACGAACCGTCTGCGATGTCTTGTAATTTCTTGCTGCGTGATGCATTATGAATTCGCCATTACGGATATTTCTTTTGCCGAAAGACCGTCCATTTATTTCCGCGGAAAAGGGTGGGTTTTTTTTATCTTTCTTGCTCCCCATTACTTGTCCGGCTTTATCACGCAATTTCCCGAACCCAGATAGAGAGAGAGAGCCTATGCAAACAAATTGTCGAAATATATCCGATCGGCTCTGGCTTATGACATTCTATATCGGCAGTCATTGTTGGAGGGATTTTTATTAACGGCGCCCAGGTGATTTGGGCGGGTTGTTTTACTCATTCGGAGCGGACCCGAGCATAATGCGAGCCGCATCGTTTTAATGGCACAGGGAGTCGTGCCTTGCATTTAAAATGCGGGATAAATGGAATGAAAATGTTCATTGTGACAAAATGTGGCTGTGGGGAGGAAAATCTCCCACTATCGATCCAGTGTTTACTTTCAAAAATGTGGAGTTCTCATTTTTTTCTCCACAAGTTTTTGATCATCAAATATGCTGATAGGTAAATGCTTTTGAATTTATTTAATGTCTAGGTATCGCCATCAGATTAGTTTTTATCAAGCAAATTTGAATGCTTTATTTTTTGTGCTGTTTCTGAAAACGGTATTAAAAATGAGGAGAGTTATGATAACCTCGTTAAATTATACGGCGCGATGAGCTGTTTTAAGAAATATTATCCGCGGGGGGGATTTTTTTGTGATTTAATTAAGGATTTTAGCTGCGCGATATATCCGAAGGTCAAAATTAGCATTTGATTAATGCAACTTTTTACCCGTGTCATTACAGTAATTGTCGCGTGAAGAAAAATCAGCGCTTTGCTAATGTTCGTCGTTATGAATTAATTGCTTATTTTAATTACCCTTTGTATTCTAAAGTGAATCCTTAATATCCATGTTCATTTATTCTCCAAGAAAGAAATTAAATCCAATCGTTGATATCACTATTTGTAAAAACAACACGATTTTCTTTTGAAATTTCAAATTTGTGCGGGGAATCGAAGCTAGAAGCTACTAATTAAAATAATAAAAATTTGGATAATAAAATTTCGATAAGGTAAGGACCGTTTAATTAATATTTGACATCCACACCTTTCCTTTACAACTTGCGTTGAACTTGCTTTTGTGCAACACATTTAAGTACTATTTTTTAGCGTAGGATTTTTTGTTTGATATTTTTTCCGGTCCATCTAAAATAACCATAACGTGCATATTAAGAATAAAAAAAATGTGTGAGTTATAAATCTAAAAATTTTAATTTTATTGTTTTGAAAGCAATTTATTTTATACCCACTTATTAAGTTTAGATTTAAAAAATATGCAAATTCTTTCATGTGGTCCCAATTCCTCGCACAAAAAAAAAAAGGTTCAACTGCACAGTTTTTTTATTGATCACCTACCAATTCCCTTCGGATCTGTTTTTAATTAAAGGGCCGTAAAGTCGCGCACTAAAAAGACGAAATGCCATGAAAGTTGGCTAAAAACAAAGTTATGGAGCTGCAGCAGTTCCTTTTACAGGCTTCTTGTCGCAGCCCCACATATATCTACCGCACACGACGGTCATTCCAAATAAATTTCTACATTAGTGTTTTATGAGGCAAGGATAGCGGCTCGGCTTTTTCCTCGCCTCCATTTTTATTAACGTCGTTTAATGAAACCATCACCCGCCCGACCCAGATGCGTTTGATGGGCGAGGAAGTCCTCCTAAAATGCCCCATAAAACAGCGGCAGAAGCCACTACTTTCTCTCGCTGGAAGTCCTTTTCAACCGTGACGTTGTTTGACGAATGGGACGGGCCATTAAAAATCGGAGCGCCTTGTGTATGTATTTTTTCTCGTTCTCTTTCTGGCTTTCGTTCCATTAAGTACTTCCGATTCGCACGTGTCTCGTTAAAAATTTTATTTAAGCTCTCACAGCTGTGTAAATGTAGAGGGCAGTTTTTCTCTCTGCGTTGTTCGTTGTTTTTTTCCCTCCCAACGGGGCTGAATTATTTCTGATGTCGGGCTAATCAGTTTACTTTTTACATCTCCAGTTAAGTAGGATTTGTTGAGACGGCTTCTTTGGCTGGCAATGACTCGCCGCGTTGGAAAGTACAGTTGTGATGTAAAGTAACAAATATATTCAGCTTTTATCATACCTTCGAGGAAAAATATTTCTGTTCATGAATAGAATCTATTGAATAACACTCATTTTAACTTAAAAAAAATTCTTCGATTCTTTTCGGCCTTCTTTAAGTGTTGCAAACTCCAGTTTATTGCTTAAAACATTTTCAAACCTCCCATCGGATTTGGCATTCCATTACGTTCCGGATCAAAAGCCAACACCCATTTCCATCCCCTCCTCAGTCTTCCTCACCCCCTTTTTTTTTATCTCATCTCTAGTAGTATCCGAACGATGATTGCAACTTGGTGACAATTCGGTACTTATTAATGACGAGAAAGAGAGAAGAAGAAAAAAACCCTCTCTTCCATCGCTTATCAGATCCATTCGCCCTTTTTCCCAGAGTGACATGCCTAGCTGGTAACGACCCGTAGTACTTGAGAAACAAAGCAGCACCTCTCCACTAATTACAAGCCACACGCTTGCTTCTTCCTTTCGCTGGGAGGAGAGATAGAGGAGAAAACGCATCTGTTTTAATAGCGGCCAGAAGACGGCAGGAGAAAAAAACCTGCCAGTGTGTGTGTGGTTTGGAACTGGAGACGCGTCAGCGTATTCCTCTCTATCTTTTTTTTTTCTGCCGCCCCACCTCTCCTTTCGTTATTTTACAGGATGAAGGCTGTCAGATGAGGGCCTTCACGGAAATTGAGGCGGGAGGAAATTGCGGCTATTGTCATCGCTTCGGCCGTAATTGAACGTCTTTTTTCGGGAGACAGGCGAGAGAAGGCTGCGTTCCGGTCGCGTGTGGGCGAAAAGGGAGAGTTGTTGGCTTGGCTTGTGGCGTTTTGCACTTGGGTTCGCTCTTGCCATTATAAGCCTTGTTGGGGTGATGTTTGAATTTTTTTCTGCTGTTGGTAAATGGTTTTTTGCGCTTATTGCTTGGGAAAGTCCTTGTACATGCTCTTCAGATGTATCTCGTCTCAGTCATTTTTAAATGTTCTACGTTTGAGTGACTTCAACCTCTTCAGTGGCTATCTCAATCCATTCTGCTTCAGTATATTGGAAATTTCTTTTAAAAATATAATTTTCTGATACGAATATTGGATATAGGTTAAAATTAGCTCAAAAATGCAACTTTACAAAATGTTGATTGAGAGGCGTAAGAATAAATAAGAGATTCTGATGTTAAGATTTAAGGTTTTATGCTTTTTATTGTAGTATTACGAATCAGGTTTTTCTTGCAGTATTTAATTTTCAAAAGAAGGAATATCTTTAAAACTCTTTCACCAGGATTTGGGTCCTTACAAGAGAATATTTAAAATGAGAGACAGCTTCAGAAAGAAAACCCTACTTCAGATAATTCATAAAAAAGAGACGCGTGGCGTTGGAATCTGGGTTCAGGATTTTATTAGTCAAATAATAGAAAAACTTTGAAGGTCCTGAAAGTGATGATAATAAAGGACATGTTATAAGCTTAAACTTATGTATCTCAAGCATTCAAATTTAAGTAACACTTCATTTTCTTGGCCATTGAGGCTGATGTGAATACTTACTACTAGATCAGGATGTAATATTTTAGTTTTCTACTGTAACACCACGCTTAATGACTCCTCATCAACGTATTAACACTAATTACAAATTAGAACTTCCCCTAAATCTAAAATTAGGCAATCGCCGCATTTTTTACCATTTTAATACGCACATTAAACTTACATTCCTTCTTTTTAAAAAAAAGGTCGCCCCATTAAACCTTCATCCCTGCCGAGTCGCTTTTCGAAAAATCCCATTTCTTCCTTCAACTGTAGCAGCACATTTCCACCTGGGGATCCAGGGACCTCGTACACCTTGTTGTAAAACAAGCGTGACGCTCTCCCACAAAACTGACAATAATTACTCCTCAAACCTCATTTACATACATTTGCTTGCTTCGCCCAACATAATCATCCGGCAGAAGAAATAAATGAAAAGCGAGGGGGGGGGGATGAAATATGCCGGGTATCGCGCGCTTGTCGTTATAATGAATACAACCATAATGAGTAATTTAAGTTAATGGGCACGTAACTTTCGACATTACGTTTTTTGGCGGCTTTTTCCTCCACTGACAGCGTCATTAACGTTCTGGGGGAGATCTTTCGAAAGTGTGAGGAAGCTTTTGGCCGGAGTTTCTTTTTTTTATCCTTTACAACAGGGTTTATAACTAAGAATGGTCCGGGTTGACTTTTTTTGTGGGTGTGTAAAAGTAATGTATTTCGATGAAGGGGGTATGTTTTTCTCTTGTTTTGCGACTGTGTTTTTGAAAGAGAGGTATGTGTTCGACTCTGTTAAAGGAGAAAAGTTTGTGGATAATTTGGTTGAGAGAAGGAGGTGGATACTTTTTAAATCAAATGACTAGCGACTCTTTGTTAGTCGGAAGTGCGGGGAAATTAAGTAACTTTTAAAATTTACAGAAATGTAGCAAATTTTTAAAAAAATCCTACTAATTCCAATTATGAAACAAATTTCTTTTCATTTAATAAAAGCTTTATTTATAAAGCTACCATATTCGAGGTTAAAGACTTTTTTTTATTAATTACGTTTGTAACTTTAATCAGGCTTTTCTCTGTACCGTCTTTTATAAGTTTCAGTTACATGGAATTAATTATGTAACAAACTTTAAATTAAATTGATGTTGGGAATCGATATGAGAATTTCTAATTATAATTAGTACTGTAATTTTCAGATTTCTGCAAAGGTGAGGTTTGAGTTTGTTTTAGAAATTATATTTCTTTTTTAATAATTAGATGTAGCGAGCGTCTAAATTATCTCATATTCCAAATACGTATTTTTTTGTATACATATTCGGTCTTTGGTATTCCAATAATATTAGAAAGGTTTAGCTCCTTTGTTATAAAGAATTTTTTGGTTTCCTAAAGTACAACTTGTTAAGTTGAAGAAAAAAAAAAGGATTTTGCATTACATTAGCTAAGAAAATATATCTGGTTAATAGAATATTTAGTATGAAAGGATTTGTCATCTTGAGATGAAGAAAAAAAGGCTACTTCTGTGTATTAAATGGTATTCAATCTATTAACTACTTGTTTAATACATTCAAAACTGTCTAATTAAATCTGTCTATTCAAAATCTTCGTATATTCTTGACGGTTCATTGGTTTTTGGATTATTAATTTCGAAGGAAATATTAGGTAATTGGATTTTAAAACGCAATTCTTAAAACTTCAAATTAATTCGTCTCAGTACGCGTAAGCGTGGTTGTTAACTTTTAATATTTAATTTTCTTCCAATAGATGTTTGTTTCCCGTATAAAACAGATGGGAAACCACACGTGTGTGTGTTTTATAATAAAGCACTTATTAATTTAAAGCCCAATTTCAAGCAGATTTATTTCATTCGAGCAATTCGAATTTCGTGGAGCGAATTGACCGATTGTATCTGTATACCTTCGTAATTAAAGTATTCATTGCAAAATGGAATTCAATAACCCTGGATTAAACAATTAATAATTTATGCTCTTCTAAATTGATTTTTTTTCACTGAAGCCTTTTGTACTCGATTATCAATTTAAGTTTTATGATTTGAAGCATACTATTTCTCGCAGTTATCGCATTGTATATTAATAACTTTTATGGGGCTATGCGTTTTAAATTCCAATATCTATATAAGTAATTGCATTTTCTATCTTTGAGCCTTTCTATTCAAAAACCTTCTTACTAACTCCTGGTTATAACTAGTCTAGATTTAATATGGTTGAGCAGTTTTCTGAGTTTATAAACCATCGATTGATTTCATTTATTCTATATTTTCTGAAATAGATTTTAGTGAGTCCATTTGTTTAGGCCTAAGGATATTAAGAAGTTTCTTAAAATTCAAAGTTAATCTTTCAAAGCGACAGCATATTAATGTGTTTAAAATTGATATGTTCTAATATTTGGAAGAGTATTCACTGATCATATTTAGGTATTAAGGAAAGAAATTTCTTTGACACATTTCTTGACACAAAACCCTTTAGACGAATTTAACATAACCTGCCAAGTTTCTTTTTTTAGTTCGATGCTTAAAAATATCTTAATTGTCATCTCTCCTGCTTGAGCCTTGTTTATCTTGTTAGAGAATATCCTGTTTACTCCGGAATAATCCGTTTTAACATTGACAACCAAACTTAACGAAACATCCCCTCTTGTCGAGGTGACATCTACACAATCCTTATAATCGGGCACACTTTTTTTCTCTCTCTCTGCCCTTCAAAAAGGAGAAAACTGTTTCTATCTCATAAAGATAATCTGTGCCTCTCGTTTCTCTCTTCGCTGCACCCGTTTTTTTGCCGAGACGTTTTTTTTTTCACCTTCCATCGCATGCATTAAATAATGCAATCAATTTTTCCGAAACAAAACAAGTAAATATAATTGATGGGGGGGGCTGTCACTGGGCGTCAAGGGGGAATAGCGAGTTTTCACCTGCTGCCGCGTGATAGGAATCGGAGGGAGGGGGAAAAAGAGACAAAACGGGAGGAATAAAATTCAATTTCTTCAGATTTGAAAGGTTCCATTTATGTCTTGACAAATGCTTTCTCTCCCGTTTTTTCTTCTCGCCACTGCCTTTCTTGTTTTATTATTCGTTGAGGCGGGGTTTTTTTTTGAGCTTTGTTATTGTTATTATTATTATTTTCATCGTCATTGGTCCGTCTCCTCTTATTTTCCTCCTCCTGAAACTTCTTATCCGCGCATTTTTCCGCGCCCTACCCTTCTCGAGTTGCAGAATTCGAACTGTCATCGGGTAAAGAACCCAGCCGTGACAGGTTGCTTAAACATAGTTTTTTTTCCCCTTTCGGAAGGGCTCGTATAAAATATGGACACGGGAGGAAGTGGGGGTGAAGGGAAAAGGGTCTTCCATCCTCCCCTGGCTTTGCTTGCCATTTTTCCCCGTGAGTTCTTTTCCCCGCATTATTATTTATCGATGTCGTTTGGCTATAAATTGCTTTATATTTCAGATTCGCGGCGCAAAAAAGTGTCGAGGAGGCCCGAGAGGAAATGTTTCTCTCCGCGACTTGTATCTCTTCATATTTGAAGAGCGCTTTTTCTTTTTCCGCGGATGGGGGCTCTTCTGCTGGAACCGTCTCTCCATCACGGGACTTTTTCCAGGACGTATTTCTCTCGGAATTATCTTGTCGCAGTGAGTTCATCTGGAGGTTTTTCCCCTGGACTGGGAGGGGTTTTGCGATGGCGGTTTTTGGGATTTGGTGTTTTTATGAGCACAAAGAATGTTGGAACGGAACGTCTGGAACCACCCAAATTTGAATAATTGAATATTAAATGTTCGTGAAAAGTGCATGTCGTTCTTCTTATAGGAATTTTAAAAAATAATAATTTCTGTTAGTGAATTCAAATAACATGTTTTATTTGTTCGAGTAGATCTTGCGTAGTAGGTCAAATCCTGAATTCAGTTATTCCTGCAGAATATACGGAAAGTTTGCTTTGTTAACATGCCATTAGAATAAAGCTGTAAACACATCAAAATTTAATTTTTAGCATAGAAATGTTCAACCGTTTTAAAAGACCCATCCGTTCCAATAATATAAATTGTTGTTTTATCTTCAAAAGAATATAAAATAATGTAGTTAGTAATGCTACGGTAAATTGATTGTTCTTGCAAAGCATCTAAAACATTCGTTTCACTGCCAAGCATTAAGAGTACGAAGAGGAATCTTCCCCCACTGCTACGTCTTAGTTGTTTTTCCTGCATTGCGCATCACGCTGTAGTTTTCACTGCATGTCAATGTGGTAAAGCAATGAAAACGCAATGCAGTTTGCTTCTGTTTTTGTTTCCATTGTCAGATTCTTACAAAGCAGTCAGGATATTGAAGTGTTTTGGAACTAGAGTGTTTAATATGACTATATATAATAATTTACTCTTTGAAATTAAAACTTAAACACTGTAACTTCTTTTTTTATCATTATTAATGGCTGGTATTTGGTTTTTCCCCACTACTCCCCCGTCTGAAACAGGAATGACAAATTACGATCGTTTCATCTGGCAGTTTAAAAATACCGCAGTACAAGCATGTGCAAATAACTAACTGGATTTTTAAATACCTCTGGCTCATTTTAAAGCGCCGTTTTGTTTCTACCTTTATGCTCTCTGGAATCGCGAATGAATATTTATGAAACGCACAATCCGCTTGCCCCCCTCTGTTTTTCCCTTCCATAATCAAATGCGTGAATTTTTAAATTAACTGCATTCGGCATACAAATAAAGCCGTGCCATTGTTTCCCGGGCTTTTTAAAAGCGCTCGTTTCGTCCTGATGGCTAACTCCAAAAAGCCGAATGGGACCGTATGAATGACCGTGTTTGCCTTTTTTTTTCTCTCTCTCCATCGCGCGTTTCGTTTAAATTAAGCGCCGTCCCGGCATAATTAAAACCCCGTTTGTGCAAAAGTCAGAGTTGCGTGAGGTGATATAGGGAAAAGAAGCATAAAACACAAAGCGGGGACATTTTTTCCCCTCCTTCCGCCGCATTAGACCGACGACGCCCCGCAAAAAGCAGCCCGCAAATGGGTAGGAAATGTTTTATGCAAAAGAGACACTTCGTTTTCCGCTAACGTATTTAGTTAATGCTCTCGAATATGCATTTTCACTTTCGGATGATGCCCCTCAATGTGCCAGGTATGGCGAGTTAATTGCGACGTTGCTTATGCGCACGTAACCGTCATGAGGGTTTTTTTTTTTACCTTTCAAAACGCCGTTCTCTTTAATGGCGTTTTTCTTTTCCTTCCTCCCCCCCATTTGTGTGCTCGATGAAATAAATGAAAAGGGGCGATAGGTGCGAGTTCATGTATGTGCTTATGCATATTGGGGCGTTTAGTGTAATTACGGCTTTCGCGCCCCGTTTTCGCCGGGGCTGCGTGCGCGGGGAGAGAACTGTTGGCGGGTGGAATTGGGGGGTGAATTAGGAGCGGCTTGAAATGCAATAACCATGATCTGAATTGTCACGATAAATTCGCAGTGGGGATAAGTTTTTTTTTAAGCTCTGCTTTGGTCTTTCTAGCGAGAAGATGTAATATTGGAGTTGAATGAAGTAGTTTCTGTAAATTGGACTTCGTTTTAAGACTTAATGTTGCTTGTTTAATTTTCTTGATATTTTTTTTGGTTTATTCTAATGGGAATTTTTAAAAAATTGGTTTTTGATAAAGGAAGTTTTTAAAAACTACTTTTGTGTAAAGCTGGTGAGTAATTTTGAGGTAGCCTCATGTAAATTTAAGGTCTGAACGAAATTAGAAAATTCCGATAACTTTTCAAACTATATTAAAATTAACTTTTTGTTGTGTGACTATTCTAGAAAGTTGGAGTACGAAGATTGGAAATAAGGGTTAACTAACATTTTTATTAACCAACGTACTTTTCTTTTTCTTCTTGTTAAAGTCATTAAAACGGTTGCAAAAACTAGTGAAGATTTTATAGTGGTTTGGCTATGAAATATGAGGATTGTTATCTTTCCTTTGTATAAGATGGGTTAAAATAAATTAAAAATTTTACTCAGTCCTCATAGGACTATTTGTTTTATTAAAGTTAGGTAAAATAATCAGATTTTTCCTCAGAGAAAAAGAATTTCCAACGTAAAAGTGAACTAAACATTTTACTAAAAAGCTTGTTTCCTAACAAATACGAAATTATTGTTTCGAAGTTTAGAAAAATGCATTTGTTTGAAAAAATGAAGGCTTTATGAACTTTTTTCATCTTTTTGAAGAGGAAATATAACGCAGTTGAGCATAAAGAGAATATACTAGTTTTGAACATTTTTAAAAGTTCGATTGTTTTAAAAATACACCTGAGTATTGCAGGGTTTTTTAAAGCAACTTTGCCAAAGGAAAACACCATTTTTAAACAAACGAATAATTTCCGCATTTTTTCCCTCCCCGGTATAAAAAGAACTATCGTTTATTCGAAGCTGCAACTTTTTTTTTGAAAATGTTGTTTTGTGATGGAAAAATTTCACAGAAGATGATTTCAAGCACTTTGGAAAAGAAAATAATTAGGAATTAATTAGATGAATGCAGTTGTTACAAATCAGGTACGTATAAGAAATTCCAAATAATTAGAACGGCTTTTTTGGAGCTCGGTTCGAACTCCTTTTTCCTCCTCGCAAGGAAAAAAAAACCCCTTCGTGAATAACAAATATATTTAAATAAACAAAAGCAAAACAAATATTTACCGCGACTCTTGCTCAAACACGCTAATTTCTCCGAATAATTTTCGAACTCTCGTTTCTTTCTTCTGCTTCACAATTAGAGTGAATTCTTGTTAAACTGGGTTGCGAAAAATAATTACATTTACCGAACGATTTGCCATCAAAAGAAAACTGGAAGCCCCCACAGGGGACTGAAGTTATTTTTCCGATATTACAATACTTCGATAAAAGATATTCGTTTTTCACGGTCCCGATGCCTCCTTTTTCCGAATGAATTTTCTTCCGCTCCGTTTTAATGTGTTTTCACGCTCCACCTTTCGGATGAAATTAAAAGACAAATAATAACGACAACGAAAAACAATTAATAAAAAACGGTCCTCGGGAAAAAAAATAGGGAAATGATATTTCCTAAGTCAGCGGAACATAATACTTACATCATGTAATTAATTACCTGACAGAAAGTACCAACATCTTCGACTCGTTTAATTGAGTCGAGGGTTTTTTCCGTTGTTGCGTTTGATTTATTCTTTCGAGTTGGGGAAAAAATGACGGCATTGTTTGCTTGAATTATTTATTTCCTTATTAAAATGTTTCACTTTTAAATTCAACGGAGTGTGAATGCACAAAAAGGGGAAGAAATCACTCCCCATCTTTGAGGGAAAGAAAAAATTATTAGAAATCAAATGCATTCTCTATCTTTTTAGAATAGCCGCATTTTTTTTTTTTATCTACGATAAGAGTGTTTCACATTTGTGCTTGCGCGGACCTTATTAAATTTAGTTTTCTCACGTGCCAGCAGAAGAAAAAAGTTCTCTACTTTTTCCCTCCAACCGAGGCATTCAACCTTTTTTCCCCAGCCAGAGACCACCTTTTTAGAAAGGTTATACAAGTTACCCCCTTTTTTTCCACCGTGTTTCATTCGTAAAAACTTAAAAGTATTACTTGGAAAATAGCCCATTTTCTTAGCTTTAAATTAAATTTGGTGCACCCCCCCCCTTAGATTGAGTTAGAGGGGGCGGGGAGCGCGTGGCCATGTTTTAAAACAAAATATCCCCTTTTATTTCGGCGGTGTAACTTTAAGCACACCTCTCTCTCTCTCTCCTCCTTTAATGTGTAACGATGCGATTATGTTTCTAAATTGTTATCGATTTTTGCCCCGCTCTGTGCCCGTACGGAATGTTAATCATAACTTGTGTGCTACAAAATGTGAAACGTGCGAGCCGGTATTGCGATCTCGAAATGGTACTTTGTGAACGAATTAAATGACCCTCGTCAGCACTGTTCGTCTGATTCAATTGTATCGTGGTGCGGTTATTTTTCTGGAGACAGAATGAAACGATTATTGTATGGTTTATAACCAGCTTATTATTTTATTGATGTGATTACCTTGGGAGTTTATTCATCCAGGGTACACGAATGCGTGCCACTTATGTGCACGTTTAGGATTCTAGACGCTGATATATCTATTTAATGAAATTAATCACGGTTTTATTTATTTATTTTTTTTTCAATAGGCTTTGCTTTTACAGTCTTTTTAAATTGGGTATGGGTTTTTCCTTGCAAATAGAAATTTTGTTTGAATGCTGGATCGGATATTTTTCTTTGTTATATGCAACCCCTTTGTAGGTATATTTTCGTTTTATTTTCATAAATTAAAATATCTTGTGACCCATTTTTCTTCACGCTTGTTTTTCATTTATAACGAGCCATCAAAAACGTTAGTTTTAAAAAACCCTTCTCATCTTATACCAATGTTGTTATCAAAGAAAATTGATAGCTAGAGCGTGCACCAATATTTTATTTTATGACCAAGGTATACGTAGTTTTTTGTTTGCTTGTGTAAATGGTTTTAACCACCTGTGTAAGTTTAAAGCTCCTGTGACTGTTCTACGTGCAACGTGTTTTATGCAGGGCCGACGATGCTGTCTTTTTCAGAGATACATAAAAAAATGAATTAAGAAATTGATGAAGGTTCGATAAAGAGGTACATTATTTTCTATATGAAACATTCTAATGTTTCCTTTTTTAGTTAGAAAAAATATTAAGTATCTTTATTTAGAAAGTCTAGCAGCATTAAAAAGATGACTCGGTGTTCATTAGTTGTTCAGCATCAAACACAAGGTGTGCAAATAAGCTTGTTAAGGATTATCTCAATCTATTCTTCCGCTTCTGTTAACAATTGACTGCTTTACCAGCTTCAATCCTGTTACCTATCATTAGGCGCAAAAATAGTTATTAATAAAATAAATTAGATATGCATCTGCAGTTCAGCGGTCATTAGAAGGTTTAAAATCACCCGATCGGCCCGAAGTGTGGAGGATAACGAATCGGCTTTCACGGCAACTGAACCATACAAGACTTAATTACTCCGAAATAAACGAGGCTGCTTTGTTTGGGGGCCTTTATAAACGGGGGACGGAATCAATAGCTTCTCGGCTCTCATTTTTATGAGCGTATACGAAGCGTGCAGCTTTTTTCTCTCCTTCTCTGAAAGAAAAGTATCTAAATAATGATAAAAAAGGGGGCAGAAATTACCAGCACCACACGTTATCGAACCGTGCCACCAGAGTCGTTATCTTAAGACAACAGATAGCAGAAAACTTTTAAAACCGCGCCGTGACCTGAAGATGGAGAGAGAGAGTAAAAAAAGGGAGAGAGGTAAAATAATAACGAAAAGAGAACCACTACCCTATGAATAAATGACGTGTAAAGTTTTATGGTTATTGCCTTCGTCCCTTCCTGTTATATATTTTTAAAACCTTTTTCAGGTCGTTTTTTCTCCCTTTTTCCCGACGTAATGCGAAGAGAGAGAGACATCAAAAGGAAACGGGTTCTCTACGGGGATATATCTATATCTTGACATCGAGTCGAGTGGGATGAGGCTGTTTAGTTTGATCTCCTATCTCCTCCGGAGCGATAACCAACGCTTTTTTTTTCCAGTGGGCCGTGCGAGCGCGATGCCGGGCTTTTTTACGACGCGGAACGGCGCGCTGTCGACGATGGTCCAAGGGAAAGTCCCGGTCTTTTTTCTTCGTCCCTGGTGGTGTGGAATGGTTGCCGGGGCTCTCTCCCTTCAGTCGTTAAATTAGTAAAGTGGAGAACGGGAGGGAGGAAATGGTGTGGGGTTCGGCGGTTGATACCGAAAAGGTTCAAAGAGAGATAGTTGCGATTTAGATTTACGTTAGTCCCTATATTTGGCTTCTCCAGCTTTTCACAAGTAACAGTCCCAGGAAAAATTTAACATTGGCCATCGCCTCCCCCCTTCAAGATTATATTTTTCTTTTAAAAGATTTGTATTTTTACTAATTTTGAGTGGAGATCATTAAAATTTTCCGAATTGCTGTCAATCGAGAATTAACTATTTTACAAACACGATTTTATTGACCCCCCCTCGGTTTTTTGTTTAATTATAGGCTGTGATATAAAAACGCTCCCAGTAAATTTAAACGTAACTTCAAAATATAAAAATTTTCGGTTGCCTTAAAACTTGTCTCCTGTTTGGATAGTTGCGTTTAAATATTGTGATAAGTGGCGCCTGTAAGAGGAACTGAATGTATGTATGAAATCTAAGATAATGAAAGGGTTTTATGTGGTTGATGGCTAGATCATACTTTAAGTACTACAACAATCCTAGACATTTAGGACGTAAAAATCATTGCAATACAATGGCATCAATAATTCAAATTTATTTCTGTGACTTTCTTAAAATTATCATGAAGTTTAAAACGTAAAGTTCCCTTTAATTTACTGGAATGTGAAACCTGAAAAGGTTAAAAATTACACAAGCAAGACCACATTAAGATAAATACCTCTGTGATAAATTAGTTCGTGAGTTTACGATGCTTTAAAGTTTAAATATAATTCTGAGAGGTGTGACGAAATCCTATTTTTTTATTTCAAGTTTCATTCTTGTTAACGAAATGAATTGCTTCAGAGTTCGTGATTTGAACTGATTGATCAACACCTTTCAACGAACTCGTGAATCTTGTTTCATATCATCAAACTCAATTTCCAAATTTCTATTACAGTTCTTGGAATAACTAATAGAGTAATAGGTGTTGTTACACAACATGTGTATAAGATAAAAGCGTACAACTGAAAATAATCCAAATTTAGCTATTTATTATATTTATATCGTGTCATCCAATTAAATTATTTTTATTGCTAAATCGCCTATTTAACGATGCCTCTCACTGCCGTGACTGAATCACTTTGATATTCAATGCTCAAGCGCTGCTCGGTTAGAATTTCGACTCTTCCGTTTCAAGTTATCGTAGTTAATTGCAGGGCCCCTTGTTAATTGATATGACCACGACACGACCCTTACTCCTAAATGATGCTTTCAACTCGATTGATTTTGATATAATGACTCCCTAAAGATAGAATAAATGATATGCGTGATTTCATAGTTCGGTCAAAGGTTCTTGATACCGTGGAGATGATGGTGGAATGTGGTTTATGTCTTGGCCATATGCTTAGAACAGAACTTTCTAAATGATTAAGTCAAAGCAACGAAAAGTATCTATTCACCTTTGAAACTTGCGTGCCAGAATCTCGTTTTAGTTGGATGTTGTACTTGCAGAAAAAGATGTTAGCTGCAAAACAAAAAAATATATAAGTTTCATGTAATTTACCTTTATGTGCTTTTTAAAATACTTGAAATATCAGTTTTCATTTAAACTTGTTTGAATTTAGTTGAGGAAAATTAACGCATAATGAGAGTTGGCAGGGTTTTTTTTACATATTCATTAATTTTTCCATGAGCGTTTTTTGTTTCTTTGAGCAAAATAGGTGTGAAAGACACGTGTAATCTAATGCGTGTTGTATTCCGTCTAGACGCTAGACTGGCCATTAATCAGATGTATGGTCGTGTCATCTAATAGTTTATTAGTATGACAAACTGAGCCTGTGCTGATTCTGGACCCGATCGTGTATTCGGCTACAGGGAGGGAACATGCGAGTCATTGTTCCATAAATTATAATTTGCAGCTGGTGTATACTATCTCTTGATGACATTCGGCTCTTGTGACACTACTGATACGCCCCCTTAGTCAATGTGGCATTTGAATTGAATAGGATCGCATAGGTTTGGTGGAGATGCCTTCCCGATAGGGTTTGGACTCGGGAACATTCCAATCAGATTACTTTAGTTTTTTTGTAGCGATTTGAGGAAGGAGGAATAGATGCGTGTGTTTATTTAGTTATAAATCTTATTCAATTATATTTCTTTATGAATAGAAGGGTATGGTCTCGTAGAAAATGTGTTTTGTTTGCGATTTTTTTTTTTTGCATTTTTCAATTCAATTCTAGTGTTTTTATGCTGCCTCGAATGAACGAACGGTTTCTTGGCGTAAAGAAATTGACTCGTTAAACATGAAAAGTTTTCAAGCCATCATTTTACTGCCGCGTCACGAGTTAAAGCAGATCATAAAAGCCGTGCTTCGGCGAAGGGATAACTCGTAAGATGCAGCAATAACTATCTCCTAAACACATTTTCCTCTTCCTCTCCATAACCCTCGGTGTAGGAGCGAACGCCTTCATTTCCTAATATTGTCGGGCGGCGTTAATGTGCTTTCGTGCGCCCCGCTGTTTCGGCGTGCCCTTGGTGAGGCCATCGCTTTATGGAACCTTTTGAAATTGAGTCCCTGGAACTTATGACCGCCATCTTATTATTATTATTTTGGTTTATTGCCTTCCGAGGGGTGGTTTACTGCGCCGGCCGGGAATGAATGCTTTTAGGAACTAATTTAACTCCGAGGAAAATGCTGGCCCTGTCGAGTCGTTGAACTTGCGCGAATGTTGTCCACCATTAAGCCGATTAAGGGTGGCTGTTTCTCTCTGTCCGATGCTGTTTTATCGGCAGGCTGTTTTTCTGGATTAGCCAGCAGCCATTCATCAGCCGATTTCAGTCTATCGGGAGGTAAAAACCGATCGCATTAAATCGTCTCCTCTTTAAACAAGAATTTGGCCGTGATGCGTCAAAGTCTCGACATCGACGTTTGCTCGCCCCTCTTTGCCCTTAATCCATTTATGCATGAGACGAGCAATAACGTGTCGCGAGCGTCTCCTGACACGTGTAGAAATTCAAATCACCCGTACCTGAATTTATTAATCCTCGTCCGTCGATGACGGAGACAAAAAGCCGGCCCGCATTCGATACGGTTTTGATATGTCACCGGGGTTTGAGATTATGCGCGCAGAAACAAAGAATTGGAACACCTGTCGAGCGGGCTTTCTAGTTATTCCCTATGCTTCTCTCTGGTTACCGTGCGTTGTTTCATTATTCAACAGCTTCATCCCCTGTTCCCGCATCTCTCAACCATCTGTAACGTGTCTCGCTTCCAAAGCACCCTGACATGGGTGGATTCGCAAGGGTAGAGCTACTCACCGGATCAAACTAACCATCTGGACTGTGTGCACGGCATGTGAGAGGCTGCCCAGTCGATAATCATCGAATTCAATTCAACTTCCGGTAATCTTGGAGTTTAGGGTCTCTGGGAAAGGGATCTATCTGGAGGTAGGCTTTCAAACGTAGGGTGCCATATAAAAGCACGTATTGTGTAAATAAGGAAGTATGTATAAGTAGTAAAACCTAAAGGTAACCAGAATGTTACCAAAGGATTGCATAATTTAGCGATGGGAAAAGTTCTAAAATTTTCCCCGTTTAATATATCCAATAAATAACCACCTTTAAATGGGCGAGGAACCTTTTCTCACGACAGTTGTGAAGTTATGAACCACCACTCAAGAAACTAATTTGAATGATGTCAAAAATAAAGAAATGTGGGAAGTGTAGAGGCGACTGATTATGATAAGCATTTTGACTGAATGGAATTTATATAAGACGAAAGACAGATTTAATTAGGAGGCTCTTCTACTGAGCTTGATTATCAAGCAACCTAGGAACCTTAGAATCCTCTGTTCCTGAACCAATAAAACTTAAACTAAGACCTCAGTGGATAGCTTTCATTTTGAGAAAAGGGTTGTGTTCCATAGTATACGAGTAGGTTCTCCTAATCCATCTGTCTAAAACAATTTGTATTCACGCACTGTATCTCAGGATGAGGGATTGAGCTTCCCTATCCCTTCTAGCTAGTAATTAGCCCTCAGCTTTCCATAGCAGCCTGGCATCGATGGTCAAGGGCCATCAATCACGATCCATACCCAGGAATTAGTTCTATTAGCACCCACCTGTCACACATCCGCACCGCCTTCCTGCCCATTAGCCGCCCCATAATCCCATAGGTTACGTGCCCTGCACCGCAATAACACACAATACGCCAATGTTCCAGCACAGTGCGTCCCTTGGACACGAGACGTGTGTGCTCACGAGCGTACGGCCTTCCATTTATCCCCTTTTATGCATTACACGTTGTCGCCCCGGCGTTATTAGGAGAGCCTTTGCGCCCCTTCATCCATAACGGCTCTCCCTTAATGACAACGTCGGACCGTCCCCTTGCTTTAATTGGCAGCCCGCAAATAATAAATGCCGACCCGTAACGAGGTCCTTTTCCTTCTGCTGCACGCACACAAAAGGACGTAACAATGTAGCGTCGCTGTTGGTTGTTGCGACGACGACGATGCGATTGTTGGTTGAATGAGGACGAGCAGTTGTTCCGCTGATGTCAGCAAGAAACGAGCGTTTTTATATTAACACCGCGCGCGCGAGAGAGAGAGAGAGTTTGGGGGCTTTCCGGGAAAGTATTAGGAGCATGGGAGGTTTTTTTACCCAATAAAAACGGTTTTTGGGAGTTTATTTTTTTATTTGAGGGCTGGGAAGCCTCATGGTATTATAGACTCGCCAGGAATTATGTTTTAAGGTGGAAGGTATGTTCTGACGTTGATTTGAATTTTCTGTATGAAGTCAGTCATTCAAGAGGGTTTGAGAGAGAACGTGGTTATGCATTTGCAAGAATGCAAGTGGTTATGTCTTAGTAGAGAATATATGTGTTCATTGGTTTGAAAAAATACAGCCTTATAGAGTTTTATGAACATGAGGAAATTATTATTTTTTTAGGGAAAACCCCTGTATCAGCTTTAGGGCTTTTTCAAAAAAGGAACAAAAGGAAAAGCTGTTTCAAAGATAATTTTATATGACTCCTGAAAGGTCCTCTTCTATTGAAAATTTATTGATTTTGGGAGAATATTGACTATAAACTTTAAATTATTATTGTGGTATGACTATAGTACAATTAAAATTTATACTACTTTTATTAAGTTATAAAGTATACTTATCTAAATGGTAAGGTAACGATGTACTCAATAATGTGGAGTTCACTGACTTAGTTTTTCTTGTATTTCATTGTTTAGTATTAGGTAATTGGACAACCCCAAAACCTGATCATAAAATTATTTTAATCAATCATCTAATGTAACCTAATATCTTTCTAAAAATATTTTTTACTAGTTTTAAGACCTTAGTATCGTAATGCATAGCCCATCCTCTTTCTACGCACATTTTCCCCCCGAACGTGATAAGATAGCTGTAATGAGAGTCCAAACGAATCAAACATCTCTCCGAGAAATGGAAATCCCCTCCTCCCTCCATCTCTCCAAAAAATATTCCTCGCAAAGATCTCCATGCCTTGTCACGTATGAGAGAGCCCCTCCGTCTCGGCAGGGATCACGTGTCAGGAGAAGCCCGAGCCTCGCTCTGGGATATATCCCGGAGAAAATAAATTCCGGGATATATCCTCCGCATCGCCATTTGCCTCTGGTCCGCACGTATGCGCCGGAATGGACAGTGGAAATGTCGGGTATTTCCTACCGACCCGCCTAGCTCATTGGTCATGCAGGCATTCGAATATATCGCATTTTTTTTACCCGGGATGTCGGGGGTTGCTGAGCGATTTTTATCGCTCTCTTCGACCGGAATGGAATGGGGAGAGGGCGGTTGGAAGGAATGGGTAACCGAAATTATTACTGGAATTTTTACGTTTTTTGATATTCTGCATGGGAGGAAGGTAGAGGAAGGTATGGTAGGAGCTGTTCGAGTTTTCGTTTGATATTACATTGAAAATTGACCAACGTAGGATTTGCTTGAAAAATATCAAGTTATAGTTTGACTATTTGAGAAAGCAGTTCATTTATTGATACGGGGTTTTTAAACTGAGTAACAGATTAGTTAAAATTTTTAGGATTTTCTTTCTCGAACACCAGTTGTTAATTTAGAATAATAGCGACTTCTTATTAAAAAAAATCGAAAGGAGGGGATATGTAAGTTTTTCATTGTTGTTTTTATATTTTTTCTATTACAAATTTTTAATTCTAAGGGAAGAAGGGATTTCATAATAGAAGCCGTTATCTCCGCATAATAAAAATGTTCAAACACAAAGTATTTAAATTATTTTTTAAGAACTCATCCAACCAAAAAGATGACCAACATTTGTTGAAAACTGCCCTGACCATGAGAAAATTCGATTTGTCAAGAGAGCTATTTATCATCGGTTATTTTAGTAAGACAGTCTATTCGCGTGTCATGAATTTTGAATGGGTGTATTGGTAAATCTCCAAATCAACAAAGGAGAAAAAACACCCATTAGTAAGTCAAATGAAAGGTTTCCCAGTTCCCAAGACTGAACGAGGCATTGTTAGAAAATTCCAAACGCTTTTCGTGTTAATGAAGGACTTCATAGAAAGGCCGCCGTTTTCACAGTTGTGATGGGGTTTCAAAGAAGCCTTCATTCATCAGTGAAAAGATAAAGATCTTCGGATGTTTGATTACTTGAAGCACTCGCCGCGCGTGAAAGCTGCGGAGGATGTTGAACCTGAAGTGATTCTTCACTCGTGCAAAAATTAATCGTGGAATACGCTCGATTATATTTGTTCTTTTCAGATTAATACTCATAACTCTCCTACGTGGTGATGGTTTCGATTAATAAAAGCTTATTTTAAAAAAAAAAAGTAAATTCAATTCAGCGGAAAAGTTGCTGTTTCAATAATAATTTCTAAGACTAAGGTACGACGTGCCATCAAGGGTTATCCATCTCTGAAAGATTCAGGGAGATATCTATCAGGTAAGTACTAATTTTTTTGTCATTTTTAAGTTTCAGCCACTATTTTTTTTACCCATAGCATAGACCAATAAATAAATATTTTGAAATAAAAAAGTATGATATTCATAGTATTTCTACTCTTCTAAATTATAAATTGCCTAGAGATTCCCAAACTTTTCGACAGGAGTAATAAAGAATGCTCTGTGGACAGGACAGATTTAAACATTTGCTCAAAAATTTTAAAAGTATTCTGTGGTATAATTTAGCTCTTATTATTTAACTATATAAATAACATTTATTTTCATATTCATATTACTACAAAAATCATACGCAAAAAAAGGAGCAAATAATGTATAGTAAGCAGAACAAATTACATGGTGTAATTGGATATTACACCATGGAATGGAATATATAATAAAAGGAGATATTTATTGTACAAAGTACATGTCCTCTCTTCCAGAATTGAACCCAAATCCTCTCGCTTTCAAAAATTTATTAAATTTTCTCCAGGTTTTCTAAGAGTATTTCCTAATTTTTTTTTATATCTTGTCTTCAAATTAAATGAGGAAGAGTAAGAATATAGGGTTTCTCAAGTGTTTGTATTCTCCGCGTGCTTCCGCTCCTGTTGACTTGTGTATTGTGAGAAAGGCAACTTTAAAGGAAGTGTCGTTTTCGACGATTTTTCGAAAATGAAAAGAATCTAAATGAAAATGATACAATTTGTATCCGAAGGGGTAATTTAACTTGAGATGAGAAGCATGAAAAAAAAACCAAGAAATTTGATATGAACGAGATAATTACGATATTTGAGGGCGCGGAACATGGAAAAAAATTTCAGCACAATATCCATTCAAAATACATACTCTTATTATGGATAAGTAATACATGAAATATTTCAATACACTTTTCAGTTTTGAGGGTTATTTCAAAATTTCTGCTTTAAAAAAATAACGATATTCTTATGTTAAAAAAATTAGGTGTTTTTTTTTTTAATTTAATTAAATCCTACCCCAGATTCCTTAGAAAATTCTCCTGAAAATGAATTCTCATGTTGTGAATGTTGAGTAGTGAAGGCCTTATTGTGAGATCCCGTGAAAATCCTTTGGAACCCAAAGTGTTTGTTGAATCTCGTGTTACTTTCCTCACTTTATAAAGCCTGTTTAATAATTCATCTCGAAATCGGCCGCTATTTTCTGCCTCGAAGAAGCAAAGATGGCTGGATCATAACCATAACGGGAGGCGGGGAATGCCGACGGGCTCGAGATTTGAATATTCGGAACAGACCTTTGCGCCTCGGGATTCGAGATTTTCCCATGGATTTCTTAGCTTTCAGAGTCACTTTTTCCAATAAATATTTGACATTATTTTTGGGGAAAGGTTCTTGTTATATTGAGAAATGCCGTAAAACTAAAAGATGGAGATAGTTAATCCTCATATAAATTCAAACTTCTCTTGCGATGCTGAGAATATTTTTCATTGCTGGGTATTTTATGAATTAAAAAATCATACACGTGAGGAAAAAAAATTATGTTAAAGCTGAAACATAGGTTTAAGTTAGCCTAAAGAAGGCCGCTCTAGAAAATTCATTTTGTGCTGAAGAAATTGTTCAACGAAACTTAAGGTTTTTTTTTATTTGGACTTGATCTACTTTTACAATTAACTGCGAATATTATTGCAATTACTAACTTTTCCAATACATCAAAATAGTAATTTGAGATATCCAACTAAACTAGAACCCAGGAAAAAAAAATTCTAGAAAGATTATTTACTAGAAAAGCTGGGCTAAATTCGGAATTTAGTGATGTATATAATGAATGTTTCGTTAATTGTTAACATTATTCGATATAAAATGCCATAATGATCAGGCAGTAGGGTTTTAAAAACAATAATAAATCTAAATTATGCTAGTTTTAACAAGGGTAAAAAATATGCTCTTGCATAGATTGTAAGGGAAAATAATTTGGAAAACAAAGAATCAGCGAGTAGAAAAACGTTTTTCTGCCGCAAAACTGTTTTTCTGTTGTTTCCACACAATTATTGGAAATGTCATTAACCTAAAAACTTCGTTACAAAAAAGTAGAAAAAAAACAAAATCGCATCCGTCTACTTCAAAATTACGCGTTTATTTTTTTTAATTTCAATCATTTGTTTAATAATTGTTTTACACTTTTTTAAAAATTATTAATCTTGTTTTTATTGATTTCATTTGCTTCGTCTAACGAACGTTTAAAAGGATTAATTTCGTGGAGAATGGTGGAAAAAAAATCTTTTGTGAGACCCTAAATTATTCTTTTTCGGTATTTTTTTTAATTCATTACCTAATCACCTAAATTGGATTCTCGATTTGGAGGTGTCCTTTGTTCAAAATTAATTTTTCTTGCTCTAAAATAAAAAAAAAATAGTTTTTATTGAGTCGAATAACATTATATTTTTTATCTGACATCGAATGAGTTTCAACTATTAATTTCATAATTTGTTGTAACGTAAAAAACGTTTTACATTATGAGGTATCTGTACTTAATATCTTTAGAATAATGTGCTCTGTGTAGGAATAGTAGGATTTTTAATTGTAAAAGTAATTAATTATCAGAATTTTTTACTGAAAATTCTGGTAATGTGGGGAAATATTGATCAAATGAAACTACTTTAAGGGTTCATGCAAAATTGATTATGTTGGAATAAAGTGCATCACACTGGTTAGAGCAAGAACCTTGATTCCATATACCCAATACTGGAAAAATAAATAACTTCAATATTTTTGTTTGTCAAATTACAGTTTTTAAATTTAGCTTACCGATAAAAAAGTTACATGTTAGTTATTTTAACCTTTTGAAACTTTTTTTTTTAGGATGTGAGACAAATTGATACCGAATGACATTGAAATGTGACATCTCATCTTTTTTATAATATCCCTTTGCTTTAAAGTTAAAGCTTTTATTATATTTCATCGTGTATTATCGTTTTTATTCTGAATTCTATTGCATCCCAATCCTTATTCCCATCTCGATTCCCAGTAAACTTCCGTGCGCTTTAAAACATCACTAAGTTTAAGAGAATCGTTGTGGTTGGCAGCTACCGCTAAGCGATTTTTAATCGATAGTTTCATTTTTCACGAATTTAAAAATGTTCCCTTAACGACCAAGGAGAAAAAAATGTTGAGATATGTGGCCGAGACATTCGCTTAGGTTTTAATCTGCAAGAAAGTAATTAGTTTCATCAGTAGGCGATCAGGTTTGTTGTTTCTAGGCGGAAAAATAAAAGAACTGACATTTTTGAGGAATGTAATGTTACTTACGTGTTTAAAAAGTAAAAGGAGGTAAAATCTTTCAAAGTTCCTGCTCTTTTTCAGAGTTCCCACAGGGCCTAAAAAAGTCCTATGAAGATTCTAATTTAACTTTAGTTTTTAAAGGCCCTTTTTTGTAATATCTTTTGACTATTTGACTCAGTCCCTATTTTAAAATTTAACTTTAAGTTTTGGTTGGTATTATAACATGCATTACATCGACCTCTAAAGGTTTGAATTTAGTACACGTTTTACTTAATGTTGAGTATCAATTTAACTTATTTGACAGAATATTACTCATAATAAATTTTGAACTGTCCTCTAAAATTAATTAGATGACGAAATAAAATTGCTTCTGAAAATTCATTTAAAAGGCCCTATTTTTTTTTTTTTGGTTCTTCTGAAAGTGTGAATGTTTGTATGGCAACCTTTGCAAAAATATCCATCATGCAATGGACTTGGGCAGTTTGAAAGCCCATTCTCTGGTCGGATAATAGTTATACTTTATTTATTAACACGAGAATAATGATATTCTCGGTTTTAGAAGATGCTAGATAACACTTCTTCTCTGCATGTAGTCCAAAGCTAAAGGTGTTTTTTTATCATGCTAATATTCGATACAAACGTAGCTCTACGAGGCAGTCCAACAACGCGTTCTCCCACATTCCATACCCAACTGTGTCGCTGAATAGCAATTACACAGCGTGGCTCTCGACTAATAAATACCTCCCTAACGAGTTCCTCACCCATTTGCCATTGTTCGGGCCCAGCACACGACCGTCCGCCCACGTGAGTTATGTCGCCCTTAACGGGCGGCTTTATGGGGCTCTCTCTTCCCAAACGCCCAGGTCCCTGGGATCCATTACCGCGTCCGGCACTCGTATTTCTTCGCAGGTAGCGGTTTTTATGACAGGTCCGGACGCTGCTGATTGGACGGCGGGTCGATAAAAATATGGTTTTGTATTCCAGGCACCCTTTTTTTTACGATATACCCGGGCGAAAATATTTGGTTTTTGCGAAGAAAAAAAAATTTCGTGTCGTGCGCCGTATACGTGATCGGGATCTCTCTCTCTCGCGGGAGCAGTTATTCCGATGCGGAGGTGTCCGTAAGTAAGGGGGCTTGGATCGAGGAACTGCCATCTGACTTCCCTTTCCGTGCCGTGATGGAAATTCGGAATCGAAATTTTCAAAGAGAGAGAGAGAGAGGGGGGAGTATGGGGCATTGTGGCGGGGCGGCGGGTTATTATCTTTTGCATGCGCGCCCCCGCTGTGGGCTTTATGGGCGGTGACCCGGTTTTGTTATGGTTGGGGTGGGGATGTTTATGGGGCGGTCGGATGGGGCTGAGTTTCCGGGTCGTGCCGTTTTGCGGAGAGGTAATGGGTGAATCGGTCGCGTGCCATCAAAATCGATCTGTTAGAAAGCTTCGGATTTTGGGAGAGGCACCGTATTTATTTTCGCCCTTTATTGCTTGCTTCAATCGTTTTACCAGCTTGATTACGTAGCGATAAATGTCGAGCTCTATCGAAATGAGTCTTCCATTCCTGTAGCAATTCAATTTCATAATGTTTGCACTGCTTTGCGTCATTTCCTTTTACAACTCACAAGACTCCTGACGTTTTACCAAAGATAAGTTTAGTTATCTGTTGACAATACGTGAGTTATTTCTTATTGGCATCGGGAACTGGAATTTTTGAGAAAGCAATGAGCGTATGCCCAAAATATTAGGAGCAAAGATATTTTTAGTATCATAGCTATTTTTATTTGTAAATTTCTGATAAGTATGAAGCTATACAAGTATAAGTTGAAAAACTGCTTACATTACGGAACGTATTGTTTTGGAATGAATGCTTTCCTCTGGACGCTCTGACTAACTCCAAAAACATGCCCTGCACACGTACACCGTGATTTATCCCCAAACAAATACCCAAATCCCACCGCAGTCGCCGAGACAACACATCCTTCAAACGGCCTAATTAAACCCGAAATCAGTCGCTAATTTCCTCTTTCCTGTGCAACGCAAAAATGCCCCCCCCCCCCCTCTCGTCACGCGTGCAGATTGAGTCAATTCCTCCGACGACAGGGCGCGGGAGTTAAAAGGGGCGCGCGCCAGGGGACGATGAGCGAAGCCCCTGGATCGATAGCCCCCTTCCCCGCGTATCAGGAATTCCATTCTCGCCAGGCCATTAAAGGAGCCCATTTCGCGGTTCGTCTTTCCCGGGACGTGCGGGTCCCGGAGCGTTATTAAATTTTTTTTCCCGGAGAGAGAGAAAAAGGGACCTGAGAAATGGGGCCCGCGCGAAGCTGCTGCTTTATGTCCGGCCGGCAGGGGCCCGGACTATAAATCTCGCTTTATCCCCGCCGCCGTATCGAGAGATGAATCGGGGCGCTTAGTTTGCCTTCGCCCCGGTCATAATGCTTTTCGGCGGAAGAGTTATTCGGGCGGGTTTTATCTCTTGTTTTCTGGCCGCGTGTAGGGATATTGGATTTCGGCCCTCTCTCGGAGTAAATTGGGTTATTTGGGATCCCCCCTTTCCTTCCTTCTCCAACAAGTGCAGTCTGGGAGATATCTCGAATGTTTGACGTGGAATCGAAAAGTGTGTTGATATTGGAGGCCCCTGGAGGACTTATGGACGTGTCCAACACGAAAGTCAGTTCAAAGAGAATTCAGGCAGGTTTTTTAAGCCTAAAATCAATGTTCAGTTTTTCTGTCAATGGTCTTTACTTCAGTTAAAGTTTCATTTGGGGTCAAATAAATTATAAGAATATTGAAGACGTATGAAGCATTTATCTTTTTATAAGAATTACAGGCTATCAAAGCAAAGTTTAAAAAAACACTGATTTAATGAACTCTTTAAAAGTAGAGATACTATTTTGGTTAATGATTTATAGATAACTATATAGTGCTGTTATTCTAGCGGTTCAAATACTTTCTCTGAAAAAACAAAGACGATGAAATCTCATTGTTCCCAGCAGAGAAACGAACTGAACCGAAAATGTAGCATAGCTCAGCTTTTGCTAAAGGTCACTGCTACACCTACCATTCCCGATCTCAGATAGATAACTACTCGCCCTAAATCAACAATGTATCTGAGAGTTTTCCATGTGAGTGGCACCGAGCTGTCAAGGGAATGACGTCGACGGAAAAGAATGGGAGTGCCAAACGTGGACAAGAATCACTTAGAGGCAGGTAACATTTCATCCCAACCAGAGAAGCAGGAATTCAAATCACCTCTCGTATGAATCTGTGGGGATATTTATATTGGAAAGAACGATCTCATTACGCAGGCAGTTCCGGAGCCACTGCCGTGTGTGATTGGCAAGGGGCGGGGGGTGTATCTATCGTCTTTCCCGCATTCATTCCGGACGGTGTTTGCCCAGGCCGTTGCCAAAACAGCGATTCCCTAATGGCCCATAAACGACGTTCGCCGTATTTGTTTTGTATTCGCGAGTGCACAAGAGAAGAAAAAAAATCATCCGGAATGAGCAAACGGGAGGGGAGGGGCTCCGATCCCGAGATCGTTTGCGAGGGCGCGGGAGAGGATCCCGCGGAATTGGAAGTGGATTTTTGGTTGCTGGCAAAAGAGCTCTCTTCCTTTCGTTTTGTTTGCTCGGGCGCAGTCTGCGGTCGCTTTTCGCTGAGCGATTGGATGTAACGGGAAAAGGTTTTAAGGCAAACAGAGAGGCAAATCTCTTTGGAAATGTTTGTTTTGTCGCGGTGTGGTCAATTCTTTTGCGGGGAATTTCCAGGTATCGGCAGTCGTGCAGGTCGCTTTAAATCGGATAAAAAATGTGTGCGGCATGTCTTTGAATGCAATCGAGATCGTCTATTGGCTTGATTTTTATTTTAGATATCGAGAAATTATATCAAAATCATAAGAAAATTGTAAATTCGGGTAAATACTAACTCTCTTATGGTTATTCTATGTGAGAAAATGTTATGTTCATAGCATAGAATCGTATTAATTATATGTTTGAATTAATTTTCATGAAAAAAATTCCTATGAATCAATCTGTACCATGTCATAAAGATTTTGTTGAGTAGATATTAAAACATCTCATTACATTTGCAAACCGCTGATAACGGCACCCTATATTTCTAACATCACTTTAAGGCTGTAAAATTAAAAGCGTAAGATTCAAATTAGTGTACATTATATCAAGAAGCTTCATTCCTCACGAAATATTTATCATTCACAGTGCTTTATTTTCACATGCTCGGGGGTTTAAAAGCCTTTAACGGTGATGAAAACTTTTCAAGATCACGCTACGTTAACTGCCATTCGACCGTGTGGCTTCTTTGAACCGTGGTCATCAGTCCTTAGCGAGAAATATTTTTTTAAGGGAAGAAGGGTTTCATATAATCAGGGATCAAGTTTAGTTGAGCGTACGTTTCGATGAACTTGGAAGTCGGAAAAAATATAATTAGAGATGAAAGGGCGCTCGCGTAAGGTTTTCTTTTCCGCCGACCTCCTAAGTATTAAGCGGCGGCAGGGAGAAAAAAACCTACCCGGCCGGCCGTTGTCAGTCTTTTTAGCTCGGAAATCAAAATGCTACTTTTTAATCCCCCTGGATGTCGCTGCAGGCTTTTCTCGAGAGAAAGAAATCGCACTCTTCTTGGAAACGTCCGATACGAAAAAAAAAACTCCAGGAACTGTCGGGAGTTTTTGAAAGAAAGAGAAAAGTCATTTTAAGTTATATATATTTTTGCCGCCTTATACGGAGGGAGCGGAGAGAGAAATGGGAAAAAGCAAACAAAATCTATCCCCGAGAAGGAATGGCTCTCTGCCGATGTACCGTAAGATACGAGGCATGACAGTCCTCCAGAAACGACGGCTCTGACCGGCCGAACATGAGTAATACCGTGTGACATGCCTGATTGAACTTGGTGCGCAGAGTGGCATTTGCCTCAGGGAGAGAGAGGGGCGCCGTTTTCTTTTCTGGACATGGACGCAAGAGAAATGGCAACTTTTGTTTTTGCCCTCCTCCTCCCTCTCTCTTTTTCCTTGTCTCCCTCTGCTGCCAAGGATTGGGAAGGTCCCCCCTATAGGGGACACTGTCAGCGAAGTATCTCCAGGCCACTTGTTACTTCCCGTCTCCTGATATTCCATCCAGCCATGAGATGAAAGGAAGGGACGGCTTTTGTTTTGTTCGTTCGCTCTCTTCCCTTTTCCTGAATTTTCTCCTGCCCTTTATTGGTTCTCTCCTGGAGGAGTAGGAAGGGGTCCTCTGTCCCCCCGGGACGGCCCATTCGCCTTTTAAACTCGTCGGCTGAATCCCTTCGAAAATGTCGCGAGATATTCTTTGGAGCGAAATACACTTTCGGGGAAAGGGCTTATGTCTTGAATTTGCAGGATGTGTGTATGCCAGGAATGCTGTTAAAAAAATATTCATTTTTATCCAATTGACCCCTGCAACACATCTAAATCTCTTTAATGAATTTACGTACGTTTCATCTAATTCGAATTTGCTTCTAATTGATAGATATGCAAAGCAGATGCCAAAGATATCGAATTCCTTCAGGTAACTAACAGTGTGGCGTAACCCTCCGTCTCGAAGCTTTTAACAGCTAAAAATCCTAATGCGTTCCTCGGAAGGTAAACCTGTCTGCTGCTTTTTTAAGGAATTTCAGACAGAAGGGAGTGATAATACATTACTCCGTTATCTAAATTCCGCGCAGGTACGAAATCAATTCCCCCCTTCTCTTCTTGATGATGCCAAAGAACTAGTTGCGATTAGAGCCCGGATGAAAAATCAACTGCTACCTAATCCACGCTAATTCCAATTACTACTACCCCAGCCGGACTCTCTAGTTTCATTACGGCGCAGGCATGATATATCGGACATTTATGCTGATGGCCGCAGAACGCACCTGCCAGCCTTCTTTCCTCGTTGACAAAGATGCAAATTAAACGTGACTAATGGCCGAGGCTCGCCCCGAGGCAGAAACAATACCAGAATGTGCCCCCCCCCCCTCTTGCGGAAGTGCCCCATTTCAAGAGGGCGTTAATAAATGATGGGGAAAGAGAGAGAGGCCATGCAGGAAAGATAAGATGCCTCCAGATGAAGACAAATGCAGTGGAGGTGCTCGCACAGGGAAATCTCTTTAACAGTTCCATCCGGCGTAATGCGTCTGCGGCCCGCAGTTAGTTGGCCGTGTCCGGCTTCCCGGATTCTATTATCCCCGCGGGACCCCCGATATGCAACCTTAATTCATTCCCTGTGACCAGAGTGGACGGCCCTTTAGATTAATGGTGGCCGGATCTTGTTTGCTTTAATGCACCCCAAGTGAGCCGGGGCACCGTAATGAGTTTTCGCCCCCTCCCTCACAGGTGTCTGCCGCTGTTCTGAAGGGGTGGTGGTGTGCTTCCATTTCGCAGTCGAGAGGAGAGGGAGTGAAGTGATAACGGGGTGGACGACCGACGTTTGGAATGCAGTACGGCCATTGTTTGGTGAACGGTGTTGGGCTTTTGGAGTAATTGAAAACCCAGGGCGGAAGGGAGACTTGCGAGCTGCTGAGGATAGTTAGGAACTGCGTTGGGATAAAAATGTTGTTTGAAAAGGAAGAGGTGTGATGATGGTTGAGATTTTTGAAGACTGGCTACATTTTTCAAGGAAATGGGTAAGCAGTAAGCTTTAAAGGGTTTTTTTTTAATTGCTACCACGTGCCAAAAAATTTTGGTCAGAAGAATTTGTTCCCGTTAAATTTTAAATTAATTTGTTGATAGTTAAATTAAACTGCTTTTTCAATTTCATAGCTTTTACTTGCAATTCCTTTATCTCTTCCTTCAGAAATAACTAGCAAATAAATTTAAATATCGAATTTTAACCTTGATAAGGAATATTTGGTAGTTAGTGAGATCATCGGTTTTTTATCAATCCGATTATTTTCCATTATGTTCATCAATTAAAGCTTTAGCATGTAATTTCGAAGAAAATGATTAAAAAAATTTTTAGATTTGTAAACATTTTTCTAGATTTTTTTTTAAAGTTAAAAGGAACAAATTGGTTGTATACACTTAAGCTTCTTACTACTGACAAAAAATAATTTATAGAATAATAAATTTTGTTATCGAACAATATTTTGTTCTTGAGTCCTTTTTTTTTAAAGTCACAAGTAACAAATTGGTTATATGCACTTAAGCGTATTAAAACTGACAAAAAAAATGATAAAGAATGAACCAATACAAGTGCGCTTATACACGCAGAATTCAATGAACAATCGATACCTACATCCTGGACTTTTTATTTTGTCAATAAAAAAAGTTGTCTTCTAACATCAGAAGGATCTTTTATCGCAAAAAAATCTCGCGAGAAAGCGACGAGGTATTTTTAAACCTTTTGTCATCTCTCTAGAGCGAGATTTCTTAAAGAGATAACAGCAGTAGTCATGTGTACTTAATTCTTTATCCTTTTTACCGGTTTGAAATTTATCGAAAGTGACAAGGTTCTTATTAATTTTGCTGTTACTACGGCCTGGATCCCTGGAGGCTTTAAACCGTTTTAAAGCGAAAATGAAGCTAAAAGGCATTTTTGAATCAGGGGATTTCGGAAGTAACTTATGCATTTCAATAATCTAATTATATCTTTTTTAATATCGACTCTATAGTTTTTTGATGACTGGTTTGAAATATGAAATGAGGGTTTTTTTTCACCTTTTACTTAAAAAGTCTTTTAAAGAAGAGAGTAATAAATTTGGAATGGGAATTAGCTTGCCATCCCTTGTGATTCAATTTCCCCCTCCTTATAAAATTGCTTTTCATCTTACAAACCTGAATTCGGAAACTAAGCCGGCGTTTTAAATAGATGCCTTTAAAAATCTGTTTAAGAGCGGTGTTAGCTTTTACAGCTAATAGGATTGAAAAAGGTTCTTTTAGTTTAAACGAAGTATTTTTTTTTCCCAAACAATTTAGAAGTCTCTAGTAAAAATAGTAAAAAAAGATATATTCAACAGATCAGGTAACTGAATTCCTATAAAAAAAATTTTTCGTCGCAAGGACATCACGTTGGCTACTGGAAAAAGAAATTGGCTAACTCTAAAATTGTGAATCTAACTTTAAACAGAAAATGTTTCCATGAGAGAAAATATTTCGATCCTCCACCAAGATGGCAAACAGCAAAAGTCTGTAATATAAAATATAGAGTAGGTAGTTAAACTAGGATTGCAGGTTCAGTTTGTTATGGCTCAAGAATCAAGTAAGATGATATTGCACCAATCTCTTGTCTTGACCACATATGGAGACAAGAAACATTTTTATACGTATCTTATACTATGATGTAGTAAAGGTAACCTTTTTGAGAATCGCTAATTATTTGACAGTTGAACAAATCTACTGGATGAATAAACTTATTGCAAGTACCGAAGCTTATTCCTAAATAATCACTTAAATTCTGAGTAATAGGTCTTGACACTTTTGTGGTTAAATAAGGACTGATACTTCAGATTGTTAAACTTCGATTGATTTAAATAATTTAACAAATCGCTTTAAAGCTATTCTTTTTCTACTTTAAAATCCCCCATTCATTTTTTTCCAAACATAAATTCATTTACGCCCAGGAACCTTACTGATGGTCTCAACGGGTTCCAGCGGCCCTCATCGATAAGCGACACCCGACCCGAAAATCAATTCAAATGAGTGACGATTAATCCCCTCGGCTTTAATACGGGCGACCGCCGCCGCTGACATCTCCCGCAAGCCCACTTTATTACGGCCTTGGGCCGGCCCATTTTTCATCGCCTTCGGCGGCACCTGCATTTTTCGGCTGCTCCCTCCCCCCGGCATTTTTATGAGGCGGTGTCACCAAATGCTAAATGAATCGGGGCTGATGACTGCGCCATGGAAAAGAGTTGCGCCCAGAGAAATGTCTGCAAAAGTGGGGGGAATGATGTGTTGAATTGTTACTTTTTTTGCTCATTATAAAAAGAAATATTTTAAGGGTTTAGTTTTAGATGAAGAAATTTATTATCTGCTGAATTTGTGTCTGTTTAAAGTGCGAAGAGCCAAATATGGGTCTCAAGATATCGTCTGAGAAAAGGGTTTTTTTATCATTTGTGATGACTCGTAAGTACCAAGTGTCATATTGTGCCATGAGCTTGGGCATGAATGACAGCTTTTGTTGTGTCTATGACGTTCCAACATTAGGGATTTTTGTCTGCCAAAGGATATCGCTGTGTTGTGGTATAGAGAAAGTGCTTTTGTCTGCTTGGTGAATGTTGATGTTACCCTTCAATCATTAACGGGGTAAAATAGCTGAAATTGTTGCGTGAGAACCTGCCTAAATGAACTTTTAAATGGTAAAGTAAACCTCTTGAATGAACAGCAATGATTACTTTTAGTAAATAATACTTTTAAAAGTTATCAGTTTTGAAGGCACTAGCCAAACTGGCCTTTTCTTAGTTTGCAGCTAATGAAGATGTTAAATGAGCGAATTATCGCAACAGTAAAACTTTTATAAAGAAAAGGTAGCAAAATTTCAACACTACCATCATACGTACCTCTAACTATCACAATTACTTTGAAACGATATAAAATCAAAACATAAATAGATACACAACACAGTTAAATCCGCCCCGGCGCAGTTTTAAAACCCCCCAAATCAACGGGTGAAATGGAAACCGAAATTGACGCGCGGTCTTTCGCGGACGCACCTCCGATTGGTCGGAAAACGCGCGGGACGCAACAACTTCCCCCAAGTCGCCCTACCAGTTTCCGACCCTCAGTTTGGGTTTCGGTATCGCCTGCCGCGCGCCTCTTCCTCCCTATTCCTCCCCATCCTCCATCCAAAGAACGGATGCGGGCGTCTCTGCCCTTCCAACGAAAAGGTGAGGATCGTCGGCTAACGATATTCAAATAGCAGGCTGTAACATTTCTTTTCAGGACATAAGAATGACTTTACATAGAGGTGGCATTTGGTCCCAGCTTTTAGACACACTCACAGTTACTGGGATGTTCAAAAATACACGAGCACATATATTTTCCAATCTTCGCTTAAAAGGTGCTAAATAAATCACAATGTGGAACTATATATGAATAATCCACGCCTAACTAACAACTGTCAACATTATCTACCATTACAGTATCAAATTGGGATATAATCACTCCGAAGCATAGAAATCCTATACATTACACTCTGAATATATAATCACCTGGCGACTAAGTCAAACGAGGGTCATAATAATGCGAGATTTCGACCATTACTGTTTGAACTGCACGAGTTGTTTTGAGGTTACACCTACTCTTTGAATGCATTTTCGGTTCCCGTCCGGATATTCCTGCATTGTTCTAAATCGCCGCCCTCCTCGCATATACGATTTCTCACGCACACAAACACAAAGCTTATGGGTGATAAAAAAAAAAGCCAACTCTCACTATATACTCTCGGCTCTTTCCAAAGCAGAACGACTTCCTTTAATGGACATTCGTTCCCTGGACACGCCGTTCCTGGAAATAGCAAGGAGAAGGGGGAAAAGAAAAAACAAAAGAGCGAGAGCGCATCGGGAGATCATAATGGCCGGAAGCACTTGTAATCCGTTAGGATCAGATACGGCTCGCAGGGGGCGCTGACAACCTTCCAGTCACGCGCTGGGTTTTGTTGACAGAATCACGCGAGAGCCCTTTGCTCTCTCTGCTTGCTGAAGTTGCACGGGGCGCTCTTATCGGAGTGTTGGAAATTAAAGCTTTTTTTTCTCTCTCTCTCTCTGTTGGAAGGCTGCTTCTCGTCACACAAAATGTGCATTTTATCAGTGCAGCTGTTGATGTGCCGTGGCTGAGAGCCAGGACGGCTTCAATAGTTATTTTTTTCTTCTCTCTCGGCCCTTGAGAGGGGATGTTTGTTGGGGAGTTGTTGAAGAGCTGGGCTGTCTGTCGAGATTTCGGGCAAGGATAAAAATATCTGAATTTGTTAACCGTTCGGTCGTGACGCAGTGGGGTTTCACTTGAAAAACAGTGTTTTTGCTTTTAGTTTAGGTGTAGACCGTTTAACAACAGAGTTTACTAGCTAATAAAGTATTTTTCCGTAACATTGATACCATAATGACCATTGATGACCATAATCAATAATTTAGGTATTCGTATTGCACAATAAAATTTTTACATTCCAGTTACTGATTTAATTTTTTTTTGTTGAATGAATTTCCAAGGATATGAGGAGTTGAATTATTTATATAAAAAACAGATAAGGTGCATTTAAGGGTTTTTTTTTTTCAAATTAAAGGAATAAATTGGTTGCCTACCTTTTCTGTAGTAGCTGATTGTAATCCAATGTGTCTTGAGTAATCCAGAATGTAAGACCATTCTTGATGCACTGTTTCTTAATGGGGTAATCCAATTTTGTTCAATTTTCGTCCGGATAATTTAAAATACTGTACGAACTTTTTAAATAATCACCGAAAACAATTAAAATAATTTCCACCTCTCATGATTTCATTTGATATTGATATTAAACACATCCTCAACAAATATTCACGCACTTCTTTACTAGTAGTTTGAGCATGGTCTGCATAAAACACCATTGCTGCTATCGTTTGCTTACATTACACATCCATTGAGCAATCCACACTCATCCAGCAATCCAAAACTTTTATCACTAGTTCGTCTCTCTCGGTGTCACATGTTTCCAGTTTCGAAAGTCTCCAAACTGCGCTTAACTTTTTCCAAAACAAGATATATTTCCGTACTCGAAACATGGAATATTCGCGTTTGTCCATTACCTACGACGGCAATCCCACGTAAACGCGACAAATAAATGCACGAGCGAAAGTATCCAGCGGACGAGAAACTGTGGCAAGCGCCGAGAGCGCGGAGCCAGCGGGAGCGTCGGGATCGAAGTCCAACTGGATTCTGTCAACAACTTGCTGCCAGCGTCCGAGCTTGCGCCGCCGGCCCACAGATGGCGCTGCGACGTCACTGAGCGGAATAATAACACAGTGTATCTCTCTTCTGGCTGACAGTGAAATGCGAAACTGTAGGGGGAGGCAGGCGGCACACAATAAGGGCCACCGCACAGTAAAACTGAAAAATCTTGTTGAAAATACCTCCCATGAAGCCACGCGGTCCCCTCTCAGCCTTCCCAATGCAAAGAGAGGGGATCGACCAGGGGTCGAGAGGTCAAGAGCGTCTCAGTTTACACGACTGTCCAGGAGGATAATTAACGTTCTCAACCCCCTCTCTTGTATTGCGAAGGCTGCGAGGAGTCGCGTGCCGGGCACCTGTTTTGGATCGAGTTTCACACTGAAAGATTTTTCAGTTTTACTGTGCGGTGGCCCTAAAAAAGAATAACATTTTTATACTTTTTCCTCCCCGCTCCGATGTTTGTTATGCGCGCGGTTATGCCCCGTGAAAAATGAAGGGTTATTTCGCGTTATTTTTTTTTTCTTCTCTGTTTTCACTCGGTGCATTTAAGTTGCTGATTTATAACTCGCATTTCGCGAATGCGTGAGCTGCATAAAATGTATCGGTGATCTATTTTTATGCGGGGTGTTGTTATTAGCGGAGAGGGATCTTTTTCGGAGGAGGAGGATGGAGAGACGCGTTAACAGGAAACTTCGTTGTCGGGTGGTGTGTAGAGATGAACCATTTAGGTATCGGGGTGCTGAAATGTGTTATTTTTTCCTTCTTTGGAGGGAGGGAGGGGTGAATTTGAGCTCTGTTATTATTGGGATCTCTTTCGGGCATCCCTCGGGAGTGGATGGAGAAGTGCCTGTTTTGAATTCCGGGAGGCGAGCTGAGTAACTTTATTACGAGTCGTGTACTTTTTAAAGTCATATCGTGTTTATGCCAGCATTTGAAGATTACCTCTCAACGCTCTCGTGTGTTTATAAAAAATAAACTTTTGGACTCTTCAATTCATCACATTTATTTAAATTTTTTTAGTACTTGGTTGTTTCTGTACAAACGACTTTCTCCTCGACTGCTTTTGCGGCTCGCTCGTAAATTCCGGAAATAAAATAATGAGAGTGACTTTGAACGTAGTAGAGATGATATTGTTATTTACTGTAGTTAAAATAAGTTCCTGTGTAAAGATATAAATGCCAGTGTTTTTTAATAATTTCTTTTATTTTTATCTCATTATAATAACATTATATAAGATATAAATGCCAGTGTTTTTTAATAATTTCTTTTATTTTTATCTCATTATAATAACATTATATAAGATATAAATGCCAGTGTTTTTTAATAATTTCTTTTATTTTTATCTCATTATTTTTAAAAACTTCACAAGATATAATTTTATTTTAGCTAATGAAAACTATACCAGTTTTCTAACATTTGGTCATAACTATAACCACAATTTCCTCGATTAAATTCAGGAATTTACTACCGATTCCAGTGATGGGATCCATTTTTATATAAGTTAACCAGCTGAACAAAAATATTCCCGTCTCTAGAAATTTCAATACGGATAGTTGTGCACTCTGGGTTTTCCTTAATCTACTTTAAATATGTGGACAAGATGGAATTATTTATTACTAATCATTGTAATAAATCTAAGCACATTTTTCAAACAATATTAAGCTACAAATTTTTCAACAGAGATAAATTTTCGTCACGATGGGAGGATCCGCCCCTCTCTCGACACAGACGAAGTGAAAACAACCGGGCCTCCCCAACACCTTATAGAAAAGTATCGATTGGCCCATCTTCCACGACACAGACCAAAATTAATGCGCTTTTTAAGGCGTCATCAAAAACAATTTGGGAGAGAGGAACAATTGCACTTCATCATCGCCGCAACACCATCCCTATCGGATCTCGTTGCGGCGCGCAGAGAAAGCCCTAATTGAGTGAGCCTCCTCGTCGCTCATTGCCGCGGTTATTATAAGCTGTCTCATTCCATTAACGGGGGACCCCCGAGTAATTACGACAGCCCCCTCAAGAATTTCTGAGGGGAAGATGCTGCCGGAGATTTATGACGCCTCGCGTCCGGGAAAAGGGTTATTTAATTAGGAGGCAGCTTGACTTTTGGGGTTCCCTCCGAGCCGGTTTAAATGCGTCCTTAATGCGTTTTGTTGCGGTCGTTTTGGCAGGTAGTGGCTTGTCTTTGTCGCCGTGAGGGAGTGGGAGCTCCTGTTTTAAATTTTATCCGGAGTTCTGGTTCTTGATGGGTATTTTTCTCTGTCTAGACCTGGGTGTCCTTTAATTTCTAAGCATGACCCCCCTGGAAGAATTTTACCTCAACCCCGACGAACTTCCTTCACAAGATTTTTGAAAATTAAAGGGATAAATTAAGTTTCATAATTTATTTTTGTTTCAAAACCTTAAGCATTGTATGAGAGATTCCAACCCTGATGGAATAGTTTTTATTTTCTATAGAGGTATTTATTTTTCAAGGAATTAAATTGAAGTTTGCTTTAATCTGTTTTAGAATGTATTAATCACTGAAGCTTATAGACCGGGAGCCAGCAACATATTTTGTCAGTCATTTCCTCTCAAGCGATATTTGGTGGAAAATTTCAGGAAGTTATATCATACAGCCTGGTGAGCGTCAGCTGGCTGTAGGGCGGTGGAATAGACGTCAGCTGGTCGTTTAACATTTGGAGCGTCTTTCTCAAAGATTCTTTGCGGCTTCAATTACGCGAGAGAAAAAGAACAAGAGGGGAAACTCCAGGGAAACTCGGTGAAACTGTTATGTTTTTGTTACATTTCGATTTGCTTTGTATTGAGGAGAGGTACGAAAGGGTGTGTGGTCGCATGAGCGGCGGATATCGTTTTAAATCAAGATTTTGTAAATAATGTAAATAAATATCTGTTAATTATTATCCAGCCTTGGGTTAGGAGAAGGAACCAACAAACATGAACAAAAATTTATACTTTCAGTGATTTCCTTTCAACGTTTCCTGACTTCATGAGTCAAGTTGCCAACAAAAAACAATTCCCTTCTAGAACATTATTAATTAAATATTGCCAACTTAAAATTGTCTGAAAAACAAATAATATCTAAAAAATTAATTAAAACAGTGTCCTTTCAAAAAGTTGGTTTGGTTTATAAAAAGAAATTAAAAGTTATCTTTAGGGAAATGGACTCTAACCGCCTATCTGGTTCGAGACTTCACGGAACCAACACGTGACCTACAACTGAGCTTGCGATTGGTTACCACAGATACTACACTAGTAGATCTACTAGTGTAGTATCTGTGGTAACCAATCGCAAGCTCAGTAGGTCACGTGTTGGTTCCGGGTGACGTCAGACGGTTAGAGTCCATTGGTTAGTAATTAATTTTTAGAAATAATAATTTATTGTTCTTTAAAGAAAGTTGGTCTATTTCCTAACAATGGACTCTAACCGTCTGACGTCACACGGAACCAACACGTGACCTACTGAGCTTGCCCACAGATACTACACTAGTAGATCTACTAGTGTAGTATCTGATCTGGATAATAATTAACAGATATTTATTTACATTATTTACAAAATCTTGATTTAAAACGATATCCGCCGCTCATGCGACCACACACCCATTCGTACCTCTCCTCAATACAAAGCAAATCGAAATGTAAACAAAAACATAACAGTTTCACTGGAGTTTCCCTCTTGTTCTTTTTCTCTTGCGTAATTGAAGCCGCAAAGAATCTTTGAGAAAGACGCTCCAAATGTTAAACGACCAGCTGACGTCTATTCCACCGCCCTACAGCCAGCTGACGCTCACCAGGCTTTATGATATAACTTCCTGAAATTTTCCACCAAATATCGCTTGAGAGGAAATGACTGACAAAATATGTTGCTGGCTCCCGGTCTATTAGTGAACTCCCAAATATTTGATGTTTTGCAATCGGGAATTCCTGGTCTAGACTTAATTTGATTCGTACAAATCTTCTATTACAATTTCATAAGCAAGTGTTGAAGTTCCAAATCTATCTATCTTTATAGTTTTCGTGTGCCCCATTCAGATGCACGATATGTATTGATTGACACATCTGTGGTAAAGATGATAAAGTGTAACGTGTCGTCATATGAATTGGGGTTTTATGAGGTCCATTTGGACCTGTTCTCATATCTTTCGGATGAAGAACCCATTTTTGCATTCCTTGAAGTATGTTACATTATACCTTTTCTATCTTGATATTCAACCGCACGTTGAAACTGGAAGCCATATCTTCAGTTTTATCTTTCCCCTATTAATGAAAACTAGTTGTTCTCTTTCTGTAGGTGTTGCATAAAGATAACATGTAGAAAGGTTTTTATGGAGATACCTGAGTAAATTGACAGAGCTTTTGTTTGACTTCAATAAATTAGAAGCTGTATCTCGGCTTTTTCCTGACACGTCAAGTTTGATTTGTTTGTAGCTGTTTACTTAATATAATTTTATGCTTTTGTTCTTTTATTACCATTGCAGCTTTCTCTTTGAATAGTATTTATGTCAGTCATTATTGAGGAAAATTATTTCTTAGAATATAGGTCAACAGGTACAAGTCTTTACGATTTTGTATTGCTTTAATTTAGGCAAAGCTTTTAAAAATGACTAGATATGTAATACTAAAAGAAACCTATCGTATTGTAAGGAAATATTCCAAGATTTGCAAGACAAAGAATGTTTTTAACCACCTGACATTTTGCGACCTTGTGATTGAACCAGATAATCGAGCTTGTGTTATTTCCCATAGAAAAAAAAATTCTCGAGAGATTTAAGCCCCGAGCCTGCGATAACATCTCCACCCTCCCCTCAAGTTATGCGCTCATCCATGAGCAGAATTTGTCCTCCCGCTCACTTCCGACGGACAAATGCGATTTACCTGACAGTTCCTCTCTACCAGTATCGGAGCCATCTTCGCTGATGAAACACAATACCATTGTATCCGGATCTTATCTCGTGATCTATGCTTGCGCCGACCTGTTGCATCTCTTGGTTCGGATGGGGCCGGGAAAAAAAAAAGGAATTATGACCCTCCCCCGTGATTAATCGCGTGTCCTTGCCGCATTGTGCTGCGACGCGGATGGGGACAGCATTCATAAGTACCCCTCCGATTACGATCTTAATTCTTGGGATTCTTTCCCCAGAAGAAGAAGAGGCGGGTGGGATGGTGGTTCTACCTGTGTCTCTATCTATTGGGGTTCATTAATATCCCTGGTCTTTTGTTCTGTTCGAGTGGTGTCTTTCTCTTTGGCTGATGGTCTTCTGTCTCTCGGTGGGGCAATCAATTTTCGAACGAGGAGGAAGTTGGGATTGAATAGATCTTCGGGGGATTTTGGCTTTTGATGGGGGGTGAGAGCTCTCTTGGGGGTGGAGTGAACAAGAGACGTTGAAGAAGTTATTGTTATGAATCATTAGGAAGATGGGTGGCTTATCTGTTAGCGTTAGTTGAAGTTTTTAAGTCAATGACAATACCTGCTTAAGTTTAAGTCAATGACTATACCAACCTGTTTAAGTTAAAGTCAATGACAATGCCTGCTTTTCCAGCATACTACTTAATTAGTATGCGCCGTAAGAACCTGTGTTTCTTATCCCTTTTAATATTGACAACCTATAAAAACGTAACCGTTCTTTGAATCTATCGTATCAAAGTGTTGTACACAATACTAAGGATGATTTATCATTATAGTTCAAAGTAGACATGTTTCGTTTGAAGTCGTAGATTAATGTTTTATAGCATTTGAAAGGTAGGTACTTTTAGATTAGAGTAGGTACTGGTAGAATTACTTTTTTTTTCCATTTGATATATTAGTAGACGATTATAAGTCCCGCTTCTTAATTTGTTATTCATGAACACTTCCTTGAAGAAACAAATTATTGCGTTACGAATATGTGTTTACTTATCAGTTACATTTTCCTACTCACTCATGGTGTTATACAAAACTGTGCTTACCTTCGTTAACTTGGAATGGCTTTTTAAGAAATCATCATAAACATTTGCACGGTGTATGAAACCTGATTTCCCACTTGTCTCGGTATAAATCAGAACAATGGTACGTGATACTCTACTGTAGGGAAATACTCGTGTAATTTTCCTTGATTGTCTTAAATTATGCAAATGTGTAAATACCGTTTCCGTGAAGTGTTTAGTAATTTGGGTTTAATATGTAGAGGTAATCTTCGATTAAAATAATTCCACGTGCCTTTGTGTGTAAAGGCTGTTTCGCATCAAGGAAATTTTATAAAAAGTAATGGATTCTTAATGATTTAAATTGGAAAGAATTAATAATTGTTTTCAAACAAACCTCACATCAGTGACCTCATGAGACTAATAGAATGCCAATTTCGATTGTGTTTTCTAATAATAGTTTTCAAAAGAATCTTACTCCTTTTAACAGTTGACTTGGTTATGAGTTATGGTGTGTCTGCAGATAACAATAGGTTTCAAACTGCCTCTTACGTATCCCCAAGTGTGTTTATTGCTTGAAGTGAATGCTGATAACATTTTGAATTAACATAGAGTTTATTATATTTTCATGTGATTATACTTGTGCGAAGTATTAAGTTTGTTTCTTTTATCTTTACAGAGCTTCATGGGCCCGGGTCCAAGGTACCCTGGACCCAGAGGACCAGGTGTGCGGATGCCTCAACAGGTGGAATTTAATGTAAGTAGAATTTAATTTTTAAAAATTGTTTTTTACCTACAGTATATATTTTACTAAAGACTTTAACTTTTTTTACTTATTTTTCCGAGTTGTACTTTATTGTTCGTTACGTCTCCATGTATTCCACTGAGATTATTAGCTACGCACTTATTTTCTCCCTTTGGATGTGGATGCTTCAGAAGTTAAAGATCCCTGGCCTATACTTATTTGCTGTTTTAATGGACATTGCCAAATCATTTAATTAATTTTATAAAAATATATCTTAGGTTTGTTGGTCTGCAACTTTTTTTCTTTTTTATTCTTTTTCTGGCAAAGCATAGAAGATATTATGAGTTTCGTTCAGTTTTCTTTCGTATCAGATTATGAAAAGGAAATGTCTCCTATCAACCATTGATTGCCTTTGCGTTGTTCAGTAAATTTCAATTTAGTACTGTTACTGTAGTGTGTACAAGTTTACTCAGTAGTAACTTGAAAGCTAGGTTTCTTATATTTCAAAATCCCGAGAATTGCCTTACCGGAAAAATATCCCATAAAAAGCCCCGTCAAGTCGTACTTTATCGAGGAAAAACATCTATATTTAACACCTATTTTTCTTGAAAACCCCATCTCAGCCACACAGCGATCGAAATTCTGCGCTTGTTATAAAAACCCCGAGCAAAAGAAGAATTTCTTTTCATCACTCTTCCAAACGGTTTTTCCTTCCCCGTTCTTCGAGATTTCTGCTGCCACCGCGAGGAATAAATAATAATGATGAAAAAAACTGTCGTTTGTCCTCGCTGTCGCTTTCCGCGAGTCCAGGCTATTAATGTTGTCCTCTATGACAGCGTCGTCCTCCGAAAGATATAAATTGGGTCGGACGGTGACAGATTGTGCGAAATTTTCGCGTGCGGGTCCCTATTGCTCGCTCGGCCAGAAAACGGCTTCCGCAGAGCCCTGTGTTTGAATTTTTTAAAAATCTGTCTTTTTTTTACCTTTATTTAAAGTCTGTTTTTTATTTATGCGGGCCATTATTTTGTTTGGGATGTCAAACTCGGGTGTGTGTAGCTGTAACACCATGGAGAATAAATTTTAAGGCATTAGCGTGTTTTGGCTTTCTAGAAGTAAAAGTATAGAAAATGTAGTTAACATGGTAACTTGAAACGTTGCAGTTTTTTAACCTTTAATGAAGCCCAACATAAATAGTTGTTGGTTGTAGTGTAGATGATGATAAAATCCCATGTGTCCTAAAATTAAAACTAAAAGTGCATAAAAGTAAAAAGCGTACCACTGTCAGAAAAGTTAAGGTGGTGGTTAATGGAGGATATCATTTATCCAATTTTTGAATTGTGTTATCAAAATATATTAATACTATTTTAATTCATCAGTTTTGAACAAGGTTTTGTTTTCTTTCTTATTTGAACTCGAGAAAATAGAAGTAAGAAGTACTTTGCATTTTGATTACTTCAGTTACCATAGGAACCTCGGATCCCAATAATTAACTTACAACACCGAACATCGATCACAATTTGTTTTCTTGTCACTTTTAAGACAGCTGTCGGGGAAGAAATGTAGTTTCTCCTTCCACAAGTTTCGCAGACCAGTTTAGATAGGATGTACTTACTGGTTTTACACACACGTTGTAAGAATATAAATTATTGAAAAGGTATAACCTCTTTGTAAACGTTAAATTATCCTTTCAAATGCCTTAGCCAGATGAAAAGTGATTGTTTTATTCAGTCTTGTGGTATTGTCTTCGGGTATAATATTTTATCCTGTGAAATTATATTAAGGAACAGGTCATCATGGTTAAATAAAACTATTTACTTTTTTAATGTAACTAAAATTGTTACCTTTCAGCGATTTAAATGGATCTCTAATTTTTTGTTATTGAATTAGGTTAAAGAAAAATGCTATGTAGTTAGTTCTAAATACTTGTGTACTTAATAATTTCTCTCTAAACTTTCCGGGGAATTTTCTTGGTTCAAATTTCTATTCCTTTTTATGGTAATTGTTCTGTAACATTATTCGATTTACCTCTATAAAAATTTAACCCTTCCACCACAAGTGAAAGTTTGTCATCTAGGTCCTAGCGATTTTCTTCTAGACGGGATGGTACAATGGAACTGACGGATAGTTAGGCTGTAATTTTTTTTAAATGGAAAAAAAAATATTTTAGTTTCCCTTGCAAATTTAACAACCTTCACCCCGAATTTTTTACGCCACCAAAATTGTTATAGAATTGGGTCAAAAAGGACGAAGTTATCTCTCCTGAATACTCCATCAACAGATAAAAGCTGTTGGATTATATGACTTGATAATCTGCCGGTGCCGTCTCCAGAAAATAAAAACGCCGCCCTCTGGTGTCGTTAAAAAGTTGTTAATACCGTCGTCGATGCGGCGACGATATGCCTCCTTTTTCGCGGACCATTATCGGGGGGGGCATCGTAAACGGAACGATGCATAAAACATAAATCCCGCATGACCCCGCCTCCGCACTCTGAGAGCTGAAAAAACTCGAAAACGAGCGGTTCGATATTTAATTTAGCTAATAAACGCCGTTATTCCCCCCCAACTACTCGGGCTTAAAAAGGGCGGTCGACCCGAGAATTTACGAGCGAATTAAAATTAAAATGAAATATCCCGTTCCGATTGGGGGAGGACGCTAAAAGCATATCGCCCGATATAAATGACGGCAATAACTGCTTTCGGAGAGTGTGTGTGTGGGGGGGGGTTATCGTCGGGACTTTTCGGTAATTTGACTCGGGGCGTGAGTGATGAAAAAGATTATGACGGGACGTTTTTGGGAGGAAGGGGTGTCGCGTGATCGATTTGGTGGGGTTTAATTGCTGTGGGCTGTTGTGGGGAGATGGTTTATTGGATGTGATAGCGGTGGGTCGATGAGGAGGTGCTGAAATACCTTTTTTTATGCTATCGCCGACCGTTAATTTTTCTGATATTTAAATTTCGTGAATCCTGCTGTTTAGTGTGCAGATTTCTCCCTTTTGCGATCCACTTTGATCATTGAATTAATGGTTCGATGTTTTCTCTGCCATTTGAATCGTGCAAAATGAGGTAGGGTATCGTAAATTTTAAATCGAAGATGTGGAGATATTTTTATCTGATCCGTTAGAAAAGAACAAGCCGAGCAGAAGAAAACCACAAAACTCTTAAAATATTTTAGAATTTTTTTTATGAAGAAGTTTTAGCACAAATCTTGGTCTTACCATGGTAAAGCAAAAGGCTTATTTATTTTTGATTTTACATAGAAATATAGAAAGTTGTTTGAATAGCAAAAATTACATCCTGTTTGTATTTTTTAAAAATCTTAGTAAGCATTTTATGCTTGGCAGTTCAATCGCTGGAGGTTTTTAAATTTCGCAAAAGTTAGAATTCTCTACCCCACTATTATTTCCAACATTCAGTTCACTGATCAGAAATTTCATTTTTAAAAAGTTTCTATTATAGACTACAGGCCCGTGTCGAAAAATGATGGGTCATTTGAACCACCACAAGACTTATATAGAATGATATAAGGGCATAAAATAATAAGATTCAGCACTATGCCGTCACTTGTAAGCTGTCCAACTGAGTGCCGGTGAGAATTCAAAAGCACAGGTAGAGTGAGTACATTTTGGTCATGTATTTTTGTACGGCATTCTTACCATCAATAGATCCAAGAAAAATAATGGGAAAACACGCAGTGCCGTACAAAGGTAGTGCGCCACCAAGTCGGAATTTTTGTTTGATTTTCCGCCGATTTTTAGGGTAAATTTGGTCATTTGATTGTGTACGGCATCGGTTCCATACAGTTTCAAAACCTCTTCTAATCCATAATTCCGCAACGCCGTACAAAAAATCCTGCGACAAGGGGGAAAAATCGAGGGTTGCAACCCTCTCCATTTCAGTGGTCTGGGGGGTGATTTGATAAAGTACGGCATCGGTTCCAAAACATTATCTAGCTCTCAAATGTACTATTAAAATTAATGCCGTCAAAAAATTATTGTTCATGTGTATGTATATATTAATAATTATCTCAATTTCATCATATACTTGATTTATAAAGCTGGAAGGTCATTTGATCCTGTACGGCAACTTTTTTTTCAACATGGTATAGTTAAATACAATTGTCATATAATATTGCCGTTCAAAAGAAACTGTTCTAAAAAAAATTACAGAGAAATACAAAAAATGAAATTTTTCGAATTATTTCAAAAGTTTCAATAATCATAGATAAATGAAATTTTGCAATTTTCTACATATTATCGTGGTTTTAAATAGTATTCAGGTAAATAATTCAGAAAAAAATGATGCCGTACATTTTAATGCAAACCATATTTTCAGGCTGATGAAAATGGCACTACCATTTCAGGGGTATTTTATGTTCATCTGATACAATACGGTATTCACATATTCTTAAAGAGAACAACTGATAATATGCATTAATCATTATGCCGTCTCTCTGAAGTGAAACAGTGTGTATATTATATTCAAGAATTGAAAACTGCCAATGTCAGTATCAACAGTTTTGTACACTCCTGGTCATATACTCCTACTGACCTTTGGACCAACAAAAATGTACGGCATGTGAGAAAATGTTATCTATGCATGAAATACTTTCAAAATAAATTAATTTTATGCTGTGTCAAATCACCCCCCAGACCACCGAAAGGGAGGGGATTGCAACCCTCGATTTCCCCCCCTTGTCGCATGATTTTTTGTACGGCGTTGCGGAATTATGGATTAGAAGAGGTTTTGAAACTGTATGGAACCGATGCCGTACACAATCAAATGACCAAATTTACCCTAAAAATCGGCGGAAAATCAAACAAAAATTCCGACTTGGTGGCGCACTACTTTTGTACGGCACTGCGTGTTTTCCCATTATTTTTCTTGGATCTATTGATGGTAAGAATGCCGTACAAAAATACATGACCAAAATGTACTCTCTCTACCTGTGCTTTTGAATTCTCACCGGCACTCAGTTGGACAGCTTACAAGTGACGGCATAGTACTGAATCTTATTATTTTATGCCCTTATATCATTCTATATAGGTCTTCTGGTGGTTCAAATGACCCATCATTTTTCGACACGGGCTTGTAGTCTATTAGTTATTGGACGTATAGCTGGTTTTAGCTTATAAGAAAAATTACTGTACTTAAAAAGTCCATTGTATCATTTCTGTTATCAAAAATATTCTGTTGAAATATATCAAAAACAAAAAAATATATAACTCCTATATAAAGTGTATTTGAAAAATTATACCTTTCATTTGGTCAACTGTAAAAAAAAAATTCCTCGACGTAACTGCAACGAAAAAAAATCCGAATCGCACGGTTGGTTCTGACACTGAGCGTAAAACCTTCTTTTCTGCCTTAACACTACCCCCGAGGAAAAAACAACGTTCCTCCCTTCGTTTCAATCTGCAGTGTGGTACTTTTTTCTTTCGGGGAGAAGCGTAAAATTCGCTTTCTTTTTCTTTTTTGTTTGACTTAGATCGTATTCAACCAGTTAAAAAATGAAACTAACTTAACCTTAAAAATGTATTTGAGCTTGAATCCCTGTAGAATTTCTGCTGTATTTTTCTACCTTTAAGCCTGAAGGTTAACTTGCTTGGTTGCTTGGATCTATTGTGGCTACCATTTTTACTTTTTTATATTATTCTACCTTTTTCTGAGTTGTACAACTACCTAGGGTTTAAAAAGGTGGAAAAATCAGTATATGGACTCTCTTGGGATACCGTTGGTGAAAAAAACATCTCAACTTTAGAAAAGATGGATGGGCTTGTTGGAAGGATTTCAGTTTTACAGATTTCCAATTTCTGTTTCGAGTTGGGTAGTTTTAAATTAATTTCTGCATTTTACTGTGAAGAATTTTATAAAAAATCAACTTTTATAGAAATAAAATTAAAATAATGTGATGGATTAAGTACTCTTAAGACAGAAAGTCAGTTATAGTTATAGCTACACTTTTTGAGGTATTGACATAGGTTTTACGTCTGAGGGACCACCAGATATCTTATTAGGTATTATATTTCAAAATCCTTACAGATTAAAGTTCTAAAACCGTACTCCTTTATGGATTTAAAAAAATATGAATAGTTATACTTCTGTAGAATAACTTTATCCTTAATGACACAGTTGGAGTTGGTACGGTGGTATCCAGTGTTCGGCAACTAGTGGTCAATAAATAGTTAACTACCAACTACTAACTAGTCTGTGAAAATCTAGTTGTAACTAGTAGTTAACTATTTTTTCCTGGGACTAAGTTGCAACTAGTAGTTAACTATTTCCCAAAGTAGTTAACTTCTAGTTAACTAAGTCTATTTAATTTCATAACCTACTTTTTGGCAAGATTCTAATACATCTTTCTTATCTATGTCACAAAAAACGTTTATACTTCGCGCAAAAATGGCTTTATTTCTGGAATACTCTACCTTTGATAAAAATTTTAAATATCTTATAAAATTTTAAATAATTTTTTTTCAAGTAGTTGAACATTTGAAAGTAGTTTTAACTAGTAGTTGATTAAAAAAGTAGTTAAACTAATAGTTGAACTACTTTAAACTAAAAGTAGTTAAACTATTAGTCAACTACTAGTTGATCGGTAGTTATCTACTAGTTGCAACTAGTTCTAGTTAACTAGTGCCGAACACTAGTGGCATCATGTGTAGAGACTGGCCATTAAACTTAACAACGCAACCCTCCCTATCTCACGTTACTTTATCCTTCCCCTTCTCTAGATTACTTTCAGCAATCAGCTGCCGTCCTTCTGTCCACCGACCCTCGAACAATAATTTATCCCTCATTTATCGACTGGGGTAATTGAAGTCTTTCGGAAAGACAAACCCCGTGTCCTTTTGAAGTCGCCTCTCAGATTAACTCCTGCGTCCCACAAAGACCCTAGAAAATTAATTGACCCGAGCGAGATCATGAAAATGCCGAAGCTTCCTCTAATTATTTGCTGCCGTGCACCTACCTGATGAAGCTGCGGGGTCGCTACTGCTGCTACTGGAATTACCATTTCGGCACAGAGAAGTATGTATTTTGCCGCTGGAACATTCTCCACAACTGTGGCCTTCTCTCTCTCTCTCTTTTAATGAGGAGCGGAAAAGTTTTGGTGCGGCTGGCTCTTCAGGTGGTCTGGCTTTAATCGATAGGGAGACTTTCTGCGTGTAGTGGCGCTCAGCTGCTGTGAAGGAAGGAACTCCTGAAAAGTTTTGAGGTTGCGTTTCGAAAAGGACCTTGCTTGTTTGTGGGTTGTAGGTCGTCTCCAAATTTGGTTGTGTTTGGCTTCCGACAGTAATTCTTGTTTCCTCCAAGTTTCTTTATATCTATAAAAAAGTTTATTTTCTTTCGACTTAATTTTCTGGGTGGTATTTTTAAGAATGTTATTTAAGTTTTCTAATTAAAAAACCTTTGTTTATTTAAGTTTTCTAATTAGAAAACCTTTGTTACAATTTGTTTGAGGGTGAGCCTTGTTTTCCCGCGACTAAAATGCTGTGTTTGTATATGAAGGTGGACCAAAAGTACAAGATTTTCTTTTAATACCATCTGTGTTTGAACTTTCTAAACCGGGAACAAAAGGGGGTTTTTTTTCCTAAAAACTTCATTTGCCTCCGTTTGACGGTATCTTTATTGTCGGTGACAGTTCACTATTTACGGATATCCCTATCCCGCTAATCATTGCCGACTAGTGACAAAACCTTTCTAGTGGAAAAAAAAGGAAAGACATAGTACAAATCACAAGTTTTATCAGAGCGGAAAGCCTTATCTATACAAAAAAAAAACGCCCATAGAGCAATGCATCTTTTGCGTGCGTAATTGGCTAGTTTGTCGTGTGCGTGATATCCGTTGTTATAGTTAGTTGTCTCTACTGATTTAATATGATGAAATACGCTATGATAAGTTTCCTTAGAGCACAGTATTTGTTTATAATAGATAGTATTATCTTCTTACAAATATTTCAAGGAGCTCTTGTCTTGAAAATCCTAACTATGTTTACTTTATGGATTTCATTAACAACGTACACTCGTTACACATTCTGCCTAATTGAGGTTGAAATGATCTCAACGGCTGGGCTGTTTCCACGAAACTGGAACGTTATCTCCTCTTCCCTTTAGTTTCCAGCTCATCAAGCATCCTCTGGAAAGCGTGATCAATAAATAACCACCAAGCCATTGATAAATGTCAGAGCACTTCGTGCGTGAGAGAAATTCTTTATTGCGGCGTTATTTGTTGAAGCGACCTGAAAGTCGAGGCATCTTTAACCTTCGTCTTCAAACAATTCGTAAACCTGGAACGTGGTCTTCTTTGCTAATCACTTAGGGGGGGGGATTGCAATATAAACCGTTTCTCTTAGTGATGGATTTTGTCGTATGAATTTCACTTTGGTCGTCCATTCGGTTCATTGATATGACTAGATATTTATGTTATTTATGAAACCGAGTCGTACTACCTTTGCTTTTTCTTTGCCCTAGATATTTCAATTGGTTTTCAAGGTATGTTGGTTGCTTTGACCTCTTTTCTTTTACAGGCCCCGGGTAATATCCCTGGACAGCCAATGATGCCGAGTGGTATGGATCCCTCCAGGCAAGGTAAGTGGCACACATCGTTTTTCAGTACAATTCATTGAGATCATCTATTTCTCTTGCCATCTTTGGGATATGCGTCTTGCCTTGCTGTCTGTTTCGGCCCAAGCAATAAAATATGAAGAGGGGATGGGATGATGGGATAACTATCCCAATTAAAATCCATATATTTTCTATGAGAAAAATTTTAGAACTGTTTTTTCATAAATGAAAGTTACTGATTCTTATTTTAAATCCATGAAAATTTTTGGTCACGTTTTCCAATCGAACAAAATCATCCAACGCAAGTTAAATCGGTAACTCCCCTTGGATTGAGTCGAGTAATCATCCAGACCCAAACTCCCAGCAGCATTTGATGAAGCCCTAACTACCGCCTCGAGGTTCATCTTCTCTTAAGGTTAATGGAACCGGGGCTTCTCTTCGAATTACTCCAGCAGACCCCATCTCACCAGAAAACAACACCTCTTCAGTGTTATCGCTCCCCACTGGCTCTCTGCTCTAAAGCGGAGATGGTGATTTACCGGTGCGGCCGCCCCATTCCGCATTCTAATCAGACGGAAAGAAGTAGTCGGCCATTTTAATTCTCACTCCCCGATATCAAATGGCCGCGGCTCTTATCTGGCGCTTCGGGACTTCCCCGATCCATTGACCAAAGGCAAGGGATTCGGCAGCCATCAGGAGATCCGGAATGCCTCCGGTAACGGGTTATTACCTTGGACTGGAGATGAAGCCATTATCTGAAATGTCTTCGGCTTGGTTTTTTTTCCACCGAGCTCCTGGTGGCTTTTTTTTTTCTCGTTTGATGACACATTACGCGTAGACGCGTGCCATTTATCCGCGGTATCAGATTGGTGGCAGGTTTGCTCGTTCTGGCCGGGTTTAATTAAATTTCAGTTGATGAATGCCGAGGGATGGACTTTTTTTCCCCCCTGCGTGTTCTCTCGGATGGTTTGGAGAGGGGTGGTTTCTATTGCTATCTTGGAATGAGCTAATCGACGGTGACGTTTTTATTCCTTCCCGTTTTCTGCAGTGAAATGGCCTGGGTTTTTGAAGGGTTGTTCGGTTAGTGCCATGTTTTTGATCTGGGAGATATACTAGAATGTCGATCAACTTGACGAGTTGTTCGGGAACCGTCGCATTTGTTAGAATTTCGCTGTACTTTTTTTTTCGTTGAACTTACTGAAATGACGTGTGATAGAAATCTTTTTATAGCTCTTTATTAGGCTTAAGATTTGGGAAAATGTAAAGTATTTTTACTTTCTTAAACTCTCATTTTACCTCCGACAGACTACATGTGATATATGGTTAAAATTTGTCACTTTAAAACTCGCATAAATTAATTCATCTGGTTTATTGTTTACTAAAGGTTTAATGAAGCAAGTGCTTAATTAGGCCATATTTCACACCCATTCGTTGTAATACATGAGTTAGCTGCATATCCCACAGATGGTAATGATTTTATTTGGAATAGTATTTTCTTTCTGAGCAGTAAAGTCTACTTTTTTCTAGTTCCTGTATTACCTTTTCGTTTCTAAACTCGCTGTTTTCAATTTCTGAAATTCTACTAAATTCCTCCGATTATTATTAATCATTGCAAATTCAAAAAGTTCTAATCATTACTCCCATAAATCGATCTTATCTCTTTGCCAAAGTATATATTGATTAATCAGTCTCTTAATTACATATATGTTCCTTTAAAATGACACCTGTTTCATCTTCTGAACCTAACAAACTAATACCTCATCGATCAATATTATTGATCATCATTAACACATTTTTCCTCAAATATGTAGCGATTTGTTGTTTGTGACCCATTAAAGACTTGTTCGGCTATTGCTTTTGCTCAGACTAACAGTTTGCATTCATTAATATTGTCATAAATGCCTATTTTACTGTTTGTTTTTATACTAATCCTGTTTGCATGCTCGCTTGGTTCTCTAACATTGCTTTTTTGCGTGTTCTGATTACAGGTGACAGCGGAGAATTCGTTTCATGGCAAGGTAAGAACTGTGTATAATTCTTTCATTTGTCATCTCTTCTTAGACTGTTCCTCTTTTTCTTTTTTCTCTTGAATGATAAAATGTCACGCGTTAACACCAATGAGGAGTCCTGACTTATAGATCCAGATTAGCGTCGTAGAGCTAGCTGCAATCGCACCATTTTCTGACTGCTATGAAAGATGCAAATAAACGCTTTATGCTAATTTTACTCTTAACACCCATTTACTAACATTTTCAAAAAGTTCAATCATAATTCACAATGTATTCTAGTCTAAGTCTATAGAATCTAAAGGGTTCCCAAACTCTTTCAAATCGCGGCAACCTTGGGAGAATTAGAACGATTTCAGGGCACTCCATTTCTGTAATTCATAATATCTTGTAGTACTTATCTGTATTTTTTTCCTGTGCTCTCCTTTTTTAACTACTTTTTAGCTCAAGTATTAAAAACGTTCACAAAATTCTTATCTTTCTAATGTTCTTATCGAAGACCGGAATGGTGGATATTCGGGGCGCCCCTTCCCATTCGTAGGGCTCTTTGCGAGAGCGGTCACGTCGGCGGGGCAACCCTTTTATTTCCTCCTGAGGGGCTTCGGCCGAGTGCAAGACAAACAGCCGGGGCACGGAAGCGAATTATCGGGAACGAGTCCCGGCGGGGTGCTTGGGGGCCCTCTCTCTTCGCTCCGGATGGCCCCCCGGAGGCTTTAATTGGACCTCCTCCGAAGGTGCGATGTGTGATATCTGAGGGTCGTTAGTCCATCCCGGGCTATAGAGGTGCTCTTTTTATATCAAAGAAGGCAAGGGTTTGTCATTAGAGGGATTTCGGGATATCTCCCTCCCCTTCCCCTTGAAACACAGAATTTATAATTTTTTTTTGGGCTTTAGAAAACAAATAAGAGTATTATCACAAGAGTCCCAAAAAAAGTTTGTTTACTCTACCACTGAAAGAAGAGTAGTTTACTTTGTTTAAGTAATTTTTTAAAGCAAGCATTCTGATATGCTTGGTCAGAATTTTGATACTACTATTTTAGTAATGGATTACTAAACCAGTTGTCATGCTGACAGTTTCCTACTACGATTGCTGCTACCTTGGCATGTGGTTTTTTGTGGGCATGTGGGTTTTTTATTAGTTTCAAACATTAACTATTAGCTAATCTGTGAAAAGAATTTTCTGCATTGTGTTTAAGGTATATTTTTGTTGAAGCATTCAATTTTTTTTGTACTTTGAGTTTTGAATGTAAACATAATATACTTAATTGTTATTATTTTTCACAAAAAAATTGAATTTTAAATTTTTTTAATAATACCCATGAAAAAATCTCAATTTAAAATTATATTTTAAAATACTGACTATTTCACCAAAAGATAGATTTGATAGTGCGTTTTTCATTTCCTGTGTTGTTAACAGATAGGGATTTCCATGTATGATTTACTAAAATCAGTACCATGAAACAGCTGAAGCGCATTGAAATGTCTAGTTATAAAAAAAACCTGGAAATTTACTCTTTTTTTCAGGTCCATCAGGAATGAGCCCAATGAACCCGCGCATGAATCCTCCAAGAGGCCAACCTATGGGACCCATGAATCCTGGTGTATGTGTTATTTGAATCTGATAAGTTAACTTACAGCAGTTACATTTATAACTTTATTTACTGGGCACAGTAGTTTTAAATTGTAAGAAGGTTGCTGAAAATCCTCAATTCTAACTATGAAACCTATTTCCAACCTTAAAACATTTTACAAAAATTTATTAAACTGTGTTAAAAAGATATTTAATGTTTCGAGTACTTACAGAGTGGTTGTAAACAATTTCACCCATTCAATACTTTCTATCCATCATATCAATCATTTAAACATACTGATATCTGAAGTAAAAAACACAAATAGTTTGAACAATACCTATAGCATTAAGACAAAGAAATAAAAAAGGCCATAAAACACAATAGTAGCACGTAAAACACAGAAGGGGTCTTAAGTCAGTTCTCTGATCTCGCTTCAATTTCTGGCTGTTTACATTTCTTTGTCTGAGGGCAGGTTTACATGCAACAGCTATTTGTTTTTTCACTGCAGAGATCTCATTCGGGGAAAAAAGGGGTTTTCCATTCGGAATTTTTTACTGTAACATTAACTCATAGTTTAATTGTTTTTACCATCATATGAATATCTTCCCCATCCCTCAAAATAAACTCCACCTAATTGGCTTTCAGTTTCTTTAAACAGTATATTTTAGAAAGAGGCTCTTGAATAGTTGAATTTTTTTTTATTATCACCCTGTAGTATATATCTGGTAGTAGATATTTTTAATGAAAAAAACTTATTTGTAAGATTTTTGCCTTTGTTGTGTTACTTTATTAAATTTTAAATTGTAAAAATTCTATATCCTATCAAATTTTAGTTTGTTGTAACTTGTTGCTATGAGTCAAATGCTTATTAAAATACGTAATAATAATGCATTAATAAGCATATCCCACAGTTTATATTGTGTGATTGCTAAAAGTGTATTTCTTCATTAAAATGTTGCTTTCTCTCCAGAATTATGGAGGAATGAGGCCACCTAGTGGTGCCATGGGACCATCTGGATCACAGATGTCACCCATGTCGATGTAAGTTTAAGTTATGACAATTTAGTTTGCAATTTTACTCTCTACTTTTTGACTTAATACATTCAATGCACATATTTAACTAATTAACTATTATTTAAGTGTTTTAATATTTAAAGTAGGGTTGTTTTTTAATGACCTTCATAAACTTACACCTTATCTGTTTCAGGCCAGGACCTGGGGGCAGACCATGGAACCCTAACACATCTTCTGTAAGTGGTTTATTTATGCTTAATTAATTACCTTTTCTCTATTAGTATAGCATTAGTTAAACAAAATTTGTCTCTCGTTCGATAAAATAGAAATTTCTACATGCATTAATTTTCTTCCCTTTTTTTAGATGAATTATTCATCATCATCTCCTGGAAGCCACTATGGAGTATGTACCTTTTTTATATGAGAGATATTGTAATTTTAAATTTAGGGTAACACATTAAGGTACGTCGAACCGCACTTATTTCCGCGGACCAAATCGTAATAGTGCGGAAAACTTGCCTACCCATAACAGTAACTCGTGTGTGAAATTTTAGCCCTATCAAAAAATATCTTCTGTTCTGAACCTCGGCCTAAAGTTTTGACTTTTTACCAAAAAATTGCTATTTTGCCGTATTTCTTACCGTTCCGTGACCTCCTGATGAACATAATTTTTTCAGGTGGTGTGGTAGGGGTCTAGGGGGACTTTTCCATGAACCCCATCCTCGTACCCCCCTTTCCCCCTACGCGAGCCGAGGTTTTGTGGGCGGGCACGCTGCTCAAAATGTTGGCTTCCCCTCCAAACTCCAGCCCTGCGCCCGCCCTCGTTGTCCATTTTCTACATCAAAACCTCACGTAAACCAATTATTTTCATAAAAGTGACCCAGAACCCACTGCTGAGAGGTATCTTTAAATCAGGATCCATGGATTTATAATTATTTTTTAAATTTTTCATTTACCCTAACTCTTTTTTCACAAAACAAGCATTTTTATTACAATCTACTTTTTTTACAAACAGAAATTTCCAGGAGGATGTCTATGGTGGATGATTTGCGTCTAACTAGTGCTATTATACAGTCTGATTTTGTCTGAGGCAGCTCTTTTCTTGATTTAAGGAAGTATCTGACGAAGTCGTTCCGAGCAAGAGGCATCACTCAGTGGCATAGCCAGAAAAAAAATCTGGAGGGGAATAGTGTAATTTCGGGGGAATTTTAAGTAATTTCAGTGTTTTCTATTCTAACAAAAGGAAAATTCTGATTATCGAAGGATATTACCCCCTTTCACTACGCCCCTGGAACCACACACCTTTCTGGAAGCTCTAGTATCTAACTGTACCCTTTTCTCCACTGTAACGGTGTGTGGTGAGAACTTTGAGAACTCCCATGTATCAGTTCCTAAGAAATGATGGAAACGTTATCTGAACACTTTCCTAATCTATCCTTTCAAAATAGCTTTTAGTTTTGAAAGCTAAGAAAGAACATTATTATGCCTAAGTTGTGAACACTTAGAACCAATTGCTTGTTCTCTTGCCAAGAAAATATTATTAAGGGCGTTTTTTCTAACAGATTCCTTCTCATAAGTCATTATGCTCAGCAAGATGTGTTCTGGTAATGCAAAAATGGCCTTTTAATCAATTGTCAACTATTTCGTGATACTGAACATCTTTAATGAACTTCTGAAGTATGATATTGAACTATAGTGGAAATTACATAGTATAAGGAGCAAGTAATGGCAGAGACGGGGTAGGGTCCAGAGCCCGTCGGCTGTTGAAGTACACCTAAGGAGCTAGATGAGATATGTTGGAATTTCTGGAAATGGTAATTAATGAAAATATGTTTGTTGATTTTACCTCTTTTCTCTTTTGCCAATCCACGTGTAGTGATCGAGATATCACTCTGAAATTTCATCTGGTGTGTGATCATGAACTAATTTACCTACTTCCTAAGTGTGTACTATTATAGTCCCCATACCCTAAATTTTCGACGCATATAAGGGGGGCACTATGCTTGTGCTAAACAGATAATAGAATGATGTCTCTCTCTTAAATTTATATGAGTAGTTTTTAAAGGAATGGGCGTTTCTCAAATCACGTCCCATAATTTTCAGGGGTTTTTTATACTCTTTCCTCCATCTATGAAACATTTATTTGTAAAATAATATTTATGTTATAATAAGAATAGGAGCCAATCTTAAATCAAGGAAAGAGAACACTGACAAAATCTGACTGTATAACAACACTAGTTAGACGCAATGCATCTACCATAGACATACATCCACTTGGTAAAAAAGGTTTTTTTCCCAATGACAGGTAATTGAACAGTTGCAGAGTTGTAACAGAGTTCATTAACCAACAGATATGCCGCAAAAAAAGTAGATTGTAATAAAAATGCTTGTTTTGTGAAAAAGGAGTTAAGGTAAATGAAAAATTTAAAAAATAATTATTAATCCATGGATCCTGATGGGAAGATACCTCTCAACAGTGGGTTCTGGGTCACTTTTATGAAAATAATTGGTTTACGTGAGGTTTTGATGTAGAAAATGGGCAACGCGAAGGCGGGCGCAAGGCTGGAGTTTGGAGGGAAAGCCAACATTTTGAGCAGCGCGCCCGCCCACAAAACCCCGGCTCGCGTAGGGGAAAAGGGGGGTACGAGGATGGGGTTCACGGAAAAGTCCCCCTAGACCCCTACCACACCACCTGAAAAAATTATGTTCATCAGGAGGTCACGGAACGGTAAGAAATACGGCAAAATAGCAATTTTTTGGTAAAAAGTCAAAACTTTAGCCCTAGGTTCAGAACAGAAGATATTTTTTGATAGGGCTAAAATTTTACACACGAGTTACTGTTATGGGTAGGCAAGTTTTCCGCACTATTACGATTTGGTCCGCGGAAATAAGTGCGGTTCGACGTACCTTAGTAACACATACAAATTTTATATGGGTTATGCAAAATGCATGTATGTAAAACATTTATTTCTATATATATTCCTCTTTTGAGAATTTAAATTAACTTAATTTAAAGTTTTGAGTAATTCATTCAAACTTTTTTGGTGGCTCCTTCAACCTTTAATTGTCCAAGTTACACTATAACACATAACATTTAACATAACATATAAGTAACATTGAAAAGATTTTGAGAAGGTAGTAAATTCTTTTGTAATAGTTTTAATAACTTTAATTGGTTCCACATATTTATTGGCTTCTGCATTCTTGTTTAATTAAACTAATTGAAACCAAGGGCAATCCAAAAAAAAAAAATAGATAATTTGAGTATTAAGAGGAAAATCTCCTTAAATAAGTAGGCTTACTGTTTTCTACAATTTCTTTAAAAATAAAAAAAATTCACATCATCATCATTTTTCAGCAAAGTTAGTTTTGCAGTGATATTTAGTTCTAAATTACCTCTGACAGAGGGAAACATGTATCATCCAAAGAATAGTATTTTTTAACTTACTGTGTGTGCAAATAAATGATAATTTTCTTTGGCAAAATTTTTAGTGTTATGATAGTCTGAGGATATTTTGGGCCCCTCCCGAAATAAATTTCTATATGCGCCACTGAGTAAGAGATTTTATAAAATCAATTATCTGTAAATGTGATAAATATGCAAAAGTTTATCACATTTACCAAGTTTGTTGGGGATTATGCATGATCCCCAGATTAATTGCATTTACCATAACATCTTCAAATCTGTCATATCAATTGAAATTTTACTGTATAAATATATCATTCCTTCGAAACAGTTAAAAAATGTTGAATGCTGAAGTCATAAAATTTTTTAAAAATATAATAACATAGTTATAGGTAAACTTGAAGAAGCTCTCAGTTTAACTTCATTTTATGGCCTTTTAAACCCTTCTCATTTTTAGGGGCCTCCTGTTTCAAGTTCAGGGGGACAGGGTCCAGGCACTCCAATAATGCCAAGTCCTCAAGGTACTGTGTGTTAACTTGAAACTTGATTAAATCATATTTTTAAATATTTGTATCTTATTATAAAGTATAATTTATTTATTTTGACTTCTTTGATTTCATACTCTTTTAGAAATATTATTTACATTTGAATGGTCCATTTTCTTCATTGAATTTATTTAGTTAAATTGTTTATCTAGTACCTGCACAAAAAATATTTATTTTTAAAGCATTTTTTTAATAAAGTTTTTTTTTTCTTAGTTTTAATAAATATGTGAATGTATACACGTTTAGTAAGCATGCTACGCCTGTATAAAATTTTCTTTCCCAAACACTATTCCAAAACTGAGGTAGTTCAAACCAGGGTTGGAAAAGCAGTTGGAAGAAAGAATTGCTAAAAAAAAACATGTTTTTTAAAATTATTATTATTTTGATTTCTTAGTTTTAAACGTAGCAACCCTGGTTCAAACTTAAGAATAAAGGTTTCAGTTTAACCTACTCATCAAAATTTTAGTAAAAAACCAATAACCTTACTTTAACCCTTAAAATAAAAGTATTTTATATTCTAGAAAACAAATTAGAAATATCTGGAAATAGAAGTAGAGTGGGAAAACTTCGTAGAATCAGATGGAAATTTCCTTGCATTGTTATGTTTTAGTTTATGTATGTCCATTTCAAAGCAATCATTTAAGTTTCCTCTAAGAACTAATCCTCCATGAAACATAATAAAATACCCCTTATTTGTAGCAAGTACTTGTAAAACTTAGCCCTCCCACCAAAAAATTAAATTGCAGCATGATTTTTGATTATTGTTTTTGTTCTTTTTTTACTGTACTCGTAGTTTGTGAGGTAAATCTTTTGTTTGCATGTAATGTAGTTCCAATTATTTCTTGCCTGCTTTATGCGTATGGGGAAGAAATAATTGTTGTTTTAAAAAAAGAATTGATTGCTATATGCTTCAGATTCTTCAGGATCTGGACCCGATGGAATGTACACTATGATGAAACCAGTACAAGGTGGTAATATGCCAGGGGTAAGCACTAAAAACTTTTCTAGTCTACGCTAAAAGTTACCATATAATTATAATCTATATATTAAGTTGAACAGCTTTTCTTATTTCTTAATTACTTTTTAAAAAATTAAGTAATGAATTAATTGAAAATAAAAGTTTAAAGTACCAAACTATTAGAAGATAATGAAAGTTTCTTCTATAAATACTTTTAATTTAGTTTAGTTGATTATTATAGTGCTTTTATACAGTGTCACTTAATTTAACCAAGAATGTTTTCTGAAATTAAACCATTATTAGCTTTTTATCTTTTACTAATCTTACTACTTAACTTACTACTAGTAGTAGTACTACTTACTACTAATCTTATCTTCTACTAACCTTATTTAAATTTTTAGTTCCCAATGGGACCTGGTCCTGATGGACCTATGGGGCCGATGGGTCCTGATATGGGCCCTCCTGTACTTAATGGCATATCCTCAGGTAATACATAAGTATAAACCTACCCCTTTTATTTAAGTTAGACTGTAATTTACGATTTTCATGATATTTTTTGTAATTACAGAGGGTCTTTTAACAGTCGCAATAAAGAGTCATGTGAATTTAAAAACATTGTAAAAATTTCTTCACACCTCTTAGAGTTTAACTTAACAGGAGCAATGTTAAAGAGGGATGTGATGACTTGAAGTCCCATCATTCATTTTTTAACAGGATTTTTTTTCTGAATTTCATGGTGTGTCCCAATATTTACTCCTATCTACTTACGATGGAAGCAAAAAGAGGAATTAATTTTGGTAGGAGAATTAAGTATGCTTTCGCTTGGATGTTTTTGTAGTTTTAATTTTTTGTGCCTGATGGTGGGTATAATTGGATAACAATCCATGAAATGCCGTGTTTCAAATACAGCAATACAAATAATTTGTACTTGGCCAATGGGCACCAGTAAAAAAATACTATGACCTGCTCCACACAACATAAACAAACATCAATACCCAAGTGTTGGAACCTCTGGGAACCTGGCTTTGTTGTCAGTTACAATGAAGGGAAATTGTATGAATTTAGTATTGCCAGTTCTTATTGACTTCTTATTTTTACAACAGCTAGTCCCAAGCTATCTCGTTTCGCATCATTGCATTGCTGTATTGAAATTGAATCCATTACATTTTACCACTCTTTATTTACAGGGGATGGAATGGAAGGTATGAAGAACTCTCCCGCCACTGGTCCAGGAACACCTCGAGAAGATGGACCTCAAATGGGAGATTATGGCATTCCAAATTATGGCCAAGACAATGTAAATAAGCTTTTATAGTTGCAATCGCTTGAGAGCAATTCATTTGAGAGTAGATTGCTTCCTAAAGTAAGCTAGTTTTTAGTTTATACCCTGAATTGAGTACTAGGTGAAAACCGATTTTACTCTTTTCACTTTTTTCCTTGTTTTATTATTTGAATTGAATTAAACTTTTTAATTGTAAAGATATGTACTATCACTTACTACCAAGTTTTCTAACTAACTGTACAAACTTTTGTAACTAATTAAAAACATTAAAATTTTTGTAAATTTTTTAAGGTATTTTTGGTTAAAATTTTATTCTGTGTAATATGTTTCTTTTATTTTATTGTTTGTTTCTTTTTTAATTAAATCGTGAGTTGAAACTTAAACATAGACCCAAGGAAGCAGCATCAGAAATTCCTATTGAGACTTTTTAATACTTTTTGTAAATTCTGAGGGTTGGGGTTTTTCAACTTTGTGTTGCTCCTGCAAAAAAATAGTATGAATTTCGAGAATACTTTTGGTACTGGTAGTTTGGTACATCGTTCAGGATCACTTTGCATCTTTATTGGAAAAAATCGGACATTTTTCTATTAGTTATCGAATTTCCAAGCGCACTCTTCAAAATTATTTCCTGCCAACCCATAGATAATTTCGATTTCTCCTTCACGCTATCCCTCCGTTCCCGCCGTGCTGCCCCAGCATTTTAACAATATATAATGAGTGGGCAGGTAATAATTGCAGTATGCAATTGAGAGAAAAAAATGAGTGAAATCTAAATTCTCTATGGGTTGGCGGGAAATAATTTTGAGGAGCGCACTTGTAAATTCGATAACAAATAGAAAAAAATGTCTAATTTTTCCAGTAAAGGTGCTAATTGATCCTGAAGGATGTATAGTTTGTCTTTTCTTGCTTGACAGTGAAAATAGCATTGTAAAAGGCAGAGAAAACCGGTTTTCACAATGGTTCTCACTGCCTCACGACGGAAGAGAAGCATTACCTAACTACCAATACCAAAATTATTTCGAAATTCCTACTACTTTTGTTTCAGGAGCAAAACGGAAGTTGAAAAAAAACAACCCTTGTAATTTGAAATTAGTTAACTATTTTATGTAATTTTTTAAGTGGTGTTGTAAGTTCTTTATCTCTTTCAGTATCAGCTTGATCCCAGTCGTAGCACCTAATAAGAGAAGTTGCAGGAGAAACAAGATTCTGAAAAATTTAGAGCTTATCTACACCAACTCACATCTCACGTTCAGGCAATAATCTACTTTGTAAGATGCATTGCACCTTTTGTTTATTGCATCGTGTTCAGTGTCAACTTCATTCGACAATATGCTGTTTCCACTCGACTACCAAGGCCAGCTTTTCTTCAACTATCCCTGTTATAATTTGGGTGCTCAAGAAATGGGTGTGCTATTGACTGGACTGCTGTGTTGCTCCTTTAGTTAATCATTCCATTCTTGCACATTGGTGTTTTTAATGGGGCTGATTTTATACAAACTGACTGCAGAAGCAAATAGTCCTTTTTTGTGATGGGACAACCAAGTTACGGCTGGAATGGAAAAGATGGAATGATTAACTCCCGAGTTTTTTGATTTCAGAGGAAAAAAACACTACCGAAATTTGAATCTCACAAGTCTGTTCAGAAAGATAATCAAACTATTTTCTCAGCTCATTCGAGTGATAGTGTGAGTAAAAGATGAACTATATCAAGAATATACATTGGTGGCGCAAAACTAGTACACTTAATGTTTGACCGCTACTTGTGGCTAAGAGAAAAGTGAATGTGTACACGAGACTCTTCTACATCTCCTGCAGTTTCTCTTCTCTGCTATGTTTTAGCAAAGTATCTAAGGGCAGTCAATGGACATTTCAAGCTGACTGCCGTAGATTTACGTATGTGTACAGAAAATTGTTAGTGTCTATCTATAGGTTTGTCCCCTTCTCACCTCAGACATTGGTGTCCCAAACTCAAATTTTTCTGGCGCATTTCTCACTACTTTTGCATCTATCGCTCATCTCCTTTGTAAGTTGTGAGGGAGCTGGACGGAAAGGTGATGAAAATTTTTGCTTTTTCCAAGCCTGTGTGAAATGCAGAGGACTTTGCCATGCGTTTCATCTGTCATTTAATGAGAATTCTTTTTCTTATATTCACTATGTGTGCTGAGTATAGGACACTGAGTGTTAAATGCTTCTAAAGCCAGTATTGAAAGCTTTTGCTATGCCTGTATGGTTCTGAAACTATCCAAATCCCCTTATACCAAAGTTAATTGACCTATTTCCCTTTGTTTTTATGTGAGGAAGCTTTTAAAATATTTGACCTCTTTTTAAGTTAACTGGGGAAGGGTTTTTTTACTTTAAGTTGACTCGGTGTATTAGGTTATATCCATCCGTGAGATGATTTAGTATTTTAGATATGTTAATGGATAAGTACTTAAAAGTTGTCTATCTCAATTTGCAGTTACATTTTATTTTAAATTTCCAGTTCTTATTTTACCTGTGAAATAGATGTGTTGTGATATTTTGTTTTATATGCTGATGATAGTTTTCAATTTTGAAATACTCAGCACATAAAGTATTTTTTAAACACAAAGAAACATTCAGTTTTGTCATGATTGCTACATTTTCAGATCTATGCATTCATCATTAATCATCTGGTCTTGCTAGTTTTCATCATGTTTGCTAGCAGACTTGCTGTCTTGTACACTTATTTATACTTAAATTGGCAAAATGAGAGCAGATGTCTGTTTTCTGAAAGTCTGGTGTGGCTCTGCATAAGAGAAAAATGCTCAATGTAAACTAAAAAGTAAGACTGGCACATGCATTCATATTTATTTAATTTACATTTTAATGTGTACAATTCTACTTATGAGGCAATTGTTTTTAAAGTATACTGATTGTACATGTGATGGACTCTTTAAAAGAAACTATTTTAAAATAGTACAAGAGATCTGATTTTTCTTAATTTGCTTGTACAATAAGTTAGTTGGTGCATATTAGGCAAAGAGAGGTGGCATTTCTGATACATGGTACAGAAAAGTTTGGCTGATTTATTTTTAACCCCAGCATTCACCATTGCATCATATTTTTAATAAAATTGTGCCAAAGACTTTACTTTATTGTTTAGTAGTGCATAGGTCATTTTTAACATCAGTGGTGCAATCAAGTTTTCACTATCAGTTGAACTCTGCATAGCACCATTATAGAGATTAATATAAAAGTGAACTTGAACTCTGATTCACACATGCTTCTTATTTGTTTCTCACTCTTTTAACCTCCATTATTTTTAATGAGACTCAGAATACATGATTATGACTGGTGCTTTTTTCTGCACATTCTATATTGTTTAAACTTGTTACCTATCAAGAATATCTTTTATACCCTTTCGTTGAAAGTGAAAGTTGAAAATTTGTCTCTTGACCCTAGGTACCTCATTATTGTTGAGGTGAATTTTTCTCACTCTGCGCTATTTGCTCTCTTTTTATGTATAGTACTTCAACAACACAATCGACCTTTGTAACCATTACTGTTTCAGACCCCTTCAGAATGTTTGAACAAACAGTGCTAAAATTTGAACTGCTCAAATGTCTGGACGTATCCATTGTTTGTTATGTGTGTTTGTCTCTGTGTCAAAGCTTCTAAAGCAACAATATTTATGAGAAAAAAACAAATTCAGGTTGTTGTTGGTGCATACTTCTCATAGCTCATAGATGTCCTATTTTTCTCTTTTGATTAATGATTTCAAAAATAAATTTTTTTAGTAACCTCTTGTTTATAACTTGTTTACTTTTGAATATTTTAAACTAATAGTAATGGTGGTCACCATTATAAAAAATATGTTTGATAAACATTGTGTTAACATTTTGAAATGGTGAATATTTGAATTCTTTAGAAATTGGATAATCATGAATATAATTAGTTGATTTTAATCAGTATCAAAAATTTATTTTAATTAATTTTTTGGTGGCCACTTAGAATATTTAAATAGTGCTGTGCACAAACTGTTTAGTAAATTTGTAACTATTTGAAGCCTGTAACTGGCATTTAGTTGTATGATAAAATTATTTTTTGAGTTTTCATAAATTTCATCTGTAATTTTATTTGATAATGTATAGGGGTTAAGTGTCATAACTAAAAGCATCTAACTTGATGTAAAAGAAAATGTTATGAAAACTGTTAACTACCAAGGTACTAAACAATCACAATATTTTCTGACCAGACTTCTCTCAAACATGATAAATAATATTTCTACTAAATATTTTAAAAATATATCAATCCTTTTATGTGAATATTAAAACTTTATTTATCCAGCAGCTTTCTGAAGTTCTTATTATTTTTCTATTTAGATTTTTATTAAAGAGGTTGGGCCATGTTAAAAAACACAAGTGCATGATTTAGCTGCTTTCAAAAAGCATTACTCAGTTGAACTCTATTTATTCTCTGGAATTGACTTTAAATGGAATCTCAAAGTTTCAAATGTGGTTGGTTTTAAGTGTTATCTGGTTGTATTATATCTACTTATTTTAATTTCAGTTTTACGAATGTTATGTTGTAGTTTAAAATATTTGAATCACCATCTTTTTATTGTTTTACATGTGTATGTTATTTTGAGGGTGTGATATTTTTTGATAAAGGAATTTCATGGCAGCTTGTGAAACTTCCTTTTTTAGTTTAATAAAATGTTGTTCCTGCATGAATGTTGATTGAGTTGCATCTGTAAATAAGAGATGAGTTTCCTACATACAGTTTGATTAAATTGAAATTTTATTTCAAATTTTATTGCATTATTTATTTTCTAAATTGGTATGATTTACTTAATTATAAAATACTTGCCTGTGAAATTCTATTTAAATATGAAAATTTTGTTTTGAAAATTTTTTATCTGTATAGAATGTACAGACTAGAGTGATAAGTGTATGTAATTTTTATACAAAAGCTGAAAGACTGCTGGCGTGCATAGGGTGTTCTAGCTAAAATAAATAATAGTAATGGCTTGTTTTTACAAAATTACCCATCAAAATTTTCAAAATTCACATTATTTAGATTGAAAGAACATTTCATCAAGAATATTGAAAACACATTGACAATATTGAAAGTTGTCTCGAATACTTCTTTGACTCATTAACAGTTTTAATTATTTGTTTATCCACAATAAATTAAATGAAACTTCAAGAAAAATTTCCGGCAGTTAAAGCTTAGTTAACATGGCAGCCAGACAATTTCTCTCGCTAACTACTGTTTATGTGTGTGCCTGAACAGTTTTGATCCTCCAAAAAAATCTTGGAAGATCCATTTAAAAGCAGCATGTTAAATTTTAATGTGTCATTTTATAAAAATGAGCCATAACATTTGAATACTTTTAGCCAAAACAGCTTGTACAATAATTTCAATTAGTCACTCACTTTGCAAATTATGTCAAGCAATGCAGTGGTAAGATAGCTACATTAAAGTATTGAATATTGGTTTTCCTTGCAAGCTTAAAACCAACTTCCTTTTTTTAAGCATAATCGCACAATTCTGAATATAATGTGTGACAATTAGGTATATTTATTATGGTTTGAATAAGGTTTTTATTGTAAATCTTGCTCAGATTATTGGCTCAAATTTTGGTTTTGGTTATTTGTAAGTAAAAAATTGTTTGAAAAGTTATGGTTGTGATTTCGATTTTCTTTATATGGTATATTTTTGTGTACTTATTTGGGTTAAAATGAAAGTGATTTGTATAGAATATAATCTTGTATTAGAAATTAATTCATAATTCTTTTTGAAAAAATGTGTTTTAAATACTTGAATATTGTAATTATAATTTATTAATATATATACTCTGATCTTAATTGTTTCCTCACTTATAAGTATTTGAATTATGATTAGATTATATTGATATCTTTTCAAAAAGCTTTGCTTTTCATTACTTCAGTGGAAATTTTAAAAAATGGAGTGAATTTATTGAAGATTATTTCTTTTGCAAATCACATTTGTGTTTTTAGTCTTTCATTCTTAAATTCTTTCATTCACCAATTGAACCTAAATACATTTCATGGTTCCTCAGAGAATAATTAAATCTTAAAATATTTAGGAACATAATTGTGTATTTTTTTGCCACATTTGTAAAAATGATTTAAAAATTTGCCAATTTCAATTGTTATATTCTTTGTCATCTTGTACCAAGCGTCCATGTAAGATTTGAGCTGTGGTTTTAAAAAGTATTAATTTTTTCCTGTTATTATTCATACCCTACTGTCTGTTGTGGCATCTTCTGTTTATATTCTGTACTTTTTTCTATGTATGAACCACTATGCTCAAGTATTCATTAAAACACAACTGTTATTTGAATGTGTTTAATTTCTGACTTCTCATTTACATAATTTTAATTACTTTCTACACATTGTTTTCCAGTGGCATATATAGAAATTTATTTCATGAGGGCCTTTTTTTCTGTCAATAAGTCCATTTGTTAGAGTTGAAAAATCTTTTGTTGAAATTTGTCCCGGGTTTGGCACTTTTTAGCTATTTCCCCCCTACTACAATTACAAAGTCTCTAAGTACATGGTGTTTCAATTTCAACAGTCGGCCCCAACTCTTCACAGACAAATTTCTTCGTGGAGTGGGTAAATTTGCCCAAATACAGGGGTGGAAAATCTGCTCCAACTGTGCCAAACTGCTCCAAAATGGATGCCTTGCTCCAATCTGCTCCAAAACCAGCAAAATTTGCATTTTTGCGCCAAACTGCTCCAAAAACATGATTTTCCGTTCAATTTGATTCAAATTTTGAAAATCCTACCAACAGGGAAAGAGCCAATCTTCAGCCATCATGATTACCATCCGCGGAATCACGATTTTCCGCTTTTTCTCTACAAAATATGAGCCTCCATCTAAAATAGGGATGCACAACCTGCGATTTTTCCAGATAATCCCAACTATTTTTTACCTTCCAGACTATTTCCAAGAAAAATCACGAGTTATTGTGGGAAAATCGTGACTTTCGCGAAAGTTTCGTTTTGCTCTGGGAATTAAAATGAAAGTGTAATGCTACAAAAATGCTTGATACGAAATCACCAAAAGGTGCTGCAGAAATACAAATCATACCCTGATACGAAAACACTAATAGGTGCTCCAAAATTGATTAGCCTTGCTCCAAAACTGCTCTAAAGATGCTCCAAAAATAAATTTTTGGTTTTCCACCCCTGCAAATACTTCCACAACGACTTTTGTTTTTCGGAAAATGTGAGGTCATATCTTATGAAACTTAATTATTTTATTCCACGGGGCTTGCATGCAGGCACAATGGACATTTTTAATATCTTAGTGTGCAAACATATCCATATTACCATTTTCCATAAACCTTTTTTAAGGTAACCCAGATGTGACATTACCTTTTTCTGTTGTGATTTTCTCGAAAACTGTGGGCCATAGCTATTAGGGTGGGTCAAAAATATTTTTTTTACATTTTCCCAGGGGCACAGCGAGAAAAAGGTGCCAAATGGTCTCAAACTAACATGTGTAAAATATTATTCCACTATAATAACTCTTTTTGCCTCCGGATTGACTTCAAAGTTTCCAGCAATGTAGTAATTCCATGTAAAAATGGAAAAATTAAAATCGAGGTTTTACCTTAATTGCATGAATCCTTCATGAATGTAAATATCCTCATTGAAGAGTATAAAATGATTGCAAATGAAACTAGAGATGAAATACTTGAGTTCTATCACAACATATTTTGAAATATCGCAATGAATAGAACAGGCTATTAAGAATCTCTTGTTAGATTAAAAAAAATGTTTGAAGCCTTTATTGGCTGTTGAATAGGATGGTGAAAACATTGAATTTAATAAAAATGTATGTGTCAGAATTGTGGTATCTATTATGGCGTATGAGTTTCAGACTCCCAGAGAAAATTTCTATAATAGTTTTAAGTATGGATGGGGGTTTCCTTGAAATTTCAGTGGCATATAAGGGGCAGTCCACCACAACTGTCCCCAAACGAGTCCATAATGTCCAGAAGTAAATTAAAACCCTATTTTAAGAGTCAAATTTTGAAATATTTTCTTAAGGAGAGCGGTAGATACCCATTTTAAGCTTGGAGCTCAGTATTATCCTCAAAATTTTGAAATTAGCTACAGTAATTTTCAAAATATACTTGTAATTATTTTAACCACCTAAATTTGCTATATACTTAAACAATGTACGCGTAAGAAACTATTTTTAGTCAATCCTCCCTCCAAAGAAGTCTAATCATGAGTCTGGGTTTCAGGCCATCCCTTAGATAAATCATCACTGATGTGAATCATTACTGATATGTATTTGCTTATTTCCTATGAACGAACTATCCATTCGACACTTGTTTAAACATATTTATATAATCACATTTGGATCCGAAGACTTTTAGGGAGTTTGGACTAAAGTTTAGAAACATGTAAAATCTCCTTTTTTTTCCTAATTAATGTGTATGTCAGCCAATTACCCCAGTTTTTTCATCAAAGCCTAAGCACAAACCAAAAATTATATTTGAACAGAATAGTGTCAACAGAACCTAGTAGAATTGTGCATGATTCAATAGAATCTGATTCTGACAAATCAATTATTAATGTATCGCATAGGAGGAAACTTCATGGCCCAACCTAGATTGCAATCAAAATTCGCTCTTTATGTTAATATTGATTATTATTCCAACTTGATATTTGCCACTCAGAGATTGAAGCCAAACTTTACGCAGTATTTAAAAAAATACAGTTACTTCACACATAATGAAAGTTGATCAGCTAGTGAAATATCAGTCCGCTGAATTTTGAAATCACAGCATTTAAGAAAAATAGCAACTATTCAGCAACTATTACCACTTTCTAATTTAAAAGAATCATTTTACACTGACCAGACTTGAGAGAGAATATATCGGATCTACCAATATTTAAAATCTATACCAGTGGACCATACATTGTTTGTTTGCAAAAAAGCCTCCTATTCTACGCCAGTTTTGTTAATATTATATTGTCTTTTTTAGAAGTTGTTTTTGTACTAATAATGCATTAATGTTACTCATATGATTAAAACTGCTTTTAAAAACCCATATTTCCCGCCCCGCATATATATGGGGGAGCTTTAAAATATTATTAACGCAAAAAATTAAATTTCTAAAATTAAAAAAAAAATGAAAAAATTGCATAATTTTGTTCCATTTGAAGCCAATCCGGAGGCAAAAAGAGTTATTATTATGGAAAAATATTTTACACATGTTAGTTTGAGACCATTTGGCACCTTTTTCTTGCTGTGCCCGATGGAATTTGTAAAATTTTTTTTTCGCCATAGGAAAATGACCCACCCTAATAGCTATAGAGGTAGCTGTATGCCTGTGCTGAGTTTGGACGGATGTTTTTGGGTCAACAAAACCGAATAACCTCAGACAAATCATGGAGAAATCCCATGAGTATAATATCGATTTACATCTTTTATTTATTGACTACAAAGCTGCCTACGATTCTATCGACCGCAATGAACTATTTAAATCCATGTATGATTTTAATATCCCGATGAAGCTGGTGAATTTGGTTAAAATGACTTTGGAGATGACTACTTGCAAGGTTTTAGTTCAGGGACACCTGTCTGATGGTTTTCTTGTTGAAAAAGGAGTTAGACAAGGAGATGCCCTCTCTTGCCTTTTATTCAAAATTGCACTGGAAAGGGTCATCAGGAAGTCTGGAGTAAACACCAGAGGCAGCATTTTTAGAAAATCTGTTCAAGTGCTGGCATTTGCAGATGATATAGTTCTGGTGGCCAGAGGCAAAAGATTTTTGATCGAGGCATTTGAAGCTATTGAGAAGGAGGCTAAACCAGTTGGCCTCATCATTAACCAGGATAAAACGAAATATATGCCGGTTATTCGAAATGTTTCTACCTCAACTTGTTTTTTGATGGGAAATTACAGATTTGAAACAGTTACAGAGTTTGTTTATCTCGGATCGATGTTTAGCAAAAACAATGAGATCATGCCTGAAATAAGGAGGCGAATAGCTGCTGCTAACAGAGCTTTTTACGGATTAAGGCATTTGTTAAAATCTGACTTTTTATCAAGAAAGACGAAGCTTTTGCTTTATAAGACCCTCATCCGTCCTGTTCTGACTTACGCTTCAGAGACTTGGACCATGACCATGAAGGAGGAAAAGATTTTAGGGACTTTTGAGAGAAAGATTTTAAGAAGTATTTTTGGAGGTACCCAGGAAAATGGTGTCTGGCGTAGAAGATTCAACACTGAATTATATCGAATGTTCAAAGAACCGGATGTCGTTCATTATATAAAAATAAGCCGCCTCAATTGGGCAGGGCACGTCATTCGCATGAACAACAGTAGTGTTTTGAAGGAAATTTTTACAGCCAGGCCAGTAACCACGCGAAAAAGAGGAAGACCTAAGCTCCGTTGGGTGGATGCTGTTGAGGGGGACTGTTTGACCCTCAAGACTAAAAATTGGAGAAGTTTGGCTGCTAGCAGGGGCAGCTGGAGTCGTCTAGTTCAGAAGGCCTTGGCCCACCCTGGGCTGTCGCGCCAAGAATGATGATGAAAACCGAATATACTATTTTCAAAAACCCAATACTCAAAAGAAAATTTTACACCTCCAATTTTATAGTATTTTGGAAATAGTTTAAGAAATTTTTGAGAATTGACTTAAGTGCAGATACCGTTAGATGAAATGGAAATATGCTTTACTTAAAATCTTTTTCTTCATTCCCTGAGTGGTGACTGACTTCAGTCAACGAGTATGACCCGTTCGTTCTCGGAATAGTTGACACCACAAATCGTTCGGAGGTAGGGAAATATGCTAACTTAAAATCTTATCCCCGATTCTTTGAGGTGTGATTGAGAAATTCTTTTAAAAAATTAATTTAAGCAATATCTACAAATCAGAAAAATTACGCCACACATTTTAACCAAGTAACAAAACTACTTCATTAGGAGAATGATTGAGGTACTATGTAATTGGGTTAAGAACCAATGATAGGACTGTATTCTTCATATAAGATGTTATTACTGCTGTAGCCCTGCATTTATTTATTTTATTAGACTTGATTTTGCGCTTTCTTGTTAAGCTCAAGATTTCCGAAAATTTCGATAAGAACTATGCGATAGCAAATATTTATTTTTATTATGTGAAAGGATTCAGTCATTTTTGCCTGAAATGTGAATACCATTTTATGTCCCCTGAAGGTTCAGGAAAGGGAAATTTCAAAATTTGATTTCATCTAGATTTGAACTAACTTTATCTTATCCAGAAGTTGTAGTAAAAAATATATTTCAAAAGTCCATCCGAATAGACAGGCAAAATAGAAAGAGGACTATTAAAAACTGTTTCGGTATTTACTTTGAATTTATTATCCCGTCGACTGTTCTGCTAAATCCAAAGAGCATTGTGAAATCTCGTACATAGACTATCCCGCTGAACATTGAAGGGATAATATGTAAGAGCCGAACTTTCCTTCATGTCATATTCCTACATAATTTTCACCTTCATTTTAGTGTCTCTTGTAGATGTTTTCAAGCTTTAGAATTTCCATGTCGTACTCTTCTTTGCCAGTCCACAGAACCAGGTGGTCACTGCTTAATTAAAGCAATCATCTTTTGGGAATAAAAATTTTGTTTTTTTTTTTTGATGAAATTCATACCAATTATGATTTTAGTTAAATAATATAGGGTTAGGGTTGTGGCACCAGTAGCTGGCACTTTAAGAGCAATATTAAAATTAATTTGCTATTGCTACTTACTAAAATTATCCTGGAAAAACTTTCTGTTCTGAAAAATGAAATGAAGTTTCAATATTTATTCAGAATACAATTTGTTTGAGTTAGCAATTTTTTTTCTATTTTGAATTTTTTTTTAAGTTGGCATGGTAGCAGCACCAGTAACTGATGCCCTGGGAAAATTTTGGAACTAAAGACTGACACTTTAAAATACCTTTAATAAATAAGCTGTTTATATGCTAAGATCCCCTTAATGAATTTTATTTTTGAACCCTAGTCCAGTCAAATAGTATTTATTTTGGGAAAGTTTTGGGATAGTAGATATTTTTCGCTATCTGTATGTTTTTTGGGGTGCTGAATCCGAATCTGAGGTTTGCGAACAAAATTTCGTGACGGAACATTGTGAAAATTCGAAAAAATGGCGAAAATTCGCCCCTTTTTTTCGTTTTCTGCCCCTAGAACATTACCTTTGCGCTTCTGAGCTAAACAGTCAATACAAAAAATAAAGAACACTAACCAAGCTACAAAAAAGCCAATTGAAACTTTTCTCTCAGACGTATAGTTCCGCCGATAGAGCACGTTAAAAAAGGGGCCTTTTTCGGTCTATTGGTAGGAAATCCAAAAAATGTCACTAGTATCGCCAAAAAGCCGGATTTTTCGGAACATAATACTGTAAAAACTGCTCTAATAATATTCGTCATCAAATCAACCATCTAAAAACCACAGAGTACTAGAACAGAGAGTCCACGGCCATAGGCCCATAGGCTCTAATGGAAATCGAAAATCATGACATCTTGTTACAGGTTGGGAGAATTGTGGCGCTGGGATCGCACTAAACTCACTAGCGTCTGGATCCAGTCTGAATCTTTCGCCGGCTGCCTATGGGAGATCGAAAACACCTTTTTGCGCATGCGCTGAGTTCTAATTTGGCGAGAGATTTAAGCGGCCGGCATACGTTCCAGAATCTAGTGTGGCGCCCTCACATCAGTAACGCATTTGAAAACAGCCTCGTGGACTCTCTGTTAGGATATTTCTCTGTGCTAAAAACTCCAATGATGATTAACGAAATGCATTTTCGTAGCGAGATTTCTCTTACGAACGAAAGTTCTATAGGAGATTATAGTATTTCGATAACTATGTTGCTTCTTCGAGATTACATACAAAAGTGTTCTTTTGACTGTTTTATATGTTTTCGGGGGGTGATGAATCCGAATCTGACGTTTGCGAACAAAATTTCGAGATGGAACTTTATGAAAATTCGAAAAAATGGCAAAAATTCTCCCTTTTTTTACGTTTTCTGCCCCTAGAACGTAACCTTTGCACTTCTGAGAAAAACAGGCAATACAAAAGTAAAGAACACAAACCAAGCAGCAAAAATGGCAATTGAAACTTTTCTCTCACATAAAGGGTTTAGACGCTAGAGAACGCTTATTATTGGAAGTTTTTGTTCGATTGGCGGGAAAATCCAAAAAATGTCAGTCACTCGTATCACCGAAAAGTGGCCTGTTTTGAAACAGAATACTATTAGAACTAGTACTTTAATATTATACGAGTGACATTTTTTGAATTTTCCGCCAATCGAATAAAATCTTGTTGACTTCGGTGAGAGGCAAAAGTTGTGATAAAATACGAGCCATATCTAAAAATGGATGTTTTTGCAATATGCTCATTGTTAAGGACTTTATCCAAATGATTGTAATATAAATAAAGAAAATCGGTACATAAATTGAATTTTATATAACTTTTGGAATAACTAATTCACTAATTGTACTCGTACTCTACGTACCAATTTATGTTACGTAAGTGCAGATAATATGAAGCCAACATTTCTAGTAGAGATATATTAGTATAACACTAATTGAGTTATAACACAATACTACTTACTAGAGCATATTAGAGTGTACCTTTATTTGTTTTAAGTAAAAAAAAACATTCTAAATAATTCATAGGACCCTGGAAGTTAAGAAAAGTGCAGGGATGTAAATAATGTATTCACTTGGGCATAATTTTTGACTTTTAAGCAGATGTTTCTATAAAACGTTTCATCAGATAAAACTTTTTTCTGGATTTATTGAAATTAGCGTAAAATATCTCAATATTAATTAATCGTGCATTTAATTAATTATCATTGGAGTATGAAGAACATTAATTCCATGTACTTAGAATATTATTAAAGTAGTTCTAATTCAGTTTCTAGTTCTGTTTCAAAACAGGCCACTTTTCGGTGGTACGAGTGACATTTTTTGGATTTTCCCGCCAATCGAACAAAAACTTCCAATAATAAGCGTTCTCTAGCGTCTAAACCCTTTATGTGAGAGAAAAGTTTCAATTGCCATTTTTTCTGCTTGGTTTGTGTTCTTTACTTTTGTATTGCCTGTTTTTCTCAGAAGTGCAAAGGTTACGTTCTAGGGGCAGAAAACGTAAAAAAGGGGAGAATTTTTGCCATTTTTTCGAATTTTCATAAAGTTCCATCTCGAAATTTTGTTCGCAAACGTCAGATTCGGATTCATCACCCCCGAAAACATATAAAACAGTCAAAAGAACACTTTTGTATGTAATCTCGAAGAAGCAACATAGTTATCGAAATACTATAATCTCCTATAGAACTTTCGTTCGTAAGAGAAATCTCGCTACGAAAATGCATTTCGTTAATCATCATTGGAGTTTTTAGATGGTTGATTTGATGACGAATATTATTAGAGCAGTTTTTACAGTATTATGTTCCGAAAAATCCGGCTTTTTGGCGATACTAGTGACATTTTTTGGATTTCCTACCAATAGACCGAAAAAGGCCCCTTTTTTAACGTGCTCTATCGGCGGAACTATACGTCTGAGAGAAAAGTTTCAATTGGCTTTTTTGTAGCTTGGTTAGTGTTCTTTATTTTTTGTATTGACTGTTTAGCTCAGAAGCGCAAAGGTAATGTTCTAGGGGCAGAAAACGAAAAAATGGGGCGAATTTTCGCCATTTTTTCGAATTTTCACAATGTTCCGTCACGAAATTTTGTTCGCAAACCTCAGATTCGGATTCAGCACCCCAAAAAACATACAGATAGCGAAAAATATCTACTACCCCAAAACTTTCCCAAAATGGCCTGATTTGAGCACAATTTGACTGGACTACCCAACATGTTTGATAAACAGTATAAGCGAAACTATTTTTGAACCTATGATCGGGATCTGAACCTTGTAACTTGTCTTTTAAGAACGCAAATTTTTTAGGGGTCTGGTGATCCTCCCCTAGAAAATTGTAGGGATTTTGACCCTGAATATTCATTTTTGATCCGCACAGGCGCTTGATGAACGAAAAAAGTTCGGAGAATCTGGGGAAAGTGACACCTTGGGCTAAAAAATAGGGGCCAAGAAGGGATCAGGAAGAGAAAAAAAGGTTAAAAAGAAGAAAAAAATAATCTTTTTTTTAAATGACAAAAAAAAAATTCTTGGTCTTTCAAAATCTACTGTCTTTTTTACGCCTTACTTTTCTCTTTTTTTCCCATCTTTCCCTTTCTTTTTCAGCCCAAGGAGGGGGCATTTTCCGAAGTGCCCCCCCACTGAATCCGCGCCTGGTTGAAATGTATTTTGAAATATTAAAAAGCAGTCTTATACCATTTTGTTACCTACCTGCTAATCAATTATTTTTCTTGCAGGGATAATGACACAACACTCCTATCTCTATAATGAGCTACATGAACTCAATTTGTTTCATGTCAATAAATTTTTTTTATATTTTAATGAATACAGGTTGGGCAAAAAGTCAGTACACTTTTGAAAAAAAAAATTGGAATAAAAATGGTTTTCAGTCTTAGCATCCTTCAGTCTTAGGGATTTTTTAAGGCAATAAAAAATTTAGTTCAAAATTATGATAATAGATAGTTTCTATGGAACTTTCAAAAGTGTATCGACTTTTTGCCCACCCATGAATAAAGTTGTGGAGTGGTTGGTTGTCCTTCCTACACACTCAAATTCATAAAATTAGAAAAAAAGCCTCGAACCGAAAATTTTACAAACAAATAAGAAATAGCACTGAAAATAAATTTAACAAACATAAATTTTTAAAATTAAAAAAAAAAAAATTATTTTTTATTAGATAAAAGTTTTACTTCTTAAGCTATAGTCAGGTTGTATATGAAATTCAAACTTAAAAATTAATCTGTAAAGATCGATGCATTTTTTTAAGCTTAACAGAACTGGAGTTATTCAAGAATTTTGAAATTTGGAATTTTTTTTTCCAAATTTTTAAAAAAAATCACCAAAAAATTCAAATAAATATATTTTCATGTTTCTTTCACAGTAAAGAATAACCCCTAAAAGTGTTAGTGAAATTCACACATGAGTGTCAGGTTGCAAGTTGACACAGGATGATATACAAAATTCATACAAAAAATAAATTATGGATAACACACACTGCATGTTTCTTATTGTTTACAATATCGAAATTAATAATCTTCAGTAGCTTAAAAATTCTCGGAGAGATGTGAGCGATTGGCTTGGACGTCAAGATCGTGATGCTACAAATCGAAAGGACCCGGGTTCAAAGACTGCCTACCACTTTATCAAATTTTGTATTTATATATTAACTTTAAATTATTAACATAAACCAGAGGCTTCAGGAACGGATGGTACGGTTGGTTAACGCACTGCCGTTTGCGGTAGGTGACAGTCGTTCAAAAAAGGTTTCGGGTTCGATCCTTGGTAATATTTTCTGTTTTTTTTAATAGTGAAGTATCAAATTCAAATTAATTACAAGACTGTCGCAGCTGCAGGAACGGATGGCTTGGTGGTTATCACACCAGACTGCCATCCGAAAGGCCCTCAGATCGAATCTGAGCCTTCTCAGCGGGTATAGCACTCGGAAATAATTACTGATTGGTATTTATAAATTTTCCTGCTTAATTCACGGGGGGTCTTAATATTTATAATTTTCCAACGTTAACTGTAACCGTAACAGTAAAATTAATTGAAAATATAACTATTTTTGATGACTTTTACACTCTTTCTTGTAACAATTCAAGACTTTAACTCTTTTGCCTACGACGGAAAGTGAAAGAATGTAAGAGTCTTAGGAATGAGGAGGACAGTAGTAGAACCTTCCCTCCGCAAACCCCTACCACCGACCCAGGCGTTTCATTTAACTTAGGATTTTTATCCTAATTTATTAAGTGGTAACAAAATTTCAGTCAGAGCTAATGAAGATGCTCTGCTCAACATTTTTTTTCTTAATTTAAAAAGTGGTGACTAAAAACCACATCCACTAATGCGAAAACGTTTAAGAACATAATTACTTCTGAACTAATATTTCACAGGTTATGGAAAAAATGGCTGGACTGTTACCATATATTAACAGAACCATTCCAAACTCAGGACATAGATAGATCCCGTTAAAGAGAGAGTATACGTCGGTAACGAGGTACCAGCAGCGTAAACTGCTCCTGCCCCGGCAGCGGTCAAGCCTCGGTAGGCCCTCATTGGCTATGACACGCCGTTAAAGAGGAAATATTTTTGCTCTACTTAATATTTTTTTCGTAATTTAAAAAGCGGTGACTAAAAACCACATCCACTATTGTGAAATAATCGAAACTGTTAATGAACGGATATACAGTAGATTCTCCTATAACGCGCATTCCTACAACGCGAGAGAAATTTGGCTACTTTTTTCCTATAGCGCGAAAAACTCGCGTTATACGAGAACCACGCCATCCAGTTATCTGATGTTAAGCTTAAAAATTTTGCGTGGTAATCGAACCGTTATCCCTACCACAGTGTTTGTTTTATAATATATTTAAGTTATTTGGTTGGTTGGACGATAAATTTTAACATGTTTACAATTATTCTAGCCTTTAACCCCAAAAAACTGCGACTGTGAAATAATTAAATGGAACGTCCGGTTATTTAGGTGCAAAAACTTTGGAATCGAACAATTGTGTCGCTTAACGTAGCATACTTGAGGCTTGAGGTTATTATTCTTACCTAGAATTCGCGTTGTAGGAGAGTTTTCTTCATACAACGCGAATTCCTATAACGCGATTTTCCAATAACGCGTGACACATTAATCGCGTTATAGGAGAACCTACTGTACTTCTAAACTAAATACTTAACAGGTTATGGCAAGAAGGCCAGTACTGTTACCTTATATTAACAGAGCAATTCCAAACGCAGGACATAGATAGATCCCGTTACAGAGATATTACTTTTGCTCTATATACTTAATAATTTTCACTTAATTTAAAAAGCGGCGAAAAGCTCTGAACTTATATTTCACAGTTTATGGAAGCGATGCTTCACTGTTTTCTCATGTTAAGAGAAACACTTCTCACGCAGGACATAGATCCCGTTACAGGGCAAATATTTATGCTCAACTTAATACTTTTCACTTAATTTAAAAAGCGGTGACTAAAAACCACTACCACTAAAATGAAATAATCCAAACCGATTAAGAACAGAGTTTTAAACTTATGTTTCACAGGTTTATGGAAGGGATGCTTCACGGTTTTCTCATGTGAGAACAGGAGCGGATCCAGCACGGCTCCCAGGGGGGGGGCACTTTTTCAGATTATCACCTTTGCCTTTTGAGAAAAATGTTAAAATTTTGAAATTTGTCGTGTAAAAGTAGGGTTTTAACTCATTTTGAGTACTTTTTGGGACATTTTTTGGTACTTAAGAGTGATTTTTTGGGTCCAAGAGGGGGGCACTTTCCAGAGTGCCACCCCCCTGAATCCGCCACTGATTCCAATACCAATAACTGACATATGATGACAAAACCAATAACTGACAGGGTGTAAGTTACTGGGAAAATATTATATTTTAAAAATTTAATTGCACAACAACATTCTAAATGGCTCTTACTATATTTCCTAGAATTTTTATACAATTACCTTGAATTTCACTAAAACACCAATAACTGACACACCCATGTCAGTTACTGGTGAAATTGATTTTTTGGATCCAGTAACTGACCCCATTTTTAAATAAATTTAGCATGATTTTATGTACTATTATCAACTGCATGTTAGTTCAAATAGGTTTCAAAAGGAAAATTTGCTTAAATTAGACACTGAACAAAACTGTATTTCCTTAATTTCAGCATTAAGCCAACCTCTGAAAATCAGAAGATTCTTGACACTAAATCGGAATTATCAATTTATTTAACTTATAACCCTTTTATGGAAAATAAATACTGTATAAAGTTAATGAAAAATGTCTAAATTATTAAGAAAGACCACCATTTAGTTCAAGTTCGCAAAATAAAGCTTAACATTATGAATTATTTCTCAAAGTGTCAGTTACTCGTGCCACTACCCTATGAACTGATAAAATTTTAACCCCGTTTTCAACATCCAAAAATCTGTTCAGAACTTCTAAAATAACTTGGACGACCAGACATGTAAAGTTGTTTTTCTCGTACAGCTTGTGATATCTGTAAAACTAGTTTTTCCTTTAGAATAAGCAGTATGCGGAAAAACAAACTTCGCTAAATATTGTGCCGTTGATTTTGAAAGTGGTACAGGTCTAGTTTTCATTCTTTCGAGATATTTAATGATTTGCGTAGGGTTAGATTAAAAATATTGCGATACTTTTTACTCAAATGTTTTAGAATGAAAATTCATTCTGGTTGTGATAATGAGTAAGCTTTTAAAAAATAAGTTTAAAATTAGGATTGAACACGAATACACACACTGTGTAACTTGTATACCACTTTCAAAATGAAGGGAATGCATGAGCTTATCGTTTCGAAATTAAGTTTAAGTAAACCTTTTATCTTCAGATTCTATAAGTTAATGTATGAATTTTTATAAATCAAGCATATTTTGGCTTTTCTATATGGTTTTTGAGCTTTCTACAATGAAATCTATTTGTAGTTACATATTTAATTGCGATAGAAAATTAAATTCATAATAAATTTCCTCGCTGGATTCATCATAAATCGTAAGAAAGAATTCAACTGGATGTTGACCTAACACCCTAAGTAGAATGTGAAATTTTATACTTTCAATGTTATGGAATAATTCCATAACATTTAAAACAGAAGAGTTCAACTGTACGTCATAAAGACACCAAAGACTTCCTACTTTCAGTTCAAACCTGGAAATACGATTTATCATCAATGTTGAATAATTACCAGAAGTGCTCAGGTCAACTTTCGTTGAACTCTTTTTTAATGAATTTTTTTTCTTGTTAAAAAGTTATATTTTTAAGGTATCGTTTGGTTTGTTTAAAAGAAAGAGCTCAATTAACCATAGAGATATGCCATTAGACTTGAACCACTTTCAAAATGAACGATTATTTTGATTAGGTTAAATGTAAAAAAATAACATTTTTATTAAAATTTAAAAAAAATATATATTTTTTTTTTCACAATTGCAACACATTATTTTAGTTCAAGTTAATATTAGTCAAAAAAGCTAATTAACCCATTTTTGATTTTATGACTCGTAACACTTTTAAAATTAACTGCACAATTGAGTTATATTACATTAATATTGGTTAATTAGAGGAAAACACAACAGCGCAAAGTTTAGTTCATGAAAAATTTAAAAATAACTATGTAGTAGGAGAATATCAATTTTTCTTTAGCCCAGATGAGTAATAATTTTTTATATTTGTCAGCCTTTAATACTAAACAGAAAACCTAGACATAGTCTATCAAATCACAAAATACATAAATCCTTTAACTCTGCTTTTGGGTAATGTTGAGAGACCTACCAAATGAATGTTATTTTTTTTTATCGATTATATAATTAAGTTCCATTTTCTACTTGAAATATAGTAGATATATTTATTTTAAAAAGTGAAAAGCAAAATAAAATTTTATACAATAAATTTTTTTATTAAATTGAGATTTAAAAAAGTTGTTTGTGTTGCATATAAATTAAAAGAAAATAAAGGTACAAGCAAAATGAGGCCGAGTTCATGTGTCACAGTTCTTGATTTAACCGTTTAAAAATGGAGATAAATGTACTGAACAAAATTTCTTTGAGTGACCAATCTAATAATAATGTTACCTTAACTTTTTAATTTAAATAAACAATTTGAAGTGAGTAACTTATACCGGAGAAAAAATGGAGATAAATGTACTGAACAAAATTTCTTTGAGTGACCAATCTAATAATAATGTTACCTTAACTTTTTAATTTAAATAAACAATTTGAAGTGAGTAACTTATACCGGAGAAAAAATGGAGATAAATGTACTGAACAAAATTTCTTTGTGTGACCGATCTAATAATAATGTTACCTTAACTTTTTAATTTAAATAAACAATTTGAAGTGAGTAACTTATACCGTACACACTTGCCTCTTCTCTTTGATACATAAAATGTAGCAATGGATAATTTTTAAGTGCCCCCCCCCCATTTCATGATACTTTATTCAAATTATCATACTATTTCATTCCAGAATTACCCCAGATCAAAAAATTTGATAGAAACAAGGGTAACCCATTTCAAAGAAAAACAAACAAGATTTTAATTAGTAGTTAAAAGGTTTCGAAAATAATAATTATGTTTATATTTTTTCATAATTATTTATGTTTATTAGGGTGGTCCTTATTTTTAAAGTTTGGAAATCTTTATGCGACGCCCCCCCCCCAAATTGTTCCATCATACAAATAAATGATTTTTGCAAAATTTTAGCTGAATCAAAAAATTTTAACCCGTGCCGCAAAAGTCTTAAAAAAATACTGATATATTTACAAAACATCAAAAAAACCAAAGATTAAAACCTCCCATATTCTTCTTGAATTTTTTATGAAAATCTAGTATAGTTATAATGTTCCAGATTCCATTCTTTTATCACCCCTCTTTCGGTAGTAAAATTTTTTTAAAAAACTCTTGTAAAGTTGTTTTTCCTGCATTTTAAAATAGCTAATAACTCTAGAACTATTCAACTTAAAAACCTGAAATTAGTGCCATTTTGTTTGTAATTTTATTATCTTTGATTTAATGTACAACATAACTGCCTTTCTTAAAAATTGTTTTTCAAAATTAAAAAAATGGGGGGAAAATTAAATAAAAAAAAATTCTGAAAAAAAAATTTTATTAAGTAAATTTAAAGTTTTTCAACCCCCAAAATAAACATTTCTGCCAAATTTCAAGTGGAAAATAAAATTTGATGATGTAGAAAAAAATAAAGATTTTCGAAATTTTGGCAAGTTTCTAAACATTCCATGTAATTTAACAAAAAAAGCGATTCACTCATGGGGAATGCAAAAACTCCCTTGAGGGTGTTCGTACGATTTGTACCATGTAAAAAAAAATTCACTTAAGTTTCAGAAAATACAACTATTAGCCGATTCGGCACAAAATCTTACACAGCTAGTTTCCAACTTAATTCAATGTGCCAATTTCACCTGAATTCTCCTTAGAATTAAGTTTTTACGTAATTTTTCACTTCCAACATATCAAATCAAAGGAAATTAAAAGTTTTGAAGATAAAAGAATAAAATAAAATCATAATTCTAAATAATAATAGGTTGAGTCAATATTCAAACTTATACTTAAGTAACAAATGAATTCTTTAGTAAGATTTTGTACCAAATCGGTTAATAGTCGTATTTTCTGAAATTTAAGTGAATTTTTTTGCATGGTACAAATTGTATGAACACCCTCAAGAAGGGAGTTTTTGAATTCCCCATGAGTGAATCGCTTTTTTTGTTAAATTATATGGAATGTTAAGGGACTTGCCAAAATTTCGAAAAATTTTATTTTTTTCTACATGATAATATTTTATTTTCAACTTGAAATTTGGCAGAAATTTTTATTTTGGGAGTTGGAAAACTTTAAAATTACTTAATGAAAATTTTTTTCAGAATTTTTTCCCCATTTTCTTTAATTTTGAAAAACAATTTTTAAGAAAGGCAGTTATGTTGCATATCAAATTAAAGGTAATAAAATTACAAACAAAATGGCACTAATTTCAGGTTTTTAAGTTGTATAGTTCTAGAGTTATTAGCTGTTTCAAAATGCAGGAAATACAACTTTACAAGAGTTATTTTTACTTAAAAAATTTTACTACCGAAAAAGGGGCGATAGAAGAATGGAATCTGGAGCATTATAACAAAAACTATATTATATTCTCATAAAAAAATCAAGAAGATGGGAGGTTTTCATCTTTGTTTTTTTTTTATGTTTTGTAAAAAAATCAATAAGTTATGTTGCATATCAAATTAAAGGTAACAAACAAAATGGCACTAATTTCAGGTTTTTAAGTTGTATAGTTCTAGAGTTATTAGCTGTTTCAAAATGCAGGAAATACAACTTTACAAGAGTTATTTTTACTTAAAAATTTTACTACCGAAAGAGGGGCGATAGAAGAATGGAATCTGGAGCATTATAACAAAAACTATATTATATTCTCATAAAAAAATCAAGAAGAAGATGGGAGGTTTTCATCTTTGGGTTTTTTTTTTTTTTTTGATGTTTTGTAAAAAAATCAATATTTTTTTCAAAATTCAAGTCTTTTTGCGGCATGTGTTATTATTATCCAAATGAGCTTAAATTTTGCATACATTATTATTTTCTATAGTGACACAAAACTAGGGGGTGTCACCAACGGAATTCCCCCCAAAAAATTTTACCATACAAATAAGGACCACCCTAATGTTTATTATATTTTTTAGATCTCTAAAAAAGAGATCCCATAAGGATCTAACATTTAAAAAATAAAACTGGTTATGTTTCAATAATTTAGACAATAATTTAAAGCGATACGTGCAAAAGCATAAGTAGGAAACATAACAATCATAAATAGAAAGCAAAAAATTAAGTAAAATGATGAAATTTGGAATGAAACTGAAAAATCTTTAAAAACTTCCACCCAAATTTTAAAAAAGATTTTCCTGGTGTAGAAACACATATTGTTTACATGTGAGAAATAGTTTCCCATTTTTTTTTTAAATTTTCCAATAAATTGGAATCCATACAATACTTACAATCATAATGAAGAAGTATTAAACCCTTATATTTTTTAGTGATGTGTACTTTTAAACATAGTGGGAAAAACTATTAATTTTAAATTATTTCCGTTGAGTTTTTGCATGTTAACTTCCCAACCCTCCTTTCTTGAAGGGCTTGCATGAATGGAATTAAAATTAAATGGGAGGAGCCCTGGTGAGTTTACAAATTGAGATGAGACCCACCAATCTTCCACAGTTCTGAGACATCGCAGTAAATACCTGGCAAACAAATGTGATCAATTTGTAGAGTAACTACCTCAATATTACAAACACACAAACTTGTAACAGTGTTCACTGTTACTGTTGCAAATCGAAAGAACAAGAAACCCAGATATCTTTTTCATTTTAGCCAGTACGAAATAATTTTAAAAAATTTCTACTTGAATATATGAAGGGCAATTAGTCTTACAAACATTAAAAAACTTAAAAATATCCTAGTTATTTAATCCAAGTAACTTCACTCTACATTATTATTGTGTGATGGTTTAATAGAAGAACAATTTGTTTTCAACACATGTTTAGCTTAACAAATTTTATTAAGTAGTTTTAAGGTACAGTTTTGTTATTTGACCTGTTGACCTTAAAGAACAGAAATTCATAAGAGTAAGAACCTCTTTATAACAACCGGTAAAAAAAGTATGGATCATTTTAAAATAGTGCTAATATGACTCATCATAACGACCTTATACTGTTGGTCCCATGAGGGGTTACTCTAACAAGATTCTACAGTACCACTAAAAATTCTGGTACTTATGCATTATCCCATCGACCATGCCGCTGAATCTGAAGAGCATTAACAAATTTCATAGACTGTGCCACTGAATCTGACCACGGCTTACTAGATACTATACAGGCTAGCCAAGTACGGAAATATCCAGATGGCAATACTGGACAAACTGGCAAAGCATATCCACAGTGTTGAAGGCGGTGGGTTATATAGGTAGGACTTGTGGCGATCCAAGTGGGAAAAGTTGTCAAATGGTTTTCATTGTTCAAAACTCGGCTAGCCTGTAAAGTATCTAGTAAGCTGTGATCTGACTGTCTGTGAATGGTTGATGGGATAATACACAAGAACCACCATTCTAAATACCAACTTATTAAATTACACTGTTATATTGATGACAAAAATTAAAAATTTGGCAATATTTTAACTAAATACACCTAAATTGGTCATAATTGAAATAGTACTGTACCTAAATGGAAGTGTATGTACATAGATTATAATTGATTAATATTAAGCAGCGGGGCTTGATTTCTAGAAAGAGGTGATGGAACAGTAATTTTGTGGGGACCATTCTGAATTGTAGTGAAGATTCATGTAATGTGATATGCCAAACTCACTCACTTTGAACTGAGTAATAAACTTTTAAAAAAAATTTCAAAAAGAAAGGTACCGGAACTCTGTTATGGTGAATTCCATTATAATCTAGCTTGGTTAACAAGTTGATTTTTGCTATAAAAATAAAAATATTTACACTGAAGACAGTTGTTTTATATCAATTGAATTTATTGTCAAGACCTTTGACAATTACATTTTTAAATTATAATGGTAATTTTTAAAGCATAGCTTTGCATAGAGAAACACAAAATAAATCAAAAATTCAAATAAATGAGAATATAAAATATAATTAAGATTTTTGGTACTTCTGCATTAGTCCATTCACCATTCAGCTTCACAGTTAATGGGCTTTGGCGATGTTTTCTGGTCCAGTGGCACAGTTAACAAGCTAATACGCAAGTACCAGATTTTTTTCACAAATATTACACAGAAACTTCATGATTAGCCAAGCTCAAATGGCAAGTGTTCTGATGAACTTCCAAAAATAATCAAATATCATAAGTAAGAATTAATGTATCTAGTAGTGTTATTAATTTTGAAAAAATATTTTTAATTGTAATTTGTAAAACGCCACCCAGCTGATCCTTAAGTACCGTTTGAATTTATAAATTTGGAAGCACAATCATACTAGCATTCATCTAGCAAGTTATTTTCAAACTTTTTAATAGAAATCATCTACTATATCATAAATTACTTTAGCAGATTTTGGCAACCCATTTGTTAGGAAGTTAAATTATTTTCTTGCCAATGAATGACATCGGCAAAACCCAATTTCTCTAAAAACTTACCAAAGCCCAAATTATTTGGATTTACCAAAAATTTAATTAAGCAGCTGTTAGTTAATATTTTCTTTGATATGGTTATTTAACAGAGTAAAGATAACAGAGAACAGTAAATTTATCAATCAAATGAAGGTTTAAGGAATTCTACAAAATGAAAGGAAGTATGCAATTGGTTGCTACTTATATATTACAAATAAGCTTAAAATTAGAATCTGTCATGCCTTGGACATTTCTGGTCCAAGATATACAAAATAAAAAGTCACCGTATCAGAGAAGAACACTAGGTATATAATTCGAGGAACCAATTTGATGTAGGTCCTCGTGGCGAAAAGTTTAATAGTTGCCAAAAACTGGAGAATGACTGCTATCCAGTTGTCAGTCACTGTACACAACATCAAATCTGTGTGTTCCCAACTCGGTTATCCATCCCATTAAAAACTGCCAGAATATTTAGATGCAATATATTAGTTATTACCTTCAATTATATTAAAAAATAATTAACTGGCCTTAGTAACCTTTGGTTTTCAAAAAAGCTTAACAGTCTTAAAAAAAGACATGAGGAAAAGTAGCAAGCACAATCATAACAGGAATAAAATCTAACTCTGGTACCCTAAAAAAAGGCATGATTTATTTATTGCACTTAATGTTTTTCAGTGTCATTAAATCGTGTATTTGCATTCTTTGTAATGTAACTGCAAGGAGTAGATTTGAAAACAATATAACTTGCATATCCTGTCCAAGCAATAGTAACTTTCTAAATAAGGTTTTTATAGGGCCAAATATGTTAATCATAATTTCCTTCAATAACCAGTCACAACAATAAAAAAATCCCCAGGAAATTTCACACAACACACAGGAGTCCAAACTAAAAATAACAATAATTAACAAACAATATTTTACCATACAATTGTTCAGGAAACTAAGAATATACTCATAAGGTTAGAATTGTTTTCATAATTGTCTTCAGGATTAGACTCCATGAAGGTACCAAAATCTTGCATACAAAAAATAGCCACAGTAAATACATACAAAAAGCATATTAACTTTCATATCAAAACTGCAAAGGGACTTAAAGAGCACCAAAAGATAAAGCAGTGAAGTTGTAATTGCTGGGATCCCTTTGCATATACTCTTTGCAAATGCGAGCAGCATTTTTTAGTAGAGTGTCTTTCGAAGTATCTCCATGAAGAACAGGCGTTGTTTTCCTACCATCTAACTCATAAAGCTTGGAATTGACATTGACTAGAGCTATGAAATGGAGATCACACTTATCATCTATGTCAGGGGCTTCAGTTTGCCCCTCTTCAGCACTAGCTTCATGAGCCGCACTGATTTCAGTGCATTTTTCCAAAGCTTCGCCTCTTTCTTTAGGGGATAGAGATTTTGTGTCCTGAATAAATTTCGCAATCATGGAATCACTGTGTATATCCAACTGGTCAAAATTGTTGGCCAGAGCATGAATTAATGCAATAGTGCCACATGCGTTTTGTATGGTTTGTTCCAAGAAGAATACATTCGTATCTATATTCTGTGGATTAGACTTGAAAAGCTCTTCTTGCTGTTTACAGTATTCAGTGTACTTGGATGTCACCGGAAATAGTAATAATACGGCAAGCACAGGTTTGGGAACCATGTCAAGAAGTTCATCATCCAAGGAGACGATATCCGATATGCCCCATTTATTAGGCACACCCAAATTTTCAAGGAACTTATTCATTACATCAGGATTAGATTCCAAAGGCAACCACTTGATAGACATCTTGAATTCTTAGAACAAATTAATTCAACTAACCTCTGAAATGTCAGAAAGGCTACAAAGGGTAAACCGAAATTCTAACGTTGATCAATAAATCTAAAGGAGCAAAACAAAGTTTAGTGTTTTTTGACAGACTTCTAGTCTTGACAATTTAAAATAAACTCAGTTTAGTCGCTCTAACAAATCGAACATCAACACATGGAAGTAACAAACAAGGTAAATATTAAAAACTCAAACCAACATTCGTCATTCGGTTCGGTTCGGGTTCTTTTAGAATGTATTTATGAAAAATAGCAGTCGGCAGTGAAAATATTATAATCGATTTCGCTAAATAATCGTAATCGTCCAAAAAGTCACCTGATTTTCGTTTACGATTTTCAATTTTACAACTGATTAAAAAGAATTAAAATGATTGGTTTTACATTTTAGTTAAATTTTTAATATAATTATTCACCAAGCCCTTATTTAAGAGAGACTAACGTGGTTTAAGCAAACTATGAAGCATACAGATTAGCAACACCGCAACACGCTTCGACTTTTACTACATTTACCAAGAACTAAAATTATTTGAAAGATTAAATTTAAATAACCGTGAAATTTAATGAAAAACACCTTTAGTTTACTGTTTAAATGCTTGTCCAAAATCAAAATATAGAATCACCAAGTAAAACACAGATCGTTCACTGTTCTTATGTGCTGATATCGCGCGCCACTATTGGAGAAGAGAATGTTGTTGTTGTGGCTTATTCGCCATTGACCTTCAGAAAATTGACGACTAGTAGGGGAGAAGAGTATAGGTCAAAGCACTACACGGTGAAGCAACGTCACTCCCATAGTAACAGCGAAAGCCAAGTAGCGAGCGATCGCAGCGCCATTATCTTGCCTGGTGGTGGCAGGGCCCTGCAGCAGAAACCCGCGCTCGCGTGCTTGTTTACTTCTAGCTTTATTTATATTCCGCTTTGTTTACAAGCATGAACGACTATTCCGATCCTTTGAGAGCATCTGGTGTACGGATTTATTAAAACTTTGAGGGTTTTTTTTTATTAGTAGGCATTTATAAAAAGGTTAATTTTCATTTTAATTAGAGTTAACAATAATACAATAATTTCATTTTTAAGAAACAGAGTGCAAAAATACTTTCGATACCAAGCTGTAAGATCGTGGAAATGCCAAAACTTAGCACTTAATTATCTTAAGTCAATCACAATTTATAGAATTGTTAGACATTTTCTGAGAAAATTGGGTTGCTTTTGTCTTCTCCATCCTCAATTAGTTAATCTTATGTGAAAATTTTTCTTAACTCAGATGGCTTTGTCAGTATAATATGAGCATTCAAATATAGAACTATTCTAATATATACTACTCGCATTGAACTCTGATGGTTTTTATCCATTAATTACAAAAGCAGGTACTTTGGGACTATCCTGGTACAAGTTCTGCCAATTCCATTTTATTGGTGACATTTTGCAAAATAAGCTTAAAACCAAAAACAACTGCTAATTGTTACATTTTTAATGTTTTTTATTTGAACATTTGAAAAAATCTTTGGTGTGTAATCACAACACTTGACATTTGTGCCTAGAATAATCCCCAAGTAGCTGAGAACATTTCCTTTAAAAATAGATTGAAATCGGATATTATAATCTTCAGCCAAAGAATAAAACAAAGTAAAGACATTTCTTAAATAAGTATAAAACTGAAAAACAATTATAAATTCTCAAAACAAAACCATGTTTTAAAATCTGAATAAAAACACAAGGAAAGCTAGCTTCTTACTAAACACAAGATTTATTACATTTCCCCCAAGTATTACATTAAGTATTTTTAGTTCCCAAGAAAAGGAAGCTTTTTCAAATTTCAATTTTCAGGCAATATGTACAAGTAAAAAAGTTTAAACAATATCTATCAATTCTTGAGCATGAGAACTGTGATATCCTCGAGACGAAGCGGTGGTAACCGATGTAGACGAGTTAGGATTTGATGATTCCCGGTGTTGTTGGGGTGACTTGACAAAGTCGTTTTTTCTTTGAAACTCAGTCATTTTCCAACATCTGCAAAAGAAAAAAAAAACTTTTCTTAAAATTTGTTACCATTTAAAGATTCATCTAGAAAAGGGTCATTCCATTTTAATGTCAACCTACGTTACATTAGTCACGCACCTTTTAAACTTAAAGTTCTAAATTATCATAAAAAATCATACTTACACTTAAAAAGCCATTGAGTACAAAATATTGTCTTAATTTTTTTGTGTGTTTTAAGCAAAAAATGTATTAAAGTTTAGTGTGACAAACATAACATTAAAATGGAATGACCCAAAAGATATTATACAAGAAAATTACCAAAACATAATTTACCTTAAGAATATCAATTAGATATCCAACATTTCGGGTAAATCATTAGAAGCTTGGTTGTAAAATTAATATGAGGAAATAACAAGACTTGGATAAAACCAAAATTTTCTGAAAATTAAATAAGCACCCCGTCCTTTAAATTTTCACTTAAGACATTATGCCATTTGATTGTTCACTTAAATATTGTAATTTGCTTCTTGAGCAACAGAATTACAGAGAAATCAATTTCTTTATCAAAATATAAATTATTTCAAAAGATTTTCTGCAAAATCTGAATATTTTCTATGCAGGGCATGCTTGTGTGCATCTGTATTATCCAAATATGGAAATAACATTCTAAAATTTTATAAAATACTGCCATTTATAATTAGAATATTTATAAAAACTTATTGCAACCAAAATTTTATCTTTTTTTGGGCATTTGTAATGTCATTGACAAGTTATTTTCACGAAGTTAAATTTTTAATGAATCTAAGAATACACAAACCTTTTATCCTCAGAGGCTAAGTATAAATTTGAACCATCCACAGATAAGAATTTTGGGCACTGGAAAAGGACTCTGAAAAGATAATAGAATAAAATTTAATTATCATTTGTGCACGTCCAAATCAAGCATCACCTTTCTAATTGAAAATGAAAACATTCAGCTGTGTATTGAACTATCGACTAATTTTTACAATTTATATTGATACTATAACTAAACATTTTAGTCTATGAATTTCGAATTATTTAACAATATTTATAATTTTGTCCAAAAGAGCATGTGGTGGTATTAAGGGAGACTGTTAATAGAATTGAACCAGTTCTTGTTACATAATATAATGATGAGAAATATTATGGTAGGTACAATTAAAACATTAACCTTTCAACTCTTGTTAAAAAACATTCATGAAAAGTGAAAACACAATTTAAAGTTTAAAAATTTCAATAATGAAGTTTTTAAATTTTTTATGCATTGGCAAAATTATCATTCTTTTGATGCTTATGTTTCAAAAATACTATGATTTCATTTTTAAAATTCAAACTTAAACCTATTATATTGACTTAATAAAAATCAGTAGGTACTGAGAGAAATGTAGGTAAATCTGTCACTTGAGCCATTAAATAAGTCTTATTTTGATAACTAGGAAATTTGTTATTGAAGATATAGAAATAGAAATACAAAGCTTAATCATCATAGTAATTAAGTGACACTACCCTACTTCTGCTCAGATACTCTAAAAATGAAATTCAGATCAGGAATATTGTAAATATTAATAAAGATGCACACAACGAATAAAATTAAGATGCATATGAAAGTTATACATATTATACTATATTAGGATGAGAATGAGACAAATGTTATATAGTTAAAATTGTAAAACAAAGCATTGAGTTCTTTAAACTCTTTATGCTGAGAGATTCAATAATATCGGCCACTACATTTATGAAAAATACAACTTGAGACTGTTTCTGAAACAGGTCGTCTTTTGATAAAACTTTCAAAAATATAATTATAAGAAAGTGCAATTATGGGAATTTAACTAAGAATATAATATACTGAACTCGGACCGAGTAGGAAAGGGAATAATGCAAGCAATGGAGACTTATTGTTTGAGAATCTTAACTTAATCAATTATTATTGTAAGAAAATTTAGAACATTATGCTATCATTAATCAGAAAACATAGAGCCACTTACCTCTTATCAAAACATTAATGAAGCATTTGAGGAGATTCTTGGTTTATCTGGTAGACAAAAATATTAAAATAGTATCAACATTCGATTCAACAGCAACGAACTTCTTCAAACTTCAAACGGCTTTGACGATGACGGCACGTGCGGAGGTTTGAATCGGAAACCATGGCAACCGAAAAATAAAACTCGTAGTTGCACCCTGCGAGTACGAGATGGCGCCACGATAAGCAGCGACCCGGGCTGCGATTAGCCGAAAGCTAACGGCTAGGCCGCCGCTAGGTGGCAGTACGGTCGCCTGGAGGAGCACGTAAACATTTGGCGCAAGTAGGTCGAAATCTTAGGTGACTTATCGCTTCTCAGCCGCACTTTTGGCGTGTTGTATTTTAACGGTTCGCTGTTGTTGTTTGTTGTGTTATGAGGTTTTTGATTGAGAGGGTAAACTTATATTTGAAAATAATTTGGTTGTGGAAGAAAACCCAGCTCTTTAGTGGTATTTAAAACAGATTTTTCAAACTATTTGAGATTTACGCAAAATATTTATATTTCACGTAATTTATCAAAAGTTTTTAATTTGACACAATGAAACTTTTTGTACGTTTTTATCGTTAATTTTATTGAATTAAATAATTGTAATTTATTATAATAAAATTTTGGAAATTCGCATTATATTTAAAGCTTCCTTATTTTATTAATTAAAAATATATTTAAACGTGTTTGTTTGAAGTTCTTTAAATTTGGTTACTTTTGTTCATAAGTTTTCCATCAACTTATAAAAATTACTTTCTAGTTACATTTTCTCTTTATAATACATTATTTTTTAATGGGAATAAATATATTTTTATGTTCCATTAACAGATTTACTTTTATTCAGACAAATGGGATAATTGGAAATAATTGTGGACTTTCAATTCAAATGTGTTTAAATTTTAAAACGTGTGGAAGATGGTATGGTTTTTACCTCTAAATACATTACTTATTATTAAATGATTATTTATTAAAACATCTGTAATTGTAGTCAGCGGGTGGTTAAAATCCAAGTTGTAAGGTTGTTGCAAAATTATCCAATTAAATAATTATCTTAAAACTGAAATATTCTTTTAAACTGACCTTTGATTAAATATTTTTTTGAATAACTTTTAGTCTATTATTCCTAACTTGAATGACCCCTTGATACTGAATTTAAATTTCACTCCACCGGTTTGCATTAAAAAATAGACCTTTGTGTACTTCAAGTGCAGAGTAGAATACACACATACACAATGAATGGTTTACAAAAATTTAAATTCGTATTAAAGAACAGTTGATTTGATATTATGAGTACTGTGTATTTAAATGCAAAATTTTTAGAATTTTAGCTGGAAATTTTGATTTTTAACCATTTTATTTCAATTGCAATATTTCTTCCGATTTTCCGAAATTTTTTTTACTGTATTAAAATAAAATTACAGCTGTATTTAGCCATTTTACAATATGTCTTATAATGAATGACTCGGGGCCTTAACCAGAGTTTAGTTTTTAAGAGCAAGGGGATTTAGGTGACTTACCTATAGAATTTTAATTATTTACAAAATTTTGAAATTAAGTGCATATAATGTTTTTTTATAATAAAAAAGATAAATAGTTTTGTTTTTATTTTTAAGGTGCAAAAACAGTAGTCTCCCTGCCCTCACATGTTCAGATTCCTTAAAAATTTCCCAACTTGCCTAGTTATTTCAAAAATTAAATTGAAATCATTGGGCATTTTCCCAATTAACTCAACAGCGTAATCCATAATTGCACGTTGAATGGCGGCGAGTCAGTCAGGCGTACACGATTGGCATAGGCAACGAAGCGTGGCGCCAAGATGCATAAAACTTGCAACCCGACAGCCTGCATTTTTTATTGGTCCAACAACAAAACGTCAGATATTTTGACTGTGGCGTCACCTAGCGGCGGCCTAGCCGTGAGCTTTCGGCTAGTCGCACCCGGGCTCCCATAGAGTTGTCTTCGCTTTACATATACCGCTTTGGTATAGGTCCTCCCTGTCCCTGGAGAGTCCCAAACAGTCCAGAATGTGCTCAGGAGAGACCTGCTCAGCCTGATATTTGGAACAGACCGCAAAGCCGCAAAGGTCTTCCTGCCCTCGGAGAATAAGAGGCTCTTTAAATGACCGCAAATAGCGCAGAATAGCGATAGCAACTAACCAAGGCCCCGTTTACATGGACCACACTAAATCCCGGGTTTAAAGCCGGGTCAAGGGATTTCTCGGGGAACCCAGAAGCCGTGCTAAAAACCCGTTTACCCGTCCAGTCCTCAAATCCCGGGATTTGACGATTTGACGTCATTGGTCACGTGATGAAGTGAATATACGTCATAATCCATCCCGTCATTCTTTGCGATTTATACAAATTCAAATTTATTAATTCAATTCAAATTTATTAACAAGAACAAGAAACAATAGAACAAAACAAAACTAATACATAAATACATATAACACAATAGATGTCCCAAATTATTAATGAATTTTATTTCCCAAAGGGGCAAACACCCGTCCATGGGGTCACAGAATATCAAATAATAAAAATATAGAGCATTTTCAATCACATGACTCTGCCTAACAACGGCCTTAGCAACGTTGTTTTATTCCTCCAGTGACATCATGTGCGAATGCTGCTATTGGATACTTCTATGTTCCGCCCCTAACAACAGCCTTAGCAACGTTGATTTTGTCCTCCAAGTGACGTCATGTGCGAATGCTCTATAATATGGGACAAAAAAAGAGATAGTGGAAGAAAAAAAAAAAGAAAAAAAAATAAGTACTAGTTAATAGTGCCGTTTACATGGGAAAAATATTACCCGGGTAGCTACCCGGGTAAAAAGTGGGTTGAAGGGAATTTCCAACTCTACCCGGGTAACGAAATTTGAAGGCGTTTACATGAGACATGATCTAACCCGGCTTTTTCTCGGTCACGTGGTAAGAAATAAGGGATCTGCCTGTTTCCATGGTTTCCAAGTTTGTTTACAAATAGCTCATTTTTGTTCTTGCAAGAAGCATCAAAAGGAATTTTAAAAGAGCGTTGGCGATATATGCAAAAAAAATCAACGGATGATAGCAGATTTGCTTACCGAAGACCTGCGAAGATGTATGAAAGTAATCTTGAATTATTTGTTGAATATTTTGTTTATTTACTAGTAACACTTATACAATTATACAAAATTGTGTTGGCAACATTGTTTCAATTCCATCAATGTTTATTGTTTTGATTTCCGTTTTTCATGATGTTTGTAAGTTGTGCTTGTCTTAAAAATTAAATGGATGTTTATTAAACTTAACGTTTTATCTTCACATTTCCAACTGCATTTGTTACTTTCTACGTTATTGATGTCCATTACAAATTATATCAAAACAATCAACAGAGCACACACAAACAATTAAATGGCGGACTACACAACACGCAAGGTAGTGTGGGATGGGACACGAAATGCATCATGGGAAAGGAGGGTACTACCCGGCAATTGACTAGGATTGAATCCTACCCGGCTTTTTCCTATCTTTTTCCCTTCGTAGGGAATGCCGGGTAGAAAAGAGGAGTAAGAGCCGCCTTTTACCCGGGTAATTGGCTCATGTAAACGGCACTAATGTGAAGGCACACAGAATGTTGGTTCGCGTCTTGCCGGAAATAGTCCAAAACTTACCGGCAGTGGTCCAAAACTTACCGGAAGTGGTCCAAAACTTATCAGAAATGGTTCACAACTTACCGGAAGTGGCCAGCAACTTACCGGAAGTGGTTCTCAACTAACCGGAAGTGGTTCACAACTTACCGGAAGCGGTCCTAAACTTACCGGAAGTGAGTTGCGAACCACTTCCGGTAAGTTGTAGACCACTTCCGGTAAGTTGTGACCCACTTCCCGTAGATTAAGGATCACTTCCGGTAAGTTGCGGACCACTTCCGGTAAGCTGCGAACCATTTCCGGTAAGTTACTGACCACTTCCATGAAGTTATGGTTCACTTCCGGTAAGTTTTGGACCACTTCCGATAAGTTTTGGACCACTTTCGGCAAGTTATGGTTCACTTCCGGTTATCTAAGAACCACTTCCGGTTATCTAAGAACCACTTCCGGTTAGCTAAGAACCACTTCCGGTTAGCTAAGAACCACTTCCGGTTGCTAAGAACCACTTCCGGTTAGCTAAGAACCACTTCCGGTTGCTAAGAACCACTTCCGGTGAATTGTGGACCACTGTAATTAAGTTGTGTCAATCTGATTTCAAAAGTAATCTGATTGACAAATGTAATCAGATTACAAATGTAATCAGATTACTTTCTATCAGATTACAAATGTAATCAGATTGATGGTTACAAATGTAATCAGATTGATGGTTACAAATGTAATCAGATTACAAATGTAATCTGATTACTTTCAATCAGATTACAAATGTAATCAGATTGATGATTACAAATGTAATCAGATTGATGATTACAAATGTAATCAGATTACAAATGTAATCTGATTACTTCAATCAGATTATTAATCTGATTACAAAAGTAATCTGATTGCGCCCATCTCTGGCGCAAGGTCAGAACTGCTGATGGTTGGCGAGATTTGGCTTTTTAACGGCACAGTAATATTTGTTAGCATTGTATTAGGGTTGCTTTTATCGCTAAAAAAAACAATTCCAACTTGGCGCATCAGCAGTTCTAAACCTGCGCCGAGTGCAACTACTCTAGCAGCCTGCGTAGCACGTAAACCAACTAAGCCGCCCTGTCCCCGGAAACATTTCTATTCGTTGGAATTTGAAACACGGTGTATCGATGATAGCACGAAATATTTAGCATATTAATGGATGCGCACGCTTTAAACTCTCGTCGTAAGTTTCTTTATATATACTGAAACTTACTTCACATGCAATTAGTATCTAAGGATGGCTTCCTCAGCAAAAGTGCTTCCGAGTGGCTGGTTCTACTAAATAGCTGTTTTGGTGCGGAATAGGGTAAGTATTTTATTAGTACTTTTGAATGTGTGAGTGAACTTGATCATTTCCTTGACCCACGAAAGCCCTCTTAAAGACTCTTCCCCTATTGTAAAGTGTATGGAAAACTTCTGGATTTCCTTATTGATAAATTGGAGGCTGTAAAATTTAATACCTTGTTTATAGGATCAGGGGGACTCTGTTATCGTCATATATTTGGGCAAAGTTTTACAAATAGCACAATAGTAATCTGTAAAAAAAATCCATCCAATTAACAAATTTTTTCTTGTAAAGATCATGCGTTAAAAGAATAAGTATTTAAAAAAGTAAAGGGAACATAAGCTAATTTGAATATTAATTTGGCTATCTCTATATAAAGTAGTTTTGTGAATCGAGGTGAAACCCAAGAAGAGTGCCCGCAAATAGTTTTCTTAAACTATATACCGCACTTCTACGAAACGTGCATGTGCAATACGCAACGTTAACCTTCTGAATCCGGTTGATTGATCTTCAATAAACGAACTTGGCTAATCTTGTATATTAAAATAATTTGGTTTTTCTTTCGGCCGGCCGCCAGGCCGCACCCTCGTTCCGATTAGGACAAACTCTGTCTTGATCGAAAGCTCTCCACCCCTAGATGAGTCAATAATATATCACGTTCCTCCAAAACATTCCATTTTTAAATTATGCGTTTTTTTCGTTTTGCCCCTATGTTAACTCTATGGGGAGGTTCCGTTCGGCTGGCCACCAGCCCGAACCCCTGAACCGATTTCGACAAACTCTGTCTTGATCGAAAGATTTCCAACCCTAGATGAGCCAATAATATGTCACGTTCCTTCAAAGCATTCCATTTTTAAATTATAAATTTATTTCAATTTGCCCCATTGTTTTCAGTAAATGTTTTTACCAACACAGGGAGGAGGCATTTTTTAGGAGGTGATGCCTAGAACATATATTTTTCTTATTTTCATGTATTATTTGCTAATAAATATGTATATTACTAGTATCATTTTGCAGTGTGATCCATTTTACCCCAGGTTGGGGTAAAATGGATCATTACGTTTAATGCTAAGTTTGACAAACTCATAATTGAAAAATGTTAAGTTAAATTGGATTGAAATGTTCTACAGGATTGTAATGTCAATATCCAATTGAAAGAAATCATTTAAAAATAATAGTTTTGATGAAATAACACTTAGAATGTGAAAATAGCTAAAAAGTGATCCATTTTACCCCACCAGACCTTATTCAAATATTAATTTTAACCTTGTACTTCAAAACATGGTACGATCCTTTAATTTGGTTAATCGATCTGTTTTTGTTTTTTTTTTTCAGATGTACAATTTCCTGGAAATTGTGTTCATGAGAGTTCCTGCTCTATGACGCTGCTAAGGAACAATTAGACATCTCTGAGATGGAAGAAAGCCCGAATCTGAAGGTTATCGCTATGTAGAACCCGAAGAAAGTGAAGAGGAACCTATGTATATTCTGATGAATCGGATGTTGTCATGATGGATGAGCCAGAAGAGAAGTCGGGCGATTTGAACGAAGGTTGTTCTGGCGTCGGATGATGTAGAAAACTGTGACTGCGGGTTATGCTTGATGGAAAGTGATGTGGAAAGAACAAGTGACCGCTTTGATTACGAAATCGACGGTTCCCACTCTGTTGCCAGAAGAGCAGTTGAACATGATACTTTCGGTCAAACGGCTTGCCCTGGTATACACATCGCATCCCATGTTCTGCGAAGAGATCTTGCCTCGGTTTTCTACGGAGAATATTGTCATTCCAGATGATGATGACGACGAAGCCCCAGTCCCTACCACTAGTGCACCAGTGGAACATGATGACAAAGCCTCTCGCCCGCATGTCCAGGATCCTGCATCTCGTGCTTTCTAAGGTTCACCTGCTTTAGAGGTTATGCAATCGCGACGGATTCACCTGCCCAGGACGTTCTGTTTGCTGTGCCCGAATGAAGGATATTGAAGATCATGAGCGATATTTGAAGTCTTTGTCCCCTTATTTCAATGTCCCCTGTAAGTATAAATTTGGCTCTCATTAGTGGTACAGTTTAGGCGTATTGTGAATCAAGATATTATAAATAATTTTGGTTAAATTTTTTTTTCTTGGGTAATAAATCTCGTTAATGGCGTCACACTTAAATATCAAATTGCACAATCTTAAAGTTGTTTTCGGTGAAACGGGTGACTGGCGAGGCTTGAAACCATTATGATGTTTTGCGATACTAATATTAGTCAACTTTGAGTTCGCATGTAACTAATTTTTTTAAAGTTATGAATTTGATTATTAACAAGGCACTGTTAATTCTGAAAATTTTAGTAGTAGGTATAGTTAATCAAAACTTCTGTAGCGCGTAGAGCCAATTTAATAATGCTAATTTTTCCCCCTGAATTTTGACTTAAAAACAAAGCTTTTTCACTCTCATTTCATTCATTTTAGTGTTGCTAAATATTTACAATGTTGTCTTTTAGCTTCATCACCTTCAAAGATGTAGGAACTTGGACAACAATGTTGCTTTACTTCGTCTACAAAGCCAGTTGAACTTGGTCCTAGTGTCTGTGTAATTTGTCTACCAACTCGAGGACAGATGCCAAAGGAGAACACTACTCCACTCGTACTAGATGTACTGTGACTGGTTACGGCTTTGTCTCAAAAGGTATGCATTAGTGGTATTTTTGATAACTTTTATATGTGCTGTAAGTCAAATTGCACTTTATAATCTTTCAACTGCTAATGCGATTGTAGTCTCAACTAGAGCTCCCAAACCGATTTTAAAATCTTTTCCATGTAAGAAAATGCGACCACTGCTAACTGCACTGCAGCCCTCCGTCCGCAAAATCTCAGTTAAGCACTTTTTATTCTCAATCTAGTTCTATTTGCAAAAACACTACGTGATTGTTTGAAAACGGAAGTTAATTCGTAATTAAAATATACGATTTTCTAAAAAGAACCCCGGTATACATGTTTCAAGTATTACTTTGTAAGTTCACCTGCAGGATATTAAATAATTGTTACGCGAAAATAATACGTGTTACTGAGTTATTTGATATGATAGAGTATTATATGTGTGATAGATTAGCAATTTTTATATTTAATTTTACGAAATTTAGTTAAAAATTGCTTTTTTCTTTGACATTTTCAATTTAATTCGTTATTTTACATACATCTCTCAAAAACTTATGTTCGATTTTCCATCAGTAAATTGCATTGTTAATTTAAATACTTTAAAAGTCCTTGGTAAAGCAAAAAAAGGCCTGACGTTTTTGAGGATGCTTCTTGATTAGAGAGTTATAATAAAATGCCCTCGAATTCTATAGGAACGTAAGGGAAACTTTTCCCAAAGTGCCCTTTTTAACCTCTCAATGTGTCTGCTGTTCTTCGAAGAAACATCCCAGTAATTTTATTTCGTTATGTCGCGTTGGTGCATTTTTGTGAGGAATGTCATGTTCTTTTGGGCACTTGTTTGACCGGCTGAGTTTCGCCAGTCTTTGACCTAAGAGAAGTTATCGTACATCTTGGAAGGTTTGAAAACACATTAGGACCCCAGTCGCTCAGCCTGAGTATTGTTCAATAGGTTTGAAAACAATTTTTTCGGTACTTACGTATTATCCCGTCGACCGTGAAGCTTAATCCGAAAACGTTATTAAATCCCATTGACTTTACTATTACTGTGCCGCTGAATTAGCCGGCCGCTGAACGGTCGATGGGATAATACGTAAGTACCATTTTTTCTTATGAATCTGGGAGACTACTCGACAGCAACGTTTCTTGAACATAGTACGTCACAAATGCGGAAGGAGAAATCGGTAAACACAAAGCCTGTTGGGTTGCTAGGAGAAGTTTCGGTACGCAAATCGTGATTGAAAAGCACTATATATACATGGGTTTAACAAAAAAATCATATTTTTAAATTGACGTTCTTCATTTCACTCAAAATTCAGACACCGCGATGGGAACTGCTTTGTTTATTAGTGACGTGATGGGGTCAACTTAAGTTGCTGTCTAGTATAGTGTCTCAAAATGATATTTGAATCTTATGTCTACCCTAAATAGATCCAGAGATGTAATTTGCTAATTTTTGAATGATGCCGAAATTCTTATCGCACACTTTTAATATCTTTGGTACATAGCAGGGTTTAGGCTAGGCCTAGGGGAAAAAATCCTTTCTGCAAAAAGCTAAAACTAAGAAAAAAAGCTTTGGCAAAATGCTAAAATAACAAACTGATTAGATATGTCGGTATTTTTAGCTGGAAAAGAGTTTATTAGTTCATAGGAACTACACCAGTGTTTCCCAACCTTTTTCAGTCCATGCCCCACCAACCAAAGCATTTCTAAATTTCCCATGCCCCCCATTTAAGATTATGCATAGTTTTTATATGATCTGTAAGCCAATCAAATGGGTTTGTGAATATTTTATTTTGGCTTCCATGAGGAAATTGATGAATTGATTATTTGCGTTCTAAGCCTAGCCCAAATTTTCCATTTAATAGAAACTACAAAAGGATATTTATAGCTCAAAATTCAGCTACCAACTTGGCGTAATCCGATATTCTGGACTTTTGTTAATCCTTTTTCGAAACTTCTTCTTGCAAATGCATAAAAACTGGTGGTCTTTCCCACCTGGGGCTATTTGTTTAAAAATTTTCAAATTGCCCCCCTAGAAAATCAAATTGCCCCGTGGTGGGGCGTGCGCCCCACGTTGGGAAACACTGAACTACACAAAGAACAAACACAACGATATATTTCTTTAAAATCTTTATATGAACTATATTTCAGTACTTGTAAAGTTTCCATTTTTCATATATTTTTGTGAAAATGGTCTGAAATATTTTAGCAATCTCTACTTAGTCCATTTAAATTCAATAAAACTATAATTATTTCGAGCCTTAAATGTTAACATTTTGCTTATTAAAGTTATTTGTTTACCACATTTAAAATTTTTTTCATGAAATTCGACGAAACTACAATAGCTATAAAATTGAGAGTAGATTCGAATGTGTTTGAAATGTTTCTTTTCCATCCAGTTCACTCGTTGTTTTGATTTAATTATTGATAATTTATACAGGGTGTCTCATAAATGTTGGGTAACACTTCTAGGGGGATAGTAGACACCTAGACGAGTCAGAATCACATAGGATTTGGGGGGTCCCGCATCAAATTCCAGGGAGTTAAAAATGGAGCGACAAATTATTGAAGAATTCAATTTGTAGAAGAACTACTGTTGGTAAATATTTAATTATGGTCTCGAATTTTGTGGTTTAATAAGATTTTAAAATTATCTTAAAAGTTTTCACTTTAAAATTTGTCTTACGAAAAAAGTAAAAAACAAACAAAAGAATGTTTAAAGAAAAACTGACAAAACTTAATTTTGTATTTCGAAATTCTTTCTTTTGATTGGATAATCTGAAAGAGCATAGTTGAACATCCTTTAGTCCAAAGTTTCACGTAAATACCATCAATATTAAACGCTTGAAAGCCTGTTAGTCTTGTTTTTTTTGCGTGCGCAGTTTTCCTATAGCCGTTTCCAAAACAGCTGTTTTTGCATTCATGAAACATAATTTAACAGGCTCCCAAGCGCTTAATATTGATAGTATTTACGTGAAACTTTGGACTAAAAGGTGTTTAACTATATGCTCTTTCAGATTATCCAATCAAAAGAAAGGATTTCTAAATACAAAATTAAGCTGAACTAAACTAAACTCATCGGCGCAACAGCCCTATAGTGGGCCAAGTCCTACGATGCCCATCTTCGTTTTCTTGACCGTGGGGCCCTGGAGTGCAAGGCATATGTCCCGGTTAGGTGGTCAGTCTAACGCAAGACCCCCAGTGTTTAGTTCCCATGCACGCTTGGTCCTCAATTTATCGACCCACTCAAGGGATGAAAGGTTGAGTGGACCTTGCCCAGCCCGGGAGCTGGGAATCGAACCCCGGACCTGTGGCAAGGAAGAGCTATGCGCTACCACTGCGCCACCGGGCTTCTATACAAAATTAAGTTTTGTTAGTTTTATCGCATTTTTTGTGTTTTTTTTACTTTTTTCGTAATAAAACAAATTTCAAAGTGAACTTTTAAGATAATTTTAAATATCGTATTAAACTACAAAATTTGAGACCATAATTAAATTTTTACCCATAGTATTCTACAAATTGAATTTTTCAATAATTTGTCGTTCCATTTTTAACTCCCTGGGATTTGGTGTGGACCCCAAATCCTATGTGATTCTGACTCGTTTAGGTGTCTACTATCCCCCTAGATCTAGAAGTGTGACCCAACATTTATGTGACACTCTGTATATTATGAGAGGGTTGGAAAATTTGCCTTGTGGAAAACTAGCTCCGGTATCCAAATAAAACAAACTATATATAGTTTGTTTTATTTAAAATAGAATTTCAAATATTAATCATGGCTACCAAAGAGATTTCTTTACATACCAGATCTATTTTTAAATTGCTTTCATTGAAGTTACATGAAAGGTTTTTTTCTCAAAGAAATGCCTTGTTTGACCCTTTTGATTGTAACTGGAGCCAATATTTGTTAATACGTCGCCTAGAAAGTAAATAGCTTTAGGAAACAAATTTATTTAACGCTAATTTTAAGCTCTAAAACTAGTTTTCTTTTTAGTGTCCTAATGAGGCCTGCATCAGTCTCATAAGCAAGTTCCGCTGCTCCGAAGGGTATTCCTGCCATTATGAATCCACCTATGAACGATGGAGTTGGCACTCAAACTGCACAAGAGTTGAAAGGTGTTAGCTTGGGTATCTATCTCGTATGTACCACTTTCAAAGGAAGATTGTCGTTCTCTATGAATAAACATGCTTTGCTTTTTAAATCTTGTGAAGTTTTCTTCTTTAATGAACGAATACGGCCTTTACGCCATGAAACCTTACTAATCTAATAATATTTAGACTTTATAGCAAAATAATTGATGAAATAAATGTATATAATTTTATTTTCGAAATAAGTTTGTTCAAGGTTGGATTTTAATTTATTTTGTAACCTAAAAGTTTCCGACGTTTTTGTAGACTTAATAACCCCTAGCAGAATATTTTTTAAAATTGTTTATAGAAATGCTAATATCTATTTTATATTTAAAAAATTTATAATACTTTTGGAAATATGCGAACTTTTTCTTTTTAGGGGAGGTCTGATCAAGTGTTATTTTAACTTGTTATAGACGACAGGCCCGGGTCAAAAACTGATGGGTCATTTGAACCACCAGAAGACCTATATAGAATGATATAAGAGCATAAAATAATAAGATTTAGCACTTATGCTGTCACTTGTAAGCTGTCCAACTGAGTGCAGGTGAGAATTCAAAAGCACAGATAGAGTGAGTACATTTTGGTCATGTATTTTTGTACAGCATTCTTACTATTAATATTTCCATGAAAAATAAGGAGAAAACGCACAGTGCCGTACAAAAGTAGTGCGCCACAAAGTCGGATTTTCCGGCGATTTTTAGGGTAAATTTGGTTACTCGGTTGTGTACGGCATCGGTTCCATAGGGGAGAGTGTTGTACCTTCGGACAAAAATCCCGTTTGGATTTTTCTAAAGACAGGAAAAATCATATTTTGATTATTTAAAGTGCCCAACCTATAGTCCTAACCTTTTTGAGTAATAGGATATTTTTTATTAGCTAAAATCTTGAAAATTGGATTTTTTATTAATTTTAATAACTTTACGAAATTTGTGTCTATAGGTACAACCACCGGCTCTCCCTATGGACAGACCCGGTTTTACCTGTGGACACCCTTTAAAAGGGAGGTTTTAATTGAAAAGAGCTAAAAATGAACTGAAGTTGATACTGACACTGACAGCTTTCTATTCTTGAATATAATATACACACTGTTTCACTTCAGATAGACGGCATAGTGATTAATGCATAGTATCAATTGTTCTCTTCAAAAATATGTGAATGCCGTATAGTATCAGATGACCATGGTAGTGTCATTTTCATCAGCCTGAAAATATGGTTTGCATTAAAATGGAAGGCATGATTTTTTTCTGAATTATTTACCTGAATACTATTTAAAACCACGATAATATGCAGAAAATTTCAAAACTTATTAATCTATGATTATTGAAACTTTTGAAATAATTTGAAAAATTTCATTTTTCACTGTGCGTTTTCTCATTGTTTTTCATGGATCTATTTATGGTAAGAATGCCGTACAAAATACATGACCAAAATGTACTCACTCTACCTGTGCTTTTGAATTCTCACCTGTACTCAGTTGGACAGCTTACAAGTGACGGCATAGTGCTGAATCTTATTATTTTATGCCCTTATATCATTCTATACAGGGTGTCCCAAAACGACCGCATAAACTATGCATAGCTAGATTCCTCGTTGGGAGTACATGAAAAATGCCCAAAGAAGTGCCCTTCTACGATCCATAGTTTTCGAGTTATAGGAAAAACAAAGTATGGCTGTTACCCCACTTGGCGGCCATAGAACCGGACCCCCACGTCCGATCCAGCGGCTGGGGTATTCCATATTGAGCCAACCACGTATACATTAGCACAGAAATGCGCCGGAGCCCCATCATGCTGAAACCAAAGTCCCTGTACTGCCGCTAAAGGTATGTCATCGAGGAACTCGGTTAAGACCTCATTGAGAAACACCAAGTATGACTGTCCCGAGAGCCGTTCAGGCAACAGATATGGTCCAAGCAGTCGATCCCAGAGTATGCCGGCCCATACGTTAAGAGACCAACGTTCCTGATGTTACTGCTGCCGGATTGCATGCGGATTGACCTGGGACCACAGTGGTAACAGCCATACTTTGTTTTTCCTATAACTCGAAAACTATGGATCGTAGAGGGGCACTTCTTTGGGCAGTTTTTATGTACTCCCAACGAGGAATCTAGCTATGCATAGTTTATGCGGTCGTTTTGGGACACCCTGTATAAGTCTTCTGGTGGTGCAAATGACCCATCAATTTTTGACACGGGCCTGTAGTCTATTAAATAACTCCTCGAATATTGAAGATATTTTCATTACGTTTTTTCTGCTCGTATTTTTTTTTTTTTTGATATAACAGATTTCTCACGAATTTTTTTGTTGTATCTCCATCCTAACCCTCTCATACAAGGCCTTCTTTTACATCTGATTAGTTCGCAGTAGTAAGATAGATCGCTTACGTTCCTCGATAGATCGCTTACGTTCCTCGCACTTGTCATAATGGTTGGGAATTTGAGAAATTGTTAAAAAGATTTCTTTTGGGATTGTAAATATTTTCAAACCTGACCATGCTACTCTCAATTTCAGGAAAACTTAAGATCGGTTTGGTTCCTTGCACTTGTCATAATAATTATGAATTTAGGAAATATGTAAGGAAAATTTTAGATCGGTTTGGTTCCTCACACTGGTCACCATGGTTGGGATGTTTGGAACTTGGATTTTTTGGGAGTTTGATTATTTTGGGAGTCTGGTTGTCTGGGAGTTTGATTATTTTGAGAGTCTGGTTGTCTGGGAGTTTGATTATTTTTGGAGTTTGATTGTCTGGGAGTTTGATTGTCTGGGAGTTTGATTGTCTGGGAGTTTGATTGTCTGGGAGTTTGATTGTCTGGGAGTTTGATTGTCTGGGAGTTTGATTGTCTGGGAGTTTGATTGTCTGGGAGTTTGATTGTCTGGGAGTTTGATTGTCTGGGAGTTTGATTGTCTGGGAGTTTGATTATTTTGGGAGTTTTATTTTGGGAGTCTGGTTGTCTGGGAGTTTGATTATTTTGGGAGTTTTATTTTGGGAGTCTGGTTGTCTGGGAGTTTGATTATTTTGGGAGTTTTATTTTGGGAGTCTGGTTGTCTGGGAGTTTGATTATTTTGGGAGTTTTATTTTGGGAGTCTGGTTGTCTGGGAGTTTGATTATTTTGGGAGTCTGGTTGTCTGGGAGTTTGATTATTTTGGGAGTCTGGTTGTCTGGGAGTTTGATTATTTTGGGAGTTTGATTTTTTGTAATTTTAACCTAGCAGCCTATAACCTTTGCACTTTACAGGACATAACCTTTTGTATTTTAAGCTAGCAAAACTATTCTAAATTAGCAGAGATAAAAAGGCACAACGCTTACTCCATAGCTTTATTAAAACCGACTGATTTGAATTTCTTAAGTCTCGTAACAATACATCACGCGTACAATAATGTTGCCATCCATGGCGGAATATGTTAAACAAAAACAACTAACACTAGACGTTAACACTAGTACATTAATTTTCTTTAACATGATTATTTTGGGAGTCTGGTTGTCTGGGAGTTTCATTATTTTGGGAGTCTGGTTGTCTGGGAGTTTGATTATTTTGGGAGTCTGGTTGTCTGGGAGCTTGATTATTTTGGGAGACTGGTTGTCTGGGAGTTTGATTATTTTGGGAGTCTGGTTGTCTGGGAGTTTGATTATTTTGGGAGTCTGGTTGTCTGGGAGCTTGATTATTTTGGGAGACTGGTTGTCTGGGAGTTTGATTATTTTGGGAGTCTGGTTGTCTGGGAGTTTGATTATTTTGGGAGTCTGGTTGTCTGGGAGTCCGGTCGTTTGGAGTATGGAACTGTTTGGAAGTCTGGTCGTTCGGGGGTTTGGAACTGTTTGGAGGTTTGGAACCGTTTGGAGGTTTGGAATCGGGTGGAGGTTTGGGATCGTTTGGAGGTTTGGGATCGTTTGGAGGTTTGGAATCGGGTGGAGGTTTGGGATCGTTTGGAGGTTTGGAAGTCTGGAGGTTTGGAATGGTTTGGAGGTTTGGAATGGTTTGGAGGTTTGGAATGGTTTGGAGGTTTGGAATGGTTTGGAATGGTTTGGAGGTTTGGAATGGTTTGGAATGGTTTGGAGGTTTGGAATGGTTTGGAGGTTTGGAATGGTTTGGAGGTTTGGAATGGTTTGGAGGTTTGGAATGGTTGGGAGGTTTGGAATGGTTGGGAGGTTTGGAATGGTTGGGAGGTTTGGAATGGTTGGGAGGTTTGGAATGGTTGGGAGGTTTGGAATGGTTGGGAGGTTTGGAATGGTTGGGAGGTTTGGAATGGTTGGGAGGTTTGGAATGGTTGGGAGGTTTGGAATGGTTGGGAGGTTTGGAATGGTTGGGAGGTTTGGAATGGTTGGGAGGTTTGGAGGTTTGGAATCGTTTGGAGGTTTGGGATCGTTTGGAGGTTTGGGATCGTTTGGAGGTTTGGGATCGTTTGGAGGTTTGGAATAGTCTGAAGGTTTGGAATAGTCTGGAGGTTTGGAATAGTCTGGAGGTTTGGAATTGTTTGGAGGTTTGGAATGGTTTGGAGGTTTGGAATGGTTTGGAGGTTTGGAATGGTTTGGAGGTTTGGAATGGTTTGGAGGTTTGGAATTGTTTGGAGGTTTGGAATGGTTTGGAGGTTTGGAATTGTTTGGAGGTTTGGAATGGTTCGGAGGTTTGGAATGGTTCGGAGGTTTGGTATTGTTTGGGATCGTTTGGAGGTTTGGGATCGTTTGGAGGTTTGGGATCGTTTGGAGGTTTGGGATCGTTTGGAGGTTTGGGATCGTTTGGAGGTTTGGGATCGTTTGGAGGTTTGGGATCGTTTGGAGGTTTGGGATCGTTTGGAGGTTTGGGATCGTTTGGAGGTTTGGGATCGTTTGGAGGTTTGGGATCGTTTGGAGGTTTGGAATAGTCTGAAGGTTTGGAATAGTCTGGAGGTTTGGAATAGTCTGGAGGTTTGGAATAGTCTGGAGGTTTGGAATTGTTTGGAGGTTTGGAATTGTTTGGAGGTTTGGAATGGTTTGGAGGTTTGGAATTGTTTGGAGGTTTGGAATGGTTTGGAGGTTTGGAATTGTTTGGAGGTTTGGAATGGTTCGGAGGTTTGGAATGGTTCGGAGGTTTGGAATGGTTCGGAGGTTTGGTATTGTTTGGGATCGTTTGGAGGTTTGGGATCGTTTGGAGGTTTGGGATCGTTTGGAGGTTTGGGATCGTTTGGAGGTTTGGGATCGTTTGGAGGTTTGGGATCGTTTGGAGGTTTGGGATCGTTTGGAGGGTTGGGAGGTTTGGAGGGGTTGGGAGGTTTGGGATCGTCTGGAGGTTTGGAATGGTTTGGAGGTTTGGAATGGTTTGGAGGTTTGGAATGGTTTGGAGGTCCAAACTTCCAAACTTCCAAACTTCCAAACTTCCAAACTTCCAAACTTCCAAACTTCCAAACTTCCAAACTTCCAAACTTCCAAACTTCCAAACTTCCAAACTTCCAAACTTCCAAACTTCCAAACTTCCAAACTTCCAAACTTCCAAACTTCCAAACTTCCAAACTTCCAAACTTCCAAACTTCCAAACTTCCAAACTTCCAAACTTCCAAACTTCCAAACTTCCAAACTTCCAAACTTCCAAACTTCCAAACTTCCAAACTTCCAAACTTCCAAACTTCCAAACTTCCAAACTTCCAAACTTCCAAACTTCCAAACTTCCAAACTTCCAAACTTCCAAACTTCCAAACTTCCAAACTTCCAAACTTCCAAACTTCCAAACTTCCAAACTTCCAAACTTCCAAACTTCCAAACTTCCAAACTTCCAAACTTCCAAACTTCCAAACTTCCAAACTTCCAAACTTCCAAACTTCCAAACTTCCAAACTTCCAAACTTCCAAACTTCCAAACTTCCAAACTTCCAAACTTCCAAACTTCCAAACTTCCAAACTTCCAAACTTCCAAACTTCCAAACTTCCAAACTTCCAAACTTCCAAACTTCCAAACTTCCAAACTTCCAAACTTCCAAACTTCCAAACTTCCAAACTTCCAAACTTCCAAACTTCCAAACTTCCAAACTTCCAAACTTCCAAACTTCCAAACTTCCAAACTTCCAAACTTCCAAACTTCCAAACTTCCAAACTTCCAAACTTCCAAACTTCCAAACTTCCAAACTTCCAAACTTCCAAACTTCCAAACTTCCAAACTTCCAAACTTCCAAACTTCCAAACTTCCAAACTTCCAAACTTCCAAACTTCCAAACTTCCAAACTTCCAAACTTCCAAACTTCCAAACTTCCAAACTTCCAAACTTCCAAACTTCCAAACTTCCAAACTTCCAAACTTCCAAACTTCCAAACTTCCAAACTTCCAAACTTCCAAACTTCCAAACTTCCAAACTTCCAAACTTCCAAACTTCCAAACTTCCAAACTTCCAAACTTCCAAACTTCCAAACTTCCAAACTTCCAAACTTCCAAACTTCCAAACTTCCAAACTTCCAAACTTCCAAACTTCCAAACTTCCAAACTTCCAAACTTCCAAACTTCCAAACTTCCAAACTTCCAAACTTCCAAACTTCCAAACTTCCAAACTTCCAAACTTCCAAACTTCCAAACTTCCAAACTTCCAAACTTCCAAACTTCCAAACTTCCAAACTTCCAAACTTCCAAACTTCCAAACTTCCAAACTTCCAAACTTCCAAACTTCCAAACTTCCAAACTTCCAAACTTCCAAACTTCCAAACTTCCAAACTTCCAAACTTCCAAACTTCCAAACTTCCAAACTTCCAAACTTGATGGGTGTAGGACTTAGAGATGCGGGGCTGGGGTTCTCGAGCGTTCCTCCGCTCTTAGTGGGCTTTTCGCGCGAAAAGCCCACTAAGAGCGGAGCCTCCTTGCTCTCGAACCCTGGTTGCCGTTGGGTCACTTAGAGATGCGGGGCTGGGGTTCTCGAGCGTTCCTCCGCTCTTAGTGGGCTTTTCGCGCGAAAAGCCCACTAAGAGCGGAGCCTCCTTGCTCTCGAACCCTGGTTGCCGTTGGGTCACTTAGAGATGCGGGGCTGGGGTTCTCGAGCGTTCCTCCGCTCTTAGTGGGCTTTTCGCGCGAAAAGCCCACTAAGAGCGGAGCCTCCTTGCTCTCGAACCCTGGTTGCCGTTGGGTCACTTAGAGATGCGGGGCTGGGGTTCTCGAGCGTTCCTCCGCTCTTAGTGGGCTTTTCGCGCGAAAAGCCCACTAAGAGCGGAGCCTCCTTGCTCTCGAACCCTGGTTGCCGTTGGGTCACTTAGAGATGCGGGGCTGGGGTTCTCGAGCGTTCCTCCGCTCTTAGTGGGCTTTTCGCGCGAAAAGCCCACTAAGAGCGGAGCCTCCTTGCTCTCGAACCCTGGTTGCCGTTGGGTCACTTAGAGATGCGGGGCTGGGGTTCTCGAGCGTTCCTCCGCTCTTAGTGGGCTTTTCGCGCGAAAAGCCCACTAAGAGCGGAGCCTCCTTGCTCTCGAACCCTGGTTGCCGTTGGGTCACTTAGAGATGCGGGGCTGGGGTTCTCGAGCGTTCCTCCGCTCTTAGTGGGCTTTTCGCGCGAAAAGCCCACTAAGAGCGGAGCCTCCTTGCTCTCGAACCCTGGTTGCCGTTGGGTCACTTAGAGATGCGGGGCTGGGGTTCTCGAGCGTTCCTCCGCTCTTAGTGGGCTTTTCGCGCGAAAAGCCCACTAAGAGCGGAGCCTCCTTGCTCTCGAACCCTGGTTGCCGTTGGGTCACTTAGAGATGCGGGGCTGGGGTTCTCGAGCGTTCCTCCGCTCTTAGTGGGCTTTTCGCGCGAAAAGCCCACTAAGAGCGGAGCCTCCTTGCTCTCGAACCCTGGTTGCCGTTGGGTCACTTAGAGATGCGGGGCTGGGGTTCTCGAGCGTTCCTCCGCTCTTAGTGGGCTTTTCGCGCGAAAAGCCCACTAAGAGCGGAGCCTCCTTGCTCTCGAACCCTGGTTGCCGTTGGGTCACTTAGAGATGCGGGGCTGGGGTTCTCGAGCGTTCCTCCGCTCTTAGTGGGCTTTTCGCGCGAAAAGCCCACTAAGAGCGGAGCCTCCTTGCTCTCGAACCCTGGTTGCCGTTGGGTCACTTAGAGATGCGGGGCTGGGGTTCTCGAGCGTTCCTCCGCTCTTAGTGGGCTTTTCGCGCGAAAAGCCCACTAAGAGCGGAGCCTCCTTGCTCTCGAACCCTGGTTGCCGTTGGGTCACTTAGAGATGCGGGGCTGGGGTTCTCGAGCGTTCCTCCGCTCTTAGTGGGCTTTTCGCGCGAAAAGCCCACTAAGAGCGGAGCCTCCTTGCTCTCGAACCCTGGTTGCCGTTGGGTCACTTAGAGATGCGGGGCTGGGGTTCTCGAGCGTTCCTCCGCTCTTAGTGGGCTTTTCGCGCGAAAAGCCCACTAAGAGCGGAGCCTCCTTGCTCTCGAACCCTGGTTGCCGTTGGGTCACTTAGAGATGCGGGGCTGGGGTTCTCGAGCGTTCCTCCGCTCTTAGTGGGCTTTTCGCGCGAAAAGCCCACTAAGAGCGGAGCCTCCTTGCTCTCGAACCCTGGTTGCCGTTGGGTCACTTAGAGATGCGGGGCTGGGGTTCTCGAGCGTTCCTCCGCTCTTAGTGGGCTTTTCGCGCGAAAAGCCCACTAAGAGCGGAGCCTCCTTGCTCTCGAACCCTGGTTGCCGTTGGGTCACTTAGAGATGCGGGGCTGGGGTTCTCGAGCGTTCCTCCGCTCTTAGTGGGCTTTTCGCGCGAAAAGCCCACTAAGAGCGGAGCCTCCTTGCTCTCGAACCCTGGTTGCCGTTGGGTCACTTAGAGATGCGGGGCTGGGGTTCTCGAGCGTTCCTCCGCTCTTAGTGGGCTTTTCGCGCGAAAAGCCCACTAAGAGCGGAGCCTCCTTGCTCTCGAACCCTGGTTGCCGTTGGGTCACTTAGAGATGCGGGGCTGGGGTTCTCGAGCGTTCCTCCGCTCTTAGTGGGCTTTTCGCGCGAAAAGCCCACTAAGAGCGGAGCCTCCTTGCTCTCGAACCCTGGTTGCCGTTGGGTCACTTAGAGATGCGGGGCTGGGGTTCTCGAGCGTTCCTCCGCTCTTAGTGGGCTTTTCGCGCGAAAAGCCCACTAAGAGCGGAGCCTCCTTGCTCTCGAACCCTGGTTGCCGTTGGGTCACTTAGAGATGCGGGGCTGGGGTTCTCGAGCGTTCCTCCGCTCTTAGTGGGCTTTTCGCGCGAAAAGCCCACTAAGAGCGGAGCCTCCTTGCTCTCGAACCCTGGTTGCCGTTGGGTCACTTAGAGATGCGGGGCTGGGGTTCTCGAGCGTTCCTCCGCTCTTAGTGGGCTTTTCGCGCGAAAAGCCCACTAAGAGCGGAGCCTCCTTGCTCTCGAACCCTGGTTGCCGTTGGGTCACTTAGAGATGCGGGGCTGGGGTTCTCGAGCGTTCCTCCGCTCTTAGTGGGCTTTTCGCGCGAAAAGCCCACTAAGAGCGGAGCCTCCTTGCTCTCGAACCCTGGTTGCCGTTGGGTCACTTAGAGATGCGGGGCTGGGGTTCTCGAGCGTTCCTCCGCTCTTAGTGGGCTTTTCGCGCGAAAAGCCCACTAAGAGCGGAGCCTCCTTGCTCTCGAACCCTGGTTGCCGTTGGGTCACTTAGAGATGCGGGGCTGGGGTTCTCGAGCGTTCCTCCGCTCTTAGTGGGCTTTTCGCGCGAAAAGCCCACTAAGAGCGGAGCCTCCTTGCTCTCGAACCCTGGTTGCCGTTGGGTCACTTAGAGATGCGGGGCTGGGGTTCTCGAGCGTTCCTCCGCTCTTAGTGGGCTTTTCGCGCGAAAAGCCCACTAAGAGCGGAGCCTCCTTGCTCTCGAACCCTGGTTGCCGTTGGGTCACTTAGAGATGCGGGGCTGGGGTTCTCGAGCGTTCCTCCGCTCTTAGTGGGCTTTTCGCGCGAAAAGCCCACTAAGAGCGGAGCCTCCTTGCTCTCGAACCCTGGTTGCCGTTGGGTCACTTAGAGATGCGGGGCTGGGGTTCTCGAGCGTTCCTCCGCTCTTAGTGGGCTTTTCGCGCGAAAAGCCCACTAAGAGCGGAGCCTCCTTGCTCTCGAACCCTGGTTGCCGTTGGGTCACTTAGAGATGCGGGGCTGGGGTTCTCGAGCGTTCCTCCGCTCTTAGTGGGCTTTTCGCGCGAAAAGCCCACTAAGAGCGGAGCCTCCTTGCTCTCGAACCCTGGTTGCCGTTGGGTCACTTAGAGATGCGGGGCTGGGGTTCTCGAGCGTTCCTCCGCTCTTAGTGGGCTTTTCGCGCGAAAAGCCCACTAAGAGCGGAGCCTCCTTGCTCTCGAACCCTGGTTGCCGTTGGGTCACTTAGAGATGCGGGGCTGGGGTTCTCGAGCGTTCCTCCGCTCTTAGTGGGCTTTTCGCGCGAAAAGCCCACTAAGAGCGGAGCCTCCTTGCTCTCGAACCCTGGTTGCCGTTGGGTCACTTAGAGATGCGGGGCTGGGGTTCTCGAGCGTTCCTCCGCTCTTAGTGGGCTTTTCGCGCGAAAAGCCCACTAAGAGCGGAGCCTCCTTGCTCTCGAACCCTGGTTGCCGTTGGGTCACTTAGAGATGCGGGGCTGGGGTTCTCGAGCGTTCCTCCGCTCTTAGTGGGCTTTTCGCGCGAAAACCCAATGTAACCCAACCCAGTTGTACCCAATGTAACTGTAAACAATGGAGATTCTTAGTTAGTGAGTGAGGAGAGTTGCGCATGGCGAGACCAATGTGTTTCATTTCTTTCCGCTATACTTTTTTTTATGACGGCTCGCCTTTCCTACTATATAATTTCTGCCATCTTTTGAGGACAGTTATGGCGGCTTTACACCACGCAGTTTGCGATTTGCGGACAGCCGCTGGTGTCGTAAATCGATTCTAGCGCCCTCTTTTGAGAGGTCGCTGAGTTTCTGCGGCTCTCGCTGCCGCTTTCACCGCAAATCGCAAACCGCGGGCTTTAATCCGCGGGGTGTAAAGTAAAGCCGCCATTAGACAAAAAAATGACGTCATAATTTCATGGCCGATAGACAGATAAACATTCTGTAACTGTAACTTTTCTAGGTTTCACATTTAAACGAATTGAACTGAAACAAACTATTGTTTATATTTGAAATGCCATAACAACAAAACATTTCTTATTAAATATTCTATTTATTTTGCAATGAAGAACTTAATGTGCCTTATAGCTTCCATTATACTCATTTTTCTCAGCAAATTTGGTTCGTTTACTAATTTTCTTGTAATAATTATTTTTGAGGGTGTGGTTACCAAAACTGGTGACTACACCTTATGTTTATTAAAACCTTATTTTCACCATTTATAATTGATCCAATGTTATAAATTTAAATTCAAATTGTTTTTTTAAACGGAAAGTTTTGATTGTGTACTTCTAATGGAGAATTTCTCAGGGTTTCTCTTTATTGTAGTAATCTTTAACTGATTATCCTGCCAAACTTCACCCTGCCTAAGTGAAGCAAATACTTACAATGTAAAACAATTTCTAAAATTTTTAAAGTTCAAATTGAGATCATTTTTAAATATATTAATTAACATTATCTAATTTAATGTTGAGTAAATCCAAAGAACCCAGGCCTGGGTGACGTTTTTGGCGAAATTTGGTGTTGCCAATGCCGTTTATTGACGAGTTATCAATTCAACTTATATGGAAGTGGGTTGGCAGAATTTCCTATTTTATAGCCATATTTGGCGCCATGCCCTGTGTGAGGGTTGGTTCAATTCTGTTAACTGTCCCATTAAATGTCACCTTCTTAAATTTGAAACTAACATATAAAAACATGTACTAGTTATAACAATGACAATTGTAAATATTTAGGGATGTTTTGTTTCCAAAACAACTTAGTGATATTTAATAGTACAGTTAACAGAATTGTATCAACAAATTTAATGTGTTTATGTTGATTTATAAGTGTACATATATATCATATAAATGTTTTTATTCACAGGATATGGTCAGCAGAATCCTTCAATATCCTACATAACCAAAGAACAGTATGCAAACATAGGTGACACTATAGACTTGCATTGCTCAGTGCATTATTCTACTGGTTTTCCTGTGAGTTATTCTAATAATTTATATTTAATATGTCCTTTGAAATTTTTAAATAATTAATTTTTTAAGTTAGTCGTTTGCAGCACTAGGGGAACAAGTGACATAGCATACTATTAACTTTTGTGTTGGATTTTGTAAAAAGTTAAGTTTGGCTAGTTCTTTTGGCACAGCTTCGATAAGAGTCCTCCATTTAAAACTCAAATTAAGATTTAACCCTAGAAACCAGGAACAGACCAAATTTCTCTTTGATAGGGAAGAACTCCTTTGAGAAGTGAATTGTTTACCCGACTGTCAAAAGAATAGTTACTTTTGCATCCCCCTCTTGAATTGGGAAGGCTAGGAGGGGGGAAAGGGTGCAGGATTTGGATCTGTTTGGTTGGTTGGTTGGTGGGGTTTTATGGCGCAAGGGCCCTATTCGGCCATACCGCGCCAGACATAAGGTTTTATGACTTCAATTTGAGATTTATATGCGTTTTATTAAATTTATATCGATTAGGAATAGGAATACATTTTTATGAGGCACATCTCCAAGAACGTCAGTTAGTGCTTGGATCTGTTTGGATTTAGTGATTGATAGTTTCTCCCAAACCCGAAAATTCTTGGTATCTATGGATAGTAGGCCCATAAACTTAGGATGCCTAATATTCAAAGATCACCAAATATTTTATTGTTTTCATTGATATTACTGTGTATATTTCAGTGGCGGATCCAGAGACTTGGTTTGGGGGGGGGGTGATTTTACCTATATGCGCATTCGACATTACAATCAATTTTCACTTTTACATTCAATTCGTAAGAGGAAGACACATAAAACATATTTGGTGGAAAGTTCCCCTTTCTACTGATTTAATTGTAAACCATTAAATGCATGATTAAAATAATTCATTTTCCCTTTTTAAAATGGAACTTCTACTTAAATGCATAAAGTATACACTAATATATAACAAGACAGACCAAAATAAAGAAAAATTAGAGAAACAGAAAAGTCACTAAAAGTAAAATTACCGCAAAGCCACGAATGCCTTTTTGCTGTTTATAATTATTTCTTTTAGCTTTTTCACAATTTAGAAATTTAGTAAACCGGATGAAATCATTAGAACCTTGAAATGATAAGTAATACTGACATTGAAAGCTGTCCTGTTAAGTTCTCAAAATAATAATAAAAACTTAATAAATGTACATAAAAAATATGAAATCTATTACTAAATGATAAAAACAATTTTCTTTTGTATATGTATTCCGAATTTAGCAACCAAGAAGAAAATTTAAAATAGCAATTTCTCTTAATAATTGATACAATGATATACTTGAGTTTAAAAAATTATGAAACATCGAACATAGTTTAAAAAAAAGAAAAGTTGCAGAAAATGGCAAAACTACCTCAGCTTTATCTTCAAAAAAATCATTTCTTGGCTTTTTCTTAAAAAACGAAAGCTGAGTTCCACTATTCGTTTCTGAGCACGACCATGTTCACTATTTCCAGAATCCATTTTTTGTGATGGTAAAACACCAAATTTTAATAAAACAGCAAATCAGTGTAAAAAAAACGAGGCAAGTCAAACGTTGGAAAGAAAATCAACTACATTTTTTACTAGTACAGCTTGGCATATGTACGACATGCTCCGCCCACAAGTTTTGACTATCCCACTGCCAACAAATAGCTGTTATCCCCTCCCAATATGGGATTGCCAATCGCTCTAAAAAAGCTTTGATTGGCCCTTAAATAGATGTTGAAAAACAGTGAGATTAGAAAATATACAAACAAGCCGCCCGCTCTGGTTTTTGTGTGCAATTATACCAGTAATCAGCCTCGATATGAGGTCCAATTCACCCCGATACAGATTTCTTTAACACCGGCTGAAATTTCCAGTGAAGGGGAAGGAATTTTCAATGATCATACATTGATCATTGGAACTGTATGATCATTGAAAATTCCTTCCCCGATCATCATTTTTCTAAGTACCATTAAGGGAACTCCATTCTTTGGCTAAAAGATGAATATTGCACGTTTTAAAACTCACCCCACGGTTTAGCAAGTGGTCCAATTTCTATCACATTGAGGATTTAAGTAGTACGGATATTCCTGTGCCTCATGCAATAATGTTTTTCATTTTATTATGATTTGTTTCGTCACACGGGCCTTCTAAAAACGGCCTTTTGAAACGCACTCGCACTACATTAGGTCCTAGCTCTTTAACGGCGTATCTGCGACCCCCCTTCCTATACCAATTCTTGTTCGTCTAGGTGTACTCTAACACCCCTAGAAGTTTGTACCATGAATTAAGCACCACCCTGTATATCGTAATTCCATTTCAGAAAATATTTTTACTTATGAAATTTTAAATGATTTTTAATAATGAAATAAATAATAAATATAAATTGGAACAATTTATTTATTCATGATTTGAAGGATACTATTACTTTATTTAAATTATCTTTCATTTTTTTAAAATGATGATTCTAGCAATCATTACAAAACAGATAAAACATCCTATGGTAATTTTCTTTTAAAATAAAAGGATAGAAATAATAAGATTTGAAAATACAAACTTGTAAGCATTGACATTGTTAAATGCAATGTGCCTAAGAAAAAAATCATAACTGATTTTAAAATATATTACTTCCGTTGCTAACTTGTATAGTATGTTGCTAAGATCTGATCAGGTTTCATGAAATAAGATAGTTTAACTTAATGGTTTTAAATTTTTTTAGGTATTTTATTATAATTACAATGTTAAAATTTTTTCACAACTTAATTAACCTGTTAACAAAGTACTCAAAAATGAATTTTGGGAGATTCTGGCTTGAAAATTGTTGATTTTGTAATAGACTGATATATATCATGATATTTTTCCAATAAATATCATGATATATATCAAGTGATATATATCGGCCAACCCTGATTGTACTAAATGTCTAGCTGTAAAAGAGGGGTATCTATTGAATTGTTTCCTTATTACATAATGTAGCATGCATGTCTGATAAAGCCCACATGCATGCCTCGAGATTGAATGTCTATTTGAAAGGCATTGTTATGTTTCTAAATTATGTTTGAGTAAGTAGTATAATAAAATGTCGTTAACCTTAAGCATGGTTATTTTCTATCAGTAGTCGCAACACGCTTCACATAAAATGGGAAATTAGCTGTAAACTAAAGCACATTTACAGTATTTAAAAATGTAAGGTTCTTTCTTAACCAATTAAAGAAAAGAAAACATGAAGACGACAATCTTTTTAATGTAATTTGTTCATTTGTACCATTAAAGACATTTCAATCCATAAGTGGACCCTTGAAGCAACATTGAAAAATATTATTTTAATATCAGTTATTTTTTAAGTTTTTATACATTACTTTAGCTACGTTATTTTTCTTTTCATAATTGTAAGCCTTGGGTACATTTTAATATTGTGAAACTGTATTTGATGTCGCTTATAATTTCCATAGGTTCAGTGGGTGAAAATTGGGGAGAATGGTCAGAGGAGCATTATATCAAGCAGCAGTTCTCAAATTCTTCCTGATCAGCGTTATTCCATTCGGCATGATGAAGCTAGTAGCACTTATACTTTGCAGGTTAGTTAGTGTTACAAGAAATTTTTATTTATTTTAACTATGAAGCACTGTTGAATAATTTAAGTTTACTTATAGATTACTAAAGTTCAAAAAGTTGACACAGGCCGATATCAGTGCCAAGTTGTTATCACCCCTTCTAGTAAATTAGCGGAAGATTCTTGGGTTTATGTGAGAAGTAAGTAGTAATCTTTCGTTTTTCCATGTAATATTTTACATTGTTTGCCTTTAAGTGTGATTAAATGTTAAATGAAAATTAAAAACTATCTCTTTAAAAAGGTAAGGTTCTATTTAAGAGCACTTAGTTCACACTGGTTTTCTGTATTTGTTTTTAAAACATGTACTGAGTTAGAAGTTATTAAACTTGACTACATATCGTCTGATCTGAGAGAAAGACCACTAAGTCACTTTTTGTGAATCGTTTCGAAGCGGTAAAATGGCTCCAAAGAATGAGCAGATCCCAAAACTTTGCCAAGCTGAAATTGATCAGTGTGATGGCGATTGTGTGGTGGAAAAGAAAACATCCGGTATCACCAAAAGTGGTGTGAGTATAGAATAGTTGAGCCAGAAGTGACTTAAGTCCCTTTCTCCTGTAAGCCAACAATATTGTCACTCTGAAGAAACAATGACATAGCTGTAAATTTTGATCAATTCCATATGCAAGAAACTACACCAGATAGAGAATTTACTGGGATGTCTTCAATTATGCTAGTGGGTTTTCTTTTCAGATACAAAAAGATGCATTTTACATTAAATAAATGAAGGAGTGATCGGGACCTGTAGATTTTGATATCACAATCCGATTGAAAACATTAACTGTGATTACAATAAGCAGAGTAGACTGTACTAACTAAAATGATAAATTTCTGGTAACACTGGATCCCCGTTCTAGTTATAACAGAAAGTTCCCATTTTGAAATTCTGGGCCAAACCTAATTTAACTCTTTCAGCTTGACAGCTATTCCTGATGTTTTTGCCTCTTGTCTTAGGTTCCTGTATTTAAAAGATTATCTACTCTTACAATTATGTCATTGTTACTCTGGAGAGACAATATGTTTATTTCTGTAGTTTCTTATTCTGTTTTTTTTTCTTTCTAGTTCCTCCTGTCATACTTGATAATAGCACTCAAACAGTGCAAACAACTGCTGGCTCTGAAGTGTTCCTTCATTGTTATGCAACAGGGTATCCTGAACCCAAAGTGTCTTGGAGGCGGGAGAACAATGACATATTGCCCACTGGAGGAGTGTTGTACCGGGGAAATATCCTGGCAATTCATGACATTTCCAAACGTGACCGAGGAACTTACTACTGCATAGCTGAAAACGGTGTTGGGAAGGGTGCCAGACGCCACGTTGGAGTGGAAGTAGAGTGTAAGTATACCTTGTATTTGTTTTATATGGAAGAAACTTTATTAGACTTTAACTTTAATTAGAAGAAATTATGTAAAATAGTTCTTGTTAATATTTTAGTGGTCTTATCACTTTGAGTTAGCGGTTCAGTAACTTCGAGACTATAGAATCATTCCCTATAATTTAATTATTTATTTTTCAGTTAACTACTTCTTCTGCCAAATATTACAAAATTTGTTATGCTATATTTATTAACTCTAAATTAATATAGTACTTCAGAGTGTTGAGAGGAAAACAAACACTTCTTTTCCTAGTTTAGATATTTGAGGTGCTTGCTGCAACAAGGAGCTGATTCCAACAGCTTTGAATCAGCTTATTTTTGCTGCAAGCGCCTCATTTATCTTGATTGTGATTGAATAATTTTCAAGTAGATTTAGAAGCTGTAAAAATTTCCAACCCAGATACCTTCAAAATTTGTAAAAAGAAATATTATTGATGTTAGGAAAAAAAAATATCACTGCATACAACTCTGGCTTCTCTCCTGGCATTAAACCCCAACCAACCAACAACTCTGGCCAGGATCTGGGCTAAAATATTTTCTGTAGAATTCAAATGTGTTTGGTAATCATTCTTTCACAAGGAAGACTAAAGGTAAATAGTTGTACCAAAAAAATATGCATACCTGTTTTTCTTCTCAACTCAACAAAATTCTGACATTTATGGTATTAGTGTGGAAATTTCACTTGGTTTGTTTGGTTCTTTATTTTCCTTAAATGTTATTCAGTACACTCTTCAATGTGCTTTGTTTTGGGATCTAAAATTTTAATTCCAGCTATTTACGATTGACTGCTAAAATTTATTATAACTATTTGTTACAGTTTCTCCTGTTGTATCCATTCCGAAAGCTCGCTATCGACAGGCATTGAATTATGACATGGATTTGTATTGTCAAATCGAAGCTTACCCAGAGCCTTCTATTTTGTGGTTGAAAGATCAGCACCAAATTTTTGACAATCAAAATGAGCACTTCATCACCACTTACAGTTCAGAGTCTGGCTTCTTGGAGTCCAAGTTACGTGTGGCATCTATTGAAGACGATGATTATGGAGTTTACACTTGCAAAGCTATTAATAAGCTTGGACAAGCCCAGAAATTAATTACTCTGGAACGTACGTTTTATCTTAAATAGTTTACTTAAAAATTAATTAAAGAAACCTACATTAATTGTATTTGTTTGTAAAACCTGTAAGTAAATATGTTTCTAAAATTATTTTTTTCTTACAAATGAGTTATATGTTTTTAAAAAATAATTCATTTTATTTTAAATCAAGACATGTTTTTGATTTGTTATCATAAAATATTACTAGGTTTGAAACTCAAAGGCTCATTTACAAGTATACAACTTTTTTATTGTAGCTGTGTTTGTTCTAACTAAAATTATGTAATAAACCTACTTTAAAAAACCATGTTAATTTTCCATTTGTGCTATGGCAAATAGCTTTATCAATTTATCATTGATGGATTATAGAAAATACTTTATGAATTCTATCAAGTATTTTTTTTGTCATGAAAACATTAGTAGATATGATTTTAATTTATTGTCAAACTTTTAACGTCATGTTCTATTTTGTTGGCTATCTTCAGTTTATTTAACATATTATATTATATTTTATTTTCAGAATCGTATAAAATTGTGTGCCCTCCTGCTTGTGGTCTCTCTGGTTCAAGTCTTCTATCTCCTTTATTTGGAATGATATTGGTTCTAAGCAGTTTACTAAGTGCTATATATTCCAAAATATAAATGCTGGAAACTGGAAACGTCTGACTAAACCGAGTGCCTTTAAGATGTCTGTACTGAAATAGGCAAACTGCATTCAGTAAAATAACTGGAGATATCCTAGTCCTAAAGAAAATACTCATACCAAGACTTAATATATAATTTTGTCATTTTATATATTTTGTTGGTTCCTTTAAGTATATATTATTACAAAAATGCTTAAACAAGACTTTTTCATAAATAATACTTGGAAGTAAAACTATTGAAACTCGCGTTGAAAACAGATACATTTTCAGTTGAGAAAACTTGATAGATAATCACTTTGGATGATTTTTATATGCTTTTACATGAATATTTTTTTTATCTATGGATTGCTCCTGATTTAGTTAAGAATGCATTGTATAATTTTGAAGAGTACTTATTTGAACAGTACATAATGCATGGTTGAGAAATTTGTTGAAATAGTATTTTTACCATTTGTTGCATCTCTCAATAATCCAGGTGATATTTTACAATTTACTAATTTTTAAAGTTACTTGAATTTTTGCATGAATCTCATTTTTGTGTTGGGAAACAATTTGCTACTTTTTGTTAAATCATTTGTATATGGTTGTTATGGGTAGACGGGATATATTGTTCTTTAGGAGTGTGTTTTATTACATATTTCTATAATATGAAGTCTCTCTGGTATACACATACTTGTATATATGGACATAATCTGATTAATCTAAAGGAATTAACCACCGTATTTTATGGTGACTGTATCCTTTCATCTTCATGTGCCTTCAGATGAAATCCGTCCTCAGAAAGTTTCTGAAATCCTTTTTGACAAATTTGATGTTTTACATTTGTTAATTTATTGCAAATGATTCCTCATTTCTTCTTTTTTGAAGGAATTTCTTGTTGAGTTTGGATCTCTATTAAATTGTTGAACATCTTACTATTCTTTATCCAGGGAAAAATCCATAAAAAAAACAGTGAATAAAGTATCACAGAAACAATAAAAATTCCTTTCATTAGAGTTTTTAGTTATTTTGTCTGAATCTGATATTCCTAAGAGGAAATCATATGTTATTATAAAGGTTAATGTGTAAGTTTTTTACTATGCTAAAATTCACAATGTAAAATACACTTGATCATATATCCGCCTATTTGTTTGCACTTTTTGTATGTGTAGCATGAACACTTAAGGTCATTTTTTGACTTAATGTCCTCATTGTTAAAATTACTTTCTATTTTGAAATGTAAAACCTTGGTTATGTATTCTCAATTTCCAGTTACTACAAAGATAGTTGAACTGATATTAGAATATTTTTGGAATTGGTATTTTGTTGTAAGGTGATGGTTTGTGATATTTAATCAAAATATTTTTGTGTGTTTTTTATGTTAATGTTATGAATCTATGTTGATTTTTTTTATTTGTGTAGAGCAAAATTGATACTTTTAGGCATTAAACATAAAGGTTTTGAGTAATTTTAAGTTTTGAATAGTTTTTAAGTATCAAAGCAGTGTCAACTGTATTTGAAATCTGGACTTTATCTCAAGATCTGAAAGATGCATATTTGATGTGTAAAAGTATCTAATACTAAAAAAGTATCAATTTTGACCATCACTAGTTTTAATCTATTTTATAGTACTTCTGTTTGCTTCATTTTTAAAAGGTTATTACTGTTATTTTTTAAAGTAATTTATATGAAATCAATTTTTAAATGCATTCCAGTATTTTGCATTTCTTATCATTCCTAACAAGTGTTCAAATGACTAATACAAACAACTTTTCAAATGTCTAGTTTGTTTGAGGCAACTAAAAAATGTATATTAAGGAGAAAAAATTTTGTTTTTTGTTATTAAAAGTTTTGTTAATTTAAATTACTTTTGTAGAAAAACTTTTTTTAAAATCTAAATATTGTTCTTTTTAATTTCCTCTTTATGTAGAAAACATTCTCAATACTTCTTACAAGTATTCTTTGTTAAATCCTAACAATCCCTAAATTTTTTTTTAATCAACTGATATTCCATTCACAGTATTGAAAATTTACTTGTATTTATTTATCATGACTTTGTAAGATTTATCTTGCATAAAATGTATTGATAATAAAATTATTTTTTAAAAATATATTTTCATTTATGTTTAAGTACATTTCAAATTCACAAAAGTTCTAAAATGTGGTATAGAAATGAGAAATTCTTAAATGTATGCAAAAGTCAACGTGAGCCATCTTCTGGATTTTTTAAAAAAATATTTGAATGATTAAACCCTTTAAATTTGTAGGAACATTAAAAAAAATAATTATGTCCAGGCCAGGTCTATCAGGCAAAGAGTTGCTAATTACTTAGCTTGTGTCCTGGCCGAGTGGCTGGCCTGACACTGGGCCTCCTGGTTCAGCCCCAAGTAAACTGTGCTCATTAATCGATTAATTGACCCAATTAGTTTTTAACCTCTTAGAAGGCTATTTTTCTTTCCGTTTTACTTGCATTTACCAAAAAAATTCACCCACACACATTGTTTGATCGATGTAATTGTGCTTATGCTTACATGACTCTGTAAGATCTTGGTGTCCTAGGGTCCATGTTATCTATCGTTAAAATAGGAGGAAGACCCTGGAGAACATGCAAGAGAGTAGGTACATACATTGAAGAAATATCGGCATTTAGGAGTGTTGTCTCTCTATGCCTCCCATAAATCTGCTCTTAGGGAAGTGAAAGAGGTATCCCTGAATAATTCTTATAGAAAGGAAATAGGTTTCCTTAATTTTAAGGGTTTTGTTAAGCTTCATGGATTATTTATGCACATTGTATTTAATAATAATTGCAAACATACATAATTTTCTTTTATCTGAATTGAATGTGTAGGAAAAATTTTGGTAGTAAAAAGAGGATATATCTGAATTTGAAAGAAAAATCCATCCTCAATTCAACATTTAAAAAAAAATTATATTATTTTATTTTATTGTTTCACTCAAATAAGATTACTTTCTTTATATTAAAAAGATATAATAGAAAATTATAGGATTTTAATTATTTTATTACCTACTGATGAAATTAGAAAAATCAAAATTCTTCACTGTTGTCTAGAATCCCGGATAGGGAGAGCATTAATTGTCTATTTCATTGAGGAGAAATCGAACGTTTTAAGGTAAAAGTTGGGTAACTCTTAGCTTAGTACGTTTAAAAAATACATGAAAAGTGTGTGGTAAAAATACTTCTTTTAAGCAGAAATTATTGTCTACCGTTGTCTGAGTTGGTAGAAATTTTAGTGCCGTTTACATGGGAAAAATGCTACCCGGGTAAAAAGTGGGTTGAAGGGAATTTCCAACTCTACCCGGGTAACGAAATATGATCTAACCCGGCTTTTTCTCGGTCACGTGGTAAGAAAAGTGATCTGCCTGTTTCCATGGTTTCCAAGTTTGTTAACAAATATCTCATTTTTGTTTTTGAAAGAGAGCATCAGAATGAATTTTAAAAGAGCGTTGGCGATATATGCAAAAAATCAACGGATGATAGCAGATTTGCTTACCGAAGACCTGCGAAGATGTATGAAAGCAATCTTGTATTATTTGTTGAATATTTTGTTTATTTACTAGTAACACGTAACACTTATACAATTATACAAAATTGTGTTGGCAACATTGTTTCAATTCCATCAATGTTTATTGTTTTGATTTCCGTTTTTCATCATGTTTGTAAGTTGTGCTTGTCTTAAAAAATAAATGGATGTTTATTAAACTTAACGTTTTATCTTCACATTTCAAACTGCATTTGCTACTTTCTACATTATTGATGTCCATTACAAATTATATCAAAACAATCAACAGAGCACACACAAACAATTAAATGGCGGACTACACAACACGCAAGGTAGTGTGGGATGGGACACGAAATGCATCATGGGAAAGGAGGGTACTACCCGGCAATTGACTAGGATTGAATCCTACCCGGCTTTTTCCTATCTTTTTCCCTTCGTAGGGAATGCCGGGTAGAAAAGAGGAGTAAGAGCCGCCTTTTACCCGGGTAATTGGCTCATGTAAACGGCACTTAGGATGATATCCTACCCGGCTTTTTCCTATCTTTTTCCCTTCGTAGGGAATGCAGGGTAGAAAAGAGGAGTAAGAGCCGCCTTTTACCCGGGTAATTGGCTCATGTAAACGGCACATACTAGAGAAACTTGGAAAATTACTTGTAGATAGATTTGTTATCAGTATCTTATTTCTATCTAGCTATTCTTTTAACTGCTATTAGTAGCTGTTATTTTTATATTTCTTTTTTAAGTAGTTAAATGATAGATTTTAGTGATAAAAACCTGAAATAAGATATTAAGAAGATGTTATTAAACACCATTTTGTTTCTATTTTAGTTTAGTTGGTGTATTTTTGCTTTTCCTCAATGTTATTTTAGTTCAAAACTGCTGTTATTTTTAAAGTAACAGTTCCATGGTGAAGGAGTGGTAGAAAATATGTATTTTTTTGTAATTACTTGAAGAAAAAAAGGAAATAATAGCCTTTCTTTGTAATCATTTGTCTCTTTTTAAGACTTTTGAATAATTTTCTTCAAATAAATTCAAAATTTCTTCTAAATTTCTTCTGTTATTTCAACCTACTACTTCTGCTATTTTGTTACTTCTCTAGACTGTGGATGTGAATAGGTAAACATAAAATTATTGACATTACGATGCACATCACAACAACATACTACAATTGAAATAAATCAAAATAAAAAAATATAAAATAGGAAATTATTCATGGTTGTTTTTAAAACTTCCTTAATTTCTTTGTTTCTACAGTTTGGCAACTCTTTTGATCTCGTTAGTCGGTATTTGTATACAAACATTTTGGATTTATCGTAAATGTTGAAATCCATGTGCCTTTCTCTTCTTGTTCTGTCACCTGATATAATTACCTTTTAATAAATCATGGAGAGTGTTCATTTACCTCAAAAAAGATATTTCCGTCAAAGAGCACATTCGAATCCTATAGCTGATCATAATATGGAGTAGTAAGTCCATAATTTCTCATGTCATAATTGCTTGATCATTTATTCTTCTTATACCCAATACTATGTTACTAAATTCGGTACCATTCGGGGTTCAATTCCGTTAGTTCCCTCTAAATATCGCCCGGTTCTTTTAGACAACAAAAAGTAGAAATATTCATAAATAGTTTCAAACTCCTGAATTAAAATGTTTAATTAGATCAATAGAAGCCCGGTGGCGCAGTGGTAGCGTATAGCTCTTCCGTGCCACAGGTCTGGGGTTCGATTCCTGGGTGAGGTCGACTCAACCTTTCATCCCTTGAGTGGGTCGATAAATTGAGGACCAAGCGTGCTTGGGAACTAAACACTGAGGGTCTTGCGTTAGACTGACCACCTAACCGGGACATATGCCTTGCACCCCAGGGCCCCACGGTCAAGAGAACGAAGATGGGCATCGTAGGCCTTGGCCCACTTGGGCTGTTGCGCCGTGAGTTTAGTTTTAATTAGATCAATAACTATTCTGTTTATTAATAAAAGTCAGAAAAATTTGTTGATATTTGGATATAGCGATTTGGATATTGGTGACTCTAACACCAATTCTAACAACCGGACTCTAACGGAATTGTACCCCATTCGGTTATCCTTCCCTTTGTTAGTTGCAAAATATTTAAAATCAAATAATTATTTGCCGCCAAAATTTTAATGGGTTCTTGCGTATTATTCCGTCGACCGTGTCGCTTAATCCGAAAACGTTGTCAAATCCCATTGACTTTACTATAAACTGTGCGGCTGAATTAGATGGTCGTTGAACGGTCGACGGGATAATATGTAAGTACCATTTAATGTTGTCATCAATATGACTGTTTTATAAAATAGTTTGCAATTTTGGAACAGATTTCATTTACAGGGACCACTAACTTGGAAACTTCTCTAGTTAACAGCTGCCATTCGGCCAGTTCCCAGTTCTTGACGAATATCACCCTTTTCATTGTGGAGGACCTGCAGTGCTTATTGAAAGTCTATTGAATGGGATACTGTTTGTTTCCATTCCTAGCTTTAAAACCGCTAGAAAAACTTTTTGTGAAAATTGGGAAAACCAGTTGCTGACAGGGGTTTTGGAAATTTACCAGTTGTTGTTTAGTAGGATTCCAAAATCCCATTAAGAGAATAGAGAAAAATCTGCACCTTAAAAAAATGGTTGCTAGTGAGTCGCTCTGTGAGGTTTTACTGTAGGTATCAAATAAATCTCAGATGCTTAATCATGAACTGATTAGGTGGGAGACTGTGGGTAGACCTTTTTTCTCGGGGATGAAATTGAAAATTAAGCTGCTTAGTGTAATAAATATTTAGGAAATAATCAAATGTGCTTTTATAATTTTGCAGTCCCTTAATACCTGCTGACATGGATTGGACTCCCTACTACCCTAAGCTGCTTGAAGAAAATACTGGTGCACCAAAGCTAAAGGTGGAGTTTGCTGATGTTGGCTGTGGATATGGCGGATTGCTTGGTAATTGTTCAATTTTAGTTTAGTTGGAAATTTCATTACTGTATTATGATGTTGATGTGCTGGTGAGCTTTAGCAAGTATTGGGGGTAGTACCCTATCCTGTGTTCCATTTTTTCAAACACTCAAACATTTTAAGAAATGCATCCTGCAGTAAGATTAATGTCTGTAATGATTGTTTCTCTGTGTGCTTATTTTTAAAAAAGTTTCTTTTATTTTAGTGGAGCTTTCTCCATTATTTCCTGAGTCTTTGATGCTGGGTTTGGAAATCCGTGTTAAAGTTTCAGAATATGTCCAGGAACGCATTAAAGCCCTTAGGATACAGAACCCAGGGCAGTATGAAAACATTGCCTGCATTCGCTCAAATGCAATGAAATTTCTTCCAAATTTTTTCAAAAAAGGACAAGTAAGATTCATATTTTTCCTGCATTCGCTTAATCTATATAAAAAATAGGCTCCTTTGATGTCCGAATTCAGATTCCTTCTTTGTAGCAAGAAGTGATTTGTTGAAAAAACTTTCTCCTGTTCTTCTATTTGGTGTGTTCAAATTCATTGACTAAGGGGTGTTGAGCAGCGTTAGAAATTGGAAAAAAAAACCCTACTAGTCCAGCAGACCAGCACTTTCCTAATCTTACTGGTCCGAAACAAAAATCACTGGTCCAAAACAAAAATCACTGGTCCGACAAATTAAAAAGAACAGGTTTAAATATTATTATACAGTTACTATATTGCCCTAAATGTGAGTACCAAATAGTTAAAAATTAATACATATGCAATAATATTTTTTCTTTTTTGCCGGGGGCTCCCTTTTTTCATATCACCACATTTCGAGTTCTGTAAAAAATATGTACTTGCTTCACCAAATGCAATCATCAAACACACTTAAAATACTGCTATCATTGAACAACTCATCTAAATATTTTTACAAAAACGCTGCTCGAACTGGAGTGTGGAATATTTTTTCACCACACACACTATTTCTCTGGTCTGGCGGACCAGAGATTTTCTTATTTCACTTTTGTTCCGGATTTTTAGTTGTCCCGGACCAGCAATCCCACCGCAATTTGGAATGCTGGTGTTGAGGCTCCTTTGAGCCTAAAGTGTGTTTGTACAAGCACAGCTTACTAGATACTATACAGGCTAGCCGAGTACGGAAATCATTAAAAATCCAGATGGCAATACTGGACAAACTGGCAAAGCATATCCACAGTGTTGAAGGCGGTGGGTGATATAGGTAGGACTTGTAGCGATCCAAGCGGGAAAAGTTGTCAAATGGTTTTCATTGTTCAAAACTCGGCTAGCATGTATAGTATCTAGTAAGCTATGGTACAAGTAAATTCTATCTACAGCACACCAGATTACTTAAGTTTAAAACCTTGTTTCCTGCGCAATGTCGAGCCCGAATCTGGCACACACTGATAGTTTAATTAATATACAGGTACCTACTCTACTTTTATCTGTATAGAAGAAAACCAATCTGCATTGGGACCTACCTTAGAAAGTACAGAGTTAATTATCTTTTAAGATATTTATACTGTTATAATTTATTTTCACTTTGTAAGCTAACACTACTAATTTGAAATCTTGAATACAGTACAACCTAGTTTATCCAGAATAATGAGCACTAATCCAGAAAATATATAATCTGAGTAATTAGCAAAACAAATCCTTAAATATGAGGTTAAATTACTATTATTACCATTTAATAAACCAATGAGTTACCATTTATTACAAAAAATAACTCCCATTTGTGTTTCAATAAAATTGGGTAGAATTGTTTAAATTTATTATATTAGTATTAGTATTTCACATAATATCTTATCAAACTTGTGTTTAGTCCACTGTTCCTGTTTCAAGCTTGTGTGACTTTTGAAAAAATAAGCCCAATCATATTTACAAATCTGATCTGAATAATTCGTGTTAACAAGGTTTCAATTTTTTATGCAGTGCATGGGCAAATTTATGGGGGGAATGCCCCCCCCCCTCAACTTTTTGAGAAAATTCCGTTTTTATGGAAAATCATGTTCCCAAAGCCATCAGGGACAGCTTGCCCCCTCCAAAGGTTTCCAGTTTCCCCCCCCCCCCAGTGTCCACCTAAATCTACCCATGATGCAGTGCTACTTAGATAACTTAAATACCTTTAATTTGTAATACCGTTGTGGATAATTTAAAGATATCTCTCGTTTCTAAACTTCCTATAAAATAAAACTTGATCCAAAGTATTATTTTCTCTTTTACTTTAAAGTTTTGAATAATCGTTTGAATAAGTTTTATTTGACAGAAATTGGTCTATAAAATAAAATTGTAAAGTACTCTTTTAGTGGTTTGGAAAACATGTCTTATAAACTTGTATATGAATAGTTTGCATGATTTTTTTACCTTTTAAACATTCCTTTATGTTTATGTAAGTGGGCACTAAAACTTCCTGTGTGTTTTCTTCTAGCTCAGCAAGATGTTTTTCCTGTTTCCTGATCCCCATTTCAAAGCTAAAAAGCATAAGTGGAGGATCATTAGTAGCCAATTATTATCAGAATATGCTTATGTTCTTCGAGTTGGAGTAAGTTTTATAATTTTCAGTTAATTTATTTAAGCAAATTTTATACTTATTTATCTATACTTGTACTACAGTATAAATTGTATAATTGTAACATAATTACACTTGCAAAACCACTCTTCAGTTTTGGGGACAGAATTCAGTATTCTTAAAAGTGTATGAACAGAATTCCATCCCTGGTATAATACAAAACGTAAAATTGGCCGAACGATCGGCAGTGATTTGTACTAAATTTCAGTAATTATATTGCACATTTGGCCAAGAAATAAGCCTGTTTTACACAAATACAGCTTTAACTTATAATTTAAGGAGCAATTTAGTTGTTCATAAGATATTTTAATAGTTTTTTTGCAATTTAAAAAAATATAGGTACTAGACATGGGGAAAATAATTAAAAAGATAGTTCAAAGTTCAGTCTTGCAAATTTTGAGGAGTGGCACCCATGTTTTTGATACAAGTCCATCTTTATTTATTCATTCACAAATGTTATGCTCTCTCTCTCTCTCTGCACGGCTCTACAGCCCCTGGTGGGCCTTGGCCTTCTCTACTATAGAACGCCACCTTGCCCTCTCTCCTGATTTCCTTTTCCAATTTTTTATTTTCATTTTGTTTAGGTCTTCTTCAACTTGGTCCAGCCATCTTAGTTTAGGTCTTCCTCGTTTCCTATTACTATATAGTTTTCCACTCATAATTTTTTTGCACATGTCAGTTTCCTTCATTCTTTCCACATGTCCAATCCACTGTATTCTCATAGCTTTAATGTATCTTATAATATTTTTCCCTTTAATCAGCCTTTCTATTTCATAGTTGTACCTTTTCCTCCATGTGTTATTTTCGTATATGGCTCCAAAGATTCTTCTCATTATTCTATTTTCAAATGTTCTTAACATAATTTCATCTTTGTTAGATAACACCCAGGTTTCAGAACCATATGTTATGATTGGCCTTATTAGGGTTTTATATATCTGCACCTTACAATTTCTAGATAATAATTTACTTTTTAGTAGTCTACTATTTGCAAAAACTGCTTTATTTCCATTTTGTATCTGTTTGTTTATACTCTCATGGATTTCACATTTATTGTTTATTTCATTACCAAGATAAGTATACGAGTTGGTACCCTTGAAAATTTTATCATCTATTTTTAGGTTCTGTATCTGTCTTCTCTCTTTAGAGGTTGACATAATCATGAATTTTGTTTTGGTTTCATTCACCTCTAGACCTATTTCACTTGCACAATTCATAAGTTCCTTAACAGTTTGTATTAGTCTATTTTACAAATGTTATGCTAATATCAATTAATCCCCACCAAAGTCTACAAAGGGGCCCTGCACTTGTGTTTTGTTTATAGCTTGCATGATTTTCCTTTACACTCCCTACAATTCTCTCATTTAGTGACCAAGCATTCCTTTACTCGGCAGATTGAGGTTGGGTTGAGTTCTATACAAAACTACTCAACCAAATTATTCAAAAAAACAACAACACCCACAAGCATAATATATATGAAAGTGTTTATTTAGGAAATTCCTGCATGTTATTCATTGTTATCATGTAGTTATCACACTTTATGAATCCAGTTCTCACAGTTTTTATTACGCATTGTACAAAATAGTGTTTTACAGAAGTCTACTGCAATTTAAATTTGGCTTGCTGTTGTGGTTCGCAGTAATTTTCAAAGTTACCAATTACTATTGAATATTTGTTTCAGGGTATAATATACACCATAACTGATGTTAAGGATTTACATGAGTGGATGGTGAAGCATTTAGATGAACACCCTCTCTTCTGTAGGATACCACAGGAGGAATTGGTATGTAACTGTTTATTTCCTTTTAACTGTTTGCAGATCATATGCAGTTTATGTCGCACAAACTTTGAGGAGGTAAAACATTTTAGAGAATAAGATTTTGAAGCCATTAGTGCAATCAGTTTTGACAAAATGTTAAGAATTCACCAAGGGATAAGTTCCTTTAATGATAAAAATTCAATTATACCTCTTTAAAGGAACATCCATAACATCATCATAATCCATAATAATGTCAATATTTAGTTTTTGTTATGTGTGGCTATACTAGACTGCAACATTAATTGACCCTGGAGAAATAAGCTGTGAGCATAGAAAGTAGTTCCCAGCACAGTGTTTGAATTTTGAGTTAAATGAAGAACTTCAGTTTAGAAATATTATTAGTTAGTTGAACCCTTGTAAATAAAGTGTCTTTTTATCACGATTTGCATACCAAAACTCCTCTTAGCAAACCAACAAGCTTTCTGTTTACTCAGTTTTTCCTTCCACGTAGTGACGTCATAGGGTCAAGAAACATTGCAGTCTAGTATAAGCTTTTCATCTTAATAAATATATATTATAGTGAGTGCATTGTGTTTTTTGTCCATAGGAAAAAGATCCAGTCATTGAAAAAATGTATGAGAGTTCAGAAGAAGCCAAAAAAGTAACGAGAAACAAAGGTGACAAATTTTTAGCAGTTTATTCAAGAATAGAAGATCCTTTTTACGACACTTCAGAGTCTATCAGTTGAATAAGTCTTGGTAAATAAATTTGTAAATATTTAAAAAAAGCTGTCTTTTTTGTCTTCATGGAAAATTTTTATTTTTAAATGAGTCTTTTAGAAGCCAAGGGACACAAGTGACTTTGTGGGAAAATTTAACTAATAGATGATATGTCGCCAAATCTATGTGGGTTGGCAATTTTCCGGCTACCTAATGTTGCCATCTCTTGGTGTAATTGTTTCTTAAGCCATAATCATTCTAAGCTCAGAATAAGTGATTTATTAACTTTTTTGTGAAAATTGTACTACTTGCAGTTTTTATAATGTGCTTTAAATATTTGGAAATAATTCAAATATCACAAGTATTTCAAAACAACATTATATAGAATCCAACTAATTTGTAGCCTTAAGTATAAGATCTAACCTGTGTAACCTAATGAGAAGCTATCACAAGTTTTCAAACCATGCCACTACCCAATGCCATGTGGTTGATTTGAGCTGTCTTTTTTTTCTTTGATTCTTTTTTTCTGAGCCTCATTGCCTTTCAATATTTTTTCAAATGTTTCAAAAGTATTTCCTCTCGAACCCAATCACAAAAAACTTATTTTTTAGAATAGGGAGACAATATAATATTTTATACCTACATACAAAGTTCTGGAATAATTTTTTTATGCTATGTATTTAATTTTGTTCTCTTTATTTATTGCTCAAAATATTGTTTCCAAGTGAAAGAGAAAGCTCTTATACAAAACACAGGACAGGAAAAAACGTGCCAACTCAACTCTAAGACAAAAGTCGATATTGTGCCACTTGGCTTCTAACCTGTTCAATTATTATACAATAATGCAATCAATAATGCACTTTAATATTACTTAAATCAAAACCAGAGTTAATATTTGGTGGGATTTTGTCTTTATAATACCTTAGACCCTTCTTTTACTAGTTAATGTTTTTTTTAATTAATAAAACCTTCAGAACTTAAAAATGGATTTGTATTTAATTAAGTAATTGAGGTGCTTGTAGCAACAAGATAACTCCCATGTGTAACTGTTGGAATTAACTTGTTGATGACGGAACACCTCAGTTTTATTTTTATGTGTTTTACTCTTGATGAAATCTTTCTTCATTTTCACATTTGAAGCACTCTTTACTACCTGATAAAAGTTTGAATTAAATCAGATTGAAGATCATATTAATAAAACTAATAGAATACAGGAATTCTTTTAAAAGCAGTAAACCTTAAAAACACAGAGATTATGTTAAAAAGGTATCAAAAGTGATTGAAAATTTTCATTTTTACCTTTTTAAAATGTGTGTAAATTTCTTTGGACTCCTTTGGTCTTTAAAATTATGTTTTAATTTTGTAATAAAGTTAAAAGAGTATTAATAGTATTAATATTAAATATCTTGCAAAAACTTCAAAAGGAAAAAAGGTGTAAAAACCTTTTAATTTTTTTTTTCCAATTCCTTTGTTTTAACTGATTTTTCAACTTATGTTGTTAGTATTTTGTCAAAGAAAATAAGTAAGTTATTCTGCAAATGTTTTTTTACCTTTATTTATCAAAATACTGTACACATACACCATACAAAAATACTTTTGTTAAAGTTCCTATATTAGATAATTTATATAACAATAAATCCTAAGTGATGTTTGTGAACATGACGAGGCTTTTCTTGTGGTCTTGCTCTTTGTCATGCACTATATTTTAAGCACTTTAGGATTGAACTAAAAATATAATGCAAGACCCCAATGAGTAGGAACACATGAAAATGAAATATTGATGATTATAAATAAAAATGAATGATTTTACATGAGTTGGTTCCCACTTTCATTAACACAATGGAAACAGTTCAAATATAAATAAATTGCTACTCATAAATTATCCCTATAAAAGGCTTTGTATGAACAGTACTATATAAATAAAAGCATCAAGTATACATATAATTGCGAGTGATGAAACAAACACATACACAGACAATCACATTACATAACGAATTTACGTTTTCTCATTATTAAATATCCTTACAGGTATAAAAGTAATTCATGAATAGATAGAAAATAGAATTAATCAATAATGCATGTAGTCATTTTATAGACTAGTAACACTTGGTCAGTTTCTTGGAAATTCCTGAAAAAAAAATACCATTGGAATGCTCACATGTTTTTATACATTTTTTGTGCTATCCCTTCTATATTCTATCTTATTTAAATAATAATTACAGTTTTGAAACTAAAGGAAAACAATAACAATAGCTGCCCTTGATGAAATCTCATACTGACCAAGAGAAATCATTGAGATCTTGGACATAGTTACCAAAAATCAAAAGTTGATTAGAAGTGAAAATATGTGGAAGAAATATTTATTCTGGGTGCAAATCTTTGGCAAAGATAGATCGTTAGAAATGAGATGCATGGACACAATAAAATACAAATAGTATCACACATATTTTCAAAATAAATAAAGGACAAAGAAGGAACACTACAAGATTCTACAGTGATTTCATTACATTAGCATGTACTCTCAAACATGTTGCATATATTTGCTTCAGAGTTTAATGTGAAATGACTTGTGTTGTCTATTCTTTTAATTCAATTCATTCATATTATTCATGTATCAATTTAATTAAATACAAATACATGGTGAACACCAACAATTAATAATCCTAATTCATGATCTCTGCATATTGAATGAAATGTTGCTTGTGTTAAAATGGTTGTTTACTTGTAACTTGTTATTTTCAAAGCATTTTGTTGTCATTGAGGAGCAGTGAATGTTTAATTTTTAATAATTAAATAGTCTTAAAACTTCCATCTGTCCAAAGAGCTGTTTTGCAACTCTGAAGCATTATTTTTACAACTATCTTTATTTGATCACAGTGAGAATCCATGTAAACAAGCACTAACATGAGTTGATTGCTGTACTGAGCATTTTCCCTGTCAAACTCATTCGACACAGCAAAATTGAAGAGTAACCAAACAGAAAGAATAGAACCTTGCCTATAAAGTTAATATTGCATGGCTTGTCTGACATTAACATTGTACAATAGATTAAAAGTTGTAATGTTGATGTTTCTCATAGACTTCTCCTGCCAATTAGTCTGTTGTTAAAATTGTGGAAGCAAACAGTCCATTGTATAATTTTTTAGGGTTTAAAAAAATATGGTCAAAACATTTTATCTATAATCTACATAGATATCTGGTTTCATTAAAAATCTGTTAAGAAATATATGGCATTTACTTTGGAAATATAATATAAGTATTTCTTTTTATAAAATGTCTAGAATACTATAAAGTTTTTAAGTTAACTTCAGTAGATATTTTGCTTTTTAAGACTTTCTTTAAAGCCACTAAAGTAATTCCTTCTTAGGATCTGGTCGTGTTACTGTCTCACTTGGTAGCTGGCCTATGTGAACAATGAAGAAGCTTTTCGACAGATTCAATTCTTTCTGTGGATCTCTTATTAACCTAGACAGCATTTATTTTACCTTTTCAGCAGGAGCAGTCAATATAAAGATTAATACCAGCTTAGTTCAAGAATTCTTCTTTGCTAATGCTCTAAATTTGAGATCACATTCTTGGGAAGAAAAAGTGAACTAAGTTTGACATTTTACTAGGCTTGAGCTGTCATATTAAGGTTCAGTGCAAAATGAACTTGCTGCAACAAGCTTGTTAAATCCTGCTTAGGTCAAGCTGGACTTGCTGTCTGGTCAAAGAGATGTTCAGTGTCCGTTAAAAAAGGTCTGTTAATTAATTATCAAGAAGTGACGACATCAATGCCTGCGTCCGCCCATGAAGTAGTGTGAGGCCAGAGAACGTGTACTGCTGGAGGCGGAGTCTTCGTCCATCTTTGCCCGCCTCCTCCGCTGCCATAGGATGGCCCAGGCAAGGATCAGCAGCAGTTGAGCCACTAGGAAGAGGGAAGCTGCCACTACCAGACCCACAAGGTTCACGCAGCCGCCATCTTTCTTCAGCTCTTCTGCAAAACATATAAAACTATGAATACCCTGTCCAAAAACATCTTTCATATAGCAATTCAAGTGACTGCAAAATGTTAATTCTAGCAATGCCCTGAAATCTTCCATGCTCCTAGCTATTTATACAGTTCCTACTTGGTAAGATGTTGGTTAGAGCTCTGACTATTCTTCCTAATATGGCCAGTCACTATGCAAACCCACTGATTGATAGGTCCTTATGAATCTTACTAAGTAGGATCTCAAAAAATGCTGGAATATGTAAGATTTCAATCTGAAGTTCAGTTGCTGAAAAGAGCTATCAATCGTGATGTCATCGTCAGGACGTTTATCAAAAAAGTACCAAATTCGTGCTTCCCTGGTCTTATTCGTTTATAGAGCTTTTCGTGATGACGTCACGTCAACCATTTGACGGACAAATATTATTGTTTTGGCAACTGTAGCTTGACGTCATCAACATGGCCTCTATAGGGAGTCAAATGTTAATGAAGAATGGCTTGCCCGCCAAACCATAGCCTTCGAGAGCGAGAAGGCCGGGACAGAAGAATGATGAGTCATCCTTTCCGACGAACGCTACCATTGAGTTTCCATTGACGCGTCGATTTTGGAGGGGAAAAATCGCTATAAATCATAAACAAATGATCGGAAAAAGAAAAAAAGACCTGTGTGTGATGTAGGAAACCAATACTAATGATTCTGAGTGAAAATGTTTACATTATCGGGGAAATATTTTGATAGATGGGATTTTTAAAAAAACCTTGTTCCGAGTACGATCGACTTTCACAAGCTTTATTAGATTAGATTCGGCATAATTTCAGTTAAATTACTACTTGCATTATAAAATCAACATTTTTGGTTAGATTGTATTCGTTTTTGAGTCATTCAAACCAATATTAACATTCGAAAATTTGCTGTTTAGTTGAGATTCGAAGCTAGCTGAACCGGGCGACGTTTTAAATAAAATATTTCTGTTTTATAATAACAAAAATCCTGTCTTTATTTTAACAACTAATAGATCATGTCCTATCTTAATATTTTTAATCCTTACACAGATAAATATTAACCATATTAACCCCCGCCTTGTAACTTTAAGTAGGATTTAAATATCAAGTGAGTATTCAAAATCAGCCGCTCTCTCTCTTTCTGGTACTATAATATATCTTGAGGTTTATTTCCTTTTTCCTTTATATATGAATAATCTAATATTTGAAATGAATAAATAGGATTTCCATTTTCAGTCAATAAAGTGTACTTATTTATAAACTTTTAAAAGGTAAAAACATGAAACGCAAATAACTGATCCAATAAGTTATAAGCATAACATTTAATTAAATTATTAATATCTATTAAAAAAAAATTATTTTTGGGAGGCAAGATAATACCCCACAAACTTTTATTTTAGAAAAACATATTTGTCTTACTATGTGTATTAATAAATAAGTTAAAAGCTTTCACGTGATCTGTAAAAGATGTTAACCTCAATATTTTTTTAAATCAAACTATACACAGCTATACTATACATACAACTATATCAAAATAGACACAGCAATGGTCCGGCATTATAAAGGCCTGGATGCAAAAAGAGCAAGGGAAACATGGGACAAAGCAGAGACAAAGGCGCTTGCTCCAAGTTCCCGCGTACGCACACAGCTCAGACCTTGAGAATCAATCGACGGCTAGGATGACTCATCGCTCCGGAGATGCGCAAGTGGCCAGGCCTGTCTCGTTCTAGAAGGCTATGGCCAAACCCGTTGCTGTGGGTGGTTGCCAGGGCGAAGTCACGTTATGTATAGCTAGTAATGATATAGTATAGACGACCTCGTATTGTAGTTTTGCTTTTAAGCGTCATCATTGACGTCTAAGTAAGTAAGTAAGGGGACATCCATAAATTACGTGAGGTGTTTTTCCAAAATCTGGACCCCCCCTCCCCCCAGGTGAGATTTACCTACAAATTTTTGAAAAAAAATTCCTTTCTCATACTTAAAAAACAAAGAAAATCGTATAACTTCTAACTTAAAAAGTTGACGTGAGATTTTAATCGACCCCCCCTCCCCCTTGGTGATAATTGGTGAGATTTTTCCAAACCCCTCCCCCCTTTTTGACCTCACGTAATTTATGGATGTCCCCTAAGTAGTCCAGCCATATTTTCACGGAGGCATAGGCGGATATGGGAGCAGGACCAGCAAAACCTGAATTGCACTCCCCTACTTAAAAAAAGAAGCCTTTTTTTTGTAATAGCTAAAATCTTAGCCTCTAGGAAAGGGAAAAATAACAAGAACGAAAAAAAGAATGACGAGAAGTGCAGTTAGTTCAGACACTTCGGCAGGGGGAGAATCTTGGGAGGCATGCTGTCCCTCATCACATTCATCATTAAAAAATAGAACACCCTGAAAACGTTGGGTAAGGGCGTTTCCACCCGTAAATCCGACTAGGTTACACCCAACTGCTCATGGATTTTCTCCGAGATGGATATATACAGAAGCACTCACCCATGACGTCATCGTTGGGCCTTCGCGCGTACTTGTCCTGCTTCTCGAAGCCGAACTTGTCGGTGATGTGGATGGTCTGCACCACCACCATGTCGTCCTTGTCGTCGGCCGCCGAACGACCCCCGATGCCGTAGTGCGACGCCCCGCGCCTCTTCCTCCGACCCATGGACAAGAAGTCTCGGCTCTGACCCTGCGCCTTGGCACTGCACTCCACCTGAGGACGACAAGTTTACGAATTAGTTAGTAGAAACCTTTTTTTTGAAAAGAGCTCTGATAAGTTCTTTGAATTTGGGAGCTTCTTCCAATGTAATGTTGCAGTTAGCGCTTTGTTGCTGCAAGAAACGCAGTTGTACCCGCTAGATAAGATGGTCTCCAAAGATTTTGCCCAAGGACCATAGGCTCCACTAAGTTTGTGTGCCCATTGGACTGATCTATAAAGATCCTAAGGACAAATAGAGCATTCTCTGGCTTCTCTTGATAACCATGGCATACTTTTTTTTTGAATTAAGGGACCTTTCCATGGCCATTTAGACACATAAGGCCAGAGAAGCTCGAAATCTTGACTGACGTTCTGCTTACTATTTCGCGTCATCATCGCTTTTTGGACAACAGCGCAACTACAGTCTGTGAAATCTTGCACGCTCCCTTCAGACTGGAGTTGCGCTGTTGTCCAAAAAGCGATGATGACGCGAAATAGTAGGCAGAACGTCACTCATAATTTCGAGCTTCTCTTGTCTTATGTGTCTAGCTAGACGGCCCACTTTCCACCCGGCCAGGACCTTTCCCACTTGCCGCATTCCGGTGAGACCAATGGACGAATCACGGTGAGACAAAAGGGACGTCATTATGAGCTGTCTCATAGTGATTCGTCCGATCAGTCTTACACAAGTTCAGATGAATAGTAAAGATACCCAAAAATGTTTGCCTCTTTTGTTTAGAGGTGAAATTTTACCAGATCCAAGCTGCAAAAGATAATGCGATGATGCTACAGTCGAGTTATCTCATTTTGTAGTCAGGAATCTAAATATCCAAACTGAGATGCCTTATTATTTTTGTTTATAAATAATCCTTTGATCAAAAATTTTAACAATACATATAAAAAATTCAAACAAATAAAATAAAATTCAATAAAAAAAAATTCAAATTCAATTAAAAAAAACGGTTCTTAGTTATTAATTATTATTAACCCATCGACCATGTCGCTGAATCTGACGGACGCTGAACGGTCAACAAGCTTATTACGAAAGTAGTACCAAAAAACTTGAACTGGATTTAAACTTTTTAATATTTACTAATTGAAATTCATAATATGAACAAAAGAATAGTTTCGAAAAGCTTTATCGGCCATTCTTTAAAAAATGACCTATTTTAGGACCAAAGTTGTTGGAAGTTGAATCGCTAAGTTGATGTAACTATCTATTCTACACTTTAAAAAAACTCTTCACCTAACAATATTGATTTTAACGATTTAATAGTTCCTACTCACCGGTTCGCAGTTTGGCAGGCAAGGAGTGACAAGAGCCTTGAACTGGACGATGTCCGAAGTGGGGAACTTGAAAGCTTCGAAAGGCGCGAGGAGCGTCTTGCCGTCGTTCATGGTCTTTCCGAGACTTCCCATGATGGTGATGTCGGTGGGACACCTGCGAATCGGTTATTTTTTTTAGCAATGAAAACGGTAATAGAGTTGAGTATAATCTTTGAATCTTATAGGCCTAATTAATACGAGACCAGCCAGCCTCTCAGTCGTTGCATGGCCAACGACTTGCATCATGTAATTAGGACCACGAAAACTACATTTTACTCTCAAAATTGTTATTAATCGTTCTATTTTGTGAATTTACGTTCCTTTTTACATTTCTGTTTAAAGGCAGGCAGTTCAAAAGTTCAACACAAAATTCAAAGAAATAAAATGAACTATTTTCTGACAGGTAAATACTGATGCGCCAAGGTCGAGAAATTGCCGTATTGGATTCCACTTAATTCATCACTGAAATTTTTACTACTGGTATCGTGTAATTTGGGCGTTACCAATATGTCATGTTTTTAATAATAGACGAACAAAATTACCCTAGACTGTCTATGAGCAGGATCTCGCTGTTGTCGATTCCGTCCATGGCTACCAGCTCTCGAACGAAAATCTCATATGGACCTACATTGGAAAGAATTTAGTTAATAGAAATATGATGGGAATTTTAAAGGAGAGAGTTTCAACCCAATTAAATTCCGAATGATTGCAATTCTATAGAAAAACACAATATGAAATATTTGTTCAATATGATTACTTTCATTTGTGGAGTTAAAGCAGTATAAAGTTTCCTTTATTACTTAAAATAAACTTTCAAATTTTTCACATTAAATTGAGAATAGTCCAATTTTTTTGTGAAAATAGATTGAATTAAGAACATATACAATCCAAACTGAAGTAAACTTTACATTTGAAAGAATTTAGTTAGGAGAAATATGCTAGGAATTTTAAAGGAGATAGTTTCAACGATATTAAATTCCGAATGATTGTAATTCTATGGAAAAACACAATATGAAATATTTGTTCAATATGATTACTTTCATTTGTGGAGTTAAAGCAGTATAAAGTTTCCTTCATTACTTAAAATAATCTACAAATGTTTCATATTAAATTGAGAATAGTCCAATTTTTTTGTGAAAATGGAATGAACTTAGAACATTTACAATCCAATATGAAGTAAACTCTTTATTTATAATATCTATTCATGTTATTCCTTATTTAACATACCTATTATTTTAAAAGGTAATTGTATCTCTACCACTTAACTTAAAGTTCTCAAAACTATCAGTAAAACTGACAGACATATGGTTAGTTCATGAAGTTTTACTCTAACGGGGTTGACCTTATAATGGAAATATATATCATAAATAAAATGTAGTACCGGGCATATTAATTGGGGACAAGAACTAAAACTATCAAAATTATTAAAAGTTCTCTTGTACACTCTAAAAAAATTCCCGTAAAATTTACGGTTTTAAACTGGCAGCTGGGTTGGTTGTGGAAAACTGTAAAAAATTATGAAGTAAATCCGTAAAAACAACGGTGTTTTACCTTGTAAAACAAAAAAATATGGATTAAAATGGTAAAACGCCGGTTTACGGTTTTACTTTGTATTTTTTACCGTTTTCCACAACCAACCCAGCTGCCAGTTTAAACCGTAAATTTTACGGGAATTTTTTACAGTGTAGATGACATTAACTTGCAATAATATGTCCTCTCTAGTCTTAGTGAGATTAATTTGTGCACAGTTCAACAAAAAGTGTATTAAATAACTTATAACGAAAAATTTTGACTTGTACCTAAATTAATTAGCAAAATACTAAGGGAGAAGGGGCATAGATGTCTATTAGTAAACAAAAAGTTAATCATCTTTGACCTATAAAATAGGTCTTCAACAAACAATTTGGGTAAAGGGGACGGCTATACTCACTGTTGGGGTCGATGATTTCAAATCGAAGGGCCAGAGCGTCTCCAACTTGGGCGGCACTGATGTCGTGTCCGGAGCGGTCAGTGATCATCATGGTGACATTGGGGGAGCTGACTGTCGCCGACTGGGTTCCCGCGGGGTCCACCTCACTGCGAAGAAAGGGCAGTATGTTGCAATCAAAGGATACTTAAAGTGGTTATGTTTTATTTATTGATTTTTGATTAGAAAGGAAAATGCTTGGGAGAACATTCTGTAATTGTGTTTCTAGATTTTAGGACTAGGTATTTAATGTTTGTTTGAAAGAAAACGAGGAAAAATAGAATCATGGGGAGAAGGAAGATATAGAGAAGGGAGAGAACGAGAAAACGAAAAGGAGATGGAGAAGAGAATGTATGTGTAGGGTTAAACGGAATTTGGAATAACTTAAAAAGTGAAGAAAAACTAGAGAAAAAATCGAATTAAGAACTGAAACAACGTTTTATGCTTATGTTTCTACCCATCAGCTAAACTTTTACGTTGATCATAGATGACACAAAACCAGGGTTTTGAAGACATTCCAAAAGTGCTAAGGTTAAATTAACACACAGATGAGATTTAAAGAAAAAGCATCCTGATGTTTAAGTATGCTATTTAATAATAGCATAGCTAAAGCCACATAGAACCCTCATCCTGCTCATTCTCCAATACTCAGTCAGTTCGGCGGTGCCCTTTTTTGATGTGGTGCTGCTATCTAGTGGACATTTGAGGAAGTTTTAGTTTATTTAGCTGTCATTGGCAATGTGGGTCCTTTTCCAGTGCCCCTATAAGTCTCCTTTTAATATCTTTATAATAAAAGTTTTGGTTATGGTAATATTTTTGAAATACAGTAGCTATACTCTCGATATGACGGAGTCGAAAGGATAGGTAAAAAATTTCGAGATAAAGAGTTTTCGGCATATAACAAAGTTAAATTAGACCTAACGTCTAGGGGGAAAATATTATTTTAGAAAAGTAGAGGTTTTTTACGTATCAAAGTTTCTCTTTTCGAGAGTATAATAAAATGGAATTAAATACAAATCTCCACACGAAGAAAGAAAACTAAATTTAATGTCTCATTTGCGCAAGATATAGTCTTATGACATAATAATAACATCATTGTGCTGGAGCTATTGATTTTAAGGTTTGACCCAAACTTTTACAATTAAAGCTAAATACGAGTCCTGGCAAACTCTATAGCTCCATTGATATTATCAGGTGCCAATAATGATAGACATTTTTGTCTAACACCCATTGCTGTATAAACTAGAATACTCTCAATGAAAGTTTGTATACAGAGATGTCACAAGAATGTTGCCTCACCCGTTGATCTCGAGCTGTACGCCGTGCGACACGCTTCTGTTGGAGAGGTCGTAGTGGCAGTGGACGGCCAACCCCAGGTCCTGGTTGGTGACGATCATGTCGTGGTGCTGGATCACGATGTCGTTCGAGAACTCTCCGAAGCTCTGGAGAAGAAAGTAAGGTTTTAAACAAAACCGTCTGGTTCGGAGTTCGGATATGAGACATACAGCTACTGCGATATACGATAGAGGAAGAAAATCGAACTTTCATTCTTCTCGAATTGATAACATTCTTTTTTTAAAGCTTGCAATATAATACCAAGCATCTGGTTCTTTTTGGAAATTTAAAGATAATTAGCTCCTTTGTTGTCTATGGAATAGTTTTTGGCATTGTTGTTATGCCTTGCTGGTTGGAAATAATAATGGTATAATCCACTGAGCTTTACATGATAAGATATAGTACCTACACAAAAAATGAGCTATAAATAGAAGATATAGTTATAGATAAAGATAGTGTTATAGCTCAGTGGTATAACCCCATAGAAATCCTTTACACTGATTCAGAGAGTCATTGTATACGATCTCTATGGGTATAACCTGTTGTTACTATTCTCAGAATCGTCTAGCAGGGCTAGATAATCCCCATGAATCCAAAATAAGCTAAATGTTAGAATTGAGTCGAAATTGATAGCCATTTATCCTATCTGCTTCAGTACGGTAATCCCCCAATACCAATGAATGAATTACTACAGGCTTTTCACTTTCGATGTCATTATAAGTGATCCTTTCCTATGAATATCTCATTTGCTAAGACCAAATACAATTTTTCACTTTGGATGTTTTTTCCAAGGTAAACAGTGAAAGTGATATCTTAACGGGCTTTAAATGGGCCTTAAGGGGGAATTTCTACTTATCCGTAAAACCAATAGGACGAATCATAGTAAGACAGACAGTTCTGCATGATGTCACTTATGTCTCTTTGGGATTCGTCTATTGAGTCATTTTGAGCTGAGATGTATCCAATTTGTCTCACCGGATTGTCGTATACCGCATACAAAGTGTATAAACTCTCCTTAATACAGCCCTTCTGCAATTGCGCTTTATTTCGTATTAGGTTACTCATGGTCAACAAAAGAAAGTATGTATCTGAAAGGAAAGCGTTTTTACATGCACGTTTTACTGGAATTCAACAACAGGGCGTGTTTCCCGTTGCAAAAGAGATGCGGCCGCTTTTGTACGAGAGGCGAGAAAGTGTAAACTGCGGAAAGCGAAGCGTGAAGCGATTTCATGCTCTCCTCCCGTTCGAATTTGCCGAAAAGGGCAACTGCCTCCCGCTGAAAAAATTAGCATGCGGGGTTTCACGATCCACTAGTCGCGTATGAATATTGTCGACATTTTTCAAGGCTGTCATCCGCAGAAATCGAGGGTTACTTCTTCGATTTCCAAGCGTTTTGTAAAACTATTGTAAACCTTCGTTTTTTTTGGTCTTCCCAATTAAATGATTTAATAGGGAAATAGAAAAAAAAATAGCCAGAAGGAGTGTATTGTATTTAAGGTGGGGACACTGTATTCAAGTTGTTCAAGTGGCCAGTCTTACCAACACTATTTTTTAAAAAGACTATTTGGGTTCAAGGTTCTGTTAAGACGATGTATTCACACACACTCTAGGATCTTCAGAACTAGTGGATGTAGCTCATATTTTTATTTGCCAACGTACTGGGCCAATGGTTAGAGTAGCTGACTACAAAGTGGGTATCTGGGGGATGGAATCCCCATTCAGGCATGGAATATGCTCCTATGTAATAAGTGGTTGTGCGAGCGAATGTGTGTATGACGTGGGTAACTTTACCTCCGTGGCATTTATTAGTACAAAGTTTCCTGCTGGCATATTTACAAATTCTACTCCATAAGATGTGGGAAAGAGCTTTGATTGGTTTGCCGGAGGGATGCCATTCCCTATAGGAGATTGCCAGCCGCTGTGCGAACTCTGTAATTGGTCCTTAAGAATCTTATTTAAGATTACGATAATTAACAAAAATGTGCTTGGGGGGATCGCTGTGTAACGCTTAGGGCTTGTTTCTACTTATCTGAGTCTGTTGGGTTACGGCAGTTTTTTTTTCATTCTGTGATTCGTCCACTGGTCTTGCTGCGTAACACAAAACTCCGGATACGTGGAAACGAGCCCTAAGTACTATTCCGGCATACATCAAAGAGGTCGGCATCCAAGTATTATCCGTTAATAAAATTCGGTATTTACAAATTATCTCGTCGACCAAGCTGCTCAATCCGAACCACATCTAATAGACTGGGCCGCTAAATCTAACAGTCGCTGAACGGTCGACAAGATAAATAAGTAAGAACCATTAATTTTTTTTTAGCTAAATATACTGTGAGTAACCGATTTAGGTACTTTCGCATTAGCCCGTCGACCCGCCAACAGGAGCGATGTTGCCAAGTATGGTAAACTCAGCCACACTAGGGTTGATTGTTAAAAATGTGTTTTTTGGCGATTTTGATGGTCATACTTTAAAATCCCGTATTTTGGCATGTTTTGACAAATTTTTGCTAAGTGGGCGAAAATGGTCGACAGACTAATGCGAAAGTACCCCGATTCATTTTGCAAAAGTCTACATTATATTCGTTTATATACTCACGTCCTGCTTGACGTCGCAGTTGAGGTCGTGGTAGGCCATCTTGATCTCGAAGTCGACGCTGTTGGCGACGTCGGCGACGCACGAGTTGGGGCGGCTCTTGGCGTAGATGCGGCCGTTGAACACGCGGCTCGTCTTCACCTTGGCGATCATCTCGCGCGCCCGGCACTCGATGCTCACTGCAACACAAGAAAATGCCTTCTTATAGACTAATATTATGGGAAACGCAATGCTGCATATTATGGTGTATTCATGGCATTATTTCGGTATCATCGCCAAAACATTTTGGATTATGCCAAGTGTTGCGAAATAAGTTTTGCTGCTAATAATGTATACCAGTAAACCTGTGTAATGTATATGACGATAAACCTGTCTATGGTCTTGGCAAGGTCAAAGACAGCAATCCCAACTGTCTATTAAAGATTTTTCCAAGTCTCTACAGTATCGTTACAGACAGGTTTCAATGCAATGGGATATTTTTTCGATAGGGATGACGATAAAATACTGTGTCCACACCAGGCGATCCAGCACGGCTCCAAGGGGGAGCACTTCCACACCATCACCTTTTGAAGGGGTAGGGGGACACTCCCCCAGAAAATTTTTTAAATTTGACTGGTAAAAGTAGGGTTTTAACTCATTTTAAGAACCTTTTTTGGGTCCAAGGAGGGGGCACTGTCCAGAATGCCCCCCTTGGATCCGCCACTGGTTCAGATTATTCTAATGTAGTTTTTTGCGACCAACATTTGCCCACCTAGTATTTAGGTTTCTTTACTACACATAATAAATAAAAACATCACCGCCATATTGTTGAAGTTGTTACCCATACCTTGTCGTACCGGTTTTTATGAACCTTGGTATTTTATTGAATGATTCAATTACGTATAAAAATTTCCCGGCATTCGATTATTCATTTCAGAGGTTTCTATACAATGCCGTTTCCATTACGTAAAGGACACTCTTTCATCAATAATTATCTATTACATTACTAATAAGTTACGTGTGATTTTGAGAAAAAAATTCAAAGCAACTTCTTTTGTTATTAGTTTGGAACGACACACAGAATTCAGCCTCCCTCTTTTCCGCTCACAATATATCTCGAAGGCTTTATTTTCACTCCTAAACGTTCACACTCTTTGCACAAAAAAAGGTCAAACACCATTTATCTAAACAATAACCAATAAGCACTGACATTGACACAACAATCTGTTTTCCATCGAAAACGTTTCACCACTGCTGTCATACATCAAAATCTCGTTTCATTCATAAACACCAGTCCTCGCCGAGACAATGTAAACTAACGGAAGCTCACACCGATGAATGGAGACCTGTCCGTGCTAGCGGTCCGAAACCGAAGGGACCCCATCAGCAATTACAGGTCTCTTGACTGGTTAACCGTCCCTCTGTCACATCGATGCTCATGTGCCCATGATCCTGTATTGTCGTCGATGGAGCGTTGCAGTGCAGCCGAAGAGTAGGAATGAAATAGACTGACCATCAATCCTATTCAGTCGTAGGGAATCTAGGAAATGTGTGTGGGTAGTGAAAAATTTTACTTAGGTAGTTTTGAATTTTAGAAAGGTTAACGGAATTGTTTTATTCAATTAGCATTACAAATTCCTTATTCCTAGCTTTTGTGATGTAATAAACATGTTAAATTCAAAATGTTGAAAGAATTTTTATTAAAACCTGGAAAAAGGGTTGAACTTTAAGGGGGTGCATCCTCTCTTGATTTAACCCTTGCAAAGTTCTCACTTAACTTGTTAGGGAAATTATAGTGAACCTTTACAGAAATGTAGTAGCGTATTTAGAAATTTTTTCGGAGGGTACAAGCACAAAAGGGGGTCTGGGCTGGGGGTCCACTACCAGAAATTTTTTGGAAATTTGACCCTTTAAATAGTAGCCCTCGTAGTTTAAAATAGTCAACTTAGTTCATATTTCACGGATAAGCCCCTGAAGGAATGTTTTAAACTTTAGTGCACTGAATGTAAAGGAGTTTTGTAGTTTCCAGCAAAAATGCGGGTTTGGGGGCCCTCCCCCAGAAAATTTTTGAAATTTGATTCTTGAAAGTAGCGTTTTAACGCGTTTTGGACCCAATACCTGGGGATTTTGTTGAACCCTACATACAATGTATGCCCAGTGGCTCATTGATGTTGCTCAGATGTTGAGGGGCTATCAACTCCCCTCCGTGGATCCACCACTGGCACAGTTTGGCTAGAGCGACTTCTCATGATGCGGGTTTCTTTCTGCCACGTAGCGTTTGGTGACCACGCAGGGTGTACAGTCGATGCTGGGTCTCTTTTCTTTCAACTCTACGCTTTTGGGCCATGGAGGTGGAGGTTTCCTTCTCGTGGCATTGTGTCGCGTTTTTCCAATCAGCGAGCCCGGGATGCGTGTGAAGGATGATGTCGCGTCGAAGGTGAATTAATTCAGTGAGCCGAGGTGAGCACGAATCGCATCATTTAGTAATGGAAGCCGTCGAACCATAGGATATAATGTGACCAGATTTTCAAACTAAAAATTAGGGCACTGGCAATATTTTTTTCGGAGGTTTAAAATGTTACCAAACGGAAGAATTTCAGATTTTACATAAGAAATAAACTTGACATGAAACACGCCCAGCCCGTAACTAGATGTTAGTTTCGAGAGGGTATTGCCTAAATATTATTTTTTATAGACACCTAATTCCATCCACACATAATTCCATCTTCCATCTATCACACACAAGGTTTTATAAACCTTGGGTTTATGGGTTACGCCATTTAAGATTTTTGTAAGGGTGTCTTTGACAGCCTGTAACCTTGTGACTTGGTAAAAAAAAAACTGCGCTTAGTTAACGTCTATCAGGTTAGCGGTAACCTTAAGGGAAAACCTTAAAATAAGGTTAGAAACTGAAGTGACGGGTTTTTAGAAGGTTAGTCTATCATTTTTTGCAAACTTTGTCATGTAAACTTAATATAGTATTGCGGAAAGATTTTTATTAACTGCTATCTGAGATAGTTGCAAATGCAGGTTGTAATTCCATTTAAATGTGGAGCTCCTTAAAAATGCTATAGAAACTGGCCCTCGATATTCCGACTCTTCTACGGACTCCACTTTACTGGGACAGTGTCATAGTCAGAAAAAATTTTTTTGGAGGTGGATGTTGGAATTTCGTAGGGCACTGACACTGGACGGTATTTTTTGGAAATAAATTAGTAGCAGCATTGTCTCTTCCAGACCCTCCTTATATTAATGGCAGTTTTGAGAACGAGGAATTTCGGTAATTTCTTTAAACAGACCGCAGAATCCTAACGGAACCCAAGAATAGAAAAAAAAAGTTAGCAGACGATTTTCGCTCCGTTATGACGCGAAGTGAAGAGGGCAAGCGGACCGTGTCGATCAGGGACGCAACTGGCTGTGAAGGAATCTGCATTTCCTCATACAATCAAGAACCCCGAGTTTCTTCTTTTTGCTTCGTTATGAACTCTCCTGAAAAAACCACGAAGATGGAATGAATTCAGGGTGGGAAGCTATCTTCCGGTTGTCAGTTCTTTTTTTTTCCATCTTCTTGATGTGCATAATTACCAGATGGAAATAAATTTCGTAGTAATAATAATGCCGAGCATGGTGATTCTGTTGTTTTTGAATTACCCGGTTCGGTTGAAATGGAGATTGTCTCCGGAGTTAGGAAACGGTTTTTATGTTAACTAGATCATTGGAGATGAAGTCAATCAACTTTACTTGAGAACCAACAAATTTTTAAAAAAATCACTTATAACTGTATACTAAAAAACCTGCATCAAGCATGACATGAGCATTTTAATACAGTTAAAAATTTGAGAGCTATGATGAAAAAAATCCTGATCAAAGAACTAAAATATAAACCTCCTACTTCGTTCATGATTTTTTATGATGAACTACTACTATTTGCAGTTAATGCTCCAAGTTTCACTTTTTGATTATTTCTCATTTAGGGGTAATAATTTTTAACTCAAAGAAATTTCTTAAAGTTGCTTTTCCTGCATTTTTATAAATGAAAACAGGACTTCAAATCAAGCTCATTTGGTTCGAAATTTTACTCTCTCAAAATTGGTGGGCAACATGATTTTTTAAAACTTTTTTTTTAAAGGAAATTTCATTGCTCGTGACAAATTTCAAGTTGGTAGAAATGTTGGAATTTAATCATACAAAAAAAAAAAAAAATGAAATTTATTGAAAATTTGGTAGGTTCCTTAATAAAATAAGTATCAAAACTTCGGAGGGAGGTTGAACCGACATCCTCCCCTGGGTACGGCTTGGTTGACACGTTTTCATTGAAGCTCAATCTGGCCCTTTATCTAATTTATTAAAAAGTATTAATTCGGCCCATCACTGCAGTAATTCCCTATAGGAGATATCTTTCGTGGGCCTCTCAGCAGTAGTCACTCAAACGAAACGATATTCGGACCATATCCATCAACACAAACGCCGGACATTGTGACCTCCTTCACAATGCTCGGCCACCGGTCATCCAGTCTCTTAATCAATTACTTCTCAGACGTTGGTTCAAAGCCCTCTTGATCGACAATGGGACCGAACGTTTAACCCGCCAGCTCGCTCCTATTGGTTAATAATCCCGTTAGGGGACTGTTCGCAAACTACGTCTTTCGAAGGTGTTGGTGTCATTATCTAGGGGACACCATATTTTCGCCTCCTACAGTCCTACATCTCCGTTCTTCCGCCCAGGGTTGTCAAATTTAGATGGAGATGAAAATAATGATACAGGGAATCGATATTTTTAAGTATGGATACTTGTACACGAAAATGCACAAGAACTCAAGAGAAAGGGTTACGATATTCCAGATCTACCGATTTGTGCAACTCGGGGATCCATATCCTGTTTAAAATGAAAATAAATCTTGGAGAGCTCCCCCTTCTCTTTTTTGGTATAGGCAGGTACTTACTTCTTACTACGAGCATCCGAGGCTGTTTGCCTCGATAGCTCGGTGCCCCTGATAGGTCCTAGCAGCCAATGGCCACCAATGACTATCCCTATAAGGATGTCCCTCATGGACTCGCCAGCCAGTCTAGAGCAAAAGTGGTATAGGCAGGTAAAAGATGGTAAAAGGTAAAAGACTGAGCTTTTACCTGGTATAGGCAGGTTGTGGCTTGTCTTAACCCAGTCTTAACCCAGGCCCAGGCTTGTCTTAACAGAGAAAAAGAGTCAGTTCTTTCCTCACAGCAGTTGCCAGCAGTGGCGGATCCAGAGGGGGGGGCCCTGGGGGCCATGGCCCCCCCCGAGCAACCCTAACAAATAGCTTAAAAAACACTTTCTTAATGCTAAAATTCAAAAATTTTCTGGGGGAGATCCCCCAATCCCCCCTTTAATATTTTGACATGTGACATCTGTTTAAGAGTGTTTTTTCCTTGAAAATTCTTCCGCTTAAAAGAAGCTGTTCTCTTTTGGGAAGTTTTAAAATAGATGAATACTATAGTTTAAAAGGGCGCATTTGCAAAAATTTTCTGGGAGAGGACCCCCAGCCCTTTTCAAAATTTGGCATCTATTTATAATTTCATCCTTGAAAATTCTGTGGTTTACATGCTTTCAAAATGAGCTGAAACTTTATTTTTGGAGGCAAAGTTTCAAAATTTTTCTCGGGGGTTACCCCCCAGACCAGACCCCCTATCAATTTCTCATGGTTACTTATTTACTGTTTTCTCCTTGAACTTATTTCTCTCCTCTCCTTTTAGGAGTACAAGAAAGTTGCCCTCTTTAGGTGTTATCCAATGGGTACCAAATGTACAAAAATTGAGTAAAAAAACCTTACTATTTGTAGCCAAATTTCAAAAATTTTCTGGGGGAGGACCCCCAGACCCCCTTTTGCTTTCGAGCTTATATTACCTGATGAAATCTTTTTAACTTTAACAAAGTTTCGCATTTTATTTATGTTATACTCGGAAAATTGGGAGCCAAACACCCCGCGAAACTTAAGTATTGTTATGCCCCTACAAAAAGGTTTCATCCCCCCCACTTTCTAAAACAATGGCACGGGCCCTGGATATCCTCTAAGTTACTATAAACCCCTAAAAAGCTGCTTAAAAGCAAGCACTCTTCAAAAAAAATTCTGAGGCTCTGAAAATTTCGAATGTAATACCCTCCGACTCTGACATGGCCCCCCCCCCGAAAATCTGGTCTGGATCCGCCCTTGGTTGCCAGTTTCAGAAGTGGGCACCTCCGATATATGAAGGGTTTTTTTTTTTTTTTTTTTGAGGGGGTGAAGAAATTTTCTCTTTTTGTTCCTGCTTTCATACTGCTCACGTTCTTGAATGTATTGTTGTCTCTTTTTTAGACAGTTGACTTAGAGCAGGGGATTTCAACTTACAAGGGACTGAGGGCCGCAATCGAAAGCACAAGTCTATGGGCGGGGGGGGGAGCAAAGTAATCCGGCAAATTTCAAACGTACATGATTTCGGGGGTAGTTTTACTTATTAAAATTTTCTGGTGAGGAAGGAATGGGGAAGATTATTTCAGTTGATAACCTCTATTCCTACCAGTTTAAGTAGTACTGATTGAGTTTTAATATTGGGGGTCCAGCTCCTGAAAGCGCTTAGAAATTTCACTAAAAAATTTTGTTTAAACTAAATACTAGATTTCTAGTTTTTAGATACTCGAGTTTTTTGTGTAACAATTAGATCCCTACCCCTTGCTTTGGAATTTTAGAACAAACCCCCTCCAAAATAGTAACATCTCTTTCCATCATCGAAAACGTCTTAAAACTACTCCATAACCCAAGAGGGGAGTCCTACCCCGTGAAATTTTTGAATTTTAGCATGCCAGAAAGTTTTCTGAAGCTATTTGAGGGGGATTTTCGGGGTTCTTCAGCTTCGCGAGTCGCACAAAAGACCACTCTTTTGCGGCATAGTCTCTTGAACTAGGTATAGGCTTTCCTACCCCCAGGGGGATTAGTAACAGCACTTTTAGGAGAATGAGACCCAAGATATGTCTCATGTGACCAAAAAAAGGAGTTATGCAATTAACGAAAAATTTACGTTTTCAACCCGGAACTCCAGTTTATCCAGAAAATACATAAATAGTTATTAACTTACGTACAACTTTAAAAATAGAACCTTCTATTCATTCATTCCTCAATTACGCCGTTTATGTGGTCGGAAATACTGTACACGACAATTTTCCAGTCGACAATATTACAATGCCAGAAGAGAGTTGCCGACCTTTGTAATTACCCTAAGCCAAGACCGAGTGCACATTCTAATGAGGAAAAGAAAGAAGAGAAGGGGGAAGAGAGCACCGCCGAACGCAGTGGGCCGAAAGAGGTGAATTCGCATCGTTTGGGCCGAATTCCAGACGATAATGACGGGAGGGATGTCACCGCGTCATGCGAAAATGGTTCTTCTGGAGCAGATTTAGCCAAAAAAGCCCCCCGCTGCTGTAACAAATCTAGGTTTTTGTACGGGTGGGGGGGGAGCTCAAAAATTTTTGTACCGCTTTTGAGATTTTTTTAAGGTTTACTGAAGTTGTTTCATTTGATTATTATAATAAATTTCCTTAACTTTTTTTCCCATGAGGATTCAGTTCAAATTGGTGAATTGGTACTACATTTCGTATATCCTCGCACAAAACTCACGAATTGGACTATTGTAGTAGACTAGTTGCTATGTCGTCCAATTTAATCTCCATTGATGTGAGCAAGAGATTGTTAAAAATGCCTTTTTCTTAAAGAGAAAAAAAAAACTAAAAGTATTCAGCTTCTAGTACACATACACCTAAATATTTATGGTCTTGGAATGCAGCTGACTAAATTTGGTTTGTGACTGATATCAACTAGAGAGTAATTTATTGCAATCTTGGAGAAAAATTGGTTAAACATTAGGGGATGGGGCTACAGAGCTTACAGTCTCTCCTTGGACTCGTCTCTGGCCAAGTATTGTTATTTTTAGGGCGTGGCTGTGTTAACTCAGTAGGATAGGACGACTAAGTGTGGGCAGAAGCTACCGAGGTAGCACAAAAACAGCGGCCAATATCGTTCTGTCAGTATCAGCTTTCGTCAAAATGACCACCTCTGTAATATATCGACCTTATAATATATCGACGACATTACCCACTCCCAGTATTGTTTTTTCTGGCAAATATCGTTTCTCGAATAATGCTTTAAAAAAAGTCCAATTTCCAATTTTATTTTTTAGGTTTATTTCATTTAAATTGTGTTAGGATTTAGATTGCCTTTCAACCTTGCTTTAAATAATTAAAATTCCATAAATTTTCGACATTCATCGGTATGTATTAGCTAGCCATTCTGGCCAATACTGTTAAATCGCTGATCAATATTCCTGCGCTACCTGATGAACGATGTTTCTTCTCATAAAACCATTCTTCATGTTACACATTTACACCATTTTTAAATGTTTTTGATTTTACGAACTACTTCAATATCCCCTACGAGTTCGTAAAAACGGACGTCGACTGTACGAACAACGTCGAGTCAGGCGCGCAGCGCTAGTAACAAACGAAAATATAAAGCCTTCAAAGTCAAAAAGTCGCACTCACCGTTGTAGCAGGCGGCGACCTCGTAAGTGGTGACCCCCGGGATATCGAGGTAGGGGTCCTGGATGTGGGTGAGGGTGCTGGCGGCGTGGTGAGACAGTCGGCACACGTGCTGGCTGGGGTCGCCGTAGTCGAACGACTGGCAGCGGTAGTCGACGCTCAGGCACTTCTGTCGGCACTCGTCCAGAGACCCTACGTCCTGGTAGACCGCGTCCACGGTCTTCAGCAGCTTGCCGTTCAGCTTGCGGAACTCGCACAGCCGCACCGGCTCTGCAAAGAGGAGAGATACCTATTTTAATATTTTATTAAAGTAATGTTGCTGTTCTTTAAAGAAGGTAAATTTGAGGCTGTTCTAATCAGGCCGAGACTTTGAATTTTTTCATTTAGATATTCTTCCGTTTATTTTGTATCTTGGAGTATTTGCTTGATATTTGTTTCATAGTTAAGTTTTAAGTTTTTTTTTATATTAAATTGTGTCTGTGGTATTGTTTTTTTCCATGTTGCCGTCACCACCACAACACAGCAGATTGCTAAAGTGGTGGCTTATCCAATATGTACGGACAGTTCAAGTTATCTATAGGAAAAAAAAACCTTTGCAAAGTTCATTATGGAAATGAAATATTTATTTATTTTATTTAATTCTGAAAAGCGCAAGAGATAGATCATTATTACCATCTCTTCCCTCCAGAATAAACTTTTTAAAAATACGAATATTGTTCGTTTAAATTTTTCAATAAAATCACACATTGACATTGATTAGGATTTAATCTACCTTGAGGAACACAATTATAAACTTTCTTGATTAAAATAAGAAATAAACTGTAGAAATTTGCTAATTTTAACTAAAATCTGTTATTTTTTGAAAGTTACACCTATTCCACTTCAAAGGAATATATTTAAACTTATGTTAAGCTTATTATTAAATACGTATCCTATTCGAAGAATATCTTTAGGAAAGCTTTTTGAACTTCTTAATTATCTTATGGTGAGAGAAATTCTCAATTTTTAACATACGCCATTACCATTGATTAGTTTAATTGATTATTATTTGTTTATTTTACCTCCTTTGGTAAAAATATCTTCCGAAATCAGACTGGGTTTGTAATTTTAGTCACCATCTCATCTCATTCCAATGCGGTGACTTACCGTTTCCGTGACGTCACACACACGGAAATACCACTGCCACGAGCATCAACTTAAACTTTCGCCCGCTTCGGCAGCCAAAACCTCCATGCCCGGGAGCTATCGCTTGGCCTCACTGGGTTAAAGAATGTTGCGGCATAAAAGCTGTGTTCGAATAGACAATATTCGATTCTTGTCGGCACCTTTGCGAGAGATACTCACGTCCGTCCGTGTCACTAGGTTTCTAAGTTTGCTCGAGTTCCCTACATGGGTTTTGAATACAAAGCGATTCATTTTACGCAGATTGAACTTTTTATGGCCCATAAAAAGAGGTAATTTCAGATGGAGATGCTTCGACATTTTGTTTGCCTTTTAATAAGGAAGAAGACTGTATTCAATGAGGAAATAACAAAATACCTGGGTGATCATAAATTGTTTGTAGAGGTGAAGTTTTATTTGTTGGTTGTAAATTTTTTTTATATTGCTACTGTATACGAGGATTACCTCGTTTTAGGTAGTTAATATGTACATAAAATTAATAAATAAGAAGCGGACATAAGGTAATGTTAATTAAGTTAAAGGAATTTTTATGTCAATGCGTAAAGATGTATTTATTACTGTTAATGCAAACAAGTTCATTTAAAAACAGTAATTGAAAAAAAAAATCAGTATTTGTATCACTATTAAACACGGGTAACAAAACTAACCGCAAAACATCGCATCGGCACGAATTCGAAGGTTAAAGTTGCCCATGGACGTCAAATCTGCACTACTTTACAAAATTGATAGGATATTTTAAAAATGGCCTACAAACTTTATCAAGGGTCTTGATAATTTAAAATATACTACCTTGTTTTTTTAATAAGAAAAATATTTACATGGTAATTTTTTAATGATTTTTCTTCAGTTTAAAAGTTTGAGTGTAGAGGATTCTTTGGGGGTTAAGAAAAATATAATTATTTCTCTGCCTGTATAATTCGTCTTGATCATTACTGAGAATTATGAAGAATAAAGCATTCTCAAAAGACTTCGTGGAAATAAAAGTATGAATGTACAAATTAATAGGTTCTACTACGATAAGGGACCATTCACAAACTACGTCTGGCGTCGCATAATTTTCTAGGGCTTTTGCATCACTCCCTCTCAGGTGAAAACTTTTCCCATTTCAGTGTCTCCCTCCCTTTTTATTTTACACTTCTGTTAGACATAAATTTAACGTAATATTGTTGTTTTCGCTACGAATTCAGCAATTTATCATATTACTGTGAAATCCAAACTCGCCATGGATTAAATATACCTATTTTATCACTGAAACAGCACTGAAAAAAAAAACAGTTTTTAAGCGTGATATAACGAATGTTTTTACCTATACCTCTTCCTCACATCTTGAATTAGTTAAAATGTCACTCTGTGTAACACATACTAAAAACAAATTACTATGCTTAAAATATAATTAAGTAGTTATGACGGATGCCTTTAGATAGGTATTCTCAATGCCGTGAGCATAATTAATTAATTCTAACAGGGAGAGAGCGGTGGCCTCTTCCCACCTAGGCAAGTTGTGGGAAGAAAATCTCACCTCTTGACTCGAGGTCAAGTTGAGTTGTGGGTTTGCTTGCTCACTGGGTGAGTGACACCATGCTCTGGGAAACGAGTGTCGAGTTATCTTTTGCACTTGTAAACAACGCTCTCTGAGGAACGAATGATATGAATGGGAAAAACATTGAAAAAATATCAAGTAATGACATTTTCAATTAAAGTGATGATGCAAAGTGATTAATTTCTTGACAGGTAATTTCATGTTCCACTGGGTAATAATATCAGCTTTAATAGGACCACAACATTTGACGAATTCGTAGTTTTCGTGTTAATATAGGCAGTGACTGGATAAAAATTATTATCATTAACGACCCAAATAGGACTCGGGGATAAGCCGGTTAAGGGACATTTTGGTTTAAAAGGAGGGTGATAAGAAAATATAATTGAAAAAATTGAATCAGAAAAGCACAAAAGCACTTTTGAAAAGCACAAAGAAGTTTTTACTAGATGCTTTAATTTGTTACGAAAGTTTAACTTACAGTTTGGAGGGCTATATGTGTGCGTGTGATTAAAAAAATTTTATGACTTTTATTGTTAAAGGTCAACAACTATATATTCTTTATTGGTATAAGAAGAACCTGGCCACGCAGGGGCCACTCCCTTTCAACATGTGATTGTGTCAAAAATATTTAACCATTTAAAGTTACTATGAAAGGAAACATTCATCAACTTCTCTTACAGAGCTTCATAGATTCCATCCCTTAGAATGACCCTAAATATTTCTAAGCAAACATTACTAAATAATTTTTAGAATCGGAAACCTCCAGTTCACCTCAGTTGCGTGATTTTGGGATCTACTTCAAACCGTTATTCAAAGGGTAATTGCGACTCGACAGTATTCGTTTGAGTGGAGTGTTCTGGAAGAGGACAAGGGGGAAATCACGCTTTCCGAAACGCTAGATTAGACACTGCCTCGATATCCGATAATTCCCGTTATTTTCGGTGGAAATGGTCTATTTGATGACGGGCCATCATCGGTTTGCTGTAATTTTCCAAAATTTCGATTTGACGATCTTTTTTTCTGTTGGTCGATAAACAATGCTTTTATGGTATTGATAAGTGTTTCGTGATGGTAACTTACATCCGTGAATCTCGTGATACAAACATTTTAAAAAGTGAATAGTGTAATAGTATAGATAGGAATGTAATGGTATGTGCAGTTGACGTCTTCTTAATCGTCATGCGTTTTACCGAATCTCCACTTCAACCAAAAGTCCATTGAACAGGGTCGTTGCCAAAGGGGAATTTAGATATGCATCCTTCCAAAAACTTTAAACTTACCTTTTTGTACTCATTATAAAGGCCTAATGTAGCTTCACGAAAGTGTAAACGTAATGATATAAGACGTGTGTTCTCCAGAGATAACGATTTTTTTTTTGCACACAGAATTGTCAACCTCGGGTGGTTTTTTGTTTGCATTTTATTCGCAATAACATTTTTAGAGATATTTTAATCAACTAAATATAACTCAAGTTTAATAAGGTTTTTTGTTTTGGAATATGAGGGCAAACATTAGTAGCCAAATAAAAATGATGCATATGACACTAAAGTAATCATTAAACGAATTGTTAGCAATTTGACGGGAATTAAAAGAGTTGAAGTTGACAAGGATTCTCCATGTTCAAAAAAGGGGTAATTTCCCCCGTTTTTTTAAGTTGCATCTGGCAAGTATGCCATATGCCCCTTCAATATTCCAACATCCGTTCTCCGAATTGTTCTGGATATAGGTCATAGTGTCCCTAACTAACAAGTCCCTGTCTCTTGAGAAAACCTCCGTAGATGGCTTCTCTCAATTAACCCTTTCCCAACGATATGGCTTCCGATTCCCAAAACTGACCCACAGAAGACCCCTTCCCTCTTTTAGTGGCGGAAAGCACGAACTTAACCTCTCGGACAATAGCTCAAGAGGTCAATATGCTGGATTATTATGGATTAGCCGCGCAGAAAGCCGTTATTCCTTTTGACCGATATTCCTCTCATAGCCATCAATCCTCACCAAAGTGGAATCGTTAGATGGATATAACGATTCTTTTCTTTCCCATCGGGATTGATTCTTTCCCTTCGTTAGCAGAGTGATTGACCTTTGTTTCTGGATGGTCTCTTGGACCATGTAAGAAAAGTCGAGAGAAGGGGAATGGTGTTTGGCACTTGAGGGATTAGAGGTTCTTTTCTTATTATTTGTTCTGATGAGGTTTTTGTTCTTTTTTTTGCGTGGAGAGCAATCATAGAGGTTGGGGAGGCTCTATTGTTTTTGGAAGTGGGGAACCGTGTGAAGACCGTGATCGTATCTCTCCTGAGACGACCGTATTGTGATGGATAGCTTTCGGAATTTTCAGGGTCAGTCCGGAATTTCTTACGAATTGACCGTGTGTTCTTTTTTTAAAATATTTATCAAATAGTTTCATAATCAAGGTCATGGGGTAGTCAGGAACAGGAAGGGATAGATTCCCCTTCTCTTAAAGTCTTCAGTTTAAAATTTCTTAACTTACCAAAAAAAAATACGTTGTATCATTTTAAAAATTTAAATTATTGAGATTAGGGCTCGTTCCAAAAGGAGCCGTTCAAATTATTGTGCATGTAAACATGTTGGTACTTCAGGATTAGCCGGGCACAAGCGTCGAGTTTTACGTTAAGTAGCCAAATATAATCAAATATTAAAAAAAAACAATTATAAAATATCTCAACTACCAGTGTCACTTTCATTTTTTGTGTATTTTTATGTGTAAATAATAAAACATTGCCAATTTAGTCCCATTGTATTTTAGACACCGCATGTTTTTGGTCATGTTTGACCCCTTTTCTCCTTATGTTAGCAAACTAAGCAAATCTCAAACCTTCTCTTATAATAAGGTAAGCAAATTGCCACTTATCCAACCGTTATATACTGTACTAAATCTTTATCCAATAAATAGTTCATTTTAAAGAATCGTTGGCGCAAGTTTCAAACTTTATTTTTCAATGGTGATTTTTTTTTCAAATTAAGATATTTTCAAAAATGAAGTACTTGTAATGTCTTACGTTAGCGCTATTTATATTCTCCTTGTCAGCAAAAATAAGCAAAGACCACTCCTTTACTCTTAGGTGCTTAATACTTAATATTTGAACTATCCCAAAATAAAAGTATTGTGAATGATTCTTTGGATATTTTTCTTACTTATAAGCAAGACAAGTACGATTTGGGAGCTTTTGCACCACGAGGGAATTTTCATGTGTGTTCCGAAACTTTAGACTCAATGCACTTATTTATTGATTACTTTTTAGAATGGGAATGACTTAAACTTAAACAAATGGTAGTGTCTGGATTTTAACCATGATGTTGTGTCGCTCTAAAATTCAGCTTTTTGGTTTAAATAAATTAGTACGCATAAGTTCTTATCTTTCTAATAATAATTTTACAAAGAATAGACTTTTACTAAGTGTTGGGTACTTTGGGAAAGTCATAATTAGATAATGATCCCCCGAGATTGAAAAAAGTTTGATATTCATCCTCAACCTGTGTCGCAGCATATGCGGTTTATGTAAACACAACAAAATCAGCCAATGAAACAATGCTCCGGGTATCATACTCCCATTGTTTTGTATCTGAACGATTTCGTCAATGACCGCAACTGTCGCGTTTCATTCCCATCATTCAGTGAGCCTCCCGAAGGAACCGGCTACCGAAAGTGCTCAAAACTATCAAATTAAAAGCGGGCCCTTTTAAAATCTCATTACAGAGACCACGTTCGCTCGAGGAGGAGAGATTCCTCCTCCCTTGACCCGAGTGACTGACTGACCTGCAGGTCCACTGATCAAGATTCTCGCAGCGACCCCGCGAGTGTGGGTGACCCTTCTCTGAAAAAAACCTTTTTGAGGCGGTGGAGGGTCCCTTTTTGTGGGGCATGATGGCTATCACGCTAGATACTTTTGAATAGATGATGGAAGATTTTTTTTCTTCTCTCGTTTGATTCAGGTGATGGGATTTTTTTTTGCTGTGTTGTTTTTGTCTTCTTGAAGTTGAGTTGGTCTTGGTAGCAGTTTTTGGGTTTGGTTGGAGCATCCGGATTGTGACAGGTTTGTTCTGAGTTGGCGTGAGTGGAATGGGGAGAAGTGAGTGGAATGGAATGGGGAACCCTCAGAGGTCGAGAGGCCTATGGTAGGTTCCCCTTCGATTTTATATTACATCAAAGATAAAAACCTGTGCTAAAGTAAAAAAGAATTGACTAAAAACATAGCACAAACATAGCTTTTGTTTGTGCTATGTTTTTACGTTATTTTTACTAATCAACACTATAGCACATGTTTAAAAATGTAATAAAAGTTTAAAACTTTAAAAAAACTGAACAGGAAAGAACAGGTTGCAGAAGTTTAAACTTTTTTTTACCTTGTGAAAAAAAAATTATCTTCCCCCTCCAAAAACCCTTCTAATAAAAAGTAACGACAATTTTTTCCCACATTAAAAAAAGACTATGGCCATAAGACTTTTATAGTAAAAAAATATTCACTTTCATATTTCCAAACAAAATTTATAGAAATTGGTTAAAAATACGTCAACTAGATTAATGTATCTAACCTACCTAATGTAATAAATTAAACGGAAAGTCAGAAAGTAGGAAGTCATTGTAGCCGCTTGTTACTGCAAATAGGTAATCAGAAAATTTTGTTGAACATTTAAAAAAAGGTGGTTGTTTATGCAATTAATATTTGTGTTCGGCGGAATGGATTAGTTTGTTAGTGAAGTTGGAAAGCTTTGAAATGAGAAAATATTTAGTCAAATAAACATTAATGTAATTATGGGAACGGGTTAAGTTAGCCTATTACTTAGGTATTTGTTGTATTATTTCAAGCATCCAATTTAAATCAAACAATTTAAATGCTATTTATCTTCTGCAAAGTAGCCTAAGCAGCAGCAAGGCTGGACACTCAGTTCCATTCAAATGGATCATTTATCTTTAAATATAAACATAGTTATCCAAATACGAAAGTTCATGTTTTCAGATGCTTCGATATCCTTAAGGATAAATATCCCTTTCTATTAATCGAAATCGTTCCATCGGGGTTCCGCATGGGTGACAATGTTCCATTCTCTTCCTATTTTCCGAAGAGCTATCTCTTTACAATCGAATAAGAGATAGTAGTTACATGACAGATCCAGATATTGATGACTGTCTTGGACCAAAACAAGCCGTTATTGAAAAGTCTTCCGTTTTTACTGCCGCAACTAAATAGTTAGATTGAAAAATTTTAAACTGTACGAACTTGCGTTACTTGTCATGCGAAGATATTTTAGTGCTATATGTAGGCCTAATTTTTCCAAATAACAGTTTTACTCAGGGCTAAAAAAATTCGTATTATTCGTATTGATTTAGAAATTCTTTATTGCCTTAGGTATGAAGTGCTGGCCTTATTAATTAAGGGGCTTTGGAATTGGAAGTGTTTTAGAAGTTTGGGGACAACGTAGCAAATCTTTTATGTGCTTCGAGCTGTTCAAGTAGACTAATGTCAATTAATACTAATAATAGACGACTTATCCTCCACTATTCAAAGCCTTACCATGTTCTTCGTAGAGAAGTTTTAAAATATGTAGGGGGAATTCAAAAGAATGAGATTTTATACTGTTTTTGAATGTTTTCTATTGAGAAATGAATTAAATACTTTGTTATCTATAGTAAAGCGAATGTTGGTAGTATTATCTTCAAAAATTTTTAATTTTTGTGGCTCTTGTGTTAATTTTCCTATCGAAGAGCTAGAAGATTATTCAATTACCAAAACATAAAATCCACTTAGTACACCATAATTTTTAATATTCTCTTGGTCAACGTTAGTTAAATATTTGAGACTCGGGATTTGTACGCATAACAGTTCACTTTATCCTTGGTCCTATTGCGGGGGATCAACTGTTACTTATTTATTTAAAAATTTTATGAAATTTAATCTATTAAATTTGAAGTGATACTTCTTGGAGATTCACGAACTCTATACGAACCAGCCTGGCGAAGTTAGTCTGGTCAAGGTTTTTATATTACCAGAGTCGATTCGACCAGTTGTAAAAAGCACTGGTTATCAGATAAACCAGTCTTTTTCTCGACAATAACAAAATACCTCCATGAACAGCTGGTTGAATTTTAATGGCAGAAAAGCCAGATGATACTGCGCATTCAAGAGAGTTCAAGAGCAAGGAAATGCGTTAACACCAGTCACAGTTTCCACATCCGTGATATGAATATATTAGCAGAGTTTATATAAAAAGACCCCAGAGTTGAGAGAATCATTTCAATGTTCTGGGGTCTCAGATTTGATAAACGTGACCACAGTAAACCATTGTGCGAAAGAGCACTATTAACCTTCATTTCATTTATATTTCTTCGCGGTTCTCTTTTTTTTTGCTGATGTAGAATAAGATCTCGTTTTTATGATGGTCTTGGCGGAAGAAGTCTGAATGGCGCTTTTTGAGGATAGGTGAACATGGGTGACCGGATCTTACGTATTCTCTTGAAGGGTTTATAGGCTCTACATGGTGAAAAAGTGTTCTTAAGGTGTTTTGATCGAAAAGACAATTTTTTACGACCGTTTCTAGCATTTTATGTTTTACGATACGAATACTGTCGTACCGCGAGGAGAAGAGCTATTGACGTCATAGGATGATGCTGCGGTTGTTATAGTTACGGATTATTCCACTGAATTTTGGGGGTGATGGTAATTCACTTGGCGCTAAAATAAATGTTCCGAGCCAAATCTGAGTGGCTATCTTTCAGCTGAGTACTTCTTTCGATTCTAGAGAAACGAATTTTGGAATTTCCTTTCGCATTGTAGTACATCTGATTTGATTAAATATTTCTAATCTGACCTTTTTCAACTGATCTGATCTATTTTAACTGATCTGATCTATTTTAACTGATCTGATATATTTTAACTGATCTGATCTTTTTCAACTGATCTTAAATATTTTACCGAATCTGATCTATTTAATTTGATATAATGTTATGTGATTTACATTAATTTATCTGATTTTATTTTGGATATTTTATAATTTTTTGGATTTATAGTTACCGTGTTCATTAATCTTTCTTTTTAAACTATCAAGTTGCTTGTAATTTATCCTATCAAGTTGTTACCTTTAATTTTATTTGATTTGATCATATCTTCTTATAAAGTAGACGTTAATTCGTGAAAATTGGCGTTTAAATTATCTTTCTAACCCCATCCGATCGTTCACAATCGTCTCTGTAACGTTTTTGTTGCGGACGACTGTACAAAATATAGAAAGCGATTATTGGAAAAAGATGGGTTGATCGAAGATATTGTAGACGAATTAGTGATTAATTTGTCGGACAGCGATTCAGAATCTTTGTCAAACATTGACAGTGACAGCGGTTCTAGTGACAATGAATTGCATTAGATTGTATTTGAATGTTATAAAATATTAAAAAAAAAATTAATAATTATTTCCATATTTTGTCTCTTTACAAGTTTCTAACGCCTCATTTAAATTTCAAGTATGGTGATTATAAAATTATATGGTGTGGTAAACTATAAAATTATTAATTTAAGTGATCTGAGCTATTTTATATAAAAGTAATTTTTACTAATTCACTCAAAATAGCAATATAAAAGCATACTAAACGTACAGAAATGTTTCATGCCGAAAGGTATTTTCGATTTTTATTAACGAGAAATTTCAAAGATAATCTGTATTTTAATGTAGTTTAATAAAATATGATTATCTTATTTTCATTCGCGAAACGCGTTTTCTCATCCGCCAAATGTGCGCTTAAAAGCCCAAATATTGCCGTTCAATTCATACCAGCTTCCCTTTTCTTTTGAACTCGTCTACTCACGGCAACCCTGTTCAAAGCTCTTCTCCTCGCGGTACGACAGTACATCTTCTTTAAGAAAAATTTCTTAAGAGCTCTTTTCTCCAAATACAGTATCTCTAAGATGTCAGAAAAAAAAATGACACACCTTTTATTCCAATTTGGGTGAAAAGTTGAACTATTCAAGTAATATTGTACTACTAATTTGGAAGAAAGAAATAGTAGTAGTGTAATCCTAGAGCCTATGTCCTATAGAGTCTATTGAAACCAGGACCTAGACTCCACGATAACACTAATTTAACACCTCTAGGAATTAGAGGACAGAAGTTATGGAGTTTCAAGGCGTCTATAAAAAGGATAAAAGATACAATGAATGAATGGATTTATGATAGAGAAATATATTATTTGTGAAGATTTGTAAAGCATTTATAAGGCCGAAAAAAACTCCAAATGACTTTTTTTCAGTAATTTTGTTGTAGCTTCCCAGAACGCCATCTCGAAGGGAAATCATTGAAGTCTTTTTTAAGAGTACTATTTCATATTGTTTTAAGCAGAAAGATCGTGATATGATATAGAGATACTACATGCCTGATTGAAAAATCGTCTTAGGTTCAAATCCTGTGTTCAGTGATGGGTTAAGAGCAACCTTAGTGCATCAGATAGTTGACATCTTCTAACTTTATAAAGGCTCTAGATAATTCATTTGGAAAAACTGATAATTCAGATCCAGACAAATCAAATCGTTTCTATTTTATCAAAGACACAATGGAACACGAGGTTCGCCTGGAAGGTCTCACTGATATAAAAAAAAAACAATCTAGTAGTATTTAAAAATAGAAAAATCGATACAGATAAACTCTTTAGTACATTTCCGAAATCCGATTGTATCAACCTGATCCTATCTCGCCACGGAAGTCCTATAAATATATATTTCAAAACAACAAATGCCCAAGGTAGGTACTACAACATACAGTAAACAATACCTCCTGCGAACATGGAGCGTTGGACCATAGACATTCGATATCCCCAGGCACGCAATAGCATTGTTGTTCCATTCCACGGATCGTCTTCCGTATTGTCCACCCATTTGATCGCCCCAACCTGTTAATCAAAAGCGGGGGACGAACAGGTTCTCAGTGGGTGCCGAGATTAGTTGTTTTCATCCCTTGGTGGGCAGACCATGCGCGTGAACCCGAGAGTTGTTCTTTTTGCTTCGGTGTGACGATGCCCTGGTGAACTTTTGATGGGGGATTCTTTCTTTTTTATTATTATTGCTCCGGCCGTTATGTTTCTCCTGGACGATTATTTTACAGATGTTTATGATCTATTGAGGATTAGAGAGATGATGCGAGGGGGGATTATTATGGAACGTTTGCGTCGATGTGGGAGATAGTGGTTTTTAACCTTTTCGGGATCACGGAACATTTGCCGGTTTACGAGGTTTTCATTGAATGCCGTAGAATCGGTCTTCTCGAGCAGGATGTTAACAATAGAAACGTAAAAGTTCTTACTGTATGAATGGAGTTGGATAAAGATATAAATCTCGTTTTGAAGGCTAAAAGAGAAATTAATTTGAGCTGAATTAAACACTTGTTAAAAACAGCTTATTTAACTTTTCATACCTTACTTTTACTACCTATATGATACCTTGTTAACTTTTATGTGAATATCTTAAGAAGCACTTGCACTACACAGGTATGATTTGGTGGACACTCCTATCTTGACTTCTGAGGTTTGCTTATGTTATCTGGTATGTAACTTTACCAGTGAGGAAACCATTGACTTTGGTATACGACTTGTCACTTGTCGACGTTTCAGCTGTTATGTTAATGCTTCTAAAAATCACAGTAACTCTTTGTGTGTTTCTGAACTGCATTAGTCTGCTCGCTATTGGCGAATGGCAATCAATCATGCCTAATCTGGTTAATAAACTTTTTACAACGATTTTGTGTGTTCTTGGTATTTTCCTGTATTTGGAGTTGTTTGGAAGTTCAGAAACTCTTTATGCTCGTTGAATATTGGGTTAAAAGTATAGTAAGTTAATTCTGTGAAACAGAAATTTTAAACTAGGAAAACCAATGTGGAAATTTGTACAGCATGTCTTTAAAGATAAAAGAAGACATATATAGTGCTGTCCTTTAAAAACAACCCACTCCAAATTGTACCCTAAAAACAACCCATTGAGATTTTTTAATTAAATAATTAAAACAATTTTACCATCTCATATACCCTGTCCTTCTATGCCCTTTAGAGTGTCAGGGGTGTAAAAACTGGTCAAAGAACGGTTTATTTACTTATTTTTTAAACAAGCTGAGAAAATGTAGATTTTTGACAAAAAATGTGCTTCAGATTTACAGATTTTGTAAAAATGTATGTTATAAAGACTTAAGAGCATTTTCGAGCGTTTTTATGTTATCTCATTACTATGAGAATAAAATATTAAAGTTTTAGCTCAGTCCGCTAATTAGAGTCCTTCTAGGAAACAGTGTTTTTTTTTCAAATTCTTACTTAATTGGCTGCCAATTTGTAATGGATAGTTGGAATTAAAAATGCTTACTTAGCACTAAAATGTTAGGGAGGATGAGCCGCTAGTACAGTTTTTTGTTCGATTTAACTATCCTTTTTATTAAGCTTTTAATGAAGAAAATATGAAACAGGCTATACCATTGAGAGAAAATTTGATTTAACGTAGACGTCAAGAAACCAAACCCAAACGATTTTAAAAATAAACGGCTATAAATGTGGGAGTTAACTGACAGAAAATTAAAACATCTTTGTACGATAACCAAAATATATATGATCGTATTTTCCAGCCAAATAAACTCGAGAATAAGTCTATGGCCGGATAAGACCCTTTTGAGGTTGGAGGGCCATAATTTTAAGGACCCCAGTTACTGAGTCAAGTTCAAGGTCTTAAGATAAATTAAATCCCATCATAACTGGGTCCATTCCTACGCCCCAATTCACTTTTCCCACACGCAAAATAAACGAAACCCCCGAGTTCAAATTCACAACAATAATAATAAATCGTTTGCCTAGAGGAGGAGAAAATGGAACAAGCTGTCCTTTTCTGGATGGATTCTTCCGATGATCCCTCCTTGTCACGCCGGTTTTTGCCACGGTGATGTATACAGTTGCGTCGGCAGTTATTTCTGCAGCCGACCGCGAACTTTTATGGAAATGTCCTTGAAGACTTAAGTGGTCGATCTGTTCTTTGTGGAAACTCTTGTTGTGTCTTTGAGAAGATTATTTCTATGCGGAATAAATTTTCCCGCGACTGAGCTTGCCCAGTTACCTATTTTGCAAGAAATTTGCATGGGAATTTATATATGTCTCAGTAAGTCAGTAGATCGACTGCAGGTAGTTGAAAATCAACTCTTTGCGGCAGGTAGTTGACCGACTGCAGGTAGTTTTCTAGCCCCGGGGTTGTCACCCCCCAATAGTTTTTGTCCCTTAACTCAATAACAGACATTTTTTTGACACAATTTATCTTGAGTTTACCGTACCCCTCCCTCTCCAGCAAAATAAAACTCAAAATTTTCTTTCCCATTTCATAAAAGATTATTCTATCGGTAACAATACGTCTTTCTAATGTGGTTGAAAGCCCAAAGCCTTAACAATGAAAGGAGCATCTTTGAAATCTGTGAAATGTTAAATCTTCAGAAAACTTTTGGAAACCTCCCGTTTGAACTCAAATTTTGGTCATCAAGCACACCTAGATGTCTTCCCGCTAGAAGGTCAATTGGATGACACCAGGGGCAAACTACACTTTACTTATCCCACTCTTGCTGGGAATTATTTAACTACATATAAGGGGAGGTTTTGAGCACAGAGTACTAGAACAGAGAGTCCATGGGCATAGTCGAAAACAGGTTGCCTTGTGATAGGACATATGTTGGCGCTGGGATCGCATCAAACTAACGCTTCCCCTGTCACGTCACGAGAAGCGGAGAAATAGAATCCCAATCGTCTAATCCTCTAATATCCCTTTGAGAGTGACAGATTGAATGAACAAGTCACAGCCAATCACAACTGTGATTTCCAAATTGTTCTGCCTACCCTTCTGTCAATCTTAGACATTTGCAGTGCTGCCCGCTATCACACGATCGCATTTAAAAATAATAATAGCCAATTGTTTTTTCATTGCGCCATGGTCCATTTAATATCACCAGCAACCAGCACGTTGGTCGTTCTTCAACTTGGCGAGATTTTGGGAACCCGTTCATTCTTTAGCATCCTTCTGTCTTGTAAGCCGACGATATAAGGAATAAAGGAAGGAACTTGCAATTAATGTAACACCAAATCCTTTAACTTCACACAATCCAATACGAAAACAATTTAGTCGTACTTAAACCGTTAAATTACCATCTTTGATAGATTCATATTATGGATTCGGAGAGTGCCGTTGTTGCTATTATTTAGAAGCGACGAACTCGGAAAATGGGTTACTTAATCTCCATTGCCCGAAGCAGAAAGAAATCTCTCACCCGACTAATGCCCTCCTCAACCCCCCACCGAGCACTCGACCTCGCCATCATCCCCCCAAACAACAACATCTCCTCGAGAATCATCATCATCCTTCATCTTCATCGTCTCTTTTGTGGCGAGGGGTCTAATGAATGAATGAATCGGGGATGGATCGCTCGGCTTAATGGAGCGTGCTGGAGCGTGAATGCGCGACCCGGCCGCTCTTTTGTTCGAAGAGGGTGTTCGAAAGCGCACGCGATGGCCACTGGAAGGGTGCGAGGAGGGTTTTGGAAACGAGCTGTCGACTATTGTTTTAAAGGGGATTTATTGGTAACAGCAATAGCGGTTTGTATAGCTAAAATTCATGAGAATGCTATATAGTCTATATAGTAAAGAGACTACGCCCAACTTATAAAAAGATAATTAAAAAACTAAAGGAGATACAACAAAATATTCAATGAGAATATTATTGCCGATATAATAAAAAACCCACAGAAAAAAAATTTCATGATAATATTTACAATATTCGAGGAGACATTAGCAAGTAAAAAAGCACTTTTTCAGGCCTCAAAAAGAGTTTCTAAATTTCCAAGTTTCCTTGATTTTTTAGAAAAAAATTGTATTTATTTAGCTCTAAAAAACGCAAAAATTGCATGAAAACAATGAAAAACTTGCAAGTTTGCGAACGTTTTCTTTTTTGCCTGGAAAAGTGTTATTTTCACTTGCTATATCTCCTCGAATATTGAAGATATTTTCATTAAATTTTTTCTGTGCGTTTTTAGCAACAATATTCTCATTGAATATTACGATCTATCTCCTTTAGTTTTTTAATATTTTTTTTTAACTTTCTTATTTTGCCACTGGGGGCGCTGCTGTTGTTTGCATTATGCCGGGCGTAGTCGCTTTACTATACCGTTACCTCATTTACAATCAAACTTTATTAAAGGAAGTTGAGAGCTAGAGGCAGTAAAAAGAGAAAATTACATTTAATACAGGCAAGTTAAGCTTATTTGAACAGTGGAACATTTATTTCGACTATGATGTCGCATTTAACTTAAGAATTTTTTTACATTGAAGTAGCAATGCAGAAATACTGACTGGGTCATTAAAACACTACATATTTATTTTATGCCATGATTTAAAATTTAAACAATACTTTACATTATGTTCATGCGTATTTATTAAATTTATAGCAAATTATTTCTTGCTTTTACAAATGGAAGATTGCTAACAAAAGGAAAATTAGTCAAAGTAAAGACAAACGCAATTCACAGCATTTCGAAATGAAATGTTTTTTAGGTTTTAGTGATTTACAGGCGTAAGAGTGTTGTTGCTAAATTAGTTCATATTCAGAAAAGAGGTTAGGGATTCTTTTCTCAAGAGGTAATGAAATTTTTGATTTCAAAATTGAGTTCTAAATAAGTGAGTTCTAATAAGACAACTAAAGCCCTGCTTTCAATTCTTATCTTCATGAAATTATTTAATGCTTGAATTTTTCAAACCGAACGCATATGCATTTTCAAATTCATTCAAATTCCAGGCAAAATTTTCATAGGTGATAATTGGAAAATGCTTAGCCTATTCTTTAAACTTCCCTTTTCCTGTTCCAATTTTTTATCGATCATTTATATTATATTACTTTTAAATTCCTCATTCAAAAAATATTAGTGGCATATATAGAAATTTATTTTGGATAGGTCCCAAATATCCTCTAAAAATTTGCAACGGGGGGAGGGGTGGACTCAAAATTATTTCTAAGCTCCCATGCATATTTAATATGTTTAATGTAGCTTTTTAATATATTTTAAAGTAGGATTTGCATCTCGAGGAGTTTAATGTAAAAAATTGTAATAATAAGTTCCAGGAACGAAACGGGTGTCCTTCCCCTTAAAATTATTGGACATTACATTTGAACCTAAAAACCAGGGTTTTAACTCCTTTCGGTACCTCCTTTAATTCCTTCAGGTCAAATATTTTTTGCCTTTCCCCGGATTCTCTCTCATTGAAATAAAAAATTACCTGTTTCCATTCTAGGAATTTCTCATCGTTAAGTTAGTAAAGCCTACAAGGCCGTAACCAGACTTTTGTTTCGGGGGTGGGGGTTGACTCAAAAATTTTCTGAGGTACCTCCTTAGGGGTACTTTTATATGTTAAGTTTTAGATGACAACACTGGATTGAAATTTTGATGCACTAAATTTCAAAGTTGTATAAACAATATGAATTCGAAGTAAAAGGGGGTTCTGGGGGTCCTCCCCCAGAAAATTTTTGGAAATTTGCCCCTCAAAAGAGTGTTTTAGCTTATTTCTGAGACCCTTTAGATAACACCCATAGAGCACCACTCATTGAAAAAGAAGGTATATTGTAATAAATGGCGAAATGTTAAGGGGGTTTTTAGGTTCCTACTCCAGAAAATGTTTTGAATTTTTCCATCTAAAAGTGGCATTTTAACTCATTTTGAGACACTTTAGGTTATATTAAAGAGGACCACGCCTTGTAAATCACACAAGTTTGAAGGAAAAACAGTATATTTAATAGATTTCAAAATTTCGAGGGGGTTTGGGGGTACCCTTTGGGTTATACTCGAAGAGGATATCGCTCCTTGTGAGACATAATTTTCAGAAAAATAGCAGTATAAAAATTGATGTCAAAATTTCGGGGGGGGGGGGGGGGGTTGAACCCCTAAACCCCCCCCCCTTGGATACGGCCCTGAAAGCCTATTATCCATTTCAGCCAGCGCCAGAGAAAACTCGGTAACCCATTTATAACTGTTTGCTTCTTGAACTCAGCGACAGATGGCGCTAACATGAAAAGTATTCTCTTAGCATTGTAGAGACCACTGTAGTAGAGACTAGTTGTAGGGAAAGTTTAATGGTAGTAAATTATGTTCCCATCAAGTTTTAGGAAAAATTAAGATACTCTTTCTAGCTAATAAAACTACTTAATATTGTAATTTTCTTTAGTTTGAGATTTTATATAGTCACCACTTATTTAGAAACTTTTTTTAGTAATCATGTTTAATACTGTTCCCGCTGACTTTTCGCATCATAAAATTAATACGGCACTTTAAATAAAGTTCGAGAGTTAAATTAAATTATTTTAAAACTTTAAAATTAGCAGAGGAAGCCAATAAAGGATATAAAACTATTGTCTTTTCAGATATTTAATATTTCAATAATCACCACTTTTTCAGTAAATAATTTTAGGTACTCCATCCTACTCTTCCTTTTACAAGTTAACCGTCTTTGTCATGGGAAGTATCTGTTCAAGGAACGTCAAGTGAGAGCAGAATGCTGACAAATATATGACATACTGAACCGCATCGCTCATTTTATGGGTGGGTGCAATTTTTGGAACCCCTTAGGGGGTTATCAATAATTTTATCTAATAAAAGGTTTCTTCTTGAAGAATATTTCACGTTAAAAATTACGTTGTTTTTTAAGTTATGCCTTTGACAGTAATTCACAGTTAGAGGAATAGTTCAAAAACTTCAAAAATTCGAGTTGTCTCTTTTCATGTAAAGAAATATTAATATACAGTTTAGATATTGAATTTCAATTTCAACTCAACCCTATTTTCACATTTATAAATTTCAGACTGGATTATATTTTTACAGTGAAAGTGGAAAATTGTTTCAGTCACAGTTTGGGTGATTTTTAATGGGCTATCTATAGTATAGCTACACAAAAATATTAAATTTAAAAATATAGTTAGGAGATGTTTAAATTTATTTATTTTCCTTCATTCTCTTTTAAGGTGCAAGGAGATTACAGAGAAAGCAAGGAAAGGCAGCACTTGAAAATACTTATTCATTATCATTATAATCTACCTACACGGTGGGTTTAAAAAAACAACTAAATTGCAGAAGCGCGTTTCAAAAACCGTGTTTTTACAGTCGAATTTGAGGTTTCTAGAGATAATCATTCTCCCTGTTTTTTTTAAGAACGCATTTTCATCCAAACCTAAAAAGGTTTTTAAATTGTTTTCATTGTATATGTTTAATTCAAGGTGATATATCTGCCTCTAAGGCCAGGGTCAGTTACAAACTTTTTATAAAACCCAAAAGATTTTGGCAAACCTATTAAGATATTATGCAATTAAATTATTTTCTATAAATTCTGAAAACATTAAAAAACTCTGAATTTTTAAGTTTTATAGGAAGGTATATGAGTGATATTTGGGATTTTAACTCCATTTAATACATTTAATATTTGGGATTTAACATGTTCCAATTGACTTGACAACCCTGAATAGTGAATACACAACTTATGATAGCTAAATTTAGGATTGAGTTCATTAGATTTAAATAACAATTTTAGTTGTGCAACTTATAAATAATGTACTTTAAAAAAAACTGGGCAAAACTTGTGATTATTAATGAAAAACCCAAAAATGGACGAATGTGTAGCAAAAATACGAGGGTTGTTTTTTTTCAACTTCCGTTTTGCTCCTGAAAAAAAAGTAGTAGGAATTTCGAAATAATTTTGGTACTGGTAGTTAGGTACATCCTTCAGGATCAATTTGCATCTTTACTGCATAAAAATCGGACATTTTTTATGTTAGTTATCGAATTTACAAGCGCGCTCCTCGAACTTATTTCCCGCCAGTCCATAGAGAATTTCGCTTTCCCCTCCTGCAATTTTCACCTGCTCACCCATTGTTTAATGTTAAATGCTGGGCGAAAGGAGCGGTCGCGCGAAGTAGAAAGCGAAATTCTCTATGTGTTGGCGGGAAAAAAGTTCGAGAAGCGCGCTTGTAAATTCGATAACTAATAGAAAAAATGTCCGATTTATATGCAGTAAAGATGCAAATTGATCCTGAAGGATGTACCTAACTACCAGTACCAAAATTATTTCGAAATTCCAACTACTTTTTTTTCAGGAGCAAAACGGAAGTTGAAAAAAAAAACAACCCTCGTATGTGTTTATAGCTGAAATATGTAAAAATATGTAAGTAAACTGAAATGTGTACGTGTTTATAGCTGAAATATGTAAAAATATGTAAGTAAACTGAAATGTGTAAAATAAAAATGGTCTAAATTTATCCAAAATCCCTTGAAACATTAGTAGTATTTGAGAGAATTCTAGTATATCAGATTTCTGAAAAGATATGTAATTACATGAAAATTCCGGCTCTACTTATATGATCCTTCGTGGGGTGGCGTACCACCGGTCGGAAAACTTTCCTCCTTTAACTTGTAGAACCAACTGTCCTCGACAGTGCTACTGTTCGTTTGATTCAGGTTGCTTCAATGGGAAAAAATTTTTTATATCCCTTTCGCAAACATCTTCAGTGATACAATGCAGTACATATATCCTCGAATATTCCCTCAGTTTGACTTCCGATTACTTTTTCAATCGAAATAGGACGTGACTCCACATAAAAAAAAACCTCAACAAGCTATTTCCGATCACCCAGTCAAAATGAAAACGTTCCAATCCAAAAAATTTCCTCAGAAGCAACAACAAGGTGGGAATCAGAACGTGGGTCAAAAACCGTGTTCTGCTCGCACCTTCCGATTCGAATTCTTCCTGATTCACTCCTTTTTTGCACGCGATGTCCAGCAGTAGCACCCCAAGGGTCACCGCGACACGCCCGCTGGACAAGGGGGACACCCTCCGAACAATGTCAGTGGGAGAAAATTTGGCTTTCTTTTGTTCCTTATTTCAGTCATTCCTTCTCTCACGGGATGTCGTAAATGTGCTGGTCCAGTCACCCAGTTTCGTCTTCGGAAGGACCCTTTGTCATCAGGTGTGTCGTCTTCACACAGGGTGGATTGGTCACTCGTTGATTCGGATTGTGTGTGGGAGGTTTTTGAGGGATGGGCGGAATTGCGTTTGTTCTATTATTATTATAGTGATTCTTTTTGTGGGGTTCGGAGAAATGGGTTCAGGAAGTGAGGCGAAACTTGTAATTTTGAGTCAGTTTGTGTGTGTGTGTGAGGTCTATGAAATTAGTTTTGAATGCTCTGCATAAAAAGAGGATATGTCTTTGACGGGAAGTTTGATTTTTTTCATGGATTTTTGGCACTTTGATTTGGATTGCTATTTTGAAGTGGGATGACTTTTATTTTTGATTAACAATAAAAAGTTTCGACGAAATTTTCTAAATTCAGCAACAGAAACACTACTATTAAATTAATGGAGTTGGATACTAGTACTTATCATGCTTAAAATTTGAATTGTTAAATTTCGGAATGTCCACTTTCAACGGAAACCCTGAACCCCCCCCCCCCAAAAAGCATGCTGAATCTTATTTTTAAGGAACCTTCCGATTAGTCACAGAGAGAGTTCTGCTTCTTTTTTATGGTACATAATTTTGTAAGAAGTTACGGAGATTGAGGAATTTATCGGAAAGATTTTTATAGGAAAATCCCCACACACATAGCTATCTATTTCTTGCGGAGCCCTGGTTGAGAAATACTGGTATGGTATTGATGGTAATGGGTTCTGATATCACTGAAATTACTTGCATTCTTTTCTATACTTGGTAACTATAGTTGGTTTCTCACTTGGTAACATAAAGGCTCCTTTGCACTGGGTTACTTTCATTCTTCATCATGAGTGATCCTCACCGAGGAATCATATATTGAAATCGGAGGAATGAAGAGTTTGGGTAATGACCGAGCCTGATGTAACACAGTTACCAGATCCAGTTTAGCCTTGTCTATACAAACTAGCGATTCAAAGGAGTGAATCACTCAGGATGAGCAGTGAAAGTGAAGCAAGCCTTGACATTCAGTGGGTAGGTGGAGGGATTCCTTTAGTTGGATAGTTCTAGGGGGTTCTAGAGAGAGGTATAGGTGGTTATGATTATGCTGTGTAGTGACTGTATTATACTGAATAACTCACCGTCCACGCAGTTGCTCTCCAGATAGTCGACGCTCTCGGAGGCGGGTCCGAAGTACCTGGAGTGCAGGGGCAGCGAGGTGCGGTCCTTGTCGGAGAGGAAGCACTCTCCCGTCAGCCGGTGGTAGTTGGCGGAACGGCATCGGAACTGCGCCTCGTTCAGACAAAGCTCCATGCAGGCCTCGCGAGACATGACGATGGCGCTGCTTCGAGCGGACTCACGCAGCTCGTAGCCGCTCACGCGCTCGAACATCCAGTCTCGCTGACAGCGCTGACGGCCTATGGGGGAAGAAGACAATTAGCTTAATAGGACCATGAACTTTGGCATACGGTTATGGGTTTATATATGAGGTTTAGCGTGTAGTTAGGATTCAATACATGACATTTTAGATGAAATTATGACTCAACGTAAAGGGTGTTTCAACAAGTCTGCTTAAACTCTGCACAGCCAAACTCCTTACTTGGAAAAGAAAACTGAGTACATAAAATATGTCTAAGGAATTGTACCTCTTCTTCTTCTTTATTGGCAAGACAGCCCCGGGTGGGCCCTGGCCTTCCCAAGAATTTTCCTCCATGCCTTTCTTTTTTTGGCCATGGTCTTCCAATTGACCACTCTCAGAGTGACCACGTCTCCCTCGACGTAGTCAACCCATCTGAGGCTGGGTCGACCCCTAGATCTATTTCTAATTGGCCTGGCCAGGAATACTTTTGAATTATACCTCTATGACGACTTTTGTTTTTCGATAAATGTGACGTCATATCCGATAATAACTTAATTATTTCCTTCCACTTTGTGCATGCAGGCCCAATGGATATTTTTAACATTTTATTTAGTGTGAAAACATATCCAAATAAATATGTTCCCGTTTACCATAAACCTTTTTAAGCGTAAGCAGAATATTATGGTCATACTTTTTTCATTCTCGATTTTCTCGACCACTACGAGTTGTAGAGGTACTCTACTCAGTACTGCTGTGTAGATTTTGAGTGGACTTGTTGAATAACCATATATAGGACTTTTTAGAGTGAAAAATAGTATGCCTGTAACCGAAAGAGAGCGAGGTTCTAAAAAGTTGTTTTTTATGCATTTTTCTTTTGAATAAAAGCGATATTAGTTGAGAGAAAAAGTATAGAGAGGGAAAAATTAGATATAGAGTACGAAAGAGAGAAAATGAGAAGAGAAGAACATATAGGTAAAGAAGCGAGAGATGTTAGTGAAATAAAGGTAGAGAATGGGAGAGATGAGAAAGAAAAAGAGAGAGGAAGAGGTAGAAGGAGGAGAGAAATCACTTATATCCATTCCTGTTTAGTAAATAGTAGTTACACACACAGTAGTAGAAATAGAATATTATAGGTCAACTCTAATTGTCGTGAAAAAGAGCCAATGGTCCACACTCGTGTGTACTCACCGAGCAGGCAGACCTTGTGTGCGTAGATGGTGAAGACGGGGAACTGGGAGGGCGCGAGGGCTGCGGGGCGCAGGGCGGCGCTGGACGCGAATAGGACGCACAGCCCCGTCTCGAAGTTGACTGCCTGGCAGGAGGCGTTGGCCGCACACATCTTGACGCACTCGCTGAGCTGGAGGGTCCCTGGCACCAGCGACAGGGTGTCTCCCGGGGAGGTGAACACGAACCCCGTGATCAGCTCGAAGGTGATGAAGCCGCTGCTGCAGCCTGAAAGATAACAAGAGAGATGTGTTAGCAAATGCGAAAGGAAGAGCAAAGTTATAGATGAGTTATCAATGAGTGGGTGGGGGTACAAGTGAGAGTGAGAGAAAATTTCTGTACACGAGGTGGGTAGGTATAGGTACACTTTCAGAGTTTTTTTTTTACTGTGTAGTGTTCTCGATAAAGTCTCATTTCCCCTTGATTTACAAAGGTAGTTTAGTAGCAGTGATAAAACAGATCAGCTAGTATCAAGCGTCGTAAAAGTTAGTTATTATAAATTCATCTGGGATAAAATGGGTAATTTTTACTAAGTGTTCCAATAAAAGAATAATTTTTCATACTGTAACTCATATTATGGGCTCCTGGTCTGGCCACGATATGTTGATATTATTGACAGATTAAATATATCATTTTAATGATGATAAAATGCACGTATTTTCAATAAGAAGGTGTTAAAAACTAAAAAACTTATTTCCGGGTAAAATAACAAAAAAAATAATTCTACTTTTCAAGGAGAGCAAGTTTAAGTGATTCTCAGAAATGGGAAACTACTATTTCAGGAGCATTTTCGTGCAGTGGGGGAAAATTGGTTATTTTTAAGCGGTTCGGGTTCGGTTATTTTAAGCCCCGCTAAATATTGCCCGGTTCTTTTAGACAACAAAAAGTGAAGGTGTATAAGCGGATCCTTGAGATCAAGCACACATACCGGAAAATATATGTAACCAAAAAACCAAACCAAACCAAACCAAACAACAAAAAGTAGAAATATTCATAAATAATTTCAAACTCCTGAATTAAAATGTTTAGTTAGATCAATAACTCTTCAGTTTATTAATAAAAGTCCGAATTTTTTTTTTGATACTTGGATATATTTAACGATTTGGATATTGGCGATATTTAGAGGGACTCTAACGGAATTGTACCTTTTTAAGCTTAGCAATTTATGCTATTTATTTGTCTATTACATGCCCCTTAACCTTCACGAGCTAGATTTTGAAGTTTGATTCAAAGAGCATAAATCAAAACTCCCGAGTTTGTCCGACAATTTCCCTACCGAAAAAAAAAATATTAAAAAAATTTTTTTTTAGCTTAATCGTAGGGTTTCATGCCAAACTGAAGGCATACTTTTTATTTCAATTCCAGCTTCATTCTAAAAGCGGCATTTCACTCAACAGGTGCATTGAAACCGAAACCGCGGTCGTTGTCGACCTCGGGCTCACTGGGCGTCACTCGAGCGCGAAGGAAGCGACCTCTGTGAGGGGGTGGTCCATTTCCGACAAGGGTCGTCGCACCTCGTCCCACTCCTCTGGCGAAAGCGATCGCCAAACATTTCCTTATTTATCGTCACTCGACTGACTGAAAGACCAACCCTCTCCTCGTCAAGTTCGAGAGAAATCGATTTTGGAGGAGTTTTTTTTAGTGAAGTTTGGTCAAGTTTGTAAGGAACTGACGGGGAAAAAGTTGATTTATGAAAATTCTTTAGTGAGATATTCGCAGTCTGTATGCAATTAATAAGTGTGGTAAAGTACCCAGTGTCAACTATTAATGAACCCTCTCCTGTTTAAGTATGAAAAAAAAAAGGAATGTGGTAGCTTGATTAAATTATTTTCTTTTCAAAACTGCTCTTGTAAGAATAGTAGAATTTTTTGTGATAAAATTTTAAAATTTAACAAGTCTCATTACCCAGTGGTTGAGAAGAAATCATAAATTATATTCTAAGCAGAAACTTTAGCTTATTATTTTTCATGCACGAAACTTTTTTTGTGTCTCAATGAAGGCAATTTAAGGATATTTCAATGAAAATAACATCTCATATTATAAAATTTCTATGCTTGGCCTAATATGGGTTAAGGAAAAAAAACTAAAATCCTATACTTAAGAACTATACTATAATCATGTAATTTCCTCAATTATTTTACAACCCCAATTATAATAATTTACCGAAATAAAAGAAAATATACTATTAAAAAGTACACCACTGTAATACATTGGGTAGTTTACTCTAGGTGTTGTTACTTGGCAGTAACTAGGTCAAATTATTTGGAAAAATGTTCTGGGACTTTTGGTGTATCTAATTTCTTTAGAGGCAATAAATGTCTATAAAATTTGTCCTTAATAGTTTCCCTTAATGCCAAATTTACTCATGGTCGAATTGAGGAGGAAGATCCTGGGGGAAAGATACAGACTTAAGGGGGCATGTTGTCTCTGATTGCATGGAAACATTCTTTACTGATGGTAGAAGAAATTAATATCCTGAAAAAATGAGGGGACATTGTTTTCCCATGACCCTCTCGTAAACCCCCCTATGGGTTTACTGTATTATTTTTCGTGATACAATCGAAGCTTAGGTCAATAACTTTCGATTCATTAATTTTAACGAGTCTGCACATTTACTCCAATTAAAAATTACATAAAAGGTATCAAGAAGTCCCTTCTTGATTAAGAAATTAATTTGAATGATAACAGGGATTCATCAGGAAAATAAAATCCCTTTGGTATATCCGGTCTCTTTATTCATTCATCAACCAACAAAGAGCGACGAGACGTCAGCAAACAAAGAGGAGGCGACAGACTGGAAAAAGACCATCTTTGTCCACCATGACAAATGAGCCTGTCGCTTTCTTCGGAGAAATGGTGCTCTCATTATAAAGAAACTGATTAAACGCTTTTGATGTAAAGTCCGCTGAAAGGCTGCATCAGTTATTAAATAACATGCGGACAATGAAGAATGTAGAAGCTATGGTGAAGAGGGGACAGTGAATGGTGACTATACTAGAGCTGAAGATGCTATTGTGTATCGAAGAAGGATCACAGCTGTTGGTTTCTGTAGATTTATATTCATATAGAACAGACACAGCAAACATGTATCTCATTCTTTTGGAAATTTTAGGAAACTACTCTTTATAAATATAGAACCTGAAGTATTTTAGCATATATCGTTACCACCACCCCAAAACAGCCAATCTGTTTAGTTCTGGTTTCAAGAAAAACGAGTTGTTCATAATCGTCGATTATCCTTAAATCAATTTATCTTGTACCTGGCGCTTTTTGTGCGTTAATGGACCAAACGTCATTAAACCCAAAACAACCAACCAACCAATCCTAAATCAATTGAGCATTATGTTTCTTGTTTTCGGTATGTTGTAGTGACAAAAGTAGGATTTTTGTCTAGGGAGCTAAGAGCCCAAAACGATCCTTTTCCATGACTTTCCGAACTTATAAAGGATTGCGGAAACCTGTTTTCTAAAAATATCGCCTATGATTCCCGTTTTTTACTTTTTTCCAAGAAAATTAGAAAATAAATAGATAAAATCCCTGTTAATGAAAGAGATTTTACTAAAATGGGGGAATTTTTTGATTCCGGTGGGGGACTAGCCCCTCTCATGTGGTTTGCAGCATCGATCCCACAATGACTACAAAAACAAGTTGAAGAGCCAAGGGGAGAGATTCTGGTAGTATTTCTTTTGTGACTGCAGAAAATGAACAAAAGTACCCATATCACGCCGAAACTCTATAGACCCATCTAAATTTTTTCAAGCTAGAGTCGTAAAAAAGGCATTATAGATAGTATAGATATCTGGTGGAAAAGATACTATTTTAAAGGAGAAATTCTCTAAAACAGTTTTTCTTTCTGTAAAATTGGTTCAAAGAGTGAAATGACATTCTAAAACCCCGCATTTCGTTCCAGCCTCCAGTTGTACACTTCTTAACGCATGCGGAAAGTGATTTCGCAATATTTTTTCCACCACATTACAGAATAGTAGTATGTATGTGGGCAACTTGTGTGAATCATTGTTGTAAGGGTAAAAGTAGTTCCTCGAGTATGGAAATCACTGTTGTCAGTGAAGGTGACGAAGTAAACCCGGGGTTTTGCGGAGGTATCAGAATGAATGTTCTCTAAAAGTTGGTGAACCGTGAGTCATTTGGAGGGTAAGGAGTAGCCTCGAGATCGTTTGGAACGACTCGCTTGGTGCTGAAATGAGAGCCACCAAAAAAATTTCGGACGAAAGAAGTAGATAATGTGTCAAAGGGTTGATAGAATTCAACAGTTTTTTTTTTTAAAGAGGATTTGTACTAGTTACCGATTGAATAAGGATGAGTTTATTTCGTAAATGAAAAGGAGGGTTTTAAGGGTTTTAATAATTTGTAATGTGTTAAAGTCTTAAAGCTAAAGGTATGTACGAATGAATAGTTTTTATGGTTTGTAGGAAGACAATATGTTGGTATGTATTTAAAATTGTACAATTTTGTCTGTGCATGTCGTGTGCTTAATCCATTCGCAAGTCTATCATATGCAACGACGTAGAATAATTTTATCTAATCATTGATAGATAATCTTGAATATTAATTTCAAAACAACACAAAGGAAATTTTTACGTGGCTCTGAACTTAGAGATTATTGACACTTTTTAGAACTATAAACTTTTACTTATTATTTAATATCCTGAAATTAGAATTTAATCATTAAGAGCTTTTAATGTAATGCAATACATGTATATGGTATCTCTAAAATGAATATGGTAATTCTTCATAAGTTTTTTTGAAAAAGTATTTCATATTCGAGAAATTTTTGGTGGGTGTATCATAAATAATATTATCCCAAACTAAAAACAGGGTTAGTTTTTAATATAGCAAGCTGGTTAAAAATGAAAAAAAAAATTATATTCTGAACTTTTATATATATTTTTTGGGATGCTGACTACTAGAAAAAATCTGCAAAAAAATTTTAGTTTCAAATTAAAAAAAAAAATTTCGTAAGTCAACCGAAAAGGAAGATTAACCATATATTATATTTACAAACTTTTAAATACTACGTCACACTTTTGAATTTATTGAGGCTTTAATCACAAGTAAGACTTCCCCGTCGGTACATAAAGGGTTAAATGAATATTCAGACTTTCCAATAGGAATTGTCTCTATTCGAACAGCGGTATCGATACCTGAATCGCAATCGGCTTGTGTTCTGAACCGTTCTCTTTCTCTCTACGCTCTCTAGTTGAGAGGAAGTGCAATACAGCTCTACCACGCTTCTCCTGATGCATAACAAAGAGAAGGAAAATCGCCGCTATGTTATTGTAGCTGTGCAGCTAAACCGGGCTGCTATTAGAGTGAGATTTCAAATTTATTGTTTGATTGGCTGGAATTCCATCCATACTTCCTGCAATGGATGCTATACCGTTATGCGCATCTTCGTGTGGTAAGGTCTGTTGCTGCTTATGAAAAACACGGCGGGGTGTCAACGCTTCGGAGGGATAATTGTTTTTGATCGACCCACAAGTTGCTAACTCAGGAAAGGGGAATAAAAGGGATTTAAACGAGGTGAGGTCTTAAAGTTTTCTACCTAATCATTTTCGCATTAGACGATTCTATCTCCCGGAGAGTTTTTCTGATGCCATGGGTTTAATTAAGTCTTTTATATTTCAACTTTGAAAACATGATAAGAAATTCCTTTAATCTGTATTTTTAGAAACCAGAATAATTGGGAACCAAGCGTTCTTGGGGTCCCGCATCGGGTGACCAACCACCTATAATTGGGAGTTATGCCTTGTTCCCAAGGGCCCTCGGTCAAGTAAACAAATAAGGGCATCGTAGTAATAGGCTCCCCTGTGCCAATGAATTTAAGCAGCTAAGGGAAGAAAAAATAGCTTCTCGTTGACTATGATTGGTGGAATCATTCTTTGACCAAGGGTTTAACACCGACGCTGATGTCTGTGAATATAGCTAGTGTTGTCGCAATGTCACATAGTGTGATTCAGTGTCGAAATCCGATCCAAAGTTCATGGAGGTATAAAAAAATCTAACAGCAAAGTTGTCTTGTCACCACACTGAAGAGCAACAAAACAAACAAACAAAAACGAAGACCTCATTGTTTCTCGAAGAAGGATCGGTCGTGAAAGGATCACGAAGTTTCGTGTGAAAATCTGGCAACGATCCCATCGTCAACTATCAATTAATGTTCTGGAAGGCGCGGGCGGAACAACGACCTTCCCGCGCGTCTGCGAATTTCAGAGGATATTTTAACAGAACGTGATAAAAAGTAATTATTTCGTGGAACAAACTCCCGTTGTCAATGGTTTTGTGCGATCGCAATGGAACTAGATGAAAATTAAACGAGGTTTGCAAATGGTTTTAGTGGTGAAATATTTCCAATGGAAACATAGAACACGTTTGTTGTTCGTTAATTATTATGGATAGATTTGATACAAGACTATCAATTGGTGAATGACCCTTATTTCTTTCTTAAAGTGATTGAAATCATAGGGACTGAGAAAAAGGTTTCTTCAACAAGGTTTTTTCTTTAAGGCCTAGCAGCTATTTTGATACAGGAAAAATTTAACTATCAATACATTCTTCTAAGTATTTCATAGTTTAAATTTTAACTAAAACTTTAATGCGATCACCCGTATAAGGAAAATCTTGTACAGTTTTTAAATGGTATTACATCTAATCTATTAGCAATGTACAGAGGTGTCAGAAAGAGCTTTTGTGGAAAAAAAATACGAAAGTTTTTTTGAGATGTTTTTGAGGGTGTTGAATGTGCGAATATAAACTTTGTTTACAAAATTTCAATTTTACATGGTAACATCAAAAAATGTTTCGCTTCAAATTCTAATGAAAATGAGAGATTAGGTCAATTAAAGTTTTCCTCAAGTATCAAGTTGATTATAAGTTTAATTTTAAAGAGTAAAACAATTTGTTAATGTCAAATATATTGAAAGGACACGTAAAATCTTATCTTCTTAAAAGGACACATAGAATGAGAGTAAGTTAAGTCTATAGATACCTCGAAATAATAGGGGACTGGTTATGTTCGAATACAGATCATTCGCCACAATATTGCAATACTGTCATAGAAGCAAACAAATAACAATAAAACAAGCAACAGTAATCTTAAGGACAAAACTGTTCGTCAGCTTGATATAAAACCTTTAAATGTTTTATACATGGGGGAAAAAGTGGCTGATATAGGGCAAGCGCGGACTCAAGGGGGGCGCACACTCACTCTGGTAAGTGCCTATACGCTTTGGACTAGGAAAAAACGTAAAAAAGAAAAAAGAGAAAGAAGAAAGAAACTAACTTTGAAAAACCGAAAAAACATCATTAAAAATTGCACTTTTTTCATCTTTTTACCTAAATCTCTTTCCCTGATGATTCCCTTCTTTGTCAATTTTTTTTAGCACAAGGGGCATTTTCCTCAGATTGTTCAAACTTTTTAGGTAGTTCAAAATGTAGCTTCTTGCGGCTTTAAGGGGTATTTCATAGAAAAAAAATATTTTTTTTTTATCTTTTTTCAAAAAAAAAAGTAGAGAGAGAGATCCGCGAAAGTGCTCTCTCCTTGAAACCTGGCTGGATCCGCGCCTGATGACATAGGAAAGGCTTTCCCGTTCTGAATGAAGGAAAACCTTAAACTTATAATAACTCATAGACAAATTAAAAACCTTTGTGATACATATTCATACTCGCGGGTAGTCGAAACTAAATAATATCCTGAAGCATTTTGCTTTCTAGAAAAGAGATGTGAACTTCTGGATTAAGTAGTGTTCCGACCGCACATCAGGATGAGTCGGTGAAAAACAAAGCAGGCATGGGTGATTCCTTCGGGTCAATAGGCCACAATGCTAAGCTAATGCTGCTTTCTGCAGTATAGACATACTGACGAAGCAAATTAATCCGTCAGTCTTATAGGGCACAGGGAATTCTTACTAAAGTTATTAGCCCAAGAGTTCTCCTTTAAATCCCGTAAGGAGAGGATCGCACTTTTAAAACTCGAGACCTAAGACAGTTATCAGCTCAGAGGAGGAGGGTAGTTTAGTCATCATGACCTATGAGCTAATTTTCTTTTATGAATTATTATGGCCTCATGCTTAAAAATAATAACATTTATTAATTAATCGAGAAAATATCTCGAATATTTCTTTTTCTGCATTGAATTATATCTTATTTATTAATACGCTGTAGGCTGACGGTAAATTCACTAAAAAAGGAGTCCCGAGAAATTCTAGTTAGCTACTTCGGATCACACTTTAGGGACCCCAGGTTTTCATAAGCACAAAGGGATGACTTACTAGGCTTTATCCCTGTACAATAAGTTGTTATGTTTAGAGTAAAACTATTTTATTTTTCTCTTATTGATGTCTACTGAAATTTACGAATACAATATCTCTTACTGATGGGTGCAGATTTTTCAAATCATAATTGGGGGACTAGGGGTGTTCAGAAAACTGATGATTTATTTACAAAAATATTGTATAAGTGTTGTAGAAGGGAAGAGATATGAAAAAAAATGAATATTGATCTTGCACAAAACTGTTTACCAGTATCACACATCTTATATTAATGTTTTATACATAGAAGAAAAGCCTAACAGTGTAAAGAAGTTCAAAATGTTAATTTTTTTGGAGCTAGAGAACTCAGTGTGGCTTGTGAACCATATGGTACCCGATGAGCATGACCCCTTGAGCTTAGCTCTTTTCTCAGGATTTTGAAAGGGTAACTTTGATCCAAAAAGGAGTTAAAACACAAATTTTCATGGAGGGTCAAATTTCACATGAATTCTGGAGGAGAACCACATTACCCTTCTTTTTGCTTGGAACTTTGGTATTGGCGATTTTTAAATGCAAATACTAGATTTAAGCAAAAGAGACATGTAGGTAGAGTTCAAAGTTTAAATGTTTTCCCTGTTATCTAGAATTGTTGTTTAAAAAGGGATGTCAACTTCGTTCATTTCATTAATTAAAGTCGTTAAATTTCATTAATAAAAATATCATTAAAATGAATTGCTTTGAATTAATTCACACACCTAGTTTCAATATGTAAATAATTTATATCTTTTAAGTTAAATATTCAAAATATTTTGTCATTTTAAGAAAATAAATGTTAATGGTTGTAATGTTGATATTTGGATCTTTTGTTGCACGAGTTTGCCGACCACAGCGTTATATACTACATAACCAGTGTTATTCCTAGGAATCTTTTGGAGGAGTATAAATACTCCTTGACTTTTTTAGGAGGAGTGAAATTCAATTATGAAGAGTGAAATACGGAAATAGCATGAACTACATATACAAAGACACGAAAACCGCAATCAAACTCCCTAAGCATCAGAACAATAAATGAAAAAAAAAAATTATTATTGCTGAATGAAAACACAATTAAAAAGTATGATAATTAGGGTGCCGTGGCTGAAACCAAAAAGGGGTTCACAAATAGACAGAACAGTGTTTTGGCCCCTTGCCTCCTGTTTTGGGTAATCCGCCGACTAAAATTCACTCAAAGGGGAAGACCAATGACTACCACTTACTTCTCACTTAAATAAGTTTATTATCTAAGCTAACTACGTATTAATATTTACATATGTATACAGTTCATTTCATTCTATCCTATCCTACACACCTACACTCCTCGAAACGACTCAGAAGGCAACGAATGCAAGCATGCATTTTTTAAGCTAAACCTTTGTGAAAAATTGAAAGAGTGAAAATACTCCTGTCTAGTTTTTTAAAGAGTATTTCCGATTTTCAAGGAGTGAAATACTCTCTCAGAGGAGTTAAAAATATCTCTGTACATAACCGATGTTTTCATTTTCATATAATCTATTCTCAACTGTATTCTGAGTCTGCAAGCCTTTCAGAAGGATACGACTACAATCAGTACATTAAAGTTTTAAAGAAAAATAGGATATTCTGAAATTAAATTTCAAACTTTTCTCATCCTCTAAACATCTGTATTCCAGTGATTACCCATCATGGGCGCCAGGAAAGCACCCAGGGGTCAAGCACCCCCTCCACTTCTTGGAAACCCGCAACATGCAAATGGGGAGAGAGTATGAAACAACTCGCCTCCATGGAAACGCGGGTGGATCTCTTCCGGGGCATCCCGGAAACAACGTTGTGTGTGCGTTTGGTTTCGCTTTCGTTTACAATGGAGTTGAATGGGCATGTGAAAGCGATAGCGCTTCGATAGGAAACTGTGGTGTGGGCATGCTGTGTAGTACCTGCGAGTGTTATTGAAGGAAGGAAGTTGTAGTTTGATTGAATGTGTAGGATGAGTTTTGATATTGGAGAGAATTTTATATGTCCGGTTGTGGTGTAATTGGCGGATGTAGAGAAAGTTTCGGATCATACGGGGCAAAATATGACGTGAGACAACTATGACTATGACAGAGACAATTTCTTTTAGATGATGATGTTTTTGATTGAAAAAGTATGGGTATAGCGTAGAAATTAGCGAACACAATTTGTCAGTGCGGTCAAAAGTGCTTCATTCAATTTAAATTATTTTCAACCGAAAAAATGTTAATCTCTACCCTGTTGGACCTAAACTACGCACTTCTATTAAGAAATAGAAGTCTAGGATAGAATGTCATACTTTTCTACAAAACTAAATTCTTCACCTTTTCCAAGAACAAAAAAAAAATGATAAGGAGGAGTGTAATTTGAACACTCCGCTCTTGACAAATACTATAAAAAGTAGAGGCGTTTTTGTCTTCTTGGATGATAAAAAAAGAAAAACTTCTCAAAATTGTTTTGAGGGGGACATATTTTTATATGGCCTTTGGGTCTAAGTGTCAAAGCATCACACAATACAAAATTCTCAAAATATCTTTTAAAATATAAAGGAATTAATTGTCTATTGAAATAAATTTGAAAGAAATTAATGAATTTTTTTGTGAGAAACTCTTTACTCAACTACTCTTTTATTCAAATTCATCAATTTTCTTTTGAGTATCTGACTACCCGAGTTTAGCTACCCGAGTTTCAATCAAACTTATTATAAGGAGGTGAGGGCCACATACAGTAAAAATAAAAATTACATTTTACTATTTAGAAATTAAGCTTATTCCAACAGTATAACATTTATTTCGACTATGATGACGCATTTCAAAAGTAGAAATTTATTAAAAAACTACGTACATATCATATTTATTCAGGGTGATATATCAGGGTGATAAATTCATAGCATTTTGAAAATGAAAGATACAGTTAGTGATTAGTGATAATTTTTGTGATTTACAGGTATAAAAGTTTTCTTTCTAATTTAGTTTGTATCAAAAGTAGAGGTTGGAGATTTTTTTATCAAGAGGTTAAGAAATTTTAATTTTCAAAATTGAGTTTTAAATGCATTGACCGACAAATATTGCCCTGCAGTAAAAAATTATACTTTCAGATCAAAATATTAATTACAAAGTATCAATGAATGTTAATTAGCACCTACTGATTTAATAGCTTTATCCTTTTTGTTGCATACTTTTTTTTAAAGAGGAACTCTTTTAAGTTGCATAAATAATAGGGTATTAAGTGATATAATTTAAGTTGCTTAAACTACTGCCACCAACTTGGAAAACTGTATTCTGGTATATTTCATGTAATCTTAAATTTTTAGAAGTTTAGTTTCTACTAAAATGTCATGCATCCCTTTTGAATTTTAAACCAAACACTTCAAGGGGGGTTCAGTCAGAGGTTCTCCCCTAAAATTTTGCTTTAAAATGTGAACCCGTAAAAACATAGTTTAAACACCTTTCTGATATAAAACTAACAAGTAAATTACAGTTTTCTATAAGTTTGAATAAGTATTAATTTTTTTGCTCGAGTACCACGAAATTATATTTTGAGAGTCGCATGCGACTCGCTGGTTGGACCACATTAATCTAAGTAAGTAAAATTCCAAACTCTATGGAAGTTCAATGTTTTATCGGATATACCTAAAAGGACTTATACTTTATGGGTGTTGAATAAAAAAGTTAGATTTACTGAACCAAAAAAAGTAATATTATTTCTGTATAGATAAAAGGAAGCTTTGATATATTTTATTAATTAACTTGCTTTAAATATTTCTATTTCATAAAACTAAATTTAGTTAATGAAGCATAAGAAAAGTAAGACGACATTTTACCGATACTATTAGTATAAAAGTGGTCATTGAAAGATGAATTTAATATGACATGGTTTACTTAAAACAACAAAATTTAAAAAGCTATTTTTAAAGGCTGGCTAAGTAAGGTAAAACATTTCTGAGAACATTTTTTTTAATAATTATTTAAATTGCATTATAAGTATACCTATTAAATATGCAGCGAACTATTGGTAAAATACGAAAACTATTTTGCAAATTGTTCAATTTAATGAAATATTATAAAAGGGACTTCTTTGAAAAAATAAAATTAGAGTAGTTTGAAACTTATTAAGAATATCCAATTTATAGCAATTACTCTTCAGCAATATTATTCTGAACGTTTAAAGAACTTTTAATTATCTTTATCGAAATAAAAAGTTCCAAGCAAACATTTAAAAGCATACGAAGATCAGTAAACCGTTTTTTTTTCATATGAATAAAAAAAAGTTTAAATTATCTGAAATTTGTTTAGATGTATTATTTCAAATTGTATAACTTTATTTCCAAAAATTTAGTTTATAGTTAATGGTATACAGGGAAAAAAATATTGAAATTTTTGAGGGAATTATCATACATTTTTTTGGGGGGAAGGGGAATTCCGTTAATACAGTTATCCCTAAACATGTTGAAATTACCCTAAGATAGCAACCTGAATTATTAAGATATTAAAAAAATTATTATATTTGAAAAATAGATAGTGACTTACCATTTGCTGCTACGGCATGCATACCAGCCACCAAAATCACAAGTCCAGCGCATATCCCAACGCTCTTCTTCTTCGACATCTCAAACATTTTTACACAAATAAAGAAGCAAAATCCAACTTTCGGAAAAGAATCGGATGACAAAAAATCAATCACAAGTCCGGTGCACACTGAAGAAAAAAAACCGCACTGTTCCACTTCTCTACTGAGAGGATGCGGAGAGGGAAGGAAGAGGAAGAGAAGAGGATGCTTCCGATCTCTTCCGCGGTCTCGTGCTGTCTACCTGCTGCATCCCGCGCGACCATGAACTTGAATCCGAGAGTCACGTGACTGCGGCCGCCATCTTGGGGTCAACAGCCCGTCTAACGGGACAGGTGGCGCTGCGGCGGTGTTTCGCTCTTGTGCTTTTTTCCGGGGGTTTCCTTCTCCCATGTCGTCGTTTCGAATCCTCTTGTGTTTGCGAGTTAGTGTAAGTGGTATTTAGGGGAGATTTCGGGTGGAATTAGCTCTGTCGATACTAGGAATTAGTGGTTTTTGTTTTTTGACCCTCGGTTGCTTTTTACTTATTGGGGTCTTACTGGGAGTTGAGAGAGGGATGCCGACGTTTAATAGGGAATTAAACCCGCGGAATATGATGACAGTTTGTAATGTTTAAACCGTCGTTAAAAATTTCTTTGTTTTTGGGGAAGAAAATGCGTATTAACGATGTTAGGGAGCAATCACTTGTTTCTAATCATTGTTGAAACCCGTGATCCTTTAACTGTGTGCCAAGGTATTCAGGAAAGCCGTATATTTCAAAAGGATTTTTGTTGAAAAATAGTTTTAATTAAAGTTTCCATAAGAGTAAAAAGTTTAAGGGACTTACACTTCAGAATGAAATTAATGTAGTTTTGAATGAAATTAATGTATTTGGAAAAGCAATTAATTGTTCATTCACTATTTCTAATATTCAAATGTAATAATGACATATCCCTATCACTATGCAAAATTAAAAGAATTGACTTAAAATAATCCGATGAATTTTTATAGAAAACAAATTTATTTCTCCATAAAATAAACTTAGTTCATCACCTCAATTTTAAATTTAAGTAAATTATCAAAAAAAGTTTAAATTATTTATAAATTTTCTTATTGTAATGAACAAGCAAGAGAATTAATTTTGACATATAATTCGGCCTGAAAAATAGGCATGTATAGATTTTTTTCCCCGTGATAAGATATGTTGTTTAATTTGATCCACATTTTCGCTGTGGTTTGTTATGGAACTATTGAAATAACTATCAATATATAAATTAGGATTTTGAGTGTTTTGTTTGCTAGATCTCAACAGTTTTTGTAAAGAAAAATAACATTTGCATCCATCAAGAAACTACATAATTTTAATAAATTTAGAATTACAGATTTTTTATTTTCCAAAATAGTTTGTTCATGTTCTTTAATATATTCCTATCTGTGTTCTCTCTTGTTTTATAGATAATTTATTATTTATTTCAAAAATATTTTTCGAAATCATTGCAAACTAAACAGCATTTAATTTGTGCATTGTCTTTGGTAATGAAGAAATTCGTATGGATACCTGAACTACACGTAATGGGCAATTACCGGTAGATCTGATCTTGAAAGAGTTGTAAATCTTTGTAGTACCGCATTGTTTGAAAGGTCATCTCAAATGTCTCCACCTAAATGGTCTGAACAAATTTCTTCCTTCGTCCACAATGCATATTACTAGCGGAAATCACCGTGAAGCAAATTTCGTCAATTTAGTAAAATGTTGACAACGCATTCTGACTTAACTAGGAATGTTGACCTTTATCATAAGATATATTGCGTCCTACTTTACATTATATTTTTGGTCACTATTGACTATTTTTCTTTAGGAATGTTTCGCTAGTCTTGTTTGATATGAAGCATTGGTTATCGAAACTATGTCTTAATTAATCTCTTATGTTTTGTTAACTATTAATTGAAGTTTTCTATACCTCATTTTTTGATGTGACTCAGTACTGAAATGACATAAATATTAGCCTCTCAAAGCATTTCATTAGATTTAAATTATTAGATTAGTGCAAAAACCGAGAATTCTAGTTATTGTGGCTAAATTGACATTCCTCACACTACAAAATAATTTTTTGTAAAATATACAATAGCGCGCAAGAGAATTTAGACAAACAAAATTTCCTATATTATATTTGAAGATAATTTTAAATTTTTTAACAAATTTTTCTTTAAGATGTTAAAGAATGATCACAAAAGTTTTATTGCGTTCTTTAAAACTACCTTATATGCAGAAAAAAAAAATACATTTAGAAAATATTAACATTAGGTGAAAAAATTTGAATTTTTCTTTGGATTTGTAAAAAAAAAGTTTTAATGGGAATTTAGAGTTTTGCTGACTGATATAATCATCGGAGGATTTTGGAGGACCCTGGGGGGCAAACTGGAAACCTTAGGGGATAAGCTGTCCCTGATGGCTTTGGAAACATAATTTTCCTTTACAAAAACGGAAACGCATTGTCCCATATGACTTCCCCCATAAATCCATCCATGCTGATAATACTACAATGTCTAAGAAGCATAATGAATTATGGGGATGATTTCTCCTTCTACCTCAACTGTTGTTACTTACACTTAACCAAACTTGACAATTCATTTGTTTTTTCTTGTGTTATTTAATTGAGAAATTCAATTTATAAACTAATTAATTTTCCCGAATTCAATGTGACGTAGTTTTAATTTCAGCAAAAGTAAAAAAAAATAAAATATAAAGAGTTAAATTTATTTATTTAGAAGTTTAAGACACCAAGAGAAATCTTCGAAATTATCCAAGATTTCAAACTAAAGAAGTTCTTTCAGTTGAACCCCTGTGGGTCTTAACTGCCCTGCGTTCATAAGAAATTTCTTTTCCTTTAAAAAAACCACGGTATTCCCAAATCGTGTAGCCTAGACGAAACGTCTGTCTATTCATTGCGGTTTTCCTAATACCGTTCGTAACAAGTCATTGAAAGCCAGACTGAAAAATTTCATTAACCATTCTTCATCTGTTCGCTGTTGCGTGCCGAGTTCACACTTCGGAAGGATTCCAGGGAAAGCCCAGTTTTGTGTGTGGGATATCTTTTGGGAAACATCAGACGATGAGGAGTGCGGTTATCGAAAGAACCCATCTGAACCTGGGGTGTTGCATCAAAGTTAAAACATGACTAAATTCCGAAGGTGAATGAAACGTCTTCTAGTAGTTCACGTTGCAAAACCGCAAAATATTTATGCCTTCCAGTCTTTCGCCTAAATAAGTCTAACTTGAATATTAATTGTGAAAAACTTGTTTTAATTTCTTGCACAGATTCTAGATAAAAATTTATTGCAAAAACAGCTCAGTTTGTACCGTTTTCACTGATATATTATTTTGTAGTTTACTGTAATAAAATTACAACTATCATATTTGTTACAACAGTTATTTTCATTATGCCGACTCCGCTTACTATAATCACAGTTAATGATATCAAAATTGACCGGCCCCGATCACTCCTATTTAACTTAACGCAAGATGTACCGTTTTATGAGATCAATATATAGCTTAATGTTATCAAAAATCTGGTTAAATCACCTAAAAGGCTCCTTTTATTTCCCGTATGAAGGCACACAATTTTTTAATACGCAATCATACAAAATGAGTAATTAATTTATTAGTTTTATATCAAGGTTGTGTTATAATGTTTCACTCTCATATTTTTCTTTAAGAATGTAAAAGTTTCAAAATACAAACTAGGTAATCGTTTTAAATACTTTAATTAGGACTACATATTTGTGATTTTAAAGCTAACACTTGAGTTACACTGTTTGAGTTTCTAATATCAAATCACTTATTATTATCAATTGGATATTGTTATAATTTAGTTATCATTCTACTCTTGGACAAAAGTGATCATAAACGGAGTCGATTGTAAATGTTTTTTCACTATTCATCATCATATTTTTCCCAGTTGTTATTATAATTTTCCCAATTGTAGTAGCATCATATGAATGAGTTTTTTAAAATTTATCAACTCTTTTAAAATGGAATGAGCTTCTCATGCATCATTTTATAAACTTCTCACTAACATTTCCTAATGGGGACAAGTTTTTTGAAATTTATCAACTATTTTAAAATTTACTTATTAAAAGTTTTTAAAATTTATTTATATCGGTCCCATTAAATATCTCTTTGCTTTTTTATTTGCCAAATATGCAAATATACCTAAATTTGATAGAACTGTGTGTTTTAGTCAGCAGGTTTGTAATTTTCGGAGATATTTCTAATGTTTTGCGACCAAAACAGTTTGGCAATATTTAACGTGACAGATAACAGAATTGAACCCTTGTATCAACTTTTAATTACAGCAGATTATACTCCTTACATAATCAACATTTAAAAAAAAATTATCAACTCTTCTAGATAATTCCTATCATCTGGGGTACTGCTGTAACGGTCCAGTTCCTCAAAAGAAATGCAACGAGGAAAACGACCACCAAACAAAACAACCAAAAACATCTATAAAAAAATCTCTCCAAAGGGTCAACCCACAAAAAAAAAACTTTCTCTCCAAGAAGAAACCTGACAATCCAACCCACAAATTCGAAGGAAAATTATTGGCAAGCTCCCCTCTGCACTTCCTGGCCTCGCGACCCAGGCGGAAGCTAGGTGCGCCGGCCGCCTCAAAGAGACGCAAAAAACTGCGAAGCCCGGGGGGCAGCTACCTCCACAGCAGTGCCACACTGAACCAACCTGTCGGGAAGAATGGATCAGTGTGGCGAGCTTCCTCCTCTAACGGCCTTCTTTCGATTTATGAGGGAAATAAAGGGGTGGCTGCCATTGATAGGCCGCGCTGGGTTTATTGCCTTTTCATTATCAGGCTGCGTTTTTTTATGCGATTCGGTCGAGGTTATTGTGGTCTGGAAGAAGAATGGGAGTTTCAATGCATAGCATTCCTTGAGGTACTGATGTTTCTGATACTAATTAATTACTTAGTGGGCTAGTAGAGAGGTGACCAACTGAACTGTCCTTTTGGAAGGACAGTGGTATGATAATCATATATTTTCTGGAGCGGAAAGTAATAAGAAAAGCGATTAGAAAAAGATTTCAGTTTGTCTCCTTTTTTTATTATTTGCTCACCTTTCTTTAGAAGTTCCTCTTTTTCACCAATTCTTATTATTTCTCTCTCTTTTTCTTTCTCTCATTATTTCTTATTCTCTTTTCTCTGCTCTTATAGTATCATTCCCTATTTGAAAAATTTTCCCAGTGTTCCATAAACCAGTATCACTTATACTGGTTCCAGTATCCAGTATAAGTGATACTGGATCCAGTATGATTTGATACTATCCAGTATAAGTGATACTGGATCCAGTATGATTTGATACTGGTTTATGGAACACTGGGAAAATTTTTCCAATAGGGTTATCCGTTTGCCTCTCCATCTTTCCCTCTTATTATCTTTCCTAATCTTTTTTTTTTTCATTTCTCATTTCTTTCTCACACAATCAACCTTTTGTTGCTTTTCCAAATTACCTTATAATCTCCTTTTCCATCACCCTCTATTATTACCAAAAATTTTAATTCTCTCTATCTCCATCAAGCGCGGATCCATTACGGCTCCAAGGGGGGGGGGCACTTTTCTAGACCACCACCTTTACATTTTTAGAAAAATGTCAAAATATTGGTGATTTTTTTAAAAAGCATCTCTCAATCCCATTTTTGTACCACTGGGGGGTATGGGGGCCCTCCCCCAGAAACAATTTTGAAATTTAACATGTAAAAGTAAGGTTTTAACTCATTTTGAGTACTTTTTTGGGTTTAAGGGGGGGGGGGGCACTGTCCAGAGTGCCCTCCCTTGGATCCGCACCCGATCTCCAGACAAATGTGCAATGAAAGACAAAACAGACAGATTCAAGACAGAGAGGATATTACTTCCGTCCAAAACTCATTAATGGGTTCACATATACTTCCACAGAAGATGTTCAACATTCCATAAATGATATACATCGAGTCTCTAAGTCGATAGTCTGTTACAGTAAAGTAATGACAGCTTAAAAAGGACTCGTACGCCTTTCCGAGTATTGTGATATGGTGGGAAATCTGAGGTAGTAGTGTCTTTCTCGAGAGCCCCAGAAACACAATGTCCTTCACACCCACTGAACTTCGTGGGCGGCGCTGTGAATGGACAGCTGACCCCTGTCCATCCATCTGGCCTCGACAGTCCTTCTACTGGGGGAAGAGGAGGATTTCGAACGGAAACGATGCTATCTTTGGATTTCAAATTATCCAACTTATACTATTTCTTTTCGAAGAATGAAATGCCTTACTTGCGATTATGGGTTAAAAAATTGTCAGGTTTAGAACAATGGGATTAGGTTAGGTTATTCGATAATGGAATCGTTTCTTGGGCTTCCTGTTTTACTGACGTTTAATGTAGTGTTTCTAGTATTTTGCATTCAAGTTTCTCTCCAGACTGTGTTATGTTCGTTACAGACTAGTTTTACTCCCACTTGGTTGAGAATTGGATATTGCTTCTTTACTTTGTTGAGTTTAGAAGTAGAGGGTATAGTGTAAAATAACCTTTGCTGTTTGTATTACAAATTATGTAAAATTCTTAATTAATGGCAGAAAAAGGAAGAGGATTTTTTTTTTAAATTTTTAAAATTTACTTTTCGCATTGGCCAGATTTTAAATATTTCTGAATTTTTCTGTGTGAAGAATGCTATCTTTTTTAAGGGTCTAATGATTTTAAGAATTATCACTATATTGCATTAAAATTATTAATATTGAAAGATCTTTTATGTTATATCTACTATATCAGGAATTACTTGGTTCATAATCTTCAACAGCAATTCTTTTATAATCGTTACTCTTTGGTAAGTAATCGTTGAACTTTCTAATTTACATACTTTAGATGTTATTTATAATATCTTGTTCTTTTAAATATAAAGTACTACAAAGCGATAAATGATTAAAACATCTTCACTATCATAACTGACAGGGTTAAGAACTTTGTTCATGTTTAATAAAATATTTTTTTGCTCTAGTTCCTAATGAAATTATAAATGTTACACAAGGTCAGCAATTTCAGCAAATTGTGTTTCCATTACAGTGTTTCAGACTTCAGAAGTTTTCCCTATTCTATATTCTATATTCTGTTATTCATGTTACATCCGTCTATTATGTTTCTACGCTATAAATTAGTTATTTCCCCAGTTTTAATCCACACTAGTACTTGTTTGAAATAAGAAGGGATCATATTAATAACATTAATGTAAAATGTGGCATATGGCTTTATTTCAGAATTTAATCCATATTAAGTTAAATAATAATAGTAATATGACTAAAAAATGTCCCAACGGAGTTCATACTGGTCCTGGCTTCCCAGTTCAATTTTAGTCTCAAGATGAGAAACACAGTTATACCATATATCCATATACCATATATTTTATAATATTTATGGTAGTGTATGAGAAAAAACGAGGGAACTCATTATGGGTTGGTGAGCGTTATAATATTGGATGGCATAATAAAATCTTCCCATCCGTCAAATCCGCAGGTGACGCAGGACATGTTGCGACCTTGGCAAACGATACAGTTTGCCGTGGAACTGAAGCGAATAGAAGTTCCCAGATTTGTCGGCGTTGTAAGAAATCCCTTGTTCTACCCACGCCTGTCGAGTCCTCCTTGTGTAATCCGCCGGCAAATGTGCTCTTCCTCGCTTTTTTTCTTCCATGTTTTTCAGTCGAATTTATTTCTCTCACCTTGACCTACGGAGGAAGAAATGTTCCAATCCGAAAGTTCAAGCGCGCTCTCGGGCCCTCCGGCGAATTTTTTTTTCACCGCTTGATTCGCCGTTAAAAAAAATAAAATTCCCCGAGATAAAGTTGTGTAGACTGTCTCTTGTTTAATGAACTTTAAAGAATTAGTTCAGTTGAACTAGTAGTTCGCCTTTAAAAAGTATCGTAATCTCTTTTGTTTTTTTATGTTAGTCGCTTATAGATGTTTCTAGAAAGTTTGTTTGAGTTTAAAATCGTGTCAAAGGAATTGGGTCTAACTAGGTGACCAAAATATCTCACGTATCCCTAAGGTTGCTTACTATGGGCAGATTTAAGTAGAGGATCCTGGGGGGGGGGGCACGCTGTTCTTGAGAACCTAGGAAACATGATTAAGAAAATAAAAATTTCTCAAAAAGTTGGGGTTGGATATTACTTTTCAAAATTCTATAAAATGATGCACACTTTAAAAAACAATAAAAATGATTTAAAATTACACAAATTTCATCTGCATAATCAAATTAAGGAGAGCTACAAGAGTAATTTTAAAATACTCACCTTGGACCATTTTTGGCCTATTTTCGACCACTTAACGATTTTATAATTCCAGAACCAAGAAATAATTTTTCATGGAAGTTGGTATTTTTTCAAGTCTATATCAATAGATCATGTGAACCAAATTTCAAGAAAATCAGAGATGGTGATGTCAAAAAGACGTGGTTGTTATTTGACGTGAATTATAATTCGTTCTATGCCGGGTTAGGTGGGATGTTCGGACAGTTGCTTAAACGATTTGTTTATTATTGATGACAAAGAGAGAGGGGTTCAAAAATTACCCAAAACATGAAAAATGCTTAAGTATTTAACATTTAAATGCTTCCTTAACATAAAAACTAGTCAATTATGAAACACGTTGAGGAATTCCGTCAAAAACACCAATTCCTTAAATTTATAAATGTTAAGAAGTTTAAAATTTAAAAAAGTTCTCTTAAAAAAACTTATCTATTAAACACGCTATCATCTAACGGTATTTTTCGCAGGAGGGTGACCGTAAAGGAAACGACATTAACTTGTGGATAACACAGAATCAACCAAAAAACATTTTAATTAACAAATGCAATTAGCTTTGCTGTTTAATTAACGTATAGTTACGAATGAAAAATAATAAACTGCTTGACTTGCGGTAGTAATCATTCTCCCGCCTAACCAAATTTCGTTCGAAGAACTCCTTCATCAAATCTTTCATTCTCCATTGCCTGGTAAGGTTCTCGAATGACATTTCAATATTCGATTAATAATGTTTCGAATGACGAGCCCATCCCCTGTCACCTCGCTCCACCGACGCAGGTGTCAATGACTCCGTGACGTGCGGTTAGGTTAGGTTGAGTGGTCACTCCATCCCCTGGGATAACAGGGAAAACAACAGAAGCAAGAGAAATGATCCTTGGGAGAAAAGCAGACAAAAATCAACAAGGGTTGAGAGGAATCAAAATATTTTTTGACGGAATGCTCGGATTTATTGTTTTACTGATCAATACAAGAGGTTGTCAACCTTGTTCGCTGATTAAGACTTACTTAAAATGTTTACTTTTAGCACAAAAGTGAAAGTCTCAATTGTCATGGGGATTTAGTGGGAAAAAAAACACAGTCAAATCCCGTTAAGTGGGACCAAGTAAATAGTTCAATATTGCTGGAGGTTTTCCATACCCGATGCTGTTGTTATAATGACGGTCGAGTTTAATTGGGACCAGTGAAAATTTTCATTACTACAGGATAGTTCACTATGGTGGTGATAGAATTTGTATTTTGTAAAAGAACACACATCTACAAAAGTTTCGAGGAGAGAATTTACTGTCCTCGTTGTGTATAACTATCGTTGTTATTGTTTGATTGATTGTGAAAGAAGATAAGGAAAATAAAAGAAGGGAGAGATGATGAAGGACAAGAAAGAAAGATTATTAAGATATTGAATGATAGAAAATATGAGAGGGGAAAAACAAGAGAAGATAAGAGAAATAAGGATAAGAAGAGCGATTTTGAAAAATAAGAGAGAACAAGAGAAGAAAAAAGGATTAAATGTACGAGTGGATGGGTCAAGAAAAATATATAAAAAATGTAATTAAAAAGGAAAAAGTATTAGAAAGAGAATGAGAGATATACAGATAAATTATAAACTAAGCATTTATAATGTAAAGGACTCCAAAAGTTCATGATTGAGATATCTGTGAATATTCGCACAGTCCTTTCAAACTAAAAAATCCGGAAACATCGCATATTTTAATCCTTCCTCGGTATTCTCACCCAATTTGGAGAGATTACACTCCTGACCTTGACATTCGTTTAAGGAATGACAATGTTTCTGTCGGCTTCGAACGAGACAAATGGCACCCACTTCTTAATCGGATTTAGGAATGCATCAGGATGAGGTGTCGTCTTAGCCCAACAAGTCGGAACAAACAAGCGAACTACGTATTTGGTGAGACTTTTGTAAACTTAGATTGTGTGGTTAGCTACTTGTTATTTGTGAATTAGTATAATGAATGGTGTGTGTCTGACTGTATAGCGGGCATAACTATTATGGCTGCTTAAGTCTTTCTCGGTTAGGTTCAAAAGTAAGCTGAACAATAGTTTTGCTATAATTCCTGTAGGAAGTAAATGAGTAATTTAATCTTAAGTGGAAAAAAGGAAATGGAAATAATTTAAAATTTTGTTTGGATGGAAATCATGGAGGTCGCCAGCACTCATAAAGGAGAAGCCAGTACTATTCATCCTTATTTACAGACAATTGAAAATAAATTGAAATATACGTATAGTACTTTATTCTTAATGTTGAAACTCAAAAACTATGTAACCTATAGAAACAGTACAGGTTTATCTATTGTAATGTGATTATTAGGGCTAGGATTTATATGTAATTAAAAATCCAAAGTATGTACTTATAATATGTGTTTATTTTAGCAAAATATGTATTAAAAAATGCCAAATATGTAATAATAAAATGAAAATGTTAAGTAATTTTTTAAAGGGGCTCTTAATGTATATTACGCAAGCACATAGTAGGTAGGGAAGGGCGGTTTTCGCTATTTGCCGTCACAGAAAGGAGTGAAGGATACTTAGGTAAGACATTAAAACACTGTATTTTGGAAAAATTATAGTAACAATTTTTCTCATTCAAACCCTAGGTAGCATAAATAAATCCCAAAAAATCAGTCTCCATGTGAGAGATTATAACACCTGCTTTTTTGCTTTAACAGCTCATTAAAATTCACCCTCCACTTATTGACCGTGAAAAATGGTCTTTGGGAAGAAAACGAATCTCGCTAGATCCCGACTTCACAACCTTTTAAAAGTTAAATTCAGCATTGGGTGCTCTAACTTTAACTACCATTTGAATGCGCATTTCATTTTATGGGTTACTTTAATTTGAAAATCGGTCAAACGTGTGATTATTTTTGAAAAACTTTGAAAATGGATAAATATGTAATAAAAATATGTAGTTATAGGTTACATATGTAAAAATATGTAAATAAACCGAAATATGTGAAAATATGTAAAATAAACTTGGTCTTAATCGATTCCAAATATTTTAAAACGTATAGAATTCAAAAGCCCACTTTAATATCAGATCCCTGAACAAATATGTAATCACATATAAATCATTGGCTAGTGATTATATTTTAAAACAAGTAACCATTCTCTCCACTTTATGTTCTGTAAGATCAGAAACGAACAACGTCATTGAAAAAAAATATAAGTTCCATTTCAGTCCATGTAATGGTCTGTTAGTTTAAATAATGGAACTATATGTGTGCAAATCAAAGTTTTACTTATTAAACTTTTCCAGGCATTGATTTAAATAACTTTTATTATTACTTGTCATCCTTAGGATGTGCTTTTGTATTTTTCAATGATATTTTGGTGTCAGTTTCTGAGTCAATTCCTTGCATTGCATGTTTTCAAATATTTCTAGTCTCGTAAATCCTAAGCCTATCAATAAATAGAAAACCAATAAATTTATGTATAGTTATTAAGGTGAGATACAGTAGTAGGAGTAGATCTCATGAATATATTAACTAGTCTCTTAACACACGAGTTCACTCAATTCGAATGCCTTAAAGGTTATAATTAGTTTTTCATTCTATTTCACACGCAGTTCGTGAGAAGAAGACCACTACTCATATAATAATAGAATAATTATGAACTCTATTTAGCTCCGAAGGAATAATAAAGATAAAAAACAATTATTCTTCGACAGTTGGATGTTGGATATATACTGGCATTGAATTCGGGCGAGAGAACTTGATTGTAGTTATTTTCACTCCTGGGCGTTGTTTAGTTTGAGAGTTTACCCACGGTTTAGATTTTTGCTCCATTAAACGCTTTGCATCTGGAGCGCTGAAGAAATTGAGGTTTATTGCTGATTTATTCCAGTGTCTGCTATGCTAACTATTCTTTTTATTTTTGGTTAAAATAACGCAGCATGGAGTGGTTTTCTTGGTTAAGCGCAATAAAACGTCTGTCTGAGTTCTGTTTGATTATTTTTATTCAGTTATGAGAGCTTTTCGGTGAGAAATGGGTTTATAGATTTAAAAAGATAGAAGCTACTAAACCGGTGTTGCATTTGAGCAAGTTTATTCATTTTCTTTGGCACAATTCGTAGGAATGTTTTAATTTTTTAAAATGAACTTTACCTATTCTCTTTTGGTTACTTTTATCTAAAAGGCTTTACTCCAATGAATACTGACTGAAAAATCAGGACCAATCTTGGCATTTACGGGGACAAATTTTGAATTCTTTGTTGCGAGTCTTAAGATAATTACTTGCAAGTTGCAAGTAATATTTGTTTGTGCAGGACACGGTGAAAATTTTAAATACTTACCGAAAAATGTCACATAAGTTATTTTGTTTCCTAGTAGGTAAAATGTTTATATTTATATTATTTCAAAAATCGATATCAAAAAGGGGGTTAGGGGTACTCCTCTAAAAATGTAAAAAAAAAATACTCTTTGAAACGTGCTTTATTACATTTGAAACATTGGTGGGAAAATTAAAAACGATTAGAACAACTTCAGAAAAATATATAAAATACAATAAAAAGAAAGCGTCTACGTCTACGAAGCAAGGAATCATACAACATTTTAATTTTTCTGAGAAATTCTAACATTGTTGATGGGTAGGTCCCCATTTAATTCACTTAAACTTCCGCAAGTTTTGAATCACTATTCAATTTAAACTGAAATAAAATAACAGAAAAATAATTAAACAGATTGCGCGAAGAGTTTCGGCTGTGTGCGGGGCTCAGTTTAGTGCTATCGGTGTTATCCTCCCGATTGCCAACCCTGTTAAATCCCCATGCGTTTCTCGTAAGTTTGTGTAATTTTACAAACCTAAGTTATATTTTCTTAGTTAACAAAAATTATCTTATAAAGCTTTTATTAGAGAAAGTGAAAGTAGGAGGTTTAGGTAGCTAGATGTCGGTTTAGGTACAGAATAAAAAAATAATATTGTAAAAAAAATTTCCAGAAATTATTTTACTTAAATATTTAAATCTAATTAACTAACTTACTTTTAAATTAATTATTTACATTTTTTCTGATACGATTTGATTTTTAATGTCACTTTAGCTGTTTTTGTCTTCGACCACATCCTTAATTCTTTTAAGATAAAGTAGTAAATAAATTAAAGTTATGAATTTATCAGATTCGAGTTTTTACCGAAAGATGTACGACAGGCTCCCTACAACTTAGGTAAGAAAGGTATACAGCGGCACAACCTGCATCTTTCCCAATGAAACGACTCGGTCGCACGAAGATTAAACAAAAAATTCTTGATCACGCAATTACCCGAAACATAAAACTAAACAACGCGATCTTTCAAACATGCCGTCGTCTCCGAGTTTACTCGTATCCCATCAGTGCCGCTTTCCACCCAAATTACCTGCCTCGGCTGTGAGAGTGTTCAGGTTAAATGCTCCCGCGGTCGCGATATTGACAGAGAAGCGACGTGGAGAGAGAAGACGCGGGGTGTCGCAAACGACAAGTTACACGCCCGAGTTGAGAAGTTAGAGAGAGCCCGTAATTGAATTCCTTCGCTAAGCTCGGTCGGTCGTAGGGTGTGATGGAAAACGTATGGTTTTTTGAGCGAGGGTAAATTGGATTGGGAGAGGGTGATCAGTCACTGATGTTTGTTCGAGAACGTTTTGGTTTGCGCTTCACCTTTCTGGTAAGAGAGGAGGGATTCCGCTGTGGTGGATTTTTTTTTTCTTCGCAAAATGCGGAAGAAAACCTCAGAATGCTAAAATGTTTTAGATCATTTTTTCAAAAATACGAATGAAAAATGTATACGTTATTAATGCTTGAAGAATATAAATATTTGAAGTAAATAGTTTAAATGTAATACATAAAAGATATTAAAGCGTTTAGCATTGATTTTGTTCTTTGGGTAGTTTTAATGATTTAAATTGTTCAAGCTGAAAACAGTCGTAACCAATTTGTTACTTTATTCTTTTGCTAAAGATTTTTTTTTCATTTTGGCTATTTTGCTAAATGATTTTTTTTCTCTAGTTTAACCCTGAAGTAGAGGGAGGGAATTGGATGAAGTGGAAGTTGAGAAAGATATTTTGAATGAAGTTTGTATTTATTTTGTATATTATTATGATCTTTTTTACATAAGAGATGGAAAAATCCATAAAAAAACAATAGTACAAACCTCCTCTGTCCAAGGCCGGATACAAGTAGCCTTGTAGATGCATTTCTTTTCAGTTTGCTATTCTAAATGCTGTTGTATCCAGTACTGGGGATTACATGGGTTATTTAAAAATACGCGCCCTACCGAACATCATAATTCTTCTTCTTAATTACTATTATCTTTCTAGTTTAATTCCTCATACTTTCTTTATCTTTCGTGATTTATACATAAATCATTCTCATTTTTTTTATTATATCCCTCTTTTCATTTTTCATTCATTAAACATCTCTATCTATTCTCATTCCATTTTTACCTCCATAATGAAAAAGTTGTGTATAAATTTCGCTTTTAAACAAAGTACTAAATATTCCAGGTTTAGAATTAAATATTAATTAAATTTATTGAGGATAAGTTAAAAAAATTGTAAAATTTCATAGTATTTTTATTTTATTAATTTTTCATATTTCATTTCATTGAAAATTTGAATAATTCATTTTTAAAATTAAAAAATTAATAAAATATTTAGAAATTTTACCATTTTTTTTAACTTATCCACAACAAATTTAATTAATATTTAATTTTAATTATTTCCTTTATTTCATATTTCATTTTAATTTTTAAGGTGAACATTTTCATGGATCTGATCTGATCCAGATCAGAGAGATAAGTAAGAAGAAAGAAGAAGATTTTTAAAATTAATTTGTTTGAATATCTCTAAAATCATGTTAGCATTTAATGGCTGCTACTTTTTAAAATTATAAATAATTACTGGTTTTCATATTAATTAACAGAGTGTGGAAATAATTTTTCTTGTTGCCTGATTGAGAATTAGAAAAGTTCTTGACCCTCTTTATTAGCTTAATTTAATAGATATTTGAAGGTAATGAGCATCTTTAAATTGAGCTTAACGAGGGAGTGCGGAGGTTTTAATTCGGTTTTGCGCCGTTAACTAACTGTAACCGTCTAAAACCGTGGGAAATAAGAATTTTTTTACAATGCGTAAACAAAGCAATTTCACGGAATTAAATGATTATTCATTTAAGCTTCTTGCTTTCATTTCCCTTCATTAGACGTGAGGCTTGAAAGCATTTTATATTTTTCTTGGATCTGTAACGTCATCTGAAGTCAATGCTAAATATAAAATACTCTAAATTCAAGTATAAAAATTTAAGTCAGGCATGTCCTAATCATTTCAACTACAGGTCATACAATGCGACGCGAATTTCCAAATCTTCAAATTTTATTTTGCAGTAATCAAAGGTAATAGTATGATTATAAAGAATTTTATTTTAATACTACAAAATACATTTATATCGTAGGGTAAGCTAACCTACTATATAAGTAATTTATAAATTACAGTTGTAACTATCATAATAACTGAAAATATGTATAATGATTACTAACTTAGTAGATTTTAAATTTCTATCATGTTCTAAGTTTCAGATAAGAATAATATTTTTTTTTTGATACCTTAAAAATTTCCTTTTACAAAGGAAATTCTACTTTTGCTAAAAAGTACACAATAACGAAAAGAAAACATTGTAAGGGATAATCTAACAGTTCCAAGTTGAAGGAATGATATGTTATTAACTGTTGAGTACAAATATTGTAAAAGTCTATGAACAAAAGGTTACCTTTATCTTATTATTCAAAGATTATTTTCTTGTTTGTATTCCTTAATCTAATATAAATTTATTCAAGTTTTATCAAAATATGAGCATTTTAATCGAAGGTAGAAAAATGCGTTTTTTTAAACGTCTTGAAATCAGGAATGGACCGATGTTTTGTAATGAATTCTCTCTCTTTGTGGGGAGAATATGTTGAAGTTAGGAACGCAATCCTTAAGTACCATATCCTTTTACCCAATAAAAATATTGAAGAATTTCACGGAAGTTCAAAGGCCACGCTTAGCACTGCTGGGAAAAGAAACTATTCGCATTTTAAGGTCAACTTGCTCTTCCTAAGGTCAAAATGCAATACAGTGTCTGGTATCCGACCCTATGACCCAATCCATAAATCTTTTAAAAATATCACGGTTGGGAAAATTGCTGTGTATTACTCTCATAACAGTAATATCTACCTTGGTCACCTAAGACTTACTTTTAATATGTTGTTAGGCAAAAGAGATTGAATTCATTTATGATCTTGGACCTCCTTTTCTGGGATAATTTTTACGAGGAAGTACTCTTGTATGATAGATATTTATTTGTTTTAAACCTTATTTTGTGTTTGTCTCTTATGAACTAAAATATTTTGCTGTAGGTATATACAATCTTTATCTTACATACAGGTAATATAAATTATGTTCCTTGATGATGATTTTTAATAAGCTGTTTAAAAGAAATTTTTTTTATTATCTCTAAAACTGTAGATAAATATAAAGAAACAAATTTAACCTTTTAGTTGATTATGGGCCCTCGTACAACTTACATTTGTTTATTTATGGTTTTTAGTTTCTTAAAACTTTAGGAGTTTATTTTTTACTGAATAAATATCGTTAATCTTTAATAAAGGATTAAAAAATAATTATATTTGATTAATAACCAACTTATAAGGCAGATTATGACATATTTCTAGAAAAATCAGTTAAGTTTTGGTAGTAAATAATGTAATTTACACTGAGTATCATCGAGTATTATTTAATGTGTATCGTGTATTTTTCATCCGATTGTTGTTTTAAATGGAGTACTTTGATATAAAATGATTTTCTCTTGCCCGATTGTGTATAACACAATTAGTAACTGTGTATTTTAATTGGTTGATTCGCAATTTTGACGATGTTTCTATTCTTTTGCTTTCAAAACCTTTTTCATTTAACGGGACAGATAATGGAATTAAACCAATCCCAAAAGGGTTCCCACCTACGATTCCGTAATGGTAACTACCATTATCTTTACAATCCATGCATTCAAGATCAAGACTACCACCTACTATCGATTCAAATCCTTAACCTTTCTCCCTCTTTTTTTAATAAAAAGAACTTTAGAACAGTCACTCCGTTGAGCAAACATCGGGAAGTGACGCACCTTCCTCCCGTCCTACCGACAATTAGAACGAACGAGACACCGAAGAAAGAACAGTGGACCGAGACTACTTTCTCATATTTTTCACCCCCAGACAGGCGTTGATGATGTGATGAAAACAGTGATAGTTTAAATGATATTAACTACAGTCGATCTCGCTTATATCGAGCACTAAAGAGAACCCAGAGAGCAGATAAGAATCGGAATATCAAATGGCGGTATCACTTCCTCTTTTAACAAGGAGTTTTGAAGAAAAACCGTGTTAACTGCTATCTCTTTTACAATTTGAGAAGTCACTGTGATACAAACCTTTTGCTATTAAACTCTTATATTCACTATTGCCTTGTATTAACTTCAGATAGAGACTCTTTAATTAAACTTGCTATATTTGTTTTCAGTAAAGCTCGACGAAAACCCGAATAGCTGCATTTAAATCATAGTAAAAATCCTCTATCACCTTAACCAGAAGTTTAGTTCATCTGTATAAAAGCAATTTAATATTGTATTAATATAAATAATACTTATATATTTTTTTTACAATTATAGTACTAAATGGTAAAGTACTCAGTGTTTGATAACTTATGCAACATTTGAACTTAACAGTAGGAGAGAGTGGGGCATCTTGGGACATGGCCCATAATGGGCAATTTTATAGTTACGATCTCGTGTTAATAGGTACATACTAATGAATGAAAATAAAATGTACTCTTCAACGTGTTTTGGAATCTTTGGTGCGTTTGGATAATTATTTAAATCAATTTTCTTGTTTTGTGCGGTACAAAGTTACAATCATTTGCAGTTTAAAAATATTTGTTTACTGAAATAAATGTATTTATGTTATTATAATTATGTTGAGATCAAAATACGTGTATCCATTAATATTTTAGAAAAAAAGACATTTTTTTTGCGAAACCTAAAAGAGTAATTGAGTTTAACATTCAACTGTAACATCTTAACAAACCTCTTAGAAGTAAAAAAATTGGTTTTATAAAAAAATTTAATAATTTAAGAATTTAGAGGATTATAATTTAAAAATTGGTGGCAAAAATGTATTTGGATGGAAACAAAATAAAAAACATAGTTTTTCATTAATTAGATTATTTTTGTAATTTTCAAAATAACATTTATAATTTTAAGCTATTTTTGAAAGTGTCCCAAGGTGGGCTACTAGTGGAGCACCTTAGGACACTAAAAGAGGTTTTTAAAAATATTATTACGAATTCCCTAAAAGAGTTATAATTGGTAGGAATTTTTTTTGATGCACAAAGGAGTATATTAATGTATTAGCTGCGTTTGAATAAATAAAGTGTAAAAAAATTAGAAAAATAATTTGATAAAAAGTGTCACCAGGTGCCCCACTCTCCCCTATTAACTGATATAGTACAGGGAGAAACAACTCACATCTTCTATCTAGGAAAAAAAAATATATTATCTATATTATCCACATGTTTTTTTACATTAAGCTAATCAAAAAATGAATTAGTATACCAAAAAATGTTCTGAAAAACATTTTTTAACCTCATGTGTGTATGCATAGAGGGGCGTGAGGGAGATTTTGGGTGGATGTGGAACAAAAATCTAGCTGACGATGGGGGATGGATAATATTTGGGGCCTTCCAGAAAAAAAATTCTTCATACGACACTGCCACCTTATACACACACTATGTAACTCTTAAGATATATTAATTCAGTTCCATATGGGTGATCGTCAACTCTAGAACCACCTTGATCTCCGAAAGTAATGCACCGTGAAACGAGACCCTCGTCAAAGTCACCTCTTCCAAAAACAAAAGCCCGACGGGAAAAAGTCGCTCGAACCGTTTAATCCGGAAAACCCTTCCAAAGTGCACGTTCTTGCCTGGTCCACCCCCGGGACATGGAAGCAGACGATTAGAGGGGATCGCTTTACATTGCAGAGTATCCGAGAATTGTGTTACCAAGATCACTTCTCCGGGATTAGATAGATGCTGGAGCAAGGGTTTCCCACTGACACACAGAAGATTAAGTGACGGAGATTTTTTTTGAGAGAGTTCGAGATGGGATGAAAAAAAAGAAGAGCGAATTGAGAAATTGAATCTATCTCGGTTATCTTCTGTTTTAAACCGTTCCTGAATACATTACGCAAATTTTAACATTAATTTGTATTATCATCATTTTTTGTCCCCATTGCTGTCATATTTTTTTTTTGTCAAAGTTCGTCCAATAGCTACGTGAGGTGTCTTTCTTTTTAAATTTGGACCCCATCAAGTGGAAATCCCGTCGAAATTTTTAAGTTGTTTAAGTTCTTTGGTTAATGTTGATGTGTTACGCTTCCGTGCCACCAAATCCCTAGCGTTAATACTGATGCCATATGGAAAATAATATTAATCAAAATATAAATTTTTATTTCATTATTATTTTCAGTAGTTTTATAGAAATTGATTAAGCTCTATTTCAAATTATAACGACAGATTCGTATATTCCTGCATTTTATTTCAAAAATATTAAAGAACAAATGCATATTCTCCGAATTAAGAGTTGGTATGAGGTTGTTTATTGACTTCCCCTCCCCTTGGCAAAATTTGGTGACATTTTGCCGGACTAACTATTTTGAGCTAAAATATTTAATAGACTGTTTTTCTAACCACATATTTTTAAAATACTTTAGTTGAGTAAAATGACAAAGCTGAAGAATAACTGAGCTTAAGAAAATATTTTCTTTCCATTTCCCTCCCCCCCAACAAAAAATAGTTTTAGAATAGGATTTGCTACTTACTTTCAGCTATGGTGTATATTTTTATGGCCACGATGCTTGATTCCATTTTAAACTTTTCTTGTAGAGATAAATAAACCTGATTTGTTAGCAAAAATAAGTATCACAAGTCGTTTGATTTGAACTCCTCTTAACATTTTGAACTAATTTCTTACACTCAATTATATTTCGCCTCGATGCTCCTTTGAATGAAGAATAATGGCATTTACGTTAGACCCTTCAACGTAAATACAGGTTTTGGGACGGATTTTGACGAGTAAAGTTGATGGGGTTGATTTTTCGGAACGTTCAAAACAGAAGGAAGTGCCAAAGGGTATCAGTAAATTAGTTTGAAATGGAAGGAACTAGTTTCGGAATTCAGAAATCGGAGCTGTTTTCGTGAACTGAAAATTAAACACTTCTAATTGTATTTGAAAATAAGCTGTAAATATCGAGGGATTTTTTTTTTAAATTACAGAAATCAGTCACGTTTGCTAGCATCCGGAATAAATGTCACCTAACGTAATTGTTGCATTTAAAGGTTATAATAAGGATAGTTAATTAATTAGGCTAAACCCATTGTTTTTTTGATCCACCGAAGAAACATAAAACTTCCTAACCAGACCTTGATGTTTTAAATTATTTGATCGTAATTGTATTTATTAATACCATTAATTTTCCCATATTTTCAGCTGTAATTTTAAAGAATGAAATACGCCCAACTACGCAATAACAATCCTATAAACAACTGGCCTAGAAATAAAAAACTATCAAAACGGTCTTTTAAAAGAATAAAAACATCTTCCATTTGTGAGAAACTTTACTTCGTTGCCATAAATTCAAGAATAATCCTCGTCTTGTTTCCGTCCACGTATAAAAGGTCGCAACAACGTTCAAGCCACTACAGCTTAATACCACAAGGTAATCCCTTACATCACATAAATTTCTACTAACAAAGCAAAGAATTTTCAATTCGGCTCACACAGGACTGCAAAAAACAATGCAAAATACGAATTAGCATTCGCAGTGGAAGTGGCAGAACCGTTTAACCCGTTGACCTGAAGAGAGCATCACGAATCTCTGGTTCTGTGGGACTCCAATTAACACAATGAACTCGAAGAAAAGACGCTAGTGACAGGAATGTCTCGGAAAACACCATGAAGCGCCTTTGTTTGAGGGACAGAAATTTATGTCTGTCGGACACAGTGACGTGTGAGGTCACTATCAGTTAGCATGGGAGGGTTCTTATTAGTACATATCGACGGTGAAGACGAGAAACCTCGTATCTCCAAAATCCCAACTTTTCAGGAGAGCAAAAAAACTGTTTTTGGGTGCCTATGACACCATATTTACCTCGTTACGACGCCAATTTCCAAGATTTTGATTCAAACCCCTTTCTCTCTCTCTCTCCTCTCTCTCTCTTCCTATCTACCTTGTAGATTGTATACATTGTATTGTGATTGTTAAGATTGTAGAGGAACCTCTACAATCGATTTTAAGGCTAAAAACTCACTTTGTTAGCGCTGCGAGCGCTAATATCGGTGGAGTAGTTTGTAATAGGTAGGTAGCAATAAAAAACTCAATTTCGGAAAAATTGGAAACACGAGATTTCTCGTCTTCACCATCGATATGCAGGGAGTGGAGTGATTTGATTGGGACAAATTTAAAAGTTTATATATATATATGTTTTCCACTGTTTTCGTAACTAGGGGATTGACATAAACTACTTTATTACTATAAAAACAAAATTTAAGTGATAAAAATGTGTCTCAGGATTTCACAGCATTGGAGAAGATCTTTTGAAATACGATTGCACTAAGTCCGATTTCTCTTTCCCCTTGTTATTGTACATTTATCACACATAAACCATCTCTTCCCTAAAGGTGTGACGGAATTTGTGAATGGTCCCTGAGAGGAAAGGAAAGAATCACAAAGTGCCAGAATAAAAGAGAATTCTAGAAAATGAATAGGAGGAATTGCAGTGTTAAAAAAGAATTAGAAAAAAGATGTAGTGAAAGAAAAAGATGTAACAAGAAAGAGATTTAAAAGGGGTAATGAGAGATTTAGAGAGAAAAGGGAGAAATCACAGAGGTAAGAAACGTGAGAGGATTAGAGGGAAAGAATGAAAGAAAAGAGGAAATCGAAAGAAAGACGCTGGTTTAAAAATTAGTTAGTCAAATTTAGAAGTGGACCGGGACACCCCTAGTTCATAGTTTAACAAACTATGGCTTCACTAATGGAAATGCTGAACGTGAACGAGAAGGGTATGTTATTAAACACAAGTGCACATTGATGTTACGATAACTACAGCGTGGGATTCTAGGGCAACAAGTGATTTAATCCCATTACCTCAAATGAAGAGCCCCCACAAGCGTTTTTTTGCTACAATAATTCAATTCAATTCACCGAATGGCCAACCGAGGTATTTCACCGTCTTAAGCCAACCCTTCCACCTTCTTATCGAAGCATCTGACGATTTCGAACCTCCGTGACTCGGGTTCGAACCCCCGGGGTGGGCCCCAGGGGCGGATGGAAGAATTCCGATGGAACAAAAGCGGCTGTCTTTCCTTCAAATTGATTTGTTTTCGTGGGTCAGAGATTCCTTAAAAAGAAGGAATTGGCGTTCTTTTCGCGGGATTTAAGAATGGGTCACCAGGTGTTCTCTATGGGGGAAAATCGTTGATTGACAGTTCAGTTCGATTTGTTTTGATCGCTTTGAATCATTTGTGGTCGTTTAGAACAAATTGATTTAGTTCCATTTTGGTGGTTACATATTTTATTCCTTTTTCATCGATTTGAAAATTACTTTTTACGCAACAGTGAACAGGTTCTTCGAAGAATAGATGCTTTAAATTTCGAATTGTGTAGTGTAATAATTCTTTGATTTAAATTATAACTTAAAACTGATCCTTCTGGTTATCTGTCGAGTCCAATTTGGATGTAATTGAAATTTAAACAAATTTTGAGTACATGAATCAATAATGATTAGAGCTGAAATATGATTATCTATTATTATTATTATTATTATTATTATTATTATTATTATTATTATTATTATTATTATTATTATTATATTATATATCTATTAAAATTATTTATTCTTCGATAAAAATATTTTTTAATGAACACATGAACAGTAACATCACAAATACAACCCAAAAAAGTAGGTACATATTTAGATATATTATTTTCACTATTCCAAGGGAAGCATTACATTTATAAATATATATTTAATGCTTATTAGGGCACAACCTGAACTGAACTCCCCGAACAACTGAACAACATAAAAAAGAAGTCAAGGAAAAAAGTTTTATCTTTTTTAAATAAATAAAAATCTTCGCTTTTTTTTTCTTGGAAAGGGAAAAATAACAAGAGAAAAAGATGATGCAGTTCAGAGACTATGCTTTATAAGTATTCTTTTTAGGAAGAATTTTGAGACTCGTGAAATATTAAAGACATGTTCTTGGTAATTTTGAGAATTAAATAAAGACACTATAAATATTTCATTTGCAATTTATCTCCAATATGTTTCAGATTGCTTGTATTAAATGTGCATACATATATTGATAATATTTTAAACGTTTAAGCGGTTACTCATTTGGTTATAAAAAATTTCTCCAAATTAAGAAATTATTTTGATGATTTTTATACTTATAAGGAGCCATTAAAATTTTTACGCAGTTAGGGAGAAAGAGGGATCTTGGATGTGTGAAAAAGTGAACCTAGAAGAAAAAAGAAAGAACATTTTGAATTTCGTGACATCACACCTGAAAAATCGTTCTTTCACTACTATTGAAATGCTAAAAGCAGCCTTTTGTAAGTCGATAAACTAAGAATGTGCATCGTAGGCCTTGGTCTTTGGGGCCAGTGAGTATTTTAAGAAACAGAGAGAGAAATATTTCTTCAACTGTTTGGTTTGATTTAGTAGTAAAAGAAGCATCTAATTCCTAAGTAAGAAAATTAGGGAAACAAAATATAAATTCCTCAATATGGTTAAATTGCGCAGTTTAAAATGCACCGAAGTTTAAAAAATATATTTGTGCATTTTGGTTGATTTTAAAGTTAAAATAAGGCATTCATTCCTTTTACAGATGGCAGCACTATAGGGAACAGTTTTCTGAGTAGGAGAGATTTGCATTTGGAGAGCCTCCTTTCAAACCGTCTTCTCTTTATGAGTTTGGTGCTGCTATCTATATGTAGATGCTATAACTATATCTAATGTAGTATTTTTAGGGGAATAAGGATCTTTTTCGGGAGTCTTCAAAGTTTTTAGAACCCAAGATCCACATTTATAACCCAATAAATTCCTGTTGTCATAATAAACTGCACGTTTCAAAATCCTAATACATAGACACCTTATTTCAATCATCATACGATCATTTTAGTCATTATAGGAGGGGGATGAATTTCAGTTTGAGGAGGTGATGATGTTTTATGCTGTAATTTTGATAAATCTAATAATACCTCTTAAAATATGAAAAATATCTAAAATTTAGCTTAAACTATTCCTTTTTTGTATTGGCTATACTCATTTGGGCTAATATTTATACATTATTAAGATTTTTGATGTTAAAAACTACTCCTTTTGATAGTGCTTCTACCTTTAGGCAGTTTATAGAACTTTTTGGAACTGTTGATCTTAGAGTGGAATCGTCTTTCATCAATCACAATCACAATCACATCAATATTTTATCATAGTAAATCATCACAGTAAAATTAAGACAACTGTTGTAAAAATAATAAAATATTTGGGAATACATATGGGAGGATTTAGGGAGAGAGAGACTGAGGTGTGATGGAGAAATGTTTGGAAAACCATCTCGAATTATTTCTTTAACATGGGAAAAATAAAAAAAAGAAAAATGAATTTAGGTAGATATACTCTTGATCTAATAAGGACCTGTTTGAATGCAAAGCTGATCATTTTTATTTTAAAACTCTTCATCATAGTCTACTAATTGATGGGAAAGGCAATTTTTTGTTGTGTTTCAAAAATAGATGAGAAAAATAATTTCTCATTAATTTCCCTAGAAATCTGCTGTGATCTGACAAAATTTTGAGTTAGTCTAGCATAATCTTTTTAGTTCCCAATATTACAATAACGTTTGAAAACTAGAGAACTTGCATCATTATTTTGAAATTTTTTTAATCGATATTTAACTCAAAGTTATACCATTATGCAAAATTTCAGGCTGATTAAATAATTTTTTAAATTAAATTTTTTTCCAAGATGTTTTTCAGAAACCTTTGTTTAGCCTGTCACTTCACGAAAAAAAAAGTAGTTGAAGAGGTATACTAGTTCTTTGTCATTCTCATGTACTCCATGAAAGAAATCTTTTTGTGCAGAGTTATGGCGGATTCTTTAAAACACCCTGTATAATTTATTTTCAAAAATAATCCTTTTAGATCTTACTATAATTTAAATATCTACAGAGAGTGTTTCAGAACTCTGTGTAAAAAAATCAGCTGAGAATGGGACCTAGGTGGAGGTAGAGGGGGACCTAGGCAAGTATATTTCGAACAAGAATGGGAGGGTGGAGATGAACCGTTAAAGTACTATGACGTAATGTACTATAGTATGAGGGCGTTTCAAAAAGCGATTATCCCTAAGGCCTGATTAAATAAACAAAACACAATTGAGTAAAAAATTCATTGCATAAGGTACAGCAGTATGACTACTAATTTCACTACAAATTTGTTCGAAATTGGAACACTTGTCAAGCAGTGGGATGAGTTATAAAAATGCAATTTCAAAAGTTCAGCCAAAGAATGAAGTCCCATTTTTTTCATATGGTATTCCACTAAATCCTTCAGGAATTTCCTTAGGTGCAAATTACAGGTGAGAGTAAGATAGAGAATAAAGTGGGGATGATCAAACAGTTCCAAGCGAATGGAGCTGATATTCTCTGTAGATGCTTCCCTGAAACTCCATTCTTTGGCTGAACTCTCAATATTACCCTTTTATAACTCATCCCACGAGTTCATTTCACATTTTGATAAAATTTATGGTGAATGTAGCAGGCATACTGCTGTACTTTATTCAATTAACCTTTTCAATCAATTAAGTTTTGTTTATTATCGAGATATGCTTGTTTAGGTCCCCTCTACCCGCCCTATCATTGTTCAATGTTCACAGATAGTTAGTTCTGAATTACCCTGTGTATTATTTATTTGAGAAATTATATTTAAGAGGCTCAATTAGATTTACTCAGAACATGAGAAACGAAATAAAAAATATAATTTTAACGACAGAAATAACTTGAAAGTTACTAATAGCACAAAATTCGCACGACATCCCTGGAGGACAAAAACAACGTTGCTAAGGCTGTTGTTAGGTGTGGGGGCACCAGTTGCTACAGCGGTTGTTAGGGGCGGAGTCTTGTGATTGCAAATGCTCCAATGGAAGCATTCGCACATGACGTCACTGGAGGACAAGAACCCGTTGCTAAGGCCGTTGTTAGGTCCGAGTCATGTGATTGAAAATGCTCTATATAAACCTTTCATACCTAGCCGCCCCAAACTATGGGACTCTTGAGCGGTCTAGAACTGAAAGGGTAATATTTAGATTCATTTCAAAAGAACCAATCTGCGAGGGGAGGTTCAAGCGACTTTTTACGAGTTGGATAACGGCATAGCACCCCTTTCCCTCTTTCTGTGTTCTGATTAAAACCTCTTTGTACTCGTAATTCCATTCAAAAAAACCTCCTTTATTGCTGTAAATTCGATTTCACCACCTTGGAAACGTTCCTGGAATCTTTAAACAGGAAATTAATTGCCGCACGTTCCACTTCTTGTCGCCCATTGTGGTGTCACAGTGGCACCGTGACTTATTCTGTCCCGACAGGTCGTTAAGGCATTCTTGCTTGTCAAACAATGCGCTCGAAGATAATTTAGACGCATTGGAGTCTGGGGTTTATCTGTTCCATCTGTTTTTCACACGTCCATTAATGATAGGGCTACTGAGAAATGCCTTTTTCTGACGTAACAATGAAGGATTCGTTAATTTAGGTTACGTTAAGGGTATATTCTGATAGTTCTTGAGAATACTACAAGGTTTGATGGCTATGAGGTGATAACATTAATGACTCTTTTAGGAATGTGATGTATGGATCAGTATATCGTTGTTATAGTAATAGACTATCCAATAACTTTTATGGTTTTAGCATGAGATGGTCTGATAGTTATGATGCTATAAATTTTTATCATGCGATTCATAGTTTGTAAAGAATGGAGTAATGTAATTAAGGCGAATATTCCTTAACTCAATTACTTATGACAACACCCTTTTATAGGTAGGTACCTACTGTTTTTTTATATCCTGCCCTTATATTATACCCTTATCTATCCTGCTAAAAATTGACATGAAGTTTTGCATGCCGAAGATTATTAATACACTCGATAGTTGAAGAACAATCTATTAAAATGTAATGTAAAAATATTAACAACATAAATTTCGACAATAAGATATCGTAATTGTACCCTACAGTTTTTATATGATAAATAGTATAGTTTATTTAAGAAAATTTTTTTCTGGTGTAAGTTACTGTATTTTATATTGAATAAAATATTAAAAAAAATAATGTAGTATTGAAAATATGTTTGAATTGGAATAATGACTTGCATTACTTAGAAAAGAAAATGGCACAAAACAACAGTAGAAAATTGAAAATTAACTCAATTAATGCGACCTAACAAGAATTTTTCCAATGGTTGATCAACAGATGTGTCTGTTATTAGATAATACAAATAACTGTATCCGATTTTCTTCAAATAACTACTTTTGTTGAAAAAATAAGATAACTCCATTTTGTATTATTACATTTAGACATTATAAAGTTCAATTGATCTATTCAATGAAATAAAAACACTCTCATGAACAAAACATCTAACATTTGCTTAAAAAAGCCTAATGAATATACTGACCTGTCAATCACGTTAGCGAGTTGCAACAAAGTATCACCTTATTGTTTCTAATGAAAACTAGTCCATAGATAAAGTTTTAATCACTTTTTGCTAAACAAATAGTTTATTTTTTCGACAGTGCAGGAACAGACTCTCACTTTTACTTTTTATTCAGACATAAAACTGATTCGATGAAATAAAAAAAACCATCTAAAAGAAATCCTTTATCCTCTGCTTAAAAAGTACACAAAGAACCCATCCAGATAAGTCTACCACAGAATTGACCACCTTTTAATTCATTATAAACATTAAGACAACTGTATCAAAACCTTTTTGAAAAGATTTGGGCTAAGTCTAGCAGTACCAGACCTATCCGTGACACTCCCTGGCTAAAGATCCACAAGAATCGAACAGATAATAATAAAAAAAAAGTTCCACCGATCGTCAAGGGATTAAGACCTGGTGCGGAAATGGAACAATGGAAGTTGCTTCCGCAGTGTCCCCTAATTGGTTCCGATTCTGGACTTCATTAAGCTTTGTTGCTGGCGTTCTTTACAAAATGGCGCCCGTTTGTTCTTTTGTGGTTCGAAAGGAATGTTTGCAACGGTCTATATTCTGATATCGTTTGCTTTGTGTGTGGGGAGTGGAGAGCTGCTTGCTTGTTTGATTATTCACGATTTCTCTGGCTTTTTATTGATTCCGAGGGAAGTTTTTGTTCGATGTGAGTTGGGATTATTCTTTGAAGACAAAGCGTCTCTCGTGTGTTCTTTTCTGTCGTACACTTCTTCTTTGATTTGATCTGACGAGATGAAGTGTGGGGAAAGTTGCGAACGCACGAGGCAAAGGGTGTAGGAAACCTACCACAAGCCTTGAAGGCTTTATGATTATTAGTTGAAATAAATTAATAAGTAATGAGTAATAGTTACAATATCACCAAAGAATACATAAGTGCATGAAATATCACTTCGAAGGATTGAAAAAATTATTAACGTGCTCGTACGTATGACAAATTTTTATGTCACTCATATGAACAGAAGTTATAATTATTTTTTACAAGGTTGTTATATAGCTAAAGTTCCAATTTGAAATGACCATAAAAAGTTAACCTCTGAACCAATGTTTAAAATGTTCTTATTGATATCTTAAACGTATGTGTGTAGTGTTAAAATCAATAAAAAAGCTATCTGAGAAATACATGAGATGTTTTCAATCTCAAATTTATCGCTAATTTGCGGTTTCATGCTTGAACCCACTCCTTATTTTGTTTAACAATATTCTATCCAACACCATTCCCTCTTGGTGATGGGCTTTTTAAGTAACATTTCTTGACGGAAAATAAAAAAAATGTCATGACTTCTCTCCTTAAGTTTGATAAGATTTGGTCTAGCATTAGTTTTCCCTTTAATGTCCACTCCAAATTATCCATATTCTCTGTATTATCTTTGATGATATTTTTCTTACAAATAAAGCAGTGGTGTAATTCCTCAGTCAATGATAGCAAAGTAGCCTCAGTTTCAACTGTTTTGTGTGTTTAATTGTAATCCTCTTCTATTTAGTACGCCTTATACATAAATTTATCTCGTAAGAGGTATAAACCTTTTAAAGAAAAATATTAATAAATTCATTAATGCGTAAGTTTTCAAAAAATAAGGTTAAAATATATACAAAATAGATTGACTCTACTTGCTGTGTAATCGCACAAATATTTAAAGAGTCTTAATGTCTCACGTCTTTAAATAATTAATCTCAAAGGTTCTGACCCTTTTATTCATGCACTTCTGCTCTATAAAGACGATCATTGAAGAAATTGCATTACACAACATCGTATAAAATCGCAATAAATACAAACAATGTCTCCACAATAAGTTGCCATTTCTTCATCCAATTCAAACAACGACTCAACATACAATACTCTTAAATTTCGTGTCTTTCCATTAATTGAAATGAAAATAACGCTAAACAAAAGAGTAGAGCAATCTAACTCAGCGAACGATTTCGACCTCCGAAAATCCAATTTTTTCTCTCTCGATTTTTCGACCCGATAAACCCCATTGTTACGCCCACCGTAACCGTGACATTAGGGAGACCGCTTTCGAACCAACTTTTCCCGAAGAGAGAATGGCAGGGTTACCTCAGTTTTTGGAGAAAATGTATTACAAAAGTGTAACAGAACTTACTGGATGAATGATGCTCATAATTCGTTAACAAATTTTTCAGGGAAAGTTTAAGTTAGTTTTTTTTTAAATTATCAATGTAGTAAATTAGAAATAAGAAAAATATACCAGAAGCTTGTGGTGACATACTTTTATAAGATAGAGTTGATTTAAAAGTTTAGATTTCAATTTCAATTTTACTTTCTACTTTTGAGTAACGTTTCATTTTGCTCATCAATACTTAAAATTTTATAATTGGCCCAGATAATATTGTAATATTGTGAAATTTACATCACTTTAACCATTTATTATTGATTTATTTATAATGGGGTTGTTTTGAAGAGTTTTTTAAGCAATTTATTTTCTTACAATTAGTTTGAATATAAGTTCCTTGTTCTTATGGAGCTTGGGTATTTCAAGTGGCATATGGCAACAACAACGACAACAACAACAACAACAACAATAGTTCCTTGATTTGTTTTAGTTTAGTGGTTTATATTAATCAACTAATGACACAAATATTATAGGGGATTATAGCCCGGTGGCGTAGAGGAAGCGCTTTGCGCTCCCACACCACTAGCCCGGGGTTCAAATCCCGGTCCACGGGCAAGGCAGACTCAGCCCTTCATCCCTCCGGGGTCGATAAAATGAGTACCAAGGTTACTTGGGGAAATCAAGAGGGGGTTAGCATCAAGCTAGCCACTCCTCAGCTGACTGTGACTTTCAAGTCACACGTTCTGTAACAGTTCAGCTCATGGCCTCACCCTGTGAAGCTAGTTATACTGGAGTTTGAAGGTCCAACGACCTAGGTACTCCCTCAAAAATCCCCCTTGATTTTTATAGGGGAGACTAGGAATACTTGATCCCTTAGCAAAAAATACACCGAAATCAATTAGAAGAGCTATGATACCTAGCTACAAATATAAAGTTATATTTGTGTACACAAAAACTAGCAACACTAGTCTTTTTCAGTCTTTTTTGTTTCAGCTCAAGAAATGATTGTCTGAATGTGGAAAGGAAAACTTTTTCAAGGCAAATATGTTAATGTTTGTACTGTTCTATGCAACTTAAAAAACTAGGGCAAATTAGGGCAAAACATTAATACTAAAACAAGGTAAGCGTGCATTAAAACTATGTTGTTTTTTGTAAATAGTATATTAGTTTTATATGCTTAGCACTCCATCTCGTACATATAAAAAAGTGTTAACTTAGACACGGGGAACTTGACCTTCAAACAACCTTTGCTCCCTTGGCATTATGATACATTTTAAGTTTGGCACACTGAGTTATTTGCACTCTAGGTTAGTATACATAGCTCAACGTGTTTTCCACAACTCTTTGGCACTGTGCTTCTGAAAACGAGATCTGGCAACCCTGATGAGTGGAAGGTGGGATTCACGTTTTCTTGGAAATTCTACCCCAAAACAAAGAGAAAGTGGTCTTGTGTAACAATCGTGGCTTTTGTTATGCAATGGTCTTTGTATGGGCGGCCATCTGATAGAACTCGGGCTGAATAGATGAATCGGTTTCAGTTGCGTCAGATACTTTTTTTTTGATTGATGGAGAAGTCTATAAAGTTAAGGGATTTTGAGGTAAGGGCATTGAGAATAAATCATGGTTACAAATGAAGTCTAAAACTATAATTGTCTTTCACAGTGGTGGGTATCTACAGGGGTGGCCATCACGCTGTGTATCTAGGATCATACCTAAGGGATGTGCTTAAAATGGAATTTTTTTTGGTGAGAGAGGGATGGTGATAATTTACGGGGTGTTAAGTATGAAATTATTAAAAATTTGGAAAGAATTTTTTAAAAATTGTTTGGTTCAACCTTCTTTCCATTCAAATATATTAGACAATTAGACTAATGTGTAGGAGGAGTTATATATAAAGAGATAAAAGGAAAATCACCTTTTTAAATTGGCCATATATTTTAGTATAATTTGGCTATTTTTTAATTGTTTAATTTTTTAGATCATTAAACTAAAAAGACTGCTATAAATAATTACTTATAAAAATATACATATAACTACAAATGAATCGCCAGTTTGAAAAAAGGGAATAAGTCCAGAAAATGGCAAATTGACTTTTTGTGCGTAAAAAAATCTCCAAGCTTCACTCTACACATAAATGCAAAGAGGAAAAGATAACTAGCCCCTATCGGCAGATATAGCTCCTTGAATTTGGGAAATCAATGTCCATTCATTGTATTTTCTTATTAAATTTAAAATTTAGGTTAATTTGTTTTTCTTTTCTAATGCTTTGTACTGTAAACTTAGCGAAAAAAAAATTTGATTTTAATTTAAAAGTGTTTTTTCCTTTTTTCATCCACTGAATCTTTGACTAAATTGATATTCGCTTACTCCATTGGTAGTGAGTTTAATAATAGTTTTTAATTTTACTCATCTTAGTCTTTTTATTTTTCCCTTTTATAAAAATATAATTTGGTTTTTGATTAAAGAGGTTTTTTTTCCTCTGAAATTTCATAAGGTTGAAAAAGGGAATAGGTAAGACGACCAACTTTTTCAACTGTAAAATATTTCTGAATACACTTATATTTTTTCGATGGTTAATTCTGCATTTTAAATACGGTCCTCAATATCCAGTACTAGTTTTGTGGTTATACTATGAAAATTCCATTTTCTAAAAACTAGGTTTTTGGACTTATTCCTATTTTCAAACTGACGATTCAAATATACAGGGTGTCCCAAAAAAGACACACATTTTAAAAATGTTTAATTAAAAAACTAAAAAAGATAAAAATACGTGTTTTTTTGCATCCTACTCTGAAGACCTAAGAATTTTATGACACAAATTTTCATAAATCATTGTTCCCAAATCCCCCGACAGGGTATAAAAGTATCAATCTTCCCATAGGAGATAATGTAAAATAGTGTCGGGGGATTTTTGAACTATGATTTACGAAAACTTGTGTCATAGAATTATTTGGTATTTAGAGTAGGATGCAAAAAAAAACGCGTATTTTTATCTTTTTTAGTTTTTGAGTTATTGATTTTTAAAATGTAATGTGTCAGTCTTTTTTGGGACACCCTGTAATTAGCTTTAATTGCATTTGTCAACAGTGAGAGTAATATTAAATTGGAGTCAAAAGCATTAATTTTTTACATGAAGAAATTATTGCAAAAATCTTGTGACTATTTTTACTTAGAAAAATATTTTTGAGTATTACAAATGAGTATTATTTTTATTTAAAAATAAAATCTAGTTAGTTAGAAACATTTAATATGTAACAACTTCGTATACATCGATTATTTATTTATATTTTATATATGAATGTGTGAATCGCATACCATTAGTCTAAACATAGTTCTAAGTCATCTACTTATAGTTCTGCAGTTTTACAACACGTAAATTTTAATACTTTCAATATTTATTCTGAATATTTTCAATAACTTAACTTAAGAGATATAGTTATAAACAGATTCGAAAATCTTTCTGAAGATTCACAAAAGGGAACATCCTCATACAACTTTAACAGCCCATACAAACCCATAAAGAAGCGTTAAATGCCTTTCACAGCCACTGACACACGTCATTTCTGAATCCTAATCCAAACTGAATGGAAACGTACACAAACGATTCCGATTGGACCTTTGACACCTGCGACAAGTCGGAAGCTGAGTCCTTCCTCCCCATAAAAAGAGAATACCCTTTCCTCTCCAGGAAGGTTTTATTAATAATAATATTCTCTCGGCCTTACGAAGGCAAGCAGCAGGAATAAACCGTCCGATGATTGTTGTGTTGCTGTTATCTAATCTGCGGGTTGAATCTGAGGATCAGTTGTCCTCAGGGGGAGAGGGTGCTGAGGACGAGGCGTGGGTGGGACGGAAGAGAGTCGTTTGTTTTTGTCGCTCGTTGGCTGATTAGAACAATGAAGGAGCGTGACTGGTAGCTGAGTAGGTAGCAAGTGGTTATGGCAAGTGTTTAGTGATAGTCACGATTACGTTTGGAGCTGATGATACTAGAGATAGGGGGAAAATTAACTGTTTAACCGGAATCGTCCCGTGAATATTGCTATTTAATTTTAATTTGATTAAAGTTTTACCTATTTCCTTTCAAATTTGAGCGACAACTAGTTTCTTAAAATTAATGAATTAAAAATAACTTAATTTGCTTTTTATTTGGACACAATACAACAAGAACTAAATGTGTGAGTCACCGAGGAGCGAAATACCTATAAAACGTATAAAAAATTATCTTCTGCGTTTTAATATTATATGTATATAACCTTTTAAGTAGTGCTAGTATAATAGAATACTTTTGAAAGCTAAGGAAAAGTGGTAAACTTATTACGAACACACATGGTAAAGAAAATAGGTAAGTTTGTTAATCCACCAGGGTTATCTGCATTGTTGCTTGCACCCCTTGGCGTCTAAAAGTAAGAACAGTTTCCTCTTCAACAGTCAACATGATAGGTCTTTTTAATTTAAAATTTACATACTATGACGCCTTTGAAATCTACAATAAATTTTCTTAATACTACTGAAAGTAAAGTAAATATCAATTATTAAATATTAATAATAATTAACAAATAGTAATTATTAAATTCACAGTATATTCTTTTTATGAATGGAAATAAAATTATGATCTATATACTCCACCAAACTATTTTTCTAATAACACGCACATAGTGCATGCACTTGCACGTGCATGAATAAAGCTATGATGGTAGGAAAAAGAAACAACAATAATATTCTATCAATCTGATGTTATTCTTTTATTGCTTTCCATCTTGATCACCCCTTACTTCAAGGATGTATCCAAAAAGAGGAAAAGAGCGATCACATCATGTTCTTCATCTCTTCACTTCATTTTGAAGGCATGGGCAGATTATCTGGACTCGTCTGCTTCCTCCCATATCCGAATGAACCATCCATCGGAAATGTTCCAAACCATCCCTCTCGTGTGTTCCATTGTTCTTTTCGAACAATGATGGGCACGCGCTACCCAACTGTCGTGTTCACTCTCTTGTTTTACCGATGGTGGAAGATTTGAAGATTTGCGTTTAGAGAAGGAATTTGTCGTTTTAATTTTATGTGCGGGTGGAGTTATCTGTATGTTTTAGTAAAATAAATTCAAACTGAAGTGAAAAACTTCACCTTTTCACTACCAACGCAGAATTCAAAGCGAACATTGATCAAATAATCGCCGAAGGGGAAGAACTAAAAGAGCAAGAAGGAATTTAGAAATGATCAGCAAGAAATTTTCTTCAAATTAGAATTTTGTAAAGAGTCTACATCATTTAAATTTTCATACCTTTAAAGAAATCATAAAATCAAATCAACCCAAAATAACCCCCTGCCTTACCCTGATATTTAAAAATAACTGGAAGAAGAAGGCGCAAGCGGCTCCCACAGAGAAAGCAGAAGCCTCTAATAACCCAACTTGAACTTGAAGGAAAATAATAATTAACTAATTATATCAGCGTTTTATATTTAGTTTTTTTCCTTGAAAATTCTTTGGCTTACAAAAAGCAGATATAACGGTTATTTTTTGTAGATTCTTAAAAGTTGTAGTTTAATTATAATTACCGCGAAAAAATGCAAACAAGCCGTCTGATTAAAATACTTTTATTTTGATGACAACAATAAAAATTTGACGTTTTTTTTCATATTTTGCGTAAAAAACAGTCTGGCAATTTTTAAAGGGAGAGGTAATGAATAAAAATTGAATGAAATAAAATTAAGAGAATGATCAAGGTAATGTGATAAAATGAGAGGTAAGGAAAACTTGGAAAATTTGATTTTATTTAGGAGGGAATAATAAGGTCTTTGACACAAAAACAGTGCACGTCTAATCCATTTTCCCCAGCTTACTTGTAAGTTGTATGTTAACATAGTTTTATAATTAATTATTAAATTTTAAATAATAAAAAAATAAATAATAATAATTTAAACTATTTATTAAAAAAAATGTTAAAAATAAACGTACGTCATTGCGAAAATGCCTGAACTAAATGAATGAACTAAAATGAAAAAAAATAACTAAAATTCGGTAGTTTAGGATTAGCCGGGCGCAAGCAGAGAGCTTTATGATAAATCGTCAAAATTAATCAAATATTATATTAGTAAATAATTGAAATACCACAACCAGCAGTGTATCTATAGTGATATATTTTTATGTGTAATTTGTGAAAGGTCGCTATAAAGTCTACTATTTTGCAAGTTTTGCTCCCGACTAATCTTTAAGTACCTAAAATTCTAATATTCACATTTTACATTTAAATAGTGATACAGTAAAGAATAAAGACTGTAATAATTAGTTACTGAATTTGTCTTGACTTAGACAAATTCAGGTTTACAGGTTTATATAAAATTTCCACCTTAAAAAGAAAAGGATTATTATTAATGTTATCGTGTTTGGTCATTTTAGTCTCCAACTTGTCATCTTCCAACTTCATGTGGAGATGCCAGGAATTATATTTTTGTAAATACTTATTTTTCTATGAAATCGTTCCTGTAATAATATTTCAAAGAAAAATAGACTCAATCCCCCTAAAAATGGAGAAGAGTGTCTGTAATAACAGTATCTGTATTACATTGTGATTCCACGGACATATCTTGGTGATTCGGAACAAAGTTTTAAATTTAGCAGAAACAAACAAAATAATGTATTGATTAAATACCTGAAAGTAACAATTTGTTTAACAATGATCGGATTAAAAAAAAATAATTGAGATCCTCAACAATGTAATAAGTTTTATCCATTGTTGATTATGAGCAAATCTCAGGAATTTATTTTAGTGGGCTCTACTTAGATACCTCCGGAATTATTTCCCCGTTGGAAAAATTCCGGAACCACGTGACTTTCCGGAGTCACGTGATACAAAAACTCAAAAGCGGCACTTAGATGCAACCGAAAACATCTCCCTTCCGGAATTTCGAGGAATAAGTTGTTGGCAATGCGGGAATTTTTTCGGCGGGAGAAAGCTTGGTGAAATTATTTCCCGTACGAGAAAACGAAAGTAAACAAACTTCAATAGGGCCATCTTATCTAATTAAATCATTCAATCCCTGTATTTTTTTAATTGAAGAGACTGCAAAAGGTCTAATTAATTCTTAATTTATGACTAAATGTAATTAGAATTTTTAAAATAGTCAAAATAGAAGAATGAAAAGAACAGCATAAAGCCATCAGAACAACATATCATTCTGTGGTGAAAGAAAAACAAGGTAAGCTTTTTTTTCTAATTAATTTGTTAAAATTAACTATTTTTGAATTTCTTAAAGTCTCATTGTCTGATTACTTATTCTATAAGGAGTTTTGAATTCTCAAAACTCACAATATGTCTCGATCAATTTAACCATGATTTATTGAAATGTAACTCGAGACAAATATTACGGTTCTACTTAATTTGGTAGATGTCTTCACAATTATTCCCCCAACTCTGGTTATCGTAATATATATACAGTTTATAACATAAATTGCTGAAATATAAGAACTGAACAACTTCCAGAGAACAATATCTAGCTAGTCAAAAGTTATTGAAATATTTAGTAAATTGGTATCTTTTAATCATATTTTATGCTCTTAGAGTACTTTGGTTTATAATTTTTAAAACACATAAGCAAGTTGAAAAGAAGATTTTCTACTTGACAACACTGTTGAACTCTTACTTATTATTTGTGATAATAGAAGTAAATGTACTATTTTGTTTTAAAAAAAAATTATCTGCTAGTAAATGCATGTGTTCCATTCTAGGTTCCATGTGGTTGTTATCACAGCCTTTCTTAATGTATTGGACCTCAGACCTATTAAAACTATCGCAGAAGTAACAAAGTATTTTTTTTTTGAAAGGTAAAATAACATTTTATTGTAATGTAGAGTGTAAATAAGTAGAATGCTTTTAATATAATTATGTACTTTGCATGGAATAGGAAAATATTTAATGAGTTTCTAGTTTTGCTGATAGATATTACAATTAATAAATATTATTATGTGTTTTCTGCTTTAGATAATATGACATTGTTAGTTTTATTTGCATTCTTTATCATCAAGTTTAGTCATGTTTTTTAGTCAAAAAAGAATGTTGATAAACAATTGATTTGAACAATTAGCCAAAATCAAAACAGTTGCTAAAAAATCTTCAATGCTCTACTCATCTATATATCATTTTCTGTTTTTTTTGTGACAGTTTTAACATTAATGAAAAAAGTGGACTGTTTAATACCCAAAAAACCTACCCATTTCATAATTAACTGAATTATCTTCATGAAGTATGCTAATTTTGATTCCTTGCTTATTATAATACAGTAGAATAGCATTTTTTTATATAGTTACATGCCGCATAACCAAATAATTTGAAAAAAAAACCCATAACTTTAGCTAAACATAACCTGTCTGAGATTTAGAAGAATTATGGCAGTAAGAATATATTATTATTCATTCCTATTTCATTTCGCCGAAATCCAATTTACTGACAAATCTTTACATTTCCCCAACAAATTATTTCTCAAAATGGGCCATTGAACTAACAGAATGTGTTCCAAACAAGATGCTTCTCCATATTCCAGTACAATGCAAAGAAGTTTCACTGAATTCTACAACACCGGCAGATCATTTCAGCGAATTGATCATTACACCTGTCTTTTCGGCCAATGGTCAATTAATTAAGGCGTGTTAGTGTCATGGAATTCAGTGAAAAATTTTGTCAGTGAAATGGATTTTCAGTGTACTGAAATTGGGGGAAATGTCTGTCGGTGTAATAAGGCCATTCAATGAAACGGAGAAATTTGTCTGTTGAAAGTTTCTCGATAATGTGGCTTTTGATGAGATAGGTGTGATTGCTATAGTAAAACTAACGTTTAATTCCTCAAGATAGACTTTTGTACAACAGCCTGAATGTGTATTTTGGAGTAATTGTTTAACTGCATTTAAGTTTTGGTCAAAATTTAACTTCACTCCCTGACACGGCAAATAATGTGGAGTGAAGAATACTTATAAATTGAGTAAAATCTTAACCATTTTCTGAGAAGGGGGAAATATCAAGAATGAAAAAGACATGGGAAATGTATTAAGTTATTGTGAACAACTTTTATAACATTCTTTGTTTTTTTATACAGGCAACATCTCTTACTCGAGTAACCCATGGCTGGGGAATCCCAATTACAGCAACGGCGAAGGATTCAGTTAACAATTCATCTTTAGAATGTGCATGGATCTTCATATCAAGATCATTTTAAAACTGAAAGGACTTAGGTTGTGACTCTGGCATGTCTTGGAATGTGATTTGATTAAACATGTAGATTAAAAAAGCTGCCCAAATGGAAATTCTAAAAATATTGATGGTGCTCAAATAACTTCTTCGAATAAAGTTTTGTTATTTTAATAAAATATATATTATTTTAGTAGTATTACTATGTGTTCATTTCTTGTAGCTAATGAAAATGGTACTCTAAGATTAGCTGGGTTCTCCCTATTTAACTTATTGGCAGCATTTTACTAATAAATATCACTAAGATGATTTATCATAGTTGGAAGTTTCTATCAAATTGAATTTTCATAGCATACTGCCACGTGTGGGCTTAGATCTTATACTTCAGTAGGAATAAGGATAGAAACAAAGTGTCATTGAATACCTGACAACCATTACTTTTGCTTGAGTTGGCTAACATTTAAATGCAAATTTCGATTTTGAAAAGCGAGCTATTGGTTTCGTCATTGAGAAATTACCATAAGAGGACATCCATAAACCATGAGGTCAAAAAGAGGAAAGAGGGTCTATTAAAATCACACGTCAACTTTTTCTTTCAAGATTTTTAGCATAAGTTTAAGAAAAATATCCACATTAGTCAAAACAGCAAATCCTTATCTAGTCAGTCATGATAATTTATTTTCAACATGGATTTGTATCAAAACTTTTGTAATGTGTATACTGTATATGACAAGTCGAAACAAATGTGGCTCGATCATATGGGAATGAATCTTCCATGAGAATTTGAGGAGGTAGGGGGGGAGGGGTCCAAAATCTCTCACTCACCTCACATAATTGTGTTAGAAATTGTCAGTTTTGTGTGATTTGGGTTGAGAGTTAATTATGAGAAATTAGGTTTAACTAGTGGTAAAGCATAAGTTGCAAATAGAGAAAGCGCTACTTAAACATGACATAAATACAAATTTCAAAAATCTCTGAAACAGATGCAACTTTGAGGAATTTCAAAATTCAGAATAAAACTAGGTGCTATTATACAACAGGGTGCCACTATTGTTGGCATTATAATCCAGTATAACAAACAAAAAAAAACAAGTGACACCCTATTGTATAATGAAACCAAACTATAAACACTAATATTACAATCAGCTTAATATAGATAACAATCAACTTTCAACGCTTTCCCTCTTTGCAATTCATGCTTCGCCACTGGGTTTAACTTGCATTTCAAGAAAAGTTAATATTTTGAAATAGAAATAAAGCTGTTTTGAAAATTTATAAAAATACATTTCAATGAAAAAATGGGACCTTACCAGAGGGTTTGACTGCTACGTTCAGTTAATGAGTAGCAAATCTATGGATCGAGAGTTTTAATAAAAAGTTATACTATAAGAAAACATTCCCAGACCATACGCAGCCATGGGAAATCAGGAACTATTAAACACTTTCACTAGACTTCCCTCATCGTTTTACGAAGCGAAACCACACCATACAATTGACAACCAATCAAACACAAGGAGAAAGCAGGATGACCTTCAAGGGAAATTTTGAACTGAAACTTTTCGCCTTTCTCAGGAAGGGAATGAGCAAAAGGCTGATGCAATACCATTTGAAGTAAAAAAACTTTATCAAAGTAATAACTGCATTTGCCCTTTACTGAGAATTTATTGTTTGTAGACAGAAAAAGAAATTATTATGAATTTTCTCCTCTTTAATGTCATCAATTCATCATGGGTAGAAAAAAAGCAAGAAAAAACTTCTATCATCCTCCAATTTTAAGAAATTTAGATTATAGAAGTGGTGCAGAACTAATGTAAAGTTTCTTAATTTTGACAAATACTTCATCACTTCCCAATTACTTTTGTGAAATACAAAACCTTTTAGCAGAAAATAAAATATAGAAACATTTTCATAATATTGGAAGATGATTGACATGTTTAATTCAGCATCCTGAAATCTATGAAAAAGGCCCCCCCCCCCAGTGTGACAAGATAAGAAAACTGAAAATCTGTAGAAATTTGAAAACTAGATATATTAATCTTAAAAGAATCTAACTTAGTTTATGAGATTGACAATGAAACATAAACAGTGAATTTAATTTGTATTTTTAATTTTCCCTAATGAACATAAATGTCTGTATGAAATACGAACTAAACGAAAACTTCAATAACACAGTCCCCTAACACTGTTCGCACAGCAATCAAAATTCGGATGGCTTCTAGTTGCTGGTTCGTTGGCGAGTTATTGTTAGTCGCGCACATTATTTAATTGTTCTGCCATCCTTTAAAGTGTCTTTTGACACCCATGTGGACCTATATAAAACCAATCTAGAATTGTCATCTAACGACACGTTATCATCTCTTGTTTACTAAACAAGAACGCACAACAAAAGCTCTGATTGGTTGCCGCTATTCCGGAGTGGGAAATAAAGTAGTCTCGAACCCAAAATTCCCCTCTTCGATTCCTAACCCGGTTTCCGGAGGTATCTAAGTACGACTTTCGCTTACTTCCGGAATCTTGCCTTTGGAATTTCCAGATTTCGGTTGTTGGAAATATTCCGGAGGGGAATAATTCCAAAGGCATCTAAGTAGAGCCCGTCTGTTAACCGAAAAAATGGACACATTGGACAAAGTTACCAAATTTTCAAAAATTGTTCCTTAGAACATAAGGAAAGATTTTACGTGAGGATTCATATGAATTAGCCGCCATCTTGGATTTTATGGGCGCCATCTTTGATTGAAGAATTTTCTTTATCTCAAGATTCATTGGACATATAATCATAAACAAAGTATCAAAATATATGTTTATGGGGTCAACAAAACCGAATATGACATTTTCGAATCATCAAAAGAACAATTAACCATTAAAAAATACACTTTCTATTTTCTGCTACTCGTACATTTAACCATAACAGCTCAGTTCACTTATTTAAAACATTACCAAAATTCCCAAACTTATAAAATATGTTATTGTTACCATAAGAAACAATTTTAGAAGAAGAACCACCGGATTGAAACGGCCATTTTGATTTTTTTGGCCGCCATATTGGATTAAGAGAACCTGCTGTATCTCAAGATCCACTGCACATATTATCAAAACCAATGTGTGAAAATGTATGTTTTTTGGATCAAGAAAATCGAAAATGACATTTTCGAACTATTTAGAGAACAATTTAATTGAAAAATTACGCCTTCCATTTCTCATTGAAATTAAACAGCTCAGTTAATCAATTTATAAGCCAGATAAAAATCCCAAAAATTAGTAATGTGTTTGTAACACTATAGGAAATAATTTCAGAAGAATGGTCACCAGATGAAAACGGCCATTTTGAATTTATGACCGCCATATTTAATCATAAATACTTGCTATATCTCGAGATCCACTGCACATATAGTCATAAAAAAGGTGTCCAAATATATGTTTCTTGAGTCAAGAAAACCGAATATGTCATTTCCGAACTTCTAAAAAAACAATTTAATTAAAAACATTACACCCTCAATGTCCCATTAAACTTGACCAGCTAATTTTAATCACTACCAAGACAGAAAAAATCCCAATATCTCCAAACTCACACAATATGTTCTTTATGAAGTTAAGAACAAATATAGAAGGATAGACACTTGAAAAAACGGCCATTTTTAATTCTAGAGCTTCCATTTTGGATTGAAAAGACTTAGTGTAAATCGAGATCCATTACGCATACAACTATAAACAAAATGTCGAAATGTATGTTTCTTGAGTCAAGAAAACCGAATATGACATTTTCGAACTCTAAAAATAATAATTAATTGAAAATAAAATTGCGTGATTTTACGTCACAATTACGTATGACAGGTCAATAAAACAACTCCACAACAACTCCCAAGCCAGATAAAAACACCAAACTTGCACAATACGTTTTTTGTAAGGTTAAGAACATGTTAGAAGGGTCTCCATTTGAAAAAAACGGCCATTTCGAATTTTACAGCAGCCATATTCGATTTAAAGATCTTTGTGTTACTCGAGTTCCACTGCGCATACAACCAAGAACAAAGTGTCGAAATATATGTATTTTGGGTCAAGAAAACCGAATATGACATTTTCGAGCTCACAAAATAACAATTTAATTAATTAATCTGCCTTCTAAGTTACTATAAACTTGTTGATCAAATTAAACAATAACAACCTAATAATGGATGAACGCTGCAACTGATGCATCATTGTTGTAATGGTTTTATATCGTAGCAGATTATTTCAAGTTTATAGTAACTTAGAAGGCGGATTTATTAATTAAATTGTTATTTTGTGAGCTCGAAAATGTCATATTCGGTTTTCTTGACCCAAAATACATATATTTCGACACTTTGTTCTTGGTTGTATGCGCAGTGGAACTCGAGTAACACAAAGATCTTTAAATCGAATATGGCTGCTGTAAAATTCGAAATGGCCGTTTTTTTCAAATGGAGACCCTTCTAACATGTTCTTAACCTTACAAAAAACATATTGTGCAAGTTTGGTGTTTTTATCTGGCTTGGGAGTTGTTGTGGAGTTGTTTTATTGACCTGTCATACGTAATTGTGACGTAAAATCACGCAATTTTATTTTCAATTAATTATTATTTTTAGAGTTCGAAAATGTCATATTCGGTTTTCTTGACTCAAGAAACATACATTTCGACATTTTGTTTATAGTTGTATGCGTAATGGATCTCGATTTACACTAAGTCTTTTCAATCCAAAATGGAAGCTCTAGAATTCAAAATGGCCGTTTTTTCAAGTGTCTATCCTTCTATATTTGTTCTTAACTTCAAAAGAACATATTGTGTGAGTTTGGAGATATTGGGATTTTTTCTGTCTTGGTAGTGATTAAAATTAGCTGGTCAAGTTTAATGGGACATTGAGGGTGTAATGTTTTTAATTAAATTGTTTTTTTAGAAGTTCGGAAATGACATATTCGGTTTTCTTGACTCAAGAAACATATATTTGGACACCTTTTTTATGACTATATGTGCAGTGGATCTCGAGATATAGCAAGTATTTATGATTAAATATGGCGGTCATAAATTCAAAATGGCCGTTTTCATCTGGTGACCATTCTTCTGAAATTATTTCCTATAGTGTTACAAACACATTACTAATTTTTGGGATTTTTATCTGGCTTATAAATTGATTAACTGAGCTGTTTAATTTCAATGAGAAATGGAAGGCGTAATTTTTCAATTAAATTGTTCTCTAAATAGTTCGAAAATGTCATTTTCGATTTTCTTGATCCAAAAAACATACATTTTCACACATTGGTTTTGATAATATGTGCAGTGGATCTTGAGATACAGCAGGTTCTCTTAATCCAATATGGCGGCCAAAAAAATCAAAATGGCCGTTTCAATCCGGTGGTTCTTCTTCTAAAATTATTTCTTATGGTAACAATAACATATTTTATAAGTTTGGGAATTTTGGTAATGTTTTAAATAAGTGAACTGAGCTGTTATGGTTAAATGTACGAGTAGCAGAAAATAGAAAGTGTATTTTTTAATGGTTAATTGTTCTTTTGATGATTCGAAAATGTCATATTCGGTTTTGTTGACCCCATAAACATATATTTTGATACTTTGTTTATGATTATATGTCCAATGAATCTTGAGATAAAGAAAATTCTTCAATCAAAGATGGCGCCCATAAAATCCAAGATGGCGGCTAATTCATATGAATCCTCACGTAAAATCTTTCCTTATGTTCTAAGGAACAAATTTTGAGAATTTGGTAACTTTGTCCAATGTGTCCTTTTTTTCGGTTAACAGACCAGACTATTTCTCTAGCGTTTAATTTACTTCTGTTCCCTTCTAAAACATTTTTAGCTGCTATTGGAAAGTGGTTACATGACGTTTTCATTTTACTTATTTTTCTTTGAAATTATACAGAGACCGTTTCAAAGAAAAATGAGTATTCACACGTATTTTAGAGAAGAAATAACAGATTGCTTGTCATAAGATGAGGAGCTGGAGAATAAAATACAGTAAGACTATTCTTTTCAGTACGTTGTAGGTAGTAATTTTAATTCTTCTTAAATTTAGAATTCTAGCTTGACATATTCAGTAACTGCTTATTCGAAGTTGTTTTTTAAATATTGAATATATTTGAATACAATTTAATGTTAAATTGTTTTACTAATTATTTTTCGATAAAATAGGGGTTTTTACTTAACAGATTTTTTTTGTTGAATTTTCAAATATAAAAATATAAATTAATTTTAAATAGTATAAATACAGCAAAATTACTTGAGTGTGTTATTTTCCCTCCAAAATATATTTTATCATGTAATATATTTATGAAGTAAATTAACCAAATTTTGTGACCCAACCCACTCGATAGAATTAACTCATAATTTAATTTTCTTTAATTCTTTTCTGAACTGTAGCTTATAACTTTCTCGTTTCAGTTTGGTTGGATAACTAACATTTTAATTTTAAAGAACATTTCATGGGCAAAATCATTTGATTAAATGCGGCTCTAGAATGTTAAAGGTAGTTTTTGAACAAGGTTACATGTACAATTGTACATGTTACATTTGGGAAACACTGAGTTCTATGCAAAAAAAACCGGGTCATCCAGAATTGTTCTGATTTTGACTCTTAAAAATAGTGTTTCAACTCATTTGTGGAATCTATTTGATTTTTAAAGGGGGTATTATTTTATTATATTATTAAGTGAAACCTGTGTATATTTGTATAGGGTACTGTTTACAGCAGTCTTTCTCAACGTAGGGTGTACATCCCACAGGGGGAAATTACGCATTTTGTGTATTTCTAAAGAAATTTTATAGCTGCAAATTTTTCCACAGATTTGAAAAAATAGTTGAAATCCTGTTTTTAAGAGTCAAGTTTCCAAAAACTCTGGGGGAGTACCCTCCCAGACTCCGCTTCTCTGACTTTCTAATGACTGTTACCCACAAAATTTAAAATTGGTTGCGCCAAGGTTCAAATCCTAACGCTAACTCATTATTTTTTAAAAAGCTACATTTAACTTTTAATACGTGCATGAGATTAATGTCGAAGAAAAGGTATGCGGCCGAAACCCCTTCATGAAGCTTAACTCTATTTTCGTCACTTCGGGGAGATGTGAAAATTTTGGAAGGTCTTCAGGGGGGCAAGAAAAAGATTTAGAAATATTGGTCATTGCGATATTTTTCTAGGGTCTCGAAGTGATTGCCAGCAATAAAACAAACTGTCTATAAGGATATATATATTTTTAAGTAATGCCATGTTTCACTTTTGGACTATTTTTTTCTTTAATGGATTTGACCAGGGGGGGGGGCAATCTTTTTGGAAAGAGTGCCACTATTTGGGAAACAAAACTTAGGCGTGCCACTTCCAATATTTTTCCAATGTATACCAAAAAATATATAATAAAGTGATAAATGTAGTTCATAAACTAAATATAAGAATCTTATGCAAAAAAACATTGTGTCTCAATAGTGGAGAAGTATAAATTAATAGGGGTACTCTCCCGAAAAATTTTAGCAATTCTCACTCAAGACAGGTGTTTTACCAGTTTTTAAGGTATCTAATAAAGTTGGTTCTAAATTAATTAAGAAACTGCAACGAGGGGGTGGATAGGTTATTGTCCATCAGGCACCTAAAAGGATATTTGATCCACAAAAGCTATTTCAACTTTAGATATTTTAACCAAAATCATTTATGAAATATTAAAAATTAGAATTAAGTTAAGAGGAGTTGGTTGGTTTGGTATTTTTATGGCACAAGGACCAGATTAGGCCATTCTACAAGAGGAGATGGACGGACGGAGCACTGAAACCTTATTGATGACGCTATACTATACTAGACAGCAACTTAAGTTGACCCTATAACGTCACTAACAAACAAAGTAGTTCCTATCGAGGTGTCTGAATTTTGAGTGAAATGAGGAGCGTCAATTTAAATATATGATTATTTTGTTAAACCCATGTATATATGGTGTTTTTTAATCACGATTTTGCGTACCGAAACTCCTTCTAGCAACCCAGCAGGCTTTGTTTTTACCGATTTCTCTTTCCGCATTTGTGACGTACTGTGTTCAAGAAACGTTGCTGTTGGGTATAGATAACATTATTATTTTCCAAATTATCCAATGTTTTCGCGTGCCACAGTTTTAACTCCGCCGTGCCACGGGTTGGCCATCCCTGTATTTGACATCACGAAGAATTTGTGTCCTATCCTAATAATGATAGTAAAAGCCCTCTTGTGTGTACGAACACCTTCACTCATCCCCATCCAAAAACAAAACCTCGACTCACAATGGCCACCACAGAACCGCTAATCAGATTAAACGGGTAACGGGGACAGACAGCACCTAATACACTCGCCGACGCTGCGACAATACCACAATACGCGGGCGTTGTCCAGTCCATTGTCCACTCCGCAACCCCTTGATTAATTCCGAATTAAATTCCCTCTGTCCGTTTTGTCCGCAGATGACCCTTCCAGAGGGGGAGCACTCGACACCTTGTGGGGTGTGAAGGGCACTGAGAATGATGTATGGTACGGCAACAATGAAGGGGGCATGCTCTGTTAGATACCCTTTTCAAAGATTATTGACTTAACATTATCTTGGAGCGTCATCGAGTCGTAGCTATTGAGTGATGTTAGCTTTGGTTCTGGTATTTATCAGTGTTGTGAATGCATAATGCAATAAAGTTCTTCTCCTCTAAGAAAGGGGTGTTCTGTTTGACATCATTCTGATTAACGGTTGAATAATATTCGATGATGAGCATTCGTTATCATCGACCTCTGTCTTTATTTTTTATGTAGGATATTTGGTATTTATCTATTCATCTGAGGTAACAGGTATTTTTTTATTTATAGAAGGATTTACTCTTCAACTTTTACATTTAAGACAAAATTCACTTGAGATGCTTTAATGTCCTGTTTTGTTCTACAAGAAATTGATTTTAAAAGAACTTAACCTCTTGTAAGTGAATAAATGACAGGGATATATTTCGCAGTTTACAGATAAAAATAACTGGGTTTTAATCAATACTTTTAGAAAATGGTCATTTTTTAAACACTTAAAAGGCATAAAATGCGTTTAAGATATTTTAGAGTAGTCTAATCTAATTTAGAAAATACGATTGGATAAATATTCGACACCTAACAGTATCGATTACTTTCATTATCACATCAAACCAAATCTGTTCAAAATTAAGAAAAAAAAATACTTAGAATTACGTGTAAGCAGAGTTATTTTCATAGTTTTCCTGAAAATTTAAACATTTTTCTTACCAAGAAAATTAGCTTTTAAAATGTTATCGATAAAAACTTAGTGACCGGTAGAGCCAGACTGAAACATAGAAAAATGTGGCCCCAGTTCTCATTCTCTTGGAAGAGAAGAAGGTTCAACTTTATATTTTAAATCCTGATTATTGAAATTTTTTTATTATTATAACCAATCGCAGTCTACTAAATCGTACGTTGAGTATTCTTCATTGGTTCTAAAATAACACAAAGGCATGTACGATATTCAAGGAGTGTTAAAAACAAATTTGGTGTATGAAAGCAAAAGTTTCAAACGTAGAAGTTAATAAATTCTATGTCGTATATAAAATATAAGAATAATAATTACTCTTGTCTAATAACCTTGAATAACTCATAATAGTTAGTATTCTGTTACAGTATTAAAAAACAATTAGAGATGGGATACATGCTAACTATCTTAAAAAACTAATTAAATAATAAGTCATGATACGTAGATTTGAAAGTAGTCAATTGTTTTAAAGATAGTTTTTGATTGAATTATAGTTCATTCAAACAACGTTTCTATAATTCACGATCCAAAACAATACTTTAATTAAAATTGTTTGACATTTACCTATGCATCATTACAAGTAATATCATCTATTTTTTTTGCAGACTGAATTGAAGACAAGGTTAAAGTCGTATGGCGGGTGTCTATAACGAAGGTTGCACGCAGCCTTTGGAGTTGAGAGAATTTTGAAGCGGATATTACATGCGTAAAACACAGCATTGGCATTGTAATATGATTTATTGTGAATAACCTCGCATAGTTTATATTAAATCCATAAAGGTGTGGAGTTTAGATTTGTCAACAATCATAAAGGAAACGCATTTGTCGAAAGAATTGTATTAAACGAAAGAAGATATTTTTTTGTAATGGTTCGTCCTCGAGTATATTATCTCCATTGAACCACCGCCCACAACCTCTATTGTGTACATAATATTTGCTGTTAATAAATCAGTTGAGTCGAGTTTTTGTTCTAAAAACATATTATGACATTGAATCATGTCCCCTTGTCTACTACTAAGTACATGAACAATAATATAAACAATACAGTCAAACTCTGAAAATTTGATTGCAACTACAATTTTTTAACGACATATTAATAAATATCTAATACATCTGTGACTTACTTTAAAGAGCGAGTGTAGGGTATGTGCTAAGCTTGGTGTTTTCCGACTATTTTTATCCATTAATATTCTATTAAACTAGTATTCATTAATAAAATTAAGTTATATTAATATCGATAAAAGAAAAATCAATTGCAATTTTCATGTGGATAAATTTAAAAAAAAAATTACAGAAAATTTTGAAAATGAAGTAAAAGAATTTATTTTGAAAGTAAAGATGCTTATTGAAGTATAGAATGGAAGTAAATGAAACGGAGTAGTACATTTTTTTTACAATCTGCAGTTTATGTTCTTCATATAAACAGCGCAATTTCTTGATCTATGTCATATTAATTGTTCTAAAAATATTCCCCGATAGCGTAAATGCAATTTATAAATGATATTGCAAAAATGTTAATGTCATAAAATTTAAAAAACCTATCAAAATTTTTTAAACACAGTTAATTTTTTTTAATTTCCAAGCTGAAAGAGTTTATTTGAAAAACCTTTATAAAGTTAAAATATTCCTCACTACATAGGGAAATGGATTATTTTTCTACTATTTGAAGGCACTTGAGTTTTATAATAGACTGACAGTATTTTTAAAAATCAGTTTTTACAAAATAGAATAATATACCTACAGTTTAAAATATAGTGACTATTTCTCTATTAATAAAAACTTCAAGGTAAAAATAGGTTAAGAAGGCCGGCTGTGACCTTGTGATTTTTTGTCATGGATGAGTCAAAGGCCACGCTTCTAAAATTTTCAGTCTTGTGGGACAGGGATCGGGAATAAAGAATGGCAAAGAAAAGATAAAATATAACAGGTAAGAGTCAGTTAATAAGAGATGGATACGAGATTATAAATGAGATATACTATGGGGAATAAGAGAATAATTAGGAGATAATAAGGGAGAAGAGACAGAGGATAAGACATAGTAGAAGATGGAGCAAAAGTATCCGAAAATGTGTATGGAAGAAGGAGATAGAGGGAATAAGAGAGAGATTGAAGAAGAGAAGGAAGGAGAAGGAATAAAAAGGAAAACGAGAGATATTAAAAGAGAAGAACTGTAAATACTTATTGATTAATACCTTATTGCTATAATAATTATTAACTGAATCCAAATTTACAATAAGTTACCATGTCATTTCATTATAACTGGAAATCAAAAGTTCCACGAGTCTCTAGAGGACAAGATTTAGTCTAAGATGGCCGAAGTTCATGAACTTTTACCAAAGAAAAATTATCACCGCACCTATTGAACCACCCAGACAAGAAAGAGTCACCATCAAACTAATAATAATAATAATAAAGAGACCCACCGCGTCTTTATGAAGGAACAATATCTTACCTATCGTTGGCATCCGCTATCTGAGAGCCATCAAGTGCCGCACACGACCCACTTTCCAACAGACGATAATCCGCCTCTACATAAAGAGTGACCAGCCGCCCACGTGGCCGCAGAACGCTCGCTGACCACTGGGGAGAAAGTGGACGCTTGTGGTGCCCTTCGCATTGGATTATTATACTAAGTGACAGTGAGTACCCGTTTCATCAAAGTGTGTTGTTGTTTGAAGTGTGATGGATCTTCCCTTGCTTCTGAAGTAGTTTGGAATATTGACTCTTCTTTAATTTTATAAAAACCGCTTTCCTGTAAAGGGTTTTGACATTTGTTGGAGATTGAACTGGTTTATGTTCTGATTCCTTCTAGTTTTGTAGTCTAGAGAAGTTAGACCTATTATTAAGTACAAGGTTTCATCAGTGAGTTGTTGTTGAAGTCTTGTAGTGAGATTCAAATCTTAAGTTGATTTTGAATTAATTTGGAACATTATCTCCTTTTCGGTTTTAAAATTTGTTCTCCTGTAAAGAGTTCGCATTCGTTGAAGATGGAATTTTGTTATCCTCTGATTTTCTCCAACTGTCGATCTTAAATAGCAGTTTAATTAGTACCGTTTCATCAAAGTGAAGTATTGAAGTGTGGGTTGAACCAACAATTTTTTCTTGGAATTTTAACTCCTCTAAACTTTTAAAACTTTTCTAATGTAAAGGGTTTGGTTTACAACAGTTGCAGCTTTGTTTTTAGTTCTGTTTGTTAGTTCTAGTGTTGTAGAAGTTAAGCAAGGACACCCCTTTCATCTAAGTGTGGAGTTCTCATAATGTAGAACCTTAAATTTCTATAGGTATCCTGCTTGAAATATTAATTGCTTTAACCTCTCTAGTTTCCTGTTAGAGCATCTTACTTTTTAAAGCACTTCAATATAATAGCCGAGTGGTTTCAGATGTATTTGGTGGATTACAGGATGTTCTTGTTCTATGCCCTCTAGCAGGTTTTTTGAGACTTTCATTTAAACTGAATTTAAATAATTCAGTCAGGAGCTTAGATGAAAAGAGAGAAACTGTAAAGAATGCTTGGGCTTTGCCCGTGGGGGATTTCTGAAGTAGTAAGTTTTGAATTTGGCAAGGAATGCGGGGTACTATAAGTTGTTTTTAGCTTATTAGTAGAAAAACGATAATTTCTATGAAGGTGTGATTTACTGATGCTGGTTTTACCGAAGTACAACTAAACATACTCTGGTTTTTACAGTAAATAGGGATATAATTAGATAATAATTGCTAATTGGATGATAATTACTAAAAATAGTTTTTAGGCCATTGTAGTCCAGATATTTCAACTTTCCCTTGGTCCTATCCTATTCCACTGAGTAAAATATTTAATCATTGTGTTTTTATTTCCATTCACTTGATTTAAGACTGAAATGCATAGGCAAGCTTGAACTAAATTATTATTTAACTTGATTAAAAATGATATAATGTTTAAGCCAATTAAAAACTATTGTTGATTCAGAAACTATTTGATTACCATTTAAATTCGTGAGGGTATATTTTGTTAAAGGAAGTATGCGTTATGGCAAAAAGAACCCCACTGAAAATTCTTAGCAGCTGCTTATGAAAGTATTTTCCAAACAGGCAGTGATTTACGTAAAAAAGAAAATATTACTTCGCGTATTCTCGTTTTCAAGGTTCCTCCGAGAACCAAAAAAGTTTCAATGTATGGATTAGTTTACTAGCATTTTATGAATTAAAAGTTCTTTTTTTTTCTTCTCCTGAACCACATAGTAACTTCCTTTGAAATAAAGTCAAATTATACCTAGGCCGTTGGGAAATAAGGCGGTTCCAAATCACGGTTTCTGAAGCTTTTGGGCCTGAAATGATAATAATTAGGGGAAAGCGGTGTTATTTTATACACCAAAATTCAAATCAATTTTTTGAGTAGAAAAAAATGACTTATTCAGATATTTTTTTCTAAAAAATATCTTATAATGACTCAATTTTATAAAATTAATTATAGAAATAAAATATGTCGAATAAAAATTTAAATACAACGACTTTTGTAAAAAAAATCGATTTTTTATCAATATGCTCCACATGCGGGGAAGTAGGATACATTGCTTTGAGGCACATTGACAGTGATTAATTCTCTCAAAAAAGTAATTAATAACACAAATTTAGGAAAATAATGTTGTATTGAGAGAGGTCATAAGCAGTTCTACGTTACTTTTTTTTAAATATAGATAATAAATATTCCATAATGACTCTATGCATGTACAGGCAACTTGTAGTAAAATGGCGACCTAAGTAACCTTAATAGTTTTTGAGTTATTAAAGGTATACCAATGTGCCCCATGTATCAAATTGCCTCTTTTCTCTTAAACCTAAAATAATAAGAGACCTATATGGCTTTAACCTACCTCTTGCAAAAGATCTTCCCATGATGCATCCTCTTCTTGTATGTAGTACATACTTTCAGTATACAATAGACTAGAATAAAACCCCTCCTAGATAAGCGGTCATAGACTCTCACAGGATTTATAAATACCTTTGATATGCTTCTCTTAAAAATGTCTGAGCATAAATAAACTTACACCAAAGGGAGAAGTGTTAGCCTCCGTGCTCTTTAAGGGTTGTTGAGGAAATAAGATAAAGGGAATGAGAAAAAATGAGTGTGTGAAGGAGTGGTATAATGAGAAATTATTTGAAAGAGGGAATGAAAGAAGAAAGAAAGTAAAAAGGGAGGAAATGCGAGTTAGAATGATGGTTAAACAGTGTGAGAGAAATACAGGGTCATCCGCATAAACTCTCCTCAGAAAGATTCTTTGCGTGTAGTGGATGAAATTTTTTGCCCAAAGAACTATATTTCAAACAGGACTTTTATTTTTCGAAAAATGAGCAGTCATATCCTATAAAAACTTAATTATTTCATTAAACGGTGCACGCATGCATGTGTCATGTATATTTCTAACTTCTTAGCGTGTTAACATATCCAAATAACCATCTTCACGTTTTTCGTATACTTTTTTTAGCGTAAACAGGATGTGACGTCATACCTTTTTCAGTCGCGATTTTCTCAAAAACTAATGCGTCGTCGTAGAGGTATAGTTCTTCGGACATTTTTTAATATACTCCACGTAAAGGGTCTGGCTATGCGGAGTTTGGACGGACTTGTTGAAATACCCGTGTAATGATAAAGCAAGAATAAAAGTGAAAATGAAAAAGTGAGAATAAGAGTGAGAAGGTGAGAGAACGACGGAAGAGATGGAGAGGAGAAAGGGAGAAAGAAAATTAATATTTTCAAATGCCAGGTGAAAGTCAAGAGTGTCATGCATGGTCGGAGCACTAGTGTCAGCGTGCAATTGTTCTTTTATTGCGATCTAAATACACAAGGAGGGAGAAAGGTTATTAGGTGCATTGTAGTACTGCACAAACTACAATTAATCTTGAAATTAAACAACTGTGGACTGTTTATGTTCTTCTTAAGATATTCTATAAGATGGACTCAAATGGAATTGTTTCTATCATTTCGAAACGCGTCTATTGTTTCTATGGGTTCTCTAATTAGTTAACTTTTGTTGTGAAACGCAACTACGGAGAATTGTATTATCTTTCTTAATAATAATAGGTGTACTAATTTGGGAGAGCGTGTTTACTTCTCGTTAGTTTTAAAACAAAACAATTAGCAGTTTTATGCTTTTAAACGATCAACCTCTTTGAGTATTGCAAACAAGATGGTGGAAAAGGGTGCAGAAAGAAGTAACTGTGGGGACTAAAATTAATAGTGTGGAAAGTTTTAAAAGTAAGAGTCAATCTTTTTTTTAATCTCGTTGTTATTTCCAATTCGTTACAATCTAAATCTGTGAGTTTATGTATCCTAGCTAAACAAAATTTTATTCTTTAATTTCATTACATCAGTTTTATTCTAATTGCAACATTTATACAGTTAATTTAAATTTATATATTTTTTGAATATCTCTATTTAAAAATAAAGTTTTTGGTGAACTGCTTCCAGAGAAAAAAAAATTTAAAAACTATACCGAATGACACATTTCTGGTATCCAAATGTCCAGATTCTTTCGAGGATTTGCAGTAAGCTGTTGGATTTTTTAAAAATTCTCAATTTTAAAATTTATCCATTTTTTTAAATTACGGATTAGGTCGCAGTTACAAAGCTAGTACTGTCAAACAACTTATACATCCAATCACAACCACCAATTGACGCCCTATTTTATGATGGAACAGGTTTTAAAAATGTACTTTAAAGTATTTTCCAAATTAAATATCATTCAAAGACTTTCACACATTTGTCTGAAAATTATAACTTTTAGTCTAATAATCGAAATTATTTTTAAGCATTGAGTGTCATGTTGGTTTTGTCTCTTATGATTATACTAGGTATAATCTAGGTATACTAACGAGTTAGTAGGCGGTACAATATTGAATTTAAAAGATTCATTGGGTGTAGGTTTTTCTTTCCAGAATGTTGATTAACGATAGTTATTAATAGACGTGCTGGATATTTTTAAGGAAAACATTTTAATTAAATTATTGATAAGTTAGAGTTAATAAATATTCAAATTTGTAAGAGAGTATTATTAATGGAGTTGACGTGTTTTTGAAAATTTGGTTGATGTTTCTTCTGCTAACTTTTTTATTGTCTTTTAAGTGAGTTAAATTCATGAGCTGGTATGAGCATTCATTGAGCTGGGTTTGTTTAGGATTACGAAGCAAGCCAAAAGGTCCTGCGAAAGCAGTTTACGGGGGTTGGTGAGTGATAGTGAGCAGGGGCGGTAGCTCCCTAGTAAATTAAAATAAATTTTTTAAAAAGAAATTTTTTAAGCCAAATTATTGATTTTTTTTAAAAAAGGTAATTACAAGCCTTTGTTTTACAAGGTCATATTCTCAGAGAAAATTAACAAGGACATCTCTTATTATCTTACAAAATTTCCAAGAAGTTGTGCATCATGTTTTACATTGATGCAATTTATCTTCATATTGCCTTGATTCTTTTATTTACATATAACTCTCATTTGTTTAGATTAAGAGGGTAATTATATGGCAATTTAGCTGGAAAAATAAAAGTGGTATGCTTATAAATAAAAAAAAATAACTTGATTCACTAACAGAAAATGTTCTGATAACTCCTTTTCTTTGTTTTAATTCAATAATTAATTCCAAAACACAGTGAATTTTTATTTATTTATCTCCTACAACTAATAAATTGTTTCGGAAAAATTAAACTTTCCATGACAAATAAAAAATTTGTGCCCTCAAATAATCATTAACCATATCTTCGTTTTTGTATCATTTTATAAGTTGAATAACACTTCAGTTTGAATAGTTTATTTGATAAGTAAAAATACTTCAACGATTAAAATAGATACTTTTACATTAAAAATGCACTTCATTCCATGCTCTCAATTTTTGCAAACTATTCTGAAGCTCATCATTAGATGCTTCCAGGGTTTTTGGGCTCAATTGAATTTTTCTTGGTCAAGTTTAAAAATATTTTTTCATGATTACTTTTAAGGTTAATTTTAGGAAAGCGTGTTAGAAACGTTTATCGCGGTACACTAATAAAGTTAAGATTAAGATGTAATGTATACGAACTATAGTAGGATACTTTAAAACCCTTGCTTCATGTTCCAATGAGTACATTTTTTATGTACTTGTGTGGTATTTATTATTTGAATTAAACATTTTTTTTCAAATTTACAAAAAGTATGTACTCAATAATATGTCATATTTCTTTTTTAATTGTAAAATGCATAGATACTTCTGTAGCTTAATATTTGTAGAAAATATTTAAGTTGTAGAAAATCATACGTGGGGATTTTATACTTGCATTATGGAAGTAATGCTCTTAATTTCATTCTACTTTTTACCGGGAATATGTTCAAAAAATTGCAATAATCAATTATTCAAGATTCAGACACTAGAAATATAAAAAATAACTTAAATAACTGGAAAATAACAAAAACCTAATTTACAATATAATTTTGAAGGCATTTTCTGTTTATATGGAACTTGTTAGTGAATAAATAAAAATGCTTCTATTAAGGATTATTTTATCAAATTTCACTGGTATTTAATAATAATGTAATTATCCTTTTCCTTTGCAGGCAGAATGAGATTATATCCACTTTTACTCTTACTTCTTGGTCTGCTGGGTGAGTATTGAACAAAATTAGATTACTGAACTTTTCATGAAAGGAAAATGTTGAAATTCAAAGTTTTTAAATTAGATTTGGGAAACCAAATTAGTTTATAACTAAATTATCTTTCCCTATAAAAAGTTTAGATATCTGAACTAGTTTTAACATTTTGAATTTTCTTGTGTTATTGTGATGTATTTAAAAAATGAATGACAGTTATTTTTGATTCCATGGTATTTTTGTTATAAAAGTTTAAAGGGTAAAAGTAGGGAATTACATGGGATATTTGAGGTTTGAATACTTTTTGAGAAAGTAGTACTACCTACAAATATCTTATTAATGTCAAAAATTTTTTTATTAAAAATTAAATAATTTTTTTTGTTAGCGTTATTCGGTCTGAAAATAATTCGGTATAAATGTGTAAAGAAATAATATTCGGTATAAAAGTCTTCTTATTTTTAATGTTTTTCAAATGAGACTGAATAGAAATGCCTTTGTATATTACAGCTGCTTGTATAATTTGAGTTATATTTTTATAAGGAGAAAAACATTAAGGTAATAAAAAAAAGAAAGCATATCAGGACAGCATATCAGGTATACAGTTTAATATAAAAGTAAGTGTTTATCAAACTTTTAAGAAATGCGACCCTGCAATGAACTGTTAACTTTCCAAGAACTATTAGAGACTTTTTCAGAGAGTATTTGCTGGCCAAATACACATTTTTATAAAAGAAAAACCTTTTATATAGCAGACAGAATAGTTTTACAAATTAATTTTTTTTAGTTAGACCAGCACCATTGTTTTCAATTGATGTCAAAAATGACCATGCAAGTTATATCAAGTCTGTTTCAATTCTTAGTTTAAATTTCAATTGTGGCTTAAAAATTTTTATAAGGTTTTAAATTACAGTTGACGCCGATAATGTGATTACTTTTGGCCAAGATAAAACCGATAACAGTATATATGTTACGGGCAATGTGATAAATCCGGGCCTTATTAATAATGCCCGGGCAATGTGATGAATTCAGTGGAATTTATGAATGAAATTTATCACTTTGCCCGCCTCCACTTCGGGCATTATTAATAATGCCCGATTAATCACTTTGCCGTAACATTATGATTGATAATAATAATAAACAATTCGATAGTAATTTTGGCAATCAGAGGCTACTTTTTGCCAAATTTGGCTACTAGAGTGTTTCCCTTAAAATTATTAATGTATGCAATCCTATTTAAAGTACTATATAAAAACAATTTCATAGTATATAGCTTGTATTTTGTGCAACTTCAAATTATTTAAGAAACATTTAAAAGTACAATTAATAAACTGATAGATTAATTACTTTCCTTGATTCATTTTAGCTAGCTTATTGAAGCGATATAAACAAAGGAATAAAAACCTTCTTTTGAGATTTTTAGCCTCTTAAGTAAATAGTGGACTGATACACAAGTTCTTCAAGTTCAAATTTAGTTGAAACAGTGGATTTACAATTAATGAAGATGATTGGGAAATGTCCTCTCCTGAATGAGCGAATATGTGAGATAGGCGAATTTATGTTACTTTTGCTGAGATATCTTCGAAATTGTTATTAGTGAATTGTGTTGTTATAAATATAAACATTTATGAGAAAAAAAATTGAAGATCAACTTTAAATATGTATGACGATCAAAATTTGAAAAAAGTGGAGTTTTTATTTATTTTAAAAGGGATATATTTATTCACATATTTCACGCAAAAGTAATAGTACAAATTCTTCCTGAAATATCTGAAGAATTATTCACTTACCTAAAAGGGGAGTATTAAAACTAAAACACTTTAAGCAATAAGATATTCCAAACCAAAAAAAGCTTTACTATTTTTGGAAAGAGATATGAACCAGTTAAGAATTTTGTCCCACTGTATTCGAATGAAGCATTTTCTGACACCATGTGTTTCAGTTGTTAGCTCTGCCACAGAGAGCAAGCCCCAGCGCAAGACTCTCCGGAAGGTAAAAGCTCTAAAAAAGTCTTCAAAAAAGAGTAGTAATGCGACGCAAGAGCAAGCGAAATCGGTAAGTCTCTTTAGTTTTCTTAACTTCACCATTTTTTATTTATTTCCTCGTTTTTTACTTATAAATGTTTTTATTTTTATTTTTAATGGCGAGGGAGACGTATGAGCAAAATCAGTGCCATCAGTACATTATAAATATCTCAACAGGTAAACCGCTGTTTCCCTACCGGTGATTTGTGGTACAGGGGTTCACGAGGTGTTTAAAAGGGGTCCACGAAAATGTACTACTTTAATGAATGAATTAAAAAACAACATGATAAGTAACAAAAATACAAATTTACAGCTTTGTTAACAATTTAAAAATGAAAATAAATATTAACCCTGTTATTAAAAGCTACTATTGCTCTTAAATAAAGTCAGGTAGATAAAATCACTTTTGTATAATTACAGAGATAGTTTAGCTGGTTTGAGTAGGGAATAAATGTACTTACGAATCAAGAAAATTTTTAGGGTCCCAGTCTTGAATCAGAGAATCATGTAGGATAATCTATCATTGAATAAGTGTGTTTAGAAAACAACTTGATTTGAAAAAGAGAGAAAAAGAGTGGGGAGATGCATACAATTCTCAGTTTTATTCCGCTTATTGATACTTACATGTGTAAACTAAACATAACCAACTAGAAATGAAGTAAGATTTAATAAATGTTTTTTTCTTAAAAACTGAACACCTCTAAGGAATCGATTGTTGTTCATTTTTGTGTTTTGGGGGAGTAACTAGTAGGTAAGTGACTTAGGCTGGGCGCGCACGAGTGACTAAAGTCACGGAGACCAGGATTACTAGTATCAAAAATATCATTAGAAAACAATAGAGCATTTTCAATCACATGACTTTACCTAACAACGGCCTTAGCAACGTTGTTTTTATCCTCCAGTGATGTCATGTGCGAATGCTGCTATTGGATACTTCTATGTCCCGCCCCTAACAACAGCCTTAGCAACGTTGTTTTTTTCTTTGTCACCGTGACAAAAGTCGCCAGTGCGCGCTCGCCCTTAAAATAAGAAAATAAATTTGTTCATGTGAAAAACATGTGACAAGTGCCATTATACCTCTTTTCTGGCTGCTTAATAATATCCCTCCTCTCTTTATACAAATATTTGAGTTAATATAATAACATAATATTAATATAACAGACCTATATTAATAACATAAAGAGGCTATATATATTATAACAATACATATTTTTATAATAACATAGAATTTTAGTTTTTCCTTAATCGCACAAAAGGCAGTAAAAACCAAATCATTCCCAGCAACTCCGGTTTATCACCTTATTTTTCCTGTTTATATACATTTTCTGTTGGGTGTAAAAAAGAAAGTGTTTAAATTACACTGATGTATTTTTAATCTGTAAAGAAATACTTTCCATGTTCGTAATTTTTGTATAATGGGTATATAAACTCCCTGTTAATCAATTTTTGGAACTTTTACCATTTATAAATAAATTTAAGGATTCTTATTAAGGATTTATATTCTACCTTACTCGGTAGAAATAGCAAACATAGTAAAGGCACACCATGACATATGAATCAATAGAGGATACGACATCCCCACCAGCAGTAAAACAACGTGGTTTATTTGCACAGAATATAAATTTAAAAAGTTTAAAAACATGCAAATTTGTATTGAGGATGCTTGGATCCTCTTCGTCAGTATAAAGCTCTTTCAACGGTCAAAAATTATCTTTACACCGACGAAGTGGATCCAAGCATCTTCGAATCAAATTTGTACGCTGTAAAAAATTTTTAAATTTATATTTTGTGCAAGTAAACTACGTTGTTTTGCTTAAATTTATACACTCTGCTTTTATGAATCTTTAGTTAAATTTATTTCGTAAGTAGAACTCGAAAAAAGAAATATGATTTTTAAAAAAATATATAAGCCCATAATTTCCACTTTCACGACAAAAGTGGACCCTGTCCCCTTCTAGACTGGTCATCCGTGACTCTGTCGCGTGTCGCCCGATAGCGCCCCCATTGTTTTAAGAGAGTTGCGTGGGCACGTGGAAGAGAAGGGATTACGGGGGACATTCTGGGGTATTAGGAACTGCCCCACTTCCCCGAGCGGAAGCGTTCTGGGGAATTAAAACAGGAGTACACCCGAAGGAACTAACTTCCCGTGAGCGTAGTTCTTTATGAGAGAATTCCTATTACTTTTAGCAGACTTGAATAAAAAATTTTGCAAAAGACTTGTATACAGCAAGTGGTTATCAAACATTTTTAGGCAGAATAATCTTATTTTCTCTTTCTTTCTACTATTTCATAATACTGTTACTGAATTAGCTGTTTTCCTTTTAAGATACAAGTAAATGTTTGATTAAGTAATTTTGGGTTAGATTGTTTATACTTCAAATAATCTTTTAATATATTTTGTCAAAATTGCTCTATCTCTCTATTGCTCTCTTAATTTATTAGAAATGATTTTTAAAAGTTGTATGTGGTAATGTTGTGAAATTTCCGCCGTATGTGTGTTAGGTAGTTAAGATTAAAATCACATAAATATGGAGCATACTTAAGTTAAGGAAAATTTTTAAGATTCATAGGAATACATGTGAACAATTTCAATGTAAAAAATGCCCATTTAAAGTAAATCTTTCCACCGAATAAAATAAATATTTCTTTCAATAGGTATGCTAAATTAACCCTATTTTTCAATACCCTAACCCTTATCATTTCCTGGTGCTGTGGTATACTGTCAGCAAACGAGTTTTGTAATTTATAAATAACCGTAACCATTAATAACCAAACCTGTAAAATGTTGCCCGCGTCTGCTGATGGTACCCTAAGGGCTAGCCTAGTACCTATCAGCTATATTTTTTATGGGTGTAGAGGATATTTACGACCCCTCATTTATATCATCTTGTGGTTTGAAAGCAAAAGAAAGAGGGGATTGAGACCACCGTAGAAAGAAACTGGATGACCATCTTACCCCTTCGATTTCGTAGTTCATATTCAAACCCCAAAATGAGATAAACGAAAGACACTCTGCACCCATAAAGGTTCTAGCTGACCGTATCCTAAGTCACTGACTCTATTGATACCTAAACAATGCAACCATAGTGACCTTTCTTGAGGTGATACCACTTCATAACATACAACAACACCTAATGACTCCTTGAGCTGTCAAAAGCTAACACCAACACTGATGGATGGACACAAGCAAAAAAGTAGGCACTTTACATGGCCATTACCTTTACAAATATGCTTCCTATGGCCATGTGTGCACGATACAACAACCATCCTCTTTTATCTGCGGTTCTATTTCGAATAATTGTTCCAGAACAATGGGGAAATAGTAGGAAGGTCCGAGTGGCCTTTCGGAAGTCCCCGGATGTGTTGGTGATCTCTTGAGCACGCGCAGCCTTTTGTAAAGGAAGTGGTAGTTTAGTGTTTACAATCTTAATGATGGGCGATTCTCTTGGTATTTGCATTTCGGAGAGAAGAGAACTAACAACATGTGGTCGAAGTGGAGAATATAGGGTGCTGTAGGTATTCACAAGAATTTTTATTTTTTACACTTATTCCTTTTTGTTAAAATATCAGTGATCAAATTATGTTGTTTTTTTATACAAAGAATATAGCAAAAGATAGCATAATAAACTACAGGTTAATAATAACACCTAACAGGTTTACAGAAAAATACAGTTATTTCATGAATTATAAGATCATATTGCTCATATGAAAAAATGTATTTAAAATGGCTAAAATAAAAAATATCAGTGATCAAATTATGTTGTTTTTTTATACAAAGAATATAGCAAAAGATAGCATAATAAACTACAGGTTAATAATAGCACCTAACAGGTTTACAGAAAAATACAGTTATTTCATCAATTATAAGATGATATTTCTCATATGAAAAAATGTATTTAAAATGGCTAAAATAAAAAATATTATTTGTTAAAAATGATCGATTTATAGGTCCATTTAAAAAGGATGTAAAATGCAACAAAAATAATTTAGCCTTCCTCATTGGTGGTTCTGAAAAAGTTGTAAATAATTTCTCAGAATTTTCAATCAGTTCGCTTGAATCCAAACCATTTTATGTGTTACTTCTTACTATGAAAGGCTGCAAAAAGGTTCAATGTAAGAATGTAACTATTTTTAAATAGAAAAAGATAAAAATAACTCCAATTACCCATTCAAATTTGAACGTTTCTTGGGTTCCTGACTGCTTAACAAAATTTCGTCACACACCAATTAAAACCATGCAATAGTAGACAGCTGTAGATAAATATTCAAGATACGTACACTACATCTTTAGAAATGCAAATAGTAGTAATCTGATTAAAGGATTATGGGATAAAATATATGATTACCTCTTTTGTTAACAAGAGTTTATTTAAAAAGTTTTAATCTTTTTGTTAGAACTACTTGGTTAACAATATCTGGCTGAATATAATTTTTAATTGATATAGCTTTAAGAGCATAAGGAAGATGGTTTATAAAAATTTTTTCTTTCAAATAATTCTTGGAATTGAAGTGCTCGAGTCTTTTCAATGTTATTAGAGCTGAGTGTGAGCCTCATTCAATACATTAGAAAATAACCAATCAAATATTGGAGTTATGGAGGGCATATGAACTTATTTTTTGTCAATCTCAAATTGTAATACAATTACTACCATAAACCTCTGTGTAATTTTAATGATATTAAACTAATTTAGTATGTTTTAAAAGATTCTGGTAAATAATCGTGAATAAATTTTGAGTTTGACTAGGGATTGTAAAAGACCTATTTCTAAGAGTTTATTCAATAAAACGCTTTATAGTAAAGTACCCCTTTTGACTTGCTGTAATCATCGGTGCTCACTTTCAATCTGGGAAGATATTAGAGATACGTTTTGAGAGCGTATTACATATCCTTAAATTCCAAAATTTAAATTCAAAGGTACTTCAAAATGAGCTTTTCTATCCAGATTTTAAAATCTTATATAACAATGTTTTACCTTGATAATGCAGTTCTAAGTTAACTCAATACAATTCCATTGTGTTGTATAATATAGGGGAAGACCTACAATGACAAATGCGAATAATAAAGCAAAGTCATCGAAGAATTGATGATTATTGAGGAAACAGAAAATGATGGCTACATTCATTTATTCGAATCAGGGTATGGTGAACCAGGAACAGTCCGCTCCAATCCTGAGATAATAATGGAACAACTCCTCTCTCAGTTGACAGTCGTTGCCTTTAATTCCATTCATTCGCCCATCGCCATTTCCCTTTCTTCTATAAAAGGCATCCGAATAGCAACTTTCATTCTCTGCGAGATTTCCCTCTGCGGCATTGAATTCATCTCTCTCATACAATGACCGTCTACAAGAGATAGCGAAAGGTGGGAGCAAGTAATTGGGTCGTTGAGAATCAAGACTTTCAATTTTTATGGGAAGCGTCGATTGTATGGAAATCAATTGTTTGTTATTGTTTATTTTGGGAGGATGGATGACTCGTCCGTTTATTTTAGATTTTTAATGCGTGGGCCCCATAAAATGATCTTCTTTTCTGTTTATTTTCGTCTGATAGATTGGTTTTTGTTGAATAATGTTAGGGTAAATAACGAAGCGTCCGCACATAAATTTTATGGATGGACATAAACTGAGTAGATTCATTAGGATTTTAAAATTTTATGTGGCCTTAGATTTTTATGTTTAGTTATCTTATATTCAGAAAAAGTCCCCACAAATTACGTTGGGAACCCTTTTGCATTTTATTTTTCATAATATATCACAGTGCCATTTAATTATAACCGAATTTTAAACAAAATTAGAATTTCTTAAACCAAGTATTTTTGCAGACTGTCAATTAAACTGTGTGATTTGGAATTGTTAACATGCCAATATCTTTTAAGCAGAATGACCTACAGAATGAGAATGAAGTAGAGTTGTTAAATATTTTTTTCAAGCAGTAGTAAGAAACTGCTATATTCACTAATTTTACACTACTACACTAATTTTACAATATTCACTAATTTTAGATTTAATATTTCACAGAAGTGTTAACTTAATAAATTTGTTTTAAATATAAAAAATCTTCGTAAAATTTATTTTTCAACGTTATTTTATATCAAGTTTATGTAAAGCATAATTATTATGTACTTTAGACCCGAAAGGTCTTATATCTGTTAAGATAGATTTCAAGAGAAAAGAAAAACTAAAATTTTAAATTTTAAGAATATTTGAAGTAGTTATTTGATTAAACCTAAATCAATTTAAGTAACTTCAAAATTTTATAACTTTAGAAGATTCGAATTAATATCTAAAAGTTTAGCTTTTCTTCTCTCTTGTAAAACTAGCGAAATAGAGATAGGACCTTTAGGCTCTGAGAACAGGATTATATGGGTTGATAAGATGAGTCGCTAACCTACTTGTTGATGGAAATTAATGAAGTTCATGATGAGAGCGCAGATTTGGGTTTCTGTTTTGCTTCTTTGTTTCGTGTGGGAGTAGCCTAGTAGTAGTACTTGCTTCTAAGTGCAGTCCCAAAAATGACTTCTCAATAAGGAAAAACACCAATTTCAGTAACAAAAAAACCCTTCTATATAAGTAAGATGGGCTTACAATACGGTCACTCTTCGCAGTTTGAGTAACTTCCTGTATTAGGTACTAGCTTAGAGCAATCAAGTCGACTTGGTGTTTTACATTTTCTTATTTTTTATGGCGAGTACAAAAGACAAGAACGTTCAAAACCAAATAATATACAAGAAAACAACAAAAAAAGAAAACAGGGGTCATCCAAAAAACCCGGGCCTGGTGCAAAAATGGCGATAAAATAGTGAATTCTGGCAACCCAGTTCTATATAGAAGTTGAATTGCCTATTAGCCGAAAAACAGCATTGGCAATACTAAATTTCGCCAAAAATGTCGACCAGGCCTGGTTTTTATAGATTTACCGAAAACAGAAGAATGTCTATGCATAGATCCACTCAGTTCAGGTACTACATTACCTTACAATAGCGCTTCCACGAAGCTATTGTAGTGAGCACAGGGCACAGTAAGTATAGTCCTTAAGTTCTGACGGTTGCAGAGATTGCGGTATGGAACATCTAATATGAAATTCTTAAGCTTAAGACTAGTACTACTGTAACGATGCATCACTATATCGTCTTATAAGCTTAGCTTAGACTACTTGATCATATTTTTTCTCTTTCAGGCGTCCTACCACGTACCCATCCTGGTGTCTGCCCCTTCCCCCCACGACATCCCCCCTGTGAGCGTGGAGGTGAGGGACGAGGCCCACTCCCACTCCGACTACCACCCCATTCAGCCCATCCACCTGGTGGCTCGACCCTCTCATCACCACCAGAGGGACTACGTGTACCAGGGGCCGGTGGCGGTTCCCCTGGACTACCCCTATGGGAGAGAACAGGTAGGGTAGGATAGACTCAGTGGTTCACAATCATGAGCAACTCTTTACACTTTACACAATGAGATTTATGCTGTGGAGAAAAGGAAAAAAGGGAAAAACTGATGTTTTCAAGTATTACAAAGTTATTGATAGTTGATAAACAAGGTGTTTCAACCATAAAAAATGCTCAGAGAACTATATCTCTACGACCCATAGTTTTTGAAAAAATAGCGACTAAAAAGATATGATGTCACATCGGTTTTACGCTAAAAAAAGTTTATGGTAAACGTGAACATGGTTATTTGGATATTTTTGCACACTGAGAAGTTAAAAATATCCATTGCGCATGCCTGCACTGTTGAATGAAATAAATAAGTTTTTATCGGATATAACGTCACATTTTTCGAAAAATAAAAGTCGTTGTAGATGTTGTGTGTTCTTTAGGCCTCTTTATGCACTCCACGCGGAACAAGTAAAATGACTGCAGTGAATATTTTTTAAACTAAGCTAGAGAAAGATTGCTTCAAATGGTTTAGAAATGCTAACTTAATTTAGTAAATAATGCAATAGAAAGTTTAAAGATTTTTAATCCTTTTGCCTGCTATCTTAAGGTTAAATAGCGTTCCTTAAGCTAAGCTTGCATTAATCTTTAAAAAAAATAAAGCCTGTTTTTCATCCATCTTTTATTGCTGAATTCAAGTCTATTCATCAATCTGGGATAATACAGTTTACATTAATACACTGCCTTCCTTTTGCCTCTTCAGCAAGCCTCCAATGACTACGAGATCCACAACCGTGTGTCTCCCGGGGAGTATTACTCTGAGAGTTACCATGGCGACCTGTCGGCGATCCCGGGCATCCCAGGGCAGGACTACCCCACTTACGTGGACCTTCCCCACACCGGATTCAAGTGCATGCAGCACACTTCCACCCCTGGCTTTTACGCGGACGTCGAAACGAGATGCCAGGTCAGTTTAAGTGGTTTTAAAGGCATTTTTTTCTATTGAAGAAAACTGAAGACTCCACGTAATAGGAGTATTAGAAATGTATCGCTTAAGATGGCCACATGTGCTATCTATCTCTTCGCAACTGGTCAATTCCTCAATGTTCGATGTTAGACAAAACAAAATCCCCACATGAGCGCCAATCACGCCATTTGAAGTAGGAATAGACCTATAGCGAATATGTGGATAGCACATGTGACATCTTAAGCTACGATGTACTGAATCATAAACCTTGGATTTCTTAGTGTGTTTGGTTAGTATGGTGGACTCAAGAGAACAAGGGGACTCTAGCGCTTTAGAAGGACATCCCCTTCTCTTAATATGCATCTGTGGGAGTCCCTTTGTGCACATGTGTGAAACGGTGTGCATTATTTTAGGACATGGGTTCAACTTACTTCGTAACCTCTCCACGTGCTTATAGGCAGGGAGGGGTATGTAGTTCTTTTGTTAAAAAAAATATTTTTATAAAAAAAACATTTTGAAGCTAAGAATTGGTTTCAAATCTTGATTGAGATTATTCTCGAATCGAAATAGGTACTTGGAGGTAAGTAGAAAATTTTCCCATGGCAAATCCTGGAGAAGGGGAAAGGAGGGATAAAAAAATATTCAGGAAATGTTTGAAAACCAAATTGCCATATGCTAAAATAGTAAAAATTGTTGTCAATGTTAATAAAGTACGTTTTCAAGTATTAAATTATTTTGAATAGATGTGGCACTACTGCCAGCCTGACGGTCGCCACGACAAGTTTCTCTGTCCGAACGGCACCATCTTCGACCAGATGACCCGGGTCTGCAACTGGTGGTTCAACGTGCACTGCGACTCCTCCCTCTCCAACTACGACATCAACTTCGACCTCTACCACGAGCCCCTGCGCCTCTCCGCCGCCTCCGCCCACAAGGCGGTCGACAACTCCATCGCCCCGCCTCCAAACAGCTTTCTCAGCCACTTGGAGAACTTCGAGGCGCGGTCTGAGTACGCCGCGCCCATCCAGTCCGCCGCCGCCAGCCAACCGATGCACCGCTACCCGTCCAAGATGGCGCCCGCACCTCAAGTCAGGCACGACTCCTCCGACACCCACGTCGACTCCAGCAACGCCCACACGCTGGCCACGCCCCCGGTGAGCCACTCCCTCTCCAAAACCACGCCTCTTTTCGCGGAAGCCGGCCACGCCTTCGTCAAGGCGGCCGATAAGGATTCGCCATTCGGAGTGTACAGGGCGCGATCGGTGGCCAAGTCCATCAGCGACTCCTCGAAACTGCAGGATGTCGATAAGCAGAGACTGAAGAAGAGGAAGAGGATCTCGAGAAGGAAGCTGAGGAAGCTGAAGGAGAATCTCGACAAGGAAGAAGATGACATCCCGACCTATCGCGAGCCCAAGGTCACCCCAGCTGCAAGGCGGTACCGCGTTGTGAGGAGACGGAAGGTGAACAAGCAATACCAATGAGCTGTGGGTCAGTTATGTCTTTGAGGACTCGGTTGACTTAGAGATCTCATTTATACAGATGTTTTTTACGGTAGATTCCAATCACAAAATATTGAGAGTTAAGGCATAACCATTTTTGTCTTCTGACCACTTTCTTAGTAGAAGTACTTAGTGCGCATGTTACATAACTTAGAGCTGAAAGTAAATCTCATTGAAAGTGTTTAGTTCCAAGCTTGAAGTTCTAAAGCATGCGCATTTCTCTATTGATGGAAAGTGGTCAGGAGAGACTAGTGGCATACCCAGCATTAGAATACGGTCAGACCACTCAAACGTCAGTAAAGACGTCAGGAGGCCAAATTACTATTTGAGATTTTCTAAATCCATTGGAATAAGTTTCCGAGCACGCTCAAACATGCACTGAAACTCTTTCATTGGATTTAAGTGATCCGAGTCACAGACTAGATCCCAGTTCCAATGATGTTGTACTCGAGACATTTGTAATTATGTGGTTGTGATTGAGGTATCAATTCCGAAATAGAATTCACAAACTTTGTAAATACCTAAGGAGGAATAGGGGAGTAACATTCAACAGAATCCGTCTTTAAAAAAAAATTAAAATATAAGGATTGAAAGCACACCCACTGCCCCCATACCCTTTCTAAAAATCAGAAGTCCCCCTTTCTTAAACTCTCCAGAAATACTTTGCCTACACTTAGAAACAAATAGTCAAACTTGATTTGATTTAGTGCATTATGGTTGTGAGAGATTTTGGATATCTGCATTCAAACTTCATAATGGGTCATAAAATTCCTCCTTGATGTCTTACTCTTAATTGGATTGAAAACTAGATTTAACTACCTCATTTTTGTCTTTTCCTCACTCTCTATTGATGATGAAGATGCCGTGCCTATGTATCTGTAATGTAATCTGTATCTATCTGTAATGTAATACCATGGGCACTAATGATATTTACTACACTGACACTACGATTCAGATTTTGATTTTCTTCTCTAATTGATGTGGAAGATACCTACTACTTTTATTTGTATCTCAAATAACTTAATTTATTCTCATTTAGTTTTATATTTCCATTCTCATCGATCTTATATTTGGTTTGAAAATATATACTTTTAGAATTAAAAATAAAATCGGTTAAAATCGATTGATATACTACCTATGATTTTACTGGATGACACCGGTCCCTTAAACTTTACCCCAATTTTAATGACGCATCAGTATTAAAGTTTATTGCCTCTTCGAAATATTTCTTTCCACCGGTACTACTTGAATTCCTTAAGTTCAATCCATAAGATAAAATAATTCTCTTTCATAGAAAGAGGACACAAACTACTTACATAACAATGTAAACAACTCCCAGAGATACCTAGTACCTTGTCATTTACAACCACTTATATCATCTGTGTAAATGAGATCGCTCCTAAGAATACGGATTTCGACCGTCAGGGTTATGATAAGGGAAAATTCTACCAAATATTTCGGGGAGCTTGAGCAAATCCAACTGTATACATTTTTGTAAATATTTCAGTGTGAATGCGTTTTGTTTGTATGTTTTTTTGCTACTATTTGCTATAAAATAATTTAAAGATCTTGGTTGTCTTATTTTAGTATACTTGTAAAAAAACTTTAAGACTTGAATATCAAGTGTTACCATATGCGAATGACTTTAATACTTTTTATAAGGTTTAGTTTCTGTTTTTATATATATTTTTAATTATTTTTTGACTACAAACACGGTGTTGGTGATTCGCAACTCATAAGCAGAAATGAGAAAGGGTGTAGACTACCCAAAGACAACACAGAATCAACGTGCTACATTCCCCGAAGTAATCCTGAGGCGCTAGAGTGCGGACAAAAGTTGTCAGAACAATGAAATATGGGGATAGAATCCAATACCAATAATTATCTTTCTTAGGCTTACCATATTTTCTTAAGATCAACCCAGGACACTTTGTCGACCTATCGGTCCATCAAAGATTAAAAACTAAATAAACACCCAAACTAAAAAAAATTAAACATTTAAACTGAAATACCATATTTTATTTAATCATTTGTAATTTTCACTTGACATCACTTTTTTCAAAAATTCTTTGTTAGATTTAATTAAATCATAAAATTCACAACAATTAAGTTCAGAGTTAATTTTCACATTTAAAAGGTCTTTGACAGTACAAATAGTGAATAGTCTGTTCCTTTCAGCAGTCTGAATATGAGTAAAGTGAGGCCGTAGCGAAGTAGGTAAAAAATGCAGTTCAAACATTTTTATTGAAAATTTCACAAGAAATTTTGTCCAGTCTTAAAATTACGAAAACCCAGGAGATTTTGGGACCCAGGACATTTTCCAGGACAGCCTCCGAAACCCAGGACTGTCCTGGGTAACCCAGGACGTATGGTAAGCCTAATCTTTCTATATTTATAAACATTGGGAAAATATTTTTTAAAAGGTCGTCTTCAAAATGCGACAGTACAAACTTTGCTATCCTTTAAGGACAAAAGATTTACCAAGATATTATAAATAGGTTAAAGCTTGATTATTGGCTCTGGAATTTAAATTCTATTACCAACCTTCACTCACAAGAACCAATCTGTGTAAGTGTAATTATATTCAGTATTAGCAAAAAATATGGGAATATCTTTTTTAGTTTAAAAGAGTGCTAGTCAAACAGTTTAAAATGTGCTCTTAAAAACATATTACGTTCTTATTGGTGAGAAATTTGAGTTTAAGTTCAGTTAATTAATGATAATATTGAGACAAAAAATAGTGGTTGCAGTTGTTTTCAAGGAGGGTCAATCTCAATGATTTGCGTAAGGTCCAATAACTCGAAGGCAACAGTTTTTCGTGGCGCCATCTACTTGAAAACGTTAAAAGTATGCAGAGGGGCGTTGCTGCAAAAGAGGCGTTTGGAGCTGTACTTTACCATGGGACCATCGGAGCCTTTATGCATTTTGTAGAAAATTTGGCTGAGAGAGGATCTTTTAGGTCTTTTTTTTTGGAATAATAAAAGAAAATTCCGTAAAAAGGTTTTATCCCCTCTCTAATCAGGGTTCGTAAAAGTTAGGATATTTTTCTCGAAAAGTAAAAAATGGGCTGGTTTTACTACAGCTTTGAAAAAAAAAGAATTCGGGAATTTCACGTAAATAGATACTATAAATACCCTATAAGATAACTAAAATTTCAGGTTCATAAAAAATCTGACAATAAAAAAGCGTTAGTGGAAATAGGAAAATTTAAAAGTGAAACTACCATAAACAAACTATGCCTGTGCCTGTTTTTTTAAATACAAAAATTTGATTTTATTTTTTAAATCACATGCAAAATTAAAATTAGTACTTTGAAAAAAATAATTTAAACTCTATTACGTTTTGCGTTCATCAAAATTATGGTTATTTTATTTTATTACTATATGCTAGGAAGAAGGCAAGATTAGGAAGTAGGTATCTTATACAAACTGTCTTGGTATGATGAAGTTTATTTAGGATGCATATTCCCAGTGTTTTTGAAATGATTGGTACCTTAAGGTTTCAGGGATTTGAGTACTTGTATCTGAAACACTTTAGTATAAAAACAAACATAAAACAGTAAAATATTTTATTTCTCCTATAGAACATATATAAAGTTTCTTTTATTCAACTATAATATAAGAACAATGTAAAAAAGGCTCTAACAGTCTTTCACAAATATTCGCGGTCGCTTAAACAGTAGCAGTTTGTTCAACAACTTTCGCTCATCTATAAAAACTTTATAAATCTAGCATACAAAATTTTTGGTGAATTGTCAATCATTATATGTTTAACTTCACTTCAATGTGTTAATTGTTAATAAAAGAAGTTACTTCTAAATAATGTGCATAGATTTGTAAAAAGAAGAGAGTACAGAAAAATAAATATCAGGAAACAATATTTATGGTTGTGATCAAAATCTTCAAACAAATAGTGGGGATATATATAATGAGAGGTTTTGGACTATTTAATAAAACAAGATATCCGTGCTAAAAGCATTCAAAAGTAATTTTTCTCTTGGATTTACCTATTTTAATTAAAAAAAAATTAAAACACACAGTTTTAATATCTATGGATATCATCAATGTATGGCGTGTGCAATTATGTAACACGACAGCAAAGACCGATTAAAAGTGGCGTCAGGACTTCTATCAAACGCCATAATTTTGAACTTCTCAGGCCTCATGGGTTTAGGTCGCCATGGTCTAATCCTTGGAGGCCAAGAAATACGGATTGATGACTATTTTAAGTATGTACGGCTGAAAAGTCCGAACAGAAAAACTATTTTTCGAGGGATTACTAATCCATGAAAAAAAACTATTGAGTTTTAATATATTGTTCCTCAAATAAAAAGCATAATTTTTGTATACTTTTAGCTCAGAAACCCTGAGTCGTTCTCTCGATAAAGTACTTAGCTGTAATGCACAATGGAATAATATACTTTTTTCAACAGTCATTTACATACAAAACGTTTTCAAATGGAATTATTCATACAACTTAGAAGTTTAGTTTAACAGATAAGAAACGTGTTTCTTAGTTCTGACATTAATGTAACAGAAAAACTAGTTTTTTATCTAACTTAAAAATATGAATTGATTTTGAAATGGAATTGTTTTACAAAATAATAGGTTTCTGGATATATTTGGAGTTGTTTCAATGGCAGGTACAGTGTTTAATCTTCTTTTCTAAGAGAAGACTATTGAAATTTTTAAAACCTCGTTTGAGATTAAAATCTTCCTTTTCCATCCAAAACGTAATTCAATTTCTTGCACGAATGATTATATTTTGTTCATTGGCAATTTAAATACGGGTTTTCCAACTATCTAATCTTAAAAGACCCGAATGGTTCTTACAAAATAAGAAAAGGTAAAAGTATAAAAAACACAAGATTATCTTGTTTCAATTTTTAAACTTATTTCTTATCGTCTAGCTAAATGTCACTGTTTATCTTGTTTAGAAAGTAGAGTTTTGAGATTTTCCTAACAAACCCATTTGAACAAATTGCCATTCTTTTATTTTGGAAATTTTTATTTGCATCAGAATAGGGATAAACTTGAATTTTAAATAAAGTCAAATCGGTTTTAAGCTGCTCAATTCTTCATTTGTGGTCCTTAGATTTTAAAAGCAAAAATACATAAAGTTAAGGATTTACATAAAATCAACTGCGGCCAAATGAACATGGATTTGACTTAAGTTTTGTAAATTAAATGAACCACATTAAGGAAATCTATAATGTCTATGCTAAAAGAGTTCGAAAGACTTCTAAAATATCCTGTTCTTTGAATAAGATGTAAAATAGTTTCACACCAATGATGATGATAACGAACGCATGAAAAATAAAATAAATCGATTTAAATATTTCACTAATGTTAAAATTTCCATCGAAAGACTAATACTTAAAAGATTTACAACATATTCAAAAACGAAACGCACAAACTTCATTCAAAGTGTCCTTGACATGAAACTGTAGTGTCCATTTCTAAAAACGTTGTGATACAAAGAAACCAGATTTGATTCTCTGTTTTTGTTTTGTGACCCAAGAGAGGAATATATTACACATGACAAAACACTGAAGCTCCAAAGCGACTTTCGACACCAAGTTCTTGCCTCGATTCTGGGAGAAAAAATACAACGAGTTAATATACTAGTATGAGCTGATTTAAATAAACCTAAATATCATTATTCAATTTTAACAAGAATAGATTTGCTGTAACATAAAACATTGAAGGATTTGACACTTTTTCGATATATTTTTATTACGAAATATATTTTAGAAAAGTATTTGCAGATAAAAACAATATGTATGAAAATTTGTAGAGGATTACATTTTAGAAACAAAAAAATTTCAAAAGTGTTCTGAGAATTTTTCAAATTTGCAGTCAGTTTATCTAGAAAATTTACGTTAAAAATACACGAAACATAGGCCAAAACACTTAACCCCGTATCATACATAATTTTTTTTTGTTTCGAAACTTCTATAAGTATTCTGATCTTGACTCTTTAACGGACCTTAAAAGATTTTAACGCTGATTCTGAGAAAAAGTGGCCTACGTCACCACTTACAAAAATTGAATTCAGTAATTTTCTAGACTAAGCAAATGGGGTAAACTGAAACCAAGGGAGTGATCTTGGTAGGAGTAAAAACATTTTCCCGTTTTAATAAAGTTAACCCCACTCCCAGTTTGCATTTTATTACTTCAGGGAGTACAAGTGTGAAATGCTAAAGCTCTTGGATCCTGTTTGAAGATTTAATCTGGATATTAGATTTTACGGTGCTGTGCTTCTGATACTTCAAGGTAAGATTTGGGATGAGTATTTACGAGATAAATAGTTTTTTAAGATTAAATTATGAGTGAATCAATACATTTTTGAAACAATACGAACCTAGTAATCTTTTCTATCTGAGATAATACACTACCCCAACAAATTTAAACAAATTTTTGCTAGTAAACTGGTAAAAGTCCCAGAGTAATAGCTTCATGATTTAACTGTGCCGTTGATACCTTTGATAAGTCTACTTTCGAGGAATTTAAGGTTTTGCGTTTTTTGTTACAGTGAAAATATACTTAAAAATTAAGTTAAAAGTGAAAAATAAGTTTTCTTTGAAAATTCATCAGAATAGATAAGTAAATACATAAGAATACATCAGTCAAAAAATGATTTTAAGTGCGCATATTCTCACAATCTCAACTAATTCTCCAAATATTTAAAAATATTATTGTTAAAATTTACTTTTAGAACATTAAAACCTAACTTGTGCTGAGAATGATTATACACGGTGCATGGGGATGGTTTTTCTTTTCTACAAATAATAATTTCTTTTGTATAATTTGAAAGTAAAGAACTTTACATCCCCTCATAGGATACTTACAGTAAGGAAAATGATACTTACAGTGAATCGTACTTCAGGAGCTCGTGGATTCTCAGGGTAAGGGTAAGATGAAAAACTCTAAGGACGGCAAATATACCCCGATGAGAGATGTATCCTTCAAAATGTCTCTACATACCTACGCATAAGAAAAAACACTTAAAAGTTACATTTCCAGAGATAAAAGGTGATCCAAAGAACACAAATCACCCTAAATATTTAAAAGTCTTATTTTCAAAGATGTAGGTAATCCAATAGCTCCTGAAAGTTTCTGTTATAAGTCTTTTCTCTTTTTACTAGAGGCGATGAGAAATTTAAATGGTAAAGAATATATTGGAGTTGTGGTTCTTATACATACTGTGTGCGTTGTGAAACATATTCAAGTGCTTTGCGAAGATATTTTCTAATCTATTCTTATAAAAAGGGTTAAACCTAAATTTTTCATGTGGAAAATATTGCATGCCGAATTTTTGCTCTGAAAAGTTCTCCATGATTTATTTTTTCTCTAAGGAAAAAAATCATCTTCGTGTTTAAAAAAGTTCGAGAACCACTATCCTAAATCATCAGTTTCCAAGCTGTTCTTCATGTTCATGCAATCTAAGTAGTTTGCTAAATTTCTCTTTTTAAAAGTATTACATGTTAAATTTTCTCCATAAAAATTCTCCATAACCTTAATTTCATCCTTAATATTATTATATTTTCTCAAGGAAGCATTATTCTTCTTAACAAAGTGTTACAGTCATACATAAAAAACTTGTTAAGTATGAAAATTAAATCCTTTTAATAACTGAAATATCGGTTAATGTGTTTAATTTTTTTAAGTTTTATAAATCGTCACGAGAAACGTAATAGCAATAGCAACATTGAGATCACATACACACGTAGATAAAGAACTCTAAGAATATAAGAACTTAAAAAGGTAACAGAGATCCCCTAATGAAAGCATTAGTTTTTCAGTCACGCTTATACTCGTGGGAAATTTAGGGAGCAAATGCTTTTTTTTGAAGGAATAAAAAACATCTATAATTACAAAGACCGTGCATCGATTAGATCTCATCTCCAGGTATATTTTTGGCTGAAAAATTGTATAAAAACCTCCATTTTACATTGAGTGGATGACTGCATTTTACACACTCATATTTCCAATATTTTTAAAGTTGACGAAAACGGTTCAGATTTTTTTTGGTGGACTTAAAAATGTTTAACGTGATAATAAATAAATTTCTAATAATAAATTGATTTAATTTTAATCAAACCGCACTGCATTTATATAAATAATCAGATTGAACTGGAGAAGTTATTCAAAACAACACTTTTTTGAATAAACTGAGATTGAAGAATAAAACAGGCTTTTAAGTTCCTCTGAGGGATTTGAAATATATTAAACCAATTTGCTTAAAAACAGATGGAATTTAATGTTTTTAATAGCTGTTACCTATTTTCAGCATAAAAACTTTAAAGCTTTTTAAACTTGCGTCTTTCATTCTTAGATACCTCAAACTGTAAAATAATTCATTCAATAGAACCAAAATGCTATTCAAACTCAGTGAAATCAACCACAGATCTCTCAAGCCCCAATTGTCCCAAACACTAGACCCAGCCCTCCGTTCTATGGAGTTATTCTAAAGAGGGTTGGAGCCACTTTCCGGGCAATTTCCTTCCTCTCTTCAAAGACAGAATGGATTTGTGACGTCACTGGCGCCCTGTTGAGGCTGGTTGAGATGAGCGCGTGCTTCTAAATGCGCTCAGTCGCTCAGAATAATGATTTACTGGCGTTTGAGAAAGGGGGTTCAAGCATTCAGAAAGGCTGCATTTACTTTTAGTGAAAAGAGAATTCGTGTCACCACATAGTATTAAGAAGCCACAAAAGAGTCATCTTTAAGTCAAAGTTAAATAAAATCAAGTTAAATAAGATCATTTTAAAATACTCTTTGCATTTTAATTATAAAGAGCTTTTCTATTATTTCCAGAGGCTTTCCACCAGTGGGAAATCTCAAAGAACTACAAGTTGTTTTTCAGGCCTTAAATGGACCCCAAAGGAAAAACAACATGTACAGGAAAGGGTTGATTTTTGTGTACGGGAAGAAAGATAACTAGTTAAAAACACAGAATTGGAACTATGATGCTTGATGCAAATGCATACACAATTATAAAGTTACCTCTAAAAGTATTACTTCTAAAAAAAATTTATGATCAGAAAAATTTCAAGTTCCGGAAAAAGCTCAAATACAAAAGAATATTTTTTGAGAACAGCAACGTAGATTTTTACTGGCATCAATGAATCATAACTATTTTTTGTTGTCATCCAGTTCATAGCCAAACGACTCATTTTTTTGTTTTACCCCTTCAGTCCTAGCCACCCCAAATTTACCATAGGATCCAATGGGAATCTCGGGCGGAAAGACAGAAAGGAAAGGAGGATAAAGTGGTCTTTTGGTCTTTTTGCTGCTGTAATTTTCTATTTTTATTGTGTGGAAGAAATTGGTTTGTATCTAAATGTTTTTCTTTGTAAACATAACTGGGGAATCTTTCTATTAAATTTTCATTACAAATGTTTTCTGCTAATTTGTTTATGAATGGAAATGCTAGTTAATTGTCTATATCACTTTTGGCACATTTGCTATTAGTACTACATCCTCTGGCAAGTAAACAAAGGGCAACAAATCTACCTGGGCTTGGTGTGCAGGATCTCGTAGCTGGCCGCGGGCTGCCTGTGCAGACTGCAGGCAGCCGCAGGGTCAGCCGGGAAGTAGGCGGGGCTTGTGGAGGGCGGTCTTCCCCCAGAGTAGGAGGGGCTGTGCTCCAGCTGTCGCAGCTGCATGCTGAGGGTGTGGGGAAGGCCTCCGCTGCCCTGCCGACGGTACAGGCAGAAGCCAACCAAGAAGCTCAGCAACAGCATGCCTCCTGCAGCGCCGCAACCGGCCATCAGGGGTAAGTTGCCTGCAGGAGAATGTAACCTCTATAGAAAACAAAGAAAACTCTCTGACAAAATCTATCTATGTTTTTTTTAGCTCGCAGAAGTGTTTGAATTTGGACATAAAATTGTGGAAAGGTTACCGGACTCTTGAGACTCTCATTGGCCACATCAAATGCCTATGTTTAAGAGAAAAATACCACAATACCATAGACATTATCCTACTGCTCAACACAAATTAGAGTATTTAAGACTCTTCAGGCTGGACTTCTAATCAAATCTCTTTCTTTAGTTTAATTTTATTAATCAACAATCTCATGGATTTAGTCTTAATTTATCAGACTTTGGTAGATTATTATATTAAGAAACAACAATGTGAAGGGTATATCCCAATCAATAAGTAACATTGGATTTTAGAAAAACAACTTCTTAAACAGGGAACCAACCATAAGTAAGGAAAATACTTCTTTTAGGGAATAGGCTACATACTACCCAAGGCTGAATAGCTTATAAATGTGCAGTCTTAACGAAAGCGTACAGAGATGGGACATTCCACACAGGAATAGTAGATCAAATTTAAAGAATACATAACATAATTTATGAGTAATCGAGGGTGAAAAACGCTATTTGTTTTTAATAGCTCAAAGAGCGAAAGCGCTACACCACTCACATACCCTTCACTCTAAATGATGCGATCTTTCTGCAAAGTGATTCTGATTTTAAAACAGCGCAGAAACATAGCTCATGGAGTCGGACAGTGAAAATAAAGTCCGTAAGATTTATGAACATTACCTATCATTCTTTCATCGTGTGTGGAAACCCTCAATTATCAATCGGTAATAAATATAGTGACACTCACACTTGTCTTCGTCGCTGTAGTCCTCGTTGCCGCAGTTGGGCAGCCCGTTACACACCAGCGACTTGTCGATGCAGTAGTTGCGCAGCTCCTTGCACGAGGCGTCCAGGCTGCTCAGGCAGTAGCGGCTGCCCTTGCACACGAACTCGGAGCACTTGCCTGCACAGAAACAAGCACTCCTGTTATACGGTAAAGCGGTGGAAATACACAGTAATATATAGAGATAAGTGTCCTATAAGAAAGTTGATAGTAAACAGTATGCTTCTTGTGGATGGATAGGGAGCCCCTCCAAGTAAGATATTTTGGGTTCATATTCTGCTGCGCATGCGTACAATAATCATCAATCTGAGTTGTTTGGTCGCCAACACAGAGTACCAGAACAGAGGGTCCAAAGCCATAGTAGTTAGGCACTGTCTATTTGGCCGGCAGATATACAACTAAACTCTACCCTTTTTATCCGGCAGATGCCCAGCAACGGTTCTGATTGGAGCGCCGGGACTGCTACATAACCGCGAGACCTACGGCACATGCGTCAACTAGTGCCAACTGCCGGTTTTGCCGTCCAAATAAACACCTCTTAGTAGTTGGAAACTGAAGTTAGTTAATGGAAACTGAAAAAACATGGGGTATGGTTATGGTGATAGGTGCTCTGGTGACGCTGGGATTGCATCAATACTCATGCAACTCACGCCTCTTTCGTCCCGTCCCGAGAGGCGGAGAAAAAGAAGCTTGAAGCTTCTTTGTTAGGGAATTAAATAAACCCATAAATAAAATTAGGGATAAGTTAAAGAAATATTCCCATTTTCCATGTTAAAACTCTGATAAAAACGACAAAGCACCCGTAGAGAGTTCCCCACATTGTCTACAAAGGGATCCATCCAATTCAAACGTCTCAAATTTTGTGAACATTCTGGTCTCTTAAATATCGTTTGAAGAAATATTAAACAAACGTTCAATTGGATGTAAACCATCAAAACATTATACGTGCCCAACTTTTTTACAGCCATTCAGAGAAAGAACATGGCTTTTGAAGAAGATTTATTAGTTCATATAAAATCTCTCAAACATATTCCAGAAAAGATAAATGCATCTCATAACATATAGCAAGAGATCCAAGAAACTCGACATGAACATTTTTCTCCAGGTTAAAATATTCCCAACTGAGAGAAAAAAAAATCTTTACCTCTCTATACACTTTGCCGTCCGAGATTTCCTTTGATACAACGAAAATTTTTGCCGGTTAGGACTGTTGTATAAAATAAGTGATACCTTACCAACAAATATCACCTCACCTGTATATGTGTCACCTGTATGTGTCACCAGTATAATATGTCAACACCACTGTGGGCAATCCATGTCTGTTGTTTTGTTTTGCTTGATTGTTTGGTTTGAATTATCAGGTTAGGGTTTTTTTTTCACTTTAGGCAAATTAAGTAAGAAGAGGAAACTAAGATGCAAATATATTCTTTCCCAGTTTTTCAGAATGTGAACTGAACTGAGATAGGTTAATGTAAACAACAGACATGTGATTGGTTGACTGGGTGTATATATATCAAGTATGATTCTTTCTACACTAGCTTCTGATTCCTGCCTGCACATGTACGTGGCGTGTTAGTTTTTTTCCACCTTAGAGGTGGTGGTCTGTTGTCTTTTAAGTATGGATAAGTGGATGCAGGTTCATCTTTTCGATCTATGCTAGATTGGATGTTTATTTAAGAAGTGTTAAGTATGCCTGGAAATTGTGATGCCTTTCATCGAGAAATTATTGTTCTTTGAATTTGTTGATATTTATTTTTTTAACTAATGTTTAAATAAATTATTTTAGTTTTAACTTTTGACTTCTCTTTTTGGTGTTTTGATCCATGGCTATCTCTTTCATTCTTGACTGAGATATCAAGGTTATGGGCCCAGACCCTACCTTTGTGCCTGGTGAACACTTGAATTAATGTTTTTGAAATTTAAAGTTTTGTATCTGTGTGTTGATGGTTTTTTTGGTGACGGGGGGCAGAAATTTTTTCTTCAATAAGGATGTCTCTAATAGCAACAAATATTGCCAAGCTTAATGGCAAAAATTATTCTAGCTGGTCTTTGGACGTTAAGTTTTTATTGATTGATAGGGGTTTATGGAGGATTGTCAGCGAGGCTGAATCACCTCCTGAAGCTAAGGACGATCTATCTGTTTATAATGACAGGAGTGATAGGGCTCTGTCCACGATCTATCTGAATATAGAGCCAGAGTTCAAACGTCTCATTAAAAAGGAGACAAACCCCATAAAGGCCTGGGCTGTTTTGAAAAGGTATTTTGAACCTGACGATCGTGTAAGACATCAATTTTTGTACAATCAATTCCTTGATTGTAAGCCCGTAAGAGGTGAGGGGTTGGCTCTGTATTTTTCTAAGATCAAGGACTTAGCTGATCAGCTAGAGGCAATGCGTCATCCTTTGGATGCTGATAGAATTATTTTTCATATTTTGAGATATCTGCCGGACTCTTTTTCAATTTTAGTGCAATCTGTGACGATGTGGTCTGAACAGGAGTTTAAACTGAGTAAGATAGAAGATGTTGTCATTGCTGAGGAGGCACGAATGAAACAGAGAGAGGACGATCATCATACCTCTTCAGTATCTCATATAGAGTCGCCTAGACCTGGCATAGTTCGGTGCTATAACTGTGGAGAACCTGGCCACATCTCACGTAAGTGTCGTCATCGACGCAAGAACTTCAGAGGTCGTTACCGTGGACAGTCAAGAGGGCGTAGATCGCCTACTCCTACAAGAGGTTTGTCAAGGAGACCGTCACCTGATCAACATCAACACACAGATAAGTCTTACAGTTCTTTTTTTGTGCAAGCTTGTCTTTCGGAAACTGATAGTGACGCGTTTGTACTAGATACAGCCGCGTCACATCATTTCTGTAAAGACAAGGCTTATTTTTCAAATTTTGATAGTAGTTTTAGGGAACGTGTTGCTGTTGCAACGTCTGAGTCAACCTTTACGGTTGAAGGAAAAGGTGATGTACACCTTAATTTTGGCTCCAATCATGTCAAATTAAATAATGTACTATATGCTCCGACGTTGCGCAGGAATCTGATTGCCTGTAATTTGATAGATAGGGCTGGTTTTAAGTTTAAAGGCGAAAAAGGAAAAATCCAAATCTTAAACTCAAAAAATGAGGAAATTTTTTCGGCTAACCTAAGAAATGGGATCTACCATTGTTATCCTAAGGTTGTACAAAAAGCTAATCAGGCGATCAGATTTGAAGCATCGTTGTCTGAACGGGCCAGTCTTGAATTGTGGCACAAGAAATATGCTCATTTAAGTCCTGGTCTGATTCAGAGAACGCTTAAATATGATGCTGTGAAAGGTTTACCTGGTATCCCGGAGTCCGCGATAAACTGTGAGCCATGTAAATTAACTAAAACAAAACGGGTGTCTTTCAAACCGTTAAAAGAGGTAAGATCGAGAAAGCCTCTCGAGCTGTTATACATGGATTTATGTGGTCCTATGGACACATTAAGTAGAGGTGGCAAGCGCTATTACCTGTCCATTATCGACGATCACTCTAAAAAAGCTGCACTGTTTCCTTTGGAAAGCAAAGATGAAGCATTTAATGCTTTTAAGAAGTATCATACGCGCGTAGAAAGGTTCTTGAACGCCAAAGTAATTGCGGTCAGAACCGATAATGGGAAAGAGTTTGTGAACAAAAGTTTTAAGGTTTACCTTGAGCAGTTTGGGATTAAACATGAATTAACTAACGTCTACACACCTGAACAAAATGGTGTGGCAGAGCGGTTTAATCTTACGGTAATGGACAGCGTAAAAGCGGTTATTGAGGATTCCGGGTTGCCAAGGGACTTCTGGGCTGAGGCTGCCTTATACTTCACCTACACCTGGAATAGGATTTGCCATAGCAATCAGGAGAAAACTCCTATTGAGCTTTTTGACGGTACTAAACCTTCCGTAAAACATTTTAAGCCATTCGGAGTTAAGGCTTATGTTGGAATTCCTAAACAAAGGAGGGTGAAGTTAGACAACCGGGCCAAAATAGGCGTAATGGTAGGCTATGCTCTGAACACTAGAGGTTTTAGAGTGTGGCTGCCTGATGAGGATAAAGTAATTGAAACGGCAAATGTAAACTTTGATGAAAATGTATTGTACAAGACTTTTAAAAGAACAAGTGAAGGTGATGGCCTTAGTGATACGAGTGGCAATGGTGGAGATAGTAACACCTGGTATGTATTAGATACAGGAGTTGAGGATTGCGGGTCGAACCAAATGACTCAACAAAGTGAGGTAGCAGAGATGCCTCATGAAGAGGTACCCATTGTTCAGGATCAAGATCTAACCCCTGGGCAAAAGGATGTAGATAAAATTAGTGCTTCCGGGTCTAAATTAGTTGGGAAATGGAGAAGGGACGCAGTACCGAGACCGGACGGAACTCGCGTCGACATCTATTTCTATGAGGGGGATTCAACTAAGCGCTTAAGAACTCTAAAAGAGATAGAGTCTTATTGTGGAGAACATAACCTACGTTTCGATAAAGACCTATTCGATTTTAGTGGTAAAAATCTGTTAGTTGGTCCTGTGAAAGGAAGTGATGTCGATGCGGGTTCAGTCAGTTTTGCCTCCTGACTAGACCCAATAGAGATCCCCAATACGTATAAACAGGCTATGAGGTCTCCCTCTCGCGAAGAATGGCAGAAAGCCATGGTAGAAGAAATTGAGACTATGAAACAGAGGGAAGTTTGGGAAGTAGTTAAAAGACCTCCAAACTCTAGTCTGTTGGGCTGTCGTTGGGTTTATACCATCAAGAGGGATGAATCGGGAAAAATAATCAGGTATAAAGCCCGTTTGGTTGCGCAGGGTTACCGACAGGTCAAAGGTGACTCCTACGACGAAACTTATAGTCCCGTAGTCAACTTCAGCGTAATAAGGTTTTTTTTCTCCCTTTTGGTTTGCAATCTGGGCTGGCTTCATTTTCAATTTGACGTAAAATGCGCGTACCTCTATGCCCCTTTGAAAGAAGAAATTCTAATGAGTCAACCACCTGGTTTTTCGGTCAATAATGGCCAAAGTTTAGTATGTAGGCTAAAGAAAGCAATATATGGCCTGCACCAGAGTGGGCGCAATTGGTTTTACGAGATGGATAGGGTACTCGCGGAGATAGGTTTTCAGAAATTTGAGTATTGTAATTGCGCTTATGTCTTTGATGCAGACGTCGTATTGTTGTTATACGTTGACGATTTTGTTTTGTTTTCTAAAAGTGAGTCAAAAATAAAACGGGTTGTAAAACTGTTAGGTGGAAAGTTCGATTTAAAAGCTTTGGGGAGAACGAGAAAATTATTGGGGGTTGAGTTTGAAGAGAGAAATGGTTCCTTGTTGTTGCATCAAAATTCTTACATTGACGAAATCTACCAAAAATTTAAATCATTTAACGTTCCAATGAGATCCCTTCCAATCACAAGGGGAAAATTGTTTTCCAAAAACCAATCTCCACAAACGTGTGATGAGCAGGAAGAGATGGATACTTGTCCATATAGAAACCTCTTGGGGTGTCTTTCGTTTTTGGCTAGTAGAACCAGACCAGATATAACATACGCGGTGAATATTTTTAGCCATTTTCAGAATTCCCCTGGTCTAGTACATTGGGAAGGTCTGTTAGGTTTGTTGGGTTATGTTTGGAAAACTAGGAATCTAAAATTAAAATTTCTTTGTACAGAACCAAAAATAAATGTTTTTTCAGATGCCGATTTTGCGGCCAATCGCGATGATAGGACATCTATGGGGGGTCAGATTGTGTTTTTGGGGGAATCCCCTATTTTCTGGAAATCCTTCAAGCAGAAATGCATAAGTCTTTCTACTATGGAAGCGGAGTTTGTTGCAATGACAGAAGCAACCAAAGAGCTAATTTGGTTCGACCGCATCTTAAATGAATGTATTTCAAAGAAAGTAATAAATTCCATCAAGCAAAAATCAACACTCTACGTGGATAACCTAGCCACAATTAATTTTGCTAAGTCTCCTATAGAAAATGCAAGGAGCAAGCACATTGATGTAAAATTATTGTTTGTTAGAGATCTAATTTATAAGGACCTTTTCGAAATCTCATATGTGTGTAGCAAAAATAATTTAGCTGACATTTTTACCAAACCAATGACTAGGTTGATTTTGAATGTTTTTAGAGAAAGGATTTTTTGCTGATGTAAATAAATTTTTCATGTAAAGTTTTTTGATGGTGTTTCTGTGCATGCCAGTGATGTTACAGGATGGTATGAAGGCTTGCCCAGTGAAGCCACGCCTAAGGGAACTTTTAGACTTTTTTTCAAGCCGGGTTCTGCCCTTGGGGGCCTCTCCTGCTTTGTTGTTAAAGCCGCTCTACATTCTAAAAATGTTAAAAGTAAGAAGGTTTAGTCTTTTGAGTAACTGTTTTCCCAGATTTTTTCAAAGAACTTTTTTCTGAAGGTGGTCGGCTATGAAGGTGTTTTTGCTTCTTTTGACAGACCATAGCAGGTCGTAAAGAGGATAAGATTTTTTTGTGTGTTTTAAGTGTACTCATCTTGTAGTAATTTATGGGGTGGATTGAGAATCAAGAAGCTTGTTTTTACTCCATAAATGTGTCTTTTTTGACGTAAGGTTTTTTTAGAAGTTGTGTATGATGGTGATTATTTGTGGCAACGATTGTTTTTGTGGATATGTGGTTTTGTACATAGGTCTAAATGGGCACTTTTTACGTCAAGAAATTTGTTCGTGTGTCTAGTGTTTTTCATCCATTTTTTCGAACTTTTTCTTGCACCGGTGTATGTGTTGTAACTGCATGTTGTTATGTAAGTTCTTACTAACTTTTATTAGGATTTTTTTCGATGGGGGGCATTTACTAAATTTGATATTTTGAAGTTTTTGAATTCAGGGGTTTTTTTTTACAGGTGTGGTGATGGGGGGCATTGTTGTATAAAATAAGTGATACCTTACCAACAAATATCACCTCACCTGTATATGTGTCACCTGTATGTGTCACCAGTATAATATGTCAACACCACTGTGGGCAATCCATGTCTGTTGTTTTGTTTTGCTTGATTGTTTGGTTTGAATTATCAGGTTAGGGTTTTTTTTTCACTTTAGGCAAATTAAGTAAGAAGAGGAAACTAAGATGCAAATATATTCTTTCCCAGTTTTTCAGAATGTGAACTGAACTGAGATAGGTTAATGTAAACAACAGACATGTGATTGGTTGACTGGGTGTATATATATCAAGTATGATTCTTTCTACACTAGCTTCTGATTCCTGCCTGCACATGTACGTGGCGTGTTAGTTTTTTTCCACCTTAGAGGTGGTGGTCTGTTGTCTTTTAAGTATGGATAAGTGGATGCAGGTTCATCTTTTCGATCTATGCTAGATTGGATGTTTATTTAAGAAGTGTTAAGTATGCCTGGAAATTGTGATGCCTTTCATCGAGAAATTATTGTTCTTTGAATTTGTTGATATTTATTTTTTTAACTAATGTTTAAATAAATTATTTTAGTTTTAACTTTTGACTTCTCTTTTTGGTGTTTTGATCCATGGCTATCTCTTTCATTCTTGACTGAGATATCAAGGACTAAAAAAGAAGTAAAGAGCCATAAAATTGGAGACGTGGATCTTTATACGGACCGTAAAGGGGAGCAGAAAAAGCCTGTTCGTCGAATCCACCCTTTGGAACGGAGAAGGTGCTACACCTGGTGTTGAAATTTTTCACTCTTTTATTACAACGCTCGTATTCCTATCCAGCTTCTTGGACATGTTTTCTCTTGTTGGTGCGGGCATTTATTCGGGATCTTTTCTCTGGGATTTATTTTCGAGGGAGGAATAAAAAAGTTGTATTCGCGGTCATTATCCGTTTATGGAGAACACGGGTTCTTTTTTTATGCGTTCGCATCTGGGCGGAATACGGCTCGAGAAACGGGTTGCTGATTTATGGCAAAGCAAACGAGAATTAAGATTTTTATGCGAGTTTTGATAGAAAACACGTCTTTTTTTAGTATCAAAAATGCATCGTAAAAAATTTTTTATGGTAGGTAGCAGGGTATTAACACAATGCTTGCTACTATGATACCACTTATGCTGAAAGTTGAGGATAGTATGAGAGACCAAAAACTTTTTTTCCAAAGACATGTTTTAAAAGATTCTACATTGTCAGGGGTGGATCTAGGGGTGGCACGGGGACACGTCCTTCCAGTAGGGCAAAAATACACAGAATAACAGGACTTTTTAAGATAATTTCTTTATAAATAATAATTTTAAACATGTGAAATGCTTCAATGTAGAGCTTTAAGGCTAAAAAATTATATTACACTTCTTTATTTTCAAAATTATTGCAATTTGTTTTAAAAATCTTACCACCCCCAAGAAATTAAATCTGGATCCGCCCCTGTATCTTGTGTGAAAGTCTTGAAAGTCTGAGTACTCGTATTTGGTTTATTGCTGTTCCTTTGCTATGCTCCGATAGAACTACACTGAAGAGCTGGTACTGAAATGACGTTATGCTGGAAGAAATTCACACCATAAAACCTTCATGGCAGTACATTTGGGGAAGGGACAAACCCATAACGGAGATGAGACCCACGAGATTGGAAAACATCATCTCCGAAGTTGTTGGTTCTCAAACGTATGACTATTTCAAGAGGGTAGTATGGAGAATCCTGTAAAACATCGAATTTCCGACATTGCTGCGGCCTGAAAATTATGGTGAAAGAACTAGACCAATGATGACTAAAGAGAAGCATTGAACGTGATAGACGTGGGTTTTTTTTCACTCTTCAGTGTATATCGAAATCTTTTAAATTTGTGACTTTCTCATTACTGTAACAGCTTCAAAAGGGTTAACATTTTTGAAAATTATTTTCTTAATTGAAGTTACTACAGTTATAAAAAACTACTCGTTATAAGTAATACATAGTAAACTACCGTCGTTTTAATATGCGTAGTAATTATTTAATGACTTTTGCTGAGAGAGTAAGGGTAAGACGGTACTTTTTCAGAAGTTCTACTTTTAGCAGAAGTCTACACTTGCACACCCATAAAATCTATTTAAAAATAACAATAGTTGTTCACTTATCGGGGAAAAACAGCAGTGACTGAAAACGAGTTTCTTATTTATCAGGTTTGATAAGGGAATTTATAAAATTTAAAATTTACTACCTTAAAAGCCCCGTGTGTGTAAGTGTTAACCATTTCGTAATTCCATATTTCTAACAACTAATTCCATTTTAAATCAGTTTAATACATTACTTCAATTTTTATTACCAAGCAAACTTTCAAACTTGCCAACGTATACTGGCCTATGGTTAGAGTATCTAACTGCGAAACGGTGCGTCGGGAATTTGAATCCCCGTTTGTTATGAATCAATGTGCCCCCCTCCTCCTGTAAAAAGGAGTTGTGCGAGCGAATGGTGTGTGTGGCGGGGGTAGCAGTACCTCTGCTGGGTACCACTGAGTAGGTATTTCTTACGACAATTCAGTGGTCAAGGATGATAAATCCAGTACCCGCCTATTGGTTTAAACAGACTTTCAAAGTAAATTTCATACAGCAAATTAAGTTCAAGGAAAATATTTTTACCTTCATGTTTAAACTCCACAGCAGTCCACGTAATTTTAAATCCAACCGCATTCTTTTCCAAGTCTTCACCCTTCATTATTTGAGAAGCACTCGTTTTGAATCTGGAATTACAATAATATTTCAGCAGAAGTTTACACAATATTCGGTAGTTGTCTTAATAAGAAAATTCGAAAAAGCAACTCTCTAAGCAGGATTCAGTTTATTTTAATTGGTATTAAACTTTTTTACTTACGAAGTAAACTAATAAATGTATGCAGTTTCTTTAAATGGTTCAGATAAAAAATATAGATCAGTTTTTAAAAACCTGCTTAGGATTTTTTAACTAATAATAATAATAAATATTGGTATTTAATAATAATAAATAATAACAACCATGTAATTTATTAATAATAGTAAATAATGAAATACTTATTTTTCATAAGTGAGAAATAAACACATATATTTTTTCTAAGTTTATTTAAGTTTTATAAAGTATAATAGTTTATAAGGTTTTCGAAAAAATAAAGGACATGGGGGGCATGGAAAATTTAGAAAGGCTTTGGTGGGGCATGGACCGAAAAAGGTTGAGAAACACTGATCTAAAGAATATTTCTTTACAGACTTAAATACCTCCAGTTATTCTTTATTACATACAATTATTTGAAATTGGTTAAATATCTGCTGTTATTCTTTGTGTACCGTTATGGATTTCTTATGGCAAGTTGATTAATTTCATATGCAAAGAAAACAATGACTATTTTCATTTTAGTTAAGAATATTTGCCTTCAATGTTAAAAAATTCCAAACGACCTATAAGCTCAAAACAGTTGACTTTCTATCTTATAAGGATTATTCCATTCTAATAAAAATTTACTGCGCGGTAAAACTTTTTAGCAAGTGCATTTCGTTGCAAAAATAATAGAATTGAATAAAAATATTTACTTTCTCTGCTGAATTTGCGTTTCAAATTTCATGCCCGGAGTTATATTAAAAGACAAAAAGTATCCTTTCGACCATTTATCTTTTCTCTCTCCCAAACGTCTCATTAAACTTGATTTATTTCCCTCCCTTCCTCACATCTCCACCGTTCCATGAAATATTATTCTTTCTCGGAAAGAATAGAACTGTCAAAAATCTCAAAGCAACCAAAAACAACGTTGCAAAAATGATTTCCTCTCGCCCTCTGCAATTAATTTCTGACCCAGCATGTGGCAACAAAATGAGTGTTGCCACCGGACTGTAAAGGAATTCCGGTAGCGTTAATTGCGCGACTCATTAAAATCCCTATTCGTGAGGGAAAAAGAAATTAACGAAGGGAATAATATATATCTCCTTGGCTTTTGAGGGCTTCTCTGAATGTCACTCGTCGGGTTTTCAGATGCAAGAGGATCTAAGCCCATTATAACCGAAGATTTAATCTGATTTTTACCATAAAGCTATGATACTTAGCATTGAGAGAGTTAAAGTCACTGGAATCTTATTAGATATGGTTCTTATCTCTGCGATCAAAGGATAAATTAGGTTCTAGAGTTGCTTCATGTTCAAAAGAGAGAAATGGAATAACCGAATGTTTTGATGTCGTTCTCGTTTTGGAATAAATAAATTATACTTGAAGTAGTAGCTACTTTAGAAGTTCCTTTTTTAATATTTAAGGGTCCCACATGAACAGTTTTGGATATTAAGGAGAGTAAGAGACTTTTAATTGGTCAGAAATGCATCCTCTTTAGAATCTTTGAAATTTCAGAATTTGAAATTAGTTTTTAATAAATATTGCGTATCAGTCGATAAGAAACGTAAAAATCAGAGAACGTAAAAATATAATTATACTTTGTATTAAAAGGAAACTTTGTATCAAATCCTGTTAAAATCTCAATTTTAATACTTTTATGGATTAATAAAGATTATTAAAACCTAAAATATTTTTCTCTAGAAAAGTCCATTAACTTTTGATGTATGAACTTAAAATCCTGAACTGTTTTTTTTTTTCGTTATATCTTACTCTATAAAATGAGAAGTCTATTATCCTTATTTAGATGCCTTATTATCCTTATTATCCTTATTATTTACTTAGAATTTAAATCTTGAAAGATATTAAAGCTTGGTATCATAATGTAATTACGTCAACTCAAGATGAAGTGTCTGAGAAAATTCAGGAAAAATATTATAAGTTTTCAAAAATTTGAAAACAATTATATAAAAAGGATTTCCGGAGTCAGAATCACTAAGCTCCGTGTTTTTTAAAGATAAAGTACAAAAAAAACCACATAGGGAAAAGCGTATATCTAGTTTATAATATAAGTAATGGCCCATACTTAAAACGTAACCTTCATAAGAATGTAACCAAATCACTCAGATGTCAGTGATGATGCATGGAGGTAAAATTGCAACTCAAGATCAATCTGTTATAAAAGGTTTCTAATTATGTTCGAGCTTACGCTAAAATCTATTCGTTGGATTTACTATGATTTAAAATTAATACATTCTATTTCGTGGAGGCATCAAATAAATTACCTGTAATTACTATTCAAAATAGATTCTTTAAAATGTTAAATGTATATTCATCAGAAAAACTTCTTACTTTCAAAAAATTATTTATATATCGTCCTTTAATTTCCAATAAACTTCCAAATTTAAATAACTGTTTAAATAAATCGACGCCTAATAAATAAAAACTATAAATCTAATAACTATAAACTATAACTATAATAACTATAAATTATGATTAGAGTTTTTGGAGCTTTGAAATATTTTTTTCTTAAATGGATCATTTAGTTAGGTAGGGAAGGGGGTATTAATATTTTATTTGGCTTAATTTATCTTAATTTAGTTTTCTTAAATATAAGGGTATTTATTTTTATGTGATTTGTGTATGCGCTTGTTCTGTTCCTGTTTTGTTACTTTTATCTAATTTTTGTGTTTTAATTAATTATTTTATTAATAAAATTTTATTATTTGATATAGTTATTATAGTTTATTAAATGAATAATATCAAAAAATAAAATTTTATTATCAAATAATAAAATTTTATTAATAATTGATTAATAATACGTAGTACTAAAATGACATGACCGCCACGAGAAAAACTGTCTCCTGATAAACAACTAACGAGAAATAAGTTTTTCTTGTGGCAGTCGGACTTTACTATGGCCATGTAGATTCAGATCAAGAAGGTCGGATTTATAAAAGTCGTAATCCAGTGTAAAATAAAATGTACCAATTAGAAGCCGTTTAATTGTCTAATGTTAAGATTCCCTGTATTTTTTGTAAACATAACATAATATGTGGAAAGTTACCTGAGCAGCAGTCTGTTTCTGGCGGATAGCTGCGTCTGCTCCTCGACGTTTTTGTAGTAGCGCAGGTCTCCGCAGTACTTGTGCAGAACTTTGGGGTTGAAGGAGATGCTCGAGTAGCCATCATACAGTGTCAGTTCCGCTTCAGCACAGTTGGCTGTGGACAGTCATGTTAAACATATTTTAAAAAAAATATTAATGTGTTAAGGATTTTGGAATTTTTTGCAATGATTAACCATCAAATTCATAGTAGAAATCGTGTCTTAAAACTTTTAATAAAGTTTTTCAAAATTAAAATTTTATTTAAAAGAAAGAGAGTGGTTCATTTATCAAACTTTTTTAACCTAACCAACTAGAAAATTTAGGTTGATCATATTAAAAATGTAATTTAATAAAAAGAAGAAAAAAATAAGTGAAAAGTTAGATTAAGTAATAAAAGATTATTAACTTTGATGTGTTAAGAATGTGTTGATATATTCCCTGAGGTATCCCCAGAAAGGATTTTCATAACTATAATAACAACCGTCAAACAGAATTTCCCTCTAATGTAGAAATGATACATCCGTTATGACATAGAGGTGTAAAGATTGACCATTGATTACAAGACACTGAGGTAAACCAGACTCGGAGGCTATTCTATCCGTTGTTGAAATGCTATATAGATATTGTTTGCTAAAGTGCTATGATACCATGTATAGGGGAGGACAATTTTATCTAATTGGAAAGGTGGGACAAAAAGAATCCAAGAATCAAATAGAATATTGAATTATTAAAACTTCTTGAAGGTTTTGACCCGTTTTGAGGACAGCTATATTAATACGTAAATCTTAACAAAGTAGAAAAATGTGAAAACAATTATGTTGGAAATTATTGAGTGGTACATGAAAAGAATTATCGAGTACCTAGATCAGATCTCAATCAAACTCGGAACATTTCGAGTAGGAAGATATTATGTTTTTCAAACACCCCCCCTTTTTGAGCCAGCCAGAATAAATATGATGTAAATAAAAAAAATATCATAAATTTGAATTGAGGAAGGATTTGATTTTCTCTTATTTCTTTTAATAGGATGGTATTTCCCTAAGTAAACAGTATACCATAATTGACTTGTAAGTGGAGCCTATAAAACTACTACTCAAATCAAAGTTCACAGCACCTTGAACCCTTCAAATATAACATCCAATGGCTACTGTTCACAGGTGGCCGCTGGTAAAGCCAAGAATGAATTTCATGGATTAAGGATTGTAAAACCCATTGAGAAAAATTAATTCTAAACATCTAAACAGTCAATTTAATTTCAATAATTTAAAAAGAACGTGAAAACACAGCGTAGAATAATTCCTAATATCCCAATGGGTGTCAAAAGCATAAATTGAATTATTTTAGGATCAAATATTTTTGGGAACGTGACTTTGATAAGTTTATTCCAAATACAAGACATATAAATGAAGACTCACCTATGCTTCCATACAGCTGCAACTGAAGAAGTCTGACGTAGATCTTGCGGTGGTAGTCCACCCTCAGAAGCCAGATGCACTCAACGTCTTTGGGGAAGTAATAGGGGTATCCGGGGGACACGATCACCCCTCCCTTGCCGGACACCGTCCCTCCACACTGGCTCACGTTCACTGTGGACCGGGGGGGAGGAATGTCCTCTGAAAGAACAAGTGTGTGTCGTAAGAGGACATTTGTTTATTTGTGAGGGATAAACAACATCGAAAAACAAATGATTGCTTGGATTACATGCGACTTTAAATTTTAAGGGAGTTCAGAGACGCGTTATAATTTTTCATTGATTAATTAATTTACTAAATTGAATATTTTTTAATGATTAGAAATCGAATTAGAAATAAAGATCAATCTATGCAAAGAAAATAATTTTAAAAAATCGTCTATTCAATTAGTTTTGTTATGTCACTTTGCAGGGACCGACTTTCGAGTTTGGGAACCTCCGAAATGTAGAGCATTTTCAATCACATGACTCGGACCTAACAACGGCCTTAGTAACGTTGTTTTTGTCGTCCAGTGACGTCATGTGCGAATTGGAGCATTTGCAATCACAAGACTCCGCCCCTGACAACCGCTGTAGCAACGGCCGCTGTAATCCCGCTTCTTGTCCACCAGTGACGTCATGTGCGAATGCTCTATTTTAAAACAAAACTGTTAAATTTATTTAGCTTAAAATCGAAATTACAAAATAATACATGACTTTAGCCACAAAACACTTCTTATTTTAAGATACCATTACGCGTGTAACATTTTCTATTTGTGTCATATAACTTATAAATTCGGCTCAATATAGCAAAACAGTCTTTACAAACGAAGCAGATTTCTGACACTAACAAATTAGCAGAGGAAAACCAAACAATAATAATAAGCCCTACAAATATATAAGCGAGACAGAGTGCCTGAAGAAATATAATAGATACATCTATCAGACGGCCATGTATCTAATTCTTTTTCAGAGGCTTTCACATCCAGGAAGCAAATAAAATGGACTCCAGTGACACTCTCAATTTGTCCCGAGAAGGTTATTGGAGAGAAAGGAATCAAATTTATCTTCGACGCAGCAGATATTGAGTTCTCCTTTTCTGATGACATCCTTCCCTTTGTCATCAGGGTTCGCTTTTTTGTTCTCTCTGTATCTGGAGGATCAAACTTTTGATCCCTCAGAAATTATCTTGATGCTGTAGACAAAGCTTTCGAAGAAATGTTTCTTTGAAAGGTATTTCATTTTATGTTTACGGCTGTTCAGCTAAGTGTTAAAAAAGAATTACGAAGATCACCAGTCTATAGTCAATCTCAAAAAGTTTTTCAAATAAGATTAGAGATTACCTGAGCTTTTTACTTATGATTTTTTTTAAATAAAAATATTATTTTACACAATAAAATATCAGTTAAGTTTTCTAAATACAAATCGGAATTCTTAAACAAAAGGTGAATTAATTAATTTTACATTAAATGCTACTTTATCTCAATATAAAGTGTTCCTCCATAATATATAATTAAATATTTATCTTAAAAACTTGTAAAAACCCATATTCATTAATATTTTTAAAATTTCAGCTTTATATTTTTCCCAATCTGGCCAAAATTGCCTCTTCTTTTGGCGGGCTGTAGCGGCAAAACTATTTGTCTAAATTTAAAAATGTTGCAATTGGCTTTTTTGTAGCTTGTTTATCAAACTTTAATATTTTGATTGGACATTTTCTTGCAAAACCCGTAGCTTTTGTTTTATTATCATAAAACCGTAAAAAAGGGTGAAATTTTGACAAAATTTCGAAAATTCTCAATGAAGCCGTTCGAAATTTCAGCTGAAAGAGTCAGATTCGGATTCAGCACCCTCAAAAACATACAAATTTGTCAAAAAAAAACCGAATGGTTAATGGTTTCCTGGTTAATGGGCTATTTCTACTAATTAGAACTTTGATGTTCGATATTTAAAATTGCCCAAAGGTGCCACTCTGGCACCCCTCATATTATGTTTCAGTACATCAAATAGTACTAGAATCAATCATAAAATATTAGTTGTACCCTATTTCCAGGTTCAAGCCTGTTTTCTCATTTGGCGACCGGACTAATATTCATTAATATTTTTAAAACTTCAGCATTATGTTTTACCTAGAAAATCTACAACACGAAATTTATAAGCACTGTGATATGGAAGTATACCTAAATCTAAATCATTTCATACCAAACACTTCTACAGTTAATTAACTTTATAATATTATACCCAGCTTCCTTAATCTCAGGTGTCCAGTCGGTCTACCCCCTAAAATGGTTCGAGCTACAACGGTAAAAATTTCTCTGGTCCGTCGGATCAGTCTCAAAAGATCCTCTCAACCATACTTACTTAATTTATTCGAACTCATTTGATACTTAAGTTGCTTATTTAATTCAAAGTATTTATTACCTATATTTACTTTACATTTTATAAATTTTTATTATACTTAAGTATTTTTAAAGTTGAAAAGTCCTCATAATTTGTATTCGATCAATCATTTATATCAGCAGACCAAAAATATTTTCCTGGAACTGGAACTAATCCGCAAAGCCATTGGGATTTTTATTGTTTTCTAAAGCTGAATAGTAGATAAAAACAAAAAAAAAACACCAAGGCATCTAAAGTTACATACTAAAGTCTCAATTAATGTGATACCCAAGAAGTAAATTAATACCAATTAACTTTCCAAACCGTCTTGTTGTCTTTGAAGATAAAGCATTTTTTAAAAACCGCTAATAAAGGACCCCGAAATGAACGATTCATTAGCTTCAAATTAAAATACCTCCCCAGAAGAAGAAGAAAAAAATAAATCCCTAGTTTTCATTATTTTCCCATTAAAAGATGTCCTTTAAATGTCCCGTCGATTTTTTTCATTGCTTCCTCATCATAGTTCCTCCCAATCGATTTTGCGTAAATGAATTCGATATTCTTTTTTTTTCTTGTTTCCGAAACATAAGCCCCCTTAGTTTTGAAGGGCGTATCACTCTTATAATTTACCCCGCTTTAATAGTTTCTAATTATGAGGGGTAAAATGTTGTTAAGCCGTTAAATTAAGGGGATATTATTCCCTCTCTTCTTGCCATTGGACGGCAAAATTTGTCAGTTAATTAAGCGCGAAAATTGTTTACTTTTCGTAACTCATTTTATAGTTAAGCTGCAGGATCAATAAGCGAGATATTTTACATGGCTGAGTCATAAAGACTCGAAACGAGAATATTTTTCCAGAAAATATTGTTAAAAAAGTAAACATAATAATTTTTGAAGTATATTCGTGAATATGTGAATATTTATAGCCCCCAAGAGCAGAGCATTTTTCTGAGTATATTTTATGATATTTTATATTCTAGTGAACCAAAAATTATTAAATATATGAAGAATACTCGTGAATGGTTTTCCAAGCCTTGGAGGTTCTTTAGGAAATTATCACAAAAAGTGAATCGCCCAGTTAAAAAACCAATTGAATACCTATACTTTTCTTTGTTTTAATTTAATAGTTTTTTCAGCGTTTAGGAACGTTTAAACTTTAAACTTTTTTGTAACAACTAAAAGAGATAAAAACAGGATTTTTGACTTAAAGTAAAACAAATAGCAAAATGTTGTACTTTAATGTGAGGAATCTGGAATAAGTTGGTACTACAACTACTACTATTAGTAGTCTTAACTACTAATCCAATAAATGGGAGAAACTGTGAATTTATCAGGTTCTTTTATTATCAAATTCTGTAGACTGGCAACTTGATGAAAGGCAGTTAGAATGTTTAGTAACCTGGTCAAGGGAATCAAAAATAGAAATATGGAAAACTTGATTTGCTAAGAAGTGAATTTAGTTCTAAACTACTAATTTTTATTCATAGAACAATGTATAATTATATCTTGTTCTAAAGTCTTAAGACTTTGATTTTGCAACTTTTGCAACCAAACAGAATCTACACTTAGTAGGTTTTGCTGCCGAAAGCAGTTTTGCCTTGTGTCACTTGGAAGACCCAAATGGCAGGACTCCGATTTATGCCTCAGATGATAGATAGCGACACGATCCATCACCCCTCTGCAATTTTGCCATGTGTCTAAAGGGGAGGGTACGTCTTCAGACGACCTGGACCCATATGGTACACTGTGAAATGAGAAATGACCAATCACAGGACTTTAGGACCCACATATAGCGAGAACGTACTCTTCATATACTCTCTGACGTCGTACAATATTGTGACGATTGTTATGGAAACGGATTTATTCCCTCAATTTTGGGGCTTATTTATTTTATGTGGCAGCAATTTTGGATTTCTGACGTCATATCCGCCTTGTGTGACCACTAATGAAATTTCCATTGTTTTTTTTTTATTATTATGAACATATTTTCATTACATTCACGTTGAAAATAGCATCTATTTAAAGTATTATATGACAAAATACTGTATTTTTGGTGAAAATAGCCATTTTTTTGGTTTTTAACGTCATAAACGCCATTTTTAACCGATTTAGATGCTTATTTCTGAAGCTATTCCATAAAAATATATATTTCTGAGCTTTTTGTCCAAAAATAATTCCAATAACATCCCTAGATCGCCATTTACAGCTTTTTTCCTGCGGCGGCCATCTTGCATTCATGACGTCATAGAAACCCCCTAGACGGAATTCTGAAAAAACACCCGGTACCCCGTTAATGAAGACGTCATTAGGAATCGAATGATACCACTCACTAAGCTTCTGCCAAAAGTTTTTTTTACACCATTGGTTTTTGACACAAGCGACTCCACTATTTAGGTTTTTTTTTTGTCGCTTTATTTTGAACCCGTTGATTCATACTCACTCTCGTCTTGGAAGAAGTAGGTTCCGTGGAAACCCTTGCTGTGGATGACGAGGTTGGTCTTGAAGATGATCTCCGCGTGCGGGTTCATGAAGAGCATGGAGGAGGGGATGTCGCGCCCGCAGTACCGCCCCACCAGGAACTTGTTGCCCACGATCGTGATGGTAGAGACATCGATGTAGTCCGTCAGGCACCTAAGGAGAATAATAGACGTTGTTTGAGCTATCTATGAGTGCAATGTCAAGGACAGAACACTTTTCATTGCAGCTGGATGACTAGGGAGACAAGACTCTCCAAAAATGCACAATTTAATCCGTTTATGACGTGTCCGATGGGACCACAGATTTTTCCTTGTTATAATCAGGTTATAAAAATTCTATTGTTTGTAATATACCTACTGAAGTAACGAAGATTAAAAGATCTCTTAATAAAAGAACGAAAATCTTCAAAATAAGTAAAAAAAAAATATATATTATTCTCTCACTTGTAAGGAAATTATTTATTTTGCATGAGTGATACACAGTAAAAACTTTTGATGACATAATTAATGCAAATTAGTTGAAACAGTATTTCTCGGTACATCCGGGATTTGCTCATTATGAGCGGGTTTTGATCCAACCTAGACCCCCGAGATTTCCATTAATCCTATAGAAATATGGAGTGACCAGGACTGAAGTTAACATTGTACCAACCAAATGATTTTTTTTATCTTCACGTTAAAACTGAGTTCTAGTTGTAAACAAGCTTGCTTTATGCAGGTTAAGTTGTAAACGGTTTGAACTTTTATTCTCGGAATGAGATCCGTACGTTTATTCCCTCTCCCTTTTCAACACTGGAGAGTTGTTTTTGCTGCTGAATTTGTCTTATAGTGGTAAAAACAGTTTTACAGGCACAATGCTATAAGGGAAAACCAAAGCATTTTTCATGTGATTTTGTCTTTGAAACCATCTTCATACTTTTAGTGATGATGTTAGAAATGATTTGCAAAAAATACAGGCATTTAATTAGAGTAGTGAAGTTCTTATTTCTTAAAAAGGAGTTTGCTATTCTGAAAGGTTAATTTATCGTGAGACTACAGACTACACGAGACTGTATTTCTAAGAAGTTAATTTAATAAGACATCTATTTTTTAACGCCCCAAGCATTGAGTTTTTTTACGTTTTATTCATAAAGGGGGAGGAAAAGCAATTTAAATTGCCTTCTAAACCGTCAATTCATTTTAAATATAAATTTCTACTCTTCGGGGATTTTTAATTTGTTTTCTTTTTTTTTACCTTTTGTAAACAGCATTTAACTTTTTCATTGAGTAGAAAATTACAGCCCAATTTTCTTATAAAATTTCTTTTACCTCAAAACTTACTCCAGGTTCCCTTTATATGAATTTTTAATATTTTTGAGTATCTCCATGCTTTTCTAACTGTACGCACATAGTTTTAATTTTTCATGAAATTTTCATTCAGAAACATAATTTATACGTTTAATGAAATTATCGTTTAAAAGAAATAACACAATGGGAATTTTTGAGCCAAAGCAATAATTTAAACACTGAACTATTAGTTTAAAATAACTAGACTGATGAGATTTAAGAAACCCCACCCATAGTAACTGTTAATAAGACTAGAAGCGAAAGGGGTCCTACCCTTTCTTGAAAGGGGGCTCGAGGTCAAAGTCGTGGAAGGTGAGCCTGAGGGTCTCGTGCTCTTTCCCTTGGAAGTTGTAGACGCACTCCAGGGACTCGGAGTAGTTGCTGGGGAAGAGGGGGGAGGAGAAGTTTCCCGACGCCCCCTGGTGGCTCTGGTACTGGAAGATGCATTTACCTAGATACAAAGGAAACACATTAGTTGTATTCAACACTTGACGATCATTTGAAACATAGTTGTGCCCTTGGATTGTGGACTCTCGGTTTTATTGAACCTTTTCTATAATTCCTACTAAGCACATAAAATTGTATATTTTTTGTTGTATTTCAATGTAATTTTTAATATCTCTTATTCTTACTTCTTACTAAGCACCTAACATTTCAATGAAATTGTTTACGGCGAACTTTTAGTTTTAGTAAACTGTTACTGAGGTCTCCTGTTGATTCATTTTAATAGGTTTCCAATGCATTTTTTAGGTAATAATTACATTTTATTTGGATTTTAGTTCATATGAAAAGATAAATAAGGGAACATTGTCTTCACTATTATCTAAAATTTCTGTACTCTAACTAGTATAAGTGTTTGAAAACTGTGCAACAGAATTCTAAACGGAAAAATTCATACAGCTAAATTATGTTCAACTGTGGTATGACAATACTTAATAACAAATAATAACTCAATTTTAACACTGTTTTTGATTATAAGGGACTTATGCGTGGTAAAAAGCATCTTTATTACTTCCAGCACTTTTTATGGCCGTCAGCCGTAAATCTATAAAAAATAACTACACTATAAATCCTATAAGAAAGTGTTCTCTATATATATCTAATATATCATAAAAATGTCCTTGTGCGTGAGCATGGAAAAACGAGTAACAAATTCCTTACATACTCAACACGATACATTTCAGTTTTAAGTATCAAGGGGTTTGCTAAAGCGCACTAGCCCATGGGAAGACTCATGTTAAAAGGATGAGTATTATCCTCAGAGTATTAACTGCGCCAGAGGACTACATAATAAGGACGGATGAGATCCATCGGCTACGTCTCCTCTTGACGCTCGGTCAATTAGGCAAATTCAGAGCTACTAATTTATTGCGCACATTTGGAATGATTCAAGGCTATCCAGTAAATGCATTTACGATAATTACAAAGGGCTCAATCGAGGGTGTCGTGTCAGTTTAAATGTATATAATTTGTGTTTGAAACGATAAAGTTTTCCAAAGTTTACTTTGAAATTTGAGTAAAAAGGCCTTTGTAAGTGTTGAGTATAAAGACCGAGTTTAAAGTTACTATTTTTACAAAGTTAGAAAGTTAGTTATTTGTAAAGCATTGTACAATAATTATATTTCTAAAATCCATTAGAAACAAAAGAACTTTCAACTATAAGAACATGAACTAAATTCATTGGTGCCACAGCACATGAGGATAAAAGCATACGATGCCTATATTAGTTTTCGTTATAAGTTACATGAATGTTAAAAATAGTTCTGTTATTTAACGGCGAAATATTTTGAACTAAGAGAAAAATTTCCAAAATATTATGTTGGATTCCTGTACCCCTACATCTTATGAACCTTCAGGGTGAGAGATGTACCTGTATTGCCTGATCAAAACAAAGAATCTTTCGAAAAGATAAACTTTTTCACTTTAAAGGTTTTAAGGTTTGTTCAAATTTTATAAACTTTAACATAAATTCATTGTGCATTTTAATATCATGTGCACAGATCAAGCGATCAGTAATTTATTAAGATGTTCTTCCATGTAATATTTTCGATATTTTGTCGAGCCATGATATTTATTAGACTTTGGAAAATATTATAAACTATAAATCCTTATCAGATTGCTAAGTGAAAAAGGGAAATATATATCTATTTCTTTCAAATACACAACGAGAATAGAAATATATTCCTTCAGCTAAATTCATTTCAACACGAAATTTATTGTTTTCTTTAGAAGAGAGTAATTGTTTAGAGTAAAGAATTGAATGTTATTTTAAAGAGTTAAAAAAGTTCCCCTTAACCTCTCTCTGATATTAACTATCAAAAAGTCGAAACACAATATCGATAACGCTTTAAACAATCTTTAAAAATAAATCAAACCGATTCCCCAATCACTAGCTTATCCCGAGGCAAGGAAACAAATCGCGAAAAGTCAGTGGAAAACAATAGAAAAACAAGCGAACGAAAACATTTATCTTCGCTTGGAGCAAACAGAGCACGTTGTTACGAACCAAAGATAACACAGGGCGGGGGAAGTAAGCTCTGCGTAATTTGGAAGACTGGATCAAAGAAGAGAAAGAAATAGTTCCTTCAAGAAAGTTCTGCGTCCCGAGCAGTAGATGAAAGATGAGTTATGGTTCTAATTGATTCTCATTAAACCCTTTTCTGTAATTGTTTTGAAGATATTAGGGTACTTAAATACATCATTAAGTTTCTCTTTTATTTTTTTTTGTAGAAATGTATGCTTTCCTAAATTTTAAGATTTTTATGTAATGTGACCATAAAAAGTTTGCGGAGAAGAAACTAAATGAAAGGTAAAAGAAATTAAGCGATCTGTATTCTATTTTCTCTTATAAATAATCGATAGTGTTGTGGCGCGTATAGATTTTTGCTACTTTCTAAATTCTTAATGTTTTAACTTGTTTAAACCAGCTTTCAATAAATATAACTTTTGATTTGGTCATTCCCATAGTGTAATTTAAAATTATAATTTAATATTTATTGGATTTTTTACTGTTTCGACTCAAAGTTAACTCAAATTGAAAGAGAAGAAATCCCATTTGAATTATCATTAAAACTATGAATTGTTTATTTATTCTTCGTTACTATACCCGTTATTATAAATAATGTTCATTCTGACAAAAATGAAGCTACTATTTTCTTTCACCTTATCCCCTAAAAAAGTTCCTTGTTTTTATATCTATACAGGCACCAACAAAAAAGAAATTAATACATAAAAAGAAAATGACCATCAGATTATATTATCTACATTAAAAAAAATTTCAAAAATATTCATTAAAACACAGTGCCAAAAACATTTTCTTCAGCTAAAAGACTTTGATTTTAAATACTAAACTTCTCTTGAAGATTTCCATTACTATTTAAGATTTTTATTTATCATTCTGAAAGGAATTTGAAATTGAAAAGTTTTTATAGAAATAAAATAAATTACATAAACTAGTTTCTAAAAAAATAAATGAAACCTAAACTTTAATAATGGCTAAACAAGGTTGACTTGACTTTTCCTTGTTGAAACTTTATTTATTCAAAACTAAAAAAAGAACTGTAACTTCTAAAAGAGTGGCGTACCCAAAGATAAAATAGGGACAAGTTAGAAAAAATTAAAATTACAAAAATTCAACGAAATACCCCCATTTCGAATGGAAGCGATCCCCGTCCAATCCAAAAAAACAACTCGTAACCACCAACCCCAGCAACAAAATAAGAACCAACCTCCTCAGCTCAAACAAAGCACGTAACAGAGATAGAAAGAAAGAAGGAGAGACAGAAAACGATGATGACGGGGCACAGATCGTAATGAGGGATGGCCACCATAAAGATATTAGGATAAGTGAAAAAAACCTACCGGGCCCCTCTTATCATTTGGATTTCTCCAGGGAGGGGTACTTTACCCGGGCAATAAGGAAAAGTACTCTATTCGTGTCATTTGCTACTAGTGAGTGTGCCCCTCGTGGAATGGGAAAGTGTTATCTTTTTGGAGCGGTGGTCGGTTGCTTCTTGACCGACCTCGTGGTTTGGGGGTTTGAAAGGGAATTGAGGAGATATCTCTGAGTGTTTTTGAAGGATGGGGAGGTTATGTGTTGGGTATTTTTTCGATGAGATGGAACTATAAATGTTTTTGTTTTATGGAGAGAGGGTAGGGTTTTGGGAAAGAGTGATGGGTCTTTTTATTGGCGAATTGCGAGGGAGAATGAATTGGGATGTTGTTGCGTGGATATTTCGACAGATATTTTGGCTGAAGTATAAATTTAGGCTCTCATAAAATAATAATCAATATTTTTACCAAGTAAATCTCCTAAAGAAAACTATTTTAACAGGGGTATTGAAAAGGCTATTTTGTGTATAGAGAGGATGTTGTTTTCTTATAGTTATGAATACTTTTTTTTAATGATTGAATGTTGGAATATATTTTCCTTGAATTTTAAAAATCCATTATATAGGAGCTATTTTTATACTGCTCCGAGTTCGTTATCTAATTATCTACAAGGAAAATATTGCAGGAGACATGATTTTTCCTTACTGGAGGAAACCAAATAAACTTGTTTTCTTTTCTGTAAAACAAACCATCAGGAAAAAAGACGTTGACAGAGATTTTATCTTTTTACTTTCAAAAAGGTAGAAAAAAGAAATACAAGAATGATTAAAGCTAAAACGTAATTACTTTATAGCATCAATCTCAAAGCTAGCACAAGTAACAAACAACTAATAAAGTGAGTCAGTACCAAATCTATTCCAAGAAAAATGCCTCATAACATTTCCTGAAAGTCCAAGAACCATTATCAATCTTAATCTCAAAAGAGCTTCCATAATTACTTCAGACAACACCTAATTATAGACTCACCTAATTAGACACCGCCTCTTCTTCCCAGGCAAACAAAACTCCAAATAGAAGCTTATAAACCTTTTCCCTATTTACTCAAAATAATCCAACAAAATCTTCTCCCTTTCCTAAAACTATGTCAGCACACCCGATCCTTTAATAAACCCCAGGTAATTGCACCCCTACCTTCCCCCACAAATCGAATGGCCTTTTGTCCCTTGCTCAAAGGGGTGGGAGGAAGGACAGATGTCACCTGCAGGAGGCATTTAGAACCGAGCGACAACCACCTTCTTTTCTTTCCATTATTATTATTATCATTCTTTCCCGGTGCTTGGGGGCGAATTCTATAATTCAGCTGTCAAAACAAGCCTTTCCTAATAATAAGGACCATTGGAGACGTCAGCGGGTTTTTTTCTCTTTGCCTTGTTGATACACTTTGGTGAAAAAGGGGTGGGTGTGCGTTGGCTCGGAAGGAATGATGTTTCACGTGGATGAATAATGTTCTTCGTGTGGGACATCAACCACTTCGACGGGATGTTCTTGATGGTTATTTGATTCGGTTGATTTTGTAAACGAGGGCTTTTGTTTGCGGTTGACTGAGTGTGTGATTTACGTCGTGTTTGTTTCACGAACTGTGTCTTTTGTTAACTTTTTGACATGAGTAGATTTTATTTTTAGACAAATTTAGAATAAAACAAAATTATTTCCAATGTTTATTTTAGTTTTCTAATGATATTACTGACAAAACACTAATCTAAATTATGTACAACTTTAGAATATTAGTTGAGATTGATTTTAATTAAAATTAATATCGAAATTTACTTATTCCAGCCTTTAGTATAGTAAACTATAGTCTGTTCATTTAGAACTGGCGCCTGAGACGAAATGTATTAGAAGCAGTTACTATTGTAATTATCATCGAAAGCATTTTCTTCTGCAATGACAAGGCAGCCGTAACAGAAGTAGATAAAATACTGTAAAAAAATCGGTCACTGAAGTTGTGTGATGACCGTTATGAAGCATTATTGAGCGTTTTTGATCCTGTTTCAGGCGCCAATTCTAAATAAACAGACTATAATAACGAAATAAACTGAAGGCAAGACTGTGAAGTATTCATTTTAAAAGCTAATAGAAACACAATCTCAACATGGCATAAGTACATAGACATAAATCGCAGTAATAATAGTTTACTTTTAAAAGAGATAAACGATAAAAAAAGTTAAACTCTAGGAAGGTACTGATAAGGACAGAGACCATTATTCCTTTCAAGGGGTGGAAATGACTCATGAAAATCAACTCGAGGTCTGTGAGACGTATGGCAGCAGTTAAAGGTTAAAAAAAATTAAATTTAGAAATTTTAGTTAATATTTTTTTTTGATTAAAATGTAAATAAAAAAATATTTGAACATGCTCATTAATTTTTACCCAAATTCTAAAGCAATAAATTATTTAAAATTTATTTCCAATTCGAAAGGAGACAAACAATCTGAAGAAGTTGTTACTTACTTGAGCGTATTTCATGAGCAAGGTAAACAACTAGCAAATTCAAAATAAAATAAGCTGAATTGGGAATTAGTTGCTGGGCGACGAATAGATTTTTAGGTTAATTCTAAACGAAAGATCCATACTCGAGAATATCTTTGGGCTCCAGGTTTGATATCAAAGGAGTGCACCAGATTATAAAGTAATACATTTTCCCAAATAAATCTCCCTTTTTATGAAGCAATTGATAATTTCCCCATAATAAAGTATTTTCTAAGGATAAGCAAAATGAGGTTAAAGGGTGGTAGAATAAGAGGGAATAAGTAACTCAGATGAAGATGTTATTTTGTTTGGTCTATCCCTTGTTTCTATTTTTTAATTGTTTCTCAATTAATTGTAGGTTCCACTATAAAATATTGATACCCCAAATGAAACATTGCACTTGAGGTAACTACCAGTTTTGTGGTTATATGTTTTGTGTTTTTGAGTTTTATGTTTATCAGTTTTGTGTTTTTTGTGATTATGCATCAATTTAAAATACAGTTAAATGCGGTTGAACAGTTATACCTCCCAAGTTAATATAATTCACAATATAAGAAAACAATATTATTAGAAGGTTGTATATAGGATCAAAAAATCTATACGTATGGTGAGATATTTCAGCCTGTAAAAATCCCATTTGTTGAGTTGATACCATTACTAGATAAAACATTGAAGGAATAACGAATCTCTATCTCCTTTTTACACACAAAAAAAACCTTTTCTCGACAGCAACAGGAAAGACTTACTTTCCTGAATCCAGTAAGTCTCTACGCAGAAGGAGAAAATGGGTAAACACAAAAGCCTGTTGGGTTGCTAGGAGGAGTTTCGGTACGCAAATCGTGATAAAAAGGCACTGTACAACATGGGTTTAACAAAATAATCATAATTCTAAATTGACGTTCTTCATTTCACTCAAAATTCAGACACCGCGATGGGAACTACTTTGTTTGTTAGTGACGTCATATTAGGGTCAATTAACGTTGCTGTCTATACTAGACTGCAACTTAACTTGACCCTACGACGTCACTAATAAACAAAGTAGTTCCCATCGCGGTTGTCTGAATTTTGAGTGAAATAAAGAACGTCAATTTAAAAATATGATTATTTTGTTAAACCCTTGCATATATGGTGCTTTTCAATCACGATTTGCGTACCGAAACTCCTTCTATCAACCCAACAGGCTTCGTGTTTACCGATTTCTCCTTCCGCATTTGTGACGTACTGAGTTCAAGAAACGTTGCAGTATTGGAATAACTACAGACCGTAATACCTCTCCCGCGTCACATTACAGGAAAAACACCAGCAAAATACCAAATACCAAAAAACACCATACCTCATCCCCAACCTTGAGTACAAAAACAAACAAACCTCTCCAACATCTTCCATCCCACCAGAGATCGATGAAACGAACCCTTATCTCTCGTGACCGCTTGCAAACGATCCCTCCCATCAGGGGACAGAGACAGATCCGTCGAACCCTCTGTCACCCTCTCTCTGTGCCAATTAGGTGGCGTGACACGACTATCGGCGGCGGAGATCTTAATGACCAGAGCCTTGGGATCGGTCGCACATGCTGCGAATATATACTGCCGTGGATGGCGGAGAGGTATAGATACTTCACCTCTAATGGGGGATTGGTTTGGCTGCGAGGGAATGTTAGGGTTAATAGTGAATTGTGAGTTTTAGAAGGGAGTTGAGACAAAAATGGTAATGTGACGTTTAGGGGTCGTAAGTATCTTTTAACTTCGTTCCGTACTTGAGAGGTGAGGAAGAAAAATAAATACCCACTACCCTTATAAAGTTCTTTAAAATGAGCACGCTAGACAATTTTTCACAAAATTTATGTACTGGAAGGAGAGAGTTTATGTGTTTTTTTGGTGTTTACGTTATGAAAAAGAGTCTCTTTTATTTCTCATTTAAACTGATCGAAAATTGTTTAGCTCTTAATTTATATTGCAGGTTGGAAACTGGTGTAGAGTAGGATGGTTATATGATTTTACTAAGGAGTGCTGGTTTTATTTCTAGGTTGTTTTACTTTTCTCAACCTAATAGTTTGTCCATGATTATTTTTTGTAGAGAATTGATGTAGACTTGTAGAGTAATCAAAATAGAGACTGAGATGTAATGGTGTTCATTTAATAAACGTATTATAACTATTTGAAAAAAAAAGTTATTGAAAAATAAATATTTTTAATTTCAACAAAACATCCCACATTCTAAAAATACCTAATAATATTTCATAGAAGGGGAAAAAAACAAGATTAAGTTGATAAGAAAGATGAAAATCTCAATAGATTTTAATTCGAAGGTTCGGGTTGTTATAAGTATTTCAGATTAACCTATGCAACCAAAATCTATTCCTGAAATGCTTCTTCAATGTAGAATTGTAGATATCCCATTTCCTCCTCTTTAAAAGCATTTTTAGTAAAACTTTAGCAGAATATCAAAAAGGAATACTAATCCATCACTTTCAAAACATACGATGAGAATTTTTAAGCGTTAGTCTTTTCACAAAAATGTTTAAAGGAAAATTCGTCGGTTTACCAAAACGGCTTTGAAGCAAAACATATCCTTTGAACGGTTACTTATATAAATCTTGGCCTTCACATTTAGTCTTAAGTCTTCTACGAGTGTTACAGTAAGGAAAAAAATAATATCTACTTGCAGTTAAAATAACTGTTTTCTTAAATGATTCGCGTGTATTTTGAATAAAATAATTGGGAGGCATTTTTATTGTTATGCTTTTAACACTCTTCCATGGAATTACAATGTATATAAATTCAAATACCTACTAAGAAGACGAGTCAGCCCCAGATTAAACCCAAGATGCGATGGATCTCTTCCTAAATGCTACTTCTAAAGCCTTATAATCTTAGCTGCGACGTATACAATCCCACTTGGAATTTCAGATCTCTGAATATTCCGTATCTGAGTATATTCAAGAGCGTTAAAGTGGAGTTAGCTAATCACTGGTGAAGCGATCCCCTGTCTCCTATAAACTCGCACAGGAAATATACTTAATGGCAAGATGGAGTTAAGTTTAAGGAGTTAGGACGATGCTCTATTCATTTAATTGGCAAACCTAATTGTTAAATAACGTTACTTGAGTGGTAATGATTTTTTTTAAATAAAATATTTAATTGCCTTAGTAATGGTTTTTCTAATTTAGTGACATGCTGGAAAATCTTGAGTTCATAAAAATATACCCGAAGAGGTTGTTACGTAAATAGTTCCCTTACACATAATGTTTTTGTTCTTTCATTTTTAATTATTGTTTTCTGGGTTTTTTCCAAATGTAGTAGATTCTTTATTATCCAAACTAAATTAAGAATGAATATTTTAGAAACAGCCAAGAAAATTGGCTAATTTTAGGTTTTACTTACTCCTTACAGAACTATTGATTTTAAACTAATGTTGTTATCAAACTTTATAAGGCGAAGTAATTTCAAATAATTCAAAAATTCCAAATAAGGAAGCCCACATATAATTTGTTCCAAACTAATCCAGGTTTTATAACTTTCTTACACAGTATACTGCAATCGTATTAATACATACAATGATAACAATTTCACTGCATCGATGTACTACTTAACAATGCATATTAAGCATAGAATATGAAGTATGGAATCAAACAAATGGAATATCATCGGGCAGATATCCAAGAATAGTCCACTCAACGCATCTCTAAACACGATAACCTTCGTCAAACACCTCGGACAACAAAAATAGAACATTCATCCATCTTCCCAAGAACTTTCGAACAAAGTTCATCCATCCGCTCGTCATCGAAAGGAATGGGAATTAGAACTCGAGAGGAATGTCCTGGAGAGAGAAAGTTCCAGGACCTATTGAATTTTATTCCTCGTACCCCAGGGGCCGTTTAATGGGGCAGCGAATGCAATAAAACGTTCCGGTCCTATCGGCCCCGTGCTCCTTTTATTGGTACAGAAGTTTTGCCAGGAAGGGAAAGGTAGCGAGTCTGGTAGTTGAAATGGTCGAGGATAGATCAATATGGCGGCCTCTCTGTCGTTTTTCTTGCTTCCTTTGTAAACAAGGATGTTTTGGATGGACTGTATGCTTTTTCATTTTTATTGTATTGGATATTCTGATCATTGGCTTGGCAGATAGGATTTAAAGGGAATAAAAATTTGGAAGATTGTTTATGGAAGTTTTCTATGGGAAAGGGGGGAAATTATTGCTGTCTAAAAAAAGAAGGAATTTATCAATGGATGGTTAGCAGCCATCAAACTCAGTATAGAGGGCGGTAGTGAAAATGAGTCTTTAAGCACTTCCGGGTTACACTTTGGCATCTTTTCAGAGCGCCAGCAGCCGCCAATGTGCGCCAGTGTTTATTATTTACATATGTAAAAACTTATTTTTTGGATATATACTAAGATATTTACTCGATATTTTACATCTATGAGCATATATTTCAAGTTAAATAATCAAGATATCAACTAAATAACCAAAAAACTCGTGTAACGAAACTACAGAAACAAAACGTAAATACCGCCAAATTGAGCGATAATCGTAAAATCTAGCAACCCATTCGTATTAAAGTTAATCTAATAATATTTTTTGTGATTAAGTTGATGGATAGAAAGCTGAACGAAATTACTAAGCTCATCATTATCCTATGGATGATACTATTTGGAAAACATTTAAAACTGTACTTTAATCAAAAATTGTTTGAGGAAATGAGCCTGTTTACGCCTTTTTCCCATAGAAAACATAAGCGGAGGGATACACCGGAACTATCACTAGAGTTAAAAATGTCGGACTGTTTGTTGTTGTTTACATCGGTTAACCGTCCATAGACAGTTAGTAGTTCCTGAATTTATTTGGACTTGAGAACCTGTTTGACCTGTTTAAAAAAATTTTAAATTGTTGGGCAGAATTTTTTTCTAATAAGGGTTATATGATGGTTTCATCAGTTCAAATACATGGTGCTTCTTTTTTTTAATCTCCTTAAATTATCTTTTGAATATTTTTAATTCCAATTTGATTCTTAGAGGTAACCATATAATTCAATATCTCTATTTAAAAAACTATTTTTTTCCTTGATTTTCAGTTATACTCATTCCTTATGTGTGCGCTCTTTATAAAAAGTTTTGTCTTTCCTTTGTTTTCAAATATAAACAGAGTGTTTAATGTCAAACCGCAGAAATTCGTTAAACTATGTTTTTAAGTATACTTGAAATTTCATTCATCACGCATTGTCACTTTGCACCACTAAGTTTCTTTTCCTTTCAAATAACTATTCTCAATGTGAGAAGAAGCAAAGAGTTGGTCAGAAATAGCGCCATGCAGCATCAGAAATAGCATCATGCATGCACAATGTAAAACAGTGAGAAAATAAATAAATTGAGTTTATTTTGAACAGATACGTCTGAAATTTAAAACACCTTGATTCAAACCTACATTTCAGAACAACATTAGCCTTAAACTCGTTCACGTGTCTCTTAAAAGTGTACAAAACAATGACAAGCTGTCAGAAATGTAATACGAAACAGAAATCCCAACCCATCTCATTATACCCTCCCCCTCTTCGATGCATTTCGGCACGGCCTTCCGAACACCCATTACGCTGGTGGCAGAACACTCGAAGCCACCTGAAATCGCCCCGTCCCGTTACCTCCCAGTCACCGTCACTGTCACCGGAGTGCCACACTCGCTGCGGAAATTCCACGGCGTTGCCACCGGACGGAGGTTAATTATCGTCCGTCTGATGGGATCCTACAGAATTGCGCGGAGGAAATGAGATCCTGTCAGAACGAGGGCCCGTTTTTGGGAATTGCATGGAAATGATGTTTCAGTGGAAAGATATTTGTATGAAATTGTGTTCTTACATATTTAGTGTTATACTGATTGAAAGTAATTGTTTTTCACACTAGTTGGTACAGGTGATTTCTACTTTGGCTATTCTTGACATCAGAAAAATTGTAGTTAGAACAATAATTTACTTAGTTCCTCGAAACAAGAAAATAAAATATGATTCATTAAAGGATTTTATCGAAAAGGAAAAGGTTTAACTCCTGAAAAGCAACCAAAGACAAAATCAATCAAGAAACTGGGTCATTATAATTTAAGCATCATCAATACACAGCAAAACTTTTACTATAAATTAATTATATTTATCTTCCCCTGTGTACAACCTAACGAAATTTGCAGTTATTTGCAGCCATTTAAAAAAGAAAAATATGATAATTATTTCAAAACTCATACATTGTATTAAAAAATTATATCAAAATTAAAAATAAAAATATACTTTTTACGAAGTTTTAAAAACTAGGTTAAAACACACACCATTGCAAAAATCAACAGAAATTTCCGGAGGACCTAATGCTTAATACTTGTGAAATGAATTAATAGCTGGTTGCATGAATGTAAAATGACAATAACTACAAGAATTGAGTCTTTTTTTAATTCTTATATTAAAACAAGAGAAAAAGTATATAATACACAAGAAAAATATTTTAAACTAAATTTATAAAAAGAATAGAATAAATAAACCATGAATCGAATTTTAGAAAAAAGAGTTACTCTTGCTTTGTCAGTATCTGAGTAATGCATGCGCAAGATAATTTTATCTAATTATCTCAATTGCAAATACCATACCACCCCCAATACCAATACACCTGCAAGATTACACATTCAGATACTCATCATGTACTAATCCGAAGACGTAGCGAATATACTCGTACACTAATCTCTTAAAAATCCTACACAAATAAAAATATAAAGTTAAGCCTTTCCATTGAATGAAAATTTTTGTATTACGAAATTGTGGTGTTCCACAATCTGTCACATTGGCATGAAAAGATACCTCCCTAACATACTTCCTAAATTTTTCTTTACTTTTACGCAGTGGGAAGGAATTTCACATAATTAGACTACATTTTTTATTCAAAGCATAATTTGGTTCTCCCTAGAGTGAAGAAAAGGAAGCGTAATAATTACCGGGAGAAGTAAAAGAATTTCCCTTTTCTAACGAAAGAATGTTACAGCCGGCTTTAGAGGGGAACATCTTATCTAGAGAATTCAGATGAGTTAAAGACTTTATTACTCTTCTTACCCTTAAGAAATGTGAATAAAATAACTGGGGTTTTCTTTTGGGGTTAGTAATAAAGTAAGACTAAAACATTTAAGGTTTTAGGATTAAAATTCTTGCATGATGGCGTCTCCTAGGCCCGCGTGAAGTAATTGTGTATCACAAAAGTTTTAAGACATGAAGTAACATTTAACATTTTTCTATATGAATAATTCGTCTAAGAAAATATGACATCAAACATAACAAGATAATACCCAGATAGCATGTAAACTTACGGTTAACCTTCTCTTTCCAATTTATCGGGTTTCCCAGAAAAAGATTTGCCAAAAAGGGTTTTTATTAGGGTTTGCTTGGGCATCAGAAAAATAATGAATCCTCTAAAAAATGATCCTCTAAACTACCTTAACTCAGTTTCTAACCTTGTTTTAAAGTTTTTCCGTTAAGTTACCGCTAACCTTATAGGCGTTATACAGGTTGTTAAGGTTACAACAAGGTTTATAAACCTTACATTGCTATCTGGAGAAGCCTGACGGTGCATATTTAAAATCTTACACTTACCTATGATACTAGTTTGTAGGGTGGCTATGAGGAGGTATTGTATGGAGAGACGTGGAAAAGGAAGCATCTGGAAAATTAAAATAATACCAATTAATAAAATTTAATATATAAAAATAAAGTTTTGTAGGTATTCACTCGTAGGTTTGATAGGATTGCTGGTAAATACCCAAGTCATATGGAACAAAGGCACTGAATGTAAACAATTAGCTCGAAATAATTAAATTTAATTTCATACAAAGTTATACATCAGTATAGCAAAATATATTAAGAGAATAGCGATCTCTAAATATCCAACTACCCAAGTAAACATTAATATAAATTTGTCTCTACATAAGAGACATCGATATTTTTTTAGAATTTCTATTAAAAATGGAATTTGCGGAATTAATTTTAGAACACGCATTTTTCAGAGGAAATCAAAAGACCTTTTATAAATTTGACAATTTACTTTTAAACTCAAGATAATTTTTTATTTCAACTAAAGAAATTGTTTGAAGAAGTATTATGTGAGACTTATGATTGCATCGGCTTAAACATAAATATTCATATGTAAAAGGCATCACATTAACAATAAAAGGTCATTAAAGTAGAGAAATTTTAAAGCACTCTATTAGCATACCATTGAGAAATTTTTCGCTTACGAAAAGAATATTTTCTAAAGAGGAAGATTTTAAATCAAGCATTTTCAATTCAAAGAAAATTATCAGGTAAAACTATTTTCATTTTTCCAATTGATTTCCCTTGTCAACAAAAGAGAAGGAACCTAGTGAAAAGTGAAGTTCCCCGTTTTACCATGGCGAGGAAATCCATCTTTTGCATTTCTTCCATCACGAAGTACGGAAATGAAATTCCGAACTCCACTTTGAAAAATTGGGAGGGACCTTCCATAAATGAAATCATGTTTTGAAATAAATGGGTAGCTTCTGAGTGGAGGAGTCACAAGGATAAGTTCCCAATTTATGCCACTAAAAACCTTATTTACCACTAACCTAACCTAAGGTTGACCTGGAATCAAAACTTCTAATTTGTAGTTGAGAAAGGGAAACAAGTTTTAAACCAATCAGAGTTCACGAAAAAGTTTGATTCCAGGTTAACCTTGGGTCAGGTCAGTGGTGGAGAAGACCGTAAGAGTGTATGAAGACAAACCGAGGAAAATAATTTAATTACATATGGAGGTTATAATTATCGAAGTCCTATTTTGAAGAAGCCACAAAAAGAAAACTATGAGATCAAATGTTGGTGATACGAGGAGGTAATAAATATTATTATGTTGCCAGGAAGAATATTTAGGTCGAAAACCCAATATCTCTAGACATAAAAGTTGTTGTTTATAACATTAGTTAAACGAAATGCGGGTCGTATTCAAACATTAAAACCCAAATTAGCAATAAATTTAAAATATTTTTTTTTTGAGAATTTCGAAAATATTTTTTCAGACTCATTAAATTATTAAGTATTTAAAACCCGTCTTCATGTCTTTAGATTAATAAATACTTCATACTGCGCCTTTTACCTCAGACGGGGATGATTCTTAAACTCAATTTTGTTTTTAAAATAAACAGCATGACCTCTTCAAACTTTGTAACGTTTTATAGCATTAAAAATCTTTCAGTAGTTGTTCTTCATAGCCACTTTAAAGTGAACTTGAATAAAAACTACTATGATTTTAAATTGCACCTATCGAATTTGTAGGTTTCTACTTTATTTTTGTTTCTCTTTACTATTCTGATGAAAATTATGAAGAAGTAAGAAAAGTTCTCTAAATTATAGAAAAAACTCTAGGATTAGATGATAAGCCGAAATTTAAATACGAGTAAATTCATTATGAAAAATATTTTTAATATTAACTCACCTAATTCAAAACATACGTTTGTAAACAAATGACGTTTCACATATTTTAACAAACTCGTTTAAAAAATATTAATATTCTCATAAAAAATTGGTACTTGGGTATTTTGTTTAAGGAAGTTAAACATTAATACAAGTTCCGATGTTAGTAAATTAATACAACACCATGTGTAACGTGATTCACAGATATCCCCTAAGAGATTAGGCGGATACGAACTTCTGGCGATACTTTTTATCCATATGGTGGGTTGATTTAGAATACTTTCGTTCTGTTCGAAGCCCTTCTCTTTTGGTAATGAAGGAAACCGAGGAATCAATAAAATGGTTTTATGTCACTATTTTGTTTCTGTCTTTTTTTTGTTAACAACCACGAACGCCGAGCTTGATTAGATTCCCGGCTAATGCCTAAAGTTGGAAGGCTTAAACGCAAACACAGAAGAAGGGTGGTTCTAAAGGGGGAAATTGAAAGGAAAAATAAAAATAGTACCTCGAAAAGTTTCAAGCTAAGATTTTTTCAATATCTGTCATCAACGGGCCTTTCCAGAAGAGGGCTTTTTTGTATCTAATTTTGAAATGTTTCATTTTCCCTGTAGTTGAGTTGTTCAATTAACTTCAAATTTACAAATTTCGATATGTTTGATTAAATTATGTCAGAAAATCAAGTTATAACTAATTTTTCTTAAAACAAATACTCTTTGAGGAAAAATAAGATTAAATAGCAGTTTAATTCAAATTGAAATGCTTTGTTCTAATTTACATTGTGTTTCATTTCAGTTTCCTAAACTTGATTTTAATATACCGTTTAACTTGTACTTAACCAATGTTATATTTTTGTGGTTGGAGTGACATTAAATACTCGTTCATGATTTTCCCTAACTATTTTATTGTATAACAGGTCAAGGAAAATAAGTAGTCAACCTTTTATACCTACCACCTACTTCTGTATCTTAGTCAGCTGTGAAATTTTGCTACCGCCCACCGGATATACAGAATTGAATTTATAAAAGAGAGAAGTACCATTTTTTTTTCGCAATATTTATAAAGCGGAGTTAACGGATAATTACCTATCAAAACTATGTGTAAAACTTTTAGAATAAATCGTCATAGAGAAGCTTAATGTAATTAAATCTATCTAAATCCCTACTGCTCACCATGAAATCTGGAACGCCCACGTAGGGACCACGTTGGAAACCACTGTGTTATATCATCTTACACTTATGTATCATACAATTATCGATAAGCAGTATATTATTTAATATTAAGTTTCATATTTTGGTTCTAATATTCGTAGGAATTCACTTTCCTTATGATTATGTTAACACTGCACCAAAACACTTATCGAAAAGTATAAAAAAAGATATAGCTTTGTTTAAGGATTTTATTGTTTTAGAAACGCGTGATATTTTCCAACGCGTTTTTCTACTTTTTCTCTCCTAACGAACAAAGTAACGAAGGAAGTTTGCAAAGATAAGCTTACACTCTATCCAAAATGTATCTGGGTGCATAAAAACAGCCCTATCAGCAAAGAATTTGCTAGGTCAAGCGTAAAAATGTTAGTTTATTACTGGAATAAATCCTCCCATTCACGGCCATTAGTGACTTTTAAAACAAAATTAATCTCTTCAAAAGTCGGTAACCAAAGCACAGTGGAAGAGCAGATAAAGCCTCCTTTTCTTTTCCGAAGAGATCCGGGAAACTCTAAACCCTAAGAACCTTTCTTTCTGCCCTAAGAAAAATGCAAAAGAGGCTGAGAGTCATATCCTTCCATGCAAATATCACGGGCAGATGGGGTATCTTGCCTTAGAGACAAGATTTAGATAGAGCGCACATAAGCTGAAACCCTGTGTGGCAAAATGGATATTTGCAAGTAGGATTTGTAATATAAAAAGGTACGAAGTAGAAAATTTATCTTTAATTTACCAGAAATAAAATCAGATTAAAAGAAGGATAAACATTTACATGAGAGAAAACGATTCACAAAATTTTGGTAAAAATTTTATTAGAGAGTTGTTTTATTACTTGCGATGGTTTTATAAAGCATCTTGGTATTGGAAAAAGTATCTTTAAAGGGTATTCTTTAGTTCTCAAAGAAAAAATTTTTAACACGAGTTCTTAACTCATGAAATGAGCTATTCAACTTCAATTTAAGCCATCTTTGATTCTTTTATATTAGTGTTTGAGAAAGAAAAAGTTTGTATTGTTGGAAATCTGAAGTCACTCGTTAGTTCTAGACCTGTGAAACCACTGACCTCCAAAACTACGGAGATAACTTTTGAACAATAGCAACTCCTAGTGAAGATAGTCATCAGCTCAAGGAAGTGTATACCTAATCGAATCGCTAATTATATTTTAATTAATGGATTAATTAATTTAAATTAATCCTTACTTTTGGCACTCAGTGGTTTCAAAAATCTAGTACTAACTTGACTAGAGATTAGAGACTTGACTTTATTAACTAGTCTTGAGATTTCGAACGTTAATCATTACAAAGATTTTCTCTCGCAAACACTGGTATAAACGAATCAAAGATGGCTTAAATTGGAATTGAATAGCTCAGAAATTAATTAACCCGTTTGTTTTTTAGTGATTGAGCCATTTGACAACCATATCGAAAACTCTAATCAAATCAGGGACGCTTTAGGGTGAGTAAATATGCAGAGACTAGAAACTAGAGCAATGCGACCGGGATGTCGAAGAAAAAAAGGTAGAAAAATTTCTATCATTCTCCTCATTGATGTAGAATCTGGTATTTCCATTGATTCTGGCGCAACGATGTAGTAGCTACGTCATCATCTATGTTGGTTTTCATTCATCTGCTTGACATATACGACCGTCGAAACTTTCCTATAGAATCTATAGGAAAGTTTCGACGGTCATATCTGTCAAGTGCTGTATGAAAACCCACCCTTAAACCCAATTCCACGCCAAGAGATCGTTCTGTTTTCTCCTATTCTGCGGTCCCAGTGTGTTCGATAGGTTCGAAAATATTGATGCGAGCACTAGTCACTGTTACATCTATGGGTATCGCGAGGGAAACTCCTTTTTCATTTTATACCCGGGCTTCTCGCACTGCCATGTATTATGGATGAGCGGATTTTCCGGGATACCGGGACCAGGAAAAACGGGAAAGCGGAAGCGGTGCCGTAATAAATCGAGATTAATGGCCCAGCCCCGACTTTCCTTTCCTGAGATGGATGTAGGAGCATTACGGTTACAGTGATGGTCCCACAATAAGCTGTTTATCTGGATCAGGTAGCTACCGGGAGAGGCCATCCTTCTCGCGAGGGGAAGTCACGCGTTTCTTGATGTTCATCCGTCTTTGGGAAGGAAAACAAGGGATGCCGTTGTTTTCGTTTGGTCAAGAGGTCAAGTTTTATGGGTGTACTGGTAGTATACCATATATGTGCGTGTTATGGCTGTGAGAGGATTAGGTTTGCTTTATCAATCGTAGAAAAGCTAAGGAAACATGGATAAAGCATTGACATTCAACGAAGAAAAAAGGATGTGCGTGTGGTACATTATGAACACATAGTAGGTAGTACTAAAATAGTGTTATTAATTTATGTTTGTTTGATATTCTTATGCGTTGTTTTCATTATTTTTAAAAAAAAATATGTGTGTTCAGATTCTAATTGATTTGGTTCATCATTTTGAAGTATTTCATTACTTCAAAAAAATTAACTATGGTTAGTAATATTGGTAGTTTCATTTCAAGAGAAATGGAATGCTAATTTTAAAATGTTATTCAATGCATCATACTTAGATACCACTCTGCTAATATAAATCACCATGCCCTATTTAAATATAGATGTTAAAAGATTAAAAATTGTTAAAAAGATTATATTCTTCGAAACAAAACTGTCCCCATTCTTAATCAAAAATTTTAAATATAAAATATTTCTCAGAATTAGGAAAACATATCGTGAGTTTTCACCATATGATCGTGTTGATATGTTTTAAAAACTACTATTTTTATACGATAAGAGCATTAAAATGCTAAAAGATACAAAAAAATATTATGAATTTATACCTGTGTTTCAAGTTAAAATATATACCCAATGTATCATTAAAAAAATTTCTTGGATTTTGGTTTGAATCCTTTTTTGTAGTATATAAAATAAATGTAAACGAACTGATAACGAAACTTTGTTTTATTTAACAAGAGAAACACTTCTTGTCCCCACAAACACGTTAAAATTACTTTCCAAATATCTAAGCCCTCGAGTTCCTAACAGTACTAGAACTCCGCAATCCCTCTTCCATGCATCCACTGCACTAAACTTTCCTATCACGAGCACTCTCTAAACAACTTCAAGACAAAACTTCCAAAGTCATTCACCCAACCAACTAACCAACCACTTTCTTCCTCCTGGAACATTTATCAGGCTCCTTAAGACCCGCATCTTCGAGTAATCACCCCTCCCCTATCCAGGGACCTCACCCCTCCCCAAGGAGCTGAAAGAAGACCACCGCAGGTAGGAAGTAAGAACAAGTAGCCTTCACACGGAACAAACTTCCCGACTAATCTTCCCCTTCCCTTCATCGATCCGAATTAGGGGGGTCTCTTGGGGGTGGAGAAAGGTGGTTCAGGATGGTAAAAAAAAAATGTTTTTAAAAGCTGTTCTTTTTTGGGGTGTTTTGGAGTGGAAACGGAAAGAAAATGTCGTGCGGTTGCAGTGATTGTTAGAAAAAAGTGGGTTGTGATCATTAGCGATAGGATTCTTACGTTTTAAGCAATATAGTTTTTTTTCTTATAGTTTTTGACATCCTTAACTGCTATCTGATCTTATCTAGCAGTTTTTGTTTTAAACAAGTTGGTTCTAGAACTTGTGTTTTTTTTTCGTTTACTTCTCGTTACAGTTGTAAATTTTGGCACCCCCTTTACTCTTACCATATTAACATTTCTTGAATGGTACCTATAAGTTTTTAGTATTTATTATTACAGTTTTGAAGTTTAGCAATTATGCTAGAGCATATGAATGTGTTAGATTAGTAAGTTTTAAAATGTTTAATATTTATAAAATGCGTAAAACGTGTAATATTATTGAAGTTATAATCTGTTGATCTTTTGTTATTAAAAAGTACACATAGAAAACGCGAGTTCTTCTGTGCAAAAAAAAAACTGTCCAAAAATGTATTTTGAATTCATTAAACGTTCTCAAATAGTTTTATTTTTCAGAAAGCGTCAACCATTTTCAAAACCTTGGGAAATTTTTATGAGCATTTATAAAAATGGCATAAAACAGGAATTTTTAATTCCAAACACCGAAATTCCCTACATAAAAAGAGATACGATATCTAGAATGTCCATAGTGTTTAGAATATCGAAGAGTGCGAGAAAGATAGTTTAAGGATTTTAGTAAAAGGGAGATTCAATGAGCTCCAGTACTTTCGTTTCTTTTCGCTTACTTTGGCACCCCCAATGATATTTCTTTGATCCCCGATAGAGAGATGTGCCACACAGTTTATTATAGTAGGGGAGCCCAGAGTGTTTTTGGGTAGTAACTCGAGTGCGTCAGATAATCATAGGGGGGATACCTTGCATGCTTTTGAGTAACTCCACTAAATATAAGCTCTCTATGTTGGTGGGTAAGTTTAGAACAGCCCGTCAGATTTGTAAAAAAAAAATTAGTAACATGGACATACTCGAGCGCGTCAGATAAAGATAAGGTAGGTTAGGTACCAGCTAAAAAGTGTACATTTTCTAAAATCTGCCGATTTGAGCGGTGGGTAAGGGAGCGGGAGGGTTACAAAGTTGCAAAGTAAAGCCAAGACCGGTAAGACGCTATCGCTCTTTTTGAGAACAATGTACGAAACAAAATGTTTATAGACTAGTAGCCAGGAAACTAGGCTCAACTAGTTGTAAACTGTCTTGGTAGCCAATCTGACGCGCTCAAGTATGTCCATGTAACTAGTTTTCTTTCAAATTTTGACGGACTGTTCTAAACAAACCCACCAACATGGAGAGCTTATATTTGGTGGAGTTACTCAAAAGCATGCAAGGTATCTCTCCTATGATTATCTGACGCGCTCGAGTAAATCCACATTTAGCATCATGAGCTCCCTTACTATTAGTTTTGAAGTAATATTAAAGTTTGAGCTTAAGGGTTACAAGTGTGATGTATTTATTACACTAACATACTACGCTACATTCCCAAAACGTAAAAGAAACTTGGTCAAATAAAGTAACTTTATCAAAAAAAAAGGATACGTTCTGGGAAAAAAAGATGAAAAAGTCGTACTTGAAACAAAAAAAAAATCTATTAAAACTTGCTCTTCTTGTTCTTTTTCTATTGAGGGTTTCGAACGCAGTTAAAAATTCATTACAGAGTAGTGTCCATTGATGAGGAAAAGGGTGTTGTTCATTAAGGGCTGATAAGAGGAAAAAATAAACTCCAATTTTCTTTAGTGGTTCCTTGTTTTTATAACTTTCAGGTTCTTTTGTTCTAGAGAATGAAGATTGGTTTGGAAAGAAAGGGCATTAGCTAATTTGTATGGAGGGTACTTTTATGCCTTTTCTGATTCAACAGCGAGCTACACTAGAGGAACACGTTTTATACCTTTAAAACTGGTAAAAGGTATTGTGAATAGTGAAACTTTAGATGGCAAACGTGTTTAGTAAAATGAATCAATTGATGAGTATTAAAATAGTTTTGTTATGCTTTGAGTTATAAATGTTAGATAACTTTTTATCCTAATTTTAATAATAATAATAATAATAATAATAATCTTTATTTAACACTATGGAAATTACAAATAAATATATAAAATAATATGAGTTACCAAGGGGAAACAGTCCCGTTCAGGTAACCAAAAAAAGTGCGAACATTGAGTGATATTTAAAATAGAATAAATAGATAGGTGGGTTGAATTACATAGCAATAATAATATTCAAAAATGCAAAAAACAAAACATAGTACAAATAACAATAATAAATGATTAATTTAATTTACAAAAGACAGAATTATTTAAATTAAAGTTTTACAAGTTGACAAACAGCTAAGGCAAAAAAAAAATACATTATGCTTCCATTAAAATAGGTCTTCAATATTATTTAAAAAAATTACAAAATTATGTAAACAACGTTTGAATGAGGGATAGGAAGAAATATTTTGTAGCTCAGCAGGTAGACTATTAAATAACTTAGGTGCAAGATAAAAGAAATGTTTACGATATATCTCCTTGTAAAAGCGAGGAATCTGATAAATTTCATTTATTCTCCTTTGGTTAACCGTATTTTTTAGATTACATATATTTCTATTGCCAAATAAGTAAAGTGTAATTCTATAAAAAACGAGATGTCGCACGGGGAGTAAACCTAAACTTTTAAAGTCAATTGAGTCGGAATTATTTAAACATAAGATTTTGAAACACTTATTCTGAATAGAAATTAAAGGCAATAAATTGGTTTTATAGTCTCCACCCCAAATTATTATTCCATAATTGATTAACACTAGAACGACGGGATGGGCTTTTTTGGCCCATCGCGCTGTTTGCGGCTTAATCATTTCAACTCTAATCAACCGAATGGCTTGAAATTTTCTGACTTTTCCTTATTTGGTTCAATTAAAGTGCATACCAAACCGTTTTCATTTTAGTCTCATAGGAGCAAAGATAGCGAACCGTATACCTAGAAAGACGGAGCGGGCTTTTTTGGACCGTACCACCTCTGCTGTGTTTTCCTTGCTTCGTTCCGCTCGTATTTCCATGAAATTTTCCTAGAAAGGGGAGGGGATCTTCTTTGTTTGTTATCTCTTACAAGTGTTATCTCTTTCAAGTTCCATTCAATTCGATTCGGTTTAGAACGCCCCTTTCTCAGTTGGGGTTGTGGTCGAGGGGAGGACGTTTCAAAGGAAGAATTTATGGTGCCCACCATAAAGATAAAGGTTCTCACCATTAAATTTCGGTCAACAAGGTGACCAATAAGGTTTGTTTCTCACAAAAGAAAGACATTTTACAATTTGAACTGCACCAGCTGTTTTCTTTGAATGGGGAAATTGCTAACCTTCATTCCCTGGTGATGCATTGAAAATGATGCGTTGTGAAGTGTACCCAGCCATACTGGGGAAAAGAAAGGAACTTAACAACTCACAGCTATTTTACAATATAAAAACTGTGTGAAAAACTAAAATCCCAAGCAAAACTAGCCTGGTTGGAACACTTAGAAGAAACCGTAGAGAGGTTCCGCCAACTGCAAAATTAGGAAAACAAAATCTTTATTCAACAATTGTTTATTAAAAAAAAATAAAGACATAACCTTAACTGCACAACACCATATTATAGACAACTAGAAGGAAAAGAAAAAGCCGGATACTATAGCTTATTACTACAACGAAACTAAGTATGGAATTGACATCATTGTGGATCAAGTGATACGACTGTATAGCACCAAATCAGGCTTTAGCTGTTGGAAGGTTGGCCTATGCATGTTTTCTATAACATATTAGGTATCTCTGCTGTAAATGCATGGATCTTATACAAGGTAGTAGCCGGAAAAAAGAAATTAAGTCGTAGAAATTTCATCTTGATATTATGTGAAGAGCTCCGTGCCCCTTATGTGTCTGCCAAAGAAACAACCATTTCTACCATAAAAAGGGGGGGGAAGCATAAAAAGAGAAGACAGCAGTGAGAAAAAGGGTTATTTGTAGAATTATAGTATCCTCTAAAGGAAACCATACATTAAAGACATGTTTCGGCAGTAAAAAATTGGTTTGTGGAAAATGCGCATTTAGAGAAATGCTTTGAATCCATTGCTCCAAATGTGCAAAATACGAATAAACAGGTCAGTTTTAAAAACTTTGCTTTATTTATTGAATGGGTTTTATTAATTATTCCTACCAGTGTCATTTATCTAGAGTAGCAACTCATTTATTAGATCTATGGATAAAAATATAGCCAAAGCACTTTTCATGCCCATAATTACAATTTATTTTAACAATTAAAAATTATAAAATCCTATAGAAATCTGAAGATTGAGTCCCTATCTTATACTCTAACAGTTATTTATATGATATTATTACATTTTAGATGTATAATTAGCTCCGTATGCAAAAAATCAGAGATGGGCCAAAAAGGCCCACTCAGTCTTTCTAGGTATACAGCATAGTGCCGTCTTTCTAGTGTTAAAGAGAAAAAAACTAATTTTGGTTAGTAAAATATATTGTTTGAGGATTCACTGGGGTTTTATTCTATGCATTTCTACGCATAGATGCTATTTTACAAATAAATACATAAATAGGATAAAACAAGTTCTATACTGTTCGAATAAACATTGTAAATGCAAACAGTATGTATACATTTTCTGAGATTCCTTATCAAAGTAAAAATTTCCTTCTAAATTGTTTTAATTAAAAACGCACCACTATCACTTTAAGCAATTCGTCTAAAACTCAAAAGAACTTAAGAAAAGCGTTAGAGAATCATTTTAATGCTTCTCGCACTTTACATTTACGAGATCATAACGCTAATTACACCTTGAAAACAGTTTAAAAACTTTAGGGTTAAACAGGGTTCCCTTATGTATCATAAGTAAATTAATTTACAGTTTCAGTAAATGTTATAAAGAGAAAAGTTATCAGCAACCATAAAAGCTAGATTATTGTCATGGCTGTCATCAGTTTAGATTGCTGTTTATAAGTGGTTCATTTAATGTCGTTTAGAAAAATTGTTCGTGAGAAATATTTTTTTTCATCTTCAGGAAAAGTTAAACGTAATAATTAATTTTAATGTGTCTAGATAATTTGAAAACACTTAATATTCTGTAAAAACACAAGTAAGTTTTGTATCAGTATTACCTCAAATAATTTCTAAGTGTGTAATACTAATTACTTTCCAAGAAGGAACAATTTATTCCAAGAAACAAATAAAAATAAATTTAACATATTACACACCAAGTATAAAATCCTAAAATTTAATTGTACCTACACTATTTTATTTGAAACACTGGGGTTTCACTACTGTTTAACATTCATTAAAAAGAATAGTTAACCTACCCATTAGATGAATGTTAACTTTTTAATTAGAAGTTAATTCTTTTATAGTTAATTGTCTTTAATTAGAAGTCGTGAAAATCTATATTAAATAAGTTTTATTATATCAAGAGGAAAAATTATTTCACTTCTATAATTTCTTTTTTATTTAAGCGAAATTTTACTTAAAGGGGAAAAGAGTGCATTAAGTAAAGAATAAAGAAACAATTGTTTAACATTAATTTTATATTTGACACAACTTATTCACAAACCCTTTACTTTAAAGTACCGAAAATAAATTAAATTAGTTACCTATTAAAAAGTTTGGTAACTTCAAACCATTGTAAAGTTTTCATTTTAATCTTTCCGAAAATACATTCCATTTTTCAAGAGAAAAATATCCCACATTACAGCATACAGTGAAAAAATCTTATATTTCTCTGTAATAGTTTAGGAAATCGTTTAAGATGCATTTCTGGATGAATTCAATTGAAAAATTCAAGCCAGAACTCTTTCCCGAGTGTTTTTGAGGCTGAACTCATTTTAACACGCTTAACACAAACTCGCGTTTTATGCCAGAGCTGTCAAGCAGGTTTTTCCTGCAATGCACCACAGTTAGAGAGAGAAAACCATTTTCAGAATTACACTATTCACTCCTTTTACCAAGCGCAATAGTTTATCCGCTCATTCCACATTCGGGAGTAAAACCAGAATGGGGCAGGATGAAAAATGCTTCTTTCGTACTCGAAATGGAGCTCGCCATTTGGAATATTTCCGCGGATTAAATATCTCTAAGAAGAGAATAATGTAAAACTAACTTGGAGGAAAAATAGCGTGGACTGAAGCGATGAATTAACGTAAACGGTTGTTGCGGTTTTCTAAGATTGAAAATATTTCTGATTGAAATCTTTACAATACTTAAATAATGCTATTAATATAAATTTAAGTACCAAATTTCAAAAGAAGAATGCTGGTTTTATTAATGTGATACTTATTATTTGAAATTTTCATTAAAAATTGGGGTTATGAAATAAAAGCACAGAAAAAGTTTCAAGAAAATATCTTTAGTATTTCAAAAGATATTTGAGACTAAAAAAGTGAAAAAAATTCCAAATTTGTAAGTATCTATTTTTAATATTAAATATACAGTCATTTAACAAAAAATACACTACCCATTTGCATATAAGAAAATATCCTTTTTAGGGCCCCAAAAAAAGTAGTGCAACTTTAAGTTTTAAATTATACCTATAATACTAAAGATATTTTCATTAAACTTTTTGTGTGATTTTGCTATGATATTACACACATTCATTAATTGAAGTTTTTTCTATAGTATGCTTTATATTTCAGAATCAATTTTTTTTTATTTTCTCATAAAATGGATTTTCAAAACACCCTGTAAGTGAAAAAACATATAAATTAAATTTTGGGCCTCAATGTAAAAATAACACCTTACTTTAAAATCGAAACCTCCAAATAAAACATTCAGCTATGTAAGAACTTGCTATATTCTTGCATCAAACACGAACACTCCCAATAAACATCCACTTTGTTGAATCATAAATCGATTCCTATGAATAACACAACGCAGCCCAGATATCGCAGCAGGATTTTCCGAAAATCGAAAAAGAATCGATATATCCTTTCACCATTGGCTCCCACCTCCTCAAAAAACTGCTCCTCAATATATCACACTCCATCGCAGGAGGGAAGAAAGCCATTCTCAAAATTATTCCCGCTCGGTTACCCTACAAAGAATATAGGGATAGAAACAAGGACTCCAGTAAGGATAGAAGAACACAGAGGAGACATAGTTCAAACCAATGGAATAGAGGTTCCCAAACTGAGATCCACACATTTTCCCTCATAGTGCCCCGTGAAAACAATATAACTTAAATAGCACTCCTAATAAGAGCTTAATCTCAATATCTATCTTAAAAAGTTCTTCTTTAAGTCAAACATTTCAGTCCTAAAAAAGGCAAATTTTTGTCCTGAAAAAAGTGCTCCGTATACATAAAAGTTTCGGAACAACTGCAATTAATGAACGATTAATCAATTTAAGCTTAAGGTATTGAAAACCCATTTTTGAGTATTTTTTAACGTCGAATTCTTTTGGAAATAAAATACGACTTAAACGGTGATTTCTTACATAAGGTTTTTTTAATATTTAAATATACTAAGAATCAATAGCCCTGAATTAAACGGCTCTGCCTTTATTAGCATCAAGCTTGATGGTGTTTAAGACGTTAAAAAAAAGCATACACGGAACAACAAATATAAATTTGAAGGACTTCAAAACACATACAGTATCATCCAGTAATAACAGTAGTACTAAAAATGAATTTTACGAAAATGTGCCAAATATAACCGAAAGTTGGTAGTACTTCCTCAAGGTTTTTAAATCACCTTTATCAAAACATCAATGAGAAAATTTAAAAAATGTATATGAAATCATTAGATTTTTCCATTATAGAGAAAAGTTATCTTCCAGTTCTATAAGATCTCCAATGCCACAAAATTCTTTTCTTCCCGATGTTATAGTTTCACGGGGTAACACAACCGGCGTATTCTCTACCCCTTCCTATTTCTACGAACGACTTCAAAAAAAATTTGAAAAACGCGCATTCGAATCGAAAATGGCGTTTACAGCCGAAATATTCCAGAAATATCCAAAGGAATTCCGACGCGACCCGAAAATCGCAGATTCGGCGATAAATTATCCTGCCGATTTTTTGTACCTGAGAGTTATGCAAATGAAAGGCCTGGAAGATATTTTATGCTTTTTGGAATATTTTATGTTCCTTTTGGAACTCCTCGGGGGAAGGATTCGTCACCGAAGAAGAATATCGTTCGCGGGGAAAGATGTTCCATTTTGGACGGCCCCCTCAGGGCAGGAATAGGGTATCAGGAGGGAATGAAGTGAATGAAAGTGTTTTGTTTTTTGGAATTCGAATTTTTCTTTTGCCCCTCTTGAATCCATCATTTTTTTTTTGTGTGAGTCTTGAAGTTAAAGTTTGATTTCTTTTTTTATATTCTATTGAGAAATAATGCAGAGGTCATACACAGAGTAGTTTTTCCTGGGGACTGAAGAAACGGTAAATGGAAATAAGATTTTTTTTTTTTCAAAAATGTTTTGTAGTTTTTTTTATTCTGTATGGATATTGATTGATTTTCAGTTTTAATGTTGGTACTCAAGACATTTTTTTTTGTTTGTCACAGTTGTTCGCAGATCTTCATTAAAGTTTGATATGGTAGTAATTCATTATTTTTGTTTAAAAGAACCATTTTAACTCAATTGGTGAAACCTGTGCCTTTAAAACATTACTTTCAATAACAACCTGTACTTTCAAGAATGTGGTCAATTTATCTTAGGAAGATAGCGATTTTGCTTTGATGGCTTCAGAAACCTGGAGCATGATATGTTTTAACTACTCTATTTAACCTGGCCGTAATTCTGAATTTTACTATAAGATTTTTACATTTCTAAACAAAATAGGTATAACTTAATTAAGTTTTTTTTAAAAAATATGTTTTTATTATTAATGTTTTTAATGGAATATTATTCACAGTTTAAAGAATACACTTTAAACTTTGCTCCACTTCTTAAAACTTTAAAATTTATTTACTTTAAAAATAACTCGTTGTTTAACGTTTCTTAAGCTTCTTCAAATTATATATCAATTGATAATTTATTTTATTTTATTCAATTTATATTGATAGTTTGGTTTAGAAAGAAAAATGTAAGCCGCACATGAGTGCGCGTTCCCACGAGTAACAGGAAATAGAGCGCGACTTCACAGAATATTTTCAATCCAATATAATTTTTAAGTTAATATGGAGAGTACACGGTGAACTGTAAATGTTTTTGATTGATTTGGAACAAAATTGATCAAACGTTTAACTAATTTTGCTACTAACCAAATTTAAGTTCGGTTGATTTTGAATTAATATCTATAAATTAAAAAGAGTACTTGATATTTAATATTTCCCTTATTAATCTTAAATTTCGTTTAAATTAATAATAGTGATAGAAACTTTAAAACTCTAACTCTACAACACAGTTTCAGATTAACTAACTACAGACATTTTATCAAGAGCTTTTGAATATTTAAGCTGAAAGTCATCGTGTTGAGAATAGAACGGACGTTGGGTGTAGTTAGCTAAGCCTGTGATGCATTGTAGAAGATACCAGACCGACCAATCTTGTTGACAGATTCCCTTTCAGGCTGCATCTTAGTCCTGTTTTGTTTCTTTCCTGGACTATCATTTATTCCATAGACGGAAACTCTGTAATACCGGCAGTTTCTGCATTAAAGTTAGCTTTGTGGTATTATAGCAGAATATTCTCTGCATAGAGCTTGGTGCGCGTATTGAGTTGAGTATGCTAGAGTGCTGTAGTATGAATATAGGTAATTTATTTTCGATAATGATTAGATCTAAAAGTATTGTAGCAAATTAATATCTTAATACAGTTTAGGTTTAAGAGTTACAAATATTTTTTTTTAAAAATGCAGTGGGAATTAAGTTGTTTTACCAATTCACATAAAACCATTATTTAAATAAACTGTTTTTTGCAATAAAAGTTAAATTATATTGTTTGATCCTGAATTCATTTTCAAGCAAATATCCAAATAATTCTAACTTAAAAAAATAATTTTATTCAAAAGAAAAACGTGCTACGTTTTAAACTACAGTTAGCACATAAGTTTAAAGTTGTGTGAAAGCTACTTCAAATTTTAGGTTTCAATATTAAAACAAATCAAGGAAAGATAAAAAAGCTCTTTTATTTAAGGTAGATAAATATGTGGGTTAATAAAAAATAATTCATTCGCTAATTAAAAATAAATTTTGAGATTTGAATGACTAAAAGTAATATTTTAACTAACTAAATATCTCTTGCATATCTACAAACGTTTTAAAAGTGAAACTTTCCTTTAATAAACACACACATTAGATTAAATTTTGAGAGAGAGAGAGGTATGGTACTATGGTAGTATCAGAAAAATATCCCCTATCTTTTTGATAAAACTTTTACAAATTATTAAACGTCCTTCAACTTTCCCTTCATACATTTTGATGCTAATTAAGTTACTTCCAAACTCCTGACACTGTGCGAAACAAAACACTTTTGGAACAAAATTCGAGAAAAAAACCCCTTCATGATTAATTATTCTTTTCTTTTATCGAACTCGCGAATTAATATCGGGGTATCCTCCCCATTTCAGAATATAATTACCGTTTCTTCTCTCTTCCAGTTCGTTTGAAAAATATCGTTGGGAATTTTATGATCCATTCGATTGTTCTTTTTTTCCAGAAAAAAAAAAGGAACGGAGCAGAGATAAATCGGGATTTAATCTGAATAGAGATATGAACCGCGAAAAACTCTTTTCCGTTCCCATTTGCATCGATATCTCATTTCCCATTCGCTCTGTCTGGAAAAATTTAATTACCCTGTACACACAGCGTGTTTAATTACTCTGTACATAGGCAACCTGCAGAAGGAGAAAAAAGGCGGGAAAAGCCGTTAATGGGCGGCGTTCGCAAAACCGAAACAGAGAGCGGTAAAATTCACCATTATCCATAGAGTTAAAATAAGCTAGAGGTAGCCCACGTCCATGCCTGCTTGATTGCCAAACATTATTAATACCCATCTGGTTTATGTTCGCTCCTAAAGCAAGGTTTAGAATTAAACTTCTCCTATGGACATAACTGTTATTTAACATTAAGGAACTAGGGACAAGGGGCAAAAGAAAACAACAATTTTTATTTTCAAACTTGTGATCGGAGCATTTATATGTTGCCAATTACCCCATGTTTCTTCACAATTCCGTTTTCTCCAATTAGTTCTCAAAAATATCTTCTTTCATCTGAAAATTTTTCTTCACAATCGATTCAAAAACATTCAATGCAGTTAATTTTAATATATTTTATGAAATTCACTATTTAATTATTTTCAAGTTCCATTTTAATGAGTAGTTTAAAAGCATTTATCTTTTAAAATAATTAGCTTTTGATTTTGTGATTGTATTTGATATGTCTAGTAATTTCAAAATATGTATACAGGCAGATAGAAACTTCTTTTATGAAAAATCATTTTCTTTAATTATTTATTTACTCCGTGTTTACAAATAGTTTTAAAAAACACCAATCCTCTTAAACGTTATCTACTGAGTTATATACAGCGTTTGAAAATTATTTAAAAAGAAAACCAATATTAAATTCTAATGAATGGTTCTAAGAATATCTATACTTGGTTAAAATGTTTCTTGAACCTATGACGTCAATACGTGGAAGGAAGAACTGAGTAAACAGAGAGCCTGTTGGGTTGCTAGAAGAGAAGGAGTTTCAGTACGCAAATCGTGATAAAAAGACGCATGGGTGTAACAAATTAATTATGTTTCTAAATTAAAGTTCCTAATTTCACTCAAAACTCTTACACCGAGCTGGGAAGTACTTTTTTGTTTGCTCTCAGCTTGTTTCTCCGAGGTCAAGTAACGTTGCAGTTTTGAATAGTCCGAAACATTTTTATACTAAGTTATGCTCTTTAATAGCCAAAAAATACTTTTAAAAATCAGCAGATTCAAAAATCAGCAGCAAAGCGAAAAGTATTAATATGGTGTAAAGACTTTTTGAATGAAACAATATTTTTTTTCCTGCCTTTCTCAAGACAGGTCAATTTTCCTAAATCTGATTTTTAACGATGATTGGTAGTTTTTCTCCTCTGATATCATCCCTTGTATTACATCTCCAATGTTAAAAGAACATCCTTTTGCCACAAGATTATATTGACCTCTTCAGGGTTGCTATCACGCTCTCTCTATGTATCTAATCCCTACGAAAAAGACCGAAACAGAGAGAAAGAGCGGTGGAAATTTCTCCTTTATCGGGCGAGCCACAGGCGCACACAATCGCTCGGATTCCGGTAATTAGTCGAGGGCGATTAAATCTCTCACATCCCCGGATGTCGTTTGCGGGTCCTAAAGCGGGAAAAGTTCATTAACGTGGTTACAGTTACAAAGTAAGTACGCGGCGTTAACGTTGGGAATGGAGGTTTATTCTCGGTAACAAGGGATTCGCGCGACGCTCTTTTGTGCCGCCGAAGCGATGTTCCGAGAGAAATATCGTTTGTGTGGAATAGACCGAGAAGATAGTGCCGAGGAATGTAACAGGGGGATGTATCCTTAGCTGAGTACGAGTAGGCAAACATTCTCTTCAAGAAAAGGAAGTAAAAATTTTAAAAGATAGATAGAACTGAAAAGAGAATAAACTCATTGTTACCACTAGGATAACTTTATGGCTTAATAGCTGCTTTTGAATCATTTAAACCTATTTTTTTTCTGTGTTTATAAAGTGAGATTTTTTAGTCACTATTTCAATAAGAAAAAGAAAAGTGGGATTAAAAGTCACGTATTTTAAAAAACATCATGGTTTTTTATTCCATTTTAAAAAATGTAAAGAAAAACTAATTCATAAACTTATAAAGTTATAAAGTTTTCTGTACACCATAGGTAAAGGACATTAAGACACAAATATTGAATTTTAAAAGAAAGCTAATTCGTACAATGTATAAGAAGTTTTAAGGTTTGGAAACTTTATAATTCAATTTGCACAATACAATCCACAGTGTACATACAATGCACACAGTGCTTTAAAACGACTAACAATCAGGGGTATGCTACTACTATGTGTGGCTACAATACATAATTTCAATAATTACCCTTGGTTACCTTTCAATATGAATAAATTGTTTGACCAGTCATTTCATCATCATTATGTAGTCAGCAAATTTGTCTTCACCATAAAATTATATGAAAAATTTGGATAAAAAATTTACAAAATCACAGTGCCAGGTTTTTGGAAAGTTGCTATACAAAAAATATAACTTTTTAGACCTAGAATGGAACGTATTTAAAATTTATTTGTTGAAGGAATGAACCAGCTACATGTTTTTATAAAGTACTTTACAATTTACTTAGAACTATACAAACAAAATTACTTTTATTCAATGAAATGAATGAAAACCGAATGAAGAGTGTTTTAATATTTATTGAGCAAAACGAACATTTGAGATCCCATTATTGTGCAAACATGAATTGAATCTACTGAAACATACTGAGTCAACTTTGCGGCTCATTCAAAATATCTCAAGCACGAAGTTATGAATTGTACTCTTCTAAATGGAAAATTAATGATGAATGAAGGTTCTAGTTTTGTAGTGGTTGAGAGTTCTAAGAGTTTGTTTTGGCTACAAAAGCTTCGGTTACATTTGAACAGGTAAATTCAAGATAGAGAAGAAAATAACTCATGTAATCGAAATAAAAGCAGCTGGATTTCAAGAACGCTTCAGGCATATTGAGATAATGTAAAGATGCCACTTGAAAATGAAATAATTCTTTGAGTTCAGAACATATGAGAAGTTGCTTGAAGGATATTTTGTGTACTTTGAGCTCCTTTTGAGTTTTAAAGGATGCATAAAAGGAAGTGAAATGTTGGAATTTGCACTCTATTACTGAAAGTATTTGTAGTTTATTCTCTTCGCTTTCAACTATTTCTACAAATCCAGTTAAGTGCATCCAATTGTTTGAAATATAGGGAAATTTGTATAAGTTTTGAAATTTTAACAGTCATTTCAATAACAGGTTCAAATAACCAAAAGCTTTTTCTGTAATACCTGAATTATTTTCTAGTTGTTTAAAAGTAATTCTCCTTACGAACTAGCTGACCTATATCTACATAAATCTAGGCATTAGAAATAACTCTAGTATGAAAATATAAACTGATTTCAATGGAAGGAAGTGATGTGTAAATAGGTTTTTGACAGAAGTGCCGTCTATTAAAAAATGACAAAATATTATCACTCTTAAATGGTTAAAAATTTAAGCTTTATAACTTTTTCTCTTGAAAGGTTGTGAATTATTTTTGTTTGTATTCCAAGGATTGGCTGTATTCATTTGCCAAACATTGTTTATAAAGGCTGTGACAATGTTTGATTAGTAATATATTATGCTGCATTGTCAAAATCGTCTTTTAAGGCAAATGGGAAAAATATTTTCCCCTTGTTGAATAAGTATAAATACATATTACATACGTAATAAATATACGGTAACCATAATAAATATTTTTCTTACTGACGCGTCATAAAACCAAACCTTAACCAATATCAAAGTATCGAAGCTATGTCTTTTCTAACAAGGTAAAAAGACTGTTGTGATAAAAACTCATTAACGAAAAAAGCCTATCAGTATTATTTGTGAATAAAAACAGATCCATAAATGTTATCATAACGAGAATTTCCACAGCTACCCAAAATAAACAAAGTACCCATAAAGACTTTCATTACTGCGTGTGTTTGAATAAATCACTTTAGGCGAATAACCATTCTTTTCTGTTTCGTATTTTATGATGTCCCCACATCTTCAAAAAGTCATTAACGCTAAAAAAAAAAAACTTTCGCTTTTTAAATACTTTTGTGCACATTATCGATGTTTTTAATACATTTTCAGATCCCTCTCGAATAAAAATTTTATCTTCCAATGGCCAGCTCGTTTAAACAAGAAACCATGTAGTATAAGTTGCATCGATGGATATCACGATGGTTTTTATTTAATTTTGGAATGGATTCTGTAAGTATCATTAAGATAGATTTAAGCCCAACGAGTGTGTCCAAGCTCCTTGATGAAGAGGCATGGAAAAGGTTTGTTTATATATATATGTAATAATAAAAGAACGATAAATTAAAATCAAAGGCACGTGAGCCATTCTCTTATATGAAACCAAGTCGTGAGATGCTGTATCTATGGGTGGTCCCTGGGCCATGTGTTTGCCATATCTCACATTTTTCAGTGAGGCCCAAAAAAGGTGGAAATTCCTAGATGAAATGCAAGCCATGTGTCCCCTGTGTAAAAAATCATTCCTAGCCCCGAGCCCGACCAATAAAGACGTGTCCTCTTAACGCTGCGTCTGTGTTTTATTTTGAATCTTTTCCCCGAGAAAATGGAGTAATGACTTGAGAGCACCAACAATTGAATTCTGGAAGTCGCGAGGACGCGACATATATATATATATATATATATATATATATATATATATATATATATAATTAAGGCAAAATAAATTTTTATAATTAAAATAACCACTCAAATGAGCCAGAAACAAAACCCACAACAATTAATAAAAATTAATAAAGTCCACCATACCTCTGTCACTTCATCAGGGGTACCAAACAGAAGCATGGTGGACGGGTCGTTTTCTGTTGGTTGTTGGAGAGTACATACATACAAAATTCCAACCAACCATGGTACCCAAACGACCCTTAACATATACATGAAAATCAAATCCCATAATTAATTTGAACATCAAAAACAACATACCATAATCATAAAGTGAACGAACATAATGCATCAAAACCGTGGTAGAGAGCTTATACCAAAAAACTCTCTGATGCCATTTTAGGGAAGAGAAACTCCAACTGCCAGTTTGTCAAATATTGATCTCAAAAATCCCAATGGATATAAGTTAGATTCCAACAATTTATACAGCTCTTTTAAATGTTTAATTATGCTAATATTTCCATTGCAAATAGTTTTAATTCTGTTAATTTGTCCAATAACTGTATTTCTATATATGTTTCTAGAGATATTGGAGTTCCAATATATAAGTTTAACGATATTAAAATTAAAATCATTTCGTTTATCATATATTTCAATATTCACTGCATCATCAACAGAAAAATCAATACTCAAATCCAGAAAGCTGACAATACTTCCATCACTGGTAAGAGCCAAACTTAATTCAACTGGATAGATAGTTTTCAATACTTCCAAAGTTATTGTGCCATTAAACACTATCAGATCATCAACATAGCGAAATATTCCTTGATTAAAATGGTAATTCTCATAGTAGTGTAGAAAAAGGTTGGCTATCAGAGATGAAAAAGATGAACCCTGTGGAATACCACTAACCTGAACATAACAATTTTCTCCGTTATAAATGAAATTATTATATATGCATACTTTTACCAAAAATTCCCAATCCTCCAAATTGATATCCAGAAAAATCTTATAATCATGAAAATAATGTAATAGTACATCTCTAATTTTGTCCAAAGGTAAGCTTGTGAAAAGATCCTTGAAATCATATGTATCAACTGAGGTGACTTTATTTTCCCTTATAAAATCCAATACTTTTCTATTACTATCAATAATCCAAGTAAATCCATCATTTCTAATACTATTAGATATTGTTTTCAAATATTTAACAAATAAATTACCAGGTTTACACATATAAGTGTCAAAACCGCAGGTAACAAATCTAAATCCCAAAGGTTTCTTATGAAACTTAGGATAAGCAATTAAATATGGAATTTTAATTATATTACATGAAAAATTCAATCTCTTAAGTAGTTTCAAAATCTTTTTTGATGTAATAGTATAACTAGAGGTAACTCTATATGTGTCTGATGCCAATAATTCTCTATCAATCAATTCTAAATAAAACTTCTTACAAATCAAAGCATAATTATTGGAGGCCTTGTCTATGGGTGTAATGACAAACTTTTCTCTAATACTCGAAATAGCAATATTCAAATCATTAAAAATCAAATCATTCTTGAACCCTGATTTATTATCAATCACAAAATACTTAAACTCGGCAAAAACCTTACATCTCCATTCTGTAAATGATTCCAACGGTAAATTAAACCTTTTTGCTGTTTTTATACAGAATTTGTCAATATCTTCAGAAAATTTATTGAGTGCTTTTTTAACACCCAAAGAAAAAACTGGTCTAAATTTAGTGCCCTTTTTCATCAGTTCTCTAAGAGTATTATTATCAACTATATTCAGATCTCCAGTTATGACATGGCCATAATGATCATTTTTAAAAGAAAAATATGCTTCATCCTCACAATGACAAATAGCATTTTTCCTAGCTTTATCTGTATTCCTACAAAAATCATTATAATTGAAAATTCTTCTTCCAAGAGGTTTATCGTACCTAAAACACTTCATTATTTTACATTTTCTATCAGGAAAGCAATAAGACAAATCAGAAAACATTCTAGAAAACCCGAAATCATCCAAAACCGGACTGCTAAAGTTTATAACAAAATATAATTTTTCCAAATTCAATAGTTTATCAACATCTATTTTAGATAATCTAAAATTAGTAAGATCAAAAACCAAGATCTTAAAATGATATCTATCTGATATCTAAAAAGATCTGATAAACTATTGAATTTGGAAAAATTATATTTTGTTATAAACTTTAGCAGTCCGGTTTTGGATGATTTCGGGTTTTCTAGAATGTTTTCTGATTTGTCTTATTGCTTTCCTGATAGAAAATGTAAAATAATGAAGTGTTTTAGGTACGATAAACCTCTTGGAAGAAGAATTTTCAATTATAATGATTTTTGTAGGAATACAGATAAAGCTAGGAAAAATGCTATTTGTCATTGTGAGGATGAAGCATATTTTTCTTTTAAAAATGATCATTATGGCCATGTCATAACTGGAGATCTGAATATAGTTGATAATAATACTCTTAGAGAACTGATGAAAAAGGGCACTAAATTTAGACCAGTTTTTTCTTTGGGTGTTAAAAAAGCACTCAATAAATTTTCTGAAGATATTGACAAATTCTGTATAAAAACAGCAAAAAGGTTTAATTTACCGTTGGAATCATTTACAGAATGGAGATGTAAGGTTTTTGCCGAGTTTAAGTATTTTGTGATTGATAATAAATCAGGGTTCAAGAATGATTTGATTTTTAATGATTTGAATATTGCTATTTCGAGTATTAGAGAAAAGTTTGTCATTACACCCATAGACAAGGCCTCCAATAATTATGCTTTGATTTGTAAGAAGTTTTATTTAGAATTGATTGATAGAGAATTATTGGCATCAGACACATATAGAGTTACCTCTAGTTATACTATTACATCAAAAAAGATTTTGAAACTACTTAAGAGATTGAATTTTTCATGTAATATAATTAAAATTCCATATTTAATTGCTTATCCTAAGTTTCATAAGAAACCTTTGGGATTTAGATTTGTTACCTGCGGTTTTGACACTTATATGTGTAAACCTGGTAATTTATTTGTTAAATATTTGAAAACAATATCTAATAGTATTAGAAATGATGGATTTACTTGGATTATTGATAGTAATAGAAAAGTATTGGATTTTATAAGGGAAAATAAAGTCACCTCAGTTGATACATATGATTTCAAGGATCTTTTCACAAGCTTACCTTTGGACAAAATTAGAGATGTACTATTACATTATTTTCATGATTATAAGATTTTTCTGGATATCAATTTGGAGGATTGGGAATTTTTGGTAAAAGTATGCATATATAATAATTTCATTTATAACGGAGAAAATTGTTATGTTCAGGTTAGTGGTATTCCACAGGGTTCATCTTTTTCATCTCTGATAGCCAACCTTTTTCTACACTACTATGAGAATTACCATTTTAATCAAGGAATATTTCGCTATGTTGATGATCTGATAGTGTTTAATGGCACAATAACTTTGGAAGTATTGAAAACTATCTATCCAGTTGAATTAAGTTTGGCTCTTACCAGTGATGGAAGTATTGTCAGCTTTCTGGATTTGAGTATTGATTTTTCTGTTGATGATGCAGTGAATATTGAAATATATGATAAACGAAATGATTTTAATTTTAATATCGTTAAACTTATATATTGGAACTCCAATATCTCTAGAAACATATATAGAAATACAGTTATTGGACAAATTAACAGAATTAAAACTATTTGCAATGGAAATATTAGCATAATTAAACATTTAAAAGAGCTGTATAAATTGTTGGAATCTAACTTATATCCATTGGGATTTTTGAGATCAATATTTGACAAACTGGCAGTTGGAGTTTCTCTTCCCTAAAATGGCATCAGAGAGTTTTTTGGTATAAGCTCTCTACCACGGTTTTGATGCATTATGTTCGTTCACTTTATGATTATGGTATGTTGTTTTTGATGTTCAAATTAATTATGGGATTTGATTTTCATGTATATGTTAAGGGTCGTTTGGGTACCATGGTTGGTTGGAATTTTGTATGTATGTACTCTCCAACAACCAACAGAAAACGACCCGTCCACCATGCTTCTGTTTGGTACCCCTGATGAAGTGACAGAGGTATGGTGGACTTTATTAATTTTTATTAATTGTTGTGGGTTTTGTTTCTGGCTCATTTGAGTGGTTATTTTAATTATAAAAATTTATTTTGCCTTAATTATTTTCATGCTCTTGTTGCATGCAGCATTGGCGCTGCTTCAAGTTTGCATTATTTATCTAGTTTAAATTCAAAGATTCTAAGATGAGTTATATATATATATATATATATATATATATATTTTTTTTTTGGCATTATCACGTACAAATTTTGCTTACTTGCAGCTTAAGCGCAGTTCACACTGTTGTTGTATAGTTATAAAATTTAATTAATTAACAACTATAAAATATTTTTTAAACTCTTGGTTGCTTTTTATTTAAGATGGAGATTTTATATTTACGATGTTTTTTAAGTGATCTTCTTCAACAGATTTCTCCTGACAACATCAACAAATGTTTCGAGATACGTTTTATAAAGGTAATCACCCACGTTCTTTTCTATATTTACTGAATTAAACCATGCCCCCCTATATTCATAAGGCCAGAGAAGCTCGAAATTGTGACGCGTGATATAATATTTAATTAGGCAATTTCCCGTGGTGACTAACTGCTAACTAAATTCCCTTGTTAACTGACTAAAAAGATAAAATGTAACCAACCAAATCTAACATTGTCTATGAAGGCTCCAATTTTGAATAATAATTATGTTTTATCCGCAATACAGGACAGTAACTGTACAGCTAGTTTTTCCTTCAAAACACTTAGTTGGCAGAAAAGCAAAACAAAATGACGCTATAGCACTGGTGCAGTGTGGTCTAACCCACAGTTGTAGAAGAGATATTTATGGCCCTCCTCATGGCAACCTAGACTCATAAGGCCAGAAAAGCTTGAAATTTTGACTTGCGATGAAGTCCTGACGTCATTTTTGATCACTCTTTCACCACAACTCAACTTCACCCTGCATTCTACCTTAGAACCGAAAGGTCACCAAAAAGAGAAGAAAAAAACCATGGAATTTTATATTTTTATTTAAGTTTTTGAAGATATAAAAATTTGAAATTACTTAAATAAATTTAATAAAAATTAATTAATTAATTACTTAAAAAATTCGAATTAAAACCTAAAGTTTTAGGGGTTTTTTATCCTGGAGAAACTAAGCGATATAACCTTTTTCTTATGCGGTACGACTTTTGAGGCATTTCAAAAAATATAACCAGGATAATGTTTAGTTAAAGAAAAGAATTAATTGAAATTGGTTACTTTAACAATCTAAAATTAATCCTGTTAATATTATTTGAAATGTCTCGAAAAGTTCATTAAAATAAATTGAGTAATTTGATTTAATTCAGAGTGAGCTTTGGTCAAAAATGGCGTGTGATGGTAGTCCTGACATCACAGTTTCAAGCTTACCTGGCCTTATGAGTCTAAAGGTGATGTGTGTGTGATTTTGAACTCCGTTTGGAAACAGAAGAGACAAATATTAGTTAGTTAGATATTGATTTAGATAATATATTTTTTTGCTTTTCCTGGAGTTTCCAAAATCGATCCAGAGTACCAGATCTATATTTATCTTAGAATCAACAGTAAGTATTTTATTGGTGATTTAAACTCCGCTAAGTGTAACGAACTTAGTGCCGCTTCTAGGAGACTTAATCGCTTTATAAGAAAAATGGGGATGCAATTACGATTTTCATTTCCGAAGTTTTTTGCCTGCGAATGGCAACGCAACAGCTGAAGAATTCGTTAAAGCTTTAATGGAATAGCCATTAAGGAAGCCCCCAGCTTCTTCTTGAGTTTTTTTAATGCTTGTTTATTTTTAGCCGGAGTCATTTTAAGGCAAATGAGATTTTTGCTTAGGTCTTTTTAATGAAGAGTTTAGGGTTTATGGATGGTATTTTGGCTTTTGAATGCGTTTTCAAGAAGAGTCTAAGAAAAGTAGATTTTGTCATTTATGAATTGTTTTATAAATGAAAAGGTCATGGCGTAGTTTGGGTGCAGACTTGAAGGATAAGAGTATTAGTTGAAATTGAATCAGATTTTAAAAATATATAATGTAAAACAGAGATACATTTTAGCAGATTTTGTATACTTTAGAAGCAAAAGTATAGTTTAAAACAGTGAACAAGGTCAGGAATGAAAAAAAAACATGTCCAAAGTTATGTTTCACTCATAGTAGTTTCCCAATGTTTCCATTAGTTAAGATATGATTTTTTTACAAGAGACGTAGATCCATTCTTAACTCTGTACAGTTAGACAAGTTTATTCTAAGATATTTAATTTCTTTAAGACATGTCGGTTTTTATAAGAGCTAAAAGGGCACTTCAAATTATTCTTGACCTATTAGAAGATAAAATTCATTCTACAACAGTTGAGCAAATATACATAAAAACTATTTCCGATCATTTGAAAATACCCGATATTTCCAAATAACAACTCACACAAAAAAAGCTACCTACATAAAACAAAATTCCTTTTTCTTACTAAATTAAGCGAAAAAAAACTTCTATTCATATCTAAAATATAAAAAAAAATAAATCATATCTAAAAATACATGAAACAAAAGATGAACTAACTTCATGCATATTATCATTCCCTTTTCCAGAGGTAAATTGAAATTTCCAGCGAAAGAAAAACTCCCCACATGAATTCTTATCCAAAAAAAAAAACGAAATATCCTCGAAAAAAATTTCCAAGCAACGTCAACAAAAGAAAAAATAGTCACATCAACAGAAGAAACTGCCTTTGTTTATGCCTTTCAAAACACCCAGCCATAAATTTCAATACACCAACGCGTTCCGCAAAATTACATTCATAAACGACATCTCCCTGTCTTTAAAATACAACCGAAAGTCTCCTGAAAAAAACAACGGAAACGAAACATAAAGTCCTCGCCATTAAGCTTGCAAATAAAACGCAGCGGGAGGACTATGGAAATTAATTTCACTCCCAACGATAACGCCATTCATCTCAATGAATTTCCTCTCCTCCAGGGAAGTGGGTTTATTTTTTTAAAAAACCGACTTGATATTACTAGCACGACGTTGGCAACGAGTGTTTTTCTGGACGCGTGCCATGGAGGTTTTTGCTCTGGGCGCGCATCGGGAGTCCCATCGAGAAGGGGAAAACGGGACGGGGAAATTAAATTAGAAAAAGGGCGGGAAACGTGAGAAGGGAAAGTTTTTTATAAAGGTTTTCATTTTTGAAATTTTGAAGAAAATAGAATTAATGATGGAAAATATTAGGTAAAACAAGAGAAAGCCATTTAGGAAGATAAGAAGCAATATTTTGCTATAAAGAAATGTAAACAAAGAAGTCATTATACTAAATATCCTTTTTTATGTGATATTTTAACTTCAAAATGAAATTACATTTTGAAAAAATGAAAATAAGAAAGTAATAATAATTAATTTTTTTACCCTTAATCCATTATTCTTATTAATTTACATTACTTTATGTGTTTTAATAGGAATTTTTATATAACCCGAAGTCTTTCTAAGGGTAAAGATAAACAGCTAAGATGAATTAATTTGATTCTCATTAAAATTTTGTACATTAGGGTGTTTTATTTTGCGTGAAGGTGTAATTTCCATATAGGATCAATGTCGCCCCTGGTCTATGTAATGTAAAATAATACCTGCCGACATTTAACAAGATTGGATAACAGTTAGGGGACATATGCACACACAAAATGCAAAATAACAGTGCATCAATGAGCTTCGATTCGATTACGTCACCCCTTACTCCCACAGATGGATTCCTTATACCGACCATTGGACAGTGAAAATATCGGTTATTGAGGGGTTTGGAAGAGTGATGTGGGCACTGGGCAGTCCCTTTAGATGTTTCATTTTTCTCAAAGGTGTTATTTCCATATGGCATCGATGTCGCCCAATGCTATGAGATAAAACAATAAAATTACGCCAAATAAATAAACGCCAAGTTTTAACAATATTGGGTAGTATTTAGGGATTGGATACTGTTTTATACTATATTCTCGTGTGTAACCCTTAAAAATTGGCAAACTTATCCAATAATCTTGTTAAAACTTGACATTTATTACATCGATGCCATATGGAAATCACACATCCGTACAAAATGAAACATCTTATATATATATCTGTACATACAGAAGATTAAATATTATCTAAAGCCGGTATTCTCATTGTTTTAAGGACTTTAATTATAATATTAACTTTGAAGTATGAAAGCATTTTATAAATTTAAATGAAATGTGTTGAAGATCAGCCAGTAGCAGTGAATGAAATCATTCATTCTTATTAGCAGTTTAAAGACGGCTTACGCACTCAGTTTTTCCAGAGAAAGTAAAATATTGTAAAGTGTGTTGACGCGGATGATTATAATTGGGTACCAAATTGAGAAAATTAACACAGGGAAAATTTACCCTCCAGATTCTAAAAAAACTTTCTTCATATTACCCAGTTACATTTCTGACTAAATTAAAAGAGAAGTTCCTGATAATAAAATTCACTGGATGGGTAAATTTTACCGTTATCTATCCCGTTAAGAATCTTCATGCTGTTTTAAGTGTTGAAGATTGCCAATTCATGAGTCAAGGATGATTAATCCAAGCATACATTTGCATTGGTTAAAAAAAATTATGGAAGCGTAGCCAGAAAAATTCATTGGAGATATTCGGATTTTGAAATTGTGTGGAATTTTTGTGGCCAAAAAAAGGAAATTTTCTGAGTTTCGGTAGGATATACTCCCCAAATTCTCCCCTTGACTACTCCCAAGTATTATTATATTTACCAAGTAGTTTATGTTGGACTTTCGCATGAATCATTATAACACAAATTGCTATACATATAGTTAAATTTATTTAAATCTAAACCCTTACTGCCCACCATGAAAGCTGCAATACCTACAAATGGGTACTTGACTACCACTTCTATAAATCTGCTGTCTTGATTTTACCTTCAACGACATTTTATAACCTCCCCCCCCCTTTTGGACTTTTAAAGACCTATTTAATTAGACTTATAGATTTGGTCTAATTAAGTATACTATTTCGGTGCATCAACAGCAATAACATTCTTTTTATTTAATTTCTGTTAAGTCAGTTCTCTACTTTGTTTATACAAGATAATTAATCGAATTCAAAAATTCTAGAATACCTCTAATGATGAAGAACCAAAAGCTTAAAGGCATAAAACCTCTCTGTTTCATTAAAAACAAATCGTATTAAATTTTCAATTAATATTTTTACCATAATAATACATACGAATCATCAAATTTCTCTCACCCCTTTTCAAATAAATTAAAAATGTGCGCTTACATCAAAGCCCTCAAACTATGTTTATTAGAAGGTAATAAAAGCATATTTAATTATACTTTCACGTTAAAAGAGTACTTGGAACTGCGAACAAAAAGCCTTTTTATAGAAGTAAATGGGATCGTTATAAACTGGAATTTCGTCTTTTATCGAAATATTTCGACATGGGCGCTTCCATTTGCAAAACTATTGTGACACTCCCATTTTCTCCCATTTGCATTTTCATTGAGGAAGTAAAGAGGTTGGGATGATTATGTATTACGAAAGTTTTGTTAAGATTTCTAGGAATGGATATAATTATGTCCTTTACTTTTTAAACTGTCGAGGCTGTTATGTGCAGTCCAAAACTGGGAATAATGGATTTAGTTAGGGATGCTATTTGAGTTCAATAGTTCAGTTAGTTTGGAAAGCACGAAAAGCAAACTATCAATGAGATGCATTGAGAAGCTAGAAATTTTGACAATTGAGGTGTCCAAAATCAAAAGGCGACACCTTGGCGGCAGCAAGCTTTAGTCGCCAAGTAAGTGCTATTTTATGGCAATGCACAACTGGGATGGTGACAATGGTCACCATTTTTACCGCAAAACAAAGTATAAGATTAGAAAAGTAACAATTTTACAAATATTTATTTTAGCGGAGTTAACTCATTGTTACAGCAAACACCTCAATTGCTTACTTATAATTTGCTTAAAAAGAATAATAGCCTGCGAACACTTTATTCTCCAAAAAAATATGACAAATTCAACGAAATAATATTTCAGCACTCTTAGATCACCCCTAAATTTACCATTCCAAGCTGTTATTAAAGGAAAAGCGAATTTTAAACATTTAACAATTAATTTAACAGTTGAAAAATCAGTAAAACAAAAAAATATATATATCAGTATAATTTAAATTCGTTCTTAAATAATGTGCATGTAAGGAACCATAGTAGTTTTTGCAACTAACTTTTATGATTACTAATAAATATTGTCATCGGCTCTATTTAAAATTGGAGACAACGTTATCAACAATTCATCAAATTTAAAGATCAAACTACTATATTCTAAAACAAAAATCTTCCACTTAAAATAATTACCCTTTATAATTTTATGGTTTCACATAAATCTGAAGAAATAATGCAATTAAATATCAGGGCAATCAACAAATTAACAAGGTTACTTAAATGTTTATGATTATATTTTTTTAAACTGCATGGTTTTTTTCGATCTTAAAAGTACAAAGCGGTCATCAGCAAAACTTTCGAATCCCGCTCTTTTCTTGCTTCTAATTTCGCTATAAATTCCCTCCCGTTTAATTAAAGGTATTCAAGTGGAATCAAACTGTTTTGTTGGAGGTGAAAAAAAGATAGCAAGGAATGCAGGAAAAAGGGACAAACATGTTTGAAATGAAAGAAAAAAGAACTCTGAGTTAAGATATCAGTAAAGGCATTCGTAATGTCAAGTCAAGGACAGCTAAGAAGATTTTTCAAAGCATTTTATTGCTGGAAAAAGTTTGTTATCTTTACTTTTTTCCTTTCTAGATGTGAAAACTGAATTATGGAATTTTTTTTTTATAAAATAGAAATACTTCCTCCCCTCCCCCCCATATTTTTATGTTTTGTTGGTTTTTATGTTTTTCATGCTGATATTGATAGATTGTTTCAAACTTTACTTCGTGAAAACAGGTTTTTTAACAGTTTTTTTTCTTATTTAGTGATCTTATCTTACTAACATTATTTTATTTATATATTTTTTTATGAATAATTTAACCACCATAGCCAAACACATTAAGGAAGAAAAATATTAGTTCACCAATATTAAAGTTATTAACTTCATTGCTTGCTTCTAGTCAAAAAAAAATATTAATTATCAAAATCATTTTTAAAAACATTCATACTTTAGTGAAGGAGATATTTTTAAAAGTTAGCCATTTTTAATAAATGGAAGCATTTGGAATTTATTACAATCTAAAATTAGAGAAAACTTGACACATTGTATTAAGGCAAATCGCATTAAGTTTAAATTTGAAAAGCGAACAAAAAATATTAAAAAGACAGTAGTGTTATTTCTGAAAAAAAAAAAATGTTTTTAACGTATTTCAACGGAGATTACGTCGGATTTTTTTTTCATTTAACTAAAACGATAAGCCCTTCAAAAATAAACCCTAAAAATTTGCAATATCTAAACTTTCGGAGCAAAACATAATAACTACCTTGTAATTTAAAAGGTTAAATCTATTTCTTACAAAAGAATCCTTAATAGTATATACTCAATGTTTGAGTCGCTATTTTACCGCAGTTTTCACTGCATACTAACTACTATCGCAGTAAAAGGAGTTCTACAGGGATCCTAAAAATATTAAACTTCAACTTTGAGATGGCTTTAAAAAGAAAACTACATTCTCAAATGTTCTCTGACTTGGTAACAGTTCAGAAGAGATCTTTAGATTGTTATTTTCCGTGAAAATAACAATTAATGAAAATTTATTACATTGCCCCCCTCACATCGGGCATTATTAATATTAATAATGCCCGATTTATCACTTTGCCCGTAACAATTATACCCCAGTTGATTAATCTGACTCTTTGAGTGATGAGTAAGCTCGTCACAACTTTATAAAAAGTTTCGTTTCAAGATTGATTTTTAAAATTTTAAACTTATATTTTCGTGTCTTATAGAAACGAATTAAGATTTTAAATCCCCAAATTAGAAATTTATGGAAAGTTGCATACATTTGCGATATGATACTTTTTTTTTTGTTCATCAATTAAGGGATTCAAATTCGAATCCTATTTCTTCTTTTGTTGGTCAATATATCATAGAACACCATTATGTCTTGTGGTGGATTTTCAAATTAAAATATTTTTTTCACGGAAAATAAAACCCCATAAATTCTTCTAAACAGTGATCAAGTTTGAAAATGTTTATCTATTATTTTCTTTTAATAGCAATCTCGAAGTGGAAATTTAATTTAAAACACTCTGCATTTCATTTGTACAATTTTGAAATGAATTTATTTATTTTTAATATTTTTCTATGTCCGCCCAAAGCTATAAAAATTTCAACACACTATCATATTATAAGAATAGGATAAAATGATGTTTTCTTAACTGAATCCAGAGCAATGCTGTGGAATAAATACTATCTAGTATCCAAAGTAGAATACCAAATAAACTGAGTTAGTTCAAACCAAAAATATAAATGGGCCAAAGTAATCCCTACACGAGACAGTCGGCCAGTTATGACATTCCACCGTTGCTCTCAATCCAAAGCAATTGATTTCCACGAAGAATACAAATGGTTCTTCTTTTCTACCCCGGGATGTTATTGTATTATCATTCCAGGACCTGATGGGCTCAGATTACTCCCGCAGAAGTCGTGACACGCTTGCAGAAGTGAAAGAGCGGGGAAGGCCAGAATCTTCTTGATCCATAAATCTGCACAGTATCCAGGAGAAATAATGTTCCCACGAGTGATAGAATGTTGTGAACGAAATAAGAATAACATATTAAATAGTATGTTGTTACATGAACAAAAATTGCTATAAAATATGTTGTTGCGATATTACTCATTATTATTGCGATTTTTTCTGGGGGTAACATTAAATTCTATAGGTATTAGTTCATAAAAGTATCTCATTATATCAACTGTAACCATAAACTAATGCTCCCCTGAAGAAAATTTCCTAATTAATGCTTTTAAAAAAATATTGAATTAATTCAAAAAGATCTTTGAATTATTCAATTTTTATTCTAAGTTTGAAACTTTTATAACATTTTATTTTATAATTTATATTTTGGACTACAAAAAAATATAGTACACGGGGAAATCTAATAAGAAATCAAGGCCGCAAAATTAAATTCTTTGAACGAAATCAATTATTTTGTAACACATAAATGCGAATATCCAATAATCCAATAAAAAACAAGTAAAGTATCAAGATTTAAACAATAGTAATAAATTGCATGTTATAGTAATAGAACTTTTTATTCCTTATAAGAATTTTGTATTTTATTTATTATACTGATTATGGGAACGTTTTAATTTTTTTTTTATAGTTTGACTAAAAAATAATAAGATAATAAAATTTTTAAGATTTTCTCTCACAAACCAGCAAATTTATTAGAGCAATTGTTCATTTTATAATGACTGAAAACATAGGAAGCTTATTAAAAATACTTAAGCTGGTATATAAAGAAATTTTACTTAAATAATTAGTATAAACACATTAGTTCGTATCCTTGGTTTCATGGAGATGGTCTAGCAGAGCCATACCATCTGGGATAGTAACAACAACGAAAACAAACCATTAGCTCAATTTTAATGCTTAATTTTTTTAGCATTCCATTCTAATGCATTGGCATGAGTTTAATTATCCAGCTGTCCCATCTTTTTAAAGTAATTAAAACTAATCGAGTAAGAGTTTGAAAGAAGTGAAGGGATATTGTGAGATTCATTTAAGTTCACGAATTTGAATTTATTTGTTAGCAGGAAGCAATTAAATGGGTGTTCTTATCAAAACTGTTTCATCCGCCGATTTATCAAATTAAAAGTTTTGAACCAGAAACTGTCCATGCATTTAAAATTCTCATTACATTAACTATTTACGAAATAATAAGTTGAAAGAGATTAATAGGATTTAAATATTAAGCTTTGTGTAATTGAGCGTTATTGATTTTAATTTTAATAGTAGTTTAATAAAAACTTTAGCAACGTTAATATTTGAATCAGATAAATATAAGGGATCATTACCCATTGTCTTATTAATTTTTAAACAATGGTATTTTCTTTTATTATTTTTTTAATGTGTAACATTTGGAACAAAAACTTCAGATGTTCAGAAAAACGAAAAGGGTGTGACAATACCTATTTAAAGTAATTTTGTACAAGTTTCCCTAAGGTATTTCAGTCATAAGGTAATATGTTTACACAAATTGAACGTATAAAATTATTTTATCGATAAGTAGCTCTTTTTATTTACCTACCAGCTAATTTAGATTAAAGTTTGGAGTTTTAAGAATTTGATTAAATTTTAATTATGCACTACATAACTACAACTGTAGGTTTAAAATCAGTGGTATTATTAAGCAAATTTTATTATAAAACAAATAAAAGGCAGCCTAATAAAAGAAATCAGAAATAATAAAATGAAAGAAGTAATGTTCATATTAATATTTGAACATGGGTAGAAGATCTTGATAATACTCCCTAAAAAGAGCTCATGCTCTTTTACCAAATAAAGAGATCATTCGGGTTTTTTTTCAACAATCCAGTTTAAAACACCAAAACGGTCAAAATAATCTGAAACTTACTGAAGGTTCTGTGAGGCTCAAAGGAAATGTGAGATTACAGCAATACAATGTAAAATCCCACAATCTCCTTAGGGAATCGATACATTTTAAAAGGGATTATTTTTTATCTCCGAAAGAAACAATAAATCGCTTTTTGTGGGAATTTTTATTTCTTTCACTTTTCTTAGAAATGGAATGTCCAAAAGAAATCGGATGGAATTTCTGAACAAAGAGCATTTTTCGTCCATGAAGCTTTAGGTTGAATATCAAATTCAACGCTTTAATCAAAATTTCAAGTTATTTTTTTTTCTTAGCATAAAAATAAGTTTATTCGAAAGGTTAAAGTTTTAAAATACCTACTTTCTTAAAAACATTAAATTCTTTTTTATGCTAAGAAATTTTATTCTACGGTGATAGGTTTTTTTTAAATTTTCTTAAAGGTTTTTTCTTAAGAAGGATGCAAGACTCCAAAACAAAGATAAAAGATGTTTTAAGTTTAGTTTTAATCAGAATCTTTTTACAGTTTTTGAATTATATAACGTCTGATAGCTATTTTCTAAACAGTTCGTTTATGATGCATTCTTCAAAAATGTTTTAAATTAGGTAAAAAATAATCTTTAAAAACTTTTTGTTAAGAAAGCGAAACTTTAATTTTTCAACGTTGCTTTAATATCATGAATCATATTTAGAAAAGTATATTCACAAAATAACACACTTAATACCCAAAAATTCCATATTTCTTCGACAAAAATTTACTACGTAGGTATGTAATTCCATATTGAATTTTACGTTTTTAGTGCTCTCTTCTCCCTTTAAACCGACCGTCTTCAAATTGAAATTCCCTGTAGGGGAACTTCTATTTATAACGTGTTACTTTCTATATGCCCTCTTTAATCTATAGGTTTTTTTATTAATCTAGTTAGCCATGGATAAACAAGATTACCATGCTTAATGGTTACAAGGTTGCCATGGTTAATAAACATGTACTACAGGGTAATTCAAAACTAATGGGAACAATTATAGGAGGGTTAGACTACCCAAAGATAATTCAGACTCAACCTGGTGTGGGTCTCCGCTGAGCAATCCCGAGGAGTTAAGAGTGCGGACAAAGGCTCCCAGAAGCAATAAAAAAGGGGTTATTGTGAGGAAACTGTTGTGGGTAGAAATAATATTCGAGTTTCAATATTTGTTTTATTTTATTTATAAAACTGTGTATTGTTTTATTCTTAAGGTGTCAACTCAAATTGGGACAGTAACAAAGTTATTATTATTTATTCTTTTTTCCGGAATTGATGGTCGTGGAGTTTGGACTTTAACTCCATAAGTTTCGCCCTCTTCTTCGGAGGGCATACTCAGTGGCAAAAACTTATAAATAAAATTGAACTGATAACAAAAAAATAATACAAAACCGGGTGGCAGACGCTTCGTATGGCAAATCTCTCCTCTTTTTTTTCTTTGATTTATAGTCATTGGCTGCAGGAAAATCCCAGCAGGTTATTAGGGAACACGATCCAACAATCTTCTCATTCAAAATCAGATGACGCTGACTCAGAAGAAACAAAAGCACTTTGTTTCTTGGGCGAAACAAGTTACCCGAGACATTCCGGGGCAATCGGGCACATAAACACCTCCCAATCTCTGACCGGGACGATCTAATGCTTCTTTTTTTTTGTTCCAAAAAGCGATTATCGAACATCGAGGGTGGTAAACAGGGATTTACTAGAGAAAAATCGTTCGAAGCAAAGTTTTGAAAGTGGCAGTGTTTGGGATCGAATTTGTAATTTATCACGTTTAGCTGCATGAAGAGAAAGGGTTGGATAATGGAAATATTTTTTTTTTGAAAACTGCGTTTTTTTATAGATTTTCCTGTTGAGCTACGCGTACAAAACACCGGGTTATTGGGGAGCATGTTACTATCTTAAAGAGAAAATTTTTTAACACGTATGAAAATCTCCTACGATTTAAAATATAGATGATGCAGACAAAAGTAAATGTTTAGCATACTTACATAAAAAATCAATAATTAACGCAAAAAAAATCTTTAACGACTACAGAACGGGTTCAAAAGATTAAAAAAGCTTTTAAAAAGTTTAGCTACTTTTGGTTTGGAACATCAGCTGGAAGTTTCCACATTATATAACCTTTAGCTAGAAAGTTCACCATCTATACTTTCAACGTCTATTACTATATACACAGTCTATTTAAAAGATATTCCATTTCCCTTTTCCCCTTATTTTATTATAAATCACAAGTAGTAAATTTCATTCAATATAAATTTTACATATATTTTGCAGCGTACCTTCTGTGTGTGTAATTTCTTCTAAAACTGTATTAAAATTTTATATTTTCTGGGGAGTTGGGAGATTTTTCGTAATCTTTAGTGCTCCTTTCTAAATTATGAAAATTTATTCTTAGAACCAGTTTTTTACTTAAAGTTTATTTAATTCATTCAATAATAATAATTAGCAATAATTAATTAATTAGAATAATTAATTAGCAATATTTTTATACAAATAGCTGTCTAAACTAGGGTTGTTCCGCCCAAAATTCAATAAACCAATGCCTTTATTTCTCGTTGTAAACACTTATAAAAATTTTGCTTTCAAAATGTTTAACATTTTAAATGGACTGCAAGTCTGCCACTTCTTCTAAATGATTGACGACCCAACGTCATTAGACTTATTAATACAACTAAACCAACTCCGTCTTCAGAGATTGCTTCTCTAATTTTTTTTTCTGAAAATTACGCTTCCAAGGTGTCTTTAATACTAAATTGACAAAGTACCTGGTGCTTCTAAAAGCTTAGTGCCATCAGAGCCAGTTTTTTTTTCAGCTAGATCAACGCCGCATCTGGTAATAATATATCCATCCATTAGTATAATTTTTTTTCTTTCTTAATTAAAAAATATGTTCTCTACAGCGTTGTCTCTTCAATTATTTCCGAGATAAAAAAAAGTTAAAACTTAGCTGTAAACAGATAAGAGGTGCTTTTTCTTTAAAAGGATGGTTATTATTCAAAAGATAAAATTTATTCCAGAGGTGTAAAATTTCAGTTGTCTTTATATCCAGCAGATAGAGCGTGCTGACTATTTGACGAAAGAGTGTGGTCACCACAGGATCAACATGAAATTTTCTTTATTACTAAAAGTCATTATCAATTTAGTAAAATATAACAAATGGTCATTTAAAAATTCTAACGTTCATAAGCGACGAATTAATAACTTACTTTTTAAATCTATATAAAAAACAGAACCACCTGAATATTCCCATGAAATTTAAAGCACAAATTTCTGTACTCAAATTTCATATTTTATTGTATGAAAGCTAATACTACTTGATCATACGAGTATCTGTAATTTAAGGTATCCGCATTTTTACAGAAACATTTTAAATATTTAGATACTTTTATAATAAGTTAAAATAAATCCGACACGTCAAAAGTTAGAAAACCGCAACCATATGCCTTGTTTAAAAACAGTTCTTATACACATTATTTTTAGTTTTACAATTTGTTTAAAATATTTTCCATACCTATGATATAAAGAGGCCTTGTATTAAAATTTTTAAAACGAATCTTGACAAGTGAGTTCCACTAACAACAAAAGCTAATAAAACAGTTTTCAAAATTAAACTTCGACGTAGTTAAAAACAAGACATCGCAGCTTTCACTTCTCATACAATACTAACTAACCAAAATACCATTTAAAACAAAAATATAGAGAGGGGAAAACTTAAAAGAAATTTTAGAGATTTGTTAATTTATCGAAAATTCTACATGGAATTAAACTGAACATGACAGAACCTAGAAACCGTATTCATATGGAAACGTTAAAATAAAGTGTAAATACATCCAAACGCCGTTTATTTAGAAAAGTGACGAAAGCATGGGGAAATAACAAGGTTAAAAACTGTGGCACCACTCACCTCTCGGCGGCGACGATCGCATCTGTTCGGCGGCGGTCGGAAACACTCGGTCGGGCGGGCGGCTCCATTCGAGCCGGGGGAGGAGACTTCCCATTGGACGATGACTGAGGGAAAGTTTAGTCTGCGGAGGATGCTGTTGGAGAAAAGAGATAGCTCTTTAGAGGTATCATAGGATTAATCAGTTCCTGAAGGACAGATTGATAAAATAATGGAGGTTATTGTGAGGATGAAATTTATATTCACTACCATGGTTCCAAAGTAAGCCTCTAAACTATAATGTTATGGAACTTTTTAAGTAGACTTTCTTTTAGTAACTTCCAAATTAGTCCTACTGTTAATGAGTTTAGGTATGAAAACAAGCTATTGATTAATATTTGAATGTTAGTTATGCTTGGATTTTTCCTTAACTTTAAAATGATTACCAAAATGAGAAATTTTGTAGTATATTAATGATAGGATGAAAGCAAATTGTCTGTATAACTAGAATAACTACATTAAAATATTCCTAGTATAGATGGTTCGTAAGAGAAATTATATTTAAATGATAAACACCAACTCACACAAACATGTATTATCTACAGATGAAAATCGTAACCCAAAGACTTTACAAACATATTTAATTAATCTTTCATTTATAATTTAAACTATAGTTTGTCGAAAATACAGCAAATAGCGAGTTACTGACTATAATTGATAATACTTAAAAGATAAATATCTATATATAATTTAAATAATTTTAATTTCATTGTAGTTGATTTGCAGAAAAAATCATTTTTAATGAATTCCCAAATGTATTTTTTTTATTAAACTCCAAAATAGTAACTTCCAAATCAATCACAATAAGTTTAGGTATGAAAACAAGCTAGTGGGGATTTATAATCCAGCGTTAGTTATGCTTCGATACAATAAATATATCCCACAAAATAATTATCAATTCCCTGTCTAATTCATCAAATCCTCCAAAATTTTAACAAATTCAAAATCTTGTCTTCACGGCAGTGCTCTGTTTCTGTAAAACTGTTTTTACTGCAGTTTGACTGCAATGAAGGAAAAGCTACGAAACTTAGAAATAATCTAAAATTTAAATGAATGTGACTTGAGAAAAAGTTTCACAACCACAAAATATTGTACTACTTAAGATTCGAAATATTGCAGACAATGAGTTAAATTTTAAATAAAATCGTAAAACTTTGATAGTATCAATGTCATGTTAAAATTAGAACCCGCTTAAAAGAATTACTTTTATACACCTTCTTATATTTTATATCAGGTTATTATAAACTTAAATTTTTTTAACTTTAAAATTAAACGAATTAATGACTAAATAAGAAATACTTTAAATAGGTGAACCCCCATCCGCAAAAAATCATGAAACATACAATTTTTTAAACAAAAATACTTTTGACGTTAAATTCATATGTGAAAGGAAATGAGGGCAGAAATCCTAATTGAAATTTAATTGAAAACACCTAATCATGATGAAAAAGTTACTTGATGAAGAATTTATGTAGAACACATATAATTTTCTTCATAAGTACTGATTCTCTCTCTCTCTCACTTTGGTTTCTTTACTTCTCAAAATAAACCTAACATAATTTTTTTATGTTTGAAACCCTCCCAACTCCAATTTCCAGGACATTGGGCTCAACCCGGCTCATTAGTTCTTTCCCCTCTGAACTGAAGTGAAATATGAGTACCCTGTCAACTTGTTGGGGAGAACGCTTGCACGCTTCAGTGGAACGAAAGGTGAAAATTGGCACTTTCGAGATATTTCGAATGCTTCGCATTCCATAAGTTTTGGAGAAGGAGAAATATAAAGAAAATGACACATGGTAGAATCTTAGATGGCTTTTCGTAGATCAAAAGTCACGGAAGCTGAGTTTACTTACACACACATAAGAAATGGGGATTTTCAACTATATTCAGGCTGATAAAACTTGCGTCTGTCGCAGAACCACAAATAAAATATTTATAAGAATTCCTCGAGTGTCAAAGAGTTGTCTTGCTGCCATCAGTACACTAATTCAAATAAAGGATTTGGAATATGTTATTTGAAATCTGGAATATCATGTGCAATATAGTATTAATATTAATTTTTTATTGTGCGATAAGTAACAATAAGTGTGATTGGGAGTGGCTATAGAAGCGTTTTCACTCATTCTACTATTTGTTGCTGTACGGTAATCCCTCAAGGCCAGTGGACGAATCACAGTGAGATGAAAGGGACGTTCTTTTGATAATGATCATTTTGAGCCGTTCTTCTTCTTTCTTTAAAAAATTATTTTTACAAACTTATTTTTAAACTCATCAATGCTTTGAATACAAAATATAGTATATTGGTAACTTCTAAAATAATTTTACCCTCTTGTCAGATACTCAGTGTAATAAAAAAAATCTTAAGATATTTCATTCATAAAGTGATGCAGTGCTATATAAACAAACGCAAAAGTTATACTATACACATTTTCACCACTTTTGTATGTTTTTCTTTTTTACGAACTTTGGATATCACGAAATTATTGAATGCTCCTAACGAGTTCGTAATAACAAGCATCCTCTTATAAAGTTATTACTTTATTTAAATCTAACCCTGACATAAATTTAAATCTCACGATATTGGCTAGTTATATTATGAGTCCATCAATATTCCCGCCACACTCTCATCTCACAAGAAGCATAAACTTCACGATCATAGAGATAACAAAAAAAATAATAAGATACTCAATCTCGTCTCAAATGCTCTTGAGCGCTTATAAAAATTACCTCCTGCTCCCCTTCATTCGCTCCAGCATCGATTTCATTGGCCGGAGCGGGAATTCCAACCCCCCCCCCCCGTTTAATTGAATCCCGATCCTAATTGAATCCGAAGACGGATTCTGGAGGATCATCTTCTAAGTTATTAGAATATTCCCGTTTTCGCAGTAGAGAATTTAGTTTTCTTTAGCGCTTCAATGGATAGTTATCTTGTGCTAATTTTGTGAGCCATCGCCGGTGTATTCTAACAACCGATGGTGGTTCTGATAGTGTTAACCGAGGGGTGCTATTTGTGAAAATTTACACCTGGATTATTATTGATGCCTTTAGAATTCTTGGTTGTGTAATTAATTAAAGTTTGCATTTCAAGCTAATCAAAGTTTGAATACAGGATGGTCCATATATAATCTACATACCGTGTTTTATAATTTTCTACTAATGAAGCTATCGGTCGAAAAACTCTGAAATTTTGTGGAGGACTTAAAGGCAAAATGAGGAGATGGGAGTTAGGGCAAAAAAGTAGCAGTTTTCTTTTCCTCACAGATGTAGGTTTAGATAAAATGTTTTGGTATTCCTTAATTTCCAATTGCATTTATTTGTACTTTTTTTAGCTTTGATAAAATTTAATAAATTGATCATTTGGTAGTTTGGATAAATATTTCTTCTCTTTTGTTCTACCAGCAACGACGGAAAGTATACATTATTTAATACAAGGAAGAATCATAAGAAATGGGAGAGCGTTAAAATGTGGGAAAAATGTGCTTTATCTTACTTAAATAGTTTGAAATGTTTTGTAATTGTTTTAATAAAAATAATATTACAAATGGTTCCAACACTCAATTTTAATAGTTTCAGAATAATTTTGATGAGTACTACTTAATATTTATTCTTTCTACTGATTTTCAAAACAAATTTCTATTTTAATTAAGCAACAAAACAATATTTATGTCATAAAACCTTTAGGCTGTTTAGAACAAAACCAAATATGACAAGTTGTACACATCTGACCATATTGCAACCAACTTACAACTAGGCTGTTGAAGAAATAACAGCTAGTAAATCAACCTTCAAGGATCTAAACGTAGAATAAATCACAATAACAGGATTTTAATTAACTTAAAATAAATTGAACCTTTTCAGTTTCATTCTCACATTTAACCTAAACTTCATTGGAAGATCACCCTTTTCCATAAATAACCATCATCCATCACCTATAATCATTTATTTCACTTCATTCCTATTACCAATTCTCGCGCTCCGCAATATTTATTCTATTCTCGATCCATCATAGCAAACCGAAACGAAGCGGGTAAATTCTTAAAACGATGCCGATTAACTCTGCCGCCACAATCGATTCGCTCAAGCGATGGCGGCGTTTTAAAATTCATTCGCTCGTTCATCAGCTGGCTTGATTCAATTTGGACGTCAGGGAAAGTTTGTTAATTTCGGTTTCGATACGAAGCTCGTTTATTTATCTGCGATGTGCAGGATATTTGGCAACAGTGCGCTGATGGGTTAGCTTGTGAACTTGGCTTTAGGATGGTTTGTTGGCATTTTGCGGACGTTTTGAATTGTTTTCCGATATTGGATGGATACGAAAGATAAATCCACGATAATTATTTTTTTAGTTATCGTACATTTTGATAAAATACGTTAACAATTTAAGATAATTATAGGTACTGCCGTCCTAAGCATAAAAGGTGCATCTCAAATAAGGATATGACATTTCTCTTATATTAGGGTTTCAACAGTTTTTAGATGCGCCTTCATTATTTTATACTAGCTGTTACGACCCGGCAAAGCCGGGTCTTACAGCTAGGCTAGCCTTTTATGCGAGCTTCGCTCGTTACTACTTCAAGTTCCTATTAATTATACATTAAATAAGAAGTTTAACTTTAATAATTTATTATTGTTGAATTAGAAACCAACTTCCCTAAAAGTAACTTTTTAACCTTTATTAAGTAAACCAACTTTCTTGAAAGATATTTATTTAAAAGCTATTATATTATTTTAAAATTTTAATTACTTTTATTTATTTATTTTTCTGATTATTGCGAGATGGCATCGAGTCAGTGAGTGACGTGGGCTTTTATATTTTTCTGATGATTATGATTATTATTGCGAGATGGCATCATAGTGTGCGAGCGTTCCATTCCAGAATCAGTGAGTCAGTGAGTCAGTGAGTCAGTGAGTGACGTGGGCTTTTATATGAGAGATTATTTCTGAATAAAAAGATACAAACTTCTTTGCTTAGATACCAGCTTACAAACATTACTATGGGGAAAATGAGATCCAGCTTTGACAAAAATTCATTTATATTCTGTGGCGTGGAATATATATTCCACGAATATATATTCCACAGAATACACACAGATAGAATGAATGAAGAGCATATGCTCTTTAGAATATGTACTCCCACATTTTGAGTAGCTCAAAATCTACTAAAAATTTAAATATTATGATTCTAAAATCAGTTCATTATTTTTAACCATACTCAATTAAAAATAAATACTAATTATTTTCGCAGTAAAAATACTTTGAAGAAAACTATACAATGAAATTAAATGAATGAAACTTAAGATAATTTTCAAAGAAATAAAAAAATAACATTGTTTTAAAAAGGTAGAATAAAACACCCTTTTTAAGTATGTTATTTTAATTTCATTAAAAAATCTTTCTTTTTCGGTTTTAGACTAGATAGATAGATATAAGATTTATATATAAATTTTTGAAATCTCGTTTTGCGTTTTGGCGCGAAAATAAAAACACTGTTGTTTACATGCGCTGTGACGTCACATCCAATAAAATACAGTTTTCCGAACATTGAAAAACAGTAAAAACGCTAATTTCGAATGCACTGTGACGTCAAATCCCGTTTTTTGATCTCATGACTTTTGTTGTATTTTGTCGTTTGTCATTTTGACGTGTTTTGGCAAAAATAAAATTGAATTTTAAATTATTGAAAACTTAAAAATCTGATGCTTGAGAGTTTTAAACTATAACGTATCAAAAAAGTGTAAAATTAAGCAAATCCCTCACTAAAGCAAATACCTCATTATAAAAGTTTTAAAGTCTGTGAAAACATTCTTACCTATCCCAAATAAAACCTAAAACTAATGTCTACTCAATCCTGTGGAAACGTTTTTTTTAATCGTGGAACTGCATCATCACACTTCAAATAGAAACCCTTTTCAAAACTATCCTTTAGCATCTCCAAAGCCTTTCACAACCTTTTTTCGAATTCTTTAAAAGGCTTTTTAACAAAAGGATCTCTTTAATTAAAAACTACCTCTTGTAATGGCCTCACAAGTATCAGAGTCATTCCGGTTAGTCTGGCAAAGAAGCAGTGTCTACCAAGATGTGATATCAAAAGGCGAACTTTTTAAGAAGAAATGCTATTTACACAAGAAAAGATCTCCCTGTGGTTTCAGCCTTTTCTAATGTCAATGACTTAGGAGTGTAGATAATGTGTATGTTGCTGATCTTAGAAATTCGAGAGTGTTATTTATCAGCCATGAAAGTATTGGAGATACTACTAGTTTTTTTATTTATGTTCGGTGAAAAGTTATTTTCAGATTAGAAGGTTAAATGTTCTAAAATTATATTTATTTTAGTACTTAATTTAGTTAAATGTGAATATCTTTAGCTACTTTTTCAGTTTGAATCAAAATTCAAAACGCACAGTAATTTAAAAATAAATAAAACATAAAAATTTCTTCCAGATTATTCTTAATCTAAGGGAAACAATTAAGAAGAGTGTAGTTTACCAGGTGAATGAAACATCTTCCGATAACTTTCCTTTTGCCTCACATACATTATCTTTCTTATTATAAACAATCATACCAATGACGTAGAACTTTACGAACGGGTCGTAAATACATCCTAATATAAGTGCTCAAGCTCTAAAGGAAAAATACTTTTTCCTTACTTCCCAAACTCCTACTTCTAGACTCCACGAAACACCAAAAGTTAAGTGCACAGGCAGAAAGAAAATTTCATGTCTCTGACTGTGGGAGAAAGAAGGGTAAGTGTCGATTTCCAGGAATAGCTTGACGTCGTAGAGGTTCTCAGCTCCGTAGAAAGCGAATAGCTAATCTCTCGTCGTCTTTATAGACTGTCTAGATGTTTCATATAAGGGGAATAAGTTGTTTCAAGGAAGACAAATCAGGCTCGGTGCTTAGAAACATTTTCTAAGAGAATGATAAAAAGTGACGTGATCTACTCTACTGTGCAGTTTTTCAAGCAAATAAAACAGTGTTTCGGTTATTTATAGTTCTTGTAGGGTGTATTGTATCTTTTACTTTTCCTACTTCTGTTTATTGTTCTTTCTTGTATTCCTTTATTATTTGTAAAGCATTACATGGTAACCAAAAATTATTTACTATAAATTAGTTTTATTCTTTAAGAAATTGTGTAGTCATAAAATATTGCTCATCCTGCTCTCGTATTTTCTATCAGAATTTTACGAACAATTTTTAACAGTTTTCATGAGAACTCTTTATTTAAAATAATGTTATTTATTACAGCAATAAATATCTGTCTCCCAAGCTCCGTATTTTTTTAAAGTTGGAAAGAAACCAAGTTTAATGCTCTTTTAATCAAAATTTAATGAGATATTGACCAATAATAAAAAATTCTATTCTACGCTTTATAGAAACTCTGAATTTCCTCAGACAAATTTTTTCCTTCAAAAACCTTCGACTTTAGGATCTCTCTTAAGTACCTTTTATATCATTTCAAAATCATGAAAATGGGAATTTTATCTATAATAACCATGATACATTCATTCCATAACACTGCTGATATACAGTAAACACTATCTAAAGCGACCTATACATCAACAGGCGCTTGACACTTCTTCGTTTGATCCTGTCCCTCAAGATTGAAACGAAGAGAGGATAAAAGTGTCTTCTCTTTTGAAATAAATCCCCCCTGAGGTATTCCAAAGGGGTGACTTAAGAATAAGGGACACGGTTTCTCTTTCACGTCTAGAAGACGGATGGTGAAAGGGTTGAGAAGGAAGATCATCCCTCTTGGAAGACTTCGAGGAACTTAATATTCAGGGGGGAAAGTGTGGGTTAAGGGGGGATAGGATATGCAAAATATAGAAAAGTGCATGTATTTATGCTTTTAAAACCCTACATGGTGTTAGAAGAGCCTATTGAATTTGTAAAGGAGAAATTCCGTTTTAAGGGGAGTAACTTGAAATGTGCAGTATTTTGAACAATGATACATTTTAAAAACCGTTACAAATGTGCAGCTGATATTTATTTATTTATTTATTATAATCAGTAAAGGAGTCAAATCCAAGTTTTTTTTATCAGTGTTAAAATAAATTTATTTTTAAAATTAATTCATCATCTTATAATAATTACAGTACAATTCCTCTAGCAGGTCTATAGAATTGAGAACATAATTTGGTTAAGTATAATTCGATAAAGATGGGGAATGAAAAAAATATAGGTTGTGATAAGTGTCAGAAATTATTTTTTTACTGTCAAACACACATTTATTAAAAGCATTAATTCATTGCAAAAGTTTTACACATCCCTAGGATGAATGTTTAAAAAATCAATATTGTTTGTTTTTTTTTGTTCAAAACCTCAAAATTTCCGACTTTCTTCAAAATATTTCTTTTTGCTGATTAATGGAGATCCTGTGTACGGAGGGTGCTTAAAAGGGGGGAATCTAATGTGAATTAAAATTGGTAATTTATTAAAAATGATTTGTTTAATAGAAAAAGATCTATTTTTTATCTAGAATAAATTGATCACCACAATATTTTTAATCCTATCATTAAAAATTTAGCTCCCATGAGTTATAAGAATTTTAACTTAAATTTCTTTTGATAAGGATACTAAGTGTAATACAATATAGGGAGAATGTAGAATAGTATTAGTTTTATCTTTGGTGAAAATTATTAATATTCCTCTCGTGGGTACGACTTGTATTTTTTATTATTGTTTATCAAATGCAGTGAAAAATTCTTTTATACAGTTTATCGAAAAAGATGCCATACAGTAAATTTTTGCTTAGTAGTGTATAATGCAAAATAATTTATCATAAGTTTATAAGTTGACTTTATTCAATACTATGAAACTAGCCAAAAAGCCTTTTAGGAAACTAAAAGTATTAAAAGTTTTCTTAAAAGCCCCAATTTCATAGCCGATGCAAAACCATGTTCACTCCAAGAGCCCGGCAGGTGTTCTTTATTCTGAAAACCCTTTGTCTCAGCAAATGCGTCTTTAGGGGGGGAGGCTGCATCCCAAGGTCGGCGCCTTTATCTTAGATCTGTTGCCCCTCTTATGATGGATCACCCACGCAAGAAATCGATGCTGATGCGCTCTTTTGGATTTTTTCTTCTTTTTGCCATTTTTTTTCTTTCTTTGGGATATCATAAAGTGTATAAGAGAGGAGGGGATAAATAAAACAAGTAAAATGTGTGGTGGCGAAAGTAGGCTAAGATGTCGCTCGCACGGAGTCTGTTATTTTAGGGCACTTTACTAGTGGCTTATGGCGGTTTAGGGGTAGGCAAGAGTTATTGATATTTGGGTGCGGTGGGGTTATTGAAACGCAAGTTTTGGGTTGGGATGTAGCAGAGGAAACATCATTGATATTTCTATGATGTGATGGAAATATGTTTTTAACACAAACCTTATTTTTTTCTATATTTCTTTTTATTAAATGGCACTTAATTGAAAAATATATGCGTCAGGGCATATATCGGTATATCTCTTCTCATTTTACGTATAAGAAATTAAACAACTTTTTAATACTCTAAAAAAAAATCATTAAATGTTTTCTCCTAAAATTAGCCGGTGGTTCGGCTTTTATTACTTAAATATCAATTTTCCAACTAGTGAAATTACTACTAAAGCTTTAAGCGACTTTTTTTTCTTAAAGCTACACCACTAAAGCTTTAAGAAACACATATTAATGCTAATTCATGGATATGAGATAGATAAAGTAATTGTACTTTCGCATTAAAATAATTACAACAAACCATACTTTGACTTTCCAATTACCTTTCCAAAACCCCATCCTTTATACCCTCCAATCACGCTTCTACTAATCCCTCCCCATATAAAAAGAAGACAAAAGAGAGAAAACACCCCAAATCTCCGCTCTAATGTTCTTTAGCAAACATTGTCCAACGTGATCGAACACCTCCCCATTAAAAATTCGTCTGCGGAGATCGATCCTCCCGTTCGTTGTCGGGCACGTGATTATCCATTATCTCTCCCGACGAATTAATGACCCCTGCTCCCACGGGGGAGGGTGATTAGCACGCGCCGTCTCCTCTCCCCCTACTGTGGGGGAGGCTGCTGTGATGATAGATGACCTTCCTATAGTCCGAGACGAGAGATCGAGTGAGAAGTTGAATTCGGATGCGGAATTCGTAAAACGATTCATTAGTGGCGGATCGATGTTGCGTTTTAGATTGAAATTTCTTAGCGCAATTAATTAATTTAATTTATCGGAACGTTAAATTTTGGAGTGGGGGTTTGAGATTAAATTGTTTAGCTGGTCAGCGTGGTTGTGAGTGGGTACTTAACGGAGAGATGTAATGGGAGAAGAATATTTTGTTATTAATAAAATCGATTATTATGTATTTTGATAGATAGGTATATTAGGTATATAGTACATTTAGTTATCACTTTTATATAACAGTAGGTAGAAATTAAAGTTGAAAAAGTAACAACTTTTAAGATACGAAAAAGAAATTTCGATCTCCACACCCTTTCTTTCTTTCTAACCCTCCCTGATAATAGATTACAATATTGTTCTTATTCTTAGTCTATGTTCCTTATACCTGTTCCTAATAAATTTATGTGTCACTCTCACTCACACTGTTTTTATTTAGTTAATTAATTTTTACCTTATAAAAAAAGACATCAGTCAGAGAGAATGTTACAAAAATAGCTTTTAATTTGCAAAAAAAAAATTATATTAGCACAAATGTAATTAATGGAAAAGAATACGTTTGAAAGAAAGAGGTGGGATGCGACCTTCTACAAAGCTGAACAAATATCTTCTTTCGAGTTTTGGATAAAATCTGACATTAAATATGAACTTACCGCATTTATACTAGTGGTGAACATGCAAAATAAAGTATAAAAGACCAGGCAAATAGAAACGGTCCTTAAGAGCTTCAGAAGCAATCATCAGAGACACCGTCCTAACCAAATATTTAAATTAAACAAACTAAAAGTACAATTTAGTGGTTCCTAATGATATTTAGGACCTAGTTTGGGTGTAGTAGGAAGCTGCCCCTCTGAGACCTATCATAATTTTACAGTTTTCTGCATAATTTATAAAGAAAACCTATTAGGTTAGTTAGACACTTCAAATACGAGAGAGTCGTTAAACTTATTCAATCCAAGCAGAAGTTTTTAATCAACGCCAGCGTACTATTCCCTGACACCAATGTGACTTCTCCATGTCGTTTATGACGAACATCCCAACTGGGGACGATCGGTTGCCTGGAGACAAATGAAGAGACGTCGCGTTCGTAATTAAATTCCACCCCTTCGCCCGGTGACAGGAACTTTGCCGCTGCAATTAAATCTAGAGTAGCAACAGAAAGGGAAATATGTATACTTTGTCATAATGTAGAGAATGGGAAATCTATGTAGCTCATGCATTTTTGGAGCGAAGAAAAGTGTGGATGTTTGTTGTCAAAATAAACACTGCTTCTCTAACTTTCAATTGTGTGTCTATTTACAGTTGAGCTGGTTAGGATGAAAGTGGTGTAAGTCCACTGAACTTCGTTTTGTGTAATTGAAGGTTTTCTAAAAACATGTGCTAAAAATTCAGGATTGCTTATATTTTTACTTTGTGGGGTGGATTTGTCTTTAGGCAGGGACACAATTTTTGCTGCGGATCAACTTTTATCAAATTTTAACTGAAAGTGCTTTAAATTAGCTTTAATGGACTTACACCACTTTCATCCTAACAGATTGATGGGTTTCGGGAAGGAAGATGGGTATTGAGATGTAGTAAATAATAGCTTTCCGAGCGACTGGTTAGTACAAGGTTAGATTTTAAGGTTCTGTTCCACAGATTTTGATGCTTAGATTACGAATATTTTGGTGGAAAATTTTTTATGACCCATTTTGGAGGGTCATATTCAAAATGGTGACCGTGAAACGTTCTTCGCTTGGTATGCCTCTAGTTTATTTTTTCTATTTGCTTTAACTAAAGCTAAGGTTTAAATTAAAATAGGTTTTCATTTTTTTTAAAAAACTTGGTACTGATGTGATTTTTAAGATGGCGTCCAAGATAGCCGCCGATTATAAAGTTTTGCAGTTTTTATGATAGAAAGTTGAGCAATATATCAAATTGATTGATTTTGAGTAAGGAAATGGAAATTTAATTGAAGTGAAATTATTTTTTACAATAATAAACGCTTTTTTTTAACCATTTAAAAAAAAATTAATTAAAAAATTAATTTAAAATATTTTACTAATTTTTATTTTTGACTTTTGATATAAAGTACGCCACTGTTTGAATTATACTAGAGGTTATTAAATTAATTTTAACTTGTTATTAGGGTGATTTTCAAGATGGCGTTCAAGATGGCCGCCGTTTATAATTTTTTCAGTTTTTATGATAGATAGTTGAGCAATAAATCAAATTGATTGATTTAGAGTTAGGAAATGGATATTTCAATAATATTAAATTATATTTTACAACAATAAAAAAAAATTAACCATACTTTTTAATTTTAAATTTAAAAAAAAAACTTAAAACATTTTACTAAGTTTTATTTATGACATTTGATGTAAAGTACGACACTGATTTAATTATAATGGGTTATCAATTTCATTAAAAATTGGTATTTGGGTGATTTTTAACTGGCGTACAAGATGGCGGCCGTTTATAGTTTGTATAATTTTCTATGATAGATAGTTGAGAGCAATATATCAAATTGATTGATTTTGAGTTAGGAAATGGAATTTTAAATGAAATTACATTTGTTTTTCACGCCAATAAACTCTTTTTAAAACCAGTAATTTCTAACTTAAAAAACTAAATTATAAAAAATGTTAAATTTTTATTTATGGCATTTGATATAAATTAATACACTGTTTGAATTCTAATGGGTTATCAATTAATAATTATCAATAAATTAATACATTTATCAATCCTAAGTTACTCAATACCTAAAGTTACTAGCATACTGTAATTTATATAGAATGGTTGTTAAAATACATACAAGATATTGACTGCAAAGGGGCGTCTGTATTAGCCATGACGATTAAAGGATTAAAGCTTTCCCGCTTAATCTTCCCGCGCGGATTTTATTTTCGGATATTTTCTTACAAAAAGGGGTCATCCATAAATGTGTAATGAAAGTTAACAAAAAATAATTTTTCTCCAGTAAGACGCTTTTTCATAACCCAACAGCCCTCGCCTTTGCAGCCGCGCGCGAATGTCCTTATCAATTCCTCTTATCAAAACAAATTCACTGCACGAAGCGGAGCAGTGGACTTATGCCACTTTCATCTTGACGATAACGGCTGTTTCGGTAAGTAGTCATTTTTTGAGTCGCTCTCACGGGCCAACAATTCAATTTTTTCCTTAACAAACAACTACACTAAATAAAGGACCTAAAACTCTATCCAAATCCACTCTTAACTCAACTTTTGTCATTTTTGGACTTACACCACTTTCATCCTGGGCAGCTCAGTTGATAGTTTGTTTTCTTTTATTCAGATTTTTGTTGGAAAATACGTTGTGAGAATAAAATGGTTCTTTAGTTAAAAAAATCAGTAAGAATTGCATTAAAGATTAAATGAAGATAATATTAATTATAAATTGTATAAATATTATCTCAATTTATTGTAATAAAGATAAGTTTATCGGAGTGTTAAGGCCGTGTTCCAAACTAAAAAAGATGCTAAAAACAGAACGTAAAAACTCCTCCAACTAAAAGTAGATTGTCGTTTTGTCAAAACCACAATCTACTTTTAGTTGGAAGATTTTTTTTTATTCCTGCTGATGATCTCCGTAGCTGAGGTCGAAACGTTCGGTATTTAATATTAGTTTGTAAGCACGGCTTTAACAGCCCGACGAAGTTATCTTTATTACATAAGACGCCGGCCGTGTAAGCCTACATAATTTTATTGTCTCAATTGCTTTATTATATTACTGTGGTAGCTCTTTAAGTTTTATTAGTTTTATTACTAATAGTGTTATAGATATGGGAGAAAAGGAAATAACTAAATAAAAATAAGCTTATTGAAAAAAAAAGATGAAAGATTAATTTCTATAGTACCAGATAATTCGACAACTTGAAGAACAGTTTCCACTTAAAAGTTTTTAAAACGAAAAAATAAAAAATATTATGAAACATTCATTTTATTACGTTTTAATAGTACCTGTAAATGGGAAAATGTTTGTAGAATAAGTGCGAAGTTTGACAACTTTCTTAAATATGAAAATGTTCCTCTTGCAAAAGTAATACCTTCAAATCATTAAATAAAAGATTATCATGCTCACTGTTATAGAGAATTACTACATTTAAAAATCATGTGTAATCACTAATCACGCTCCTGAAGAAAAACTACAAAACAGTTCAAGAAATTGTGAGTGCTATACACTTATAAACACGCTTTAGCTTTCATAATTAATTACAAGCATGTAAATAACACTTTTAAAGTGAACACTGCAAGCCGGAAGAAATGTGGAAATGAGTCCGTAAGAAGAGGGATTTAAAAAGTATAGATAGTTCTTAAAACGGAAGTAAAGTTGTTATTATTATATCTATGATACGTGAAAAAAACTTGTTGTTTAGAAAGTCGTAAGTGTTAGTAAACCAAATACATAAAAAAATAATATCTGTAAATAAAACATAAATCACAAGAATTATATGGGTGATATCATAGATTCCCATTAGTCGAATCGAAAAAAGAATACCCGACATTAGCAGGGCTTCTGGCGATGAGTTGGCTCGTTATCGCTTTATTAATAACATAAAAACTATTACAGGCATGTGCTAAAACTTGAAGACAAAACGTGACGCCAAGGATGCATGCATTAGCAACACTGCATAGCACAAAAGTTCGGCAGTGAAAACAATTTCCAGTTAGGCCGCCCTTTGCGGTGTTTGGCGGTCTTCCTAGAAATAATCTTAGCCACTCTTTACGGTTACCATTGCTCACTCTACTTCAATTTCTCCTCTATGGGTCATATTTACCAATACACTTTTGATATTCTTTCATCTCAGTTTCCATAAAAGAAGAAATCATGAACTTGAAATAAATAACACATTCAAACCTAACACAGCAACAATGTTCACAAGGGATGAAGTACACTAAGCCCCATCCCTGTTGTTATCCTAGAAAAACAGAAACGTGCATTCTTCCAAGACGCTTTAAAAACATTCTCGCGTTCAAATTTCACGGCTTTTGGAAGAATTTTATCTTCTGAGCGGCAATATAAACAAAGCCCCGTGTTATAAGAACAAATAGCTAAACTTTCTGTTAAGACCGAACGTGAAAGTATTGGGAGAATTTTATCCCCGGTAGACTTATTGTGCGTGCTCCTTCGGTTAAGCCTGAAAAACGTGATGCTTTTCTCCAGCAAAGTTTCGAAAGATAAGTGAGATTTTTCTTGTGTTCTTTTTTTTTCGTATCTTTTCTTTTGAATGAGTGACGAGGGAAGCTTTTTCGATTGAACCGAATCTTATGGTCGTTTCGAACAATCTGTTTAGTTGACTTTTGGTGTTCTTCGAATACAATCGTTGTTGTTTGAGGGATGAAATACATTTGTAATAATAAAAGGGATATTCTAGTGTACTATTTTATAATCAAGCTTATGACGTAGACACTATAGAAAAAGATACATTTTAGATTAATGAATTCCTCTTATCATTTATTTTCATAGTACAAGTTTTAAAAAATATCAAATCTTTAAAGGGAGATACCTATTACTGTACAGAGTTTAGTTTTTGCTAAATATTCAGAACACATTTTTAATAGTAGGATTATTTTAGCAACCATTAGTTATAATTAAATTTTATATTAGGTGTAATTCTAGAATGTAGCATGAGAAAAACAGCTAGATATTCACTGGAGGGAGATTGGAGAACCGTATCTAGAGCCTTTGATTTACGTGATAACATTATGCGCCAAGACTTTTTTTTTATTTCTTTGTCTATGGGCGTTATTTATGTATTTTTTTTTCAGTTCAAAGAGATTTCCTCAATAGAAAAAAATAGATTATCCTTTCATTAGAAACTGTCAAATATTTTTCTTTCTAATCGTAACACAGTTAGAAATAAATTGTTCACTTTCATGATTACCCTTCTTCATCCACCAAAATTTATTCCACCAAAGTTGCATTCAGTTTCTATTAAATATAATTGTTTAGAATAAGTGAAGTTTTTTTTTATAATCACTCTAAATTTTAAATCCGTTCATACATCCCTACTTCAAAGTACATGCTACTAACACGAGCTGATATCGTTAACTAGGTTTCAGAGAAGACAAGATAGTAGACTCTAATAAAACGTAAAGAATTCTCGTAGAATAGAATAAAAATTTGCATGGCGGAGGAAATATTCAAGTGTTTTGGACTCTGGACCGGAAAAGGTGTTCATTTTTCACTCTATTTCGACAGGAAATCAACAAAAACCTTTCAAACCTGCCGAAACGTCTGACTTCAAAATTCATGCTGACACACGATTCATCCCTCTCCCAGCATTTTCGGTCGCAGTTTAGTACATTTACGATCATTCCATCTCCAAAATAACGAGAAAAAACAGAGTTCCTCTTCACGAAAAGCGCAAAGAAAGCCCTGACATTTTTCATTCGGAAAAAAACAAAAAGTCACAACGTCAAAACTCTTTTTTTTTTTTTTCAATCTCCAAGAATCCTAAAGTGGTTCTCGATGTGAGGAAGAATTAGAATATGAATAATTCATCGGATCTCAATGAGTGCTCGAACAAAAAAAATCGGAATACAGCAAAGACGAAAAGAGTACCGTTCACCATCCGCCATTAGCGTTCCGTTCCAAAATCGCCTGGAAAATGATTCGACTTGGGCCCTAAGGGTCTCAAAAAAAGAAAGTAATGATTCCTAAACATTGGTTCTGGAAAATCGCGAAACCTCCCTCGTTCTAGTGGTTCGGTCGATCACTCGGAAGAATCATTTCAGAGGGTATCAAAGGACGATTTGGAGATTCTTTTTTGATGAAAAATCATTAAGCGATCGGTCTGGTGGAGTGAAAGTCACACGGGCGTGTAATTCTCTTCTTAAGCGCTGTTCTTACAGGTTTAGTATTTAAATGATCAGTGCTTGTCGCAAGGGTTTTTGACCAATGAGGTTTGGCTATTAGAAAATGAGCTGAAGTGAAATCAACTAGATTTCTAGATGCATAGAAGAGTTGGATTTCTTGCGTGCATTGTACTTCTAATATAATTACTTAATTAATTACTTAAAATATTATTTTGTGGCAAGTAATTATTTAATATTTAAAGTAGTTTTTAATAAAAACATTATAATTCCTTACATTTAATAAACTAATAACCATATTTTCAAACAGCTTCAATCATACTTATGACGGGTTTAGAAAGTCAATTCTAATTTTTAAAACATTGTTTCTCTCTTTCGATGTTTTGGCTTTATCATTAAGTTTATACAGATTTTTATCTACATCTCAGAAGGATTTAAAAGTCTTAATTTTCTTCTATAATTCTACGTTTGTAAAATATTTTGTAATTTGTTCAAAGTAAGGGTGTGTGTGTTAAAACAATGACATCCTCCGAACAATAAATATTTATATACTTAAAAACAACTTTTCCCATGCAAGAATTTACTTTCAATCTGTTTAGTGTTTATTTAAATACGTTTTTTATTTTCATTAATTTTGTTTTAAAACTAATAAACCGTTATCAAATCGAAAGTTACTTATTTGTGAAAATAGAAATCATTCGATGCTTATATCCACATGTTTACTCTTCTTAATTTACCACAGCAAAGCGTTCTATCAAGAATAGAAGATAAATAAAAGAGAATACAAATTAAATAGTCTTCGGAATTATATGGGCCGTTTTCTAATAAAAATGAAATCAACAGACGTTTCGTTACTCTCGTTAGAAGACTGTAATATACTTCTAGGCCTAAGGAAACTAATAAACCAGTATAATACTACCCACCATAAATCTCAAATACATTGTTTCGAATGAAACTTTAATTATATTCTTATACCTCCATCTCAAAGCAAGCGGTGCAAATGATATTTATGAATCAAATCTGGTCTAAAGATAAACCTCACAAGTCTAAAGTAAAGAAATCTCCTAAAACACACACTATCTCATATTACGACACCTTAAATAGAATCTCCACACTGACACCAGCAACATACTCTCCAAAACGAGCTAGTACCTCATTAGCCGGTCTTAACGTGCCCCTCCTAGGACGATCCCATTTTTCATTTATTACCAATTTGGCGATGAAAGATGGGGTGAGAGCGCAGACCGCTTTTACGATGTCGTTGGAGGCCACCTTTGCTTTCGGAAAGGTTGGTGGTCGTGGGAATAAAAATCCTCATAAGCGTTCCTTGGGGGTTTTACGCACACCGTTTTATGTTCTGCAGTGTGGACATGGAAGGATTTTTAAGGGAGGAAGAACGATATTCGATGCAGGGGAGGCTTCATACGATATGTAAAGGAATGGTTATGGATGTTCACGTTAATGACACTTTATGGCCTCGTTAAGTTTGGCAAGAAATGGATTTTTATGCGAGTGGATGAGTAATATACGATATGCTTAAACTGGTCTTTTGAGGTTAACGTATAGGTATGATTGGGAATTTAATGTTTAATCGAAATGATGTTTTTTGAAGATTGGAGTGAATAATCTCCTCTTCCTTAATCCTTATTGGCATGCAGTCATGAATATAGAATTTCGTGATATTTTAAACAAGTGATATATTTTAAGGCACTGTATATTTGTCCGGCAGATATACTCTCTAACTTTAGTCATGTTTACCCGGCACTTGCCCGACAACGGTTCTGATTGGAGCGCCGGGACCGCGAGACCTACGGCGCATGCGACAACTAGTGCCAACTGCCGGTTTTACCGTCCAAATAGACACTTCGATATTTTATACCAGGTATTTATTTTTCCTCCAAACAATAATGTTTGCCTATACATTCTATGGTTACAATGAACTACGATCTTGAAATTTTTCACCCCATTGCACTTTTTCCTTACCACAACAGATAGGACTTAACATATTTACCAACAATGGATTTCTATGTAAAAATGAAAGTATTTTTAAAACTGCTTTCCACAAAAGAAATCCTCCTAATTCCTTCAACTACCTTAAAGAAAAATCCGTTGTTCTTTTGGCAGATGTTAACGTTTATCTTTATCTTTCGTTTACAGTTCTCCTATCTTTTGTTGCACTTAGATATTTCTGCCAAACGCTTGCCATAGGGGTACCTGAAGAGTATTAAGAGTAAGCCTATTGAGGGTTAAACGTCACCTAAAATGTCAGGGATTTCTGAAAGAAGAGATCACAAGAACTTCATGGTAAACACCCTTATGATGCGGGTTAAGGGAAATATACCACTTTTACCCTTAACATGAAAGGTATGGTTTTATAATTTTTTTAATATGATAAAGTTTTACAATGGTGAGAGATGTCCAACCGTTTCTTGTTAACATACTGCGTCGATTTTAAACTTATTCACTGTTGAAACTGGGAACTTTAATGGGAATTTTCCACATTTTATTTTATTTCTTTTTATTTGATAAATAGATAACGCGAATTTTTTTTATTGCGATGACAGGGCGCGAAAACAGCATGTGCAATCCTAAAAACATTGGTTTTAAATGGTTTATAATTTAAAGCGATTGTTCATTTTTACTTTAAAGTAGGGCCAAAACAGTTCTGACTTCATTCAATCTGAAATATTGCTCTTGGTATTCAAAGCAATTGCCGATTTTTTATTTTAAATTATTGAATTAACTAATTTTTTAAAAACTTTTTGTGTTGATTTTTTAATTTAGTAGAATCATTTTTTTTACTGGGAGAAGTGCATTTTTCTGTTTTTAAAAAAATTGGGAATCACCTATTTTTAGTCATTTTCCAGTTTGGGGTAAAAAGGATATTTTAGTTTTTGTCTTTTATTTTATTCTTGATTTAATGTATTTTACTTACATTATACAATTTTGACTTTAGTCCAAGAACCACGAGAGAAACTTTTGACATCGTACAATATTGTGGCTATTATTTTGGAAACGGGTTACCTATTCCCCTCAATTTCGGGGGTGATGGTGATTCAAAACGTCTTGTGCTTAATCTGTGTGACTATCTATTGAACTTCTTTTCAAATTTTTGTTTTTCTGTCAAAGTTTTTTCATGTGGTGGACAGACTATAGGTACACTTAAAGCTATTGTTTTAAATCAGTTTAACTGACTGCTGAATTCCCTTTTTAACTGACTAAAAATAAAATGCAACCAACCAATCTTACAACTTTTATGAAGACTTTATCTTAGAATAACATGTTTTTTCCGCATTACAGAACAGTACCTGTAAAACCCGTTTTTCCTACAAAAGACATAGTTGGCAGAAAAGCAAACCAAAATGACGCATTTTAGAACTAATGCTATGGTGCACTTGAGTTTCCTGTTGATCGCATTTTGGAATTCTCATTAAGTTTGTGACAAAAGAAATAGAGTTTAAGTACAATTGTCTTGTTATCTAGCCTTCCTTAACACATTTTGATTTTGGAAAATTAATTTGGAGAAATTAAAAAAATATGTAGAGCCCATTTATTATCATATTATACAAAAGGGATCTCAAATGAAGGTGATGTTATAAAATATTCGTTTATTTCTTCCCGACAAGGGAAAAAATATTGGGGTAATGGGGTTATGATGGGAGTGATACAGGGGGATTCCAAATACACAGTAAAAGCGTTTGGGGGTCACAAAATAAGATAATAATGGGGTAATTACATATGATGGGTTAACTAGGGTGTTTCAACAAGTCCGACAAACTCTGCATAGTCAGAATCCTTGTGTGAAGTACATAGAAAGTTCCCGGAGAACTATACCTCTAAGACCCCATAGTTTTCGATAAAATTGAGATAGAAAAAAGTATGCCGTCATATCCAGTTTACGCTAAAATAAAGTTTATGGATGGACATAGTTATTTAGATATGTTTGCAGATTAAGATGTTAAACATATCCACTGCGAATGCATGTGCATCTTATGGAAAGAAGTGATATAAATAGTTTTTACCTGATATGACGTCATTTTTTAAAAAATGCCTCGTAGAGCGTACAGGTACTCTGGGTATTATTTATGTACCTATGCAAGGAATCTTTCTGTTCTGAGTTTGGGTAATCTTGTTGAAACACCTTGTATATAAATGGAGAAGAAAATAGGGTCATAAGCACAGTCCTATGACATGAGACACTAGAAACCTCGAAATCCTTTTCCCTTATTAGTTCGGCTGCAGCATTTTTCAACGACACCCTCTTGCATCTGGAACCCTTTTATCTGCATTAAAGAACCTACCAAATCGGATCCAAAATCACGTTCAACGTTTTACTCCGAAAAGACAAAAAAAAATCGAATTGCATTACAGCCACTTTCGACCTCCCCCATCGCATTCCATTTTGGAAACTCGCGCCACCTTTTCGGTTTTCTCATTCTCCCTTCCCGACCAGGTATATTTGGTAATTGAACCTCATCGAGAGAGAGAGAGAGACGCGTGGACCGAAATAAATTGAATTCGGAGGAGTAGAAGTGAAGGGAAGTGAGGAGGAAATCTAGCCCGCTTCCTCCCTCGACTCGGGATTTATGGATATGTCCGTTGGAGGAAGTTGGTCTCCCCCGCAGTTTGGATAAGTGGGCCACACATCGGAAATTAAAGCCCTTCTTACGCGAGGCGAGAGTTGGTTTTTGAAAAATGGAAGGATAGTGGGAAATGAAATTTGGGGAGAGAGAAGTAAATATACATACCGAGAGAGAAGTGGGTTTTGGGGGAGTTGGTAATAATAAGGTGCTGGTAAGAAAAACAGATGAAGAAAAGAATATTAGTAAAGGCTGTCAATTAATAAATTTAATATGGGGCCCTTCAAATGTTACGTAAGCACCTAAGGGGGAATAGGTTTTGCTCTTTGCTTATTTTTCCTGACAAGGGTGGAGGGAGTATGAGTGATGCTAATGTAAGCAAACACCCCTTTTTCTAAAACTTTTGGTTCTTGCATAAATAATTTTAAAATTCAATCAAAAATAAATTGTACAAAAATTTTAAATTTTGTAAGCACTTCTAAACATTTTGTACAAAAAAAGGAACAAAGGGGGGAGGGGCAGTTTTCTTACGTAATTATGATTGGGATTGCGGTTTGCTTATCTTTGAACATAACACATATTAATAAAAGTGAGATTTCTATACTATAAATGTCATAAAACGATGTCTTTCTTCCTCCTTATTCATGGAAGGCCTGAGTCCAACCTGTTAACACATTTATGGCTGTAACTCTACTGTTAAGCTACCCTATCAAGCAAAAGATTCCTTAATTTTCCTTGATTGAAAACCTGCTGATTATACCCTGCATTTAAAGAAGACTCATGTTAGATTAATCAATGCACCATGAATAAGGTTAGTCGCTGTGGATTAGGTTTAAAAAAGCGTGGCACAGTATTTCAAAGTCTGAAAACCATTGTATGCATCATTTTATAAACTGAAACATTCGAAAAGTTCTACTCATTCCCCTCCAAAATAGTATTACCTTTTCAAAATCTTGAGGGGAGCCTGGGGACGTAATAATTTTCCCACAGAAGTCAATGCATTTATTAAAAGGCGCTTCCACAAAACAAGATTTGAATTTTATTTCAACTGAACTTTACAATCGACATCCCACAGATATGAAAGTTACAACATTGCCATACAAGTTTCCAATAATTAAACATGTTTCGCTTTAAATGCATTTTATCCAAACTGAGTAAAATTTCACTGTCATTTTTTATTTCTACTGTGTCATTTTTTCAAATCAGGGATGTTTCTGTTATTTTTGATAACCTCCTGGTTTAAAAAAACATCATATAGGAAATTAGAGTGGCATTAAAATTTGCAATGTAATAAAATGATTCCCTTCACTTTTGAGGAATTCAATATCAACATCGGATTCATGATTTATTTCTCCTTACATTTCTTTTCTTTGTTTTTCAAACATCCTCAAAGCAGTCAGCGTGTTATTTTATGTAATAACAAAATCCAGTATTTAAGTATATGACGCAAAATCATGATTTCTATCAAAATCCGCCAACACGATAAGAAATATCCAACTCAGTTGTTACAAAAGTTTAACAAAGCGACCAACTCGATAGCAAACGACGAAAAAAAAACGACTTTTCCTTACTCGATCGATGGCAGCAACAAAAGTGAAAAGAGGAGGGGGATGAAAAGAATCTGAAGCATCCAAAAGCGACGATGGAATCTTTCCGAAGAATTCTTCTTAAGCCCCGTCATCATCATCATCCGAACGGTCATTACATCCGGGATCGACTTCACTCCCCTTGAGTTTTTGAAATGAGTTTGAGTGAGTCACTCATTTGTCCGGTTGAGCAACCACATCAGAAATCACTCATTGAGTACTACGCATATTTTGCTTTCTGCCTTAATTATAAAACTGACCAATAGGAATACAGTAAAACCCAAATTATCCGAACTCCGATTATCCGAATTGATCCGAATGTTGCCTTTTTATTTAATTTAATTATTTTTTTTCTCTCATTTTCAACATTGATGCAGTAATTAATTAAAATGGACCTTTTTCGGAAAAATTCAACTATCCGAATTTTTGATCATACGTATGGAGTCCGGTCCCAATTGATTCGGATAATTGGAGTTCTACTGTTCTGTTTTTGCTCCTCCGTTTAACTTTGTCATGAAAGTAAAAATTCAATTACGTAACCTACTCTCCTCCTTGTTTTTTTTTTCAGCCTCACAAAGAAATCTTACTAGCTATATGTTCAATTCTTATTATTTTGATGACTTAAGAGTCAGGTGGAAAATATACAAATTATTTCTTCTAGTTGCTTTCAAAACCTAAAACTAAGTTAGTATTGATGAGTTCAACCAGAACAACATGTTACTTTGACCAGGAAGCCTTTGAGCACTTCTGATGTATTCAATAACATTGACGATGAGTCGTATTTCCGTTTTTAACATTACATAGGTGACAGTGTTATTGGAAATCGTGAAGTCACACAAGGTGAAATCGTCTATAGCAGTGTTTCCCAAAGTGGGGCGCTCGCCCCACCGGGGGGCAATAGGAATTTCTAGGGGGCGATTTGTAAATTTCCGACCAAATTGCCCCCCAGGTGGGGCATGGACCACCAGGAAAAGGTTTTATTTACTTTTCAAGAAGGATTTTCGAAAAAAATAAAGGACATGTGGGGCATGAAAAATTTAGAAAGGCTTTGGTGGGGCATGGTCAGAAAAAGGTTCTATAGTAAAGTCTATAGCAAAAGAAAAAGAATCCAAGAACGCAACACATTGTTCCGTTTGTTGTTCTTTGACTTTGGATTAATTCAAGGGAGGAGATAAAACAGCATTTCTATAGATTAAAGGCTGAATCCAAAAATAATGTGCCTTGACTACTAAAACATCATTCATTGATGACATCTGGAGGCCAAATTGACATTCGAAATTACTTAAATCCTTTGGGAAGAAATTCTGAGAACACTTAAAAATGACCTGATATTTTTCTTCGGATTTAAGGAATCTGTAGTTATGAATTCACATACGGAAGTAGTAGTACAAAATTCTGATCGGTACTCATTCATGAAGAGTGATTGAAAGGAGTCAACTCATGGAGTTATGCACCAAAAGATGCTGTAGAGTAGAGAGTTCCCTTCATCTTCTAAAAAAAGTGAAATCCTCCCTCAAACTAATGCTCTTTTCCACGTCTTTTTCAGGGTTTAATCGAACAGAATTGAGTGTTTTAGTTTCTTTGTGGTCTTGTAGGTTGAAGAATTTCTTCGGTGTCGACTTCAGGGGTTTTCGGAACGGGTTTTTTTAGAACGGGTTTTCGTTTTCCTTTTGTTATACTGAGAAAGGTTGGTTGTTCGATAAGAAATGTATCAAGTTTCGTTTAGAGGATGATTTCAGATAATCATTCGATCTTTTAATTCTTTCTTGGAATATTTCTTTTCTGTTTTATCTGTTTCCAATAGGTGGGATGCATTTGCTAGTTCATTATTTGGATCCGTTTTTCGCGGTACCTATAAGAGCTCAATGTGGAATAAAAATATAAAAGTCAGATAAAAGCTGTTTTTTTTAATTTTGAGGTTTTATCCATACTAATTTTAATTATTACAGAAAAGCATGAATAATCGCTCCATTTGAGTTACAATTAGTTATTTTATGGGTCCCTTTTACTTCAATTAATCTTTTAAAAATTCTTGTTAGAATTACTTCTTTGGTTCGTGATATTTTGAACAGTATATAGTCTAAGCTAGAAACAATTTCTACCAACTTATTAGTGGAACTAAAGTAGTACGTTTAGAAGCTAAGGAAGCCTTATCAACAGCAAAATAAGGAAAAAACGTCGGCAAGTTTTCCAAACTTGCATTTTATACAGAAGTTATCTTGCTCTAACTAAAAACTAAAAAAAAACTTTGCTTGAACTAAAAAGAGATTGTGTTATAACAAATAATCTTTGTCGACTACCTTAACTAGAATGTAGGAAACCGAAAAAGGTTTTATTATTTTTGTCTTACGGTATTCATTTAGAAAGCAGCAAAAATTCTAATGTTAAAGGAAGTAAGAAAGATAGTTTGACGTCGGCAGTCTGAATTTGATTAAAATTATGAAGTGTGCTATTTAAAAATTAAATTCATTCTTAAAAGTTTCATCATTTAAAAGACAACCGCCAAAAAACAGTGTAGATTTTTACCCTTATTTTAATAACTGTAATCGTTAATTCTTTTTTTTATTCTTACTCAAAATAATATTGGATTAATATTTTCTTACTCTTATGTTAGCTTTTATCACCAAATAAAATAACACTCTAAACAACTACTGAGAAGGGATAACGCGCGTTTTATGTTGCGAAACCTTAAAAAAAACTAATTATGCTAATGGAAAAAAGCGTAGCTTTTCTTGCCCTAAATAAACCTCTTGTGTTCAGCTCTCTAAAATACCTTCGAGCTCCCATTATGGCCCTAAAGAGCTCATTTTTATAAGGGGAAAAACTACCCCTCAAATATTAAATATCCCTACGGATGCAGAGTAACCCTTGTAAGTGATTATGCGCAATACCTGAAGGCCTTATCTGTTGTAACAGTGCATCGTACTCAAACCGTAACTGTTACGTTATTCTCATAAAATTAAAATTGGGCTAAGAGACCAAGGTGCTTGTAAAAGCGAATTTAAGAGCACCTTGAGTTTTTATGAGTCTTAAAGATTACCTAGCAGGCGCATTGAAGCACCTTTACTACGTAAGGAGGAAGAGGAATTATCTTAAAGAATAGCTTGGATTTCTTTTGTTTGTTTGATAATCTTTTTTCTGATGTTTCTTTTTATTTTAATGTTTAAAGAGAACATGGTTCATACATCCCAAATAATTGTTTTATGGGACATTCTCCGCAAAACTCAAAATTTATGTGTTAGAAAATGTTAATTTTTTTTTGGGGGGGGGGATATGGAACTAGGCTTACGTAAAACATTAAAAACATTTTACATTCGAAAAGAAAAAAAATTTGGTTAGATAAAATTAAACTTTCAGAAAATTTCCATGTTTTGAGGACTAGCATTTTGATCACCCTAGAAAAACGTAAACGATACATAGGCCAACGATTTTTTAAAATGAACCATGTTTTGGATAAAGATTTAGTACAACGTCAGTGGGGGGGGTTCATAATTTGCTTTACGTCTTGCTGACTAGGGAGAGGAGGTCAAAAATGACCAAAGACATGCTTACATAATATTTGAGCAGCCCCATATACCATATAACCCGTGCCACCGTAACTGGTGACACATTCGTTTGCGATGCGGGGAGGGGGGTTGCCGGGCAATATGGCGATAGTCCCTTATAATACGTTATTTGGACGTGACTATGTTTTTTCCGCATTACGGGATAGTGTCTGTAAAACCAGTTTTTCCTACACAGCACACAGTAGGCAGAAAAGCAAAGAAAAGTTACGCACTGACACTGGCAGTAACATGCGCGTGGGTTTCTTCTTAATTACATTTTCATTTTGTCTTAAGAAGGCAAAAAAATGTCTGTATTTATTGCGTTATTGGTCTTCTTTTATCCCTTTTGAATTTCAGGCTTCACATAGTAGATTTGATTATTATTGACTACAAATGGCCTTGGACACTGGACAGGTATTCGTACAGGGGTACAGATTCATAGCCCGTCTGCTTTTGTAAGCTATAAAATAAATAATACTAATTGTAACATTATAGAGATGCGCAAATTATTGATTTAGAGTGAAAAGTCTGATACTACATTGAAAAAAATGGAACAAAACCAAAAGAAAAGAAATTTATTGATTGTTGATTCCAAAGAAGCTCGTCCATAGGTTCATAGATTTCGTTGATGGTCAATTCCATGTGAAAATTTACACAATTCTTTTTGTAAATTGTATCGAATTTATTTCTTTTTTTATTCTAACTGGTAACCATCAATAGCCAAATTTTTCAAAAGTAACAAAATCTAATTATATTTCGAGAAGTGCATACATTCAGAATAAAAATATATTAAATTTTAACGTTTTCAATTAAATTTAATTTTACAATTTAAATTTAAATTTTAAATTTGTCATGTCTGTCACAATATTAAAAATTTTTAGAAAAAAAAAATTTCCACAAAATTTTGACAATTTTAGGGTTTTTTTTTATGGAAGACCAATTTTATACAGGGTGATTCAGAAGTAGAAAAAATACTGCTAGGAGGGGTAGGGTAAGTGAAGGAATCGCATAGGAAAAGGGGGTCGGAAATGCCCCCCTAAACACCTGGGGGAATTTTGTGCTGCCATCTGTGAAAAGAAATCGCAAAATATTTGTTTTTCTCTATGTTTTCTTTAAGCAAAGGTATTTTATCCTCATCTCTTCCTTTATTGCATTTTATCTTAATTAATTTAAATTTGAATACTGTTTTACATTGTATCTTTTAATTCACTTTACTATAACCATTTCATAGAAAAAATAACTTTTAAAGATAACTATTCAAATAGCAAATGATCGACAAAGAAGTGACGTTCATTCAATCTGTCCTTTCGCAGGGCTATTTGGAGGATCAAGCTTTTTTCTCCGTCTCTCTTGACGTGACGCGGTCCTAGCACCAAAATAGTCCCCCCGATATTCGGACTTGGTGTACCAAAACAAGTTAAAACCCTGTTTTTTAGAGTCAAATTTCAAAACATTTTCTGGGGGAGGACCCCCTTTGGCGCTGGGAACTTAGTTACTCACAACTTTTTTTCTATAAAGACGCAAATTCTACCTAAAAATGTATGTAAAAGTTACATTTGACCTATTAAATTTGCATGGGGGTGAGGGATAAATTTGGGCCCCCAAAATTAATTTCTATTCTATATACGCCACTGCATAAAATCATATATAAAGGACACTATACTTTCGTTTAATAGAAATTTGAATTTTTTACCCTTTGAGGACTCTGGTATACCAGAGTCACCGCTTTGACCACCAAAACGTACTGCCGCCTTGCCGCCTAATTCTCTGTCAATCATTGAATATTCTGTGCTGCCCTTTACCTTAAATACAGAAATTTGAAAACCTTCTGGACCCTCAGGATTTTTCTCGAAATCTCGAAATAATGGACTAATGTGGTGCTGCCCTCTGTGAAAAGAAATCGCTAAATTATTTGTTTCTCTACTTGCACTATTATCTATGTAAAAGCAGAGGTAAATAAACAAATAAGCATTCGATTCGGCCATCGTTCCGTTCCATGTTCCATATTTGCGTGTATGTTTGTGTATACTATTTATTGAAAATATATGTTAAAAAAAGCAAAAAATATTAAAAAAAAACACCCTGTATTTCTAGGGTTTTTTTACCGAAAAATCTCTAAAATTAACCTGGGTGAGTTGGGGGATTTTATTTCCAAAATTGAGTGTGAACCTTGCGAGCAGATTCTACGGAAATAACAAAATTGTGTTTCATTACATTATGAATGAAGAAAAGGAAGAAGAATAGAAAATAACAATGGTTATTGTTACCAAAAACACTATTCAATTGCATTTTTACTCTTATTAGGGTTCTATGGTTTTGGTTACCCATCATATCCACTTTCTGAAACACTGAAACTGAAAAGCTTCTTAGAAAATCAAATGATTCACCCCCCCCCCCCATTAATAATTTAATGATTCACCCCCAAAGAAATCTGATTGCATTAAAAATTAAAATTGAATTAACAAGTGAAAGACTGAAGAAAAACCCAATGTTGAAGTCATGGGCACCTATAAATAAATTTCAGTCTGAGTTTTGTGTACTAGTCATATAAGTTCATTTTCCCACTATATGGTAGATAAATTATTTGTCTTAGGGCGAGTGCGCTTGGGCGACTTTTGTCACGGTGACAAAGACAAAATAGTCGCCATGGCTATTGAAACAAGTTAGAGTGTGCGCACTAGGCGACGTGACTCTTGGCCGATTGCCAAGAATTTCTTCATAGAGATCCATTGTTTTCTTGTGATATTTTTGATACTAGTGATACTGGTCGCCGTGACTTTAGTCACTCGTGCGCGCTCAGCCTTAATGATTGTTGTAAATTTAATATCATAAATAGTTTTGCCAAAATCATTTTATTTTTGTTTCCAGATAATTTTTCAGTAAGATTTTGCTTTTAGAATGTCAGACAAGCAACGTTCATTCAAAACTCCTACTACTGGTATGAATTCATCAAAATTTTATTATTTTTGTCTGAGTATGCATAAATTTATAAGCAGTATTATGAGTAGTCAATTGTAAATTTTAATGAATGCTCATTTTGGTTAGGCCCTTCAAGAAGAGGAACATGGACCACCTCTTCACTTCGTCCTGAAGATGTTAGTAAATGTTCAACGAGGTATGACTGAAATTATTCCTTTAAATAATTGCATTCTCCTGATTAATGAAAACTTAAATCCTGATTACAAAATCTGTGGACATGGCTTTATTAATTATTTTCACATTTTAAAGCCTCTCTTTGACTTGTTGACAGGATTACTTCTTTTATGTAAGGGGTTGATCCAGCGGAAAATTGGGGCCCTTTTGCTGCCCCTCCTCAATATTCAAGTTCATAAAACGACCCTTTCTCAAAATTCAAATTAGCTTTCATGATTATTTGCAAGAAAACATCCACAAAATCTTGTTTGTTTCAAAACAAAAATATGTTTTTTTATGATAATTTTAAAAATTTAAATTTTATTTGACTTCAGTTTTTCACAAAAATAATTTCTTTTTCACAAAAATGGGCCCCGAAAAATAAAACCTGGATTGACCCCTGAAGTAGTAATCTCTTTGATTGTTTGTTTATTGCATTGGAGAGAGGTGAAAAGTGCAATTTGGGTAATTCAAAGCTGAAGGGACCCCTAACTTACTTTGAATTATCCACTACTTTGAATTAAAGAAGTTTAACTTTATAACCTTAATTCCTGCTCCCCTGAATGATTGAAAAAATTACTTTCTATCTCATGAATAAACACGATCTTTTCTATTCAGCATTCACTAAATTCTTGTCTTTAATGCATAGTTTACTCAAATATATGGTGAGTTATTCACTAGCTAAACTTCACAATACACTGATCTCTCCCAGTAACTTCTAAAGTGTTTTGGATACCGTATCTCTTCTTTCTGACAAGAAAAAACTTGGCTGAGGATGTACCGAAATAAAACTAACCCCCTTGCTAAGTCTCAACTTTGTGTTAATCATCCAGGTGGCAATTAGCCAAAGAGCTGTTATAATTTGAAAATTTTATCACTAACTTCAATTAAAGAAATTGAACTTAGCACTGTCCCAGATTTTTCAACATTTATTTTATAGCAAGTTCAAGAGACCAAGAATTATTCACAACTTTGAATCAAAGATTTTATCCAAGTTCCACTGTATTAATACTAGTACTTTTGAACTTTTTTGCTTTAGTTGATGATCCCTGAATGTATGTTGGGATCATTCCAACCAAACTAAATCAATAGATTACTGTATAATGACTTTATCCTTTTGTCATGTCAATTGAGAATTTCTGCTCTTGTTTGAAGGAACTCCAGAGGATTGTCCTCTTCCTCAGCTGCCAAGAAATCATCATCTGGAGGACAAAGATCTGCCCATTCAGTATCATCAACCACCCCCCAAGTGTCAGCTAACTCCAAGATTATTGGTAAGCAGGGTTGATTTAAATTTAAAGGTTTTAGGAAACTTACTTCATTTCCAGTATACCTACTATCTGGATAGTGGGGTTGTGTATTTCTAACCTGTAATACTATTTATTTCTCCGTCTTACTCTATAGCTATAGTTGAAGGCAGAGGAAAAGCCAGAGGTGAAATAGGAATGGCCTGCATCAATCTTAAGAATCCCGTTTTGCAGCTTTCACAGTTTGCTGACACCCAAGCATACTTGCGTCTTGCAGTTCAGCTTAATGTTTTGAATCCTATTGAAGTATGTTTGGCATTTTGTTGTTTTTGTATTTAGGGTAATACAGTATTACACTTTCAATTACCTGGAATAGTCATGAAAAGCCTATCTCAAATGAGCAAATACCTCAAATAATCACATTTATGCAAATTTTGTTGTAAAAAATTTTACTGTAAAAAAGTGATAATTAATATGTTGTTGTTACTCATCCCCCTGGTGTAGGGTCCAAAAGACCCCATTGCATTAGAACCTCATAAATCTTATCTGCTCAACCTCCAGCTTTTAAATAATGAGATAATTAATAATGTAATTAACATGCAATAGAAAATTTATAATTTAAATAGTGAAAAAGTAAATCTACACAAAAGGTAATGACACAAGTTAATCTACACAAAAGGTAATGAATATAAATTTCAATGTTATTGAGATTTACAATTAAATAAAAAATAAAATAACCATTAATTTAGTTTTGGGTTGATAACTCACACCTGTGTATGAGCTCGATGTGAGGTAATTGATATTGGAAAACAAATGAGCTTTTATCTGATAAGCTGCGCCACCATATAGGCTACAGCAAAAATTTCTTTTGTTGTAAACAGCATTAAACAGTAAATAAACAGCCCTGTAATGAAATGTGCCTTTGTCCTATTCTATACAGGTGGTTATGCCTAGTACTATAATGGATGGTGGCTTGAAAACTAAACTAATTTGTCGCATTCAAGAACTATTTCCTGAAATCACTACTGTAACTGTCCATCGGAAATACTTCAATGAAACCATGGGCTTGCAACTAATAAAAGAACTTTGTGCCTCTGATTATAAAAATGTAGAAATTGAAGTTAATCCCAAGTAAACTTAACTGCTTATTTTTATTGCTTTTGTTGACTTAATTTTTCTGCTTGTACAATTGTACATTTTTAAAGATCTAAATTTTGTTGATAATAAATTGTAAATTTCTGTTTCACAGATACTATTGCTTATCTGCCTGTTCAGCCCTGTTAAAATATGTGGAATTCAAATCCAACATGGTGTATGCTCAAAACTCCTTGAAAATTGTGTACTCTACCAGTGCTTATACAACCATGATAAGTAAGTAGCATGTCTTCAGGTTAAGAACATTCTTTAAGAAAGAAATGTATTGCTTGCAATGAAGTAATTATACTATAAGTCTACATATCACCAAATTTAATTTCTCAAATGGCACTTCACATTTCAAATTTGAGGAAAGCATTAGGAAATATTTTATTTTTTAAGAATCCTTAGTTTTTTCTCTTAATACAGAGTTTCTAGTCAGTTATTTTCCAAATGCCATATTGATGTCTCATTACCTATATTAGAGTGATAGAATAAAATAGATAAAGCACATCTGAAGTTAAAATTTCAGACTGTAGAAATCTCACTATTCCAGAAAGCGTGATGAAAGAAAAAGAATGAGTGAATAGGAAGATAACTTTTCAAACTTAGTACGGACTTAGTTATTACAAACTTAGTATGGAACTACTGTATGAAATGGGATTTATGCTCTTATAGGGCATAAATTTATTTTCTGTTTGATTAGAAGTTCTATGTATAACCGTTTTGTATTTTATTTTTTTGAATGGATACCATTATAATTGTATGCATTTATAAGTCAGGATGTCTGTGGGCTGATTGTTGTGCAGGCTTGGGCTAACTCATTAACTTACTAGGATTTTTAACTATGCTGCTACTAATTAAGTTTCTTTTTAATTTGAGCGTACCTTTTCCTGTCTAGGTACTCCCACTGCTCGTACCCTAGAGCTCGTGACCAATCAGCTTGGGAATCCAGAACACAGCCTTTACGGAACCCTGAACCACACTCTGACCCCTGGCGGAGATCGCCTACTCAGAGCAAACATCTTGCAACCCCCGTGCGATCTGAACACTATCAACACTCGTCTGGACTGCATTACAGAGCTCATTGAAAATGAAGGGTTGTTTTATAACCTTAAGGTAGAGTCGAAACTTTTTGTGCCAATTCATACAGCAATATGCATATTTACAGAAAAAAAAATTCATACTACATATTTACGAAATAACATGCACTAAAATTAACAAAAAAAAAGAAAGAAATATTTACCCATTATCTGTAGCGTAGATTAGACTTAAGGTCAAAGCAGAAATAAAACAGTAATCTTAAAAATTCAACAGAATCTTTAGATTTTTGTAATGTTCTGTGTGGTTTATAAGAAAATTCACACTATCCCAAATAGTTTTAGAATCAATTCTTGACTTCTCAGGCATTTAAAATAGTTTATTTTTTGTTGAAATTTCGTAACTGTTCTGTGTTTTATATCTTTGTTCTACTGTCTAAACTTTCAGTATTGGTTCATTTGGATTATATTGCTCCCCTATTTGTTGTAATTTTGTGCAATAATCTCTTAACAATTATTTTAGTCTGTCATTGGGAAATTTGTTGACACTGAACACTTATTGTCTTTGTGTGTACAAATTCACAAGGATGAAAATGTTCGCAGTTGTGAGCAGAAGATTACAAATGTGATTTGTTTGAAGCACGCTTTGGAGTTGGTCAAACCTCTAAAGACCTGCCTGGAATCATGCGCTAATCCTTTGTTTCAAACATACCACCAAGTAAGTGTTTTTTAATTATAACAATTCAAGTTCAATACTATAAACTCTAGTTCTTCTAGTTTAAAAAAAAATTACAAGTTTTATTTTTCATACTTTTTAAGATTGAAATATATTTGATGATGAACAAAGAGCAATTCCAATTATAGAATTTTGGCATAAAATCTAGAAATGTTATGCCATATGGTTTTAGTTATCAGATATTCAATTATAAATTTTTTAACTAAACTCTGTTTGTTCATTGACAATGTTTCATGTCATGAACAAAGTTTTGTTTAGTACGTACAACAAAGTACTGTTTGTTCATGACATTTAAAATTAATGTTACATACTTAATATTACTCTTTAAAAATCAATACTTCATTTGGGTAATAATTAATATATCACTGTATATTGCATCGCTAAATTTAAGTAGGCTATTCAATTAGCTGGTACTGTTAATGTGATTTTTTAAATATGATTTTGTTCTCATGAATGTTCTCATCTATGAACTCATATTATGAATATGATTTTGTTCTCATCTATGAACTCATTTAAAATTCTTAATGGAATTATAATCACACAAAATTATAAAAATGATAACATTTTCTTCTTATATCTTCCACAGGTTTTGTCTGATGTGAGATTTGAACAACTTCTTGAAAGTATTTCCCTTGTTCTTCATTCAGATGCTCGATATCAAAAAGGTGTTCTTAGTATGCATATGCAGAAGTGTTTTGCTGTTAAGGTATTTAGTTAGGATTATTGTTAAACTATCATAATGAATACAGTTGCTTCCATCCATTTTAAATTGGAATAAATATATTTTAAATGAAACAACTAAATCTAAATAATTTTTTTTGTAAAAGGTCCATTTTAATTACTGCATGTATGTTAAAAATGGGAGAAAAATAACTATTTTTAAAGAAAGATAGCTAATGAAAGGGCAACATTCGGATAATCAGAGTTCTACTGTAGTTTCAAATATGATATGATGAACTGTTGCTATTGTAAATAAATCAAATCACTAGCTTTTTTTATAATTACTAATCTTTTTATTGATGCATCAGTTTGGATTATATAGTTCAAGTCACACACAATTATTTTAGTTTCATATGCTAAGGGGAACATTACTTTTTGTGATAGAGTAGACTTTTACACTTCTTTTTAGTTAAAAGTGTATGACTAATTGTTTTTCCATGTACTTTAATATATATATATATAAAATGTCTACGATAATTTCATTTAAAAATTATGAAGTTTGGAAAAAAATTAAAATTCTGAAATGTATAAGCATGTGGTGAAAACGACCTAATACATTTTTGCTTTTTATTTTATTTATATTTTTATTGGTTATTTTCAGCCTAATATCAATGGACTGCTGGATGTTGCAAGGCGAGCTTACTCAGAATCTGTAAAAGATATATCTGGTAACATAGATTATTTTAAAACTTGATATTGATAGGTTTAAGTGTTTTTCCAATATTAATCATTCAGAACTTTTTTTTGAATTAGTGCTAATGAACTTTTTGACTGTCATATTTAAATGTGAGTATATTTAATTGTGAAGTAAATAAAATATCACAACTAAAAAAGCAAATTTGCATTTCTTCTGTAACAACTTTTATCATCCTTAAAAGACAATTACAGAAAAAGAAAGAGTACATAGATTTTTTACATAGTTTCTTACTTTCAGACATTGTGAAACAATTAGAAAAGCAGCATGAATTACCTTTGCATGTTGCATACAGTGTCATGAGAGGATTTTTCATACAAATTCCCAACAAATTGCTGCCTGCCGGAAAAGAACTCCCTCCAACATTCTTAAAAGTTAACAAAATCAAGAATTTTGTTACTTGTACAACTGAAGATTTGGTAAGTGTTTTTTATGTGGGTGTTATCACAGTATTCTTTAAAGAATGCAGGTTTTTGAAAGGGTTTGCTTTAAAATAAGTATTCTTCAGCTGTCAACATAAGCATCCTTATATTTTGTTTATTTCAGATAAAATTGAATGGTGAGTGGAAATTTTCTTGCAGTATATTGGTAAGGACTTTTTATGATTTGCAGTGTAAATACTTTTTGTCTCTCAAAATGTATTTTCAGATAGAATTCAAGAGTCTCTAAATGAAATTTACCTTATGAGTGATTCGTAAGTACTTTTTTATTAAATAAATGAAGCTATGTGAGTAAAACATTGCTTCAAATTTTAAAATATTATCATTTTAAAACCTTTAGAGTTCTGTGGTGAAGCTGCTTTTTTATTTGTGTTACATAAATTTATACTTTTCCTTCCTTTTAACTCTCTGACCTCATTGCTAACTTTCCTCTCCTGTAGAATAATCAATGAAGTTCTCAATGAAATCAGAGGAAATGTTGGTTGTTTGTACAGCTTAACAGAAGCTGTGTCAACCATTGACTTTCTTTTGAGCCTTGCTCATGTGTGCACCCTTTCTGATCATGGTAAAGGAAATACAATTAATTTACTTTAAGGAATGGTATTACCTAATTTATTTTATGTAAGGGTTGTCTCAATCTCTAGGGTAGGGTATTCAAATTCTAAATTATTGATAAAAATATCTGGCAAAGGTCAAATCTTTTACATTTTACTTACCTGCATTTTAACTTATCAGCAACCCTTCCTACTCTGTAATTTTTAAATTATTGTTCTGAATGAAGTGTAGGCCAGGCTAATTCTCTCAAAACCTTACAACAGAGTAATGGACTCTAACCGCCTATCTGGTTCGAGACTTCACGGAACCAACACGTGACCTACAACTGAGCTTGCAATAGGTTACCACAGATACTACACTAGTAGATCTACTAGTGTAGTATCTGTGGTAACCAATCGCAAGCTCAGTAGGTCTCGTGTTGGTTCCGTGTGACGTCAGACGGTTAGAGTCCATTAAAAAAAGTTTTTAATTATATTCAAATTATTTTTTTTCTAACTAGTACTAGTATCAAAACTTTCTGGTGCATTCTGCTTAAAATTGAGCCTTAATTGAGACCTATGAAAAACTATGAAATTTCCAAAACTTTTTATTAATGAAGCTTCATTTTCTACCTGTAATTCCAGATTCACTGAGTAATTGAAAAGATTACTTCCCACATTTGAACTTATAAGCAACCTTTTCTACTCAGTAATTTTTTTCTTGTTCTGAATGTGGTTTACACAAAGACATGACGAATGGTTCTAGAACTCTTTTGGAAAAGTCCTGACATTTCTTTTGTGATTCCAGTGATGATTTTATTACGATAAATGGCAAAATATCTTTAGGATTTCAAAATTTTTTGAGAAAACATTTTTATTAAAGAAGTACATTGAATTATCTAGGATTTCTTAACATTGATTTAAATGGAAAGTTATAGGGATCAAGAGAAATCTTAAAATTATCCACAACTACATATTTAAGATGTTTGAGTTATCCAAATTGCACTGTATGACTAATAATTCTATATTATCTTCTGTGTGATTTTAAACTTTGTTAGGATAATAACGATGTTTTCAATCCAATTTGAAATCAGTTTAACAGTTTTATTTTTCTTCTTTATAAAACAAACATTCATTATCGATAAAATATCCATAGAAAATAGAAATCTAAGGTTTTTGTCTAATTACAGCATTTAATGGGGTAATTTTGGCTCATACAAACTTCTAACATTAGTCTACCTGAAATATTACTTATGCGTTCTAATTTTTTTCTTTTACCTTATCTCCATAACTATTAACTATATCTTTTCTCTTAAATTGCTAATGATTGTATATAATTTATATGAAAATAGTGTTGTGTTAATACTTCTTCACAATTTTTTTTTAGTCAAACCAGAATTTACTGATACTCTTGCTGTTAGACATGGTAGACATCCTGTGATTGAAAAGATAATTGGTACCACCTTCATACCTAATGATACTGTAATTAGATTTATTTTTGTGAAGTGATCTACTAATCCTTACATTTTATAGTCTATGTTAGCATGTTAAAAATTTATTTTATTGCTTCTTTTTTTATAGTATCTTTGCCCTGAAATGAACTTTATTGTTTTATCTGGTGGAAACATGGTTAGTTTACTGCCTACTTTTTCTCTATAAATTGAAGAGGTTTTATTTTAAGCAAAAATATTACAATTTTGTCAAACATTGAAGATTTAGTAATATGGTTTTTGAATTAATAAGGTTCATTAATACCTACTCATTCAAGAATGAATGAATTCAAGAAATGTTTTTAATATGTTTGAAGTAAAATCGAGAGCTTGCTTTGAGAGGGTTCCAACTCAGCAGTCCCCACCGCTTTGGTTCGGAGTGTGTTTGGCGACATTACTTGATCCGTCCGCGGAAATCGAGGACTTGGCGAAAACAGGGTTGCTTGGGAGAACTGGTCAGAGCTTGGCCTTTGGCTTGGCGTCGCACTGGGGTTGCAACAGTTTCAGGCGTGCTGCTGATATAGTCTGTCTGTCCTCGCTTGGCACGTGTGGCAAACCTAAAATCACTACCCACGGCAGGAAAAGCAGTGGCGAGTGCAGGGTATCGGGTATCTAATAGAAGTGAGATAACCATCTTTATGGCTTTTTCACCACTGTTTTTTCTGCTGTGGGTACGGATTTTAGGTTTGCCACTTGTGCCAAGCGAGGACAGACAGACTATAAGAAAAAGCTGAGCCCTCTCATTTCTTCACACCTTGTTGATCCATTACGCGTTGAGTGTGTCTGAATTGTAAGATTGCAAGAGCTGAATGTTATAATTTGGGCGGGGGGGGGAGGAACCTGAATAATGAAGTAGGATAAAAACACCTGACAACTTCTGTTCGTACTTTATAATTTTTTCAAGATTTATTCTAGAAAAATTCCCTTGAAGTTTAACCCCTTCGAGCCTACGGTGTCCCACGTCTATCATAATTTATAAATGGTCCCTTCGAATATAGAATTATTCTTCATTAATAAATTATCTCTATTTTGCAATAATACTGTAACTCTCTTGAAATTTAATTACTGTATATGTTACGGGCAAAGTGATTAATCGGGCATTATTAATAATGCCAGAAGTGGAGGCGGGCAAAGTGATAAATTTCATTGATAAATTCCATTGAATTTATCACATTGCCCGGGCATTATTAATAATGCCCGTTTTATCACATTGCCCGTAACATATATGCTATTTGGACAGCATATATTAAAGTAAATGCTACAGAAAAAACGTAGGTAGGGATTGTATAACCTAAAACAATCTTATCACAGTTACTTTATAACATACAACTTTTTTAAGCTAAAAAAATAATTTTTTCAGAATGTCTTTCAGAATGCAATTTTATTTTGATATTATAGATAGGGTAAAGGGGGTACATTTGTACATGGGGGAGATTAGAACAACCCAACACATCTCTTAGTTAAATTCTTTGAAATTTTTCTAAGGGTAAAAAACTCTGAAATTTAAGAAAGAAACATACAAATGTTCCAAATATTCAGTTCAATTGATTTTTGTAAATGTAAACTTTAATGTAAAATAAATTTGGTAGCTTCTAAAAATTAATTTTGCATTATTTATGCAGGCCTTTAAAAGTGCCCAAAGGGTGTTCAAATTTGCCCTGTTGAGAATGAATTCAATTTGGAAAGTTTTGATAATTGCTTCTAAAAAAGGTACCGAAATTTTAGGAAAGCTGTAAACTTATGAATATGATTATATTATTGAATAAGATGTTTCAATATCTTATAAATATACTAGCTGATTTGCCCGCGCGGTATAGTCTAAAGATGCAAACAATGTTTACTTTATGTTTTAAATAAAAACTGGTAGTCTGACTAGACGAGTCTTTTGACGTCCTACAATATTGAGGCGGTTTCGTTATGGAAATTAATTATTCCAGTGAATTCTGGGGGTGATGGTAACAATCAACATAACACAAACGCTGAAAAAACGTATCGTGCTAAATATTATAACTGTGTATGTATCATTTAGCTTTGTAGTACCCTCTTTCCAAAGGAGTCTTTCTCGTGGCGGTCAGATGAAATATTTAGTATTTATAGTTTTCATTATATTCGCACTTACGTGAACATTAAAAAATTTTATTGGTTATATAATTTTTTATTTTCATAACATTTTTAAAAAGAGTATGTAGATAATCACACAAGGATTCTTCCATTTTCCAATATTTTATGTGTAAAAATATCTAATCCTTTATTTATAATTTCAAAATTATGTCATATATTGCAAAAGAACAATTAAAAATCTTAGACGGATTAGACGAACTGCATCAATAATGTATGCAAATCCCACACACCATTTTCTGAACATACCCATACATAAACGTTGGTATTTTAATTATATTATACAAAGTTTCTTGAAATTTACTGCTTTTTTCAGTTATTTATTTTGGGGTTAGTTTTGCCAAAGCAAGGAGTTATCCATGCATCAACTTTGATTAGTTTATGGTCAGCATGTTGTGCCCCGAGAAGATTCCACACACAGGAAATGAATCTTGAATGGACAAAGGAGGAAAAGAAAACACGTGAGCAGGTGTTCCTCCCCATTCGGTTAAAGGGGCAATCGTCTCTTTTCTAGGAAAAGGGTCGAAGAATGCGATAGCGGGAAAGCGACTGAACGTGGGCGTGGGAGGCATGGGCACCCTGCTGAAAACTTGTGGATTGCTTGAAAATGCGTCATCCGAATTCGGATTTCTTTAAGATTGTTTAAGTTGCAAAATTCATACTTGAATATCGTTTTAAAGCTTCCAATTAAGACTTACACAAACGTGATGGTAATGCAAACACACGAGTTACACTGTTTGCCACTTTTCTATATAGAACAGGTTATTATTATAAATCGGATATTGTTATCGTTCTGATCTTGGACAAATGTGATTACATTAAGCGGAGTCAACTGTATATTCACACACATACAATGCAAATTATTAATTTTTCTTACCTTTTCAGTTTTCATTAAGAAATCTGAAGGAGTGAAAAATGGGACCTCTTATTAAAATAAAGTGGTGGGAAACTCTGTTCGAATGGTCAGGGCCCGACTTAAAAGTTTGGGGACCCAGGGCAAAAGACCCATTTGGGGGCCCCCGACATGTTTTAAAATAAAACTTAAATTTTTTTATTTGACTTAAATAACCAAATGAATCATCTGTAAACACTGTGTAAAAATTGTTTGCTCAAAAGCTTTATAAGCTTATTTCACACTTATTTCACATTTTCTTAGCTTTTTAAGCATTTTGGGGACCCCTTTGAAAGGGGGTGTGCCCTGAATGCCCTCCCAGAAATCACAGGCTCTTGTGGTATAAAGACAACTAAAGGTACCCTTCAAACATTTTAATCCACGCCCCGAAAGTAACCTTTTAGACCTTAGTTCTTCCCTTAATTTATGTACCCTTCATTGACAATTATTTTTTAAATTAAAGTTAAGGTGTTTTACAAAACGAAATATTGCAAGAAATTTGTAGTTAAAACTTCTGAAAAACTAGGGTGAAAATGGAATCATTTGATTAATCAAATTGTAATACACCTATATCCTATAATTAATTATATCAAATACTTGTTTTGTTATAAAACAAACAAATAATAGTTCTTCCCCGGAAAATTTTTGAAATTTGAACTTTAAAAACAAGGTTAAACTCATTTTCAGTGTTATATGATTAGACAATTTCAAAATAAATTTTTCTATGCTTTAACCAGTGCTGTAGCTGGAACTCATGAAGGGGCTCGACCCCTTTTTTTTTTTTGTTCCTAGAAACAAAATATTTTGTTGGGGTGATGTCCTCCCATTCTCAGCACTGGCTCTGGCCTCAACCTATTCTAAATGAAATCGTGTTAAATCATGGGGGGGCCGGGTCCATCCCCCTCTTATGCTAGGTGCCATTGTAAACTGGCACCATCCTTTATTATTAAAGTTGGGAGAAACACATTCAGCAAATTTTCAGTCTCCCTCATAAGTTAAAAATAAGTTTTTAAAGAATGTTCCTAATTAGGGGGACGCGTCCCCCCCTGGGATCGACACCAGTGCCAGGAACACATAATTAATGAACATAAACGTAAAATTTACATTGCTTTCATAACACCATTTCAAAGAATTACATTAAGAAATGCATTAAATAAAAGGCTGAAGGAGTTGGGGTTTTTGAAATTTTTGTAAGAATATTTTGTGGTCTTCTGAAGTTAAAAAAATTGTTTTTAAGTTTTTAAGTATGGGGGGGACGCTGTTAAAGGTCTTAAATATTGGGAGGACGCGTCCCCCCCCGTAAACGACGCCAGTGGCTGAGCTGAGAGTATAAATTGTAATGAAAGACGTGATATTTAACGGTCAGCACTAAATTAACAATACTTTCAACTACTATAAATATTCAAGTGAATTCAAAATCCATGAAAAGAAAAAAAATGACGAACATTTTAGTGGGTATCGAATATTAGATTAGAAGGGAATTGAAACACTTGGTCTGCAGAAATAAAACTGCAGTTTTTGTTCAGTAGTCAATATTCATCAATCATCAGAATATACACCATTTTTATGTTAAAGATCTGAACAAAATTCTTTATACGTAAAAATTATAATGTTTTCGTTTTCTATTTATTTTGCATGTATTAGGGGGGAGTGGGGCATATAACCGTGCTAAGGGGGGTGCGCCAAGGGGTGTTCATTCGCAAAATTGATGTTTGAGAATTGTGTTTTTTGCATGAGTTGTTACCATTAAAAAAATATATTCCCGATTTTGTTTAGCCTTCCACAAGAAGCGACCCTCGCCATGCGAGAAAGGCAGGAGGTGGGAAGAGTCCACTGTCCAAAAACGTTATCAGTGGGAGGTTGCATCTGTCGTGAGTGATTTGTGGCCTCTTTTGTCCGCTTATTTGTAGAGGGGGAGAGGGGCCTGTGGTTTAAAGTAGGCTCTCTAGTTTCAAGAACATGTTGTCGCAATATTCGCCTTGGTCGGGATTTGATATTTTAAAATTTTCTAATGAAACTAAAAAATACCTGAAAATTAAGAGACGCAACGCATAATAATTATAGACTTACAGACTTACTTGCTCAGTTAAAATAGTTGAAAATTTAATGTTACTTATGGGAGAGGATTAAAATTTTCTACATATAATTTTCATTACTTTTACACTGTAAAAAACCCCTTAAAATTTACGGTTTTAAATTGGCAGCTGGGTTGTGGAAAACAGTAAAAATTTTACGAAGTAAATCCGTAAGAACAACGATGTTTTACCTTGTAAAATGGTAAAACGCCGTCATTTTTACGGATTCACTTTGTAATTTTTACGGTTTTGCACAACCAACCCAGCTGCCAGTTTAAAACCGTAAATTTTACGGGATTGTTTTACATGTATAATATGAAAAATATATAAATTATGAGACATTAAGATTTGTTTTGAGGATTTTTAAAAATAACACCCTTATTTATGCTCCAGATTGCATTATTTTACAATATATCTTAAATATGATAATTATATCTCAGTATAATATTTATTGAAGGTCGTTCTTTTTTTGTAAGATACTAATAAAAATATGACAAAAATGAGGAAATTGGTAAAAAAAATAATGTAAAATATGCTTGATGTCTAATTTAAGATCACTAAACATAGTTTTGAATTAATTAGTGTAATTTTGTGTTTTTCCATATAAAATTTATAATTTTTGTGCTATTATTGAAAGTGCTCCAAGGAGGGGGGCACCTTGGGACAGTAAAAGAAGTGTTTAAAATTTCTCATCACGAATTCCCTAAAAGAGATAATTGGTCGGAAATTTTTTTTTATTAGGATGCGTAAAGGAGTATATTTAATATATTATCTGTGTTTAGGTTTAGTAAATATAATTCTATAGAACCATTTTGCAGAACGATTTTGAAAAATTTATAATGACTAACAGTAGAATTGAAAAAAACCACAATAAGGATTTGTTTTTAAAGTAAAAAAAATATTGTGAAGATACATAAATTTTTAAGCAAAAATATTTTGTGTAATATATTCTTTTCACGGAACCAATTTTTTCTTTACTGACCTTGTAAAATGTAAGAAACAACATTAAAAAAAAACCCTAATTAAAAAATACCATGAAAAATTCGACGGGAAAAGGTTCTAAAGCGCTACTTTCGTTAACAAACAAGAGCATTGAACATTCCTCAATATAGCCTCAAACTAGCTCACAAAATAGGAGCGGAGTGTGACTGTAAAATTGATTCCTAAATTCGCTACTTATCGCTCATGAATCCGCCAAGATTGCACCGCCGAGAACCAAACAGGTTGGGGTGCCGCATCTGGCGGTGAAGAGCAAGCGAAAGCAGGAAGCTCGCCAAAGCCTGCGGTAAACTGGATCGGGCCGTCTTTCGAGTTGGAACCCTCTCAAAGCAAGCTCGCGAAATGTTTGTTAAGGTAAAAGAACTAAGTACTTTTACCAGTGGGTACTTTTTTTTTATAAAACATATCTGTGATATATCTTGATATTCCAGAGTGGCAAGAGTACCTATTTGAAACAAGTGGCTGTGTTACAAATTATGGCTCAAATGGGGGCTTATGTTCCTGCAGAATATGCTTCATTCAAAATTGCCGATCAAATTTTGGCTCATATGGGAAGTGGGCATGACATCGAAAAGAATTTTTCAACATTTATGCTACAAGTAATATTTTCCATTACCTAAATAAAATGGAATGTATTTTCTACAAATTCTTTGGTATTTAATTAAATTTTCTATAGGGTCTCTTAATCTAGTAGATTAATCTAATAGATCTAAATAATTTAGAAGATAGATGCATGTTTTTTTGTGATTTTGATATTATACATAAATTGTTTTGGGTATGTAAATTGTTATTGGTTTAAACTTCTCAATTCAATGTTATTTTTATATTTAGTAAAATAAGAATTGTTTAATACAAAAATAAGTTAAAGAAAGAATATTTAAAGTTTGGTAACAATTAATAGCTGATGCTTGATTAAAAGTTTGGAAAATTAATTTTGAAATATGAAATTCTTCAACTGGTATTACTTTTTGTAAGCATGACTTTTTTCCAGATGAAAGAAGCTAACTTCATTATGCAGCATGCCACTGAAAACTCTTTAATTGTTATGGATGAACTGGGAAAAGGTAAATTGTATTATTTTTATCAAATTGCTGTACTGTACTTTGCTGAAAACAAATTTCCCCTATCTAGAAAATTATCAATATTTAAATCTTTGACTGCCAAAATATTTTGGAGACTTTACTGTATAAATAGTGGAATAATAACAAAAAGAAGGATGCAGACTAATATATGTACCTTTAAACTGTCTTGAATACTAATAGAAAATAGGAATTGTGCTTTGTTTTGATTTTTCTGTACATTTAAAACTAAGCAACTTTCAAAATGCTAGCTTTTATATCCTGAAGCCATTTTTCTATATTGAAGGTTTTAATTTTAATTAATTTACAGGTACAAATCATGAAGAAGGATGTGCTATAGCTTTTGCAATCTGTGAAAACTTACTAATGAAAACGGTAAGCCATTTAATGGCCTAATATTTTATTAATTCTTGTTTCAGAGCAACCTTTTATCTGCTAGATTCTATCTTCAAATTCCATAAGTAAAAAGAATGAAAAATTTTAAAATTAGTTGCAGTTTGCAGTGATAAGCAAAAGCAAGGTAATAAGGCCCCTATTCTTTAAAAAACTAAATTTAATTTTGAATAAATGTTCTGTTTTAGGCTTTTGTGATTTGCACTACTCATTTCAGACCACTGACACAGCTATCATGCATTTATCCCAATGTTGAAAAGTAAGATTTTTAAATTTATGTATTTTATTTAACAGGATAAAAAAGTTTATTTATTTGAAAGAAAACACTGTACCAAAGTGTAAATTTAATCAGAAAATTGCATTAGTTTAAATTAAAACAAAGGTGAGTTCTCAAAATTATATCCTTTTATTCTAAACTATCATTCAATATTTTTCTTATGATAACTAATAGGCACACAGTATTGAATGCATGTGTGCTCCTTCCATAATTATACTATTTCAAACATTTATGGACAACCAGAAAGTAAATTTTAAAAACTTATAATTCTAAAATTTTGTGACCTTTTGCCAATTAAATTTCTATTGTATTGAAATAGTAAAAATATAATTTTATTGCAGCTACCATTTTGAAACCAAACATGCCTTAGATGGATCAGATGGTTTTGTAACTAACTTCACTCACAAGCTTATTTCTGGACCATGCACAGATCAACACTATGGTAAAAAAATTTATGCAAATGTTCTACTTATTTATATGCTAAGAGAGCAAACTTTAGGTGAAAAACTCAATGGAAAGTACCCTTTTTTAAAGCAATAAACCCATCATACAAAAATAATGTATTCTAAAACATTTTTTTTTTCAAATAAACAGCAATTTCTTCAATACACAAATAAACTTAACGAATTTTATCTAAAAGAAATATTATTAGTAGACTATCAAATCAAATAGGTAATAATATTTTGTTATTTAGACTAGTATCTGGTAATGCTAAGCTATTTAATCAGAAAAAGATTAGCAAAATTGTTTATTTATGTGTGGAGTTCACAGATTAAAATAACGATTATACTCTTTAATTTATGAAGGATACAATTTTATATGTAAAAGCAAATTTATCTTGAGAAATTATTTCTGATTCAATGCAAAGATTGTGTGAGAGTAGTTTTCATAGCATTTTTTTTTTTTTTCAGTTTAAAGCAGGTCTCTGTTAGAGCTTCCTCTGTTTTAAAAGTGAAGCAGTTTGAAAAACTGTTATTTTTTTAGCTATGAGTCACAATGAAACTTAATTTGTATAGTTGTTTCAAAATTTGTTAACATCTTGAAAACTGAAAATGACTTAACATAATTGATATTTTTAAAAATTAATATTTTAATTAGTTTACTGTTAATAGGAATGTTTCTTTTAGACATACCAAATTTATTCATATTTTTATTATCAGATTTAAATTAAGAACTTATTAAAAACTAATATAGTAATAAGATGTAACATAATTTTCTCAAGACTTTATAAAATTACTTCAAAAAATTTTTACACAACTTACTGTTTTAAGTAGGAATTATTAAGATGTGTGTAATCCATAATTTTACTCTTCAGGTTTGAAGCTAGCCAAAATTTCTTCAATGCCTAAGTCAGTTGTGAGTAAAGCTGAGTTGCACATTAATACTTGGTCTCATGGGGAAAACTATGTAAGTATAAAAAATAACTGAGTCTCTATTTAATCTCTATAATAATAAATCTCTATTTTAAAATTCTTGAAAAGTTTATTCTCCTTATTTATCATTGTTTAATTAAAAATAAGCAACAGATGAGTCAATTGTGTTCTATATTCTGTGTTTTATATTATATATTCTGGATATACTTTTTTACATCTTAAATTCTGAGCCAAAAAGCACATATCAATACAGACAGCAAGCTATTAAAAATGCAGCAATAAATTCTACAAAACTAGATATTTTCAAATACTACTTCATAAAGAAAATATATTTGTCTAATCACTCTTCGTTTTAAATGGTCTTTCAACTTAAGTTCACTTAAAATAAACTATATATTAGTTGTATTATAAAATGCTCATTATTGTATAAACTGACCAATATTTTCAAAAATTCTTAGCTATTTATTTTTTAAAACCAAAATTATAATTAAGGTGGATGTAATTAGTTACCTATAATAAAAATGTTTCTTAAAAACAAATAATCTGTCTAAGTAATACTAATACATGATAATATCTTAGGCAGTAGAACATGGTATTTGCAAAAACTATTAAGACACTTCTTTATTGAACATAATTGGAAGAATCTGATGTGGGTTTTTTTTTCAGTTTTGTAGCTTTTAAGAACTGTTCATATTGATTTTTTATTAGTAAATTTACCTAAGGACTCAAAACGTGTCTAAAAGCGTACCAGTTATATCATCGGGCTACTTGAGAAAGGTACTAAATCAGAAATAGACCATATATACTACTCAAGATTACGTAAAGTTTGATGTCTTCAAGCAATGCTCTTTTATAGTGATACGTGTTGGTAATGAAATTGTCAAATGTGACATAACCTCAGATTGTAAATTTTAGATATAAGTGTATAACATGAAAGCCATGTTAAACATTGATTTTATTTATTATCTTTAAAATAGTTCTATTTATTCTCAGGTATGTATTGTTTTCAAAATACAAAATGAACACTAATCTGTAAATCTGTCTGAATAAGTGTTGTCTGCAATACCCATAAAAATAAATTTCCTTCCCCCCTAGAAAGCAAGTAGTTCTTTCATAACAAATGAAAAGAGGCACAAGATTCAAGTGGTGAATCACCTATTGCAATTATCCAGAAATTCTTTGCTTGATGAAGACAGCTTAAAAGAACATCTTCAAGAACTTCAGGCCCAATGCAATACTTCTTCATGTTCAAATAATGGACCTGATAGTTCTATTTAATTTCTTCATAAAACATAATAATTAACCTTCCATTGTGTGGCTTTTTAACTTTTGTATCTCTGTACATTCTCAGCTCAAAATAAAATTGGGCATTTATTTATCATAGCTGTTTTCATTATATTGTAAGATACAAATGTCTGTCATTTCCTATAATTTATTTTCTCAATGAAAACTTTTTTTTGTAAATATTTGGAACAATGCATATTCTTGGATAAAATGTTTGTTATATCTGAGAGATTTTATGTGTATAAAAACTTAATGAAAAGTAAATTATCATGAGACATTCAAGTCTTATAATTAATAATTCAAGAATCAGCTAAAAATTGTGAAATTTCACCCATTGCTGTGTCTTTTTCAAGTTCAAAAAGGTGAAAAAATCTTACTAGAGCATCAGAATTTCAAAAATTTAGGGGGATACCTGAATCTCGCATAAAGGAAGTTTGATTTCAACAAGGACTAATCTAGTAATTGTAGCTGTAAAATTGTGTACAACAAACCAATATTTTTCAAAAAATCAAATAATTTTAGATCTTTTCAAAATGTTTGCAAAATTACATTTAATATTTTCTATGGGGAAAATATGGATATATTTGACATTTTGATATCCTCCTTAGGAATATATACTGGCTAAAATACTTCATAAATAGTTTTGTATAGATGCAGCTGGAAACACACTTAAAAAATTAAATTTCAAAATTTACCTAAATCCTAAATGTACCATCTAACTGTTTCATGAAAGAGTTACTGTACCCCATAAACAAGTAGTGCCTCGATGAAAAAAAAGTTTGAGAACTCTTGCCTTAGTCTATAAGTTATTATATCACCACCAAGCCAAAAACATGAATCTGCTATGTATAAGAATAGCAGATTCATATTTTTGGCATGGTGGTAACAATATCAAAATGTATTTAAATTAATTGCAATCAAAAAATTTTGGAATATGTGCAGTTTTAATCATTTTCTATAGTCAAATAAGATTAATTTTCAAGTTTCTGGAAAATTATAAATAAATCATTAATCCCTTCTGACTACGCCTCTGACTTTAGGTAAATCTACCAAATAATTTTTTATTGAGAGAAAATTCTAAGTAGAAAAGTAAACACTTAAAAGAGTTTAATTGATGTGTAGCAATTAAAGAATTAAAGCTAAAATCAATTTAAGCATAAAACTTAAAAACAATAACATTTGTAATTCCTTTTTAACAAGTAATGCAACATGCATATAGATTTTCTAATGACTAGAACAAATACTGGTAAATCTTTGAAATCTGGGCCAAAGTGATAGTCTGCTAAAACAACTGCAATATGCAACAAAAAACCACCAAAGGCTACTTATAACTAACTTTTGGTGCTTGGCCCAGACTGTTAAGTTTAACCCGAATACTTTTATCACATTTTACTGAAAGGTGAAACCTGTGTTCCCAGTCCCTCCACACCAAGAGGCTATGAACTTTAGAACGTCCTCACATTCAGAGACGTGCTGTACTTTAGCAGCCATAATGAGTTTGTTCCAGTCATCTTTGTTGGCTACTTTATTAGAGTTCCCGAAATCTACTTTGTTTCTCATGACAGGATAGCCTGTCACCACACATGGCTCATGCTGCCTCCCGTCATGAGAAATAAGAGAAGATTCAAACATCTTTCTCTCATCTAAAGGGAGAGTCTGGTCGACAGTTTGGTCCATGGACACTGACAAGACCCATTCCCTTGTGTCCTCATGCTGGGTTTCTGTCAGGCAGGTCTCGGATGGTATAAGAATATTGGATGGAACATCTGTATCTTGAAAGTCGGAGTTGTCCACCTCATTCGACCCCTCTTCTATGGCTTCAAAGATGTCCATTAGGTGGTTAAGGCACACAAAAGCAATGCTGTTCCATCCTATTTTCTTGGCAGCTTCTCCCGCTTCGTAAAAGACTTTATCCGCTGGCACCACATCGGCGTGTCGCATCAGGCTTAGTGATATTTTCACAGCCTGCCTCTCGAGGCTGGGGTGGCCTAAGCATGCAGACCTAGTTGCATAGTAGTGAGCTACAGTCAAGTAGTTGTCAAACTCTTCTGTCTCTGAAGTACCCATCTTTGCCAAACCCTGGCAGAGCTGGAACAGGATGTTCCTCAGACTTGACCACAAGGGGTAACTGTCATATGTGAAAGTGTCCCTCATCCCAAATATGGCAGACACTATGTGACGATAGATCGTGAAGTTTTGGCTCAGAGGAGGGATGCCGTACTTGGAGTATAAGCTCAGTGCTTTCTGTTCTTTCTTCTCTTTGATGAGCTTTATAGCCAAGATGGCAACATACTTGTGAAGTACTTTCATCCCTTGCTTCTGAGCAACTTCCAGGCACTTCTCCCACTGGTTCCTCTCCGCATACAGGTCCAAAGCGGCCATGACATCAATATCAGCCAGCTCCGAAGTGTTCCCCTCCGACCTCAAGAAGTCCTTGTAGCAATTGTCGACATAGTCTGCATACCTAGGATCCACCTCTGCAGCCACCCTCTTTGCCTTGGTCCACTCCTTTGCATCGATGAGCGCATCCAGTGCATTCTTGATTGAGTTCACCTTTAGGAACAGATGGGCCGCTGTCGTTTGCTTCTTCATCTGCAGCAGTCGTGGTGCAATCTGCTGAATCATGTGCTCTGTGTGCTGCCTGTTGAGGAACTTCCACGACAGCTCAGCGGCCTTCACCCAACACTTCTCAACAAAGTCATAGTCCTTGGTGTTGGACGGGGATATCTGCAAGTACCGTTCAATTGCCTTTTGGTATTGCCCATTCTCCTCCCAACTGTTGGCCTGCATATACAGCTGCTGTACATCCCGGGACCCACTCTCCAGGGTCTCGTTCTCATATTCTTCCTGAAGCTCCAGCAGCTTGTTGGGGGTGTAGTCCTTGCAAACCCTCAGGGCATCATTCCACATCCCTGCTTCCTTGTAGTACTTCACTGCCAGCTCTGCACGCTCCGCTCTCAAAAGCAAGGACTCGGCTTTCGGATACTCCCCTCTCTCAAAGGCAAACCTGGCCTGGCCAATGAGAACATCAGCCACAGAGTCTTTGTCGTGAGCCTCTGCAACTCTTTGGGCACTCTCCCAGTCCTGATTGTGCACATACATGAGCACTGCTTCTTTTGGACGGTGGGCGTGGATGAACTCTATCTCGGCCTCCCTAAATTTTCCCTCGTCTTCCAGGAACATTGCATACTTCAGGTGGATGTCAGGCATCTTATGCTTCATTGCAGTGCGAGCCAGCTCGAAAGCAAAGTCAAAGGCACAGTTCTCTGCAGCATAGTCTATCGCACTCTCCAGGAGGCCAAACTTGTTGAGAAGCTTGACAGCAGAATCTCCGCCAACACTCTTGGCCCATAAGTAGGCAATCTGCTTGGCGGCAATGTCATTGCCTTTGGTTTTGGCTACCCTGTATGCGTCTTCCCACATGTCCAGATTGCGGTACATGTTGACAGCCACTTTCCATTCACCTGCAGTAATGTAGTATTCCTCTGCTTGGACATACTTCTCATCTTCCTCCAACTTCTTCGCGATATGGAGGTATGTATCGGGCAGCTTCTCAGGATAGTATTTCTTAATCATCTTAAGCATTTTGTCATACTGCTTTTGATTCTCATACATAGCAATGGCCATCTCGTGCTCCTGAGCAGAAGTGTAAAGCTTTTCTGCATCTTTGAAATCTCCTTTTTCTTCTAAGAGCTTAGCCTGAGATAGGTACATCCTCCTGACCTCTTCAGCATCCAAGAACTGACTTGCAAGCTTGTATGCCTTGTCCCATTCCCCGAGGCGATTGTACATGTCTACTGCTTCCCTGGTCATTCCTCCTTCTACCAAGAGGTGCTCGGCCAATTCATACTGTCCCACCGAATAAAAGTGCTGAGCCATGGGCTTCAAATACTTGCTCAAGGATTGGGTGTCATCAATTATTTCCATAATTTCAACTGCCTTTTTCCAGAGTTTAGCATTGATTGCTGCATCAAGTGCCTTGACTGATTTCCCAGCTTCAATATAGTGGTTAATAGCTGCTTCCAACTGCTTTATAGATGCAAGATGGTCTCCCCATTCTTCTTCCAAATGAATCACCTCCTCTGGGAACGCAGTCCGGGCCAAATCGACAGCTCTATTGAAGGCATTTCCCAACCTGTAGCACTCCAGGGCTTTGTGGAAGTTGTCTATCTTTTCATACAAGTCCCCAGCATGTTCATAGAACTCCCCTTTCATGAGAGCAGAGGCTATCTCTTGCACAAGCTCGTCATTCTCAGCCAAAATGGGCATGTTGGTGATGACTTTTCCTGCCCGAGTAGGTAGGCCAGCTGTTAAATAAAGCTTGATGGCCTCTCTGTATTCTCCTTTCATTTCTTTCAATTCTCCAGCCTTCTCCTCTTGCCCAGATGTAAGCAGCCACTCAAAATAGGTCTCATTTAACCTATCCAGATCTGGGTGATCAGTAGACCTTGCCAGTTCAATGGCATCATCCCATCGATGCATGTCCAGGTACATCTGAATAGCCTCTTCTATTTTGTTCTGCTCCACATAAATGCTTTCAGCATGCTTGAAGTCTTTACCAAGGATGGCAAGTCGAGCCCTTACTTGATAGTGATCGTATCCATTTCCATCAGCCAGAGCAGAAGCTTCGTTTGCAATGGACAAGCTTTCGCGAATGAATCTGGCTTTGGATACATCCCCCACTGCTGCAAAACAACGCTCGGCTATCACCAAATTCATGGACTCAAGGGTGAGTTTCCCCAAGTTCGCCCACATGTCTTCGGTGTCTTCAGAAAAGCCAAGCTTCTCAAGGTACACAACTGCTCTCTTGAAGTCCTGATTGTCAATGGCACTTCCGAACTCTATGAGGCCTTCGTCCAAACCATATGTGATGGTTGTAGAGCCGTCAGTGACAATAACATCCGTCTTGTTGTCGCTTCTTTGTATTTCTGTCACTTCCCCTTTTATAGGGATGATGGAAACTTTGTCAGGGGATTCAATGTTATACCAAGCACACAAATTCCCTCTGCTTTGGGCGACAACCACGTCACTTCCAGGAACCCATTGCACAAAGGAACAGTAGTTAAGCATAGTTTTCTTGTCATCCCTTTCTATATCAAACAAGTGGAGCCTCTGTCGCCGATCTCGAAACAGGAGTTTCCGCCCCGTCTCACTCAACTCCAGCCAATCTATTTTAGCCTCATGAGTGATTTGGGACAGCAGCAAATTTGTCACAAGGTCAACAATAGCAATAGTTTTAAGGTCAATGAGGTACGCAAGCTTTTTGTTCTCATTATTCTGTTTGTCTTCTTTGTTTAGGCACACACTAATTAGGTGAGGGTTCATGAACTCAGTCCTTACAGATCCCAATATTGCATTATTCCCATACTCTATCACAGACAATTCCCCAACATTAAACACAAGGCACACATTTTCAAAATCGAAGAAAAACTTCACATTTTCTCCCACCCCATTCCAAGGCACTTCACTGGTTAGATTTGTTTCCATGTCAGAAAGTATGAGGGTTTGGGTAGTATTCATGACAACATACCTGTTCTTTCCCAAAACCTTAATGTCCATGATCTCATTTCCACTAGATGTCTTGACATTTACCTGCAAGTTATTAGTGATATTCCGTACAATTACCTGACTAGGATCAATATAGGTAATCTCAAAGATCTTTTTATAGAGGGATTTTTTCATACTACAGTCAAACAGTTCTACTAAACCTGTGAGAGTCCCTACTGAAAGTTTCGAGCCATCTTTAGCAAAAGCCAAAGTGCAAATTGTATACCAGTTAGCCACTTCCTTTGCTTTTGCTTCCTCCCAATCATGATGATGATTGTTCCAGTTCAGAATCCTGAGCCTATCGTAGCTACCGATGACAACCGTCTTTCCACTGGGACTGCTCACAGCAGTCGTGAACTCTTTCTCGCTCTGATGACGACTGTAATCTATCTGTTTCCTGACACTCCCATCATTTCCATACACCACAATCTTTTTGTCACAACCTGCAACGATTATGGCCTGAGCAGCCCAAGTGAGAGCGTAGGGAGGGCAGGTATGTGTGAATATCTTCCCTTGGAGATCGCCACTACCTTCGTCATCAAAGAAGAACCTCACCACTGATCCATCTGCATGGCCGGAGATGACACCCTTTCCTGAAATGTTTGATGCCAATGCAACGACGTAGGAATCAGAACCGTAAAGCGTGTTCATTTTATTGTTCTTCGCATGGGCCATTCGAACCCTTCCTTCCGCCAGTCCGATGACCAGTGGACCCTCCGATGGCCAAATGATGCATGTGGCAGCACTCTGGCAAATAAATTTGTTGCAGATCACCTTTTTTTCTCCCCAGTCTTCGCCAAGCTTGTATACGAAAACAATGTTATCGCTTTGAGCGATGGCAATTTTCGTGGAATCGGGAGAAAATGCCATACCTTTAACGACATAGCTTTTTTTGCCGTAAGCAGATTCAGCAGGTTTTGTCGAGAATTTGTCCCTTTTTTCTCCACTGCTGTCGAAGAGAAGTACGGTGCGATCTGCTGTACACACAGCGAGTTTTTTACTATTGGGAGACCAACACATGGCCATAACCCTCTCTGCTCCATCTTGAGCTGGATGGAGAGTTTTCAAATGCTTCAAACGCATTTTTAAGAGGAAATCTCTGAATTTTCAATCATCTACAAGCCATTGTTGATAATATTACAGTTGCTATGGTTACGGCAAGAATATCAACAAAATGAATACGACATTAATTGTACCCATCCTTCTGCGTGCTGTTTTTTAAAAACTTTTCATACTATTTTAAGTTCCTTTTTAAAAAAAATTAAACAGTCGCTCTTATTAAAAGAGAATTGATTTGATTAGTCTCAATTTTTGAGATACAGCAAATTTAGGGGAAATTCTTGTACTACATTTATTATGTAATTATGTCACTGTAACTGTAAACGGCTCATGTGATCTCGAAACTAAAATTTGTTTTGTTGACGAAATTTTCGTTGCTAATCCAAACATTTTTCGAAATGGGAGCTTCAGCTGTTCCTTTTGTTATTTTAACTTTATTTTGGCTTTTAGTTGGAGGTGTTCTTCCATGGTTTGTTCCCAAAGGTGTTAACCGAGGGTAAGAGTAATTTTTTGATGCCTTGTATGCTTTGCCTACCTTTGGATACGTTTTGATAAGATCAAGGTTACAAGATTATAATTTTTTGTAATATTTTGTATATCTAGATCCATAAGTTCCCTCTAAATGTTACGTAATTAGAAAACTAATTTAAAAGGTTTGTTTTCAAAATACTCGGTTAAATTGGAAGTTACAAATTAATATGTTTTATTATAAGGTATAATAAACTGTACACAGTTTTAACACATAATTATTTAAGAAAACGGAACAGAAATGATTATCCTCCATGGGGCTACCTTGACCTATGACCCTTTTTGCTGTGGAGGAACTACAATCAAATGTGTTGCTGGAAAGCTTTTATAATTTAAGATATTAGTAAGTTTGGTCCTTACGTATTATCCCGTCAACCGTTCAGCGCACAGTCATGGACGTATATAAGGGGGGGGTTTAGGGGGTCCAGACCCCCCCTTAGCCCAAACCTTATGTCAGCCAAGCAGAAAGGTTCCTGTCCCAAATATCCAAAAAATGCGTGAAAATACAACTTTTCCGGATCAAATTTCACAAAATTTTCTGGGGGAGGACCCCCCCCCTTTTTTTGCTTGGAGCATGTACTAACTGCAAAAATTCACATTTTTCCTACATATTATTCGAAAAGGGAAAACTGTTAACTGTTAGAAACATTTGAGGTTCCAGAACCCCTTTGAAACAGTCTAGTAACGGCTCCCTAGGTCTTATGGTCTCATAGGTTTTGCCCCCCCCCCCCAAGTCAAAAAGTTTAACTTATGCATTAGGGCCCGCCAGTTGGAAAACCCTTTTTTAGCTACACTTTCAGTGTCCCCTGAATGAAGTTTCTTGAACTGGACCCCCCTCTTGTAAAAGCTATAGCTACGCCCGTGCGCACAGTAATAGTAAAGTCAATGGGATTTAATAACGTTTTCGGATTAAACGTCACGGTCAATGGGATAATACGTAAGTACCGTAAGTTTACATGATTTTAGCTGCAATTAACATTAAAAATCTGTAGCCTTTTTTATTAGAGAACAATGTAGAAACTCATTATCCTTCTTGATGTAATCCTTTCTAATTTTCAATAGTTCAAGTTTTAGAGGTTATTAAGGAGGTCTTAAAAGGGGATATAGAACTATCTCTCAGTCCCAGATAAGAGTATGGGGCTGAAAGAGCCAATTTAATAAACTTTTTATGCTGTTCAGAGGGTACTCCAAATTTGGGAGTTAATTATTCTTTGTTAATTTTAACAGATTGATTTCTGGGTTTTTACTTTGAGTAATTCATAAAGTATCTGTATTTCCTTTCTTTAAAATATTTGGGATAGTTTGTGATCTATCAGCTTTGCATGCATGTATCATAGCAAATGCCACGTCCTAAAATCGGTTTTACATAAGAACTGAAACAAAAAAGGTTGCTATTTATAAAAGGAAAGGGTACAACTCCGTTAGAGTTCCCGCTAAATATCGTCCGGTTCTTTTAGACAACAAAAAGTAGAAATATTCCTAAATAATTTCAAACTCCAGAATTAAAATTTTTAATTAGATCAATAACTATTCAATTTATTAATAAAAGTCAGAAAAATTTGTTGATATTTGGATATAATGTGTCCAAAAGAACCAGGCAGTATTTAGCGGGAACTCTAATGGAATTGAACCAAAGAAAGTAATTTGAAGTAAGGGGTGGCAAAAAAAAAACATCACAAGTCAAAGAGCAGCAAAAACCCTAAATGTAGGCCTGATATTATTATTAAGTAATATAAGGTTTTAACATATAGCTATCATTTGTATTTAATTTGTTACATTAGTTAATGAATTTTCTTCCTTTCAGAGTTATTCAAGTTATGCTGGTTACAACAGCAGTTTGTTGCTATTTATTGTGAGTATCTCCCAAATTAATAAAACCATTTTTAAGAGAAAACCTCTTTGGGGATATTAAAAAATATTACAAAAACACTAAATACCTATTTCTATTTCATATTAATTTTTTTTTAATTTTACGGTTTTTACTAACCATGTATCAATTATTTTGTTTTAGCTGGTTATGTTGCTATATGGCTCAAATGAATCCTTTGATGGGGCCACAACTTACTTCAGCAACTTTGGCAGTCATGAGAGAAGTGTGGCAGAAGTGAACTTAGTTTCTGCATTCATCTAAGCATCCTTTCTCTTCTGATAGAGTGGTTAGTATCTTTCTATATTCAAATTTAAGGGTACTTGTACTGAGCTATCTATAATTTCTCCACTACCTAAACTAAAAAGTAACTTGAGCATCAAATTACTTAGCTTGTTATACCTTTACACTACCCCAAGCGTTTTGTACACCGAACAAAGAAGTAAAACTAAAAAACATCAGTTGTGTTTCTGCAGACATATAGTGGGTTTTTTATAGTTTTTAAAACAAAATAAGTTATTTAGTACAGTGGAAGCATAAAAATCCTCTCTTATAAAGACCCAAAAATTAGTCTCTATAAGAGCACTTTGGTGCTCTTATAAAGACTAATCTTCGAATCGATTCAGCTTATTGAATACCTTTCTGGATCGGTTTGTGTGCGTCACACAAGAATTAGCCCCAATAAACAAATACCAGAGTATGACAAACAGCACCAAGTAACCATTGCATATTCTTCTCGTTTGCTTTCGCCCTGGGTAACCGGCTACAATCCCAACACGAAACCTTTCACTACCCAATGCCTTTGTTGATTTGAGACTTTAAATTTATTAGCGTATTGATTTATCTTTCTTTATTTTCAATTTTTCTACTTATTTTTAATACATAACTTTTTCAAATTGCATGCAGTTGCAGATGCAGGTGAAATTGAAATAATAAAATTTTGTTAAGCATCAGACCTTTCTAAGGAAGCTAAGCTACCCAATAAATTAATATCAAAATCAAAATTTAAAAGCAAACACAAATATTATTTATACTCTGTAAAATATTGATCTTAAATTTAAAATGAATTAAAATAAAAGCAAAAAGTAAAGTAATATAACATTAAATTGGAAGTATCAAGACTTCATAAAATAAGAAATAATTGTTTAAAGTAAGGAAAGATTAATTGGATGATTCGAACTGTGTTCTAAATCCCAATGATATTGTTTTCAAGTTAAAATTTTCTCCAGACTTTATAAACTAGTCAACTAAAAATACATCATTGAGGGAATCGAGTCCACCTTCCCAAAAAGCATCAAAATTGATAGTTTCGTTTAACGAGTTTATTACTTTTAAACGAGTGATATTCTACACTCGAGTGTATCACTCGAAGTTTGCTCTTATAGAGACAAAACACTCGGTACGGATTAATTATACTATAAGAGCTTCCACTGTAACTTGAATAATTTCTAAACTGAAAGAACCACTAAAAAACTTCAAATTAAAGAAATGCCATATCTTTAATAATCAACGGAATGACTGGAAAAATGACTTTTTTCACATGTAATAACCTTTATACAATTATTTCAGTAATAATTAAATTCTTTGTCTGATCAGATATGGCTTTCTCAAAGAGTTCAAGAGTTCTTTAAATAGTTATTCAACCAGTGATCTGTCCAGGTTAATTTTACTACCGTTTTGCAGTACCTTCACAAATTCAACATTTGATAAATATTTTTAAAAGAAAGTTCTCTTAGTAAGCTATATATTCTCTTAATTGTAAATTATTTGTCATTCTAGACTAAGTTTTCTTTTGTTTTTAATGCTTAAAAATTATGTACATGTTTTTAAGTTGATTTTGTACTTAAATTTTCACAAAATAGGTACCTATTAAAAATCCTAGACGTACCCCTGGTTGTACTGTATCAGAAAGCTTATAGCAGAAGCAAGTTGTAGTTAAGTTAAAATTAGTTCATCAATTTTCCTGTACTGAAATTTTTCTGTTTATTCTTCAGGTGTTTTATTTAATCAAGAATTGTTCTACACTAATTGTGCTGGATGTCTAGAGAGGAACTGTTTCATGTGTAAATAATGTATCATTTCTTGGGAATGTATGTATTTATTTTGATTTTCCTACTTGAAATTATATCATTCCAAATATTCTCTTAATATTAGCCCTGAATGCATACAACTTGTCATGAAAGATATGTAACTGTTGCAATGTGTAGAATTTTTCTATTGAGTTGGATTAAAGAAATTTGTTAATCATCATGCTGGCTGCTTTTTCTTCTGACATTAGTGATATCTTAAGTCAGGTAACATTCATATTTGTAATTTTTTACTTATTGCAATCCGTACTATAATTTTAAACATTGAAGTAAAAACCTATTTGGAGACCAGATTTTATAGTGAAATCTTTAATCCTTGATGGGTTTGAAATACTCTCCAAAATTTGGTACTTTTGTATTATCCCATTAACCATTCAGCAGCTGTCAAATTCAGCAGCGTAGCTATAGAACAGTCAATTGGCTTTGATAACATTTTAGGATTAAGGTAGGTCCATTTTAGGACCTAAAATAGTAAACTAATGATTAGGCTCTAAATTCTTGTTTTTATATGCTTTGAATTGATTATTTGACAATGTATTTCTATTAGACTCAAAATTAACAAACAAACCTTCTCTTAAGTTCACTACAAATTGTTTCCTTGCTGATATCCTTATAAAAGCATTAGTTTATTGGAGTGTTTAGTTGGCTGGGTTGATGTAAACTACAATGTATTTATAAACCTGCAACATTTTTTATGCATGGAAATCTGTCCATATTTTTCCAAATGGAAAAATTTAACAGAGATATTGAGAAGATAAATGTTATTTTCAGTTTTATCCTGGGAAATTTCCGAGCCCATTTTTTTTACCTATGCTCAGGAGTCTTGGTAAAATTGAGAATAGATTAAATGAGTGTAAAGTTCATATATTATTACACATTCCATTACACAATAAATAGGTACAATTAAAATTTTTTTTTTTTTGCAATTTGTATTGTAACTCAAAACTAAAAAAAAATCATGCATAGTGATGATAATATTGTATTTAAAATATGAGCCAGGTTTTTTAAAAGAAGTATTTAATTAAAATTTTAGATACTTAAAGTCACATTACCTTACCTATTTAAGAAGTTTTGTAAAAATGCATTTAAGAAACAAATATAGAAAAATTAAAGCGTGTGTGAATCATTTCTTCCAACTTATGGTTTTAGTTTATATTAAATTCATAAGAAGGTATAAAAGTTTAACTTTATTAAAAAAATTATTGTTTTGAAGAAACAGTATTAAAGAAAATAACTTTATTACACACAATATATACAGGTAGTACTATATTCAGCTTAATTAGCTACATTTGTACTTTATCATCATTTAAGAAACATCTGACATACTTTAAAAATTCTATGATCTTATTTTGGTGAGAAATTGGGCATTTGTGGCTCCTGAGCTATTCAAAACAGGGTTCACAATAGTAATTCGCTAAGTATGATTGTAAAATTCAAAAGTGACTACTTGATCATGCGAACTGGTTTACCGATTTGGTGGAAATGTAGTTCAAGAGTTATTTCCAGAAGGAAAACCTTACCTAGCTTATAATATTCAGCAGGAGCAGATAGACTATTTGGCTGGTAAGTGGGAAAATCTGAATTACTTTTTAAATAGAATAGTATTGAAATAGCACATAAAAAGCTGGTTTAAATTCATTTCAGAAATATTTTGTCCTAAAGAATACATATTTCAGTTGTAATAAAAATACATTAGATATTAAAAAAATATGTATCACATGAAACATTTGCTATTTTAAACCTCTTTCTACACTCAAGATAACAATATTTGAACTCAAAATAATTAAAAATCAAAGCACAGATGATGAGATTAAAAGAAAAGAAAGTCAATGTAGCAAAATGTTTGAGCTCCTAAACGCGAGGTAGACACAAAGCTCAAGGTTGTGCGATCAGATATATAGCAGCAAGTTGTGAAAATTTCTCCAATTCTCTTTCCCAAGTCATGCCCCAAAAAAGCTTTTTAATGAGTATTTCTAAAATCTAGACTTAATTTTTTTGGTTGGTGTTTCTAAAATCTGTGTGGGTTGGAGTACAAAATACTAAAATGATATAAATTTTAAAATAATTTGAAATTTTAAGTATTAAAATAGAAAAAAAGTACAGCAGAAAGGATTGAAAAGATTGCAGTCATCCTGCACCTGCATTCCATGAGCTTGCTTTTAGAAAGGGTGTTCTGGTATACAGCTTGTCTAGAGCTGAGGTTCCCAATTGGTGGTTTCATGTAAGTGCTTCCCATTGAATCATTCGGGTAAACGAGTGTCTGTTGGAGGACAGTTGAAATTTTTTCAAACGGGTAAAACTACATTGCACTACACTATTAACATTTTTTCAACTAATTATACTCTGATACCTATATTCAAGGTCGTGGGGGCCGTGATGGCTTTCCGTGAAACCTGCAAGTCAAAAACAAATGGGAACCACTGTTCCAGAGTTCTCAGTTTGCTGAATACATAATTGGTTGTATTAAAGGCTATCCTTAAAGTGAGATCTCAGAAGTGTTCTCTATTCCCCAGAAGAAAGGGGATGACTGACTGAAGAGTAATTCCTTCCTTGACTTCCTCCTCATAAATTGGCCTTAAGACGGACGAAGTGGCATGACTTTCACTGAATGAGGAAAGTGCCTCGTGCACTCTCTTCACAGAGTGGTCTTGAAGCCTGTTTCAGGGTGAGACTCGTAGTGGACGACCTTGAGCTTTCCCAGGGGGTCGACGTAGCTGTATGACCCTTTGACCAGTCCGTCGGGACTGCGCTCTTCGTAGCGAGCCATCGGGTTATCCTTGTCGCCTGTGTTGTAGCCGAACTTGTACGAGTGGGGTCCTGTCGTGCCCTGAAACATGCGAAAAGTCACTCATTTCTAAAGAGAACGTACGGGGGTAAGAAGCTGGGGATATTAGTGGTGTTTTTGGTTATGTATTCATAAAAAAATGTAAATGGTTCAGAGATGCCCGATAGGTAATTAAGAGAAGGTAAGAAATTTTTTAAATAAAAAAATTAATCGTAAAAATATTTAGCAAAAACACTGTTTTGATATTTACTTTACAAGGTGTTACAACACCGCCCAGGGTCCGCCCAAACTAACTCTGCACAGCAGGATTCCAAGTACAAATAAGACTTTTATATTTCGAAAAATGTGACGTCATATCTGATAAAAAGCTTAATTATTTCATTCCACAGTATTCGCTGTATATATTTTAACATTTTAGTCTGCAAATATATCCAAACAACCATATTTACGTTTTCCATTAATATTTTTTACCGTAAACCCGATATGACGCCGACGCCATACCCTTTTCATTAGCAATTTTCTCGAAAAAAAAATACGTTGTTCTTGGGGGCATTTTTAAGTGCTCCACGCAAGGAATCTTTCTGTGTAGAGTTTAGGTAGACTTGTTGAAACACTCTGTATCATTTTCATTGAAAAGAAATTTAGAATTTCCATGTCATGTCGCCCTCTTCTACCGCCACCTCATAGAACCAATAGTAGTCAATGCATTCGGACTTTTTTGGGTCCGTAAAGGTGTTTCTTTTTTTGGAATTCATCCTAAAAACGCTACAATCAATTGGAATCGTTATTGTGAAACTTATGAGAGAAGAGTTGGGATTTATAATGTGTTGAAAATTGTGTGCGAATTCCGGCTGCGCTGTGAGGACGGGTATCTAGCAATCCGTAATAGAGCATTTTTCATCCTCTGTTTTGAATGGCTAGCTGTATTTTTTAGTAGTATTTTTTGTTGTAGTTTCACAACAACGATTCCCGTTTATTGTAAGTGCCATTTGGCATGATATCTACAAAAAAAAAAAAAAAAAAATTCAGACTAAATGAGTTTGTTTGTTTTTTTGAGAGTTTTAGTTTGAAAGCATTGACCACCTATAACTCTATGAACTGGCGGTAGATGAGGGCAAAATGAACATGGAAATTCTAAAACTTGAATATAGGTATCCAAACAATTTTAAATGAAGATGTAAATTATGTAGAGATGTGGTTTCAACGACTTTTTGTATGGGTTTGTCAAAATATTCCACCTTATCCGCCCAACCCCCTTCGGTATAGAACTTACTAACAATGCTTGAAAGGCAATACACAAATTAGGTCCATAACAAATATTTAAAGTACAATTTACAAAATCTATACTTAAAAGTTGAGTAATATATGTGTTTAACCTAAATCTTAAATAACCTAAAATTTAAAAAAATGTAGAACTCTATTAGGTTTATGGAACAGACTAAGAATTTTATTATACTAATTACCTAAAGACTCTTAATAGGCATCTAAAACTAATAAACAGTTCCTATTAATATTGTATTAAAGTTAGTTTCTTTAGTCTTCCACTAGGTGACAGCACCACTTTTGAAAAATGGCACCGCCGAAGCGCGCTGTGGTTTGACTATGTATTTGTATAGGTTAGAGGTTACTATTATATAAGTGTAAGAACTCCACCAAAAAATTAAATTCATCACAAAGCACAATTTGAGAACTTATGTTTCTTTCCATCTTTCAACAACATTTCTATTATTCACTTAAAATGAGTAATAAGATAAGAATATCAATTTAAAAGAACGAGTTGTTAAATTGTTAACTATCCAGGAACTAAAAGCATCACGGATTCTTTTCAAGCTTCAAAAATACGGTCCGCACTTAGATTCTCCGCTCTCTAATTAATTACTGTGGAACGCATCACCGACTCCGAGAGAGATGCCCCGTCGACACATTAACCCCCATTCCAAGGTCCCCAAAACGCACGTGAGTCCATCAACACCTTTCGTGATCGGCAACACGAACTTGATCGAGTGGCATATGCGTATATTTGGATGATGATGGTGATTGCGAATCCTAATGACAACCCATGCAGATCGGTTTTTGAATGGGATGCACACGGGGAATCCGCCATTACAGCGAGCGATGTGGAGACTGACTGCTTGAGTAACTGCTCTTTACGTTGTTTGAGGTTTTCTTTTTTCCGAAGCAGTTGACTGGTTTCGAGGATATGGAAGTGGATGTACGATTGAGGTATCCATTTATCCAGTAAAAAATTAATTTGCAAATTTGGGGTATACTTTTCAATTGCCAATTTTTATTACTTAAGACTGAGGTTTTTCTTGGCCTTTTTCATAGGTTTTTGTCTACAGACTTTACAGTGTGTAAATCGAGTTACCAAATTTTTCTAGGTAGGAAAGGTGCTCTTAAAATTTTCGGATTTAAAGGCTATATGACTTATACAATGGTTGTGGGTGGAATCAAGTTAAAGATTTTCAAATTACCTAAAAATTTATTCTTGAAGGAAAGTCGTTAAACAGATTTTTCTGCTTCGTTCTCTGCTTATGTTTATCTAAATAATAATTAATATCGAAGAGGAAATGAAAACTCAAAAATGTCAAATCGAATTACCTTCTCTCCACACTGTGTGCATAGGTGAGAACAAATATTTTTTTATAAATGTTCTGCGATTCGAAATCACAGTTTTTTTTACGGTTGTTCTCCTATATTCCAAACATAATAAGCACTTAAAGATTTATGGTCTTAAATCTTAAATAATCCCATGATTTTTTATTACATTAGATGTTATCACATTTTATTGTTATTATTAGTTGTTATTACAGTCAGAGATATTTTTAACTCCTTTGAGAGAGTATTTCACTCCTTGAAAATCGGAAACACTCTTTAAAAAACTAGCCAGGAGTATCTTCACTCTTTGAATTTTCACAAAGGTTTAGGAAAAATGCATCCTTCCATTCGTTGCCCTTCGTAGTCATTTCGACGAGTGTAAGATAGGATAGAATGAAATGAACTGTGTAAAATTTTAATAGTTAGCTTAGATAATAAACATAATTAAGTGAGATATGAGTGTAGTCATTGGTCTTCATCTTTAAGCGAATTTTAGCTGTCGGAGTAAGCAAAACAGGAGGCAAGTGGCCAAAACACTGTTGTCTCTATATTTGTGAACCCCATTTTGGTTTCAGCAACGGCACCCTAATTATCATACTTTTTAATTGTGTTTTCGTACAGCCATAGTAATTTTTTTTAATTTAATGTTCTAATGCTTTGATGAGGGAGTTTGATTGCGGTTTTCGTGTCTCTGTATAAGTGAATTTCACTCCTCATAATTCAATTTCACACCTCCTAAAAAAATCAAGGAGTATTTTTACTCCTCCCAAAAAATCCTAGGAATAACACTGATTACAGTTGTTATCACATTATTACATTTAGTTGAACCACGGCTTACTAGATAGTTATACAGGCTAGACGAGTTTTAAACAATGAAAACCATTTGACAACTTTTCCCGCTTGGAGCGCTACAAGACCTACCTATATCACCCACCGCCTTCAACACTGTGGATATGCTTTGCCAGTTGGTCCAGTATTGCCATCTGGATTTGCAATGATTTCCGTACTCGACTAGCCTGTATAAGTATCTAGTAAGCCGTCGTGGTTGAACTAACAGAATAACAGGTATTTTATACTTTGCCTTGATAAACAATCTAACTGTATTCCCACTCCCACCGGCCTGGCCCATAGAGAATTTCTCTTCCTTCAAACTCTGTTCACATTAACAATAAACAATAGGAAGGTAGGTGATATTGCAGTATGCAATCGTGCATGTTTAAAACCATATGTTTTCCATCTGCGGAGTTCCAAGCATTGGTCATTTAGCTACAGTCTCAACCATAGCTCCATGGTCTTAACAGTTTAGCGACATCGATTGATTTCAGGCAAAGTGTGTGAAGAAAATGGTTCGGAAAACTTGTGAAAGGTACGATAAATGGTTTGTTACGATATATTATTATTTTTATTTTAACCTATATCATGCGCGGATCCAGCACGGCTCCAAGGGGGGGGGACTTTTTCAGACCATCACTTTTACCTTTTGAGAAAAATATCAAAATTTTGGGGATGTTCTAAAAATTATCACTCAAGATCCCCTATTGGTATGGGGGTCCTCCCCCAGAAAAAATTTTGAAATTTGACCTGTAAAAGTTAGGGTTTAACTCATTTTGAGTACTTTTTGGGACTTTTTTCGTACATATGAGTGATTTTTTGAGTCCAAGGGGGGGCACTTTTCAGAGTACCACCCCCCTGGATCCGCCACTGACCTATATAAAAAATGGTGAAAAAGAGGAATTTTCTATGGGCTAGCGGGAAATAAGTTGAAGGAGTGCGCTTGTAAATTCTATAATTAATTGAAAAAAATATCCGATTTTTCTAGTAAAGATGTCAATTGATCTTCAAGAATGTAGTACCTATCTACCAGTACCACAATTATTTCGAAATTCTTACTACTCTTTTTTCAGGAGCTAAAACCCTCGTAGCTGAACCTCCATAAATGACGTTTTTCGAAAAATGGCATTTTTGAGAAAAAATAAATTGAATGTAGTTGGACCATTAGTCATTTTAACTTGCAAAAGGTGTCAAGTCTCTAAAAATAATAAAAATTCTTGAAATAATACATTTATTTTCATGAAATTTTCTCTCTGAAAAAGAGGGATTTCTGTAGAATGGCCCCCTTGCGTTTGATAAATCCGGATTTACCAAATGAGGAATCCCAGGCCCACTAAAAGACGTCATTTCATTCGGTCAAAAACCAAATGCAAAAGTGGAGGGGCAGGTATTATGTCAACTTGGGTACTTCTAGGTCCTCAACTGGTACCGCAACCAAACGGTTAAGTGGAAACGCTTCTTTAGACGCATCATATGGTAGACTGAATGTAGAAAATTAATACTGTTTGAGAGTATGCCTCGAAGAGTAATTTTGCTCGTGGAGCCCCAATCAAGTATTTAAAATAAATACTGTATAGTTTTTCTGGAACTTATCCGTTAGCTGGGCGCAAATGTCGCCAATTGTGAACCAAACGCTCGCCAAGCGAAGCAAATGACAAAACGGTCAACAGAAAAACAAAACAAATGCGCCAGACGCAGATGTTTTTTTTTTTTGCAGGAGGCGACTGGAACAGAGAATTCCTTAATTCATACTACATTATTTGGCGATTTTTCGCTTGCGCCCTGCTACCGGATAAGTACCTTTTTCTTTGAGTCCACAGGTGTCCAAATACTTATCGAATTTTAGTGTAGAAAAAGAGTTATACACCGTTCTACAGATAGAGGAGAGGTTTTTAGGACTGTAAAAATAGACACTTGCCTGTTCATGGAACTGTTGCCTCATCGGCTTGCCGTACCCCGTCGCGGAGAGGAAATGCCTGTTTTCCTCCGTTAGCAACCCCGGCCTCCTCCTTCTGGACGTTCTCCCTGAAGACGGAAAGTCCTCCACCGACCTTCCCTTCTCGAACGACCCCTTCTTGCCCCTGTACGCCAAGTCCTTCGGCTTTGGCACCGCGTACGACCCTCCGTCTTCGGTGGTTCCTGCGAAGTGGGCCTTCCTCCTTCCTTTCTTGACTGGAACTGGAGAACTGTAGGTCTCCGGATCCGGATACCTCGGCTGAGTGTTCGTGTATGAGGATTTTACAGGTGGGGCGTAGTCGTCGACGGTGCTTTTGGGACTAGAATAGGTCTTTGCGTAGTCTTCCACACCTCCTTTGGGGTCGTCGTAGCTTTTCGAAGACGAGTAGGACTTCGACCTGGACCCAGGACTGTAGGACCCCTCTTCCTGATAGGTGGAAGAAATATGCCTTTCTCCGCCTGCGGTGAAAGGTTTTTTATAATCTACGTTAGTTGGTGGTGGTAGTGGTTTGAACACAGGACGACTGGTTTCAAAGCTCTTAGTGAATGATGACTTCGACCTAGACTCGGGGTTCTTCCTATATGACCCTCCATAGCCGTCCGTGCTGGTAGGATATGACCTACCATCGTAAGTTTTTTCAACACTGCTTGGTGGTGGAGATACGGGCTTGAACACCGGACGTCTCGAAGACCTATCAAAACTCCTCGAGTAAGACTTGGACTCTAGGTTTTTCCGTTCTGACCCACCATAGTCTTCCGTGCTGGTAGGATTATTATATGACCTCCCTTCATAAGCCCTTTCATAAACTTCAACACTCGTCGGGGGTACTGGACGACTCGACGACCTTTCCGGTAGGTCTTCCTTGACCTGTCGTCTGGGATAGTAGAGGTCGTAGTCGGACAGCCTTGCTCGTCGCGTCCGTTGTACCGGCGCGTACCCCGGGTCCGACGCCTGTACCACCATATCCTCCACAGACTTCAGCTTGTAGGGTCTCGGCGTACCACTTCTGTAGGCCCCTCTGGACTTGGTGGACAGGCTCTCGAAGTATTCCTCCCTCTTCAACTTGGCGTCGGACTGGTCGTCCGAGCGCAAGGCTTCGTTCTCATCGTCGCTGTAGGGGTGGTGACGACCCCTGTAGTCGCTTTCGTCGTACTCTTCTCGGGAGTCGTAGTCTTCCCCGGAGTAGTAGTCGTCGTGGTGTCGCGTCTCGGACGTCTGGAAATCGTCGTATCTCTGGGAGATGGACGATTCGTCCGGGTAAGGGTCGTACGGGTTCGTTAGTCGGGACAGTTCGGTGAATTCGTCCGGGTAGAAGGCACTGGCGAAGTGGGCGGCGAGGAGTAGAAGTAGCTGGAAAAAGAAAGGAAAGTCAGGTGAGATGATTTTGTAGCGTCTTTTGTAAAGGCGGTTTGCAAAAAAGGGATTATGACATCGTAGATAAATCAGTATGAACTTGTGTGCGATTGAGCTAAAGGAAATTTCGGGGAAACATTGTTCCTGGTTTTTGAAGGTAAGAATTCTCCAGTTTTGTCTCCAAATATCTTTAAGTACTCTTTGAAGGTATTTGATTATCTTTATTTAATAGGGCCAGGTGGGTAAAATGGGTATAGTGATTTTAACAGTTTATATTTTTACAATTTAGGTTTAGCTAATTTTAATTATGAATTTTGTGTCATAATATAAATATTTATAAAGTAAAATCAAATTCATATGCCTGTCTAGGACAAAAGGTGTCCAAATGGTTTAAAGCTCAAATTCATTCTAAAAAAAATAATTTTCTCGAAAAATAAGGTAACCACATTCTTGAAATTTTAAGTAGTAATTAAGGGTTAGGAGGTTAGGAGTTGTTTTTTGTAGTCAACACGCTCTGTAGAAGTTAGTTGCAATATGTTTGAGATATTAATTTTTAAAATTTTCTTTCTGTACCTTTTGTTGTTACAGTCCAGCTAAATAGCATAAACCAGAGTCAATTAATAAAAAACCAGGAATAGAGTAACAGTTATGGTATATAACTGTGGGTGTGTGATGCTATTTCTCTTGAAGGAAACGGTTATTTCTTTATTTGCAGTATGCCGCACAGTGAATGATGGAGTCTTCCTTGGGTTTAAAAATATCGACACAGGGAAGTAAGAGAGTAAAGTAAGGATTGGAACGGAGTGAAAACCTTTTTCAGTTCAAAACAGCGTGAGAAAAAACTATTTCATGCTTCGTTAGTAAAAAAAGTAGAATGGAAGAACTAGCTTCTCTCCTAATGAAATCCAATTAATTGGTTCCAAGATTCAATTGACTGTTTAATTCGTTTTAAATCCTGCAGAGTATTTTTTGTGCATTATTTTTTAAGGGTTTTGATTAGACAATTAGAATTAGGCAAGGTAACGGCTCGAGACTTGCTATTTTATTAATGATAGTTACATTTCATTAAATGAAGTTTAAGTATACTGCTGTGTATACTTGATGTCTAAAAAATAATTCTAAAAAACCAATAGTAGTACCTTTTGAAAAAGAAAAAAGAAACCTAAAATGATAAGTTTTTACAATATTAAATTTTCATCATGATTATAAAATATGCCTTAAAACTAAAACATTTCATAGACAGTTTTTTTTGCTGCAATCTTGATTGAAATTTTTAGACGATGTATATAAAATCCTTGGTTAAATGTTAATTCATTGAACTAAGAAGGATTGCTGTATCGTATCTGGGAACTACAACTATATCGTATGGAACTTTGACTAGAAATAATTAAGTTTTTACCAATGGTTCTGACTTTTGAAACACCTATTTCCAGCATTTTTTCTTTGGACAAAACTGAAAATTATCGATTTTAAAGGTTTTTTTATGTAACTGTAAGGGCAAATCCTATAACAATAAGCCTTCTTAATGCAAAGGATTTTTTAAAAATAAATTAACTTTTCTTTAAAACATTTCAGTTCAGATATTGACTCATAAAACAATACGAATTAATATTATCTAAAAATATTTAATTTGCTAATAACTAAGATGTAACAAAATGGCCCATAATGTTCTAACATGGGCTTGGTGCCACAAATCTACAACCAACCTAGATAAGACTGTATTTGTATTCAAGAAACTGATGTAAAACTTGTAAAAGTAACAAAATAGTTTTTATTACTTATCAAATTAATTAAAAATGATTCAAAATACTGTTGAACAAACAAGAAATTGATTATGAACAAGAAGAAGATTATAAGAATATATTAAGTGAAGTGAGAATAAATCAACTAAAGCTAAAAAAAGACTTATAGTTTGTAAGAATAAATAAAATTCAAGAGGAAAATATACAGGATGTTTCAACAAGGCCACCCAAACTCACCACTGCAAAATTCCTCCGTGGAGTGCAAAAAAATGTACAACTATTATTCTTCTACGACCCATAGTTTTCGACAATATCGAGACAAAAAAATGTAAGACGTCATGTACATTTCACGCAAAAAAGTTTATGGAAATCAAGATCAAAATTATTTGCATATGTTTGAAGACTTGAAGATATCCACTTGGCGCATATCTAGGAATGCATGTAAACCATGGAATGAAATACTAAAGTTTGTATCGGATATGACGTCACATTTTAGAAAAAAAAATAAAAGTCTTAGAGGTACAGTTCTTTGGTCATTTTTTATACACTCCCCACAATGGTCTGACTGGGTGCAGAGTGTGGACGGTCTTTTAGAAACACCTTTCATATTCTTCGCAATTTAGATGCATGGAGAGTAAACCTTATTTGGATTCAAACATCAGAGGAACGGGTCAAATTACACACGTGCCCAAAAGTTAAGGATAATTTCATTTTTGGGGAATAATGACACAAATCTTGATTCCTGTAATGTAACTTTCAGGTTCCAGGTAACTTCAGGTTCAATTCAATGTAATCAGGTTTCAGAAGTCAAAATAAACACATTTGAGAGCTTCAAAAACTATGGTTATCACCCACCAACGAAGGATCCAAGAGCTAAAATCCGCCCAAAATGAGGATTAAGGTGGTGTCACTTATTATTATTGCCTATAAATCATACTTAAAGGTATTCCACTGACTTAAAATCATGCACAGAGTTCAGGAATATAATATCCCTTAAAAATAACAGGAAATTTTCTGCCAATAGATAGACTCTCACATGAACATTTCTGCTATCGTTCCGAATATGTATGGAACTCCATTATGAATGGAGGGCCCCTGTGTACCCCTTAAACTATTGTATTGTTAGGGTTTATTTGATCACGGAGCGCATATTTCCACTCATAAAAGATCCTGCGGCATGAATTTCATTGATTAGGAAATACGATTTCTGTCGTTATTCTCAAATATAAAATAACCTTAATTTTTGAACACGAGTGTAAAAACCACGCGCGACAACTGCCCAATGTCACCCAAGTCGAGCGCGTCGGAGCGAGAAAAAGGCACTCACCACTTTCTCCAGAGTCATCTTCGGACCGTCTTCAGAGTGGAACTGATCGCGCCAGTCCGCTCCACCCCTCTTTATGCCCTCTCGAGCGAAATCTGGGCCAACAAAACAACAATCACTTTTTCTCCGTTACAGATCGAGGAAAGTATCCTGCAAAGAACCACACGAGGTTGTTAGCTCTTTCACTGGTTAAAATCAATGAACGCTACTCACAAAGGGGGGTACAACATTAGGGTCAATGTCAGAGGGGTCCTCCAACCCCCCGATTTCTGATATGGCCCTCCAAAGGCCATCATTACTGCCTCGAGAAAAACTTTGATAGAGAAACAAAAATTTGAAAAGAAATACAAAGCTTAACTATAGTCACACAGTTTTGGCACGAAACGTTTTTTCAGCGTTTAAGAATTACCATCACCTCCAAAATTGAGTGGGAAAATCCCTTTCTTAAGCAACCGCCAAAATATTGGTACGAAGTCAAAAGTTTTTCTCGTAGTGGTCTAACTATATATCTCTCGGACTTAATACATAATTAATAAGCAGATAATTGAGCAATAATTCCCAAATACTTTCTTATGTTTGGTTGGTCAGTTCATAGATGTCGATGACGCTTTGCTTTTGTTAACGTGAAGAGATTAAATTAATTACTTCTTTATATACAGGATCTTCAAAATTATGCCCTTAGTATGCGTCTATATTTTAATATCTTCAGCTATATTTGTATAGTGTTTATTTATATTTGATCTTAGATATTCAGACAGTATATCGATGTTAAATGTAAATTGCTTTATTAATACTGAAATGTCATGTGTAATCTTCATTTTTACAAAAAATTAAAATGTGTTTTCACACTATTTGTGAATTTCATGTCTACATTAATGTAAGCTATAGCTGGGTCTTCTGGATCATTTATATACATAAATGGAAAAGTCTAGATCCTTAGGGTCTTGGTGAAGTAGTATGTATTACATCACTCTTAGGCTCAAAATTTGGAGCCCCTTAATATTTGTGTTTGGAAATTATTTGTAAGAAGTTCTTTAACGCTTGGTTAATGCAGATAAAGTGAAATTGGGTTTACCTGATTCTTGCACCTTAAGCACCTCAAAATTATGCTTACATAATGTAGCATTAATAAACATTTTTATAATATACTATATTATAAACATATTTTGATTGCAATTTTATTCGGTAAAATATTAGCTGTTACTTAAGTGTTGTAGTTTTTCTCACTTCAGAAAAATTATGAAAAGACCTCACTGACAAGACAAATATTGTCGTGTTCTTATTTTTCTCAATGAGTTGTATGAAAAACTCTGGGGACATCAACCTTTAATCAATTATACATCCAATATCAAATAAAATCCATACAATTTTTCGTATAACAAATTCTCAGCGTATTCTTAAGTGTAGGAGAAGATTCAATTTGGATTTTTAAAATAGCACTATTGAGAGATGAAACAACCAACTCTGTAGTTCCATTACATTTGAGTAATTGAAGGTATGGGATATTATCTTGTCATGCGTGTGTAAGAATAGGTTTGAATAGCAATAGAATATAAAAAAAGCCATGTTGCAGTTTGTTTTTTAAAGTAGTTGGGTGTATGTGGAAAAATAATGAATGTGATTTTTCGGTTCATTGAATTCCTGTGAATTTTTTTGCGGAAAAGCAACCGGGTATTATTTGGAAGAGCGGACGAAACTGGGCTTTTGGTATTCCTGCAGGGTGAATTTGAATAAGCAATAATGTGTAACGAATAATTCGTCGTATACTAAAGAAATATTATCCAGTGCGGCGTCTTTGAAATTTAGATTACAGCCCATGTCAATAAAGTGGACTGCAAACGGAATTCGGTAGCAAAGCTGATAGAAATACAAATTAAGTGTCACTTGTAGAGAATGGCAAACAGTTGTCTTAAATGAAATTTTTTTATTAAAATGTGGAAAAATAATTAGAAATTTAACCATTCTTTTCTGTTTTATTTATCTATCACTCAGACTCAGTCTTCTCTCTAAGCTGAGAGTTGGTTTTACAAATTAAGACTTTTCGTATTTTCGTGGAAAAAGTTGTAGGAAAACTTAGTTATTCGGGAAAGATCCTTCCATGATATCCAATCAATTACTCAGGATAATTATCATGTCAATCATATCAATTACTAATGGTAATTCCAACAGCCTCCCCATGGAACAAATCCTTTTCGACAACTATTATGAGCGAATTTCAGAAGAACATCTCTGATGGTCAGCGCCCTAAATTATATCAGGGTGACTGTTTGTTCTTACGCTTGTATAGGAGATCACATGGGGCTCTCAGACCCACATTGTCTCCTAAATCTGCTTTTGAATTCTTCAACTCATAATACGGGATAGATCTGATATATGAGGTAACACTGAAAGGTTTGGTTCCATTGGCAACTTAGGGATAATGCGTTGTAGACTTGGATGAATCAGATTAGGCTACTTCTGGGGGGCACAAAACGTTGCTTAGTTAGATTGTCGGGCAAACGAACGGATATCATCTAATCAACTACCTGATCGCATTTCGGATTGGCAAGATTTTGGGATCTGCTCGTTCGTTGGAGCAGTTCAACCGCTTTCAAAAGATTCGCCAAGAGTGACTTAGTGTCTTTCTTCTGTAAGCCGATATGCTATCTAACTTTTCGCTACTGCTCAACTGCTATTTCAGAAAAAGTAATTGGCACACTGATTTGGCTTGTCAAAATATTTTACCATGGAGATTTTGTTAGGTAAGGACGTATCCAGAATTTTTTTTCGGAAGGGTCAAAAAAGGATTTTTTTTTAGTTTCGGGAGGCGGAGGGTATATCTCCCCAAACCCTCTTGGCTACTCTCCTGTTATTAGGCAGTAAAAAATATCGCCTCATGAGTGCCAATTACGTCTTGTCGTCTTCTGAAATGCTAGTTGACCATAGCAAAAAGTTAGATAGCACATACGGCATCTAAACGACGAAAAGCTGTAACTAGAAAATAGGCAATTCTGTAAACTTGAAGGCTTTCACGAGCGGTAGGTTACAGGTTTTCTTAGTGTAAATAATTCTTCTGCCCCCTTTTCAGGCTTCTAGAACATATTTATAACCTCAAGGAGGCATATCAACAAAATTTCGAGCGTCCTCGAAATAAACTGTCCGAAATTACCTTTCATACCGGACAATCTTCTTTTTTCGTTTTCCTTACAAGACAGCTTTTCTCCCGATTTCTATGTCCTCAAATAGAATAATAACAACACAATCCCCGAACTGCTATCGGATGAGGATGCTTAAGCCTTCCTAGACCCACAACTTTCGATTTCGGCAGTGGGATAACTGAGCGTGACTGGAGGGATATTCCAAAGGGATTCGAAAGTGTTCGACAGAACCCTTCCCCGAGGGGCTGTTTCTACGTGTCGAAAAATTCGTTCTCATCGAGTGCACTGGTGTGAAACGATAATCGTTTGCTTTCAGTTCATTGATATTACTTTTTGTGGAGTTTGGCCATTGGTGAGGGTTCGAGGTTGCTTTGGGCATGTAAAATTAGACATGCCTGAGAAAACTCATTTACGGTTTTTCCGAAATTTAATGTATGTGGTGGGAATTAGTTGAAAACCTTTTGGGAGCCAGACATCGATTGATTCATGTTATTTGGCTATTTCTGCTGAATTTCAAAATTTAATTTCCTCTTTCAAATGTAGAAGTTACATAAAAATTTATCGGGGGAAAAGGGATGACAAATAATTGGACTAAACTTTTTCATCTTATTTTCAATGTAAACGAAATTTGTGCATTAGGCTGATCGCGCACGAGCGACTTTTGTCACGGTGACAAAGACAAAATTGTTGCGCACTAGGCGACGTGACACTTGGCCGATTGCCAAGAATTTCTTCATAGAGATCCATTAGAAAACAATAGAGCATTTTCAATCACATGACTTTACCTAACAACGGCCTTAGCAACGTTGTTTTTATCCTCCAGTGATGTCATGTGCGAATGCTGCTATTGGATACTTCTATGTCCCGCCCCTAACAACAGCCTTAGCAACGTTGTTTTTGTCTTTGTCACCGTGACAAAAGTCGCCCGTGCGCGCTCGCCCTTATTTAAATTAAATTGTCGGTGGTGCCGAGGTGGCCTAGTGGGATTACGTGCAGCTACTACACTGGCAGTCTGCGCATGCGCACTGTACCTGGTGTCGAGTTCGGTCTTACTTGATGAAGGTTTATAAGCGGATCCTTGATATCAAGCACTCAAGCCGGAGAATATATGTGACCAATCCCAAATTGTCGGTCCAATAGCCTGTTGTTTGCTAAAAAGCCAATTGGCCAAGAGATTTTAGCCTTTAGCACTGAGCTATAAACAAACTGGAGTGACAACCTCTGATGATATAACATACGACCGAACGTGCCGGCGCGGAAGGTCACAATTGCCCGGTTCGCTTGAGCGAACCGGGCAAAACAAACGAATTTCTCCATAGACTAACATTGTGCGAGTTGAACTATTTCTAGAAAACCCCCTTTTTTAAAAATATTTTGAGCAACATTTAGAATGGTCGTATCATGCTGTGCATACAACTGTGCCAACAGATGGGGAAAACTAAAAGAAGATGGAAATCTTTTCCGCGCAGACACAAACTTTGATAAGGTGTGATGCGGTTTCGGCACGCTCAGTTGTCACTCCAGTTTGTTTATAGCTCAGTGGCCTTTAGTTCTCAGTGTTTCAGAAAACAACTTCAGTAAAGTAAAATTCCGAGACTGAAATATGTAAATAAAATCCTGAATCTCGATGCGTTAACCTCAGAATAGGATACCTACGCATTTATATTAATAAGCACGTGTTTGCCATAAGGTTAAAGGTGCGTTTACGCTTTTATGTTTTGTTACTGAAACACGAATTTTAAAATCATACTTTACATTTTCTTTAAAAAAAAGTGTGAGAAAAGTTATTTATCAAAACAGTACATAGCATTAAAGTACCTCAGTGTGAGAAAATCGTATCTACCATTTAGCCACAATCTTCGTATCATCCAACTTAACAGCAACATTGGGGGACGGATGGCCTGTTCGGTTTGCTCTTTGCCTTTCACGCCAGCAGTCTGCGCACTGTTCCGTCGTGAGTTCGATTCTCACCTCGCCCCTGGGTGTATTTTCCCTCTTTGTGTCAGTAAAAATTCTGTTGTGTCTGTCTTACTTGACGAAGGTGTATAAGCGGATCCTTGAGCTGAAAATATATGTAACACCAACCAACCAACCAACAGCAACATTTAAAATGTGCAAACATAACTATTTTCACTTCAACCGTCGTTAAAAAAAATTCTCTATAAATATCACAATCTCGATCTGTGTCAGCGGGTTTCGAACCCCATTTTATACCCCGAACAATACAGTGATCTTTCTCTCTAGTGTGTAATGTGTGGTCTTGCAAGCCTGACAAACAACCATGGCTTTGACTCGACCGTTATGACTCTTCGTCTGACTGACTGAATGACTATCTCTTGGTTGTATTTCATCTAGTTTTCTGCCTTGAACTTCAAAACTGTTTTAAAAGCATTTTTACAAGGGCGGTTTTTAATGTGCGTCCATGTTCTTCAAGCATCGAATCTCTTTCAAGAAGATGGAAGGAAGCAGCTAAGTGGTTGATCACGAGCTGATGTGCGAACTGTTACGCAAAAGAACGTTTCTTAATATGCTGGTGGCACAGTCTTCACAAATTGACATGGACTTGAGGTATTGTCTTTTCGCTGTGACATGATTTTATGTTTTAACTATGATTTTTGTTGCCTGTATTGTGCTGTTGGTGGTATTGTCACGTTATGATTTTTACGATTATGCTACGTTATTGTTTTTGTTGTGTGTATTGTGCTGTTTTATACTTATTAAATTTCGTGTGTACGATGTTATTCTTTCATATATCTTTATTCCTCGTGTAAGATTCTTCAGTCTTGGCTTGAAAGTTGAACTTTCGATGAAATATAAGTAGTAGTGTACAAATCAAGTAGTAGGGTAAAAGGCAGAGGCCCAATTGGGTGATCCAATGCGAAAAGTTATGAGGGATTCATTTGTATTACTAGACTTTTTTTTATGAAATGGGGGTTTTACCAAATGTTTATAGATATATTTAAAACAAAAATTATTGTCTTCAATGATTATAACTTAAACCCAAAAATGTACAATAGTTTTATATTCTGTGCAATTACACTTTTATCTGGTAAATGTTTCGGAACAGCTTTAGAAAGAGTCCTCTAGTCGCTATGTGTAACTACAGCAACATGTTTATGTGTTATCATTTGAGCTGTGGGTAAGGGTAAGCATGGTAACTGAAGAATTCTTTCTAAAGCTGTTTCTCTTGGGAAAATTAATCATGAATTTAGGGCTGTTGAATAACTTAGAATAGAAGTATACTTGTTATTTACAAGCTATCGTAATCCTTGTCATTAACCACTACAGAGTAATGTAAATTAGAGTGTGTAATTAGTTTTTGTAAATTTAATATATTCTCTGTTAAAATTCATCTATTTATTTAAGTCCTAGTTATTAAACGCATACTTTTCCTCAGTCATTGTAAAGCACTTTTTTTAGAAACTAGAGTTCATGTAACAAGTTCTGAAGTTTTCGGGAACGGAAGTTCAAAAGTATTTTTGAATTACAAGTAATAAGATAGTGTAACTGGATTCCAACTTGCAAGTACTTGAGGGCATCAATCGGAAGCACAAGTCTAGTGGCTGGCTGCTAAGTAAATAGGCACCTTTAGTATCCCTGATGCATTTTTAGGGGGGAGAGTCTTTAATATGGAACTTTTCTGGCGAGTGATAAGGTGATTAACATCGTGCGAGGTGCTACTATTTGTTAAAAATTTTAGGGAATGCAGATTTTTGGTTCTACCTTTTTTTAATACTACGTTTAAAAAGTTTTTACTTATAAGCGGGGTCTTTCTCTAGAAAATTTCTAGCATTTTAAAGAGATTTCTGAAGTTCTTCAAAATAAATAAAAAAAAAAACGCTTGAAACTAAGCTTAAGTTATCGATATTTTAAAATAAATTCAGATTATCCTAGGATATTTGAATTGTGAACATATGAATATCGGATGGTTTACTTATCCATAACTATAGAGAATGATTTGACGTTTTTGGATTAAAATGCAAACCTCATGATTAAAAAAATTCAGAGAATTATAAATTACACATAACTTGTGAATAAGAAATTTAAGATAGACATCCTTTTCTACGCTTTTTAATTTACGACAAATAGATGTTAAAAGCACATTTAAGAGTTAAAATACTTTTTTCCAGGACTATTTTTACCATGATTTTTTTACTATGATTTTTTCCACCTGCAGCAAAAACTTGATGAATCAGCAGGTTTACAAAACACTATTAGCTGGCCACTGGCAAATTAACATTCTTTTAAAATGTTGGATACTAGATTCTCGTATTTTTATTCGGATTTTAAAAAATTTCTATATTAAGTTTAATTAAATGTCTATACCTCAAAAATTTGAAATGAAACCTAAAATTTTAATTTTTCTTCTCTTTTATAGAAACTAAGCAAAATGGAGAGAGGACTTTAAGTTTTGAGGTAAAATTTTTGAGGAATTTCAAATAATATTAGCAGGGTAATATGTAATTAAAAAAAAGCATAAATATATAATCGCTTTTATAGTTGCATTTGGTTTTTTTACAACATTATGTAAAACGGGGTGAATCGGATTACTTTTGAAATTTGAGCTGCTGCCAAAAATGTTCTAACAAAGATTTTGAAATGCTTTGAAAAGCATATTTAGAGTCCTAATCCATACTTTTAAAGCCAGTTGAAAAAATTACTCTACTATGAACGGTTGATTTTATACTTATTTTTAAGTGCCATGATCCGATTTAACCCCAATGCGGGGTGAATCGGATCACTGTCAGTTTTTGTCCAAAAAAAGCAACTTTAACGTTTGTAAGCGACATAGGTTCATAAAATGAGGCTTTTAATAGTTTAATAAGGTGAAATGGATAACTTATTCATATTAATTAATAATTGTTCATAAAATATATACATCATTAAGAATGATGGTTCTCCTATACAAATTGCGAAATGAATTAGGAAAAGATATTATCTATTAAAAAGATCGTGCTATTTTGTGTCTGTTGTTTTTCTGTATTTTTTTAATTTTATAAGCTTCGACAAACCCTTGGAGATACCTTTAGGTAGTAAAATGTCCCTTATTGCTCTAAAAAATCATTTTTAATTAAAAAGCTTCAAAAAATCAACTGTTTCTTAACTATGAGGGTAAATTTTCTTCCCTCATGACCCCTATTATATCAGTCCATGACTGTAGGTGTTGATAATAACTGATAAATCCAGAAAAAGTGACTAAGGAAAGAAAACAAAGCATTTTTATGACTAATCCGATTCACCCCGCATTAGTAGTCGGAATGGACTTCTTTCACTAAAAAATTCATTAAAAATCGTATTTAGCACTTATTAAAAATTCAATTGAAAAGAAGTCGTTGCAAGGACTGGGGGCACACGGGAGGCACCAAAAATTGTGGTAAAGAAGTTATTTTTCAGGTGAAATTAGCAAAGTTTTGACAGTCAAGTTTTTGTGACATTTTTTGTATTCAACTTCAAAGCCGTGGATGACCCAAGATATGGTCGCAAAATATTTTTCAATGGTTGAAATAACTTCTACAGAATGTGTAGAATCAGTCAGTTTTTATCTTAATTCTATAACTCTGACACAACTGTAGTATTCCCCCCGTTTTACGGTAATGAAAAATCACTTCACTAATATTATTCGAAAAACCTCAAATGTTTTATTATAATAAATTTTAATTAATTTAATTCAAAATGAACATAAACCGCTGGCAAACAGCCATCAAAAGTATCCTCAGAGCTTTTATCACACGCCATAATTTTGAGCTTCTCCGGCCTTATTGTCTGGTTTACCAAGGCCAATATATCAATTACTTTTTTTCTCAGGCGATATATCAGAACTACTATTCGTGCCTCTTACTGTAACAATAAAAAAAAAACAACCCTAGAGGTTCACGTTCACATTTCTGCTTTTGCTCTCATAACACGTGACCTTATCAACCGTCAAACATAATAAAAAGACCTCTACTCCAGATCACCTTAGATTTTGTAATACTAATTGTTTCTATTGTTAGCAACCACTTGTAGGAGTGGCCGTTCAACGAAACGAGTAGTTGAATCGCCCACCACCGACGAATGAAGTCCTTAGCGTGCGGAACCAAGACACCAACACACTCCTTAGAACACAGGATCTTCCGCTTTGCACGCATATCCGGTGTCCGCTCATTCTTAAGACATGATTGCAGCAGGTAGGTTTGCATGGCTTAGCTATATCAATTTTAATGCATATACGCAACCCCCCTTTTTTAAATGGGCACATTTGAATCTCCAAAATCAAATGAAATATCAATGTTAAAAAAAAATGTTCTTCGTTTCTTAAGCTTTTACGAAACATACTAGAAAGAATATGAGAAATTAATAATTTTTCTGAATATTCAAAAAGGTTTCAAATAATGCATGAAATTTTTGTGTGCATAAATATCAGTCTCTGATAAATCTTGTTAGAGCACAACTATAAGTTCCGATAGTTTTTGTAAAAGTTATTTGCAACAATTTATGGATATTGATTATTGAAATTATGAAAAAATTTGCAGTAGTTTTTTTATTCCATTAATTTAAGAAGTATATTTTCAAAGTATTTTAAAATTGTTAAATTGCATAAAAATCTTGGTTTCAACACTTCTTAAGTAAAAAATATTTAAAAATTTAAAAACTTGAAGTAAATAACATTCATCTGATAGATTTAAACTAGCGGTCTTCGGAGCACATTTTTAAGAGGCTTGTCTGTCGCCAAGAAAAAAACCTTAGGTTTTATATTTGATATTTTATTTTTGATATTTATTTTAAATGCTTGCTTTGCCTTTGTTTAAAAATGAATTTGGAACTATTATACCCTTTTACAGTGAATAAATGTAATAAATTATTTATTTTCATTATTTTAACTAAGAGGTTCTGGTTATTAAGAGGTTTAGATCATGAGGTTGTAGTTAACGGCGGTATTCACCGCTAACCTGACTGACGCGACAGTTTACTGGGAGTCAAACCTCTGATTGGTGGAAAAATAGTTTTCCTTCTTTAACTGCCAATCAGAAGTTTGACTACAGGTTAACCGCCGGCCAGGTTAGAGGTGAATACGGCCGTAAGAGGTTGATTAGAAGCAGAGAGGTAAGGCCTTTTGCATTTTAAGTTCAGGGCATATGAAAGGGGACGTCCATAAATTACGTGAGGTCAAAAAGGGGGGGGGAGGGGTCCAGCAAAATCTCAAAAAAATCTCACCAGGGGGGAGTCAATTAAAATCTCACGTCAACTTTTGGTTTAGAAAATATACGTTTTTTCTTTACTATTTTTTAGCGCAATTTTAGAAAAAATGCTCAGATTAGTCAAAACAGCAAATCGTCGTGATAATTACAAGTTAGAATCGTGTTTTCGATTTCAACGTGTATTTGTATCAACATTTTGCAATCTGGATGGTAATTGTAATGCCGATAAGACGAAACTAGGGATTGAGAAAATCTCACGTGAGAATTTGAGGGGGAGGGGGGAGGTCCAGCAAAATCTCACCAAGGGGGAGGGCGGGGTTCAAAATATGGAAAAAAACACCTCACGTAATTTATGGACGTCCCCTAACTTACCTCTCTCAATGTAACTAATAACTATTTAGGGTAATATCTCCATTTGTAAAAAAAAATTGCTGAATACATTGTGACCACTTATAGTCTTCCGCCCCTAGTGGCAAAGTAAGAAAGTTAAAAATAAAAAAGGAAGTAAAATTAAATAAAAATGTCTGCAATATGATATTAAACACCAGAAAATACAAGCACTTCGTATACTACGCTTCAAGTTGTTAACCTCTTCTTATTTTTGAAGTCACTAAAATTCTAAGACATGTTTCGATTGAGCAATAAACTGTGAGCTTAATTGATATTTCCGTCGTATCTTCCTGGTCCGGACATGTTTTGCAATATCGTGCCTATTTATGAATTAATAAATTGGTTCACAAATCCTTGCTTGATATGATCAACATAAAATATTTTATACGTATTAATAATTAATTCTTGACAATTATTTGTAGATTGAAAAGTATATTTATTGACAAATCTTTTATGGAGGTTGTTATTATTTTAGAGTTTATATTACTTTATTGATTATAGAACTACTATTAATAATTATTAAATATATTTTGAATTAGTTATTGTTACAATTATTTAGAGTTTATATTATGTATTTTTGTCTATCATTGATTTAACTTGTCAAAAACCTCACTGTGACAATCGTACTTTTGATTACGTTACAAACTACATAAGAATACGTAAAAAATAAAAAGACTACTTTTTGAGATAAAGATTTGTTATGAGAAACTTTCTTGTTAGGTAGTAAATATGTGTACTTCATACCTTTAAAATAAATATAATTCGTATGATACCCTATACTTTTTTTGCCCTCCCATTGAGTTTGTTCCATTCTTTATTTCAGTTGTCTTCTTGTTGTGGCCTCTGTGTGTTTCAGTGTCAGGGACCTGTCTCAGTCCTGTCTCTTGTCCATGTGGGAAGAGCAACCAAAGTAATATGTGAGTAAATTTATTAATAATATTTAATACAATATTATGTTTCTAGTTTTTCCTTCAGTTTTGTCTTCTATGTATTGATCATTTCATCAAATTCAGTTCAAAACATCTATTTAAACAAAGAAGCATATTTTTTTTTACGTTTCACGTGTTGGTAAACGACCACACTTAATAATTTGAATAAAAAAGAAGTCTTGCCTTCTGTATCGATAGATTGTGTGCTGAAAAGTTTCCTCTTGAAGCCGATCCCTGTGTTTTGTTATCTAAATGTCTGACATGCAGGGATGAACTGAACGAATGCTTGACCTGTCCTCTTGGTTTCAAAGGACCAATTTGTGCCGAAAGTAAGTCATTGTTACATTTATTAATTTGTAAACCATATTCACGACGCAGTTTTGATTTAATAAAGAGGAGGCATCCTTTTTTCCTCAATACTTAAAATTTCCATTTTGGCTAAAAACTGGTCCAGCTTATGATGCCAAATTGTTTTTTTTTTTTCATACTTTTCCGTTCATCTAAATCCCCTAAAAATTACCCAAACCTCCCTTACTTTTAATTGTCGGATCTTGAACATGATACAGACTCGCAGAAAGTGTCTTTATTTTTAAATAATTAATACAATAATGATTGTAAAATCTTTTTTTTTCCCCATGCCTTCTTTTATGAAGTGTGTAACAATTTTGCTCTGATTTCAGAATATGGAAGAAGAAAATCCATCAGAAGAAAAAGACAGTCTCAGATTGGTAAGTAAATACGATAGTTTAAGTGAATGGATGATTGTCATAGTTACCTCAGTCCCTATATTTTAATCTAAGCAATTGGCTTATCAAAAAAATATATAGTGCTGTCCTTTAAAAACAACCCACTCCAAAGTGTACCCTAAAAACAACCCATTGGGATTTTTTAATTACATAATTAAAATAATTTTACCATCTCATATACCCTGTCCTTCTATGCCATTTAGAGTGTCAGGAATGTAAAAACTGGTCAAAGAACGGTTTATTTACTTATTTTTTAAACAAGCTGAGATAATGTAGATTTTTGGCAAAAAATGTGCTTCAGATTTACAGATTTTGTAAAAATGTATGTTATAAAGACTTTAGAGCATTTTTCGAGCGTTTTAATGTTATTCCATTACTATGAGAATAAAATATTAAAGTTTTAGCTCAGTCCGCCAATTAGAGTCCTTCTAGGAAAAAGTTTTTTTTTTTCAAATTCTTACTTAATTCACTGGCAATTTGTAATTGATGGTTGGAATTAAACATGCAAATCACCAAAATGTTAAGGAGGATGAGCCGTTACAACAGTTTTTTGTTCGATTTAATTATCCTTTTTATTAAGCTTTTAATGGAGAAAATATTAAACAGTGGGTTGTTTTTAAAGGACAGCACTATACAACTAATATAAGGGTGAATTTAAAATACAACGATTTTTATTTGCAACTTAAAACATTAAAATAGACAATTGTTTCGAGGATGCTTGAGATCCCCTTCGTCAGTATAAGTTCCAACAGTCTGACGGAGAATATAAATAGAAAAAATATACATTACAGTTACAGTGAGCACACAAGAGACACAACAATTCATCAAGTTATATGTTCGGGTACAAAGAGTCAAAAAATATTAAGCCTTCCAAATATCCGAAAGAGGAGGCACGCTTGAGAAATCATTTACTAAAGAGTTTGCGTTTTTATAAATCAAAAATGGGTAAAAATCAAGGTCAATGGGTCTATTACAAGGCAGCAGAATTGACGCAGAATCAAAATCAAATTTGTGGTTAGAATTCCAAGCGTGTTGGGCCATAGAAGATTTATCTAATTCCTGCTTTTTAATATAATTTTGGTGTTCCTTTAATCTAAATCTCAACGCTCGTTTTGTTTGTCCAATATAAGAAAGACTACACTCACACTGAATTCGATATATGCCACATCGATTAGATTTGTCAATGGGATCTTTAAGGTTACTGAAAGAAATCTTGTTAACTGGAGAGAATACGGTGTAAAAACCAAAACTTTTGAGTATGTTAGAAATTTTATAGCAGGTTTGATTGTAAAAAGGTAAAATAACTAAATCAGAGAAATTAGGTTTGGGCATTTGATTACGATAAGGTTTTAGGTTTTTGTTTAAAATTTTATCTATCAAGTTGTGACTTTAGCCTCTGTCAATCGTTATAGCTTTTAAATAATTGATTTCAGTATTTAAAAAATCAGTGTTAGAACAAATGTTAACTGCTCTGAATACATAAGTATTAAAAGAAGCATGTTTTTGGCTGACGGGGTGATTGGATTTTGCATGGGGAGGTAAACATACAGAAAAAGGTTTTCGATAGACAGTGGTTAATAACGTAGTGTCAGTGCGAATGACCAAAACATCAAGAAAAGCAATTATTATTTTAATGTTTTAAGTTGCAAATAAAAATCGTTGTACAGTGGAAGCTCTTATAACGACCTGCTCTTATAAAAATCCTCTCTTATAAAGACCCAAAAATTAGTCTCTATAAGAGCACAAAAGTGCTCTTATAAAGACTAATCTTCGAATCGATTCAGCTTATCGAATACTTTTCTGGATCGGTTTGTTTGCGTCACACATGAATTAGCCAATAAACGAATATCAGAGTATGACAAACAGCACCAAGTAACCATCGCATCTTCTTCTCGCTTGCTTTCGCCCGGGGTAACCGGCTAGAATCCCAAAACGAAATCTTGCGCTACCCAATGCCTTTGTTGATTTGAGACTTATTTATTATTATTATTAGCGTTTTAGTTTTATGTAAGCATCCGAACATTCTAAGGAAGCTAAGCTACGCAATAAATTAATATCAAAATAAAAATTTAATAGCAAACACAAGTATTTATACTTTGTAAAATATTGATCTTAAATTTCATAGCAAAAGATAAGGTAATATAACATTAAATTGAAAGTATCAAGAATTCATAAAACAATAAACAATTGCTTAAAATGAGGAAAAATCAAATGGGTGATTCGAACTGTGTTCTAAATCCCAACGATTTAGTATCCTACTGTTTGGATATATAATGGTAAAATATACAACCAAGGGTTTCAGTTGATTAAATAAACGTATTACGGGTAACTGCAATTTCCATAATCCATCCCTTTGCCTTTGACGATTGAGGGTTGGTGATCGTTTTCAGGTTTAGATTTCCTCCAAACTTTATAAACTAATCTACTAAAAAAATATATCTTTGAGGGAATCGAGTCCACCTTCCCGAAAAACATCAAAATTGATAGTTTAGTTTAACGAGTTTATTACTTTTAAACGAGTGATATTCTACACTCGAGTGTATCACTCGAAGTTTGCTCTTATAACGACAAAAAACTCGGTACGGATTAATTACGTTATAAGAGCTTCTACTGTATTTTAAATTCATTCATATTTTGCAACGTATTGGATTTTATTTTGATAATATAAGGGTATTGAGACTTTGAACCGCTTACCGAAGCCTTTAGTTCTGCAATGATTTCAGAAACTTCTTCTAGGGAACTGTCCAACCATGTATCCTCCAGAAAATGGCCACATGACGTGTCGTAACGCAAATAGAAATGGGTAAGATTTTCAACTTTTTGTCATGTGTCATTCAAGATGTAATAAAAAACCCTTTGTGTTATACTAATGATTAATAGTATAAGTAGAGAAATCTGTTTAATAACCCAAAAACTCCGCTATCATGAAATTTCTTCCTTCTTTCTGTTAAGAATATCGCAAACTATTAAATTTGGTAAGAAAAATACTTGTTTCTCTAGCTGCATTAATTTAGTATTGAATTTTTAAAATCATAATTCACAGTGGTATATATTTTTTTTTCAAAAACTATCTGTCTGATGAGATTCTAACTCGAAATTCCTCAATTTTCAACTATAGTTATATCGTTGATCTTATCGCATTCTATCAACTTAAGCAATACGGGAGTCGAAATACGAGTATTACTGTGTTGCAGTTTCCTGTCATCTTCATAAAAATGTAATATCCAAAGTGGTACTTACGTATTATCCTGTCGACCGTTCAGCGGCCGTCTAATTCAGCGGCACAGTTATAGTAAAGTCAATGGGATTTTATAACGTTTTCGGATTAAGCGGCACGGTTGACGGGATAATATGTAAGAACCTCTAAAGTTTTTTTTGGAAATCTTAGGAAGAAATCCTTTGGTAACTTCCGACCAGAAAAAATAACTGATAATATGGTAAAATTTATTCAATAAATATCAATACACTACACACATATTAATAAATAAAGCTTCCTCTTCGTTCTGTCAAGAAACCTGAGGTGGTGACGGTGGTGACATTCCTAAAATTGTCATAGTGCGCACGATCCAGTCCATGTAGTGAGCGACCTCTGTGTAGACTCCCGGGTAGTTGGCGTCAGCGCAACCCTTTCCCCAGGACACGACGCCCAGCAGGGTGGACACACCGCTGGCCGATCTCTGGACGAAAGGGCCACCCGAATCTCCCTAAAGATTTTAAGAGACATTAGCTTCAGTTAAATGAAAGGTGTTTTAACAAGTCCACACAAACTCTGCACGGATTGATTTCTCGTGAGTAGGGTATAGGTCGCGGTAAAACCCCGCACGGGGCAACACCACGCACCGCGATTTTTAATTGCTATACATCGATTCGTAGTGATTTTAGTAGAGATTTTACCTATAGGTAATATCTTAATCTAAGACTTCCAATTGAAATTTTGGGATTATTTATCCTCTTTTGACCACAATGTTAAAAAAAAAAACCTGAAAATTTCGGGGCTTTTCCCCCACCTACTCTACTCAAAAAGCAGTGATGATATAAAAAGCTCTCACTTGACACGAATCTTTGCCGCCTTCTTTATATCCCGCGCATAACATGGTGTCCTCGTATGCATCTTGGTAAGCTTCTTTACATTGTTCGTCCGTTAATATGGGAATATCCACAGCTTGCAGTGTTTCAGCCAGGTTGCCCCCTAAAATGTTTTATGACATATAATTTCGAAATCTAGTTGATGTATAATGGTTTTGCTTGTTAGCATTGTTTAGAATAGTGGTTCCCAATTCGTAAAAGTCCTTGGAACATTAAGCCTAAAATTAGAACCTTTACGGATCACTCTTTTTAACTTAAATAAAGATAAAAGTTCATTTTCCCTAATTAAGCATGAAAATTTATATGATGCTCTGAAATATAATCATTTTAAGAAAAATTTAATTTTATCGCACGATTTTTTTTTGTTAATTAGTTTTAGTTATAATTTTAGGAAATAATAATTAATCAACAAAAAATTTCACCGTTTTATAATCAGAGCTCTTGATTTCACTTTAAATATTTATATAGAAGTGGAAAGTATTTTTAACAATTTGGTGGCAACCACCACAAACTAAACAGTCGAAGTCATCGGGACGAATATAATTCAATCTTTTCTCATTCAATTCCCTCAAATTTCTATTTATTGGGCATTTTTTGTGTGGAGTCCCTTTACGGACCACTTAAAGATTTCACTAATAACCTATGATCTACGGACCACCGGTCGAGAACCACTGGTTTAGATAAAAATGAAATGAAGGGGGATTGCTAACCTTGACTTGTGGTACCCCATCCAGAAACAGTCCCCATGCCAGTCACATTATCTGCTATCTCTGGATTCGGTAAGCACACACCGTTGATATATCCATCTGATCCTTCTATATCTATGGGAGATCTAAGGTACAAAAGAGCAATATCGTTTTTCAGAGATTTGACAGGGTTCCAACCCTCGTGCGTCACTGGTATAACCTGGAAAGACAAACAAGTTGTTACAGAAAAGAATTCCAATTTGGAATAACAGTCGTTGAACCTTCCTTTTCTCAACGACCGCCAGTTTTAGCTCGCTTAGGATTATTCAGCCTCCCATAACCCCCTATAAAACCCCCCAGGTCGTTAGGGGAGCATTTCCGACTCCCAATTCCTATGTAATCCCTAGTCGTCTAGGTGTCCCCTGCAACCTCAAGCATTTTTATCTTTTAGTTTTGAATAAATGAACATTTAACCTATACTTAAAATTTTCCTTGTAAAGTCAAAATGCTTGACTTTTTTCCTAGTTCAATTTTTTGTGTAAAATTTATTTTGGTTGAATTTTGAAATTATTTTAAAAAAATCAAGATATTTTCCAAACTGCAGCGTTTATAACATCTTACGTAAGCATCACTCATATCCCCCTTGTCAGGAAAAATAAGCAAGGAGAAAACTCCCTCCCCCCTTGGGTGCTTACGTTGAACGCCCCCCCCCCACATGTAATATCTTAAGCAGTGAAATTCTCTACTAACTCATCTAGGAAATAAATATTACTCTCAATAACCGAAAATTCAACACCTAGGAATTCTGTCGTTCATTTTATAGGACTAGAGTTTTAGAATGAAATGTAAGGGTAGATCCCACAAATTTATAGTTAAAATAACAGACGATTCGATATCACAGTTTTTTTTTATTTGGTTTTATGTTTAACCAAATTATGTGCCAGAACTTGCTCAAATTATATACTAAGTTATAAACAGTTACTTAGGGGAAAAGAACAAATAAGTAACTTTTACCGAATGATAGGTAGGACGCGAAGATCTCTGCTTTGTAACATTTTGAGCTCCAGCCGCAACTCTATAAGATGCGAAGTAGCTTCTACAGAAAAAAAATGCAAGATAAAATTAAGAAATCTTATATTTGCTCATTTCCTGATCGAATATGAAATTCTAAGTAAAACGATAATATGGATTTTCTGCAGGATTTGAATTTCATTATCACGATTTATCAGAAAAACCAAGTTATGTGACGTGTGTTAGTTTAAAAATCAGTCCTGTGGTTTGGAATAAAAAAAATCGGTTCTAGAGTTTCATTGGTTTGGATTAAAATCCAAGGATTTTGAGAGATACGATTTTACGTAGATAATAATGATCAATTAATAATATAATAATAATCTTAATTTACATTGATAGAAATACACAAACTAATATTTAAAAAATATGTATTAGCTGCCAAGGGGAAATTCCCGTAGGATTCAATTCAAGACGAAAAGTATTTTGATCATAAGACAAAAATTAAATATTGCCAAAACATATCGTTCTCACCTCACCAAAACCGCCAATTTAATTTTTTGAAAATTGGAATTTTCTTCAGAATTTTTAAGAATAATTGAGATGCTTCGTTATTTTTCAATAGACTACAATGACTTTTACAATTCCTAATTAAAAATCAAAATATATATTTCTCAGAAACTAATCCCCACTGATGATTTAAAAACATTGTGATCACAGTAATGATTAAATTAATTTTTTTATCTTGTGATCGCGCGGAGAATGATAATTTCTTGATAAGAAACGCCCCAAGATTTTTAAAAGTTTCAAATAAAAATTTTAATCGGATTTCAACTTTTCTTTCGTTTTCATGGTTATTTTATTAAATTCAAACCCTGATTTTCTGTTTGGTTGTTTGAGAATTCGCATATAGAGATGACTTGAACAAGTACATACCCAGCAATGCAGTGAGCTGCAGTCACGGCCCAGTTCTTATTGATGATCGAGGCCCCGCAAATGTGCTGGAAATCACTGACGATCGGCAAAGCCTTCATTTGAAAGGATAGCTAAATGAAAAAGAGAAAAGAATGTTGGACATAACTTTTTAAGGCCCTATTGTTCTTTTGGCTTTTTATTGCTCATTTACAAAAACCACTTAAGAAGTCCAAAGAATAGTAAATATTTCATGCTATCGAGATGTGAGTTAAAATTTTACTCAAGTTTTACCTGCCAAGGAAATTCTCCTTCAATTGCATTTCGGCCTCCTACTATTTTTCCGTCTGACACCGAAGTTTTGCTTACTCCGCAGTTCGGGATGCTTGGGTTTTCTTGGCATTGTATAACTGAAAATTGAAGGATTGCTTACTATGAAAATACGTATATTTCTTTTCTATAACACCTTTCAAAAAGCATTAAACTTCGTTTTTCACTTAAATCTACAAGGACAAATTCTTCGTACAGCTTTTAGAACCCATTTAAGCATGATATAAAACCTGAATTTTATTTCTAACTAATGAGATCACATTTTACCAAACTAAAAATCGACATACTGAGTGATTATAATTAAGCTTCAACTTTGAGGTGGCTATCTTATAAAAAGCTATTTTATATTTTAATGTGGTTTTATTATAGTATATTTTTACTGGACCAAATGTTTTCAAACTTGGTCGCTGGTCAGAAGATGAGATGGGATTTCATTTCCAGCTAAAAAAATTAGTTTAAAAATTTATCACGAGTGGAAAACGGCGCTGTATAACATATTGTACAAAAAAAGAAGAGCAAAAATTCAAACTTGATTCAAATGCACCATTTCCAATTGAAACAAATCCACAAAGGGATGAATATAGGATCGCAAATGTACTTATAATACACATTCCGAAAATTAACTCATTAATATCATTTGGTCAAGAAGTTTTCTTTTTATAGCCTTCCCAGAATGGAAGATTAATTAATACAATCACCCTGGATTTTGTGGTATATAAGTGCAAATTGTAGTTTTTACTATTTGGTGCAAAATAACTACTATGATGAAACTTCACCCTCGGTTTTTTTTCCGCTGTAGGAAGTTAGGTCATAAAAAACACGCTTCTTGAAAGGGGTTTACGGAGTACGAAAAAGTCTTCAATGGGTCCATTGAGTAAACAAAAAAGAAACTGATCTAATATAATAAAAGTCAAATCTTGTGGCTGGCTGGGTGTGTTTGTCCTTTATACAAATCTACAGTTTCCTTCCGATCTGCACCAAACTTGGTATACATACGTAAAAACACCCCATTTGAAATTTAGGCGATGTTTCGAAGTTCTAGAACGACCCCTTGACCCTCTTTTGACCGTTTTTATGTTGTTAAAACGCTTATTTTTCTCCATTTTTAAACTTTTGGCCCGAAGCCAATTAAATACCGCCACTAAATCAAAAAAAATTATTTCATGATCTAACTCGTGTCGCGGCAGCCAATGAAATAATCGAAACACTTTTTTCGTTATAAAAGAAAAACTAATCGTGGTAAAAGTACAATATTTTACACACATATACAATTATTTTTTACAAAAAGATTGTCGTTTCGTTTTTTAAAAAGTTCGAATTAGTTTTAGAATTATTAAGATTCAAAGTTTCAATTTTTTCCCTGGTCAAACATGGCTACCGTCAACCTATACTTTCATTTGGGTTTAGTTGGATATACACAGTTGGAACCGGGATGAAAAAGGCGTTAGGAACACCAAGATAAAAAAAGTTACCGGGAACACCGGGATATGAAAAATTATTACCGGGAGAACCGGGATATATAAAAATACCGGGACCACCGGGAAATGAAAAAATACCGGGAACATTGGGATGATTGGTAATTTCGGTTACTGAAAATTAGGCTTATACTTGAGAAAACTTAAAAATAAATTGATACACTCCACCCGTGCAAGGCCGGTCATTTCAGCTAGTTTTATATCTCTCTATATTAAAAAAAAGTAACGGTCACCGCCGCCGCCGCTGTTTCAGAAATTTTTATTTTTTAACTCTTTGACCTCTCACAAAGTAAAAACTAATTGACAGAAATTTATGAAATTTGAAAAGTTTGTAGAGGAATGTTTGGAAAACATTCTCGAATAAAAAGCTAATTGATGTGATTATTAGTTCTGGGGTATTTTTAAGGTCAAAGTTAAAGTTTTTGTTTTTTCGCCGCGTAATCGCGTTCAGCGAAAACTATTAGCAGCAGAACTTTGATTTTTTGCAACCTCATACTCTGATGTCTGAAGATGTGCACTACGTCGCCCTTTTTTTGAATTTCGAATTTGTTTTAGAGTAATTAATTCTTAAAGTTTCGAAATTTTTGTTACTTTTTCGGTTTTTTCGATCTAAAAGAAAAACTAATCACAATAGACCGGGAGCCAGCAACATATTTTGTCAGTCATTTCCTCTCAAGCGATATTTGGTGGAAAATTTCAGGAAGTTATATCATAAAGCCTGGTGAGCGTCAGCTGGCTGTAGGGCGGTGGAATAGACGTCAGCTGGTCGTTTAACATTTGGAGCGTCTTTCTCAAAGATTCTTTGCGGCTTCAATCACGCGAGAGAAAAAGAACAAGAGGGACACTCCAGGAAAACTCAGTGAAACTGTTATGTTTTTGTTTACATTTCGATTTGCTTTGTATTGATATAGTATTGAGGAGAGGTACGAAAGGGTGTGTGGTCGCATGAGCGGCGGATATCGTTTTAAATCAAGATTTTGTAAATAATGTAAATAAATATCTGTTAATGGACTCTAACCGCCTATCTGGTTCGAGACTTCACGGAACCAACACATGACCTACAACTGAGCTTGCAATTGGTTACCACAGATACTACACTAGTAGATCTACTAGTGTAGTATCTGTGGTAACCAATCGCAAGCTCAGTAGGTCACGTGTTGGTTCCGTGTGACGTCAGACGGTTAGAGTCCATTGTTAGGAAATAGACCAACTTTCTTTAAAGAACAATAAATTATTACTTCTAAAAATTAATTACTAACCAATGGACTCTAACCGCCTATCTGGTTCGAGACTTCACGGAACCAACACGTGACCTACAACTGAGCTTGCAATTGGTTACCACAGATACTACACTAGTAGATCTACTAGTGTAGTATCTGTGGTAACCAATCGCAAGCTCAGTAGGTCACGTGTTGGTTCCGTGTGACGTCAGACGGTTAGAGTCCATTGCAAGCTCAGTAGGTCACGTGTTGGTTCCGTGTGACGTCAGACGGTTAGAGTCCATTTCCCTAAAGATAACTTTTAATTTCTTTTTATAAACCAAACCAACTTTTTGAAAGGACACTGTTTTAATTAATTTTTTAGATATTTATTTGTTTTTCAGATAATTTTAAGTTGGCAATATTTAATTAATAATGTTCTAGAAGGGAATTGTTTTTTGTTGACAACTTGAGACTCATGAAGTCAGGAAACGTTGAAAGGAAATCACTGAAAGTATAAATTTTTGTTCATGTTTGTTGGTTCCTTCTCCTAACCCAAGGCTGGATAATAATTAACAGATATTTATTTACATTATTTACAAAATCTTGATTTAAAACGATATCCGCCGCTCATGCGACCACACACCCTTTCGTACCTCTCCTCAATACAAAGCAAATCGAAATGTAAACAAAAACATAACAGTTTCACTGAGTTTCCCTGGAGTTTCCCTCTTGTTCTTTTTCTCTCGCGTAATTGAAGCCGCAAAGAATCTTTGAGAAAGACGCTCCAAATGTTAAACGACCAGCTGACGTCTATTCCACCGCCCTACAGCCAGCTGACGCTCACCAGGCTTTATGATATAACTTCCTGAAATTTTCCACCAAATATCGCTTGAGAGGAAATGACTGACAAAATATGTTGCTGGCTCCCGGTCTACAATGGGAGTATGATTTTTTAAACACTTATGCTCTTATTTTTTAGAAAAAGATTAGCGTTTAATTCTTTGAAAAATTCGAATTAGTTGTGGAATTATTAAGCATCAAAGTTTCATTTTTTTCATAGTTTCACTAGGTCTTCATCAGACGCGTTTAATGTTTATTGGAGATTTTTTAAGTTTTATTTTTGACGGTTCACTAGATTGTTACGAGCACACGTGCACATTACAAATTGAAATGTTTCTTAATGATATGTTTTTTCTACAAGATAATTGATGATTATTAGTAGACTTTCTGGATATTTTTTTAACATTTCAATAAAATTATTGATAAGCAAGAGAGCATTCTCACATGACTCACTTGGAGGACAAAAACAACGTTGCTAAGGCCGTTGTTAGGTAAAGTCATGTGATTGAAAATGCTCTAGAGGTATTTTCCGTATTACAAGAGGCTTAATTAAGCCGAGAAAAGGGTTGTGCTGGATTGTTGGGATGAACCAGCGAGCTCTGCTCGCTAAGATCGCAAAGCGATCTGAAAAGAACTGCGAAGCAGTTACGGGGGTTGGTGACAGCTCACTATGTAATACTCACTATGTGTCTGATTTCTTTTATTTTCGACGATTCACTAAATACACACGTGCATAGTTTAAAAATTTTCTTGAAATTAAAGTTTTTTGAAGTGCATGTTTTTCCTTATCTAGGAAAGTAATATTTCAGCAATAGGTTTTTTTTTGGGGGGGGGATGTTTGATTTGGATTAAATTATTTATAAGCAAGAGAGATATTTATAAGTAGTTTCGGTTGTAAAGGAGCATTAATTAAGCCGACCAGCGGGGCGTGCTGGATTGGTAAGATGAAACAAGCGAGCTTTGCTCGCTGAGATCGCGAAGCGATCTTAAGAGAACTGCGAAGCAGTTCCGGGGGTTGGTGAGCGATAGCGAGCAGGGGGCAGGCCCCCTAGTATATTAAAATAAAAATGTTAAAATACATACCAGATATACTGCTTAGAAAGCAAAACATTAACCAACTCCGAATCATTTTTCTGAAATATGCAGTCCTCTGCCTTAGATTCGTATTTTCGTATTTAGTCCGTTCACCGTCTTTTTAAGGAAAATATTGTAGGTTAATGAAATTTATGACTGGGGTCACGCTTTTCCATTCCATGGTTTATGTACACAAACAACGAGTGCTTGCTAGAAAAAAATTGCTCTTATCACTTGAAGTAATATTTCATTCATGAGTTTCTGGGTTGATTTCTGAAAGAAAATTATGTTTGAATGCCTTCATACTTTTATCTCTAGCAACTTGTCTTCGGATTCGGTCAGTGTTACATGAGAGATATCGTTAACTGTTTGCGTGTTTTTACTATTAAAAGCTCATAAATATGTGCGAGGATTTTATAATTATTTTGACCATAAATGGGGCGTTTAGTATATAGAATGATTCAAAACTCATGGACCATGCACAAAACTTCTAGAGCAGTGGTTCTCAACCGGTGGTTCGCGACATTTTCCAAAGTGGTCCGTGAATGGGCCCAGTATAGCCTCCAAAATTTTTCAATTAACAGAAATTTTAGCATATTGGACGAAAATGATTGGATTATATTGTGTTCTCCCAAACTAAAAGTTTTACTTAAAAGGCTGGAAATATACTTGGATCACGCAAGCTACCTGTTAAGAAATGTTTTTAATCTTGTTCAGTTGGGAATAGTCACCATGTTTTATTTTTAAAGAGTTGTTCTCTACTGGATTTCAGGTACTGTCGAGCCAGCTGCAATCCTGGATTCACTTTTGTAGGCTTTGAGTCAGAACCTGAACTTGTTTTTGAATGTCGTAGCAGGGGGTATTGGTATCCCGATAGAGCATTTCCATCGTGTGTAGGTGAGTTTATGCAGACTTCATGTTTTGGGTAGTATGTATGAACCTTTTTAAAGAAATTATCTGAAGGCCATTTATAATTTTTTTTGTAAATGTTGAGGACTTATTGAAAGGGAGTTGCTGTCTAGTATAGACAGCAATGTTAGTTGATCCTATGACGTCTCTAACAAACAAAGTAGTTCCCATCACGGTGTCTGAAGTGAATGAAATGAAAAACGTCAATTTAAAAATATGAATTTTTTTGTTAAACTCATGTATGTGTTACGGGCAATGTGATAAATCCTGGCATTATTAATAATGCTCAATGTCAGGCGGGCAATGTGATAAACTCAATGGCATTTATCAATGAAATTTGTCACTTTGCCCGCCTCCACTTCGGGTATCTCTATATATATATATATATATATAATTCTCTTACGTGGCTTACGAATTTGGCTGTATTTGTTACCCGCCTGTAGAGTATAGTATAAATGAAAATACAAATAAAATCAAATATTTAATATAATTACAGCACATGAAACTTTCATCTATAGGTACACACATTACTATTATGACTTTATACGATACGTTGTTTTAAATATAAAGGCTTCAAAATGTCTTTTAAAACCAACCTTTATTTCGTGACTTAAGGATTGAAAATGAAATTTTCATGCTTTAACATATTCTTAAAATTCTACGAAATATTTATCTTTATAGGAGTGTCTTCATGTTACGATGCTTAAAAAAGCTTCCAAAAATGTTGATATTGCATACCAGTTGCTTAGCAAAGCACAAACTTAGTTTAGCATCTTAAGGATTTCCATCAAATTATTGCTCTTAATAAAGTATGACCTTGAAACTCTTTTAGACATTAATGCGTAACTCCTTAAGAACATGACAAGAGCACTCTAACATCATAGATGGCGATAAGAGGCCAAATTACACTCTAGTTACCCAAAATCCATAGTAAAAGTTTAGTGAAAATTTAAGCGATAAGAGTTGCAGACTGGTATGCAGCCTTATAATTTCAGTGGCGTTGTATTCTGACCATTTAGATTTTTTTCCAATTGGTTGATATTTGGAAGATTCCATTGATCCATACTATGGCTGGTATTTGTAATTTCCTTGCGTTACCCAGCGGGCACCTGTGCACCGAAGACACGGAGGTGAAGTACTGTCACCCACGCCACCCACACATTCGCTCGCACAATCCCCTTTTTTAAGGGGGGGGGGCACATTCAACAATCTCGCAAACATCAGGGGATTCAAACCCTGGGGGCCCAGCTTCGTGGTCAGATACTTAAACCACTTTGCCAATACTCCATTTAGGTTTGAGTGGGCATGAATGAAGATTGACAAAATCTGCTTCATAAACTTCCAGAATCGGTGCATGTTTAAAACTTGTCAAAACACTGAGCTGAAAATCGAACCTTGACGTGTTTTTTTCTCTCCGGCAGGCGGCGTGGTGGAATCGGACTGCCGTGACCCGGGCACTCCCGTCGGGGGTACCCGGTATCCTCCCGAAAGACCTTATCCGGGGCTCTTCGATTTGCACGAGAATGTGACTTTTGGATGCGCCGACGCCGACGCCACCCTCCAGGGAGAAAGCTTGCTCACGTGCCAGATGGACGGCTCCTGGTCAGCCCCTCTGCCACAATGTGTTGTCATACAACGTAATACTCTGATGTATATCTATGCTAATCAATCAGTGTATGTATTTCCTTGCAAGTATGTTAATCATGTCACCTCTTCGTTTGTTCAGTTAATGAAGACTGTCCTTTCCCCGGTGTGGACCCCAACGGTCAGGTGGTCGTTCGTGGACGCACGGGGTCCTCTCCCCCAGACCTAGACGATTTCTTCCCTCCTGGCACGCGCCTGGTATACACGTGCAACCGGGGGTACACAAGGGACGGTTCATCCACCATCTCGTGTAGGCCCACTGGAGAGTGGTCGGACAACTATCCCTACTGCATCAGCAACGACGCACCTGGTGAGTAAAGGTTTGTTATTTAGAAAAAAAGTTTTGTGAGGTGGTGGGAAGAAGAAGAAGATCTAGGGCCTGTGCATTTGACGGGGACAAATTTAATTATCTTCTTCCTTATCCTTCTGGTCCGACGAAATCAGACCAAATCCCAAAGTCCGTTGACGTTGACTCTGATAAAATCTGCTGTAGTGAGAGTATCATTGTAGATGTCCTTCTGAGAAAAGCCCATGTAACTAATTATACTATATGTCCGGCAGAAGCCTGATGCCAAGGCACTTGGAGCAAATGGCATAGGTCTTCTTGCCCTCCTGAAAAGATAGACTTTTGACGTGGCCACTGGCAAGTCGTGTAAAGCGCTGTTTTGGAGCCTCTGCCACATTTAAGGGCCAGAGCTGCTCAAGCTTGCTTCCTAAATACCAGTGGTGGGGAATAGGTACCTTCCAGTCTTCCAAATGTTTGGCCTTTCTCAAGGAGTATAGCTTCTGATAATGCAATTTGCAAATGTTAGATGAGAGGCTGAATGATAGAATGAGAGGCTGGCTTTGACATCTACTGAAATTCAATTGTTTAGGTGTTTTATGTTCTCATGCACTATCCCTTTTTTTATAATAGCTGTATTGAGATTGAAGTGAAAATTAACTCCATAAAGTTCTTCAGTAGAATTAGTACTAGATTGCAATGAGTGAGGTTCCACTATCATTTTTTATCATTGACCTTTATGACCACGTACGAGTGGGGCAGAAAGAACAATATCCATTTAGAACTTCAAAAAATATACATAAATCTTTTATACTTAAGAAATACACAGTATGCCATTGCCATCCCTTAAGTTCTTGAGGATTCTTACATGAATTAGATAGCGACCGTCTATGTCGAGATAGTTTTGAAGCCTACATGCGGAATTTTGGACTGATCTGCGGATTATGTACTCCCGGAATCGCTGTGATTTCTTACGTAGTTGCAAAAGTGTACCAACTCCGATCAACTAACTCAAGAAATCACGTCGATTCCCATCAATGCGAAATTTCCGAAATAGTCGTCTCAATTGCACCCACATTGACGGTCGCCATTGAGCTATTGTAAACATCTTCAAAACTCAATGGATGGCATAATTGTCATACCGAGTATTTCTCTTGGTATAAAATATTTCTTCTTGCTTTATATTTTGTATTGAAGTTTTAAATCTTAAAGTTCTCTATGGCACAACCTGTGCTTAAAATCTTTTGTAGAGGAATTGAAGCTTTTCTGATTCTTTACAGAACCAAGCAACTACTGTCCAAACTTGGGACCCGTCCACCACGGCACGGTGTCTCTGCAGTTGTCCTCTCGCTCTCAGAACACAGACAAGGAACTCCCCGCCGGCACCACCGTACAGTACACGTGCCGCAAAGGGTACATTCTGCAGGGAAACCAGGATATCACGTGCCAAGAGGACGGCACGTGGACAGGGCTATTGCCATCCTGCGTCGAAGGTAAGAAAGAATATAGTACACTGCTGGCTATCCAAAGTGCAACACACCAGTCCAATTTATTTCTGAGGTTCCACATAGTATCACGGTTTCATTGATTGAATGTAGGGGAAAGTAGTGTACCTCGGTCCTACACTTCTTTTGGCTTAACTTTCTGGTATATGGCAACACTAAATATGTAGTTTCCATCTTTACCACCAGATCGCTCAGTCCAGCTAAATTATTTCTAGAAAAACCGACTAGTATTTTGGAAGATATACGCTAAAAACTGATTTCACCCTTCAAAAGTAAATTTTCTATCTTTGCTTTCGTAAGCTATCGTTAAAAATATAAAGATTTGATTTTACAGTGATTTTAATATGTTATAATGGCTTGTTTTAGCTGTTATAAACATGTGCTTTAAATGAAGCTAGGCGTAAAATCAACACGGTGGTTAGACATTTTTCAGCAGATAATCAAGTATTATACATCGGACCTAAGGAGAGCATTGTGCCTTGGACTATCCAAAATACACTTAACTGCCATGAGTTAATAAGTAAATCACCATATTGACTTTTATTGCATTGGTATTTTGATTTTAAAAGCAGGGTGGGATTTAATTTCATGACTAACACTAATTTTAAGGGAAATCTATATTTTGCAGAGTTGGGCAAAATTCAATCGTTCTCTACATTTGACGATTGAATCAATTACAATTAACTTCCCTTATATACGCCACTGCTCTACATTAGTGTCATCTTCATTCATATTAGCAATGTTCTTATAACCGCTACGACCATCCTTGTTATAGCTTGCGGACTCCGATCGGCGGAAGTGGAGGGTCTGGTGACGTTCGGCGAGAACACGACGAAGGGGGAGTGGCCCTGGGTGGTGGCCATTTCGACAGTGGACGCCAACAGCCGCAGCCACATCATCTGCGGAGGAGTGCTGCTGGACCGGAGGACGGTGCTGACGGCTGCCCACTGCCTGCAGAGCCCCGGGCCCTTCCTGCTGCACTTTGGCAAGTTCTACCGGTCCACCCTGTTCGATGACACCAGAGTACAAACCAGATGGGTGAGTGGCTTAGTTTGCTGAATTTAGAATTGTAATGGGCAAAAATCAATATCTTGGTATTTTCCCCCTAAGGATAGGGGAAAACCCTATCCTATTATAGGGAATAAGGATAAGGACCATAGAGGAGAAAGACAAGTTGAGTGAGCACTTCCATAGAATAGACTTTGAAAAAGAGTAACCGTGATCAGAAGGGCTTCTGGCAGTTAGTTGGCTCATTATCGCTTGCTTGGCAATTTCAAAGGCATCGGACGCCAAGAAGGCAAGCGTTAACAACACTGCACGGTATGAAAGTTCGGCAGCGAAAACAATTTCCAGTAAGACCGCCGTCACGTGTCGTGTGATCACTGTATTTGGCGATCTTTCTGGAAATTTTCTTAGTTGCTCTTTTGGGTTACCATTTCTCACTCCACCACTATCTCTTCCCTATGAGAAGTACTGTTACGCCTTTTAGGAGCGTTCCATTCAGATGAAGCTCTAAATTTAAAGCCTAGAAAGATTATATTGTCAGGTTAAAGGAGAAATGCACTAAGTCACTTCTGGATCAACTACTCTTTTAGAGATTGCACGAATTTTGGCAATATCCGATTATTTTCTTTTGCGTCAAGCTAATTTACAAACCAACCGATCACTTTTCAGCTTGGCGAGATTTTAAAGTGCATCAAAGATCGTTGGCGCCGTTCTATCTTTTTCAAAAGATTCACCAGAAATGACTTACAAGGAGAGGATCCCAACGTGTCATCACCGATTTGGTTCATTTTTGGTGTGGAAGTAGTGCATGACTAGGACATGAATTTGTGAAAGTATTAAGAAGCAACTTTCAGAAATTTTGGAGAAAATCGTGATTAAAAATCTTAACATGCACTTATATATCTGATAAGATCCTCGTCTTACAAGCGGATCGTGGTGTAGCGGTAAGAGCTGTGATTCCCAACCCAAAGGTCCCGGGATCGAGTCTCGCTGCATACCATATTTTTTATTTTAATTTTTCACACAATTAAGAGCACAGATATGAAATAAACTTATAATAATATTTATTTATAAATTTTAAATTATTTTTTCTTGTGCGTAAAAAAAATTTTGGTAAATATACAATATTTACAATAGGATCATAAAAAATTGGATTTAATAATTTATATTTTTGGGAAACAAGGAATGAAAAGATATTTTCAAAAAAAAGAAAAGAAAAAAATAATAATAATTTATATTTTTATATATGAAGTTTTACCTTAATTTATCCCTAACTATCCGAAAGAAAGTACGCAATTTTGTTATGCTAAAAGGATTTGTTATGTGTCTGATTTGATAGTTAAAATAAACATTTTTGTTGGTAAACGTATAATATTTACAATAGGATCATAAAAATTGGATTTAATAACTATTTTTTTTGGGAAACAAGGAATGAAAAGACTTCTAAAACAAAAAAAAATATTTAAAAAATGTTTCAAAATTGATAATTATAATTATAAATATGTACTACTTTATTTCATATCAGTGCTCTTAATTGCGTGGAAAACAAAAATAAAAATTATGGTATGCAGCGAGACTCGATCCCAGGACCTTTGGGTTGGGAATCACAGCTCTTACCGCTACACCACGATCTGCTTGCAAGATGAGAATCTTATCAGATATATAAGTACAAGTTAAAATTTTTAATCGCGATTTTCTCCAAAATTTCTGAAAGTTGCTTCTTAATACTTTCACAAATTGATGTCCTAGTCATGCACTACTTCCACACCAAAAATGAACCAAATCGGTGATGACACGTTGGGATCCTCTCCTTGTTAGTGGTGCCTTCCTCCATAGATAGAAGGAAAGTTACGGCTGTATTCGCCACTAACCTAACCTAAGGTTAACCTCGAATCAAAACTGCTAATTGGCAGTCGAAAAGAGGAAACAAGTTTTAAGCCAATCAGAGTGGTCGAAAAAGCTTGATTCCAGGTTAATCTTAGGTTAGGTTAGTGGTGCTGGTGAATACGGCCGTTAGTCTTCTACGATGCGGAAGACATTGGCGTAATACGAGAGTCTACTGAACTCCGGTTAATCTGCTGTTTTTCCTACGTTCATATCACTACTCCTTTTGCAGAGCCAACGAGTGAGGAACCATCCAGATTACAACAATGTTACGTATGACAATGACATCGCCCTTATCCGGTTCTCTCCGCTCATACGTTTCGACGGCCGCATCCTGCCCGTGTGCCTGCCAACTCCGGAATCAACGAGGGACAACCTCACCCCACAGACGAAAGGCTACGTGAGTACACCTTAGTACCGTTCATATATTACATCCAAACCATGACTTAACCAATCTACCCGGGGAAATATGGTAGTACCGCCTCGGGGGAAATCAGTTTTCTTTGGAGGAAAATTTTATGAGGAAAGAGGGTAGCTTGAAAGTTTCAAGGGTCTTGATAGGGTTTTACTCCACTTTTACCCGGATAGATTGGGTCGTATGATCGTCATATATGTTCTAAGAGAGGCCCCTACTAACTAAAGTTCCTACCAGAGCCTCAACATTGAGGTTAATATTATTTTAACCATCGCGGTATAATAATTAATACTGTTCAAAAGGTTGTATTTTTGAAGAAAACGAGGTATGGATGACATATAGGTAGACCACTGGAAAACAGTGGAGATACTGTAGAATTTGATTGGATATTATTCAATGTGATCCATTGCAAGAAAGTATACAAAGATGTAAACAACCAACCAGTGTATTGCTTTTGGAGATCAGATAAAGTGGTTCTCTTGGCGTGACTTCGCCTGTTGTTAGGTGGCTATGGTTACCATGTCGTCCAATTATGACACTGATAGTTCGCCTAGTGTGCGTTCTGACTCCTCCTATTTCGTGTTAACCATGTTTTCCAGCATTTTTATTGTTGGCGTTCGCTCTCATTGACTCCTCCCCTTCTCTTGCAGGTGACTGGCTGGGGGCGTAACGAGCTGGACACGGACCCCACCTCCCTGATGCTGGCCCGCCTCCCCGTGCAGTCTGCAGGGACTTGCGGGAGGTCCTACCGCGACCGCGGGTTGTCCTTCGACCCCGCGAGCATGCTGTGCGCGGGCTACCCCCAGGGAGGTACCAGCACCTGCAGGGGGGACAGTGGCTCCGGCCTGGTGTTCCGCGACGAGCACAGCCAAGGGCGCTTCGTCGTCGAGGGCATCGTCAGCTACAACGTGCGAGGCTCGTGCGGCATGCCCGACCGTTACACCGTCTTCACGAAGGTGTCGCACTTCATGGATTGGATCAGGTGGAATATCTAGCGCGAGACACGCCCCCATTCGTCTTTTAAGATCTAGTGCAGTCTTCGATTGAGCATCGTATTTTCTACTTTATCAAGGTTAAGACTCCTAAGGGAAGTATTTATTGCTGCATCAAGTCTCGATTACTATATTTAGGATTGCAATACATCAAAGCGCCATATTTACTACTGCAATACGTAGACTTTCGTGGACCCTATTTACTACTGCAATATATCAAGACTCTTGAGGACCATATTCAGTACTCAGCAGGTTGTTTTAGATCTCCAAAGGTTTTATCGCGAGGGCCATATTTATATACCACTGATATTCATAAAGACCCTCCAGGGCTATATTTATTACTACAGTATATCGAGGTTCTGGAGGGCCATATTTACTACTGCAATACATCAAGACCCTCTATAGCTATACTGCAATACATCGACCTCCAAGAGCCATATACACTATTGCTCCTTGTGCCATAAAAATCCAATCAACCAGCCGTATACCTATTATCTTACATCATGCCATTAAATGGCCATATCCATTGTCCTACTTGTTGTTTTAGGTCTCTAAGGGTTATATCGCGGAGTCATATTTAGCTACTATTACAATAAGTTTTGGGAGCCAAACATACATTTACTACTCCAGTATTTATTCCCCAATACATCAAAAGTCTCTATGGACATATTTCCTACTCAAATACATCAAGACTATCAAGGACCACATAATTACTTACTACAAAAAGTCCTGGAATAAACTATACTTATTAATTATAGAAATTATCCTAGATAAATTTAATATAGAGAATTGTCGCACTTTTTTGGGGCTGAAGGGGATATACTCTATGTGCATATGCAATTATGCAGACAATCTTTTTCAATACTCTATACACTATGTGGTAAGTGGGAAAGAGGGCTTTATACGACATCATACTAAAGAAAAGAAACAGTTCTTTTTGTGCTTTTAAAACTGACTTTATTAACAATGCGTAGAATTTCTTTCACTGTTAGTTTTGATTTAACAGAAATCATGCTCATAACTTCCCAAAATAGGAAACAAATTTATCCAAAATGTGAAAATTAAAACTAGTTTATGGTTAGTAAAATGGTGTAAGGGTTTAAATGTGTGACACAACGATGGGGTAAGGGAGTCACTGGAATTGGAAATGTGTGACATAGGAGGAAAGACGGGTATATATTACATACTATGAAAATAGAAAATGGTAGTCCAGTTCTAGAACTGATTAAAACAGAGAATTTATTAATCCTATATTATTAATTGTAATTACGGTGATTTATAATTATTTGTGTTATAATTGTTATAACTAACCCCTTATAAACTTTTCCAACCAGAAATGATTATTTGATTACATTTAATTATTCTCTTATGCTGATTCTTTTTATAAAGTCATATTTTTCAATATTCTTGAACAATGTTTTATAATGGTATTTGTATTTGATGTATAAAATAAGTTATACTTTCTGAGAAAAACCTAATGTCTTGTTTTTCTCGTATTTTTCACGATCTGCTACTATTCGGCGCCGCCCGTTTTGGCGCCAGAAAAAAAAAATGAATTGAAATAAAAATCCTAAACTCCGGTTTTATGCGCCGAATCGTCCCATTCCGTATTTTTTTAGTATATTCACCTTACTGCACCAAACCACAACCCACAGAGTACTAGAACAGAGAGTCCACGGCCATAGGCCATAATGGAAATTGAAAAAGCATGACATTTGTTACAGGTTGGGAGAATTTTGGCGCTGGGATCGCACTAAACTCACTAGCGTCTGGATCCAGTCTGGATCGTTCGCTGGCTGCCTATGAGAGATCGAAAACATCTATTTGCGCTTGCGCAGAGTTCTAATTTGGCGAGAGTTTTAATCTGCCGGCATACGTTCCAGAAGCTAGTGTGGCGGCCTCACATCAGTAACCCATTTGAAAACAGCCTCGTGGACCCTCTGTTAGGATATTTCTCTGTGCCACAACCATCCTGCCTTATAGAAAATACTACAAAATACTACAGTCATTACACTATATAAGTTCCCACTAGTTCCACAAAGTAAGGAGGCCTCTTGAGGTGGAATAGGAATATATTCCACATAATAAAATAGTAAAATAGTGTAGACTTACACGTAATGATAGTAAAATATTTTCCGGGTTTTTATGGACCCTTGTCTGTTAATAAAAGTGGACTTTCAAACTTTCATCTACAACTGCGGCAGACATGATGCTGCTGACGATGCCTGCCGCAGTGGTAGACGAAACGTCCACTTTTGTTAACGGTTCATAAACACGGAAAATATTTTACTTTACATAAAAATCAAAACTTCTTTTTTAACCACAGAAAATAACTATTATCCACATACATTTACCAAAAAATGAAACATCTGTTCTAACCTCAGATTCATTCTTAAAAAAGTACAATCAATTTCCTCCAGTAAAATAAAATAAAAAAAAAAAAAACTTTTAATTTTCATTGTTTAAAGCAAGTTGGCATTTTTGTCCTATTTAAAACATAAATATTTTAATCTTATACTATTTCCGTTGGTATGGAATTGAAGGTTCTCTAAAGACTCGATAGATGGCAGCACCACTATTGAAAAAGGCACCGCTGAGTTAAGTAAATTGTTAACTGTGCATGTGCATTTGGAGAGGTTTCGAATTTCTATTATGGAAAGGGGAAGAATGCAAATTTACAAACTTAAATAATGTGTCTTACTGCAGGATAGGCGCGTAATAACAAGCCTTTTTTCTAAGTGGGTTCACTTAATATTATTTCTAAAGTTCCCCCGATTTCTAGATCTTTTTATTTTTTATAAACATTGTTAAATTTTAAATTTCGTGTTCACTATGAGTCCCAAGTAAAAAAGGGGGAGGGGTCCACTGCCAAAAAGTTTTGAAACTTGATCCTGATCGATAAGCAGTGTTTTAAACGCATTTTGGGACCTTTTGGCTTACACTAAAATATGGTTATAAAGGGGAGTAAGGGTGTCACCCCCCCCCCTTTCTGGTGGAGGACCCTTTTCGGGTGATATTTTAATTCGACCTTTAAAAGTAGATTTTAAATCAATTTGAAAACCTTTGGATATGCGCATAGTTAGTGGTCACTGTCACTTGCATATTCCAGGGAAAAGAAATACCTTTGAGGAGCAACTCTAAACTTTTGACTAGGGTGACCAGACTTTCTGATTTTGGCGGGACAGTTCTGCTTTTTACATCCCTGTCCCGTTTTTTCATTTAAGTCCCTCAAAAGTCCTGATTTTTTTTACCAAGTTTCATCAAACGAGAAAAATATAAAGAAAACCTAATGCATCCAAAATATCTAAATTTAGAAAATATATACTATAAAAATTAAAACTAAACAATATAATCAATGGAATAACGGAACCAAGCTGCACGTTAAAACCATAAGATCTTTAAAGATTAAACAGATTCAATTTTAATATAAACTAAAAAAAACAAATTTAAAATAAACTAGAATGAGGTGATCAGTCCATGTCGTCATCAGGGGGCTTCCAATGACTAACCAAACCTAGATTTTTTCAATATTTTGAGGGGGTAATCTTTCAAAAGTTCTAGGCTGAATTATTACTAATTTATTAGTTGTTATTTCAAAATTTAAAAACAACTGATCTAATAAAGTATCGTATTATACAGAAGGATCTGCAGTTCAGGGTGCTCTTAAAAAGGTTTAACCCTCTCTCGAAGTTTTGGTGATTAGTTTTGTGCTGATTTTCTCTTCAAAATTCTATTGCGTAGCTATAGCTAAAATTCAGTCCATCCTTTTTGTTTGAAAATGAGTTGAAACTCTATTTTAAACAATCAAATTTACAAAATTTTCTGGGGGAGGACCCCCAGACCCCCCTATTTTATTGGTTAAATGTAATGCCATAATTTTTTTTAACTGAATATAAACTTAAATTAATATCTTTATCTTATTGATCTTCAAAGCGTCATTTAACTTATTAGGTGTGTGTGAGAGACCATCAGTGATTATAAAAGGTTATTGGTTTACCCCCATTCAAAACAAAAAGTTTATGAGTGTGTTTCATGTTAAAATTATTCCATGGGAGATTCAGAATCGTTCGTTTTGTTAAAATAGTAAACATCTGAAACAAATTATAACCTCCCCTTCTCATCAGTGAAATGTCCTGCTTTTTAGATTGAAAAAAACTGATCTCATTACTTATAACACCATGTAAAAAACATTCCTTTCCTATCTTTAAAGGCACGAACATAGCAGTTGCCCCACACATAATTGAGTCTATAAAGTAAAACTACTATAATATTGACATGATAGTTCCCTTTATTTAAGTCATGCCGCGTTGAACAAATGTGGATACAGGAATAAATTCCACACGGCACTTTCGAAATGCGTCTATCTACAAATTCTCAAACGTATCCTTAAGAAGTGACCTATGCGGTACAACACGACTACCTTGTCGTTGCATAACTCACCATATACCACGCTATTCTTAATATTGCACCTTAAGTGTTGACCTATACGGTAGAGCACGACTGCACTTTCGGTGAATTAAAATTCTCATGATTGAGATCAATCGGGAAATATAGACATCAAACTCGTAACAGGCCAGAGGTGAGGTCCGTTTAACCTACACATATTCACACAATATTCTACATATACCTATCGGTGGCCTTTTTCGTGATGTGCTATTCAGCCCTCTCGATTGAGGTGTTTGCAATGCTCAGCGACGATCGTGATTAAAGACTGGTATTATAGCACCTCATTATGTCACCTCATTCCCCGAAGAGTCAAATGAGGGAGGCAAGTTATGGGAGTCGCGCCGGGCCCCTTGTCCAATTTGGAGGCCTGGACAAGGTTGTGATCGATTTGCCCCTGTTCTGAATAATGGCGTGTGAGCAATGTTTGAGAACTTCGAGGCCTAGTGCGAAGATTAGGGTGCTAAGAAATCGATATTAATGTGCAAAAAAATATTTTCTAACTGGTTCTCTGAAGATGGAAATCCTATAATGAGGACTTTGGTTGTCCCTGTTTACCCTTTAATTTTCCAGCAACTATAAATTAAATTGTGATTATTCTTCACTTTAGCTACTATATGGGGTAGAAAATTAAATAGACCTGTAGCAAAGCATATCCAAAAACTATATTTTTTAAAATTTTAAGCTAAAGTAAGGGGATGGATTATGAAAAATATTTATAGATATTTCTATAACTTCAGACAGGACTATAACTTTTCTAGTTTCCCTCTTTTAATGCCAACTGAAATTTCACATTTTTTCTCAAAATTAGAACCACATAACTTTTTTCGAATCAGGCTTATAGTATTTCAAGGTTGAAACAATTTTAAGTTGTCCTTTGCACGTCACCTAGAAAGAAGAATAAATAAATTTTTTCTTCGCTAAATTGCCCATTCAAATTTCGTCTCCTCCTGAACCATGCCAATCTTCTTTTTTCTGATAAGACTAATAAGGAATCCATCAAAATTCAAGATCCACAATCTTCACACGTACGTACCCCGAACGCCTTTCTCATACTCCGAAAATCGACCACTGACAACACCGGCACCAGCCTTCTCATTACAGAGACAGAACCTGCACTTTGCAAGTACAAACTGCAAAGATTGATCACCACCAAAAATGCGAAATGTAATCTTGAGGGAAAAAAGCTAGAAGTCCCAATCGATTATACCTGCAATTATATCGATAAGAATCGCCACCATTAAAGCTCGCACCCATGGCTTCTGATTAATTCAAACTCAGGCGCTTAATATGGCGATTAAGGGCCCAATAATCGCCTATTCAGGTTTATTAACTTCCATATACTTCTAGGCGGGGCCCAGTTTTAAGATTAGGTGGGAACTTTAGGAGCCATAATATCGTTAATGTAATTATTCAGGTATGAGAGGACCAGGAAGAAATGTCACTTGTCGCGTTGATTTGATGACTTTAAAAAGCACATCATCGATTAACATACATGAGGGAAGAGATGGGATTAGATTATTTTGTTAATGATCGTTATGGAAACTTAAATAGTAGTCTCAATGTCGGCAAAGGTGCGGTCCCAGACAGCACACCTATAAGTTGCAACAGGCTCATCATTGATTATCCTAATGTGAACATGACTTGCCTTGATGTAAGAAAGACACTGATTAAAATATTTGTTTAAAAAGTCTCTAATAGTTTATTTAATCATACGATTTAAAAATATACTTTGTTTTATAAGAAAATAAATTGGAGTAATGTTAAGTTGTTACACAAAGTGTTTGATTACACCTATTATTATGGTGAATAATAGCGGAGAAATACTCTGAATTCTGTAGAGAGTATATTTTTACTTTTTCCTCTTTTATGGTTAACGATTCTGTTAAAAATAAAATATGATATCCAAATAAACATTAGGTATACTGATCTTATGTTAGTGTTATAGATTTTAAAATATCTTTTACAGATATATTTCTATTTTTTTTTTTAAACAAATAAAGTTTTGAAAAGGAATACACTGGACGTTCCATCAATCCTTGTTTTCTTCCTAACTTGAAGAAAGGAGGAGTTATTAACTGTTAAAGTACAAAATAATGCTTTTTTTAGCTAAATAACAAAAGTTGTTTTACCCTATACTTTTAAAAACCATAAAATGGAGTAACTTTGGTCCAAAGGGAGTGTTTTTTCACATTAAAAGTAAATAAAAGTGGTTAACCAAAACAAATTTGACAACGTTTTTTTAAATCTCGAAATTTCGGGCCAAAGTTACATTGAATTGGGGTAATTTTGGCCTAAACCACAAAAACCAAAAATTTAAGGTGTTGAGTTAGCTTTAGCCAATGCATGCTTTTACATGTGTTGGTTGCATAATTATCTATCAATAACACTGGTCAACACTCATTTTGGTGGCTGGAATATTAAAGCTGATTTTGTATATATTTGACCTCCTGATTACGAATATGGCATCCATTTTTGCTCATCAGCTCTAGTTTTTGATATATTTCACAATTAAGTTTTTAAGACTTTTGCTCTACCTTTTATACAATATGGCGATATAAAGATGTCTTAAAATATAAAAAACCAAACTCTCTAAGGCTTTTCCTATTCCATAGGGTCCCAATAGATAGTGTATACAGTTTCATTCCCCTGAGTTAGTTTTAAGGGGTACCTATAGGGCCCTAAAGTTGAAAAAAAGTGGAAAAAATTGTCTTTTTTTCAGAATTTTTTAAAAAATATTTTTGAGTTTTCACATGTGTTAAAACTGGGTAATATATGTTATTTAGAACTTATTTAGACAGGATAAAATAATTTTTACTTTTTAAGTGCACCGGAAAAGACTTATTTTCTAATTTTAAGGAGAGAAGTAGGGTCATTTCGCTCAAAAACGCTCAATACCAATAATGGTGGTTGAAACGAATAATTTTCGAATTTTTCAGAAGTAAGTTCTCAAAAAAGATGTCCTTTGATGTAAAACTAAAAATTTCATATGATAAAGATCAGTGAGTTAGTTTATTGAACGTAAATATCGCCTCTCCAGAAAGAGCAGAGCGTGCGAAGTTTGGCTCGCTTCAGACAAGTCTACTCTACTATCTCTACGGATTAAACTATGCCAAATGGGAAAGTTTCAGGGATGTCGCTCCAATTAATCTACCTGAATAACTTCTAAAACACATATTAGTCAATTTTATCCAATTAGCAAATTAAAAAATGCCTTTTTTTTTTAAATAATTTTTTTCCAATTTTTTTCAAATTGTAGGGCATGAAAGCTCGGGAGCAGCTTCTATTGTTTTACTGATCTTTATCAAATGAAATTTCAGTTTTACTTCAAAGGACATCTTTTTTGAGGACTTACGTCTGAAAAATTCGGAATTTATTCGTTTCAACCATCATTATTGGTATTAAGCGTTTTTGAGCGAAATGACCCTACTTCTCGCCTAAAAATTAGAAAATTGGTCTTTTCCGGTGTACTTAAAAAGTAAAATTATTTTATTCTGTCTAAATAAGTTCTAAATAACATATATTACCCAGTTTTATCACATTTGAAAACTCAAAAATATTTTTTAAAAAATTCTGAAAAAAAGACAATTTTTTCCACTTTTTTTCAACTTTAGGGCCCTATAGGTACCCCTTAGAACTAACTCAGGGGGATGAAACTGTATACACTATCTATTGGGACCCTAAGGAATAGAAAAAGCCTTAGAGAGTTTGGTTTTTTATATTTTAAGACATCTTTATATCACCATATTGTATAAAAGGTAGAGCAAAAGTCTTAAAAACTTTATATTGAAATATATCAAAAACTAGAGCTGATGAGCAAAAATGGATGCCATATTCTTAATCAGGAGGTCAAATATATACAAAATCAGCTTTAATATTCCAGCCACCAAAAAAAAAGTTTTTTTTTGTAGACCAGTGTAATCTATTTCAAACATTTTTCTGCGTCCCATATTTCAAACCCCCAAACCACTCTTAAAAATCTCCACGTCTGTTATACAGTGATTTTTACCTTGAAAATTCTGCTGCTTCCAAGAAGCTGTTTCTTTCAGGTGTTCCTCAAAGAGTTTCGAAAAAAGATTTTGAGAATGAGCAAATTTCGAAAAAATTTCTGGGAGTGGACCTGAGGACCCCTCTCTAGAAATTAGAAGTCTATTTATATTTTTATCAATTCTCTGGTTTACACTGACCTGTTCTCTTTGAATGTACAACATCAAAGGGTTTAAAAATTAGCTAAAGCACTACTTTTAGAGACAAAATTTTAAAAATTGTTCTGCGGGTGACCCTTCAGACCCTCTATGATTACACGGACTAATTGTAAAATTTCAACACAATGTGCAAAACATGATTCAAATACAATTTTTGAGTGATATAATACTTGAGTCAATCCTCCTCCCCCCTCCGAAAAAAAGTATGGGACCTATATACAGCCCAGACCCAATTAAAGTATAATGAACACTATTTTTACAACCAAAGTATTTTAAAACTGTCACTAGCCCTAATAAACCGAGAGGGGATTCCATACTATTAATCATGCAGGATCATGAAGCTTATTAATATCCATTTCCCTTCTCAGTAACAGCTCGTTCGTTGGCAACGATGGGGGCAGGGGCTACGTCACGAACATGTGACGTCATCTCGTGCTCTCTCCACCTGCTCGAGGCGGGTTTAGGGTATTCGCTTATTTAATCGTTCGATGGAGTATGCAGAATAATCGAATAGCACTAAAAGAGCTTATTCATTATGGATGTGAAGTACTTTTACTTTTATCTACGTGTTGCGTTTAGAGTAATGCAGTTTTCATATTGAGGGAATTGTATTTGATAATTATTTTAAAGAACGGTTGAATTATATGGGTGTTGAAAATAGGTCAAATTTATATAGTAAATTAAATATGCTATTGAATATATTACACTAATATAGCTATATAATATAAGCTATAACTATATAACACTGATATTTTATAAACAATCTGTTATTTTGTATCAATAATTCATCTTTTCTCTATATTTATCAGTCTTTTTAAACACATAGAATACAATACTTCCCAATACTTTCATTTGATCATCATTCTTTTAAAGTTATTCTTTCTTATTTACTTTAATATAGTATTAATTTCTTCTCTTTCCAAAACTCTTAAAATTTAAACATGCCTACAAAGATTTAAAAGGGTTCACTGCGTGTTATATTTTTTTTTTTAGAAAACGGAATCATGTTAAAAAAAAAAGGAGTCCTCTTTGTAGGGTTGTCGCTATGAATTGGGTGAAAAGTTATGTGGTTCTCTTTAAAAGTAATAAAACATTCGATTTGCAGATAGAATGCTTTCACTCAAATAAAAAATGTCAAATAGACACCACATTAAACTCAATGTCCATTGCCTTAATACCCAGATTTGTTTTAAAATTAATGTGACAATGTATTAAAAAGGCCAAGCAATGTTACCTATCGGAACTGGAAAAAAATATTATAAAATTTCAAGTTCAAAATAGAAAATATTACTCCAAACTTCCCTATAAAACCAATTACCCATGACCATAACCAGTTTTCTTGTTGCACAATATTAATTTCCAATTTTTAATACGCTTTGCTTGGAAAATAATATGAAATAATAACTTACATATTTTTATGTACGGGGATCTACGATTCTTCCCTTTTATAATACCTATAATTTTAATTAAATAATTTAAATTTTAAAATTGGGAACTGATGAACTGATCAAATCCTGTTTTTAGAAGGACCAGCCCATCCCCTCAACTTATTCGCACTGAGTATACCGTCCCTATTCATGTAACTTATGGCAATATGACGTGACACACAAATTGTTTTCATCAATAACTGATAGAGAGGGGCGGGGGTTAAACTGTTCTGAAGCATGTCACAAAAGGGATGGTCGAAAAGGGGGCGGCTCACCTGCCTTCGAGCGTTTGCCGCTCCACTGGGCCCTGACTCTGACCTACCTACCTGTTGGTGCTAATTAGGCCTGAAAAGATCGTGGCTGTTTTTTGTTTTGAAGTACCAAAAAAGTGTATATTTGGGGCTCTATCTCAAAACGTCTGGGGTTTTGCTGGGTTTTTTTTTAATATGGTTAACAAATACCATTAAACTGTAAGGTGTATAATAAAACATTGTTTTGTAAATCTTTGGATTTTAGTTGAATGGCTTCAATAAAAAAAAGTATAATAAATACAAGAGCGTTTTTACGAATGAATACTCGTTTAACTAGTAGAGTATAATGTGACATTTCCTTTTGCTGCTGCTGACCTGCACCCCAAAGTTGGGAAATAAATTTAAGAAAAAACCCTATTTGATGCATTTTAAAAAGTGCATAGAAAATTTTTTTGAAATGAAGCTTAATGTAATGCTTTTTACTATAAAATTTTTGTATTACCCTACACAGATTTAAAAAAAAAAGTTATCATAGATATCTTTTAGCCAGAGTTACTTGAAAACATTCTGCAGCTCTTTGCTTATTTCACTTGACATAGCTTTAGGAAATAATCCGTGACTCGCCCCGACTGCATGTCGAGTAATTAATTCCTAGGTCGGTAGACTTTTTGGTTATTTCGAGGGCCCACTTTTCTGAAAGCAATCAGCAAATTTCCTAATAGAGCATTTTCAATCACATGACTCGGCCTAACAACGGCCTTAGCAACGTTGTTTTTGCCCGCCAGTGACATCATGTGCGAATGCTTCTACTGGATGCTTCTAGTTCCCACCCCTAACAACGGCCTTAGCAACATTGTTTTTGTCCTCCAAGTGACGTCATATGCTAATGCTCTATTCCACTTCGTAAGATTTCCTCTTCAACGTAGGACCAATCAGAGCATTAGCAGAAAGACTGGTAATCCTAGCTTTCCAGGAGCTTTCTCTACCATTTTATGAAGTTGGATTGGGAAATATGCCACCAACACCGAGAGAAGCCGCTCAGTTTCGAGAATCTTGATAACATAATAGCCAAATCGAACTAATTCTGGGTTTCGTTCTTCAAACAAGCCAAACCCTGATTGAACACGACCCACAATCTCCGACTTCTGTCTAAAGCTCCATTTATCTAACCACCCCTTAACACACAGGCATTAATTACCAAACCTGAATTAAATTTCAAACCAAACTGCATCAGCGACACACTCCGCATATCGATATCGAAGGAGCTGGGGACACGAGAAAAAAAAAGTCCTCTACTTAAATCCGCATCAGTCAACTCCACTAACCAAACGTCCCCAAGATTCCTTTGATTTATACCTACTTAATTAGTGCCTGCTTTAACCGTGTAATTTGGTGCGACTGGGCCTCGTGACAGCCTCTCTCGGTATGGTAATAAAGTGTCGAAGCAAAAAAGCACAGAGGGGCCAGCAGGTAATCAGTTCGGCCTTGTCTCTTTTTTGAGGGGATTTAATGACTGCTAGTAATAAATGCGGGGAGACAGAGAAACGAAATGTTGGTCAGAGAGAAGGGGTAATTACGTAAGGGTAAGAAGGTAATAGAGAACCCATCAAACACTTCCCCTTTGGGACTATTGCTCAGAGCTGTATCCAAGGGGGGTTGCTGCCCCTTTCCGAAATTTGGTTGATAATGTTTGTTTCTGGTTAGCCATAAGTCAGAAATGAGTTAAAACACTATATTCACTATAGAGCATTTTCAATCACAAGACTCGGACCTAACAACGGCCTTAGCAACGTTGTTCTTGTCCTCCAGTGACGTCATGTGCGAATGCTTCTATTGGAGCATTTGCAATCACAAGACTCCGCCTCAAACAACCGATGTAGCAACGGGTGGCCTACGCACCTAACAACGGCCTAAGCAACGTTGTTTTTGTCCTCCAGTGACGTCATGTGCGAATGCTCTATAATAATAATATTTAAAAGTTTTTCTGGGAGAGCGGTCGTAAACTTCCTTTATTTGTGTAGAACTTAGTGTTGCTCCTAAAATTTTCATATTAGACGTGGTCCCAGATGCAAAATTTTCTTTATCAATTCGTAGGGCCAGTTTTAGAAGCCAATATTTATCAACAACTCAGAACTATGATGGGGAGGTAAGCCTACTATCTTATTAAATTACTGTCATTTTAACGAAAAATTTGAATTGAAAATACATTTCAGATACCAGAAATGCCTTTTTTCAATCTTTGTCATGGCCGTGCTACACGATTTTTGCTTCCGTTTTTAAAAGTTCGTTTTGCGCCTTTAGATTTGAAACGATAATATCTCCTAGATTCACGGCATTGAGGTGTAACTGCTGTGAAATGTTCATACTGATACTGGCAAAATAAGAAAGATTAAAAGTTGATAAAAAATTAAAGGAATTAGAACAATAACTTAGAAAAATGCATGCAATATCACAACAAAAGAACAGTTAAATCATGAATATACTTTTAATTTTCAATTAAAATTATCCCTTTTTTAGGCATTTGAAATGGTTTTGTTCTTCTTTGATTTTTAATTTCATTTCTTTGTTGAGTAACTAACTCAAAAAACTCACTCAATATTATTTATATTGGCTCCAAATGAAAGTATGAAAAACTGCTTGCGGCCCTCGGGCCATGAGTTGTGTAACTCCAAAATTCCTCGCAATCCTTTCCATGTGACTGTAGTGTTTCTTTCCCTCGATGATAGCCTCGCACGGTTACTTTCGTTGCGTCCTCTAGTCCTAACTGCCTTTACTATCTCTTTGGTAATTACTATGGGCGACATTAAAAATAGATTACGAAAAAGAGGGGGTCCCTGCTCGAAGTGTCGGATGCTCACCCGTTCACGCGTGACAAGGACGTGTGGTGACAATTATAGAAAATTCGTTGAATGTTAATTTAGTTAAGGATAGGTGTAAGATGGAAATTGAGGGTATGGTTTGAGACGTCTGATTATTCATGAATTATACTGCCCCAGAGACGGTGGCGGGACGTCCGGATTTATTGATTACTTGAAATGAAACTGTTGCATACAAAGTTGACGTTCTTAGATGTGTTAAAATAAATGAAGAATTTATTGCGTAATTATTAGGTTAAGACTTTAACTAACTTAACTTTCAATCAAGGTTTGAGAGATTTATTACCTTCATTCCATCTCTATAGGTAGTTTATTTTATTTGTTTGTGAAATATAGTTATCAATTGTCTACTTAAAGTGTTTAACTAAAAATAGTTTCAGGTTCGTGTCGAATATAATGGAACCTAAATTTCAAGTTATAATGATCTTCAGTTTAATTCAAAAGAAAAAGTAGTGATTAATATTTATGTTTATCGGTAGTTAGAACAAGAAATCAGCAAAAAATATATTTGTCAAATCAACTTGGCACTCAATATAATTTTAGAACAAAAAGTTAAAAGTAACATTCACAACTTAGGAAATATTTTTTTTTAAAAGGGAAGCCTCGTTAACTCATTCTATATATAAAAATACTTGATCACATAGTTTTTCTACTCATTAAGGAATATTTCATGGTTCCAATAAAAGTAGAGAAATAATTTTCCACATTTTACTTTCAACATTGTTTTTTTTTTTAACTTTTGTTTAGTTGAAATAAAAATAAAGGATTTTCTAAAATAAAATAGAGTGTAAACTGTTCCAAGCCTATTTGCAGAAAATTGGGGGGGGGGATATTTTAAAGAAAAACCAGTGGTATTCCAAAAGGTTTTGAATTGAAAATGGTAAATGCAAACCACATTTATATTTCAATCATACATTGAGTATTATAAAGCCTGGAATTATAAACATCTTAACTTCTAAAAGTCTGTCATTAGTATTAAGTCGTTAAAAAGTTGGAAAATTTTCATTAATCTTTAGAAACTTAAAACACGATACTTAATTTTATATTCTACTTGCATGCTTTTCTCTTCTACACCTACAAGGTTTACTAAGTGATGCGGGTTTTATCCTAAATAGAAACATGAGGGTACTAAAGAAAACAGCAACACCCACAACAGAAGAGTCTATTAAATTGGTGGATGTTGAGTGAGAAAAACTTTAATGCTCAAGATTTTTTTTACTTCCCAATCTACATCCTAATTAAAAGTAGCACTTTCATTAGTACGTCTTTTACGTATTACAACTTTACTAAGGCCACGTTTCATTAGACTGCTCGCCACTGCATGACATTGTAAAAAATAATTTAAAGTCAACCAGATAGATCAATATTTTTTTAATTTTCAGTTTATGTTACGTTCTGATTGTTAAAATACAGATCTAGCTAATAGCCAAGTTTTAAGCTTCTAAAAAATATAGATATAATGTTTCATGACTAACACTAATTTTGAGGGAAAATTAAAATTTTGTGACAAAAAAAAAGTGTTTTAAAACTTTTATATTGAAAAGTGCTCCAACTAAATCTATAAGCTTATACAATATACGTGTTGATAATGTAACCATCTTCTATCATCGTAAATAAAAAAATAAGGGTTTTGCAAGTGCATAATTTGTTTGAATATTTAGTTTTTGTTGTTCCTGAAAAATTAGGAAAAAGTGATAGACCGGGAGCCAGTGACATATTTTGTCACCCATTTCCTCTCAGGCGATAATTGGTGGAATGCTTCAGAGAGTTGTATCATAAAGCCTGGTGAGCGTCAGCTGCTTGTCCGTGGGTGGGTTGGCGGTGGTAGCCCCCAAACACGTAAAAAAATTAAAATTTTCAGTCATTTCCTCCCGGCTAAAACTTTGATACATTATAATTGACCCAATATCTAGAAGAAAAAAATGCGTCAGCTGGCTGTAGAGCTGTGGAAAGACCGTCAATCAGGACCGCAAAATTCCTCAAAAGTCGAAATGGTGGTAAAATAGTCGTCATTTAAAGCACCATTTACACTAGTGTTGGGAAGACTAGTGCAAGAACAGTCTTCCGGCATACTTTCGATTTCGAGCTTCTAATGGCCTTATGATTCTAGAGGTGTCCATGCGTTTCATCGCCAAACTTTAGCACATGCCTTTGAAATTGCTAAGCAAGCAATAACGCGCCAATTCATCGCCAGAAGCCATGCTAATCCCCAGTACTCTTTTATGGAGTCGATTCAATGGGAATGCTCATTACGTCAATCATAGGGCGAAATCCAGTGAATTTGCAATGTTAAGTCTTTGGAGAATAAAAACTTACTCTAGGGTGTTAAACGCCGATGGGAATTGAAAGATTTTCGGTACTTGAACGTTTACATAACCCTTGAAGAGATACATAAACGTTAAGAAAGTAATTTTTTATGCTCCATAGACTTAACATTGCAACTTCATTGATTTCGACCTATGTTTGACGTCACACGTCCGAGATGTGAGGCCACCTATACGGACGGTCTTGTGAAGATGAAGAGCTGGGAAGAATCGATCGATGAGCATCGGTTTCTGAGCATGTGCACTGCGCAGAAAAATCTCCTCTCCGTAGACGGTCAGTTGGTCTCTGTTCCTGCGATACACTAGATTCAGGATATCAGATAATACATGTTCAAATAACTTATCACAATGGCTTGCTGCTTTCGTGAGATTCGTGAACTTAATAAACAAAAACGTATAAACGATGAAATTGTAATACAGCTGAGGAAAGATAAGGTAAAACTTTTCCGCACAAGTAAGCTGCTCTTGCTTGGTAAGATCCTTATCTTCTTTGTAATTTAAGGGGATGTCATCAAACATGCTTGATAGTTTATTACTTATATTGTGTTTAAATATATGTAAGCCTGGGATTTCTATGGTTTTACATATTCTTTAAGAACCAAATATTGCAGAATGTTTTAATTACATTTTTAGGATGATCTCGGATATGTCAGGAGTTACTAGATTATTTATTTGGGTTTATTTACATATTTTTACATAATCAAGTCATGAATACATATCTTGCTATATTTTACATTTATACCTTGATCAAGCATCATGCTCCGTAGAAAGAAAAAAATACCTTCCACAGGGAAAGAATAATCGTAACTTCCCCTAAAAACTCCTCCGCCTCTTTAAAATCTATGACTTCTTTAATTTTGCCAAATATTTTAATTTTAATAGCTTAGGATGCAAAAAATCTTTGAAAATGATACCTTACAGTGCTATTCAAGGAAAAAAAGCGAAATCCTTCCCCTACCCCCTAAACACCCCTTAACCCTCTTTAAAATTGTATGAATTCTTATTCTCTTCAATCTTGTGTAAATGGTGATTAATACTAAAGTTTCCTGCTGATACGACAGTTTTTACCTAAGAAATGCGTATTTTACCTACAAGAGGTGGGCCGTAAAGCTCAATACCAGCGAAAAATAAATTTTTTAAAAACTTTTGATGCTACAGAGATCCCATTCTAAAATTTTGAATAAAGTTGAACAAAACAGATGAGTCTGTAAATTTGTTTGAATATTTTAAATTATACCTGTAGTTTATTTTTAATTTTGGTTAACATTTTAAAATTAAAATTTTGAAAGTTTTAAAAATTTATAATATGTATTACAATTTTTTAAAGCTTTTTTAATTCCCTTTCAAATGGTAACCTAATTTTTACTTAGAAACAATTCCGGATAGAAATATAAAGAAATTACCTAAACTTGTTTTCAGAAAATATTAAAAAAAACCCCTCAGAAATCCAAAACGGGAAAAGATAATTCATTTTTATTCCATATCTTTGAGTTTAATACCTTTTGAACAAGTATGCAAAATTTGAAAAAAAAAACATCTGTAGACCCAAGGTAAAAAATTCAAGAAAGATAAATTAAGTTGACGTGGATGGACCCTCATAAGAACTGATTGTTAGAAGTAAATAAATTTATCTTAAATGTTATAACGTTTTTTTATTAAATAAAGCTAAACACTTGACCCCATCTATAGTAAAATACTTTTTTACCTTTACCTGAGTTAATTTTCTTTTTATTTAAAAAACTTAGGACCTAGAGACTCTGGTAAGAGTACTCTCATGAAACAGATGAAAATCATTCATGGTTCTGGTTATTCACCCGAAGAAAAGAGAGGTTATATCAAACTTATACGTCAAAACATATTTACGGCCATGCAAAGTATGATAAGGGCAATGGATTTACTCAACATAGAATATAAAGATCCCTCAAATTGTGTAAGTTTGTATTTAAAAAAACTATTTGTTAATCTTTGTTAGTAGATTTTATACCGTTATAAAGCAAAAATGAGACAGTTTTAAGAGTCAATTGCCAATGGGCACTAATCCTTTCGCCAATTTTTGAACTCTAATTTCATAAATATTTTTAAACAAGTTAAGAATTGTCGCTAAAATGTTGGGTAGACTCCCAGAAATAAGACTTTGGTTAAAAGCTCTTTCGTTTATTAATATCAAATCAAAGAAACAATGCACACAGCAAATAAATAATCGCGCACAGCGAGTCTCGTTTACACATTCTAACATCGGGAATCTACCCGGTCTTCCCTATTGACAGTGACACATTGGGATTTCCTTTATAGGGCACTCACTTCAGATTGCAAAGTTGTCATCTCAGGATTCCGTCTACCACGAATAGCTCTTGTATCAAATGGCTTCCTGCTGTCTTTGTCTTGCCTATCTTCATTCCAGAAACAGTCTCGGGCGATGTGCCCGGTCTTATGGCACACGTAGCACCTAATCGTTCTTCGCTTGGTTTTCACATAGAATGCTTCTTTTGAACTTTGCTTGTGGGGTTCACTTAGAATCACCCGTTCCTCCTCACGCAAAATTTCAAGTATCTCCTCCAAAGACTTCTCCCGCTGCGTCTTAAGTATTTCTCGTATCCTCTCGTATTTACCCTTCAGGCCTCTGACTGTGTAATACACCAATTCTCTGCTTGATACCTTCAGTCCCAACGTAGCACACTTAGTAGCTATTCCCCTAGCTCTTGCCACGTAGTCATTCACTAATTCACCTTCAGAGATTTCCAGTGATTTTAACTCACTACCAGCATCAATCTTGCGATCTTCGGTCAATCCCATGAATGAGGTCTTGATCTTCTCCCACAGAGTATACGCGTCAGTTTCTGCAGCAAACTGCAAAGCTTGTTCCGATGATAAGGTCAATTGTATCCATGCGATCGCATCGGAATTCCCAATCCAATAAAGGCTTGTCCTTCAGATCAGATGGTTTCGGTTCTTCAATCACCTTTTCTAGCCTCTTCAATTTCAAAGCAGCCTTCATCTTCAGCGCCCACAGGTAATAGTTAGATCCGTTGAGCTCAGGCACATTCAGCCTATCCATATTTCCAAATCGGGAACTTTCAAATCACGAGATCTCAAACCACGCTCTGCTACCAATGTTGGGTAGACTCCCCAGAAATAAGACTTTGGTTAAAAGCTCTTTCGTTTATTAATATCAAATCAAAGAAACAATGCACACAGCAAATAAATAATCGCACACAACGAGTCTCGTTTACACATTCTAACATCGGGAATCTACCCGGTCTTCCCTATAACAGTGACACATTGGGATTTCCTTTATATGCCTACGATCTGAATCCCGCAGAGTGGTAGATCGACGCACGCGCAGGATTACGTCAGGAAATTTGCATTTCGCAATCCCGCACATGCATCATAAAATAACTAGCCCTTCTGAAGAATTTAGAGTGGAAATAATTTAGTGGGACCATCGCACAATGGTTCTAAAAGCCAAAAAGCTGGCCAATAGTGGAAAAATAATTTTTCAGGAACTTTTAACTGTTGGGATAATTGTACCTGTAGGGATAGGTACATCTATTATTGCCAAGTTTCTTTGATTTTTTTTAAAGTTAAAAATTGTCTTTATTTAGCTAAAAAAAACCGCAAAAACTACTACATGATAACACTGAAAAACTTGCGTATTCGCGATTTGTTTTTTGGATGAGGCTTGGAAAAATACAATTTTCACATAATATCTCCTCGGATATTTAAGATATTTTTATGAAATTTTTTTCATTGCGTTTATAATTATATTTCAAAAAATTTTTATTGAGGTTTTCGTTCTATCTTCTTTAGTTTTTTAATTATTTAACTTTCTTAAGTCATCTCAATAGATTTCCCAAGGTCACTTACTTATGGGTACACCTTACCTTACTTCTTGACCCTAGGAGACGCTAGTTTTAAATAAAATCAGTGAAACGGACTTATACTGTATAGTGAATTTTAACGCTACTGTTTTAATGTTTCTTTTGAATCTTGGACAAAAATATTAACCAATTCCTATTCCTTACCAAGGGGGTTCTCCTTCAAAAATATTTCGGAAAATATCCCTAAAATGAGTCGGAACAGTCCTCCCAGAACACAATTGGATTAGAAGATTTTAACAAGTTTGACCACAGTAGTTTGGAGAGCAGCTAGTGTTCATGTTTCAACCTAGTCAAAATATTTGGTGCCGTTGCCCTCCCTCCTCAAATTTACGCCCCTGCTCTTCGCTATGGTATTAATTATATTCTTAATTCCTTATGAAGCATTTCCCTAATCACAGCAGAATTTCCGTCGTATGCTTATTTTATTAATTTTACAGGAAAATGCTGAACTTGTTCGAAACATTGACATTGAGACTGTTACGAAAATCGAAATTAAATTTGTTAATGCCATTAAAGCATTGTGGAATGATACCGGCATTCAAGAATGTTACTGTAGAAGAAGAGTGTATAACTTAACAGATTCAGCTGAGTAGTAAGTATGAAATGTTTATGTCCAAACATGATAGGTTTCTTTTTTTTTGTATCCACGTAATAACCTATTGCTATTGACAATTTTCAGAAAGTTAAGGAGTTATACAAATTCTAGTACGAATTAAGATCCAACAGTTAGCAAAAGCAAATTTTTTTTTGCTGTTGACCTGCCCCTTCCTCAAAAATTTTTTTTCGTTGATCTCCAATTTTGGGTACTTTTCTTACGGTTTAAATAATGGCTAAATGATTGAATACATTTATTTATAATGTAACCATTAGTTCAATTATTGGTTTTAAACTTGTATCAGGTTGAAAAATGTAAATTTCTTAGTATAAATGTGAAATGTACCCCCTTTATCGCTAATCTCCCCTACTCAAAAATGTGAAAAATATTCACAAGTTAATTTAAATAAAAGCTAAAAACAGTTATATTCCAAATATGAAGTTTATCTCATACTTTATAGCTATTTAGTGTGCGAAATATCGTTTCCGTGACCTTATCCCTTATTTCTTCGTTTGTTTATGTAGTTATCTAAGTGATATAGACCGAATAGCGTCTCCGGACTACTTGCCCACGCAACAGGACATTTTAAGAGCGAAAGTTCCAACTTCTGCTGGGATTGTTGAATACGGATTTCAAGTGAAGGACTCCATCTATAGGTATTTTAAAGTCTAAACATTTCGCATATAAACATCCTGACATTATTAGAGAACATAGCAACCGCCGGAAGCTTGTTTGATTCCCAGCCTTAGCAACCCAGATTAGCTCTTTTTTATTCATTAAAAATAGGGGCGAGTGGGGCACCTTGGGACACTTTTTACTAAATTATTTTTTAATTTATTTATACCGTTATATTTATTCAAGCGCAGCTAATATATTAAATATACTCTTTTGCGCATCTAATAAAAAAATTTCCAAACAAAAATCTCTTTTTGGGAATTCATAACAAATTTAAAAAAAACCTCTTTTAATGTCTCAAGGTGCCCCACTAGTGGCCCACCTTGGGACACTTCCAAAAATTATGTATCAAGAGTAATATAGAATTTCATTTATGGAAAATAGTTTTGCCTTTGAATAAAACAATGTAAAACAATGCCCCACTAAGAAATATTTAGCATGAGTTTTTTCATTAATAGAAACAAGATATTTAGGTTGCAAAGGCCTTTGGTTTTTATGGTCGGTTGCTAGGTGCTCTAATAATGTCAGAATTGTTTGTTCATACACAAACCTTTACTGTCTCCCAGTTTCTTTACTAGTGTACTGTGAGAGCATCTTTGTTTACAGAATGGTTGATGTTGCCGGTTTACGTTCTGAAAGGCGGAAGTGGATTCACTGTTTTGAAAATTTTGTGGCTGTTATATTTATGGCTTCATTGGGAGAATACGATCAGGTTCTGATTGAATCGGAAAACAAAGTAAATGCTTGTAATTTTAATTTATTATAAAAACAGCTTTGTTCCATCGCATAGTTTTGAAAGGTAAACCTGGTATAATTATGAACTTCTTTTTGTTAATCAGTCGAGAAGTGTAACTAAACTTTAAGCCTCCCTGGGGGGTTCTGAAAAAGCAAATTTAACCGAACCAACGAGATAATATTGTATTGTCATCAAGATCTGAATTATGTTCAAAATTTTAAGTCTTTAGCCCTTTGGAAAGTTAGCTTAAAATTGATTACTCAATATATAACACAGTTAACGGATCCAATCTAGTTTAGTCTTGGATAGACAGAAAAGATTGAAAGCGGCCTAATAAAAAACGTTGTAAAATAACTGAACTGTTATGGCTTATGTAATTTAATTCAGGTTTAAATTTTCAGATGTTGTAAAGAAACATGTATCACAATGTTCATAAGAAGGCAAAAAATGCCAAAAAAGATAAAAGAAACCCAAGAAAAATACAATAAAAGTTAGTCGAAATAATTTTGAAGCATGGTTTTTTGAAGTAAAAATAATAATTGGCAATTTAAAATATATTCACCCAATTAATAGAGCAATATAATAAAGTTTTACGCTTTGGATCTATTAGACCCTACGAGGGGGAATGCGACTTTTATACTACAACCTACAGGGCAGGAAGGTTACAACTAAAAGCATAGTTCGAATCGCAACCTGTAGTGTTAGAACCCGTTGGAAAAAAAAAACCTACTTTTATAAACAGGGTGGTTCAACAAGTCCACCCAAACTTTGCACAAAAAGATTCCTTGCCTAGAATTAGCGGTTTTTTTTAAATAAAATATTTTCAGAATCGTATGGAAGAAAGCAAAGCCCTGTTTAAAACTATCATATCAAATTGGTGGTTTCATGACACATCTATCCTTCTCTTCCTCAACAAAAAAGACATTTTTGAGAAAAAAATAATGGTGTCTCACCTGGAGGATTACTACCCAGAATATCACGGTGAGTCGTCTATTTTGATTGGTTACTATACTCGACAGCAACGTTTCCTGACCCTATGACTTCACTACGAGGAAGCAGAAACTGCGTAAACAGAAAGCTTGTTGGGTTGTTAGGAGGACGCTATATACTATACGATAGACTGCATGGAGACTATACAGGGTGTCCCAAAACGACCGCATAAACTATGCATAGCTAGATTCCTCGTTGGGAGTACATAAAAACTGCTCAAAGAAGTGCCCCTCTACGATCCATAATTTTCGAGTTATAGGAAAAACAAAGTATGGCTGTTACCACTGTGGTCCCAGGTCAATCCGCATGCAATCTGGCAGCAGAAACATCAGGAACGTTGGTCTCTTAACGTATGGGCCGGCATACTCGGGGATCGACTGCTTGGACCATATCTGTTGCCTGAACGGCTCTCGGGACAGTCATACTTGGTGTTTCTCAATGAGGTCTTAACCGAGTTCCTCGATGACATACCTTTAGCGGCAGTACAGGGACTTTGGTTTCAGCATGATGGGGCTCCGGCGCATTTCTGTGCTAATGTATACGTGGTTGGCTCAATATGGAATACCGCAGCCGCTGGATCGGACGTGGGGGTCCGGTTCTATGGCCGCCAAGTGGGGTAACAGCCATACTTTGTTTTTCCTATAACTCGAAAACTATGGATCGTAGAGGGGCACTTCTTTGGGCATTTTTTATGTACTCCCAACGAGGAATCTAGCTATGCATAGTTTATGCGGTCGTTTTGGGACACCCTGTATACAGGGTGATTCGTAATTACGTGGACAAACTTTGCAGGGGGGTAGAGGGGACCTAGACAAGCATATTTCGAATAGGAATGGGGGGTCGCACATGCACCGTTAAAGAGCTAGGGCCTAATGTAGTGCGATGGCGTTACAAAAGGGGTTTTCCCAAGGCCCGTTTCACGAAACAAAAGATAATATAATGCAAAAAATTATTGCATGAGGTACAGCAGTATCCGTACAATTTACACCACAAATTTAATAAAAATTGGACCACTTGTTAAACCCTGGGGCGAGTTTTAAAACGTGCAATATTAATATTTTAGCCAAAGAATGGAGTTTCCTTAATGATATTTAGAAAAATGATGATCGGGTAAGGAATTTTCAATGATCATACAGTTTCAATGATCAATGTATGATCATTGAAAATTCCTTCCCCGATCATTATTTTTTAAATACCATTACACTAATGTAAGGGAACTCCATTCTTTGGTTAAAAGATTAATATTGCACGTTTTAAAACTCACCCCACGATTTAGCAAGTGGTCCGATTTCTATCAAATTTATGATGTAAGTAGTACGGATACTGCTGTACCTCATGCAATAAAGTTTTTCATTTTATTATGTTTTGTTTCGTTACACGGGCCTTGCCAAAACGTACTTTGGCAACGCTCTCGCACTACCTTAGGCCCTAGCTCTTTAACGGTGCATCTGCGCCCCTCATGATTTTTCGAAATATGCTTGTCTTGGTCCCCTCTACCCCCCTGCAAAGTACGTAATTACGAATCACCCTGTATAGGAGGAAGACGCTATATGGAGGGTTCAGAATATAGAAGTGAACCAAGTCCACTTTAGCTACTTTTGAGCTACAGAGGTTTAAATATAAAGATTCATAGGAAAATCAATGTTAACATTTTTTAAAATTAAAATTTTTAGCGGATATTATCAGAACTAGGACTTGGTTCATTATTGCACTAAAATTTTATATAGTTGGTGCATGTTATAGCGTTGCTAACTCAAAAATGACAAAAAGTGGACTTGGTCCACTTTAATTCTGAGCCCTCCATATATATGTTATGGGCATCAAAGTGATTAATCGGGCATTATTATTAACGCCCGAAGTGGAGGCTGGCAAAGTGATAAATTTCATTCATAAATTTCACTGAATTTATCACATTGCCCGTAACATATACATGGGTTTAACAATCATATTTTTAAATCGACCTTCTTCATTTCACTCAAAATTCAGACTCCACCCTGGGAACTACTTTGTTTGTTAGTGACAGTCATAGGGACAGGAAACGTTGCTGTCGAGTATAGTCACAACTATCAAAATTGAATAAAATCGTTGGTTTAGTTCGTGACCTATGTTTTAAAATAAATTCTAAGTTCATCACCTGAAGATTAGTTTTCTTAACATATTACGAGGTTCCTTCTTTAGATGATACACACCCGTGTTTATTTTTATTTTAAATGTATAATGCCATTTTGTAAATGGTTTAGGCCCCAAGGATGATCACATTCTTGCTCGAGAGTTCATATCGAATATGTTTACATCTCTAAATACTGACGAGTACAGAGGGATTTATTCTCATTTTACATGTGCAATTGGTAGGTACAACCTTTTTTTATAATTATTTACCTTAGTCTGTTCCATTTTTTTTTAAATTTAACACGCATAGGTATCCCCTTATTTTGTGGCAAATGACAATTAAATATGGTGCTTAAAATTTGAAGTAAAAGTATTAATATTAACAGATTGCTCAAGAGCATCTAAAAAATCTTTATTACATGTTATTCTAAAAAAAAAATTTTTCGCACCCAATGTCATTTAAAAAGGTGTAAAAATTTGAACCAAATATTAATATTAACAGACTGCTCAAGAGCATCAAAAAATCCCGTTTTGCACATAATTTACAAAAAAAGTGTCAAATAAATAAAAAATAAAAATTTTGTATTAGTTAGATGCTAATATGAATTAAAATTGTACCTTTTTTAGATGCCATTGGGTACAAAATAAGGGGGTATACTTCCGCCACCAATTTTTTGAGAAGCGAAATTGAAATTAACTTGCAGTTTTGTACATTAATCATTTATAATTTGTAACTTTGTCCCTTTAACTTTAAATGGAGTGAAGTTTTTTTTCATATTAAAAGCAAATTTAAGTTTGTTAACCAAATTAAATTTGACAGTCAGTTGTTTATGTTATTTTTAAAATATTCAACTATGTAATATGAACCGTGTTTCTCAAAGTGTGGATTTAAGTTTAAATACTTTTTTCTTTTAATTTGGGCCAAAGTTACCTAGAATTGGGGTAATTTCAGTCCTAGCCCCTCCAAATTTTCCATAGGATTCAATAACAATCTCGGGCGGTCTGATGTAGCAGCAAGCAGGTCTCCACATCAGGCGGAACATCTTTCATCATCTTATAATCAAGTAACACTGTCTTCTGGTCTGCTTCGGAAACATTCGGAATTGCAAACGGAGAAGCTCATTTGATTGGTCTGTAAGCGCTGACATCATCGAGCTGGAAAGATCTCAAAACCAATCAAATGAGCTTTTCCAACGATCCGAAGCAGATAGTGCTATTTGATTGGTTTCGATTGGCATCTGGTCGTAATTCTCCGAGGATCGGGATTCCCGAAGCTTGTCGAAAGGAGATAGTTTTTACATGTGTGGACATGGGTTCCTATGAAATTCTTGTTTGAATATTTGTTTGCATGACAGACCTGCATGTTAAGTTTGGCACCAACCTTTTGAGACACCCTGTGTAAGAGCCACCACTGAACTAACTTATTTTTTCTGTGTTTTCAGATACCGAGAATACTAGGTGTGATATTGCTACAGTGTATGATAACGGCCTTATACGTAACCACTACGACCGTGAATCCCCACCACTTCTCAGCTCTTTTCCAAGCTCTTTTTTCCGGCTCTGACTTTCCTTTGACAAAATGTTGTTGAGCGATATCTTGCTGAATAGTTATTGAAAAAAATAAATGGTAGGTGACAATGGGGCACCTTGGGGCACTTTTCATTATTAAGTTATTTTCCTAGTTTTTTTTATTCGATTATGGGTCATTCCATGTCAATCATGGTACACAACTGCAGAAATCAGTTAAAATCTCTGTAGTTTATTGGAGGTGTTGAAATGGTTCATAAGGATTGCACAATAGTTAAAGGTGAAATTATCTTTATTTGAAAGAAATTATCTTTATTTGAGAGAATGGATAGGGTTTTTTTATAGATATTTGCGTCTTTTCAGATTTGTATATGTGTATTACGGCCAAAGCCCGAAGTCCGGCCACTTCGAGTATTGGCTGAGAGGTTTGGCCGTAACATAATACATCCATAAACACTTAAAATGCTTTTTTCCAAATGAGTAGTTGTCTCAACCACAGTAATTGTACACATAAAAACTAGCCATATCGCGTTACGGCATTTTGTAAATACCACAACGCGTTCTGATCAATTTTAGAGCGACCACAAACGCGAATTTTCAGTTGTGGCCCTTTTGCAAATCACAACGCGTTGTGGTCGTTTTTTTTTTCCACTCAGTGAGCTATTTCGGTCATAGAGCCTAACATATGTTCTGAGGATGAGGGTATATAGAAGCTTCATACAAAATTTGGTGGAATTTTACTGTGTAACTATTTTTGACTAAACAATTAAAATGATTAATTCATCGATTTAAAAGCAATTTTGACACCTAACATTTTGTAGCTGTCCATTTTGTTTGCAAGACGTTTTGCAACGTTTGAAAATAATTCGTCCTGGACTGAAGAGCGAGACTGATTTTATTTACAATGTGTAAATATTTATGTGTAAATAATTATGTATAAATAAATATGTACCCTACTTTAGATACTCACGTCTGGTTAATTTTTAAACAATGGAGTTTTACACCATCTCTGAAGTATCAAAATTTTCAATTTTAACTCATTGATGAAAAATTCTCTCTTGAAATTATAGCATAACAAGCATTTCAATGAAATCAGTTATATAGTTAACCTTGGTTGTAATTATCTTTTTTTGAGTTCCGTGAGGTTCTCTTTAATGAGTTGAACTGTATTTAAATAAGTCATCAAATCGTCGTTAAGAACCTAACTCATGTAGTATCCAATCTTAACAACTTCAGTTAGCTAGTAATGAAGCCATCCCCATTTCAATCTACAAGTTAAACATTTTGTAGACAAGGTGCCAAGTCCAAAAAAGATTAACATCCACAATCCTCTTTAGACAAACCAGAAACAGCACTTATCTCTAATTACGAACGTCTGCCAAATGAAAAAAGAATCTAAAATGAAGCATATAAAAACGACTGAATGGAAATGGATATGTCTGGAGAAGAAGATGGCTTTTCGATGACGATTCCAGTTCGCTTCTGGGCAAGTTGGTTCCGATAAGATCTCCTGGTGTGAAGTGATTAGAGGTTGTCCTGATCTCTGTGTGTTTCTGTGATTCAATTTCACATCCACGTCAAAGTCAATATATAATCATTGGGCAGTCAGGATTGGGTATAATTGGGAGCTAGACTGTCATTACGCACGGATTCTTCAATGCGGTCGATTTCCTTAGTGAAAAAATGCCTAAATTGAGAGTTATTTGTTTGGGAATATAGTGTGCAAAGTTGGAAGCCTTCAGGGTTGAATTTTGACTATAATTATCAGGGTCTTCTCTTAATCGAGTTAATAGGGAACTTAACAAGGTAGTGTTTAGCTAAATGCCACATTCCAAATACCGGGGTGAATAAGTTAAAATGGTTGAAAATTAATAACTTATTAACAAATTTTTCGGATGAATAACTTAAACTTTCATTTCTAATTAAAAACCACTTACAACAAATTAATTCCTTCCAATCAAGAATTATAAACGGGATAAAAGTTAATTACAATCATTTACATTTTTTTTTTAATTTAACACTAGAACCGCGGCATTTTCGGTATAACTAAAACCGGTATAACTAAACCGCGGGCCTGGGTCAAATTGACCCCGGCTTATAAAACTGAGCTTTTAATGGAATATATATCATATTATTTGAGGGAAATTACTTTAATTTACTTCTTTGTTCTATATTAAGGTCAATAAAGGTAGACATTATTATAATTAAAGTATTAAAATGCCAAAAACGTGTAAAAGACTTAGAACTTTTCAGGGGATGATTATATTTCTGAGGCTAAAAATTTCAGTAAACCCAGATAACAATAATTTAATATAAATTTACTGTAAACATCACCGGCATTCCATAATTTAATGCCAAATATAGCCTTAAATTCATAATTTCAATTCAATTTTCAGGCTTTTCTGCCAAAATCGTGTAAAACTACTACTGGTCGATTTTCAAAAAAATTCGTTTCTTTTTAAAAACTAACTAATAAAATTCCCTATACTTTTATTTTAAGTTTCAGAAATTATTAAAATAGTATCGGTTTGAGGAAATTTTTATCGTATTTATTTTTATAATTGCAAGTTCTCATTTTTCCACAAAAATAGGCTTTTGAGCAAAGAAGCGCAATAGATCGGTGGTTCCAAAAATCATGATTACCCTGAAATTACTAAGTTCTAAATTTCTTCTGCTGTAGCTACCTCTAGATTATGAAATTGTGTGTTCAGAGCTTCAAAAAAGATAAATTTATGATTTTTTGCATTATTTTCTTCAAATAAAAAAATTAGACTGCTTTCAGGGGAAATTTGGAGGAAAACTAACAGGATATGTATCTAAATTGCATTTAAAACATATTTTCCCTTTGAAAAATGAATTACCCTCAAAAAATAGGGAATGGACAGAGCTCTTCCATGATTTTTTACCGATCCACCCATGTGTATTCAGAGGAATGCAATTTGCAACTTATCTGCTCGAAAAACCTGTTTCAAGCATTCTTTATTACCCCAAACTGGTCTAGTGACCTTGACCTTTGTGAGAAAAGAGGGTAAAACTGATAAAACAAGATTCTTCAAATTTTTGACAGCACTTTACTGTGATTTCATAAGGGTAGAACGCTTTGGGTCAGGATGACCCGCCCCGCGGTATTAGGTATACAAGTTTTTTACAAAAAAATGGTAAAAGCTAGAATCCTCATTTTTTCACAGTTTACTATTAACAATGATTCAGGAAAAGTCACAAAATTATTTAAGTCTGCGTTTGTAACTTTTTGAGAAAAACGAAATCAAAACTCGTTTTGGGTCAAATTGACCCACTCCGCGGTTCTAGTGTTAAACAAACAAAAAGCTCCCCGTGCACCACAATGTATTGCACGGGGCTTACAGATGTAAGTAATAAGATACTATTACAACAAAACACTACAATGACAATATACAAGAAATATAAAGTTTAACTTTTGAGAAGTGACAAGCTTAGATTAAAAGTTAAAATTTTGATTAGGTAACAATAAGCTTAGATAGATTTCTTAAAGTGGTAAATTATTGCTGAACTTAAGGAATAAGTAAAATGCTATTTTATGGGAAATAAAGAAGTTAAAGTTTGAAGGCCATTTAATATTTATCTTCTGAAGTTCTTGTCTGAGAGTATTTCTATCGGTTTCATATTTTGTGCATTTAAAATGATATGGTCAACGTCTTCAATTCCACCTATTTTACAGTCACAGTGAGCTATTGAACAATCATTAACATTGTCCAAATGAAAAATAATACATAGTTTGCTTTTCAAAATTTACATATTCTTTTCCTACTAGAGCAGGGGTTCCTAAACTTTTTAAGTCGCGGAGCACTTTTCAAGAGACAAATTCGTCACGGAGCACTTTTCAAGAGACAAATTCGTCGCGGAGCACTTTATGATGAATTTTTCCAAGGTCTTAAAACATATTATTACGTAAAACCCATTCCTACAAGAAATAACAGCATGAATGGAATATTTTTAAGCAATTAAATAAATTACATATTTTTAAATTTCTTTAATTTTTTACATATTTGATTATTACCAACTTGACATTAAACAAGTTTTATACTATAAAATTATTATCCTTTTTAAAAAATCATTGTGTGTGTGAGCAGAGATAACAATACTTCCATACCGGGCGTTAGCCACCACGTTTTAATAAAACAAAACATCTCATAGTCCAGTCAAATTGTGCTCAAATAAGGTCATTTTGGGAAAAACTTGGGGTAGAAGATATTTTTCGCTATCTGTATGTTTTTTGGGATGCTGAATCCGAATCTGAGGTTTGCCAACAAAATTTCGTGACGGAACATTGTGAAAATTCCAAAAAATGGCAAAAATTCGCCCCTTTTTTTCGTTTTCTGCCCCTAGAACATTACCTTTGCGCTTCTGAGCTAAACAGTCAATACAAAAAATAAAGAACACTAACCAAGCTACAAAAAAGTCAATTACAACTTTTCTCTCAAAAGCGCAGTTTCGCCGATAGAGCACGTTGAAAAAGGGGCTATTTTCGTTCGATTGGTAGGAAATCCAAAAAATGTCACTAGTATCGCCAAAAATCTGCAATTTTTGGAACATAATTCTGTAAAAACTGCTTTAATAACACTCTTCATTAAATCAACCATCTGAAAACTCCAATGATGATTAACTAAATGCATTTTCGTTGCGAGATTTCTCTTACGAACGAAACTTCTATTGGAGATTATGGTATTTCGATAACTATGTTGCTTCTTCGAGATTACATACAAAAGTGTTCTTTTGACTGTTTTATATGTTTTTCGGAGTGCTGAATCCGAATCTGACATTTGCCAACAAAATTTCGTGACGGAACTTTGTGAAAATTCGAAAAAATGGCAAGAATTCGCCCCTTTTCTTCGTTTTCTGCCCCTAGAACGTAACCTTTGCACTTTTGAGAAAAACAGGCAATACAAAAATAAAGAACGCAAACCAAGCAACAAAAATGGCAATTGAAACTATTCTCTCAGATGAATTGTTTAGACGCTAGGGAACGCTTATTATTGGGAAGTTTTTGTTCGATTGGCGGGAAAATCCAAAAAATGTCACTCGTATCACCGAAAAGTGGCCTAGGAGAAATAGATTAGTATAACACTAATTGAGTTATAACACAACACTACTTACTACAGCATATTAAAGTGTACCTTTAGTTTTTTTAAGTTAAAAAAAAAATTCTAAATAGTTTATAGGACCCTGGAAGTTAAGAAAAGTGCATGGATATAAGTAATTTAATGAGCTGCACTCCCCTAATAAAAAGAAGTGGAGAAAGGGTTTTTTTATAGTACTACATAAATTCTTTCACCAATTTTCTCAGAATGGAAAATAAGAACATAGAAATAATGAGGAGATGCAGTAACGAAGTTTCAGCTTTCACCCACAACATTAAATCTAAAAGATGGAAAACAGGTAAGTCTTAGTGGAGGAATCACTTTTTAATCATCATATTTCAGATTCATGATGAACAAAGGGTTCATAGAACGACCCTATCCCTTCAGTTTAAAAGATGGAATGAGTCCAAAAGTAAGTTTTGAGAAAATCGGGAAAAAAAGCTGTATAAAAGTTGTTGTTTTTTGTTATCCCAATCTGGTTTGACTGTATGAGTAATGGAATTTTAGTTGTAAAACCACAAAATTTTTACTGAAGTATACTATACTCACCAAAATATTTTACAGTTGAAAAAAGTTGCTGGACTTATTCCCTTTTTCGAACTTATGAAATTTCAGCTGAAAAAAAAATCTTAAAAGCCACTTTAATTTATTATTAAATTATAGGTACTATATCTACTTAATAGAAATATTAAAACAAATAAATTTAAAATTGTTATGAAACTGAGTCATTAAGGCAGTATCAATGGAGTAAGTGAATATCAATAGATTCAAATATAGAGTGTTTTCAGGTGACGTCACAACCGGTTATTTTCTTTTAACTGAGTATCTTCTGTAGGGCTTTAACTGTTGCTAAGGCCGTTGTTTATCTGCTGCTAAGGCGGTTTTTAGGTATGGGATCACGTGATTGCAAATGCTCCAATAGAAGAATTCCACGGCTAGTCATTTTCTGTAACTGTTAACCTCTATAGGGCAAAAAACTGTAACACTTCTGTTGCTAAGGCCGTTGTTAGGTCCGAGTCATGTGATTGAAAATGCTCTATACTAACTGATAAAAAAAAGATAAAAATACTTTTTTTTTGGCTTAGTTTGCACCACAAAGAATAATAAAAGAAATTAATTAACTTACCGTATACCCCTCAGGGGCACACCTTGTTGAGGTGTGACGGGTGTCACAATCCCGAGGTACCCCAGTGTTTTTGTGCCTAATTAAAAGGCCAACCATCCACATGCACGGGAACCTCCTTTAGGTGACCAAGTGCATCTTTCCACCGGGAATGCGCGCACCCGGGTAGCCTAAGCGATCTTTCTTCTTTTTCTTTCCTTATTCCTTCCCCCTTTCCTTTCCGTCATAGAGCTGATTTTGAGTTTATTAATTCTACCAAGGAGCCTTGATTTTTAGGCCCAATTACCACTAGTTGGGTCTTGTATTTAGTTTGTTCATGATTAAGTTGTTATATTTTCACTCTCTCTCCATTTTGAATAGTGGCTTTACAACACTTTATATTTTCTTTTGAAATAGTAAAGTGATATACTGGTTTTCATTTCTACTTAGCATCCAAACACAATATCTACCCATGTTATTTTTCAGTTTTTAATCCCCTGGAGTGTTTAACGAGCTCTGGATGGGCGATGCATGGAGTAGGCAGCAGAGACCAGGAAACCATAAATGCTTCGGCATCGTTTTTGTTGTCCCGGACTTCCTGGTTAGTCAACGAACCGACGTTCTGCTGTGTCACCTCTTGCTCCTTAGCAATGTGGCGACTTTGTGTGTTTCCTTGCTTGCTGGGCAGTTTGTGGGAGCTGCCCAGTCGGTCCTATCGTTTGTCCTCCCTGGCGGACACCATGCCGTAGCGCCTGCAGCAGCAGTGCAGTCCCGCCTGGCAGGCAGACTGTCAGGTACGCACTGTGGGAGCTGTGGGACCAGTAGTGGGAGTGGGAGGTTGTCGTTTGGTGGGTTCTTGATCCCTCCCTCTGCCCACCTTAAGCCCTAAAATAAGAACCTAGGCGCCCCTATACCCCCATGGCATCTAACTTCGAACATGGTGGTAAGTCCACCCTTTTGTCTATACCCGCCCCAAGATTTTTAATTTTACATTCTGAAGCAACCAATCCTGATTCAACAAATTGCAAACTCAGTGAAGTCTCTCCTTTCTTGATCGCAAAAGCAATATCTGGAATAGCTGGTACAGTCACGTCAGTCAAAAAACTATCTTCAGGTGATCTTCTTGTAAATACAGCCTCCGATGCACAATCTAGAAATCTCTTAAAATGCAAAAAACTTTCAGATATCCCTATATCAGTACAACCGCATCCAACACTAAATAACTCAAAAGGAGTAATTTATTGCCCAGATTTAGTTAACATCCCTGAAAACGAAATAAAAAATGAATTACTAGATCAAAAAGTATCAGATGTAAAACAAATCACCATAAAGAAAGATGACAATTCAAAAAAATCGCCACTCTTTATTTTAACGTTTTGCACTCCTAAGTTACCCTCAAAAATATTAGCTGGTTATATAAGCGTTAATGTCAGGCCATACATTCCAAACCCTCTCCGTTGCTTCCGATGTCAAAGATTTGGCCACAGTGGTAATACTTGTCGTGGATCTCCCGCATGTGGAAGATGTGGAAAACCTGATCATATTTCTGATAATATTAAGAAATGCTCAGAAAAACCACACTGCTTAAACTGCGGAGGAGACCACCCTTCATATGACAAAACATGCATTAAGTGGCAATTTGAGAAGGAAGTTCAACGCATTAAAGTCACAAACAACTTAAGCTACCCAGAAGCCCGCAAACAAGCTGAAACAATAGTACCTCCGATACCTAAAAATACCTACGCATCAGTAGCAGCAAAGCAAACCCGATCTTTTCAAACACAAACCGATCCCATAGTAACTACTACTACTACTCCTACAAAACCTTCTACTTCAGCTAAAAGTGACCCGGCATTAGAAAAGTGGCTACATCTCGCCGTTCTTTCAAAAAATCCAGCAGGAACTCAGCTAAACCAACAATCTGAATCTAACCGTGACCAAAACCTATCATTAAAGAGAACTCAAGCTGAACAAATAAAACACAATAGTAAGATCCCAAAAATACCTCCTACATTAGAAACAGCAGATACCACTGAAAACAATTCCCCAGAAGTTGTAATGGAAGACGTAGAAGGAGAGCAAGACAGTAAAGAGAGGAAAAAAGAGCAACAACCAAAAGAAAGAGGAAGGAGCCATTCTAGGCGCCGAGAGATTACGGCTCCAAGATAACCCTCATTCAGTGGAACTGCCGTGGCTTCCGCAGCAATCTTGAGGACATCAAATCCATCATTAATTCACATTCTCCTGTATGTCTGGCACTACAGGAGACATTCTTAAAACCCACAGATACGATTCGACTGCGAGGATATTCAATCCTTCGCAATGACTGTGCGACGGGTGGACGAGTTTGTGGCGGTGTGGCGCTTTTAGTAGCTCACACGACACCCTATACTCCCATTCCTCTCCACACGTCTTTGCAAGCAGTCGCAGTTCGTATATCGTTAACTTCATCCGTCTCGGTGTGTAGCCTTTACCTACCACCAGGCACTCATATTCATTTTAGGGACATAGAAGACCTTGTAAGCCAGCTACCATCTCCTTTTATTCTCTTAGGAGATTTTAATGCCCATCATACCATCTGGGGTAGCCGAGATGTGAACTCTAGAGGAGAGACCATTGAGAGGCTACTCTCAGACTTAGATCTCACTCTACTCAATGACGGATCACCTACATATTATCATGCTCCTACACAATCTTTCACTGCCATAGATTTATCTATTTGTTCACCATCAATGTTTTTAGACCTCGCATGGAATGTTCTGAACAATCCATATGGTAGTGATCACTTTCCGGTGGTTGTGTCATATACAACGCCTATCGCGTGTGTGACATCCAGACAACCACGCTGGAAATTTGACAAAGCCAATTGGTCTGCATTCCAAATGCTTGCCGAGATAACAGAATCTATGGTAGAAGATGGGACAATAGATGAGGTTATTGAAACAGTCACAACAATCATTTTAAACGCAGCTGAGTTCACAGTCCCAAAAACTTCCTCAAGATTGCCGCGTCTTCCAAAACCATGGTGGAACGAGGCTTGTGCGGAGGCACGGAAGGCACAAAACAAAGCCTGGGGTAGGTTTAGGCGATATCCTACCCAGGAAAACATGACATCTTTTAAGCGGGCACGGGCTCAGGCAAGGAAAATAAGGAGGCAAAGCCAACGTGAGTCCTGGCAGGAGTATGTGAGTGGCATCACATCCTCTACACCAGCAAAACAAGTTTGGAATAAAATCAGGAAAATTAACGGCAAAAACAATAGTTCTCCTATATCCATTTTAAATTATAACAATAGAACCAGTAGCACCATCCCTGACATTGCTGACACCCTAGCGGAGGCGTTTGCGAACACTTCCAGCAGTTCGAATTATCCTCCGGCGTTCCTGGCCATTAAGAGTAGAGCTGAGCGATCCAGATTGAGTTTCTTCTCAACAAATGAGGAGAACTACAATTCTCTGCTGACAATGCTCGAACTTAAAACAGCCTTGCAACGATCGAGGGACTCGGCAGCAGGACCCGATGGAATCCATTATATCATGATCCGGCAATTATCACCCAACTCTTTACTTTCAATATTAGGTTTATTTAACCGTATATGGACCACTCATGTGTTTCCTTCTAAATGGCAACATGCTTTTGTCCTTCCATTTCCTAAGCCAGGTAAAGATCTAACCTCACCAAGCAACTATCGCCCCATAGCTCTTACAAGTTGCCTTGGGAAGCTTATTGAAAGAATAGTCAGTGCCCGACTTATGTACTATGTAGAGTGCAATAGCCTTCTGTCCCCGTTTCAAAGCGGGTTCCGTAAGTTCCACTCAACTAATGACAACCTCTTGAGGTTAGAAACCGCTATACGCGAGGCCTTCTTGCGCAAACAACATCTTGTCGCTGTCTTTTTCGACATTAAGAAGGCTTACGATATGACCTGGAGACATGGCATCCTCCAGGATCTATATCGTCTAAACTTAAGAGGAAACATGCCAATTTTTATTCAAAACTTTTTAAGTCATCGCTCATTTCAAGTCTGCATTCGCTCACATCTATCATCAATTTTTATACAAGAGCAGGGAGTCCCTCAGGGATCAGTTCTTAGCCCTCTTTTATTCATAATCAAACTCGATAACATAACACGTCATTTGAATTATGGAGTACAATGCTCTCTGTATGTGGACGATCTGCAGATTTCATTCTCATCTCAATTCATAAACATTGCTGAACGTCAATTGCAGAACACTATAAACAAGCTGGACCGATGGGCCCAACATAATGGATTTGCTTTTGCCGCTGAGAAAACCGTTGTAGTGCCATTTAGCCGTAGGAGGGGACTTTTTCCCGATCCTGAATTAAGGTTAGGCAATACCCCCATACGAATAGCTGAGCAAACACGGTTTCTCGGCGTGATTTTCGATAAAAAGCTTCGCTTCAATAGCCATATCAAGGACCTAAAAAACAGATGTCTAAAGGCAATTAATATCTTGAAAGTGTTAAGTACGACACGTTGGGGAGCCGATAAAACATCTTTATTACGGCTATACCGAGCTCTAATTCGATCCAAGATCGATTACGGTTCAGCTGTTTATAGCTCGGCTTGTGCAACAACATTGCGTTCACTTGACACAGTCCATCACCATGCGCTGCGTTTGTGCCTCGGTGCTTTCCGCACCTCTCCGATACCATCTCTATATGCGGAGGCGTACGAACCTTCACTGCACAATCGCCGTTTGTACTTATCACTCTCACACTATTTTAAAATTAGATCTCTCAGACATAATCCATCCTTCGCATTCCTGTTTGATTTTAGTTTACAAAGGTTGATCATCCATCGTTCTACACGTTTTTATACTCCACCATTTCATTTTAGAATGCGAGACCTACTAAGGAAATTAAATATTTCTGTAGACTTGGTAGCTCAGTCCACAATAGCGCCATTTCCCCCATGGGAAAGAGTAGAAATAAATGTAGATCTTTCATTAACTTCCCATCGAAAATCATCAACTCCAAATCATATATACAGAGTTCTGTTCCATGAGCATCGCGAGACATTGGGAGACTTCATTCCGATCTTTACAGATGGCTCAAAGTCTGACACCCATGTCGGGGCGGCTGCTGTATACCATCAAGCTTCTTTCTGCGATGCCCTACCATTAAAAACATCTTCATTTACAGCAGAACTACATGGAATTAGAATGGCGCTTGAACTTTTAAAAACATCTCATCATTTTAAATTTATTATTTATTCAGATTCACTTTCAGTTTTGCAATCCTTAGTTTCACATCAACCATCTGCACACCCGATCCTAATAGACATCTGCATTGAACTGAGCGATCTCATGAGACGAGGGTTTGACATTCGTTTCTGTTGGGTCCCTGGCCACACCGGGATAACTGGAAATGAAGAGGCGGACCAATTGGCAAGCACTTCAACTGGATACCCAGATAGGTTCCCGGTCCCCTTCACCGACCTAAAAGCTTATGCCCGGTGGAAGCTTCGTTCCGAGTGGCAGTCCAGCTGGGACACTCAGCTGGGGAACAAGCTTCATTCGATAATGCCATTGATCACTCCTCCCCGTATTTCTAATTTGAGTCGTAGAGAGGAAGTGCTAATCAGCAGACTTCGAATTGGCCATACCCGTTTCACACATCGCCATCTACTCGTTGGGGAGCAGGCTCCCCAATGTTCTCATTGTAGGGTCACTTTTACAATAAAACATATAATTTGCGAGTGTCCTGTTTTTAATGCTCAGAGAGATCTTGTTTTTAAGCGCTCAAATTTTAACTTATCAGAAATTTTATCCCATTCATCAAATTTTAATCTTGTCCTAAACTTCATTCATCGTATTGGTTTTATCCATCATGTGTGAATTTTAACTATGGCTGTTTCGTCACATTTTATTAGATTATTTTAAGTAAGAGATGTACAGAGTTCATCTGACAAAGGCCTTCGGCCGTCTAAAATAGTTTTATTTTGTCTTGTCTGGCGCATAATATCCTTAAGTGGATCGTGCGCCATAAAACACTAACGAACCAACCAACCAACTTACCGTATATTTTTCAAATTTAATAAAAAGTTCAATAAACGGACATCGATTCCACCAAATTCAAGGAGCTATATCTGTCTAATGGGGGTAGTTATTTTTTACCTCTTTCCACTCATGTGTAGAGCAAACCTCGGAGATTTTTTTTTTTGAGCACAAAATTCAACTTGCCATTTTTTGGTCTTATATTCCCGTTTTTCAAACTGACGATGCAAATGACAATGAAAGCCAGTGTATCAAACATATCAGTACAGAGCTGATATATACGAATGGTTTGACATACTTTCAATACTTACTCCCCTATATCTAATATGTAATTACTGGGCAACCAAAATTAGGTGCAATTTGGAAGGCATACTGTTATTACGCGATTAGATTTTTCGTCTGTGTGTTCTATTTGAGCCGCGAAAGATTCGATGCATAATTGGATGCGTGAGAAGATGGTTACACCGAAGCTTAATTCAAGGTTGGTGTCAGTTGAAGACCCTCCACGAAGATCTACGATTTCTATTGGTAATTAAAGGTAATTTAATGTGATTGTAGTATTGGTAGAAGAAGGTTGATTTCGAGTATGAAAATTTCTGGTTGTAAAACTTATTTCAACAGAAGTGTTGATTTCTAGTAATGGTCAAAATTAGTACTCTTTAATGTATGGAATTTATGTATATATAAAGTAGTACTTAAATATACCGGGTGTTTCAACAAATCCACCCAAATTCTGCACAGTAAGATTCTTTGGGCGCGGAGTAAATAAATATGTCGAAAGAACTCTATCTGTACAATGACTTATATTTTTCAAAAAATATGTCGTATCCGATTAAAACTTAATTGTTTCATTACACGGCGCACTCATGCATGCGCAGTTAGTCTGCAAACAAATCCAAATAATTAAATATATGTTCCCGTTTTCATTAAAACTTTTTAGCGTAAACTGGATATGACGTCATACCTTTTTCTGTCTCAATTTTCTTTAAAACAATATGGCACAAGGATATAGTTTTTTATATGCTCCATGCAAGGAATCTGGAATTGTTAAAATACCCTGTATATAATTGGATTTTATTTAAAGCAATGGTACTTAAACATACATTGCTATATGCCACCATAACACATCCTAAATGGAAAATAACAAGTAGGATTATCATGTCACTATAATCATGTTAATAAATAGTATAATATGGATCGAAACTTTAGGGCACAAAAATTTCAACTACTCTCTAATAAAACAGATATCTCATGGATAGAATTGTATCATTTGGCAGAAATATTATCAAGATAAGTTTACACCTAAACTATCCAAACCTTTATATCATATGCATACTTACAGCCCGAGAAACCTCTTGTCTGTTTCATATTAAAATTTAATTTATCCTAGTAATATTGATCCAACTTCTGGGGTCGGTCTGTTGAAAATACTAGCTTACATATTGCAATCTCAAATGAAGTAGAACTATCCAGTCTTTACGACCTTCTATGTTTATGTCTTACCGTCTATGTTTCTTTACGACCGTTAGGGAACTTACTGGTTACAATACAAAGTTAGACCATCGCAATAAGTCACTTTAGCGCGACTTAGAAGAAAGTTGCTGACATTTTGGGAAATAGCAGAATCATTGAAGGTCCATTTACAATGTTTCACTTTCAATGTTCATCTTGGAGAAATCATCCAAAATGACAAGTTATAAATAAATTGCCTTTTCACTCTTCGCTCCCTCGATTTTCTTTCGAGGAATTCGTCGGAGATAATCACTTCTGATGAACATCGAAAGTGAAACAATATAAATGGCCCCTAATGGGAATCAGTAATGGAATCATTCAGAAATCGAACAAACTCAGCTACCGTATGAATCGACGGTGGTCCCCAGGACCCCACGCAGTAGAATCCTACTCCGAAATCAATCATCGCCGTCGACGGTCCAAGGTTCGAAACACGTGGGGACGATTTTTGGTTTTTATTCCGATTGACCCGATGATTAGGAGAAAGATGCGCTCTGAATAAGTAAATGGAGTAATGGCGATTATAGGTCTAATGGTCCCCGCGGGTCAAGAAAGCGACTTCTTTTCCCGATTCCGGACATTCATGCAGGAATTACGGGGAATGGTAAGAAATTACGGGGATGTAGTTTTACTTGGGCAGTCTACGGTTTTCAGAAGCACAGGGGTAAGACGCGGTAATAACTTACGGAGACCACCGGTAGCTTAGTAGTTAGAGAAAAATCATTGCGCATGAACGCTTTTTTTTTTCGGGTTTTCCTAGTTACGTAGCTAAGAGAGGGGAGGGTTTACTGTCTCTTCCTGACTCAAAACATACTAATTCAGTGTATAGTTTTATGGTTTATGAAACTTATAGGGATATTTATTTATAAAAGAATATTCTTTTGATTTAATTAAGTAAGGAAAAAAGTAGATATAATTTTCACAATAATTTCAAATGCTGCTGGAAAATAATACAATACTATTAAGTACCAACCCTCTCAGTGCCAGTATGAGTCCTACCTAACCTTATATCAATTCATGTAAGGGAAAAGTACGTAAAATCTTCCTTTGACTCTAACAAATCGTTTTATTAAACTTTATTCATTTAAAATTTTGAACTGTATTAATCTTTTTACTATGGTTCTCAGCAAATTCAAAAGCAAATTGTAAGTAGTTTTTCTATGGTTTCTAATAATGTTGACCACTATTTTATTTATATACTAGTTTTTACTTGAAAAGCACTACTTTTATAAGAATAAAATTTTATATTTTTATATACTCTTATACATCCCCTTTTTGCTGGAAACTTCAGTATTTTATACAAAATTTTTTTGCATTAAGTACTCGTGAGGGGCCCCATTTAAATAATTATGAACCAACCACCTCTTAAAAATAGAAACTTAAGTCTATTTACGGGCTTGACTGGCTATAACTTGCAAAAAAAAAATTTGCGGCCCCTCTTGAATCCAAACATATATAGGCGCCCATGTATGAATTCTTATGAAACATTTTATGGATTTCGTTAATGCCTTCAGGGCTAATTTTCTAATCCATTACACAATTCCCTCATTATGTTTCAGGGGTCTAGATAGGGGTGAATATTGAAATATATTTTCTAAAACTTTATTTACCAAAGAAATTACTTGACAGCAACAATTGACCGACATCTTGACAATTCAAGATGTTAAGAAAAAAATTATAGAAATAATTTCTTTAGGTTATTGTCCCTTAAAACTATTAAAAAATTCCTAGCATCATTTTTTAAAATTGGTTTCATAGTTTTTTGGTAGAAAGGGTTAAATCTTAACTGCAATAAAACTTCAGTTTATCTAAATTAAGTAATAAAAATTTGAAGTATACAAAAAGTATTCCCTGACACATTTTGGAAATGGCCCCTTTGTGTAACGATCTTCCTTCCTATTCCAACTACCGTGTCCCAGGGGTCGGAAATTAATGTCACCAGAATAACGCCGTCGATCCATGAGTTAGTGTCAGACTATTAATTTGAGTAGAAAGGGTTGAAAAGCAAGAGATGTCTGAAAATTTATGTCTCCTCATTCTTGTCGCGACTTTACGGGTGGCAAGAGGACCACACCGATGTCACCTTGTTCAAAACCGAAAAAGCGATGTCACCAGAGTATCAATTTTAGATGTCGGGGGTAGAGCGTTTATAGTTACAATGAATCATGCGAGGAAATCATGCAATTTTATTACTTAATTTTTTAGGCTATATTAGTGAAGACAGTTCAAGGATAGAAATAAGTAGTATTTAATAGCAATGTCTTTTTATGGCTTTGTTAAACACAGCTATATACGAATACAGCATTAATTTGGTTGGAGTTTTCAGTCTAGCATTGATTAGTAATCGTGCTTGCTTTTCTTATTTTGTGTGTTATCTTAATTTTTTTGTTAATTATTTTTCAAATGCAGCAGATGCATTAACTTTATGCATAAAAATGTATTTAAAAGTGAATGTTATATTAACAAATTATGAATTTAAAAGTTTTGTCGTTTTAGTTCAAAATTATAATTTTAAAAATATAAAGTAAAACGCATAAATGATTTATTTTTTAGTAAAATTCGAGATAATTTTTCGAAAACAAATGTTCAACAAGGGTTTAATTCATTATCTTTGATAATTAAAAATGCATCAAGATAAAATGACTTCAGTTAAATCTAAGTGGAAACTGACTAAGCTTGTTGTTAAAACGTAGCGGTGATAACTATTAACTGTTGAAGAGTGAGAAACGTTTCAAAGCACCAAATTATGAAAATCTGAGATTAAATACTTTAACTATCTAATAATATTTTATTGTTGCATACATACAGGGTGTCCCACGAAAAGTGGCCCAACCCCTATAACTTTTGAACCCCTACAGATATAGTCATGAAAGTGGGGTCTAGGTATAGTAAAGTGACCATGCCCTATCCGATCAGACAACTTTCAACGCCCTCTAGCGGAAACTTTAGGAGTTAAAATTTTTATTTTAAAAACTATGTGAGGTATGTGGAAAAAGTCAATGACTAAGTTGTAGAGCAGCATCGATTCATTATAAATCGACACCTCCACCCCAAAAATGCCTACAATAAAACTCATTAAACGCCCGTTTATTTGAATGTGATTTGGAACACTCAACCTCACAAAGCGCTTAAAACGCTTGCTTGTTTATTTGAAGTCTCGAACACTTAACCTCATGAAAATAAACTTTTTACATTTACCGCTGATGCTGTATGTGCTTTCCGTCCGCGACAATGCACATTTGGACTCTAGATTGAATATCGAGTTGCTCATTTTACACCTCACACACAATTACGCATAATTAAACAATAAAACCAAAATTCAATAGCCTCTTAAATAGTATATCCAACGAGATAGAGCGTTTCAAGCACCAAGTTACTACATGCAAAAGCGTTTCGTGAAGTTAAGTGTTCGAGACCTCAAATAAACAAGCAAGCGTTTTAAACGTTTGGTGAGGTTGAGTGTTCCAAATCTCAATTAAATAAACGGACGTTTAATGAGTTTTACTGTAGGCAGTTTTGTGATGGAGGTGTCGATTTATAATGAATCGATGCTGCTTTACAACTTAGTCATTGACTTTTTCCACATACCTCACATAGATTTTAAAATAAAAATTTTAACTCCTAAAGTTTCCGCTAGAGGGCGTTGAAAGTTGTCTCATCGGATAGGGGATGGTCACTTTACTATACCTAGACCCCACTTTCATTACTATATCTTTAGGGGTTCAAAAGTTATAGGGGTTGGGCCACTTTTCGTGGGACACCCTGTATATACAGTCCTTGTTTTGGGAGTTCATATCAGATGTGTCTCATTTATGAAAAATAATTCAAAAGTTTATTAAATTTTAAGGAATGAGTTGAAAGCCAAGGGACTCTTGAAGGTGTTCGTAGACCACTAAGTTCCTCTTCGGAGGACAGTTTTGGAATTTTTGGTCTACAAAAAAGTGAAACTGAAAAACTTTGTAATTGTTCCATTGTGGAAACTGAAATTATAGTGGTGACTAGGATATCAATATTTTAGCACAAAAAAACTTATAAACAATATTATTTCACTTCCAAGATGTATTACGACGAATGTCTTCCACTAAAGGTGACCTACATCCAAAGTAACTCCCCATTAAAAGCTATTAGACTTCAAACACGTATGTACGAATTTTACTCCTTCAAATGGAAAAACTCTGCCAAGAAACAGAAGAATGATAGTCATTATGTGAGACACTGGACTCTGACAGTCATCAATGAGGGCAAAAAATGTCATTTCGGTCGCAAAAGGACCATTGATCAATCGGTTTTTGAGAGGGAATTATTGGATTTACCTGCCTAAGTAGCTATAAATTACGAGCTATGAATAGAGACATCATGGGTGGCACTGCGACCAACCGCTTTTAATTGCTTTTGCTAATGTCTCTGGACATCGTCAGAAGAAAGAAAAAATGTAGGCCGCAGAGTTTTGGGAGGAATTTAATTACGTTTCAAGGATGAATATCAGTTTGCAACTTTGTCCATTCATAATTCTGCCCATTGATAGTTAATCATAGGTCCTACCTGAATACGCTGGTTTTTTTAGCAAGGAAGTTGAGGTAAGTGAAGTAGAATTAACAGCTAATACGACTTCGCACTGAGATTCCACATAAAACTTTTGAAAGCTTAGTGAAGTTTATTTATTGAAATATTTTTATTTCCGTAACCCGAAGTATGAATAAAATAAAGGTTCAAAAGGAAAATGTTACCATAAAAATGTTAATTAAAGCAAATTGCTACAAAAAAAATTAAAGTTTAACAATGATTCTAAACTAAAGCTTTTCTCACTATTATTTAAAATTTAATTTTAATTTAATTTAATTAATTTTATTTAAGATATTGTTTTTAAGGAATTGACAGTGTATTTAAAATGAAAACTGGAAGGGGAATATTTCTTAAATTATTTTAAGAAAAGATAAATATTATAGAGAATAACCCTAAGTTTCTACAAACACACTTTTAACATTCCATTTGAATTTTGAGCTTCAAACAAATCTTAAAGGTAATAAAATTAGAAAATCACCTTTAAAAATAGGGGTTCCTACGAAAAGCTTTGGAAATTTCAACCCCTTAAACAGATTATAAAAAAAAATTCGGAACATTATTTTGAAGACAAACAAATGATGGAATTTCTAGCTTGAATAAAAATTGAAGCTGCAGACCTTTAAAAATCTCTTGGAGGACACCATGCAGTAAGCAGGTTTAGCGTGTGACATTCCGCTTTATAATACAGTGCATTTCCATTTCACAATACGAGTTTAAAAACGATTGAAAATTAGTTTTGTTGGTCAGGTAACTTATAAATTATAATTTCTAGTCGTAAAATATAATAACTTTAACGTAAGATATAACTTTATTTGTATTGAGTATTTTTCAGTGGTTTCCTATGGTTTCTAAGTTGTTTCCCCACAACTTCATAAGAGCCACTGAAGGAAAGCTTCGTTTGCCGCCGGCTTTTTACTTCATAGGTTTTTTTTTTATTTTGCAAGAAATCTCCAAAAATAATTAAATAATATAAAAATGAAAACCATTGAAATATCTCAACTAGCAGTGTTTCTTTGAATTTTTGTTATATTTTATGCGTGGAATTTTTTTTTTGCCGATTGGAGAGATTTTCGCCCGGTTAATCTATTTATCTATGAGAGTTATTGCAAAGATTGTTTGTATTTTTTATTTGATCTTAAACGATATTTAGGGCAAAATTCACAATGACTCCTATCGTGAAGACACAGACTCATCAGGGCCGCGAGAAAGAAATCTAAATAAAACTACAGATCATTAATTAAAAATAGGATATAATGTATCAAATTAATATTTTTCAATACAGGATATCACACGAACTATTAAAATTATTGGAATGGTGGGAAGTTGTTTTTTATAGATAATCAAAACCCGTCATATCAAGTGTTTTCGTCTCAGAGTGAAACAATTTGCACTTCTTCTTTGTATGTTTGATGTGCAAACTTCAAACACCATTAATTGCATACACTTCTACTTCTATGAATGCTTTCATTCGGCCTTCGGGATCAATTCACTTACTCAAAGGTCCCTTCCAGTCCAAAAAGTCAGGGTATCCTCGGACCAGAGGCGAAAAAACGGTCCCGACCGACCACCTCCTCTCCCGGGGCGCAAGTAAGGAAGGCACCAGGTGCTCCTCTCAAGACGTTCACCTCTTTCTCGAGCAGCCAGCTGTTCCCTCAACTCACGGACGGAATTTATGAGCCACAGAGACTGTGTATTAAGGTTAATTCCAGTTCATCATGATGCGGATTACTTAATCGGTTATGGCTGTGGTGTGGCGTAACACTCCGTGTTGCTTATGATTAGATCACCGATGGGGGAAGGACTTTTTTTCTTTAATATTTTGAGAATGGGAGGACGATATCGCTCTTTTTGAACGTGATAATCGGGTGCACATTTCAATAAGACAGTTCCGAGCTTACACGTTTTAAAACGTGCTGGTTCTGCTGATTGGCCCTTGAAGAGAAATCTCAAGTCACTGATGTGGTGGGTGATTTGTTCACACTTTTCTATCCAATCAATCATTTCCGTAACTCATACAATGGGAAGAGGGCTATCATAACACTTAATGGTGGATTGGTTCCTTGATATTTAGAAGCCTTTAGCAATATCTTTTTGCATAGCAAGGTTTCTAAAAGTTGGTTATTGTAATTTTGTTATCTCTCTGAAATATCGACATTTTGCTCAAATACTGTTAAAATTTATGAATTATTATACTACTTGTTATAGTTACGAATTATCTTTTTATTTGCGATGGTGTACCAAATTTTAATCGATATAATCAGTAAATCGTACCAAAATATCGAAAAAAAAATAATGCATAAATATAAGGCGTAAGTTCAGATTAGCAAATAAAAAGTCCAAGTTGGGGAATTGATTTCATGAGATAAATGACTAATTATAACTCTAAATAATTTGCATGAGATTGGGTTTACCGAAAACTACCTGAAGTTATGCTTAAAGATTCAAAATTGCCCAGCATCTCCTAACTTGAATTTGCACCGAAAGAATAAAATAATTGTTGAAAAAATGGTACGAAACCAATTGAATCGTCAGTTAGAAGAAGGGAATAAGTCCAAAAACGAAGTTTCGAGAAAATCGAAAAAAACTGTATAAGTAATGGAATTTTTATCCTATAGCCACCAAATTTTTACAGAAAATTCATGACACAGTTAAGAATACAGAAAAATCATCGAAAAATATTATAAGTGTATTTAAAAAGGTTTTACAGTTACTTATTCCCTTCTTCAACCTTATGAAATTTCTACTGGTCAAATCATTTAAATTGACCATTAAATTATATTTCTGCTTTGTTCACAATACAAAAGTGAAAGATAGAATGACTAAGCCGAATAAAATTAAAAATTATTATGAAACTGCGTCATTAAGGCACTATCAATGGAGTAAGTGAATATCAATGGAGTCAAACATTCATTGGTTAAAAAAAAGAAAAAACGCTTTTAAATTTAAATCAAATTTTATTTTGGCTGAGTTACAGGCCAAAGAATAAGAAAAGAAAGACAAATTAAGTTAAATTTAAAATTTAATCAAAAAATACAATGAATGGACATCTATTTAGCAAATTCAAGGGGTTATATATGCATATAGGGTATAGTTATTTTTTTCTCTTTACACTCTTTACAAAGCTTGGAGATTTTTTTGCGCACAAAAAGTCAATTTGCCCTTTTTGGACTTATTCCTATTTTCTAACTGACGATTCAATTTTAATATGAACTTATTACTGAGTACTTAGTTTTCTGTACTAGCACATTATTAATAAGTCGGTATGCGTTAACGCATGACCCTGCAAGTTGGTATATGAGAAAGAACCAAGAACTATCGAGCTGGAGAGTGCCTATCAGTCGGTGGTGTTTCTGCAAATTGGTACTGCTGCCAACCGATATCTCTTCCTTCCAAAAAAGAACGATTCGAAGAAAAAGAAAGGAGGCTCTCGCGCGCTCGGTGCGTGCCGGCTCCCCTAATGAGGGCCGCACATCTGCTCGCGTGCCGCAGCTGTCTCGCTCGCGCTCATCGCGTATTCCGACGGCGGCGGCGGTGACAAGTCCTTTTCCTTCCTGGGTCTCCGGGATGACCGCTCCTTCCTCCGATCTGGGCCACTTCGGGGATTGGGTGGAGAAAGGGGGTCTACGGATTTCCATAATACGTAGTAGTATAGCTCACGATGTCGCATGACATGATATTGAATTGAGAATATCATCAGTGGTATCAACCAATATAGCGACTAGGATTACCAAAAATATTAAAACTTTTCAAATTTTGTCATTATTTGGAATACAAATAAAGACGTTTTACCAACTTGTGCCTATAAAGGGAATGTTTCGGTCCATTTCCTTAGAATTTTTATACTTACCAGTTGAAAAATTACTTTGTAGGTTTCTTAAGACAGTAACCACACCAGACGAGCTGGTGGCGCGAACGATAAAAACGCAATAAAGATGGTTATCTAAGACAGGGGACTAATGGGGACTCGAGGGGGTGATCCACTAAACTACTCCTGATGACACCCGTTTTCCTCCGCTACGGGAGTAGTCTAGTCTAGTGGATCGTCCCCTCGAGTCTCCATTAACACTTTTTAAAAACTTTATTTTTACGTTTTTTCTTACAGGGTATATTCTTTTTCTTCCAGACTTTTCATATAGCCAAGAAATCGCCCCATAAGTCACAATCCACAAAAACCAAAGGTAAAGGATTTGAAGATAATTAGTTTCACAAGGAGCCATTGGGTTACAACACAAAACTAGAAAAGTTTCTTTGCTCCCCAGAATTTCATACAAACTAAATGTAGCCTTTTAAACATTTTACACAGGCCTCTACCCTCTAATCCTGTGTGTCTATCCTCTATCCCTGTGGGTCTATCCTCTATCCTCTCCAGAGTAAGGATATGTTGAGTTTGCCTTTTACACATCATTATTTGTTGCCGAACCTACTAAAATGTCATACAAGCATTCGTTAAAGTTAGTTTATAGTTCTGTGGAAACAAACAAGTACACAAATTCATTCCAGTTCCTTTCCTATTGTCAGTACACAAACCAATAAAAAAAACCTCCCCTCCGTAACCAAACCTCCATCAATTATCCCTATATCATTCCCTGGCAGGCGTACGACATCTCGAAGATAGGTTAAAGACCCCTTTTTTCCCCAAGGAAACAGCTGAGGAAGGAGCCAGCCCTCAACAAGAAGAGAATTGCCAACCAACAACCTTCCCGAAATTCACTCTGCTGCTTCAAAAATCACTACTACTTCTGGAAAAAAAAAGTGGCACGCGACGAAACAAATCAAAACACGCGGCAGGAAAACAAAAGAACAGCGCAAAACACTCTGGGGGTCGAGGCGGCACGTGGCCGCAGTCGCCTCACCTGCCGCGACCCGCAGCACCTGGCCCTCTGACCCCCGAGGGGGCGTTCACAAAATGCGACAATTTTTGTTATTGGTTTATGGGAGGATAGGTAGGATTTAGGAGAAAATCCCCCGGAGTGGGGAGATGGAATAAAACTGTTTTGAGTTGAAGGGATCTTGAGCATTGTCCATTAATTGCGTTCTTTTTCAGGCGGTTTCTCCTTCCTAGTGTAAGTAGGGATTGTTGGATGAACGGTTAATGAATTCGAAGGATCTTTTTTTTTTGGGGGGGGGGATTTTTTTTGCAGGAGGTATTATTCAAGAGTTTTTTAACCTTAAGAAAATATTTCTATTTCTTGAGATGCCTCAAAAATTCTTCAATGAACGACTTTTAATGAGTAGTAAGAAAAATGGTTAGCAAGGAAAAATGATGTTGAGCTGGGCAAGATAGACTCAGTTTTTCATTCCTTCATAGGGTCGATAATCTGGAGATCAAGCTAACTCTAAGGGTCACATGTTAGGTTAACCTGGGAGAAATGCCTTGTTCAGTCATGAAAACGAATATGGTCATTGTAGGCTTTGGTCCCCATGAGTTGTTGCCCAATATTTAGTGTTTGTCCTGAGTGGGGCGTCTTTAAAACACTACGATAAGACTATACTTTCTATAAGCCGTCCCGGCGTCAGTAAAATAATCTCTCTGTAGCATAATATTTTCATTGCTGTTATATTGAAGACAACACCTTAAGGACAAAATCTTCAAATAATTGATAATTAAAATAAATAAGAACACTAAAGCATGAAAATTCATGGTATTCTTGCAGTATGCAATCTACCAGTTTAGGATTAGTTTGCTTATGCGGATTCGTTAGTTTTTAGTTAGCTTATGAACTTAAGTTAGCTCATTAGGATTCAAAAAACACCAGTTGCGGTGTCACAATCCACTCTAAATCCATCTAATTAAACTGGTAGATCGCATACTGCAAAAACACCTAATTCACATTCGAATTTTATTTCTATCATCCACATTTGTTTGTCCACACTAGAACCTGGCAACTTCGCTCTCTTTAGCATCCGGATTGCATTTGGAACTCAATTTTTCAATAGAAGTTTGAGACACCATGTTTATGCAAACTGCAACGAAATAAATGGCTATTCATTTCTTCTTGGTCAATCATCTAACTGCTACAAAAAAAGCTGTTATCTGTGTCAATATCTAGTACAAATAGGATCAGTTACATAAAAAATCTGCTTACAACTCTGTTATGTAGATGTCCCACTGGATAACACCACCAGAAACATCTGCTACAGGAAAGTCATTTGACAACTCCCTCGCTGCCCAGCGTGAAATCGGTACCGAGTCCAGAGGAGGTCCCACATCCCCTCGAACAAGAGATTCGATATGGGTCAAGGGAGCAGACGGTAATTTGTTCTTTTGAAGGAACGTCACAAAATGTCCGTTTGATAGAGATTATTTACATGGGCTTGTGAAATGGGTTTGGATAACCGTTGTATTCTATGTACTAAGCATTGTATACTTTAAGCTAAGCAAATAAAGTTTGCGTGAATGTGTTGGTGAGGTTAGTTATATCTTTCGTTCAGGATGAGTAAACTTTGTTCAATTTGGTTCATGCGTAGCATACAAAATTAAACCGATTGGTTTAACCAGAAATTGGGATAAATAGTTTTGAGATTATTCAGAGTGAAACGAGAAAATGCATTTCGGTGCATTTAGGTTTCTTAATTCACAATTTAAAACGGTCGTTCCTCAGATCTATGGTTTTTATTTTGTATAATTTTTTTTTATATTTAAAAAGAGGAAAATTTTCGTTAAATAAAGGAAAGTCGATAAAACATGCATTTAGATATCTTAACTATTAACTGATTACTAATAGAAAATGTTTAGAATAACGTTTGAAATTCTTATGAAATCTCATTAATATAGACAATTTCAGGATTCGTAAGGCACTGAAGTTTTACATAACATCAACTCTATACTTTTCTAAGCGCACTATTTCATCCCAATATAGATCTTTACACGTCTCTTTTTATCACATAATTTCTCTTTTCAACAATTGATATCCTTTTATTTTGTTGTAGAGTCATTAAAAATTTATTTATTAAGTAGACGCTTAAAAATATTACCTATAGGCATTTTCTTAAATAAACTTATTAGCTTTTATGGACACAAAAACACTTACTTTCTCTATTCAGAGCTTATCAAAAGAAAACATTCCACACCGTATAAAATACCTAACTCCGGGGAATTTCGGAAAGATATTCAGCTTAATTTAATGTTTACTCTTACTGAAGTAGTACTTAACCTCTTGCTTTACATAATAACACCTTTAAACGAGAAGATATTCTGTTTATCATAACAAAAAAAATCACAGTAGCCCCTTTGTCCTCACAAAAAGGCCCATCATATGTGTTTTTGAATTGTTCCCAAGGCTGGAGGTCTCTGAGTTGGTATGCAGAGTGAGTTCTACGCTCGCAGGAGATGGCTGATGCCGAAGAGATACGATATCCCGCATGCGTTTCACGTGAGGTGAGTTAAGGGACAGATGTGGGTCCCCTCACTCCTTCCAAATGATTGCCGAAGAATTTCGACATCCCACTATACATCACCACCTGGCTCTGATCAATAGTTATACTAAAGATTTTTTTTTCTAATGGAAGAGGGTAAATTGGAGCTTCGTGTTTCTGTGTTTTTCAGAAATGGGTCAGTATAGGTTGATTTAACTACACGCCTACTTCAACCATTGGTCACAACGTATATACTAGACCAGAGGTTCTGGTGGGTCGCGACAAGTTTTTGAATTTAAGAATTTCCTTAGGAAATGATGTTGTAATCGCAATTTATCCCAGATTACCAAAAAAACGAGTTAGAACCCTGTTTTTAATAATCAAATTTCAAAAAAAATCTCTGGGGAAGGACCCCCAGACCCCCCTCTTGATTGTGTACCTCATTGTTGCTCTCACAATCAAACAATTTGATACGCTTAGGTTCAAGTATTTCTTAAAAAGATTATTAAAAAGTTATAAAATTAATAAAAAGTTAATATGTTATCTAATACTTGCTTACACGTAATTTATTATAGTAACAAAATAGTATTATATATTGGGGGTATGGGAAAATTAACTGAAGATGAGGTGGGTCGGGTTAGAGTTTGTTTATAAATAGTGGGTCGTGATGTTGGAAAGTTTGATAACCCGCCTGTACTAGACAAAGTTCTGGAACATATGTATGCTTTTTTATCATTACATCTAATTATATTTATTATGATTTATTTCGTCATTTGCATAGGAGAAACATCATTCTTATGATACATGGCATTTTATAAAAAAAATATTCATTAATTTTAATAAAAATTAATTAATTTCCCATATAATTTAAGAACGTTAAAATTGCATATTTTCAATAAAAACTGACAGTGATCTGATTTAACCCGCATTGCGGGTAAATTATATAATAAATAAATTATAATAAATATAATTAAAATGTTATTCCCCTGATTTTCTCTCCACAGTTCTCTCTACCTCTCTCCCTCTTTCATATAGTCTTTAATCCCTCCATTCTCCAACTCTCATAATTTCTTTCTTTTCTTATCTCGAGTTCTAAACTTTTTTACATTACTTATTCTTGTAATTACTTCTTTTCTCTCATGAAGAAAAATGTGCTACAAGGTTTAAAAAGTAAGAAAAAGTTAGAATGAACTTAAAAATCACAAGTCATACGACTTCTTTAGGAAAACCTCTAAACCTTAATAAGTGGCTTCCATAAAGTTGGGGAAAATATTTTTCCACTTAATTATTACAACATAATCTCCAATTAGAAGACCAAGAAATTTACATCAGACATGCGCATTACTGAAAACACCATTCTTTTATAGTAAACAAAGCTTTTCTGACCCAAACTCGTTAAAGTATCCGATTATATTCGAAAATCTTTTTTGAATTATACTACTACTTCCAAGATTATCAAATAAATTATAATTTCATTAGGTTCATATTGAAATGAAAAACAAACTTGATTAACTTGTATTTACTTCATAACTGTGCTCCGCAGCGCCTTGAGGTGCAGTGAAGTCTTAATAGGAGAGCCTCGAACTCTATTGCAAATCTTTAAATCCTCTTTTAAACTAGAACAATAATCCATACAATTATAGCCTTTCAACAACTTAATTTTAAGTCTTATTTCTTTTTTAAATGTTTCGCGGAGAGAACTCCGAACCATCTTTTTTATGCATGTTCTATGGTTATTCTATTGTTTTGAAACACTAAAATTTTGAAAGATTATCTTCCCTCTCTGAAATGATATATCATATAAACACGCTTTCGGTTAATCTTTCTATTAATTTGAATCATATGATATTCACAAAGACGTAAGAATGTTTTACTATAACTTGAAATTTAAAAAATAGCGAGAAAATTTCTTATTTTAGCCAAAAAGAGTTCAGCATATTTTATTACCATTAAATACGAAATTTATGCTAAAATGGTTAGGAGGAGTGATTGATTTAAGAAAAAAAACACAAATGTTTCTTAAAAACATTTGAAAAATTAGTAGCTATACTTGAAAGTTTTGTACATTTGAAAAAAAACTATTAAGTTTTCAATTTTTTAAAGTTAACAGTTTTTAAAAGAAGTGTGTCTGCTAAAATGTTTTATCAGTAGGGAGCGCTTCAAATCGAAAAGTTTTAGAACCACTGTTTTAGAAGAAAGTTTAAAATTTCAGTGAAATATTAAATATTTATATGAAATATAGGTATTGGATATTTATATTTTAAAAACAAATTTAATAAAATGTACTTAAGTGACGAATTTAAATCTTTTTAAAATTAGTAATTTTTAAAACTTTTATGTGCTAAATTTTATGTGCTAAAGTACTGGTTTTTGCATTTAATCAAAAAATTAAAATTTATCCAAATCGACGATTGAAAGTTTTTGGATACCTTAAGCGAGCCTCATTGAACAAAAAAAAAAACCCAACGTACTTAAAAGGAATTCCCAATGAAGAATTTAATAATGATAAGTCACGCTTATTAAAATAAATCATGGGAACATCTTAACTGCACGTTAACTAAACCAGTCTCACTGAAACTTTTTTTTCTAGTTAAGCTTTTCTTTACTGTAGAACGTTCTTTACCTTCATTACAGGCAGTGTACAGAAAAAACAACTTTACAAACACATGCTTTTTTTTTCAAGCGATGGCAAAATTGCTATCAAAGTATCAATTAGACTTCACTTAGAGATATGAAGTGCTTTTAGGAATCAAATACTCCTATTCACGAGTCAAGTGTATTATTATGTGTAGAATAAATTTAGTGTATGGAAGATATTTAGTGCAGGTCCTAGATTTGTTTCCCCATATAATCAGGAAAAGTTAGCCCAGTTATTGAATGTTATTACACCATGCAAAAATTTAAAACCCAAGCTAGAGCTGTGACTGGCCAGAAAAAAATTATAAAAGAAACTCTTTTAACCAACAGTAGTTATTACATTGCAAGAAAAATAATCCTTCGATAACCTGTTTACCGCACACTCCAACCAAATGCATGAGAACGAAAAAGCATCTGCTAACGACACGAAAAACCTTTTTTTTTATGTTCCTTATCACACTCATCTTCAAAATCCGTGGAATCCCTAACGTGACGGAGCGGGCCGGTGGGAGGAGCTAACGAAACAACCCTCCAATGAGAGCGCTTGAACGGCTGTCGGCGGGTCTTGATTGGCCGTAGTCGGCACGCGCCTCGCACGCGCCGGCAACAGCTATATAGCGTAGGACACGCGACTGAGTGCTTTGGATTTTTTGAAGAAGCGGATGCCGACTCGGATCGCCGAAGAGTGGGAATTCGGAAAAATTCGGAAGTTGCACTTGTTCAATTTGTTGGACTGATTCGGTCTGTTGGTTGTGCATTGGAGCTTCTCAAATAGATGTGTGGAGATTTATGTGTTTTGCGCTTGACACGTTGGGACTACCCTTGCGAGTTTTCGGTAGAGTAATATTTGTTATACAGCACTTTGTAATGTATCATTGCACAAGTTAGCAAGAAGTTAAAAGTTATGTAACTGTAGGGCAGTTTTTAGTGTGACTAGTCAAAGCATCGCATTAATTAGTGATTGAGATTATATTCTTTTTTAAACCTGCAAATCTAGATAGGTGTATTCTCTTTTTCTTTTATCACAAGTATCATCTTTTGTTATATCATTTCTCTCACATTCACTTATAATACTTACGCTCAGAACACTCTTACACAGTATATGTTTAAAAACTGAATGAACGAGAACTGAAATTTTATACGTAAAACGGCTATAATCAAATATATGTAAAAACCTTATACGTTTTATCACCTTAAAAATCGTAGGTTTGCAGTACCGATATTGTTTTTTTACTGAGAAGTATAAAACACCCTTACCTTCTTTGTGCTTGATCAAACTACATCAATTAGTGCGTCTACAAAGACTGTTGATGGAAAATAACTAGGACTATAATCTATGTGAACCATCAATTGGTTTTGAGAAAAATCAACTTGCTACAAAACTTTTGTGTTGATAAAAGTTAACAACAGGACGCTCCCTCTCCATCCATGACCTAAGATAGGTCAACTTTCATAATCTTCATATCTCTATTCCAGTTGAATTATAGATATTTTTCATATATGAATAGAGAAGGTTCAACTTCCAGATTTCAGTGCGAACTGTGAGAGGACTTTGACTCAAATGGATTTGTGAGACCTCCGAAAAAAAACCCCACAGACCCCCTATGGTGCAAGAAATGACTCAATTCTCCCCCCACGCCCTCTCCTACGACTCCCCTTACCTCCTTCCCCCGTCCTACAAGCCGCCGGAATGCCTGGGACACCACCTCTCCGCTCCCTCGTCCTCTTCCCCGGACGGCTCGTCGGGGCATGCCGCGGCCGGCGACGGAGGGGCGCCGCCTGAGCTCTGCCGGCCGCCTCCGTCGACCAAGCGGCGAGTGGGGTCGTCGCGGCGCGGCAAGGGCTACAAGCACGTCCCGCACCGAGAGAAGCCGCCGCACCTGGTGGCGCGGAGGAACGCCCGCGAGCGGAGGCGAGTTCAGGCCGTCAACACCGCGTTCTCAAGGCTCAGGAAGTGCGTTCCAACCGAGTGCAAGAGCAAGAGGCTCTCCAAGGTGAGTGTCCATCAGGCCTGTTCTTCCACTTTCTCCTTATTATTTTTTTTTACTGCCAGATGGGTTTCTCGATCATTGCTGCCGCTTTCTATCTGTAGCAGGGGTCTTCAAAGTATGGTCCCACTGGATTCGTCCGATTAAACGAAGGAAAAGTTTGGTTAAAGTTAAACTGCTTAAAAGCTAAAGCATGGGACCAACAAAATTTGTAAACGAAAATTCGTTCATATTTCATTACTTAATCATGTTCATGTGATAATCTAGCAGTCTTGACCCTTGGGTTTTAAAAGTGAAGTTCAGTGTAGTCCATGGAACTATATGGAATAGTAAATGTGACCCTTGGAATAAAAACTTAGGTGACCCTTGATGGCAAGGGTTCTCTAAGTTTTTCATGTCATGTCACCTCTAACCTCTATAAAAATTTAAATTCTCGACACCGTAGCCAATACAATGATTTGTTTTTCTTTTTGTACGAATATAAAAGATTAAAGTTTCGGAGAGCTAACTTGACAAGTTTTCAAATGTTATGAAAATTATTTGGAGCAATTTATTTATTTCAATTGTTTTTCTTCCTAAGTGTTAATTTTCATTAACTAAAACTTAAACATTAATTTAATTATAAAAATATGATGAAAACAATGAAATTTTATATAATATTCTCAATGATGTCAAACAAATTTATTTCTTAATCTTTGAAACCATATTGCTCCATTATAGTTCCTCAAAGTGAAACTTTACAATATAAATTAATTTTTTTATGTAGGTACAAATTACCATAAACTTTATAATCCTTTTGAGACACCAATATTTTAATTTCTTTATATTTATGGATGAAATCATATTATCTGTGTTCTCGTGCGCTGAAACTAATTAATAAATTTTAGTGATACACTAAACTTCACCTGGATATAGTATAAAACACCAGGAGATTCAGAGAGAGGCTGCATCCCCCCCTAAAACAATGCATGTTAGATTGATTTTATTGAATTTACCTAACTTTAGTTATTTATAAGATCACACTTGGTTATATTTTACTTATTTGAAAGGGGGGGAAAGGTGAGATGCTACATTCCTCCTTCTTTACGTTATACGCCCGGGTAAAATAGTCATTAATTGACTTCCCCTCAGGCGAAACTGCTGCCCTAGATTCAACTTCCCTGTTTTATTTTTTATCCCTAACCGTTTGCGCACAATAACCTCTCTGTGTTTCTGGCAACTTTTCGCGTTCTAGCGCCTCAGGATTGCTTCGGACCCCCTTCCTTGGGTGATTATAAATAGTTGTTGGGAACTCAACCCCCTATCATTTTTGCCTATGAATTCAGAATCACTTTGTAATATTAAAGGGTAATGGGAGATCATAATCAGGGGCAAATCCATGGATTTGCCCCAAGGAAGGGGGTCCGAAGCAATCCTGAGGCGCTAGAACGCGAAAAGTTGCCAGAAACACAGAGGGGTTATTGTGCGCAAACGGTTAGGGATAAAAAATAAAATTCCAGTGTCAATTATCATGTTTCAACATATTTTATAAAAACTTCTTGTCCTAAAAAGGTCATCTTCAAAATCCAACTTTAAAAAATACGACAGTAAAAATCGGGATACTATACTTATCGGGATACTATACCCAACGAAAAAAAAAACACCTCTCAAAACAGACGGTTGAGGAATCAAATCGAAGTTGACATCAATCACAGAGAGTGGCAAACAGACATCGCGTCTCTGAGGGGCACCGCAAAGTGGCACTCCAGAAAAATTAGTGAAGCAGCTCCATGAATAATGCAAAAAGCGAAGACGAAGAAGAGTTGACAGGAATTAGTATTGCAGATCGCACACCTATGCTTTCGGCTATTCTGCAGGTAATTCTGGTAAACTGCTCCCGTTGGTGTTTTTTTAATGTTTTCAGAAAGACGCCTTTGATTCATTACTTAACTTAATAATTTGCAGTTTATATATTAAAGGTCGCCCAAACTAATATTATTTATTCTGCAATATTTAGAAAGAAACATTAGAAAATTTCCATTCAGAAAAGAGAGAAAAAATCCTAGAAAAAACAATCCTACTCAGAGAAAAATTTTAAAGTTTTAATCCAGGTTGTTTTTTTTTAATTTTAAAATGCTTAGTTAATGCTTCACTTATTGTACTAAAAACCGGGGAGGGTTGGGCAGTTTTATGACATAGTTATACATGGGAAGAGTCACAAAATTTATTCCGAAAAAAATTCCTGTATTGTAAAATAACGGTCCCTATTCCCCTCAACGCTACGCCTTCTATTAATAAAACAACAGCTTAACTTAAACTTGATTTACTCCCTCGATTTCAATACATTTTAACATTTTTTTTTTGGAATAACGGTGCGACTGAGGACAATAGGAAGAGAGAGGGAATCTCATCTCCCTCTCCCCTTCTTTTCCTATGAGAACACCACGTTCTCTCGTGCGTGAGAGTCATGAACTAGTCGCGGCAACTCGTGACCTTAAGATTATCGTGCCCGAATATCTATTAACGCCCTTCCTGCTCTTCAGCTTTAGATAAGAGGCGTTTATTATAGCTTATACTTTCCATTGAATTTAACTACGCGGTGATTTTATTAAATTGATCTTTAGGCCAGAGTTTAACAAAGTTCGTCGAGTTACTATATAAAGAAAACATGGAGTCCGTGAGAAAAAAATAGTAACAAAATTTACCGATAGAAAAAAATTTAAACTTCTGTTGTTGTCTTCTGTACTCTCAAAAAAGTTTGATTCGTTATAGTCTAGTTTAGTTAATTTCAGTTTTCAACGATGATTTTAAGGGGATTTGAGGTGAACTTGGTGGTTTTAAAGGATAATTCCCCCCAAAGCTTCACGCGTTCTCTCGTCAGTTGAGTCACGGCTAACTAGATACTATAGAGGCTAGCCGAGTTTTGAACAATGAAAACAATTTGACAACTTTTCCCGCTTGGATCGCCACAAGTCCTACCTATATCACCCACCGCCTTCAACACTGTGGATATGTTTTCCAGTTTGTCCAGTATTGCCATCTGGATTTTTAATGTTTTCCGTACTCGGCTAGCTTGTATAGTATCTAGTAAGCTGTGGTTGAGTCCACAAATACTGGCGTTATGACGTGATCATGAATCTTGAAATTCTGTTAGGTTTTTTGTAGTTCTTCACGTGTATTGAAAGAAAAACCCCAGCCCCTTTAACGGTGAATTTCAGAATTATATTTTATTTCCTCGGTTTCTCTTTCTCTTCTCTATATCACCCTGAGTCCTTCTGCCAATTTTGGAGAAATTCCAGATGATATATATCGTGCTACGGAGAGCTTCGGGTAACTGTTGTATCCACTCATAAGACTTATAAAAAATGCAATAAATAAATTCATTGTCAAACTAAAAAGAGGAACGAAATTTTAAAAGTAATTTTTATTGGAACCGTCAAAATTGCTTTCTAAATTTCACGAAAGATTAAATCTAGTTTACTTTAAAACCCCCCTTTTTCGGTATCTGAAACAGAACTCAAGTTGATAGATGAATATTGATTGAAATATTAAATGAAAGGAAAGCATTTCATCCGCCAGCCAGCAAAACACCAGCATTTTTTACCTCCGCTTCTAAATCAAAGACACGGAAAAACTGATATTTATTGAATGGCAATTTATTACTCCGTCTTTCCTATTCATTCCTTGCCGGTAATGAATAACAACCAAGCGATCTTTGCAAGAATTCCGACATCTTATTCATCTCACGGACCTTACAAAAGACCGCTAAATACACATTCTGGAAATTTAAGCGTCGCCATCAATGCATAATACGGAGCTCTGCAGATATCTCTCGGTTTATAAAGCTCATTAGGAAATGATGAAATTCTTCATCGCCATGAAAAGCGAAAAGAAGGTTGTTTTGACTTGCAAATGTCCTAATGGGACGTCCAGAAAGGGGACATTAGGACATCCATCACCGTTTGGTGTCACCGTTGAGTGAAGACGTTGGTAATGATGGACGGAATGAGATGCTGGGGAGAGGCGAAATTGATTTAGTGATTTCGTTCCGGAGGTGTGTTAACATCCCTTTTTATTGGTGTGAAAATTCTATTCGAAAGTTAATGGAATGGTTGAAGGACGATTGTGGCGTTTGGAGAAATAATAATTATTATGTATTCGAAATAGAGATGTAGTCTGTAAAATTAGCGGTGTACCGCGAAAACAAGTTTCAGAGAGGGATATCGGAATTTATTTTCGGAGGGGGTGCATCCCAATATTTACTACACCTCTAGGTTAAAAATTCGTTTATCCAATATTGGATCTTTGCATTTATTTCTGGATTTATAAATTAGAAATTACGTAATAAAAGATTGAAATTCGTAAATTTATGAAAAGGACAACTTGTGAATAACTTTTTATTATTCTAAATAAAATGTTACTTTATAATAATATTTTTATTTGAATCCCTCAAATACCTGACAAAATTACAAATTTAGTTTGAATGATTAAATAAAATACTGCTGATATAAAAGAATAATTGATATGGGAATTCACTTCGGATGTGCGTTAACATTCCTTTTCATTCAAAAGTTAATGGAATGGTAGGAAGACTGCATTGGTAAGAAGATAAATATAATCTAAATATACGGTAAAAACGATTAAGAAACGACTAACGATTAAACGACTAAGTCCCTATATTCCTGAACGTACAAGCAGGGCCGCCGAGAGCCAAGTCGGGCCCCGGATACAAGGTTGAGAAGCGGGCCCCCAATAATGACATATTCTCATTTCGAGGTAGGGGGGCGAAATTTTTTGAAGTACCTCCACCCATGCATTCATAGGCTTAATGTAATTTTTAGAATATTTCTAGGCAAGATCTGAATTTCACTCAACTTAAAAGTATCGTTTTCTTGATGATACGATGAGTAACAAGTAATAAAGGGGGTCTGGGGGTCTTCCCGCAGAAAATTTTTGAAAATATGCCCTAGAAAACTGGGAATTTACTCATTTTTGGACCTTTATGTGAACAAATTAATTTCCAAAATATTCAAAATGATACCCGTCTTAGTACTCAATATGAAAAGCTTTGGGTACCGGGCCCCCTACCGGCCCGGGCCCGGGGGTATCGTACCCCCTCGCCCCCCCCCCTCTCGTCAGGCCTGCGTACAAGTGATTATGTAGTTATGAAATCCCTCAATTTATGACCGAGAAATTTTTAAAAATGACAACCCGTAAATATTCCCTTTTTTTCCTACTGACTTCACTGATTTAAATTAACAGCTAAAGATTCAGCTATTTTATGAATTACGATTCATTATTCACGTTGTCTTTGAAATCCCCTCAAACTTACTTCTTCTTCTTCTTTTATTCTTAAAAAATATCAGCGGTTCCTAGGCAATTGTTTTCTTTGAACTGACATTTCGATAGTATCGATCTGTCCTTTTCAAGAGCTCTAAACGTCTTATAGAATCGATTTGCAGGGAGCAGGTGGAAACTCGGGATCGATTTTGCGAAGAGCACGAAACCCCGATTAAGAACGATTTCTCTCTACACGCAAAGAGAGTAAATTATGCATGTAGGAATAAGACATCTATGAACACTTGAAACATTGAAGATTGCGGCTTAAGACACTATATACGACAGCCTCTTACATGATCCTGGGACATAGAGACACTACTAAAAGGAGTCGAGGGGTAGAGGGTTTGTTCAAAATAAATATACTATACTCAAAATTATTTTGGGAATAAAATTTTTAATTAGCTATAAAGTAGAACCTCTAAAAATTTCGTTCAAATCCGCTATCTGTCCCGGGAACAAAATAAATACGGATTAATTTATTAAGTAAAACTAAACTAAGTCACATTTTAATGAATGTCAATAGAGTCCATGATCTACCAGATATAAATTAAAAATTAAATTATTCATCCACTTTTTTACAACATAGATGGGAAAAAGCGGAACTTAAAAAAATATACACCGATCCTAAAACGTGAACTGGAAATTTGATATGCTCGAGGAAATTATTTTTTAACTTACAAGGTCTAAAATGAAATGGGATTTATTTCTCCTTCTTAAACTTTAGGATCAATTCCTCTCAATTCACTTCTCTATTTATCGTTAATAGAGAAGATAGTTTACTATCTCTATTAAATATAACTATAGTATTCATTACTATAGTTATTAGCCTTTAGTTATTTTAGTCTTAGTTATTTTCCTTCTTTATGGAAGCTTAAGCTCACTGAAGAGCCCAAGAGGTTATTTACCATAGTTAGTTTTTTTTTTTCTTAAGACTAACGATTCAATCTTGAGATGTAGAATTCCTTTTTAAAAATAATTCCAAAATTTTCTTGTGCAGAAATTTTTCATAATAAATTAAAATAAAATAATAAAATAGTCATGGGAATAAGGAATTCAGCGTAAGTAAATCATAGAAAGTTAACGTATATCTTTGTATAAAAAAAATTTTATAAATTTACTCCTACAGGCTTTAATTAACTATAACCTTCTTCTATAATAGCTTCTTTTTAAAAACGGCAAAAAATCTTTACTACTACCTAATTCAAAGCTTCTTTAGCCTGTAGCTATTCAAGACATACTTTGTAGCAAAAGTTAACAGAGCAATAAACAACTAGAGCCATAACTAAAATAATTAAACTGCTGCTGACCTTCGCAATCGTTGCCCATAAAAACCAACCGTCTCATAACCGTTTCACTATTACTATAATTGAGCTTCTGAATTCCTCTCAGAGGTAAGACATTAGTGCATAGTCTACATTGTCTCTTCGAGCGCAGGCAACATTGTCGCCTCGTTATGATTTACGACAGGTAAGAAATACCCCTTTTGAATATTAATTAGCACTCGCATAGGTTTTTGCATGCCGGTTTCTTCTGTTGTAGTTATTAGTGAATACACCATATTTCAAAGCGTGATTGTTTGAAGAAGAATATTTAGTTAGTGTTGCATTTTTGCACGTTCGTTCTCTGCGTTCAACGAAAATATAAAATTCTCAGTGTTTTTTTATCGTATTTTTTCTACTTGTGCAGTCTAGTTTAGTTTTCGGCAATTGTATCTCGTCGGTGGATATAAAGCTCTATAACGATCACTGGGCTGTAATATAATTTTGAGTTACCCAACGCTAATTGTTAATTACTATTATTTTTAATCCCTAATTAATGTACTTGATCGCCACTATGTGTATGACCTATTCGAGGACGTTTGTGGTCCTCGGTGTCCTTTTGTGGGGCCCGCGAAGCCTTCTCCAAAAACCCCAAAAGTAGCTTAAGAACACCCTTTGGTATGATAAAATTCAAAAACTTTTCTGGGGAGGACCTTCTAACTCCCTATTTTGTAATGGGACAGTTTTCTGGATGAGGAATCCTGACACCCCTTTTTTGCTTAAAACTCAGTAATGAAAAGAGGTATGCTTTGAGGTTAATTCTTTACAATTTTTGAAAATCTCATATCTGTATCCACATTACTATGTATAAATGAGAAATTCTATATTAAAAACACTGCCTCCCGGAAAAATATTATGGATATGAAAGGAGCTTGATTGCTTTGCGGCCCGCCACTAGACTTCTGCCCTAGATTACGGCCCTCGAGCACCTGTAAGTTGGAAACCCCTGCCACTATCTCAGAGAAAAAAACGTTACAACACCTGTGTTTCTAGAAAACAGACCCAGGCTATTATCGTCATTGACCCCTGCTGATTTTAATTTCATCCCTCCTTCTCTTTTATCCTTTACCAAAAAGAGAAGTACAGTATATACCATCGTTACCTCGAAGACCTTCTTTAAATCTAGAAAATTTCCCCCTTGCATTAGTTTTATAATTGGAGTAACCTTGAATTAATTTCCCTTTGATATCGATGCATGTATTCCGTTGTTGTATGATGCCAATTAGTATGTATTGTTTCTGCAGGTGAAGACGCTGCACCGGGCGATCGAGTACATCCAGACGCTGCAGGAGCTGCTGCAGACGGAGGGAGGGGTGGAGGAGGACGGGGGAGTGGGGGAGCGGCAGGAGTCCCTCAACAAGGAGAACGAGCTGCATCAGCGCTGGCTGCAGATGCCCTCGGTGAGTATCTCAAATGCGAGCCATTGTTTGAAGGCACTGATTATTTCCACGAAAGTAACAACTAAACTCTACTCTGTTCTCGCTATTTCTGAAAAATTACAAGTTAAATAAAGGAAATGTTTATTTGGACGGCAAAACCGGCAGTTGGCGCATTCGCCGTAGGTCTCGCGGTGACGTAGCAGTCCCGGCGGTCCAATCAGAACCGTTGCCAGGCAGTTGCCAGTAAAAAAGAGTAGAGTTTAGTTGTATATCATCCGGCCAAATAGACAGTGCCTTAAATAAAAGCAAAATTCTCTAAAGTTGCAGCCAGGATTAGAACCGGGGACCATTTGGTTACTAGACGCACACTTATCTACCACTAGACCATCGGTGCTGATGCCAGGATTGATAAATAACATAATTTTAATGTGTTTTAAAACACGTGATAAAAAAACTGGTATTACTGCGCATGCTTCAACTGTCGTGGAAATAACCAATTCGTTGTTTGAAAGGTGAATTGTAAATTTATTGAAATAACGTCATGAGCCATGGCCATCTAGATTCATAAGGATCAAAATCGTGACGCGAAGTAGTAGGCAAAACGTCACTGTTCAGCAGCGCAAGGTACAAGATTTCAGACTGGAGTTGCGCTGTTGTCCGAAAAAGCTATGAAGAGTGAGTGACGTCTTGCCTAGTATTTCACGTCACGATTTCGAGCTTCTATGGCCTTATGAGTCTAGGTGGCCATGCTTGAACTCCAGTTAATTGAATTCTCGACTACTTTTTTGTTTCGTACAGAAGCGCGAAATCTTCATTTTAATAACCATTATAGACAAAAGATCACAAAAAATAAAATCCTTAAAATACAGGATGTCTAGGATTTACCTACTAAATAAGTCAAGCTCTCTAAAAGACATGTTCCGTATTATAAAAGCTATAAATTTTTTCAGTTTTTTGTTCAGCCTCTTTTACAATGATTAGGTAGCTCTTGAAGGTTGAAAACATTCTAGCGATAACCTAAAAAGCTTGTAACACTTTGAATTTAGTGAAATATTTTCTTCTTTTCTAACTATCTTATTAGAATAAAATGCAGTATAACCTCAATATCTCGAAATCGAAGGGACCCGAAACAAATTTCGTGGCAGCGAGTTTTCGAGGTAACGAAGACAAATAGAAAAACACTTAATTTAAAGGGCAACAATATTTTTAGAGATGTATAGAGGTAGATGGAAGAAAAAATTTAGATGAAGAAAGAGCAGAGAAAAATTAAGGGATAAAAATTAAGATATAAAGAGAAAATAATTATTTACTAGAAAAAAAATTCAAGATACCTAATCAAATAAGACAGAAAACAAAGACTGGAAATGAAAGAAGTGACGGAACAAATTTAAGTCTATATATACAGTCCTATTTTATACAAAAAATGGATAAAATATTTAATTTCCTCGAGAAAAATCAAGCACTTTACACACATCACCCGTCTCTCATCTAATTGACTTGTTAAAAGAAGAGTTCTCAGTTAATTGACTCGTCGAAAGGAAAACTCGTACATACCCGTTTGCTGTCAATCCCGCTGGCAACGACCCTATCTAATGACATACCCACAGTCCTTGATCCTATGATGCGATATCTCATCCCTTAGGAGCCCTACACCAATGCAGAAAAAAAATCCAGTGAATTCTATACGCACAACCGCATCTTAGTCAATATCAATTAACTCCAATTATTATTTGAAACAAAAGAAAATATCGCTGATTAGTATGCGCTGGGTCTGACGAAAGCAGATGGTGGTTGTCACCATTAATTATATTAAATTTTTTTAAGAGTTTCATCCATCACCAGTTAAAAAGTTATAGTTTTTTTTTTAAGATCAAGTCGAGATGCTAATTATTTCTTTCGTTTTTGGGGTAGATCATCGCCACGAGTTGACACTCAAGATTTTAATCAGAGTTGGTTAATTATTATTATTTAATGGATTCAGATTTATAGTCGTGTTAGTTTATGCAGAAATTATATCCATTAGTTTGGTAAGGGTTGTCATTTATTTGCTTTAAAATTCAATAACGGCTCTAGGGGAGATTTTTCAAACTTAATTGACTTGTTATTGAAGAAAATTATTGCTATTAAGTTTTCTTTAAAAAATTTCGATAATGGTTTTAAATCTTAAGACCTTCATAGCGATAAATTGATTTCCATGATATATAATCTGTTTTAATGGGAGAAGTCATTTTTAATATCGATCTAGCTCTGATGATTAAATTTTCATTGATGCAGAACTAAATCTAACGCTTATACCGACGTAATTACTGTAAAGATGAAGCAGATGATAAAATAAATAAAAAGAGGAATTTCTAAAATTTTAGAATAGAAGATACATGACATTCAGAGAGGCGTGTAGTCTTCTTAAGCCTCTAGTTTTATAAAATTAAATTTATTAATTTCAAATGATCTTGTGTATAAACTAAAACATCGGTCATCATTAAAATCGGTGATACCAAATTTTGTCTTAAGTAAAAACTAACTTGGAAACGCAACAAAACCTTCAAGCATTAATTTTTCACTGGGATTGCATACGCAGGTGTTATACACAATCATAAGATAGATATTGTATTTTATTGGGATGTTATGGAAAAATTCTGAATTATGTATTAGGGGTCAATAAAACTTGATTCAGAGTATGAAGACGCAAAAGTAAGAACTTTTTAACCTTTTGCACTTAAAATGGGGTGCTCGAATAGGAGAATTCTTGGTGGAACACATAAGTGTCGGTCCCAACCCCAAGAGAACCAAAGTTATTCCTTAAGCGGAATTAGCAACATTATTACTTATACTACAATGAAACAAATTGAAGATGAAAAAATGTTCGATTGAATTCAGTTATACCTTGGGCACCCAGTTTAAGAAGCCTTGTCTGAACTCTGAATAGCAAAAAACAGTTCTAACATGTTACTAAAGAAAAGTCAAAAGATCCCCTTCCTCGGAAACACTCACGAATACGTAAAGATCGCCGAAACCAGTTTCAGTTCTCACCTGGTGCATCGTCGATAATATACAGTAGTAATTCCGGGGTTGATGCTGGTTAGTTTTAGGTCTGGAGGGGTTTATGCCGTCTATCAACATTCTAATAAAAGTGTTAAGTAACGTAAAGCATGTGCCGAGTCATTTTGATGCCGTTCGTGTACGAAAGACTATACTGTAGCGCCTCGTAGATATAATTAGTAGAAATTCTGCTGGGGATTTTTTTTTTTTTGCTTTTGTTTTGAAAATGTGTAAAAGAGAAAACAATACTAGTATAGCGATTAAATGTGAGCCTAAGGTGATAAAATCCTATATAAATGAACTAAATAAGAATTGGCGGAGTTCAAGCTAAAACTCGTTCTCTTAAAAATGAATCCAATTCTTCAATATACCTATTTTAAATAATCTGTAGAAAGTTTTCCACAATTGAAAGCATGTAAGCGTATTTAGTTCTTCCGAATCCATATGGTCTTCCTAGGAAAGCTCGATGGAGCATTTTATACTCATGCCCTCCCTGTCCAGAAAGTCTGTAAGCTCCCAAATGAGTTCGCAGCATTAATTGCCTTCTGACCTTAGAATTATAAGTCATCTTCATATGACAACATGTATTTAGAATTTTTTGCACGTTAGTAATCTTGGTGAGGGGTTTAAAGACTTCCCAAGCACAATTCTGGTGCTGTCCAATGAACAGTCCCAGAATTTATGGGCAGTGTCCATAAATGACGTCACGCTTGGAGGGGGGGGAGGGGTTATCAACCTGTGACACTTTGTAACAAGGGGGGTTTCTAGAATTGTTACATCACACACAAAAATCAACAAAAAGACAAGTATCAAAAATTATTTTTGTAAAACGTAGTACTGGTACGTTTTCCACTGGTAAAAAACATGTCATAAAATTTATACAAACGAAATAAGAGTTCACTTTGAAATTAGAAGGTGGAATTAAGGAGGACTTTGATAAAAAATATTGGGTCCCAGATTCTTTCCAACCTAGTTCTAAAATATTGTTGGTTGGAGAGTGGAACATGTGACAAAGGGTGGTAGGGGTATAGTGAAGATGAAGAGTGACACTTTGTGCCTTAAGGAGAGAAGGAGGGGGTCAAAATTGTGATGAAAATGGGTGATATGATTTATGGATGGTCCCAATGGGGCTAACGCCTATACTAGGGTATAAGATACCTTTCAGGTTTTCTTTCTATTCTTTCTTCCAATTAAGACAACCTATTCTAATGGCGATTCGCGAAAGGAAGAAGCAGTGAACGTCAGGTGTTCTATGAGGGCATGCAGGTACCGCGATGAGCCTCAAAACCGCAACTCTGCGGTTAACATTGATCACGTACTGCAGCCTCTCACGATCACTGTTTTCATCGTGCTCTCGACAATCCGATGGTTATCTCAAGGTCAAACTTTTTTCATAAAATATTTTCCAGACGCAATTATTAAATATGGGGTGGCATCATGAGGCGCGTGTGGCTCGCGCGAGGAGACAGATTGCGAGTCCCCGGGGCACTGCTGGTCCATCCTCGTAATTAAGCACTACTGGTTTCTGCTAGACGGAAGATTTTTTTATTGCGTCCTGATGTAATACATCAGTTGGTTGACGCCCTATGAAAAGTTTATTGAAAAAAGGTTGAAACTTTTCTTTGATTGTAGGGTCGTGTGTATGGGCGGAATTAGAGGGAAGTCCCTGAGGCATAAATGTTCCTTTTAGCTATGGAAATACTCTCCTCCATAGGAAAAATAGAGTACCTCGAAATTGTTGGGTTCCCAAAACTCAATTTTAATCAAGAAGATAAATCTTGGAAAACAGTTGAGAATTGACTCCCTTCGTAAATCTATCCAGGGTCATCATGTGTAGCAATTCAAAAAAAGATAAGCATAGATGTATTTAGGATTTTATACACTGAATAAGATCCTAAATATTAACTTCTTTTGAATTGATACACATGATGACCATGGATAGAATTAAGCAAGGATGTATTTAAAATCTTATACACTGTATAAGATCCTAATAAATATTATCTTCTTATGAATTGATACACAATACACATGGGATAGATTTACGAAGGGGGGCAATTCTCTCTCCCTCAGTACAACATAGTAAAATGTAGAACTCTGGGATTTAGTACAAAAATTTTTTATATTTCAGATTATTATGTATATAAATATACTCAGGGATTTAGTATATTTTAGAGTAGTATTTAGTAGTATTTTGTATTTTTAGATTTGCATTGTGAGGATTTAAGGGGACGCAGTACCATGTTTTGACAAAATTACGAAAAAAAATTTTTTTTCATCGAAATTAATCTATATGCATTTTTCTATCATCCTACGAACTTTTAAAACTTTTCATTGAAAAATATCCAAGTTACAGTTGATTTCATACGTGAAAGTATTAAGGTCTCTATGGCTAATTAGTAGGGCCGTTAAAGGGAAAAAAACACCCGAATTGTTCAGATTGTGATAAAATCACCAAAATCGCTGGAGGTATAGTTTGAAACATGCTGAATCCAAAATCGACCGGAAGCACTCTGGCGAAAGCGTTGTTTTGGACTTCCGGTCAAAAACAAAATGGCCACCCGCGGACCTATTTTCGGTTGTTTTAATGATAAAAAGATAATTTTGGTGACGAATATTATGTTTTAAAGGTCAAGGATCATGATTATGATACAAAAATGTGCAATTTATGTATAAAAAATTGATTAAAATTCAATAAAATCTCTTAAATAGTGTGATAGAGTCAATCGGTAGGTTTTTTCTCAAAACATTCGTAAAGAAGTTTTTATTTCGACGGTTTTACATGTTATTGAGGTGCTGATTCCGAATATCAAGTTTGCTGTCACGTGGTAAGTCGGCTTTATAAAAAAAATTGCAAAACATTTCAAAAAATCTTAAAAATGTTTTTCTCTATCTTCAGATTTTTGCTTATATTTCAGAAACTATAACTTATTTGAAGATGATCTCAGTTACAAAGTTAAAGTAAACAAAATTTACTATAAAATTCACTATTAAACTTCCTGAAGAATAGTAGTTCAGTTAATAGAGTGCTGAAAAGCAGCTATTCTTTTGTTCTTCTGCAAAAAAGTGACAAACGTACGTTATATTAAATATTAAAATTATTTACTTATTAATTAATTTCCTTAATTAAGTAAATTTAAGTTATTTTACTCGGAAAATACAACAAAATATTAAATCTATGTATTAAATTACAGGAATGCTTAAAAGTACTGATGTATTTGTTTTCATTATGTGGTGTTGAATCCGAATTTAAGGTTTATTTTTATTTAAAAGGTCGCTTCAAATCAAAAATTGCCACCAATGTTTCTTAAAAAAAGTGCAGTGCACCAAATTTTAAGCACGTAAAATTTCTTATAAAAAGCATATTTGTTCATTTTTATCTTTTGACAAGCGGTATTAGAGCTTTCTAAAGAAAAGTGAATTTTTCTTCTTACAATAAAGTGAAGAATGCTTGCTATTTTGCCAATAAATCTCTAAATAAAGAAAAAATTATTTTCAAACATTTTATACCAAATGAAATAACATTTAGTTTCTACACACAAACGAGAAAATCACTGTTTATCAGAACGCTTAATATGAACACTTAACAACTCGTCAGAAAATAAAAATTAACCATAATGCATCTTAAGTACTACTTTAATTTGTTGTACTGCACTTTTTTGAGAAACTATAAGTTTTGTTAAAATTACGAAAAACTAATAATTAAATGAAAAATTTTGAGGCGATTTTTGATATCTAATATTTAATAATTTATAATTATTTTTGAACATGCTTAGTCATCAATTGATACGAAATATTTTTTCTTATGGTTAATACACCAAAAGTAATGCGAAAATTGGAGATAAATAGCTAGGAAGATTCGTTTTCGCTGCAAGGCGCAAAAAATTTATTCGCGATTTTCGCTTATCTCCTTCCCCCTTCTTAGTAAATGATAATGTAGGGCACTATTTTAGTGAGGAATGAAATTCTCTTTCACGTGGCATAAAAATTTGTGGATATTACTTGTTTTCTAACGGGTGGAAACGTACGTTTGTCACTTTTTTGCAGAAGAACAAAAGAATAGCTGCTTTTCAGCACTCTATAACTGAACTACTATTCTTCAGAAAATGGAAGTTTAATAGTGAATTTTATAGTAAATTTTGTTTACTTTAACTTTGTAACTGAGATCATCTTCAAATAAGTTATAGTTTCTGAAATATAAGCAAAAATCTGAAGATAGAGAAAAACATTTTTAAGATTTTTTGAAATGTTTTGCAATTTTTTTTATAAAGCCGACTTACCACGTGACAGCAAACTTGATATTCGGAATCAGCACCTCAATAACATGTAAAACCGTCGAAATAAAAACTTCTTTACGAATGTTTTGAGAAAAAACCTACCGATTGACTCTATCACACTATTTAAGAGATTTTATTGAATTTTAATCAATTTTTTATACATAAATTGCACATTTTTGTATCATAATCATGATCCTTGACCTTTAAAACATAATATTCGTCACCAAAATTATCTTTTTATCATTAAAACAACCGAAAATAGGTCCGCGGGCGGCCATTTTGTTTTTGACCGGAAGTCCAAAACAACGCTTCCGCCAGAGTGCTTCCGGTCGATTTTGGATTCAGCATGTTTTAAACTATACCTCCAGCAATTTTAGTGATTTTATCACAATCTGAACAATTCTTCCCTTTAACGGCCCTACTATAATGGAAACTTCAAAGTCCTTTTACTCAGAACCACTTTTTCATTGTTTAAAATGCTAAGGCTTTTTATCTATTGGACCAAATCGCTTGAATTTTTTTCTGAGTATTGTTGGAAGTGTGTATAACAAAAGATAGCATTTTGTTTTTCGATAAACATTGTATATTATTTTTAAAAAATTACTGAATTTAGAATTTTAGCATTTTAGGGCTTTTTTAGCTAGTGATTCAAGAAAAAACAATATTTTCAGAATTCAAAGCACTATAAAGCTTAAATCGATGCTATCTTTTGTTACACATAGTTTGATGTATTTGGAAACCGAATTTCAAAAATGTATGTTGATTATTCTAGGAGGAGTAGCATTTTAAAAACACCTCTTAATTTTTTTTTTTTTTTAAACTTATAAAATTGGAATTTTAAGGTGTTTTGAGTTTGGAATCTGTTTTACATAAAGAAAATACATATAATAATAGAAAGAAGTATTAAATAATAATGATTTTAAAGATTTTGGCTTAAATGGTACCGCGTCCCCTTAAGTTTACCATATCTAATGCTAAATCTTTTTTACCTTTCTTATAACTTTACTTTTGAAAGAATGAAAGAGAGAGAAAAAAAGAAGGGAATAAAAGAGAAGGACGATAGGGAGAGGATCAAGGTTAATAGAATAAGATAAGGTTGGCTCTTCACATAGGAACGAAAATTCGTGTGACGTACTGCTCTCCAGCCGATTACGTAATTCGCGTGATACCCCAGCTTCTCCTTCGATTGGGTCAGATAGAATAGGGATTTTTTTGACAGGAGAGAGGGAAATTTAAACTTTGATCCAACAATTCAATTCAGTTTTGAAGCATTTAAGATATGAATCTAAAAGGGTTTTCGTTTTAGATTAAAATGATATTATAGATTCATGTTGATGAATATCTATTGTTAATTTGAAGTAAGAAACCGAAGTAGATCGTCCCAAAGGCAAGAGGAATCCATAGATTGGTTTTAGGAACATATTAATTTCTTTTAGATTAAAAGCAATTTTGATTTGGGAGGGACAATATATTTCTAGCTCCCTTCATGGAAACTGAAAAGAGTTGAAATAAAATACTAAAAGCAGTTTATAGACTTAATGATTATATTATTAAAGATTGGCAATATTTTTAATTATTATTATGTATCATTTTTTAATTTGAAGACTATTCAAATTTTACACTAAAACAGGATCAATGTGACCTCACCTTGGAGATCTTATAAAATGATCATATCGTAACTTTGGAACACTGATCCAACTTCAAAACTAACCGTTTCAGTTCGAGTTTCTTTCGGCGATCGTATGTGGGAGTCGGCAAGTTGGTGAAGGTTTATACCCAATAAATTATCTCCTTCATGTTTGTCATGTTTAATCAAAATTGAATTCGAAATCAACAGATAATTTGATTTTTTTCTTCATATAATTATCACTTAGAATCTAAGTTATCATTTATTATCATCTGATTATGTGATTGTTTTAACACTGATCAATATGTCTTAGATAGATCAGTATTACTACAATCATAATCAGAATATAAGATACATTAGAATAATAAATTCAGTGAGATCAGATTAATTAGTACCTAATAAACTAACTTTGAATTTTAATAAATTAGTAATAAAAGCGATTAGTAGCGTAATCAATTTTATACAAAACATACAAAAGAAGAACAACCCAAAAATAGCTCACAATTTGAGGATTTTTTAGTGATCTAAAAGTATCGGATTGTAACTAAATACTGCTTTAAAAAACGGTATTTTCTTTGTATTTAGAATTTTCTAAAATACAGATAGTGGGAATTTGTTTAACTTTTAAAATATTGTTACAAATCGATCACTATTGATTTAAGTAATGAACCTCCGTAATTATGCATAGGAATCAGTTTTAAATTTCATAGTTAGTATTTAATCCACTATTTGGTAAGCTATAAACTTGTTCTTCAAGTTGCTTATGAGAAGGAAAACAAGATACTCATAATTTAATTCAATGAAAAATTTTCATCAGTTTTAACCCATCAGAAGTTAAAAAATTGAATGCACCCATATAGATCACAAGTATTGACATTTAAATATATGATTTGTTGCTTAGGCATGTTCACAGGTATATTTTCCCTTCCGCGTCTTATATTACTCCCTTCTACGTAAGAAAATCCCTATAAGAAGGTCCGCGATTTCCCTATGTAACCCTGATTGGTCACTCCTGTCAAAACTTCAACGCCTTCCAGCCGATTACGTCATCCTGGCTGAAAGTAATCGGAGAGCCAGATGAGCCCCCCCTGGGAGAGGATGATACAAAAAGGATAATTTTAAGGATTTTGTAATTTTGCGTTTGACCCTTCTTGGGATTTCTGGATTTGGTTTTTTATTCTGAGGAATATACAGGCTCTAGTTTTTATATTCGCGAATTTATATTCGTGAATCGTTTGTTTAGGTATAGCACGCTCAAACGTAAAAAAAATTATTTCTCTAACATTCAAAGGAAATGAGATAGACCACTTTTCATCTCAGTGGCTCATACAGAATGAGAAAATAAGAAGAGAAAGGATTAAAAGTACGTGAGAAAGAAGAAAAAGAAGGACGGATTAAAGAGAGAGGAAAGGAATGAATGAGAAAGAATAAGAGAGTGACCCAGTGGACACATGAACATCGATCCGTGTTGTAACAATATTGTCCATTGGTCAATTAGGAATGAATATTATGAACGTTGGAGAAACGATATTAGCTCGCTAAAACCAATACTGAGCAAGGTCGTTGATTTTAGCCGATAGTTCAGAAGGGATCCTTTTGACCAAGACCCCGCTGATACTGGTCGGTGCTCCCTGGGGAATAAAATAAAAATCTATACCTATAGAATAAAATTTCAACCCCACTCATCGCACAATCTTACCAAGCCCCTTAAAAGAAAGGAAGAAAAAAAAAACTCACAAAAAAAAAAACATTATTTTTTTCGCGATCCATCGGAAACCGGCATCCAGGTGATCAGCTCTTCTCACCTGACGATCTCCTCGTGCGGCTGACATGCCTCACCTGGCCGCTAGGGGGGGGGGGCTCCAGCACGCGACGACCCCCCCCCCTTCAGTGATTGTTTTAGGTAATGTGTTTGCGCCCGTCACGATGTGATGTCACGCGCGCAGGGGTCGTGAGGGACGGCGAGGGGTAGATCACGGACCCTCTCTGCAAGCGCTTTTTTTGAGTTGACGTTATTTTGTGTATCAGCTCTACTATGGGGGATTTATTGAAGGAAGAATAGGGTGAAAAGGTTTTGTAGATATAGTGTGGTTGATTATGAGGAGACAAATTTGTTGGTGTTGTTTCAAGTATGCTTTTTTAATCGAAAGGTTGTAAAAAATTTATGGTAGAGCTTTGAATAATAAATTAAAAGTAGTCCACTTTTAACCAGGGGGAAAAGGCGGGGATTCGAGGATATGTCCCCTCCCGAAAGAGAAATTTTTCTTTTTTTAACGATAGAAAAAAATTGAATTTCCCCATATTCCCTAAATCCCATTCCGAAATTTTAGCTCTTAACGTTGTGTGATGCTTACTTAGGAATGTACCCATGTAGCTCAGTCAATATTGACCGTCGTGAAAAATGAACGACCAGAATAAACCCTTCTAAAATTGGAGCATTTATCAAAGACATCTACCCAGTATTGTTTTTGATTGTTAAAATTGTTTTTCTGACATTAAAGAAAAGGGAAATTCCACACAATTGAATTTTTACATCTAACCATTTTTTACTAACCATTTTAGTAGTTAAAAAATTTCACAAAATGTATGAAATTTATCGATATTGGTCAATATTGCTACAACACTGATAACAATGTAATGAAAAATAAATAGTGAACACTAATGTAAAGATTGACATCTCTTTTGCTTTTTATGGAAATCTAAATTATTTACCTCCTAATGGACTAATAACGCGATGCGTTTTAAATTTTATGCTCTTAAAATTGCTATTCCAGCTATGCTCCAGCTATGTAGTGAGTTGAGAGCATCCCTTTATCTATATTAGAGAGGGGAAAAAAACTTTCCCTTGAAGGGGAACACTGAAATGAGGAGATTATGGAACGTTTTACCCTTGTGTACCCCCTCGGTGTGCCAGTTTGCCATGATTGAATTCAGGGCCTTGCTTCAGGGGATGATTATCTTAAAGGTTATTAATATCTTAGGGAGTCTCTCGAAAAGGATTTGAAACCGTGAGAAAGGATACGAGAAACACAACCTCCATTTTTTTTTTTATGAAATATTGGTTTTTAGGTTCTAAGAGATATAATGAGAAGAAACCAGGATGGGACCATTAATTTAACTTTTAAATCATCTGCCACAAATAAGGAGAACTCAAAGATGATATCCTCTCTCTCTCTCTCTCTCTCTCTCTCTCTCTCTCTCTCTCTCTCTCTCTCTCTCTCTCTCTCTCTCTCTCTCTCTCTCTCTCTCTCTCTCTCTCTCTCTCTCTCTTTCTCTCTCTCTCTCTCTCTCTCTTTCTCTCTCTTTATGATTTGAATACGTAAAAATGTGTGGTATAAAAGTGTCAATAAAATAAAAGTATTTTTTTTATCTACAGTATGAAGATCTTGTAATTCTTAATAGGTTTAATAACCACCGTATTCAACTTTACCCCTATTTAGATTATGGCTAATTCCTATTATTTAAATAGTTAGGTAATGAAATAATTATTTTAAAAAAAATAGAAAACGGAACTTTGTGACCCACCAACTGGTCCTTTTTGAGAGAGATTCACTCACCAGCCGATCCGTCATAGTAAAGAGCGACCCTTCTGAAGACTACAAGAACCAGTCCCTGTTGGTTTCACAGTCCCATTTTCTGTTTTTACAACGATTATGGAAATATTCCATTCAGAATATTGTGTGGTACTTTACGACCAATTAACATCACTGTACAATTGGTGAAGGTTAAATTTCCATTTTTTTTCCTTTAATCAACTCAAATTAATTAAAGACTCATATTGATTTTTTCTTTTTTTTTCAGAGTTGGGGTGACGAGAACCAGAACAGTTGTTTATCCTTCTACGATGACTTTGCTGATGCCATTTGAAGCCGACAAAAAACTGAGAAATGAAGATGCGATGTATTTAGTCGAGCAGAATGGCATCATTTGGATCTCTCTTGAACCACCAGGCCGTGATCAAAAGAATGGGAATACGGAACAAAGTACACCTGCCGCCTAATGTGGTGAAGATAAACGAATCATGTGATCTTTATAACCTGAGGACTATGGCTATTTTTGGTACATATAACGAGTAAAACTGTAAAACTGTTCTATACATTTCAATGAGCTAATATTTCTCTTAATGATTTGAGGAAATCTCAAAAAAGCATTGTATTGCATTCCAACTACAAAAATCACGATGAACACAGTTCAAAGGGAAAATAAACCCGATCTACCTGCCCAATACAGTGAGTGGACCTTGAGAAAAATCCATAAAGTGGTTGAATCAAATCCTTGTCTTACATGAACTACGATTAGTATAGATTTGACTGACTACATAAGTTTTTGCTATAGATGAGGCTTGGACAAGTTTTGTTGTGTATTGAGTTTTAGAGTCCACATTGATTTTTGAATTTGGTGGGGTTTTCTAAAAGAAAGCTACCTTGAATTGTAATACTTCAAACAGTAAAGTATCCAACAAGTAAATGGCTATACTGACTTTTTGGTGTTACTTAGAGTGGTTTGGTATTTGAGAACTTAAGCGAAGGTCACTAAACTGTTAACAATGCTGTTTCAAACAAATTAGAAGTGTTCAACTGCATAATGTTAAATCTTCTGTATTATGTAAATTTAATTTTAACTTTTTAATAAGTTTCATAACTCGGGGCATTCGCTTATCCTGGATAAGGCATTCCCGATCACTCCGGTTAAACGAGAGTAAACTGTATTAGTAAATTTTGAACAACCTATATAAAGCAAGGAAATATAGTAACCTCCTTTATATTTCTCAAGAACAAGACTATTGAAAGATTTCATCGGGATGTTGGGTTGTTACTTTTCTGTGTACTCTTCTGTAAGAGGACACAAGAATAGAGTCAATAATGGAAAACTAAGAATGTCCCTTATACTTTGCAGGGTATCTCTGATTGGACTTGTTTAAAAGGTGCTGAAAATGTGTGGCTGAAAAGTTCTAGTAAAGAGTAGCTCCAAACTATAGCTATCTAAATAATATACAGGTTTTTCAAGTTTGATTTCTAAGAGAATAAGGTGAACAAAAGAGAGAAAATAAAGAAGTGTTTTTAAAACGTAGCAATCGGGTATTAACATTGCTCATGTTATTAAAGAGTCACGTAAGCCGATTTCTATACCCTATGTGTATGTAAGCCTGTAAATTATCTAGTATATGTATAAGCCCTGATCAAGCATTGTGGAGGTTCTAAGCATTAGTAGATCTAGATTTTTAAGGTTTTCTTTGCATATATCTCTATCTTTTAATGTAAACATCAAAAACAACATAAAAGACGTTAGTTCTTAAACAAATTCACAGCTTATGAATTTAAACTATTAAAAACGCAATAATGATGATGCTTCATAGGAAACGAACTTCTTCTGAAGAAATATTTTTATAATGGCAAGTCAAAACATCTTCAAGGTCCTTACCAATTTCTGAGAGAGTCCTTTCGAAGATAGATGATATTTTTAAAACATATGACTTGAAATTTAGGTTTCTACCAGTGCTTAGAATCAAAGAACCTTACTATTCTAGTCTGTTGATTTTTGCCTGTTTGTAGCAGTATATCAAATGTTGAAGTTAAGTATAGGATTAGAATATATACGTTTTATCACGTTGAATGTTTGTTAAGCACCAGGTATTATATTTTAAAACGAGGAAAACCTGCTGAAGATTCATTTGCCTATTATTAGAGAGAATAAGTTTTCCTCATGTTTTTTCAATACATAAAAAAATATATAACTACACTTTTTTTCTTAAAACAAAATAAAAATAATGTTTGAAAAAAATCAAGTTAAATGTATATAAATGTTTAAAACCTAGCTAACTTTTAATTTTGAAACACAGTTTTCGTTTTAAGAAGCTAGTTTTCGTATTTCCAAACCGTACAATAGAAAGTTAAACTCTTCCAGAGAACGTTTTAATTACACCTGTTTTCCAAAATTCCAACACTTCAAGCGGCTTTTTAAGACCAAGATTTTTTATACGATAACCTACACAAAGTAAAAAATTCTACCATAGGATTTAAGAATCTCGTTAAACAAGTCAAATTAAAAAAAATTACAATAAATCTACGAACGGTTAACCCATCCTATCATTATCCTCTTTGAAAAGTGTATATAGGTGGACTGTAATTTTGAATAACATAAATAACTTTTTTGTATTTAAAAATGTCAGCAATAAATTCATTAAACACAGTTTTAATTAATGTAATAAAAACTCGAACTCTTCGGATTTCTTAGGGGTTCTAAAACTTACATTACAAGCTACAATTCATTACAAGTATTACAAGTTCAAGAGCACATGTAGGAAATTCAGTAATGAAACAACTTAAAATGTTACTTTTAAACAAATTGTAGTAAAATTATTAATTAACATATAATATTAATAAAACGAGACTATTATTTACTGAAATGATTTACAATCATTTATTCAACCAAATATCTTAAATTGAATGGCGTCTTGATTTTTTTATAAGCACTTACTATCCCTTTAATTTTAAAACTTTCGCTATAAATTTAAGAATAATTTTATTAACAAAAATAAAGAATACAATATTGTTCACCAAAGGGCCTTGGCCCTTCCAAGTGAAACAATATTTTTTTTTACAAAAGACAAGATATAATTTTTAACTTTAATAAGACAAAAAAAAATAATTTTTGAAAAATTGTCCGGAAAAAATACAAGAGATTATTTAAATGAAATAATGTTGATACTTATTTTAACTCTCTACTCTACACTCTTTTTTGTCGATAAATATTTCATTATATCTCATCATTATTCAAGACATTTTAGCAGTTGAAACATGGTTATATTGTTATATACTTCTGGTTAGACTCGTCCCTGTATAATGGCAGTGGCGGATCCAGGGGGGGGGCCCTGGGGGCCATGGCCCCCCCCCGAGAAACCCTAACAAATTAGCTTAAAAAACACTTTCTTAATGCTAAAATTCTAAAATTTTCTGGGGGAGAACCCCCAATCCCCCCTTTAATATTTTGACATGTGACATCTGTTTTAGAGTGTTTTTCCCATGAAAATTATTCCGCTTAAAAGAAGCTGTTCTCTCTTGGGAAGTTTTAAAATAGATGAATACTATAGTTTGAAAGGGCGCATTTGCAAACATTTTCTGGGAGAGGTCCCCCAGTCCTTTTCAAAATTTGGCATCTATTTATAATTTCATCCTTGAAAATTCTGTGGTTCATGCTTTCAAAATGAGCTGAAACTTTATTTTTAGAGGCAAATGTTCAAAATTTTTCTTGGGGGTTACCCCCCAGACCCCCTATTAATTTCTCATGGTTTACTGTTTTCTACTTGAATTTGTTTCTCTCCTCTCCTTTTAGGAGTACAAGAAGTTGCTCTGTAGGTGTTATCCAATGGGTACCAAATGTACAAAAATGAGTAAAAAAACTTCTGTTGGAAGCCAAATTTCACAAAATTTTCTGGGGGAGGACCCCCAGAACCCCCCTTTTGCTTTCGAGCTAGTATTATCTGATGAAATATTTATAACTTTAACAAAGTTTCGTATTTTATTTATGTTATACTCGGAAAATTGGGAGCCAAACACCTCGCGAAACATAAGTATTGTTATGCCCCTACCAAAAAGGTTTAGCCCCCCCCCACTTTCTAAAACAATGGCACGGGCCCTGGATATCCTCTAAGTTACTATAAACCCCTAAAAAGCTGCTTAAAAGCAAGCACTCTTCAAAAAAATTTCTGAGGCACTGAAAATTTCGAATATAATACCCTCCGACTCTGACATGGCCCCCCCCGAAAATCTGGTCTGGATCCGCCCTTGTATAATGGATTAAATTAGCAGAAGATTTACATAGGAAAAATTAAATTGTTATAGATTGTCCATAATCGAACTTAAAACAATAAACCATTTCATCCAATACATTAAAAACAAAATTATGAAAATGCACAGCGCAGGATTCCATAAGATTTACTACAGTTAAATTTAATATTTATATAATTTTTCAAAATATTTTCCTTATAGTAATAAAAACACGAACATCACATTTTATCAATGCATATATATGTAGTATATTTCATGTTATAGCAACAACCTATTATATTATATTAGTCCGCTGCATATTGCACAATACCTATAGAATATGAGTGCACTCGACGCACTTTTTTGTTTACAGGAGTCACTAGGGCCAATCTGATAAAGTATGGCTCCTACAAAACGTCATAATTTTTTCAATTTTGATATTCATAGCTTAAGAATTGCCAGAATAAAATGTTTTTCAGATATTTTGTTTGATTAAGTTTATTTATCAAATAGCACACAGAAAAAGAACAAAACAAAAAATCTCCTTTACATACTATTAAAATTGTATTTATATAGTACGAAAAAAATGTATTTTTTCGTATTTCATGGGTCGTTCCAAAGGCATGAAGGCGTATAATTTTTATAGGAGGAATTTTCTGCCACCCAGCAGCTTTTCTGGTACGTCACATACTACATATACTCTTGTATGATTTGTTTTTACTCGTATGCAATGTAGTTTGGAGAAGCTATAACGACATTCTCATTGTCTCTGGGTGATTTTGCTTTGTTTTTGTTGACGGTCAGAATTCCACCCATAATTGAGCTAGCCATGGCTAAAAAAAACTCATGGGATGGGACGATTTTCCAAGAGTTTCATCGCATTTATGTCTCAAATGAATGCAATTTATTTAACACTAAATTATTAATTTTCTTCTATATGGTAAAGGTAAAAAAATGAATCCCTTAGTAAATAATTAATAAGAAATATTGTTTTTGCCTTAAAAAATATTATTATGAACACCACTGCATACAGGATGTTTCAAAAAGTCCGCCAAAACTCTGCACAGCCAGATTCCTTCTCAGGCGTTTCTAAAAAAGGCTCCAAGAACGTTACCTCCTCATTCCATAGTTTTCGGGCCTCTAAAAAGGTGTATAGAAAAATATGAAAATGTTTTCATAGGCTAGGCTAGGACGTCACATTTAAAAAAAGCGTTGTAAAGTACGCCAGGAACCACTCTGTGTGCAGAGTTCAGGCGCACTTGTTTAAACACCCTATTTATTAAATTAATGGAGAATCTAAAAATATCATTGAATAAAGATCAATGAAAAATCTTACACTGAAAATAATGAAGAAGGATGTTTAAAGATAACAAAAGCTCCCGTGAAAGGTCAAAACGTATCAGAAAATTTTTATTTCTATCCATCCCATTCAATTATGCCTAGTTAGTAAAATTAAATTGAGATTACTAAGCTAGCGCTGTTTCTTCTAGCAAAAGGGTTTTTTTTAATCAAAGCTATAAACATAAACATTAATTAAAAAGGAGTTTTATGGAAAAATAAATATCCGTCAATCATTTTTTTATATTTTTAAAATGATTTTTATTCTATTTTAAATAAAAAAAAAGTTCATTATTTTCAGAAACATTTCTATCAAGAACTAAATATCTTATATCTTACATTCCTCTTTTACAAAATTAAAAAAATATAGTGTATTTATCTACTAAAAATCATAAATGATTCTGATCATAAATCATAATCTGAAATAATACATTCATTATAGTAATATACATTAATTAGTACAATTACAACATTAGTATATATAAATATATATGTTAGGGGCAATGTGATAAATCCGGGCATTATTAATAATGCCCGATTAATCACTTTGCCCATAACATATAAATAAATAATACATTACGTAGTAAATGAAATTAATCGAAAAGTGAAATAAATGTACCGCTTGCCTCATAAAAATAAAAAAAATACGAATGTATTTTATTTTTGCGAGAAAAAAGCCTTAAAGGCAAAAAAAAATTTCACCTATTTTACCCCATCTTACTTCATGGGCGTCAAATAAGGGGGGCAGGGGGGGGCAATTGCCCCCCCCCAAGGTTTCCACTTTTATGTGAAAAACAGCTGCAAATCCCATGAAAATTCTGTAAGTTCCACGGGGAGCATCGGGTGTAACCCAAAAGGTCCCAAAAGGAGTTAAAACACTACTTTTGAGGGTCAAATTTCAAAAAATTTTCTGGGGGAGGACCCCCAGCCACCCTCAATACTTTGACTTTCATTAATACCTTTTTCCCCTTGAAAATCCTAAAGTTTACAATTAACTGTTCTCTTCGGAGTTAAGTCGAATCTTTGACTTCAATTTATAACTTCTTCCTTTGGAAATCCTGAGGTTTACAAGGAGTTGTTCTCCTCGGATGTAACCCAAAGGGCCTGAAATGAGCTGAAACACAATTTTAAGAGGCAAATTTTCAATTTTTTTCTGGGGGTAACCCCCCAGACCCCCTACTTTTACTTCGAGCTCAAGTTGTACAAATTGTTATATCATTCAAATACTTCTTTTACGCAGTCCTAAACTTAATGTTTTAATTAATTTTATCCTAACGTAATGATCCTGGGTGATATTAATATAGACATTCTGAAAAATGACTTTGATACTAATGAATATTTAAATTGTTTATCGGAATATGGATATCTTTGTTACATCAATAAACCCACTCGAGTAAATACATCTTCTTCCTGCATTGATCACATTTTTGTTAAATCAAATATTTTTACAACAACATCGGGTATTTATATAAGTGATTTAAGCGATCATTACATTACTCTCTGTAAATTGTTTGGTCCTGAGTTACCTAAAATAAATATTTATACTAAAAAGCAAATTGATTATAATGGATTATATGACTTCTTAACTAGATATAATTTTAGATACGATCATATACAGTGCTTGGATCAGCAGTACAAATATTTAAATCTTTCGCTAACTAATATTAGAAATAATTTTAAATTCACTAACAGGACTAGAAAGAAGCATAAAAATCCTTGGATAAATAATGATATATTAATTCTTATTCGCAGGAAAGAAAAACTGTTTCGAAAAGTTCGTAAATATCCTTGGGATGTTGTTTACAAAATGGCATATCGTACCCATGTCTCGGAACTAAAAAGAATAATCGAAGTAACTAAATCAAATTACTTTAAGAATAAATTCGAAAAATGTAGCACAACCAAGCAAAAATGGAATTTTGTTAATAATATATGTGGCATATAAATCTTCTGTTCTACCTCAACATAATAGTGATCATGATTCTGCGATACAATTCAATGTTCAATTTAATAATTGTACTGCATCCTCGGTTGACAATATTAATGAATGCATTTTGTATATTTCTCCATGTTTAAATTCTTTTGTTTTTCTCTTCTTATATGATTATGAAGTAATCAGTATTTTCAATACATTTACAAAAAATATTGATTCACTGGATTCTGATGGCATTAGCCTGAAACTACTTAGGGTGTTTGCAATAAATAACTCGAATTTTATTTCAGATTTTATAAATCACTCAATTACTATTTGTGAGTTTCCTGACTCACTAAAAAAGGCTACCATAACTCCAATATTTAAATCTGGTAATAAAAATATACTGTCAAATTACCGTCCTATATCTATTCTACCCTCTTTTTCTAAATTAATTGAAAAAACTTTATCAATGAAAATGTATAACTTTTTAAACCATACGAAGTTTTTTGCAACTAATCAATATGGTTTTATAAAGGGCAAAAATACTGAATCCGCACTTTTAGAATTTAATAAATTTGTATTTAACAGTATCGATAAAAATAGGAAAACAGCTGCAGTTTTTCTAGATATCTCTAAGGCTTTCGATAGTGTAAACCACTCCTTGCTAATTTTAAAATTAGAACACGCTGGATTCAGAGGCAATATTTTAAAATGGTTTATATCGTATCTATCTAATAGAAAACAACGAGTAAAAATAGGGAATAGTTTTAGTGATTATACTATTGTTAATCGTGGAGTGCCTCAGGGATCTATTTTAGGCCCTTTATTGTTTTTAATTTTTATAAATGATTTATGCAAACTGAAACTATTTGGTAAAATAACTTATGCAGATGACTCGGCATTACTATATTCTTGTGATAATCTCCTAGAACTTAAATCACAGATTGAAAATGACTTAATCGAAATCAGAAAATGGTTTACCATTAATGACTTATCTCTAAATTTAAATAAAACTAAATATATCTATTTTTATCTTAAACAACCATTCATTCAACTAGATATTACATTTCATTTAAATTCTTGCTATAGCTCTTTTAATTGTAACTGTCCAAAGCTAGAACAAGTTAATAGCATTAAATATTTGGGTTTATTTATCGACTCAAATTTAAAATGGAAAACTCATGTTGGTGAGTTATGTAAAAGGCTTCGTTTCGCATTGGTTAAATTTCATCACCTAAAAAATAAAGTTACACAATCTTTTTTAAAAACCTTGTATTTTTCTTGGTTTCTCTCTTTAATCAATTATGGAATAATAATTTGGGGTGGAGACTATAAAACCAATTTATTGCCTTTAATTTCTATTCAGAATAAGTGTTTCAAAATCTTATGTTTAAATAATTCCGACTCAATTGACTTTAAAAGTTTAGGTTTACTCCCCGTGCGACATCTCGTTTTTTATAGAATTACACTTTACTTATTTGGCAATAGAAATATATGTAATCTAAAAAATACGGTTAACCAAAGGAGAATAAATGAAATTTATCAGATTCCTCGCTTTTACAAGGAGATATATCGTAAACATTTCTTTTATCTCGCACCTAAGTTATTTAATAGTCTACCTGCTGAGCTACAAAATACTTCTTCCTATCCCTTATTCAAACGTTGTTTACATAATTTTGTAATTTTTTTAAATAATATTGAAGACCTATTTTAATGGAAGCATAATGTATTTTTTTTTTGCCTTAGCTGTTTGCCAACTTGTATAACTTTAATTTAAATAATTCTGTCTTTTGTAAATTAAATTAATCATTTATTATTGTTATCTGTACTATGTTTTGTTTTTTGCATTTTTGAATATTATTATTGCTATGTAATTTAACCCACCTATCTATTTATTTTATTTTTAAATATCACTCAATGTTCGCACTTTTTTTGGTTACCTGAACTGGACTGTTTCCCCTTGGTAACTCATATTATTTTATATATTTACTAGCTGATATGCCCGGCCTTGCACGGGTGGAGTGTACCAATTTATTAAAATTTTCTCAAGTTACATGCCTAATTTTCTGTAACCATAATTACCAATCATCCTGGTAGTTTTTCATATCCCGGTGTTCCCAGTATTTTTTCATATCCCGGTGCCTTTTTCATCTTGGTGTCCCCGATGCCTTTTCATCTCGGTGTTCCCGGTGCATTTTCATCACCGTGCTCCCTGTGCCTTTTCCCTCCCGGTTCCAACTGTGTAAATCTAACCTAACCATCCAGTTCCGGTGTTGCACATTTAATTACGACAGTTACCCAATTATCCATTCTAAGTGAAAAAAAATCCATTAAAATTATTACAGACTTTTGAAATCCCAAAATTTGTAAATACCCCCTGTTTAAATTGAAAAAAAAATCCCGTTAAACTACACCAAAGAAACAAATTATAAGGTTAAATAACAAATTGATCTAGTGTTTCTATCATCAACTTTCTAAAAAAACTGCATGATGTAATCTTTACTTTAACCAGTCTAATTCTTAAAACTTTCTATTTCAACTTAGTTTCATGGAAAATGAAGTTTTTAATAAGAAAATACTGTTATAAAGTTTTTTATAAGGGCCGTTTTTAATTTTTTAAATTATTAATAACCTTTTTAAAACAATTTTAGCCAAGTTTTATCTTTAAATACTTTGTTTTATGTTTAAAATTGTTTTTGTTGTATTATTTGCAACAATGCGAGTTAAACAGATCTTCTTTAGTGGAGAAGTAAGGCGATTTTTACAAAAAGGCCTAAAAGGGGATGAAGGGGTGGTTTTAGAAATTTGGAAATGATGTCATTGTCTTTCCCCCGTCCCCATACGTATGTGTACCAAGTTTGGTTCGATTCGGACGGGTAGTTTTGGAGAAATTGAGCCAAATCTGTTCCGGACAAACCCAGGAACCCAGGCACGGACACCTTCATTATATATAGAGAGATTTGTAATTTCCATAGTGTTAAATAAAGATTATTATTATTATTATTATTATTATTATTATTATTATTAATTTACTCGTCAGGGGCTAAAAATGACGTTGAGTCTTACCTCCAAAAGTCTGATGATTACAGCGTAGCCCAGCTCCACTTAAACAAATTCTTTGCCCCCCCCCCCAACCAAAAACTGAAATGACGCCCCTGTCTTACTTTATAAGTTGAATAATAAAATAATTTATTTTAGTCGTAAAAATATTTGCTAAATACGTTTAAAAAACCATACTTAATCTAAAAATTGTAAACGAAAATTGAAAGTACTATTTAAATACTGTTCATGTTTTTCATTCCAGTGATACGGTCTGAAATAAAAAGTTACTGAACATGGTCTTGACTAGACTTTCGGATTAACAGGTTCATATAAAATTCCTTAACTAATTGAACTCAAACTTATCATATTCCCATTTCATGTCAAGATGTCGGCTATTTTCTTCTCGTACTTATACTTATTTATCTTTGAAATCGTCGCTGTATTATTTCAAAGAAAAATAAGCTTAAACCTTGTGAAAATTAAGAAACTCGCTGTAGTAGCCTTTCTTTAGAAAGTATTTAATGTTTCAAATTAGCAGAAACAAATAAAATAATGCAATGAATAACTGAAGCATGACCGCAACAATGGGTATAGTAATAATGAATTTGGAATAACGAATTAATTCTCAACAATGTAATGAGTTATGAACATTGAAATTTGTGTCCATTGTTGCTTATAAACGTAGGGAATTTATTTCTTGCTTAACTTATTACCTACTGTTTAGTTATTAAGCTTTTAGCTGCCGATGCCGGTGGAAAGTTATTTATTTAGTGACTTTTTCACCCTTATTATTAGTGGATGAAAATAATTTTAATTAATTTGTAAATGTAAAACCTGATCTCTAGAAGACGGGTTCAATAGTTGTGCTTATTTCAGTCTGTAGTATTTATATTTATCTCTTTTTGAATAGAAAAAAGAAGCAGTTGAATATCAATTTTTTCCCCTTACTTTATTTTTTTTTACTTCAAGTACACACGGTTTTTTTAATAGCAATTTTTGAATTATAATTTTTCCGAGTACTATAAAAAAATTAAATAATTTAAAATATAAATTTGGAAAATAATTTTATAATGGAATCTCAAGTACCACAGCCAAATAGGGTGACTTTCCAATTGATAATAGAATGAATCAGTAATTCAGTATGCATAAGAGCTATAACTAAACCCATCCCTTGTTTTTTCAAGAATTCCACTCCCGTGTCTCTTATTTGTGCCTGAATACCACGACGGTTGGGCAATCCTGTGACCTTGTGATCTTCAGCGCCAAAGCAACTTTTTCACCTGAATTTTTCCCAGGAAAAGTAAAAATAACGTTTTCTACAAAATTAAATTAATCAATGCTAAAATTTTCTTACATTTTATTTTTGTTCGAAAATTTATCCTATTTTATCAGCAAATAGAAAAAGAATTATACATTCAGGCTAAAAAAGACACCTGATTTACTCTCTAGAAAAAAAAATGTAGTAATCACAAGATTGCGCTAGAGAAAATTTTTGGACTACCTACAAATCGTGAAACAATTGCAATATTAATTTCTTCCATTTGCTGTAATTCTTCTGTTCTTATAGCTAGATGGCACCACCACCTAAAAAACGGCACCGCTGATCTGGAAGGGAAAAAAAGACGTGCCGGTGTTGCTTATTTTAGCGAGAAACTTTTCTTTCCGTTTATATTTTTATCAACAGAATTTCACATACCTAAGAAGTAAATAAATTATCCACAAATCTAACTTCAGTTTTACTTTGTAAATGAAATAATTAATTTATTTTTTTAACTAAACCAACTTTTTAAAAATGTTTAAATCAAACTTGTTTAGAGCAAAAAATATTTTAGCTTGAACTTCAAGTTCTATTAACATTATCTGTATTCTGTAAGCATAGTCAGACTCAGACATATCTGAATAAAACCTATGGCTATACAAAGTTTCTTTTACAATAAAAATAATAAATATGACTTATGAACTTCATATAAATGATGATTATTTTTATTTAAAAACCTCTGTCTTAATAGAATATAGACAGAATTTTAAAGATTGAAGAGTGGTTCTCTGACATTTCAAAGAGTATGGATGTTTCTGAAATGTAAATTTTAACACATTAAAATTTTTATATTACAATTCTCCTTTTAATTAATTATTTAAACTATGTTATACTTTTATATCAGTTCTTTATATGAGGGATACATTTAAATTAAGCTATGTTTTACTCCTAAAAAATGAGTTAAGAATTTTGAAATAATTGTGGCAGTTGAAGTGGAATAAGAATTTTTTACTGGTCATCAAGTCTACAACTGAGCTACTTTCAGTATGTTAAATTGATTCTATAATAACTTTAATAAAGATAAAAGAATTTTACAAATAAATATTAGAGTAAAATTATAGCTAGGAATTGATAGAAAAAAAATAAATGTTTTAAATAAACTGTTTTAAACAAAACAACCCTGGATACCACCAACCAATACAGATTATATATAAAGACAATGTTTCAAATCCCTTTTAAACTTTTTTTGCCAAAGAAATACTACCTTGAAAGACCTTTACTGGGTTTGGTAAAGCAGAATTGAATAAGTTTAAGTACAAGAAAATGTTATATTCACAATATCTTAAATAATTCTAATTTTCTATTTTACCAAATTTATTACTATTTTATCAATGATCAATATATGATCATTGAAAATTCCTTCCCTGATCATCATTTTTCTATATACCATTACACTACGGGAACTCCATTCTTTGGCTAAAAGATTAATATTGCACATTTTAAAACTCACCCCACAGTTTAGCAAGTGGTCCAATTTTTATCAAATTTATGGTGTAAGTAGTATGGATACTGCTGTACCTCATGCAATACATTTTTCATTCTATTATGTTTTGTTTCGTTAAACGGGCCTTGGCAAAACATCCTTTTGTAACGTTCTCACACTACATTAGGTTCTAGTTCTTGAACGGTGCATCTGCGCCCCCACCCTCTAATTCCTATTCGAAATATACTTGTCTAGGTCCCCTCTACCTCCCCACCAAACATTGATGATGAATTAAGAATCACTCTGTATACTGTAATTTATTTCAGGAGGGGCCTGAATCTCCTCTTAAAAATTTAGTCATTATCAGGCCCAATGCAAGATTTTTGCATTGGAAGAGAGAATCCCAAAATTATTCCTAAGCCTCTTTGCAATCATATTTAATAGGTTCATAAAATTAACTTTTTTTATACGTTTTTTGGTAGGATTTGCATCTTGGTAAACTTAATATTAAATAACAATTGTGAATAATATTGCTCTTAGAACAAAATTGGGTTTTAGGGGTCCTCCTCTAGTAAATGTTTGGAAATTTGACCTAAAAAAACAGAGTTTACACTCCATTTCATTTGGTACATTTACAAGGGGACGGCACGACCTTGAAAACTGACTTCGGGTTCAAACTTGGTATGTTTGTAGTACACCCCAAGGGTATCCTATCCTGGTCGTTGTAAGACGCACTAGCCAGTAGGTGCGGAGAAAAAAATCCTTAAGTTTCCCACCCACCTCTTATTTATTACTTAACTACATTACACTCATTAGCAGTGGAACAGCCTAGTCAGTAGCGTACTTGTTTCGGGACTCAGGGACCCGGGTTCAATCCTACCTGTGGTGATAATAATTTTTACAGTTTTTAATTATCCAAAATTATTTTTAAAAATCAATTAGGTACATTATGAAAATAATAGTTAAATTAATATTTCATTTAAAAATAAATTATATAGTAAATATTTTTATGTTTTTTATTTAATTCTTCTCTCTCTCTCTCTCTCCACAGCTCTACAGCCCCTGGTGGGCCTTGGCTTTCTCTACTATGGTACACCCCGTTGCCCTCTCTTCTAATTTCCTTTTCCAATTTTTTTTTTCATTTTGTTTAGGTCTTTTTCAACTTGGTCCAACCATCTTAGTTTATTTAACTCTTATGGGAACAAAAGCGGAATTAAATTAACATTTTACTTTTTAAGTTATTAAATTATTTAAAAAATGCTAATTTATTTTGATTTTGTTTATTAAAAAAATTGAATAATGAACATAAAAGTTATTTATATATTGATATTTATTTTTACACCAATTTTTAATAATTTAAAAAATAATTTACCAAAGGTAGGATCGAACCCAGGCCGGTGAGTTGGGAAGCATGTACGCTACCGACTAAGCTATTCCAACATCAATGGTAAAAATGAATTTGTTAATAAATAAATAAGGGGTAAAAAGCAAAACTTTAAGGGGGGTTTTCTCCTGACCTACTGGTTAGTGTGTCATATTACGGCTAGGAGAGGTGGCCCTTGGGGTGTACTACAAGCATACCAAGTTTGAACCCCAAGTCAGTTTTCAAGGTCGTGCCGTCCTCTTGTTAGTCTGAATTTCTAGGGGGGCAACACCCCCCTTATATATGCCCATGTTTAATAGCATGCTGTTTTTTCCATGAAAGAGTTCCCCTTAGACATAATATTGTTATCCTTCTTAGAATTTCAGACCCAAGTTGCAAGGACTTCTTTGTAGACCATAGGGCCTTTTATTGTCTGTCTTTCTTTGCTAGGTGGTTGGGAATGGGAAAATCCAAGAGGTGCGGGAAATTCGGCTAGCTAGCTTGACTACTTAAGCACCTTCTTCAAAGAAAATGGAAGGGAGGTGGGGTAGTTATTGGCAAGAAATAACAGGTTTTGCTCTCTCTATATACCACCCCAACCCTAGGGAGTGAATGGCCTTGCTTGTTTGGGGCTACACTAACTGCCTAGCGAGGAAATACAGACTTATATACTAGGGTGTATCGAAAAAAACTTTTTTTCGATTTTCATCACGCCTTAGCAAAAAAAAGTTGTCTAAGGTGACACATAATACCTGCGAATTTTTTCAGAATTTTTGGGGGGTGTCTTTAGGTTCCGCCAGGCCCCCGAAGGTTCCCATGTTAATCCTATGGAGCGCGCAAGCCTAAAAGGCCGATCGCCCCTCATTTCTACCCTAATCACACGACGAATGTCTTCACTCGAGTTATCGACCCTATATGATCTAGGCTATCCGACAAAACTTGAATAATAGCGTAAATATCTATATTTCATTGATTATTTGAACAAGGATATGCCCGATTTTCAACGAAATTTGAGCACACAAAAAACGTAATATAGATATTTAGGCTGTTATTAAAGTTTTGTCGGGTAGCATACTTCATATAGGGTCGATAACTTGAGTGAAGACATTCGTCGTGTGATTAGGGCAGAAATGAGGGGCGATCGGCCTTTTAGGCTTGCGCGCTCCATAGGATTAACATGGGAACCTTCGGGGGCCTGGCGGAACCTAAAGACACCCCCCAAAAATTCTGAAAAAATTCGCAGGTATTATGTGTCACCTTAGACAACTTTTTTTTGCTAAGGCGTGATGAAAATCGAAAAAAGTTTTTTTCGATACACCTTATTATATACACCATAATGTGTGGAATAAACAAGTCAAACAATTATAACTCAACTCCAAGCACTGAACAAAAGCAAAATTTCCATCCTTTTATTGCCACAGATATTGCAACTCATTCCTTTCATTAAAAAAATCACAGATTAAATATTTCCCAAATGGTTGTCGTAAAATAATTACAAAAGTCAAGAACTGAAGACAAATGGGTAAAAAGATTCCTTTCTGTTGCTGTTACAGGGAGAGAGAAAAAAGCAGTTCTGGTATTTCCTTGGATGAAGAATGCAAATACAATGTTTGTTCACAACATTGATAAAAATAACATGAAAAAGGGTTTATGGAACTACAGTTCGACCTGAAGGTCACAGAATGAGATGGAATGCACAATATTTCATAGCACTCCCTTATTAATATATACTAGATTCAACAACAAATGATCACTATCTCACTAGTCCTGTCTGTTGCATTTAATAATTCTCTACAATTGGTTTGTCTATTAGGTAGACTGTTGTATATTTCGGAGGAACCTCTCGCCCCAGAACGATTCCAGATCAAAGGGTTTGAAGTCTGAAAAAAAAAATGATATTCTAATATAAATCAGACTAAAACTCATTTATCAGAACAAAATTTAGCACCTTAAATGTTAAAATATGCTACCTGTACAATTTTGTTACCTATTCCGTTAAAAATATCTTAAGTACTATTTTAGACACCAAATATCTTTAAATTGCTATTTATGCATCACTATAACTTTGTATTTTAATCAGTTAGCCTGCAATTTCAGGAGATATTTCTAATCTTTGGCATCCAAAACCAGGTAGTGATTTTAAACAGCATATATAAAGAAATCATAAGATTAATTTTGCAACTTAAAATGATAATTTGGTAAAATATGTTCTTTACAAGTTCCAAAACAATTGAATATTAATTATTTTATTGATTTACAGTAAATTTTAATTGTAAACTTACCAGCCAAATTGGTATTAGGCTCTTCACACAGATCTTCAAAATGAACAACTTTAGGCACTAAAGTAGAAAAAATAAATTTTAAAATGCATGCACATTGCAGGTACAGTAATTAACTGATAGATATGTTAGTTTAAAAGCTTAAAGAGACCACACTTTTTAGAAGTTGCATTTTGGATTAGATTGTACAAAAGAGAAAACATGTTTAAAATACAGTCAAACCCATTTATAACAAACAAAATGAAACCACTACTTGCTAAATCTAAGTCATTTTTGCAACAGGGTCTAGGAAATTCTACTGTACTATTTGATTCAAATTGCCGGCATACTGGCTTTGTGCGTTTGTGGTTAGAGTATTTGACTCTGAAGCAAAGCTTTCTGGGTTTGAATTCCAGATCAAAAATGAATTTTCATTACTGTCCATGTGGAGAGAAATGAAAGTAGACCAACGATAACAAGGGGTTGTGTAAGCAAATGTCTGTGGCACAGGTAATGTCAACCTCAAGATCTTAATGTTAACCCATTAAGGACAGTAGGTACGAAAAGCTGCCACAATATATTTTATTTTTTTATGGGGGCTTATAGAGGACTTAAAAATTACAGTACTAGTACATTTTTACAAAATGTACTAGAATAGGTCTATAGAAAGTTTATAACTTGATTACCTTTACAATTTTCATTAGATGTTGTCACTTCATTCTCCTTTTGAACAGTAGTCCATGCTGAAAAAAAAACAGAAATTTTACCTATTTGTTTTCATTTTTAAGAATACTTTATATTTTAAGTGCTTTTCCCATTTAACTACTACACCAAAAATAAAAAATAAATCCTTTTTCAACTAAAATCTTGAAAGTTTAATGACTTCCTTGTACAGCAAAACTGAAGTATCTAAGATTAAATACTCAAATAAACAAAGATAATGGAATATTTTAAGTCTTGAGTTGTATAGTAGAACATGTTTAGGTGCTGTGGAACTGCTGCAATCCAGTGCTGAGTAAATAAAACAATCCTAATATATCAATAACACATTATTATAATGCGTCCTTTCTTTTTTATAATTCTTTCTTTATGCTTTTACAATTTAAAATACATAAATTGAATGTTAGTAGCCATCTTTTAAATCTAGAAATGTGTACAATAGTCAAAACCTTTTGCATCTAGAAAACAAGGGACAAGGTGTTTCTACTGTTGTATCAATTTGCTCATAAAACAATGAGTTTGAACCAGATACTTTTAGAGACATAAACAGTTTTAAAGGTTATAGTAATTTCTTTGTGGTAAATTCAGTAGATACAAAAAAAGTGTGATTTCATCCGCTTTTAACTTTTAAAACCAATTTGGTACCTCTGTATTAGCTCGTTAAATTCAAATAATATGTATGTATGTATAGCCGATGCCCAATAACTGTGCCGCTGAAACTGACAGTCTACAGGCTCATACAAAAACCTGCAATTTTTAGTTTCTTTTTTTTCTACAAACTTCATTTTAATTTTACTAATTTCCCCAACTTGTTAATCTCTGAATTTGAATACTAAATGGATTTCAGTAATTTCAGTAAAGTGCTTTGAACAGAAAAATTTTATAATTTTTTTATCTAGAGATGAATATAACATCACTATCAATTAGAAACTTGCATGGGAATAACTCAAATGTTACAGAATAAAAGCACATGACCGTTTTTGGTTCTTACGTATTATCCCGCCGACCGTTCAGCAGCTGTCTAATTCAGGGGCACAGCTATAGAACAGTCAATGGGATTTGATATGGTTTTTTGAATGAGCGAGACGGTCGACGGGCTAATACGCAAGAACCAACTAAATTTACATTGACAAATTTCTAGAGCATATTATCCTCAAAAAGAGGGTTTTCATCATTAAAAAGAGAAAATGCATGATTAAAACCTTGTCCCAAGATATTTCTCTATGTGAACGAGAACTTCCAATATTTCCATACCTTAGCCCTCTAGTTGTCATTAATTTGTTACTTATTAGTATTACAATAAAAGCAAATCCTATTTTAAAATTTTTGAAAAATATATAAGCTACTTACTGTCTTGCATATACTTAATTAGCTCTTCATACTGTGCAGGATAGTTTTCTTGCTGAACCTTTTGAGTTTGTGATCTTTTACCATTTGACTGATGATGAAACACTGGTTTAGGCAAGCTATTAAGTAAAACATACAATTCTAATTAAACTGCTGTAAATATTACCCTTTTTTCCTTTGGAAAACAAAGGAAAGTGGAAAAAAGGACAATGAAATATATATAGACAGTCTTTTTTCTGAATATATTATCATTTTATCTCTTTCAATGCACATTACTGTAAAATGTATATTATTTTTTTAGCAGACCATTTCCAAAGATCACACAGACCACCAGTTCTAGCTATAGAGTAAAGTAATATATTTTAAACAAAGCAGAGCTAATTGGATTTAATAAATTACTAATCCTAGTTAAAAAGTGGGTCTTTAATAATGTAGGTATTAGAAAAATATCAATTATAATCATAGTAACAATTAATAATAGGCATCAAATCAAATACCAATGAATTTACATAAATTTGGTGGGCACAGCTTCGATAAGAGTCCTCCAACCTCCATGTTTACTTACAGATCATATGATGACAACATTTAAGCATGATACTGTGAGAGCTGTGGGTAAACATGGCGGCTGGAGGACACTTATCGAAGCTGTGCCATTTGGTGTTTTAAATTTAAAGATTTTATAAAGAGAAAAATGCTAGGATCCATATAACTAAATACAAAAATCATTACAAGAATAATTCCTATCAAATGAAATTTTAATTGGACACTTAAGTTATATTTTAAATTTTATAGCTTAATAACTGAATAAAATAATTTTATAGCATTTGTAATCTTTAAATAACCATTTTAGGTAACTTTTTATTCATTTTTTTCTTTACAAGTTCATTGATTACAGATAACTTTATGAGCAAATCTGATTTGCACTTAGAAAGATAAAAAAGAAAAACTTGGATGCTTTCAATGAAGTGGATGATGCAAGAGCTGACAATTTAGGTTATCTACTTGTGGGAATCTATGATAAAGTTCATCTAAATAACTTATGTTTGACAAGAGATTTAGATTTTTTAGGTTTTGATGAGCAGATTTTTTAAATACAATTTGTAAAAAAAAACCTCTATTTTTTTTTATCTGGCTTAGATCAACAAAAACATGAAAATTCTCTAAAAGAATTTCTGAAAACAAAGTGAAATTTTAAAGTAATTTAAATTTTGTTTAATAGGGATTTAAAATAAGATCAAGACCTTCAAGAAAGGTTAAAAAGGTAAACTGCATTACATAAGAGTACTACTTGCGTCATAAAATAAAACTAAGGGGAAAAAAATATTGCTAATAAAAATATATAAGGCATTAGTCATGCAACACATAAAAATCATCACCTAACATCAACTTGATTTCCGCATTTTGCAAATTCCCTATTACTAACCGAAGTATCAAGTGGATCAACTTTTTGAGAAATACCTATGGGAAAATATTTTCGCAATTAAAATATATAAAATTAATAAGAATTCAATACATTTTAACTCAGAGCAAATTACTACTGACCTCTTCTTGTATTTGCAAGTAATTTGTACGGCCGATTTGCAACAGTATACATTATTTTTTTAGTTTAATTGCACCTAGTATGCATGGATCACCGTGCTAGTCGTCGCGACCTTAGCAGCCCAAATCCACGGACGGCCAAGTTGGTTTTGTTATTTTTTTTCTCTCTGGCCGCGGTTGAGATGCAACTCAAGCTGTGAGTATACATTCAGATGAGCTACTTCATATAAACAGCTTGTGAACCTTTTGGACTATGACTGAAAAAAAAATAAAATTGAAACTCTAGTTTCTTTCCACAATTAAAATTATGACACTTATTACTGAAATTAAGTTTTAAATTTAGGTAATTTTATTTTCCAAGTTTTGTAAAAAAAATATTTTTTGGAGAAAAAACCTACATAAGACTCTACGCTACTCTCTGTTTACAAACAAAAGAACAGAACTGTGTGCGGCTGCGTGCGGCTCGTTTAATGTTTTGCGTCAGCGTAAAATCACCCAAAAATCATTTATCATCCAAAGCCATTCGATTTGCAAATGTCTCTAAAAAATTCGATATAATCTTTTCTTCAAAAGCCTTGAAAAGATGTTTTCAGGGGTCTGTTTAGAAGAAATTTGGGTCCGTTTTCGGACCCTTCACAAAGTATATATTAGCCTTTAAATGGACCCTATTTGACCCCTGGCTGAAAAAAAAAATAATTTAACACACATGGACTGTGCTACTGAATGGGATAATAAGTAAAGACCCCATTTTGTTTCAAAATATAATTTTTACAAGGATAGTTGCATATGCACATCTATATATTTTAGGATTTGTATGATCTATTACTTGGATTTTTATTTTTAGTCCGGATTAACATGGTTGTACTGCACTGAGCCCATGGAAATAGAATCAAGAAAAAAGCCTTTGTGTATTAAGTGTAAAGCCAAAAGTATGTGTGTGTGAATAGATCACAAAATAAATCTAAAATAATTGGACCCTTATTGGCTGCTTGCATTCATTTAGGAATGAAAGTTACATACAAGGCTCAAGTTAAAGGCCCATGAAGTGGCATCAAATAAAACACTAGAGAACTTACCTTACCCTCACTTCCTTAACTAAGCTCCAATTTTTTTTATAATTTCATGTAAAATATGTATTTTTTAGGTAAAGATAAAGACAGAATGAGTTTAAACTTTGTGCCATCTTACTTAAACTGTTCTTTTTCATCAAGGCTAAAATAGTGACATTTCTTTCACTACCAGTTTTTATACAACAAATAAAACACACCCAAGATGAAAAATGGTGATTGAAATTTGAAATGTTATTTGATCTTAAGAGTTGTAAAGATAAAATCGCTGGCATCAGATGATAGCCTTGTATCTCCTATTTGGGAAATATAAGGTAGTATAGGAGTGACAGATTCATTTCCTCCTCTTCAAGCCAATTTTCATGAACGGCCAATTGGAGTGCAGCCAGTGGCGGATCCACGGGGGGGGTGATTGGGGTGATCACCCCCCCCAACAAAGTGACCTCGCCGAATTTCCGGCCGAAAATCACATCCCCGATAACATAGCGATAAACTTGACTTGTGAATAATCTCTACTGAGAAACCGCTGTCACCATCTGAGCGAGTATTTTTTTCCGGTTTCACGCAGTGCCCCTTTTCGGCAATAGTAGCAACTCGTTAAATGATAACTTCAATGCATCGATCACTTTTCAGAGGGCTCCCTTCCCGAGCCCTGATAAAAGGGTTGACAGAGGGTCCGCGCTAATGACTACTTTTTCCTCCCGTGGGGATCGGTACTCTTTGGTCACCGGAAATTTCAGCCGGTGTTAAAGAAATCTGTACCGGGGTGAATTTGACCTCATATCGAGGCTGATTACTGGTATAATTGCACACAAAAACCAGAGCGGGCGGCTTGTTTGTATATTTTCTAATCTCACTGTTTTTCAACATCTATTTAAGGGCCAATCAAAGCTTTTTCAGAGCGATTGGCAATCCCATATTGGGAGGGGATAACAGCTATTTGTTGGCAGTGGGATAGTCAAAACTTGTGGGCGGAGCATGTCGTACATATGCCAAGCTGTACTAGTAAAAAATTTAGTTGATTTTCTTTCCAACGTTTGACTTGCCTCGTTTTTTTACACTGATTTGCTGTTTTATTAAAATTTGGCGTTTTACTATCACAAAAAAATGGATTCCAGAAATAGTGAACATGGTCGTGCTCAGAAACGAACAGTGGAACTCAGCTTTCGTTTTTTAAGAAAAAGCCAAGAAAAGATTTTTTTGAAGATAAAGCTGAGGTAGTTTTGCCATTTTCTGCAACTTTTCTTTTTTTAAACTATGTTTCGATGTTTCATAATTTTTTAAACTCAAGTATATCACTGTATCAATTATTAAGAGAAATTGCTATTTTAAATTTTCTTCTTGGTTGCTAAATTCGGAATACATATACAAAAGAAAATTGTTTTTATCATTTAGTAATAGATTTCATATTTTTTATGTACATTTATTAAGTTTTTATTATTATTTTGAGAACTTAACAGGGCAGCTTTCAATGTCATTATTACTTATCATTTCAAGGTTCTAATTTAATCCGGTTTACTAAATTTCTAAATTGTTAAAAAGCTAAAAGAAATAATTATAAACAGCAAAAAGGCATTCGTGGCTTTGCGGTAATTTTACTTTTAGTGACTTTTCTGTTTCTCTAATTTTTCTTTATTTTGGTCTGTCTTGTTATATAATAGTGTATACTTTATGCATTTAAGTAGAAGTTCCATTTTTAAAAAGGGAAAATGAATTATTTTAATCATACATTTAATGGTTTACAATTAAATCAGTAGAAAGTGGAACTTTCCACCAAATATATTTTATGTGTCTTCCTCTTACGAATTGAATGTAAGAGTGAAAATTGATTGTAATGTCGAATGCGCATATAGGTAAAATCACCCCCCCCCCCAAACCAAGTCTCTGGATCCGCCACTGAGTGCAGCCAGATGTTTAATCTAAACATCAGGTGTTTCAAAGACGAATTCTAAGGACTGATTTTTTCAATTATTATTCTGTTATGCTATTATCATATTTGGCTAGACAGCCCAGGGTGGGCCAGTGCCTTCCTCTAAATCTTCTTCCACAGCGTTCTATTTTTGACCACCTGACGCCATGTTTTCTCCTGGATAGTAAGGAAGTCCCGTCTCCGGAGTCAAGCCATCTTAATCTGGGTCTTCCCCTTCATTCTATTATTTTTATGTATTTTATGATATCTGGGTCTTTATAAATTTTATACAGCTCCAAGTTATTTCTTCTCCAAACATTGTTAATTTCTATGCCACTAAGAATGGCTAGAAGAATTTTCCATTCAAAAATAGCTATTTTACTTTCACATTTTTTTTAATTATCACGTGATCACTGGAGCTCTCTATGACTGGAGAAATGAAATTGATTTTTATTTATTAAACAGTTTCTTTTGTTTTGTGTCATGAAATTTCACCAACACAATCATCTGTTGTTTGTTAGTATCGCTCTAACGCTTTTAATATAGATTCTCCATAAGTGACTTAGTACCTCTCTCCTGTAAGCCGACGATATTATGACATCAGATCGTGGGGAAAGGTCCCTAAAATATACCAACTTGTGACAAAGGGGAACATTTACAGGGGTATAAATACTCCAAAATCAAGACTATACGAATGGCTTCTTTCATCCTCAGAATACTGAGTGAAGAGGAAGAAAGATATCAACTAATTCAACTTTAAAAAACAATACAAAATATATTTATTAAATATCCAGATAGTTACATTTGTTTCATTGATTTACAATAGTTGTGCCTAACCTATGGCCTGCTGGCCATGCGTGGCCTACAAAGCTGATTTATGTGGCCCATTTATATGTTCTCTTCTTTTAAAGCTGCTGAAGGACTAGAAAAAAGTTAAATAACAGTTTATTTTAAAATGTGGCATATGTTCTGGCTTATCTTAATATAAAGTGCAGCCTGCAGGGGGAAAAAGCTTAGGCACCACTGATTTACAACATACAAATATGATAATATTTTTCTAAAAATAGATACCTTTAGAGGTAACACACAGGTGTGTTAATTTAGTTTATTGATTTAAAAATTGACACATACACACAATTAGTTGATTTTACAGAGACTCCATCCTCCAATGAAGATTTTCTGTAGTACAGTAATGAACTTATCATATGGCCGTCTAAAATCTGAAATGCTTCCCCAAACCTCCATATTTTTGGATTTAAATATAACTTAGTTTTTATTGTTGTTTAGAATATATTTCTTCTGCAGAACTTGGGTAATCCCTGTTTAGTCAACACTGCTAGGAATGTAAACTACCTCTGAAGAACCAGACAATGTTTACTTTTCCATGCATACTATCTGAATAGGGATTGTTTATAATTATACACTTTTTAAGAATAGGAGTTGATGGTATGGAGGGACAGCTCTTAAGTTTGTTAAACTAAAACAGTTCAATTATTATTAGCAAACCTTGCCATTAGTACTGATGTGCTTATTTGTTATGCGGTGCAAAGGTCTGTAGTACCACCACTAATGTGTCATTATTGAGATGGTTTTTATAGTTAATATGATAATTACTGTAATCTGTACAATGAGAAAAACCATATAAACTACGAAGAATCAATAGAAGTTGGAGTCTCTGCTCTTATAGCACCTAGAAATCGTTTAGGGGAAGATAGAAAGTACCTTAGAAAGAAAGTAAATACATTAAATATAAAAAGTAAGTAAAGAAATGCTGGATAAATAAAATACTGCCAAAGTAACCAAAATATGTTTTGGGGCCCAATTTAGCTAGACAAACACGTCAGAAGAAACGGAAATGGTGGATTTGAAATGGTAACTTGCAAACTTTTGTTCCCACATCAATCCGAGATTCAAATCTACATTACCTGGTAGGAAGATTTCTTTTTCACTTTTGGAGGTTCCGTTAAGTAGCTCCACAAACACTTGAACATCTACTTATTATCAAAAAAAAGTCTTGAGTCATAATACATTATGAAAGTAATAGAAATCTAGTATACAATATATAAATGTTTGCAAGTGTGTGCTCTTGGCACCACCTATAGCACCCACTTACAATTAATAATATACTTGATGATACAAAATATAGTTAACACTAGGTGTTAATTACTTTTGTAATGTATTAATGAATGAAAATTGTTTTTGATAATAAGTAGCTGTTGTAGTGTTTGTGGCACTATATTTCTTGTTTCTTCTAAGTGTTTTGTCAAGCTAAATCGGGCCCTTAAATAAGGTTTTGTACTGACAGCTTCACATTCTTACTTTCTATTATGCCTTTAAGGAACCTGAAAAAGTTTCTAAAAAAAACAAATTTAAATACCATGTACAAATGCAGTTCCTTATAAATGCTTTAAAAATATTTTTGATTTTATATTTAAAATATACTTTAAATTACTGTACACTTTCCTTTATAGAATTACTGACAGTAATCCCAAATAAAACTATAACTGCATAAGCTTTTCATTTCCAAAAAGAAGGCAAAATTCAAAGCCTGTGCATAAGTCTGGATAAAAGTTAACAAACCATATATAGCATGCAATTTTAAAGATAATAAAAGTGATAACATTATAGAGCAAGGCTGGCTGAGCCGTATAAATCCACCTAAAGAAATTTAGATAAAGATAAGGATCCAAAAATGCACTGCTCAAAATTTCATAAAGAGAAAATAGGGACTAATTTTAAGTATGGTAACTACAGGGGTGCTACTTTTCCAGGGTACCCCCTGGAAATCCGGTTTATTTAACACCACGAATCCTGGAATTCCGGGTCTTAACATCCTTTATGAAGAATTAGGTCCCACATTGGTTCTAAGCGCAATTACATAGTAGCTACGTTACAATAGTAGCTGTTCCTCTTCCAGTTATGTGGGAAAAGTACCTTTAAAACTAGAAAACTTTTTTAATCTGAAAACATTCTTGATTTTGGGATTCTCGATAAATGATTTGTTACTTTTAGTTTTCCTTGATTTTGAGTTGAAGTCAGTAGCACCCCCGTAACTATAACAAAAAAATACACAAACACTTCAAAATAAAGGTAAGCTGTCATAAGTTTTGAAGCAAACCAAAATCTGGACATAAATGATTATGTTTTGTATAAAAGAATACCCACGCATTTTCAAAAAAAAAATGATAAGCCATACATTTATGAGATACATAGATTTGATGAGAGTAATATATAAAAAAGTTTCAGCAAAATCACAGCTATCAATTGTAAAAAATTGGATTAATAGTGGTTATCTCATAAAGTAATACACATTTGACAAGAGATTCATTACAGTTAAAACAAAAAAAAAAACATCATAAGTCAGTATAAGTAAGACTATTTTTTATAGAAGAAAGATAAAAATGTTTCTTCAATCTGAGAATTATTCTTTCTCAGCATTAAAGGTAAGTCTAAATTGTTAAAACCATTGTTTATCCAATAGTAATATCAATGTTTAGATCCTTTATAACAAAAAGGTTGAACGGAGACTAATAAAATATTTTTGAACCAACTTATGTTTTTGGTTCCCTGTACTGTTTTTAAATTTATTCTATGCATGCACTCTGAAAGCGCATTTTGCATAAATATGGGGTACTGCATGTACTAAAAAATCAAACTTATCTGATTTTGTGTTTGAATATCAAGAACTTTTAAGTAGTGATAAAAGTACACTTTCTATCATTTTTTAAGAATGATTACATCTTGTATCAATAAAACTGATGTTTTTAAACCAAAAGATGATCATTACAAAATCTTATCTAAGAATGGCAATTAAATTAAAGGACAGTTGATTTTTTAGTCTTGCACCGGGTAATTTCAGTTCCATACAATCTTGAAGGGAGACAGTAATGATATCTTGGTAAAGATTATAATATTCTGAAAGATAAATTTCAGACACTTAGCATAAAATAACATATTTCTACTAATATGCATGTGATACAAAAGATTAATACAAAAAATTGCCTAAAATAAAGTTGATTTGATATGTAAAAGATATTTTTTCAAAAATAGCGTCCCAATCTTAGAAAAATACTAAAATGAAATCTAGTTTGAGTCATTATAATACAAAAAACTGCTATTAACCATTAATTACTCATTGCTGGTGTATTTTGTACACCATTGTAGTTTTAAAGGGTGCTGTTTTATTCTACTTCACCCTTTAACTTTTCTCTCCAGCTAACCCACAAATTATTAATGCATAATAGTATTTTATATGCATGAAATGGTTAAAATGAAGTGTTGTGAACAAAACACACTTGTTTGCAAAGAACATTCCACAAAACTTGTGAAGTTTTAAAAATTTTACTTTAAAAAAGGAAAGAAGAAACCAATGCTGAGTTAGAGCTACTTGGATTTCTTTGTATGTAGTGGGTCATTCACAAACTATGCAACACAAATTAAGGAGAAGTCCTATATGTGGAACACTGACATTTTTTTTCTCCTTACTTTAATTTAGCTGAAATCAAGTACAATAATGTCTCATTTATACATCTTTCAAGGGACTGATGTATAAATGAAAAAAAAAACCTTGATTATTACATTTTAAACATTACTAATGCAAATTTACATAAATACAATAAATTTGAAGTTTTGCAAAGATATTAAATTATTTCAAAATAGTTTTTAAACTAAAAATAAGAATTAAATTTGTCACATGTAATTATTTTCAGTACTCAAATGGGGATATACAAGTGTTTTCCCAATTCAACTTTCATTAATCCTGTGTTCTTGTCAACTTGTTTCAAAATATAAATTTTTTCTTGTTATGTGAAAAGGATTTCAAACATTTTAGGTTTGCAGGAACAAATAGAGCAGCAATACAGAAAAAAAGTGTGGGTGCAATGCAAAGACAAGAACTCCAGTCCAGCAATAATGTGTTAATATCAACGCTGAAATCTTTATTAGAATCAAACAAATCAGTTTAGTGAACTGTTCCTGAGCCGTGCCATTATTTGTCATTTCTTCCCACTAGCAAAGAAATGCAGTTCTTCAAACCTTCCCACACCCTTTATTTAACCTTCCATCTGGCAAAATTTCACCCATAGAAAGTACAACTGAGATAAAAAGAATTTCAAATTTAAGATAGTGAAACAAAATGACATATATTGTGCATTGTATAAACAAAGCATTTTTGCATAAAAATTAATAGGAATAAATCTGGATTTGTTAGATAACAAATAAATAGAAAAGTCGCATAAACAAGAAATGGATAATGGTGCTTTACTGTACATGCAAAAAAATGATTGCTAAATTTCCAACATCAAAATTCAGTTAAGTTTCAAAAGCGACATCACAATCACGGGAAATCTGTTAATGTGGCATAAGAGTGTACAAATATCCAGGAAATTGTGACAAAATTTTATAATGGCTAGAATAAAAAAACCTAAATAACCTTAAGGTTTTTGAACATACAATGAAGGCAATAAACTAGCTTACCTGGTCAGAAACAACTGCAACACAACCGGAATCATTTTGTAGATTAAAACCCGATAAACTAGAATCAAGTCTCAAAAAATCAAATATATTTGGGGTACCTGTGTCCTGCAAGAGAAAATATTTAGGATGAAATACAAATATTGATGACCAGCTACAGGCTCAAAGCCCAACAAGGCTGGTCCTTTGTTTATTAATGCACCAATTCCCACTGCCCGTCCAATTTTAGCTTAAACTCATACACACCCTTTGAACTATATTTTCAGGCAACGCGTTCCATATGTCAATTACCCTATTAAAGAAGTAGTACTTCCTTAGATCCCGATTAAAATGTGTCTTATTCAATTTGTACCAATGGCCCCTTGTTCTGTTATCCCTACTAAAATTTAAGCCTTCTGTATCCCCTTGTTTTACTATCTTGAAGAGCTGAATCAAATCCCCCCTCCTTCTTCTTTCCAGTGTATACATGTTTAGCCTACTCAAACATTCACTGTAGTCTAGATGTGCTATCCCGATTATTTATCTAACAGTTCTACATAAACCGAACCAGGGGCCAAAGCCAAATTTTTAAAGAAAAAAAAATAGGAAAAGTATTTTTCTAATTTGAGATTTAAAACAAATTATTATATTTTAAGACTGATGTATAAATATAAGTAAAATCATTACTTTTTTTTAACTTGCTTCAATTATGAAGTATGAATCCAAGAATTCAGTCTTTTTAAAAGAAAGATTTTCATTACTTCAATTTTTTATTGTATAAATTTAATACTTAAGGATAGTTAAAATTTTACTTCCAAAAACAATTTATTTAACTTGGTACTTCAACAAAAATTAAGCTTTAGAAAATAAGCATTATTTGACAGTTAAAGTAAAAATTTTTCATTTTTAGGCATCAGTAAAATTTCTAAACAAACTTTTAAACCCAAGAACATTGATATGAAACAAGGAAAACACGATACAGAGCTGTTAAAAAGGTTGGATAATCATAGAAAATGAAACAAAGTTAGTTACAGAGCTTAAAATGATGAAATAAATCGGAATTAAGTATTAAAATTACATTCATACATTTCAAGCATTGATCATTTATTTTAATTAACTAGAGATGATTAGAGGTAAAGTTTGGGGATCACAGAGGTGTTTTGCAAAACTGAGTTTGGAACATTTTCAAGAGAAAAATTTAAGACTGTGCAAAGTTGAGAAAACTCACTAGTAGGAAAATCCTAGGAACACATGTAAGCGTATGAATTTTAAAAAGTCCATAACTAAATATAAAATAAAAAACTATAGAGTAAATAGAAGAAACTAACCTTTTTTATATAACACTCCATATCATTAACTGTAACTCTTGTAGGAGAGTCCTCAACCCCAAACAAAAAGACAACTTGTAATGTCATATTAGTAGCAAATCCACTCTTGAGTATCTTACTAACAAACATGTTCTAAAACAGAAAATCTAGTCAGTAGGGAATAAAATCCAAAAAGGGAAAAACAACTTTTTGTGTTCTAGCAAAATATATCTTACAACAATTTTTCTGAACTTCTTTCAAATTACAACAATTTACATTTGAATTTTCCACTCTTTACTTGCTTTTGGTTGATATTTTGATTCTATCTGAATAATTTTCAGCTAAGTGAGACTTTAATAATAGAATGCCTAAAGTTTCAATCTGTCATTAGCTTTACCACAAACACATACTAATTCAATATATGAATATGAATTAGTAATGTTCGGCACTAGTTAACTAGAACTAGTTGCAACTACTGATCAACTAGTAGTTTAACTACTTTTGGTTTAAACTAGTTCAACTATTAGTTGAACTACTTTTTTTAATAACTACTAGTTGAAACTACTTTTAAAATTTCAACTAGTACTTTAAAAAAATTCTTATTAAAATTTTTATCAAAATATAGAAAAAATTGTACTGTAACAAATTTAATTAAGATGGTAGAGTACTCAAAATACCATAACCAGAATTAAAGGCCCTTTTTGCGCGTTTTTTGTGATATAGATAAGAAAGATGTATTAGAATTTGGGCAAAAAATAGGTTATGAAATTAAATAGACTAGTTAACTACTTTGGGAAACAGTTAACTACTAGTTGTAACTAGTCCCAGGAAAAAATAGTTAACTACTAGTTGCAACTAGATTTTCCCAGACTAGTTAGTAGTTGGTAGTTAACTATTTTTTGACCACTAGTTGCCGAACACTATGAATTAGTGAGAAATACAAAAAGCTTAAGTGATAAGAATATAAATGATAAATTCAAGAATATTCAAAAGGGAAAATTATAAAAAAAATAGGCTTTATTAACCCACAGCCAGGAGTGCTACTGACTTCATCTCAAAATCCCAGAAAAATATTAGAGAGAACGAGTAGTTAGTTTATACAGAATCCCAAATTCCGGAACCTTTACTGATTAAAAAAAAAGTCTTGTTTTAAAGGTATTTTCCCCTACAAAACTTACAAGGTGCCCAAGATACTTGGATAATATAGACCCACACATGCATGCCAAGCGCAGAAAACTTTAGGTTTTTGCAGAAATTTTTTAAAAATAATTTTATTTCTCCCTACTGTTGCTGCTCAAGAAGCAATATCACAATATTTAGGTGAACAATGTGACTATCATAATATCTTAAGTCAAAATTGTAAGGACTGGGGGTGCTTAATTAATTTGCAGAAAATATTTTAAGATAATTATGTGTGCATAAAGTTTTCGGTTTTATCCAAGTCTGGTTCCGATGACCAATGAGACAGAATGGTTAGGATGGGAATGTTTTAACTACAGCCATATGTAAACATGACTCGATCAAAGGTACAGCGGCAAAAAAAAATTATTCTTCTACCTAGCTACTATGTAATCATGCTTAGAACTGATATTGAAACCAGATTCTTCATAAAAGATGTTCATAATGCTGCAGCTCTGGACCTTTTTTTTAAAAGGACCTAATTTTGTGCTTTCTTGTTAAGCTCGAGATTTTCAAAAACTTTGATGAAACACAGAATATTGGGACTTAAAAAGTAGCACCCCTGTTACAGAGTATAGAAATGTTTGGAAATTATCATCAGACACATACATACTTAAAAAAGTAACACATCTAAAACACCTAATTATAAAAAAAAATTATTTTATGTCATGAAAATTTGTATAAAAAAATTTCTAAGAAACTTTGTTAAAAGACTTACATTTTCAACTGTAAATTTTAGAAGGTTATATTTTTCATTTTCAAAGGATCCTAAACAAAAATAATACAATTAAATAATCTGAAATAAGTAATCAGTTTCAATCACAGCAAGTTTTCTGCAGTTTTTTCAACTTAAAGCCATGGCAGAAACAAAGTAAAACATTTTTGTGATAGTTGATGCAAATTTCTAAGAATTGTAGAATCAAGTTTTTGTACCGAATCTGTAACCTAAACACAACCAAAATTTTGAAGGTTGGGTAAATTTCCCCTAAAGTGATCTGATTCACCCCATTGAGACAGATTAACCCTTTTTTTAAGTATGTTAAATACACAGAAATCTCAGTCCTGATAACCACCAACTGATACCATTTAAATTGATGCAAATTAGTAAGTTTTAAGTAGGTCTAAAATGTTAGATAATAAAGTTGAAACATAAAATTAAGGAGTTTTCAAAGAAATAGGAGTAAAGAAATAAGACTTAAATTCATTTAAGACTTTCTTAAGTACTCTAAGAAGTTAAGTTCTTAATGACAAGGGGAAGTGACATAGGAAAAAATCATACCTAATGAGTCTCCATCATCCCAATAAAGTTCACCTGTTGCTGTCTTAGAATCATCCAAAGCTGCCCATAACAAATAAACACTTTTCCATGGAAAAGAAGTAAATACTAATTAAGAAGGGCACATCAACATAACAAATGCAGTAGAACTTCAACTGGACAACTAGACTTTCATTGATAAATAAAAAATATCAGATAAAAGAAAACACTTATAGAGAAAAAGAGATCAGAGGAATGCAAAACTTCAACACTGGATTTTAAACATTTACTGTATAAGTACTAAATGTGATGTTTGGATTTAATTTCATAATTACACTGAATTTGAGTAATAGATGTCAAAAAATCATAATATGCAATGAAATGTTTATACAGTAAAAGCTCTTACAACAAACTTTATTTATGCTTAACATTTGGTAGCAAAGTGAGCAAATTTAAAAATAAAAAACCTTTGTGGATTGCATATTTATGGATAATTTGATATGTCTTTTTTGTAATACAACTTTTTTTTTATATTTAGCTGCAACCTTCTATATTGATGTTGAATTGGTGAAATTTTCACAATATAAACTTCCTCTTTCACATGGAAACCTGATTTTGAGCAAGTGATAAGAAAAATAAAACTTAACTGCACACAAATTATTCTAAAATTTTCTATGTAAATATAAAAATACTACTGTACCAACATTTAAAAAAAAATATTAACAAATAACGAAGGGGAAAACCAATCTCAAATCAGCTATATGAGCCTAAGCCATGGCATAGTCTGAAAACTATGCTTGCTCCTCTATAGTTTCTCAATTCAGCTACGATGTCTAGGTCCAAGATTATTGGATGTTATTTTTAAAAACTTTGTTATTCATTTAAATTATTTGCAACAAATTAATCGAGAAGAAAGAAGTAAGAATGAAACAATATCAACAAAAAATATAATATAATCACTAGTTCTCATATTGAAATAATAATGAATAACAGAAACAATTATGACTTTGTAGAAATGGAAATGAAGAAGCCAACCCATACAGATTTGGCGACTTATTCCCATTATGCTTAGTAAATTTTTAACACCATGTCACTTGTGCCCTTGGCCTTCAAACCCACTCATATCATATTTTATACTTGTAAAGTTCTGGGATAACTTTTTTTTTGCAATTTAATTTTGGAATTCCTATTACTTCCTCAAAAATAGGTTACAAGTGAAATAGAAAAGTTTACCAACTCAACTCCTATACAAAAGTTTACATGCATTGTTACAAAAACCCTTCTCTTCTAACCCTTTTGTATGATACATTCCTTAAATAGGCTTAAAATGGAGGGAAGTGACACTAGTTTAAAGAATTTTCATTTAAAATTCAGGATAAATGAGATTCAAATATATAGTTGAAATTCTTAAGAGGAAGTGAAATTCAAATTACTTCTTTTCTCCAAAGAATGTGTCAAAAAGACCTGGAATCACATGACCACCTCTTGCAGCTAACTGAATGCTTGTTATATTACTTGGGAGGGTAACTTTTCCTGAGACTTTTGATGGAGAAGTGAGTAAGTACCAAGGGGGACCAGGAAAGTAGGCTGTAACACTTGATGCATCCTTTAAGATAAAGGATCAATATCTTGAGCAAAACAATAATTATTAAAGAAATAAGTAGTTTTAAAAATCCAGATAAGATACATTTGATTTTTTACTGGCAGTTTTATAAGTTTAATTGTAGTTTTGAACAATCTCTCAAGTATCAGTACCCTGTAGAAATATTTTCTGCTTTTGATTGGCTTCAGAAAACACAGGTAAATCTTTACAAAAAAAACATATTTAGTGATTAGGATGTCTTAAATTACTCAATAATTTTTAATAAGTTAAAAATAGAATAAAAAAACAAGCGTAATATAAACTGTAATTATATTAAGTAGTCAACTTCATTTAAGGGGATGAGATAAAACTGTAACAATATCTGATTTATAATAATAACAGATTTGATAATAATTGTGGCAAACAGTGCCACTAGAGTGTTTGTGCTTGCCTTAAAATCATAACTAAACAGTTCTAATCATGTGAAAGTTAGAAAAAATCTTCAGGATGGAATTTGATTAAGCCTTTTTGTTGAAACCAATGCTTTTATTATTTATTTCCTAATTACCTGAGTGTTAAATTTTTTTGTCTCGTTCGGTCCTGAAGAAAATCACTATGACAGATTTCCATTTCTAGAAACTTTGACACATGGTCTTAATAAAAGAACTGAAAAATGATTTCATACTATGTTTTTGCAACTCAAAATTCTTTTAGAAAAAATATAAAAATAACACAAATATTTTGTAAACATGAAGAGTATCACAACTAGTGTCACTAAAATCACAAAGAATTTTGGCTAGGTGGGCCCTTTTCCAGAGAATGTTTCATTGCTCTCTGCGGGCAATATCATCAGTGTTGGTAGAGCTAAAGACTTAGACTTTGGTTGTTTTGCTATTTAAATTTTTTCAGCCATAAATTTAGTTGAAGAGATCACATTCTGCTTTGTTGAGGTGCTATTTTTAAATCGGTTACGTAAAGCCTGATGCCAAGCTTTGTTTAAATAGATTCCCTCTTCCTTCCTATTAAAATTTAATAGGATGTTTATAGATTTCTGTTGCTTCGTGATGAAGATGTAGGTAAAAATGAGAAGTAGTAGACAATACTTTGGTGTTGCTAAATTTAATGTCATGGAATGCTTCTCATAGAGTGTGTTCTGAAACGGAAGATTTTTCATAACGACCCAATCGACAATCTCGTTCATGTTCCATTACATGGATCTTAGTGCTACCTATGTAATATGGTACTGATGTATACCAAACCAAAACAACCCAAGTCACTATCTCTACCAACACTGATGATGTCACCCGCAGAGATAACATTAACAGTGATCTCATTAAGCAGAGTCCAATAGAATACCCAGAAATTATGTGATAGGTAGGATCAGGTAAAGGCTAAAAACTGGAAATTGATTTTTAGAAGGATGGGACAGGGGAAGGCAGGATGGGAGAAACTTTTAAGGAAGACCAGGGCTCACAAAGGGGTGTCGTGCTAATGTTGATGATGTAGGATCAAATGATTATTGTATGAGTCAGGTTTGCATAAGTTGAAGCAAAATTTTGCTATTGAAAATGTACTACAAAGAAAACGATAATTTAAAAGAAATGTGTACAGTAAAACCTGTTTATAATGATATTTTGTAGTACTGACGACTGACGTTCACCCAAAATCAAGGGAAAGTCAAAGCCAGCAGAACAGATTTACAAAGATCACAATGCTTGAGACAATTTGGTTTTTAAATTGTTTTCTAAGCTGAGAAGATCCTCTACTCGACATTTTCTCTTAATCCCTAAACATAGCTGCCAAACCCTGATCTTAGAAAATATGTTACTTACAGGATAAAGCACTGGTAAAATCATTAGTGCTGGGCCCCATAAAAACTGTTCATCAATTGCATAAGTATTTTCATCCTGTGGGAATCTGAAAAGCAATTGCTCTATTAAATACTAGCAATAGATATAGTTGTAACTGAACAAAATAATTTGAGTTTGAAAATGCTCTAATATGGATACTCATACTCATTGAAACCATTTGTTAAATTGTTTCTTTAAATTTGTTCCATCAGCTTATTACCTCAAGAATTTTTCTGAAAGTCCTACAAAATTCTACTTAGCAGTTTTCCCAAAACTGGAATGATATGTTAAAGTTAAACTTAGAACAACAAAAGCAGAATTGCAGTTAATAGGTACTTACTCAAAGAAGAGAGGTCTTGCCACAGTATCTCCATAAACATAACTCTTATAAAATAAAGTATACAAGTAAGGCAGCAGCATATAGCGAATATTCAATGAGTTGACGGTAGCATTTACAACAACCTCACCGAGGGATGCTGGATCTTGATCCTGAGAATGACATTGAAATCATTATATATCTTTGCATTTTACATTATTATTTCTTGACACATGCTCCCACTTAAAACTTAAGGTCAGAGGTGCAAATAAAAATCCATAAAACTGATAATGTTACAGATATTCCTTGGTCAGACTCTTTAAAAGGATTTATCTAGAATGGAAAGGAACACTAATTTCCTCCATTATAAATGCTTTAAAAACTTTACTTCACCTAAAAGCTACACATAATCACACTCAGATATTACTATCAAAGTAATTATTTTCAACTAGTGCCTAAATCAGAGTCAAATTGTATTTAAGGATGAAATCTTTACAACTAACCCATGTACTTTTTGCAACAAAAAAAAATACAGCTGTTTTGAAGATACTTCGGAGGCACTGACAAAAGAGATCCAAGTATATCCAAAACAGCTGTATGGCTGTGTAACACAGTTACTTTTATTTTTGCAAACTAGGGGTGTGATAATCCAAGGAATCAGTAAAATTAAGGTAAAAAAAGTTGAGGTGTATTGCATTAAAATTTTTTAAAGATAGCAGTTACATTTAAAAACATACGGATTTCAGTAAATGAAATAAATGTACTACACAGGAAAAAAATCACTAAATATTTATAACAAAAGAATACAATAAGATAAGAAAAATAAATTGCTATTTTATTTTACCACAGCATCTTTATCATTGTGGTTTCTAGAGAAAGGGTAGAATGCACCAAGGGATTGCCATCGAGCACATAATTCTGCAGTCGCATTTTGCACAAAACCACAGATGTCAGACCCAGTCATGGATATTCCATACAGATTGAAGCTTAACATTGCTAAAGAGAAAAAACCACAAGTAAAATTAATATTTTAAATGAACATAAACTAGTTTGGGGTGCTGATAAAGTTAATAAATGTAGCTTAAATAAGAAAGACATTGATAAAATACAGAAATAAGATTGATATAGAATTTTAAATTTATTTGGCATAAAGAAGTTTTGCTGACAATTTTAAGCAGTATTACAGTAATACCCTGAACAAACCCAATAGGTGGGAGTGAGAAACACCTGTGTTAGTCAGGGTAAAATTTTTAATCCACAAAGATGCAAATTACATTTGATTGAGACTATCATCATTTATCAAAGATTTTTTGTTTATCTCACATAAATTTCCTTGCAATAAGTCAATAACTTTTAAAATCTCATCATTTTTTACCATAAATGTAATCTTTGTAACAGCATATTTTCAATTTTTTTTCCTTCATACTAATAGTGTGTTTGAAATTGTCATTTAATATTCTGACTAAACGAAGTAATAAAAATTCAGATTCTTTAAAACATGCCTCTTGTTTACATGCCTAATAAGTTTATCAATTAGATCCTTATTGTATGAGTTCCAGTTCTTCAAACTGTAACAGTATGTTTTTAAGAAAAAAGATGTAAAAATAGAGTTATAAAGATATTAAATCCATGCTAAAATGGCTTTAAAGATATCATTAAACTGTAGAGGCAACACTAAGTTGCTCACAACTAAACTCAGCAGATGCTTGTGTGTTTATAAAGTCTTCTTATGCTGCTGTCTCTCTCTTCTGTTTATATTAATTTTAATAAAGTTTATATATTTTTACTTGGGTAATTTTTTAGCAGCTGAGTCACACTTTAAAACTTCTGAATTATAAAGAGATAATAACACGTTAGTTCTTTATATTTGATAAATGAGGCCAAATGTATTGAAAATATCATTGAATATTCTTAAATTAATTCCAAGGTTACCAATTAACTGAAGTATGTCATTTCTTTTTCAAAAATGTTAAGTTTAAAGTAACCATAAATACAGTAATACTTGAGTATGTTAATGCTTACATGATATACTATAGCGCATGTCTTCCCAGGTTGATGCAATGTCTCCGCTCCAGTGTCCCCCAAGAGAACCTTGACCCAAAAAGGTTGCTCTTGAAATAATAAACGGCCTTTTGCTTCTTGCTGCACGAAGTGCTCTAAAAAAAAGGACTATGGTCACACCTTTCGCTTTGTGTGCATCACATAGTTTAAGAAACTTTCTTAATTAATCATTTTGTGAGTTATGATTTTTAAATCAAACCTGGAATATTTTTGAGCTCTAAAGCTTGAACTAATAAACTTAAGACAACACAGCTTATAACTAAACCAAGTTATATTTTTACAGCTTATAACTTTAATTCCTTTATGTGCGTACTCATAATATTAATTAAAAAGTAAAACCTCTTAGAAGGCAACCACACCTTCCGTTCTGAGAAATATTATTCATTAAGAGGGGTGGTCGCTCTCAGAAGGGGTGAACTTATATTCAGATGGGAATTGGATTACAACTTAATCAAAACATTTTTCAATCTATAGGCTAACAAAGCTTTCAATTCCTATTCCATTATATAATACAAAATATTTCATTAAAAGTTACATTCTATTAAAATCTCAACTGATTACAGTAATACCCCAACTTGTGCAAATTTGGAGTTAAAACCCTTTAACTCCAAATTTGCATAAGTTGGGTTATTACTGGGGAAAGTTTCCAATTTTTTTCCAAATTGTCTTAAAAGATTGTGCAACTTTCTACCCCTATGTGCTCAAATATTCTTGTTTCAATTTCTTCATTTTTAACTAAGTGCTTTATGGCCTTACAAAATAACTGCATCTTAAAAAAGATGAAAATAAAAGAGTACTAGTTCTATTTCTCACTCCATAACCCCTCTTCTTTTCTGATGAAACTAAATGGATGTTTGTAAATTTCAATTTCCTCTCTTTGGAGACGCACATAATAACGTGATGTTGTAGAGGGATAAAGCCTGATTGCAGTTACGCCCTCTCTCTATACATCACATTATTATATGGAACTCCAAAGAGAGGCAAAGATTTCAACAAACAAACAACTCCAGCCAATCAGAAGCAATCAGCTCCTCACCTGCAGTGCCATCTAGTGGATTAAACAGAGACACCTCCCGATATAACTTTCGCCAGTGCACAGCGGCTCAGAAAAACTGAAGATGTCTGTAGCAGTAACAGACGAAACGCCTGGTTTTAATTTCGATTTTAATCATCAACCCCGACCGGCTATCCCGAATTATTTTTATAATATTGATTCCCGCCATGAAGGACTTCTGTAACAAAATCTTACTTGTTTGTAATATCAACCTCTCTATAGGCATACAGATTGTGCTCATTGTAGTGGATAGTCTGATATTGCCTAGCAGTCATGCAAACTGTCTTATGGCGCAGAGGGAATTCTCCAGTGGGTACATAGTACGGATCTTCATAACTTGAGTTCATGCACCCGTCTTTCTGACCATCAATGAAGTTGGAAGGTTCATTCATATCCTGATTGATAAATATTGAATATTATTCACAATCATACTTGGATAATATAGAAGCACATGCGCACGCCGAGCGCAGCTAGTTTTAGAATTTTGCAGAAAATCTTTTCAAATAATTTAAATTTTTGGTAAATAAATTGATTTTTTCTTGCTGTTATTGCTTATGAAGCATTATTACAGTAGTTAGGTAAACAATGAGATTATCAATTATGTTTGTAAGTCAAAATTCAAACGACTAGGGGCACTAATTAGTTTGCAGATAATATTTGATGGAATTTTTGTGCGCGGAGAGTTTATTTGTTTTATCCAACTATGTTCACAATCCCTCAAGGTTGATTCGAACATACTATATTTTAAAGAGCTTATTCTGGCATTTTGAAGAACAATTTTAAAAAGAAAGAGGTTCGATTTGACTTTCAAGGTTCACAAATGAAAATGCTTCAACCACTTTCTGAGAGTAATTGCTTTTTAAATCACTACAACAAATTATGTCTTTTTCTCAAACCTACATTGCTACATGTTTTTCAGATTGGTTGTCTTTACAAAAGCTCTGAATTCAAAGAGTTTACTCATGTGTTTATGTGCAGCACACACTAAAAAATTTATCCTACAGATGGCATTAAACATCAGTGATTGGGAATGGTGACTTTATTTCACCATTTTTCATAACTTTGGAAATATCTACTCTTTTATTACTGTCAAATCAAAGCAAATAGTGGGGGGAAATGTTTCCTTTAACATCCTAACATTAGTGGAAAAACAGTTAAGTCTGATGCTACAAAAATTAACAGCCTCCCCTCAACTCAATGTATTATGTTTTTCTTAAATGGCCCCTTAGATGCACAGTTAATACAAACTTACTAGCCAAAGTCCATCAAATTTAACCTTGGAATGGAAATCATTCACTTGTTTTGTCCAAAAAGCTTCTGCATTCGGGTGGCTAAAGTCGGGAAATACTGTGTCACCTTTAGTCCACACCTGAAATCACATGAGATTAATAAAGTAGATAATATTGCATTTTTTCAGTGATAAAAGTCACCACTATGTATTAAAAAAACATTTCCTATGATAAATTACACTGAGGTTCCATTGAAATAGGAAGAGTCTTCCTGGGGTGACTTTGCAGTGAATTTTGGGATACTAAACTAAGCTTCTTTCTAAAATTACTGGTTTTTCATGTAAAAATTGATGTATCAGTTTGGCTTAATAAATGTTTTTATGTTTTAACTTAAACTTTGGTATAATTTTATGACATAAACTTATTGAATTTAACAACTTTAAAATGAAAATACTCAACAAAAGTACATTTCAAGCTTTAGAAAAGAAAACTAAATTTCAAGCAATTATAGAAAAGGTCTTCTAAAAATTAAAAAAGGGAGGGGGTAAAATCATGATGCTTACAGTTTATATTATGATAGAAAATATACTTCAACAAATCAGAATTCAAAGTATAAATTTACCTTAGCATGAAATATGCTTCCGTTTGGGTTTTTAATGTACACACCTTTTTCCAATCCTTCTTCATAAGGAGGATATGTACCTTTAGGCTCTGAAGCACTCAAGCCAGGATCCTAGGCAAAAAAAGTGATTTGAGAAATAATTAAAATATTTTATTGCCTATTAAGAAACTCCTAAGCATTAAATCTGGATAAAATCTTTCCACTTCTCTCAACGACTGCTTTTTCTTGAAATGGAAGGTGGTCGGAGGTTTTACTGTATATCTATTGAATAAATTGAAAGAAAGACAGAATTTAAAAGGAAATTAAAACTCACAGTCATGGCAACATAGTACATTCCTTTTTCATGAAGTTCTTCAACAAACTCAGGTAAACCAGCAAAATTCTGCATATCATAAGTGAAGTCTTTCCGGTTATCCATGTAATCAATATCATTCCATTGGATTTGCTTAAAAAATAGTGTTTATTATGAAATGTATCATAATTTTATTTCGAAAAATTAAATAAAAATAGGTAATATACAACTTTTAAAGTACAAGGTTTTTAAAAATAAATTTCCTTTTATTTTTATGCAGTTTTTACCCATGGTAGTGGAGTCGCTTGTGTCAAAAACCAATGGTGTAAAAAAAACTTTTGGCAGAAGCTTAGTGAGTGGTATCCTTCGATTCGTAATGACGTCTACATTAACGTGGTACTGGGTGTTTTTTCCGAATTCCGTGCAGGTGGTTTCTATGACGTCATGAATGCAAGATGGCCGCCGCAGGAAAAAAGCTGTAAATGGCGATCTAGGGATGTTATCGGAACTATTTTTGGATAAAAAGCTCAGAAATATATATTTTTATCGAATAGCTACAGAAATAAGCATCTAAATCAGTTAAAAATGGCGTTTATGACTTCAAAACCAAAAAATGGCTATTTTCACCAAAAATACAGTATTTTGTCATGTATTACTTTAAATAGATGCTATTTTTAACGTGAATGTAATGAAAATATGTTAAAATAAAAAACCAACAATGGAAATTTCATTGGTGGTCACAAAAGGCGGATATGACGTCAGAAATCCAAAATGGCTGCCACATAAAGTAATTATTTTAATTTTTTTATTCAAAATTTTTTTAATTGGGAATTATTACACTTATATGAATGTAATAAAGGTATTTTGAGGATAAAATTTAACAAAACATTTTAAAATTCCTGAAAATAGCATTGAAATATTAGGTGTGAAAGACAGAACTACAGTATTTTCTCATGTAATACCTTAAATAGATGCTATTTTCAACGTGAATGCAAAGAAAATATGTTCATAATTAAAATGCCAGCAGTGGGAATTTCATTCTTTGTCACACAAGGTGGATATGGAGTCAGAAATCCAAGATGGCTGGCATGTAAAAGGAATTTTTTTAGTATTTTACTCAAAAATTTTTTATTTGGGAATTATTATACTTTTATAAATGTTGTAATAAAGTCATTTTAAGGATAAAATTTTAAGGATTTCCTGCGGCGGCCATCTTGCATTCATAACGTCATAGAAACCCCCGGCACGGAATTCGGAAAAAACACCCGGTATCACGTTAATGTAGACGTCCTTACGAATTGAATGATACCACTCACTAAGTTTCTACCAAATGTTTTTCGAAACATGACATAAGCGACTCAACTATGGTGTTTGTAATGAGAAAAATATCAAAAGAATGTTTCCCGGGTAGAAAAACACTCCCCACTAATAATATTGTTTATACAGTGCAACTAAGAGAAATCAAAGTTGTAGAGATCCCTTTAAATCTAAAAAAAAATAATTAACTTAAAAATTATTAAATTTTTAAAAATAACATGTTTTTCCCCAAAAAAATAGGACTGGAGATAGAGGAAATATAAATTTTTTATAGCAAGGTACAAAATTCAGAGAAATGCAAATTTGTAAAAGAATTTTCAAGAGCTCCCAAACGAATTCAGTTTATTTCCATTTATTGAAATACAAAAGTGCACAAGTGGGTATCTTAGCCAAGGACAATTTTAGGCTCTAGTCAGAATTGCCAGAGTATTGGTAACCTTTCATTAAAATCAAAACTTTTCTTTTCTAATCACAGATAATGATTTCAAAAAATTTTAACCATCATATTACCCTTCCCTTTACTCACCAGCTAACCATATTTATGCACACTTTATTCCTAACTCTCAGGAACCCTGAAGATTAAAAAATACTATATAGCAGTCTAAAGATAAAAAAAATTATCTTACTACTTTAATGCCTGCATCAAGGTTTCGTTGTAAGGTTTCTCTTGTCTTGTTCACAGAGTTGTACCCCCATCGACAGAGATGAAAGCCCAGGCTCCAGTACGGAGGCATGAAGCTAGTCCCCACTATACTAGTGAACTGCTGCACGACATTTGCTGGACTTGGACCAAGCAGAATAAAAAAGTCTAAAATCCCGCCAATAGGTCGAAAAGTCACGGCTGGCTTGGGTTGAAGAATTATGTCTGAAAAAAACCCAAGGGAATTTAGTAGTAATTAATGAGTAATTTAGTTTTTAATAATATAGAAGTGAACTTCCCTTTCATTACAAGCATAGCATTTGTCTTTAAAGGACTGTCATCATACAGTGCAACTTGGATAATGATTCAAAACTGAAAGGAACCCTTAAAACTTATCCATCTTTTACCTTTTTAGTCCAGGTCCACTGAAAGTATTAAGAAAAATTACTTTACAATTAGGTGAATGACCAGAACCTTTTCCATTGAGTAGTTGTGTGGTTTATTACACAAAGACAAGGTGAACTTTTATAAGCAAAACCCACAAAACTAAACTGATAGCTAAAAACAATTCCTACAATTGTTTAGATTGAAAATGCAATAAGTGAGCACTCCTTATAAAGCTATTTAAGATAATAGGCGTCTAACTTGCATCTATTGTCTAGCATTCAGGCACCTAAGACTTTGAATTAAGAGGTTCAAGTTATCCAAATTGCATTGCATTAAAAACTAAAAAAAAAAATCCAAGGGAAATCGCACAATTTTTACATTACATTCTAAAGCCCTTTAAAAATAAATGTTTTACACTGTTATCCTAAATCACAAAATTTAATCAGGAACTTTAATTATACCCCTAAATTATAATATATAAGAAATTTCCATGTTTATGAGCTGTGGCCCATGAAAATTAATTCCAGGTGTTTTATCCTTTATTTCTGAAGATGAAGACATCCTCAGTGGTACAACCATTGACACAGTCATAAAACAACTGAGGATGTCCTCTGAAGTTAAGGGCAAAACATGTGATGTAATGAGTCGAGAAATAATAATAAGTGTGTGTCGAGAAATAATTTCCTAGGATCAATGCTCATATAAACCCAGAATTTTTTCATAAATATTAACTATAGTTTTCATCACACCTTTTCTAACCAAACCCAAATTCATGCCACAGGAAAAACAAAATTTATATAGAGATCAATAAACCTAAGTAGATAAAACCTCCTGAATAACTTACTGATATTCTTATCAAGTTAATCTTTAAACAAGATATGAGAAAAGCCAAGAAGAAAATTAAACAAAAAGGAAATAGTGTTTTGATTACAAATATCTTTATTTTTCAAAATTACAAATTTAATGACGGCTGTCGATAATAAAGCAGTCTTATTATTTCATTGGAGAAGTCTGATTTTAAGAAAATAATCAAACAATAAACACAGCTTTTATACCTTAATTTTGAATATTATATTTTTTAAACTTTATACCTAACACAAAGGCTACTTTTAGGAACAAAGAAATTTATCTTTAGTGCTGTTTATATGCGATAAATATTACCCGGGTTGCTACCCGGGTTAAAGGTGGGTTCAAGGGAATTTCCAACTCTACCCGGGTCACGAAATTTGAAGGCGTTTACATGAGACATGATCTAACCCGGCTTTTTCTCGGTCACGTGGTAAGAAAAGTGATCTGCATGTTTCCATGGTTTCCAAGTTTGTTTAAAAATAGCACATTTTTGTTTTTGCAAGCAAGTATCAGAATGGATTTTAAAAGAGCATTGGCGATATATGCAAAAAATCAACGGATGATAGCAGATTTGCTTACCGAAGACCTGCGAAGATGTATGAAAGTAATCTTGTATTATTTGTTGAATATTTTGTTTATTTACTAGTAACACTTATACAATTATACAAAATTGTGTTGGCAACATTGTTTCAATTCCATCAATGTTTATTGTTTTGATTTCCGTTTTTCATGTTTGTAATTGTGCTTGTCTTAAAAATTAAATGGATGTTTATTAAACTTAACGTTTTATCTTCACATTTCCAACTGCATTTGCTACTTTCTACGTTATTGATGTTCATTACAAATTATATCAAAACAATCAACAGAGCACACACAAACAAATAAATGGCGGACAACACAACACGCAAGGCAGTGTGGGATGGGACACGAAAGTCATCATGGGAAAGGAGGGTAACAACACGGCAATTGACTAGGATTGAATTCAACCCAGCTTTTTCCTATCTTTTTCCCTTTGCAGGGAATGCCGGGTCGAAAAGAGGAGTTAAAGCCGCCATTAACCCGGGTAATTGGCTCATGTAAACGGCACTTTTAAGTGTTGAGTATAAAAGTTTATTTACCCTAGGATAAAATATGTTATTGTTTATTGGGTTTAGATGCAAAAGTTTTTTTTTCTGTCCACAAGACTTATAGACTCATGGCATTGGTACTTTTTCTAATTGCTTGCTTTAAAAGAAATTTGGGTCTGTTTAAGAACCCTTCAAAAAATACTTTAATTTAAAAAAAGTACCTTACATAAAATATTTCATCTGAAAAAAGGACCCTTTAAAAATATTAAAGCTTTAAACGGGGCCCTTTACAAAATAATAAGCTTAAAAATGGACCTTTTCAAAAGCTTAATAATGCATTTATAACTGTATTGGTGCAAAGTTATCAAACAAATGTATGTTACGTGAGAAACAAAGGTGATTGAAAACAACTACACTGATCATATGGCAGGGGTTTGTTGCTGAATGGTGTTCAACAATGGATGACGATTAAATCCTCTACGTGTTTCTTTCTTAGGTCCATGGTTTTGTATCATCATTGGATTTTACGGGTTGGAACTGGTTGCTTTGTGCTCTGATGTTTTTTGTGGTCTTTTTTTGGGGAGATTTATAAGTTTAAGATTTAAAAGCGGTAGCTCCTGATCCAACATGTTACAAAACTATATAAGTTAAATCAGATTTCAGTGTAAAAGTCTTATAATAATCAAAGTTATGCTATATTAACATAAAACTGAGAAAAAGCCAAAAAAAGGCTCTTACCCATGGCATTGCTGTTCAATAGAAAAACTCCATTAGCATTTCCATCTCCTTCCAAAGACAAGTAAAATGGTTGAGACCCATAAATGGGGTAGTTTGGCTGCAAGAGAACAAAATAAAATATCATCCCTGAGATTGTTCCTAAATGTTTAATTTACTACTAAAATAAAAATATATAATATTTTTTACAACTTTTTAATTATTAACCTGAAAAAAAAAATAAAAACTATTTATTTGCTATGTATTTATAACTATTCATTATTATTCTCATAACCATTAAATTTAATATAAATTACAACAAGAAAAGGGCAGCAGATGATTGCTTGTGAAAATTGACCTTCGAAACTCGAAAAAAGGCATTTTATGAAGGGTTAATGGACAAAATTTGTTAACAAACAATGAGTTGATTCCATAAAATGACACATTATATAAGTAATCGGGATCTGTTGGTTTTGATAATTTTATCCAATTGATAACAATAACAGAGATCACATTAAGCGGAGTTAACTGTATTGCACTGAAAAATGACAACAGGTTACATGATGAGTAAAATCTTTGAAAAATGTGACACATAACTTCTGAGTTGTACTACCTCAGGAGCAAGTTTATTACCATTGGTCCTCTGTCTGAATTGAAGAGAGTGAATCGGGTCCAGTTTACACTTCTTAAGAAGCTCCCATAATGCTCACCAAGCCCATATATATAGGGGGATGGTAAATCTGTAGAAAGCTGCAGAAACTGGTCAGAATAAATCATCTGGGAAAAATTGGTCTTAAAGCTATGGGGGGGGGAAAGCGATTTTAGAATAATAGTTGTGTTAGTACTGAAAATAAGCAAAAAAAGCACCCTTTTTTAAACATAGGAAATCCAAATAAAAGTCAATTTTACAAATTAATACAAAATCTTTAGGAAAAATTAAAAATTGTACCAATGCAATGTAAAAAAACTTATTTCTGTTTGTTTCACTTTATTTTAACACTAACATTTAATCAATATTCTAAAAGCTAACTAATGGATCAGGTACAATAAGGATTAAAGAAGTTTTATACTCATGGTTACATTACATTTTATTTTTTATTAACTTTGGCTTCTTGTCTGAGACTGTTGGCTATGGGTTGAATATAAAATCCAAACAGATCAAAGAGATGCTTTGATGTAACGCTTTGCTTACATAACTTTTCCAGTTGATTTTCTGGTTATAATGAAGACCCCTTCATCTGTCAAGTTCACAGAGTAAATCATGTTTTCTAATGGCTTAGGAGTGGCCTTGATTGGAATAGGAACCTCAAATCTTTTAGCATAAGCGTCTGTTACCTGAAAACAATAATAAGTTAAAATCTCTCTTTTTTGAGAAAGGAAATTATTTTGAGGTGGTTGGTGATAGTTGTATTATTTAAAACCTTTAGTTCTATGTTAAAATAACTGTCAAATTATAAATGAAACTATTGACAAAAATTTCCATAAGTTGTTTGGGTTCTTACATATTATTTCGTTGACTGGAGCCACTGAATTCGAAAATGTTACAAAGCCCACTGATTGTTCTTCTACATAGCTGTGCCGCTGAACAGTCGACAGGATAAATACATAAGTAAGTACCATTGTTTAATATTATAGGCACTTTGGTTGATTGTGAAAAACACTTAATATGCACAAAATTTTTAGGTCCCAACTATTAAGCAGAATCACTTTCAGTATATCTTCTGAACCTAATCGTTACAAAGAAATTTACTATGAAGGTTTCAATATTGGATTGTTCTTTAGGGTATATTTTCACAGTAAAGAACCGGGATGAAAAAAGACGACGGGATGATAAGTGACTGCTTATCCAGGAAAAGAAAAGACATATATGACTTGATAAACCTAATGATTGAAATTGGATTGTTCTTTCATAGCCAAAGTTAAAAGCAGGATGGGATGAGTTAGAGTAGTATATTTTCACAGTAAGGAACCGGGATGAAAAAGACGATGGGGACAACGGGATGATAAGTGATTGCTAACCAGGAAAAGGAAAACCATATAACTTGATAAACCTGATGATTTCAATTGGATTGTTCTTTCACAGCCAAGGTAACAGCCAAAGTTAAAAGTGAGACGGGATGAGTTAGGGCAGTCATGGGCAAAGTACGGCCCGCGGTATGATTTTGAATAACCACTACAATTACACATAGGACAAAATGTTCTTTATAAGATCACCATTTAGCTTCACTGCTGCGAATCAGCTCATCCCAGTTTCTACCATATTATGAAAAATTTTTAGAAGTTCAGTATCACAGTTTTATCTGTCGCATGCACTTTCATCTCTTAAAGAACAATCATTTTTGTAACTTTTTTCCAAGTTTTTTTTTACCATTGTAGAATATAATATAATTTGTCAATAAGAGTCGATCCGGCCCGTGGTATGGTTTTGAATAACCACTAAAATTACACATAGGACAAAATGTTCTTTATAAGACCTGACCACCATTTAGCTTCACTGCTGCGAATCAGCTCATCCCAGTTTCTACCATATTATGAAAAACTTTTAGAAGTTCAGTATCACAGTTTTATCTGTCGCATGTGCTTTCATCTCTTAAAGAACAATCATTTTTGTAACTTTTTTCCAAGTTTTTTACCATTGTAGAATATAATATAAGTTGTGTGTGATGTAAAAATTAAATTTAAAAACTATCACTCATAAATTGTTTTGTTGTTTTGTTAAATTTTTTGTTTCCGGCCCGCCTAGATAATTTTTTTATTTTATCTGGCCCTCCCCTAAAAATGTTTGCCCATGTTTGAGTTAGGGTATATTTTCACAGTAAGGAACCGAGATGAAAAAGACGACGGGATGTTAAGTGACTGCTAATCCAGAAAAAGAAAAGACATATAACTTGATAAACCTTTAAAAAATATTTATTAAGTCAACCTGTGCAAGGCCGGGTAATTCAGCTAGTAGTACTAAATATAATTTGGTGCAGCTTAGATAAGAGTCCTCCAGCTGCCATATTTACCCACAGCAATATGCATAAGTGTTGTCATCATTTGAGCTGTGGGTAAACATGCGGTTGGAGGACTCTTATCGAACCTGTGCCAATAATTTAAATGTTTAAGGAAAAAGCATCAAAGTACAAAGATAAATTTATGAAGGCTGTATACTCTAGAAATTTAAAGTTTTCCTTTTTTTTGTAATACTTTGGAATTGGCACAAATCTCTCCAATCAGACTTGGCAATATATTATAATTTAAATAGAGAATTTAACAAAAATGAAACAAAACATCTCTAGCTGATATAGCTTTTTATAATAGTGTTTTATTTTGATATTTGATTTTTTTTTCGGCAATTTAGCATAAAAATTAGCGTTTACACCCGGCTAATTATGAAGTACCTACCTATGTTACACGTACAACATTAAACTTTAATGTGTGCATAGAATTAATGTTGAAAAAATAGTTACCTCTACCCCTCCCCACAAAACACAAGTCTACTAATGGCTCTTCAGGGGAAATGGTATGAAAAAGGTTGTGAAACACAGAGAACAAGTTGTGGATGTTCAGAAGATCATCATTTGATATTGACTATAACCAGAATGCAGAAAATGTTCCAGGGCCCAATATTTCCCCAGAACACAATTAATTTGTCCAAAGTTTCTCTCAATTGTCTCCATATTTTCAACAAAATTTCCCCTAAAAGGCCCCCATATTTTCATTCCAGTTTATGTTACCACAAAGTACAGTGAGTTTTTATTATAAAATATAGTTTCCTTAATCACTGAACTTCTAAAAGGTTCAATAATTACCAAATAGCCCATAATTCTTAATTTTTATGAACTTAATTCCTTCTTATATATCTGTCACCTTAGCTCAAAAATGTCTCAAGTGCTAAACTTTAACCATGGATTATAAACTGTTTTTCTCAAATTTGAGCTCAATCTCTCCTCTTTTAATGAATTTGATTTTTAATGAAAATCCCCACTCCCATCATGGATGCATTGTTTTTCCTGCATATCAATCTAAACGCAAGAAAAACCAACTTTCAGGTATTCAAGCAAACTCGTTTTTTCGGCGTGGAACCGTAGTTTTTTGCTATACATTCGTAATTCCGTAGTTTGGTGAAGTAGTATTGTTAGCAGACAAAATATTTGTCACTAATAACAACTTTGATTTGTAGGATTCGTAGAGTTTCTTTCTTTATAAACTTGGAATTTCCCCCGAACATTGTTCGGGCATTCGGACATATTCTGCACCCCTGACTATAACATGGTGCAGTTTGAGAATAATTGACTTACCTTTACTCTAAGAGAGTAGTCATCAATAATTTCTACAAGCAAATTTAATTTCAGCACATCATCGGGAAAACCAGACGGAATCTTCCTCTTTAAGACAGCTCTGACTTCATTGGCCTCCTGATGTATGTCTGATATTTCATAACCGCTATACTCTTCAGGGAAAAAGCAATAGGGCACACTTAAGGGCGGGAAATTGTCCGGGGGCGCTTCAAAGCAGCACCCTCGCTTTTGGCAACTAGAGGGGGTGACACCCAGATCGGGATGGCAATCAAATTTGTTTGGGTTAGAAATTCCAGAACATTGCGGATAATCCAATTCAAGTGTAAGTGCATGAACGAATAAGAAAACATCAACAGTGAAAATACACACGAAATAAACGAATAAAATAAAATTAATTCTCCGCTGCTTAAGCTCATGTTCTCGATCTCGAATCTCTTTGAAGTGTTTCACATAAAAACCCCATGGCTGATAATTATTAGGAGACACCATTATAATGTGATGTCAAAAAACGGTTTTTCAATACAATTACTACGTTAGTCGTAAAATTACTACGAAAAGTAACGAACTCAGGTATACAGTGAAAATGACAGAGATATATCACAACGAAAACAATAACAAACACAATCACAATCAGACGCCGAAAGGAAGTCACATGATAGCAGCATCCAGCTTTGTTTATTGGCTGTTGCTATAGACCCGAGTACTCGGGTATACAGCAAACGACACTGTTACGCCGAGCATGGCAACAGCGCCACTTTAGGGGAACTAAAGTGGCCGACCATGGACAACAGCGCCACTTTAGGAGAACTAAAGTGGTCGGCTCCGAGCATTTTCGCCGACCATGGACAACAGCGCCAATTTAGGAGAACTAAAGTGATCGGCTGGGAGCGATTGGCGCCGACCATGGACAACAGCGCCACTTTAGGGGAACTAAAGTGGTCGGCTAAGAGCATTTTCGCCGACCATGGTCATTTCTATCAGTCTTTAATCAAAAAAGTTTTAATATTTTAATTTTCTTGTCATGTCGTAAAAATTAATATAAGAATTCAAAATAATAATTCAAACAACTCTTTTGTTTTACTAGTTTTTTTGTTCTTAGAAATAATACATAAATAAGTGATATATTTGCTGTAAATATATTTTCAATAAATATATTTAATTTTTTATTTTTTAAAAGTTTCATTTTTGGCGATAAATTATTTTTTTTAAATTGTGCCCTAAACTTTCGAGGCTTTTGAAGAGGTCATTTTCCAATGGAATTGTCCTCAGGTAGTTATATAGTGGAAAACATGTGGAATTAACTTTAACGCATAATTAGTTAGTTAATTAATTTAAAATTTTGAAATTGGAAATTTCCAAACAAGTAAAAACCGGAAATACTTTGGCATATTTTCATCAGAATTTATTTAACTAAGAATAAAATTATAATAAGAATACATAAATTACAAAATTTTTAAAATTTTAATAATTAATTTTAATAATTTTTTAATAATTAATTTTTATATTATAATATAGGCTAAAGGTGGATATTTAATCCTATCACATAAAACTATTATTTTTGCAATTAAAAATTAAATACTTTCATGATTTTAAAATTGAAAAAAAAAATCTTAGTTTTATATGCTTGAATTTTTAGTATAGAACCACTTATTATTATCAACCGTGTCTGGATATCACTCTGATCTTGGGCAAATGTGATAACATTAAGCCGGAGTAGACTGTATTTGAGCCAACTTATTTTAAGAACTTTTGAAAGAATAGGGAGATTTGTGTGGCAAAAAACGAAATATATTATCTGGTCAACCAACTCTCAAAATATGTACATTTGAGAAAACATTTACACCAAAAATGAAATAAAAAACACAAAAATTTAATTTGAAAAAAAAAAAAAAAATACACAATCTACAAAACAAAATCAGTATGAGCGGCGGTCCCTGGACCCGTGCGTGCACCAATGTCGCAACTTTTACTCAAATCAAAAATCGAAATTGTGTTTTCTACCTTAAAATCTTAAAATATACTCTGCCATATATACCTCATATTCGATTTTGGTAAAAATGGGTTGGAAATTAAGGCAGTAATTGGAATTGGACTTTGAAAAAAGTTCAGATCTCAACGAAAAAAACACAAGTCCAAAAAAAGCTTATAAATTCGAAAATATTAATATTGTTTTTTTTTTTTTTTTTTTTGTAATTTTTTTATTGTAACTAATTGTTATGGCAAAGTTTTTCCAGAATTACGGGTTGCCATGGGAAGTTTTATGTCATCCAAGATTTTTAGAACAAGATCGGGGCTTACTTACATTTAATGCCTAATACTCCATTTTTGGTGGCAAGTCGCGTTAGTAGAGTTTCGGAAAAAATTCTACCCTACCCTAAATGTCTTACATGTATAAATCGGGAATTTTTAACAGATTACGAAAATGTAATTCATTAAGGCGTGAGATAATTATTTCGGGAGTTTTTCCTGAAGAACCGATATTCCCTAATGTCCGTTTTTTACCGGATTACAGCCGAACCGCTTGCTCCAAGTTTCTGAAATTTTGGTATATGGTGTACCCTGAAACTAAGGAATTGAACTATGTATTGCATTAGGGGTTGAGTCAAAATTAAAATTCCTACTTTTCCCCGCCAAAATACTCCTGGACCATTGGCTCCTTTTCCAAGCACGCCCAGGATAGTGCAGTAACACTTTCCTGGAGCGATTCGGTCCCGAAAATTCGAAATTTGTAAATTCTCAGCTCTAACTTACTTAATTCCAGAGAAATTAACGAAAAACCATCGTATTTTGAGCATTTAGCCATTTCATTTCAATATCGCGAATTTAATAGGATCCCTTATAGTCCAAGAGCTGGCTACATGGGAATTTAACAGGAAAGACGTAGTTCTGAAAATTATATTCCTGTTAAAAATTCCCACGTAGCCAGCTCTAGGACTGTAAGGGATCCTATCCCGTCCTTGGAAAAGGAGCCAATGGTCCGGGAGCATTTTGACGGGAAAAAAGTAGGAATTTTAATTTTGACTCAACCCCTAATGCAATACATGGTTCAATTCCTTAGTTTTAGGGTACACATATACCAAAATTTCAGTAATCCGGTAAAAACGGAGGTTTGGGAATATCGGTTTTTCAGGAAAAACTCCCGAAATAATTATCTCACACCTTAATGATTTACATTTTCGTAATGTGTAAAAAATTCCCGATTTATACATGTAAGGCATTTAGGGTAGGGTCGAATTCTTTCCGAAACTCTACTAACACGACTTGCCCCCAAAAATGGAGTATTAGGCATTAAAAGTAAGTAAGCCCCAATCTTGTTCTAAAAATCATGGATGACATAAACATCCCCATGGAAACCCGTAATTCTGGAAAAACTTTGCCATAACAATTAGTTACAATAAAAAAAATTACAAAAAAATTAATATTAATTCTTTCGAATTTATAAGCTTTCTTTGGACTTGTGTTTTTTTCGTCGAGATCTGAACCTTTTTCAAAGTCAACCAATTACCAACCGATTTTCACCAAAATCGAATATGAGGTATAGTATATGGCAGGGTATATTTTAAGGTAGAAAACACAATTTTGATTTTAGTAAAAATTGCGACTTACGCACGGGTCCAGGGACCGCCGCTCATACTGATTTTGTTTTGTAGATTGTGTATTTTTTTTTCAAAATAAAATTTTTGTGTTTTTTACTTCATTTTTGATGTAAATGTTTTCTCAAATGTACATATTTTGAGAGTTGGGTGACCAGATATTTCGCTTTTTGCCTCAAAATCTCCCTATTCTTTCAAAAGTTCTTAAAATTAGTTAGCTCAAATACAGTCTAGTCTACTCCGCTTTATGTTATCACATTTGCCCAAGATCAGAGTGATAACCAGATACGGTTGAATAATAAGTGATTCTATACTAAAAAGTGACAAACACTGTGACACGAGTGTTTGCATGAGTGTAGAAAAATTGAAGCATATAAAACAAAAGTATCAAGAAAAATGCTTCAATTTTTCAACACTTATTCTAAATTTTTGTTGAAAAATTCACCTGATATTCGTAAACAGCCTGTACTTCAGAATTTTAAAAAATTTAAAATTAAATTGGAAGGGCCGTATTCAGAAACTTTTAACACGATTATGAAACGAGTCGATAAAGATTCGAGACCAAGAACGACATCGAAACGATCATTTTCAAACGAGTACTTCAGCTACAGAATACCCATTAACCAAATTGGAACATTATTTTTTTCCTGCTTTAATTAATGAAATGAAGTATACTAGAACATCTACAGCTATATGGATGTTTTTATTAATTTTTTTGATAAAATTTTTTAAAACTTCATATAAGAGAGCACTTTTTAAAAATAAGATTTTTAATTTTAAAATATATTTCTTTCTCAATGAAATGGGTTTTGTGGCAAGTTTAAATTAAACTCACTAGTTTTAAATTGTATTATGATATACATACAAAGAAATTTCTTATTGTTTTCATTTAATAAAATAAATTTAATAAGTTTATAGTGTACTACTCAATTATTTTTTTAAATCATAACATACAAATCAAAGGATCTCTTCTTTTTTTGCTTTGTTAATTTTTAATACTATCTGGTATAATCAATATTTAAAAAGTGATTATATTTTAAGAATTTTTAAAAAGATATGCTACTTAAAGTTTTTAAATGAATTCTGAAAACTAAAAATATTTAAAGTCATATTAGAAAAGTATTTCAGTGATTATTTCAGATTTTAACTTTTTCTACCCATGAAGACAAAAGGTTCCTCTAGTACAGTAGAACTATGGTATGGTCCAGTGGTTCATTACATGATTATTTTTTTTTCTATTAATTAATAGATATAAACTCTAGAAAACAAGTTTATTATTATGCAATTATTGCATTTAAATTTTTAGGTTTTAAAACTTTGTTAGTCTTTATTTTCTTTGTATCAAGTATTCTGGTCAACACATGCTTTCACTTTTACTTTCAATAAGTAAAATTATTACAACTCTTAATTAATTTTGTTATTGGAAATAAACTCTAGAAAATCTGGTACTACTGGTATGGTAGGTGACAATTTTTTTCTCAATAAAAAGGAGGACGAAATAATTTAAGAAAAAGGCACAACAATAATAAATGAAACATTTTATTAATTCAAACAAAAATACACTAATTATGCCTTACATATCTTTCAATTATAAACAAGTATTTTCCATTAAATGAATATTTTTTGTTGATGTATCATTTTCTAACAATATATAGGAAATTTCAAAACAACAAGTATCCTTCATATTGAATTTTACATTAAGTTCTGCAGCTAGAGTATCTACATTTAATCTTGATTTCTTACTTGCCCAAAAATCATTAGCATTACCCATCTAAAAAGTGCTTTCAACTGAGGCTGTATTAATTCCAGGGCAACACAAAAAGTAAATTCAACAAGAATAACTAAATTTTCCTGTAAAATGTATTCAGTTTTGAAATGGTTTAATCATGGCTTGGGTTAAATATTTCCACCCATCTTTTATCAAAAATATTAAAACAAAACTGCTTAAACTACTTCCAAAAAGAAAAAAAAAACCACTGAAGATATGAAATAAAAACAAAACGAAGGAAATATTTCAACCCAACCCCTCTCTTCCTCTATTTCTTCTGTGCCTTGGAAACTAATCAATGGATTAGTTTTAAAATAGTGAAAAGGAGCACAGAACTTAGAAATGGAGGACGCTTGGTCACCTTAGGTATGGTAAATAAGTTTTTTTATTTTTGTAATTATGATTGAGGTTAATGTACCTATTCTTTGCTGCATAATTTTAGATTCTTTTAGAATTACTAATTTAGGAAAAAGTTAATCTTATTTATAAAATATATTGTATGTGCACAACTGCATCAGAGAGTAAAAGACTTATCTCTTTGCAAGCATTTTTAAAAAATTATTTGATTAATTTCAAATACAAAATATTATTTGGTGAGGGGGATAGAATACAATTGTTAAGTCAAAAATTTGAAATCTGATAATTTGCAGCAGAGAAAAAAAATTAAAAACTGAATTGAGGATCAAGTGTCCGCAGTCTTTCCTATAGCTTAAATGTGGTAAAAACTCGGAAATAAACCAAATATGTAATATAAAGTCTGCAATATCAAGTTTCTGAAAACAAACATACTTGCAAGGAAATCATAAAAATCACATGAGATCACTTGCTCTCCGCTCTCTTGCGTTGCCTTCCTATGCCGTGCTGATGAGTCCTAACAAGGACGAAACCGGTCCATGGCTGGAGTTGACGCTTGAGAGTCGGAGTTTAACCTATAGTTCGGCTAACCAGCTGTAACTGGTGAAATACTCCCTCTTTGAGATCACTTAGCCTTGAATCCTTATGGAGCTTGGGTATTTCTAGTGGCACACAACGAGAAAGCCATGGTGATCACCCTTTAATTAAAGCCTTCTATTATAGGACAATGTTTAAAGGGCTTTCACCGGGCAAGAAAGATTTCATTTATTCTATTCTAAACTTGATTTTTTGAAGAACAACAACTGAAAACATTAAAAAATTTCATACATCACAATAGTATTTAATTATCTACTCAATTACAACATATTAGAACCCTTTTAGTTTTTAATTAAAGTATACTTATAATATAGAACACAAATAAAGAAAACTTTTGAGAAAAAGTATTTTAATTACAAATTGGAAGTAATTTAAAAATTACTGTATATACATACTTAGGTACTGTTTGATACAAAAATGTAGTAGAGTTAAATAAAATAAACAGTTTTATTATTTTCTTTTTCAACTTAATGGCTTTCAAGCCTACCATCTTTTTGGGACCTAAACTAGTCTTTAAATCTAATATGCTATTGGTTTGTAGGGATTCAAGATTGAAGCATCAAGTAAACTTGCAGTGAGTCCAGAAAGTATTCGTTCGTAAAGTATTTGCACTAGTATAATACCTATTACGCTAACTGCATGTGAAAAATCCAAACAAAAAATATCCCAACATGGTTTGTTATCCTTCATTACAATCTACTAAAACAAAGCATCAAAACAGAATGAAAAAAATTATTATCCAATATGAAGCGATTTCGAAAACCAAAAAGTATTTGTACAGCCATAGACTAACATGGGAAACTAATGTCTAGCCCCCACATACACATCAAATTTAATACTTAGGTTTAATCCCATCATTGAATTTAATGGCAGGATTGAAATGTAGAAAATTCAATGCAGAAAATTGAAGAATCGTGTGGGTGCACTAGAGAGACTCTTGGAATGGAATCTTCACAATCAATGGGTGTCTTTAAATCAAAGGATTTTAGATTTAATGTCTGTGGGAGTGCCAGACAACAGTTACCCATTGGTCTATGGCTGTACACTCACTATGGCACTCACACTTTTTTGGTTTTCAAACTCGCATAATTTTGGATAATAATTTTACACTCTTTTGATGCTCTTTCTGGTAGATTGTAATGAAGGATAACAAATGATGTTAGGATAATTTTTGTTTGGATTTTGCACATGCAGTTGAGCCATTATAGTTGGTTTACTAAAGTGCAAATTTGTTGGGTGTATTAATACTTTCTGGACTGACTGTTATCTCAATCTCAAAAATTTAGAAAATAGAGATTTCGATGGATAATTCAAACCACCTTTAATAGGTAAAAAGAATTCAGATGGAATGGCATTAGGCTACTATTTGGGTCGCGATCTAGGAGTGAAACTTCTTTCCCATCTCCGACAGTCTTATAATATATATTTATCTTTCGGGCAAAGTGATTAATTTGGTATTATTAATAACCCAGAGCGGAGGCCGGGCTAAGTGATAATTTTCATTGATAAATGCATTTCATTGATTATCACATTGCCCTCCTCCACTTCGGGCATTATTAATAATGGCCGATTTATAACATTACCCGTAACATATTATGAAATTTGTCCAAAATAGGGATTGCATTTACCAACATTTTCTATGGGCTTCCTTTAGAAGAATTTAAAAAAGAGAAGATAGTTTCTTTACCTTTGTTATGGTAGTCCATATCACATCCCGGGACGAAATAGTGCCTTTGAGCACGTTTTTTCTCTTACAGATGATGACAAACTCATCTCGGCGTCTTGCATTTTTGACTCGTCTACAACTAACACAATAACAACTAAGGAAAAATTAAAATTCACTTCTAAAACACGAAACACGATGGAAATGGATGCAATGGAAATGGCAAATGAAAATGAATGGTCGCGCGAAAATGAATCTGGATGTGACGTCACACTAACTAAGCTTTAAAACTGCGCAGTCCCATACTGCGCAATACTCGGCGTAATACTAGAAATATGCAGTGAACCGAGTACTCGGGTCTATAGACACTCCGTTGTTTATTTACAGGCGAATCATCAATGATGCCAAAAATTTAAAAATAAAAAGATCTGGTGGTAGCTTTTAACAACAACGGGACTGTTCGATTACTGCTATTTATGCATTAAATTTTTGCTTTGTGATTATTATGTGATTGTGTGTGAATTTATTTCGCCCCCAGAACGAAGTGTCTATTTGGACGGTAAACCTGCAGTTGGCGCATGCGCCGTAGTCGCGGTCCCGGTGCTCCAATCAGAACCGTTGTCGGGCAAGTGCCGGGTAAGCTTTACTGAAATACTTCGGCAATATAGGGAAGTTACATATGACGTCACGAGCTCAAACTTGGAGAATGATCACGTGACCATCCTCGATTCTTCCACCCGCTGGAAGTAAACAAACCCAGTCCCTACCCTATGGAGTTTTGCATGGCGTTTTAAGATATTTTTTTAAAAATATTATTCCTCATCTGATAACATATAGACCTCTTTCCCTTAAAGTTAAAAGTATGGTAATCATTAAGAAATAATCAAAGTTTTGATTTTTTGCTCCACTTTTTAAGATTTTAACGAAAACTTTTCAGGTCCATTGGTTTAAAATGCGAGTGTGAAACGATGTAAATAGTACCTGTATTTTAAATATCAATCATTAATTATTAGCTAAAACTACTTTTCTGCATAGTTAGAGGTACGTTGAACATGAAAAAATAAAACAGTGTGATTTCGTGCTCCCTTTTTTTAAGATTTAAAGACAAAAATATTCAGCTCCCATTCATAACACATGTGTAGAGAGAAACCAAATAAAAACTGACACCGAACATAAACAAACTTAAGTGTCTATTTATTTTAACACAAAATATTAAAAGTATTTTCTTTGAATTAGCCATTGCTTTTAAGCATTTTTCGGAACAGCTAAAGGTTTGTTTTTTTTATCAAGATATCATCAAATGTTTGATTTTAGGCTTCATATTTTGTGTTATGATTTATCTACTCAAACTGCCTATAATTCATGGGAGAGCAAGGGCTTGTTTACACTATGTTAAGAAGCTTTTAATTTATAAGAAATCTGGTATTTTAGTTTAAATGTTGTTACACTTCAATTCCTGTACATTTTATACCTATTTGAATTGAAATAGAAACATTTGAGCAACAATGAGTATCAATTAGCTCAAAATTGTTTATAATAGACATATAAGAATGAACAAGTTTTTCCAATTCTGTTTTAGGTTCTATTTATTTAAATCAGAGAATTGCATCACATCCAAGTTCCAGCTCACAGGACGTTTTACAAATGTAATGAGAATGACCAAATGGTGTTTGGTTTTGGTGACCACTTTTGTGGCATCAATTCTAACCGTTTTTTGGTTGATCATTTAATTTGTACATCTATTTCTTTTTCTGTCTATGGTTTAATAGCTGAATTAACCCAGTCTACCAGATGTTTTTGGGAATGGCGACTTACAATGGAGTTAAGGTAAGCATCTTATTAAACATCCTGTGCTCTTTCAAGGATCTGCTTTTGCATTCCTTCTTTACCTATCTGTAATCCTCTAAAACAGGGTGGTCCAACCTTTACTTCCCCGAGTGCCAAACTAACATTAGTGTAAGAGAGTGAGTGCCAAGAAATTAAAAAAAAAACGTATTATAACTAATTTAATATAGCACTCTATTTTAATAGGAGTTTCTAACTGATGCCCAAAGTGAATTTTAAACCAAAAATAACTTCCAAGGGGTGTCAGGGGTTCTTCCCTGAATTTTTTTTTGAAAATTAGACTCTAAAACCGGGTTTCTAACACTTTTCTGAAATAAAAATTGAAATGTGGATGATATTCTATATACTAGTTAGAATACGAATTTAATTTTGAGGCCGAGTGCCACGAATATTTCTTCGAGTGCCACTTGTGGCCCGCGTGCCACGGGTTGGACCACACTGCTCTAAAATAAGCAATCATGTTTTCTTTTTTAATATCTAGGATGTGGGAGTTTAGTGTATTTTAATTAATCCAGATAAGTTAGATACCCACAAGCTCCTAAGGTGTAGCCCCCAGTAGCTGACTGGATCTTCTCAGTATCTGGCTGACATTTAAAACTGATTACTATCCATAATGACAGATATTTATTACTTAGACCATAAGTAATTGATTTGTAAATAACTTAAATAGTTGAAAATATTCCCAATTCCGTATTTTGGAAACTTCTAAACACACAAAGGAAATACTGTTGTTCCTTTAACACTTTCTATCTGAAGCCTCCCAAGGCTAGCATTGAATCCAATAAGAAACCACTTACTTAAAACCAATCTATGGATTTACTCTCACCTTTGGCAGAATCCACTTTGGTTTCTTACTTCAAATTAGCAATAAATATTCATTAACATGGAGATCCTATAACATTCATTTAAACTAAAACAAAGACACTTTTAGAATCATCAGTAATGTTTCAAAACTGAACCTGTTGAATTGAAAAGTTCAAATATCCTGTCAAAAAATCCTTATCCTATACCGACCCCAAATAATATGTAATTGCTGAGTCAAGCAAGAAAGAAGCTGGGAATGATGCAGAATTACAAAGTCGGCTGGAAGAAGCAGACGTCACTTGCATGGGCGTAGCCAGGTTTCATGTTAGGGGGGGGGGGCAAGGATTCTTACCTGTGCTCTTGATGTTGCGATTGCGAATACTAGTGACTAGGGGTTGACTCAATATTTCCAAGGCCCCCCCATACCCCATGGCGAGTACTTTTACACCCTACATTTTAGGATACTTATACTTGAACTTTAAACTTTTTGATTTGAACTTTTGCCCACCTAACGTAAAAATATGGGTAATGAATGTGAGCTTAAAAATGGGGGGTCTGGGGGTCCTCCCCCAGAAAATTTTTTAAAATTCGCCCCTCTAAGTAGTGTTTTAGCTCATTTTGAGACTCTTTGGCCAAACAGAACCGCTTCTTGTAAGCCACACAGTTTTCAAGGATAATTATGTACTATTGCTTTAATAAAGTTTTTCAAAAAAATTTAACAAACTCAGAATTTAGGGGGGGGCAGCTGCCCGTCCCTGCACCCCCCTGGTCACTTGAATTTTCAGTCCTAAAATTTTCATTAAAATGCAAGACACAATTTTAATTATTGGATAACTTTAATGTTTAGTCAATTACAATAATAGCTTGATGCAGGGGCGTTGCCAGAGGGGGGGATTTGGGGATATATCCCCTTCGAAACTTTCCTTTCTTGACCATAGAAAATCACTAAAACTACCTCATATCCCCTCCCAAAATATCAATATACCCCTCTGAAATTTTTTTTCTGGCTACACCACTGGTCCCATGTGATACCTTAGTATTGGAAATATATATTTGTGGAATGGCATATATGTATCATGCTTTATTTTTATAATTTTAATTAAAACCTTCTGCAAACGGACTGGCCTAGTATCTGAGAGAGAGAATCTATATCTAGAGCATCCGATTGGTTGGTTGGCTCGTTAGTGTTTTATGGCGCATGATCCACTTTAGGATATTATGCGCCAGACAAGACAAAATAAAACTACTAGAGCATCCGACTCTGACTGCAAAGCCGTACATCTGGGGTTCGAATCCCCGTTTGGCATGGATGTTAGTTTCTGTCATTGTGTGTGATGAATGAATGTGGCCCCCCTGTAAAAAGGGGCTGTGGCTGTGAATAAGTGGCGTGGGCAACAGTACTTCACCTCTGTGGCTTCGGTCCACAGGTAACGCAAAGTAAGTATGCTTCCAGCATTACTTGGGTTAATGAACTTAGTTCAGCTGTAACTGTTCAAAATTACCTGCCATTAGAAAAAAAATTAAAACTTCTATATTGATTGAGAAAATATTAAAAATTTTCATGATAAATATAATCGAGAGGTTGACAAAAAATCTTGTTGAAAAGGATGGGCAGTTACCGAGAAAATTCAGTCAGCTAATGGGGGCCACATTTTAAGAGTTTGTGGGTATCTAACTTATCTGATTAATTAAAGTACACAAAACTCCCATATCATAGATATTAAAAAAGAAAATATGATTGCTTATTTTAGAGGATTACAGATAGGTAAAGAAGGAATGCAAAAGCAGATCCTTGAAAGAGCACAGGATGTTTAATAAGATGCTTACCTTAACTCCATTGTAAGTCGCCATTCCCAAAAACATCTGGTAGACTGGGTTAATTCAGCTATTAAACCATAGACAGAAAAAGAAATAGATGTACAAATTAAATGATCAACCAAAAAACGGTTAGAATTGATGCCACAAAAGTGGTCACCAAAACCAAACACCATTTGGTCATTCTCATTACATTTGTAAAACGTCCTGTGAGCTGGAACTTGGATGTGATGCAATTCTCTGATTTAAATAAATAGAACCTAAAACAGAATGGGAAAAACTTGTTCACTCTTATTTGTCCATTATAAACAATTTTGAGTTAATTGATACTCATTGTTGCTAAAATATTTCTATTTCAAATATAAAATTTATACAAAGCATGGAAACCAATATTTTTTAACAAAAACTATTTTTAAGATTGTGCAAAAAAAGAATAGAAGTGGTATTAACCAATTGGTAATAAAAATTAAGTGTGTCAGCCATGATATATGTAAAACAAGCAAATGTCTAAAACTTAGAATTTTACTAACTTGCCAAAACTAACACAATGTAAATGCTAATTTGTTTAAACTACATAAATAGTAAATTGTTCAGAACTATCCTGATAATATTTACACGGGTTGTATGTATTTCATTCCCTATTCATGTTGAGTTTCAATTCTAACTAAATTATACACTTTCCAATTAGTGCCTCAATCCAATAATAGAAAGAATTTCAGTTTGCGAAGTATTCTTGGAACCAAAATTTCCCTGGTATGGGTATCAAATTTTACATGACTATAGTCACAAAATTACATATTTGTGGAACAGCATTTTGAATATTAAATAAATACTTTGATCTAGCATAAAGACTGAATGGTAATAAAATATTTCTAACAATGAAGTTAACAATATTAAGATGAAACTAAAATAACAGATTTCTCATAAAAGCTTCTTCAAATAAAGTGTAAACAGGCTCTTGCTAGCCTCTTATCACAAAATATGAAGCAGAAAATCAAACATTTGCTGATATCTTGATAAAACAAACCATATCTTTATCTATTCAGAAAAATGCTTTAAACCAATAGTTAGTATTCAAAGAAAAATACTTTAATATTCTGTGATGAAATAAATAGGCACTTTAGTTTGTTTATGTCCAGTGTCTCAGTTTTTATTTGATTAAGAAAGCGAAAAACAATCAAAATTTTGAATCAGATAACTTCATTAGAACAAGAATTCACTTATGCATAAAAGTGCTGTGTAAGCTTTAAATTCAGATGTATAACAACCGATTAATATACGAGGTAGTTCACCGTATCTATGTATGCAAGATCTGGAAAACGGTCCTTTACAGTGGATAATATTCCGCTTTCGGCACTGTATATGGATCAAATCCATTAAGAATCTTATCTTGTCGATATAACGGGCCTTAGCATGAAAATTTATGACATTAAAGTATTCAGAATACATCTTTAATCAACTTCGAACGCAAATCGCAATACTAACTCTATGGAGAAATCCATGTTGTTTGTCTTCCAAGAAATTTTCTCAGTTACGGTTTACAGGAAAATCAGCTGATTGTAACTGCCCTATATCGAAGAGTAAAAGAGAAAAATCCAAATTCAAATTATTTATATATTTATAAGTGAGCGTTGAAGTTTCGGAAATGAGTACGAAAACGATAACCCCATGTTAAAAGTTAAAATCGCTACTCCACTGCTCTTCGATCCTCGACTGATGATGTCACGGACTGTCGCAATTGCAGCTGTGAATGTACAAAAACACGAATATACGTCGCTGAAGTCGTGACGTCATCAACATGGCGCTGGGGACAAACAAACCCAATCTCTATGGCGTTTAACATGGGAGTGTTAAAGAATAATTTTTTAAAAATATTAATCGTCATTTCTTAGGGTATAGAACACCTTTCCCGCATAGTTAAAGGTATGGCAATCATTTATAAACAATCGGAGTATTTTTAGTTTGCTTTTCTTTTTGAAAATTCAACGATAACATTTTGGGTCCATTGGTACCAATGGAGTCTAACACGATAGTGTGAAAAGATATTAGTTTTAGAATATTGTCCTTCGTTTGTTAACTTATAAAACCACTTTACAGTATATTTCAAGGTATGTTAATCATTTAGTAACAAGTATAATTTAGATTTTCGGTCTCATTTTTTAAGATTGTAACAAGAAATTTCATCTCCATTTGTTTATCATGCGAGTGTGAAAATATATGTTTTTATATAATATTCAACGTTCTTTAGTATATCACACCACTTTTGAGCATAGTTAAAGGTATGTTAATCATTAATTAATAAGCAAATTTATTACTTGGGCTCCACTTTTATAGATTTAAATAAAAATTAGTATCTCCATTAATGTTATTAAGTGAGTGTGTAAATAGTTTTGTTTTAGATATTTATCATCGTTAGCTACACTTTTATTATTTAATTTTAGTATTATATTGTTTTGAGGCTTTGTAAAAATAGTACTATACTGTATTTTCCTTAACTTTTTTTAATTTTTTTGTTTGATCTACATTTCTACCCATTTATATGTTATTATTGCACAAATAGAAGCATTTTTAGCAACAATGAGTATCAATTAGCTCAAAATTGTTTATTATAGACAAAATAAGAGTTAACAAGTTTTTTCCCATTCTGTTTTAGGTTCTATTTATTTATATTAGAGAATTGAATCACATCCAAGTTCCAGCTCACAGGACATTTTACATGTAATGAATGAACCTTACTAAATGGTTCTTGGTTTTGGTGACCACTTTTGTGGCATCAATTCTAAGCGCTTTTTGGTTGATCATTTATATTTGTAAATCTATTTGTGTCTATGGTTTAATACCTGAATTAAACCAGTCTACCAGATGTTTTAGGGAATGGCGACTTACAATGGAGTTGAGGTAAGCATCTTATTAAACATCGTGTGCTCTTTCAGCGTTTGCATTCCCTCCTTACCTATCTATAATTTTCTAGAAAAAGCAATCGTATTTTGTTTTTAATATCTATGATGTGGCAGTTTTGTGTATTTTAATTTATCTGATAAGTTTCCCACAAGCTCCTAAAATGTGGACCCCAGTAGCTGACTGGATTTTCTCAATAACTGCCCAGTGCCCATCCTTTTCAACCATATTTGTTGTCAACCTTTCATATATTTTTCATGAAAATTTTTAATATTTTCTCGATCAATAAAGAAGGTTTTAATATTTTTCTAATAGCAGGTAATTTTTAAACAGTTACCTACAGCTTAACTAAGTTCATTAACCCAGATAATGCCGAAGCAGTACTTACTTTGCGTTACCCAGTGGGCACCTGTAGACCGAAGCCACTGAGTTGAAGTACTGTTGCCCACGCCACATTCACACAGCCACAGCCCCTTTTTACAGGGGGGCCACATTCATTCATCACACACAAGGACAGAAACTAACATCCATGCCAAACGGGGATTCGAACCCCAGACGTACGGCTTTGCAGTCAGATGCTCTGACCACTACGCCAGTGCGTCTGCAGAAGATTTTAATTAAAGTTATAAAAATAAAGCATGAGACATGTATGCTATTCCACGAATATATATTTCCAATAATATTACATGGGACCGGTGGTGTAGCCAGAAAAAAATTTCAGAGAGGGGTATTGATATTTCTGGAGGGGATGTGGGGTAGTTTTAGTGGTTTTCTATGGTCAAAAAAGGAAAGTTTCAGGGGGGGGATATATCCCCCCCCCCTCTGGCTACGCCCCTGCATCAAGCTATTATTGTAATTGACTAAACATTAAATTTATCCAATTATTAAAATTGTGTCTTGCATTTTAATGACAATTTTAGGACTGAAAATTCGAGTGACATCTGCTTCTTCCAGGCAACTATGTAATTCTACATCATTCCTAGCTTCTCTCTTGAATCAGCAATTACCAATCATTTTGGGTCGGTATAGGATAGGGATTTTTTGACAGGAAGAGGACAGGATATTTGAACTTTTCAATTCAACAGGTTCAGTTTTGAAATATTTAAGTTATTAATCTTAAAGTGTCTTTGTTTTAGTTTAAATGAATATTATAGGATCTCCATGTAAATAAATATTTATTGCTGATTTGAAGTAAGAAACCAAAGTGGATTCTGCCAAAGGTGAGAGTAATCCATATATTTAGTGAGCGTTGTGAAGTTGTAAGTGAGCGTTGGCAAGTTGGTGAAGTTTTACATCCAATATTTTTAATCTTGCACATGTCTGCCATGTTTAACCAAAATTTAATTTAAAATTAACAAACAATTTGATTATTTAGTTTTTCTTCAGGTAATAATCACTTAGATAGATGAGTGTTAAAACAATCAATCAATATAATATACACTACAGTGATGAATTCAGTAAAATCAGATCAACACTAATAAATCCGTCATAAAAACAATTAGTTGTGTAATCAGTTTAATACAAACATGCAAAAGAACGTTGCAAAATTGGCTCATAATGTGATAATTTTTTAGAGATCTAAAAGTATCTGAGTAATAAATGACTGCTTTTAAACCTTTCATACCTATTCACCCCAATTTCTCATTGGATTCAATGTGAGCCTTGGGAGGCTTCAGATAGAAAGTGTTAAAGCACGGCTTACTAGATACTTATACAGGCTAGCCGAGTACGGAAATCATTGCAAATCCAGATGGCAATACTGGACCAACTGGCAAAGCATATATCCACAGTGTTGGAGGCGGTGGGTGATATAGGTAGGTCTTGTAGCGCTCCAAGCGGGAAAAGTTGTCAAATGGTTTTCATTGTTTAAAACTCGGCTAGCCTGTATAAGTACATCTAGTAAGCCGTGGTTAAAGGAACAACAGTATTTCCTTTGTATGTTTAGAAATTTCCAAAATATGGAATTGGGAATATTTTCATCTATTAAAATTATTTACAAAACAATCACATATGGTCTAAGTCTAAGTAATAAATATCTGTCATTATGGATCATAATCAGTTTTAAATTTCATAGCCAGATAGATACTAAGAAAATCAATCTAGTCAGCTACAGGGGTCCACATTTTAGGACCTTGTGGGTATCTAACTTATCTGATTAATTAAATTACACAAAACTGCCACATCATAGATATTAAAAACAAAATATGATTGCTTTTTCTAGAAGATTATAGATAGGTAAAGAGGGAATGCATACGCTGAAAGAGCACACGATGTTTAATAAGATGCTTACCTCAACTCCATTGTAAGTCGCCATTCCCTAAAACATCTGGCAGACTGGTTTAATTCAGGTATTAAACCATAGACACAAATAGATTTACAAATATAAATGATCAACCAAAAAGCGCTTAGAATTGATGCCACAAAAGTGGTCACCAAAACCAAGAACCATTTAGTTAGGTTCATTCATTACATGTAAAATGTCCTGTGAGCTGGAACTTGGATGTGATTCAATTCTCTAATATAAATAAATAGAACCTAAAACAGAATGGGAAAAAACTTGTTAACTCTTATTTTGTCTATAATAAACAATTTTGAGCTAATTGATACTCATTGTTGCTAAAATGCTTCTATTTGTGCAATAATAACATAAATGGGTAGAAATGTAGATCAAACAAAAAAATTAAAAGAAGTTAAGGAAAATACAGTATATAGTACTATTTTTACAAAGCCTCAAAACAATATAATACTAAAATGAAATAATAAAAGTGTAGCTAACGATGATAAATATGTAAAACAAAACTATTTACACTCACTTAATAACATTAATGGAGATACTAATTTTTATTTAAATCTTTAAAAGTGGAGCCCAAATAATAAATTTGCTTATTAATTAATGATTAACATACCTTTAACTATGCTCAAAAGTGGTGTGATATACCAAATAACTTTGAATATTATATAAAAACATATTTTCACACTCGCATGATAAACAAATGGAGATGAAATTTCTTGTTACAATCTTAAAAAATGAGACCGAAAATCTAAATTATACTTGTTACTAAATGATTAACATACCTTAAAATATACTGTAAAGTGGTTTTATAAGTTAACAAACGAAGGACAATATTCTAAAACTAATATCTTTTCACACTATCGTGTTAGACTCCATTGGTACCAATGGACCTAAAATGTTATCGTTGAATTTTCAAACAGAAAAGCAAAATAAAAATACTCCGATTATTTATAAATGATTGCCATACCTTTAACTATGCGGGAAAGGTGTTCTATACCCTAAGAAATGACGATTAATATTTTTAAAAAATTATTCTTTAGCACTCCCATGTTAAACGCCATAGACATTGGGTTTGTTTGTCCCCAGCGCCATGTTGATGACGTCAGACTTCACCGACGTATTCCTTGTTCAGTGTAACAAGTCAAAAAATATAAATCATGGTGTCGTTTTGCATGTGACGACAAAGATGTATGAAAAAATGACGTCGCCCGCCCGAGTTGTGTGAGGCCATATAGAGCATTCGCACATGACGTCACTTGGAGGACAAAAACAACGTTGCTAAGGCTGTTGTTAGGGGCGGAAACTAGAAGCATCCAATAGAAGCATTCGCACATGATGTCACTGGCGGGCAAAAACAACGTTGCTAAGGCCGTTGGCATTTTCAATCACATGAATCGGACCTAACAACGGCCTTAGCAACATAAAGGTTACAGTTTTTTGCCCTACAGAGGTTAACAGTTACAGAAATGACTAGCCGTGAAATTCTTAGGGCGAGCGCGCACGGGCGACTTTTGTCACGGTGACAAAGACAAAATTGTTGCTTTGGCGCTATTGAAACACTTGAAGAGTGATTGAAGAGTGCGTGCACTAGGCGACGTGACAGTTGGCCGATTGCCAAGAATTTCTTCATAGAGATCCCAGATCCATTGTTTTCTAGTGATATTTTTGATACTAGTAATCCTGGTCGCCGTGACTTTAGTCACTCGTGCGCGCCCAGCCTTAGGCCGGGCGCGCACGGGCGACTAAAGTCACGGCGACCAGGATTACTAGTATCAAAAATATCATTAGAAAACAATAGAGCATTTTCAATCACATGACTTTACCTAACAACGGCCTTAGCAACGTTGTTTTTATCCTCCAGTGATGTCATGTGCGAATGCTGCTATTGGATTTCTAAATAGGCTAGCTAGGCTGAAGCCTACGGCGGCAAATTTTCATAGGCGGCAAATTTTTGACAGTGGAATTTTTTTTTCCGCAAAAAAAAAAGGAGAAGAGAAAGGAAACACAAGCACTGGAGACGAAGAACGCTCTTTTCAAATAACCAAAATCCCAACCCCCACTAAAAAATTTTCAGTAGTTTGATTCAGCAAAGTAACAAATCTATTATTAAATGCTTTGTTTAGACCCCATATGGGCATTGGGCAACCTCCAGACCCCCTCTCCATTTGTTTCGGTCCGCGGAACATATAAAAAATTGTCATGGAGAAGAGTCAAAAGAAAGACTTCAAAAAGTCTCAAAAGGACTTAAAACACAATTTTGAGGATCAAATTTCAAAATTTTTTTTGAGGAAGAACCCCCAAACCCTCTCCACAATTTGGAAGTCTGTTACACAGTGTTTTTCCTTTGGAAATTCTACCGCTTACAAGAAACGGTTCCCTTTGCGTGTTCCCCAAAGTGGTTTCAAATGAGATAAAACACTAGTTTAAAGGGGGAAATTTTAAAAAATTTCCTGGGGGAGGACCGCCCCCTCGAAATTTTGACGTCTATTTATAATTTTTTTTACCTTGAAAATTGTGCGGTTTACAAGGAACCGTTCTCTTCAAATGTTACCCAAAGGGTCTCAAAATCAACTAAATAACTACTTTTATAGGCCAATTTAAAAAAAAAAAATCTGGAGCTGACCCACAGACCCCCATTTTTACTTGAAGCTAAGATTGTAAAATTTTGACATTGTGTGCACACTGTAAAAAAATCCCGTAAAATTTAGGATTTTTAACTGATGGCAGCTGGGTTGGTTGTGGAAAACCGTAAAAATTACGAAGTAAATCCATAAAAACAACGGTATTTTACCTTGTAAAACAAAAAACATGGATTAAAATGGTAAAACACCATTGTTTTTATGGATTTACTTCGTAAATTTTACGGTTTTCCCCAACCAACCCAGCTAAAACCGTAAATTTTACAGGATTTTTTTTGCAGTGAATAGGCGGCAATTTTTGGTTCAGCCTATAGGCGGCACATTTGGAAATCCGCCACTGTGGATACTTCTATGTCCCGCCCCTAACAACAGCCTTAGCAACGTTGTTTTTTTCTTTGTCACAGTGACAAAAGTCGCCCGTGGGCGCTCGCCCTTAGGGCGACTTTTGTCACGGTGACAAAGACAAAAACAACGTTGCTAAGGCTGTTGTTAGGGGCGGCGGGACATAGAAGTATCCAATAGCAGCATTCGCACATGACATCACTGGAGGACTGGAGGATAAAAACAACTTTGCTAAGGCCGTTGTTAGGTAAAGTCATGTGATTGAAAATGCTCTATTGTTTTCTAGTGATATTTTTGATACTAGACAAATGCAATAAAAAGGCGTTATAAATAAAGATAAAATTTGTTCCCTCGTGTTATCTATCTTGCATCGTTATCAAATGTCATGGAAAAATTGTCATGGAGAAGAGTCAAAAGAAAGACTTCAAAAAGTCTCAAAAGGACTTAAAACACAATTTTGAGGATCAAATTTCAAAATTTTTTTTGAGGAAGAACCCCCAAACCCTCTCCACAATTTGGAAGTCTGTTACACAGTGTTTTTCCTTTGGAAATTCTACCGCTTACAAGAAACGGTTCCCTTTGCGTGTTCCCCAAAGTGGTTTCAAATGAGATAAAACACTAGTTTGGAAATTTTAAAAAATTTCCTGGGGGAGGACCGCCCCCTCGAAATTTTGACGTCTATTTATAATTTTTTTTACCTTGAAAATTGTGCGGTTTACAAGGAACCGTTCTCTTCAAATGTTACCCAAAGGGTCTCAAAATCAACTAAATAACTACTTTTATAGGCCAATTTAAAAAAAAAAAATCTGGAGCTGACCCACAGACCCCCATTTTTACTTGAAGCTAAGATTGTAAAATTTTGACATTGTGTGCACACTGTAAAAAAATCCCGTAAAATTTAGGATTTTTAACTGATGGCAGCTGGGTTGGTTGTGGAAAACCGTAAAAATTACGAAGTAAATCCATAAAAACAACGGTATTTTACCTTGTAAAACAAAAAACATGGATTAAAATGGTAAAACACCATTGTTTTTATGGATTTACTTCGTAAATTTTACGGTTTTCCCCAACCAACCCAGCTAAAACCGTAAATTTTACAGGATTTTTTTTGCAGTGAATAGGCGGCAATTTTTGGTTCAGCCTATAGGCGGCACATTTGGAAATCCGCCACTGTGGATACTTCTATGTCCCGCCCCTAACAACAGCCTTAGCAACGTTGTTTTTTTCTTTGTCACAGTGACAAAAGTCGCCCGTGGGCGCTCGCCCTTAGGGCGACTTTTGTCACGGTGACAAAGACAAAAACAACGTTGCTAAGGCTGTTGTTAGGGGCGGCGGGACATAGAAGTATCCAATAGCAGCATTCGCACATGACATCACTGGAGGACTGGAGGATAAAAACAACGTTGCTAAGGCCGTTGTTAGGTAAAGTCATGTGATTGAAAATGCTCTATTGTTTTCTAGTGATATTTTTGATACTAGACAAATGCAATAAAAAGGCGTTATAAATAAAGATAAAATTTGTTCCCTCGTGTTATCTATCTTGCATCGTTATCAAATGTCCGACTCTGTTATCTGTAAGAACCTCTCGACATCACTGAATTAGCAGGTTATCTCTATTGTTTCTTCATCATAAAGAAAAATATCGAGGACCAGAGACATAGAAAAACAGGCAGTGTAAAAATGGCGACTTCAATGCAAAAAACTGAAATTTCTTTAGAAATCGTCAAAGGGACGGATTCAAATGGAATCAGGTTCACGGCCTATTTGTTGTGCAATTCCGAGCAGCGACTTATTCTTACTTCAAAGGACCCCGTAGATCTCACAGGATTTGAAATAGTGTTCAAGAAAATGGGTGATGTTACCGATCAGGAGCATGCAGATGTCATGGATTTTTTTGAAAGAAACTACCTCAAGAAACATTTGACAGATTTCAAGCCGTAAGACTTCGATTATATCAGGATTGAATGGCGCCGCCCCAAAAAAATTAAACTCTTCTTAAAATATCGGAATGGTTGTCCTTAATAACTATAAGTATCTTCTATGATGATCCTTTTACTTTCATTTGTTAATTATACCTAATAAATAGTATGCAAAAACAGTCTCTCTAGTTAACTATTTTTCCAAATATCACAACCTTTCAACCGACGAAAAATCTTTATTCAATTAAATTTATGTCATGTGAATGAGAATAAATTAATGGTGTGCACGTGCAGTGCATAAGAAACTACACTGTGCCAGTTCAGATAAGATGTACTAAAAAGTTGGCAATTTTTTTAATCATAAAAGAACAACTATTATAACCTCAACTACCATTGATTTTATGTTTTGAAATCGCCTGTGAGAAATTCCAAAGGTGTAAAAATACAAATATCCATACAGGATACAGTGGAAGCTCTTATAGCGACCTGCTCTTATAAAAATACTCTCTTATAAAGACCCAAAAATTAGTCTCTATAAGAGCACTTTTGTGCTCTTATAAAGACTAATCTTCGAATCGATTCAGCTTATTGAATACTTTTCTAGATCGGTTTGTGTGCGTCACACCAGAATTAGCCAATAAACAAATATCAGAGTATGACAAACAGCACCAAGTAACGATCGCATCTTCTTCTCGCTTGCTTTTTCCCGGGGTAACCGGCTACAATCCCAAACGAAACCTTTCGCTACCTAATGTCCTTGTTGATTTTAGACTTTAAATTTATTAGCGTATTCATTTATCTTTCTTTATTTCCAATTTCTTCACTTATATTTAAGGCATATTTTAAGGCATAATTTTTCAAATTGCATGCAGATGCAGGTGAAATTGATGTAATAAATTTTGTTAAGCATCAGACCTTTCTAAGGAAGCTAAGCTATGCAATAAATTAATATCAAAATTTGAAAATCAAATATTTATACTCTGTAAAGTATTGATCTTAAATTTTATATAAATTAAAATAAAAGCAAAAAATAAGGTAATATAACAAGAAATTGGAATTATCAAGACTTCATAAAATAAGAAATATAATTGTTTAAAGTGAGGAATGATCAGTTGGATGATTCGAACTGTGTTCTATATCCCAATGATATCGTTTTCAGGTTGAGATTTCCTCCAGACTTTATAAATCAGTCTACTAAAAATACATCATTGAGGGAATCGAGTCCACCTTCCCGAAAAGCATCAAAATTGATAGTTTAGCTTAACGAGTTTATTGCTTTTAAACGAGTGATATTCTACACTCGAGTGTATCACTCGAAGTTTGCTCTTATAGCGACAAAAAACTCGGTACGGATTAATTACGCTATAAGAGCTTCCACTGTATCTTATTTAAAACTTAATACTACAGTGTACTTTAAGTCGACTCCAAAACGTGGAAGGTTTTGAAATTTAGGTTCACTGTAAAAAATACTCGTAAAAAAACCAGCAGTGTTGCCAGAGATTTTCTGTATCTAGGGATTTCTCTGTCGACTCGACTAAAAAATTTCTGTATAATCATCTCTGGCAATAATTTTTTCTGCTAAATCATTTTGAGACATAACATAACCATAACTCATAAATAAAGGAGCAGATAAAAGCAGAGATTACAACCTCAAGCAAAAACAGCATTTTCAACCAATCAACCAACCATAACTCACTAATATTTTTGATCCATCTCGATAATGTCAGCGCTTACGAACCGATTAAATGAGTTTCTCCAACGAGCTTTTCTGTTTCTTCACGATTATTTTTTACAGTCTAATTTCAACCCCAATTCACTAATTAAAAACTCCGATGAGAACCCTCATCCGCTTAGAGCTTAGATCATGTTTTCAACCTAAAACATTTTTTTTTTATCTTGTCACTAAATTATTCTTAAGCTTTTCCCCAATAATCTGTATAACAAAAACTGACACTGATCAAGGGCGGATCCAGACCAGATTTTCGGGGGGGGGGGGCATGTCAGAGTCGAAGGGTATTACATTCGAAATTTTCAGTGCCTCAGAAAATTTTTTGAAGAGTGCTTGCTTTTAAGCAGCTTTTTAGGGGTTTATAGTAACTTAGAAGATATCCAGGGCTCGTGCCATTGTTTTAGAAAGTGGGGGAGGGGCGAAACCTTTTTTTAGGGGCATAACAATACTTATGTTTCGCGAAGTGTTTGGCTCCCAATTTTCCGTGTATAACATAAATAAAATGCGAAACTTTGTTAAAGTTAAAAAGGTTTCATCAGATAATGCTAGCTCGAAAGCAAAAAGGGGATCTGGGGGTCCTCCCCCATAAAATTTTGTGAAATTTGGCTTCAAATAGAAGTTTTTTTACTTATTTTTGTACATTTGGTACCCATTGGATAACACCTAAAGAGGGCAACTTCTTGTACTCCTAAAAGGAGAGGATAGAAACCTAAAAATAAAGTTTCAGCTCATTTTGAAAGCATGTAAACTACAGAATTTTCAAGGATAAAATTATAAATAGATGCCAAATTTTGAAAAGGGCTAGGGGTCCTCTCCCAGCAAATTTTTGCAAATGCGCCCTTTTAAACTATAGTATTCATCTATTTTAAAACTTCCCAAAAGAGAACAGCTTTTAAGCGGAAGAATTTTCAAAGGAAAAACACTCTAAAACAGATGTCACATGTCAAAATATTAAAGGGGGGGTTTGGGGGTTCTCCCCCAGAAATTTTTTTGAATTTTAGCATTAAGAAAGTGTTTTTTAAGCTATTTGTTAGGGTTTCTCGGGGGGGGGGCATGGCCCCCAGCCCCCCCCCCCCTCGGATCCGCCCCTGACACTGATGGCAAAATATACTAAACTTGTCAGAATACTCGTACATCAACTAACTTCCCTAAAATACCGAATTGTCTACGTCTCCCTCGCAGTGGCGGATCCAGCCTGGACCTACGGGGGGGGGCAACCACATTTTTGGGTTAGGATTTTCCACCAGAAATTTTTTGAAAATAAGACCCTAAAAACCCATTTTTGGTTAACTACAGTGACATAACCCCCCAACCAGACTTATGTTTCCAGAAATGGTTTTGACTCGCAATTTCTTTACTAAGGTTCCTTCCCCCAAGTATTTTATGGATCTAATGTGAACTTTCGCTGAAAAAAATGTGCAAATTTTACTGTCGATCCTTAACCTAAGGAACCGTGGGGGTTCCGGGGGTCCTCCCCCAGAAATTTTTTTGAAAACGTAGACTAAAAAAGTAGTATCTCGACTCATTTTTGAACATTTCAGACGGCATCTGGATCGGAGGATGAGACCTTAATTAAGGTGCCCTAATAGATTCGATGCCCTTAATAGGTTCAATGTAGCTTGTAAATACGTTTTTAGATATTAACAACGATTTACTGTCTTTCATGGGCCCAAGAAAATTTGAGTGAAAACGTTGAATCTGGGTAGGATATTAACATAATACTGGATAAGATTACAAATAACAGTCCTATCAAATGGAAGAATCTGAGAATTATTATAGATCAACATACTTTTTTATTTATTAGCACTATAGTTCCAGCATTATTTATACTTATTATTAATTATCTTCCTTTAGGATACACAAATAAAGAGCAGCCAAATTATTTACTATTGTTCCAGCATTATTTATAATACTTATTATTAATTATCTTCCTTTAGGATACACAAATAAAGAGCAGTCAAATTATTTATGATACTACATACCTTTTGATTTCGTTACAAATATTTATTGCTACAAAATTTTAAAAATTGCCTTTTATAAAACCGCCATTTGTGCCCCTTCTCACTTTTGAAAAACCACTTTTTTCACAAATATTCGCCGACTCTTCCCAGGCTGATGAAATCATACGAAGAGAGGGAAGTTCGACGAACTTAAGATGTAAAAATAGCAATTAAAATTGCTGTGTTTCATCAAAATTCCACATAACAAAGACATATGTTTGTTTTCTCTTAATTATGGAGACATAGTGCTTCTTTTTTAGGAAAAAAATTTGTTTTAGGAATGTATAGAACGTAAAACATCTGCCTTTTATTTACTTCATACCAGCTGCTTAGAAAAACAGTAGGCGTGCTTTAAAAAACACATGAAATTACCAATATATGAAGTTTTAAAGCCAAACTTTCCTACCTTAAATTCATCGAATCATCCTGAAACTATGGCATCTTAATCGAAACATTTCAAATATACAGTAAAACTTTTTTTAGCAAGGAATTATGCGTTCTTCCTAGTTTTTTAAACAAAAGAACGGTCGTCGTCGTTTACGGTCTTTTTTTTCAAACCGCCATTTTAAAAAGAAATAATATCACGAGAACTACCAAAATAACATGTTATGTTTATAAATATACATAGATCAAAATCCACTTTGTTTGAAATCTCCACCTATTACCAGTTTTTCATAAAAAATTTTCAAACACGAAACTTCGTAAAAAGTAACAGAACTTATGGGACAACCCAATATCTAAATCAATTTTTTTTACTAAGCAACAAAAACACTACAAAACAAGTTTTGTTGAACTAAATTTTAACACTTAAATCGCAGATTTGCAGTAAATATACTGTTCGAATACTTAAACAATTGAAAAATTTCGAGATAAAAGTTGCTTTTCAAAGCGAGTTGAAAAGGATCAAAAATAAAATACACCACAATTACGAAAATAGACCATTGTGGTTATAGTATCACTACCTGAAAATTTCCAATTTTCATCTTAAAAATTACTTTAAATTATTTATCTCCATTCATAGATAAAAGGGGGTGTCCTTCCTTGGGAATTTTTTTAAGTTTTAGCATGTTGAAAAGATTTCTAGATTTTCTATCATCACCGTAATATAAAAATAAAAGGAAATTTATTTATAAATTGTTAAAGTAATTAATTTTTTAAAAAAATTACATTTATCTCTAAATTTAAGGTTACTTAAGATTTTAAAGATAATGGTTTCCTCCTTTCATTATTATCCTATTTTTTAAATAAAACAATTATTTTCATTAGCTAGTTAAAAAAGTATTTCATTGCATTTCCCCTCTCTTTCTTTTGAAATTTAGTTTAAAAATTGAAGCATTTATATTATTAATACTTTTGTCTGAAATGCTTTAATATTTCCACACATATTCTAAATTTTATTGGCCTGATACTGATAATCACAAAGAGTACTAAAATATAGTCTACCTACACACATGTATCACATGCCTATACTACAAGAATTTAAGAAATAAATAAATTTGTTTAAAATTTAAACTTTAAAAAAGATTTTTCTTTGTCTTTGTTAAATTTAAGTATTTTTTAAATGATTTGTTACCGAACATTGTCAAAATATTTTCTGTTTCACTTGATTGGAAAATTTTACCTGTATTTTCAAATTTCACTTTAATAAATTAATTAACTAATGACTTAATCACCAATGGTGGTTTTTTATGTTATATAGCTATATAATTACGATATTCATGGAAAAATGACTTCGGAAAAATGCCTCAAACATTTATAACAGGAGTTTTAAAAAGGTCGAATTTTAAGGCCAAATAAAATTGAAAAAATTAATTTTTTTTTAACAATATTAGTGTGGAATTATTTAGGAAGGGGAAACCGTGTGAATTACTTCTTTCGCTGTTATTTTGTGGTTTTGAGCGATGTTTTCAATTTGAGAGACGTTTCTTCAATTATCAAATTTTTTAAATTTATATTTTATCTTTTTTCAATTTAAATGGAATATTCGTATTTAGCAGACACATTTTCCGGTCATTTTTAAAGAAATAATAAAAGTTAAATTTAAGTATGTAGCTCTTCTATTACTTTTAGTTTTTCTTCAAGAAAGTGATGAAGGAAGAATGTTATAATAAACTTTCAATGAACTTTTTTATAGAATCTTGTAAGAATACTACATGAACGCTTGTATGAGAGTAGCTTGTAGAGAAAAACGGCTTTTAACCCTATGGGCAAAAATGGGAAAATTTTTAAGTCACTTGTCTTACAAAATATCAAATCATAAAAACCAATTGTAATTATTTAGATAAAAATATAAAGAAAACATAAATCCCTTATCCCCTTACTACTTTGAAAAATAAATATAAAACAACTTATCTCTTTTTGGGAAGCTATACTTCTAGCCGTTAGATCCAAGAAACCAGCAGCCTTTCTGGGATCACAACCAACAAGAGACTGAAGGACGTCTTCTGGAAAAATGTGTCACCCCCCAGAAAAAAATGTATCCTCCCAACTTCCCATCGGTCATTTGGGGAGTGGGGTGGGAAAACAAGAATCTACAAACAATTAGAGGCCATAAAACCATTACCATAAAACGGTGTCCCATCTCCTGCGAGAGGCGGCAGCCCTGAGAAAACACAAGCGCCCGCTCCTCAATACGGGGCTATAAATATGGATTGTCAGCACATGGTATAGAGTTACCATCCCTCTGTCGCCGTCTGTGTGTGGCCGAGGGGTCGAATCAGCCACCGAGGTAGCTTGTGTTTTTCACTCCCTTCTGCGAACGATAGCATATTAGCATGGACAATGATAGAGGAAGAAGAAAGTGTTTACAATGTTTTGACGCCGATCAGGGCCCGACTTAAAAGTTTGGGGGCCCAGGGCAAAAGACTCGCTTGGGGGCCCTCGTCATGTCTTAAAGTTAAAATTAAATTTATTTGACTTAAAGTAACAAAATCAATCATTTTCAATCCTTGTGTAAGCATTTCGTAAAAATTCTTTATTTGAAAAGTGCATAAGCTTAATTGATTTTAAATTCATAAGTCAATACATTTATTTTACATTCTCACATTTTCTTAGCTTTTAAACAGTTTTGGGGGCCTCTTTGAAATATGAAATGAGGGCTTTGGGCAAGTCCGATCCCTCTAGATAACGTCTGGTTTCTCCCAGGGAGTGTTTTTGTGGGTCGAAGATGAAGACTTCGAGTGCCCTGTTTAAGCTAAGGCAGCAAAATCAAAGGGAAGCGTGGTATGTGAAAAAAATTCTACATTTCACTCGGGACCTCATAGCTTCTGCCCCCATTTCGGTGGCCCTCTCACATTTTGAACTTATTTTTGAAAAATTGTAATTTTGAATAGGGCCCCATCAGTGTGGCGATCGCCACTCGGCCCAGTCTGGCCTAATGATTTACATATTCGTAATCTGTGAAAACTCTTCGTCGAAACTCTTCTACTCTTCTCACACGACTTGCCCCACAAAAATGGAGTGTTAAAATATTTCATTTTTTTAGGAACTCAATTAGAAATATGTAATACCTAATTAAGTATTTGAAATAAGTGAAAGAGGCTATTTTTTATAAGCATATAAAAACGTAATCGTCCTGGACTAATATACTACATTTAAATTTCCTTTAAAATGTATGTTCTTTAAGGAAAATATAGAAAATATGACTCTTAACACTTATAATATTCGAATTTAACGTTTTTGTATTTTCGTTAAAATTTTTCTGCACAAATTATTATAAAAGTACTTTTCATAAAATGGTTGTTCTAAATGTAAGTAAGCTCTAGTCTTCTTCTAAAAATCCTGGATGACGTAAAAATCCCCATGGAAACCCGTAATTTTGGAAAAACTTTGCCATTACAATTACTTACAATAGAAAAAATTAAGAAAAAACTAATAATATTTTCGGATTTATAAGCTTTCTTTTTACTTGTGTTTTTTCGTCGAAATCTGAACTTTTTTCAAAGTCCAATAACTGCCTTAATTATCAACCGATTTTCACCAAAATCGAATATGAGGTATATGGTAGGGTATATTTTAAGGTTGAAAAAACTGTCGACCCTGGAATAAACATTCTTATAACTTGATTTTCTCTTCTCTCTTCTTGCTCGCTTTTCCATCTTCTTTTTGTATTTTAAAAAAAAAGGCGGCTGAGCCCACGGGGGGGGGGCAATTGACCAGTTGCCCCCCCCCCTGGATCCGCGCTTGCTCCCTCGTAAAATTAAATTAGTTTTTTTTCTCTTGTATAGTTAGTGTTGCAAAGGCTGGAAAAAAACCGGTTTAAACCCGGGAATACCGGGTTTTTTGGGAAGGGAATTTTGAAAATTTCCATGAGTTTTCGGGAATTTTGACCTTTGACACAGGAGAAGGAAAAAACATCTAATCTCGGTTAAGAAATCTTATTTTTGTTGAAATTAATAAGTAATAATAGCATTATTAATAATAAGACAAACATTAATACGTTTAAAAATAACAAGTGTTGAGAAAAGAAATGAAAATTTTAACCTTAAGCCTAAAGATGACCGTCTTTGTTTATGTTCAAAACTTCCTCAAAATTCCCAATATTCCCCAAAATTCCGGGTTTATTCCTCAAAATTCCCGGGTTTTTTCCCATGTTTCAAAAACTGCGGGAATTTTGCATCTCTAAGTATAGTTCGTTCGTCAAAAAAAAATAGTAAACACGTAAACACTTACTGAAAACACGTCTGATGAAAACTTATAAAACCTTGAAAAAAAAAAAAAAGAAATTAAACATTGATACTTAACAATTCTAAAACTGATTCAAATAAAACAAATAAAAAGTAAATCCTTTCCAAAAAATAAGAGTGTTTCTATGGGCATTAAAATTATTCAAATATATATTTTTTGTTTAGTGGGAAAAGTGGGATATAATTTTTTGGTAACTAGGGTTTAGGGAGCTACCGTCCCATGCTCGCTATCGCTCACCAACCCCCGTAAACTGCTTATGGGGGATTTACAGCAGTGCGTCAAAAACGGTTTGCGGCCTTCGCAATCTTCACAAACCCAGCTCACTTTAAAAAGCATATTAATAAAATAGCAGAAGAAAAGTCAACCAACTTTCCAAACATACATCAAAGGTCATCTCCATAAATAACACACACTCCCCTTAAAATTTTGAATATTTTTTTAACTCTAAACTTTTTGATTATCAGACTAAAAATTATAAATTTCAAATAAAATGGGAGAAATTTTAGCATATCGTTAGTTTTTAGAATACGTTTATCAGTCTTTGAATGATATTTAATTTAGAAAGTACTTTTCTTAAACGTGAAAAGAATTTGTTTCACTATAAAATATGGCGTCATTTGGTCGTTGTGATTGGTTGCATAATAATAATTGACAATACTTGCTTTGTAACTGCGACCTTATCCGTAATCTAAAAAAAATGCAGAATTAAAAAAAAATGGGGGCACTCTGGACAGTGCCCCCTGCCCCCCCTTGGACCCAACACTTTTTCTTGGGGGGGGGAGACCCTATCCCCCAGCGATACCAAAAGGGGGATCATGAATGATAGTGACTTTTTAGAAAATCCACAACATTTTTCTCAAAAGGTAAAGGTGATGGTCTGGGAAATGAAGAACAGAGAGATACTACTATAATTTCTCATCCTTCTCCAAAGAAAAGTTCGAAAAAACTTTATTTTTGCATTTGCAACTCCCTGATGCCCTTCATAACTAGAAAAAACAATTTTAGTATGCTTTTGTATTCAAGCAAGCAGACGCAGTCACCATGCAGGAGAATGCCATTAAAAAAAAATCTAAAATCTATTTTAAAATTAGAAAAAATAAGTCAGTATAGAGAAAAGAGATGAAAATATCTTGGTCGCAAAATCTTTTCAAAAGGACAGAAATAGGTACTATATACAAAAAAAACCAAATATATGCAGCTCTTTTGTACACAATTTAAATTAACAACACACTGATATGTCAGGATGGCCGAGCGGTCTAAGGCGCCAGACTCAAGGTTTCCTTCCTCTGAAGCAGAGGTTTGAGTGTTCTGGTCAAGGCTCAACTCGATCCTGCGCGCTTTGGGGTGCGCGTGGGATACAGGCTGTAACATTTGCCTCAAAAGTTGGGAACAAACAAACGGGTTCGAAACCTTCGGCACTCAGCGCTCTCTTGCGGTGTAAGGGAGAATTAAAAAAAGTAGTTTCGTTTCTCTGTCGGCCTTCGGACACTGAGGCTTGGGAAAGTTTTATCAGAGCACATTTCTCCTTAAATAAATATAACAGAACCACTTAAAGATAGATTCGGATTTGAATTATAAATTAAGAATTACAATTTTTAACTAATTAATTTTGCAGAGAAAATATAAATGTATGTTTTTAATTGGAAATTTATTGTAATGAAATAAGCAAAATTTTACCGAAATTGTTTAAATTATAATATTAATATATATTATTCAAGTAAATATACGAAATTATTTAACTATTTTCATCGTTAAATGTATAAATAATATTTTAAGAACCTATTAGCCCATTAACATAACAAAAATAGTTTACATTTATCATTGCAATTTTTTTGTATTTTAACTCTTTTTCCGAAATATTTTTTTTTTTCAAAATTATTTGAAATAAGAGTAGTAATTTTTATAAATTATATTTTACAGTTTAATATTGAAAGAAAATAAAAATAATACTATGATATAAAAGACTATAAATCTCAAGTTTGTATATACTCTATGAAATGAAATTTTATTCATTCTTATACACATAACAGAAATTTGGTAATGAAATAAGGACTATTTTACACACTTTTACACAAACTACTTTTAATTTTTCTTTTAAATGTTCAAGTTTTATACATTTTATAAAAAATTAGAAATAACAATGATTTTATTATGGTTTTATATAAAAATTGATTTTTGAAAACTGGGTAAGCATTTTCAAAGAATTTAACTGGTAAACAGTCTTCGTGGAGAAGCAGTGCATTTACCAAACAGTGAATTTCTAATTATAATAATCTCACAGATAATCTTATTTAATAAGATCGACGGAACACAATCCAATGTTTTTTTCATAATTGCTAACTAATACTTGATTCATACCTTCATCAACCTAAGGAATTGTAGGACCTAATTTGAACCCAGTTAGGGACCCTATTTAAATTCACACTAAAATAGTGTGAATATAAATAGGGTCTAAAATAAATCAAACAATAGTAATAGACTTATGATAGATGTTCATAGACTATTGTTTATTGCTGACTACAAATATTCCATTTAAATTGAAAAAAATATCAACTAAAAAAATAATTTAAAAAATTTGATAATAATAGAAAAAATTAAAACATCGCTCAAAGCCACAAAATAACTGCAAAAAAGAAGTATTTTAAACGGGGTTTCCTTAGAAATTATCTAAATAACGACATACTAAAATTGGACAGTAAAAAGTTTAATTTTTTTACAATTTTCAACTTTTTTTGGTCAAGCCAATTTTTTTAATAACTTTAGAAAAAGTACAGAAAAATTTAAGCATTTATCTTATTATTTTTACTTAAAATGCTTCATTATGTTTAATTTCATTAAAAAAAATTGTTAAAATTTTAAAATATTTTGTGTTGTCTTTTTATATTTAATTATTTTTCGATTATTTATCGCCGAATAATATTTAAAATATTCTGTTTCACTAGATTAACAGATTTTTCCTGTATTTTCAATGTTCATTTTAAAATTAATTAAAACGTTTTAACATGAATTTTAAAAAAATCGATTTTTTAAAAAATATTATTGTTAAAAATATTTAAAAATTTTAAATTTTATAGTCCAATTTTTTTCCAATTTTAGTATGTTATTTTTTAAGTCATTTATAAGGGAAAACCGTTTGAGTTTTTTTTCAGTCATTTTTGTAGTTTTGAGCGATGTTTTTATTTTTTCAAATATCAAATTTGTGAAATTAACTTTAATTGATGGTAAAATTTTTAAAATTTAAATGGAATATTCGTATTCAGCACTGAAAATAGCTCATAATAAACATGTATTATAAGTCTCGATAACTTTTATTTATTTATTTTTTTTTTAATATTTTTTCCAGCTTAATCATTTTTTTTCTTTAGTAGATTTACAGGACTAAAATATAGTTTACTGTTTATCATTCCTATTTTTTCATTTAAATTACTGCCCTGGAAGAATTTTTCAGCAGTACCTATATATTTCTGAAAGACATTAAATCTTCATACAACATACATCTTCAAGTTTTCTGAACTTTTAGAACCGTAGAATTATTTTCTAGTTTATGAATGAAAAGTTATAATAATGAAGTAAGCATAATTTCACTAAAATATAATTTTATTCATTCGTTTAGAAATGATAGTGATGCATCACTCGGAAACTCATGAAATGAAACCGTTTTCTCCTCACTGGATGACTTGCAAAAGGGCACGCAACAATACGGCATGGTGTAGGAAGTCACTACAAGTCAATTTACATAAAAACAAAAGTCAAAAGTATCAAAAGTTTAAAAGAAATTAAGGCAAACTACGATCTTTCTAACTGAAACTAACGCTAAATTACCTTCGGCGCTCAGAGCCCTCTCGCGGCGAGAATTGTCCCTATCGGTGGTTACCTATTTGCTATTGTTCTTTTCTCAAATGTTACAGCCTGTATGCAAGAGAGAGCGCTGCCAGATCCAGTTGAGCCTTGGTTCTGGTCCACGAATGTGGGCGTGGGTTCGAATCCCACTTCTGACAAGAATATTTTTTGTATCGCAAGCTGAAACATCTTGTTATAATTGGAACATATTACCTTTATATTAGGTACTATTTTTGAATACTCTTTAAAAAATGTTCTTCCATTCACTCTAAAATAGTAGTCAGCCACTGTGGGTTCGAATCCCACTTCTGACAAGAATATTTTTTGTATCGCAAGCTGAAACATCTTGTTATAATTGGAACATATTACCTTTATATTAGGTACTATTTTTGAATACTCTTTAAAAAATGTTCTTCCATTCACTCTAAAATAGTAGTCAGCCACTGTAATACGGTACCACAGGACTGTTACCGAGAGTTTTTTTGATACACGATTCCCATGAATTTATATTTTTGAAACTTTGTTTGAATTTTTTTTGGACAAAAAGTGTCGTTTAAATTTTTCCCCTACATTATTTTCCATATTTTTTTCTTAGTAAAATAAAATGCATATTTCCTTTTACCAAGGCTCAACTGCCTTTTACTAAGTAAGTTGTAAAAAAAGCAAGGTATTGCTTGTGCTGCCATCTAGACAACTGTTTTTCTAACATCTTTAGATAGAAGGTGCACCGCACGGTTTAAATCTTTAAAATAAACTCCTTATGATCTATAATGAACCTTTTTAAAGGTTCAATAGACGAGTTACGAGTTTTAAATAAAAATTATCACTGTGCTTAAAAATTGAGGTATTTTTCAGTTATCAGTTAAAAATTATCTACATTAAAAAAGTATCACTTTTTTTTTATTTTTTCACACTTTGACCTCTCATTATGTAAAAATTATTCAATGGAACAGTCTGAAAATTTTAAAATTTGTAAAGAAATGTCTGAAGATCATTTTAATACGAAAAATTAATTTTAAAATTAGTTTTATAATTATTTAATGTCAACTTCGAAACATTTTAAAGTAATTAAATTTTAACGATTCAAACTTTTTGACAATCTTTCTTTTTTTTTAAAATTAAAATAAAGGAAAACTCATCATGTTAGAATTTGATGACTTTTCCCCTAATCCTCAAATTCTAGTTCTCAGTTCTTAATAAAAAACATCCAGTGCAAGTAAAGAAACAAAACGTTTTTAAAACATTCGACACATTTAAAAATTTAGGCAGTCCATCAAACATTAGCTTCACGTTCCTCACCACGCATCCTGTTGGAAAAGTAGTTAAACACATCAAAGTACACACAAGTACACCCAGGGCCGTATCCAAGGGGGGGGTTTTAGGGGTTCAAACCCCCCCCCCCCCCCGAAATTTTGACATAAATTTTTATACTGCTATTTTTCTTGAAAATTATGTCTCACAAGGAGCGATATCCTCTTCGGGTATAACCCAAAGGGTCTCAAAATGAGTCAAAACCCTACTTTTAAGGGTAAAATTTCCAAAATTTTTCTGGGGGAGGACCCCCAAACCCCCTCGAAATTTTGAAATATATTAAGTATACAGTTTTTCCTTCAAACTTGTGTGATTTACAAGGATTGGTCCTCATAAATGTAACCTAATATGTCTCAAAATGAGTTAAAATGCCACTTTTAGGGGAAAAATTCAAAAAATTTTCTGGAGTAGGAACCTAAAAACCCCCTTAACATTTCGTCATTTATTACAATGTACCTTCTTTTTACCTTGAAAATTCGGCCGCTTACAATGAGTGGTGCTCTATGGGTGTAATCTAAAGGGTCTCAGAAATGAGCTAAAACACTCTTTTGAGAGGCAAATTTCCAAAAATTTTCTGGGGAAGGACCCCAAGACCCCCCTTTTACTTCGAATTCATTTTGTTTATACAATTTTGAAATGTAGTGCATCAAAATCATCAAAATTTCAATCCAGTGTTGTCATCTAAAACTTAACATATAAAAGTACCCGTAAGGAGGTACCTCAGAAAATATTTGAGTCAAAACCCCCCCCGAAACAAAAGTCTGGTTACGGCCCTGAGTACACCCTTTGTCATGAAGTCATAAATCGAGTCATGAAAACAAGCATCAGACGGGTTACTATACTCACACAGGCAGTCATAGTCATTGAAGTCATAGGAATCAAAGAACATAGGCGCCGAGTTTTATAAAATATTGGGGGGAGAGCCTGTACTAGACAGTAAAGAACATAAAATTAAAAGAAATACAACCACAACCATTAAGTTTATGTCAGTTTAAATTACCCTAATTTTGTATCAGATCTATAAATTCAATTCCGTTACACATCCCTTTAAATATCGCAAGGTGTAATATTTTGAGGTACACTTAAAGTAAAAGTTTTGTGTAACAATGTGAGCCTAAAATAAGAAGGGGGTCTGGGGGATCTCTCACAGAAAAATTTTAGAAATTTGACAGTTAAAAGTAGCATTTAAGCTCATTTTGAGATATCTTGGGTTACAAATGAAGATGTAAGCCACCAAATTTCTATGAAAAACTACAGTTAATAAGTATACATCAAAATTTTGGGTGTCCTCCCCAAAAAATTTTAAAATTTGACCACCCAAAATACAGCTCCTTGTAAACCACAGAATTTTCAAGGAAAAAATAGTATAAGTAGCAGTCAAAATTTAGAGGGGGCTGGGAATCCTCCCCTCAAACATTTTATCTCATTTTGAAAATCTTTGGAAAACTCTCAAAGGTAACTTGAGTGTTCCCCAAAATTATTCGCGGACCCCCAAGAAAGGCGCTACGGAGCCATGGGGGTCCGCGGTCCACGGTTTAAGAATCGCTGGTCTACGAGAAGAACACAGGTTATATTATAGTTCAGACTTCGAAACAGGATTTTTTCCTGGGGTGGGGTTGTTGGCCCCACGCCCAACCCCCAAAAGGCCCCTCGGGCTAAGGCCAGTGTGTCCGGCTGTGCCCCCGGATGCTCGGATGCTCAGGTACCTCGGGATCGCCACACCCCGTACCCGTACCCACTCAAAACATGAGCGAGCCCCTGGAGGGGGTTTTAAAAATAGCCTGTGTCAAATATATATTTCGTTTACCAATCTGGCCTGCCCAGAATTTTTAATGTAGTTATCCAGACCTCTTGTAAAAAATTCTTCGAGATCCCTGATGTGTGTGAATTTTACTTTACATCAAGTAACATCCCAATGGAAAGAATGTGCACACCAACTAAGAATAACCAGGAAAATGTCACCCTAACTATACTTTTCCAACAACTGAAAGTGTGGATGAAAGCACCACTCCGCCTACTTATATAGTACACATAACCCTCTCCAACTGAAAGAACTTTCTCCAGATAATCCCAGAATTAACTAGAGCGATAAGGAAACCCCACAATTCGAATACTTTTCTTCAAAGGGACGGAACGCTTATTTTTAGAAAATACTGTCCACGTGTGAATGGGGAGAGAGGCATTTAGAGTTGTTCCGAGATTCGATTTGTTCGCTCAGAACAGTCTGGAGAATTATTTAAATCGAAGCTTTGTCGTGTGAAACGTGTAACTAAGATCTGCTCACGATAAAGGAGAGAGATATAGCGTAGAGAGGAGATACATAGAGGGAACACTCCGGAAACCCTACAGAGACCACCTTTGCCAGCCCGTGGCGAAAAATGTTTTTTTTTTTTTATCATTGGAGACCTCATAGACCAGATAGTGGCTGTTAAGTTGCGGGCCAAACTTCGGAAAATTAAGGAAGTTGCGGGTCGTAGGTTATAAGCAGTCAAGAAAAATATAATAATGATACCATGGAACAAATACTCGGATGGAGTAGTTTCGGAGGCAGAGTCATTAACTATTAGGGGAAGGGGGAAAAATTAGTTTTAAGTTACGTGTGTGCATTTTTGATTAAACTATATGGAACATTAAAAACCTCGTCTGTCACAAATTTTGTGGGTAATATCGAATTTTTCGCAATAAAGGGGGAATGGTGTTTATCACTTTGAAAATTATTTGGATGTTTTAGCTTAAAAAATGGTATTTTAACTCATTTTTAATACCTGACACCCGAGGTGGATTTCTCTCTATTTCATTGCTCTGCAATGGGAAATTTCCGGGTATACCCTTCCCTTCCCACAAAATCCAAACATTTTCACTCTTTATATTACGACTAACTAAAACATCTCCATATTGTAAGCCTGAGGTGAACGGGGGCTCAGTGGTTCTCCCCCAGATTTTTATCTGGGGGGGGGCATGGACCCCATAGCCTCCTTCCTGGAACCTCTGTTGGGATACAGTTTAGTTTATTTTGCTGCGTGATTTCAAATAGTTTAATGAGCCGGATCAAAAGTCGGGCCGGAGGTTTCCATATGTGTTGCAGACGGTAGAGGAAAATCACCGACTTATAAATCAAATAAGTACAGAGTGTTCAATCTTCGGGCAGTGTCAGCTCAGGTTTTATTACCAAGGTAAGAAAAAGAGCGAGGGGATGAACGGTGGTCCCTCTTTTTTGTATTCCCACGGCAAAATGCCCTCTTCTATACTATATTCAGTATGCTTCTGCAATAAAAACCGAACTGCCCTAACGTATTTAATTTATATACCGTTGGTTATAAAAGGTGTTTCGGCAAGTCCATTCAAACTCTGCACAGGCAGATTCCTTGTATGGATTACATAAAAAATTTCCATAGAACTGTGGCGACGCGACGCTATAACAATAATTACTCAACAAGACGAGTAAGACAATGCTACATTTCATTTCACGCAGTGATTGAAAAGATGATATGTGTTATGAGTTTTAAAAAAGGGGAACAATAGCACTTCACCTGAAAAATTGTAGCCATGTTTTCGTTCGGCATGATGGAGTTCGCCATGGCTTACAATCTCCCTATCACGGACCCTACAAGGTTATTGTCAAAGTCTGACAAACTCTACAAGTTGGAGATCAAAGACAAACCATCACTCATCAGCGTGGATCGTCTTAAGCCAGCGTTCCTTTCCTCTGAAGGTACAGACGCATCCACAGAACACCCAGCTTCAGACGTCCAGCCGCCTGTTATAACCACTAGGTCCGGCAAGAAAGTGCGTTTTCAGTAACGTTTTCTTTTCGTGTCAATCCAAGATACCTTTTTTGACACTGGAGGGGGAGTCCTGTGGCGACGCGACGCTATAACAATAATTACTCAACAAGACGAGTAAGACATTGCTACATTTCATTTCACGCAGTGATTGAAAAGATGATATGTGTTATGAGTTTTAAAAAAGGGGAACAATAGCACTTCACCTGAAAAATAGCAACTTGTAAATACTCCTTTTTCTGAAATATATTAAAAGTAATTTTTTGTAATAAATACATTCGTTATTTTTATTATAACCAAGCCTCTACAGAACTATACCTGTAGGATCCATAGATGTCTAGGTAATGCGTATTATCCGGGTTTATGCAAAGCATATTTGGATATTTTTTCAAATTACGGGGTTAAAAATATCCACGATTAGTTCTATTTTAATCCATGTAATACATGTTTTGGGTTTTAGCCGGACGCTCGTAGCAAGAAGTAAGTAAGTAATCCATGTAATAGTGGTTTCTGGGCATAAACTTTTTTTGAGCCCCGAAAAACATAAATACGAGGACACCTGTACAGGCGGATTTCAGGGGGGTCATGGGGGCAATGCCCCCTTAACTTTTTGAGAAAATTCCGTTTTATAAGGGAAAATCATGTTTACAAAGCCATCAGGCACAGCTTGCCCTCCCCCCAAGGTTTCCAGTTTGCCCCCCCCCCCCAGGGTCCACCATCTAAATCCGCCCATTCACCTGTAAGTACATCGAAGAAGTAGCAGTGTGGATTCCAGTGCTATCGGATGGCTATGCTCTCTCTAGTTTATTTTTAATCTATGGAAGGTAGAGTGTGGAAGAGAACGCCATATATAGGAGATTCGTTTATCTATTCCGTTTGAGTGTTGGGATAAAAGCGGAGAATTTATGTTCCAGGAATAGAACGGAGGGGGGACGGGTATTACCTATGAATATTTCAGATGGTGCCTGAGCTAATATAGAGTGTAATTTAAAGTTGCGTTGTTTTCCATGATGTTTTCGTAATGGAGAAATGAATGTTGTTCTTTTCAAATAAAAGACTCTACATTTATTTATTACCTCTAAGAAGGTGGAGGAGCTTGTGGGGCCCCTCGTGTACAAAAATGTACTACATAGAGCCCAAAATTTTTATTAATTACTAATTTTTAAATATTTTAAAAATGTTTACAAAATTAAAGACCGCACAACATTTGATGGTGCCAGCACAGAAAATACGTTTTTACCAGGTGAAGCGAAGAAAAGGAGACAATTCTCACTTTTTTATCGCGATAGGATCCTACGGAACCCATAATTTTGCGTAGTTGTCGTTACTGAATTGGGCAGAACATGTCAGGGTCAAGGGTACACGAATATTAACATTCTTAAACTTGTAATAAATAAAAAATGTAGGAGGTATAAAATGCTTTCAAAGATTAGGCTATGAGTGTTGTTTGCTTGTTTTTATATTTTTTGATATAAAGCAGGGGTGGCCAACCTTTTTTGGTAGCTTGTCACTATTTAGAAAGCAAAAATTATGTGTGCCACTTCCACTTTTTTTACAATGCACCAAAAAAAGTTTAAAAATATTATTCATTTATGAAATTGATTGTGGGAATTTTAAGCATGTAAATAATGTTTTCATGTAAGTCTGCTTAGTGGAGATTTTAAATTATTATAGGGGGTACTCCACCAAAATATTTTGGGCATTCTTTCATAAAACGGACTTTAATTATTTTTAAACATTAACAGCCATACTCACATCCATCATCGCAATGCTAACCAGCAGCTAAAAAAATTAGCTTTTAAAAAAATTAGCCGCGGGTTGACCATCCAAGCAATATTCTCGATGTAGTATAACTATTACTGAAAACAGGACATCAGCTTTTTTGAGTGAATATGATAAAGTAATAGTAAAACCGTTTTTCTTATTAAATAAACAAATACTCCTTATAAACTTGTATCCCACTGGGCTTACAGAAGTAAATAACTGTAATTTCAAAAGAGAAGAACACCACAATACATAAGATAAGAGGTTTAAATTTCAGGAGATATCAGGTTTAGGTTAGAGACATAAGAGATCTTCAGAATGCTAGATTATTGATAAACTTAAGGAAAAATAATTCTAAGGCTATTTTATTGGAAATCAGTTGGCTGAATTTTGGAGGCTATTTCATATTTATCTGTTGAAGTAAAACAGTTTGAAATAAATCTTTTGTTGCTTTTTCAATTTCACTTACAGTGCAAAATGATTACTAACATAAAAAGCTTAATCCATTGCGTCAATAGCATAACTACTTTATTTGTTTTAAGGGGAGACCATTTCCCTAGCAGTAGTTAACTTTAAAACACATCTATTACCATTCTGTAACCAATAGAACTTTATTTATTGAACAGTACACAACTTTGTTCTCTTTTACCCAAGAAAAACTATCAAATCAAAATAAATAAGAGATCATTTTTTTTGCCCCTTCGACGATCAGCCAGACCAATTTTGCGGAAGCTTCTCGAAATTTAATATAAAACGACAACAATCAAGATGGCGGAACCTCCAAATTCGATTTGCCCGTCCTGGAAAATAAACTTTTACCTGGTGGCAGATTAGTTTATGGACAGACTCTCCGGAAAGGCTGGTCAAAGCTACTTTCCGCCTCCTCATCCCCCCTTGCGTTTCTTAATAAATGGGACTATCGCTCGGGAAGAGGTTATTCTTTTTCACGTTTCCCTGGAAAAGGGGGAGGGGAAGGAGTTCCGATGGAGTGTTTTCTGAAGTGTTCCTGCTGAATTGCTCTCTGATGGTGCTTTACGGTTTTATTTGCTGTTTGCGCCGCCACCTTCTCTCCCACACGTTCCGTGGAGGTTTTTTCTCTTTCGCCGATGCGTGGCCTAACTGGTGATGTGCTCCAGGACTAGAAGTGTGAGAATCGGACTAAATGGTGATTGGATAGTGAGAAATTGTTATGGGAAAGGATCATTATTTATTGATTCGAAACGTGTAGTCGAAAGACGGACTAGTATCAACGATTGATATTTGCAATATTTCTCTTATTTTTTCCTCATTAATATTTATGCTATTTCAGTATTTGAGAAAAATTGTACTGAAATTTATTTAGAGAAATAGAGCATTTTCAATCACATGACTCGAATATAACAACGGCCTTAGAAACAGTTAATAGAGCATTTTCAATCACATGACTCTGACCTAACAACGGCCTTAGAAACGTTGTTTATTCACCAAGTGACGTCATCAGTGGCGTATATAGGAATTTATTTCGGGAGGGGCCCAAAATTACTCCCCAGCCCCTCTCCCACATATTTAATAGGTCCAATGTAGCTTTTTAGGTGATAATTTAGGCCCTAAAAACTTAATTTAGGAAAAGTTGTTATTAATAAAAATACAAGTATCAAAGGGGTGTCTGGGGGTCCTCCCCCAGAAAATTTTTGGAAATTTGACTAAAAAACCCCAGGTTTTTAACTAGTTTTGGTACACTAAGTCCGAATTTTGGATGTACATTTTTATGAACTTAATCTTTAAAAAGTTATTAAAATAGAGTTCCAAGTACAAAAAAGGATCTGGGGGTCCTTCCCCAGAAAATGTTTGGAACTTTTCCCCTAAAAACAGGGTTTTATCTTGTTTTTGGTACACTTAGTCCGAATTTTGGACATATATTTTTCAGTAGGATTTTGATTTTGATGAACTTTATTGTAATAAAGTTGTTAATAATAAAATTCCAAGTACAAAAGGGGGGTTTGGGGGTCCTCCCCCAGAAAATTTTTTGAATTTTGACCCTAAAATACAGGGTTTTAACTGGTTTTGGTACACCTAGTCCGAATTTCGGGGGGGCCAGGGCCCCCTCGGCCCCCCCTTATATACGCCACTGGACGTCATGTGCGAATGCTTCTATTGGGTGCTTCTATTTCCCGCCCCTAACAACAGCCTTAGCAACGTTGTTTATTCGCTAAGTGACGTCATGTGCGAATGCTCTATAGCCCCAGCAAAAGGTTAACAGTTACAAAAAAATAACTGGTTGTGAAAATTTTCTATTGGAGCATTTGTAATCACGTGACCCCATACCTAACAACCGCCTTAGCAACAGATATCGCCTCACCTAACAACGGCCTTAGCAACAGTTAAAAACCCTGCAAAATGTTAACAGTTAAAAGAAAATAACTGGTCGTGACGTCACATAAAAAGGACTCTATGGACAATCCGTATTTTTTAAAAATAGAAAAAAAAAATAATTTTCTTTCGGTAAAGCAAAATGTTCTAATTTAAAAAAATCAGCATTAAAAGTTTAAAAAAAATATTCAATTAGATATTTGAAAATAAAAATAGCTAAATTTGAGTTGACTTCGAAACGCTCGTGATGAAATTTGATACAAACAAACATCGAGAATCGCCGAAAGACTATTCTTGATTGGCTGTTCGTACTGTTGTTAGTACCAACAGACGTCACACTACTATTTTTGATGTAGCAGACGTTTTTGCACCCTTTTTAAAAGACGAACTTTGAAATATAAAATAAAAAAATAAATAAGCATCAGAAATAAAAAAAATTCGCTACAAAATTCCTTTTGCAACCATCTCTATCGAAAAAAAAAAGGAATAAAATGCGGGTATTGTCCCTTCTCTCCGTAAACAAAAACAAAGAAAAATCCCCTAAAGAAAGCTCATAATATGAAAATCAGTATCTCCTTTTTAACCTCCGCCCTCTTTTCGCGAAGTCCTGCATCAAATTTACTATTAAATAAGAAAACGGACAATGGAAAAAGAAATAAATAGCGAGTTCTTATTTGTTTACATTTGGTACGGGAAAATAGTACATTTTAGTATGTGCCTGAGTGCTGATTTTAACTGAAATTATAGATCCCTAAATGTGGGTTTACTCGTACGAAGTGAGTTTTATTCCGTATGTTTAATTTTTTAATATCCATTTGTGTCTTAACTACCCTCTAAAACCGGATTATCTTAAATCTCTGAACTCTCTAAAGAGGGTGGAATCTTATTTCTTTGAATTGAGTGAAAAAAATATAAAAAGAAACAGGGTATTAAGAAACTTTTTATTTTACCGCTTTGTGTGTTCCTAAAAATACTATAAAAAAATCACACAGTTTTTGCAAATTAATTCCCTTCAAATTTTCTTTAAAAATACCTTATTTCTTATAACCCTCAAATAGGATAAAATGATTATCACAAAATATCTAATGAATTTGTAAATGTCAAAGGGCTAGGCCACCTGAACGTTTTTGATACTTAAGTAGCAATATGGGTTTTAAAAACATTTTAAGCAATTAATTATACTTATTTCAATTTATCCTTTACTCAATCTTCAAATAATCGACCCAAACTTAAGTGTTTCCGATGTTTGTTTTCTGTTCAACGGTTACAAACTCGTTAGATCATTAGTGTAATTTCTTTTTCCCCCCCTCATTAATTGGCCGTTGTTTTTATCAAAGGCATGACGCTGAATATGCTCATTATTAACTTTTTTATAATTTTAAAAATGATCCTGTTTCATTTTCCAACCTAATTTTAAGTGTTTTTCATTAACTAAAGGATTTTCAAAGAGAGGATTTTTTAGCATTCACATTCAATTTTAATCATGCTTAATTACTTAAGTAATTTATTTTGAGTAAATACAGAGCAAAAAACGAAGAAGTTATGGGTTTAATTGTAAAATTAATTGGGAGTGTTGTATCATTAAATTCAATGTAGCTTTTTTACACCACGATAATCTGAACATTGAAAATATCATATTTATTTCTATAAGGATAGAAACGCTTTCAATGGCCGTCGTACTGGCTTAGTGGTTAGAGTAGGTATTTGATTACGAAACTGGGGTTCGAATCCCCGTTCAGACATGGATGTTTCTTACTGTCCTTTTGGAGATTAATTAATAAATGTGACTCCTCGTAAAAAGAGGTTGTACGAGCGAATGTGTGTGCGGCGCGGGAAACAGTATTCTTCTCAGTAGTTCCGACTCTCAGGTCTCTACTGGTATTAGAAAATGGGTATTACTATCGACTAGACTTGTTTATTATCCTCTAGGTTCCGCCTTTAGCGAAAGCATTCCTTGAATTAAGGTACCAATTAATTTTATGTTTGGAATAATCTTTTTATCTCAAAAACTCACTATCTCAAATTTCTCTTTTGGTTTCTTCGATTTCGAGATATCGAGGTTATACTGAATCAAATAAAAACTGCGTAATTAGATAGAGGAATGGTTAAAAAATTTACTCCGGTAACATAAACTCCTTCATATATTGTGACATTTTTTCCTGGAAAGACTTATTCACGTTATTTCAGGTAGCACAAAAATATCATCCTGTTAATATTGACATTTGTCAAAAAAATTTTGTCCGCTGAAATATCTGCCAATATCGATAGTGTCTAGTATGCATTGGCTCTTACTGGCCAATGTCATTTCTTCGACTACCAAATTTGGAACAAAAAAAAAATCCACAATACATTAAAAAAATATTATTGTATGGAATGTTTTTAACCCCAAAAAATATTTGCCATTTATAGGTATTTGCAATATTGACTAATATTACAACACTAATCGATATTCCTGTCCAATCTAGGTTTAAAAACATAATAGGTAGGAAATCGCTGGAATGAATAACATTGAAATAACATGATCCCGACCCAGTAGTAAATATTTTTAGACCAACTTCACTCAGACAAAACAGTCAAATCGGTTACAGTGACGTTCTCCCCAGTTACGTCACCCGAGAAATCGACGCTAATGGTAAACGTCTTTGTCCACATGGAGCCCATTTCTTGGGCAAATTTACTGAAGACGGTTCGAGGAAAAATGAGGGTATTTTCTGCTTCATATTTCGTAAGGCGAAGGATTAGGACAAGATCTCTTGAATAGCGGGGAGACAGTCTCATGTAAATGCGACAATTGGATGTGTGTGTGTGGGGGGGGTATTCTTGTTTCTTTATCGCGGCGCGAGATTCGTGTACGAACACTGCATTGTTGAAACTTGACGTTAATTCTTATCTCATATCACCGTCTTTTCATGTTAAGGGCTTCAGGATAAGTTATGTGGTATAGACGGAGAAGAAGAAAGGTTTCTCGAGCGTCTCGTTGTAATATTTCTCTTTGTGTTGTGCTATTTAGTTGGGAGGGACTAGACGTATTATTCAACTTAACCTGTCTTGTTTTTTTTGGTATGACCTTCGGGAAGAAAGAACAGAAAAGGTCTCAGCACTCTTTGGAGTTTCAGATGCATTTGAATTTACAATAAATTTGTTCACGTTTATTGGTAAATTTCTCGTTTATGATATTTTACTCACCTTTTAACATGGTGAGGTGAGTCCCAAATTAGGTGGTACCACCAAAGGGGACGTTAAGGCTTTCAGGGGATATCTGTTAAAAAAATAGGGGGCATTGGTGGAGTAAAAGCAAGGAGGGGCGTTTTTTTTAACTATTTTTAACAATGATTGTTATGAGGTTCTTTTAGATTTAGAGAAACATTTGAGAAGAAATGCTTTCTTCTGGCTGGATTATTCTGAGTCACTAACCCTAAAAAAGGCAGAATTCGTTCACTGTGAATTGCGAATTTGATAGGCATTCATTAACATTTAAAAGTTTTGAATGGAAAACACTGATTTCAAGTCACTTAATCCTGTGTAATGAATATTATTTCTTTGAAGGGATTTGTTATTCATTATACAGGGTGAACCACAAGTCTTGCCCTATTTTTAAACATCAATAACAAAAAGAGAGAAAAATACGCCGTACGTAGCAGTCAGTACAGGACTCATAAGTTTTTGCACCCAAGTAAGATGCAACGAAAACGAATAGCGTATATATATGTTACGGGCAAAGTGATTAATCCGGCATTATTAATAATGCCCGAAGTGGAGGCGGCAAAGTAATAAATTTCATTGATAAATGCCCTTAAATTTATCACATTGCTTCACATCGGGCATTATTAATAATGCCCGGATTTATCACATTGCCCGTAACATACATATATTTTGTTATTTATTTTTATTTGCGGTGCCATCTATCTAAAATTTCGTGAATAAATTTTAAAAAATTTGTGTACAAAAATTTATGAGTTACCCAGCAGGATGCTACAAGTAGCGTACTTTTATCTCTTTTTGTTTTTTGTTATTGATTTTTAAAAATAGGGCAAAGCTTTTGATTCACCCTGTATTTTAGTACATTCATTAAAATACAACTTAACTTGGTTCTAGATTTTATTTTGCTTCTTGATAGTAAAAAGAAACTGATTTTTCTTTACATACATAATTGAACCTTTCATAAAGAGTAGCATGAAAAGTCGCGTTTTTCACGCTATTATTGTTTTTTGTAGACTCGAGCTGTTGCATAAAATTTTTCAAAATATGCCCTGGATAGCCTATATTTTTCAAACATTTTATTATTATGATTATGCATGCAAAGAAACAAGATACGCAAAAGACATGCTACATCATTTAAATGAAGGAAATAAAAAACAAGTTTAAGTGAAAGAAAAGTTACAATCAATGAGCTTATAAAAAACGAAACCAAATATTTCAATGGAGAATTATCAGACAGACACAAAAACGAACAAAAGAACTAATAATAATAATAAAAGTAATACAAATAATTAGGAAAACGAAAAATGCCTTGACAACAACTTTTGTTTTTCTATGAAACTGAAAAAACCATTATACCTTAAAATCATAAAGTAAATAATTAAAGCGTAAATTTAAAGCAATCTGCAAACTCAAATAGTAAATCGCTAAATAACTTTATGATAATTTAATTAACAGATGTTATAGTTTAAAATAATACTAGTTTAGTTTTAAAGATACTTAAAAAGTTTCGGAATATTTTCATGCATTTTTTAACCAATCCCTGCATAAAAGCAAATCGATCTATCCCAAATCGATCTTATCATCCTCAACTTTCGATTCTCCCGAAAGGAGGATGCATGACCACTGGTGGTCAACGTCGTCACGCGCGGGCGAGATGAAAATGCCCCTTTTACCCCATGGAAAAAAAAAAAGAGTTCCCTCCCGAAAATGGAAGTTCCAATCAGGCAAAAAGCCCTTTTCCCATGTTTTCTTTGAAACGGCCGCCGCTTTTCTTCTTGGAGGGACGATCAAAGTGATTGCACGTGGACAGTGGACGGAGAAAGGAAATTCTGTTGCGCCCTGAATCTTTGTTTCCACCAGTCGTTTGGCTCGGATTAGAGCTGAGTCGTTACTTTTTTTTTTTTGCTGTGAATCCCTTCCGTTTGAGTCTGAAAAGGTCGGGTTTTGATCTTGAATGCCTTTGGGTGGATCACACTATTATTAGGAACGTTAGACGTCAAAGATATCTCCCGATGATTAGATTTGTTGTGGACACTGCGAATACAAAATAGTAAATGAAATTATAGTTAATTAAACTAGAAGCAATTTTCTTGGTTTTTGGAGGGTTCCAAGTTTCCCAAAGAATAGGAAATAAAACTTAATTGAGTTAAACTTAAAAGATTTAATGCAAAAGCCAGCTCCGTTTTTTTGCTACTCTGTCCCACAATTTTATTGCCTTCCACTTTAGCTTTAGTTCTTACCAGAAGTTAACGTTCTTTATTGAACTAATTTTAGGATCAAATTGTTTTCTACAAAATAAGCATGAATTCAGGCTTCGTAGACTCGAAATATGTTTAAAAATATGTATTTTCTTTTAAATTAAAAATACCTGATTGTGTCCTCTTGGAAAGAAGGATGTAGTGATCTTCTTGCACAATTATGTGAGAGAAAATTCATCAAAAAGTTGTGAAACGCATTATTGTTGCAATCGCGTGTTACGCATTTCTTTGACTTGCTGTAAATTTGCAACCCCTAAAAAATCTGCCAGGTTGTGCCCTGGTACATGTTTCACATGCCTAAATACGGCTCTGAAGGCACTATTGGGGGTAGGGAGGGGATATCCCAACCAAAACAACTCCAAAGTTCTTCTTTTCTTGACCATAGAAAACGAATAAAGTAACCCTATATCCCTTCTCAAATATCAATAATCCCCTCCAAAATTTTTCCTTAACGGTATATTGTCTACTATTAACATAAACACCACTAGAATAGACGGCATGACGTACTGTTATATGTAATAAATATTCAGTTAAGTTTAAAATTTATACGAGTAATAAGCCTTATGCGGTCACTTTCTTTTCTAAAGAAACGTCTTTTTTTCGTGTCTAAAAAGATTTAATCACTGTCCATCTTAATATGAAATCTCCCAGATGAGTACTTAATTGTGGAAAATGAACATTGTGTAGGAGGATATTAATCTAGTGAATTGTTAAATGAAGGTAATAAAATGAATTAAAATCGTGACATTCCAACAGATGTGAGAGGGTACTGAAATGACAACTTCCGACAAGGGAAGAGCAGGGGGATAATATAACCTCATTAAATTTTAGAGATAAATTTTCCGAGTAATCCCTTTTAAACATTTCAGTTAACAGAACAAGAGATACACTATTGTTTTATCTTCACACTATTTCAAACAAGATGACAGAATTTATTCACTATGATAGCAAAAAATATATACATAAAAGAACTGGTATTTTATGCATCTCAAAACTAATTCCGCCCATCCATTAACACTCGGTAGGTAAACCACTTCATTTTCCGAAGCCTTTCGTTCCTAATCCAATTACTACCGCCTCTTTCCACCAACCTCCGTTTTTCCCAGGACGCCCGGCCCCGATGACGTATTTTCGAGGGGCGGAGCCCGCGGGCTCTGACGTCATCGGGACTAATCTCCCTGCTGTTTGGATACACACACGTACAATGGCAAGGGATCAAAAGCACTGTTTACGATACGCAATGAATGAACTTTTGGGGAGGGGGTGGTTTTGACCTTTTTGTGAATGGAGAGAGTACATTTGTGGATTAAGTAGGGAGATTCACGAGTTTAATAATGGAAATCATGCGTGTATTTACTATGAAGGCATTTGGGTGTCGATCGGCAGCAATGAATCTTAAATTACACTAATCTAATAAATGAAGGGATGAATGGAAGAAAGAGGTATATGTAACAAAAAGCGTGTTAGGAGTTACTTTGCCTAAAAGAATTTTGTTCGTATCTTTTGTGGTCACATACCGCATTCATGACACTGATATAGTATAATATGATAGTAATGGTCTTAGATAGTCAGTGTTTGTTCTAAAATGCAAGTCAAAACACCCTATCCATTCTCTATAATAACTCATTTTTCTTGAAAACGTCACATACATTCTTCTTCCACTCATCACTTTAAATATTGTGAAACAGGAAAAATGAAATTTTAAAGAACAAAAGTAATTTAATAGTTAAGCAGGTAAAAAGGTCGTACTTTGGCAGGGTAGCATGGGTGAATTTACTTAGAAGCCGTAGCACTGCTCATATACTATCCTGTAATATGGATGTGAAAGAGCAGATATGAATTATAGGCCAGAGGTTATCTTGAAAGGCTTGATAACCAATGGGTTCATTGATCTGGTTTGATGTTTCGGTCAAGCCAGATTGGGATAAAAAGCAATAACAACTTAGAAGCCGAACTATTAAGAATATTACAATTTTTCCCAGGTGAAAAGGTGTATCTAATGTCATAAAGAAGAGTTCCTTACCAAGAGTTTTCAGTATTCTTCCCTCCCAGGGCTTTTTTCCTCTAAAATCACCCAAGTAGGGCACTATATTTTAAACTTGTAAGGATTTTTCTAACATCAGCTCACATTATTTATTAACATTATCCAAATATTAATATTTAAAAACATGAATGTTAAGTAGAACTTTAATGTGTGAAATACTTAATAGACCCATTAAATCCCTTCCTTTCTCTATTTTCCAATCTATTATTTGTTTTACTTTTCTTACTTAAATGCAATATACTGCCCTTTTCTTCCTACAAAACAATATTTTTTTACTATTTACCATAGGAAATTTTAGTGTGAAACTGTCCACACATTTTGTCTTTTGATAGACCTAAAACATAGCAGAATGAATAATAGCATCGGAGAAATTCAAAGTAACCAAATGTTTCTCCACCATGAGATGAGTTTCCGCTCAATGAAGTGTGAATTAGACTCGCCTAAGTGAGGCATCAAACATAATTGGATCACATTGGATAAGTTTCCCTTTCATTTACTTTCCAGTAATACGTTCATTCATCAAAAATTCAAGCTTTCATCTAAAATCGTATTAAATATAATATTTTGATTAAATATTTAGGTTATAATGAACAGTAATTAATAGAACTATCTAATTCAAATCAAATTTTAGCACCCTTCCCACCTTCTAAAGCCTGAATGTATTTGTCTAATTTAAAATTTGAAAAATATGTAGAACGTATTAGTAATTACGAATCTTAAATATGTAGGCGTTTCAATATGTCCACCCAAATTTTGCACAAAAAGATTTCTTGTGTTGTGTAGAATACATAAAAACCCCCCCAGAGAACTATACCTCTACGACATATATTTAAAAAAATGTGACGTCATATCCAATAAAAACTTTATTATTTTATTCCACGGCACGCGCATTCCGTGGATATTTTTAACATCTTAGTCTGCAAAAGTTAAATAATGATGTTCAGGTTTTTCAAACTTTTTTCTAGCGTGAATCGGATGTTGTATAGTAAATACAATATAAGAGTTTTGTTACCTAAAATACACATTATAAATTACAACAGGTAACACTTTTTTGTAATTTTTTAAAAATTCTAATTAATAATAAAATATAATCTTGATTAGAACTGTAATAGTATTTATTAAAGCAATAATTTAGTAGAAATCATTACAAAAATTGATTTAAAATGCATCTGTTAAAGGACATAGCGCAGGGCATATCAATACTCCTGTGAACTTTAAAACCCACGTCACAAAAGGGCCAGACAATCCCTTAAACGGCATTGTGAGAAACATATCGACATCTCCGCCGATGCGATTTTATTATTCATGTTGTAAAAAACGGGGAAAATGGCGTCGATCGAAAGCGCTCACTGAAAATCCGAGCGGAGATGAGGTGTTTCCAGCAGCATAATGCCGGCGAAAACGTAATTTGCAGCAGCAGCAGGGGTAAAAAAAAAAGCGGGAAGAAGAGGTATTTCTCTACCCTGGAGGAATGGAATTTCCGTGTGTCTGCCAAATGACCGCCGTTGCGTCGTGGGCGGAGGCTTCTTTTCGATGCTGCGCAAATCGCAAGGGAAGTGGAAAGCGCAGTAAGTGCCAGAATGAAGATATCGGGATACCCAAAGAAGAATATATTATTTAAAATATCTACTATTTAAAAAAACATATTTAATGATTACGGGTCTGTTCTGGCCGGGTCGATGATGTAACGTAAAGAATATTGGAATATTTGTGGGGGTGCTTGAGCAGGGCTGTATCCAATGGGGGTTAGGGGTTTACCAACCCTGAAGTTTATATCCTTTTTTAAATGAAAATTATGTGGCCTACAAGAAATAGTCCTTTTTTTGGGGGGGGGATACCAAATGTTCAAAAAGGAGTTAAAATACTACTTTTAAGGGTCAAGTTAAAAAAAAATTCAGGGGGATAATCTGCAGTACTGTATATTTTTGCTTGAAACTCAGTATTATTCACAAAATCTTAACATTTAAGTACGCAAAGGTTCAAATATTATCATTAACTATTCTAATAATTTAAATTTAGCCTATAACTTTCGTGTTATGTGGGCCTTTGAAATAATTTTGAGCTTTATACCAAGCCTGGGTGACATTTTTAGTCAGTTACAAAGAAGAGGGTTAAATCCGGGTATCAAGGTTAGCTAAGCCGATGCCTCTTCTCCGGCCAAGAACGTGATAATGTGGTGCAAAAACAGCAGCTTTAGTCGTTCTTTAGAGAAATTAAAATCAGTAGGGCATAACAGTAAGAACTATTTAACTAAGAAGAACTATTTAGAAAATAAAATATTTTAAAAAGATTTAAAATTATTTCCATCTTTCTACTAAAAATATAAATAATTGACTTTCTGATGTAAGTGTATCCTTGTGAAATAATATTTAAATGTGTGTACTTTTATTTAAACTTAAAGCTATGTAAGAGCTCCTTTACTGCAGAATATAGTGCGTACGGTATTATGCATATTGTAAGAACTGTTTAATTATTTATTCGCTCTGAGTAATCATAGTTATTCTTATTCTATTACAAACCTTAGAAATTATCTGTTATTGATATTAGATAATTTTCTGAAATTCAGGGTCAAAAACCAAAAAATATTTTCTTTGAAGAGACTTTTTTATTCTGGTCAAATTATAAAATTTTATTAATTAAATACGGTTTAGTTTGGAATTGATTCACATTTTGTCTTCAATTAAAAATGTTTTCACAAAAAAAACCTACTTGTTGATATTCTTTTAAAAAAATATTGTTTTGCTTTAAATTGATAAATCATTTCACTAAAAATAATCTTTATCATGGCTACTTAATCTTCAAATGAACAGAAGGTATAAAAAATGTTTAGTGGGAAATGGCAAAAATTGGCACTTAATGCGTTTTGCATTTCCTTTCTTCAATTGGTTCAAAAAACGCCAAGAGAGCATTTTGGGAGGTTTTTCTTTCGTTTGCGAAATTTTTCGTGAAATTTATGGCAATGATCTATTCAAAAAGGATAACCCTTTGGGAAAATAACTCTCGAAGTTATTCAAATATTTTTCGTACGTTGCTTTCTTTTAAAGAAGAAATAAGTAAAGGAAAGTTTTGAGGGATCAAATGTTTTAGAATGTACACACATAAATAAGTAAGGAGGAGGTTAATTCATAAACACTTCTGCATTTGAAAAAAAATGTGTAATTAGAAATTCTAATTAATATCCAGTATTAGGTAATTTATAAAATATGTACGGGTCTCCATAGAAAATTCAATAGTTATCAAAGGTTTCTAACTAAATAACCAAATTAATTAGTTTTACACAAATTAGGTTCGGCATTCCCTTTCAAACATTTTATCATTCCTTTTTTTGCTCGAATGTTCAAATATATTCTCAAATAGAAATATTGATGTAAAATACTGTAGTTGTTACATCTAAGTAATTTTCTTATTACTATGAAGATGTAATGTAGTATGTGCATATTTTAACATCGTAATACATTTTAATAATAATAATGGGGTTACGGCTTAATGGGGTTTTCTATTAAATGTAAAATAATCGCAAATAAAAGCAATATTAATTTAATACTCTTATGTAATTTATAACTTCGACTAGTAGATTTTAGAGAGACGGGAATACATAGTTGTATAAAACAAAAAAACTCTCTGCGCACAAAATTTTCTTCTTCAAATATTTTCTACACACTAATTAAGTGCCCCAGTAATTTGAATTTTGACTTAAAACATAATGACAGTCGCATTGTTCACATAAATACCATAATAATGCTTCACAGGCAACAATAGTAAGAAAAATCAATTTATTTATCAAAAATTTAAGTTATTTTAAAAAAAGATTTTCTGCAAAATTCTAAAACTCTCTGCGCTCTGCGTGCTCGTGGGCTTCTATATTATCCAAATCTGAATGGGAAATGTGAAATTTTGGCAGAATTTTTCACCAGTTATTGATTCAAAAAAATTTACTGTGAACATAAATTCATATTTGGCATGTTTAAGATTTATCGAAAATAAAAACAGCACTATTAGAAAACCTGCATATTAAACTTCTATAATTTGTTCTAGCAAACATATCAAAGTTCATTGCCATATTCTTGGTTTTTATCTGAGATTGAATATGGCATTTATCTTCCATGGAAAAAAAAGCACAGGCTAAAATGTATCTCTATATATATAATCAAGGTGTCCCTGCCTGCCTGGCTGGGTTCCTGCCTGGGTTCCTGGGTTTGTCCGGAACAGATTTGGCTCAATTTCTCCAAAACTACCCGTCCGAATCGAACCAAACTTGGTACACATACGTATGGGGACGGGGGAAAGACAATGACATCATTTCCAAATTCCTAAAACCACCCCTTCACCCTCTTTTAGGTCTTTTTGTAAAAATCGCCTTACTTCTCCACTAAAGAAGATCTGTTTAACTCGCATTGTTGCAAATAATACAACAAAAACAATTTTAAACATAAAACAAAGTATTTAAAGATAAAACTTGGCTAAAATTGTTTTAAATGTTTTAAAAAGGTTATTAATAATTTAAAAAATTAAAAACGGCCCTTATAAAAAACTTTATAACAGTATTTTCTTATTAAAAACTTCATTTTCCATGAAACTTTAAGTTGAAATAGAAAGTTTTAAGAATTAGACTGGTTAAAGTAAAGATTACATCATGCAGTTTTTTTAGAAAGTTGATGATAGAAATACTAGATCAATTTGTTATTTAACCTTATAATTTGTTTCTTTGGTGTAGTTTAACGGGATTTTTTTTTTCAATTTAAACAGGGGGTATTTACAAATTTTGGGATTTCAAAAGTCTGTAATAATTTTAATGGATTTTTTTCACTTAGAATGGATAATTGGGTAACTGTCGTAATTAAATGTGCAACACCGGAACTGGATGGTTAGGTTAGATTTGCACAGTTGGAACCGGGAGGGAAAAGGCACAGGGAGCACGGTGATGAAAATGCACCGGGAACACCGAGATGAAAAGGCACCGGGGACACCAAGATGAAAAAGGCACCGGGATATGAAAAAATACTAGGAACACCGGGATATGAAAAACTACCAGGATGATTGGTAATTATGGTTACAGAAAATTAGGCATGTAACTTGAGAAAATTTTAATAAATTGATACACTCCACCCGTGCAAGGCCGGGCATATCAGCTAGTACATACTATAAGAAAGACTAGAATAGTTTTATTCAGTTTTGAATATTTTTATGCACTTGCGTAAATATCTAGATTTGGCGAGCATTTTGATTCTCATCTGCATTTCAGGCGAAGAAATAGTACAGCACATCATGTCGAATCTTCCCTAAGAATTTTGTTTCTATTTTTAACATCAAAGTGTCCCTATAATAATAGTATATTCTGCTTCTAAATTTATCTCCGAATTCCTTGTTTCAGAAGGGCACTAAAACGCTCAAAGCGATCTAAAAATTGGCAGCCGAGTCGCTTCTTTTCGAATTCTTTCGCTGTTTCTTCGCATTTATATGGCTGTAATTGGGAGTTGTAGTGACTGGATATCTCTTCTGTTTTTTGTTGTCGATCCTCTCCCTCTTGTAAAAGTATGGAGCGTCAAAGCTGTTACAGTAAAGTGCATCGGAACTGCTTGTTTGTAGGAAAGAAAGTATCAATTGTTAAAGAAGTTCTTTAGAAAAGGAGGAGAGATAGCTTAGTATTATGAAATCTCATTAATATTGGCAAACGGAATTTTTCTTTTAAGTTTGCTTTTTCACTGAGTCAGGGAAAATGAACGTGGAAATTGGTTTCGTTATTAAAGAATGATTTTCTTTGGTAAAGAAAGATGTATATCTGGCGTCATGAAGTTTTACAGTAAATTTTAAATGTAAAATGATATAAAAACATTTTTTTATATGCGTATGTAAGTTATGAAGAAATAATTAAAGTATTTTAATTTTTGTGATTTAAAGTGATTATATGTTAACATTTATCTTTGCAAAATAAATCTTGAAAATAAAGCTGAAGAACTGTAAATTGGATTTTAAGAATTTTTCACTCATTATTTTTATTATTTTTAAAAATTCTTTTTGAAATTTACGGAAATAATGAAACTTACTTAAACTTATAGAAGATCTTGTCGAGTTATATCTGTATTTTTAGCTGTATTAATTTAGGCCAAAATCTTTTAAAAAATTAAATAAAAAAAACTTCTTTTGATTTTTTTATTTTAAGGTGGTTGGGTTGATCTATACAAATAATTTCAAATTCTTAATTAATATTTTTTTAAAAATGTGATCAGAACCGTGAGATAAGTAAAACAATCTGCAATGTATATAACTTTATTTTAAAATTAATTTCTACCCGGGGAATGTTTTAAAGAAGTTTAACGTTGAGAACCATTCTATGAAACAAGGTTTTGACTGAATATTTTGTTCAATATAATACCTTTAGGTCTTTAATATTCTAAACTTTCTTACTACGCTGCTAGGAGCGTTGAAAGCCATTTCAACAGTTTCAGAACGGTCACATTACTTTAGGTACTATTTAGTTCTTGACTCTACGAGAGGTGGTTTCAAATCTAAAGAAGTTTTGAAACATTCTGCTGTATAGGGATCGCCCCGTATGGGAAAATTCTAACGCGTTTCGCTCAAAAAACACTTTTTCTCAAGTTCGCCCTTACGAACGGTCTCCATTGTTCCATTAAAGATCAATCTATTAATAAATGCAGCAACACATCAGCGTGACTTTCAGGGTCGATGTTGCCTCTGGAGCAACCCTTGCGTGGGTGGGAGCCCTTCCATTAGGGCATGCAAATGGGGCAGGAGGGGGCGTCCGCTAATGGGGCACCACATCCCTTTCTTTAAGGTTCCATTTGGATACAATCGGTATTTTCTTCGTTTCCTATATACTTTACGTTTCGAATGAGCCAAACCAAATGAGATAAGCTATATCACCGATTTCCAACTGACGTCTCTAGTTTTCTCCCTTTGTGCTTCCCACGAATCCTTCCTCCGAAGATGTGACTGCCGATAGCCGTTCCAGGGAGGTTCTATGGAACCTACGGCCCATGAAGCCCATGAGTTAAGAGAGCCCAAAAAGTAACTCAAAAACACTTTGGGATGCTAAATTTCAGACATTTTTCAAAACATTCCTAGCTTAGGATATGGAATAGTTTTAGTAGTTTTTATCGTAAAAGCACTAGTTTTTAAACGTAGTTTAAAAACACTATTTTATACTGAAAAGTTCAAAATTTTCTGGGGAAGGACTCCCCCAGACCCCAACTTTACACTATTAAAAGAGGTAAGATTGGAGGTTTATTCCTCACTAGAAAAATTCCTTACATATAATAAATTATCCCCCAGAAAAATATTATCACTGATATGATATGAGACTGATTACTTGGAGGCCCACCAGGTAACTGGTGCTATCGGTTGCGGCCCTCAAGTACTTATAAGTCGGAAACGTCTGAGCCTATTTGGTCTTAAGTCCAAAAATTTACCTGTAAGACCAGCCCCAAAATGCCTTACTATAGGAACACACATGACCGTGACAGAAAACCTTCATTTAATCAAAACTACGTTCTGGAGACTTACACCATTATCTTTCTGAGCTGCTCAATTATTCTTATTCTTTGCCCATCCTTAATTGTTGTTTTACATAACTACCCTTCTACTACCCATGGGAAGAGGTAATGTGAGAGAAACGGAGTTAAGTTGGTTTTTCCGCAACAAATGTGTTAAGAAGGAGAAACCAGTTCTACAGATTCAGTGTTGCCCCAGGAGAAACAAACTAAAAAAACTTCGATGAACTTGAAGTAACTAATATCCACCAGTATCATATCATCGATTTAATAATATCCCCATGTTAGGCATTGTATGGGTTTTGATGTAGAGTGTTACTGGATGCTTTTGAAATTTAGGGGTGCATGATGCTAAGAAAAATATAATTTTATCAGACTTGCTTGCTTTCTAACTAAATTCAGTTTATTTTAGTATTAAATACAATAAATACACATTTTATGATTCTTCTAGCTCCTCACATATTATGGAAATCATACTGAGAAGGAATAGTGGAAATGCATCATAAAATCTTATTTTAAGCGACTTAAGGAGGTAATGTATTCAACACGTTTATAAATTTATAATATTTGTAACCATTTTTAGTTACGTCCCAGTGTGTCTATTTGAGCTGTTTTTAATGATGAATTCTGTTCCCAAAGTGGCCCTAACTGTTTTAAACTGTTACTCTACTGCTAACTCTACAACTGTTTAAACTGGAATTATAAACCGACTGAAAGCTGTTTTTAAATAAATCCGATACTAACAGCTACAGGTGGGTTCTAGATCACAAGACGTTGGAGGAATATCAGATGGCAGTAGTTATTCAGTCAATTTTATTGGTAGAAATTTAAAAAGCGATTTAAATATTAACTTTTTTTTATTAAAGTCAGAAATTTTTAAGTTAAAAAAACTTTTAAGTAGGTATTAAAACTCTTACGAAGTACAGGTATATGAACTGATTTTGGGAGTCTAGATAAAATTTAACCCGGGATGACGCGCGCTACTTTTTGTTACACGGGCACGCGCGCAGGGTCTCTCAGGCCCTGCACACCGTTTTCCGTTCTAAACGTTCAGTGAATCCAAAAATTTTATCACCGAAAGTTTAAATTTATAATTTAATCGTTCTAAGTGCATAATAACTCCTTTTTAAGTTGACTGCTTTTTATTAATATATAATATTGGACTATTTTGAAAAGCACCAGCACTCAGAAGGAAGTGTCTGAGATTATCTTATCTTCAAAGGGGGGCCGATTTCCGCAGTTGATTTAGTGCTGTTTACCTTAAATTTCCTTTTTTGAAAGAAAAATTATAGATTATAGTTACTTTTGGACACTTCTTTGTTTATAACTCGCGCGAATCCTCCCAATTTTCAAAGCATTTCAATAAAAACAACAACTTAACTCAAAAAATAACATACCCACTCTATTTAAACTTTAGGAGGTAATGGGTGGAAACCTTTTAGGCAGATACACGGGATTTCAGCATTTTTGATTAAAAATTAGAGTTTTTATGAAGGTTTATTCAAGCGCCAGCGCCTCGCAGGCCCTGCGCGCGTCCTCGCGGGTTAAATTTACCGAATCGAGAAGTAGAATCAGACCCTTTTCGAATCGCTAGGATGCTGAGATTGTTATTCAAATCTAAAATGGTTCTAAGGTAGGTCCTGAGGGAGGAGTTAGAAATAATCCTCCCAAGGATAGGATTTGAGAAATTGAGAAAATATATATTTCAGTATTTTACGAGCTACTTCCATTTAGTAAACAAAAACCCCACTAGAATAAAAAAAATATTAAGACCATTTCCCTCAGACAAAAATCCACTACACTGATGAGTAGTGCATATGATTCAGTAGCTATATTCGCTGAAGCTATGGGATGAAAAACGCTCCGCACCGACCCATGCTTTATTTGTTTACAAAATACTCGCGACATCCCAAACGATCGTCCCACTCGAGTCCTCTGATGAGTTGCGAAATCCATTCATCCCCTTGATGAGCTCTCGGTCACAGCTAATAGGGAGCGGGGCGGGCGCCGGCCAGTCTAGACCCCTTAGCGCAAACGATTTGCAGACATCCCAGGGGTCGTTCTGAGGGGACATCGGCCCACGCGGGAATCTCTTCTTTCTTTTCTTTCATCTTTTCATTCATCGTGTGGGAGGGGAAATTCGGAACTTGTGTGAGGGATGGGATGTCGTAACCTTGAGAGTTATAATTCAAAACGCGTAACTTATTATAAGCATTAATGAGGTTTTTTTTTATCTTGTTTGACCTAGAGTTTTGTAAGGTCCTAGGATAAATGTTATTTCGTAAATGTTAAATTTTGATTGAGTATTTTAAAATTAAATTACCTTATTTTAGTATTTTTTTACTAGTTGACTGTATCCAGATTGGTTCAAAAAGGACATATTTTTGTTATTAGAGCGCCCAGATTATCTTGAGTAGTATTTGTGTGTAATAAGCTGTTGGAATTTAAAGTATTTCTTAGTTATAAAATATTAATATTTTTAAAAATTACAGATGGTTGTAGTGATAGAAAGGGATTGTTTCATCAACCAGTTTAAATAGGTACTACTAACGTAATATAATGATTTCTTTTGCTCATTTTCTCAGTAACACAAGTTTATTTTTAGTTGTTCGTATTTCATAGTTAGTTCAATATAATTTTTTATCATTTTAATTTTTGACTGTTTTTATATGTTCACTAATTTTTAACTATATTTATGTTATATTAAGGGTTTTTAATACTTTTTGTGCTTTTGGGGCAACGCTAATTAATCCATATACTGATTGATGACGAAAGTGTGTCGATACAGGTTGCTAAAATAATCACATTTAAGTGTTTTAAATATTTCCAATATAAACTATCGAATATAAAAAAGTATTAGTTTCAAAATATATTTGATAAAATTTTAATTTTAAAATGTCTGTAAAAAAGCAAAACATTTCCACCGCGAATGATTTGAGGTCTGGATTTTCAAATGAACCCTCTCGGAACTTTCCTAACTTAGAAGAAAATGGGACACATACTGGGGCACATGGAAAAGAGTCGCAACCTGGTGTAAGGCGACTTTAGCGAAAAATTCCCTTTCATTCTCTACCGAAAACATTTGGAATGCATAGAAACCTTCCTTTATCTTGGCATTCAAATACCCTTCCATTTCATAAAAAAAGTCCCAAATCCCAACACAGTCCTTCACCAAATGACTTCTTCGCGCTACAAGAAAACCTCTCGTGTGTGACCAGACATTTATTCATAGAGGATGCTTATTAGATTTGACTCCCTGGAAAAACAGAAACGCCAGCTCCGCTCCAAAAATACCCTCCCGCACCAGAAATAACCCTCATTAGGACCGGGGCGTTCGATTATTCATGAGGAACTCCTCGCTCCATTGTCTCAACAATTTCATTACCTTTCCTTCATTCCGAAGAAGAAAATAGAGGCGATTCTCAATAGAGCAAGCGACAAACCTCTTTCCACAATTCACTCAACCGTGTCAACATCTACGGACTACTCCTGTGACAGAACTGATTCATCCCGTTTTACGATTTTCCGGTAATCAGTGATTACGGTAAAATAGGGTGAATCGTAATACCTTAGAACTTTCAGCTTTAGAAAAAGGGTAGCACTTACGTATTATACCGTGTGAAGAGCATTACCAAATCTCGTAGATGGTGCCGCTGAATCTGACGGTCGCTGAACGGTCGACGGGACAATACACAAAAACCAAAAAAAGAAGCTAGCGAATTTTTTTTTGATTGAAATATTTGGTTTTGCTCTGCTCTTGAGATTTCAAGCCAAACATTTTTTTTACAGTTTTTCTATTAATTTTTACTGATTTTAATGGTGTTTCTATTCACCCCGTAGATAAGGATGAATAGAAACGAACAGGTTGGATGGTTAGAATAGACTAACAAAGTTCTCCATATGATTAAAATTGGTTAGTTTTTTGGGTCCCCACTGAAGGTCATGTTCATAAGCCATTTGACATGACAAAACATTTTCCTTAAAACTTTATAACGTTGATAGTTTGGTAACACAGATAACTAAATAAATTATCCATCCGTACACCCCATGCGAATTTTTTTATATCTAGTAACTAATCACGACCTCTAAGATCTTAATGGACGGAAAACTACGTCAAATAAATGACGTTAATGCTAAGATGTTGGCGTGAGCAACTCCAGATTGCTTAAACCCATGCCCAATTCACACGGTGCTATTAAGTATTCCAGTACAGCTTACCAGTACCAAAATACCAACTTATAAAACCTTGTAGATGCTAAACAGGTCAAGAAATAAGTTACAGAAGAATGAGGAGGATAGTTATGCAATTTATTGGCAAATAAACATTTTTGATCTTACTGGAACACCAAATGGCATCGTGTAAGTTGGACCCCAATAAAAAAATCCGGTTCATACTTAATCGAGCTCAGTATGGATTTAGGGGAGTCGCAGATGTGATTTGGCCTCCTGACATCATCTTAGACATTCGAGTTCTCTGACCATATTATAATGGAGGGTATACGGACCAACCTCTAGGAAAGTATTGAGAAGCTGTTTAGATTAACTTCAAGTAAGAATAAAATCACTAATTAATTTTTAATTAGAAAAATAATAAATTATGTTTTAATTATTTGGAATAATTTAAGTATGGAAACTTTTTTTTAGTAAAATGGAAAATATTTTAATTTGAATTAGGACACTTTTGTTTCTTCTGATTTTATAATTTGATGTATATACGGATAGGGAGTTTTTATATAATTTATTTCCAGCTATGTATATTACACTTTAATTCAGTTTTATAAATTTATCTCCAGGGAAGCAAAGCAATTTCTACACAAATATATGAAAAAAAAATGTATATATAATTTTTATCCGTCAACTGTTGAAATATTTTGGCCATTGCGATTTCCTCGTTTTCATCACATTCACAAACCATTCAGGAAATCCGTTGCAAAGATGTTATTAAAAATTGTAGACTAACAAATTAACTTTAAGATTACTAAAATAACAATGATAGAAGCGAAAGAACAATTCTGCATCCATCAACTTAATCCATTGAAACATGTTTCTGAGTTCGCTTGAGTATGCTTTGAAGTTTTTTACATAGAGTTAACGATCTGGTGTTGTAGACTGGCTTCCATCAGTGTCATTTTAGTGGCGTAGCTTTCTAGCTAGCCATTCATATCTAAGTAGTGGTGGAAAGATAACCGTAGTGTATAATCGCGAAGTTAGTTTTGAAGATATAGCAGATGGTAAAAAAAAATAACACAAAGAGCATCTTTAAGGAACAAAAACAACAAAAGATTCTTCAGGAAAATACTTTATTTAAATTACAGGTTTTATTTGTCCACAATCTTCTTAGGCCAATTGGTTATCGCGGAGGACGTTAAAAACTTATAATTAAAAAAAGTGTGTTTTATTTTCTCTCTTATCTTTTTTGTCTTGAAGAGGCTTTTCTTTATGAATGATTTTCGAGGGAAGATTCAAATTTAAGTTTACCGCTTCAACGTTATTAAAAACACTGGGCGTTTCGACTAAAAAAAAAATTCAAAACCTTTTTCATTTTAACCGTAAAAGTTAGAGCTCTATTGTTTTAAATCATCCCAATCTCGAACGCATACTTCCAAATAGCAGTATCCAAAATTTCATTTCAATATGTTGAGCGGTTAGGTCTCCAGGTGCTCCAATATCCTTGAAATTTCCTTTTGACCACTCGGTATTTTCGAAATTCCAAATTCAATTTAACGCTCGTTAATTTTAAAAGCGATTGCTAATGATTGTGAAATACGCCTATGGGATTTACCACGCAGCGGATTTCTTTAGCCATTCTCCGTGGCAGCCATGCAGGGTGTCGGCGGACGTTCACTCAATCCGAATCCTCTCTCTACGAAAAAGAATGAATCTCCTTGCCTGCTCCTCTGGGTGGTGCAGGAAAAACGAGGCGAAAACTTGCGTTTTTTTGGGGGTAGTCATTTATTCTGGGGTCGCTTATTTGTGTGCAGTAGGCGGCGCATTAGCACGTAAATTCAACTTGACGGCAGAAGGAAGGTAGAATGAACGAGATCTTTGGGTGATTTATATTATGGTTGATCTTGAGTTTCGGAAAGAAACAGGTGTTGGGGGAAAAGGATATTAAGTTTGCACGTTCTTATATTAGATTAAAAAAATTTTGCCGTTCGTAAGTATCGTATAAATATTGTGCAGTTGTGACAGGGTTATAAGTAGTACTACATTTAAATAACCCGGAAGCACAATTGTAAAATATGGTTTAATAATGCCTTGTGTTTCTCATTTTAGCCTTTTGTGTATTAATAGAGCATTCGCACGTCACGTAACTGGAGGACAAAAACAACATTGCTAAGGCTGTTGTTAGGTGCGGGAACTAGTAGAATCCAATATAGAAGCATTCGCACATGACGTCACTGGAGGACAAAAACAACGTTGCTAAGGCCGTTGTTAGATCCGAGTCAGGAGATTGAAAATGCTTTATTTTTAAAAAATGTTTAGAGTTGAGTGTATTTTTGAAAAACCATTGTCTACGAATTAATTTGCTCAAAAAATTTTAAAGCAAAATGTTGTATATAAATTATAAAAAATTAATTTAAGTTTTTATATTCAAATACATAGTAAAGTTAAAAATCCGAATTAATATCGAATGAGAGATTTTAGCCATTTTTTATATAAAGATTAAATATAATTTTCAAAACTAATATCCCAATATATTTAATATATTTTTCTTACTGAAGATGCAAAATAAATATGCGTTTCTTAAAGCAGCAGTTTTTCCTCCAGTACTTTCGAGGTTTAAGAAATATATTGCTCTGCTGGCTGGCCTAATCCTAATGGTACGAAAATAAATGAAAAAATTACAAAACTATTTTTGCATTACTTTATGTCCGTTCAACAATTTTCGTATAGTCTACATTTTAGCCCGAATTAATTCACATAGCTCGAACAGTTTCTGAAAAATATTATTTCAAAATTAATACTTTTTGCTTCTTTTTTATGTAAAAAAATTGCAAAACAATAAGTTTTGCATTCCACGTTCAGAAAAAAAGCATGAAATTTTCAATTAAATACCTCGGAATCTATTTGATCTATAGACCTCTTTTTAAAGTAAATAAACAAAACCGGAAGGGTGGGCTGCGAGCTTCCGGTTGTGTATGGGCGCCAAAAATCGTGTGTTTTCGCTCTTTTGGCGACATAACGAAGTATGGTTTTGAAATTATTTCCCATAAAAACAAAAGTAAACAAACCCCGATCGGACTATTATTTTTAAATAAAACGTTTAATATGTGAATCTTTTTTTAACTTTAGAGACTGCAAAAGCTTATTTAATCCCAAAGTTGACTAAATTAATTTCAAAGTAAAAAAAGAAGAATGAAAAAAAAAACCGGCCTAAAGCCAACGGAAACGGAACAGAACAGTATATTCCGTGGTGAAAGAAAAACAAGGTAAGCTTTTTTTTCTTAATAATTTGTAAAAATTAACTATTTTTGATTTTAATCAAGTCTTACTATATGATTACTTATTCCATAAGGAGTTTTAAATTGTCCAAACTCACAATGTCTCGATCAATTTAACCATGATTTATTGAAATGTAACTCGAGAAAAATATTACGGTTCTACTTTGTTATTTTGGTAGATACCTTAACAATTCTTCCCCCAACTTTGGTTATCGTAATATATATATACAGTTTATAAAATAAATTGCTGAAATAAAACTGTGATCAACTAGTCAAAAGTTATTGAAATTTTTAGTAAATTGGTAACTTTTAAGCATATTAATATATGCTCTTAAAAGAGTGCTTTGAATTATAAATAATACATCCCACAAGCTAAAAATAGATTTTCTACATGACAACTCATTTAAACTCTTACTTATTATTTGAGATAATAGAATTAATTGATTTATGAAATAAACGATTTTGTTTTTAAAAAAAATTATCTGGAAGTAAATGCGTTTCTTCCATTCTAGGTTCTATGTAGATGTTAACACAGCAACACAGCCTCTCTTGATGTGTCTGGACCTCAGACCTAATAAAACTGCTGCAGAAGTGACAAAGTATTTTTTGAAAGGTAAAATGACATTTTATTGAAATGTAGAGTGTGAATAAGTAGAATGCTTTTAATATAGTAATGTACTTCACAAGGATAATATTTAATGAGTTTCTAGTTTTGCTGATAGATATTACAATGATTAAATGTTATGTTTTAGATAAGATGACTTTGTTAGTTTCATTTGCATATTTGATCAAGTTTAGTCATGTATTTTTGTCAAAAAGGACTGTTGATAAAATAAACAATTGTGAATTTAAAATTTTAATCAAGGATTAAACTGATTTGGTGTGTAACATTTTAAGGTAACGTGATAAGCCATTAAACAATTCGCCAAAATCAAAACAGTTACTAAAAAATTTTCAGAACTATACTCATCTATATATCTTTTTCTGTTTTTTTGGTGACAGTCACAGTTTTAACATTAATGAAAAAAGTGGACAGCTTAATACCCAAAAAATCTACCCATTTCATCATTAACTAATTTATTTTTGAAGTATGCTAATTTTATTCCTCTTATTATAATACAGTAGAACCTAAATAAAGCGGCCCCCTTCTGAGACCAAAAACATGGTTGTTTTAACAAAAGAAGGGAATTGTACTTAACGAATAAAACTATTACTGTGATAAAACAATCATTACTTTTATCAGGTCGTATCATAGGTTCTAATATACTAATATAATAATACAAGCTACTATTATAATACTACTAATGAATCTTCAGATAAATTAAATTAGAGCTCTTTAACTTGGTTCCCCTCTTTCTGTATGTTGCTTAAGTTTCTACAAACTATGTTTTTCAATTTAATGCTTGCTTTCCTTGTACTCAATACTATTTACAAATATCATTTTCCCATTATTTCCTTCAAATTGATTAAAAAACAGTAAATATTTTAGCTTAATAATACTAACAACATGTTGTATTTAAAGCTTGAAGACTTTTACTGTTGGATTGAGGTATATTCTGAGCCTATATAAATTTGATTTAAAATGCAACATTTTTTTAGATAGTTACATGCCACATTTACAAATATTTTGAAGAAAAAAACATAACTCAAGCTAACCATAATCTGTCAGATTTAGATAAATTGTAGAGGTAAGAATAGAAATGGTAAAAGTAGCACGATACTCCTATTTCATCTCCCTAAAATCCTATTCATGGACAAATTGTTACACCGAAAGACTATTTCCCCACCAAATTATTTCTCAAAATGGACCATTACACTAACAGAATGTTTTCCAAACAAGATGCTTCTCCATATTCCAGTACACTCACTGTAAAGAAGTTTCACAGAATTCCACAACACTGTCAAAGCGTTTCAACGAATTGATCATTACACCTGTCTTTACAGTCAGTTATTAAGTCCTGTCGGTGTTATGGAATTCAGTAAAACAATTGTCAGTGAATTGGCTTTTCAGTGTAATTGAATTGGGGGAAAGGTCTGTCGGTGTAATAAGGCCATTTAATGAAACGAAGAAATTTGTCTGGTGCAAGGTTCTCGATAATGTGGCTTTTGATGAGATAAGTGTCATGATTGCAATAGTAAAACTAATGTTTAATTCTTCAAGATAGACTTATGAACAACAGCCAGAATGTGGATTTAGGAGTAATTGTTTAACTGCATTAAAGTTTTGGTCAAAATTTAACTTCACTCCCTGAACTGGCAAAAAAAATGGAGTGAAGAATACTTATAAATTAAGTAAAATCTTAACCATTTGCTAAGGGGAAATATCAAGAATGAAAATGACATGGGGAATGTGTTAAGTTATTGTGAACAACTTTTATAATATTCTTTGGATTTTTTTTATACAGGCAACATCTATCCGAGTAACCCATGACTGGGAATTCCAATTACAACAACAACGAAGGATTCAGTTGTTCTTTCATTCATTCTTTCATGCAGATGAATATTCATCTTTAGAATGCACATGGATCTTCATTCAAGATCATTTTAAAACTGAAAGGACCTATGTTGTGACTCTGGCATATCTTTGGAATGTGATGCTATTGTGTGTACTAGATTTAACATGTAGATTAAAAGAACTGCCCACATAATTCTAAAAATATTTATTTATTTATTTATTTATTTATTTATTTATTTAATCAAGAGAAACACTTAAAACACACAACACAAAATTACAAAAAGAAAAACAAAAAAAGAGAACCATAATCACCTGGGACCTACTAGTCCATTTAGGTGACCAAATATATATTTAAATAAGAAAATATATGAGTGGCAAACAGGGTGTCGGTAAAATAAAAACAATATTATCAGTCATACAGATTTAAAATTACAAAAAAATATGTATAAAAACAAAAATAGCTACATTAAAAAAGTTTCAATATTTTCTATTGTAAACAAAAATTCTTTTAGTTTTTTTTTAAATAAGTGTTTGGATGGGCTATTTTGGATTTCAAGTGGTAACATATTATACAGTTTGGGGGCTATATATTGAAAATTATTACAAAATATTGTTTTTTTTGGCTTAGGAATATTATAAATTACATTAGGTCTTCGAGGATTTATAGTGTTACGTCTTGTACATTCCAGTGGGTTCAAAAAAAGATACAGGCATATTTTATAAAAAAAAAGATGACGAAGAGGTAGAATATTCAGTAATTTGAAGTGGTTTATAGTAATCGAGTTGGTATTATTAAAAAAAAACCTTAAGAACCTTTCCTGTAATTTGCTGATTCTTTTTAAATTTATCAAATAATCCCCACCCCAAATAGTTAAGCCGTAAATTAATTGTGAATGTACCCACGAATAATACAAATTAATTAGAAGCTTATTATTTATTTTTTGTTTAAGGTGATAAAAATTAAACATAACAAATCTTAGTTTGTCAGAGATATTTTGAGTATGAGATTTCCACTTTAAGTTGGAATCAATATGGAGTCCAAGGTATTTGATAGTTGACACTTGATCAATATGATTACAATTACAATTTCCATAACTATTACAGAAGTTTTCGTGGTATTTAATGGAGAGCTGATAAGAACGGTTTTTGATGAGGTTAAAGGTCATATATTTTGTTTTGTTAACGTTCAAATTTAGGTTGTTTTGAAAAAACCAATCACGAATTTTTACAAGGTCATCATTTATCATTAAGTTTAGATCATCGATTGAATCCAACGAATAAAGTAATACCGTGTCATCTGCAAAACTTATTAATTTTCCATATAATTTTAAGTTACATAGGTCGTTAATAAATATTAGAAATAATAAAGGTCCTAAAGTTGATCCCTGAAAAACGCCGCAGTTTATTGGGAGGCATCTGCTAAGAGTATTGTAAATTTTAACGATCTGAACGCGATTTGACAAATATGACTCAATAAAATTATAAAAATGTCCTCTGATGCCGACAAAAAATAGTTTTTGTAACAGGATGCAGTGATTTACTGAATCAAAGGCTTTAGAAATATCTAAATAGACAGCAGCAGTTTTTTTATTATTGTTCACACTATTATATATAAATCCAGTAAACTCATTCAAAGCTTTCTCGGTATTTGAATTTGGCAAAAAGCCATACTGATTACAAGAGAAGAAATTTATGTGATTTAGATATGAAAATAACCTATTCTTAATTATTTGCTCGAATATTTTAGATAGTAACGGTAAAATAGAGATTGGTCTATAGTTGGAGTAATCATTTTTGTTTCCTTTCTTAAAAATAGGAGTAACAATTGAGAGTTTCAGTGATTTTGGAAAGACACCTTCTTTTACAAGGTTATTAAATAGTTTGGCCAAGATATATAAATGAGAATTTGATAAACTTTTTAAAATTTTTGCGTCGATTCCATCAGAACCAGGGCATTTTTTGGATTTAAGTCCACGGATACATGTTATAATTTCAGTATAATCTATATCAAACCACATAAAAGAATTCACACTAAACACCAAATATTTTTTATAGTCATCGTTTGAGGGAGTTATACCATTGTATATTGAAGAAAAATATGAATTTAGATTATTAGCTAATTGATCAAAGCTTGTGTGATCAGGCAAGGTGTTATTAATTTTACTCTTGCCTAAAATGTCGTTAACCAGTTTCCACTGTTTACGACTAGAATCACATTCATTAAATTTTGTTTCGTAAAAGATATTTTTAGCTATTCTGATTTTATTTTTTAAAACTTTAACTGTGGTTTTATAGGCTGTTTTGTATAAAATATTGCCAGGGTAACGCAAAGTTTTTTTATATAGTGCTTGTTTAGATTTTATAACACCGAATATATCCATATTAAACCATTCATTCTTATTTAACCTTGAATTATTTTTAGGATAAAAGCTAAAGTTACTTTTTATCGCACCTAATTTACCATGGAAGTCAGAAAAGCAGGACGATGCGTCAGTTCCGTTAACTTTAAAATCGTAGTTTTTCAAATAATCCTCAATTTTTTTGTAGTTAATTAATTTAGGTTTTATTTGATCAGTTGAAGAGATTTTATTATTACTACTGAAAACTAGTTTACATATAATAGGAAAATGGTCAGAGATGCTATTAATAAATCGAGCAGAGTATATTTGGTTTTCATAGGAAGGATCTGTTCGTGAAAATATATGATCAATGCAGGTACCGGATGAAATACGAGTTATATTATTTATATGAGATGAAAATCCATTTACATTTAAAAGATCTAAGTACATATTACTATTGTTGTTTAGGTTGAGAATATCAATATTTATATCACCTATGAATATAATGTTTTTGCAGGAAATATCCGATATTATAGGTTCTAATTCTATTAAAAAATTATCAACTGTAAAAGAATGGGATCTATATAATGAAATAATACAAAGATTAAGAGATTTGCTTGCCATAACAACCATTTCAGCAGAAAGCATTTCATAGTTCAATTGTTGAAAATCATAATTACTCTTAAAATAAATTAGCACACCTCCTGATCTATTATAATTTCTACAACAATGATATGTGTTAAAACCGTTAATATTGTAAAGTTGAATTTCCTCTTTAGATAACCATGTTTCAGACAAAATCAAAACATCTATAAAACATAAATAATTGGAAAGCAAACAAATCAGTTCATCGAATTTGGTACGGACACTTTGAATGTTGAAATGTACTATATTAAAACAAGCATTGTTGAAGGGTGAAAAGAGAAGGAATTGCTCAAGATCTTCAAGAGTGTTCAATGTGGCATTGCAGTCGAAAATAGAGCTAATTTGAATTAAGATGAAAAGGTTATATTACTTAGGTCGGAATCTTTTTGGACTTTGAACACTCTTGAGTTTTCTTTTTGACGCAAAAACAACTTGCCATCCCTCACCCAGCAGAATTGAAAGTTTTTGTCACGCTTGAATTGTTTGCACATGTGAAGCAGCTTTTTCATACCTGGAGCGAGATGTTCGTTTAGGTAAACTGGAACTGAGTCAAAGCTACTGTTAATGTCCGAGGCTTTGAGTCGTTTTGCTTTCGCCGCAACAAGGCATTTGTCTCTTTCGGCTTTTGAAGAAAACTGTACAATTATTGGTTTTGGCTTGTCTACACGGGATGAGGGCACACGATGAATCACTGTAGCGTGATCGAAGTTGTTTACATCCAATGCTACGAGTACCGATTTCACTAGCTGTTTGGTGTCTTCGTTTGGTGCTTCTGGAAGTTCGGAAATCTCCAAGTTCATGCGCCTAGAGTATTGTTGTAGCTCCAGAGTTTCTGATTTCAAAATAGCTAAATCCTCTTTGTTACGGGCGTTTTCCGACTTCAGGCTTGCATTTTCTTCCTTTAACGATTTCACTTCATTTTTCAAGCTTTCTATTGATTCTGTCAGCTTTTGGATAAGGTACTCATTGTGGTTCAGGCTAATTGAATATTCCGCAAATTGATCTTTAATGAATGACCTCAGGCTGGTGATTTGCTCTAGGTAAGCACTATTGGGGATTGGATAAGATGGCTGCCGATCTTTTGAATCATCCCTTTTCAAGGTAGCAGGGTCGCTCTCTTGATTACGATCTTTTGGATCGTCTTTTTTCAAGGTAGAATGGCTTCTTTCTTGATCACAATCTTTTGGAACATCTTTTGGCCGATCTTTTGGATCATCTTTTTTCAGGGTAGAAGGGCCGCTCTCTTGATCACGAGGAGTTGCCCGCCGGGTTTTACACCCTACGCACTTCCATTTAGCTTTCGTTTCTGGCTTCATCCTACGAAATGCATCTTCCAAAAATCCACCGCAGTGGAAGTGGTACGTATCGCTGCAATTTCCCGTACACCGTAATAAGTCCTCCGTACCTCTTATTTCTTCTTGGCAAAGAACGCAGTTCATGATGGTTGCTCTATCTCTTGGGTGACTGAATTTACACAAAAATATTGACACCAAAGGGTGTTTGGTTACTAAATATTAAATAAAAATATTAAATATCAATAAATACTTGTATTAATTAATAAGAAATAGCCAAAGTTTGGAGAGCGTAAACAAACACACCGTAAGCTGTGCAAGCTGTGTGTGTAAGCTGTGTGTATTGATGGTTCTCAAATAACTTCTTTGAATTAATTATGTTATTTTAATAAAATATTTATTTTAGAATAACTTTGTGTTCATTTCTTGTAGCTAATGAAAATGGTACTCTAGGCTAGGATTAGCTGAGTTCTCCCTATATTTAACTTATTGGCAGACTTTTACTAATAAAAATATTTAAAGCAGCACTGCTTGTTGAGATATTTTAGTTATTTATTTTCATATTTGCAAATATATGTTGATTTATCAAAAAAAAAAAAAACATATTTGGAAGTTGCTTGCGCCCCAACTTATCCTAGAGTACCGAGAAATTTTTTCAAAATATTTGATATTATCTGATAATTAGTTGAATTCTCAAAGCATACTGCCACATGTGGGCTTAAATCTTCTACTTAAGTAGGAATAAGGATTGAAACCAGGGGGGGCTCATCTGGCTCTCCGATTACTTTCAGCCAGGATGACGTAATCGGCTGGAAGGCGTTGAAGTTTTGACAGACGTGACCAATCAGGGTTACATAGGGAAATCGCGGAGCTTCTTATAGGGATTTTCTTACGTAGAAGGGAGTACTATAAGACGCGGAAGGGAAAATATAGACCTGTGAACTTGCCTAAGCAACAAATCATATATTTAAATATCAATACTTGTGATCTATATGGGTGCATTCAATTTTTTAACTTCTGATGGGTTAAAACTGATTAAAATTTTTCATTGAATTAAATTATGAGTATCTTGTATTCCTTCTCATAAGCAACTTGAAGAACAAGTTTATAGCTTACCAAATAGTGGATTAAATACAAACTATGAAATTTAAAACTGATTCCTATGCATAATTACGAAGGTTCATTACTTAAATCAATAGTGATCGATTTGTAACAATATTTTAAAAGTTAAACAAATTCCCACCATCTGTATTTTAGAAAATTCTAAATACAAAGAAAATACCGTTTTTTAAAGCAGTATTTAGATACAATCCGATACTTTTAGATCATTAAAAAATCCTCAAATTGTGAGCTATTTTTGGGTTGTTCTTCTTTTGTATGTTTTGTATAAAATTGATTACGCTACTAATCGTTTTTATTACTAATTTATTAAAATTCAAAGTTAGTTTATTAGGTACTAATTAATCTGATCTCACTGAATTTATTATTCTAATGTATCTTATGTTCTGATTATGATTGTAGTAACACTGATCTATCTAAGACATATTGATCAGTGTTAAAACAATCACATAATCAGATGATAATAAATGATCACTTAGATTCTAAGTGATAATTACATGAAGAAAAAATCAAATAATCTGTTGATTTCGAATTCAATTTTGATTAAACATGACAAACATGAAGGAGATAATTTATTGGGTGTAAACCTTCACCAACTTGCCGACTCCCACATACGATCGCCGAAAGAAACTCGAACTGAAACAGTTAGTTTTGAAGTTGGATCAGTGTTCCAAAGTTACGATATGATCATTTTATAAGATCTCTAAGGTGAGGTCACATTGATCCTGTTTTAGTGTAAATTTGAATAGTCTTCAAATTAAAAAATGATACATAATAATAATTAAAAAATATTGCCAAGCTTTAATAATATAATCATTAAGTCTATAAATTGCTTTTAGTATTTTATTTCAACTCTTTTCAGTTTCCATGAAGGGAGCTAGAAATATATTGTCCCTCCCAAATCAAAATTGCTTTTAATCTAAAAGAAATTAATATGTTCCTAAAACCAATCTATGGATTCCTCTTGCCTTTGGGACGATCTACTTCGGTTTCTTACTTCAAATTTACAATAGATATTCATCAACATGAAGCTATAATATCAATTCAATCTAAAACAAAAACCCTTTTAGATTCATATCTTAAATGCTTCAAAACTGAATTGTTGGATCAAAGTTTAAATTTCCCTCTCTCCTGTCAAAAAAATCCCTATTCTATCTTACCCAATCGAAGGAGAAACTGGGGTATCACGCGAATTACGTAATCGGCTGGAGAGCAGTACGTCACACGAATTTTCGTTCCTATGTGAAGAGCCAACCTTATCTTATTCTATTAACCTTGGATTGAAACAAAGTATCATTGAAAATTGGCAACCTTTACTTTTGCTCGAGTTTACTATCATTTAAATGCAAATTTCGATTTTTAAAAGCAAGCTTATGGTTTTGTCTTGGAGAAATCACCATAATAGGACATCAATAAATCATGAGAGCTCAAAAAGAGGGAAGGGGTCTATTTAAAATCTCATGTCAACTTTTAGTTTGGAGATAAGCTTTTTTATCATTTTTACCACAAGTTTAGGGAAAATATCCATATTAGTCAAAACAACAAATCATTATCCAGTCAATCATGATAATTACAAACATAAGACCACTTTTTAAAATTTAAGTTATAGAGTAAACTCCAATGAGAATTTGAAGGGGGGAGGGAGGGCTCCATAATCTCGCCTCACATAATTTATGGGTATCCTCAAATGTGTTGGAAATTGTCAGTTTTGTGTGATTTGGGTTCAGTGTCAATTATGAGAAATTAGGTTTAACCAGTGGCGAAGCATGAGTTGCAAACAGGAAAAGCGCTATGTAAACATGACATACACATTTAAAAAAATTATACTTGAAACATCCAAGAAGTTACAAATTTCAAAATAAAACTATAAACACTAATATTACAATCAACCTAACATATGGCAAAATAACAATCAACTTCCAGTGCTTCTCCTCTTTGCAATTCATGCTTTGCCACTGGGTTTAATATGCATTTCAAGAAAAGTTATATTTTAAACTAAATATATTTGCAATGCAAATTTCTTAAAAAAATTTTTAATGGAAAAATAGGACCTTACCAGAGGGATTGAGGTTGTTCTCACAAGCTACTACGATTAGTTAAGTGAGTAGCAAGGATCGACTTCCACTAGTTTATCTGCAACATTTTACGAAGTGAAACCAATCCATAGACCATATGACTCACACCCAAGGTTAATAGAATAAGATAAGGTTGGCTCTTCACATAGGAACGAAAATTCGTGTGACGTACTGCTCTCCAGCTGATTACGTAATTCGCGTGATACCCCAGTTTCTCCTTCGATTGGGTAAGATAGAATAGGGATTTTTTTGACAGGAGAGAGGGAAATTTAAACTTTGATCCAACAATTCAGTTTTGAAGCATTTAAGATATGAATCTAAAAGGGTTTTTGTTTTAGATTGAATTGATATTATAGCTTCATGTTGATGAATATCTATTGTAAATTTGAAGTAAGAAACCGAAGTAGATCGTCCCAAAGGCAAGAGGAATCCATAGATTGGTTTTAGGAACATATTAATTTCTTTTAGATTAAAAGCAATTTTGATTTGGGAGGGACAATATATTTCTAGCTCCCTTCATGGAAACTGAAAAGAGTTGAAATAAAATACTAAAAGCAATTTATAGACTTAATGATTATATTATTAAAGCTTGGCAATATTTTTTAATTATTATTATGTATCATTTTTTAATTTGAAGACTATTCAAATTTACACTAAAACAGGATCAATGTGACCTCACCTTGGAGATCTTATAAAATGATCATATCGTAACTTTGGAACACTGATCCAACTTCAAAACTAACTGTTTCAGTTCGAGTTTCTTTCGGCGATCGTATGTGGGAGTCGGCAAGTTGGTGAAGGTTTACACCCAATAAATTATCTCCTTCATGTTTGTCATGTTTAATCAAAATTGAATTCGAAATCAACAGATTATTTGATTTTTTCTTCATGTAATTATCACTTAGAATCTAAGTGATCATTTATTATCATCTGATTATGTGATTGTTTTAACACTGATCAATATGTCTTAGATAGATCAGTGTTACTACAATCATAATCAGAACATAAGATACATTAGAATAATAAATTCAGTGAGATCAGATTAATTAGTACCTAATAAACTAACTTTGAATTTTAATAAATTAGTAATAAAAACGATTAGTAGCGTAATCAATTTTATACAAAACATACAAAAGAAGAACAACCCAAAAATAGCTCACAATTTGAGGATTTTTTAATGATCTAAAAGTATCGGATTGTATCTAAATACTGCTTTAAAAAACGGTATTTTCTTTGTATTTAGAATTTTCTAAAATACAGATGGTGGGAATTTGTTTAACTTTTAAAATATTGTTACAAATCGATCACTATTGATTTAAGTAATGAACCTTCGTAATTATGCATAGGAATCAGTTTTAAATTTCATAGTTTGTATTTAATCCACTATTTGGTAAGCTATAAACTTGTTCTTCAAGTTGCTTATGAGAAGGAATACAAGATACTCATAATTTAATTCAATGAAAAATTTTAATCAGTTTTAACCCATCAGAAGTTAAAAAATTGAATGCACCCATATAGATCACAAGTATTGATATTTAAATATATGATTTGTTGCTTAGGCAAGTTCACAGGTCTATATTTTCCCTTCCGCGTCTTATAGTACTCCCTTCTACGTAAGAAAATCCCTATAAGAAGCTCCGCGATTTCCCTATGTAACCCTGATTGGTCACGTCTGTCAAAACTTCAACGCCTTCCAGCCGATTACGTCATCCTGGCTGAAAGTAATCGGAGAGCCAGATGAGCCCCCCCTGACTCACACCCAATAAACCAATCCAACACAAGGAGAAGGCAATGACCTTCAAGCGAAATTCCAAACAAACTTTCTGCCTCTCCCTGGGAGGGAATGAGTAAATGGATGATGCAATACCATGAGGGGATCAACATTTATACTACATTTTAGCGAATTCCAATACACTGAAAAGCCATTTCACAGAATCGACCATTACACTTGACCAATCATCCAATGATTGGTAATGAAGTCATGTCCGTTTAATGGTCGATCCAGGAAAGTGCAAAGATGTAAAAAATCCTAATCAAAGTAATAATTTGAAAACTGAATGCCCTTTCCCTCCAACTTTATTGTTTTTTGACACTGAGAAGCATATGGTTTTAATTTATGTCTCTCTAGTGTCATCATGTAAAAAAATAGGAAGAAAACAATTCTATCATCCTCCAATTTTAAGAAATTTAGAATATAAAAAAGAAAGTGCAGATCTAATATAAAGTTTCTTTTGAGGGGTCTTAAAATACTCCATCACTTTCAGATTACTATTGTGAAATAAAAACCTTTTGCAAATAGTCTAGAAACAGTCTCTTAAAATTGGAAGATGATTGACATGCTTAATTCAGCACTCTGAAATCTGAAAAAAAAACCCCTCAATGTGTCAAGATTAGAAAATTTGAAAGACAGAAAAATGAATCTTAATACAATCACACTTAAATACTGTTATTTAGAATGAAACACAGACAGTGGATTTAATTTGTTTTTTAATCAATCCTAAATGGACATAAATGCCCATATGAAATACAGACTTAAAGAAACTTCAATACCTATATAATACCACCAGATACGCTACATTAATAATGGAATTGGAGAATTAAAAAAATAGGGAAATTAAAAACCTGATTTTACAGTTCACAGGGCAATGAAAATAAACCCTGATGTAGTATCTTCTGTAGTATTATTACTACCAGAAATACTATAATACAATATATCTGTAGCTGGGTTTTTGTTTACTATCAAACGGGTAAAATAAAAAGAGACAGATTGGTCGCCGCTACTCCGGAGTGGGAAATAAAGTAAAAGTAGTCTTTCCAGATTTCGGTTTTGATTAATTTAAAGAAAATAATATGAATAAATTAATAAGTATTAGCTATATGCTCGTTAAATCCAAGAATAATAAAAACAACACACGACGGAATACAAACAAAAACAAACACGGCCGCCAATAATAGCCAGATCAAAGAATAGCCAAATACAACGCCAAAAGAAGTAACCCGGAAGTAATCCAAGCGCCCGGATCCAAGCCACCAAGTACCGGTTGAAGAGGTCTATACAAATAAATAAAGAATTAACATATAAGTAATTAAATTATAAAAAATTATTTAAGTACATATTTTGTCAAAAAATATCTCCATTTGTTTGTTATTTAGCAATTTATCAAGAAATGTACGAAATTAGTATTTTAAATTACACTCTATTAATTAACTAAACAACTTTCCTCCAGAATACTAGAGTTTTAGAGGAGGGTGAATTTAAACAAATGACTTTCAGGTTCATAACTTTATGATGAGCTCTTGGAATACTATCTATGTAAAGGTTTTATAATTTTTTGCATTAAACCCTTTGAAACCAATTTTTCACTCAATTTTTTACTTTTAGGAAAAATTTTAATGATATTTTATACAGTTATGGTATTTTCCTTTTTGGAAAAACAATTTTAAAATTTATTAATCCTATGTTGAGCACATTCAAAGTTGCAAAACAAAAATTTCTCTAGTCCCTTATTTAGAATGAGTCTCAACTTTTTCTTATCTAACGTATTGCAATAAATGCAGTCAACTATCTTTCATGGTTACTAGAAACCTAACTTTTACCTAGCAAAGTTACACGATCACTCTTATGTTACTTTTTCAACCGCCAAAACGAATGCATCTAGAAGGTTTTCGTTTAAAAGCTGATCTTCGAAACAATTCTTTCTTCTGTTTTTCGCAACCCTTCTATTAGGAAGCAAAATTAATTACTCCCAAGTCAGGCATCCCAAATTTAGAACAAATGGAGTGGAACGAAACAAAGTCTGAACCGCTGCCAAAAACCCAAACCCAAATAAACAAAAAAAGATAGTCCCTTTCAATCCTAACAACCATTTCCTCCAATAGACTTGTGTAGCAAAGAAAATAACGAGCGAGGGAAAGGCGGTAGAGATAGTTTCGACTAGAACGCGTATCTGTTACAAACCCTGGGTGACATCATGAACGAGGGGAAAAGGATATCCATGAAGGGGAAAGGGGAATATTCTCTTACTAAGCGAGTATTGAGAATGAATGTCACCCTACGCCGATCTATAGGCACTTTTAACAAACAAACTCAGAGGGAGATTCAGTAAAAATGAGTGTGTTTTCGATTCAGTAACGAGAAAGAGAAAGAAAGATCGAGAAAAGAAGGAAAAATACCAAGAGGACAGAATAAAAAAAAAGAAATAGCGGGGTGGATGAAATAAGATAGGGAAAGAGGAAAGAATGAAGAAATTATAGACACAAGTGAATGTGATATTAAAGAAAGAAGGAATGATAGAAAGGTAAAGAAAAATGAAAGAGGGCAAGTGAAGGCAAGATAAATGGAAAAGAAAGAGAAATCGTAAATAAAAAATTGAAAGAAAAGTAGAAAATAAATGGGAAAAAGAGAATTTCCTCATTCTTCTTTAGAGAAATTTCTCATTCTTCTTTATACTTCTCCTCTCATTCTCTTTCCTTTTTATTTCTACTCTCTTTTATTTTTTTTTTAAACTGAAAAAAAAATAAATAAATAAAAAAACCCCAAACAAACAAAACAAGTCACTTCAATACCTCAATTGAAACCGTAGCTCCATTGTGACGGTTTTAAAGTACCTTGGAATAGAAATTAATCTTTAAAAGAGAGTTTTTGGTAGGAACATAGAACAGGTAACATGGAATATTATAAGGTATGAAAAAATAAACGCGTTTAATTGATTTCAATTATTTAAGGTACGTTATAATTATTTTTGAAGATAAATCATTGTTTAGCTTATTGAAATAGGAAATGAAATTTGCGCTTTCCGTTTAGTCCTCACCATTGTTTTTTTTTTAAACGAGTACCTTTTAATAGTGTGTTGACCACACTCACTACCAGCCAAATAGTCAGCTATATCAACTGCTGCATAAATACTGACCTAAGCAAATAAAATTGTTGCACTCTTTTGAATCATATCACTATCAGTTTGACCTCCATCTGAAGGTCATTGCCTTGCACAACCTCAATAGAAAAAGTACCAATCTGATAAATTGGTGTATTTTACGAACATGTAATCTCAAGTACCAAATAAGTAGTTCTGCATCAATATCTGTCAAGATCTGATGCTTTGGGCAACAAAATGAGAACTCACAGTCACTTCAATGAGGAAAGTAGACCGATGTTCACTCTATTATTTCCGACTCTATGTGGAAAAGGAAGAGAAAACTCCGTATTCCTATCAAGATCGCTTGCGATCCTCCCCCACCCCTCCCTGGTCCCCTCTCCGTGCTTAGAATAACTTCTTTGCGTTCTATTCCTGGTCCACCTTCGTTTAATCAACGGGTGGAGAAGCAAAGTAAGAAAAAAAAAGCTGCGAAACAGCAGCCGGTTACGGGTGCAGTTACTTGTTGTTCAGGTGTGGGAAAAAACATTTACGTGTTGATGCCGGGCCGTTTCCGGATCCTGTTAATTAGAGTAGGGGAATCTTTTTCGGGTTATGGTCTCACTGTGACTGTATTTCTAATGAGTGACTTGCAGTAAGAGCTAGCAGACGAAGTTTTAGAAGTCGGTCTTCGTTTAGTTATTAATACGTTTAATATGAATTAGAGGTTTAATGTATAACTATCTGTAAATAATTAAGTGATTTTAATTAAATAAATAGTACGTATCTTGATTTGTATTCCAAATTACTACGTTCATTATAGTGATTTGAAAAATTGTTAGCTGCTTAAGATGGTAATTATTAGAAATATCCCCCAAAAATTTCAAACTAACGAAAAAAATATACAAAAAAATCGCAACATTTAGTGATACTTGAATTCTTGACGCTCAAAATATTTTGTCAGTTTTAAAGGGATATATAACGAAATTTATGAAATAATCAATACTTTAGGTTATGTAACTCTATTTACCTAAAATATTAAAAAAAGACGTCATAAAAATATGCACTAAAAGTGTTTGATTTCTAAATTAAATCCGATACCGTACCGATTTTTTCCAAGAAGTTGATTTAAATATTCCTTCATGCATTTGATCATAATGAAGAAATGGATTTAATGTCTGGTAATTATATTCTTAGAAACTAAATAGAGTAATTCAATCTAAAGGTCTGAAATAAATTTATTTATAGGATTGAGAAGTAAGAGTAACACGTCAAGCTAGAGTAGTAAAAAAAACCCTACTGAAAACCGTATTTCAAGGATAACCTGGCTTTACCTGTTTTTTAAAGTACCTCAAATTATTGAATTACTTTTTAATTTTGGATTAATTATTAAATTTATTTCTCATATAAGTCTGTAAATAGCACATTACTATACTTTAAGTCAATAGATCGAGCTTTACTTTTATTTTAATCTTTACCAAAACAATTTTCTTCTCGTATAAAAACTTACTTATTAAGAGCTTAAGAGGTTTTAAATTTTAGTTAAATATTTGTTAATTAAGAGTGTCTCCTCTTGGAATAACTACTAAATTAAATGGCTAAAAACTGTAGGCGGAATTGAAGGGAAAGCCCTCAGCTTAATCTTATTGTTTTTGAAAAAGTTTGTTTCCCTCTGAACAAACCGAATCTGTAGAACTAGTTTCTCCTTCATTACACATTTGTTGTAAAAAAGCCACCTTAACTTCATTTCTTTGACCTTTACCTCTTTCAATGGGGTAGAAGGTTAGTATTGTCAAACAACACCAAAGGACGGGCAAAATGTAGTAATCAATTGAGCTGTTTAGAATGAAACTAGCGTATGTCTACCGATTATAATAGTGAAATTGCGGAATGGGACGATTCGGCGAGGCCGTTTCGGCGCGAAACCTATATTCTACCTACCTGTGTGGATTTAAGAAAGGAGAAAATCTATTTAAAAAATAACATTTTAATTTTTTTTTTAACATGAACAAAATATTAATTTAAATTAAACCATAAGATTTCAAAACTTGTTTTTAAAAATGAGGGTAAAGGTAAAATTTCACAGAAGAAAGGTAGAAATTGAGTGTAGTTATAAATAATTAAATACTTATTTTTATTATGTGTATAAAATTTTATGTCAGTTTTTATAATAGTTTCTAAAAAATCCTACAACCTCATTAGAATTTTTTGAGTTGAGAAAAATAAAAGTTATATGCATAAAAATTGAATATAATTGTTTTTTCCCTACATATATAATTGGGTTTAACTTACATAGTTCCTATGGTGAAAGCATTTTTGGAGCTGGATATACTGATAACTTACTGATTGACTTTGAGTTAGAAAACTTTCAAACTAGACAAAGAATACCAAATAAATTCAAAATTGATTCTTACTTCATATTTTACAATTTGTGACTTATGTCAGTAACATTTCGAGCAGCGTAATTAACAACACACACAGAAATATGAAAAAAAAAAGTGAACCTTTGAGTAAATATTTAATAGTATAATTTATTTAATCAAAGTTATAAAACATCCTCATGAATTTTGTGATACTAGCCATTGCAAAAAAGCCCTTAAATACTTTACCCAACAGTTCAAAGAAAGTGCCCTCTTTCAATTCCAAATCAAATAAAAACTACTAACTGAGAGTTTTAAACGAAATTCTTCACTTTCCGCTAGCCTGAATGAGCCCCATCGGGTGAATCCAACATTTTGCTTCCTCGCAAATTGCTATAAATATCCGGAGTTTGAATAATTTAGAGCGGGTGTTGTGTAATTAAACTGAAGATGGCGCTGCCCGTGTCTGCTGCCCCAATTACGGCTGTTCATTGGCCTCAGGGGGGGATGGAACAGTCTCCGTGACAACTCAACTCGCTCCTTTTAGCTTAAAAAGATTTTAGCTATTTTGTGTTTGCTTTAACTATTTTTTTTAATTGAAACAGAAATTTTTTCCATGATACATGCGGTACCATATACTGTGTAAAAAAACCTTTTAATAATTAATTTTTTAGGAAGGAAGATATTATTTTGGGCTTGATAAAAATATATGTTAAGTTATTCATTGCTTTTATAGAAGACTTTCCTTTGCATCTTTGTCAGAATTAATTTAAAATGTTTAGAATTAGAATTAAAAGGAGGGACAAAAATCCAGTCACATCGACCAAAGGTCCATTTTGCCAACCTCCTGACTAAACATAGTCCATGTCTACAGACTCCTGAAAAGTCCCCTATCAAGAACTAGACGATGAATATTAAAATTTATCTCGGCGTGGAAAGAAAAAATCTACTACCTCGGTTTAAAAAATCATTCCTTACCTGAAGGGGTACACAGTAAGAAAGTCTTTCCAATTCTCAATCCAGTCTCTGAAAAGAACGAGTTCCATGCCCGGCCTGTAAAATCCCTTTGTTAAGAGGTGCAAACTATAAGATGAGCTTCTGGGTTCCAAAAAACAGCTTAGTCTCACTGGCAAGAAGAAATAAGCTGCGAGCCAAGTGTGAGGCTTTCGAGCTGGCAGAGTTGACCCCTCCGACCCATACCAACAGTCATACATCTCTGCTGGTAAGTGGTTAATAGTGGATTATTCATATTGGAGAAGACCCACAAGATGAACTTCTGGGTTTCAAACAGTTAAAAATGTTACTTTTTTTTATAAATCTAAAGATGAAAGTATGCAGGCCTACTTTAAGTTAAAATTTATAATTTAATTTTCATGTATGAAAGAGTAATTTTTGAAGAAAAGCTTTGAAAATTTACATACAGTGCCATCCGTAAAGGTATAATGTTATAGTGATGGTACCACAAATATTTCAATATGATGATTAATATTTGGGTTGCATACGTTTCACAAAGATTACATCGTAAATACTATTTTTAAATCCATGGTTATTTTACGGAGGAATAGTTTTTGAGACTGTTTTGTGTGTGTGTAACTTGGAGAAAAACTGTATGTCCAAGAAATATTTTGAATTCATATCCTACAGACATTTTTATGTAAATATTAAAATTTGTTTGTAGTTTAGCGTGCATAATCCTTTGGGGTAACCTCAATTTCAGTTATATTACGAAACGTCCATCTGGAAATATATTGTTGTCTACATAAGGTTTACATACCTTTCAATGTTATCTCAAGTTCTCTTTTAAAAGAGTTTACTATCCATCAAAGAAAGTTGGAAATTGAAAAGAAATAAGTACCACAGAAACTATTTTTCCTCCATTTAAAATGTTCCAAATGTTAAACAAATTATTTCTTTATATTAAAAAAGTTCCAGTCCATGCCGCTGCTATCGTGCCATTTCAGAAAATTTTGGAGAACGTTATGAATTTAAAATTTAATAGTAAATAATAGCTTCAGGTGGTACTTTAAGTCAAATTAGAAAATTAATTTTTGCTCCACGTTATCACACCCAGCGAAATTCATCTACCTCTTGGTTCTCCTTTTTTCTTCGAATATTTAACAGCTTTGGAGTTATTGAATATAAAGTTTCAACCTTAACATTCCTTTTTCGAAGAAAAGAAAAAAAAAATAATCAGCTTTTCCAAGAAGAATTATGTAATCTGAGTAGAACTATGATTTTTGGAAGCCACGTACCCTTTTTTTTAGGAATCGAAAGACGTTTTATATTTTTATGTAGTTTGGGAAGTGTAAAAGTAATTCTTTCTTTTGTCTCATGGTTTACCAGTTTTACTGATTAGTTATTAGGCTTATTAAACTTCGTTGGAAGAATTTTTTTTCTGGAAGTTAATCGATGTTGCTAGTTAGTGCTGGATAATTATTTTTGGGGGAAAACATTTCAATTATTATTATTTATTGATGAGCTAGAGTGATAAATAATATAACTTCCATGAGTGTGTTATTTATGTAGATGAATGGTGTCTCCGGTGTTGGAAAAATGTAACCAGTAAACATCGTATCATGCGTGAAAAAAAAGAACAATGTTAGCGGTACAGGGGATTGGTGAGCGTTAGTGAGAAGGGGCAGTGGCGCTTAGTTAGGGAAAATACTTAAAAAATAAGGAATTGATATTCGTAAAGATTTTATTTGGAATTAGTGCTCTTTTCTTGGTCTTTATAATTTTAAGTTCACCCAAAGCAGAACAGTAACAATTTCAATAATAAGTAAACTAATAACAGTCTGTTTCATTGAATGAATATAAAATAAGTTGTATGCAAACAGGACGTACAGCTGTTTATTTAAGACATTGTTAAGTCCACTTTTTTAATGGTACATTATGTTAGAAAGTATTATCTTGGTTGGTCCATGAAAGTAATGGTTTTTAACGAGGAGTTTCTTTCAAATGTATCAACCGCATAACTTGACATTGCAATAACCACGGCTTACTAGATAGTACTTATACAGGCTAGCCGAGTACGGAAATCATTGCAAATCCAGATGGCATTATTGGACAAACTGGCAAAGCATATTCACAGTGTTGAAGGCGTTGGGTGATATAGGTAGGTCTTGTAGCGCTCCAAGCGGGAAAAGTTGTCAAATGGTTTTCATTGTTTAAAACTCGGCTAGCCTGTATAAGTATCTAGTAAGCCGTGCAATAACAAATCACAATTTTTCATTTTCTAGTGATATTTTAACTATGGTCCTTACTGCGTTTTTAACAGCTTGAATTTGTATAAGCATGAAATTTTTAGCTCCAGGAACCTAAACCTTACGATAGTTTCTTTCAGTAGGTATTACAAAATTGGTTTCTTAAGTTAAGTATATTTTTCGTGGTGACATAAGAACATTGAAATATTTCTTGAGATAACCTAATATATAGTATACAATTGGGGTGGGTCGAAAAAAAAACCCACACTTTTTTCGAAATTGATTTTAGCACAGTGCTGAAAAGTTGTGTAATGGGTCTGTTAGAACCCTCAAAAACCTCAATTCCCTAAATTGCTGATACAACAATGTATTTTCCTATAGAGTGTTTTCAGGTGACGTCACGACCAGCTAATATCTTTTAACTGTTAACCTTTGTAGGGCTTTTAACTGTTGCTAAGGCGGTTACTAGGTAACGAGGTATATGCTGCTAAGGCGGTTTTTAAGTATAGCGTCACGTGATTGCAAATACTCCAATAGAAGAATTCCACGGCCAGTCATTTTCTGTAACTGTTAACCTCTGTAGGGCAAAAAACTAACATTTCTGTTGCTAACGCCGTTGTTAGGTCCGAGTCATGTGATTGAAAATGCTCTATTGTATATTTCTGCTTTAGGCCCTGGCCAAACTATAGAAGACTTTTGCGGCCCGAAACCATTAAAATTCTGATTAAACGGAGGGGAGAAAGAAGGGGACCCGAGGGGCGATGCACTAAGCTACTCCAGAAGCGGTTGAAAGTGGAAAGGATGACACCCGTTTTCCTCCACTACAGGAGTAGTCTGGTGCATCGCCCCTCAAGTCCCCCTCGTTTGATAAGGATCTTAATGGTTTCGGGCCGCAAAAGTCTTCTAGTTTGGCCAGGGCCTAAGACCCTTGCTATTTCTTTCTCCTATATTCACGAAAAGCATCCCACTATGCGCACACGTTTCACTCTGTTGACATACATAATTATTATTCCACTTCCATAATATTTCCGCATTCATCCTCCCAACCCTCCTCATTCTCCCCGATATTCAAACGATTGCCGATCATCGTTTGTTTTGGTGCGGAGCGGGGGGAGGCGTGAGGGACGAATGCCCCGGAGGTTCATTATCCACAACCCCCATCAATCAATACATTGGTTTTGCAACCCCCCTCCCTTTCCGCTACGATACTCTCCTCCCTCTCGTGGGTCTCAGGGGAGATAGATCACGCAACCACCCCTCACGATGACAAATCCGTGACTGGCTGTGCAGTGACCTTCCGTGGTCTTTTATGTCATCCGCATCCATCGTTGCGGAACATCTGTATCTGAAGCAAATTGTTGAGGGCATGTTCTGAGGATTAGAAGATTTCCTAGTAAATCTTTTACTTATCGACTGCTACTGATTGGCTAGCAGCTATCATCGGAGGTAGTCAATCCCCCCTTTTGTATCTATCACTGTTAGTTGGGAAATTTTTCCTCAGAGGGATACAGAGAATCGAATTTATAAAGTAGAGAAGTACTATAATAGACACATCGCTACGAAGAAAATGTTGAACATGATTAATTAAGTGCATATAGAGCATTTTCAATCACATGACTCGGGCCTAACAACGGCCTTAGCAACAGTTAAAACCCCTGCAAAAGGTTAACAGGTAAAAGAAAATAGCTCGTAGTGACGTCCAGGGCTTAAATTACACCGGAGCGCAGCGGAGCGGAGCTCCGGTACTTCTTGGTTTTCAGTAAATATTTACTGATATTTATTTACTAATCAGTAAATATTTGTAATGCTGAAATAGTAGCGCTCCGGTACTTCTTTGGTTAGAATTTAAGCCCTGGTGACGTCACCTGAAAACATTCTATACAGGTTGGTCATAAAATATTGACGTGTCTGATTTGATAGTTTGAATTAAAGATTTACACTTTAGACTTCTGGTGACTGTCCGAAAACCAAGTAAAAAATTTAGGTAAAGTGCTATCTATTAAAGGGAAAATTAACATGTTTAAAAAAAAATTCCCATCTCCTTAAAATACCCTCATTGAAGTTTCAGATTTTTTTTTTGCAAATAACTTCGTCTGCAGAGAATTTTACTGTAGGGTCGTTATTTTATGACCACCCTGTACTTTTAGTTTGTGATACAATTTGTTAAGTGGAGTAATGGCTATAATAATTTCTTATACTATATTAAATATACTAATAAATAAGTACAAATAGTATTAAATAAATTATATATAATTAAAGGACTATTACAAAGCTTAGCAAAATAAATCATTATAGAGCAGTTTACTATAGTTAAATTTATCTAAATGCTTACCGCCCTACTATGAAAGCTGGAACGCCCAGAGTGGGAGGTAGAGATCAGGTTGACTACCACTAGGCTTAGTCTTTCCCGTCTTCTCCACAATTTTTAATCCTTTACCTGTTTCATGTGTGATAAGACCGAAATTAGAATGCCCCTAATGAAGTGTTGTGAATGCAACATATGTATTTACCAACGAAGAACCTTCCAAAAAATTGAAAGTTGTGTTTAGCAGCAGTGAAGAAATTGAAACAGAATAATTTCTTGGATATCTTGTATTTTAATAAAGGATTATATAAGTTAAATGATGAATCTATAATATTTATTTTCAGATAACTTATTTTTATTGTATTAAAAACCATTCCCATTAAGCTTTAAATTTTACCTAGTGTATGAGACCCAGAATGCACCGGTTAGAGAACATTTTTGTGTGAGTTGGTGCGAGTAGTTTTAAGCAATAGAAAACAAATTCAAGGATAATAATTCAAGGACATTCTTTAATGTTAAATAATTCATAAATTTAAAATAATTGTTTTCGTTTTAATGAAATCAATTTAACCAGCATTTTAATTCCGTGTTGTTAGCCTAATAGGATTATTATCATGCTGTACCTTTTATAGTAAAATTCAAATTTGTTGTCATTCAAAAACATACAGTATGTTTTGAAATTTGTGGACAACCATTTTGTTTCAAAGCATATAATTATTCAAATTTTAATAAAAAATATTTTAAGCAAGCTATTTAAAATTATTTAACGATCAATTAACTAGCATCTGGTTCTTGAATGGGTTCAGGTTCTCTGTAAGCGTGTAAGACAGTTTAAAATTTAGGTTTTGGAATTTTTAAATAAGAATATTGTAGCTTACAATATATTTCACAAGCAAAAGAACTTTAATTTTTTTTAAGGAAACAATTTACATTTCTCAGTAGACTCTATATTACATTAAAACTTTCAAAAATTCGTCTTCAAAGTTAAGTTACTTTGATCTGATGCAGCTTAAATTCTTGGAAGTGATCAAAAACAGCTACGGAGGAAAACCAAGCTAGGAACATTCTTTTACAATTCTTTTGACATGCTAAACTTAATTTTTATAATTTGAAAGAAAATAATTTTTTAAGAGTATGAATGAACTTGAAAAGGAAGTTGACCGAAGAAAAAACTGTTTTCATAAAAGCGGGCTCATCTCTGCGAAATTTAATTATCTTAAGTTTAATTATGTTTTTATAGGTGACTTATTTATATAAAAAACATGACTTTTGAATACATTTTATTCCATTTTCTTCTTTTAAAGTTGTTTTAAATATTTATTTTTGCCAGATTTCTATAGAGGCCTTTTTTGTCATGTTTATACTTTTGGCTTTTTACTTTTGATTTTATTATTTGTTATTTACTATTACTACTTATTCATAATTACAATTGATTTTTATTTTATTATAATTCTTATTGGCCTCCTATGGTATGTTTTCAGGCAATCTATTAAATTACACTGTTCAACAAATTTGACCTTCAAAATTTTTTCTTTGATGAAAATAGTCATTTCTTATAGATTTTGGGTCGCTGAAAACGAAAATCGCCATCAAAATCTCAATTGGTTCGGGATTTTCGGGGAACGGCCCCTCCCCCTTTTTACGTTTTTTGATGACTTAATGGCTTTGAATTCGATTTTCAGTGTCAAAAAGCATTACTGAAGTCTTGAAACTACTCACAAACGGACAAGGAAGGTTTAAATTTATAAAATGTGAAATTTTGTAGCAAATGGATAGGTTTAAGGGGTCATTAACCCCCTAAAAAGGCGAAAAAATAGCTAAAAATAATAGAGATTTTTATACGATATTTTTTCCTATTATTTTTTACGCAATTCACCTTTGAAGGGTCCTAACCCATCCCCAAGGACCCAAATTTGATGAGTGACAACGAGTGACAACGCGATTGAGAGAGTCTTTCGGACTCTTCCGCGGGGGCTTTTGGGGCGCTAACACCTCAACCGCTTTTAGTAAAAATTATTGCTGCATATTGACATCAAATTTGGGTCCTTGGGGATGGGTTAGGACCCTTCAAAGGTGAATTGCGTAAAAAATAATAGGAAAAAATATCGTATAAAAATCTCTATTATTTTTAGCTATTTTTTCGCCTTTTTAGGGGGTTAATGACCCCTTAAACCTATCCATTTGCTACAAAATTTCACATTTTATAAATTTAAACCTTCCTTGTCCGTTTGTGAGTAGTTTCAAAACTTCAGTAATGCTTTTTGACACTGAAAATCGAATTCAAAGTCATTAAGTCATCAAAAAACGTAAAAAGGGGGAGGGGCCGTTCCCCGAAAATCCCGAACCAATTGAGAATTTTGATGGCGATTTTCGTTTTCAGCGACCCAAAATCTATAAGAAATGACTATTTTCATCAAAGAAATTTTTTCATTGTTGAACAGTGTTATCATAGGTCTTATCTCTCTACAAGTTGTTTCGGGTAAAGGTTGTTTCGGTTTGTATTTCTAAGTGTTTGATAGCGCAACTCAAGCGCAACTCTCTCTTCAGACTGGAGTTTCGCTGTTGTCCAAAAAGAGACGATTGCGCGAAATAGTAGGCAGAACGTCACTCAAGATTTCAAGCTTCTCTGGCCTTTATCTAGATGGTGACAATATTGACGAGGAAATGGCCTTGGGAAACGGCATTAAAATTTATGAAAGAAAATTCTTAATTTTTTTCTTTAATTATTCAAAAAATTAAGTTGGAACTGATTTAAGTTGTCTAAACCAGGAAAGAATAATCACTACCAATGCGAAATAGCTTTTCGGTGTAATGTCCATTCGGTGAATGGTCTTGCGGTGATATGGAATTCGATAGTGTCCTGTCGGAAAAGTGACTCATTCATGGAAACGTCTTGTCGTCGAAATGGACTTCAATGAAACGACTGATGTGAATTTCGGTGTGATGAAACACACCTACAACATAACTTTGAGCCCGCACAGCGTAAATAAGCCCAGCACCATACAACAAAAGCCACGCGCGGCGCCTGTCTAAACCAAGCCCCTTTGAGCGGAAGCAATTTGATTAGGTCCTCCTCCCCCACCAAACAAACCCCCCACTTCATTATGCCGAATCCGGGATCGAGACCCCCCACAGCACTCAGTGTAATGAGGAGGGGGCCTCCACCCCCTGCCGAGAGGGGTGCTCTGATGGGGGGGGGGGGTTGATCTTTGCGAGGGATATGCTTTTTTATCTCGGAAAAATGAGGTCTGACGTTATGAGGGACGTGTTTCACTCGATGCACAGAGTTTGAAATTATTTGGAATTTACGGAAGCGATTTTTTTTAATTTTTTGAATTGAGTAGGAGGATTCTAACATAAAATGTAATATTAAAAATTGAAAGACAATTGTAGTAAGATCGTGTGTATGTAGTAAGATGTGTAACTGTAGAACTATACAGAATGTTTCAAAAAACCTACCCAATCTCTGCACAGGAAGATTCCTTTCGTGAATTACATAAAACATGCTCAGAGAACTGTACCTCTACGGCTCATATTATTTGAGAAAAATGTAATGCTACATTTTATGAAAACTTCATTTTATCCACAGCGCATGCATGCATCCTCAGTGGAAGTTTTTTAATATCTTAGTCTGCAACATATGTAAATAACTATATTTTTTTCTACAACAATCTTTTTTTTTTCCTAAACAAGATATGAAGTCATACAATTTTCAAAACCATGGGTTGTTGAAGTAAAGGTTACGTTTCTTTGAGAATTTTTATATTCAACACGAAAGGAATCTTGCTGTGTGGTTCTCATTTGTGTAGGTTTGTTAAAAAACCCTGAATAAGGTGCAAAACAAATATTTGAGTGTAATTGTCTGAAATTTGATTAAAAGCTTTAAATTCGAAACAAATTATTCTTTCATGGAAGTATATTGTGCATCGTACAGTTAAGTATTCATGCTGAATCAATTGAGATAACTTAAGCAATGCTAATACATTAAAAAACGAAAGAGATGTTGAACAAAAAATTCAAATAGAAAAATGTCTACAATATTATAAAACTCATAAAACATTTTGAATTTTTTTGTAATATTTTTCTGAGATTTTTGCACTGTGAATAAAATTTGAACTAATATAATCCTCAAAAACTTTTTGGTCCCAAAACTTCAAAACTTCTCCGGTAATACGCAGTTTCTTTGAAGTTTATTTAAAATTCATCGTCATTTGGAAACGGAAAATTGGAAACGGAGTCATTTTTTTCTGTACTGTAGTACAGAAAAAAATGACTTCCGATTTTCTTATCAAAACTGATCTAATATTCGGGAATTCTTATGTAGTTCTCAAACAATCAAAATTGAACTTCAAGATTTAAATTCTTCTCCCTTTCTTCTAATGTGGTCCCTCTCTATTTTGTCCTACTCTACGCCATTTTCAAAGTGCGCACGTTGCATTAGTCACTGTCGCAGAGGGGAGGACGGTACACGCGTTGCGGTAATTGAAACGATGGAGCCTCTCTACTCCACCCCTTTTATTGTCACACCCCTCTCCCTAGAGTTTTCCCGATCTCTGGAGATGGCTTGATTGAGAGGGAAAGGAAGGAAACGAGGTCTTCTGCTACAATCTGCAAAAATATCTGTAAATCTATCAGACCCATTTTTTTGCAGGTTTGTTTGATTCCCATATTTTTCACGATCAATAATTTATTGGTTTAGAGATATTTTAATATTAAAAATACCAGCATTATAGTTACAAAAATATTCGTAGAGATTTAATTAGGAATTAATTTAGGAATTTAATTATTATCTAATTTTTTGTGAATGTATGTTTCCTTGTTTTTTTTCTCTCATTTGACTGTTTTTGTCTCTAACGTTTTCAATTTTTACCTTGTTTTATTTATAAATATTAATTAAAATAGTAATTTTATTGAATTCTAGGGCCCCTCAGTGAGCAATATTTGTATTTGAGTATTGTTTTTTGTATTTTTTTTTCTTCTTTTTTTGTTTGTTTGTTAATATCTTTGAAAACTTAAGAAAAGACGTTTTTTTTTTGTGATCCACATGGAGTGTTGTTAATGCCCCGTATGCGATACAACTGAGATAGCTTTAAATTTAGAATCTGTAATATTGCTGGAAATTTCTTCAAGGTAGTAAAAAAAATAAATACAGGGTGATTATAATTAAACTGAAACTTAAAAAATTTATAAAACAAGAACCATTGGAGAAGGTGGAAAAAGGAATGGCATCAGAAAAATAATTAGATGGTTGACAAAGGTGCCTTACTATATCTAGTACCTAGGTAACCACGATTGCTTTAACTATGGGGATTCTATTCAGCAAAGGAGACAGTCATGTTTATATCCGCATCGTGTAATTTTCCTCTATCAAGGTCTAGAAAAACCATAAGAGTAACTATCTTCTAACAGAATTCGATCTTAGAATTCAAAACAAAAAGCACTAACTCTATTTTTAGCCAAAAAGGGAAAAAATCCTGAAGAGAAAAGTATGCTTCGGTTTCTTAGCCACCTGGGTAAAAATTGGGTGGGAGTGGAAAAAGAGAGAAGAGAAAACAACCCCAACCGATAATAACTCTGGGAAGGAATGATCGGCTGGGGTATAATCCTCTAGGGTTGGGAGGCCACGAGAGAGAGACCAACTTTTCTAAAGGGAGATCAGTGACTATGATTCGGGAGCATCTTTCCAGGAAATGAAGTCTGAGAAATAAATTTTTGTTAAGAGATACGAGGTAGAGACGGAGAATTGAATTTTTTTTTTCTGACTGAACATGGGTTTAAAGCTTTCTTTTTTTTACAAGCTTTTATTTAGCTTTTCTATATGTTGTTCTTTTATTAGATTGTTCGGAATTTATGTTGTAAATAAAGTGGAATTAGGCTGTAGAGAGTTTGGTATACATAGGAATTAATATCATGCCTGGTTATTATTTTTTATCACTATAACCATACTATTTTCATCGAAAATGAATTCTTGATTCTTGGATTGAAATGTATTTTAAGGTGGCCTAGTTTCTTTGGTTCCAAAAATATTGGGAATATTATTTTTATCGTGACTTTTAAGAACATTCAGGGATTCTATAGAGGTTTAATGAGGGATATTTTTAACATTTAACTCAAAAACTGTCACGTATCTGCTGTAGAGGGGTCTCTCAGACCTCGTTCACTAAAAAAGTGTTAAGAGTTGATTAATATAATAAATTAATGAAAGGTTATCTAATGAATTATTATTTAAACATCCAAAATTTAGATTGTGCTCAGTTCTCAATCCAATATCAATTTTATTCTGTACATTACAGACAAGAAAAGCTCTAGTCTTAATATCGTCAGTATGACGTAACTCACAAATCACACCACTGTCCAACTTCTCTATGTCCTACCAGTTATCAATATTACCCTTTAATTAATATTCATACATCAGTTATCCATACTATGCTTTAAATAATGTGTTTAGCCATTTTAGAATTACTTTCTGAATTCCCTACACCATATTTAAACGAGAACGATAGTATAAATGCTTCGAAGGAATCTATGAGGCCACGTGAGAAAGGATAATATTTGTATTAAATCAGGAAATGGTTGTGGTGACAAAAGCAGTTCTTGGAATATAGTAGATTTGGTTAGGAACTCTAGGAAGATAAGGACAAGGATCATTATTAATTTTAAGGGGTGGTAAAGACCCATCGAAGTTGACGTGGGGTCTGTGAGACGTATGCATTATGCAAGCAGTAAAGAGTTCATGCATATTGTACGAGTAGTTCTATTGGCAGTGATCGTGAATCCAGAGCTCGATTGATGCATTATGAGTCAGTAAATGATTTTATGTTTAAAAATTTCAACTAAATTGGTTTATTCTTTTTTCCTTTTCAAGGAAAATATCAAGGTTCAATAACATAAAAATGTATATTATTACATACATGTCACTACTTATTATGTAGTTTTTCCTGCAATACTACGTAAGGTTTTGAGCATTTCATGACAAGTTATTGTGATTAAACGTTAACTTTACATTAAAAAATACAAATAGCTGGATTATATTAAGAAATGTTCAATATATAAGAGGGTGCCAAATGTTTTTCCTAACTGTAAAATATAGCTTGAAATTCCCTCCCCTCCACACAAAATTAACATTCCGGGGCATACCTTTCTAGAAATAAAACCCAATGTGGTTACTCGTGATATAGTTGGGAGGAAACCCACATTTTGTGAATTCATTTAATAAGTTTCTTTGAGGATTTGGAGTCTAGGTAGAGATAAATAAATAATGCCTTCAACGGACTCACCTGATAGTTTACTTCCGTTCCAAGCACACTCTATTTGAAGGAAACATCGAGAAAAAGAAAGAGGGAAGGAAAGAGAAAGAGAGAATTTTAAGAAAAGTAGATAGAGATGGTATAAAGAGTGGACAAAGGATAATGAGGAGGAAAAGGGGAATCAAAATTCTTAAGATCTTATAACGTTCTTTAAGCTATAACAGATTATAATCATGGCCAGTTAGACTCCTAAGGCCAGAAAAGCTCGAAATTGAGACGTGTGATAGAAATGCTGACGTCACTTTTGATCGCTCTTAACTTCACACTGAATTAAATTCCGTGTTTCAGAGCCAAAAGGTCCTATCTGTATTTCGCTAAGTTTCTCCAGAAGAGAAAAAAAATAAAACTGAAGATTTTTATTCGAATTTTTGAAGTTATTCAAGTTTGAAATTACTTAAATTGAATTAATTCATTAAAAGTTGATTAAATAATTATTTCAAAATTCGTATTTAAAACCTATAATTTTAGTTTTTCTTCCATCCCGGAGAAACTAAGCAATACGAACTTTTGGTTCTGATTTCTGAAGTACAACTTTCGAGGCATTTCAAATAATATTAGCAGCAACTGGTTAATATTGGTTACTTTTATTGCAATTGGTTACTTAAACAATTTAATTGAAATTAATCATGCTAATGTTATTTGAAATGCCTAGAAAGGTTCATTAGAATGGATTTTAATAATTTTAAGTATTAAATTAAGTAAGTAATTAAATTAAAATTTAATTCAAAGTGATATTGAGTTGTTGTCAAATAGCGATCACAAAATTCCGCAATTATACTATGCCACGTCACAAGTTTGAGCTTCTCTGGCCTTATGAGCTTTAGGGGACCATGCTATGATTCTGTTTAATTCGTAATCCTGGGTATTTCTCTGTCCATCTCATCTGTCTCTATCTATGTAATCATAATTTGTATAAATACACACTCCTACTTTCTTGAGAAAACCGTCTCTTTGACCAAGAGTTCCAATAACTCCTATTCAAATCATTAGAATTAAAGATAGGAGTTCTCGTTACATGGTGGTTTGGTATTCCAGGAATGTCCCAAAGCTGCAAAGCTTTCTTATGATATTTGATCTCTGTAAAAAAAGTTATTTCCGCAGAAAACTGCATTTCATCTTATTTTTAGATTTGATGTGACACTATTTAGATGATTATTTTGTTTGAAGATAGTATATTGTTTTATAAAAAATAAGGGCTCACAAATTACTAAATATTTATTAATAATTTCAACGTTTAAAAACTTCTTTTTTCTAAGAGACTCATAAACTAATAATTTTTTTTCTGACTATTTTTTTCTGGGCTGAATTAATTGTTTTTATCCTCATTCTGTTTTACACCCTAAAATGTCATATGCATAAATATATTCTTTAATGGATAAATTAATAAACTAACTGAAAAAGGTATGGAAAAATTTATAAAACTGTATATTTTGTAAAATAAAATATGCATTTTAATTCATTGTAGTATTTAAATAATTATTTTTCATTTAACTTTAAGTTAACACGTATTTATAAGGTTTTTTGTTTTCATGATATTTTTACACCACTTCTCCAGTACTCCAACTACAGTAAAAACTCTTTTAAAAAACCCAGCTGTCTCATCTTTAGAAAGAGTTAACTTTAGCGAAAGTCTTTAATGGTTGTCATGTTTGCGCTATTATAGAACCGACCTGTTGTTTAAACAAAACAAATCAAATACTCATTGGTATTAAAAAAAATACCAAATTGATGATCGCTATATAGGGAGTTTCGCCAAAGTAAACTTTATCAAAAGGTGAGAAATCTGGTTTCTACTGCATATTAGTTTGAACAAAAAGCCAAACATTGCTTTTTTAGCGTTAAAACTTTTGGAAATTCTTAACCTAGTAACTGTTAATTTTCAGCTAAGTTATTATGCTAAAATTCATTACTGAATGAACATATTTTTAATGAATAACAAGTGGTTGTTTATGGAACTACAAATGGGTTTGTTTAAGGAACTGATATACTTTAAGGATATTAGAGTGAAGTACTTGTAATTTTTATTGTAAATAATACTCTGAAACAAATAAAGGAAAGACACAGAAGAAACATGATTTTCATAATGATATAAGAATTGGAGTTTATTTTACAGCAGTATTAACAGATATGCACATTTGTTTATTAATAAAACTGTAGACTTAAGTAACTTTAATCTCAATATAAGTTAATGTTGCATTTATACATTGTAAATTAAGTAAGGTTCCAAAAATGCACACAACAATTTTGTATCTCGATAACTTAACAACAATAAACTTTTGATATATTCATACAGTTTATACATTAAAACATTGGCTTATAGGTTCAAAAAACGGCTCAACCATAGTATTTACAATAAAAATATATATATACGTCTGGGAAGATGGGGCAACGAGAGTTACTTAAGTGGATCGTCTGGCCCACGACCGAAGTGAAGAGAATTGAAGAGAGTACAACAAGCCTCCATCCAGATATTCTACTCAGTTTGCTTGGTTCTTATTAAATGTAATTAAAATGTACTTTTTTCATTATTAATTTGGATATTTATTTGAAAAATTTCAAATACATTATAGTCTCAAATTTATATTAATAAATGCAAAAACATGACACTTCAAAGCTGTATCTACATGATAATAAAGCATTAATTTTCATTTAGGTAGCATACAAATATAAATGATAAAATTCATCACCTTGGAACACAAATTAATTTTACTGGCATGATGTACTATATTCTTTTTAAGGGACATATGCATAATACTTATATATCCTTTAAAAGTCAAAGGTAGTATTTAAGTTTCTTAGTTACAAAAATTAACTGAAAGAAGTTTTCCCCTAAATGGTTTAGTGGATTAAGAGTACATTTTTAGTCATAAACTTAGCTTTATTAGGATTTTCCATTTAAGAATGATATTTTAAGGAATTAAAGTATAGCAAAATACAGGACAAAGAGTCATGTAAGGTAATCTCAAAAGATTAAGGAAGATATAGTGATATTTTGTTTACCGGAATAATTATTATGAAGGAAAACTTTCTTTTCTTTATTTCGTGTACTGAAATGATATATTTAAAAGTTGCAATTATTTTTTATTGCGATGGGATTTTTTTTCTTTAGAGGTGACATTGTTTTTAAAGAATTTAACATTATTGTTATGGACACACTCTGCTAAGAAAACTGTGTTCTACTTCACGTTCTTCTGTCCCGCCGTGGGCCCTCCTGAGCACATTTATCGTAGAAAATGTCTTTTCCGAGGTCGAGGGGACTAGTTATATGTAAAATATTTGCACGAATCAGATTGTAGCACAAAGAAATGTTCACAAAATTCCGCAATGCCATTTGTTTTGTCTTAACATCTCAGACTGTTTCCAAGGGGGAATCTCATGTTAGGGTAATGTGGATTTTTTTTGAGGTTTCAGATTGATACAACGCCCTTTCTCGCGCAAAAATGCAGCTGCTAAAAACCACCAACAAGGCGAACTTCTTTTAGAAAACTCATTTTTCTGACAAATTGCAATTTTTTTTCACTCTTAATTAAACTGATTTATTTTAACATTAAATTATACCTTTGGGTATTCACTAGTTCAAATTATCTGTTAAATTTTTCGCCCCTGTCATGGATTTTTATCTCAGCAGTTTTTGATAGGTAAACAGTACTTCTACTAAAGCACTGAAACTGAACATAGATTTTACACTTTTGCTGATGAAACCTCCCTTTTTTATTTTTATGCCAACGAATATTTTTAAAAAAGATTTTTCTTTAATTGTTTATATACTCCGTAGGGACTTAAAATTGAAAAAAAAAATCCGAAAATACAAGAACTTTTTAGTATGTGTTCATGTTTCATTGTTCCTTTTTTCCCTGTTATTTAAACTGTTAACCAACTGAGTTTAAAGTAATTTATTTCACTAAATAAGAAAATTTTTGCTTAGTACGTTATAAAAAACCAGATAGACTTAAGTGTAATTTGGAAAACCTATTTTATTTGAAAGCTGATAAGATTTTCAATCACTCGTTTCAACTAGGAACGTCATAAAAATGTACCCTTTCTATTAAATTATTTATTTTAAAAGGATATAACATAAAATATTTTTCCTATATTGAATTACACGTGTATATAGTAATGTAGTATTAAGAATTGCTTTCAAGAAGCTATTAATTAAAGCTATTAATATAATTAAATTCAAATATCCATATTAAAATAAAATTGCTTCCTATACGGATGAAGATTATTTTATACGGAATAGTCAATGCAAGTTTTATTAATAGTACTTTACTTTAATTTTATGCGATAGGGTAATCTATAAAGTAAACTAAAACGTTATTGGATGTCCCACTTTTATCATTTAGCCATAAATAATATCTTTTTCTCTTTTTAATTCATTAAAGAAGTTTTCGCCTTGTAGGGTACCAACTGCATTAGGAACATTGATTTTGAAGTCATAACGGATAGAGAGGTAAAACAAATAAAGTGAGAAACAAACCTCGAGAGATAAAATAATAAAAGGGTGAAGGGGGAACACTTTTGTGCAATTCACACACTCACATCTACAACATAGTTCCTTTGAAAGCTCAACACTTATAACTAGAAAAATTACTTTCGAAGTTTAGAAAAATACTATTTCTAAAATAGACATTTAAAGCAAAAAAGATTCGGTTGCGCGTTCTGTACATCTTAAAGAACATTCTGCATCCTTCAAAAGGGGATTTAACGCTTATTAGAACGTAAGGCATGTTCGTTTCGTTATTCTATTATCTTTTGATCTGAAGAGTAAATGGGCAGTAATATACCTCGAAAAGAACGCCTAACATTTCAAACATAATCCAGGAAATGTCAAAAGAATTTAAGGTTTTTATAGTTGTATTAACAAAGCTTATTTACGGCACATTTACCAAGGAGTGATTTTCATAAAGTATTTCGTAGTATTAAATATGTTTATTGTGCTAAAAATGAAAACAGGGAAAGTTTAATTAATTTGGAAAAAGATATTTTCTATATCATCACTCCGTGTTCTGTCTCTAGTTGTACGAAAAAAATTGAGCTGGTTAGAAAGAAAGTGACTTGTAAGTCCTTTCGGTACAATTTTAATTGAAGGATATTTTTTAACGTCTCGTATGTGTTTTTCCTACAATTGGGGTGTATCTAACAGGTTAGTTACTGTGCTGTAGATAAACTACCGCCTTTAAAAAATCCTAATCAATAATTATCTCAAATTTTTTTCGACTGATGCCATTTTTGTTGTAACCAGCTCAATTGACAAGGTGGCAGACGATTGGGGAATATTTGTAGCCCTACAAGAAGAAAAAATAAACGAACAAATCACATAGCTTTTTTTGTCAACATTTCTTTCTCTTGAGAGATTTTTCTGATTGTACGCACATTTATTTGTTTCAAAGCCAGCTTTTAATACATCTATCTGCCTAGGGAGATCAAACAAGGAACTGGGTATACTCTCCACTCCATCAATGTTAAAAACTTAGAGCATATCGATTATGAATATAGAGTTTCGTTGTTAATCAAAATGACAATATAAGTCAAAATTGATTAATAATTATACTGACTATCAATTAGGCAACGGATGTATTTTATGCAGTTCTATCATAATCAAGTTAGAATAATTAATTTGTTTAAAGAAAAACGCAGATTTTATTTCTTCTCAGCCCAAAATGAATATTAAATTAAGAATCAGACAAGAAAAAAATTCTTAACTGGTAGAAATGTGTAGAAGTTAAGTAATCTATCCCTGTTAGATCTTTGAACATCTCTTTGAACTTTAATTCTTGGTACTACATCGACTCGCAAGTAAATAATTTTCTCCTAACCTTGTATGAACTTTGTTTTAAAGATTATATTTTATCACTTTTTTAATTAAATTTGCAGTGGGGTGAAAAAAATATTATCTTCTCAGTTACACTGTAATTAATTTCTGCCTCAATATTTTTTTTTTACTTCCTTAAAAAGAAAATAATGCAGAGTTCAATTACTTAAAATCCTTTGTAGAAAACAACCGGAGAGTGAAAGATATTCAAAGATTTGAGAATTTTCCTGAAGAACCGGAGATATTCCAGTTTCTGTTTGAATCCCCTGGGCCTCTAAGTAAGTCATGCAGCACATTGTTTGAGAGTTGAGTTTGTTTTTTCTTTACTCGGGACTGAGAATGGCACCGTTTCTTTGGGGGAAAACGACTGGAGTAGTATTAGTATATGTTATTATTATATCCAACCCGTAATAATCTAAATATATCCGGAATGCAACGAACGCAAATACACCTATAGAAACAATCCACATAAAACACAGAGTACTGCTCAGCCAGAGAAGAAAAACGGGGTTTGGCACGCTGCCAAGAAAATAGAATAGGTCCAAGGGTAGAAAGCACGTAGCAGTCGGATGGGCGAAAAAAATAACTTGGTATTTCGTTTCCTAACCACATTCAGTTCTTTGCTTTACAGCGTAATCAATTACAATTTCTATGAAAAGTGACGGAAAGTGTGACGACGGAGTCGTAAATACGTGAACTCATCCGCGATCTCAGCTTCCTTCTCCCCTATTTCAAAATAATCGGATCTTCTTTCGAAATCACGTGACCCGTTTTTCTTGACTGGCTGAACAGTAGGATGATACTTCAGCTGCTCCACGTGAAGGCTGCGAATGGAGGTCGGGAAAAGAATCAGAACGCTCTTTGATCTAAATCAAAAGAGTGGTTCGGTTCGTGAACCGATTTTCTGCGGTGAATACTAGTGATGGGACGAATCGGTACTTCCGGTATCGAACGATTTTTAGAATCGATACTTCGGTATCGAATACTTTTTAAATGTATTTAATAACTCAAAAGGATTTTAAAAATTATTTACAAATTTAGAGAATTTAAAAGGCAGCATACCTTTGTTTAAAATTCAACAACTTATAGAATCTGTATTAATTTTTTAATTGATCAATTTGTGCGCGCTTTTAAGTTCGTTACGACTAGAAGAAAAATAAATTTTTAAGTTTATTACATAATGACTAATTTAATTAATAGGATAGAATAATTTATCTAAATCATTCTAACATGTTATTTAGAAATTATTTAAAATAATCAAAAATATCAATTTTAATTAGGAAATCATTTTAACTGGCGATAATTTCAAAGAGTTAAGTACTTTTTTTTGCATTAGAACCGAAACGTATATTATTAAAAAATTTCTCAGATATTTTGATGAAAAAAATTAAGGTTTAACAAAAATGCTTTTTGAGTTTTAATTACAAATTTACAACATTTTGTAGGTTTAACACGCATTTTTAGGAAAAAATATGATAAATAACAAGTATAATTTCTTCTCTTGAGCATTTTAAGAAATAGGTTGAGAAATTAAGTTTTATTCATAGAACATTATTGAATATCTTTTTCACATTTGCCTATAATTTTAAGTATTAGTCTTGAAAAATTAGTAATATCTCACAAATAGTTCAATAAGTGTGCTGCAATGAGAATATGTAAGTGAATTAATATTTCCTTTGTGGATATTGACTGTACACAAAAACCCATTTTATGTTTGTTTTAATTTTATAAAAATTAGAAACTTTTTTTTATTTCTTAAGCGACATACGCTTTTTAATCAGGTTACAAAATTCATTTCTTTTAACCCTTGATTACCTGCTCAAGCAGAAAGTAAAATATTTTGTGACGACATCGCTTCAAATTCCGGGAAAAAATACATGAAGAAAGAAAGTCTTGAATATCATGAATATACTTTACCAACTTAATTTCGTTCAAACTAATTTTGCCTATGAGTTGTGCGGCACAGTTTTTTACATTTTAAAAAAAAATTACAAAAGCATGTAAAAACTTCAAGAGAAATATTGTTTTGAAATGTATTGAAATATGATTTCAAAGTAGGCTTATAGTAAAGTGGAAACAATATACCATAATATAGGATGATAGAGAATAGAACTGTTTTCTTCAACTTAGTATTTTATATTATTTCACATTTAGTATACATTTATTTATTCATCAGTTTCTGAAGGCATTTAGATTATTTTTTAAAGTGTACTTTATTACGCCTTAGTTTTTTTTCTAAAACTGAGCCTTGTTTTTCCCTGAAGATTTAGGTGGAATATGTAATTTATATGATGTGAGACAGAGGGGTCACAATTACATTTGGCCTTTTTAAAGGACTATGTCCAATGGGTGAGACGGATATGATATTTTAACAATAGACCTTTGAGATCAGGCTTCAAGGAATTAGAAAATAAAATTCAGTATAAAAATTACGATAGGCGATGCTATAAAAGAGAATTCAATTTTGTTAATATATAGTTTTTGTTATCAATATTTTATGGCATTTTGACCTGCAGATCACCTTACTCAGCCCTATAAAAAGAGAAAGTATTACACAGGATAATTGGATAAAATTTGGGCAACAGGTACTTGTGCGAATTTTAAATTAAGATTTATGCTATAGCACCACAAACAGAAATTAAATCAAATACTTAATACAAGAGCTAAACTTCTGCTATTCAAGTTCATGTCACTCACCAATAAAAGTCTTGCACAACCCTCTAAATAGGTCATAATTGTGATCACCTTTGTAAATGAAAGTAATGAAGGATTATGACTGTTAGTACATTAATTAATAACTAGTAATTATGTAGCATTAATTACACTTAAGGAGGTGTAACTGATTTGACCTAAGCTACTACTGATCAAAAGAGCCCCAAAATTAACCAGTAGTTTTCAAAGGTAAAACTAATGCCATTAAAAGTAGTATTAATTTCTTTAGCTGTTTGGATTGCTTCAAATCCAATGATTTACATACTGAACTGAACTGAAACATAATAAGTAATTGAAATCCAACAAAATATTTGAAGAAGTTGGTGAAAACAGTTCCAGTCTTTTCTTATCTCAATTCAAGCAAAAAGTTTGCAACAACATCAATTTTTAAACTTTTCAATAACTAAAACAAAGAAAACAGAGGAGAGGTTATTTATTAGGATTTCTGGCAGACTTTTAAAATAGATAACAATTTTTCAGTGTTTGATATTAGTTGTTTAGTAAAAATAATTTTACTTTCGTTAACAAATAGGAATGATAAGCATTGAGCTGTAACACACAAACTAAGTATATTGGACGCACGCGTACAAATCAGCATACACATCATTTGGTTTAATAAGACAGACACATAACAATCGCTTAAAATATCTAATTAGTGTACATATTCAATAACACTTCAATGGTCAACAATTTCAAACTTCCATTTTGGAATTTTTTTTCCTTGTAGTGAACGAAAATAAAAAGGAATGTGAGGTGGTAAATAGACTTGAATATTGAAATTATGTATGCTCATAATGAACTATGGGTGCACAGTTGGTCAAAAAGTAGATAGTTGGTCAATTTATCCAACAAATTCCCATCCCAGTTAATTTATAATTTGAATTTAAATATAAAATATAAATTGTTTAGTATTTAAAATTTCCATATAGTCCAGATAGCCATTGAAACGTAAGTAACCATTACTTTTTTATTAAGTTATTATTCAGTTTTTCGTATGTCGATGCAACATTTTGGGAATCTGAAGTTGTGTAAGAAATATATAAAACAAAGAAAAATGTTAAAAAAAAATCCTCCTTACTCAAACAGAGCCAAGCAACATTAAAAAGACCCTTAATGATTATTGCTTCAACCATTATCACTGTAGTTAAACATTTAACGAACTCACTGAATTAAGTTAATCGCGTCCTTTATTCAAAACAAAATCCTGCAAAATCCATAAATGTGCAAATTACTCCTTAAAAGGTAGAACTTCAGTATTATTATACAAATAAATTAAAAACGAAAATGAAAACATTGTTTTTGATAGTTCTCAATTTTCTACCATACTCCTCAATAAAATTACAACTGATAATACACTGATACATTACTTATGGAAAGTAAGACTTTCTGAATCAACGATGTTCCTTTAGTATATGAGCTATACGAGATTTAAAGCAATGTTCGAGTCTATCCACCATTTTCGAATTTTTTTTTTTCAACTAAACACCCTTCACAAAGCGGCTACATCTCTCGAAAATCAAACGACTCTAGGAATCGGGCCACACGGCCCTTTCAAATATCACAGTTAGGAGAAAATAAACCAGTCTCGAATGGCAACGGGTAACTCAGCAACCGAGAAGCGAGGGGAAAAAAGAAATTTAGCACCATTGCGAAGTTACAGTTACAGGGGAAAATCGACCAAATTGTTGCCACCACTCATGAAACTTTTTCCGGAAATCGAGAAATTCATTTATGATTTGGGAAAGAATAATTATGGAATGAGATGTACTTCATAAAGGAAAACAGGGGGTCATCTGTAAACTACATCACGCTCGTGTATCAAATAAAATGTATAATTTTTCTGCATCAGTCGGAAAATATTATGAGCTGTTGTGCTCTTTAATTTTGTATCTTTATTTACTTATAAATCTGCCCACTAAAATAGAGTTTAATAAATTTTAATTTATAATATAACAATTTGATATTAATATAAGAATCAATATCTATCAAACAGAATATAATTTCACAACGATTTAATGTAGAAAAAAATACTAATTCAATATAATTTCATAGGAATTTTAAATTCCTTTTTTACCCCTAACTCCCACCAAATTTTTGTAACGATTAAAGTAGAATTAAAGTTTCAAAGGAAAATTTTAATTGACTTTTTTGAAAATAGTACTACCATCGGTTTTTGTTTACTGGGGTTGAATTAATTATCCGAATAAATATGATGCATAAATATGATGCATGGATAAATGCAAAACAACTTTATGATACAATAGTATGGTCAGGGGGATGTAGTTTACAGTTAAACCATCTGAAAAAAGTAACAACCCTTCTGGGTTCAAAGGTAACATAAGAGTAGCCCAGTGTTATCTCCAGATTCAACTTCCAGATTTCTCTACTTAATACATAAGTACACTTACATTATAAAGAAATCCGACATGCAGTTGTGTTAAGTAAGTCCTGGTGAAATCAAAATAACCGCAACCAAAAGTGAAGGTGTGCGAACAGTCCTGGGTGTCTTTTTTGACGACATCATAGATACAGATATATGTAGAGGAGGCGTGTCCTATGGGATACAATGCAGGAAAACAACTATTCATATTCTGCTTCCGAATTGGCAACGGAACAAAGTCTTCCCCAAAGTCCGTCTCCAATTTAAACTTTAAAGGGACAATTTATCTTCTACGAATATTCATTTAAATGACTCTAAAATGGATATAGCCGAATCATAACCAAGTAGTTTTCGTGTTAATTTAGTGATATAGTATAAAATCGAATAATACCTAATAATGGTAATTATATTCAAGAATTTGAGTAAGCAAATAAAATTTAGCTTTTTCTAAGTCGGTAGTTTTCACATTTTTCACTACAGACAGGTCTCTTTATTCTTCAAAACTGTGTGCCTTTGATATCAACCCGTCTAAAGGATCACCAATACTAAATCACTTCTTTTTTGCCCAGCGTTAAGTGTTGGTTTGACTGGGTTGAAACGCACGCCTCCTCTAGTTAGTTCTCTGTCTCTATGGACGATATCAGCTTACAGGTGGCGTTATAAAATATTTCCAGTTACATCAACACACTTATATACTCAAATAATAAAAACGAGGCACTTTACAAGTGGTCAACTTGCAGGAAGAAGGAAGGGATATTATTAGGTGTGGAATGTTGAAAAAAGTCACACACATTGCACTCATTCTTGACCTAAATATTTTTTTTAACTCCATTCATTAAGAAATGAAACAGTAAAGACATTCTTACAGGTACAAACCACAAAGTTGCCATCAAAACTTCCTAGTAGATATAAGATTATAGTTTTTCTCTTAATAAATTTGAAAATGTGTTCATTACTTTGTGTTTTACAGGTTTTTGTAAACAATTAAGATTCACTTACTTTTGATTCGATAATGAAATCGATTCAGTATCGAATTAATTTGGAATCGATTTTTAACGAATTTTCTCCCGAATACAATAAAGACAACGTCGTGTCCAAGTAGTTGATTCTTTTCTAATGGACTAGAATTCAATTCAATTTTAAAATTATAACTCAATAACCTCATCCCGATATGAACTTAACAGACTGCGTTTTTGCACTTTACAACATTTGGTAAGGAAATTCATGCAATGTGTGTAACTTTTCATTTTGAAAATATCCCAGTATATATTATGTATGTTTAAACAGCATTGAATATTACGCTTGATACTGAATTCAAACTGAGCATAATCATTAAATTCACTCAAACTGCATGACTAAATTGAAGCATGTGAAAAAAATAACGCTTTACACAAAGGTTATATGGACGTAAGGGTTTCAATGTTTTTTATAAAACCACATATACTGCACATATTCAAACATTTACCATATCAAACAGTATATCAGTGAAATTGATAAACTATTTATCAAGCTTGATTGTTTAAGTCAAAGTTTTTAACAAAACCTTCCACCTTGCTTCTTGGAATTTATTATTTAGACTAAATATTTCTTCACTCTCGTTAACTCATAGCTTATTTCAAAAATAAATAAATTTAATAATCTGTTTTTTTTTATCAAAATTTTGGTGTTCTTTCTATAAAATGTTTGAGTAACTTAATAAAAAAATCGATATGATATTTGTGCGACCTGCATTGCGTTTTAGCAAGACCCTTCACATGTCAAGGCCTACCAACTGTGAGTTCCTTTCAATTGTTCAAAACTATTATTGCAGGAAATGGTCAACTTTTAAAAAAGTAGTTATCAGAATTTATCATTATTATTACTTTATCTATAAAACCTTAAGCCTAAAGAAGGCACATTTGTTCACAAAAAATAAGTGTCCAGTTGGTTTTTTATTCTTGTTAAATTAAGCGCTTAAAAAATTAACCTATCCACATTCTTTTGACTGAAAAGAGGAATTCAAAATGCTTCTGTTTTAATTTGGTCATTGAAGGGAATCACGGAATAAGTTTCACGATGTCAAAAACAGAATTTGAGTTGGTAGGCCTTGAATACACAGGTCTTGATTTTAGCCTTAGACATTTTCAATTGATACCAAGGGTTGCCAGATTTTGGAAATAATTGAAGGAATTTTGAGATAAATTTGGAAAGAAAGAAAATTTAGCACTTCTTTTAATTTTGAACTTATGAAGTGGTTTTTAAAAATAAAATACAGAATTAAGATTTCATAGTCAGAATCTCTGCTACCAATGAGTTGCTAAGCATCATTTAAAAAAGTAAATACTAAATACATAATCACTCTTTTTCAATAGGCTTAATTTAGTACCAAAAATGATCCAGCAACCCAATAACTTTTCCGAATGGTTCCTTCACAAATTCCCTACTAACTCTGTTTAGTGCTCACTCGAGGTATTTTCTCACTTTAAAAAAAATAAACTTAACAATAAAACTGAATTAAAAGAAATTCATAAACTGGCGATGCCAACGCATCATCTGGTAGCTAAAAAATTTCGCACCAAAAAGATCCAGCAACCCTGTGGCGAGACTCTTCCGAACGGTTCCAAAACGGAAACTCTGCTCACACACGAAGTGGTTTCCAGCCGAGAAAAGGAAACAAGGAACCGAATGATGAAAAAAAAAGAACTAATTCGTTTCGTCTCCGATCCAACCTCCTCCAAAGGTTAAAATAAAAAAAGAACCGGTTTTCGTTTCGTAAAGGGAACTGTTAGCACACCTTTTTTTTGTAAAGAGAGAGGAGAGGGCCTCGAAGAGAAGAAAAGAGTGATGAGAGACTTCCATTCAAGTTGTTCCTTTGTTTCGGAGGGGGATCGGGGGTCTGTCGTCGGCGGGTGGGTCCGTTCCGAGTGTTCAGTAGCGCCCTCTCGCCCACCGCAAGAGGGCGTCCGCTAGCACGTCCAGGTGAGCCTTTGTCTGAAACAGAAAAGCACACTTCAGAGGCTAATAGCACAAATATATATTTAGGGCCTCATTCAGAAACTTTAACACGAAGATGAAATGATACGATAACGATACGATAATGATACGAGAAAGATCTATCGTAATGGTCAGGAACGATCGATCATCAAACGAGAGAGCTTTCCAGCTTATTCACAGATCCACACGCATGCGCATTGGATCAAAGGGTACATTCGTATTAGCCCGTCCATTCGCCAACAATTTAGCGAACAAGCAACAATTAGCCCGTCCATTCGCAAGTCTGGTAAACCCCGCAACACTACCGTTGCTTCTGGTAACCCTGGAAAACGTAGCGCGCTATTCCGATCGCCGGCGCAAGCGCTTGCACAATTTGAATCGGTAAGCCCGTGGGAGAAATAATGTGTGGTGTGCGCACTGCGCAGGTTGTTTGGAACGTAAATTCATCAGTGTTTACAAGTTAAGAGCCAAGACTGCATCTGAAACAAGTAAGAAGTAAGTGAGACTGTTTTTGGGGCTGTTAAGCGTGGTGAAAATCGCCATCCTCGCGATAAGTGCAATGATGACTTTATAGCGACAATCTCGTGTTTGCCGCGCGATCATTTCGCCTATCTTTGTTGCCGGTCTTCATCTTTTGAGGTAGGTGGTCTTTATGTTAGTTTTTTAGGGGTCTTGCTTGTAAATATATTTTATTACTTGATCTTTCCTTCTCTGTCTACTCTTGAATCTGTCAATCTTGATCTATCTTGTTTAAATTTGTCTCGATCGGCGGATCCTTGCCTGCGAGTTTCGTGATTGCGACATGCCATACGGGGGCGGTTGAACACAAATCGATGGGTGTTAAAAATAGTTAGGGGGGGATGGGGGGTCTCCCCCCACTATCCCATCAAATTTAATCCTATTATCTACTTCTTAAAAATGTTTTTTTTTTTGCGATTCTGATGATCAAACTTTAAAATATTTTGTGTTTTTGCGCGTTTTGGCAAATTTTCCAATTTTGCGTAATGGAGGGCAGCCCCCCAACCACATTAAACTTTTATTTTTATTTTATGATGTTTCCGATGTTAAAAAATGTGTTTTTTTGGTGATTCTGATGAAATCCTGTACTTTGGCGCGTTTTGGCTACTACGAAAGTACCGATCAAAGTAATAAAACCTTGCAGGATTAGTGAATATGCAGCTTCGCAATCGCAACTATCGACCACCATTTTGTTCCAAATTTCGAACAGTATTTCGATTGCTTTTACACTTTTTGTGGTCCGTTAAATACTAGTTCCAAAAAATCTAGAACAGCTACTAATTACCAAAAACAGTCCTAAGACATTAATATATCACGAAAGTAGTGGAAATCTATTGTTAGTAATTTTTTTTCTTGTATCCGCGTATAATTAATTGTGAATCATTCCGATAGAAGGCAGCAGCGAGGCCGAGCAGCGGACGATCCAGCTAGAAAAGTGATCTCGAGTGGTCGTCCCCAATTGATCGTTATCGTATCGTGGTAAAGTTTCTGAATACGGCCCTTAAATGGGTTAGAAGCGTGGAGCTTATAAAATAGTAGAGTGAGCGCTTGTCAGCCAATCGGAATAAATAGTCCAAAAGTAACTCGTTCTCGACTACACTTTTCGATGTGCTTTATTCAATGCAATCATTTCCTTTGAGATCCCATGACGGGACTTTCAGACTGCATAAACAGGATCAGGCGCATTCTACTGTTTATAAGCTCTGTGGGCACAATTGATCCCATTCATAGAGGAGAGATAGTGGTGGAGTGAACAATGGTGATCCTAAAGAGTGGCTAATTTCCAGAAAGACCGACCGCCAAAGACCGTAGTCACGTGATGACCACAAACACGTGATTGCCGTCACGTGAGGGCGCTATTGCTGGAAATTGCTTTCACTGCCAAACTTATATGCCATGCAGTGTTGCAAATGCGTGCATCCTTGGCGTCGCATTTTGTCGCCATGTTTTAGCGGATGCCTGTAATAGTTTTGAAATTGCTGAGCAAGCGATATAATCGCCAGAAGCCCTGCAAATGTTAGGTTCTCTTTTTTTTCGAAGTCGATTCAACGGGAATGCTCACTTCACTTCTATTTCCCCTCTATGACCACATTAACTTTTGTATAGGAGTAGAGTTGGTGATTTCCTTTCCTACTATGCGTTTGATAAGAACTTTTACTTTCACTTACAAAATTAAAGCGTCATTAAAAAAGTATCCCAGGATTTTCTAAGAAGGTATAAAATATTACATTGCGTGCCAAAATTTGATTGATCCCTTACGATCTATGAAAAAAGATAAACATCTTTCTACTTAGAGAAGGAAATCATACGCTTAGATGTATATAGAATTAACGGCTTGGGTATAGATTATCCATTCAACTAAAAGGAAGAGTGCGGTATGCAAAGAAATTACTTATCCCTTATTTCTTTCGATCTTTTGTCAGAAGCTTTTAAAACCCCTTTAAAAAAACCTTTTTTTTTTTTCAACACCCGCAATTCTCTATAGATCACAGTTTCTTCAACCCTCTCACCCTAATTGCTATTGCGGAAGAAAAAAAAAGACAGTTTATAATGGTAAACACCAAAAAAAAAAAAAGAGAGCTTTCTTATTGCACATTATCATCGTACAGCTAAGTGTACTGCATATTGAAGTTTCCAAAGGATAATGACCCTAAAAAGAGGATGGCATTATCATTATTATTCGGCAAACGACCCTGATAAGGGAGTGTTACCAACTTGGAATGGCTTGGGTGTCATTTGCATTGGTCAGGTAAAAGGTCCGGTTTTGTCAAAAATGGATGAGGCAATATTTTAGGCGGCGTCCTATTATGAGAATGCTGTTCGAGTAGAGTAGCTATAGTACTAAGACGTGATGGAGAGTAAAAATTATTTGGTTAATGATACATTGATTTCAGTTGGGTGAGGATGCCGGCTTAGTGTTTTGTAACATTTCATGAATATTCTACAAGGGTAGGATTAGATGCTGATCTTTTAACACTTACTCAGAAAAATATACCATGAAGCAATTTATAAATAGAAAGTATATTTTTTTTTTATTTTGAGCAGATTTTAAATTTTAAGCAGAGAGAAATTTATCTTACAAAGTATAAGGCGCTTATTAATTTAGTTCTTTTTCTAAACATAAATACTTTTATTATATTCTAACTTAATTAGTATTTAAAAGTATATAAATCAAAGAGAGGTTACAAAATGAACTTGACTTTCTTATACGTACAACTTACGTATACTTGAGAAAAAAATTCATGATTTTTTTACAATTGAGAGTATTTTCTTTGATTTGGATCATTTATTAAGATTACGTGGGGTTAAATAGAATTTTCCTACTAAGAATTGATTTCAAATATAAACTTTAAACGTCACTTTAAACACTTTTGACGTAGCTAAAGTAAGCTTCTCTCTTTATTTATGGGAATATCTCAATTACTCGATTGGTCTTTTAAACTCCTCAAATAACCCAAAATGATGAGTTGTTTTGCAACTAGAATCTTTTAAAAATATTCGATAAAATTTAAATATCTCAATAGTAGGTATAAACTAGTAGGGCTTTTACAACCATAGTTAATGGAATAAAATATGTCCGGGCTGATAGACCGTTGTCGATGGTTAAAGTTACAGAAACCTGACGTTTCGTCTATAAAGCTGTGATAGACATCTTCAGTATTGTGAAACAAGAAAATGCTCACTCTAACTAGTTTCTTTGAATGAAGCGAAGTCTTTTTGAGGCAAACGTTTTATTAAACAAAACATATGTAATAAAAACTTGCACATAAAATCACTCGATGTACACATATCGATTCTTAAAAATATTCGATACGGAAGTATATATATGTTACGGGCAAAGTGATTAATCGGACATTATTAAAAATGCCCGAAGTGGGAGGCGGGCAACATGATAAATTTCATTGATAAATTCCATTGAATTTATCACATTGTCCGTAACATATATAATCAGTAGGATCGATTTTGACTGTCATTATTTTAAGCATATCTTACTTGACAAAAGATAATATAATTATTGTTATTTAAAAGAACAAATAAATACATGAGTGGTATGCAACCGTTGAACAAAAAGTGCACCAAAATGCTACCATTCTGACGTGCAACAGGTGTTTACGAGCAACACGTAGCCGGGGTGAATCGATGGAAAGGGTAATTCATCAAAGGGCGTCGAAAAAGGGGCAATCCGGAAGATACCTAATTACCCTGCTGCCACTCCTGGTGATGAAACTCTGATTAAGTAATGAGATGGGCCAGAGATCCTAATGGAGGGATAATAACCCGCATCTTAAGATGATTGGATGACCCATCCAGACACCGTTGGGAAATTGAATTGCTTTCCAATTTTAAAGGAAAGGCCATAGGGGTTAGGAGCTGCTGTTCATGATCAATATCCGAAAGTAGTATTTTAAGCTCGGATGGGTTGAGAAGCTCAGTGTTATGTATCAAGTGTCCATATAGTTATGTTAATAATGGAGTATAGTTAACTTAATAGTAAGTTTATGGTGACCTAATTTTGGGGAAGTTTCTGATGATGTTTCTCTTTAATTTTAAAAGGGTACCGGTTGATAGGGCATCAAGAAGATTAGGGGTTTCTGGCAAAGATCAGGAGCAATCCTTAAGAATTAGTGAAGATCGATGAGAATATTCCATATTCCCTAATGCTGTGGTTTCCAAACTTTCAAGAATTTTTCACTTTTTAGTAACTTAATCCCATGGTAATTAATTTTTTTTAAAGACGGCTACAACAGTAGATTCAGAAAAGTGTTACGGGTTCAATACGCGCTTTTGGGAAATGAAAAATTTATTTTATTAATTTTGAAAAAGCGAACATTTGTTTTAATTTGCTGCTTAAAATGACAATAATAATTTACATCAAGTCATGTAATTTTCTCACAAAAAGTTTGATTGCTACTACCTGGTGCCAATTCTTACTCTAAATTCCTATCAAAGATACATTCAACTTTGATAAAGTTTTAAATTATAGAAAAAAAAACAAATATATATCTATGCAGTAATTATTTTGCATTATATTTTGCATAAAGGCCTTCCCTTAGTAAATTGTGGTATGCTTACACAACATACAAGAGTTTTTTGACCCACCAAAATCGTCGGTCCTACAGTTTGGAAACCTAATAACTTTTCTTTCTTTGAATGATCTGTATAGAAGTTTGCATCATAGAATAGGTAATATGAGTTCTTAACTTTCATAAGGTTCCAATTTTTGATTTTTTCAATCAATTTCAAGCTACTATCAGCTTATACTTCTACTAAAAAGCTGAACGGCTTTCACAATATATAATTTTTATCATTTCCTGTAATGTAAAAAACATGAACTGGGTCAATACTTATAGGCACTTTTTAGGCTGAGAAAGAGTGACCCCTAGCTCAAGTAAACCTTATTTCAAATAGTTACTAAACTAACGTAAAAAATATCCATGACCCCCCAAAACACCTACACAACAAGAGAAACCGTATATGAAAATCGTCTCCCTTACTACAATTTCAAATATTTTATTTAGTAGTTCAACCATATTTCCGTACAAAAATAATAAAATATATTCCAAACACATAAACACCACAATTAACGTCCTCCAATTAACTCAAAACTCTCCTTTTCGCCTGAAGTCAGTGTAATAGTTCCCATTCCCTTTGAAACCTATCCAATACTTTTCCCTATACACCTCAAATCCTGCTAAATTGAGTATCGACATCGTCCTCACCTGCGGCTTTAAAATCAACCGATATCATCACCCACCTACCCACACAATGCCGTCTGCCGAGTTCGTTTACAGAGTCTCCGATAAGGGAACGTTCACAAATGACGTCATGCAATTTTCGGAGGATTTGTACTAGTAATAGGCTAAATCGATTCTTTGGTATCGAGTACTTTGAAGTATCGAAAACATATCAAACGGTATATTTCATTAGTTTAAATTTATATATACAACATAATGCTATAAAAAATTAAAATAATAAAATCATTGAAAAGTTAGAAATGGCTTTTCTGAAGCTTTCAGCTACAAAGTGGCAGTTGAATCCTGAGGCCATAGGAAACTTTTAAATCAAACTGAAAATAAAACCCCGCACAAAAACGAAAAATAGAAATAAATCTGGTTTTTAGATAGACCATTGACTGTGTCGGATGTTGTAAGGAACCCCTGACAAAGAGATCGATGTCTCTCTTCTTTAAACATTCAAAAATTTGATTCTTGAAATTATAATATTTGACAGAATAGAGAACAGGATTTTCCCTTCTGCAATTTGAACTGGACGAAACTTATCTTATATTTAATACATTTTAAAATGTTATATGATTCTTATATTAGTATTTGATGCAAAAACATATGAAATATATTATATCATGACCATATATATATTCGATCCATAAAAATACTTGATACATGAATGGTGGATTTTTCTCGTTACCATTCGTATTAACAGTTTAAGAAGGGATTAAAAACGAAAATGGAAAAATGACTTTTTGAGCTCTAAAGTATCTCAGAGAGCTTCACTGTACAGAAGTTAGATAACAAGTAAAGGATAAAGGGAGATAAATACAGCCCCTTAAATTTGAGCGTTATACAATCCTTCTTTTTCAAAATTAATGTACTGTAGATGAAGTATTGAAATGAATTTTGTGTAGTCTTTCAGATTTTCATATTTGTGTTGAAACCTATTCGAAAATTTGATTCAATTTTAAAGTTAAAGTTTTTAATATTAAGAAATAATATCACATTATTATTTTATTTAATCCAATTTAGTATCTGATAAGAAATTCGTAAATTAGAACGTGCAACACGATCGTAAGAATACTCATAACTCCTCTTTGAAAATGCAATATGGTTATAAATCTTCAGCAAATTATAAATTCCCCATACAGGCATTCTGATCACAAAAAAGTTCGCAATATCAGAGAAGATTTACCACAATGTATCGGATATACACACAATATCAAAAAGTATCTGAAACATATCGATACTAGAAAACATCGATCTTATCTTCCTCCAAAAAAAAATCGTGAAGGCGATTATCGAAAATTTAGACAGCGTCGTTATTACAAATTTTGGACCGCCCCCTTTTGTCAAATAGTGTCACACATACCCCTCATCCCTTCAATATGCGACGTGCTTTGTGAATGGCCCATAATCTCCGATAACAGTTCGGAAATACTGGGGATTCTCTGAAGGAGGCATTGATTTCATTTCACACAACTATCTTCGGCGTATCGAGCAGTTTCCCGAGCAGATGTGCAGTTTGCGAAACGCTTTGGATATCGATACTCCCGTTATTTGAACTCGATTGGGGCAATTGTCGGGGATTTGGCGTGGCTGGGAAGCCTTTCATGAACACACGAGGACGTTTTAGGGGATACTCGCGTATGGGTTTTCTTTCCGAAAGGTCTTTCAAAAGGAAAGAAGAAGATTCTGAGTTATACGGAGAATATAAAATGCTTTACAGATAAAATACAGATTAATTTCGAAAATCTGCGTACAATCAACGCTTGCTTTTACAAACTGTGAGATGGTCCCGAACTTAGCCGTATAGACATTATGATGATTTCAACTCCAATTTTTAATAAAAACTTATTTAAATTTAACAAATTACAATTTTTAATGCCCGTTTTTTGCAAACTCATTTTTTACTACCCTATGTTTTCTAATTTTTATTACACCTTACTAAACTAAAGCGTCACAGAGAACGCTAAAAATCTATTTCGTTTCCATAATATTGGGAAAAATTATGGGACGGGCAACGCCAAGTGAATAGAAGACCTCTAATTGATTTATAAATAAGTCGGATATTAATTTAACAATTTTATCGAGACAGAGTTTTTCTGGTTAAAAGCGTTTTATGATCCTTTTAACTATTCTTGGCCTCTCAATCTGTAAAGTCTCGTTAACCAAGAAGGAATATGTTTATCAAAATGTGATTTTGAACAAAAAAAAACTACATTTTAGTCGTTTTGTATTTAAGTAAGTTTTAATTACTTCCATACATTGTTGATTGTTTTTAGTTTAAAATATTTCATATTGATAATTTCCTGTTTACTGTATAATGGAATACATGAAAGATAAATGCGTAACTTTATTTTTTATTGTATGAAATACTTGAAACATTACTTCAAAATTTTACACATTTTTACCATTTTAAAAATGTTTTTCAATTTGACGAACCGTTTCAGTATACCCTATAAATTCTTGAAAATAGGCATTGAATGTATTTAAAATCAGAAGGATCTAAAAGGGAAGATATTTTTTAAAAGTACTACACAAAATCTGAAAGCTTATAAAATTATAATACCATCATAAAATAAAATCAATAATAACCACCGGTCTCAAGTAATTCGAAAATTTTAACGATTAAATAGTCTTACTAATAGAAATATCAAGTCACAGATTTTGGATTTTCTTCATAAAATTAATAAACACCTTATACAAAATTCGCATAAGAAAGCCTAAAGATCAAGAACCCATTCGAAATTCAGAATAAAAGATCGTCTTATCTAAACGCGCCTTTTGCACCTGCAGCCATATCCATGCTCATTCCAAACTTTTCAAGCACTTACCTCACACACTCTCCTTAATCACTGTGTGTTGCAAGTAGAATTAAATTAAACTGGAAAGAGCAATGCGTTGCCTTCTGTCTCTCTCTTAAATAGGTAGCACCAGTGCTTGGGGAATCTCATTTGTGATATTCGTGTAATTTGATTACCTACTTAATTTCCTTACCATTCTGCTGGGTTTCAAGTTAATGATGTGAATAAATCAGTAATAACCATAAAAAATAAAGCACTGCAAGCAAAAGAGGAGATACTGGTGCAATAGTTATCTATTAATTTTGCAAACTATTATATACGATTAAATTATATTTATAAATTATTATTGAATAAACTTTTTATATTTAAATCAAAACCATGGGGTAATTATCTATTATTTCTTTTATAGCCGGTATTATATGCTTGGCTTAGATTACTTCTTAGCTTTATTGTGGGAATTCCTTAAATGCCTGAAGATAAATGTTAATGAACAAATCTTTCTTTCCATGTTATATTAATTTTATTGTCATTCTCTGTCTCTCTCTTTTAAAAAAAATTAGGTCTTTGGGTTCTAAAAACTCCCCAAGCGTCGACCTATATTGATGCAAAGTAGATTAAATGCTGCGAAATTGCATGGTGTGAGTGCAACAGATAAGCTTGATTTTGAAGTTTCATAATCACGTACAATGCATATTATTTACACATGGCGATTTTAATAAATATAGAACAAAAAACGGAGTTTCACAATACGTTTGTGATGAAATGGTGTGCATGAAACTGAGTTTCACAATATGTTTGTGAAACTCCGTTTCATGCACGTGTTCTCATCAAGCAGAAAAATATGAACAGGTAATATTTATGTATAAATATAAATTGAATATAAATATATAATATATAAAGCCATATAAATTGAAATATAATTTAAGCACTACATGAAGATGCATGATCCAAAACGATAAAGAAATTTTTATAATTTTGTTCCATCTTTTTTCATCTGATGATACGAAATAAAAATTTCTTGAAGTGTTAAACATGGAATATGTAAAATTAACAGCTTGGATTTGAAGAAAAGCCAGGTATTTTATGTATTTAAGAAAACTAATAACTAATGTTAGGTTTAAAGTGCTTTTTGAATATCAAATACAGTCGATCCAGATCTACGCGGTTCATCTTTATTTGTTTTTAAGTGTGCCATCTTTTAAGTATTTTATTTTCCAGCGGTTCTTTAAGTACATCAATAAACTGTTTATTATGAGTAAAATTTTGGTTGTAAACGGAATTCATAAAAAGAAAACAATATAAGATATTCAAATAAAATCTAGACAATGGCACTCGTAAACTTTTAAAGAATAACGCTTTTAAAGCTCCCTTTCCCATCTGGGAATATAATCCCCATTCATAATATATCCACATCCAGCAGCATTATCAAGTAATTCCAATAATAATACTACACTGGTATCACCGCTTTGAGTGGCAAGAAAATACCACCGAATAGCGCCACAGAAAATCCGGGGTCTTTGACCACCCCCGACACTTTCCCTTCCCCTGGGGGGAGAGTTTCCGGCTCCCGGAAAAATAAGAGCCGGATCCGGCGCCGGAAAAGCCTGACTTTCATGCCGAAGCATTAACGAGCCACTCTCCCCGTTCATTTCCAATTCAAATCGGGGCTCGATTTAAACGAACCCGCAGCAACATAAAGTTGAAAAGAAAAACATTCCGTCCGGAACAACAAGCTGCTTTCAATTCTTCTGCGGTTAAATCCAAATTGTTCTTCCGAAAATAGCCCTCCTTGCCATGGAGATGGAGGTGGAGTAGAGTGGACAGTGGATGCCACCCTACGCGACCGATCACGAAAATGAAATCATTATCACGCAAAATACGAATTCATATGAATAATAAAATGGTAAAAAGGTTTATTGAAATGCACGTAAAAGAAGAAAATGAAATTTGTCATTCGGCTGCAGATGTTAGGCTAGAACTTGTGCGTAGTGACCATATATTTCTGGAAATACTATAAATGTTACCGGGTGTTTCAACAATACCGCATAAACTCTGCACAACCTTGAGAGAATTCATAAAAAAGGGCCCACAGAACTATACCATACAACTTATAGTTTTCGAGAGAAAAATACGACGTCATATCCGGTGTAAGAAAAAAACTTTGTTTCATTCAAATGAATGTATCTTAAACATCTTAGACTGCAAACTATACATGCCTATGTTCTTGTGCTCCACGAACTTTTATTGTATTCACCGGTTATGACGTCGTACATTTCTTCTGCAATAATATTCTTGAAAACTATCGATCGTAGAGGTACAGTTCTTTATGCATCTTTTAAGTACTCTATGCATACAATCTGGTGCGCAGAGTGGGGGCAATCTCACTGAAATACTCTGCTTAAAGATAGGGATTTTAATTTCAGAATCTAAGAATTTAATATGCAGTCGATCGCTCTTTACTAAATAGTCTTAAGCCCGAAGGAATTATATTATCGGAAATTCATTATCACCCACACACAGGATATCTTTATACAACGTGTACTGTACACGATAGTTTAAATGTGTTTTAATGTTTTTATTAAGCGCTCCACACTTTTTATTTTTACTCATATAGTCACTACATGGCTAAACACCAGAGCAAGGCAAGAGTAAACCCTAATATGAGTTTTGATAAAATGCAGTGACCTCGCCCACCACTCAAATTTCCATCAAACTCAATCTTTTTTTATAAAATCCCTCAACTGAGAAAGATAAATCCTCCTGAAGTTAACAACTCCTCATCGATGTAGAATCTGGTCCTACCATTGGTTCTTGGCACTACTTACGTATTAGCTACGTCATCATCTTTGGGAAGGTTTCGACGTTTCGATCGCATCATCCCGTTCTTCTCGCTCTACATAAAACCACCCCAAAACGAATCCTGTTTTCAAAACTCGAAAGCCATAAAATGCAAATCTATCTTCAATTCTGTGAATAAGGGTTGAAAAGAGATGTTGCCACGGTGGCTTCAATGGGATGCGAAGTTCAAGGTTCCCTCTATTCCTTCTATATTTCTCTATATCCAGCATCTTCTATCTCCCTCTCTCTCTCCACCCCCAGAGAAATCTAAGGGGGGAGCATTTCCCCCTTGGAATAGCGGGAGGGGGCTCTAAGTGTACTCTGAAAGTGATTCGGGACCATCAGCATTCATGAGGTGCTGTGCTTATTCGAAAGGGGGTGTTTGGAACGATATGCATCTTTTTACCCCGATGCAGATGCCCCTATTTGGAACGCATTCTTTTCGTTTGAATTCGCCTTGTCTTTCCGGTAGGGGTGATTTTGTCTCCATCAGTTTGTTGAATGACTATTTTTTTATTTCTTAAATCAGTGTTTTACTTTAACCAACGAATGAGGTACTCGTCATTCTCCTTTAGGCTGGCATGTTTACGAATCCTACTCTGTAATATTCAATCAGACCAATCAAAGCGTCTGCAGGGAGGCTGGTAATCCCGTATTAGGTATGACAACCCTTCCGGCAAGCCATTAAGAGCTATCGCCAATATCTTACCTTGTATAACATGTGTAAAAACCTACTCATCCATCATTTTTTTGATTCATGAGACACTTTACAGGATATAAATTTAGTGGAATTGAACGTGTGACATTAAAAAAATAGCACTGTATTTGATAACAACTTTGATCCACTATGAACGGATTTGGGGAAAGCACAACTGACAGGTGCCATTCAAAAGACATATTTTCCATTAGCTTATAAATTTTATAACACATTGAGTTCAGTGGTGGAGGCTATTCACCGTAAGATTGATGTTTATGTGGCTTAAAGGAAATAACTGGAAGATCCATTCCCAAAATTTTAAGAAAGGTAACTCCTTATTTAGAAACAGAACACTTTAGGGTCCTAGGATTAACTGATTTCTTCATTTTCTAACTTTCTTTTATTCTCGGGATAACGAAGTTCAAGTAAGGGGTCATCCATAAATTACGTGAGGTGTTTTTTCCAAAATCTGGACCACCCTCCCCCCTTGGTGAGATTTAGAGAGATTTTGCTGGACCCCCCTGAATAATTTTAACTTAAAAAGTTGACGTGAGATTTTTATCGATCCCCCCTCCCCCCTTGGTGAGATTTTTCCAAACCCCTCCCCCCCCTTTTTGACCTCACGTAATTTATGGATGTCCCCTAACGAGTATAGAATTTCGTTCAGATTCCAATGTTTATTATAATTTTTTTTAATCTTTTAAAATGGTAAAAGATTAAAATTAAAAAAGATTGGGAAAAAAAATATGCCACCGAATAATCGTTAATTACGTTTTAGCACCTCATTCCTTAGCGTAGTTTATTATTAAATAGAGAAAAGTTAGATAGCATGCGGCTTCTTAATGACTTATTACATTTTTGTAAAACATAAAACAGTGTTAAATCCTACTTTTTTTGAGATGGTTGGAGATTTTTTTCTTTTTTTTTTTGAAAAATAGACTCAATCAGTCAACATCGTTAAAAATAAACTTATTTTGGGTATTATAAAAATACTTACATATTAGGTCTAAAAATGTATAGAATTTAATTGAATTTAAAACTTAATAAGTTTATAATTCTGTGAGTAGTTCATTAATTCTTTTGGGGTATTTTTAATATGTCTAAGGCCTTTCCCCTTTTCAGACACACAATAATTCCGTTGTTTACAATGAATTTTAAAACACGACTCTTAGGTAACAAGTTAAACCCTTAAGAGTCTAATTTCAATTGCTAAGCCTAACAATTCCTGTTTCCTTGAAATGTTATTTCAAATAATCGAATTAGGATAGCTGGAATAAAGTTTTAAAATACTTCTCGGAATTTAGTTTCTACCTTGAAAACGGATCCCACTTTTGCGAACGTATTAGTAATTTAGAAGGAAACTTTACCTAACAGCGCTGTGGGTGTTTTAATTCGTTTTTGCACTCTATTTACATTTCTTCGATGCGAGTCTGCAAACAGTTATTTTTATTTTTTGAAGCGAAGTGATAATCTCAACTGATCTTGCAGTATTGGCTTTTATTTTTTTTACAGATGATCACCTGTATATTTAGTTTTATTTGGGTTCTTGTTTTATAACCAATAAGAATTCACAACTAAAAGGTTATCTAAATAATTGAGTCGAAAATCATTTTATAATCTCGTAAGCGGTACTCAAGTATTTCATAAAATCAAAAGTTTGTATATTCTAAAATTATAAAAAAAACCTGGTATAAATATATAAATAAATAAAATATAATAAATATTTAAAAAGTTTCCCAGCTGAAACTTTTTAAACGCATACGTCCACTCTATACTATGTATTAGATTAGATCTCTATGGTTTAAATTAAAGTTAGACTGGATTCATTGGCCAATTAGAGGCATTCTACCCTCCTGATGTTGCTCTTCTCAAAATTCCTTACAATATTTTCGAAAAGGAAAAGTATTTTTCAGTGTTGTCTGTCGTAAATTCGTAAATATAGCTGGGTTAAATTTTAAAATTAGTTCGCAAAAAAAGATATTTTTAAAATTTTAGTTCCTAAATGAAAACTGAAATCATCCTTACGTTTGTTTGGCTAATTTTGGGTGCAACTTACAGTTCGTAACAACGAGAGTGTTGGTAAAAAAGTGGTTAATGAAATAAATGTCGACTAAAATATATAAAATTAAGTAAAGTTTTTTTTCACACATTTCTTAATTTAAATTGTTGATAATAACCCATCCTTTTTGAGATCTCCATGCAAAACATAATATCCGTAAAGTATTTTAACAAACAGTTTTAGAAAAAATTTAATTTACCGAAAACCAACAGTAAAAAGATTACTTTACAAATTGAAATAGGTTGCAAATAAATTTATCTCTTTATACAAAAATCTCGTACATAAAGGCACAGAAAATAGCGCAGTTTCTAGTTAATTTCCTCTCTTTTTTCAAATCTTCAAATAGAATACGCTCCAATATTAGAGAACAACACAAAGTGTTCTTAACCAAGCAGAGAAAAGATCAAACGTTTATTGAGCTCACCCTAGTGAAAAAAAAAGACCTAACGAAAAGCGTACGTCTCAAATTATACCTCCCTTCTCATTCAAGAAACCAATTAAGAGATTTATTGCAAGCAAATTAATTAGCACTGCAGAGGCATTAACCAACCAGTGATACTACAGCGCCCTCTGCGAGAAACAACTTCTAATTAATACATAGATGGCGCTGTCAGAATACTTAAAACTCATTTCTTTCTTATCCCGGAAGTAGAAAATGTATCTCTTTGACAGTTGTAGTAATTTGCTGTACCCGGCGCTGTGTAATTAAGAGAGAAATTAAGAGGTCCGAGGGCGATGATTGTTAAAGGAACCTTGAGAACCTAAATGGAAAATCATGCTTTATGCGGAGGTATTATAAGTTTCGTTCTTAAAATAGAAATCCTTTGATAAGGCTATTAGTTTTGAGGGTTAAGATTTGTATTTAAGTACTATTCAAAGACTTTACCGTAGTAAGTAATTAATTTAAAGGATTATTTCTGTTCCTGTGATTCTATTTCTAAACTTTCAACTCAAGAGATACATAATTTTAGTTCTTAGGGTTTGAAACTTATTTTTATGATCTTAAAAAGGTTTTTGTCAATTATTTTAAGATTATTTTGTCAGTAATTTACTAAGATTGCAAGAGTTTATTTCTCTGATTAAATGTTTTTTCTTCAAGTAGATTCCATTAGCACTTTTCGAATATCATATATTTTTTAATTAACAGATTAAGACTTGAAGGTTAATGGAGGGTAAAAAAATCATTAAGCTAAACATAAATATTTCAATATTAATTACCCCATATTGTAATCAAATAAATATACGCACTAACCCTTTATTTTACATGTTTAAAAAATGTCAGTATTAAATAAATTGACCTTACAATTGGGTTTAAACTTTATAAGTTAGCTTAAAGCTTTTTGTATTAAATAATCGTGTTAATAGTTGATATTAGTTTACTAGTTTTGAAAATTCATGTCTAAATCTTCAACATGTTAAGCATCTATTCTAGTAGTTTTTTTAAATGATTTTTTTGAGTAAATAATGTTATATTACATTGTAACTCTTTTAAAAATAAATCAACCAATGATAAGTGAATGTATACTTTTATGCATTTTTACATTGATTCTTATTTAATCGTCATCATGAAATTAAATAATAGTAGCTACTATTATATATTGACATTCATAACTAAAATTGTACATTTTAAGAACCAAAACATATAGTATCAGACAATTTAAACTAGAACAAAATGTCACTTTGACCAGGGTACTTCCGGTGTATTCCATTATTATTGAAGATAAATCGTATTTCCGGTTTTAAACTATTTAATTCGAAGTGTTCTTATGCTTCGTGACGTCACACAGTTGAACTTGTCCATAGTGGAGTTATTATTTAAACTTAAATGTATATTATCTTTTGAGGATTTCGAGAGAAAGCCTTTGGAAATTCTTAAAAAAAACTTTCAATTTTAAAATATTTCTATTTTTTTTTTTTTAGATTATGGATAAGGTTGCAGTTACAAAGCTAGCAATGCGAAATAACTTATTATCTAACCACTCACAACAATAAATTAGTGCCATATATTATAATGTTTTCTCTTATTAATTTCAATGGATTAAAAGTATTGTTTTACAAGTCTGGGTTAAAACAAAAATATGAATTATGAAACACTAGGTGTACTGACGAGTTCTAGGTACAATATTAAATTTAAAAGATTCATTGGTGCAGGGTTTTTCAAAGCAAAACGTTTTAACTAAATTATTGATAAGTTAAGTTAATAAATTTTCAAACTTTAAAGAAAGTGTTATTCATGCATATGACTTGTGACGTATTATTGACTTTTATTCTGCCAATTATTTTTACGAATGTTTTAAAACGTAAGTCATCAGGGACTTTTGAGGACGGAATTGGGGCAGGGGATGGTAGTTCCCCAGTTTTAAAAAGTAGCTTGGTTTGGTAAAAGGAATGAACTCAATTAACTACTATATATAAACCTGCCATTGGGCTTGCAGCACTTAAAAAAATGAACGATTTTGCTGTAAGTATGTATAAACGTAAAAACTTAAATTTCAATTAAAGGTGAAAAAATTTATTTCTCCAGAAAATTGCTTCGAATTATTTTAGTTCAGTTAATATTAATCGAAATGAGTTATATGTCACTTTCCAAATCAACAACGGTACATGCAATTTAAATATAAGTTAAGTCTCATTAAAATAAAAGGGTGACTTACACAAAGAGAATAAAAAAGGTAGGCAGAATAAAAAGTCCAGACAGAAATTTCTCCAATGAAACTACATATCAATTCAAAGGTAATCTGATTGCGCTACAGAGCAATTCTCAAGAAACGATTTAGAAAAGGTAATTTAATTCGGAATAATATCCTCATTCTCTTTAAACAATGGGATCCTTTTCTCAAATTACCATAATAAAGAATGAAATTACTTTCTCCCTCAATTGATTAAAAGGTAGCGCATTGTTAAAAATAAAATTTTCGAAATTTTGGACGCCATGCAAGAGACAATCTACCCAGTGAACTCGTATTGACATACTTTTCAAGCAGCACAAACGTTCAAGATTCGTCCAATTTTTGTCATGTAGGGTAAAATTTCGTTTACTTATAGTTGCACTTACGTAAACTTGACTTATTTGGTATGACCTGTGCAACTACGGTTTAGACTTCCTCTTAACCGGTCAAAATGGTGAAGCAAAATCTTGGTTAAAGTAGAGAATGGAAAAAATTAATAAATTGTGTTGTTTATAAGAGCTAAAAGACGCATTCCATTCAATAAGAAAGCTCACTCCACTTATATTAATTTCTCCTCCATGATTCTGCCCAATTGGTTCCAATAATAATAATAGCTTTATTTAGTACATAACATAATTAAGTACAAAAAAATTATGAAAACAACATATGCCTCACCATGGGGATTAAGTCCCGTTCAAGTGAAAGATGAATTTATTTCTATCTATTAAAATTAAGTATTAAATCTGTAAATTGTATTGGATTGTATTTGGTTTACATATAGAGCATTTTCAATCACATGACTCGGACCTAACAACGGCCTTAGAAACAGAAGTGTTACAGTTTTTTGCCCTACAGAGGTTAACAGTTACAGAAAATGACTAGCCGTGAAATTCTTCTATTGGAGCATTTGCAATCACGTGATCCCATACCTAAAAACCGCCTTAGCAACAGATAAACAACGGCCTTAGCAACAGTTAAAAGCCCTACAGAAGGTACACAGTTAAAAGAAAATAACCGGTTGTGACGTCACCTGAAAACACTCTATATTTTCCGGTTTGTGAAATCTATAAATATCTAGATTTATAGATTTTTAACAGTTACAGAGTTTTAATCACATTTAGGAGGAATGTATAAACAATTCAACCAATTTATTTCACAACTGAAGCCTCGAGACTTTTCTGTTCGTTATAATTTTTTTACTCTAATTAATTTTGACTAGTTAAAGCACACGTTTTTTTACTGTATATTGAAAAAAAAATAAACATAACATTGAAAGAATTAATTAATTGAGGACAAAAAATGTGTGGAAAATGCTATAAATAAGCAAACATATTTGGTAAACAATAACTGAATTGTGAAGCTTAATTAAACTGGAAAATACCTAAAGTAACAAGTAGTAATTATTAAAAAAAAAGTGGGTATTGACAGCGCGTTGATTGAATTCCCCTAGGGTAGGGAAGTTTTTTGCCGTTTTATAAGTTTCTTCCCCCCTTTGGACTTTCAGCATTTACAGTTCTCAAATTCGTTAAAAACACAGAATCTCAAGAAATGAAACATTTTCCGAAATTTCCTTGATTGAATTTGCGTTTCTTTTTTCTTCTCTTATTTAACTATTTTTAAAACAATTGATGACATGTAGAATTATGAAACGATAATTGCTTTTAACAATCCTTTTGTAGTGTTACATTTATAGTTTGCTTTTCGATATAAAAATGATGTAAATTATTTGTGATAAACACACTTATTCTAAAAGTGGTGTTTACCTTGTTTGTCATTTTATTTTGAATTTGATTTAGATTTTTTAGTTTATAAACGTTTCATAATTTTATCGCATTTCCAATTTCTTCCTTAGTTGTTTTTTATGCGGTATTAAAAGCTTTACTTTTAAAATGATGTTTTTTTAACGTATTATACAATTTCAACGTTCAGTTTTTTTTTAAATTTGCATTCAAGTATAGATTCCTTTTAAATTGAAAAACTGCTATCAATACAAAATTATTCTATAAAGGAATTATTTTTAATAGTGGATTTTAGTTAAAAAACTAAAATGAATACATAACAGCCTTAATTCATATCTGGCTCTGCTTTTCTTTTTATCTTCTGAGTAAAAACATTTTTAGACATAAAATCGCTATAAATTTGTTTTTTTCGACTTTAAACGAAACATTTTACTTATAAATCTAAAGAAATTATCAAAAACGTGTTTCATAAAGTTTCCCTTATGGATATCCCTACTCAAAGAAACACTATTTTAAATTAAATAACAATAAATTATGATACAAATACAAATAATACTACATACAGGTGTGAAGCCCAGTAAGATTGGTCCATTTAACTCAACTACCGGATTCCCAGTATTTGTCAACTTTTTCCTTTAACTCCTTTACTCCAGTGTGGAATTAACTATCGTTTCTGGCAACCCATTCCATCTATCCACAACCCTGTTAAAAAAAATAATGTTTTCTACTTTCCCGGTTAAAATGTGCCTTAATCAGTGTAAATATGTGACCCCACGTTCTATTATCTGTACCATCAGAGATATTTTTAACTCCTCTGAGAGAGTATTTCACTTCTTGAAAATCGGAATTACTCTTTAAAAAACTACACAGGAGTATTTTCACTCTTTGAATTTTTCACAAAGGTTTAGCATACTTTTACTTAATTATCATACTTTTTAATTGTGTTTTCATACAGCCATAGTAGGTTTTTTTCATTTATTTTTCTGATGCTTAGGGAGTTCGATTGATTGAAACCCAAAAAAGCATCCTCATTTTTTTTTTCAATTTCATTTTTTCCATAAAAAGTAAGCGTTTTTAATAGAAATTTTGACTCTGTACTGTATATGTAGTAAATGCTATTTCCGTATTTCACTCCTTCTAAAAAAGTCAAGGAGTATTTTTACTCCTCCAAAAAAATCCTAGGAATAGCACTGTGTACGATACCCTCTTTGTCCCCTTGCTTTATCATTGGTGAATGACCTAGTTAAACATGGCTTTTAAAACTTGAAGTGTAGGAAGTCAACTCTCACCGTTTTGTAGAACATGCATGACATCCTGTCTTCGTCTTCTGCCGCGGCACAGTCGATGAATCCGTCGCAGAGCATGTGGTCGTCGATGCATCGGTATCGGCCCATGCGGTCGGGGGTGGGGCAAGCGAAGCGTTCCAGGCCGTCGTCGGAGGGCGCACACTCTGAAAAAGAACAACCACGTTTAGGTGTTTGGCGCTTTTTAAGTAACGGATCGTCAGTTTGAAAAAAAGTTTTGAGAAAAGTAATGGAAATCTTATTGTATATAACCACAAAATTAGTACTGGAAATTCAGGACTCTATTTAGAGTACAGAATGATCATCGAAAAAATGTGAGTACATTCAAAAATATTTTACAGTTGAAAAAAGTTAAAAAGTTGATGGACTTATTCTCTTTTTCAACCTTATGAAATTTCAGATGAATAAAATCTTTAAAAAAAACTACTTTAATTTACAACGAAATTATATTTCTACTTAGTTCACAGTACAAAAGTTAAAAATAAAAAATACTAAGACAAATAAAATTTAAAAAAGTATTAATGGAGTCAAACAATCGTTGGATAAAAAAAAAAGAAACACTTTTAAATTAAAATCCAATTTTATTTTGGCTAACTTTATAGAACAAAGAATAAGAAATGGAAGTCAAATTAACTTAAATATAAATTTAATCAAAAATACAATGAATGAGCATTGATTTTTCCAAATTCCAGGGGCTATATCTGTCAATAAGGGTAGTAATTTTTTTTCTTTACACTCATGTGTAGAGCACAGCTTGGAGATTCTTTTTGCGCACAAAAAGTCAATTTGTCATTTTTTTACTTATTCCATTTTTTAAACTGGCGATTTATATGTGTGCATAAAATTGCTAAAATCTCTATGACCCATAGTTGTGGAGGAGAAAACTGCAAATGAAAAATGCATAACTTTATATCCGGAGTATAAAACAAGCACATGGAAAACAAGAACATAGGTTTTTGAGTATGTTAAAATACTAGGAAGTTAAAAATATTCGCATCACATATAAAGAATGTATGCGCGTGCCCTGTAATGGAAATATGAAAGTTTTTTTCTTGCACCGGATAGGAAGTCGCGTTTTCCCGAAAAAACTATGCGTCATAGAGGTACAGGGGAAGAATTCAAGGCAAGAATCTAATGAGATGGTTATGGTAATTTACGATTAGTTTTCAACAAATAAACTATTCAACTACTGTTAGAACCTGATAGCTAACCATATACGCATCAAACGTTAGGGAAAAAACAACTATATCATGTTCTTATCAAAACAGTTACATCACACGAAAACAAAGTTCAAAAGAGAAAGACATCATCCGTTTTAATGCTGATTCCCCAAAACCACATCTTTTCATAACCCAAACGAAATCCACCTGTCAAAAGAAAACATAAACGGATCAAGTTCTTCCTTCGAGGGAGCTAATACCACCCTTCTGAATCCCCCCTTCAACAATATTTACGGTCACCCCTCCATGTGATCAGAAACACCCTCCTTCCCCCGATTCCTAATACAGAGCACCGTCAATACACTGGATGTATCCCACACCCAAAGAAAGGCCAGAAAAGAAAAAGGAAATAAAAAGCCTTTTAACGCCCGTGTTTGATTTCTCTCTATCATAGAGTTAAAATAAACTAGAGAGAACACGCTTGTTTGATAGCATTGGAGAATCAACTCCTAGGGTTGGTTGGTAACAAGGGGGAGTATCACCCTTGTTAATCAGAACTTCGCCATACAATTAACTTGCAAGCATAACATTAAAGGATTAACATAAGTAATACGCCTTGAAAAGTGATTTCTATAGTTGTTTTACTATCTTTCAACTAAAATTAATGATTATTTACTAATTACGTACCACAGGAACATCAGTCAGTGTTTTAACAATATTGACTAATATCGCGATTATCGATAAAAGTAGGACATTTTGGGGCATTTTTAATTATTAAAGACAAAGTTTAGAAACATTCTAAATGCAAAGCACTATTCGAATGAAATGAACTAGATAAAAAATAAAATAGGATTTTTTACCCTCTTTTTGAATAGTTGAAGTCGGAGACGCAATTTTGGCAAGCAAAAACCAATACTGGGAAATGTAGTGGATATTACCCTATATTTCAGAGGGTGTGTTTTGACAAAGGTCAATATTGACGGAACAATATTGGACGGTGTTTTTGTGATAACTGGGTAAATTGCTTTGAATATATTTTATTTCTTGACACGTCAAAATCTAAAAATCTTCAAATTCCCAACCGAAGGACAACATGCTTGTAAACATCACTCAACAAGGTTGGCAACTATCGATTGTGAGCCCCGCTTATGTTCATGAACATTAGGGTGGAGCGAAAAAAACTTTTTTTTGAAATTCAAAAACATACCTATGGCAAAAGTGGTCTTATGTAATAAGATGAAAAACCGCGCAAAAATTTTTGAAATCGGTTAATATCTCAGTTCGCGCATCGAGCTCAAAGTTTATAAAAATGCTTAAAAATGAACATTTTCCGAAATTTTTAAGATAATATTTAAATAAAATTTATAGAAATATTCTCGCTTGTAACCTCTTTATGAAAGCTCAAAAAAGTAAAAAAAGAAAATTTAATTTTTATTTTTAAAATATTTGGGTGCGCAATTTTGCTTGAAAAATGCGAAATTTTCGAATAACACTATGCGACAAATAAAAAATGGGTCAAAATGCCACAGAAACTTTGAAAGCAGATTCTTATGTAAAATGACCCCCTAAATCCGAATCCGACCCCTGTTTTTCTCCATCAGCCTCAGATTTTCGGGGAACAGCCCCCACACTTGTTACGTTCTTCGACGACTTTATAACTTTGAACTCGATTTTCAGGGTCAAAAAGCATTGCTTTTGTCTTCAAATTGCCTCCCAGGAGACAAGAAAGGTTCAAATTAATAAAATATGAAAATTTGTATTAAATGGATAGGTTTAAGGGGTAATTAACCCCCTAAAAACGTAAAAAAAATCGCTAAAAATAGTAGGATTTGTTATACCCCATTTATTTCACTTATTTTTGAAGCAATTAATTTTTAAAGGGTCTTAACCGTTCCCCAAGGACCCAAATTTAATAATGATATGCAGCAATGATTTTTAGGAAAAGCGGTTGAGGAGTTATCACCCCCGAAGCACTCGCGGAAGGGTTCGGAAGACTCTCTGAATCGCGCTGGCGTACGCGCGCTAAGAAACATGGAAAACCGGCCAGTTACTATCGAACCAAAGAATTTCTACTTAGGAAAGACTTATAATATACGAAAAATGTCATTTTTAAAATTTTCAAAGCATGAATATAATTTCTTGAGCACGCGTGCGCCAGCGCGATTCAGAGAGTCTTCCGAACCCTTCCGCGGGTGCTTCGGGGACGATAACCCCTCAACAGCTTTTCCTAAAAATCATTGCTGCATATCATTATTAAATTTGGGTCCTTGGGGAATGGTTAGGACCCTTTAAAAATTAATTGCTTCAAAAATAAGTGAAATAAATGGGGTATAACAAATCCTACTATTTTTAGCGATTTTTTTACGTTTTTAGGGGGTTAATTACCCCTTAAACCTATCCATTTAATACAAATTTTCATATTTTATTAATTTGAACCTTTCTTGTCTCCTGGGCGGCAATTTGAAGACAAAAGCAATGCTTTTTGACCCTGAAAATCGAGTTCAAAGTTATAAAGTCGTCGAAGAACGTAACAAGTGTGGGGGGCTGTTCCCCGAAAATCTGAGGCTGATGAAGAAAAACAGGGGTCGGATTCGGATTTAGGGGGTCATTTTACATAAGAATCTACTTTCAAAGTTTCTGTGGCATTTTGACCCATTTTTTATTTGTCGCATAGTGTTATTCGAAAATTTCGCATTTTTCAAGCAAAATTGCGCACCCAAATATTTTAAAAATAAACATTAAATTTTCTTTTTTTACTTTTTTGAGCTTTCATAAAGAGGTTACAAGTGGGAATATTTCTATAAATTTTATTTAAATATTATCTTAAAAATTTCGGAAAATGTTCGTTTTTAAGCATTTTTATAAACTTTGAGCTCGATGCGCGAACTGAGATATTAACCGATTTCAAAAATTTTTGCGCGGTTTTTCATATTATTACATAAGACCACTTTTGCCATAGGTATGTTTTTGAATTTCGAAAAAAAGTTTTTTTCGCTCCACCCTAATGAACATACATCTTTTCCCACAAAGTTTACATCGGTCTATTGTTGCTGCATGCTCTCTCTATAAATCTAACCCTTCCGCCCTTAACCCTCTGGTGTACGTTATCACATCGGCGACACAATAAATAAAAGGACCCATCTCAAAATAGCTTCGTTTTCTGATCACCGATATTTCACCGCCAATAACTGCTCTAAAGTTTTCGCCAGTCGCATTGTCTTTTTTAGGGCCGCTTTTCGATTTGATCTCATTTCTCTAGAAGAATTGGAAGGTCACGTGTCGTTCTTTATATCGGAAGCAAAAAATTTTTTTTTTTATTTTTCTGTCCCTTGAAAATTCTCATTTCGGTGCTTCTTGCCTGGAATGAAATTTGTCTCTCGACACCTCCTAGTGGATGAAACTATTGGTGACATCTTGTTTTGTTATCCATGTTTTTACTTCGATAATATTCTCGAAATTTCGTTCTTTTACTCAAGCTACTTTTGTTTTCCAAGATTATTACACGTGAGCAAAATGTATAATCTCCACTTATTGAAGTACATGGATTAATTCTGAAATTAATATACTTTCCTACTCCCTCTTACACGCCTGCTAATATGTTTAATAAAAATAAAAATATATAGTTTCTAATAACAACTGATTAACCTAAAAGGAGCTTTCCTCTCTAACTATTTAAATTTAGATACCAAGCTTAGACAAACAGTACTACATCAAATAACATCAAACCTTTCAACTAACAGAATCTTTAGTTCAAATATTGAAGATTCCCGCAACAAAAACAAGCCAAGCAGATCACTGGAGTACGATAAAGGGAGAAAATTCAATTGTTTTAAAAATGTTTTCCCAGTAGACTTTTGAATTAATAGGAAACTCTAATTTTCTATCTAACAACATGTGTTTTTGTGATAAAAACACATAAAAATTGTAAATGGTGAACGAATTATTTAGTCTTAATTGAAGTATTTAAATTTTAAAACGATTACCTAGAATGTATTTTGCAACTTTTACATTCCTAAAGAAAAATATGATAGAGAAACATGTAACACTAATAAATTAATGACTCATTTTTGTATGATTATGTATTAAAATTGGCCTTCAAACGAGGGAAAAAAGGAGGTCTTAGGGGATTTCACCAGATTTTGATAACATTAAGCCGTACAATAGGTAACACAAAACGATACATTTTGCAGCAAGTTAAATATGAGTGATCGGGATAACATTATTTTGATAACATTGTTTGTTTGATAACATTATCCGATGGATAATATTAACCGTGATCACAATAAGCGGATTCGACTGTAATTCGCAAAAATTTATTGGAGCAAACCTTTTTCATACATCCATCAAAACAAAGCATCAAACAAGCTTATCTAACCAAAGGAAATTTCCCAATGTCACACACAGCAGTGAACGAAACCTCCCACACTTAATAAATGAAATGATAACAGAAAAAAGCCCCTTCTTTGAAAACACCTCGCAAGGTCACGTTCGGATTTCAGATTTTTTCCAGCCCGCTCGCCACACGAACTTGACGTTAAACTCCTCTCCGAATTAATTAACGGCACAGAGCGTTCATACCTGGGATCGTGATCTTGGCGCCGCAGAAAAAAAAGCGATTTTGCGTAAGTACGGGCGTTGGCTTAATTAACTCCCCTTAATTAATTATGAGTTATCCTTTTTTGTTCCGGGATCCAATTAAAAGCAGAGGACTGTTGTTGGTGGCGACGCCGATCTCGTTTAATAGGTGATAAAAACGAGGTGTATACTGCTGCGAGTTATGGTAGTTTGCGATTTATATGGTGTTGTTTATAAGGAATTTATGTTCACATGGGAAAAGATAATTGGTATTAGGAAAGGGGCATGACCATTTTCGTATGGAATGCCTTTAAGTTATACAGGGTGTTTAAACAAGTCCGCCCAAATTCTGCTCAGAAGGATTCCCTGCGAGTTAAAAAAAAATGTTTACAGAACTGTTTGGCTACGACGCATATTTCCCCCCGAAAAATTGGAGGTCGTTTCCGATAAGAACTATTATTTCCTGGTACACGAATGTCAAGCGCATGGGATATTTTTAACATCTTAGTCTACAAGCATATCCAAGTTTTCTATAAAGCTTTTTAGTAGCGTAAACTCGATATGACGTTATTATTTTCTGTCTCAATTTTTCCCAACACTGTGGGTCGAAGAGGTGTAGTTCTCTGGACATTTTTATGTACTCCACGCAATGGATGGTACTATGCTTATGGATATTTAGTATACATGTTACGGGCAATGTGATAAATTCAGTGGAAATTATGAATGAAATTTATCACTTTGCCCGCCTCCACTTCGGGCATTATTAATAATGCCCGATTAATTACTTTGCCAATAACATACACACATTAAGATTCTTTAACGGATAAGCTTTCTTGTATTCCCCACTCCAAAATAGCCCATCACCTTATATGTACTTTTATTAGATTAGAATTTAATAAATAGAAAAGAAACCCAACCAATCAGAGCAGACTCGGACAAAAGAGATAGACTGTGTGTCTCCAAGGACTATCGAAAATACCAATTAGGTCAATAAAGCTTTATGGATTGATAAATGTTCAGGGTTCTATCGAATTTCTAGACAATTTAAGGAATATTTTTAAACACATTTTGTTTATAAAGCTTACATGTGATTTTGTCCAAATTGCTTTAAATATAATTTTAAAGATAAGAAAATAGAAGAAACACAAGATGATTTTTTTTGTATCGTTTAAACTGTGACTTGAGCTTTAAAATGTACAAACTCGATGGAGAAAGAAAATTTTTTAACCCTAAACACCATTTACAAAAATTTTAGTTGGGTTGAGGTTTTGTTCAAGGTGAAATTTATATACGGGTTGTCGATGCAAAGGAAAGTTTGGGAAATCCCTAACCTACACTATTGTGAGACATATGTCAAGGTAATACACACACAGCGATAATCCACTACTCCCTTCCTCTAACGAGAATTCTACCCAGAATACCTCACTTCCTGTGCCCCCTTAATTTCGTTCTAATCAAACGAGCAGCTCCTTAAACATCAGAACTGAGTCTCCTTATCCGAGCTCTTATTTCCCAGAAGGGCTTGCGGGGATCCCGAGGGGGCAGGGCGTGATTTGTGGACCCCGATGGACATTTATCTCTTGGTCATCCCCCTCCTCTGGTCTCAATTAGGACTGACCGTCATGAATTAATCCCCCAATCACGAGTTCTCCTCAAGAAGGGAGTCGCTAATTATTGCATTGAGGCTCTTTTGGTGATTCTTGTAACGAGGAGTCAGTGAAGGTCTTTCGTCTTGTTCTAAGAATCTGGTATACAGTCAATACAATACACTCATTTTTAGAAACATCTGTTTTACCTATTCTTCATACAAGCGTGCACAACCATCCATATCCGTTTGTCAGTCCATTCCGATGTTTTCGGATGATTCAAAAATTTTAAGTAATTGAGTTAATTTGATTAAAAATATGCATTTTTTAAATAATTTTTTTAAGAAATTACCTAGCTAGTCTCAAACATATTCCAGCGACATTTTCGATTCCCATTTGTAAATTACACTAAGTAATTACACTGTGCTCGGTTTCATTTTTCAAACTACGAAAAATTTGAAAATGTTACGAAGTACGGATTTTGAGCTTGATGATAATAAAGGAATGCAACTACTTGTTAAGTAGCAAGCAATGAAATGCCTGTCTTCAGTATAAAGCGCCTTTTTAAATAGCACTATCTTGTATAAGAAGATGGTACTTCATGCATATGAAAATATTCAATTTAAATATTACGTCAAAATAGAAAATAAGTTTATTTATTTATTTATTGACAAAGAAAGAATAAATTACAAATTGAACATACATAACCTGGAGGAAATAATCCTGTACAGGTATAATAGAAATTACAATGTTTACGCAATAAACAAACATAAAAATACTGACAAAATTAATACTTAGAATTGAAATACGAAATAATAAAAAATGTGAAAGGAAGAAGAAAAAAACCCGAATAAATATGTATAAAAAAAGGTGTACTAAAGCGTTGGCGAAACGGTACGGTGTCGGGGAGTTATCAATTAATTTCAGTCAGTTTAAGCAAGGCTAAACTGGATCTGTTAACTGTGTTATATAACAAAGTAACACAGTTAACAGATCCAGTTTAGCCTTGGTTTAAGAAAGTTGTTCAATATCAGTAATTGTTAGTAAATATTTAGTATAGAGCATTTTCAATCACATGACTCGGACCTAACAACGGTCTTAGCAACAGAAGATGTTACAGTTTTTTGCCCTACAGAGGTTAACAGTTTCAGAAAATGACTAGCCGTGGAATTCTTCTATTGGAGCATTTGCAATCACGTGATGCCATACCTAAAAACCGCCTTAGCAACAGATACCGCGTTACCTAGCAACTGCCTTAGCAACAGTTAAAAGCCCTACAAAGGTTAACAGTTAAAAGAAAATAGCTGGTCGTGACGTCACCTGAAAACACTCTATTAGTAATTATTTAGTTTTTATTTATAAATTTAATTTTTTCTCTAAACCTAAACAATTCATACTGAGATTCTCAGGTCTAGGAGGCTCGGTAGTGTTGAAAAATTTAATCGCCTGAAAAAGATTTAAAACGTCATATTTAAATCTAAAAAATCCTTTTAACTAAATTTTTTATAGAAAATAATCAAATCATTTTAAGTAGGAGTTCAATGCAAAAAATATATTTACTTATTTTTAAGAATTTAGAAGTATATTCTAAATTTAGAAGTATTCATAAAATGTATGTATTGATTTGGGAAACTATTAAAAATGATATAAATAAATATTAATTACTAATCTCAATATTTAATTGCTACCTACATTCCTCAAAAAACTAAAAATTATCACCTTTTCATACATGTCCCAATTTTTTTACTCTAGTATAATACATCCAGAATTTCAAAACGACCATCACAAACACGCAACTAATCAGAAACGAATTCATTGTAAAAGACCTTGAATTTCCGAACTCCAACAACATTTTTCTAATGAGGTCATTGGTTATGCAATCGATTTCAAATCCTTTTTGATAAACATCTCATTTTCATAACTCTTAAGCAATAGTATTACGAAAAACGAAGGTAAATATTTTAAAAACAAAAGGAAACAAAAGGTTTTTAATTGATGGATAGACAAAACAATATCCTCCATGAAAATAATGAGGTCAAAAACAAAACTTGATACTTTCGACCAAAAGCACTGCCTTCTTGGTTTGTCTGTTATTCGATTTAAAAGCACCCATTGCCACTGTAGGTATAAACTAGTAGCTAACTGTCTTTGAAAAAAGTTTCAGCGGGCTTTGAGGGCGAACGGTTGGGGTTAGGAGGATGATTTAAGTGTAGTTTTCATGGGATTAGTATAGTTGACACTTTTCTCTAAGAGGCCATCTTTATACGTAACATAACCCAACATTTTCTTTTTTCTTTGGAGATGACCATTTATTTTAATCCATATTCTGAAATAGAACACCAAAAAACCTCTTAGACACCAAGTGAAATTTTCCTCTCTGGGACATCAAATGAAAAGTTTTTATCCGCAGAAATTCAAAAATTTAACACCAGTACATGAAAATCTGCTTACTTTGATGAGTCAGAATTCAGTAAGAACATAAATATATTTATTTCTTGTTGTCAAATATTTGTATTGCTATGGTTTGTAACTTCTACGGGTGGAAATGTTTTGTATGATGTCCTAGGAAAATGCCCCCTTTTGTCTGAAATGTCTTTTTTGGGGTGTGCTCTTTCAGAACATGAAATGAAAATTTGGGGACCGCCATAGAATAAAAGGAACTTCTTCCGTTACGTTTACGTATGAAAATGAACTTTTAGAAATAGTTTTTGAAAGAAAAAGAGTGATGTTTATACTAGTATCCTAACCCCAGCTATTTTCGATGTTTACTACTTTGTACCATTCTTAACCTAAATTAAAAATCATAAAATTGCTTCAGAAGGAGATTAGTTTGTGTAAAAACTAATTGTATTAAAATTATCATTTAAAAATCAGTTACGAATGTTTACGAAGTAAGTAAATTAGAGACAACATGTCATACCTAACGTTTTGAAGAACATTTTTAAAGAGAATGTCTTTTCTTTGCTTATTTCATTACGACAATGTCTACTTTTGGGTGCTTATATCTCTTTAGTATGCGCTATATATTACTTTATGCTTATATTACTTACTTGACTATAAGAGAAGTTGGATGTATAAAACATAACATAATAAACAACCGCTTAATATAATCACGGTTAATGTTATCAATCCAATAATGTTATCAAAATTAACCGGTCCCGATCACACATATTTAGTTTAATGTAAAATGCGCCGTTTTATGTGACCAACATTTCGCTTAATGTTATAAAATTTTGGCGAAATCCCCTAAAAACCTCCTTTTTCCCCGTTTTAAGACTAATTTTCATACATAAATATACAAAATGAATCATTAATTTATTAGCGTTTTATGTTCTAATCTCATATTTTTCTTAAAAATGTATAATTTTCAAAATGCAAGTTAGAGAATCGTTTTAAATACTTCAATTAGGAATACATACTAGATGTGAAGTGTTTGAAATTTTTTAGTATCAAATCGCTTTTTGTTGTCAATCTGATATTGTTATCAGTCTACTCTTGAATAAATGTGATAACATTAAGCGGAGTCGACTGTATGATGTTTGAAAGCGCGAAACTTCATTTTGATTTGAACAAAGCTATTATTTCAAACCTGCAATTCCTTTCCCATTTGCCTAAACGCAAAACCCATTCATCCAATTACGTGACAAATAACTCGATAATTCCGGCATGAATACCTAATCGGTCGCCAATTGAAATGCCGCAGGGCGCCAAACATTGTAGCCACTTATATCTGCTCCAAGTGGACTATTTATAGGAGGGAAACGGAGACCGAGGGAAATAAACTGCGCCTGGAGCCATCAACACTTTGGCGAGATCTTCCCACGGTGTTTAGATTGGAATCTACCTTATAAGGGTACCTGGAAAATTGCTGCCCTCGTTGTAAAACTTTGCAAAAAAGGGCTCTGATTTTGTAAATGTTCTTTACCCCTACCATTTTGACTTGATCTAATGTTTTTGCATAATATATGCTAAATTAATTTCATTGAACTGTATCAAATAACCATTAATCTTTTAAATGTCGTAATTCAAATTTTAAAGTTAAGGTTCTTTTTTTTTAGCTTAAATGGCTTGTTACCTCATTAGAAAACGCATTCTTGACATTTTTTGGCAGATGTGGCTGTCCTATTCACCACTAACTAACACACGACAACTTTAGTGTAACGAAACCCTTTATTTACACATTCGAAGAATACACGAGAACGAAAATATATACATTAGTCAAAACTAGCTGAAAACAGTTCTAATAAAGCTGTGACGTCACATCCGAATGGCTGTGTTGCCACATCACTCCCCTCCTATTGAGTGGCTTGGGGACCTCCATGGAGCCTCGGGGAGCGCCTGGGAGCTGGGGAAGGTGAGCGCCTGGGAGCTGGGGAAGGTGAGCGCCTGGGAGCTGGGGAAGGTGAATGCTCGTCCGGTTCCTCCGGGAGGACGTCCAAGAATGCCGGTTTAAGGCGCTCAATGGAGATTGAGACCTCCCGGCCCTCCATCTGGAGACGGAAGTACCGCTCTCTTCTCTCCAGCACTCGGTACGGACCACTGTACGGCAAATCTAATGACCTTCGGATCCCCTCCACTCGGACGAACACATGGGTACATGTGTCCAACTCCTGGGACTCCAACTCCAGAAGGTTGCGTGTTCGGATCACGTCCGGGTCACCAGTGTGGCTGTCCTATTCACCACTAACTAACACACGACGACTTTAGTGTAACGAAACCCTTTATTTACACATTCGAAGAATACACGAGAACGAAAATATATACATTAGTCAAAACTAGCTGAAAACAGTTCTAATAAAGCTGTGACGTCACATCCGAATGGCTGTGTTGCCACAGCAGATATAAATCCTAAGTGAGTTTTTGAGGATGTGTCCATTAGGGAACATCGGCGTTTGGGGTGAAATATTTAGAGGAGTTTCCAAAAGGCGTATTTTCAACAATACATTCAAATGAAATAAGTAAAATTGGTTTCTACAAGAAATTTTGGACATTCTTATGATATTGAACAGTTTATTTTCAAGAATTTTAAAATTTTTAAAAAATGAGCTAGGAGCCAAAAAGTTTTTAATTTTATTGACCATTTCGTGAATGTTCTCGAAAATTATCAAAAGCATGACTTAATACATATAAGCCTTAAACAAGATAAATACGTGGGAAAAACTTTTACCAGAACAAAATTTTTTTCTCACAAGCCTCTCTCTCCACAGATAATTGTTCATAATTATTTCCACTTTCTTTTGGTTTAACTGGTTTCATACAAAATGAATTAAATTTATCAATACGTATTCTTAAAATTTCATCCCTTCCCTTTGTTTTTAACACAACCAACTAATTTTCTAAAACCTTGTAGTCTAGTTCAACTATTATTTTACACTTTAGGTCATTTTCCAATCCAAAACCAGCCGAACTGTTTCCCTGAAAGTACCTGCCTGGTACAAACTCCCTCCGTTCTCTTTTTCCTTCTGAATGGTGCCTGATGGTGCATGAGATTGGAGGAAGGGAAATTCTCCGAAAAGACGCCCCATATTTGGTGATCCATCATTTTTTCGAAATGTCACCGGATCGTCTGACAGTGAGTATTTCGGAATAGATGTGTAAAACAAAAACTTGGGCAACGGGGGTTTTCCATAAACGATGTCCTTAAATTTTCTAGTATTTTGTTTGTTGCAGAAACTGCTTCTTTGGTGTTAGAATTCTGCGGAGTTTAAATGTTATACTATAGTTGGATTGCAGGAGAAAGGCACAAAAATAGTCAGAAGTGACAGAAATGCAATCTTTGACGAGTTTTTTTACAGTGCGTTGTTATAAAAAAAATCTCTAAAAACCGCCAAATTCGGCTTATAATCGTTTGTAAATTTTGGCCATGCAAAAAAAAGTGTTGGGCAAGTTAAAGGACTACTGAAAGAGTATATGATCTTTAAAAAAAATTTAATTACTAGTATTTTTGATCAATGACTTAATTTGCATTGTCTATTCTGCCTTAAAAAATAAAACATTTTATTTTTTTAATTTTACTGGAATATTGTTTGCCTTTTTCTTTGAAAAACATTGTATAAAAATTCTTTTAAATCAAATAACTTATTACTGTAAAACTCTTTTTCGAATTAGTACAAAGCAGTATAAAAATGCAGGAAAATAATCACAAAATCAATAATTTTAGACGAGTTCAACTGTGTGACGTCATGAAGGCCAAGAACACTTCGGAATAAGCTTGAACCGGTAATACGATTCCTTTTCTATGTTATAAGTGTTCAAGAGATGCATGGTTAAATGAAAATGTTATTCCCATTGAATTTGTCTATGGGAGAAAAAAGATATTTTAATGTCAATAGTTGCTATTCTCCTAACTTTTTTATATTGAAGTAAACCTCAAATAAAAGATGAGGAAAAAACCCAATGAACCTCCTATGCTTAATGCGGAGGTCTCAAGATTAAAGAATCTTTGCTGCTATGTTAAGGGGGCTGGTTGTTGTTTTCCTCCACCGAACCTCAAAGGAGAAGGAAAGTAGAGGAGAGGATGAAGTAGAAAAACCCTCCATTTCGGGTGATCCATCACCTGTTCGAAATGTCACCGGAAGAGAATGGATGGCTGATGAAGATAGGTGAGCGATGAAAACAAAGACTTGTGTCCATTAGCTCATTTGGATAGGAGAGTCTCGAGATATAGGTTTATCCGCAAAAGATCCCGTTATGCGTTTCTGTTATACATGTACAGAATTCATTCACGCTCAGCCTTCTTGAATGATATTCAGGCGTATATTTGTTACGGGCAGAGTGATAAACCAGACATTATTAATACTTCCCGATGTTGAGGTTGGCAATGTGATAAATTCAATGGCATTTATGAATGAGTACTTATTATCACTTTGCCTGAAATACGCGGGCGTTAAAAATTCCCGGATTTATCACATTGCCATATTTTTTAGATAAATGGGGACCGCCTTTTTTTTGTCAGTAATTTAATATACCATATAACAGTGATTCTCATTAGTGATTTGTGGAACCCTGGGGCCCTGAAACGAATCTTGGGGGTCTATCGAAGTTTTAACATTTAAAGGGGTGAGTGGAAGAAAGAGGTATGTAACATTTACACAAAAAAATGATATTTATGGGGATGCATACAGAATGTTTTTTACGGAGATGTACTCCACCCGATAGGCCACTAGGCCTGGGCAGAAAGATTTGTTTTGATAGAGTATGTTTTGACTTGCATTTCATCTACAGCTTTTACTTCGATACCAATACACAATGTTTAGGGGTCCTTGACTTGAGTCCGTACTAATTGGGAACCACTGCCACTTAAGATTTGTCCTGTATAGTGTTTTTGTTGCATTACTTAGAGTTTCTGTAGAACTGGTTTTTCCTTCATTGTAGTTAGTGTACAGTGAAAACAACATTTAGCATGACGAGATGCGCTGTGTTTATAATGAAGGTTTTCTTGCAATACTTTGAGATTCTGTAAAACTGGTTTTTCCTTTTGTGAAGGAATAGGGCAGTAAAAACAATAGAAGAATGATCTCGCTCTGGGAAATACCATGCGGATCAGTTCTTGTTTACGATGAATTTTTAGTCATATTAACGCAACAAGAATAACACAATACTCTTCTGGCTAAATTTTGTTAAATTTTTACGAGGTACGAGTAGTGCAGCATGGAAAGGGGTTTCCATTCCAACATTAAGGGTAATTCTTCGGTGCTCAAACGTCAGCCACGTTTCTTAATTTATTCTATGTCCATATAAAATACGTTTATATCTATCTATAAAACAAGGGTTGATGGCCTTATTGTACTAAAATAATGTTATTTTGGATCAATTATCAATTTCAGAACCAAATTTAAGTGGCAAGAATTACCCTTTAGAGTAATTCCAGATTGACCGAGGTTACAATTTGACTACATTTTTAACTAAAGCTCTCCCATATTTTAAAATTTATTTCTGTTTGAAATTAATATAAGATATATTTTTTAATAAACTATTATAGAAATATTATGATATAGAAATACTATAATATTTTGTGCTTCAAATGAGGCTGGGATAAACGGAACATGTTGGATAGACATTTTTTAATAAATGATCAAGTAATGTACCTTGGACCTGTCCAAGGTAAAGGCAAGTACCTTGAGTTACTAAAAAAATCTTTATCACATTAGCATTTTGAATTTTGATATTAAAAGCATAGTAGGATTTAGTTTCATCACTAAAACTAATTTTAAGTGAAAAAAGTTTTTGTGATAAAAGCAGTGATATAAAACGTTTATGCTTAAAAGTGCTCTAACTAAATCTATAAGCTTACACATCTGGTTAATATTAGATCTGGGTGTTTTAATTAACACTCGATCTTTGAGTTCTTCACAAACATTTTATTAAGTTTAGAGGTGCAACTAAAGATTCTCCGGCAATACTACTCATGGTCGACCATGTAAGTCACATCTTTGTGAAAACAATTAATTTTGCTAAAGAAAATGGTGACACTGGTAAAATTTATCCCCACACTAATTACAAAAATAACAACCTCTTGACAAAGAGGTTTTCAAACCATTCAAAACTGGCAACTACAATAGTTCTATGAATCATTCGAAAATGTTTGAAAGCAAGCAATCAAATATGATTAAGAAACATGTCTGACGATTGAGCACCGAAGAAATGCCCTTACGCCCTACAGAACAAACAGTTTTGTACCTCTCACAGTTCCATATCCACCTAATAATTAGATCCAATGAGCTTTATACCTCATATTTTACTTTTTAGGCTGTAAAACCATGACCATTTCCCAGTTCCTCAAAGGGTCGATTCCCTGCAAGGCTGATTGGAGGTGTTAAAAAGGCCCCTCTGGCTCGACCACTGCTTGACATTTGGAACGGAAGGGGATTTTCCGCTCCCCGAGGGCAAAGGGGAGCAAATTACCCGGTTAGCGGTTACCAGGCAACGTCAGGTGTTTCTCCCCTCCCACCCACAACTGAGCACTTGTCTCCCCGTTAGAACGACTTCGGTGCTTCGGGTCTGGATTTCACGGACGGTTAGTGTTTGACAGGCCTTTTATTATTGAGAAATAAATATTGTTTTTGATGCAGATTTTTGTTTTTATCTATTTACCTCTTATTTGTAAGAGAGTGAAGAGTTGATACTGCTGATGATCAAAAAGTGCTGTACTCGAATCCATAGGTATTGTTTTTTCAGGATTTAAAATCTCACGGGTTCATGGACTTGTTCAGATGTTGCTGTCGATCAAAGGGATATGCAGCAAAAACAATCATAAACTAGTTCTTATATTATCAAGCACTGGGTACTTAACGTAATCTCAGTATTAAGAATATTAAACCATAAAAGTTGTTTAGATAATAGAAACAAACATATGTACAGAGATTTATTATATCAATTATCTAATTAATGACAATCATTAGGCGTATACAGATTTTTCAAAAAAAGTTACATGAAATTTTACATTTCACGCATTTTATATCACTGTGGTATTGCATATCACTATATAAGTATTTTCTGTCCTCCAACCTCTCACACTCATTTTCTCTTTTTGAACCATTATTCAAAATTTCTCAATGTGTAGATATTAAAAATATCAAGGTATTCTAGCTCATTTAATTTGTTTATACTAGATGGTTAATTAATGTATACTGAGTGAATTGAAAATTGGTTCAATTCCGTTATCTGTCCGGGTTTTTTTGTGTAGCCGTTTTCAAAATCGCAACACAATATAACCATGGCTATTTTCTTATTGTTGCTATTGGATAAAAATAGATATTTTAATTGGTTGTTTAGCAAGTTTTGGTGATATTTTTAATATTTGAAGTTCAAAACAGCTTGGCGATATTTAACAGGAGAGATAACTGAATTGAACTGAACATTGATTAATTGCCCTAGATAAATGTTTAGTAAAAATCTAGTCACAAAAATGATAAAACCTTATCACTTTACTTCGAGTAATCAGTTTCTACCATTGATACATTATATTTTACGTTGGAGATATAATAAATTTTACCTTAAGTTTATAAACCTTTAAAGGCTTAAGGTTGAAGGCTTATCGTTGCTTAAGGTGCAGCATAACGTAACACAATTTCCCAAACTTTTCAAGAAACGAAAAAAAAGGGGATGTAGGGAGGGCTTTTTTCACAAAATTGTTTACTTCATATGATCTGTGTCAAATCTGGAACATTGACGGAATTGAGTTATCGTACCGCACCACAAACGACATGTTCAGTAATCCGGGATATTTTTTGGTCTTTTTTTTTAAAAAAAATGAAGCGTTTCAAGGTTCCACTTGGAATATTTTTATGTATGTATCCCTGAAAATGTTTTGTAACGGAAAACCCCATACACACGGAGTTATTCTAAGCTTCCCTATCCACACCGTATCCTACCTCCGTGATACCATACTATCAAATTCAGAAAGCGCGCGAAATTGGATTTCTCGCCTCTAAAGCTGGCTTCCCCGCGAGGCACATTGTGCGCGAGAGATTGATTGTGTCGTGCCAACCCTTTGGAGAGCAACTGCAACAACACATCGGGATGGATGGGAGGTGTAATACGGAAAATGGCCTGCTATTGGCCGCATCGGAATTGGATATCGCCCGTGTTGACTCTAGAAACAAATGGCCAGCCGAGAATGATAGTGGCGTAAGTCACAAAACACAAATTTTGAGTTGAGCTTTTTTGAGATTCTTTTAGTGGTCCCCAACAGGTGTTCCTTGAGATCAAAGGGGTCCCAGTGGAGCACATTACATGCCGCCAATATAAGAGGATTTATAAAGTTGTTTGAATTGTTAAAGATGAGTGAATATTTGTATTTTAAGCCTAATTTTGAAAGTATGGACGTATAAAAAAGTGGACTTATGTCTCTTTCATTCTGAGTTTCTCAAATGTATCGCCAGATAGGACTGAAATCGCGTGTTTAGGAGATGCGTGATCAAATGCAAATCGATCTTTTGGGGGATGGGGAGCGATATCATAGGTGAAAAAATAATATTTTTTTAAGTAACCAAATTCTACATTTTTTATTCTGATTTCAGATTTATATTTTTTCAAGCTTTTAAGTTGAGATGATAGTTTGATTTAGTAGAGTAAATGTAATATAGAGCACGTGTTTTATCAGACCTTACACTCGTTTTATTAGCGGGCATCTCAGAACTATGAAATATTCTACAGGTTCTAGCCAATTTGAAGTCTGCACCAAGTGTCTTACGGAGCAGGCTTCCCCTGATCACATTCTTACTTGTCTGGACCGCTCCAGAAAGGACCTATTTGACAATCCGTTGTTGGTCTTGGATTTTTTTCAGCAAAACAACAGAATTTGATTAGACAAATATTTTCAAATTTTTTTTTATGAAAATAGTGTTTTGATTTTATTGGTCAAAAAATTGATTTTAGTCGAACATTTTGTTTTACTCTGTGATTCAGTTCTCCAGGAAATGCAATTCCAGAAATATATCACCTCTCCAGAGGAATAACGATGTAACTTCAAAAGAGGGGGGGGGACTTTTTATCGTATGAGAACCTGGGGGCAAGACTTTTAGATCGGTTACCATGTCACCAAAGTAAACATTAATGAATCATGACTCAACTCTTTTAACTCAACGACCGATTTATACTAGATTACAATGTTTCTTGAATTGAAGGGAGGAGACTACATCCTTTCTAGCTACCCATTTAGATATGACTCTCGCTCGCTCTGTCTTTTTCAACAATTAGGTCGCTAGAAAGTGTAGTGTCTCCTCCCTTCAACCCGTGACGTCACTGACAAGGAAAGTTGTAATCGTTGTTGTCGTCGTTGTAATCGTCTTGTCAGTAAGCTCCCATATAGTAAAAATTCCCCATTTGCAATTACATCTTTCGTGCTACAAACTTTTGAATTATCTCTTCTATATATCGATAAAAATAAGCGCCTAGTTATATCAGAGAATACTTTCGATCAGCAAAATTTTTATCTACTTTGCTCGATACTCAAGATTTCTAGTGTATACGTACACCCTAAATTTTTCATCCAAAAGACGGTACGCATGTACTTTCTGAATTTTATTTTCTTTACCGATTCTTGAAGACAAATTTGTCCCATGGCATTAGTTCAAAACCTTCCTTTCATCAGAACACGAAGCCCTCGCAATTAAGTTCCCGAAGTACCCAAGTCCCTCGCAAACGGAAACAACAACAGTTGCGCCCCCGCAGTCCAGCGGTCAGCGGAGTACCATTAAAAGCTTTATTACCCCTCCAAGCCCCTTGTAATTAGGGCTGACCAGTGTTCCGATGTGCCTCGAGCCGCTTTTTATTGGCGCAATAAAGCCGGAGGATGGCGGTCCTCAGGGGGAGGAGGAACATCGCGTGATGAAGTCCTCGTGTTTGCTTACGGGGAGAAGAGAGTCGGGAGAGTCCATTTCGAAAGATCATGAAAGGGGAGTTTTAACAGGAAAAATTTCACTATCAGCAAGGAAAGAAGGAATACCTATATGGAGGGTGATAGAAGGCAAAACCATAACTAGACTCTAGATACGGATGGCAGTTGGGTCATAACCAATTGACAATAAAGGTCAGGGAAGCTTGAAATTTTGGCGCATAATAGAAGTCCTGACGTCATGATACGTATCTATTTCTTTCCTAACAAATCAACTTCACACTGAACTTTCCATGCTCCACGCATATTTGCAAACCCTACCCGGAAAGATGTTGATTTATTTGGCGGAAGGTAGCTTTTCCCTTTTGATGGGCTTATGGGCAGTCACTCTAGGAACATTCTGAATGGTGCATCTCTGTATTGGTCATATTCATCCTAGTTGACTATAGTTCGGTTCAGTCAAAAATAATTTTTTAAACAGTTGTTCCAATTCGAATATGTTGCATGCAGTTTTTTTTTGCTTAGATCTTGTATTTTTTTTTTAATTTTGTGGGACGTGGGTAACACCGCGTTTTACTCATCAAAATGGAATCTGGGAGTCATCCCCCAGAAAATTAAAAAAAAAATTCATTCATCAATAGTATTTTAACTCATTCTTAAATATTTTGGATTCCTCGAACGACACCTAGAGGGATGTAATTTGAAGGAACTACTAAAATATTTAGACACTTAATAATTTATGAACTTAATTGTATATGTAAAAACTTATACTAAGCAACATTTGTCGTTTTTGATATGGAATATGGAAATGGTTTATCCTAAGGGTAGCAAACCTTTAAATGAAGATGCATAGGTGCATAGACAGAGTTTCTTTCATGATTAATGCTAGTAATTACTTAAAATTTGAGTTAAATAAATCTAAAACTAGGTCTCTTTTTAATTTAATATTAAATGTGTTTTTGTGTTTACGCATTGCTTATGTTTTTAATTTAGTTCATATTACTTCATAAAATGATGTAAAAAGAGCATTCGCCCACTACTGTCATGTAGAACCTCTTATTTTTCTAAAATTAATTGTGATTTGACTCTTTGCCAAAGAATATTATACTGTTTTATATTTGATTTTGTGGGGAAACTAAAAACACGGAAGTTATATAAAACGATTTTTACATTTACTTCATCATTAAACTCAAGTAATTCCTTCTCCCTAAAAGTACTCTAAGGCCTTATAATAATAATCCATAACATATTGCTCTCAGCAGCATAAAAACAAATGAGCTGAACTTTAAGAACCGTATCGCTGATGTAATCCCCGCCTTTTCAGAAAGATCAACTCAAAAGCTAATTATTCTCACTAGCCTAGTAAAATATTTAACATAAAATTCAGACGTCACTTAACCCGAGCTTCCGCACACGTGATTCTATTATCTCTTGTTTGCATGAGCGGTTCTTATTCGAGTAGAAAATGATCTCGGGAATCAAAAAAGAGCCATATTTTAGCATCTTTGGCGCTGAAAAAGGGAATGTTTATTCGCTTCATTAATTTGCTCTCAATGATTTCTTCTTAACTAAAGGTTAAGACACTGATGTTGTTTCTTGATACGTGATTTCCCGTTTTATGCCTTGGAAAACAAGAACAAGGAAGTTAGAGAGAAAAATTGATTAATTTGTATCGCCCAAAATGAGTCTCAGTGGTGTTGCTTTATTTAATTATTTTAAGCTATGCTAGAGCAGGTTTTAATAATTATGTTTTTACCATCAAAAATGTATTTATAGGCCATTTTTTTGTATTTATTTTGTAAGGCAGAAATGATTAACTTAATGTCGTAAACTTTATATTTTTTTTCGTGTTCGTCTATGACCTTTACATTTACAAGGAAAATGTATTCAATTAGTAAGTACTGTTAAAATTAATGCATTAAAAATTTCATTTTATGATATGAACAACGTCTTTCAATAGGTTTATTTTAGGTTCATAGTTTATTCTAAATTAAAATAACTTTATCGATCAGAAAATTCTAAATTATGTATTTTCATCAACCACCAAAGGAACACAAATATACATCATTACTTGCCGAAAACTGAACTAGTAAAAACAAATACCAATAAAACACAACTGTCAATTAAAAATTTTGTACGATATTTGAACGTGAAATCTTTCTTAATTAGGAGTAAATTTATGTTCTTTCACTCTATTTGAAATATATCAAATAAATTAAAATATCTTTATTTGGAGAAAAGCCACTGTAAAATGCAACAAAAAGAACTAAATTTTTACATTTATTTAAAGTGATTTAAATTACATTAGAATGACTTACATGGAATTAATAGAAAAAAAAAACCCAAAAAATAAGCAAATTTACTAAACTATATAAGTCATTTTTTATCTCTAAAGAAACGTATTTTAAAATAATCAAGTATGTACTCACAGATAGCAAAACTTTTAAATATAAATATAATAAATTTTATCGGCAGTTTTAAGTAAATACAGAAAAGTAAATGAAAAAAAAAGTGTAAGGATATACACAACTGTTGTCGAGTTTGAGAAATTTGTTGAATTAATTTCCTATTTTTAAAACCTATAAATTTTTAGCTTGAAAATTTTTATTAGCAAACATTTTTAAAATTGATAGGTAAATTAAAACTTTACATATAAAACATATGAATGAAAAGAAGACAAAAACAGTTTTATTTTCATTTAGTTTACAGCACAAATATATATAGAAAGACAAAAAAAATTAAGTTAACTCTACATAGAACACAAGGTAATTCTCACCTTACGAGTATTACCAGCGGTAATTTATCACCTAATAGTGGTAATTTAGTGGTAGTGACTTACATGTTATGCAAAGCTTGTCGATAATTTAAAGTTTAAAAAGTAAATTTGCTGTTTTTAGTTAATATTCCCTTGTTAAACTAGCTATTATTCAGTTTCACTCACTAAACTTTGATCTAACAATTTATAAAATTAAACATATCTAGAGAAGTCAACCATTTGAAAATATTGAATTAAAATTAATTTTCTTTCACATATTTATTATATTTCATGGGATATTTTTCTGCGGTTTACCGTTATCAGCCAGAAATAGGATCGTTCACTTTGTATGTAACATTTTACAATTGCTACACAAATACCTATATCTTTCCAATACCATCCCATCATGAAAGAGCACTTTCTAATCTGATGAAAATCGAAAACTTTATAATTATTTGATTTATACGCATATCTTTAACTAAAACGTAAAATACATATATATATATATATATATATATATATATATATATAACTTGAGAATATCTCTTGTAACGAGAAAGAGCTGAAGCCATCGTTTCCTTTCTCCCATGGGACCTCGTTAACCTTCGTGTTAAAACCACCGACCTAACGGATTCGTTGATTGTTCCCTTGAGTAAGAATCGAGAGTCAAAGAACAGAAATTTAATAGCTTCATAACTGGTCTGAAACGAGTTTTGGTTACTTCGATCAGGCGTTTTGGAAGGAAGAATTGGCTTTTGGGTTCACCTGGGGATTTCGGATTAGTTGTTCTTGAAACTGAATTTGAAATTGGAGAATGGAGAAAATTAGAGATTTGAATGTATTTGAGTTTGTATAGTTAAATATTGACGACTGTATTTTCAAACAATAGGTATTTAAATGGTTGGAGACTTTAGTTTCAATGAAGAAAATTGGTGGAGGACTAAAATATTTTTTCATTGGTGTATAGTATTTATGTTTATAACTATATAAACTTATGGCAGGCCTAATACATAATAATACAAAACGTATAACTATACACGAGTTCAACAGCATGACGTCAGGAATCCTAAAAACACTTTCGCTTAAATAGTTTAAATCGAAAATACCATTCCTTCTTCGAAACGAGTGTAATGTCATGAAACATACCGAAAGTGACCAAGTTCCCGGTCAAAGTTACATGTTTTTCCGGTTGAACTCGACTATTGAAGACAATTATGAATATTATTAGCTCTACTCATCCGAAGGTGCTAACAATGTTTAAAAACTAACTTTTAATTTCATTAAAAAAACGATGATAAAAAATTGATTGATATAGATTACTTGTATCACTTTATCCAGTGATAGCATAGTTTTGTATCATTGATACTTCCCTGTGTCTTAATAAAAGTATCCGATGAAAACAACCACTCGAATAGAAAAATCTATCCATCCAATATTATGTAATTCAGAATGGGTTGTATTTCCTCTCACCTGAGATCAGCAAACATTTTTGCACTTGGGGGTCAGTGTTCCCATGGAAACAGTTATCTCCTGCCTCGAAGGTCATCAATATTCCAAAGGGGAGCAGGTGAGATGCGGATCTGAAGAGGAAGGATTTGGGGGAGAACTCCCTCTTGCCATCTGCTCCAAGTGGTCAAGAAAGAGTCTTAAGAATGAATGGATCGATGTAACACATTGCTCATGAAATATTGCACGAAAAAGCCTCTTGATTGAGACAAGAGATTCCAAGTAGTATCAATGTTAAAGAAGTGTTACATTCAGGGTTTATATACAAGGTGTTTCACGGCACAACTTCTCCTAGGGTCATGAAAGTAAGGTATATTCCTAGGTAAATCACTATGGAAAATTCACTGAAATTATTTTCAGTGCCTCTAGCGTTGAAATGAAAACGTTAAAAAATTAATTAAAAAACTAAAGGAGAAAGAGCAGAAACCTCAATGAGAACATTGTTGCCAATCTCTCTATATTAAAAAAAAGTAACCGTCACCGCCGCTGTCGCCGCTGCCGTTGTTTCAGAAATTTTTATTTTTGAACTCTTTGACCTCTCACAACGCAAAAAGTACTTGACAGAAATTTATGAAATTTGAAATGTTTGTAGAGAAATGTTTGGAGAACATTCTCGAACGGAAAGTTAATTGATGTGACTATTAATTCTGGGGTATTTTTAAGGTCAAAGTTGAAGTTTTTGTTTTTTCGCCGCGTAATCGAGTTCAGCGTAAACTATTAGCAGCAGAACTATGATTTTTTGCAGTCACATACTCTGATGTATGAAGATGTGCACTATGTCGCCCCTTTTTTCGAATTTCGAATTTGCTTTAGAGTAATTAATTTTTAAATTTTCGAAAATTTTGACACTTTTTCGGTTTTTTCGGTCTAAAAGAAAAACTAATCACAATTGGAGTATGATTTTTTAACCAATTATGCTCTTATTTTTTAGAAAAAGATTGGCGTTTAATTCTTTGAAAAATTTTAATTAGTTTTGGAATTATTAAGCATCAAAGTTTCATTTCTTTCATAGTTTTACTAGGTCTTCATCAGACACGTTTAATGTTTATTGGAGATTTTTTAAGTTTTATTTTTGACGGTTCACTAGATTGTTGCGAGCACGCGGGCACATTATAAATTGAAATGTTTCTTAATGATATGTTTTTGCTACAAGATGGTTAATGATTGTTAGTAGACTTCTGGATATTTTTTTAACATTTCAATAAAATTATTGATAAGCAAGAGATAGAGAGGTATTTTCCGTGTTACCAAGAGGCTTAATTAAGCAGAGAAAAGGGTTGTGCTGGATTGTTGAGATGAACAAGCGAACTCTGCTGGATTAAATTATTTATAAGCAAGAGTGATATAAGTAGTTTCGGTTGTAAAGGAGCATTAATTAAGCCGACCAGCGGGGTGTGCTGGATTGGTATAAGATGAAACAAGCGAGCTTTGCTCGCTGAGATCGCGAAGCGATCTTAAAAGAACTGCGAAGCAGTTCCGGGGGTTGGTGAGCGATAGCGAGCAGGGGGCAGGCCCCTTAGTATTATAAAAAATAAACTGAACAAAAATTCCTGAAAATGTCCCAAATATTTTAGGAGATATTAGCAAGTAAAAATAGCTGTTTTTCATGCCTCAAAAAAGAAAAAGGTCACAAATTTGTTGTTTTCATTGCTATTATGTAGTTTTGTGTTTTTTTTTAGTGAAATAAAGACAAAATTTAATGAAAATAAGTATAAAAACTTGCAAATTTGCGAACTTCTTCTTTTTAGAGACCTGAAAAAGTACTATTTTCACATGCTAATATATCTCTGCGATTATTCAAGATATTTTCAACAATATTCTTATTAAAATTGTTGCTCTATTTCCTTGAGTTTTTTAATTAATTTAGTTAACTTTTTATTTCGCCGCTAGGGGTGTTGTATGTCATCTCAATGGATTTTCCATGACATTTTACCTTTACTAGGAGTAAGCCAAAAACGTCGATATGGTTTTGATATTCAAATTCGAATTCAATGGTGATTGGCAATAATTGGCAAAGGTCAATGGGTATTCAAAGTTTCTCGAGAATGGTTGTTTTCAGAGGTAAGCGAAAAGAATTGTTCCTATAGTTTTCAACAAATTTATAGGGAATTGCGATTTTAGGCTTTGGCATGATGTGCAGAATCACAAAGTGACTTCAAAATTTAACTTAGGCAAGAACTTAAAAAAAACAAAACAGATTGGTTGTAATCCACAAATTTAAATTTCTTTTTCGTACTTAAACAATATTTTAAAAACTTAACCCCCGAAGTTCCTTTGTATTACGAGATGGTCCCCCACAGTATTCAACTATTTGTGTTACTTATGTGTTTGATACGAGGATGATGATACTCCGTTTGAGGTTTGAGGGAAACATTTGAAAGAGCTCATAGCTTCCCTGCGAATAAAAACAACGTTTGGTTCAAATCTTGATAAATTTTTGCTTCGTAATTTTCGTAATTTTTATCATTAGAGAAAAAGTTCATAATGAATAGACCACTCTCAATCAGAAAAATACCACAGAACAAACACATAATTTAAGCATCAAATCTACCTTCGACCAATACTCGCCTCATTTATCCCTTCGACAGCCAAAACACAAGCACTTTTCACCCCACCCCCTCAGCAAAACACCTCGTGATCACCTTGTCACCCCAGCGAAAAGACAAAGGGAAAAGGCCCTGATCCCGGGGAACATCCTCCCGCCTACTTCCCTTATTACCAGGCGGCCCGCGAAATTGGCCCAGATGGGACCGGTCCCAGGGGCCGGGCCAATGATTTGAGGCGGCACGCCGTTGCCCTGGCAACCGTCTCTACAGCAAACGGGTCGGCATTGTTTTCCTGGATATTCTTTACGGAGATGGAGGTTGCTTTTTTAAAGTGGCGTATAAATCGCGCGGTGTCGCGTTCGCCGTCTGAGATAGTGCGCTGTTAGTGCGCTCTACAGGTGTCTTGAGAGGGACGCTTTGTCACCTGTGACTGCGCTTTGTGGGGAGGGAATGAGGGTTGTCTGTCAGGCTGGGTTAGAGTCAAGTGGTTTAGGACTGTTTGTATTTTGTTATAGTAGTTTGTAAAGTCTTGGTTGATGACACAGTTGCTTTAAAGGTTCTGTAGCAACTGTGAGAACATAATTTTGATATAAGACCTATACGATTCACGAGCATAATCCGATATCATTTGAGTATATAGTCAGTTAGAAGAAGGGAATAAGTCCAAAAAATGGCAAATTGACTTTTTGTGCGCAAAATATGAGTACACATGAGTGTAAAGAGGAAAAAAAATAACTACTCCCTATCGGCAGATATAGACCCTTGAATTTGCGAAAGCGATGTCCATTCATTGTATTTTTTGATTAAATTTGAAATTTAACTTAATTTGTCTTTCTTTTCTTATTGTTTGGCCTGTAAACTTAGCCAAAATAAAATTTGATTTGAATTTAAAAGCAAATTTTCTTTTTTTAACCAATGAATGTTTGACTCCATTGATATTAACTTACTCCATTGATAGCGCCTTAATGACGCAGTTTCATAATAATTTTTAATTTTATTTGTCTTAGTCTTTCTATCTTTCACTTTTGTACTGTGAACTAAGCAGAAATATAATTTAATTGTCAATTTAAGTGGTTTTTAAGATTTTTGATCAGCTGAAATTTCATAAGGTTGAAGAAGGGAATAAGTCCATCCTCTGTATTCTTAACAGTGTCATGAATTTCCTGTAAACATTTGTGTGATGGCTATAGGATAAAAATTCCATTACTTATACAGTTTTTTCAATTTTCTCAAAACTTCAATTTTGGACATATTCCCTTCTTCTAACTGACGATTCATTTATGCTTCAGTTGCCTTTTATATGCTGCATATAAATTTATTGAACATTTTACTGGTGAGCGCGATCGCCGGAGTATCTTTTTCAGTCCTGACTGCGAAATATTTTCTAAGATTTAATTCCATTCTCAGGTGGTCTAGGATTAAAAGGGGCCTCTGTGTAAGACACACTTATCATTTATATCTTTAATAAATTGTAATAGCTCAGTATGGAAGCCAACTGAAGCAAATATAACTTCGTAATATGATGATGACGCTCAAAACGAAATTCACACTGTCACTACAGTTTGTATTTAAACAAAAAAATTGTCATGAATTCTTATTCTTAGGAAACAAAAGGAACTATACTTCTACAACTTCAAAAATGTTCAGAAACTAAAACATGTATTGAAATTGAAATTTTTGTACGACTAAAAACACAATAAAACAAGTGTTATTGCTTCATATGAAACCCAAACGCATAACGAAAGAGTTTTTGTAGAAAAATCTTGCTTGACACATTATGATCTTACTTTATAATAAATATTCCATGAAACTAAAAATAAACCAAAAAAGAGGAGTACACTTTTCTGAGAAATAAATTTCGTACAGTTATTTTAAGAAGAACCTGGGTTTTTCCAAACCTGGAGAAGATAGGTATATATACAATTCGTTTTGTATTTCCATAAATAAACCTCATTGTTAAAATTAGACTGGTCTGGAGAAGCAGCCAGAGACCTGTGGGATGGTGGAAAACTCAAGAAAGCGTTTTTCCCACAGAGAATAGGGCTTGTCGGATTATGAGGGAGGGGAGGAAAAACGCACTGTTGAAGCACTCGGCTGAATTCGAATGGGCGATTTACGTCTGCTTTCAGGGGTTCTCAAAAGTTCAGCCGGTCTGTATGTGGCAGATTTCCTTAAGCTCAGGATTCCCAAAAGGGAACGATTAAGGAGAAGCGGAGTTCAGATAAATGGTTTGAATTTTCAGTATCAATAGAATGTAGAGGAAGATGGTGGGTATGTAAAATCCGCCTCAGATTTTAAATTTTTCATTCGGAGCCTTGAAAATCCACTTTTAGTGCTTCTTACGAGAACGGCCTCGGCGAAATCTCTTGTAGATCGTAACCAGCAGTCTGAGACCTTAGGGTCCTGAGAGGGTCAATACCTTTTAGGGCGGAAATGGGCAATGGACTTCTGCAGTTTTATTACATCTTTAACAAATCTTAATTTGGCTAATCCAAATTTGATAGTTTGAAAATTAGATATTTCTATAAATTTTTACACATATACTCACGAACTACCACTTTTTTCTACGCAGCGTCTCTTGAAATATACTCCCCAATAAAATACTTCATTTTATTACAACAGTGGCTAGAAGGCACCTGCTATATTAGGCACTGTAGTTTCACCCCATTTGAAAACACAAAAAAATATTTCTCAAATTAGGATTGTGATTAGAACCTTATAAAACCTTCAGTCATCATAGAAGTGTTTATTATTATTATCGGACGATTTTTAAAAAGAGGTGTCACGGGGTCACCAAATAACTGATTTTAGGTTAGCCTAAGCGGGAGACACTTTAAAAGTGCCCTCTTTCTGGATCCTTGCCTGTTCCAGGCTAATTTTTTGGCTCGCTCTGTAAGTTTATAATTTTGCCAGCATAACTTCTTCTACAAAGTGTTTCTGAAACTGATTTATTCATTATTTTCATGATAACTTAAACACTTTTTGTATAACGCTCAGGGCCAGGTTATGCCAACTTTACTAAACGTGGTCGAATAGGTATATCAATCAAAATTATTTACATTTATTTCGACATTGAGAGAAATAATAGATGATTGAATTACATAGAAAAGATTATGTACAATATCATTATTTGTAATCTTGGTAGTATTTTTCCAAAGGAAAATTCTTCAAAAACTTAGATTTACAGCATAAATGCACTTAAGTTTTTAGAACCTTTCAAGACTTATCGGGGCAGAAAATTCAAGCTGGAAGTTTGTATACATTGTTCAGGCCTGATCTACGGCATTGACACCTCTATAAACTTCCTTTCCAACACTTACACAGGCACGAGGCACCGACACACACACAATTTTCAATCAAGCTCCCTCCAACCGACCGCGGCGCATTGTTAATAAACCACATCGCTCCGCATCGATTCCCGCTTCGCCGCTCCCAGTGTGCACGGCTATTTATAGAGCCTTAATTCGCGACAATTAGTATGCCGACCGTCCCGGGCGCGCTATTTTCGAGCCCCATGTTTTATTAATGAGCCCCTCCGATCTCATAATTAACAACGGGGTATATTTAGCGGCGGTCACCGCTCCTCCGCCGAAGTTGGTCGGGGCTATACGCCTCATTTCGTTTGGTGGTGGGGGATCAATGCAAATGATCAGGTGAGAGGGGGTCCCCCTCTCCTTGATGCAATTGTGGGTTGGTTTGGGGCAAGCGTTTACATCATCATAGACCTTGGAATATAATTGAAGGAGGATCCCCCATAGCGGTAGGCTGTTTTGTTTTGAAGAATCATATCAACTCGAAAAGCATGTGTCCCCCACTCATGTGACCAACGTTGTTTTTTTCAATCGCGTGCGTTGCTTATCCAACCAAAAGATAGCTCAAGAATTTTTGCCAAAATAGGGAATTTTAAGTATCGTTAGGTAGTTTTAAACATTTATATTACATCAGGATATTCCGTAGACGATATTTTAATAATTAGATCTTAAGATCGACTTCGACCTTTCACCTATAAATATTCCAATCGATCAAGTAGATAGAAAGTTCGTTCGATCTTTAGCAATCAAAACGTTTTTCTTCTTCTTACTTATCTCTCTGATCTGGATCAGATCAGATCCATGAGGTTGTTAATATCTGTTAATATCGAGGACAAAAGAGGGTCTTCTTTTAAGGTCCTCTCGCACCTAATTTACATATTGCATTGGCCTCTTCAACATTGCTCACAACACAACAACGTTTTTAAGATGGCACTGTCTATTTGGACGGTAAATATACAACTAAACTCTACTCTTATTTAAACGGCAATGGTTCTGATTGGAGCGCAAGGACTGCTACGTAACCGCGAGACTTAAGGCGCATGGGCGAATTGCCGTTTTTGCCGTCCAAATAGACACTTCCTTTTAAGATCGACTGGGAAAACGCAGATTGACATTTTTTGGAGGGTGGTAGCGATACATCTGTGAAAAGAATCCAATGTTTCATTCCTTCAAGAAAGTAAGTGTGTAAATGTTACAAAACAATAAAAAATATATAAAGTTTATTTATATACTGTATAAAAGTAATTAAAAAAAGGATTAATGACAATAATCAAAATATTAAAAGCGCAGCGAATTCCTCTAACCATAGAAACGTAAAAAAACCAGTTCACGGCGGTCTGTTCCAGTCTATTTCGGGAGCGGAGGTGGTTTCGGAACACGCGTCTTGGCACGCGGAAATTGGCTCCCTTGGAACCGAGGAAATTAGCGCGATTAATCCGCGTCCGGTGTGTGTAAGAGGCCCCTAAGGGGTTCCGCTAATAACACGCGATTACCCTTTAATGACGGGTATTTTCGTGACGTTTTTATTGCTGCGCAGGGAACAAAGGGGTTTGAAGAGGTTTGTTTTATTGTGGGATTTTTTTTGTATGTAATGGTTATGTTGCGTTTTTATTCTTACCGGATATTCCTCTTTAATATACTTTTTGTTATATGTAATTTTATCTTTGCTTTTCCAACCTACTTCAAATTAACTATTCATTCATTAATTTTATTTTTTATTGTAAATCTGAAATATTCTTTCTTACAATTCCTTTATCTATTCCGTTAAAAATTGACAAGCTGACGAAAACTCAAATATCGCCTAATTTGTTTGTTGTATTCATTGTAACTATATATTTCAAGCAGGTGGTTTGCAATATTTGGGTAACGAAGTGTCTATTTGAACGGTAAAACCGGCAGTTGGCACTAGTTGGCGCATGCGCCGTAGGTCTCGCGGTTCCAGCGTTCCAATCAGAACCGTTGCTGGGCAATTGCCGGGTAAACAGGACAAGAGTTAGAGAGTATATCTGCCGGGCAAATAGACAGTGCCATTTGGTAATATATGTGATCTTTGGTGTTTAGAACTGCTTGCCACAAATTGCACCAAATTGTAAGGCAGTGCAAGAAAAAAGGGCAATTTATTATGGGAAGCACATTTACAAATTAAGTGATATAATTCTTGGGTGAATTTTAACTCGTATGCCCTTGTCACTAGTTGTTACCTTTCAGGTAACCCCCTTTTCTACTGTGATAACACATTTTCGTAACTTTAAGGGCGAGCGCGCACTGGCGACTTTTGTCACGGTGACAAAGACAAAAACAACGTTGCTAAGGCTGTTGTTGGGGGCGGGACATATAAGCATCCAATAGCAGCATTCGCACATGACATCACTGGAGGATAAAAACAACGTTGCTAAGGCCGTTGTTAGGTAAAGTCGTGTGATTGAAAATGCTCTATTGTTTTCTAATGATATTTTTGATACTAGTAATCCTGGTCACCGTGACAAAAGTCGCCCGTACGCGCCCGACCTAATGCTAAATTCATTTTAAACATTTAAAATATTACAACACTATGTTTTCTGCTAGTTATAAGTATATGGTTGATTTCGGTTAAATCCGAACTACTGGAATCAGAAAAAAATTTAACCTCAGAGATTTTTTTATGTGCCATGTCATCAAGAAGCTTATTTCCAAGATAGATAATTAATATAAATCAAGGTTTTTTAAACCCTTCCTAGATAGAATCCCAATTCCCTGGGCCGCCCCCTCAAATATTGAGTTGCTGACGAGGTCTACGCTCTAACAATTAAAAATGGCGTCATTTTTCTGTTTTCCGGTGTATTGGTCTCGCCAGATCCTCGTCCTGCAACCAAACGAGGAAATGGAAAAGGTCCTTAAGACTTAGGAAAGGTGTCTATGTTTATAGGAGTTTTTTATATTTGCTGTTTCAGGGGCGTAGTCAAGGTGGATTAGGTGATATAACCCTCCCCGAATCTCAGAAATTTTCCTTTTTTTTGATCGTAGAAAATGACTAAAACTACCTCATATCCCCCAAGTACCAAAATCCTTCAAAAAAAATTCTGGCTACTCCAATGTGCATTTTCAAATTATATTGATCCAATTAATTTAGAAGTAGCTTTTATGGAAGTAGTTCGATTTATGGTAAAACAAATACATTTCACATCATAAAGTATTTTCTTTAAGTTATTTCAAAATATATTTTTTATTTTGTTATTCCTGTAGAAAAGAAATACTATACACATATATTTGTATTTTCCTGTTGAAATATTTCTTTTCCCAGATGTGAATTTTTTATAATCTAACCTTTTTCATACTTGAAATTCATTCCGAGATTTAATATCAATATAAAAATATCTGACTTCACTTAAAAAGACTTTTCATGATGTGATACTCCCAAAAGAAATAAAAACTGCAAAACCACACAATAAAAGATACCTAGCATAATGGTTGGATCAAAAAACAACACGAACTGCAAAGGAGCTTTAGAGAGAAAAGTACACGACCCATGAATATAAAGAACGGTACACATAAAATCAAGTTGTTTTTAACCTGCCATGAATCCTTAACAAATGGACCAAAATAAGATCCAAAGCGAAATGAATCGGAATAATTTCTCTGTTTTGCCAAGGGATCCACGGGAAGAAACAAAACTCATCGTTCCCAAAGCACCCTGCAAAAAAGGATGCCTTTCCATGTTAACTTAAATGGACATTGAAGGTACTTAATGAATAAATGCATTGAGCGTTCCCGGCGAAAAAATCTCATTTTAAATTCCCCTAATGTGGCCTTTTTTATACTCCTGATGGACGGCTTAGCGCTAGGTTAGCGGGGAAATTGTTCGAAGATATTACCTACGAAAGAGGGGGGAGGTAGGGTGAATTGCCGTTTGCGATAAATTGGTTAAGAATATGAAAGCCGATTAAGGTTCTGATATGTTTTGTTTCATTGTGACGCTTTTTTTATGAGTTTTTTGTTAGTTAAAAGGTTTTCGTTTTATTTTCAATGTGTATTATTTGGTGTGAAATAACCGTGTTAGATGAATTTTCCCTTTGAGACTCGGGAGTGAAAGACTTTCAGCGTGTTTCGAGGTGGCGATTCGATCTGTAAATTAGGTAGCTATTTATGTTTGTAAAATAAAGTGATTGTTTTTTCAGCATTTAGATTTTTTTTTTTACAATCTGAGATATTCTAGGTGTTTCAACATGTTCATCCTAGCTTTGCACAGCTAGATTCCTTGCGTGGAGAAAAAAAATGCCCGAAGAACTAACCACTAAGAGTCACAGTTTTCGAGAAAATTGCGACAGAAAAATAAAAAACGTCATATCCGGTTTACTACAAAACAAAATTAGAGAAAATGTGAACATAGTTATTTGGATATGTTTACAGATTTTAATGTAAAAAATATCTTGAGCGCATACATGCACGCAACGTGTAATGAAACAATGTAGTTTTTTATCGGTTATGACGTCATATTTTTAAATTAAAGTTTTAATTGGTTATTACATCACATTTTTTTAAATGTCGTGGTGTATTTTTTATGTATTTCACACAAAGAATATCATTGTGCAGAGTTTGGGAGAACTTGTTGAAACACCCTTTTTTTTGTTCTACTGCTATTCATATTACTTTATAAAATAGTTACTTCTTTGCAATAAAGCAAAAAGGTTTTTTCTATTATGGAGATATTGATGATTTATAAGAAAAATGGATCTTGAACAAATATTGACTGAAATTTTACTAAAATTATATAAATATTTAAACAAATATTAATTAACAAAACTATTGTCTATATTAGATCTATCACACAATAATTTTCTTAACTTAATTAAAAGCGCTATTACATAGCATATAAAAATAACGTGTTTTTAGATTGAAATTATGGAAAATCGCCGTACATTATAAAAGTTTAAAGAAGAGTTCCTTAAAATTTTTTAAGTATTACTTTTGCCTCTTGTTTGCTTAGAAAATAAGCTTAAATAATGAAAGAAAGGTAAGTCCTTATAAATGTTAATTATTTCAAATTATTTAAAGCCCTTATAAATGTATAAAGTTATTTTGAGTATCATTTTTTGCATTATTTGTGAATTTAAAATTATATTCCATGTGGATAAAAATTTGCCATTTTATGTTCCACACTCTATTGCCATTTTATGTTCCACATTTTATGTTCTACACTCAAGTTTCATTTTTATAAAATGAAACAGTGTAGTGTGAGTGTTGATTTTTGTAAAAGTAGGAAACATACTGTAAATTATGCCATTTTTTTGGCCAAAGGAAAAAGGTGTAAAGATTTTGTGGAATTTAAAGAGTGCGATAAAAGGTAAAATAAATTGAAAATATAACATAGTGTTACACCATTTTTACTCTGTAATAATCTTAATAGGTTTTAACCATAGATTCCTATTTCAAGTTAACAAAAGGTTAATAGAAAACACTGACATAAAAAACAATATTACCAATATTACAAGTGTATCCTTATATCTATCCATAAACTCCCCACTAAAATTCTTGGAATTGTTAAACCATCAAAATGAAAGCTGGTAAAGATAGTGTGGTTCTTTCACAAACAAATCAGCTAATTTAGAAAATCTTTTTTTTTTTATAACGAAAACACCTCAAAATGGAAGCGGATCCTTGAGATCAAGTACACATAATATAATATGTATAAATGGATGTGAATATATATGACCAATTCCAAACCTCTCAAATAGTCGTCTTATGGGCTTTTAATGAAAATAAATATACTGATAAATTTATCATTCTATCTATCTATTTTATTAACTATTATTCAAGTGTAGCCTGAAAATAAAACCGGAAATAAATTGTGTATTTTACTTGTTTTTTGAGGATATAGTCTACATTTTTATTTCCCCTGAGAAACACTAATGCGGGGAGATGACTACATCCCGCAGACTATCTCTAAATAAAGTTCCACAGACGTTCTAATTTGAAAAGCAGACGCATATCCTTCTAATAATCTGTTTTCCAAATGCTGATTTATTCAGTTCTTAAATAATGTTAGAGTGTCCTAATCCTCATTCCTCTCGGAAGAAACTCAAGATACTTCTTTTTTTTTATTGGGAATACTTTGAGAGTAAGTTTATTTTTCGATAACACTGTTAACAGTTAGGTTAATGCCGAGGCACAGTGTAGGCGGGTTCTTAGATAGAGCTTTGTAAAACATGAAGTACTTTCCATTTTGAGACTTAACCCGCGGGAACGCGCGTGGGGTCTAATAGACCCCGACGCTTAAATAAACCTTCATAAAAACTCTAATTTTAAATGAAAATGTATGAAACTCCGTGTAGCTGCCTAAAAGGTTTCAACCTATCACCTCATGAAGTTTAAATAAAGTAGGTATGTTATTTTCCGAGTTAGGTTGTTGTTTTTATTGAAATGCTTCCAAAACTGTGAGGATTAGCGCGAGTTATAACCAAAGAGATGTCCAAAAGTACCTAGTATCTATATTTTTTCTTGCTCTAAAAGGGAAATTTAAGGTAAACACCACTAAATTAAATTGTTACACAATTTTTTCACATTTCTTATGAAAAATATGTAATATCATAGGGATTCGGTATGAAATGTGAAATAGTCTAATATTATATCTCAATAAAAATCAGTCAACTTAAAAATGAGTTATTATGCACTTTGAATGATTAAATTATATGTTTAAACTTTCCATGATAAAATTTTTGCATTAACTGAACGATTATAACGGAAAACGGTTTAAGGGGTCTGATAGACCCCGCGCGCGTTCCCGTGTAACAGAAAGTAGCGCGCGTCCTCCCGGGTTAAGAAAATTTTTGCAAAGATAAGTAAATGTGTTTTATGATTCAATGTGTGAAGGAAAGATGTATGCAAGCTTTAAATATGTATTACGTTGTTAAAAAATCTAGGTTACAGTTAAATAGGTAGTTATTTTTATATGAAATAAAAATATTGTTTGCTTTTGATGTACCTAATAGATTTTTAAAAGGATGTGTCAAAATTAGGGTGCACTTCAAAAAAGAAATTGTTATTCTTTTTATGTTTTCTTTTTTTTCTTTCATAGGTAATTGAAGGAGGTAGGAATAGGTAGTAGGAACTGACTTTTATCTACTTTATTTCTACTCCAATGCATATTTCCCACAACACATATACACATTACACATGTATTTTTGAAAAATAAATTATCTTGAGATAAATATCATGAGTATACTCGAGAGCAACGTTTCTTGAACCCAGTACGTCACAAATGCGGAAGGAGAAATCGGTAAACACAAAGCCTGGTGGGTTGCTAGAAGGAGTTTCGGTACTCAAATTGTGATTGAAAACCACTATATATACATGGGTTTAACAAAATAATCATATTTTTAAATTGACGTTCTTCATTTCACTCAAAATTCAGACACTGCGATGGGAACTACTTTGTTTGTTTGTGACTTCATAGGGTCAACTTAAGTTGCTGTCTAGTATAGTCTTTTTACCTGTAAATAGTATACATAATCTCTAATACCATAATAAAATGATAAAACAACTATCTCTCTTGGAGATATTTTTTTGTACCAGATGGTCAGCCCTGAGGATCGTTCACTTATCGTAAACGATGCGGTGTCTCCCTTCGATAATGTGGGGGGATTCCACCCTCGAAACCTTCCCGGCCTCTCTCAGGGATTCTCTCCCCCGTTAAGCAATTCGATTAGGGGCGATGTCTCCCCGAGCGGGATTCATCAGAGAAGGGAACCGAAACATTTGCATAACTAATTGCCTCCCCTGCGCCTGATCAGTGAGCTCAGGATTTCTTCTCCGACAGGGAAGGGGGGATTTATCCTGTTTTGGATCTATCTTTTGAGCATGGAGTTATTCAGAGAGTTTTTCACCAATCATGATGTGAAATTTGCGAAAGAGAAATTTACAGGTTTGGCGTAGCTTAATTATTACTGTTTTGTTTGAAATGGTTTAAAACAGAATAAGAAAAATAAATGGAAATACTTGTAGTCTCAATTTGATCATAAGTCATATCTTTTATTAAAATACTTTTAAATGTAGGTAATATTAATAAAATTAACCACGCAGGAGAAATAAGAAGGGTGCATTATTGGTTGTTGTTTTTCCTGCACACTGGTTACCATCGAGGAAATCCCCGTTTTACAAGCTATTTACTATCCAGTAAATTATTTTACGATTTCAATATTTACGATTTCGGATATTGTTTATACTGCAAAGTAATTACTCCGAAGATGAAACAAGTTCTACATGCTAATATAATTACTAGGCAGTGAAAATATCACCGGTAAATTACTTTTTGGACTCACAGTAACAAAACAGCTAAGATTTCGGATGTTGTTTTCTCTGCAAAGTAAGTTCAATCAAGGAGAAACCCGTTCTACAGGCTGCCTGGTAGCTAAGCGGAAAAAGCATCACCAGTGAATTATTTATACGCAAGACAGCTATAGTTTCGGATGTTGATAACACTGCAAATAAATAGTGTTCGGCACTAGTTAACTAGAACTAGTTACAACTAGTAGTTAACTACCGATCAACTAGTAGTTAACTAGTAGTTTAACTACTTTTGGTTTAAACTAGTTTAACTAGTAGTTGAACTACTTTTTTTAATAACTACTAGTTGAAACTACTTTCAAATTTTCAACTGCTTTAAAAAAAAAAATTTGTTTAAAATTTTTATGAAAATATACAAAAATTACACTGCTATTTATAACTCCAATGTCATGGTAGAGCACTTAAATACCATAACCAGAAATAAAGCGCCGTTTTGAGCGCGAAGCATAAAGTTTTTTGTGATATAGATAAGAAAGATGTATTAGAATTTGGGCAAAAAATAGGTTATGAAATTAAATAGACTAGCTAACTAGTAGTTAACTACTTTGGGAAATAGTTAACTACTAGTTGCAACTAGTCCCAGGAAAAAATAGTTAACTACTAGTTGCAACTAAATTTTCCCAGACTAGTTAGTAGTTGGTAGTTAACTACTTTTTGACCACTAGTTGCCGAACACTACAAATAAACCACTAAAAAAGAAAACCGTTCTATACGATGATTGTTTAGCGGAATAAAACATTACCAGTGTGTTACACTGTTTAACGAATTCATTGTTTAACTTCAATCTTTTTACAGTGATGAGAATAGCCCTTTCTTATAGATTTTGAATCGCTACACACGAAAATTACCATTAAAAATCGCATTGACTCGGCCTTTTGAAGTTAAAATTGAGGATACTATTTGAACACGTTATCTAGAGATTTTCGGCCGACTTAACAAAACATCAAAACTTAGACTACGTTGCACAAGGGTCAAACATTAACCGATTTCAAAAACTTTTGCTACATTGTTCTTGAAATAATGTATTACAAATTTTCCACACTGTTATTTTTCAAATTTTTGACTTTCATCTTTTTCGACCCGGCCCCATTGAACACGAACAGCAAAATGCTATTTTTAGCACAGTAACCAGACAGCTACGATTTCAGATGTTGTTTTCACTGCAACATAACTACCGTCAAGGAGAAACCCGTTCTACAGGCTGATTGCTAGGCGGAAAAAAACATCACCAGTGAATTATTTTTTCCCTCCCCATCTGCATCGCTGTTTACACACGGAGAAGGAGAGCTACTGCAGAGAGATGCGCAGGAGCATCCCTTGAATCGGAGGAGGAGGGGAGGGATCGATGGACCATTGACGGCTTCCATTCAGCTTTTCGGCCCGACCCGGCCCCCATTGGCTCGCCCGATATCCGACACTCCCTCCTCCCTCACGCATGTGTGTGGAGGGCACTGCTCCCCGGTCAGACGATACAGGGGGATACAACCCTTGCTATTTTTAGACATAGGGCCTGGGACGAGGGAAAGGGCTTCTGTGAGAAATATTTTGGTGTAATTTTAACAGAACGCTTTGTTAAGAAATAACCTTCTTAAAACCATTTAATTTAACAAAGGATTCCGGTCAGCAATTCTATCAGAATACCCATGTAAATTTGTGCAAGGAAATCTTGTTATAATATTTATATAACAGAATCTAAGGACTATAGAGAAATCACAACCCATACAGGTTATATCTGTACGTGATACGATTTTTCTGTAAGTCTGACTACAGATTCGGTTTTTACAGGATTTCCCAGCACAAATTACAGGAGTTTTATGGTAGCATAGTTGAAAGGATTTATTAGTAAATGCAACAAGTTTTTGAGCTTAACAAGTTATTTAGCTTTATTACAGGATATTATAGCTTATTCATTCTATTCACCGGGATACTGAGTACCAGACACTATTTGGGTCTACAGGTATTAGTAGTTATGTTTTTGAGGTATGTAACATCTTTTTTTTTAGTGTCGCAGTTTGGGATCATTTTTTGGAAGTTACAATGAATGATGATGATGGTGTTGTTGTTGTTACTCATCCCCCTGGTCCCTACTCATCCCCTCATCCACCAGGTCCAAAAGAACTCGTTGCATCAGAGCATCATAAATCCTTTCCTCCTCAACCAGCAGCTGCCTCCAGAAAGAGTCTAAACAATTAAGAAGGTGAGCAGCACCAGCGGAAAGAGAACAGAAACAAGGAGGTTTAATTATAATAAATGATGGTTTATAGTGAATGCAAATATAATAAATAAAAGCATTTGCTAGAGGTTTAGGCATGCAAAGAAAAAGCATCTGTCCCTCTTCTTATTGTTACTAATGGGGCGTATATGTTCCGTGGGTATTTGAAAAGATTCCATGGAATAAATAGGGATTGTATATAAATACGAGAGATTTGTCTACTAGTATTTTCTTATCTCTCTCCCCTGGTGTAATTTTTATAGTAAATTTATTATCCCAAGAGGAAGTGCGTGAGGTCTGCTAAACACCAATATTTTTAAAGGTTTATTTTCATACTACATAAAAACGAAAAGCACTTCAGGTGATACTTTCGTAATTTAATCCATGAATTTCAGGGAACAAATTTAAAAACCCAAAGTTATCTTCCCCTCAAAAATCATCAACACACGTCATCCACATATTTTACTTAAAATACTTTACTGTAAAATACTTGGTAATTAATTAAATAAAAGATATACTTTCCACTAAACACAAAAGAGCTACGCAATTTCTTACGATTACCGTAGGTACATTCTTGAAAGTATAAAACTCCAAACTAAACTGCAAATCCGGAAAACTTATAAACTGTTGGAGAGAGTTCCCGTTCCAACACAAATACAAGTGAGCTGAACTGAACTGACCTACTGACGTAGCGAGTGATCTACGTCACACGCATTACAGCTTATATACTTGGACTGCACTGTGTGATGTGATCTAGGTCTTACGAGAGTTATCCCTGTCATGCTGTCAAAGATTGACTTAATTTTGTTTTGCATATTTTAAACTTAGTCTTATTTTATGATTAAATAAAGTATATTTATTTCGATCCACTGCCTCTGCCCTTATTGGACTTTCTTCAGGTTATGGGCACAGAGAGGCGAAGATTGGAGCCAGTTGTTAATTTGAAATTTTGAATCGAAGTAATTGGAAATCGGACGATGGCTTCGTCTGGAACAATTTATCGAATGGAAGTCCTGGATAAGAACAACTATGAAACCTGGACGATTCAAATGAAAGCCCTGATGATAAAGAATGATTCCTGGAAATATATCATCGAAACTGGTCCTGAAGGAGACAATGCGAATGCGAAACAAGAATGGGAAGCTGGAGATCAGAAAGCGATGGCCGATTTGATTTTGAACATCCAGCCGACTGAATTAAAGCAAATCAAGAAGTGCGGATCTGCGAAAGAAATCTGGTTGAAACTCTCTGAAATATTCAAGTCTACCGGTCCTGCAAGGAAAGCAACTTTGCTGAAGGCTTTGTTACACCTCAAGATGATGGAAAACGAAAGCGATGTGAGAAATCACCTTCGGGAATTTTTCGATCTCGTGGACAAACTGCAAGATCTCGACATACACATCGATGACGAGCTGTTGACCATCATGCTCCTATACAGCCTGCCACAACACTTCGAGAACTTCAGAATTGCGATTGAATCGCGAGACGACCTACCCAAGCCCGATGTTTTGAAAATTAAAATCATCGAAGAATTCAACGCTAGAAGAAGTGGATCCCCGAATGATGATTCAAATGCTTATTTCGCCAACGTTACAAGAAACAGAAGATTTAATCCAAGATCCAAATTCAAAAGGCCAACTAGGAGGCCTAGTCTCGGGGCTTGCGAAAGATTGAACGCACGCAGCGTGACGTCAAAATGACGTCACGATCCCGCCTCTTCTTCAAATGCCTAGTCTCCGGGCTTTTTCTCCTTCCGAAAGATCGAAGGCAAATAGGAACAACCGCACGCAAACTTACGCCTCGATTTCCTGGCGTAACTCCCTGTTTCGCAAGTTAAAAAATGGCTGCTGTCGTACGGATCACAATTAAAAGTAAGTAAATTTTAATAATATTTGTTAAAATTCACATGATCTTTGTCCTTTTTACTTCTATTTTGATTAGTTTTGATTTATAGATGCTTAATACTTGTCTTAGATTCTAGATTACGATTGTAAACTTTCGATGTTCGTACTTTTGTAAACAAGTACAAAATTGATTACGAGTTAGCTATAAGTTTTAAATGCGCGTGGTTTGAAAATATAACAACTTTTAATATTTTTTGCCTTTATTTCTTGTTAGATTTTGTCATTTTGATAAGATACGTTTGCTTGTTTCTGAGTTATTCATTACTTACAGTCATAAACTTTCTATGGCGAACAAGTTTCATATTACTGTTTATGTTAAGTTTTTTGTCTGTAGTGGAGTTAAGGAACTTCTTTTTAGACTCAATTGGTTAATTTTATTTCCTTGTGTAGTGTTTGAGTGATACCAAAACAATCTACTGCTTAGTGCTTGTCTTCGAATTCTCACACACGAATGTAAACACGTTTAGTTGAGTTAAAGTTTTACATGTTTTTGTGCTATTCTAATGTTAAGTAAACTTTCACTGCAGATATATGGAATCTACATCATTCTGAAAGTTAATATTCTGGTGGTAAAAGAAAATTCATGAGATGTTCCCCTTGTTTACAACAATGCTGTAGTTGATATGAAAGTAAGTGGTTATGTTTATTTTCATTCCTATACACATAGGTATTATACAACTTCAATTCCTATTTCATGCTTGTCATAAATTTTGACTTTCGGGGGGATATATCTCAAACACCCTTGGTTTCTATGGTGAACACAAAGTTTTGTATTACTTTATATTTGTTGATTAAACATTTTTGTGTCTAGTAAGATTTGATAAACTTCTTTTCTGACTTAATTTGTTGGTTTTATTTAATTCCTTGTAGTGTTTTGAGTGTAATGTTCATCTTCAAATTCTAGAATACAAATATAAACACATAGTTGAGTTAAAACTAAGAATTGTTATACATGTTTTGTTGCTATTATGATATTACACATTGATAGTCACATTGTTCGGTAAAACTGTAGGATGATGATTCTTTAACGTAACTGTAAGAAGAATATATATTCATCAAAACTTCAGGGACCTTGTTAATCAAAAGTTTAAGTTATATAAAAAAATTCTGCAAGACTCCAAAGCTGTGCAACTACATTATCCAAGTCTGCACATGTCTCGCCAATCAGACTTCATTCTCACTTACTAATATAAACACCTAGTTGAGTTAAAATTTTACATATTTTTGTGCTATTCTAATGTTGAGTAAACTTTTTTTGCAGATAGTATGGAGCTGCATCATGCTAGAAGGGAATAATTATCAAGCTATGCAGCGTGGTGTGAAAGTAACCCATTCAATTGATTCCTGCCCTATTAGTTGAAAGATGTCTTGTCTGCACTTGGCTTTATAAAAGTGAGTAAATTTATGGTATTTTTTTACTCCTATACACACATTGTATTATAAAACTTAAATCACTATTTTTCAATTAGCCTGGCACATACCTGGGCTTGGATAAAACTTTGAAAATTTTGACTTAAAATAAAACAGTCACATTGTTCACCAAAACTGTATGTTGATGATGATTCTTTAACTTCACGGTAAAAAGAATTTATATTTATCAAAACCTCAGGGACCATGTTAATCAAAAGTTCAAGTTATTTTAAAAAACTTCGGCACATCTGGAATAAGAGTCCTCTATTTGGCGACTCGCTTTGTGGTCGCCAAGTTGGCAGTATATCACGATTAGATATAATGTAGAGTTGGCGACTGCAACTCGAGTCGCGAAATGGAGGACTCTTATTCCAGCTGTGCCAAAACTTCTGCAAGACTCCCAAGTTGTGCGTCTATATTATCCAAGTCTGTGTATGTCTCGCCAATCTGACTTCATCAACAACATTTTACAAATTACAAAATTATTAATATTGTTAAAAGCAACACTGTTGAGATGTTTCAATTTTTTTATTTTGTTGCTTTATTTTTTCGGTGATTTATTGAAATACTTGGCTCTTGCGCCTGGCTAAATTTAATACATGTATTGTTAAGTCAATTACTTGGTCGATGTACATGGCTTGCTACATTTATTAATCATATACATTTAAAAATGCCCCACATCCCTCCCCTGGAAATTCCTAAATCCTCCTTGATAATTTCTTTTTTCTAGCCATTGAATCTTGAATTTCCCAAACTTAAAATAACCGAAAGTAGTGTTTTCTCAGTATTTTTTGCTTTTATCGCACGTTTTGAAACTTTTTTGATTATTGCAAGATGAAATTTTAGTTATTGAGTTATCTATTATCAACTTAATGAGTCTTTATATGTGACGACTAGGGTACATCCATAAATTACATGAGGTTTTTTTGGTGTGAGGCTGTTTTCTCGAAAACTGTGATATGCATTCCACTTCCTTGTTAATCTCAGACTGGTTTTAATAATTTTGTTGATACATTTTTTTAGGGTTAATTAAGATTTATAATTTTTTTATAGGTCCCACTGCTTAAAGGATGATTCATCTCATTAGATGCCATTTTATGACCATGCTGTGTAATATTTGTGGAGTTAGTTTCATCTTGCAAATTGTTTTAAACTCAATTTTATCATTTTCATCTTAAGTAAATTTAAAAATGTGGTAATTAAAGTTTAATAAGAGAGTGTATACTATACAATTAAAATTCTGTGTTTACTAAGATGTTAGTAAGTTCTTAAATTTGATGCAATTGAAATATATTTTGATGTCTTTGCATTCCACTTTCTTGTTAGTTTCAGACTGGTTTCAATAATTATTTTGTTGATATATTTTTTTAGGGTTAATTAAGATTTATAATTTTTTTATAGGTTCTATTGCTTAAAGGATGATTAATTATTGGATAAATAAAGAATTCATCTTGCAAATGGTGTTATTTTATAATTTTCATTTTAAGTAAATTTAATAATGTGGTAATTAAAGGTTAATAAGAGTGTATACTATACAATTAAAATTCTGTGTTTAAAGGTGTTAAAATTGAAATATATTTTGATGTCTTTCTTATCTCATTTTAACTGTTTAAATTTCATATAATCTCAAATTAGTTTACTTAAGCTCTCTTAAAATATTAATTGAGCTACAATTTATAAGAATATGAAAGTTAACATTTCAATGTAATTGATTGTATGTAATAAAAAATTCTTGATTGAACTTCTGTTTTAGAAATTGTTTCCTTCTACTATTAACATAAACATGCATATTGCATATAGTATTTAAACAGGAAAATAATATAATAATAATTCACTTGCTGTAATCAGTATTATTTTTTCAAACTTTGAAAGCTGCATAACTTTTTTCTGACAGTGGCGTGTATAGAAATTTATTTTGGGAGGGGCCCAAAATACCCCCCAAAAAATTTAGGTTTTAAAAGCCAAAAACTAGAATTTTGCTCTGGGGGAGAGGACCCAAAAATATTCCTAAGCCCTCTCCCATACATATTTAATAGATTCAAGGTAGTTTTCTAATATTTTCAGGTATGATATGCATCTTGATAAAGAGAATGTTGAAAAAATTTTTAATAACAGAGTTCCAAGCACAAAAGGGGGGTCCTTCCCCAGAAAATGTTTTGAAATTTTACCCTAAAAATGGTTTAAACTCATTTTAGTACACCTAGTCGATATTTTGGGGTGGGGGGCTGGGCCCCCTCCAAATTTTTTGTCAATGTTTTGCAATATGACCCTAATAAGCAGGGTTTAAACTCATTTTAGTACAGCTAGCTGCCCCCCCCCCAAATTTTTGCAAATGTTTTGAAATTTGACCCTAAAAAACAGGGTTTAAACTCATTTCAGTACACCTAGTTGAAATTTCGGGTGGGGGTGGCCTGGCCCCCCCCCCCCAAATTTTCTGCAAATGTTTTGAAATTTGACCCTAAAAACAGGGTTTAAACTCATTTCAGTACACCTAGTTGAAATTTCGGGGGGGGGGGGCCTCGGCCCCCTCGCCCCCCCCTTATATACGCCCCTGTTTTCTGAATAGGTTTAATATTTGTATAATTTTATGCTGGCAGAAAATTTAATTCAAAAATCATATTATTTTTCAAACTTTATATCTTAATTTACTAATAGTTTATTAATCTTTCAGTTATTTATTAATTAGATATTTAAAAAAAAATAATAAACGAACAAGAAAATCAAACAGCAAAGTTTAGCGTAGAAGAGCCCTGAGACGCAAAAACGCGATAAGCGAAAACCTATTTCAAACCGATTACGATGAAAAATGTCGAAAAAAGGAAATTTTTCATTGGTTATCTTTGTAGTAAAGTAGTAGGAAAGAAGGAGGAGCTTAATAGCTTCCGCAAGCATGTTCGCTTCGAAGGCCAATTCCGATCGTAGGCGACCTTGTGCCCGAGACTAGCCTTTTTTTGAAGATGCGAAATGAAGATTACGAATATAGGTTACGAAACGGAGTAACCGCAAGCTGACGTCACGCTGCGTGCGTTCAATCTTTCGCAAGCCCCGAGACTAGGCCTCTAGATGGAAGGAAGACCGAAGAACCACAAATCGAGGTGTCACCTGCTGGAGCTGCAAAGAACCTGGACATACTAGGGATAAATGTCCCAATATTACTCCTAAGCAGAAGCCAAGGTCTTTTCACATGGAAAGCAACTCTATTGAGTCTGGCAAAGAAGAGGAGGCTGGACTTTTCATTTTAGACTCTGGATCTACAGGTCATTTTTTGAAAGACAAAACCCTGTTCAAGTCGTTAAAACAATCGCCAGTGAAGGATTTGAAACTTGCTGATGACAGTTCGACAGAAATTGAAGGAACTGGAAACGCCGTCATCACGACAAAGAAGAATAGCCGGTATGAAGAAATAACCATAAAGGATGCGATGTTCGTTCCCAGCGTAAGAAATAACTTACTATCAATCGCGAAAATATGCGATAACGGTTGGACTGTGACATTTAGCAAAACTAAAGTAACACTTAAAAGTTCCCAGAACGAAATCATCTACGGAAAGCGACACAACAACCTGTATTGCCTAGAAGTTTTTGGAAGTAACAGAAAAAGATCAAGTGAAAGAAACTTTGATCCAGATGAAAGAATCACGAGGGAGTCAATAGCCGTGGCGAGTTCTTCACTAGACACAAGAAGTAAAGCTGACTTTTTGAAGTTACACTCAAGATTTGGACACGTATCAGCCGAAGATTTAGCTAGAGGTGTGAAGAACGATGCATTCAAAGACCTAAAGAAGCTGCCACCAATACCTAAAAATTTTGATTGCGATGTATGCATCAAAGGAAAGCTCTGTCAAGCATCCTTCCCGAACTCCCATGCAAGAAGCGAAGAAAAACTGGAGGTAATCCACACCGATCTTTGTGGACCGATTCCGACGAAATCAAATGGAGGTGCATCTTACTTTGTAACTTTCATTGACGAATGTACAGATTGGACTGAGGTAAGATTCTTGAAACACAAAAGTGATACACTGGAGGTATTTAAAGAGGTTCAAAAACTGTTAGAAAGGCAATCGGGGAAAAGAATTAAATTTATTCAATCCGATAGAGGCACGGAGTATCTGGGTGGAAATTTCAACAACTATCTTAAGGATTTGGGTATTTCCCGCAGATTATCGGTAAAACATACTCCACAACAAAACGGCAGAGCAGAACGGAAAAACCGAACTCTCCTAGACATTGCTAGGTGTATGCTAATTGAATCTGGACTACCCATAAGATTTTGGGCAGAAGCCATAGCAACGGCTAACCATGTAAAGAATAGAACCCCTTCAAAATTGTTAGGAGGAAAAACACCGTACTCGATTTGGTTTGGACGTGATCCTAACGTAGGGTATTTCAAAACATTTGGATGTGACGCTTACGCGTGGAATAACTTTAAGCCTAAGGGGAAATTTGATCACAGAGGTTTAAAAGGAATTTTTGTTGGTTACCACGAACAATCAAAAGGGTTTAGAATATATCTAAAGGATAAAAACATAATCGAAGTAACCCGAAGTGTAAAATTTATGGAAGACAAAAATCTTGTACACAACCGGGAATGTTTGGAATTCGACTCCTATGGAGAAAATGTTCTGGAACCTGATAAAAATGTTCAAACTTTTATTGTCCCCTTTCCAGAAGAAAGTAAAGGAAACCCAACTAGTGACTCTACTAGTGAATCTGAGGTTGACGTACCTGATGACTCTGGTGAAGTAAAACGGGCACCAGGTCGCCCTAAGCGTGTTAAAACTGGTAAAAGGGGTAGACCCAAAAAGGTGTATCAGACCGTACCTGTTCAAAGTAGTTCTGATGCTATATCTGACGACACTAATGATGAACCTAGTTCAAATTTGGGTGTAAATGAATGCATGCTTGGAATTGAGTCGATATCGCTGGAAGCATGCCATAAGATCAGAAGATACTTCTCTTTGGATTAAGGCCCTTGCTTCAGAATGCAGAAGCATTATCAAAAATGATACTTTTGATCTTGTGGACACTCCAGTGGACATTGAATCAGTTTCCAATATTATTGGTAGCCGATTCACTCTACGAAATAAGAGCGACTCTAGTGGAAATGAAATCAAAAAGGCTAAGCTGATTGCTCAAGGATTTAGTCAGGTTGCTGATGTGAATTATTATCAGAACCAGACTTATTCTCCTGTCGCAAGATTAAGTTCTATACGATTGTTAGCAACTTTAGCTTCTAAACTAAAACTGAAAATCCATCAGTTTGATATAACCACAGCCTATCTAAACGGTATATTGGACGAAACTGTTCTTATGAGGTTACCAAAGTACTTTGATATTGGTTTAAACTACTTAATCGAAAACGATCCTGATAAGGCATTGTGTGAAAAAGCTGAGAAAATGCTAGAGGATATTAGTACAGGTAACAAAGTTTGTTCTCTCAAGAAATCTCTGTACGGATTAAAACAGAGTGGGAGATGTTGGTACCTTAAACTTAAAGAAATTCTACAGAATTTTGGTTTTAAAAGCACTGTAAGTGATCCCTGTATATTTTACATGAAAGAAAATAATTTAATGTCTGTCTTAACTGTATACGTAGATGACCTATTGCTAATCAGTGAAGACTCACAGATTGTAACTAAACTACTTAATCATTTTTCTACCACTTTAGAGGTAAAGTATTCTGGGGAAGCTAATCACTGTTTGGGAATTGAATTTCAAAATGTTGATGGACTGATTACGTTGTCACAACAAAAATATGTGACGGAGTTGCTGGAAAAATTCCACATGTCTGACTGTAATCCGGTGAAAACTCCAATGGAGGTGAGTACTAAGTTCGTCAAAGCTGAGACCTCAGATGAATCACTTCCTTATCGTGAATTAATAGGTAGTCTGAACTATCTGTCTGTAAGCACTAGGCCCGATATTTCTTTTTGTATCAGTAAACTGAATCAATACCTAACCTGTTATGACAAAAGTCATTGGACTGCTGCTAAAAGGGTTTTACGATACCTAAAGGGCACTGTTAACTATAGATTGGTTTATAAGTGTGATGATTCAAACACTGTGGGATTTACAGACTCGGATTGGGGGAATAGTACTGACGACAGACGTTCGTATTCTGGATTTATCTTCAAAGTCTGTAATGGAACTATCTCTTGGGAAGCTAAAAAGCAGAAAACTGTTGCATTGAGTAGCACAGAAGCAGAATATATGAGCTTATCTCATGGAATTAAGGAGGCTCTATATTTACAAAAATTACTGACGGAGTTGGACTTAATTGAGTTGTCTAATATTAAAATCTTTATTGATAACAATGGTGCGATGAAATTAGCTGAGAGTAACCTGCATCATAGTAGGACTAAGCACATTGATATACAACATCACTTTATAAAAGATGTATTAAAGGATAATGAGTTTATTAATCTGGACAAAATCTCAACTGATGATATGTGTGCCGACATTTTTACTAAAGCACTTCCTGCATCGAAACACTACAAGTGTATAGCAATGATGAATCTAGAAGAAATTTCTTAAATGGTGGACTCTATTTGTACTTATTTTTTGTGAATGTTTTTCAGAGGATTTGTGTTGAGGGGGAGTGTTGGAGAGAGTTCCCGTTCCAACACAAATACAAGTGAGCTGAACTGAACTGACCTACTGACGTAGCGAGTGATCTACGTCACACGCATTACAGCTTATATACTTGGACTGCACTGTGTGATGTGATCTAGGTCTTACGAGAGTTATCCCTGTCATGCTGTCAAAGATTGACTTAATTTTGTTTTGCATATTTTAAACTTAGTCTTATTTTATGATTAAATAAAGTATATTTATTTCGATCCACTGCCTCTGCCCTTATTGGACTTTCTTCATAAACGATACTCCATGACACATGTCAGAAAAAGTTTTTTCCCCACTCGAAAATAATTCCTGCTCATCAACATTCTAAATATTCCGAAGAAAAAAAAGTCTTCAGGATTTTCCCAAGATGGAAACGGGTTATTTCGGAACAATTCCAAGTACTCTTCTTATTGGATTATGCATTTTCTCCCTTTTCGCAGTTTTTTAACGCCGAATCTCCGAGACGCGGAATTTTTTTTCTACTCGAAAATTGTCTTACTAGTTTTCTCGCTCTCGAGAATTTAATTCGAATTACGTCGAGGAGAGCGAAAAATCTTTTTTTCTCTCTTTTGGAACGAATGAAAAACTGCATCGTTTGCATATGTAATGCAAAACTAATGTTTGTCTATTTTTGGATCCGGCAGGGTAAGAATCTAGCGAGTAAGAATTTTTTTGATGCCATTTCTTATCATTATTTTTGGATGAAGATGCCGCTTTATCATTACAGAAGTGAGAAGATTATTAATTCTTGAATGATTCGTTGAATTCACTTACATAGCAAGTTGATGTGAAGGATCTGACAATATCGTATACATAAAAGCGCCAGTCTACAAATTGGGTTAGCTAGATCAAAACAATGGAGATTTTTTTTAAAACTTACGCAAAAAGACTTTTTTAATAGATGAAATATTCAAGAAGGTTTTATCTTTAATTTTAAATCTTATTTTTTTTAAAGAATATTTTTACGTTTTAATAGTTTTAAGATAGGGATTTTCCTCGAGTGATTTAGTTAAGTATCCCACCCCAAAAAATTGGTTGAATATTCCTATAATAATTAATGTTTGGTTTCACTTTTATAAATATTTCCCTTTATTTGTGATTTTTATAAAGTTAAAACATTTTAGCATATTATTTTGGTATTCTTTATGCTACATATTTATATTCATAACTTAAAAAAAGAACAAGATGTTTTTTAACACTCATGTGTTTTTTCAAAGTATACTTATTCTGAGACTGATGAGCTAATTGTTTTTAATAAGGGGAATTATAATTTTGTAATATAAATTAAAAATAATTAATTTTCTGAAACGAAATGTAAATTGTAATAAATTAATCTAATTAAATTCAAAAGGGATTAAATGGCAACTTTTAAACTTTCCTAGAGCATACAGATATAGCTGGACTCATTTGCAATACATAATTACATACATAAAAATTTGTTTGCAATTATGTTAAAATAATTAATACAACTTTTATACTCATATTTCAAAAAATATAAGACTCGACAGTTGCATTTTTTACAAAAGAATTTACTTATAAGGTTTAAAATTACATATACTTTTATGTGATGAATTATCAACTTTGGGGTACATTGATGTGACTCTTTAAATCTAAATTTATTTTACTAATTGATAAATCTCTTTTTTTACAAGTGCATTTTTTACTCTTATATTTCGTTACGAATGTTTGCTTTGTTAGGTTTAATGGGTTAAGGTGTTTTTAAATAATTAAATATTGGGTACATTATACCCTTATACTAAACAACATGCTAGTATTAAATATGAAAAGAAAAGATCTTTGTTATGAACCCATGTTACACAGTAAAATGGTAGAAATATTTTTGGTAGTTTATTTCATGAAAAATTTATAATTAAAATAAAGCAAAACTATTTTCCAGTACATCTAGATATCTGATTATTCCTTTTACGAAAAAGTTACTTGAAAATATTCTTCATAATGATGTTTGGGAAAATAACATCCCCTTTGAATCGAATCCCACAAACATTCATCAACCTACAGTACAGCACTAAACAAATTGGCATTTCAATCAAACATCAAGAAAACAATGTATCAAAATTCTAATTGGTCTCCTTTTCAAGCAAATCCCAATAGTACGTATAAACATTCAAAAACACACAGCAACAACCTGCAAAGACACAACAAAAAAAAATGTCCTACCCAAACAAACACCGTTACAGAACAAAGCACGTGACCCCTCGCGCCGGTGTTCTTGACACCCCCAACCCCCATATCGTCTGCAGCAACCCCCCACCGGAAAGAGAAAGGAACCGGACACATAGAGGTAAAATAAAAAGGGAGAACATCATCTGCCCTCAATGCAGCAAGTGTGGTCTCCATCAGTGTCTTTCAAAAGTCCGTTTCTCGGCTTTAGTTTTTTTTAAGGACGGATTTTTAGAGTCTTGGAAGTAAAGTGTACTTATACTAAAATGACCATGCTGAATACAATGGAATAGCTTACAGTGGCAAAATAAGAAAATAACTATAAAACCCAAATAATAGAACGATTACAAAAAAGTCTACAAAAAAAATTCATAATACATCTTTGAGGGGGTATACCCTGAAATTCTTCCTTGGCGTAGCAAGGGGTGAAGGGGAATTCGGGTGTTATACAAGGGGCTCGAGTGTTCAAAAATGAGTCAAAAGTATAAACCCTTTTATTAAGTGAAATTGCCATATATTTTCTGTAGAAGGATCTCTTCCAGGCCCCAGATCCTCAGTTTTACGTAAACATCAGCATTAAAAGAGGTATGGTAAATGAAAATATTTCATATTCCTCTAAAATTTTTGAAAATGTCACAGATCTACATACCTATAAATGATGGTAGAAAAATTTCATATTAAAGACCCTCCCCCGAAAAATGTATGTATTATAGATATGAAAGGAGCCTGATTACTTTTCAGTTATACTTGAGCTTTAGATTGCAGCTCTAGAGAGCACTTGTAAGTTGAAAACCCCTTTCTCTAAACCATCTATGTAAAAAAAAACAAGTGGCATGAGAAAATTGATGTTCACTGAAAATTCTTCATTATTTTCTCTTACCGTAAATAAATTCTCAATTCCTTTTCCCAATACCTTTTCTGCTCCTAAATCCACCCGTCTATAGGACTTCCCATATTACGGACTTAAAATTTTACCATCCACCCATATTGACCACGGAGGGTATCCATACCAAACCACTCTCTTTTAGTATTACCTCTATGGAACCGGGACTCGAACTCCTTTCAATCTAATGGGCGCTCGAGATCTTTCGGAAACGGGGGCGAGAGATCGCGACAATCAGCGGGGGTGGGAGGGGGGGGGGGCTGTCTTCCCTCCCCCTTCGGATTCGTTCTAATGGCGTTTGATTGGCCCCCTTGAGATAGCGCCGAGTGGCGGACGGAATGTGTGATCGGCACTTTTTGCTGCGAGACGTTCTTTTTTCTCTCTTTCGTTCATTTTGCCTATGCTATTGGAAAAAAAATGGGTTTAAGGGATCGTTCCTACATTTATTCTATGTTACATGAGGGCTAAATTTTATAATTTTCCTGTAAATACCTTTTATGGTAAGGTATACTCTTCCACTGAAGCTTAACATTCCGGTTTTTAGCATTGGATTCCGGAATTTCGAAGAGTGCTATATCAACTAAAGAAACTTAAATATTTTCGTTACATCGGTAGCTAAAATCCAGGAAAACTTAGTACACAATCCTAATTTTACTTTAATCGTACCCTTAACTTTACTAATTTATTGAAAAAAAAGTTTATTCCCTAATTTTCCCTAAATATCCTAACTTTTTAGGGTGAACTTATAGATTCTGTAGCGATTTTGACATTTTTTGCAGAAGTCCGCGAGAATTTCCAATGCGAGGTTATTTTGCAGTGATTCCCTAACGAATTTCAATGCAATACGCTGTTAAGAGCTATTTAAAAAGGGAGTAAAAAATGTGTGAAATATGAATTTTCTCACCGCTAAAATAAAAAGTATCTATTTTAACAATTGTATTTTAAAAATGCAGTTTGAGATGTTTAATATGTTTTACTTTTTTATTTTGGTTAAAGAAATGACATTTTAAGTAAGGTGAACATAATAATATTACAAGAAATCACATTTTTAACAAAATAATTTATTTCTAATAAATTAATTTATTATATGAATTTGAGATATTACGATAAGCATGTAAAATAAACAATAAAGCTTTTCTTTCCTGAACAGTTTTTTTACCAATCAAAATTTTTGAGAGTACAATGCTTTGATAACTAAATATTAAAAAAATATCCTTGAATTAATTAGGAATGCATATTAAATTAAATGTTCATTTTTCACTTTCCATAAAAATCTTTGATAACTACGTTTCATTAAATAAACATAAAAAGTAACAGAAATATTAGACATACAAAGATTAGATTGCAAAAAAAAGAAAATCTTCCATGAATAATATTTTGCCTCTCCAAATTTATTAAGATTACGATTTCGATAGCTAAATATTTAAAAACAATTGTCCATTAATTAATTAAGAAGTTACATTAATATGAAATTAAAAATATGTTTTCATTCTTTTACTCTGCTTAACTGAGAAATCAAAAAAAATTAAGATAACTACGTTCCTTAAAAACCATTATCTTGAAAGCTAATATAAAATTTTAACATAAATATAATTTCTATAATATATAAAAACTGCCGAATTATGACTGTTATGTGAGAACCAGTAATACAGGAGTCGATACAGTGGTCAGAAATGCAGGAACATCATGCTACGTCTGACGAATTTATGACTGGCCCCTAGAGAGTTCTTTCTGGGGATAGCTGGGAAAGAGAAAATCCCCGAATAGGGATTTTTTTATTCGGAAGGAATCCGGATTTACGACGTTTTCCCCCTTCTTAACGAGATCAATTATCTGTTGTGCTTGCTATTATCGATAAATCGATTTTATCAGGTTCTGTTTGGGTAACTTATACGATCCGATGAGGTCTGTGAGTTTAGAAACTGTAATGATTTAGGTGAAGTGTAAACTATTTAAGGAGGTAATTAATCTATCCCTTGTTCAAGAAATGGCTGGAATAAAATGTTAGAAACCCTCCACTGTATGATTTACTCATGAATTGAGGAAATTCCTACCATATGTAATGGTCGTATTGAGTGTTCAATATCAATGTGTGTTTACTCTGCAACAGTCTAGACATTTAAAAAAATAATCGGTTATGATGATAGGAGTTTGATTTGTAACAGTCTATGCAAAATATTCTAACAGTGTAACACTTTTCATTTAATCTTGAAACGAATCCCTTAAATATTTACATGGTATATTTAGAAATCAAAACATTAGTTTAATTAATTATAATGACAAAGGGCAGTAGTTTATTGGAGCAATCAGATTACAAGCATCTATGCATGAATTTAGATTTACAAATCCCTTCTAGTTAGACAAGCGTCTAAGTAAGTCGTTTAATAAGCTTGAGAGCATGTGAAGTAATGCTTTAAATCAAAAAGTAATTACTGTAATGAAGAGATAGGCTTGAATGTAAAAAGTGGGAGGAATTTATTGAACGGGGAGATAAATTTTAGGTTTAAATTTATTAAAAGGAGTAATATGAAGATTTATAGAGTAATTTGTTTTATTTAGGTGAAAACAATATTGCCGTTTTAAAATCAGTGGATACTTTTTTTTTTATTCACAAATATTTCTTTTTCACACATACACAAAACTAAATCTTCAGTATAAACGGACGAAACTACGTGTAGCTACTTTTAAGGTTACCTCTAATAATACCTGAAATTTCAAGAATGCTGTCATCTTATTTTTCGAAAAAAGGAGATTTTTTCTTTTTAATTTGAACTTTGAAATCTAAGCGTATGAAATCGTATGTGTGGCCACTTTTTAACCTTCCAAGATTTATGAATTTGGTTGCACCATATAATTTTTATAACTATAACACACAATCCATAATAAAAGTACTTTAATTATTTAATCTTTTTCACAATTTTTAGTGATTCTCAGTCTTAATATTTGTACTATTTCTGACAATTCTAATAGTATTTATTCTCTTTAAAAGTTTTCTCTCCCTTAAAAATATTTTTAAAGTAACATTTTCAAAGGATCAACTTTTAATTATTTGCTTGCTTTAATAAAATTTTTTAAACTTACTATAGTTTTAAGGGGGAAACAGTGTTTGCCCGTTTATCAGAAAGGAACGCGCGTCCTCCCGGGCTAAAGAAGGTCATACAGATGAAGAGAGCAGCGAGTCACCACGTGACCCCTTACGTCAGAATCCCCACAGCATCCCGCCATGAAAGGAGGGCCACCTGTAGAATCCTATCGACCGCAATCTCTTCATTCATGGCGTTCGCCCGCGCTCTACCTCTACCTCAGTCCTATGTTCACCTTACGGGACGCATATCACTATGGTGGGTGGCCCATGGGATACACCCTTCTCTTTGGTTGCCAAAGATTTATCTACCTATCCCAAATAATCCACTCGAATTTTCCCTACCCGTACCTGAAATCCAGCAGTGCCATCTCTTATAATCTCGTCCTTTAAGACAAAAGTTTTGGTAAAAAGTTTTTATTACATCCGCTATCAGTGAATGCCAAACGAACTGAAACAAAAATTTCCCTTCATCCGATCTCAAGAAGGAACGGAGATGGGAACGGTTTGATAGGCTACTAAGCCTAGGCAGAATTTGATTTGAATTTAAGGAAGGAAATCTTCCGTATGATGAAAATTTAACCCTTAGGGTGTTCCATATTTGCCTGTAAATCAGTAACATAATAACAAGCAAGAATCATAGAGAAAAGTTTGAACGCCCTACACCCCCGCTAATCCACAGACTGATACTGATGGATGTGTAAGTGGTAAAAAATAATGATAAATAATTTATTTAAAAAAAATGAATTTTAAACAGCCAGCAGTTTAGATTACTACTCTTGAAGTTTAAAGTTGTGGCCTACATCTGTATGGCCGTTTGCAAGAATACCTGGTGTATGGGAAATAATTCCCGCTAACCTCTACTTATTTTAATCCTCTACCTCTCTGTACCTCTGTCTATCTCTAATCCATGTTGTCCTAGGTGATGCCCGTCTCAGTGATAACCTATGTATATCCTGGATACACTATCAATATTCATATCCTATCCTATTCCTATATATTACTATCAATATTCATAAATAATTTCAAACTCCTGAATTAAAATGTTTAATTAGATCAATAACTCTGTTCAGTTTATTAATAAAAGTCAGAAAAATTTGCTGATATTTCCACTTTTTGTTGTCTAAAAGAACCGAGCGATATTTAGCGGGAACTCTAACGGAATTGAACCAATTTTGCATATAAGTACACAGAATAAAAACTAAAGATACATACTGAAAAAAGGAAAAAAAGAAAATCTATAGATTGAAAGAAAAAACGTTTGAAAACATATTTCGTAAAAAATAAACAAAATTTAAGAAAACATTTCGAAATGTACTTATTAAAATGTTTTTTTTTTTTTTTTTTGTAATGGCAGGTAATTTGAACATCGTTCATTAACCCATGTCATGCCACTTATTAAAATGTAAAACAATTAATTATTTTTCATTGGAATTATTATGAAGTTAAACACATTTTAACTAAAAACACGCAACATCGATAATATGATGGAATTAAAATTATTTTTTAGCAGTCATTACCCCATCTTTTAAAATTACTATATTTAATTCAAAGTCTACGAAGCATTAAAAATCCCACTAAAGCTCCAAAATTCTCTTTAAAGGAAATGCTTTTCCAACGAACTCTTACTTAGGCTAAAAGTAAAGCATGACTTCAAAAGCAAAAGCCGAGTAAAACGAGTCTTGTAGAAACCTACACGCGAACGACAAGCACTTATTCAAAGCCGTTCAACTCCGTAATCAGCAGAGCCTTCCTCTCCGCTTTATTTTTAGAAGCACTTCAAAAGAATATTCTAATAGAAGGCGAGAGAGAGAGAAAGTTGCCCAAAGAATCTCTCCCCTCGCAACCCTCGGTCCAGCTCATTTACTGCAGAGATCCGTTCCAGGTAAACAAAAAGCAGCCATTGTCTGAGACCGAGGTTAGAATCTTATGCAAATCACAACTGCCGAACTTTCAAGCGATCTTCCCATAAATCAGTAGAAGGGAGTTTTAAGAAGCGTTAACTCGTTCTGCCCCCTTCTCTCTGTGCCCCCGGGGCAGTCTTTAAAACGAATTCGATTACTTTACAAGTCGCCCCGGCACATACATCAACGCTTTTGGATTAATTGAATTCTTTTTCGATTCTTTCGGAAGTGCGCTTCTAAAAATACTTCCTAAGCAAATAGAGGGGAAAGATTCGTCCTGCCTATAGAGGGTTGGTGTGTAGGAATCTTCTCCTAGGTGTTATTGTACGGGAATAATTAAAAGAAGGGATGGGGAATGAATATAGATTTTGTTGGGGGAGTCCTGGAAAGCATTTGAAGGTCTGTTTTCTTTCTTGGAGAAGGTAATGTTTTCACACGAAGGTTGATTATTTTGAGATCTTTTCAGTGTTATTCTTCCATAATTTTGTACTTAACTCCAGTTTCTACGTCATATCAATAGACGACATTAGTCATTACGTCACTTGCTTGTTTGGAAACGTTGATTCCATCCGTGATTGGTTCCGTACGGATCCGTACGGATTTACTTCCTATCACGGAACCAATCACGGATAGAATCAACGTTTCCAAACAAGCAAGTGACGTCACACTAATGTCGTCTATACCATAAATCTGGTTAAGTTGGCGGATTTTGGCGACATTTTTTGTAGCCAAGTGCCGGCCTTAGGAAAAGTAAAATTTATTCTAAACATTTTAGGTAATTCATATTTTTAAAAGTTTATTACTATTGACTAGAGTTGATTATCAATAGCTCTTCTTGTACAGCATTTTAGGATTTTCGTTAATTATATAATGAAGATATGATACTTTATCTCTCAATTAAAGAGTTGTTCTAAATTTAAGTTGGCTACTATTTAAGAAACGAATTAAATTTATAAATATCTGTAAAATCAAGTTAGATTAATTGAAAGACTTATTTAAAAACTTAATAAACATCAGTTACATAATAAACTGTGTGTGAAAAAGCCAAGTATAATTCGAATTTTTCGTATTACGTAATTATTTATTTATCGCACAGAGTACAAATTTATTTTAAACAATAAAAGTTTATAAAATATTTTTTTCTAATTAATTGATGTAAAACAATTTTGATTATACTATTTTAGAAAACTTCATAAACATCGTATACAAAACACTCTGATAAGAAAATAACATTTTATGGATTTATGGACACTCGACAATAAAATACATTTCTTACAGAAAAAAGAAAATATAAATTGCATTCTTTCCTTTATTATAGAAATTTTCAATGCTTTAATTATCACCTTTCCTTAATTTAACGAGTTTGAATAAAATGAAAATTTTCTTATTTTCAAATATATGGCTGCAGAACCCCCTTTTAGCGGGTATTTTAAGAACCCTAGGGCTTTATGAATATTCCTATTGATAATTATTTTAGTAATCATTATTCCAGAATTAATAGCGGTAAGAAGGCTTTTCAGATAATTGGGAGGTGTAGGTGGAAAAACAGAATATACGTTCAAAAAAAAGAATTGCTGGGAAAAATTAGATAAAATATGTACTTTAGATAAATAATAGAAACAAACGATTAAGGATTTATTTTTAAGGGCACTTTTTTTAAATTCGCAGAAAATTTTCTTTTTGCCTTTCAGTTCAGAAGAGGGTAAATTAACAAGGAAATATTTTCCGAGTATTGGTCATATATGGACATAAAATATGTATTGTGCTCATTTCTATGCTAACTTTAAAATAACACAATTTCTAACTGGTCATGGATGGTTTAAGAAGTATCTTCATCGTTTTGGTTTGGCTCCTTCTTCGTCTTGTGACTGTGGTTTTGGTGAAGAAGGTGTCCTTCATATTTTTTATGATTGCCCTAAATTTTCATCCCAAAGAAAAGTATTAAGATTGGCCTTGGGAAAATTGCACATCACTTGACCAGCATCTCTTTTTGCTATGATTTCCAATAGAAAAACTTTTACATTATTTTTATTATTATTTACAAACTTACATTGAGAAACGCAAAGGAACGACATAAAGAAAGAAATTGTGAAAATTCCACTTTGATTCTAAGGAAAAATTTATTTGTGCACTTTAAAACTTGGATTTTAAACTGGCGATTCAATTTGTATATCCTTTCTTTTGATCATACACTGTGGTTATAAGAAATTAATCTGTGCACAATATTTATGCGCCCGTTGCCTATTTATAAATCCCTTCCATTTCCATAAAGCACAGAGCGAAATTAACTCGAGATTCTCCTATCATAAATTTCTCCTTTCTCGATTGGCGGGAAAAATAGAAAAGTCCAACGGATTCCATATTTAGACCCGAATGGAAGATATCGATCAGGTAAACTCACCACTTTTTTTTTATATATTATTGAAAAGCGATTCGAATGAGCAGCCGAGAGTGACCCTCTCTGTGCCCTAAAAGGAAAGTTTTCGGAAGCTTTTAGGGCAAGCTCGGGTTAATGCGAAAGTACAAGCGGGTAATTGAGGAAACTGCCCTGGCACTGAGTGAAGATCGTAAGTTGAAACATCCTTTGGGGATTTGCTTTTAGTACTTAAGAACGTTTGTGTTTCGGACTCTTTTAGTGAGGGAGTGCTACAGTTTCTTCTGTATTATACGATTTCTAATGAAATTTTCGGTCGAGGATTTCTAGGTATATCAAATTTAGATGTTTTCAGGTAGAAATTTTCTCTCAGTCATCACATTTCTTGAAATGATCTGAGTTCGATAATCAAGTTTTCACAAAAAAAATATGTTACTGATCATATTTGAAAAATAACTTTATAAAAAAAAATACCTGATTTATGCGTAAAAAATGGAATAGGTATTTGAATTGTATTGACTTATAACTAATTAAGCAATGGTTTTACTTTGTAATTTAATGATATTGATTAATTTGTGTAGTAAATATTGATGAAAAGAAAAAATCCGATAATCTAATTATCTGAAAATGTACGACTGGCCAAAAGAATGAGATGTAACATTTACCTACAATTTATTCAGATAATGTTTTTTGTTTTCGTGTATTCAATTTTTAATGGGCCATTTCGAATTTAAAATTTTTGGTAAAATTTACATTCGTTTTATTTCAAGATGTTTCAAATACTAGTAGGCATGCAAATATTTTTGTATTATAAAATTACATGTTTTTATTAATAAGAGGATGGTATCATGCATTTTATGTATAAAAATTTAAAACATGGAATAACTATTAAAATATTCCGATTGATTTTCATAACAACATATGAGTTAATTAACTGGAAATGGTTAATTAACTCTGTAAGAGCATTTAGTTTGTAAACCGATAAGGTGCATTTAATCAGGTTACGCTACGCAATATTTTTGACAGTACCCAATAAATTTTATGATTTCTTTATTTACCAGAAGAAAGGATATCTATGAAAGATCTATGAAATGGGTTTTTAAATGGAAAACATGAAAGACATAAATCAATAAAAGAAAATAGTTTCAACATATATTACGCCTTAACTTCAAATGGAATACAGTATTAACAACACATTTTATTTGCAAAAACGACGCATTATTTACATTATAACTTCTTTAAAAGAACACATTAAAATGTAAATATTCAGCGCTGTACTTTATTTTTCAGATGAATAGCAGAAAAAAGATACTTATTGGTAAACTAGCAGTAAACTAACACATAATGTCTTAGTAATATACTTGAAAAGAAAAACTTTGCTACCCATTACAATTGATAAAAATCTTTACTGTTTATCGATAAGAAGAAAAACAGCGTTTTAAATGGATTCAAGCAATAAATCACCCAAAACTCTAATTCCAGAATAAACAAACGCAAATAAAGAACAATAATTTTTCTAAAATAACCCACTTTTATGCTATTAACGATCAAGTGTAGTACTTTTAAGGATTCGACTCTCCAAAAAGTATATCGGTTGCAATTGTTTTCTAATCCTCACTCAAACGATCAAACGTAAACAATCAGTTGCAGAAGATGAATATAAACAGAGATATTCCTCTACTTCTATTGTACTGACTCTATCTATGCAACACGTTTCGGTATAATAGAGATATATCTACCTGACACGCTATTATTACATAAGCATTACCGGTTAATGGCGTTGAAGCTCGTTAATACCTGTTTTCGTTGGTGCAACAAGTAGCAGAAGGATGCATTAGGGGGACATTTTAAAAGGTTTGTGAGTAGCTTATGGAGTCATTTATATTTCCAGGTTTAAGAAAATGCATTCTTTGAGATTTTACAACATCTGTGCATCCCAATAAAAAATTACTTTTAGTTGTGTTAAATGAATTTCGTTAAAAAATTATATCTACTAAATATGAGGACATTTTTAAAAAAAATAATGTTAGGGGCAAAAAGATGGTGTTTAAAGCAAGTAAAGATCTCAACATAATCCTTTATTTTTCAAAGCATTCTCATTGCTTCTTAGGGTACTTCAAAGCTCAAATCACAATTTTAGATCATCTCTAAAATTCGTGTTGATTATGCTGAAAGTGAGAGTCAATAAAACAAGAAACACTGGTCACAAAAACATGAAACTTTACATTACAAAGGAGAAAGAATATGATCAGATCTTCTGTGATGAATATTTTCTGAGCAATATTTTTTTCTCTTGAATCGGGGATTATAAATCATTTTTGTCTCGAAAGATGTCGAAAATTTGCCTACGGAGAAATATATCGATAATTCTGAAAATACAGAAGAAAACGCCTATTGAGCATTTTCAATCACATAACTTGGACCTAACAACGGCCTTAGCAACAGAAGGTTACAGTTTTTTGCCCTACAGAAGGTTAACAGTTAGAGAAAATGACTGGCCGTGGAATTCTTCTATTGGAGCATTTGCAATCACGTGACCCCATACTAAAAACCGCCTTAGCAATAGATACCTCGTTACCTAGCAACCGCCTTAGCAACAGTTAAAAGCCCTACAAAAGGTTAACAGTTAAAAGAAAATAGCTGGTCGTGACGTCACCTGAAAACACTCTATTCTCGGAAAACTAGAACTCGAGCAATATGAGGAAACTCGAACAATATGTTTGTTTTGTTGTAATTTTATTTTTCAATTTCTTTGATCGAAATATACTTCATTTTGAACAAAGTCGCATTTTTCAAAAGTAATCCTTGAATTATATTCGAAACCAATGAAAATAGGGAATTTTTACCAAAAATAAGGCCCCGATTTTTGAAATACATCAATCAACATTTTATCATAAAACTTCGTTTTCTAGGTAAAATATGAACATCAAATTTAAACACTGCTCTGTTTGTCGAGAGAACACACTCTATTGCAGCTGAAATAACCGACGACGATTGGTCAATTAAAGTTGAAGGCCCATGCTTATGTCCAAAGGCAATGAATCGCATTCTCAGTGTCCGCCCAATAAACGACTGGCTGTTAACTCTGGACCCGGCGTTTAACCGGCCTCTACAAACAAAAGGATAGAAGTTTGGAGGGGAAATGATTTGAATAGCTAACTATCCTTGTTGACATCACAAACACGGTTGTGAATGTCTGTTGATTTAGATGGGGACTAGCATTGGGAAATGTAGCTTCTTGCCCTAGGGATCCTCTTAGAAGTTACGTTTATTGAGTTTGTTCTTGGATTATGAAATGAAATTTGGTTATTTAAGGATGTTTTTTTAAAGAAATGTTTTGAGGAAGAAGCTGAGTTTTTTGAGGCAGGATATTTATTCCTCAGGACTTTGAATTTATCCGCTTGTATTTTTGTAATACAAAGGCCGCCTTTCAAAGGATTTGAGAATTGTGTGTGATTTGGAGCAGTGATGTGAGGAAGGGTATTATAATGGAATACAATTTCTACAGAAGGCCTTCTTGCTTGTTTTGAATGACTTGTCGTATTTTTCTAACAGTTTAACAATAACACTTTTCATTGACTGTAGTGCCTTTTGGCATGAATCCCACAAAAAAATCAGCCATTATAGTCTCAAAATATGATTGCTTTGGAATGAATGCAGTGACCACTATGGTTCTCTATGGGCCGACGGACAATAAAAAAAAGTAGATATGAAAATTAATTTTAGATCACGAAAGCATGTATAAAAACGCTTAAATAAAGTTGGTAATTGTGCAAGGATGAAAAAAAAATTAAAGAAAGTAGAAAAATTAGTTTATTTCAGTAAATATTGTGTGTACACTATTTGAAAAAAGTCTTACTTTCCAGAAGACCCTTGTAGTTAGTGTTATAAAGGACTGGATATTGATTAGGTCAAAAGAATGTTAGAGAGAGAGAGAGAATTTGAAAAAGTTTCTAATGAGGTCATATGAATCAAAAGTTTTAACGAGGAATATAAAGACCGATGCGATGGGGAAATTATTCTTCTCTACTTTATAAAGAATTTTCAAGCTTCGATCGACACATAAGTGGTAAGAAAGTAAATGTAATTACCCCCTATTGGAACGATTTTGGTAGTCGCTATGAAATAAATATAAATGATGTTTCAACCAGACTACCTAAATTCTGCACTGCCAGATTCCTTACGTAGAGTACACAAAGAAAATGAAAACTTAAGATAGAGAACTTCACTTCTACAACTCCCAGTTTTCGAGAAAATTACGACATATAAGTGCATGGCGTCGTATCCGGTTTTCTCTACGTAGAAATAGTTTATTTGGATACCTTTTCAAACTAATTTTAAAATATTCATTGCGCGTGCCTGTGTGCGCAGTGGAATAAAATAATAGAGTTGTAATTTGATATGACGTCGCACTTTTCTTAAAATTTGAGTATATTGAGTACCAAAACTAGCAAATAAATACAAAGCCAAATGATAGCAACGTAGATTTTGCACGAAACGTTTATTCAACGTTTATTCTTATCGGCACCCCTGAAACTGAGTGGAAAAATCCATACCCAATGACAATCGCAACAATATTGTAAGGCGACATAAGTTTTTCTCCTGGCTGTATGATTATAGTAGAGGTGCAGTTCTTTGTTCATTTGTTAATCCAAGAAATAAATCTAACAGTGAAGAGTCTTGCTAAAACACCATGTATTTTGAAAAATTTAAAAATGTACTTAGTTAACCTTAATACTGAAACATTTCAATTTTGTTTTATTTATAGACCACAACTTTTTTCATTCCTCTTTAAAAGATAAGATAAATCAGAGAAGAACACTTTCATTCTTTTCAATATCTTTATATATAAACACCCTTCTAAACAAATTGCCAAATACTTCTAACATAAACGCATTAATCAGCTTTCCCTAAGAGCATTACAGATAACACCCCTAACTCGATAAATGCCAAACTGACACTACATTACTCCAAAACAGAGATTTACTTCGACATCGCAACTAAACCCACATCAGACAAACACCTCAACCCGAGAAAAACATGTTTTGAAGCAGACTCGAAAAGAGGCCGGATGAATCATACGGAGCCAACATATTCCTCACAATAAAATCTCTGCTGTCCCTTCTCATTTCGTATCGGGATTTAGAACGAAGCCTCCCTCCCCCCCCCCGTTGGAATTTTCACGACGCCACCGCCGCACGCTTTACTTTGTCAGTGGCAGCCGTCGAATCGTAGTAGTGCTTTTCTGTTTGACACGTGTGAGGAGATTTCAATGCGATTTGTCGTGAAATCGATTCGATTCAATTTCGATTCGGATGATATTTCTGGGCGATATTCGATGTTATTATTACGGAATCTTGTTTACTTTCGAAAGGGATTAATGCCGCAAATCGGCAGACGGAAGTCAGACGACCGACTGAAATTAGTTTTTCTCGAGAGGGGGAGTTAAGACTGCGCGTGGACTCCCACACATTTCGGTAATTCGAAAAACGAGTGCTTGAATTTTTTTTTCAAACGTGCAATGGGGAATCTTTTCGAAAATGCGTTTATATAATCAAATATAAAAACTGACTCTTACTTTTTTTTGTTTATGAAAAGACTTGGAATTTCACTTAAACTAATTTTTAAAATCGAAGCACTTCTCTTAATTCGCTGTTGTTTTGAGTAAGAAGGAGTAACCTTTCTTTTAAGGATAAAATTTTCTCATCGCTAGAACAGAATTAGGATTGCACGATTCTAAATATTTTATTTTCTTCATGAGCCACTTTATTTTGAAAATCTTACGTCTTTAGTAGAGGTGTACATAAAATAACTTAGAGACGTGGTTTGAATTGAGGTATAGTCATGACGTGGATTGCTGAATTTATTGTTTCTTTAAAAGAGAGAAGGAAAAGGAAAGAAGAAGGAGAAAAGGAGGAAGAAGAAAAAGATGAGACTAGAAACAGAAGGAAAGAGAAAAAAGTGAAAGAAATGGAAACAGAGAAAAAGATATAAAAGAGAAATGAACCAGTGTAGAAAACTAAATTCAGAAAACCAAGTCACCTTAATTCATCAGTAGGAACCACAACTCTAAATTAAAATCACTCGAAGTACTCCTATACTGAAGATGAAAGTACTTGAATTGTGACTTTATTGCACAGAACCAGTGATATTTTATTTGTATGGAACCAGAGCAAACTAAGGTGTCTAGGAAAAGGAAAGCTGTTTCCAAAGTACTCAAGAGGCTTTGAGCGCCCCAAAAGCTAACATTGCGCATAACCTTCAAAAGATAAAACAACTGCTTCTCACTGCTCCCTCAAATCCTTCACAAAGCGATAAAAGAGTGGGGAGAAAACTGTAAATCTATTCCGAACACATCTTCCCTGCCGGCGCAAACCGGATCAAGAGCGCTCCTCCCAGGAACGAAATCCCTTCGTGTAAGGACTGACCTCAAGGGGATGGATACGCCCACGAGGTGTTGCCAATCCCCATCTACTAAAAACAACACACCAGTCTGTTTGCAGAAACGATTAGAGCTTAGATTTGTTTGGAAGAATTCTCTAGGGTGAAAAATTTTGAAAGAAATCCGGCTACACCCATAGGAGAAAAGTGGATTCAGAGTGCAGAAAATATAACTGTGTTCTTCAAGGGAAATTATTAGAATGGATTAAGATACCACCGTTGAATTTGAAGCTTAAAGCCAATTTGAAGTTATAGTTAATTTCCTTTAACTAAATTTAAGACGAATATTTTGAAAATTCAAGGAACTTGTGTTGCTAGCTGGGCTATTCCAATATATCTGTTATGGGCAAAGTGATTAATCGGGCATTATTAATAATGCCCGAAGTGGAGGCGGGCAAAGTGATAAATTTCATTCATAAATTCCACTGAATTTATTACATTGCCCGGGCATTATTAATAATGCCCGGATTTATCACATTGCCCGTAACATATCTACTGGTTCACAAGACAATGGAGTTAATATGTTTATTTTCTTAATTATCGGTAATATAATACGCTTGTTTATTTTATTTAAAAACTATTTGTAATACTACGGAACAATTATAGGCTAAACAGGGTCTTACAACCACCTAACAAAAATAAACAAGTAGTAAAAAAAAACTACGAAAATTGAAATTTTAACTGAAATTCCTCGAAACACACACTGAAAACGTTCACAAGAATACTTTATTGTCCTCAAACTAACAACGCTTTTAGAACGCTTCATACTTAATGGGTTGTGATAGCATTCAGAATATATTTGAAAAGTGTTGTTATCCATAACTGTGCATTTAAGTATGCAGTTAAGTGTTTCTAACAAACTACAGAGACATGAAATGTGTTCTTATACTGTTTCTATCTATATTTAAGAACTCATTCATATTCTAAATACTGTGCATATTTTAAAAACATATTTTCATCCTAACCTTTTATACAACACTATTTTTAGAACACATTTTATTTGTATTTATGCGAGATCTGTAGGGTTGCTGCTTTGCCCCGCTCGTCCTTTTGAGTCACACCTCCACGAGAAGGAGGAAAACGCCTCAACTCTTTTCTTCCTGAGAGCTCGAACCAGAAGCAGAAACGACTACTAACGACGTGAACATGTTCTTCTTCTCACTGCTGACTGATGCCCCATCCCTATTATATTCTTAAACTTCCCCTCGTAAAATAATCCCCTAGAATCATAATTAATTACATATAATCTTAACTGCTTGTTTATTCAATGTAGAACCTTTTTAAAATTTATATTTTTATTTGTATTTCTGGAGAAGCAACACTTTTCAAACATATTCAGAACCCTATCACAACACAATAAAGTGCTAAAGTGTTATAGCTAACAACAAAAACTATAGTGGTGTTAGTGTGAGAAAAAGTATTCTTAAAAGTATTGGGAGCCTTTTCAATTTTGCATAAGTTTGAGGAATTTTCTTTGAGAAAAAAAAGCAGAGTCCACTGCGACCGTGTCCCATCTGACCAATGGGTGTCGCGTGGGCGTTGGGCATTGATCGTGGTGGCACCCGTTTTACTATGCACCCCTCATCGATTGAATGGGCTTTCATGCGCCATTAAGTGGGTCCTGACGGTCGCCCATGAATGGGGGAGATTTGTGTAAAAGGGGGCATGTTACTCCAAATGCCAAATGGTGTCGCGCGGAAGGATTTGTGAAAGAATTTGAGTAGTATATTGATTGAGTGTTGCGTTGTATGATACGTATAGCTAATGTCACGTTGTATAATTTAGGGGGGGGGGGGTGAAAAAATATTTTTATTTTATTACTTGATTTAACACTTTCTACCGAGTTTTTCTTAATTTTGAGATTTTGGGGTTTTAAGGTATAAAGATTCTCAAGTTTTGAATGTGCAAAAAAAATTTCAGATAAACTTTATTTTTTAAGTAAGTGTCAAATTGTGATTTTTTATCTTTTTAAATAAGTTTATATCTCTTCTTAACCCTGAACAACTGCAAATTGGGGGACATTTTCATCATTCTTGCTAATTTCTAAAAATAAGTAACTTTATATTAAACATCCTGATTATGTATTAGTGGTAATAAAAAGTTGAACACTAAATTAGCAAAGTTCATACGCCTAGTTGGGGTTCAAGACCTTTATAGTATCTGGATCTACTAATATACACAGAATTGGAGTTGGTATCACTCCTGATGTTTCGAAAGATTTGAAGAAAATTCACATAGAAATACAATATAAATACTTTACTTTACAGGTATCAGAAGAGCAAAATATTTTACCATAGAAGTCTCTTTAAAACTTAGAGGTAAGATTAAGTCCAATTTCAAATAATAATAAATTTAAATTTTAAAGAAATAGCTTTTAGAGTTATTTCATCCATTTACTAACACATCAAAGAAGGTTTTATTAGTTTAAATTCTTCTGAAATCCAGAAAAAATGTGTTTATCAAAATATTAATGAGCGCTATGATTAGAGAAAGTTTCAAATCAAACACAACTAATAGGATGTAAGCTACAGAATGAGGGTGAGGACAATTTATTTCTTAACCATATTAATTAAAAATAGTATGTGCATTTAAGCATATTTTGGGGTTAAAAATTTATTAAAATGAATGAAATCTATAATTTTTTTAGTTAAACAATACTTTATAATAACTTTATAATACATAAAATATATAATGCTAACAATATTTAGTTTAAAATATACTTCCTGTAAAATAATTTGAACACTCGATGTTACACGACCAACTTTTAGCATCTAATTCTACATCTATCCAGTTATTATAGGCAGAATTAAACTCATTTATTCATTTAATGTTTTTGATCATGTCTTTTCCAGACTTCTTTCTAAAGGGAATATTAATCCGACCTTTTACGAAAAACTTACAGTAATTAACGCTGATATTCCCCGTAAGAGTTCGAAGTATTCGATACCAGGAGAAAGCATTTTCTAATGAGCAACAAAAAAAAAATGCTTCGAAAATACTCTCACAGCTCTCCAAGGATGTCATTATCGCATATTAAGCATTAGTTTCGTGTCTAGACGCGTCCTTTCACTTGTTAACTACTTTTTAAAGAATTAGCTCACGTTCATGTTGATATTTTCTTGGGTTCAGCATCGCCTTTCAAGATCATTTTACGTTGAGTTTTTGGTAGAACTCTTTGAATTTTTGAAAATGGGAAAAACAAACTAGGAAAATTTTCGGCCAATTCATTAAGGAGAGTCGTATTTACACTTACTCTGCTACTCCTTTAAAAGTTTCTACGCCTTAAAATGTGAAAATGCTACTATTATTAAAATTTCAAAGGGGATTAAGATAAATATAACTGTGATTTACTGAGTGTCAACTCTGAACGTGATTTGATTACTAATTTCTAAACTGTGAGCTAAAAGTGTATATTTATTGTTACAATAATTTTGATAATGCATGTATAATGTTTATTTAGAAAAAATATACCAAAATTCTAAATTTAAATATTACATGCTTCTCTGATTCCATGAATCATCTTTTCAAAAAGATATTCTTAAACTATTTTGTGAAGCAATAGAAAAACAAATGAAAAATTAAAATGCCACTCATAGAACTGATTTTGTAAATTTTGAAAATGACCCCTCAAATATTTAAGTCTTTTAATTCAGGACCAAATTATGCCGTGGGAGTACGTTTCCGGATGAAATTATTTGTAAACATGATCAGTTGATCAGGCATTTTCATGTATTAAACTCGCAACAGTGGACCAGTTCCTTTAGTTAAGAAATGACGTGGACGTAGAAAGTCTTATAATATTTTCTAATGCGTTTTTAAAAGTTCTTTGCAATTTTGTCACAAAATATTATTTTATCGCAAAAACCGTTAGGCTGCTTAGGTTAGGTTATTTAAGGATTATCTTTTTATTTGAAGTTTATCTTTTTACCTTGATTATCGTATTTTTAATTTTTCAGATGCCTTTTGGTTCTAGTTAGTCCGGACGGATAAAACAGGTTTTACTCTATTTGAATATAGTGCTGTCCTTTAAAAACAATCCACTCCAAATTGTACCCTAAAAACAACCACTTGAGATTTTTGAATTAAATAATTAAAATAATTTAACCATCTCATATACCCTGTCTTTCTATGACCTTTAGAGGGTACATTCGTAAAATCGAACTCGTTTAACCAGTTAAACGGTGAAAACCGAAAAAAGTATGGTCACGTGACCTCCGTTTCATGAGTTAAACTGAGATTATACGAACGACCATAACTTTTTTCTGTTAAGTTGCTTGCTTGGCGTTGGCTTGGCGGGCTTTTCCCTTCAGCTTAAAAGTGACATCGCGTGATTCTGTTTTGTGTTTTCAAAAAGAAATGGATCACCAAGACATTGTGAAATGTTTTCCCATGTTGCAATCTGTTTTTTTTTTTCGAGAATCCAGATGCCCTAAACACTCTTTTAAATCCAGAAAAGTTTTTGAGTTTTCATTATTAATTTATATTAAATACAAGTTGAAATTTCAAAACAAAAATGCTAAACGGACCTATTAAACATGCGGTGGTAATAAGACCGTAATCAAACGTTCTCTTAGCTAAAAAAAATGAAAATATTTATTAAAAAATAAAAATTTCCATGCTTGTTCTGAATCTGAAATTAACTTGAAGCCCTCACAAAGGGAATTAGGAACCAAAGTACCAAAACGTTTCTCAGAAAATTAATAGAAACGTTATTTTGAACTACTAATGCCTATGAACTACAGAGAAAAATGGGGAAAACTTGGGGTCAAATTTTCAGGATTTAACAAAAAAAGCCAAACGAAAATTTCGAAGCCAAACGAGTTTGAAAAAAAGCCAAATTTCTCGAGTTTGGCCTTAAAAAGGCCAAATTGGCAACCCTCTGAGAAATTTTTGAGTTATTTGAGTTAGGAACTTTTTTCCGTTACAGCGAATTTAGGAACGGCGAGTTATCCTCATGGAAATAACTTTAGGAACGCTCAGTTCGCATAATTCGTTTAACTGGTTAAACGAGTTCGATTTTACGAATGTACCCAGAGTGTCAGGGATGTAAAAACTGGTCAAAGAACGGTTTATTTACTTATTTTTTAAACAAGCTGAGATAATGTATGTTTCTGAAAACAGCTGAGTGGCAACAGCTGTGTCACAGCTTACGGTGTGTTTGTTTACGCTCTCCAAACTTTAGCTATTTCTTATTAATTAATACAAGTATTTTTTGATATTTAATATTTTTATTTAATATTTAGTAACCAAACACCCTGTGGTGTCAATATTTTTTGTGTAAATTCAGTCACCCAAGAGATAGAGCAACCATCATGAACTGCGTTCTTTGCCAAGAAGAAATAAGAGGTACGGAGGACTTATTACGGTGTACGGGAAATTGCAGCGATACGTACCACTTCCACTGCGGTGGATTTTTGGAAGATGCATTTCGTAGGATGAAGCCAGAAACGAAAGCTAAATGGAAGTGCGTAGGGTGTAAAACCCGGCGGGTAACTCCTCGTGATCAAGAGAGCGGCCCTTCTACCCTGAAAAAAGAAGATCCAAAAGATCGGCCAAAAGATGTTCCAAAAGATTGTGATCAAGAAAGAGGCCATTCTGCCTTGAAAAAAGACGATCCAAAAGATCGTAATCAAGAGAGCGACCCTGCTACCTTGAAAAGGGATGATTCAAGAGATCGGCAGCCATCTTATCCAATCCCCAATAGTGCTTACCTAGAGCAAATCACCAGCCTGAAGTCATTCATTAAAGATCAATTTGCGGAATATTCAATTAGCCTGAACCACAATGAGTACCTTATCCAAAAGCTGACAGAATCAATGGAAAGCTTGAAAAATGAAGTGAAATCGTTAAAGGAAGAAAATGCAAGCCTGAAGTCAGAAAACGCCCGTAACAGAGAGGATTTAGCTATTTTGAAATCAGAAACTCTGGAGCTACAACAATACTCTAGGCGCATGAACTTGGAGATTTCCGAACTTCCAGAAGCACCAAACGAAGACACCAAACAGCTAGTGAAATCGGTACTCGTAGCATTGGATGTAAACAACTTCGATCACGCTACAGTGATTCATCGTGTGCCCTCATCCCGTGTAGACAAGCCAAAACCAATAATTGTACAGTTTTCTTCAAAAGCCGAAAGAGACAAATGCCTTGTTGCGGCGAAAGCAAAACGACTCAAAGCCTCGGACATTAACAGTAGCTTTGACTCAGTTCCAGTTTACCTAAACGAACATCTCGCTCCAGGTATGAAAAAGCTGCTTCACATGTGCAAACAATTCAAGCGTGACAATAACTTTCAATTCTGCTGGGTGAGGGATGGCAAGTTGTTTTTGCGTCAAAAAGAAAACTCAAGAGTGTTCAAAGTCCAAAAAGATTCCGACCTAAGTAATATAACCTTTTCATCTTAATTCAAATTAGCTCTATTTTCGATTGCAATGCCACATTGAACACTCTTGAAGATCTTGAGCAATTCCTTCTCTTTTCACCCTTCAACAATGCTTGTTTTAATATAGTACATTTCAACATTCAAAGTGTCCGTACCAAATTCGATGAACTGATTTGTTTGCTTTCCAATTATTTATGTTTTATAGATGTTTTGATTTTGTCTGAAACATGGTTATCTAAAGAGGAAATTCAACTTTACAATATTAACGGTTTTAACACATATCATTGTTGTAGAAATTATAATAGATCAGGAGGTGTGCTAATTTATTTTAAGAGTAATTATGATTTCCAACAATTGAACTATGAAATGCTTTCTGCTGAAATGGTTGTTGTGGCAAGCAAATCTCTTAATCTTTGTATTATTTCATTATATAGATCCCATTCTTTTACAGTTAATAATTTTTTAATAGAATTAGAACCTATAATATCGGATATTTCCTGCAAAAACATTATATTCATAGGTGATATAAATATTGATATTCTCAACCTAAACAACAATAGTAATATGTACTTAGATCTTTTAAATGTAAATGGATTCTCATCTCATATAAATAATATAACTCGTATTTCATCCGGTACCTGCATTGATCATATATTTTCACGAACAGATCCTTCCTATGAAAACCAAATATACTCTGCTCGATTAATTAATAGCATCTCTGACCATTTTCCTATTATATGTAAACTAGTTTTCAGTAGTAATAATAAAATCTCTTCAACTGATCAAATAAAACCTAAATTAATTAACTACAAAAAAATTGAGGATTATTTGAAAAACTACGATTTTAAAGTTAACGGAAATGACGCATCGTCCTGCTTTTCTGACTTCCATGGTAAATTAGGTGCGATAAAAAGTAACTTTAGCTTTTATCCTAAAAATAATTCAAGGTTAAATAAGAATGAATGGTTTAATATGGATATATTCGGTGTTATAAAATCTAAACAAGCACTATATAAAAAAACTTTGCGTTACCCTGGCAATAATTTATACAAAACAGCCTATAAAACCACAGTTAAAGTTTTAAAAAATAAAATCAGAATAGCTAAAAATATCTTTTACGAAACAAAATTTAATGAATGTGATTCTAGTCGTAAACAGTGGAAGCTGGTTAACGACATTTTAGGCAAGAGTAAAATTAATAATACCTTGCCTGATCACACAAGCTTTGATCAATTAGCTAATAATCTAAATTCATATTTTTCTTCAATATACAATGGTATAACTCCCTCAAACGATGACTATAAAAAATATTTGGTGTCTAGTGTGAATTCTTTTATGTGGTTTGATATAGATTATACTGAAATTATAACATGTATCCGTGGACTTAAATCCAAAAAATGCCCTGGTTCTGATGGAATCGACGCAAAAATTTTAAAAAGTTTATCAAATTCTCATTTATATATCTTGGCCAAACTATTTAATAACCTTGTAAAAGAAGGTGTCTTTCCAAAATCACTGAAACTCTCAATTGTTACTCCTATTTTTAAGAAAGGAAACAAAAATGATTACTCCAACTATAGACCAATCTCTATTTTACCGTTACTATCTAAAATATTCGAGCAAATAATTAAGAATAGGTTATTTTCATATCTAAATCACATAAACTTCTTCTCTTGTAATCAGTATGGCTTTTTGCCAAATTCAAATACCGAGAAAGCTTTGAATGAGTTTACTGGATTTATATATAATAGTGTGAACAATAATAAAAAAACTGCTGCTGTCTATTTAGATATTTCTAAAGCCTTTGATTCAGTAAATCACTGCATCCTGTTACAAAAACTATTTTTTGTCGGCATCAGAGGACATTTTTATAATTTTATTGAGTCATATTTGTCAAATCGCGTTCAGATCGTTAAAATTTACAATACTCTTAGTAGATGCCTCCCAATAAACTGCGGCGTTTTTCAGGGATCAACTTTAGGACCTTTATTATTTCTAATATTCATTAACGACCTATGTAACTTAAAATTATATGGAAAATTAATAAGTTTTGCAGATGACACGGTATTACTTTATTCGTTGGATTCAATCGATGATCTAAACTTAATGATAAATGATGACCTTGTAAAAATTCGTGATTGGTTTTTTCAAAACAACCTAAATTTGAACGTTAACAAAACAAAATATATGACCTTTAACCTCATCAAAAACCGTTCTTATCAGCTCTCCATTAAATACCACGAAAACTTCTGTAATAGTTATGGAAATTGTAATTGTAATCATATCGATCAAGTGTCAACTATCAAATACCTTGGACTCCATATTGATTCCAACTTAAAGTGGAAATCTCATACTCAAAATATCTCTGACAAACTAAGATTTGTTATGTTTAATTTTTATCACCTTAAACAAAAAATAAGTAATAAGCTTCTAATTAATTTGTATTATTCGTGGGTACATTCACAATTAATTTACGACTTAACTATTTGGGGTGGGGATTATTTGGTAAATTTAAAAAGAATCAGCAAATTACAGGAAAGGTTCTTAAGGTTTTTTTTTAATAATACCAACTCGATTACTATAAACCACTTCAAATTACTGAATATTCTACCTCTTCGTCATCTTTTTTTTTATAAAATATGCCTGTATCTTTTTTTGAACCCACTGGAATGTACAAGACGTAACACTATAAATCCTCGAAGACCTAATGTAATTTATAATATTCCTAAGCCAAAAAAAACAATATTTTGTAATAATTTTCAATATATAGCCCCCAAACTGTATAATATGTTACCACTTGAAATCCAAAATAGCCCATCCAAACACTTATTTAAAAAAAAAAACTAAAAGAATTTTTGTTTACAATAGAAAATATTGAAACTTTTTTAATGTAACTATTTTTGTTTTTATACATATTTTTTTGTAATTTTAAATCTGTATGACTGATAATATTGTTTTTATTTTACCGACACCCTGTTTGCCACTCATATATTTTCTTATTTAAATATATATTTGGTCACCTAAATGGACTAGTAGGTCCCAGGTGATTTGGTTCTCTTTTTTTTGTTTTCCTTTTTGTAATTTTGTGTAAAAAAAAAAAAAAAAAAAAAAAAAATGTAGATTTTTGGCAAAAAATGTGCTTCAGATTTACAGATTTTGTAAAAATGTATGTTATAAAGACTTTAGATGATTTTTTGCGCGTTTTTATGTTATCCCATTACTATGAGAATAAAATATTAAAGCTTTAGCTCAGTCCGCCAATTAGAGTCCTTCTAGGAAAAAGTGTTTTTTTTTCAAATTCTTATTTACTTGACTGCCAATTTGTAACGGATACTTGGAATTAAACATGCTTAGCACTAAAATGTTAGGGAGGATGAGCCGCTAAGTACAGTTTTTTGTTCGATTTAATTATCTTTTTTATTAAGCTTTTAATGACGAAAATATGAAACAGTGGGTTGTTTTTAAAGGACAGCACTATATATTTTTATTGCAAATTTTATTGATGAAACCAGAGAACTGTATAAAACTTTCATTTCATTATTCTTTTATCTAGTATTATGTACGGGGTAAAGGAATTAGCAAACAGACCACGTTAAGAATGGACACTCTGTACATAAGCCCTACAAATTGTACATACAATAGTCCGACAGCCGAGACACAAACCATTTTTTGTGGATGTGCGTTTTTGTGTAGTAGTTTAAATCATTAGGGGCCATTCATTAATTACGTAAGGGTCCCGAGGGGGAGGAGGGGTTGAAAAAATCTCTACATACCCTTACTTGGGGGTGGGGGGGGTCAAACCCATACTTACGTAAGATTTTCCAAGTTAATGTAAACAAATTCCAATCATTCTAATCAAATTACTATTGAATAACCCCAGAAAAACTTAAAAATGCTGACGATCTCGGTATATTATCGAAGCTTTAATTTTAAAAAAAATGAAGGTATATCAGATGTATCTTTTTTTTTTGGATTAGTGTAACTGATCCTTTTCTAACATTTTATTATTTTGAAAAACGAAATGGAATCTTACGTAAGAATAGGGGGAGGGGGGGTTGAAAAATCTTACGTACCCTTACATGGGGGTAGGGGGGTCAAAAATTGCCAAAATCATCCTTACGTAATTAATGAATGGCCCCTTAGTACTAGATAAGAGAACCCTAAAAAACATCAGAAACTATCTAGGTTCCCAAGGGCCATTTTTTTGCCAAGATGGCATTTTCGGTCATATTGGAATACAGAATATTTCGCTTTTGGACTATTAATCGACTAAAATTAATTTTTTTCAACTGTAAATGTGTTTTTCTGATATAGTTAGATTTATAGTTTAAATGTATATTTAACCTCCTCTCACAAAAATCATACTGCACGCTCTCTACAATCAGATTATAGCGTGATAATATAGTGTATGCTAGAATGGCATAAACGTCGTGAAGATTTTATCTACACTCGAACGAAATCTAAGATCCCTCATTTCAAGGTCCCTCATCTCTGGCAAAAACAAAACCCCCATTTGGGACGGGGGTTGAGACGGACAATCGATTATCCGTGTCTTCCATTGACTGTGTCCTTGCGCCCCCTCCCTCCATTCAAGCCCTGCGTGGGCGGCCATTGTTTGGCGGGCGCCAAGGGGTCGCCGAGCCGGCGCCAATCGCAATGAATGGGACGAATCTATATTTAGCATGTCCCAGAGTTGCATCCCAGAAATCTTAATATTTTGTTTTTGGAGGGGCCTTCTTTTATGCAATCGGTTTTGGCTACTGTCCCTTGTAATTACTTGAAGAGTTCTATTTTAATACAATGTATTGTTTCTTTGGTCAACACGTCCTTTGATCTTTTTCAGAAGGACATTAGAATGATTCTGCACTTGACCTATAAATCCTTCCACTTCTTAATTATCGTTTTTTTCCCAGCAATTTATTGTGTTTAATTCCGTACTGCCCTTTTTAGAAGGTACTATGGATACGATATTATACTGCTATGTTTTGTTGAAATTCTAAAAGTAATACATAATTTTCCATTAAATCTTTAAGAATTATTCAGTTTCTAGCAACATTATGCGAAAACTAATTTAAAATAGTAAATTTGTCCCTACATGGAGTTTTGATTTGACATTTCTTCTGTTCCCCATGCTCCTTATTAAATAATTTATTTTCCTATAAAATTCTTGTTTTTGGTTTGTTACTTCTCAATAACGCTCAAGACGCTTAAAACTGTCATCACAGACTAATAAGGTACTTATTTCATAGTTCTACCTAGTTGAATGTGCATTTTAAATGACTTTTAAGGATACTTTTAATTTCAGGATTTTTGCAGTCTTTGCAAAATTTCTAATTTTTGTGCTCCGTATACTAAGAGTTTTCTTAAATGTGTACAAAAATGTAAATTTGCAAAAGATAACCAAATTTATTCCATTTGAAAATTTTGATGTTCATTAATTATTTGGATAAACGCTGGAAATAGTTTTTAGAGAGAGATTATACTTTCAAAACTTAGAAAATGACAAAATAATTTACACATTTTTAAAACCTCTCACCAAAACCCACACGTCAACCGCTTTCACGCTCTCCCTTTCAGTGTCTCTCAGCGAGTTATTCGTTTCCAAAATAGAATATATAAATCCCTTTCAGATCCATCATAATAAACACCGAAATCTTGTATCTTTTCCATCTCTTCAAGAAAACAAAAAGAAAAACTCCCTCCCAATCTATCTCTCAACCACCTGTAACGAACTTAAAAAGCGTGAACCAACCTTTTGCTTCGTTACTTCGCGATGAGAGTTGATTACAGCCACTCACCGTGAAGATGCTTTCTCTCTCGAACGGATTGAGGGAAAAAAGGCGGGAATCTCGGCGATACGTTTTCGGTTTCTTAACTCTTGCTGACGTTTGACTGAAGGTAGGAATGTTTCTAACGGTGTATTTAATATTTAAGAAATGCGCCTTGAAAGATTAAGCGAAGTTAAGGAATTTATGTTGCGGTTTGTAATGGAGGGACATTTTTTTTTTTTTTTTGCTTCGCCGCAAACTCAAAGTTTAATTTATTCTGTGTGAACATATTTCACTTTCTTTTAAGTCTTTTGTTTTACTGTGATTTAGTTGTGTATCTGAAAATGTGTTTGAAAGGTGGAATTATAATTTATGAATTTAAAACGAGGAGCTTGAAAAGTTCGTGGATTATTTTACATTTACTGGATAAACCTTTCAAGAGATTTAAAGCCAGAAAGGAGTGTTTTTACTATTTGGAAATCAACTTTGTAGGCCATGGTAGGATTCAAAACATTCTACTTCCTTAAATAAGGCCCTACTCAATTCTGTTTTGGACTTGCACTCAGTTTATTTTTGAAAAATGCCAAACACAAAGCTACATGTTTCTCTCTATTCTAGAAAAAGTTTTTATTGAACGGTTTCCAGGTAAAACCTTTTTAACTACTGATCTGTGTAACACATTTTTGGTATCAAACTGTTCGGATTCTTTTGAGGATATACAAAAAACGACTATATTCTTTAAAAAAATTCTAAATTTGAAATTATTTTCATATTTTTAGGTCGCGGATAAACTCACAGTTACAAAGCAAGTACTATCAAATAACTTATTATGCAACGAACCACAACAATTGACGCCATATTTTATGATGAACCAAGTTTTTTTTTACTAATATTATTTGTGAACCGTTAAAGTAAAAGACAATATATCTCTCCTTGGTACAAAACCTTTACTACTCTGTATTATTGTATCTAACACACACAAGCTTTCTTCCTACACAAGTTGGTGGAAGGTTTTTTTTGTAAACTTAAACATTTCGAAATAAGTGTATCCAATTTGAAATATGTAATAGCAAATAGGCTTTGTAAAACTATAAATTGTGTTATCTCTAAATAAAATTATTGTGGGTCATCACTAGTTAATACCAATGTTTTCATTTCATTTTTACTCCCCTTTTATAAGTGAATATTCTCTCAGACAACATGCAGAATGAGACGAACTAATCCGGTTCGATCTCGTTTATTTAGTACTAAAGGGATTAACCACAAGGCTGACTCCACCTGAGCTTCCGAAATAGCGGCGAGCACCGTTATCTTACGTCACTACGTTGAAGGAAAGCATTCCCCACAGTTGTGCTAATATTATGAGAGTCTCGCTTACATTATGCAATATGGATAATATGTTTTACTTGGAGATGTTACGGTTAAGACTTAAGAAACACAGAAGTGGGTTTTGGATGTTTGAACTATTGAAGAGAAGGGCTTAGTCTATATAGTATATAAATACGTTTCGTAAAGCTTTCATAAAACTGATATACTCGAATATTGTTAGAAATGTTTGACATTTGGATCCTATTTAATATTTAGGTGCATGCGACTCCTGTCAGATGTGATTTTTCATGGATCAATGATCTCCAATATCGTGATTGTCGATGAATGTCGGAAAAATTTAGTGGGATTTTTAGTTGCTAAAAAACAAGGTTAAAAGCAATCTAAATACAAAAACAATTTGAATGAAATAAATCCGTAAAAATGGAATTGGATTTAGTTGTTCCTTATTTTTTATAACCATTGTTGAAAAAATTATAATGGCCAGCAAAACCCAATTCTGGACAGAGTTGATTGGTCGATATTTTAGAGGAAATCTTTTTGGCAAAGGTCAATATCGATGGAATAATATTGACCAGTGTTTTTTTATTGCTACTTGGTTAGTAATTCAACCCGAAGTTATATTTTCTTTAGTTATAATTTGAAAGGAACTAGGAAAATTTAATTTAATGTACTCACAAGCAAAATGTTTTTAACTGATTGTCTTGAAAAAAATTTAAATTTTGTATCGAATTAAATTTATTCATTGTTTTCTTTGCGCAAATATGAGTGTTATTTCACAGATTCTTCATAAAACGAATGGTAGTTGTAATGGTAGAGGTAGAGATAATGAGTTCTTCTTAATGTATCAAAATAATATGTTCTTTCTCAAGATTTAATTACTTTGAAACTAGATTAAGCATAACATTCAACGGTTCACTTAGCCATTTTTCTTTAATGCGTATTTTCTATATTGAAAGAAAATATTTTCGAATTAGTTCATTTCAGATGTTTAATTTCGAAAGTAGTCGGTCACCGTAATATTTAAATAACCACATTTTCAAACATAATAGAGACAAATTGTTAGATCCAACAATTACACAATCAATACAATCCATTTAGAAAAATAGAAAATCTGATAACAAAAGTTGTTTTTTACTGTAACACAATAAAAAAAGAACCGTGCCAGACCATTAGATTACAGAAATTCGGGCTCGCGTGCTGACTCACTAGTTAGAACACATGAAAAAATACAAGACGAAAAAAAAAATACAGAAAAATTCAGAGTTCTACTTTTACTTTAATTTTTGTAGATTCCTATCATTAGAATTAGGCGTGCTAAAGAAATGGAAAAACAAGAAGGCACGTTTGGAAAAAGCTATTACTTCTCCTAAACACATGATTCTTAATGATAAATATATACAAAGAGAAAAAATTATCTAAAGCTTTTTCTGTAGAGAACTTACAACAGGGTTTATGTTTACTGATTCATGAAAACGCAGTGGGAATGGAGACTTTTATTCTAATTACGCTGAATGGTTTCAAAAAACTTCTAATGCCTTTTTTCCTTACCTTTCGGCGAAAAACACTTAATTTAACGGAAATTCGGTAAAAAATCCCGATATATTTTTTTCGTTGTTTTAAAGGCAGTTTCTTGTTTAACAATTAAAAAGGCTATTTTTCCACGATGAACACTTTCTCGAACAATATCCTGTAGCGTTGTATTGTTTTCCTTTATTTTAATTGGCAACACTTTAGCTTTTTTGGTTATTCTTCAAATTAGCTACCTATTCTTTTCCATTTTTTTTTATTCTTCTGAGAATGAACTTTACTAAGATAAAAAAATATCTTGTCTTTGTCAAATAAAAATTTCGATAATGAAGTATTTTTAATAGAATAACTTCCTTCGCTTATTGTTCTTAAATATGCGTCGAGTTTATTTAACACTTGATTTAATAAGGTAGTTGGTGTTTTAGATATTGGTTACTTTATGAAATAAAAGAGATTTTAAAACGTCATTTTTTATTATTTGTATTTCACAATACCGGTGAGTCTTAGCTCAAAACAAGTGCTTCCATCGATCTTCATTTCCTCAATAACATTTTCCTGTCAGGATTAAATCTAGTTTTCAGCCTAACCTTGATGAAATGAAGTTTGGACTTTCTTAGAATATATTCTGGTCGACTTCAGACAATTTTTCTCCGAATCTTCTTAAATAAAATCGACAAAATTTTATTGGAAGTGAGTTTTTGTTAAATCACAGAGCTCTATTTTCGTTTTGGGGAATCAAATACTTTTTATATAAGTTTCGTACATGAGCATGATTTAGTAAGAAATTCGATGGTTTTAAGAATGTACTTTGTTTCCAGAACAAGGAACATCTTTCAAATCGCACCTGTTTCTCAGAAAATAGTCTTAGTCAATAGTCTTAGGAAATTATTCGAATTGCAGGGGAGGGAAGAACATCTATATTCATTATTTTTATGAAACGGAATAGTAAATGTTTATTAATCAGTATATGAAAAGGAGATGTGTTTGAAAATTCATCTTCTATTCTCTGTATTCATTCAGAATTTTGCTTTTATATATATTTTTTTTAAATTTAAAATAAACGTGATTGAAGCTTTTACTTAATTTGATTTCTTCTTTGATTCATGGAGTGTGTTAACCAACAGACTTTTCTTTAAAATAGAAAAAACGAGCAGGGCAAAACTATAGACTTATACTCGGGGATACTTCAATCCTCAAAACAATTGTTTGTTTTTAATTTTATTACATGCGAATAAATTTACGTTACCTTCTTCAAGATTATAGTAGAAACTAGTTTTTCCTTCAAGCACCATCCCTGTAAAACCAGCTTTTCCTTGATAGTAGACTATCGGCTGAAAAGAAAATATTCCACTGACTCTTAACCAGTTTCTTTGCCCAAGTCCAGCACTTTGTTGTAATGTGGTACATACAAATCTTAATGCCAGGCTTGATAAAGTCTTTGCTGCTAAATCAAATACACCTCAAAACCATTTTTATTAAGGGGTTTTATGTAAAACTATCATTTATTTGCAAAGTGATCGGTATGTTTGTCAATCAAAATCGTCAAACACATTCCCATTAACTAAAGGAAAAGGGAATACATCTGGATAAAAGGGTATAGTTGTTGGGAAAGAGCTGCCAATAGTAACGTCCGATCCATCATACGTCACAATTTAAACTTTCCTGGTCTATTCGTCCATAATAGGGAGTAAATAAAGGAGTATTCGGGAAACAGTTCCTTCATGCAAATGAACACACCGATAATAATGATGGTGATGTGTGAACCCCCTGGTGACTGGAGGGATAATCCCCCCCACCCACGTGACCGAGATACCCCAGCTGTCGCATTATCCCCGTGTTGTGTCAGCATTGGGGTCGCCCACTGAACCGAGACGAAGGGTGAACTCTCCCTCCCCATACATGCAAATCGGGTGGGAGTCGGGGGTTTCCGGAATCGTTCGGGATGCCTCGTCGAAGTGCGGGTAAGGAAGTGTCTATTTGGACGGCAAAATTGGCAGTTGGACCATGCGCAGTAGGTCTCGCGGTTACGTAGCAGTCCCGGCGTTTAGTGTGATCTCCAATCAGAACCGTTTTGATGTAAATAAGAGTAGAGTTTAGTTGTGTATTGTACGTCCAAATAGACAGTGCCATACGGTAAAAGGTTTTCGTTGACTGTGGATTTATAGAACCGAAATTTTTGTACACAGGTTGTACGTTGTGAACAGGGTTATCTTAAATTACTTAACTTATTCAGGTTTATCATATCGTTCATATATGATGATTGAAGCTTTGAGATGGAATTTATAACGAGGGGTTGTGAAGAGAATAACGTAGAGAAGAAAAATTCAGTTCTAACTGTTAAGGTTTATTTATTTATTTAAACACACACACTACAGATTAATATCCAATTACAGTGTGGAGAAAACCCAAACACACAAATACACTGAAAAGTACAAGCATACATTAAAAACACCAAGGATTACTTAAAAATCTGAAGACAAATTGCTTTAAAAACTTTAAAATTCGTGTTAAAAATATCTAAATCTTTCGAGAACTCATTATATAAATTGTAAAATTTGTATAAGTGAAAATTTTCAATGACATTAGATTTAGCAAGAACGTTAACAAATAAACTATGATTTCTAAAACGTCTACATGGAACAGCAAAATGAACATAATTAAGGATATCAATGCAATCTATGTGATTATTTAAAACTATCTAATAAAACAAAACATTGAGAAGTTTACATCGGGATTTGAGTGTTGGTATATTAAAACTTTCTCACAGATATGTATTGGATATGTAACGAAAACTTTAATCTTTAAAAAATAGATAACGGAGAAATTTATTTTGAACTTGTTCTATGATTAAACTTTTATTATTATAGTAGGGATCCCAAATTATAGAACAATGATCTAACTTTGAACGGATTAAGCTGAAATATAACGGTTGAAATGAAACAAGTTGAAAAATTATTACAAAAGGCAACACCTATTTTTTTTTTTTGGAATGTAAAATAATAACTTAAACAGCGTAAGAACAGTACCAGTAGCACTCAAACTCGCCTTCTGGACAAATAAATAAATAATCCATGTCACGCAGTAGTTGCATGTAAACCACTGCTCCATCCCACTCCAATAGATTTCTGTCAGTTTTCATTTCTGGCCGTATAGGGATTTGATACCCTACTCGGGAAAGGGAGTATACATATAGCGAGTGAATATGTGTAAGTGCAAAAAAGTACTTTCGCTCCGTGGTTTTGTCACCAGAGATGCACGCTGGATAATTCTAAGCGAATAAGTACTGATCTTGGGATTAGCATGGATCAAGGATTTTTATCTATTCATCGTTATAAAAAAAGATAAAGAAGGATAACAGGTTCTTAAACATACAATTGTTTCTGGGATACTTGAATCCTATTCGTCAGTGCTTTAAAGGTATCTGATTAAAGATATCTTTTAGACAACTACGAAGGGAATCCAAGTTTCCCAGAAACAATTGCATGTTTTGTAATTTTAATATTATTATGCGCAGCTAAATTACGTTTGCTTTATTTCTTAAAGTATAATTTTGCAAAGCCAGTACAATTTATATACAAGGCACAAAGAAACAAATCTAAATTAGGTATACAGTGTTTCAAATAAGGACGTTATAATTTCCATTCATACGAATTGAAACAAAATTTTAAAACTAACAATATCATAAAGGTAAAAACATTATATCATTACGGAGTCTTAAACAGGCTTAATATAAGTTTTACTATGCTCAGAAGAGTATTTCTATTCAAATAAAAGATACCAGTGGTATTTTTAGCCTATCCAAATCATTATAAGCACGATTTTACATGCAAAACCTTTAATGCATTCCCTTCGTTATGGGTTTATTCCATTTTTAAGTAACAAAAAGGAAAAAAAAATGACAACGACGACGAGCTAAGTAATCCGTAAGACGAAAAACCTTTCGCTAGCTTAGGGGAGATAGTTGATGACCCAAAAGAGCGGATTACCCACAAAGTGTCTCGAAATACGAGAGAAGGGGGATCATGGTTAGAGACAGGGTGCAAAAAACCCTGAATTCTTAATGAGTCTCTGGCATATTTCGAACATAAAAAGCTGCTCTGGAGGTTGGAAAAACGGATTATGAGGCTCTTAATACCAGAACTTGGGGGAAATTTTAGTTTTTTGCCTTGTTATCTTCAAAATGTTGCCTCGAAATGTCTTAATTTTTGAATTTCCCCTTTTTTAAGGAGGGATAATGCATCCAGCAGTTATAATAATTATGAGGGCATCGTGTGGTGGTCAGGAGGGAAATTATGTAGAAAGTAAATGAGGATAATGGGGAGAGCACATTTAAAAAGGAATTTTCATCTGAAAGGATAAGTAAATTAAAGTAGTTTTAAACGACTTTCTCTATTTTTAAAGCAGTAAGAGGAAAAGATTATTTATCTTTGTTGAGTTCAAGAAATCATGATGAACAGTTTTATAATTGATCCCAATACAACCAAACCATTGTTTTAAAAATAGTACCGGGACATATTTTAAAGCGCAAAATAATATTGTTTCGCCATTCTTATAAATAATTTTTTGTTTATCATTTTATTCAATTAGTTTTTTTAGTAGATTTAGCCTTAAAATTAACGCTTTCTTTAAGTTTGTTTTTATAGTATTTAATTGTAAAAACACATATGATTTAAATACGTACACTAGAAAAATCAACACTGAAATCGCGGAATTTTTATCACATTATTTGTTAAGCTGTAGTAGGTAATATTTATCACATTTACTCCATTTAGCGTAAGATCTCATATAGGATTAAATCCGCACAGTTTATCATTCAGCAAAAAAAAATATTTATAGCCCCTTTAAACGGAACTAAACCGGTTTTTAACAACCTTCTTCCACCAATAAGTTTAAGCATTCAGAACACCAAGTGTCAGTTCCGGGAGAGAACCGCTTCCAGTTCACGCCTTATCTGATCAAAACTCCAGAAATAGAAAGTAATCGGTGTACCCCCTCCGCGTGAGATGACCACCCCCGGAACATAAAACATCTAAACTCGCAACCCTAATCTCACACTTCCTTTCAAAACAGGCACAAATCGTCACGCCACTCATAATTGTTCGAGATGGTTAAATTAGAAACTGCGTGCGTGTCTGCGCTCGGAAAGAATTCATTAAAACATCTCGAGATTTACGATGAAAACACGGTTATGTAACCTTGAGGAGGCGCTGCTCTGAACCCTTTGGACTGAGTTATGTTCGGGAGTTTTGTAGTTTTCAAAAAATTGTCCCGAATTTTACCGAATGATTTCAAATAATAATAGAACGTGAACTAGAAGAAATAAACATATGCGGTTTGTTGCAACCTATTTAGGGTATGAATTATTTTTTGCCCAAAAGATTACACATCTTAAATAGATAAAATCACCTTGAAGTTGATTCGTTTAATTGGAATTTAAGATTTAATGCATGTTTTTTATATTTCTTTTCCGTTCAACGATGAGAATATGGAGGAATCGAATATTGTTTTCCCTTTAATTTCATTGTTTGTGTGGAAAAATTCCTTAGTCCGCTATGTAGGTTACAAAAAACCCCTGAATATTCTCCCTTTTTTATCTCATTTTTTGTAAATTTTTGAAATATTTTGTTAATTTTCAGACAGTTGTATTTTCATATCTCGCTATTTTTGTCCGTGATCATGGTGATTATAAAAGGGATTATGAATAACGAGGCGGAAGGGGGAGCAGAAATTATAATTTAAAATCGCAAAAGAGAAAATCGTCGCTTCAGCATGGAACAACTTGATTTTCCCAACTTTTCAGGAAATCTTATTAAAAATATAGATCTCTGTAACGTACCCTTCCATTGGATGAAGCTATATATATCAAAACTGACAATAGAAGCAATTCGAGTGGGTCCATCGAACGTCAAATTTTTAACAGCGTTATTTTAATGATTTTTACGTTTTAGTCACTGAAAACAGCAATTAATTCTTAAACTCCCTCAAAACAAAGCATAAAGAATATCGAAAATTGTCCTCCGCACATCTGGTTCCGAATTATCCGTGATATCCACAATTCAAAAGTCAGGGGGACAGTAACCATCGCGACCGAGGGTAGGGAGGGGTGGTACAACGGTACAACACCCTCTCTCCCTGGATTTGTACTGACATTTCGGAATATTCCAGCAGTCCTCCCCCTCCCCGCTCATGCGCTTTCTAGCGAGGGGTAGTAAACAGATTAATGTGCACGTGAGTTGGGGGATAAATGAAATTTTGATGCACCCCAGCAACGGGGCGGAGACTGACTTCGCAAATGGAACGAAATATCGTTTGCCGCTAAGGTGGCTCCGTTAAAAGGTTGCCCGGAAATGAAAAAATGGAATATTGGATTGTATGGGGAGGGTTTTTATGTATCCTTTTATAAAATTTTTCCATTCCAAGTGAATTTTGAAAGTTGTCAACTATTTGCTAGAGGTTATTGTTATTGTTCTTGCAAGAAAGCTTCTTTTAGCTGGCGTTACTCGCTTGAACCCGGCGTTGCCTCGGCAGTATCCCATTTAAACGTGCCTGATATCAGAAAAACGGTGCTTTTTGGTCCTGAAAAAACTGTATTCATAAATCATGTTATAAGAGATTATTAGGAATCTTGATACATCCTATTTGGGAATGGAATTTATAATACATAAGGAAATAGCAAATCGTCATTAACTAAATAACCAGTTGATGGTTAGAAGGTATTTAAAAAGGTAAAATATTCCTTATGAACTTAAAACTTTTTGTGGATTTGAGTTTACTTGTAAACAATGTCTAAATAATTGTATTTTTCCACTTTCTAACTCTAAAACGATTATCACTAAAAGTTATATAAATCTAAAAGATTTTAAAACCTCTTTAATGCTAATTCTCTTTCAGTATTAGCGCAGAAAAGTCAAAAAAAAGTTTTTAAATTTGCTACGGACTCTACATTAAGGTTGAAATACTGTGAAATGCCCCTTTCTAAATGGCAGAAAACATCGTCCCACAAAAATTTATTTTCATTTAAAAGTGATGTTTTACTTGTCCGCTAGAGAACAACCCAGCATGTTTTAAATAATCTTGCGTTGAGATAGTAATTCTTTATAATTCTCAGAAAATATTGATTTATAACATGGAATCGTCTTGATAAATTTCTGTATTTTAGGTATAGCTATACTCCAATTCACCGAGGCAAATAAATAATGAAATGAATAAATGAAATTTAAGTATAATACATGCACCATTGTCACTCCATAAACACTAATAACTATGGATTAGAAGACAAAGAAAGTGTTGGAAATAGGTTTTTTTTTTTTTTTCGTTTTAAAGACTATGAAATAAGGAAGGAAAAAATCTGTAGCTAATAATTATGTACTTCAAGAAGAAGAAATAAATGAAATATTTTCAATTTTAAGGATATTTTCTCATGGTAAGTTTTATATTCGTTACCTGACGTTTTATTAATATTTATAACATTTTATACATTCATATGATTTATATTTTGTATGTGTTTTTCCTTAGATGAAATATTGGTCTTAAATATCTTTCTTTAAAGAACGGATCCTAAACTAAGCTATACTATAAAACACAAGAAGGATAAATGTAATGCTCAATAGATAAGCTGCGAAATCATTAAGTGTATAATACGAACTAGCACGTAAGTAATCCACTACAAACACTTCAGAATTGTATGGATTAGGTATGAAAACATCCTTGTAAACAACAATAATACGAGCTATGGATTAAAATAAACTGTGCGTGGGACTAAATAACTTTATGAATTTAATTCTTTAAGATATTTAACTGAAATATATCATTTTTGAAAGAAAAAAAAAAGATTTTAAATGGTGTGTAAGTTGTTTCTATCGGCAAGTTAAAAGTTTGCACGTGTTGAAGTTTGAGAACTTTCTGAATAGTTCAATAATATTTCATTTCGCTTATTTTTCTTCAATTTTCGCTTACTTTTTTTTAATCCGTGAAGGTCAAAGGAGACTCTTTCTTGCTTTCTTAGAAATAGAAAGTACGTCTTACTTTTTAATCACAGAATATTGGTAGAACGTGCTTTCAAAAACCCTTTTTATCCAAAGCGGTGTATGCCCGCCTGTATATGCATTTAAAACACGGGCATAATACGATGCAGAGTGTACTGTAAGGAAATACTCTAAAGAACCCATCTCGTCTGGTGCAGGAGGAGAAGGGGTGTTCTAGAACGAAAAGCAATTTCGAAGCAATCTTTTTCCGCCGACGATATTTTTCAGATCCCGGGAGATTTTCAATTTTATGTGTGGGCTCGAATACTGCGAATAAATGAACTGGAATTCATTCTCATAGGAGAGGAAAAGAAACTATTAAGAATAATATTCGGAAGTTTTTTTTTAATGATGCGAAGAAGCACCATAAACTGGGAATGCTTTTATTTTTCTGATTAATTTTCATAAAAGATATTCAATAATACAGTATGCATTTCAAAAATTGACCCAGAATTCATTCTTTGATATCTTATTTATATCCTTAAAAATTTAAGATTTATGAGAATGTCAGTGAACTATTTTTTTATTTCTAAACATACTGTTAATTTTTATAAACTTTTTTCCCTTCACTGTTTTATAAACTAGGGGAGAGTGGGGTAATAAGAAACATGCAAAATTCCACAGAATTTTCCTTTAAGTTTATGAAGCTGATTTTTTTAATAGAATGTTTATATCATTATCATCTTTCTTTGACCTTTTAAACTTTTAAAGAATTTCACTAAAAATCCCAAAAGAATTTAATTGCAAAAACAAGATAAATTGAAATAGTTAAAAACGCATGACTTTAGGTGGATGATTTTGCTGGCGGTATCAATTTCAAACAGGATTTTTTCATTGAAATACTTATTCTAAAACAATAAAATTTTATGGGGTATAAAGTATGTCTTTAAAATATTCTGTGGTTGTTCTTCAGGTTTTTAGGCCCACATACAAAGCAGCATATAAAAAAGTTTCTTATTACCCCATTTCCCCCCTAAATTACAAAAAAAAAAGATATGTTCAGCCAAACCAGACAAATTTCCCTTTTTTGTTGTTCAAGTGTTAGTGAGTATACTCTTAAACAAATTGAATATTTTTAATGAGGCATGCAATAAAACTGGAAAATTGAACCTCTTCACAATTTAAAACAACAAGGCACATATTAATTTTTTTGTTATTTCATGTTATTTAATGTGGTCCCCGGTAAAAAAAAAGGGTTGCGCATGCGAATATGAGTGTGTAGCGCTGACAAAAGTACTTCAATTACCACCTTGGCTTCGATCCACAGGCGCACACTGGATAACGCAAAGTAAGTAAGTACTAATATCGGAGTGTATGGAGTAACGACTTTAGTCATAGTGTGTGTTGTGCTCAGACATTAAGACAAAAAAAAACATCAACTAAAATGCTGGTATTTTTTCTGAAAATATATATTTTTAATTATCCTCTTACATTAAAACCACTGCTATTCTTCCCTATTTGGCGTGTGCCAAGTGAAGGTAAATCTAAATGTGACTGTACATCAATTATTCTGAAGTTCCGTGTTCCTAAGTGTTTTTAAGCTTGCAAAGAGAAATGTGTAGGCGTGAGGGTTTGACTTTTCTACACAAAAATCCGCGTTCAAACCCAAAACACTTTAAACGAAACGAACTTCCAACTTCTTCACGAGGAGAAACTTCTTCCAGCTTTCAGAAATTGTTCGTTAAGCATTCTTTTTGCGCGACACACACTCGGGCGGTGTTATTTTAGAACACGCTAATCAATTTTCCGATAACTTTTTCCTGCTTTTCGGACTGCACACAAACATCCCGGCAGACCAAACTTAATTATGCTCACTCGGAACGGACAAAAGCTTTCGGATTTACTTTCAAAATTGTTTTTCGTTCGGAGAAACTGACTTGGAGAAGTTTATGACAAAATGCCAATAGAAAACTAGTTACCCTGAGCGGCATTTAAGAAAGAATTCAATATCACGCCATTAGTTTTAAAGATGGTCTTCACTTTCGAGTTTTTATCGAATTTTCAGCTTTGAGAAAAGTGTTTGGGTGCTAAAAATAAACTAAAATTTGTTTTTGGAAGAATAACTATTATTCCGCCTACGCTGTCGTTTGATTTGTTAGTGGACTTGGTTCAAAATTTGCTGGTTAATTTTGTTACTACATTTTTGTCTTGAACTGAAATAATTCGATCAATTTAATGTAAATAACGTTTTCCTTTAAAATCAAGTTTTAAAAATTGGAAGAAAAATTTTAAGTACCTCACAGCAACGCAAAGTTTACATAGTAAGTTTAAAAATAAAAAGTAAGAATTTAAAAAAAAAAAACCTTTGTAATAAAGTCTTTTTAGAGATTACATGATTTTTAAAAAAGTTCTTAGTAAAAATTATAATTGTTAACATAAACCAAAACACAAATATGCTTTATTTGGTCATTTTCACTTATATGCATTGTGTTTATGTGAATGACTGAGCGATACTACACACCGAGCCAGAGCAAACAATCGTATTCCACAATATAGATTTGTAGAAAACGAAGAGAAACCTTAAGCAGTATAGATATTGAACTATTCCCTAACTGGAAATCACATAAGTTAAAAATATAAATGCCTTAAAATATCTTCTGAAATGCCCATTTTTGACAGAATAAACGTTATCTTCGAAAAAAAATTTAATTATGTTATAAAGAGTGAAGCCATAACTTAATGAAATTTGAAAGATTAGATTCTTCAAACTAGGGATAAAATCCGTCGTGAAAAATTCATCACGTCAGAAAATGCGTAACTTAAAGAAAAAACCTCCATTTTCAACTTACATTTTATCCGAACTGTGCAAATCCCACATTCCCATTTCCACTGCAACCGTCACTGGTGCTTTTTAGAATCCAATTTCGGCAATCAAGTCTGTTCCATTTTAATAAATGCCCTTTGCTCTAATCCCGTTTACCCATTTGCGGGTCTGAAATGGACATGGCTGGGATTGTTCCTTACGATTGCCTTCGAAATAATATATTTATTTGAATTATTTATACCGAGGAAGTTTTAAACGGTAAAGGAATGCGTGGGATTAAAATTTGCGAGTCGCCAACCCTTTTGCATTATTAATATGATGACGTTGTGAGTTCATAAATTCCCAAGAATGCCTGAGACATTTATTTGCATTAGTGATAATGAAAGAATTGTCTGTTTGCTGGCGTTTATGGTTAACACTCGGCAATTGTTCTTAAATTTCTGAATCGCTATGGGTTTGAACACAATTATTGGTATACGGTGGACATAATGGGAAGTATAATAGAACTTTCATTTTTGGTAGAGTTAGATGTCATTTGTAGTTCACATTCAGAAACACCCATTTACATGTATTCCACTGCATGGGTTAGGGAAGGGGTCTCCAAACTACGGCCCGCGAGGCCCTATCATCCGGCCCGCGGATACCTTCCTATCTACGAAAATAATTACGGATATGAGGTGTACTCTATTTAATAAAAGATCCAAGATCCCCCCCAAATTCGGACTGGCCACCAAAATGAGTTAAAACCCTATTTTTTAGGGTCAAATTTCCAAACATTTTCTGGGGGAGAACCCCCAGACCTCCCTTTTTGAATGTTTATGAGGAAAACATATTTTTATATTTTTATATCTGGTACAATATTGTTATAGAATTAAAAGATTATGTCAACGAACGCGGCTAAAGTTAATTAGTTTTTTATGAGAATGGATTTTTAACTCTTTTATGTTGGAACTACAATAGTGAAGGTGAAAGTAATAAAAGTTAGTTTCTATCAAAAAATTGTATGTATCTAATCGAAGAAAAACTTTGCACATTTTCTATTTTTTGTAGAATATAAGAGTTAATATTTTACAAGTGGAAAAATAGGAAAACATAAAGGCCATTCTACTAGATATTTTGATCATTGTATTGAAACTTTTGCCATTAAATTTGAAATAAACAGTTTGTTGTCAATTAAGGTGTTTACTGACTATTATTTTGGATTTAAGCATTAAATTTTAATAGCTAGGTTTAACTTAAAGAACTTAACTGTACAAAAATTTAAAGAAAATGAGCTAATAATTTTTCTGTCTTCAACCGTGTAATTTGTAGCAATAGTTTGAAATAAATTTCTAAAGTATTTTTAAAACTATAAATTAATATTAACAATAAAATTATTTTTAAATAACTTGTTTAGTTTGAATTTTTTTGTAATTTTAATTATATCTTGTTTGTGTTGGTACATATAATTACTTTTTATATGCAATTACTATTTTATCCATAAATCTATGCCTAAGTAGACAATTCAACTGCGCCAGCTTATAATGTTTGCTAAACATACTCATTATACTTCGAAAGGTTTGATACAAAAGGCTTTAACCGAAAAAAATAAATCTAATATGTGTAATAACGAACAAAAGAAAGTTATATCATAATATTAATATTTTATAACAAAAATACTAATTTTGTGAGCCCAAATAAAGTTTTATTTCTTTACTCTTTTGCTAGTCATCAAAAGCTCATTATTACACCGTGTCTACGTTAAAGCTAATATCGATGAATATTACTGCTTAATTAAACGAGAACATAATTTGTGTTATCGATTATTTGGACGTATTTAAATAACTACATAGTTTTGAAGATAACAGGATCTCCTAAATGTGCCTTTAACCCAATTAGGGACTAACTATTATGTAAATGGGCTGGTAATAAAGGTTATATTTCTAGGGTTATTGTAAAGGTTGTAATTTGTTATTAATCCCCTTTTGAGTTTTTCTTCTAAACATAAATTTAAAGTATTTAACTTTTTATGACTAATATTTTCGACACTCTTAGATATTAAAATTATTTAGCTAATCAAAATAAGAGGAATATATCAGGGTAAACTGCCACAAATATTTAATCCGGGAACGCGAACGGTACGATCATTCTTTTCTCTAAAGGTGTATTACATTTCAAAGAACTTTGTAAATAATTTATAAATTGGTCAGTTCAAGGTGATGTAAAAATAGTTTCAAGTTCACCGTTTAATAAAAAGAAATAAATATTAGACTTTCAAGCAATAAAGCAAAAGATAAACTGCTTTTTTAGACAAATACTACAAATCGCTTAAAAGATAACATTAAAATTAATTTTATCTTAAATTACTTTGACTGTACAGTTTGTATATTAAGATCTGCAACTAGCCTAAATAGGTTAAAAATTAGCCAACATGTTTTTTGTGCCTGGTTTCGAAGATTAATCTCAAAAGAAAAATAGCTTATCTCAGGAAATAAGAGACCCCATTCTTAAAACTGCTGGTGGTTATTGAAGGTAATCATAGGGGAAGATGCACGGTTTTCACCCGTTTACGTTAAAAAAGATAGAGTTTTAGTAGATGTTTGTTATAGCATCCGGGGGACTCGTAGAACCGGCTTGCATCTTCGCGGGTTAAGAGAAATTTAGCTGCTTTCCTAGTTAACTCCCACGAAGAATAGTTCTTAAAAGCCCAACGATTTTTACCATTACGACCTTATGGACTAGTGGTTTTTGGTTTTATCTAAAAGAACAGGAAGAAAGGATAAGAGGAAAAAAATCCCCGGCGTCGTTGGTGCAAATTCATAAATTGAAATCGGCGCGTTTGCTCCGACCTCGAAACCCCTCGGACAGTGAACCGAATTCCAAGCGTGGATATTGATTTGGCCCAAAATAGAAATTTGGCAACTTATCAAATCAAGGAGCTCTTCCCAACAATCAACAACCCGTTTTTGTTGTCCAAAACAGGAGCGCACGAGAAGCACGCGATTAGCTACCAGTGCTACGCCGGATTTTTTTCTCCTCAAAGGATTAAAACGACCGTGGGATAGAAAGATAGTGTAATAAAAGTGATGGAATCACTTGAAGAATCATGTAATAGTGTGATGAAAAGTGTGGATATAATTAATGGTGTTATTAGGGTATTATAATGATTTTTGATAGAGAGGATTATGATTGAGAAATGATAGAATGATTAAAAATATCATGTGGTAGATATAAATTGATTGTGATAGAAAGATATTGTAATAAAAGTGATGTAGTTATTTAAATTATGATGTGATAGGACGATTGAGTGATGTTTAAAGGAACTTTGTATTTCAATTGTCAGTTTCCTATCCTGTTGTTATCAACGATTTTTGGTTATGAATGTTTTCAGAAAGCTTTGGAAGAGTAGTATAACCCTGGAAGATCGTCGTATCTTAATGGTGCATAGAAAAAAATTTCAATCGGATGTTTAAAATTTATTTTCAATTCATTTCAATCTACTTTAAAATCATCCTCCTGAAAAATCCGATTTTTTTATATATGACGTTGTTGAAAGGAGTGAGCGATATCTATACTACTTTCATTATAGAAATGATAGTTTCATAGAGTTATTTGAATGATAATGGGCAAAGAATGTAAAATTTTCCAAATGAACTGGATTTAAAAAAAAAACTCTTTCCAAGAAGAAGGAAATTTGCTTAAAAACTTTTACATACTCGTAAAAGTTGCATTTAAAATGTGTCCATTCCATTTCATAGATTAATCTCAATGATCTATAACCTTTACCACTGTATTTTTACTACCACTAAATCATGTTTTTTTATTAAAGAAAAATAAATGTTTAATATTGGAAAGCTTAAGTAAACAGTCTAGTACTTTTAATAATAACTTGCCAGAACCAAATTTCCCGTAACGATCGACAAAATTCAATTCCTCTTTTTCTGTGATATTTATACATTTTCTTTGAATTTAGATTTTGTTTCTTTTGACTAGCTGATCTTTGATATTTTTAGAGAAAACATCGTATTTTATTTGAACGACAAGTTATCATTCCTTCTAACTAATCAATAACATAAACATTGTAGTAGCATTAAATTAACTACAAGAATCTGGCAATTATGTTTTATGTTGCATAGAAAACTATTGAGTTGTAAGAAATAATGCATTTAATCAGTCAGAGGTCATGTTTGGATACTTTAAATTACAGTTATAAAAATTTGAAATTATGCATAGTATTTAAATTTATCCTAGAATAATTCTTATTCTTATGGTTCTTTGTTACATTTTTTATCCCGCATTCTAAGCAAAATTCTCCCTAAAATTGATACTTTTATTAAATCATTTATTTCTTCTGTTAAATGTTACATTTCCAGACTAGTAATAGTCTCATTTGCTTCATTGTATAATCTTGTTATTTAAAGTTCAGATGATTCGTGACCATTTAGGAAGACCAGAATAAATATTATTTTCAGCTAACAATGCAAGTAAATTGATAAATTCTCATGAAATATATTTATCATGCATTTACCAAAAGAGTAATGTTCTAAATTGTCTTTAAGATATTCTTTTATACTCAAACTCATTTCGTAAATGGTTAAAAAAAACTCCAACGTATGCTTAACTTAAAAATTTTAACGTAACGATTCAAAGTTAAAATCGTCAGCTAACGTACTATAACAACCAATGAAAAACGTGTTAAATTTAAATCAGCGACAGAACACAAAAACCAAGTATCGCTGCTTCCAAATCGACTCTCCAATTAGTATTTAAACGTGATTAATTCCTCAAGAATCCGCTGCGAAAACCAGTTCCAAAACATCGAACCTATTCTTGAAAGAGTTCCACATAATTAGAGGCGAAAGAGAAGAATCCATCCTTTGCCATTTCTTTCTCGTCGTTGATTCTCAAAGATGGCGTTAATAATATTAATAATAATATTCAATTCTGGAATTTTCCCTAATGAGATTGACATTTAAACGCGTAGGGTATCAGCCTGTCTTTGTCCTGATCTTGAAGACGGATGGTTGATTTTTAGATGATGATACGGAAGAACTATTTTGAAGAGTGAGTGAGTCGAGTGTTGACTCTTATGAAGTAGAATAATTGGCGATTGAGGTTTTATATCAACGTTTTGATTGTGCTAAGTGAAGTGATAAACAGAAACTGAGTAAAGTATAATAGTTGCTGAAATACTTTCCCTTTTAATTGAATCGGCAGTATAAAAAGGCGAATAAGTAAAACAAAAGGCAAATTGACATTTTGTGCGCAAAAAAAATCTCCAAACTTCGCTCTACACGGTGTAAAGAGGAGAAAAAAACTATCCGTATCGGCTGATATAGCCCCTTGAATGTGGTGATATCAATGTCCATTCATTGTAATTTTTTTTATTAAATTTAAAATTTAAGTTAATTTCAAACCAGACTATATATTACTTCCAATCTATTTAATTATATATTTCTCAGTTCTAATGTATGAGTTTGGAATAGTTATATTTTTACGTGAATCTACTTTACCGCAAAGGTTTTCGTAAGAAATTAACACACTAATAAACAGTATTGTGACTATAAAACGACTTTTATTAAGAATGAAATTAAAAACTACATTAAAAGACGCTTGGTTTATTGTAGAAATTTTTCTAACCTCGAAGTAATTCACTTATACACAGAGTACCTACCGTTCTGGCACTAATCCTTTTAAAAATAGATCCCCTATATTGAACTCGTATACACAGATATTATATCCTCACAATGTCAAGCAACATCGTTTAATATTGCTATACTACAGCGTTAAATTAATCGAAAGTCAATTCAACTTTCGTGAGAATTAAGGAGCATAAAAAATCGAGAAGAAAATTAAAGACCTTAACCCCCTCCGTTATGTAAGATCGCGTTTTCTTCCCTAGAGTAAATAGCAATGATCTTTTTTTTTCTCGGTGAAATGTAGTTAGAGTGAAACGGGGGATTGTCGGTTCGCGTGCTCTCAGCGTAATTGACCCCGTCACATCCGGAATTGACCACTGGCCGCTCAAAAATAACCGAGAACGAATTTCTTTTTATAGTTTGGAGAAATGAAGGGGGAAAGTGCTGAGACGGAAATAGTTTTCGGTACGTTTTGTTTTGATTGGAGAGGAATGCTATTGATATGTCTGGGTTGTTGTTTGTGGTTGTTGTCGCAATTTTGAAAGTTTATTTATTGGGTTTTATGTAGTGGGGAGAAACTATGTTTTTTATTTATGGTAAACATAGAGGAAAGGTTTTGATCAAACTTCTTGCTACCCATACATTTTAAGAACATTGTCTTGTATTCTTTCACTTTCAGTTAGCAAAAATGAATGGTTTTTCATTATTTGGATCATTTATTTTTGAAAATGCAAGATTTCTTACTATCCAGAATTTTCTAAGAGAAGTTTAAGGAGTTCAGAAATTGGTATTCGGGTTATTGGCTTAAAAGCTACATAAAAATTATTTTTCATATGCCTGTTGCATCCATCGGTGAATTTAGATATGGTTCTTATTGTTAGTAGAAATTAAGCTCATAAAGAAAAAGAGAAATCGGTTACAAACTAAATGTGAAATTTTATGGCCATTTTTTTAAATACATTTTGATTTGTTAAAGAAAACCGGTTCATACATCTTATGGATAAAATTTGGTAAATATTTTGCGTAACATTACTTAGTAAATATTTTCTTTTTATAACTTTTATATTTGTTTTATATGTTGGTGTGCCGTCAGTAATTCCAGATCACTGAGCTATAAACAAACTGGAGTGACAACTGAGCGTGCCGAAACCGCATCACACCTTATCGAAGTTTGTGTCTGCGCGGAAAAGATTTCCATCTTCTTTTAGATTTCCCCATCTGTTGGCACAGTTGTATGCACAGCATGATACGACCATTCTAAATGTTGCTCAAAATATTTTTAAAAAAGGGGGTTTTCTAGAAATAGTTCAACTCACACAATGTTAGTCTATGGAGAAATTCGTTTGTTTTGCCCGGTTCGCTCAAGCGAACCGGGCAATTGTGACCTTCCGCGCCGGCACGTTCGGTCGCATGTTATATCATCAGAGGTTGTCACTCCAGTTTGTTTATAGCTCAGTGTTCCAGATATTTTAAGTAAGCGCCTTCAACCAAAAAAAGGTAGAGAAACACTGCTATTTGCTCTTAAGAGCAACAATCAAGAATAGTTACTACCAAGAGACGAGCGTGATGAAAGTTTGAAGAACAGGGGTACAAAACTCCAAGTAGACTTCCAAAAGAGGCATTTGATCAAATCGTTTTTCTTAAGTAAACCACCTTTTTTCATTTATAAACAGTCGAAAATTATTTTTCTAGCTACACACAACAATACAAGTTACTTTCTCTACATTACAAGTTGAAATTAAACTACAGCCCCATATTGCTTTTATGGGTCACTTTCACACATAGGTTTCAGCTTCGCTGTATCAAGTCATGTTTTTGTGTAAATTTTGGGTTTCGGTTTCTGGAAAAACTGTACTGGAAATATAATTAAAAGAATTGTGGTATTATTACAATAATTGTTTCGAAAAAATGCTTTTATTTGATTTTCTTCTATAGACTGAGTCCAAAATATCCCGACACAATTTCCAACGATAGTCAGCCCACACAAAATTTAGAGTCAAAGAGAGTTTAGAGTTTTTTGAGTCAAAACGAGTTTTTTTTACCTAATATGTACATAATAAGATACAAGAAAATTTGCTACCGATTAAAGAAAGAAATTTAATGAAGGATTCGTGTACTGACTCATGAACGGCATGTTGAAGATATCTATGGAGTAAGTTTATCATCAAAGACCCAGGTAGCACAAGGACATTGGACAATGATGTGCCAATACTGGCCAATATCGCGAACATCGTTGAATATCGGACATCGGAATCACGATATCTGACAGCTTTGATCGATATTGCGTAATTTTTTAGAAGAGAGGGAGATTAGAAATACATTGAAAAACATTTTTTCTAACGTTATTTGTATGAAAAATAAGTGTGAATGTCAATTTGGACCTTTTTACCCATTTTTTGGTAAAATTGCTAAAATAATATCGGTGAACTGATTTTGATTAATAATGGCCAATGTCGTGAAATGAATATCGCCATGGCGATTTCGATCGATATTGTATGGCGTTGCGTAACCGACATCAGAAAAACGAGATCACAAGTCAATTCAAAGTCGTAGGAAGGATATTGGCCGATGTTTGGCAGCATTGTAAAACTGTTATTGTAGGTACGATATTGATTGATAATGAGTGATTTTTTCATAGAGATGAAAAAAAAATTAGATGTGGATTTCATTTCCGAGTGTTTTTTGATGCCAGTTTTTGATTCTGACAACAGTTTTAAAATATTCATCAGTCAAAACAATATATGTAATTTTTATATTTAATCGGATATTGGCCGATATTTTTCAGGTAGAATGAAAACATTGGCCAATGCTGTACTGAGAGTGACCACTATCGTAGGATGTCGGAATCTGGATATCTGACAGCAATGATTGATAGCGAAGCAGTGTAAGCGAAAAGCCGCGAATGCGCTCTTCAACGTGCCGAGAGCATTTGCGGCGATGGCGGCTTCCTTGAAACCGTACGGAGAGCAACATTTCCTCTTGCACCGCGCTACGAGCGCCAAATCGGTTACGGATAGTTACGGTCATTCGCGGCTGTTCGCTTAAGCTGCGCTGCTTGGCTCTAATTTATGTCCGCCTTAAGAAACAATGTTAACCACCTTTTTGGTAAAATTGCTAAGATAATATTGGAGGAAGGATATTGACAAATATTGGACGAAGTCTTGAAATAGATGTAGAAATGATATTGTCTAATGAAATGATATTGTAGTAAAATATTGATTGAAAATGAGTGATTTTTTCATACAGATTAAATGGAAGTTAGATTAATTTTTTTTTTCATCTCTGTGAAAAAATCACTCATTATCAATCAATATCGTACCTACAATAACAATTTTACAATGCTGCCAAACATCGGCCAATATCCTTCCTACGACTTTGAATTGACTTGTGATCTCGTTTTTCTGATGTCGGTTACGCAACGCCATACAATATCGATCGAAATCGCCATGGCGATATTCATTTCACGACAATGGCCATTATTAATCAAAATCAGTTCACCGATATTATTTTAGCGATTTTACCAAAAAATGGGTAAAGGTCCAAATTGACATTCACACTTATTTTTCCTACAAATAACGTTATAAAAATGATTTTCAATGTATTTCTAATCTCCCTCTCTTCTAAAAAATTACGCAATATCGATCAAAACTGTCAGATATCGTGATTCCGACGTCTGATATTCGCGATATTGGCCAGTATTGGTACATCATTGTTCAATGTCCTTGTGCTAACTCGTGGCACGTTAAGCCTACTTGTACTGACTTTGATATTGAATAGCTCCGGATTTACTAGAATCACAGCTTAGCGGTTTGTAATTTGTGAAAGCATTTAAAATGAGGTTTCGAACCGCAGGTTTTACCAAGAGGTGGTGTAAAAATTGCGCAATCTGAAGAATTCAATGTTTCGTTTTCTTAGACGGTTTTTCACAGATTTCTCCCGAAATAATGATCTGAAAGCTTAGCAATAACCATATTCTTGAACAACTTTTTGAAACCTCTCAGAATAATGTTAGAGAGACTCCTTACCTCTCAGTAAAAAGGAGCTAGGGTGTTTGAAAGTGAAAATTAGAACGAGCTCATGGACTCAAAACATCAAAATATGGATCTTACCTCTTAGTGACAAAGATCGTTTTGAAGGGAATTTTAAGGAGATACACACATTAAAATTTCAGACCCCTACCTCTAAAACTCCGGGCGTGACGCCCAATTTAGGTTTTTTCAGTAAAACCAGAAAAACTCCCGAAATATGGATCCTACCCCCTTACGCTTTACATATTCTTAATCTACAAGTCTATGTGAACACTATGATATAAAATACTTGGGGGGCACTCATGCTTTCTCCCTTTCCACCTTTTTCTTACATCTCCAAAAACCCAATGAATCCCTATAAAAACTAGTAAGCCCCTTTTGTGTTCAAAAATTCCTGGATGATGGCAGAATCACCATGGAAACTCAAGTTTCTGGAAAAAGCTTACCACATTACTCTACTACCATAAAAAAATTTAAAAAAAAATCAAACCTATTATTAAATATCAATTTTGGGCCTTTTCGGACTTGTGTTTTTTCCCCGAAATACTGTTTTTTACCAGACTCTGTAAAGCCCCTAAATATGTACCCAATTGCTTAAAAATTCGATATATTTTGAGGTCATCTGTAAGAATATGCCAAAGAAATAAAATTTGAAAGCATTTAATGGGTTTAAAAAGTCCAAAACGCAGTATTTTGCCAGGAAAATGAAAAGTGTCTGTAGCCTTAGTTGACGCCGTTCCTCATCTCTACCGGGATTGGTTTTTATAAAGTTCTCGAGAAAAAAGAATTCGTAAAAATAAAAATTTCGTCCTACCAATTAAAATATGAGCACATTTTTACTTTCAAATTTATTTAATCAAGATTCCTTTTTAAAACTATTTACTTTTGATGATGTTTTATTTATGTCGAGTATAACTCTGTGGACTGAGCCACCCCGAAGATTGGATTTCCCTTCTGCAAATGGCAACACCATGGCAATACGTCATTCATTTGTTATTCTTTCATCGCGTTGGCCGTTGGAGGTTGGACTGTCCTCGCGTGTCGCTTGCACTCGCGGCACTCGCACTCATGGTCAGTTTCTTATGCATCACATGCTTATTTCAAGTAAGTTATACGTTCAATATATTTTATTTAGTTACCATCAGTGTAGATAATTTTGTAAATGATGAAGTCTTCATTTGTTTGTGTTTGTTTGGTAAGCAAAATGGAATGCTACATCCTGTTGGATGATTTGCCTCATACAGTGATCGCAGTTGTCCTATAATTCCTATATTTTTTGGGAAAATCCGAAAAAATGTCCTATATTTGTCCTATATTTTCAAAAACGGCCATTCGTCCTATATTTTTTCCATTTCACAAAACCAAAAACTTAAACTGCCTAAACTTCTTTCTTAAAAATCGAGAAATAGTTTTTATTTCCAAGAAAAAAGACTAATTATCGTGGAAAAAGTCGGAAAATCGCTATTTTTCGTGTAAGTTTCGTTTTGCGTGCGGAGTGACCAATTGCGGAGACCATTGCATAGTGCATTGTTTTGTTACCATTGCATGGTTGGTTTTAATAGTTTTATAATCTAAATTTTTGAGTCTGCTGGAATTTATTTACCATTTTTCAAATTTGTGAAAGGATTTTGAGCATTTTTAAAAGTAATTACCTTTTGGCCAAATATTTAAAGTATTGAATTTTTCATAAATACTCTCTTAAACTATTTTAAATAGTGCTTTTATCAAAACTTCTCATTAATTTGGTTTTATTATAAAAGGCTTGTGTATTAATGCATATTAAAATTTTGTCGTTCCAATAAAAGGTATGATTGATTTAATTTTGATGTCCTATATATTTTTGTGGGAAATCCTATATTTTTTCTTGAGCCTGCTGTTATCACTGCTCATACCTGAGATATTTATTTTTGTAAATATTAACATAAATAACAATAATTGTAATTAAATTGTTAATTGCATACTAACTGCATTTAATATAATTGTGAAATCCAATTCGAACTACTCACCAGCTGCCACTACTTACTTAAACCTTTTAAAATGGTATATTATTGGAATTTTAACATGATTCGTAGGACAAAATTTACATTTTTGGTCAAATATTCTTACTGGTCGGTCAGTCTCATTGTCTTCAAAATTAATTTAGATGTTTAGGGAACTATGTAGCTTTTAGAAAGTTCATGACTTATGTTTTTCTAAAAAGTAAAACTGGAATCCCTAGTAAAAAGTTCAAAATTAAAATTTTGGAGTGCAGAATTATACTTTTCTATAGAGCTTTCCACACATAGTTATAATTAGGAAAACTGGAAAGTTCTGTCGTGTCAGGGAGCATCTGTGTATACTGCATTTTTTGGTATTTTCCCATTACAGTAAACTAGTTAGATAAACTTCAACTTCTATTTAAAGCCAGTTTGGTGAATTTTGGCTCTTTTTTTTTTGTTGGCTCACCTTTCAAGATATCCTAAATTCTAGAATTTAAAAGATTTTGCTTTTTTCTAGCTGCCATCTGGTGACCTAGCCCCAGTTAGTATCTCATGTTTACGAGGTGCTAAAAGAAAGGAGCAACAACAGAATGTTCAATTGAAATGTGAAGGAGGAGGAACGCCTGACTGGTGACCATGGTAAGAAATCCATCATATGATTCAAATTAATGAGTATTTAAGGCAGGGTTGCTTGATTTAAATCAAGTTGATTTAAATCACCTGATTTTTTTTAAAAAAATCATTGATTTAAATCAAAAATGTTAAACTGCCACAATTTAAATAAAAAAATAGTTGTATGCTTTAAAATGCTTTGCAAGGTTATTTGCATTTCAATTTTTTTTTAAATTCTGCTAGTTGCATTGCTTAAAATAACTGGGAGATAGGTTATTGTACTACCAATTACAAAAATATTTACAACGAAAAGAGGTAAATAGCAGCGTTTGGAATCAATAATTGTGATAAATTAAACTAGAATTAAAAATCTTTATATTTTTTTCAGGTATACATCCCCTTTTCAAAACACAAGCATGAGAATGATTTTTATCGAAAGCTTGCTTTTATAGTCATGTTTTCCAAACTATTATTTTTTTAAACATAATTACAGCGAATACTCTGGGTACATAACTGTCAATAAGTTGCTTATTTGATTTTATTTGTATAAGTAATTATTATTTTAAAGAAATAAATGCACAATACATTTAGTGAAATTAATTCAACTGAATTATTGAAATTAAAATTTTTACATAAAATTGATGCATAGATTTTTTTTAGAAATCATCACCATTTCTTTTAAAAATTGATTTCACAATTAGGTAAAAATAGTTATAGAAAGAAGGATAAAAAATTTTAGTAACTGATAGTACAATTAATTGTTCATTCACCATTTTAGGATGGGTTTGGGCATCTCACCATGAAATGATAGCAAACTACTTCCCTTACAATTAATTAATGCCTAAAATAGATAAATATTGGGATATTAAGTAATGCTAAACTATTATATAACATGCATATTACAATATCAGTAAATTATAACCAGTTTTGGGAAGTTCAGAGCTAGTAATTCATTTAAATAAAAAAATCTGATTTAAATAAAAAAAATCCTATTTAAATAAAAAAAAATCAGCAACCCTGATTTAAGGTAAAAACAATATGAAATAACTTCCAATTGATGGGGGAAGTAAAATAGTAACTGAGTAATTTTAAAGTTAATTCCCATTGATTTGTTTTGTGTCAACATCATAAGTATTAATGTTGTGCAATTGCCATGCTATTTTACTTGACAAATACAGGGGCCAAGAGGGGAAAAGAAAGAAAAAATGGCAAAACAAAGTATTTTTTGAATGGCTAATAAATGTTATTCTTTCTTGTACCCCTTCCCCCCCTTCTTTCCTCCTTTATTAGCTCAAAAAGGGAGCACTTTCCAGAGTGCCCCCTTCGATCCACGCCTGGTAAGAAGAAGTATACATCAAGTATACCTATCATTACGTCTTTTTAGGAGGTTAGGTGAAACATGCCAATCAAACTCAATGCGTCTAACAAAACTCAACTGTCAAACAGGGCACAACTACAATATACAGTATAATTTTGTATCTGGTTTTGACAGAAATGAAGATAATTTAATTATGTGATCCCCTTTAAAACATCACCTGTTTATTTGAAAATCCATTTTTAGTTTGTTTCCAATATATCAAGTGATTTAAATTGGAACTGATTCCATTTAAATATCAATAATGATCTTTTTATAAATATGTTCAAGCTTTTGATTTGACTAATCTGCATTTTTCACTAAAACTAATTATTCTCCTTTCCTTCCAGCAGTAGCAGGGAAGAGGCATGGTAATATACAGACAAGGAAGCTGTCTGATGCAGACAAGGAATTACTAGATTGTTTTGCATCAGTCCCAAGCAAGCATAGAAATATTCTTTCAACTGAATTTTTTTCTAAAAACAGTTAAAAATTGCTTCAAATGTTTCATATTAATTTAAAATTTTGATAATTATTTTTCAGGGGGTTTATCTGCCATTGTGGACATTGGTACTCAACATATAGTAAAAGGTGTCATAATTATTATAACACAAAATTTTATCTTATTAATTTAATTTTTGAATTATTTACCTCTTTAGTTTAAAAATGATATTTAAAAGCTATAATTCAAATTCATTTTTAAAGTTTATTCTTTGTTTTAAGTTTTTGTGCAAACAGAATTTTTCTACAAATAATACTACTACTTTTATGCAATAATTAATTTTACTTTGTTTCTGTGGAAAAGAGTATTTTGAATATGTTTAGACTTTTTTAAAAATTCAAATGTAAAATTTTGTGTACATATTTTTAAAAATTAATTAAGGGATAAAACATAAAAATGTCCAACTTAGCTAAACTTTTTTTCCAAAAAATTTTTGCATTCTAAATAATTAATATCATGTAACAATGTCCATCCTGGTGGAACTCACAAGACGTAGCTCTCAAATACCCAAAATATGTCATTTTTAAGTGGTATAATTTATGTCAAATTTATTAATGTTATACAGATAAAGAATGACTATTAATTCTGATGTTCAGTGGATGAAGTATTTGTAAAACAAACTGTGTATTTGTAAAATAAACATGTATACTTGCAAAATAAATCATTGTATTATATTTACTTTGCAGCTGTTTTTTTTTCTCATGAAATCTTTAAGTATTTAATTCTTGATTTATGTGTGTTTATCAACAAATGCAATAAAAGTGTATTTCAGATATGGACACCTGTGAATATTTGGAGGAATTGAGCATTTTTTTGTAAGTGATATTGATCAAAGTTGTAATTGGTTTCTCTGGTTTAGAAAATATGAAGGATTGAAAAAAACTATTTAGGCATGAGTATATATATTTAGTAGGTATGTCTGGAATATATAAGGAACAATTTATAAAACTTGTAAAGCATTTGCTGTAAAAATAATTAATAATGATACACTTGTGAATAACAAGAGGTATATTAAAGTGGAAAAGTGATTTTCATCAATGGTTATGTTTAGAATTCCTATCAGTGGGGAACTGTCTATTCAGCAATCTCAAATCTGATAATGTCGATTCCATCCGGTATTTGCCATTATATCAGGCTCCACAAAAATTTCTAAGGGGTGCTGATTTTAATGGCGAATACCGAACGGAATCGATAACTATTGGAAAAGACGGAGGTCGAAACTCCGGCGTTAATTAATGCTGTACGATATTCAAAAATTGCAAATGCGGGCATTGATCAGTGTTCTTAATTATTCTAGAATCTCGCATGACATCGATAGATCTCGGAAAAAACGAACATCGAAACTCCAGGATTGATCAGTATTCATCAATCTCGAATCCAATATTTTTTGAGGGGTCTGATGATCGCCAATACCTCATGACATCGATAGATCTCGGAAAAGACGAACATCGAAACTCCAGGATTGATCAGTAATGTTCAGTATTTATCAATACCAATCCGATACTAGCTGATATTTAATTTTGAGACTGGCCAATGTTTGCAGAACGAAATTGGCCAATGCTGTCGTGACGACATTGTCTGATATCGATAAAAACGAATATCGAAGATGCGAGATTAATCAGTGTTGTCCGATATTATCTGATTTCGAGAATCGGTATTGGCCGATGTTCAAGGGGGGGTCATTTTGGTAGTGGCCAATATCGACCATACAATATCGATCGGGATTCGTGTGCTACCTGGGGACGAGTTAGATTACATTTTAAACCACAGGGGTATACAAGTTGATAAATTCATTTGTGGAAAAAACAACCCCATTTCATTCTTCTTAAAAGTGACCGAGTTAAAATTAAGCTAAGTTCAACTTGGATAACTGGACCTCTTTATTTTTTTCGCTTCCTTTAACTTTCAATTAAGTCCATTTTTCTCTTTAATTCGGAATTTTTGATTATTTAAACGTTTACGGCAGCCCCCCTTCGGCTTCTAGCTATTCAATGCATTCAAAATCAGACTCATTAAATTTGTTAAATTATTTGAGGCAATTATTAAATTATTTTTTCATTAAAACTGCCAGAAATGAATTTAAGGAGTAACTATAAATTCTCTTAAAAGAAAAGATCCATTATTTTGTGCTTCTTATCGGAAATGAACCAACTACTAATCACGAAAAAAAAATCATATTTGAAGAGCCGAAACTGAAATTTCTCAACACTTAGCACCCGAATAACATAAAATAAGTCATATGACTTATGAGCGTATCAATTATTCCTTAAAACCGTGTTTCCTATCGGAAATGAACCAACTAAGTACTACTTCTCACGAAAAAAAATCAGAATCAAATCTAAAATTTCTTTCATAGTTTTTCCCAAATGAAGCAAACGAAGAAATGCGAAGAAAAGGACCTATTAGCGGAAGGCTATAAGAGTCAAAATTAAAATTTCCTTTACAACTAAAAACACAATTGAGGCAAATGAAGAAATGAATGCGAGGAATCTGACCTATGAGCGGAAGGCCGTATACGAGTCAAAATTAAAATTCCCTTTACAACTTTACATATTTGAAGCAAATGAAGAAACGAAAGACTGACCTATGAGAGGCAGGCCGTATGAGTCGTGTATAAGTTATTTTGTGCTTTTGGTCGGAAATGAACCAACTGCTAATCACAAAAAAAATCATATTGAAATATTCGAAATTAAATTTATCAGCACTTAGCACCCAAATAACATAAAATAAGTTATATGACCTATGTGAGCGTATCAATTATTCATTAAAACTGCGCTTCCTATCGGAAATAAACCTACTTTCTTCTCAGGAAAAAAATCAGAATCAAAATTAAACTTTCCTTTACAACTTTACAAATTTGAAGCAAATGAAGAAACGAATGACTGACCTATGAGCGGAGAATCAAAATTAAACTTTCCTTTACAACTTTACAAATTTGAAGCAAATGACTGACCTATGAGCAGAAGGCCGTATCGGACATGTATCAATTATTTATTAAAACCGCGCTTCCGATCGGAAATAAACCAACTAAGTACTTCTCACGAAAAAATTAAGAATCAAAATTAAAATTTCCTTCATAATTTTTCCCAAATGAAGCAAACGAAGAAATGCGAGGAAATTGCCCTATGAGCGGAAGACCGTATAGAGTGTTTTCAGGTGACGTCACGACCAGCAAATTTCTTTTAACTGTTAACCTTTGTAGGGCTTTTAACTGTTGCTAAGGCGGTTGATAGGTAACGAGGTATATGTTGCTAAGGTGGTTTTTAAGTATAGGGTCACGTGATTGCAAATACTCCAATAGAAGAATTCCACGGCCAGTCATTTTCTGTAACTGTTAACCTCTGTAGGGCAAAAAACTGTAACATTTCTGTTGCTAAGGCCGTTGTTAGGTCCGAGTCATGTGATTGAAAATGCTCTATACGAGTCAAAATTAAAATTTCCTTTCCAACTTTACAAATTTGAAGCAAATGAAGAAACAAATGCCAGACCTATGAGCGGCAGGCCGTATCGGTCGTGTATAAATAATTCTTCCTGTCGGAAATGAACCAACTGCTAAAAAAAATTCAAAACCAAAATTTCCTTTCTAACTTAAAGGAATAAATGTGGACTGACTGACCTATGAGCGGCACGTCGTATCGGTTGTTGTCCCTTCCGCGGGGCTCCCTCGCGGGTTCGCTGGGCTTCTTGGCGCGGAGGGGCATCCAGGGGGGCGGCGGCGAGCCCAGGGCCAGGGCGCAGAGCGAGAGCAGCAGCCAGCCGACCAGCAGCATGTCAGCGGGAGAGAGAGAGCGACTGAGGCGCGCCTCCGCTCCCTCCCGAGCACGACCACAGCGCTCGCGTCGCGCCCCCTCCTCTTTCCTCTTCTTCCTTCCTTCCGTCTTTCTCGCTCGCTCTTCTTTAAAGAGTCTTCTTTTTGGTAGATCTGACTGTTTTATGGGGTTTTTTTTGTGGTTTTTTTTCTGTTTCTTTTTTGTTTTGTGATAGTCTTCTCTAATTTTCGTGGATTTTTGTATTTCTTTTTATTTTGTGATATTCTTCTCTTATTTTTGTTTCTTTGTCTCTCTTCTTTGTTTCGTGTCTTTTTCTATTTTTTTATATTGTGATATTCTTCTCATTTTTGTTTTTTCTCTCTCTTTTCTTATTTTCATGTCTTTTTCTCTTTTTTCTTATTTTTATGTCTTTTTCTCTCTTTTCTTATTTTCATGTCTTTTTCTTTCTCTTCTTTGTTTCGTGTTTTTTTTTCTATTTCTTTTGTGGCATTTTCTTCATATTTTCTTGGTTTTTTTTATTTCTTCTTATTTTTATGTATTTTTCTCTCTCTTCATATTTTCGTGTCTTTTGCTTATTATTTTGTGACATTCTTCCCACATTTTCGTTTCTTTTTCTCTCTCGAATTTTCCACATATTTTTACTGTCAATTCTATTGACAATAAAAATGTGTGGACAATATTTTTCCTTTTGTATCTTTTTTATCAGTGATCAGCCTTTTTATATCTGTTCTTATCAGTGATTTTCCCTCTTCTTTAACAGTATTCTTATCTCATTTTTGTACGACTCTTTTTTCCCCTCTTTTTGTGCCTTTTCTGTTCTCTTTTTCTTATGCCTCTTTTTGTGATTTTTTTTCTCTTATTCTTCCGCGTTTTCTCTTCCTCTTCTTTCTTGTTTTTTACTCCTTTTTTCCGAATTTTATATCTTTCCACTTTTCCTGTGACTTTTAGTCTACCCGCCACGAGAAAAACTTTTCACGTCGTACAATATTGGGGCGTTTATTTAGAAACGGGCTGTTCCATTCAATTTTGGGGGTGATGGAAATTCATAAACTCTGAAAAAAAAACCAATGTAATGCTCCAAATCTGTGTGATTATTATTTAGAATTGAACTTTGAACTTCTTATCAGATTTTTATTTTTCGGTAAAAGATTTCTCGTGGCTGTCGGGCTATCTCTCTCTCTGCATTGTTGTCCTTTTTCCTTTCCGTAGCTTTTTCTCTCTATTTTTCATGTCTTTTCTTTTATCTTCTTTTTCTGTGTAATTTCTATCTTGTTTCGTGTTTTTTAATCTTCGCTTCCGCGGGTTTTTTTTCTTTTTCATGTCAGTTTTCTTCTCTTCATTCTTGTTCTTCCCCCTTCCTTTTCTTCCTCATTTTTCTCTCTTTTTTTCATGTCTTTTCTTATTTATTCTCTTCGTTTTCATGAGTTTTTTCTCTTAATCATTTTTAGAACATTTTTTCTTTCATATTCTTTTCTTTTTCTGTTATTTTTTCCCCGCTTTTTTGTTTTATTCTCTTATATTCTTTTTGCGTCTTTTTCTCTATGTCTTCTTTCAGGTCTTTTTCTCTTTTTTCATGTCTTAGTACATTTCTCTTTTATTCTTTCGGGGTTCCACATGGATTCTCGGGGATCCACACAGAATTTTAAGTAGTCCATGAGGTGAAAAACGAGATCTACAAATCTCTAACCCATTTAACTTCTCTAGCCCATATTCTTAGTAATAAATTTAGGCTATGCTCGCAATGACTTGTGAACTCCCGTTAGCTGCTTACTCAGTTCCCTTCGGATTGCTTATTGATCTTGAAACACAGCTCACTGCGCTCACTTGCAATACTTATAAAACTTACATAGAAATCATGATCCGAAAAAACTTTCCTTTCATCTGCTTCCCCGCTGATTTTGATCCTTAATCAGTAACGCACATACGAAAACATCTCGATAAACGTCATGTAGTGGTTCTTACTCAAATATGGGAAAATTTCAATCAACATAAATTCCTACTTTTCAAAATCTGGCTTTGAACTTTACAAATTGCTACCGAAAATGCCAATATGAGTGGGAATTGTGCCTTATGCACTAAAATTACTTAATATAGTAAATAAAAAATAAAAAGTACTACTTTTCCATAAAGTCTCAAATGCAATCGGGTTGAGTTGTATCCCTCCTACTCATAAAACGTTTCGACAATTTCATTGGCTGCTGCGACACAGCATTCGGTTTTTAGGTATAGCTAGATACTATTTAATTCCGACGTTTGTTTCAAAGCAACAATAGGCAAACCTTTTGAAAAAGATTAGCGATTTATTCTCTGTCTAATAATTTATTGTTCATTCATTGCATGGTTGAGAATAATTTCGTTTATTGCGTTTCTAATTTTCATTTTTAAACTATGATCGTTGTTGTAACAGTTGTTACTTATATACTTCAGGTATTTGATTTTTTCTTCTTTTTATTTCTTACTGCAAATTTCAAACAGTAAGCACTCCCTAGAGAAGGTTATTACAGTGACTTCTCCATTCAGGAGGGTGAAACTATTATTTCCATTTGAAATAATAATTTCGAAAGGATTTCAAAGAAAAATAAGCACTTACGAAAAGGTATAGTTGGCAACTTCATATTAAAGGGGAAGGTGGTAAGTTGGAGACAATAACCGTGAGTGATGAAATTAATAATAATTTTCACTTAGTTGGGGAAAATATTTATGAACCTTTTAAAACCAAAATTCCAGGGCAAGACAAATTCAGTAAAGGTTCAATTTCAGATAGGATATTTTACTGCATCATTCTTTGATAGAAAAACGTAAAGTAGTTAAGAGTAGTACTAATTTATTGTTCTTTTTTCCGTAATTTTCCGTTGCGGTTTTTGCATTGAAGCACAGATTTTTTATTCGACAATTTTTTTAAATAAAGCAAATAATTTTAAAGTACAACTAAAAAGGTTAAAGGGGGTAAAATGCGCTGTTTTTGCATCTAAAACTGGTTTTTACTAAAATAAACATTGAAAACAAAACAAAAAACATGAAACTGCAAAGTTAAAGTACAAAATTTTCTCTTGGTCTTGGTTCTTTTAGAGTAACTATTTGGAAGGCGATCATGATATACGAAAAAAAAACCATCCAGCTGTCCACGGAAAAAAGGTTATAAATCCCTGTTATAGTTCCTACTAAGTATCCCCCTGTCTTATTCACTCTGATTCAATTCATCCCTTTTTCTGTAATCTCTTTCATTTAGTTCTGTTTATTACGTTCTTTCTATCCTTTTCATTATCACACATTCAATTCTCCCTCTTTTTCCTGCAATCCCTATCACATTCTCTTTATTTTTTAACTATTTTGTTTTCTACATTTCCTTTATTCTTAACATATCTCTTTATTTCTCTTTTTTCTATGTCTCTCTCATTTGATTCGTTAAACTATTTCTCTATTAATTTAGTTCTATTTCTATTTTTCCTTCATTCTTTATAGTATTTTTGAACGAAAAAAAACATAATTTATTTGGAAAAAGGACTTTACTTACAACCAAAGAGTACAAGGGATTCTTTAACTCTGTTTTTCATTTTTAATTGTATTTTTATACCTCTGTACCCAGCAACAAAACCATATAATGATGATTTCAATTTATTATTAGTCAATATATGTGTTTTACTTAATTTAAGAGGTAAGGTCTGAGAAGAGCATGAAATTTATTAAATATTTCTTCATGTCTATTAGATATGTAATAGTTTCCTTGTATATTTCTAAGTTCTTAGGTATTAGCTTTAGATTGATAAAAGGATATTTTATTATAAATAAAGAGTAGCAAACAAAACACAGAGTTCTCTAATCATCAAGATAGACTTAGATAGAGAATAAATTTTTAAATCACGTAACATTTTTTTGTAAGTGGTTAAGAATATTAATATGACTAGAGTAGTCTGAAGCATAATAAATCAGTGCATAGTTTATTAAGGATTTAACACAAGCATAGTATAAAGTAGTTAAAATTTATGTCTATTGCACGTTAAAGCTTGAAAATTTTCATATGAATAAATCATAATTTATTTAGCAAGTTACTTACATGCGTCTTCCCTTTTCCATTAAATTCCTAAATATTTCATAGTGTCAATTCAACACATTCATCGTCACACCTCAAATTTGAAAAAAAATTCAAATAATCTTTAGTTTCGATTTAGCTTTTAAGTTTAAAAATAATTAACTTAGTTTTCAGGTCATTTAGATTGAACAGATTATTACAAAACCAACTATTGACTTTTTGAAGTAAAATTTAAATTTGTTTGAAAAGATCAAACTAATTATCTGCCGAGAATTCTAAAACGCTATCATCGGAAAACATCATAATGTTAGAATTGATATTAACTATACAAAAATAGTCGAAAAAAAAAGTAAAAAAAAAAAACAGTGGTCCTAAAATAAATCCTTGTAGAACTCCACCTTTAGTTGTTATTTCATTACAGCAGGTATAACATTAACAATATCAGTTTGAGTTCTGCCGCTCTAGTAAGATTCAAACCATGCATAAATATTACCTTAAATTCCAATACAGAATATTATTATATTTCTATGCCTTTATGTTTCTCTTTAGTTTTCTCTCTCTTTCATTCACACACAATATCTATACATTCTATACTTCTTTCTCTATAATGCTTCTACTTTCATCCCTCTCCATCTAGATTTTTCCTGTTGTCTCTGATTCAACACACAGAATAAAATTACGATAAATGATTTGATGCATTTCGATAATAGTTCGATAAATAAAATACCACGTGAAATAATTTACTAGTTATTAGAAATGTCATGAGGTGAAGTAAAACTCGACTTATAATAAAATTGTTTTTTCTCTTCCCAATTGTAACAACATCGCATCTTTAGTTTTCCAAGAAAAGGCATAAATCTTGACACTTCTTTCGAAGACCTGTTAACTATACCATTACCACTCCAGTTCCAAACCCCAAATGATTCATGTTGATAGAACTGGGTCACAAAAATGTAAACCCTTTTACTATTTTATATGAGGTCAATAGAAACTGCATAATGCAGCTATTTCTTCTCCGTTTCGAAAGCCCTAATAGCGTCCATGGTTCAAGCGATTCAGAGGATGGTTCATTGTGACGTCAACATGGATGTTAAATCTGGAAAGAGTGTCGATTTTTCTCTTAGTGCTTCAATGTAGACAAGAAATTGCGAAACTCTTTTCAGAAATTTTGATGAAACGCCGCTGTTAAAATGTGTTTATTTGAAAATCGGGGATGTTTTGACGCGATAAGTACTTTGCTTTGCTATTATTTTTAAAAGTATCGATTAATCGAAAACAAGTGACCGGATTTGCTCAAATTTTAAAATGTTTTTTGAATATGGTAATGAAATTCTTATTCTGCGAGATTGAAGATTTTTTTACCATACAAGTCTAACGTTAAAATGGGAAAACAATTAATTTGTTTCGAAGATTTTTTTATTTTCATCCATTCGAAAAAATATTTACGAAATTCTTAAAAAACTTCTTTTTTACATAAAATAATTTTTACTCTTATTCTACCATAGTTTGATATTTTATACAGTTATATGGAAACCCATTAACCAATGGAATAGCTGTGCCTTCCTTGGAACAAACACATTATAATTTTTAATTAATTCTTATTAAGTTTGAAATTACTCATGAATTTTTTACTCTTTTATTTTCAACAAGTATCTTTGTAATTCATCTATAATTCCTTTCTATTGTTCAGTAAGAGTTCACTTTCCAAATGATCAAATATAATGTCTTTTTCACTGACCACAAACCAAATTCAAAAACTATGCACAGAATATTATTATACAATTTTAAAACATGACGGTTATTCAGAAGTTTACACAAAATCCATCCTATAAAAATTTATCAAAAAGTGGTTGTTATCTTCAATATTTATTAACAACCACTGACAAACTAAGGAATAATTATTCTTTAATAAGACAACTTACGCAGTTACTCTTATATAATGACTCACATTCAGCCAGCCTCGTCAATTTTAGGTCACTAACCAAACAACCACAAATTCAATTGTCTAGTACGGAGTTCTCTTCGTTGCCTTTGAATAAATTGAAGCGATACAAATTGAGTGCGCAACAAAAGCAATTCATGAGTACTATTGATCTAGTTTAGGGGTTGTAAGGTGGTTTGTGGTTTCGAAAGGGGAAAGAGAGGTCAAGTAGATTCTCGTGATAGTGTTCTAATAGCTCCGTATTTCTGATTAGCCGTTATTGTGGCTTGTATATTTATGGAAGTAGTCGGCGATGTCTTATTTTGAACGTATTTATGATTTTTTTTTTTTTGAGTGAACAAGTTCAGGAAGCATATTTTATATATATGCATATTTTCATAACGAGGTCTGGTAACTTATTCACAAACCGTTCGGTATAGATGCTATGCTTATTTCTAATTGCGATAAAAATTAACATAGAGAAACTAAGCAAGCTTAAATGATTTTTTATTGGTCAGAAATATTTTTTGGTAAAAAATAAATACCAATTTAACCATGTTCCTTCAATACCGTATTTCACTGTAACGCTTTTGTTAAAATATCTTGTCTAAGTATATTTTCCCACATTTCTCCTTAGTTTTCCTCATAAGGGGACATCCATAAATTACGTGAGGTGTTTTTTCCAAAATCTGGACCCCCCCTCCCCCCACGCGAGATTTACACCTACAACTTTTTATAAATTATTTTCCTTTTTCATACTAAAAAAAACCAGAAAATCGTATAATTTCTAGCTTAAAAAGTTGACGTGAAATTTTAATCGACCCCCCCCCCTCCCCCCTAGGTGAGATTTGGTGAGATTTTTCCAACCCCCTTCCCCCCTTTTTGACCTCATGTAATTTATGAATGTCCCCTAACTGTATAAAAATCTGTTTAGTGTTTTGTACTAATTTTTTTAGCACTGGCGCAGGGGTACAATACTTCCACGTATCCGCGAAACAATTGTCTGCTTTCTGTACGTGCATATAAAAGATGGTTTTTCTACCTGCCATTAATTTGCGCAGTTAATTCACCACTTGCTATCTATCCCCTTAATTACACCCCTATTAAAAATCCCACTCGGTGACCTCTCTCTCCTTAACCCCTCTCAGTTCTAAGCCGCCCGACATTTCCATTGAATCCAATGGAGAAATCGGGGGTGATAGGACTGAAGGAGTGAAATCACGGACAGCCGCAGAAAAATCTGACAGCAAAGCCAAAGGATATCCCATTCTATTCGTCTGCGTTCCACAGGTAGCAGCGGGGTTCAATTCACCCTCGGGAGCACTTCCCGAAGAAAGAGGAGACGCCGGTCTCTGGTTCCGAGCACTCCTTTCGAATGCCGAACGAACGTTCCTCTGGGGAACCTCCCTCCCCTTTTCTGCCCATTCGGCAAGGGTTGTCTTTCGACGGACGACGAATCAAAACAAATGTAATGGGAAATCTGAGGCGTTTATTTATATCCCAGTATTTAGGATTTTTTTTTTTTTTTTGGATTTTGAGTTGTGTATGCATCTTAATTCAAAATTTGATTGATGTCGGATCGCCCGAAACAGACAGTTTTGTGAACAATAAAACTTTCATTGCTGTGTTTGTTATTGCTCCATCCATAGAAGTATACGTTAAATAGACCTAGTGGATTTTTTTTTGCTTTATGTAACATTTGGTATTGGTGTCATGTCATGTAATGCCTTCAGTGATAATTAAATCGACTGCCAGTGTTCTCTATGGAGGTAAATTTCTTTAAGGGGACTCAGTACCCTCAATTCGGTCCAAGTATCGATTTAGAGATTTTGCTCTCAAAGTGATGTTTTTCTCTTAAATTGATTCAGTAAAGTTTCAGAGTGATGCGCGAATTCTAATTATAATAATTCTTCAATTTTCTTTGAGCTAAGTTACCCAATAATTTTTTAAATATTTTTTTTCAAAACTACTTTTTTGGCATTTAAAACCCTAAGGCTTTTTTTCTACTGGACTATTTCACTTAAAACTTTGCATATATATTAGATACAGTGCTTTCAATAAAAGTATGCATTCAAATTAGGGATTTAGAGCACAGAAAAAAATATAAGTGAAAAAAAGTGTTTTTTTTTGTGTGTATTTTTGTGATGTTTTAGAGTTGTTTGAGAAAAAAATTACTTTTATTAAAAATTATTATAAGTATCAAAAATCGGAATGCATAGTTTTATAGACAATAACTTAGTATACATTGGGTAAAAATTTCATACCTATCAAAATTGAATAAGAAGTAGGGTTTTAAAAATTGGTTTAAATTTTTGATAATTTTAAAATTTCTCAAAAACGGCATTTTTAAAAGTAAATTTTTTGCTTGGGTTATGTTTAAATGGTTATTACATGTGTTTTTACATTAAAGAACTTCAAAAAATTTGTAATTTAAAGAAAATATAAATTTTGGTACTGAGTCCCCTTAACATTTTATAAAAAGATTTAACATCTCTTCAATAAAATGTAAATATTTGTGAGTTACGTACATAAAACGTAATTGGACGAATTCAAAACTATTGGTAATATACCTATCCAATCAGTATTCCCAAAATGCGTTTATTAAACACGTTCTACCATAGCGATGATCATCTTTTTTTATTTAGATTGCCTAATCATTTTCTGATTCCATCAGCCTCGTTCTAAAAACACATTCATAACCTATTTCCAAACACTAACTATATTGAATATATTGAATACTAAATATATTGAATGATAATTCAATATATTTTGAATCTCTGTTGGAATTATTTCAATATTTTAATTAGTTCTAAATTTATAACTTTTGTACTAACAATAAATTTAATACTGGGTAACACGTGTTATATGGAGAAGGGAAAATCTTATTTCAATATCATGTTACAGTCGGCTCTTTTATACTCACTGCGATTCTCCATTGTTCTAAGGAGGCCCTTAAGAGGTAATTAATTGGATACATCAATATCAGTCTAAAATTAGGTCAACTTCAATATTTATAGACTGTGCAAAAGTTTAGCTCCTAAATATCTCAAAACAGGGCCGAGTTACACCACTTCAGCTTCAATCGACTCGAATACAAAGCCTAATTAATTGCTCAAAACCTAATTACCGCCTGAAAGAAACCCCCGATCCCCAAATTCCATTTTCCGAGCACAACGCAAAACAACAAGAGTGAAAACCAAACATCGTCGTAATAAGATTCCGCAAAGAGTTATACCGCCGCACACATCTCGAAAGGCGTCATTAGTGTTTATATTTAGACTGAACGCGCTCTGCTTTCGTGTCACGCAGGAGCTAAACACCTCTCCTCCGAGCAAACATATTTTCGGGCTCGTGCCCGGGCACTCTTTAATATTCTCGTGCGGTGCAGAGAGAGGCATAAATATGAATAACTGGCATCAGGGATGACGCCTTTGCACGGGGATGTGTCCTCTTCGCGCACGGTTTTTTGATCTTTTTTTTTTTTTTAAAAAAGGAGGAGTGCAATAAAACTGCGTTTTTATGGGCTATATCGAAGAGTAAATCGTGTGAATGATGGTGAATATTGTGAGGGGGGGGGATTATTTATGGGTGCGCAGTAAGCTTTGAGAATGAATAAATAATTATATTCCTTTTTTAATTGTATACGTTTTAATAGCGTTAATTTGAGAGCTTTTAAATTTCCATCTATGTTCTAGATCTAGAGTATGATATTAATTACTAAGGCTCTGACGATTGAATTTTGTCACAATGTCAAGAAATATAGATTATAATTTCGCGTACTTACTATTTATAATGTGCTATTTCTTTATAGTTACTTTACCACTTATTAACTTTTAAAATTACGTTTAAATATTTTATTTTTAGTTACTACAATTAATATTGATTCAGCTATCTTAATTGGGTAGTTTTCACGGCTAATGTTGCACAGAAAGCAATAAAGCTAAGTGACATAAACTTACTAAAATCTAGTTACTGAACAAATTGTTCCTTAAGAAGGTAATTTAACCTCAAATCAACTTTGATTAAATTCTATTCCAAATTTCAAAGAGCTAAAAAATTTAGTGGTTTATTAAATAAAAGTTTTGTTACTTATATTTTTTTCTCAAAACGTGTATTACTTATATTCTTTTTTTTTTTTCAAAATAACGGTTTAATTTAGAAGGAGTTACAGTTAATCATAATAAACCAATTGAATAGTTACTTCTATATGGGATGTATTTAAAAGGGTACAAAAACTGTTTATATTCGCTGAGGTGTGTGGTTGGGAATTTCATCATTTGAATCAAGAAAATTTAGGCTTCTTATTTATTTATTTTTTTATTTCTAATGGCAGGTAATTTGAACAGTTACAGCTGTAACAGTGTTCATTAACCCAGATAAAATGCTGAAGCAGTACTTACTTTGCGTTACCCAGTGGGCACATGTGGACCGAAGCCACGGGGGTGAAGTACTGTTGCCCACGCCACACACATTCACACAGGCACAGCCCCTTTTTACAAGGGGACCACATTCATTCATCACACACAAGGACAGAAGGGAAGGACAAGGAAGGCTTCTTATTTATAAATCTTAGGAAATACCAACGGGTTTTATTGGACAAGATTTTATTTATTATCACGCTATCAAGAGTATTTCAATCGCAGTTCGTATCTTCACTATGAACATTTCCATTCCTTGAACTTTTTAGCGATACATAAAAGCTAAAATTGTTTTTCAGTATACCCTTAGAAAATATCCAATAGAAAAGACAAAAAATGCCCCGAAACGGAATATTCATATTACCCCAGCTTTTATTTCTTCAAAAGAACAGAGTAGCCACTACTGCCTTGTCCAGTCAAAGCAGGACAAAACCCCACCACCTCTCACTCTTTCCCTCGAACCAATTCTTTGAACGTTCTTTCCTCCCCTCCTCCCATTCGTCAGATCTCTCCTCCCCCCCCCCAAAAAAAAAGACAAAAGAAGAACTCCAAACGATAACCTAAAAACATCCCTCCCCTCTTTGTTATCGAATTACTGCATGGTTTTGTTTGAATTTGAACGGGAAAGAACGGCAGAGGGAAGAAATCGAATTAGCTTTTCTCTATCCCCCTCCCCGCACGCGCAAACGATCACGTAGGGAAAGAGGAAGAGTTGAGTTGTAGCAGCGACTGCACAGTGAAAAAAAAAGGGACCGATTCCGGCTACTTTCCAAAAATAGCCCCTTCGGACCGTCGAGAAATTCGGTTTGCGTTCTATCGGGTACAATTTCCTCCCGGGCATGCAGGGTCTATGGGAGTGGAAGTGGAGAAGAGGAAATACGCGAACCGAAAGGGACTTCTCCGGAAGAGAGAGATGTGTTTAAAGCCTACGCTTTTTTCTTGATCGCGTCTTACTATCGCGGAGCTAGGAGTACGTGAAGGGGACACGGGTTTTAATCACTGAAGCAACAAATCACCAATTTTAAATTTTGTATTGACTGGCGGCCATCTTGTGTTATGCTTCGCGGATTAATCAAACTTAAAAAAAAATCTCAAAAACTAATACTGGTTACTTGTTACAAGAAACTTTTTTATGTTAATTTCCTGAGAATGGACTCTAACCGTCTGACGTCACACGGAACCAACACGTGACCTACTGAGCTTGCAATTGATGGTTACCACAGATACTACACTAGTAGATCTACTAGTGTAGTATCTGTGGTAACCAATTGCAAGCTCAGTAGGTCACGTGTTGGTTCCGTGTGAAGTCTCGAACCAGATAGGCGGTTAGAGTCCATTGGTTACCACAGATACTACACTAGTAGAGTTTGTAGTGAGATATGTTTACCACCGACACGTGACTTTTATAGTCTCGAACCAGATAGGCGAGAGAAGAGCAATAGAGCAATTTCAATCACATGACTCGGACCTAACAACGGCCTTAGCAACAGAAGTGTTACAGTTTTTTTGCCCTACAGAGGTTAACAGTTACAGAAAATGACTAGCCGTGGAATTATTCTATTGGAGCATTTGCAATCACATGATCCCATACCTAAAAACCGCCTTAGCAACAGTTAAAAGCCCTACAGAAGATACACAGTTAAAAGAAAATAACCGGTTGTGACGTCACCTGAAAACACTCTATTAAACACGAATGTAGTCTAACCGCCACGAGAAAAACTTTGACAGTAAAACGAAACTTTGAAAAGGAGTAAAAAGCTAAATGATTGTCACACAGAATTGGCACAAAACGTTTTTTCAGTGATTATAAATTACCATCACTCCTAAAATTGAGTGAAAAAATCCGTTTCCTTAGCAACCGCCACAATATTGTCGACATCAAAAGGTTTTCGCGTGGCGGTCTGTCTATAAGTAAGATATGAAATGCACAAGACAACAATTTAAAATGTAGAAAATATTTAACTTGAGAATGTGTTGACTTATTCCATTTTTTAACGTACGATCAAAAGTATCATGGAACATGATGATGTTCACCCGAAATAATAATTCATAAAAGATTATAAGTTTGGTATTCAAACGATACATTTAGCAAGATGGCGGCAGGACTCCATCCACTTGATTATTTCGTTGCTATTAGTCGATGCCATCTCCTTTTAACTCTAAGCTCCATGCTTACTACAAATGTCAATGCTTTCAATAGCAGGTTGGAGGAATGTGTTTGAAGTGCAGTGAAAAAGCTTCAGGAAGATTTCGTGGTAATGTGTATGTGTATACTAAAGGGCATTTTTTTGTGAATACGTTTAGAACGAAAATGTCAGTGCTGTATTCAGGCATGTGAAACTACTGTATAGGCATCAGAGGCCAAAATATGGCAGTCTATAACACTACATTCTTTTATTTTCTTTTGTTGAAAGTTTGCAACTTTTAATGTTTACCAAGGTAGCACAAAAACCTCCGACAGTATCGTTTTGTCAGTTTTTGCCTTTAACAAAATGATCTCTTCTGAAATATAAGACCATATTGACGACATTGCCCAACATTGGTTGTTGTTGTTGTTGGCCAATATCGTTTCTCTGACATTGATTATAAAAAGGATATAAAATCTAGTTTCATTTTTAGTCGCTTATTTCATTCAAATATTGTTATTCAGAATGTCTTTTTTACCTTGTTGTTAATCACTAAAATACCCTCAAAAAATTCTATATTTTTTAATATTTGCGATAGTGACAATAATGTTCAAATACTAAAATGAAGTACTAAAAAAGTTGTATTGAAAACTTTAACATTGATATTTTGATGTTTTCAAACTAATATGTTAAAAAAAGCCACTGCATTGCAGAGGTATGGTTTTTCATGTGCTCCCTGCAAGGAATCTCTTTGGGCGGACTTGTTGAAACACCTTGTATATCATCGATGAAAAAAATCGATGGTGTTATCGATTGCGGTCAATGGCACGTGCTGACAACAGGTCGTCACAAAAAGCACGTCAAGGCCGAAAAACAAATGGTCACGTGTGTGTACCCGGGTTATAAATACGCCCCTCTGCCCCACCTCTTTCTGATTACATTAGCCGTATTTGCCAGCGGAAAGATGCGCTGATGCAATGTTTGCCATTTCTGTCCAGGATATTTGCACGGAATAGCAATAGGGATGTTCTATTGGATTATCCTGATATCGATGATCCAAGGCTTTGTGTCGTCATTTAGGGAGGGGGTGAATCATTTAGGGGGGGATGACAGTGACGTTAGCGTTAGCCCAAATTAGCCAAATTTGAAATAAGCTTGGGTATAGGTTTATTCTTAGATCATTTATTAAATTTGGTAGTTACCTATGTTAAAATTTCAATATAATTGGTCTGAAAGTACAATCCCATAAATGACCATACCATGGGAATAACTTGTCTCGTTACAGGAAACCTATAAATACTCAAAACTAATTTCGGTGGACTTAAATCACTATCATTCTGAGTAGCTCAAATGTTCATATCTTATCATTTCTACTAATTCATAAGAGCTCAAATATTCCTATCTTATAATTCCTTGTAATCCATGAGCTCAAATATTCCTATATATCTTATGATTCCTAGTAATTCATGATCACAAATACTTATATCTTATAATTCCAATTAATTCAAAAGAACTTAAATGTGGTTCATATCTTAAAATTCTTAGTAATCTTTAAAAGCTCAAATGTTCCTATATTATAATTCCTGATTATTCATAAGATCTCAAATGTTCATATCTAGTATTGTTCTTATCTTACAATTCCTTTCCTTATTATACATAAAAGTTCAAATGCTCATGTCTTATAATTCCTAGTAATCCTTAAGATTATGATGGTCTTATAAGATTTACCTTTTGAGTTTGCTAAATTTCAATAAAGTCCAGTAGAAATGGATACTACATTCTTAAAAAGGGACCGTTCAATTATAATATACGCATGTTTTGGGTAATTTTTGTCTTCCCTTTACCTTGATAACAAAAATAAGCTACCCCCAATTTTCATTACGTTGGCAACTTTACAATCCCCCTGCAGTTGTTTTTTTTTGTTCAAAACATGTTTAACAATGTTAATATGTTTTAAAAAAATAGAACTAAATTTAAATAAAAAAACTAACTGGATTTGAAATAAAAGAAATGTATGTAAAATTTTGTAATTAAATATTAATTAATTAAATTTTTAAATCAGCTCATTTTTTCAAGTTACAAAATACTTTCTTTTTAAATACTGCTTCTAATTTACATAATCGTTAGCTCTCCTCTTACCCTTCAGCTTATTAGTATTACTGAAAGTTTTACAATATCATTTTATTACTTCTAACAAAAAACATGAATACCAGGAAACTGAAAAAGATATACCTAGGATTTCTACTTTTATTACAGGAAATACGAAACTTTTATAACATAATTAAGTAAATAACTTTCGTAACTTCACACCTTTCGAAATTACTTTTACTGATACACATAAAACAAAAAATACATATTTGACTGAGCGTAAAAAAAAAATGAGTTTTCTGCGAAAAAACTTGTTTTCATAAGACATAGCGATTCCACAACCTGGTACCGCCATTATCATTTTTCTTCTTAAATGTGAAAAATTGAAAAACCTCAACGGTTCAATTTAATTACAGCAAAGTACAACAGATACGATGTGTTTATTATCTCTGAACGCCCATTGAATAATACAGCTTTTTAAGAATGATTAATTCTGTTCCCTTTTCCCCTGCTGCTAATACACCGCCGCTACGATAGCATCGCTGAATTTGTTACCAAAAATCATAAATCAAGCGCTTTTCCCGACTAGGATTATTTGAAAAAAAAATTGTGTTCTTCTTTACAAAGGTATTCACTTAAACAGTGTTTATTTCCGGGTTGAGAAGAATGTCAGAGTTTTTAATAATGTTTTGAAGAATGATCCGAGCTAGAAGAATTAAACGAGTTTTTTTTAAATGCATTTGAATATTTTATTTCAACACCAGATGCATTATGTTGAAGAGATAGAGTAGAATTTCAAAAAAATGTATATGTTACGGGCAATGTGATAAGTTGAATGGATTTATCAATGAAATTTATCACTTTGTCCGTCTCCACTTCGGGCATTATTAATAATGCCCGATTAATCACTTTGCCCATAACATATATATTTTTTAAAAAGGTAGTATGGAATTTAAAAAAAAATATATTTTGTTTGATAACAAATAATTACTTATTAAACGGATAATAGAAATTTTGATGTAAATGAGGAGATTTGGTTTATTACTCATACAAAAATTTATTAAAAATAAATAGTATGGAACATAACCTAATACAGAATTTTATATCTAATACTTTAACCAAACATATTATAAAACTAAAGGGAAGTTCTACTTAGGATAAATTGGTTCATATATCCATTTCACAAGCGTTTGGGCCTGGGTTCTAATTACTAGTGCTAATGCCCAATGACTGGCCCAACGCTAACCCCCATTTAACACTATCCACCTAAACTAGGTTTCCATTAATTGAATCTGATAATGAGACTCAAAATTAAAATTTAATCGAATAAGTGGATTTATTGGGAGATTTCTCTCTATTCTTTAGTATCAAATCAGTCGGATTATTTTGTGAATTTGTAATAAACTCTTCAAATTCAAAGTCAAAAAAAAAAACCTCAATTTTAAATCCTACTCCCTATTTTCGGAAGAGTTATGAATAAGCGATTGGAAGCGACTTCTTCAATAGTTACAATTTATGTAGGTAAATGCGTCAAAATATTACAAATTTAATTTGAAAACTGGTATATTTTTATAGCTTTTTCAGTGAACTTATTTTACTGTTTTACCCAATGAGAGCTTATCATTACCATCCCATCCTTTTAGAACATCTCTTCCTTTCTGAATTACTTTTGAATAAATATTCACACATTAAAAAACCTCTTGTTTTAACAAAGAAATTCTGTAAGCTATTATGCTACCAGATAACCTCCTTAATTTGTGCAGAAAAATCCTGTTACACTTATACAGAATCTGTTGGCAGACTACAGAGACAATCCGTATCGGTTAACAGGATTCACACAAAGAATAACTGTTTCATAAATTGAAGGTATGTATTAACATAACAAGATTTCCCTGCACAAATTACATGGGTTATCTGGTAGAATAGCTGACAGGACTTCTTTGTTAAATAAACTGTTTTTTTTTTTTTTAGAATGTAGCTACACCAACAATTTACATCCCATAAAATTTACTGCGAATTGTTCAACAATATGTAAATCAAGCTTGTTAGAGGAATTACCTTGAATCATAAATAAAACATACTACAAGTACAACATACTAAAGTCAAATCCTGATCGATTGGAATGTAGTACGATTCCACATTTAATTATAGTTAATTAACGGAATCAATGCAAAATACCACGTTTCCATTAGATGCGGGTAATTTTTTTCGTCCTAAACTCTATCTTCCATGCACCAGATCACGCAATGTTGTTAATCATCAAATCAATCACCAGTCCACTGTCAGAGAAGCTCCACGAAACAACGTTCACTGTGACCGAAAAGCATAATCTGTTGCTGTGGACCCACTATCGGAAAAGTACAAAGATTGATTTCCGAATTGTTCCGAGTCCATCCGATAATGCGGCCCGAGTTTAAAATAGCTGTATCCACCGTTGCGATGCTATTTTTAGATTCCAACCTTGCTGAGGTATGGAGAGGAGAGGTATGTAAATATACCTACTCTAAGTGGAGTGCAACTTTAAAATATACGTATTGGGAACTTGCATTTTCGGATGAATTTCTAATGGAGAGTATAGAATGATAAAGTGTCTCATTCTGTTGTGGCATGGCCTACCTACCAAATGCTTGCTTAAACTGCATTTAACTGCATGCCCCCCCCATCGTAAGGACCTGGTTACATATAATGTCTAGTGTTATAAAAATAAATGCATGTTTGTGATTTATAAAAAAAAATTATGTATCTTCTACGTATGTACTCACTAACATCTTAAGAAAAATCTTTGTGATCACTTTGGAAAGTTTATTTGCATATTATCACAATTATTTATTTATTTAATATACTTCTAGCGTGGCAATTTTGTTTACAGTTGAAAAAATTTCCCTCAGAAAGGGTCCATCATCGTTATTTAATAGAAACTTCGATTCATTCTTGTTATGATGTAGCTTCCTTTTAACACCATTTTGTGAATCCACCCTGAAAGAAGGGGTTTCCACTTCTCCGATCTGTTACGTTATTAAACTGACTTTGGTAGTAAATATAAAATAATTCAATTGGTCTAAATAGAGTAAAAACAGGCTTTCAAATGCTGTTATTATTCTATTTCTTTTACATCGAGTATTTCTGTGTAGCTTATAAAACACTACTCTATAGACATTTCAACAACAAAGATAAAAATACACCCATCAGTTGCACGATGAAAGTATCATGACTTCTTTTATTAGAAGAGTAGGTATTACAATTTCTGACCCCAATAACATTGAACTACTCTCTCATATACTTTAAACCGGTTTGCTAAAAACTTCAATTTGAATGAGGTTTTATTCATCATAATAAAAGGACTATCATAACGATCATTACGAAATGTCCATTCTCATATATTCAAAACGAATCGCAGTTTATTTCCGCTCCACACAGCCATCATTGACGTAGTTATCAACGAAACTCACAAATAAATGAGACTTAAATTAGAATGATGAATATGCTTATTTACTCAATCGTAGATGCTTTCGTGATGGTTACAGTTACGAGCGCCACATAAAGGAGACAGATATTCTCAATGATTCCGAACACGAAGTTATTGTTCCGTGCGACTTTCACTGATTAATGCTAGCAGTTTTAAGTAAATGCACCAGCACGCTGTAACCGTGATCATTAAGTTCGAATTTCGAATGGAGGGGGCGAGCATCGGGCCGCATCGAATTCTGTCGCCGGTTTATTCGCTTCAGTGGAATATTTTGAATTGCGTTGGGACAACTTTTACACTTGGTTTGATTTGAGAAAACGCGTTTGGCTGCAGAGATGAGAGGAAAACATACTACTACTTTGGAGTTAGAGTATCTGCTGTATTTAATTTAAACCCCGTTTATGCCATTGTAAAATAAGCAATTATAACAGTGTATCATGAATACCCGCGAATGATCGAGATATTCACTATTTTGTAACCGCGTTAAAACATAGGGGTGATAAATTAGAAACAAGAGTTTAATTTTTCAACAATGCATCGACACTAAGAAACTCCCTGGGTTGGCCCAGCTGGGGGGCTGCCAGGGGTGCGACACTTATCCGGCGGGAGTGGAGGGCTGAGCTTGCGCCTCATACACCACATCGGTGTGAAGAGAGTCAAGTCAAGTCAAGTCAAGTCAAGTCGACAATATCTGAAACAAATATGGGTACTATTTTAACTCCCTTGAAATCAGTTCTCATCTACGGCTTTATGCCTCTTTTTATCTTTATTTCATGGTGTTCAAAATGCCCCCAGGGAGAAGTTGACAGACTTTTAGCCTTTCGCATTTTGTCTGGAAAAATACTGCATTTTCTTTTCCTTCTCTACTGAAAATATATACGTAAACCGTAATAGTCTTGGCTTATGTGTGTTTAAAAGTTGAAATTCAACGTCTGCGGCTTATCTACCAGGGTGGTCTAACCGGTGGGATTTTATTTCTCAAATATCATATGAATTTTGAAAAACATGTTAGATCGCAATGTTAGTACATTATGAGTAAATGAATGATTTGTGATCAAGCATCTTCCCCCAAAAAAAATCATACACCCAATTCTTAAGTACCTGTGAAATTACCTCAATTACCAACTATCCTCGTATTCAAATTACCAAGATCAAATTATTGTAATGAAGAGGTTGGCCGTGGAAAAGGTTATGATTTACCTTTGAGTATAGTGGGAAAGGAATTTATAGTAATTATTAATATTTGTGCCAATAACCCATATTAAGATATTAGGTTCTTAAATGACCCCTAATATATGTGCATTCCATTAGGTAATTTAAAATAAGAAATTATACACATTATGCATTTTTAAAAGAATCGTATTTTGGTGACATACCTTTTTGAAGGTGAAGCTCTGGTTCATTTTTTTATAGAATTGAGATGAGAAATCTCACCTCTTGGATTAATCCAAAGAGTCATTAGAACATTATTTTAGTTGGATTAAGTCGGTAATTGAAGAGAAGACAGTCCTTGAAGAGTTCATCATTAACTATTAGATAGTTCTGGAGATCACTGAAAAGGCTTGGAGGTGTTTGAGATCAATTGAACGGAGATGTTGTTTTCTTAGTGATAATAATATTTTATTCTTCATAAGTAAAGATAAATTCCATAGTTCCGTCCACTTATGCTGAAGCATCGAGATATTAAAGAAGATGTCCATTCAAAAAGAAACGCATCAAATTCAATGCAAAAAAATGCAACATCAGGATTGGATTGATGATAAAAATGTATGGGTCCGAACGGGGGGTCTGATGGTGGAGAAGCTGCCTATGGGACCCGCGGCGACGTAAATTTAAAAATCAGGAGCGAGACGTGCGTGAACCTTCCCTCAGGGTCCCATAGCCAAGATCTCCCGAGAAATCCGCCAACAATGTACTATGTGATTGGACCCAACCAATCAAGACGTAGGGATTTAAAAAATAGGATCCCCTTTTTGGCTGTTATCAGTTTTTGTGAGTCGCCAACTTGGCGGGGGATTTGAATTCCAAAATAGGGATGAACTACTAATTTTATCATATCTCATTAATAAAAGGAGTTAGAGTCTAACTAAAAATTCCAATCAACTCCTCTTGATGAGAGGATTCCAAAGAGTCTAAATACTACTATATTAATTGTTATTTTTCTTTAATTAGGGAATTCGTATTTACAATTCCTTTAATTTCTATTGATTAACTTTAATTCTCAGTTTCCCAAAATTTTGATGATATGTTAAAGCATCCTATGGTAATTTTGCTTAACTGTTGTTTACAGTCATTATGATTATGAGAGAAGTTATTGAGTAACATAATACCGAAAGGTACAAAGGCGGGTGTTACGTCTTTTACTTATTATACTTGGGGGGCGATGAACTTCTCGCGTCGCGTCTCCCCGATCCCTGGTATGTAGAAGAAACCTATGCTTTTTTGCTTATCACACTGCACGCGGGGGTGGTGATATCTCTCACTGTAAGGTCTTAACGGTAGCCTGGGATTTTGAATTCTGGGGGTGGTCTATGTTCTGCCTTCGGGGTAGGGCGTTGGCTCAACGGCTGCAATTGTCACCAGGAGATTTCTCCATTAAAATACATTTTCTCGGTTTTATTTCACAAATTTAGTTATATTATAAGAAAAGTTATGTGGTGTGCCTGTTTTAACACCACATACTCTCCCCGACGACAGGAGACACAAAAAAATTAGTGCGGAGAGGAAAAAAAATTTGGTTCAATTATTAAGCATAACCTTAAGTGAACGGAACTAGGATGGTATACATGGGGTTACAGAAAAATGCTCATTCGCATTTTTATGATTATTTGATGTATATTTATATGATGAGAAAGAACACGTAATATATGAGATGTGATTTATGTGAGTATATTTTTTACAATAGTGATCCGTCATCTTTTGTCCACCCTCATGGAATATTCAAAATTATTTTTTTTGTGTGAGATATAAACTATATTATTAGTATTATTATTATTATTATTGTTATTTTTTTTTTTTTATGAATGTCGAACTGAGAAATATTGTATGGGTTAGCTACTCCCTACAATTATAACTCGAGAGGTCATGATCCTCCAAGACAAACATATAGGACTAAAGTTTGGGAAATTTTAACTATTAGATATTTGATAACTCCATGAGAAACGACAAATAAGGACGGCAAAAGGCACTAAATTATGCCAAACTAAAATCCATAAATGAATAATATGACATGATAATATGGACGATGAGGGATTACAATAATAATGAACAGGTGCACCTTTGAAGAAATAAATGATGAATATACATTGGCCAATCTAAAGTGGGAATTTAACATCCACAAAACTTATCTAGTGGGAATTATCATCCACAAAAATATCATCTGGAGTGGGAATTAGCATCCACATCATGCAACATTAACTAAAGTGGGAATTAGCATCCACATCATGCAACATTAACTAAAGTGGGAATTAGCATCCACATCATGCAACATTAACTAAAGTGGGAATTAGCATCCACATCATGCAACATTAACTAAAGTGGGAATTAGCATCCACAATAACTAAATTTTCTTCCACATATTATCTTAATCATCAAAAGTTGGTATAATCATTCACCAAAAAAATGCCATAATTTTCTTCAAAAGTGGTCATAATCTATCCACAATAATAGCATTGTATTTTACTTACAGGTGAGTATAAACCACATACATAATAACATTGTATCTTCACTCAAAAGTGGGTATAAATCATCCACATTAATAATGTTGTGTCTTAATCAAATGTGGGCATAAACCATCCACAATAGCACACATAAATGTTACTTAAAATTGGGTATGACTCATCCAAAAAAATAAGAATCTCGACATTTTACTACGTTAGTGGGAAGTAACATCCACAAAATTATCTTATAAATAAGAACTTTTCTTTACTCTTTAAAATTTCTCCATACGATAATACATGGTTGAGAAAGATGGTAATTCTCATTCAGAAAATTACTATTACTAATATAATTGGGTATAAATCGTCCACAAAAATATTTAATCATTTAACAAAAGTGGGAATTAGCCATCCACAAAATATCCAATTATTTAATCAAAAGTGGGAATTATCCATCCACAATAACTAAAATAGCATTAACTTTTCAAGTAGGAATTAGCCATCCACAAAATATCCAATTATTTAATCAAAAGTGGGAATTATCCATCCACAATAACTAAAATAGCATTAACTTTTCAAGTAGGAATTATCCATCTACGATATAATGTTCACTCATAATTCAAAGTTTTTAAACTACATTCCTTCGTTCCATTTCTTCGTTCACAAAAAATAATACTTTCTACCATAATGTTATGAGAAAATAATGAGTTTCTCTCAATTGAAATGGTCTATACCAAAAATATGAAATTGAACTTAGCCTGGAAAGTACCATTATTATTATTTTAGACAACTTATTGCCTAGAACGTAAGTAATAACGGGATCTCTGAATATTATTATTATTAGGTATGTGGGTATTTTGCTCTTGCAAATGAGCTTTTCTAGGAGGTGCAGAAACCAATCTGTCAATATGTATTTTAAAGGAATTGTTACTCGTCTCAGGCAACCTTGATATTGAAACATTTACGGGTGAATGAATTTCTGTAATTACAAATGGTCCTTGGTAAGAAGGTTTAAATTTGTCTTTTGATTTCAAGTATACTACATCATTGACAGAAAAGTCACGAAGTTTTGCTTTAGGTAACTGTCGATTATAGTTGCTTTCTTTACTAGTTTTATTATTTTCGAATACTTCTCTATAAACTTGTTGTAAAGAATCCAAAATGAGAGTTAAGTTATAAGATTTTGTTAAATCTTTCATAGCAATATTTTGATCATAAGTATCTGTAACTAAAGATAAGTGTCGTCCAAAATGAACTAAATTTGGTGGATAACCAATAGATTGGTGAATGGTTCCATTGTACATGTTTTGATGAATTTTTAGAGCATATTTAAATGTTTGACCTTGTTTTTGCAATGCTGAAACTGTAGCTTTAATAGATGTGTTGATTCGTTCGCTTATTGCATTAGCTTGTGGATGACCAGAGGTTGTGTGTTTTAGTTTTATGCCGATGGCTGAATTAAAAGTTTCAAAGACTTCAGACGTAAATTGTGTTCCTAAATCAGTTAGTATTGTTGAAGGTCTACCATGAGTGGAGACATAATTAAATAGGGCATTTGTAACAGCATTGGAGTTGATAGCGGATAAGGGGTATAATTCTAGATGTCTTGAGAAATGGTCAATAATAGTTAACACATGACATCCATTAGAAAAGGGACCAACAATATCCATGGAAATTAGTTCACCTGGGTGTTCGGGACTTGAGGTAGGCTGAAAGGGTGCTTGGGGAATGCGATGGTGTTTACTTTCTATGCATGTTCGACAAGATGAAACAAAGTTGTGGGTGTCGGCATACATACCTTCCCAAAAATATCTTTGTGAGAGCAATTCATACGTTTTAGCTATCCCAAAATGAGAAATATGAGCAATATTCAAAATTTTACGTCTTAGTGAAGAAGGGACTACTATAGTAGAAATTACTTCTTCATTAAAGGGATTTGACTTTTTAAGATGCATCAGTAATTTTGTTTCAGAATTAATGAAGTAGCTGTTTTTGTTTTTGATTGATTTTCTATTTACAAGTCTATTGTAGATGAATGATGTATTTTTGTCAGTTAATTGTTCTCTCAATAGTGTTTGATTCGATATTTCATTAGGAGGGTCAATTGAGGGAGACTGTGTAATGTCCAACAGGCAACACATATGGGATATTATTTCCTCCTGAACGTCACAATAATTAATATGAACTATTGGTAGGGGTTGATCTGAATTTATTAAATTTGGATTTGTACTGAGATCTTCCTGAATGGGAGATTCAGTAAGTCTAGAGAAGTAATCGGGCAGTACATTATCTTTACCAGGTATGTGTTTGAAGGTAAAGGAATATTCACTTAATAATAAAAGCCATCTTGTAGTGATATCAGCTGGGGAAGTAACCTTTTTGTAGTGTTTCAAGGGTTTGCTGTCTGAAAGTATTACGAAATTTCGGGCGTAGAGATAGAATTTGAAAGATTCGACAGCTTTGACTATGGCCATTAACTCTAGTTTAATTGCAGGATATTTTGATTCTGAATTTGATAAAGATTTGGAAAAATAAGAAATTGGACATAGCTGTCCATCAAATTTTTGCATTAAGACTCCAGAAATAGCTTGTTTTGATGCATCAGTATTAAGATAGAATGTTTGATCCCAATTGGGTTGCTTTACAAAAGGTTTATTGAAAAAGATGTTTTGTAATTTATTGAAAGCCTCTTCACATTCAGGTGACCAACTAAATGATTGTGATGGGCAGGTTTGTTGAACTAGGGGGTGTATTAATTTAGCATAGTTAGGAATGAGGTGACGGTAAAATCCGCAAAGACCAACAAACCTTTTAACTTGCTTTTTGGTTTTAGGTGTGGGGAAAGCATTGATTTTGATTATGTTGGATTCTATTGGTGTAATGTTATGGTTGTTTATGTTAAATCCAAGATAGTTTATATTAGTGTGGTGAAATGTACACTTAGCAGCACAAAGGGTGAGGTTATTGTTTTCCAAGTTTGTTAGTAATTGGTCTAATTTTTGACAAGATTCCTCAAATGAGTTTGATGCTATGACAATATCATCTTGATAAGCATAAACTCCAGGAATACATTCCAAAATAGAATCCATAAGGGCTTGAAAAATTGAGGCTGCAGTCTTTAAACCAAAAGGGAGTCTGTTTAGTTTGTATGTTCCAAAAGGGGTGGTAAATGCTAAACGATCTCTGTATTGTTTTGGAAGATCAATCTGCATGTAAGCTTGTTGCATATCTAAAGTTGTGAAATATTTATACTGTGCAATATTAGATATTATGGTTTGAATTTTAGGTAGGGGATAGGTGGAATTATGCAAAATAGAATTTATGAGTCTTAAATCCAGGGCTAGTCTATATTTTTGGTTTCCAGATGAGTCCAATTTCTTTTTGACTAGTAACATTGGTGATGCCCATTCCGAAATGTTTCTTTCTATTAATCCAGCTTCTACCATTTCATCAATTTGAGATTTTGCAGTGTTTATTAGTGCTGAAGGGATGGGGAAAGGAAGAGTTTTTATGGGAAAGTTACTGGTGAACTGCAATCTAGGAACTACTGTATCACTGTGTCCCATGGATTTTAAAGATTTGGAAAAGCTCATTTTATGATTTGATAGTAAAGAAAGCAAACGTTTCTGGTCATCCTCGCACAAGTGATTCAAGTCAAAATCTTTGGCACTGAACTCATTTTGTCTCAAATTTTTAATGTCTTGAGAAGCTTGTATGTGATTCATGATATGACATTCGTCAGAATTTTCTTCATTTGGTTCTACATCCTCATCCTTTATATCATCAATTTCACAGATATTTCCTAATATTTGGGGTTTATTTAGGTGTATCGTTTTATTTGAGTTATTTTGGATGAAAATGTGAAAGTTATTGTTTGGATTGTTAGGGGTATCATTAACAGAGTGAATTGAATCATAAATTTCCAGATCAATTTCTTGAACAGAAGGTTCAAAAACAAATTTATCAAAATTTAGTTTGTTTTTATACGTTACTTGAGCATATACATTCTCTCCTGGTTTTAAAATAACTTTACGAGTTAGGGTTACAGGATTGGTGTAGGTTGATAAGGAATTAGATATCTGAGGAATGTCAATCATAGTTTCATGGGAAAGAAATGGGATTTCTAAATTTCTTATGTTCATAACATTTTGAGCTAAGTTTAGAGATATAGAATGCTTGCTCATGAAATCACAACCCAAGATTCCGTTGAATGTTGATTCATTATCCATGTCTATGATAAAGAAATTGTGCCTGAAATGCATGCCTTTGATTTTTAAAGAAATATCAACACATCCTCTGAAACTGACGATAGAATTTACTGTTGAAATTTGAACTTTTCTGGAGAGGTATTTAAAAGTTATTTTGTCTTTTATTTTATCGAAATGATTGGCAGATATTAGAGATATGGATGAACCAGTATCTAAAAGAAAAATTCCAGTGTGGTCATTAAAGTTAAGTTCAATTCGAGGTAAAGTAGTTACCGCCGATGAAACAGAAAAAATATGTTGTTTTGAAGAATAATTTGGATCGTCAGTTTGAGATGATGTGTCGCATTTAGGCATGTATGCACAGTGGTCGAAGTCATAAGAAAAAGTTTGTGTCGAAGAGTTTTTGCGATAGCTGTTTCTCTCTTCTAGCCGGGAGGAGGGTGGTAATGTTTGTAAACAAACAGGGGGCTGAGATGCACCCGGAGGCAATAACTCCTGCGAGGGGGGTGCTAGGGGGAGTGTCATTTCCCTGTTTTCCTCTCCGTTGGGTGTTGATGCAAAAAGTCGCTGAGAGACGCGTGCATCACGTGCATCTCTCCTTAGTAGTTTGGGTTTACCCCGTGGGATCGAAACGATCTGGATCTAGGGGTAACCCGAGAGAGAAGTCTCGCTTCACTTCTATAATTATTGTGGGGATTTTTTCTTTTGTAACGGTAACAATTCATCATTACGTGGCCAGGCTTACCACAATAATGACAAATAATACCTTGTTTTCTATGAGTAACATTTCTATAATTTCCAAATGATGGACTACAATTATTTTTATTTTCATCTTTTAATTTTTGCAGGCTTTCTTTAAGGTGATTAACTTCAGCCAACAAATTATTATCTGTTTCATTTACTGCTATTTTATTAATAACCGTATTCTGAATAGATATATTTTGTAAGTGTTGAGCTTTCATTACAGCTTGATCATAGTCATTTATATTGTTCTCTAAAATTTTAATTTTTAGTTCAATTGGTATAGCAGAGAGAAATTTGACTAATTTTATTTGATTGATGGCTGTTTCATCAGTTATTGTTGGATATACTTTAGATACCAATACATTTAAGCGATGTGCCAAATTCTTAATAGTTTCTGATGGTAGGAGGTAAAGGGAATCTAATGACTGAATTGAAGCATTAGACGTATTATTACAAAAGAATGTACCGATTTCTTTTAGAAGATTTTTGAAATTAACCTCTTTTAGATTTGGAGATTCAACATAATATTGTAGAGCTGATCCAGTTAATTTTGATTTCAATAATGTTAAAGCTTGTTCATTTGTATATTTATTGATATTAATGATATCTTCAATCTGTTCTTTAAAATAAGCAAATGTTGTTGGATCTCCATCATATGGGTTTATAGTAATGTTAAATGATCTATTTTGTTTCTTGTATGCCATAATTAACAGTTGTATAGAATACGGAAATAATAATTGTGTTTACACAAACAGAGAAATTTTATAAATGAGAAAAGACATTCCTATTTACCTTGATTATAACATGAAAGAAACAACAAAAATACTTTTTCAATATATGTATAAAATGGCAATATTAAAATTAAAAATAATTTGAAGAATGTCTTTTCTTTACAATACATGCAATCAAGATATATGCTGAGATGAAATATGTATGAAATGCATCATATAAAAGGGACTGGTTTAAGGCACCAATTGTAATGAAGAGGTTGGCCGTGGAAAAGGTTATGATTTACCTTTGAGTATAGTGGGAAAGGAATTTATAGTAATTATTAATATTTGTGCCAATAACCCATATTAAGATATTAGGTTCTTAAATGACCCCTAATATATGTGCATTCCATTAGGTAATTTAAAATAAGAAATTATACACATTATGCATTTTTAAAAGAATCGTATTTTGGTGACATACCTTTTTGAAGGTGAAGCTCTGGTTCATTTTTTTATAGAATTGAGATGAGAAATCTCACCTCTTGGATTAATCCAAAGAGTCATTAGAACATTATTTTAGTTGGATTAAGTCGGTAATTGAAGAGAAGACAGTCCTTGAAGAGTTCATCATTAACTATTAGATAGTTCTGGAGATCACTGAAAAGGCTTGGAGGTGTTTGAGATCAATTGAACGGAGATGTTGTTTTCTTAGTGATAATAATATTTTATTCTTCATAAGTAAAGATAAATTCCATAGTTCCGTCCACTTATGCTGAAGCATCGAGATATTAAAGAAGATGTCCATTCAAAAAGAAACGCATCAAATTCAATGCAAAAAAATGCAACATCAGGATTGGATTGATGATAAAAATGTATGGGTCCGAACGGGGGGTCTGATGGTGGAGAAGCTGCCTATGGGACCCGCGGCGACGTAAATTTAAAAATCAGGAGCGAGACGTGCGTGAACCTTCCCTCAGGGTCCCATAGCCAAGATCTCCCGAGAAATCCGCCAACAATGTACTATGTGATTGGACCCAACCAATCAAGACGTAGGGATTTAAAAAATAGGATCCCCTTTTTGGCTGTTATCAGTTTTTGTGAGTCGCCAACTTGGCGGGGGATTTGAATTCCAAAATAGGGATGAACTACTAATTTTATCATATCTCATTAATAAAAGGAGTTAGAGTCTAACTAAAAATTCCAATCAACTCCTCTTGATGAGAGGATTCCAAAGAGTCTAAATACTACTATATTAATTGTTATTTTTCTTTAATTAGGGAATTCGTATTTACAATTCCTTTAATTTCTATTGATTAACTTTAATTCTCAGTTTCCCAAAATTTTGATGATATGTTAAAGCATCCTATGGTAATTTTGCTTAACTGTTGTTTACAGTCATTATGATTATGAGAGAAGTTATTGAGTAACATAATACCGAAAGGTACAAAGGCGGGTGTTACGTCTTTTACTTATTATACTTGGGGGGCGATGAACTTCTCGCGTCGCGTCTCCCCGATCCCTGGTATGTAGAAGAAACCTATGCTTTTTTGCTTATCACACTGCACGCGGGGGTGGTGATATCTCTCACTGTAAGGTCTTAACGGTAGCCTGGGATTTTGAATTCTGGGGGTGGTCTATGTTCTGCCTTCGGGGTAGGGCGTTGGCTCAACGGCTGCAATTGTCACCAGGAGATTTCTCCATTAAAATACATTTTCTCGGTTTTATTTCACAAATTTAGTTATATTATAAGAAAAGTTATGTGGTGTGCCTGTTTTAACACCACAATTATTTACAGTTATTTTTCTCCTTTGTTAACTACTGAAGCTGAAGAGTGTCAACAAGGGAAAAGCCTATCGCGTCCAGGCGAAAGAGAAAAAAACATTTACTTAACACTACGATGCAATATTTAAAAATTTGAACTGTGCAAAAACTGTGGGTGATGGAAAAATTCTGATTGCAAATTTTAAATCAGCGTAAAAAGTGACCTAAGAAACACCATTAAAAGTATCTTGTGCCAAAAACCTTGTTTAACAATGTTATTATATTTTTTTCTGATTATGTCTCTCTTAGCGCAACTTGATTCTCGCACAATAAAACTAGAACTAAACCAAACAATCCTTAGAGAGATTTTCCCCCCAAATAACAGTTTTTAACTTGTAGGATCAAGCATGTAACAATTCCCTAGAAACTAAAATAGTCAACTTGATTTGAAAAGTTAAAATTTGGATTATGCTTGCAATGCGCAGCATTGCTTTGAGTTCTTGAGTTTGATACTTTGAGAAATCTCAAAAGTAGTAAAACCCCTTGGAATTACTTGACATGATTTGTGAGTGGTCCCTGAACTCTTTTTACAATTCCTTCCTAAATTTCTGTGGCTTTCCGTGGATATGACAAGCTCAGCCATACCCTCTGAATTCCCTTTCCGTGACTCTATCCCATCCACTCCGAGATGATTAGAACCGTTTTCCACGGGAGGACAACAATGGGACGTCAGTTGTTGTTTCTTGAACGTTTCTGCAGAGCTGAGTTGTTTTTTGACTTCCTCCTCCCCCGAAATAAACAAATCAGCCTCCTCCGCGCGCGCAGTCAAAGGGGTTGCCTTCCCTTTCATTTCGACAAAGAAAAGCCACTCGAGGAAGTGGAAGGAAGGAATTTGCTTTTACCTTCTCCTTTCAATCGAGAAAAAGAAAGGAGCAGGTAGAATGCAGGCAGATATATGCGCGTGAGCTGGGTTTCTATTGTACCGGTTTTTTTTTCGTGCTCCTACAGTTTTCGCTTCCTTGGCTTTCTGGTATTTTCTGTAGTGTTGTGGGATAATTTCAAAACAACCATTTTAAGATAAACTTATTTTAAATTTAGTTTAGTTAACGTATGGCCGTATTCACTGCAATCTGACCAGCGGTTAACCATAAGAAGCATTTCACCAATCAAAGTAAGCGAAAAGCTCATTTTCTCTTTTTAGCTACTACTAGTTAACCGCTGGTTAAGTGGCAGTGAATAAGGCCGTTCATCTCTTTATGATGCATTTGTTTGTTGTAGAGTTTCTCTATAATACAGTTAGATGTACCCAGTTTGAATCTTCTCAATAATAAATAAATATACTTCGCTCAGATCGATTTTATGATATCATTGGGGTTCTTTTTAGTTGGTATAGGTAACAAAGCCAGTGGCGGCTCGTGAGTAGTTCAAATGGGGGTTCACAATTAAATTTTGAAATTGCAATTAAGTAAAAATGTCACATTTAGGACAGAAGAGGGGTTGGAAGCTCATCCTGATAAGGTACAAGTTGGAATATATTTTTTATTTATTTTTCATCTATGTTATTATTGACTTACATAGTACTCCTTATAGATGAGCCGCCACTGAACAAAGTCATATCATAATAGCAAAGCCAAACTTGGTATGATGCCTAAAAACATGACGATAACATCAACCCTTAAAAAAAACAAATAAAAAATGTAAACATAATAAATCAATAAAAGTAAACTAATATTAGATATTATTTAGAATAAAATAATTATTCCCCTTTTTTACAATCATTCTTTTTTAATCGATTACTTAAGACAAGAAGATTTGATTTAAATGCCAACGACTAAAAAACATCATCTCCAGATGTTGGCTCAGCTTTCCTTTTACACAGCTTGTTACTTTAAAATATTTTTTACAACGTATCAAAGAAGTGAAGTGAAAAAAAACCCTCCTCCTTTGTAAAAAGAAGTTCCGAATCATCCGCTGCTCCTTTGAAAGTCTTTTGGGAAGATGCTGGATTGATTATCGTTTTCTAGCCTGAGGCAGGTGTTCGAATGTTTAAGTTCTAGAACACCCGGTAAGGAGCGATATGAAATAATGAAAGGATCCTATCTGAGCCTGGAGGGCAGATCGAAATTTAGAACCTTAACGAAAGGAGGTTTTAGAACAGCGCGTAGGTGTAGTTTTCGGTTTTTCTTGGTTAATTAATCATTTGAATATGCACAAGAGAAGGTTTAAAAGGAAAATCGAGCTTATAAATTCAAAGGGTATGATGACTCGATAAACTGATATTGTGGTGAACAACTTACTCAGTATTTATTTGCTTTATAAAAACTAACTTATAGCCTGTGTTTGACGAATCGAATGTTTTATACTAAAAATAATAATTTACAGAACCTAAATATTGAAGTAAAACTACATTTACTAAATGATAAGGTTTATATTAGTGAAAATATAATTTAGTGTATATGTTACGGGCAATGTGATAAATCCTGGCATTATTAGAAAATGCCGGCGTATTTCGGGCAAATTGATAAAATACTAATTGATAAATGTTATTGAATTTATCACATTGCCCTCCTCAACTTAGGGGATTATTAAAAATGACCGGTTTATCAATTTGCCCTTACAATTCATCTTTAAAACACAGTAGGTTCTCTTTTTGAATGTTCTGGTTTTAATGTTTATTGTTATTGTATTAGAAGTGCGCTGGTTAAATAAAAACACAAATCTTAAATATTTATACATTTTTACTATATTTTTGGGTCAATTTAGAAGCCCACTGGCACTGAGATTCGTCATTATAAATTCATTTTGTTATGGATTATTGGACTTGCAGCTTGAACTGCATCATTTAAAGGATTCTGCATCATCAGGATAGTGTCTCAGTCCGTGAAAAGTAATGTCAGTGTACTTGCAGTAGTAAATGTCACAGAGATAATAGTTTTGCATTTTGTTATTACATTTATGAATATGTATTTAAGGATAATAAGGTAAACAAGTAATGTACATTTATCCGATTTTTAGACTTTAACTTCTTTAAAATGTTACATTTTTATTCAATTTAATTGTGTAACTTTTGCTCAATTTTATCATCAGTTACATCAGTTATTCTTTTAAATATTCTTTTTAACCTATTTTCTGTGATAAACTTTTAACGAGAAAAGCATTTTCTGTTACTACTATAATCCAAAAATATACATACTACTCTTTAATTAAACCTTTACAAACAGTAAACATTTCTCTTAACTCTCATCAATAAAAGAAACAAATATTCATTCACATACCAACGTTCTAACACATAAATCTCCCTTTTTATTCATCCCTGTGGGCAACAGTTGTTTTAGAACCAACCCTTTTTGGAAACCAGGATTAATTAGTCACCCCATTTCGACATAACACACACAGATTAACTTTTCTTTTAACCCTAGGGGAAAAACACCAGAGGCTCCGACCGAAACCATCCCCTAATTAATCCGAATGGGGAAAAAGTAACTCAGACTGCTCAGAAATGGAACCAAGAACCCTTTGAAGGGATATTTATTACACTTAAAATCCCATTTCTGGGAACCGTCTTCTTAATTAACCTTATGATTTAATTGATATTAATTGTTTTCTGTCACCACTGTGTGAAATCCCGTCGGTTCAATTTGGTATTCAAATGCAGATGGATGAATGCTTAATTGAATGAAACGGAAACCTTCAAATGGCGTCTCCTCGTATACGTGAAATGGGCTGCGTTTAACCCTTTCAGTCCTGGACGGCCGAAATTGTCTATGGGATTTAATGGTAATTTCGGTCATTCTAGAATTATAAAACATAATACTATATGTATTTATATTATAAAGCACTTTTCTGTTACAAAAACTACATCCTATGAATTTTGTCACACTTGTTTTATTATCTATCCTATTGCATTTACCTCCTACCAGTGTTATTCCTAGGATTTTTTTGAAGGAGTAAAAATACTCCTTGACTTTTTTAGGAGGAGTAAAAATACTCCTTGACTTTTTTAGGAGGAGTGAAATTCTATTATGAGGAGTGAAATACGGAACTACATATACAGAGACACGAAAACCGAAACTCCTTAAGCATCAGAAAAATAAGTGAAAATATAATCTATTCCTCTCCTAAAAAGACCAAAAGTAGATCCAATCTTTCCAAATTTTTTTCCGGCTACGCCATTATGGCCACAAACCATTTGCATAAAGTTAAATTTCATATGTAATTGCAAAGTCTATAGACTGGAAACATTGCAATAAAAATTTCGGTGGGGCACGGTGCATTTTTAAGCTGAACCTTTGTGAAAAATTCAAAGAGTGAAAATACTCCTGGCTAATTTTTTAAAGAGTATTTCCGATTTTCAAGGAGTGAAATACTCCCTCAAAGGGGTTAAATATATCTCTGCTCTAAATATAGAAATAAATAACCGACTAATGAAAAATCTTTTCTGAATGGTGCCAAATTTCCGTATGAATCAAATTATTCTTTCCTTTCCTACCCCCCTCCAACGGTAGGGAATAAATCCCAATGCCCCACTTTCAGGTGAAATCCCTCCTCTCTTCGCATCAAAAAGACTTGAAAAGGCACGTCTCAAGATCTATTACCCCTTTACCCTGCCCTCGGGCATATTTGTTTATCTCTCTAAAGCCGGATCTCACGGTAATTGCGTTTTCGCCAAATTAGGCGGTTTTTATCCCTTGTCACTTTTGGCAGCAGGGCATACGTAAACAAGAGATCGCTAATTGCATTGGTGGAGGAGGCGGTGACGTCATATTTTCATTTTTCTTGGCGTTTAAAGCGATTACTGGCGATATTGTGTCGCCTCGAAAGCAGATTAGGAAGGTTATATCTGTATATGGAGAGATCTTTGCAGATAATCTCTGGATGGCTGTTTTAAAGGAGAATCAAGATGGCAGATAAGCGCAGATTTCATGTAAAAATAACCTTCGTGTATTTTTTATCAATAAATTTTGGGATCTAAAAATATTTCTAATTCTTAGATATTTATAACACACTGTAGGGTCGGGTGGGGGGTAAAATGGAAACAGGGATTTTATTAGTTTATGTGTATAAAATTTAATACATCTTTTGTCATTGTGATTCTTATTGAGTCTCAATAAAACTCCCTATATCTATTTTACCCCACCTAACCCATTTTTTGCTAAGGAGGAGGAAAAACCTTGTTCAGTTAGATACTAAAATGAAAAATGCCCCTAATAGCATACAATATTAAACAATATGGCCCCAAATTGTGACGATATAGAATCGATGACTTAATGCAGATCAATATCAGAGGAATATCTGATAATATCGTGGGCTACTAGGAATACTGCCCTGCAAAGGTTTAAGTTTGTTATATGTATGCAAACGTTGGTTTTCACAACGTCTCAATTACTCGAAATTTTTATCTCACAGTTGTACAATATCATAAACAAAGACAAAGTTTCATGATCATCAATGGAGTAACTGAATATCGATGGAATAAAATATTCACTCGAAAAAAAGGTGAAAACGCTTTTAAATTAAAAGTAAATTTTATTTTAGCTTAGTTTACAGCACAAAGGATTATAGAAGAAAATCAAATTAACTTAAAATTCAAATTTAATAATCAATACAACGAATGGGCATCGATTTAGCCAATTTCAAGGGGCTTTATCTGCCGATAGGGGGTAGTTATTTTTTCCCTCTTTACACTCATGTATAGAGCGAAGCTTGAAGATTTTGTTTCGCACAAAAAGTCAATTTGCAAATTTTAGGACAGATTCCCTTTTTCAAACTTGCGATTCAAATTACCGTATCTAAATAGTATCACCCTTAAAATAAACTCTATACACGTCGTTTAAGGAAGAAAAAAACCCAACTACAACAATTCTGACCCGCCGCTAGGAAGGGAGAATCCCAAACTCCCCCATCAATCACAAAAGAGGGAATTTATCTCTCTAATTACCGGAAGGAAGCGATGAAGATTCGATTTCGAAAGCTCCCCCCCCCTCGGAAGCTACACCCCTCCATACGAGAGAGCCCGGAAGTGACGCAACCGGAACCCGGACAAGCACTCCACGTGATCGGGAACAAATTGCGCGGAATGGAGAGGAGAGAGAAAGAAAGAAAAAAAAGGACATCCCCGTTTCCCCAAAAGCACTTTCAGTTAGTAAATTATTGAGTAGTATACTTATCCTTTCGTTCACTATTTCTGGAACGTCTCCGAAATAGGAATTGCTTTTTAATTAAATATCTTTTTCCTACCAGAATTTTTTTCCCGTCTCCCCTTCCTCCCTGAGTAAAGATAGAGGACATAGAGTGCACATAAAACCACTTTCATCAAGCAAGCCTTAGATCCATTGTTATTTATTTTTTTTTTCGATTATGTTTTTACGATTACATTTGTATTAGTTTTTTTATTAAACTGCCTATAAACTATGTACAACCAGATTCCTTGCATGTAGAACATTAAAAATACCCAAAGAAAGTAACGAGAAAATTGCGACAGAAATGGCATGACGTGATATCAGGTTTAGGTTAAGAAAATTTTACGGAAAACGCAAACTATAGTTATTTCTTCAGACTAAGAAGTTAAAAATATCATCTGCATATGATTTGCGCACCGTGGAATGGTGTATTTAAATTTTTACAGAATATGACTTCACGTATTTTTTGGGGGGAAAGTCGTCATAGAAATGTAATTCTTCGGGAATTTGTTATGTATTCCACCCACAGAATCATTCTGTGCAAAATTCTGGCGGACTTGTGTACCCTCTATGTTGCTTTACTCTGTCATACAGCAAAATATTTCTATTTACAAGGCATATAGGGCAGTTAATCATAGAAAACTAATCAAAACACACAACAAAAATAATTGGAATAAGATAACATTTTATCTTGAAAATATTTGTTGAAGAATATATCACTTATTGGGGGTAAGGTAAATTATTTACTATTTCAAGAGTTAGCTTATGAGCTGTTTTTTTTTTGGTATACTGTTTAAAGTAGATGTATTTCATGTAATATGTTTAGGGGCATGGAAATTAAATGCTTAAAGAATAGGACCATCTAATTTATTTTAATATTAATTACAATTAATTTGATAGTAATTAATTTGTTTTTAAATATTATTAATAGAGCTGTGATTTGTATGTAATTAAAAACTGAAATGTGTACACATATTATGTATTTATTTTAGGTAAATATATAACAAAAAGTGTGAAATATGTATTAAAAAATAGGGAAAATATTAGGAAGATATTTGGTATTTTAAATTTTTTCAGTAAATTCTAAAAAAAAATAAAGCTCCTTAGTTTAAAGTCAATATATGAAGTTATTTGAGGGATTTAATCTCGATTTTATCTCGAGGATTTTTCTTGGATTTTAATTTTTTTTTACTCGTATATCTATTATCCTTTGTACTGTAAACTAAGCTAAAATAAAATTTTCTTTTAATTTAAAAATTTTTTCACCATTTTTTATCCAATGAATATTTGACTCCAATGATATTAACTTAATCCATTGTTAGTGCCTAATGACCCAGTTTCTTTATTTGTTTATCTGTCTTTCTATTTTTCACTTTTGTGCCGAGTACAAGCAGAGATTATAGCTTAATAATTGTCGAATAAGTGGTTTTTAAAATTTTTTGTCAGCTAAAATTTCATAACTTTGAAAAAGGGAACAATTCCACATCAACTTTTTTCAACTGTAAAATATTTTTGAATAAAACTTATATTTTTTCGGTGATTGTACCATACTATACCTAACTGTCAAGGCCTAACTGTACTCTAAATAGGGTTCTGAATTTCCAGTACAAATTTGTTGTTATAAAATGAAAATTCCATTACTTAACAGGTTTTTTTCTCGATTTTCTCAAAACTTCGTTTTTGGACTTATTCCCTTTTTCAAATTGACGATTCAATTATAATGGTGAATGAAATGTAAATATTGGTTTTAGATTTTTTTTATAGATGTAATGAGGGTTATGTGTTCGCTATGCTTATACTATGTGTACTACATGTTTGATCTTCTAGATCTTTGATCTAACTTACTTATAAAATATCAATTCATATTATACAGTAGACTACCATTGAACGTAAATCATGTTTTACGCGTTGAAATATTTTATCACAATGTATGAGACAGGAATTGAATAAGGAAGAGTAGTAGTATTTTCAGTGAACTATGGATCAAGATATAAATTTTAATTAATATAATCTCAATAAATAAAGCCTCGCTTAATTTTCCTTTTCAAGCTTAATTTTAATTCTTATAATAAATCAATTAATTTCATGTGATACTTTTATTGGCAATTATTTTTCAATTACTTTGTATGAAATCGCGTTCTTAGTAAATTCGTTTATACGGGAATCTACTGTGTATAGTGTAGTACGTTCATTTTTTGAAGGTGATATTTGTGGCTAATTCAGCGGTTTCAAATCTACGTTCATTGGATAGGACACCTGCAAAAATGTAAGAACACTTTTATCACCTCAAATTAACAACATTTTAGTTTGTTTTTAGCTAGAACACTTAATACTTTATTGTGTTTTGTTATTCTTTTTTTATTATGTTTAAACACTGTTGCTAACCAGAAATGTGTTCAAAAATTGTGTTACAAAATATTATGTTTAATATCTGAATGTGCTCTTAAATTTATATCGAAAAAACACTGTAAGAAGACCTTTTTCTGTCTCTGTTACTTTTAGCAACACTTTGCAGCACTGTTTTTAGAACACATTTCTGGATAGCAACAGTTTTCAAACATGTTTAGAACAGTATGACAACGCAATAAAATGTAAAGAGTTCTAGGTAACAACACAAACTAACGTGTCCTTAAATTGAGGGCAATAAAAGTATTCCATATCCAAGTGCTCTGTAATGATATTTTTTTTTCTTTCTATTTCCGAATAAGGGTTCCGCGACCAATTTTCTTTAAAGCCAACCTGAAATGAGATAATGATACAAATGCACAGCGCATACTATCTGGGCCTCTATAAGCCCCGGCAGACAGTTTCCCTCGTAAAAGTGCAGAAAATGTAAAACTTTTATGAAAGCAAATAAATAACTTATAAAATTGATAACTTCAAGATGCTTTAAAAACAAAATTGAGAGAAATAGGTTTTAAAAAGAATATACCTACAAGTAAATAGGGCAAATGCTTGACTTCATTTTTCGCGAATAACTAAAATTCGTCATAAACTTGAAATTAAAAATTTTAAGGTAAATGAATTATACTATAATTTGTGTAATGGTATAAATATTTACTTAGTTAAATTAAATTTATATGATCATATTGTCAACAGGTTGATGGTGTTTAAAAGGAAAATCATGAGAAGAAATTTTGGTGCTGTGAACGAAAACAACAGATGGCGCAGCCTTTACAATTTTGAAATTTACAAGAAATTGTATTAGTAGGCAGATATTGTCCATGTCATTAAATCTAATCGTATTAGAGTGTAGTGCCGAAGAAGAAGATCATATGGTCAAAAACTTGCTAAACCGTTTCTTGTGCCTAGTTTTTTAAGTTCAAATTCAGAAGCAAATTCGCTTATCTCGGAAAATGACATGACCACATTCTTGAAATTTTTGGTGATTATTGAGTGAAACCTTGGGAGCAGCTAGGTGTGGTTTCATCTATTTATGTTGGATTGGAGAGGGAAAGATTCTGGAAAAGTGTGTATAAGTGTCCGGGAATCGTAGGCCCCGTGCGTGTCCTCGCGAATTAAATCTAATAAAAATAAATATTAATAAAAAATATCTTTAATTATAAACAGTGTTAGAAATTGGTGGGAAAAACACTGGTCCGACAAATTAAAAGGATCGGTTTAAATATTATTATAAAGTAATTATTGCACTGAATGTGAGTACCAAATAGTAATGTTAAAAATTAAAATTACATATTCAGCAATATTTTTTCTCTTTCACCGGGGGCTCCCCTATCCCATATCGCAAAAATTTCGGGTTCTGTCAAAAATATGTACTTGCTTCACCAAATGCAATCATCAAACGCACTTAAAATATCGCTATCACACTGAACACGCTGCTAGAACTGGAGAGTGGTATATTTTTTCACCACACACACACTGGTCCGGCGGACCAGTGATTTTATGATTCCACTGATCCACGCGGTTTTTTAGTTGTCCCGGACCACCAATACACCGCAATTTCGAACGCTGATTATAAGTAATAATTGGTGCTTCTGGTCTCCTCAAGTAGTTCTTGACTCTAAAAATTTAATAACTGTTGTATAAAATTGCTAAATTTGGACCAATTCTTCTATGAAAACACCATAAAGAGCCATTTGGGATTGCAATTTTATATATTCGAGAACCAAGACGTAATAATATAAAGAGAGCAAGTTAAGAGTAACTTGTGAATGGCCCCATGATCTCTGAGGGGGGATTCCCATATAATGGATTTCTCTTGCCACCCTTCGTATTGTTACGCAGCAGGATTGTGCATCTGACTTGTGCTCTAGTAACTCCTATCTTCACCGTCTTTTCCTTTATTATCTTTTATCCCCATTCTACTTGCTTGTGATGATTCTCGGAGTGAAATTTCTTGGGGATGTTTCCCGTTTGTGAATTATTGATTAGTTGGTTCAGAATAGATATTTTTTTTTCTTTCTCTCGAGCTCTTCCTGGTGCGCACGTGGCTTGGTTTTTTTGTTTTTGCCCTCGCGTTCAAAAGGGCCGTTCGATACATTAATTGGAAGTCGCATTGTTGACGCTTCATGGAGGTGAATTGCGCTTTTGTATAGGGAACACCGTAATCCCCGAGAATTAAAAATTTATCGGGAAGAAGATTAAATTGAGTGTTGAGTGAGTAGATGATTTATGTTTCGTTCATTAAGTGTTTATTGATCGTGTTTATTTGACTTAAAGCAATTCGAAGATACATAAAAGGAGTTAAATTGATTTTGAAGTTTTTACTATACTTTTAAGAATTACAAGCTTTTATAAAACTATTCGGATATTCTTTTTATTAATTATATGCATTTTTAAATAGTTAAACAAAACAGTTCAATATTTTTATATCGGTATTTTTTTTCTGATAATCATATAAAATTTACATACCAAAAGACGATATTTCTTTTAATCCGTTTAACTCATTAATGCTTAATTTTTTCTTTTTCCTATACAAACAAGGTAAACTGAAAAAAATTGTAAGAAATCGTAGAGTAAAATTAGTTTTTTTACATTACTCAAAAAAATACAAATCTTCCTTATTCAGTTTTCCAAATTATTTTAATTTCTAGAATCATCTAGGAGTTACGGGTCATGAATGCAGGTATAACAAAGAAAACGATAAGAAGGTAATGAAAAGAAAGTGAAACGGATGAAAAGAAAAGTGTGAATGAAAGGAAATAAGATAATGAAAGAGAAGGATAAAAGAATTAGAGAGAGTGAGAGAGGAAGAGAAACCTAAATAATTTCATATTAGGGACCTAACTAGATCCCCGACACTCATCCTGTCATCCAATATGACAAGTAAAATCTTTTCAATTTAAACAACCACCAAAACAAATAAAATTCACAAGATGCGATCACCCAACAACCAGCTAAAGCAATCTTCTCCCGTCGCTCTTCCAATAAAGGGCCGTAAGCCCTGCTCTTCCGTTTGCTAATCCGCTGCATTATTTCTTCGCCCACCCTGCTAAATGGATTGAATTGGACGGTCCACTTGTCCCATCGGGGGGATTAGCGAAGGACATTTAGCGACCGCTTGCGAACGGAGGTGAGGAGAGCGCTTACTGATGGCCGCTCGCTCTCCCTTGATCCAGAGAATGGAAGAGTCTGCGATCTTCTTGATCGTTTCTGTTGTTTGGTCATCATATCTTCACTTTAACGTATTTGTTCGGATGTTAAAAGTTTAATTAAACCTTGGATTGATTTTGAAACTTAGGTTCTTTATTCGTGTTGTTTTTTATCATCATTTTTCGGTTCCGTGATCCGTAAAACGGCTAATCGTCAAATAACAGAAATAGCCAACTTATTAAAATATCGTTGCTTAAGATGTCACCACGTGCTATCCTGTCTAACTCATCACACTTGCGATATCAAGAATGACTAAGTTACTGTTATAATACTGATGACAACCATGAAAATTCGGGAATCCTAAATAACACAGGCCTGCAAAAAAAAACTTTCTAAAAGCTGTTTTGAATATTTCAACTGATTTTGATAATATTTGGTGCGCTAAATCCGAGTATCCTTCCTTCCTCCTTCCTCCTCGGCTCTACAGTCCATGTAGGACCTTGGCCTCCCTCACAAGGCAGCTCCACCCTCTCCGATCCCTGGCTCTTGTCTTCCAATTTCTCACCCTTAATTTCCTCAAATCTTCTTCAACCTCGTCCAGCCATCTCTTTCTAGGACGTCCGATCTTCCTCTTACCCTCTATTTTTTCTCTGTAGATTTTCTTTGTAGCTCTCTCGTCACTCATTCTCTCCAGATGTCCAAGCCATTGTATTCTTTTAGATTTTATTATATTGACAATATCTTTTTCTTTATATAGTCCACTTAACTCTAAATTGCTCCTAATTCTCCAAACCTCTCCATCTTTGACTGGCCCATATATTTTCCTTAATATCTTTCTTTCAAATGTAATAAGTGTTTTCTCCTCATTCTGAGTGGTTGTCCAAGTTTCTGCTCCATATGTAACGATAGGTCTGACTATTGTTTTATATAATTTTAGTTTTAACTTCCTTGACAGCAGAGAGGATTTAAACAACTTTATCATTGAAAAATAACATCTGTTTCCAGCCGCCAGTCTAGCCTTTATCTCTGGGTTTAATTAATTTTTGTCAGTGATAATTGAAGCAAGATATTTAAATTCTGTTACCCTTTCAAAACCAAGTTCAGCAGTTACTGAACCCGCAGTTGGTCCATTTCCTCTGTCCATGACAACATATTTGGTTTTTTCTCTGTTAACCAACAGTCCCACAGTCTTTGCCTCTCTTTCTAAATCTCTATAGCTTTCAATGAGACATTTTTCTGTTCTAGACATCAAGTCCACATCATCTGCGAATGCAAAAATTTGCAAGGATCGGTTTATAATTGTGCCTCCTCGACTAGAATAAATTTTCCTTATAATGTGTTCTAAACAGAAGTTAAAAAGTGTCGTGGATAGCACATCACCCTGTCTTAACCCAGTATTAATTCCAAAATTTCTCGAGAGCTTTCCCTGTACCCTAACCTTAGATTCTGTATTTAACAGTGTCATTTTCACAAGTCTTATTATTTTTCCTGGTACTTCAAAATCATTCAAGATGTGGTACAGTTTCTCTCTATTTATACAGTCATACGCCTGTTTAAAATCTATGAATAGTTGATAAAGTCTGGTGTTTTGTTCAAAAAACTTTTCCAAAACGTTCCTTATACTAAAAATCTGGTCAGTAGTAGATGTACCTGTTCTGAAACCACACTGGTAGTCGCCTATTGTTTTCTCTGCATATGGTTTCAGTCTATTTGCAATAATTCTTGAGAGTACTTTATAAGATGTACTCAGGAGCGATATCCCACGGTAATTTTCACAACTCAAGATGTCTCCTTTTTTGTGTATAGGGCAAATAATTGCGCTTTGCCATTCATTTGGCATTGATTCCTTAATCCACACACTTTTCAAAAGATCATGTAACATCCTACTTAAGTTTTCCCCTCCATATTTCAGTATCTCTGCTGTAATCAAGTCCTCTCCTGGTGACTTTCCATTCTTTAATTTCTTTATAGCTTGTTTTATTTCCTCCAAAGTTGGCGGATCACAATTTTCATCATCATTGACATTATATTCATTTATCTCTACGGTCATATCAGTGGTATCCCTTTTATTTAGAAGCTCCTCAAAATATTCTGCCCATCTTTCAATTATTTTGTTTTCTTCACCAAGCATTTCTTTATTCCTGTTTTTACAGAAATTAATTCTGGGTTGATATCCCCCCCTGATGTTTTTGATTTTAGAATACATTCTGCGGGTATCTCCTATCTCAGATAGGTTTTCCACTTCTTGTATTCTTCTTTGCTCAAATGCTCTCTTTTTTTGACGTAGAATTTTTGAGACAGTCTTTCTTTTCTCTCTATACATTTCTTCTCTCCGTCTTGTTTTATGGGATAACATTTTTTCCCTGGCAAGATTTTTTTCCTTGATTTTTTTCCTTCTCCCAATATTCATTGTCAATTGTCTCTGTAAGTTTTCTCTGGAATTCTTTTTTTGTCTTGTAATCTTCCAAAGCCTTTGTATTTATTTTATCTGGTTTTTCCCCTTTTTTCAATCTAAATCTGGTAATTTTTTGTCTATATTTTGTAACAACAAGGTAATGATCAGTATCAGCATCTGCACCTCTGAAACTTCTAACATCAACTAACAACTTATAGCCAACTTATTAAAATATCGTTGCTTAAGATGTCACCACGTGCTATCCTGTCTAACTCATCACACTTGCGATATCAAGAATGACTAAGTTACTGTTATAATACTGATGACAACCATGAAAATTCGGGAATCCTAAATAACACAGGCCTGCAAAAAAAACCTTTCTAAAAGCTGTTTTGAATATTTCAACTGATTTTGATAATATTTGGTGCGCTAAATCCGAGTATGACCTCCATTTTTCGCCTACACGTCAAGTTTTTTGACAATTTACGCTTTATGTTAATAAGGGAAATACCTCAAAATTAATGAATATAGACTAATAAAACCAAATATTTAATTCAGAATATTCCTTAAAACCTATTTTCCTATGTATTTTGATGCGCTGAATCCAAATATGGCCTTTGTTTTGTCCTAAAATATCATGTTTGCTTACAATTCAGGTAGAAAGGGCAATATCTCAATAAAAGTTAAATAAAATTTTAAAAAATAATTTTTTTTATTCAAATTTCTTATAGAAATGGCTTTCCTGATTGTTTTTCGTGTGCTAAATCCGAAAATGACCCCCGCTTATTTTTAGGACGTCGCATTTTTTTACAATTTAGCTAAATATGTAAGAAAATACAATTTCAATACAAATGAAAATTTCTCACAGAAATTCATTTTTATTAAATATTTTTCATGATAAAAACAACTCCTGTAGTTTTCTTTAGCAGCTCATTAAAATATAATCCATCATTGGTTCATGAAAATCTAGCGAAGAAAAAAATCCCGCACTCTTGTACTACTGCATTTTCTCCCATAGAAATACACGGAGTCTGGTCGAAGTGAGGCGAGCCGAGACGCCAGCGCGATGCTGCTCACATTAAACTCTTCTCTGGGGATTTCTTTGACAGTTAGGGACTTATGGAAATATGCATCTTTTAAAGGCCTTGATATGAACGACATAAAAATAGCTTTAACTAAAAATTTCGTTGAAAACTCTCGGATAAAAAAACACCTAAAATTGGGGAAAATAGGCCAAAATTGAAAATAAATATGCGTTTTATGAAAAATCCTGACGTGTAGGATTTTTTTTCATTATTTGTCCCGTAATCAGCACACCAAAATATATCGATGAAATTACTCAAATAGCTTTTGCGTTGCAGACCTGTGTAATCTGATGTTAAAAATACATTGACAAATTTTAATTGGATAGAAAACGGGAATTTTAGTACCCAGATTAAAAGATTTCATTGTATGATTTTAAAAGGATTAGGGAAATAGTTAAACTCAACTCCTAACTATATCCACAATGACGTTAGTTTGTCTACGGTAAGAATGGTTTCACGAACCTTTCTTGATTTGAGAATCCTAAATGTCATGCTTCTCCTATAACAGGGTGTTTCAAGTCCACTCAAAAAGATTTCTTGCGTGGAGTATACATAAAAAATGTGCAAAGGACTTCTTAAAGGTGACATCATTCCGATACAAATTTTAGTTATTTCATTCCACGGCGCGTGCGTGGACGCGCAGTGGATATTTTTAACATATCAGTCTGAAAATATATCAGAATATTTACCTTTTCCCTAAACCTACTGTAAAACCTTTTACTTGATGTATTTGATTTCTGATTCAAAAAGTATCTTACTCGGAAAATAATCATTAGTTCAAAAGTACAATACAATGATCAAAACGTCATTTTTCATTGTGATTAAACTAAATATCTTCTTGATATACCAGATAAATTTCCATACCAGATAAATAGAGTTTTTTCAGGTGACGTCACAACCGGTTATTTGCTTTTAACTGTGTACTTTCTGTAGGGCTTTTAACTGTTGCTAAGGCCATTGTTTATCTGTTGCTAAGGCGGTTTTTAGGTATTGGATCACGTGATTGCAAATATGATCCAATAGAAGAATTCCACGGCTAGTCATTTTCTGTAACTGTTAACCTCTGTAGGGCAAAAAACTGTAACATCTTCTGTTGCTAGGGCCGTTGTTAGGTCCAAGTCATGTGATTGAAAATGCTCTATAAGATACCAGAAATCAGAGATTTAAATACCAGATAAAAACTTTAATGGAATTTTAATGTATCCATTTCAAACCCTGTTATAGACTAAGTAACAAAATTTATGAAATCTAGAAAAAAAATATTCCTTCAAAAAAACCCACACAAACATACTTACTTGCAACTACAATTTAACTTTTCTCAAAAGTATTCCCTTCATCGAATCTTCCGATGAACCTCTCCTTGTGACACAAATCCCGCAACCTTCCACCTTTGCGCTCCGCCATCGACGATTTCGAACGCGGAAGATCATTAATATTCGAAATGGCTACCGCAGTCTAATCAGACGGAGATTAAATTTTAAGGGAGGCTCGAATATTTTATGAAGGAGATCCATTTGTCTTGAGCCACTGCTCTCCTCCCTCCCCGCACCTCCTTGGAGATGTCGCAAGGAGTTCGATTTGAACGACGACGGAGGAATTGGTACGGATGGGAATTAATTAGTGCAGATGCTTATCAAATTGTAGTACTAGTTTTTTTTTTTTTTTTTTAGGGATTTTTAAGGAGTTGAAATTTAGTTGATGATAAACACATGAGAGGGTTAAGCTATGGCCAACTATACTCGATAGCAAGGTTTCCTTACCCTAACGTCACTAACAAAGAGTTCCCAGCGCAGTGTCTGAATTTTAAATGAAATGGAGAACGTCAATTTAAAAATATGATTATTTTGTTAAATCTATGTACTATACAGGGTGTTTCAGATAAGTGTTTCATAACTTCTAGGGGAGGTAGGGTACATCAAGACGAACAAGAATCGGTATAGAAAGGAGGTTCGCAAGTGGGGTCTAAGGGGTGAAAATCACGGGTGAAAATTAGCAAAAAACCTCGCTTATCTGGGCAGAAAACGATACTATAGTTCGATTCCGGTATTTTTTACATTCAACCAATTCAAATTTTTCATGTAAAAATGAGATGCAAGGTTTATTCTAATCAAAAACAGACCAATAATTGAATGAGGCATGCGTTATGGATGGGTTTCACTAGTTTCGTTCTGCATCTGGCAGTGCTAATATATTATTTCCGGGTTACCACATTAGCGTTATCCTTGGCATTGCTTTGGCATCCTTTTCATTCTTGTTTGTTGTTTGTTTTTGTTTCGAAGTCAACTTCAACCACGTAAATTCGTTTTGCTCTTTTCGAATTAATTTTTTTTTGAATGTATTATTTTCTATTCATTCAGTAATCAGCCTTTTTTTGCACTCACTCTTTTATTATTATTATTTTATTAGCAAAGGGTTAAAGAGAAAAATAATATTTTTAACCTCGCCAAGTTGCCAAATGCATCTACTATGTTGAGGTTCTATACCGGAAGTCTCTAGCACTTTGTTTTTGTTTACATTTTTCAACCCATCCATTGGTAGATTAAAGTTACAATTGTCCCTTGGTCAGACTTTAGTTCTTTGCACAATATAACTCCAACCAACCAAACAACCAACAAAACTCCAGTATTAAGATGTTTTTGTCGTGATACTTTCTATTGCAGTCTATCAACTTACAACGCATGCCTGTTTCATTTATTGGTCTGTTTTTGATAAGAATAAACACTTGCATCTGATTTTTACAGGAACCATTTAAATTGGTTGAATGTAAAAAATACCGGAATCGAACAATTGTATCGCTTTCTGCCCAGATATGCGAGTTTTTTTCCTAATTTTCACCCGTGATTTTTACCCCTTAGACCCCACTTGCGACCCCCCTTTCTATACCGATTCTTGTTCGTCTTGATGTACCCTACCTATCCTAGAAGTTATGAAACACTTATCTGAAACACCCTGTATATAGCGTCTTTTTATCACAATTTGTGTAAAGAAACTCCTCCTAGCAACCCAACAGGCTTTCTGTTTACCCAGTTTCTGCTTCCGCGTAGTGACGTCATAGGATCAGGAAACCATAAAACAGGAGTGGGCCATTGTTTCGGCACAGGGGCCGCTTTATGGAAGCGGAGGTTATCGGAGGACAACGCTTCTTAAACTGAATGTCTCCATTAGTTGCCTTTGCATTTTGAGTATGGTAAAAAATTTTGTAAAAATGTATTCACTATAGGTATGTCGTCGTATCCGGTTTTCGCAATAAAATAGTCATAAAAGAAAAATCATTCTAAAGTTATGAGCATGCGAAATTTTTTAAAAGTCTTCTAGAAAGAACTTAATTTTAAAAAGGATGGAAAAGCTTGCTTTATAACCAACAATATTAGTCGAAACAGCGAATAAAGCCGTAATTTGTTTTTTGAAATCCACCAGATTAGAATTGTAGATTTAAGAAATGTCCTAGTCCACTTTAAAAAATCAACGTAACATATTATTCACGACGAATCTTCTTTTCATAAACATTTTTCAAATTCTGCCTTAGTTCTAGCCGTCACTCCTCCGGAGGCTTAAAAACCATTATTGTGTATACGAGCGAGAAAGAAGAAAAAAATACGCACAGGATGCAACTCATGTCTCCCTAATTTAATTCGCAGCGGGAAAGACAGTGAATCTGGCAACGAGAAATTAATAGCGCGACAGGAAAGAAAAAGTGTTGATTTGTTTCTGGCTGACGATTCCAGTGACAATTCGTACATGTATAATATACTAAGAAAGATGTTTGAACATCATTGCGTGGCATTTTGTGACACACTCAGACGGAAGCATGGGTCCCGTTCTGTGGCATCGGTTGCAGCACGGGCGCGTATGGGTCACATAGTGACCAATAAATACCTACACAGATTCTGCTTGGCAGCCAGCACTCTTTGTGAGATGTGCGGCAGGGAGGAGGAAACTTTGGAGCACATACTCCTACTTTGCACTTCCCCCTTGCCCGCCAGAGCGTCCTTTTGCGCTAAACTGGCTGGCGAGTCCTTAGGGATAGTCGTTGGTGGCCATTGGCCGCTGGCCGCTAGGGCCTATCAGGGACACCGAGCTATCGAGGCAAACAGCCTCGGATACTCGTAGTAAGAAGAAGTAAGTAAGACGGAAGCATGGGTGTCAGAGTCAAAATTTCTTCTTTGGCGTTTTGAGATTTGCACATCTATTTCGCATATCCAAATCCATTAAAGAAAGCTGCACAAACGTGCAGGTTTCCTAGATTTATTTTTCCACTTCGTAAGATTTCGTCAATCAGAGCGTTAATTCCATATTTTGAATGACAATTTTCTGGCAAAACAATATTACAAATATTACTAATTAGAAATTAGTTTTACGCAAAAATTTCTATAAAATCCATATATACGATTGATGTACCATTTTTCCCCTCACCACCTTCATTGAAGCATGCTAATAATTTTCATTCCCTGTTTTATAGAGTATCTCGTTTTTAAATTTTTTAAACTGAGACAGTTTATCATGTTCGCAACCGTCATTTCCCTTTCTGACAAATCGCGGTCTTAAGAAACAGGTTCTTTAATGGCTAAAGTTAATGCTAATGGCCTCTTGTCTAATGCTTTTTAAATAAATTTCTCGTTTATAAGCTTTCGACTTATCAAAGTTTATACCGTGGACATCATCACGATCAATTAATTAACTTAATTTCAACCAAGTTCTTGTACAAAAGTCTGCCTTAATTTTACTACTGAAAAATGGAAAGTTTTTTTTTACAGGCATTATTTTAAAGTTTTTCGCGAAACTTGGGAAAAATCACGTAGTTTCGGGTTGACGTAATATAAGTATGGGTAGCTTCTCAGGAAGAATCCTAGATAGAATCCCAGTCAGACAAAAATGACATCATTTTATACGGTCAAGAATCAAAACCAAATGTAAAAGGGGAGGTTCAGGTCAAGTGGACGTCACCTAAGGTAGTTTTGGGTCCTCAATGGATTGCAACCAAACGTATAAGTGTAAACGTTACTGTATGCTTCTATTTTGCCACAGTTCCAACACCTAAGCTCCCTCTTCATGTATAACCCCTGTGAGGCATAAGGGAAGGATTATTCAATTCAATTTTTTTTGTGATCGAGTTCCTTTCGCGTTCTTCAAACAGTCAGTTGAAGTCGGAGAAGGCAAGTCGTCATGCTCGGTAATTAATTTATTCCAAAGGGTTGTCTTCGAACAGTACTGCTTATTTAAATTATTTACACACTGCCGGGATCTTGATGGTGTATTTCCCTAGCGTGAAGTATCAGGTTGATTTATTCGACCTTTTGTATCTAGAACATTCTTTCCGTTAGTTTCTACTGCAGATGCGTGAGGGTGTTTTCAAAACACCGAGGATTTGTGAGTTTAAAGAAGGAAATATACTGATCGTCAAATCCCAGTGCATAAAATAACTTAATTCATTAGGGTTTTCGCTCTTTTTTTTAGATATCACTTGGATGTGGAATATATTAGAGAAAAGCTTAGTTTTTTTTGTAATGTCTCAATTTCTTTTTATGTTATGACTACATTAATAAAGTTATAATATGATTAGTTATTTACAATATTAAACACAATGTTACATAGATTTAATACTCCAATTCGAAAAATTGTTTAGAGATGCTTTTATTTGCTTTAACATTATCAGACCATTGTAATGCAAATAATTTAGTTCATATATTGTTAACCACAACGTATGGCTATTAAACTACAGATAGTAGGGGAGCCCAGAGTGTTTTTGGGTAGTAATTCAAGCGCGTCAGATAATCATAGGGGGGATACCTTGCATGCTTTTGAGTAACTCCACCAAATATAAGCTCTCTATGTTGGTGGGTAAGTTTAGAACAGCCCGTCATATTTGTAAAAAAAATTAGTTAAATGGACATACTCGAGCGCGTCAGATAATGATAAGGTAGGTTAGTTACCAACTAAAAAGTGTACATTTTCTAAAATCTGCCGATTTGAGCGGTGGATAAGGGAGCGGGAGTGTTACAAAGTTGCAAAGTAAAGCCAAGACCGGTAAGACGCTATCGCTCTTTTTGAGAAAAATGTACGAAACAAAATGTTTATAGACTAGTAGCCAGGAAACTAGGCTCAACTAGTTGTAAACTGTCTCGGTAGCCAATCTGACGCGCTCGAGTATGTCCATGTAACTAGTTTTCTTTCAAATTTTGACGGGCTGTTCTAAACTTACCCACCAACATAGAGAGCTTATATTTGGTGGAGTTACTCAAAAGCATGCAAGGTATCCCCCTTATGATTATCTGACGCGCTCGAGTAAATCCACATTTAGCATCATGGGCTCCCCTACTAAGAGAGTAGCAGCAGCTAAATAAGTAAAACCACACTGGTGTTAACAAGAAATATGAATTAAAATAAATAAAAAACAAAGTACCATTTTTGATGCTGTCCACAGTCCAAGATTACTTTAAAGGAATAAACAAGTCACGGTGGTAAATTTAGAATACATTTTTTTTTTCACTTAACTCTGCAGTCCGAAATAAACAAGTTTCACCGCTTTAAATATGCATATCCATGTATCCAAGGGTTGATAACACTGTCAACAAGAGTTGTTTTCAAAAACAACTTTGAAAACAACTTGGATAGTTGGAACTGTTTACTAGGGTTTCATTCCCTACATAGAATACACACAGAGTTGTTTATACTACTCAGGTGCGTAACAAGAGTGTTGAATTTTTAATAGATAGCAGTCAACTGCACAATTTTTAAGATTTTTCAATTTTTTTTTCTTGGAAAAGGTGCTCAAATATTTTAACTCTGTCTGAGTTTTCTTATTTATAGTAAAATACTTTAAACTAAATGTTGTAAGGCATCTAAGGTGCCCGTAAAAAATTAGCATCATGAAAACGATCAAGATTAATAAAACGAAGATTAATTAACGATCAAATTGTGCCTCTCAGGATCAATATGGTTAATGACTTAAAACATGTCACGTATGACAAAAAAAATTCTATTACATTTGCAATTATATCTTAAACGTATTTTTAAATGTTGATTTAATTTCATATTTAGCAGAACTATTTTTGACATAATTTATTTCTATGAATATTTTATCAATACAACAAAAACCTGAATTTATAAATAAATCTCCAATTTCTTTAATCAGTTACCGATAGTCTACCCAAAGTAACCCAAATATGCAAAAATGGAAAGAAACGCCTGAAATGAAGAATCGCTTCCATCTCTTTAACAAACCCTACAAAAGGACATCATTGAAAACAAACCTCGACCTAACAAGTGAACCAACTGTGAGAGAAGTTACCCTTTTCTTTCCAAGGATACAACCTCTCAAAATACCTCTCACAATGTTAATACTTTATCCACCTTTCAAAAACTTTACCCACTCCTCTCTACATATTCAGCCTTTGTGCGAGATTTCACCTTCTTCTCATTTTTCATTATTTTGTAGGAACTTCAATTTTAAACTCGAGAAATCCTCCACGAAGCCCCCCAAAACGGGATAACCTGGGGGAAGGGAGAAACCGGAGCATTTTTCCCTCTTCCTCGGTTTCCTTTTTCTGAGGAATAACATATTTATTCATCTCAATATTCAAAAAAAGGGAGACGATCTTTTGAGGCATGTTTTGAAATATTTTTTTTTATCGGAAGGAATCGGAAAAATGAAATTGAGGTGGAACATCTCTTTCTACTACGAACGGTTGCAGGTAACTTTCCCTGTATTCTTTGCCATAGCCTGAAGAATCACTGTTCTGTACTACAACAGTGGTTTCGCTGTCGTGGTATTTTAGGATTATTTCTGATTTTAAGGTTTCACTCTGCAATGCATAAGCAAATAGGTGTTTTTTATTTCCCATTATTTTCTTCATTCATTTTTTATAAACATTCTTGTGCATCAGTTGTATAAATTGTTGAGTATTATTAAATTATTGTCCAATAAACTGCAAAGACAAATTATTAGTCCCAAATGGGAAAATATTCACCATCGTAAAAGTTAAATTTTAAATTTGAATGGAGAAGTTTAAATTAAAATATATAATATTATTAGTCCCAAATGGGAAAAAATTCATCATCGTAAAAGTTAAATTTTAAATTCGAATGGAGAATTTTAAATTAAAATATATAATATTGTATGAACAAGATTTACTGTATATGCATAGATTCAAGATATGTACAAAGTCGAAGTGGATGTAGTTTTCTTCAGTGTTTGGAATCTACTTTTTCTTAATTTTGGTTTTGATTGATCCCCTTTAAGGGTACAACAAATATTCTTGGACTCATTGCCCGTGGTACCTTTTTCCATTGAAGAAATTGCTCAGAAAAAAGTCTTCCATATTCTTCACGGAAATCACCGAATAATCAGTATAATCCAAGAAATCCGATTTCAGGGACATTTCCCACCTCACAACATTGTATGACTGGTACAGTTTCATTTTCAACCCCCCATGTTAGTTCAATGCTTAACGTTTCCCTAAAACATTTTGTATATAGATTATATTGATCGTTTTTCTTAATTTTTGTTTTGACTGATTCTTTGTAAGATCCAAAGTTACTTTTATAATGTTGACATGTATCTAATTTTAATTTAACTTACGTATCTTACCGATTTTATAAAAATATACACATTTCATTTAAAAATAAATATCATATGATATTGGAGACGGAAATTTCCTATATCCAAGGAGATTCATTAACTCAATTAACTTTACTTAATGTTTGTTCAAGTTACAGTAATTTCCTGCAACCAACATTTCAAACATGTCCGACATCCAAAAAAGTGATGTTAGGTCGAGACTTTGAAAAAGAAGTTTTTTTTTCCATAGGGACCCACGTACCAAGTGTCTGACTCAGCTTCATCATAAATCACATCCATTGCTTCGTTGATTCCCCTTCGCTCAAATAGATTGACACAATTTCTTACGCAATGGGGATGGGGGGAAATAGCAACGCGTTGGTTTCATAACTAAACTCCTCATCGATTTTTACCATCTATAATAATGATAATCACAAAGTGTTGCAGATGTTTTTTAACTTCTCTCGACAATAGTTAAATCACACCTCGATTTTGTTGCACGAAATGAAGTCCTACGCCTATAACAAATTTGAACGATTTAGTAGCGCTCCATGTACAAAATAATTGAGTACAAACTTCCAGATATACAGTGTAAACTTGTATAAATCCTTTAAACGTTATTTACATGGGATAATATACTTTGCTCACACATAAAACTTTAAAGAAAGAATGCTTCGTCTTTAAAGTGACTTTCCAGATAAATCTACAAATGAGTCTTCGTATAAAGGTTTTTTTATCGTCAAGTCTCCCTGGTGAGCAGAATGCACAATTTTATTATTGAATAATCTGTAGAAGTATAGAATGGCCATAAAATGTTGTTAAAGCAACGCATTTGTTATAGAACATTTCACAAATGTTTTCAAGTTTAATATTTTATTTCGTGCACCGAAATAAAATATTAAAGAATTAATATTAATATTAAGAAAGACGAAGAAACCGAAATATAAGTATAATATATACATGGCTAATTTATAGTTTAATGAAAGGTTTTAGAATAATATCATGCCAATTTTAAATGTTTTTATAAACTATAGTAATTCATGTTTATAAATATTTAATTTAAAACCAATATTATAAAACATTAATACTTTTATCTAGATTTATAACCATATTCATGAAGAAAATACACCATTAATTCCGATCAGCAAAGAGACTATAATGGCTTATATTAACTCAAGGTTTTAATTTCAAATGAACTATTACAATATCCGCCATATATAGGAATCAACCCTTCTGTTATGTTCCCAGGCAAGGTTTCATTTTTAAATTGGTAGACTTTATCTCAAGGGACTAATTAGTATTTAACCGTCATCTCTTAACTCTCCCTCCTAACATTATAGATACAATTGTCATTTACGGCTGCAATTCAATTACAGAAGGATACAGTCTATTTACTATATACTATATATATTATAGATATATAGAATATTATATATATATATTTACTATCTCTATAGATACATTACACATAACCAGTATTAGTATGTAACTGCTAAATTGTTAAATTGAATGGACATATTTGTGGGCTTCCAGGTTGTCAACTAAATATGTTTGCATCTTGATGTTACTAAAACATAATCTACACTGTCGATACATCAAATTCTAAGGGACACAACGTTTTTTATGAAAAATGTAATGCCCATAACCTTGTCATGAATTTTTTTGTATCAGTTCATTTGATATTAAGAGCTTGAGTTAAGTTTTTAATCATTAGGTCGATCTAAAGGGGTTTTTTAACGGAGGTTGTAATTTCAAGTTACCGAAATTTAAAATTCAAAAATATAACAAAATTATTAAAACTAGATTTTATTTTGGATTATAATTTTATGTGTTTTTTTATACTGGGACCATATTGTGAATTTAGTACATTACACAATAATCTTTTTTTTACAATGAATGCACCACATTCCTCCGCAAAAAAGAATCATTATAACCGAATCATTATGACTGAATCATTATAACTGAATTATTATTATAATTGAAGAATATTAAAACTGCATATACATAACTATGTATACGTTAATTAATTTAGACATTCATTACACTTACGAAATGTTTCACAACCTGCTTAAGGACAAACTAAAAAAATCATAAACAATTAAACATTCTCAAAACCTAGCCTAATTTAGATAAATAAAAGCGCTTGCATAGCCTACCCAAGTAGACGAATGACGTGATTTATGACGTCATTTTTTCGTCAAAATATGCCTTAAAATTGACGTCATGTTTTGCGTCTAATGTCCAATCTTTCGTCGTCATTTTCGACGTCATAAATGACGTGAATTTGACGACATATGTGACATGAACTTTGACGTGATTTTATGCCTTAAAATTGACGTCATGTTTCGCGTCGGATGTCCAACCTTTCGACGTCATAAATGACGTGAATTTGACGACATATGTGACGTTAACTTTGACGTGACACGTCATGTTTTGCGTCGAATGTCCAACCTTTCGTCGTCATTTTCGACGTCATAAATGACGTGAATTTGACGACATATGTGACGTCAACTTGGACGTGATCAAATTTACGTGATTATCACGTGATTTAATGACGTTCTTTATACGTGGTTAAAGGACGTGATTTTCACGTAATTGTATGTCGTGAATTATTAGTGATAGAATGACATGTTTCTTTTGTCCTAGCCACTGGTTAGTCATAAATAGTTAAAATATGCTAACTTTAATTCAAATAAAATCCATTTTATAGAATTGCCAAAATATATCTATAAAATGGATTTTATTTGAATTAAGGTTAGCATATTTTAATAATTTATGACTAACCAGTGGCTAAGACAAAAGAAACATGTCATTCTATCACTAATAATTCACGACATATGATTATTCAATCAAGAAATAATATTTTCTAAAAAATCTAAATTACTACAATTCTTTACTTGAAAGAGACTGTTTTCAGTTAATGTGAGCCATTTCTTTTTCTCTAAAGACATACAATATTAACAGCATAAATAAAATAATTCTATTATGAAAATAAGTTTAAGTTTTTCCCACAAAATTAATATCTATTCAAAAATATTAATTATTCCAAAAAAGGGAAAAAAATTTCTTAGGTGAAAAAGATTGGAAGAAAATAGGAAATATTTATTTCAACACATTAAATGCAAGTAGTAACACAAAAATAAGTTTATTGAACAGAGATTTTCACAAACTAGACAAAAACAGCATTTCTGGTATCCCAAGGGCCAGTTGAAGGGATGTATACAAAATATAAGGCAAATTAAAAATATACATAATAAGTTACAATATTACAGAATTTGAACAAGAAAAACCAGCCACATACAACACATTTTAGTGATTTACAATAAATATAGTGAATACAAATAAAACATTTTTCCTTTTAAAGAATTATCAGTATAATTTTCTTAGTACACAAATTGAAGGGTTTTGACTTCCTTGAGGAATTTTGCCAACATTATAATTCCCCAATAAAATTTCACATGGGAAAGAATTTTTTTTCCTTTTCTCAGACCATTGTTAATATTCTGAATGCAACCAGATTCAATAGCCCGTGAAAGTTAAACAATTAATCATATTTTTAAAATAATTATTTTTTTAGAGATTGCATGCATTTCCAAAGCATGCTATGTTAAAGTTTTAATTAAAGCATATTTCAATATTACATTTCCAACCAATATTGATTCAGATTTTACTACTAAGAAAATGTTTTTTAAACTTTGAAAAACTGCAAAATGTTTATGGCTTCATTTAAAATATTTATCAATAAATTGAAGAAAATACAATAAGGGAAAGGGATACAGACTTGATTGGAAAGTCAACAGTAATTACAAGATAAGTGTAGTTTTAATTTAGTTAGAATAAATTAAATAAAAAAAAAGCACGAATATAACATACAATATAACACGCACTCTCAAAAAGCACGAATATAACATTAAATAATGTTTTCACAAATAAAATAATAATAAATAATAGGTAAGAATAGCATTGGCTATTGGAAATTTGTTTATAAAAATAATAAAATTTGCATACTATAATAAAAATGCAAGGAATAGATTTACAAAACAAAGTAGTACTCACAAAAAACATTTCTAACATCAAATAATAATTTTTCATCTTCAAATATATGTTTAATCAAACGATTTTAATAAAAAAATATGTTTTGTTTACAGTTCTTGATTTGATAACTTACAGTCCATTATTCACCCATTTCGCTTACTCTTTTTCTAGCAAATTTTTATAAATATGTTCTAAACTTCTGCTTTTCCATTTAAGAGCAAAGATTCTTATTATTGCTTGTTTTTCAAAACATTGGTCTTAAAATTATTAAAAAAAATATTGCCTACTTACAATTTATCCTTTTAAACCAAAATCTTCATTCCAGCATCATCACAACTGGACACAGTTGTTTACAATTCAGTAAATTCTTAAAAATAGTAAATAATTCATTTCAGTAAATTCTGATAGGGACCAAGTTTCCTTCCCTCCAAACTTTATCCACATCTGTCAAATATATTCTCATCTTCTTCCACATTTTTGTAGTTCTTTTTGCATTATAAACCTGAAATCAATATAAAATGATCAGGAATAAAACTAACTTTTAACAGAAAAGGCCAAAAAACTACTTTTTCATTTTACAACTTGTGAGTCAAACCCAGAGAGGAAAACATCCTATCCTAATACAGGGGTTCTCAAACTTTTGAACATAAAGACCCACTTTTTATAATAAACAAAATCTAAAGCGACCCACCTCATCTATTAATTTTTCCATGCCCCCTATAGGACTCTAGCTTCATTTGTGTGGGGTTTGGTCACCAACTATTTTGTTACAATAATAAATTACATGAATGTGTATTAGAGGTTAAATTAACTTTTCGGGAAATTAAAAGGAAGCATTTGAACCTCATCGTAACAAATAATTTAATTGTGGGAGCAACAATGAGCCCCACAATAAAAAGGGGGTCCACCCCACCACAATAAAAAGGGGATTATTTTCATGCAGTACTCACAAAAGACATTTGTAACATAAAATACGATTTTAATAAAAAAAAATTATTTACAGTTCTAGATCACTTTCAGTCCATTTCAAAGAAAAATTCACCCATTTCGTTTACTTTTTCTGGAAAATTTTTATTATTATGTCTTAATTGTTTGCTTTTTCATTTTAAGAACACAGTTTCTTAACATTATTATTTCTTGTTTTTCAAAACATTTATTTTAAAATTATTTAAATAATATTTGCTACTTACAATTCATCCTTTTACACAAAAATCTTCAGAAGCCTCAAAAAATCCATGTGTCTTCCTCATCTTCTTCCACATCTTTGTCAGAGTTCCATTTGCAACCTGAAATCAATATAAAATCATCAGGAATAAAACTAACATTTAACACAAAAGGCCAGAAAACTACTTTTTTATTTTACAACTTGTACATCAAACCCAGAGAGGAAAACATCCCAATATATTCAATTTCCTGTGGATTCAATTAATTTCAAAATCTTTTTTCATAATTGATCATTTACAAAAGAATATATATTTTAGAATTAAATATAGGGGATTCTGTCTAGACTTCTCTTAAAAGGTTTTAAGGTTAAAAGGTTTTCAAAATTTTGAAAATATATAATTAACTTTTCAAATTAAAAATCAGTGTTGAATTGAGTTCTATCAGCCAGTCCCATATTTTTAAGAAAACAGGTTTCTAGTTAAGTGATATTTTAAAATTTGTTAACATGGTAAAATAATAACAGAGGAGCATAAAAAGGATCCGTTAGAGGGAAAAATATTGTAAAGACTGAACTTTTAAGCTCAGAGACCTCTAAATACTATTAAAACTGCAACATAATAGGGCTTTACTTGATGAATTCTAAATGCTTGATTTTCAAATAAATATATTGAAGTAAAATGGAAATATTTTATGTCTAGGGGGAATTTCTGTATGTATCCTCTCTGCAGTGCATAAAATTTTTCTTTTCCTGACAGTATAAATTGAATACTAATTCCCCAAATATATAGTATTTCCATTAACTATTTTTTCCAAGATACTACTTTAGATATTTGTGTAAAATTTAATAAAGTATTTTTTAACTGTTCAATATATTATCATATAAGATAGAAAAGGTTGGGGTTAAGAATACAAATTATGTTTCAAAAATTAAGAAAATATATTACTTACTTCCAAATTATTTTTCTTGCAGTGGGTTGCACAAAGGAGGGTACTGGTGTGAGGACATCTTCCTTTCACCTTCAGATCGTCTTCAGGTCTTCAATTTGAGTCAGCTTTCCTACAGTAGAAATTTAAAATATACTTTCAGAAAATACAAAACTTAATTAATTAATACTAGAGTAAATTTAGAATAGATTTTTTAAATAAATAATATTTAATACGAGAATTAAAATCCGCAAAATTCAATTCAGTCATTATTAACTAATTACAAGGACTTTCACTCTTAGGAGAAATAAAAAACAATTCCAAGCACAGCATCCAAGGAAAGTTTGCTACGCCATTTTGTAAAGCCGTTGCTTCGCCGCGTCTTTGTATTACACGATCTGTTTCGACGTCTTAATCACATAGTCGTAAAATTAATACATCCCGGTGCAAATTATTTAAAAAGATAAAGTATTGACAATTAAAAATACATTGACAGAAGTTATTTTATATAACTATAACATAAAAATTACTTACTTAGCGAAGAGCACATTGTGCAAGAGCACTGTGCAAATATACTTCAGTAGTACAGCCATCTATCGGTGAGCGATGCTAATAAATAATGCACCAAAATTTTAGAAGATAAGTGTTTTTTAGGGAAAAAGGTGAGTCCACGCACAATAGTCCGTCAGCCATCGTGCTTCTATCAGGGTTCGAAAAAGCCCGTTTTTTTTTTTAACCAAGTGGGTTGGTTTTTTTCGGATTTTAAAAATAAAACCCTGAAAAAACACACGGATATGGAATAAGTTGGTTTTTCAAATTTTACTTGATATTTTTAAGGTTAAGGGAGGATTTTTTTTTTGTCAAAAGGATTTTTTAAAAATTATTTGGGCTTTTTCAAAGCTCCTTGGGCTCTTTAAAAATTAAAATTCTAACGGAATTCTAATTAAACGGATTCTATTATGTCCGGCGTTTTACCGAAAAACGTCGATAATTCTTAAATAAATCGGTTTATTTTTAAATAATGGTTTAAAAGGTGATTGATTCTTAAAATATACATCTAGATGAATGTCATATCCGATTTTCATGACTATATCTTTATAATTTAGTAAGTTATTAGACTTATTAAAAAATTTATAGGGTCGTTAAAAAAGACAAGTCCACTTTTTGCCTAATAAATATATAAATATTATTTAAAAAATTTTTTTGATTTTACTTATGAGTAAAGGACTGTTATGGCAAAGTTTTTCCAGAATTACGGGTTTCCATGGTGATTATGACGTAATTGAGAATTTTTGAAAGCAGAATAGAGCGTACTGGTCCTTGACGCGAATGACTATGAAATATTTCCCAGATTTGAGTTCTTGGTTTGTTTACTTTTTAAGTTAGATTTTAATGCTTTACATATTTAGAAAGCTTATAAAAAATGGTTCCAGGAATTGGAAATTTTAAGGAAAATATATACATATTGCGCTTGTAATTTAGGTTCAAAGAATTTTCATTTTACTTTAAATTTTGCCCAAATATGGATATATATATATTTAAGATTTTAAGATGTTGTAGTAGACCTTTAGACGAACAAAACTGTGTATCGCATTTAGGAATTGATGAATTAGTTATGGATTTATAAATTATTCAAGTTTATTACGGTATTTATTATGTATACGGCCCCGTAATTGAAATTGGACCCTGAAAATTCAATAGATTGTTATGATTCACACCATGAACAACATATTAAAATTTCATGGTCCTAGCTCTATGGGAAGTTCCTTAATTAGCCTAATTACTTGCACATCAGGTGTATTTTAATACTTGAAAAAATTCCATTTCAAAAACCTGCATACCGATTTCGATGATATTTTAGTATGTTGTTCAACTCAAAGAAACGCTTCGAACAGGGTATCGCATTAAAGTGGCGTGTGAAATTTTACTGCCTTTTTTCTATATTGAACGGTTTTTAATTTGTATACGACCCCCTAATTGTCCCCGGACCCGGAAAATTTAATAGATTAGGTAGATTCACTGTTATTACAACATTTTAAAATTTCAAGTATGTACCTCAATTAGAAAGGAAGAAACATCCGTTTGAATATTGACACGTGTCGTCAAAAATTGTTCAAAAATTAGTTTTTTTTTCAAAACTCCATGGGTTGTTTAAAATTTAAAAATTAGTTGGGTTTTCCAAGCTCTGTAATAGACTGTTTAAAATATAAGGTGGGTATTTTTCAAAGCTCTGTGGAATATTTAAAATTTAAGTTTTTCAAAGCTCCTGGGCTTTTTAAGAATTAAGTGTTTTTTTTCAAATCTTCATGGGTTGTTTAAAAACTAGTTGAGTTTTTTTCAAAGCTGGGTGGACTACATTAGGGGGTCACTAAAGGGCAACTGCAATTTTAGATACATTATTTCATTAATAGTTTTGTTTACTTTTGAAAATTGGGCAAAATTATGATTTTTCTTGAAAGAACCCAAAAATGGGTTCAAAAAGTGGGTTTTTTCAAATGTTTGTTTTGAAAAAACCCATTGGGGTCCAACTCTGCCAACCTTGGCTTCAATTGTCTTTGTTCAAGTTAAAACATGACGCCGAGAATGCGCGAATCCTCACTGAATAGCAATAGCACTAAAACGCATGCGCATTTAAGGTGACTAAAAATTACCTACTTTATGACGTGTTTAAAAATCACGTCATTTACAGTGACGAAAAAATGACCAAATTTTTCACGTGTTTAAAAACCACATAATTTAAAGTGACGTGAAAATGACCAAATTAGGACGTCTTACAAATCACGTCATTTAAGTGACAAAAAAATTACCGTATTTAAGGTTTGTTTGAAAATCCCGTCATTTAAAATGACGTGAAAATGACCAAATTTATGACGCATTAAATATCACGTCATTTTAAATGACGCAAAAATGACCAAATTCATGACGTGTTTAAAATTACGTCACTTAGAGTGACGTAATAATGACCACATTTATGACGTCATACAATTCACGTCATTCCAAGTGACGTAAACACGACCAAATTATCACCATTCATTAAAATTTGGTCATTCTAGGTGACGTAAAAATGACGTCTAAATGTCGTGTTAAATTGGCGTCATTTTTTGTGACTCAAAAAAGACGTCATAGTTGACGTGATTTTTTCCCAATTGACGTCATATGAAAAAATATGACCTGATTTTGTCGTCATAAATGACGTCATTCGTGTACTTGGGTATATATCATTAAAATTAAACAGATAGTTTCTTAATCGCAAAAAATACCATTCTTTTTGAGACTATAACAATTCACAACTTTCTGTTGGCTTGTTCCAAAGTTCATTAAATGTGTATTTGTTAAAGAAAAATATCTAAACATAAAACCACCAAATATAACTTAAAAACCCATACTCCAACTCTCATTATGTCCTCATTATATTTCACAATCATGATTAAAACTCTGTCATACTAGTCGTATAATTATTCGGGTCACTCTAACTCAACCAATCACTGATTTGAATTTGTAACCATAAGTTTTAAGAAAGGTGCGTCTAAACATAACGTCACTGTTCTACAAGATAATTACCATGACTGATTCTACCACTCATCCCCACATATAATTACAATTCTTTCTGACGACGCATCCGTGACAATCGTTTCTCTCAATTTATTCCCAAGTCGCCGTCTTAATTATCACAATCGTCATCGCCTGCTCTCGTGACGATATCGTGGTTGTTGAGGTTGAAACACGAATGACGCAGGCTTCGCTTGTGACGCTCTTCCTACATTTTGGTTTTCATTTTATACTGGCATTAATTTTTATTGAAGGGTAAGTATTTAATGTAAGGGATCGATATCTTTCTATTTTATATTTTAACTTATGTATGAAGGAGTAGGTGGTTTTAGAAGGCAATTTTCAGATAAATCATTTAGTTACGCTTTTAAATTACTCCTTTTTTCACTTTAACTTATCCATCTGACGGAAAAGCTTTCAAGCAGAATTGGTAATAAATACAGAAAAAGGCTATTATGCTTGTGTAGATTTTAAACAGCTCCTTTTAAAGTTAAAACTCCTTACTTTGTGAAAAGGAGCAAAATTTATGTAGTAAATCTATTTTTAATTTCTCATAAAAATTATCTCAGCTCCTTATAAAAACTAAAAATGGTTTAAAAATTCACACCTTTTTTTATACTTTACAAGTATCTAGAGGGTGTAATTTTCATGATATAAATGTGCTCAAATAAATAAAAGGAGAGAGTGAGAAGGAGACAGAAAGAAAAAATTAGAATAAAATCACAGAAAACTAGTTTATATTTTATTTTTTTTAAATTTAATGCATGGTTCTATTTTCCGTTCCAGGAAAATGCACTGAAAATGGGAGAAGATAAATTAGTAAACATTTCTTCTTTAGTTGGTTCAAATGCTTTCTAACCAGTATTTATTACATAAAACCAAATGGGGAGAGTTAAAAACTTCAGTTAATGTCTTACCCGGCCAATTCTAATTTTTCCGTATTTTAAGGCTTTAAGATTCATAAATTACATTTAATGTATGTTATTAATACATGAATTAAAGTGTCATTAATTAAAGTCCTCGGATTGAAAACTCTGAAGAGAAAATAGCATTGGAAAGGTAATACACCTTAAGCACGTAAATTTGTCCCTACACAAAAAAACAAGGCTTTAACAAGGCTTTAAAGAAGGTTCTCCCATCTCATTCCAACATATTTCAGGATGTTTTCATTTTTTTGTCTAGGGCAGGTGCAGAGTGTTCGTACTACAAGTACCGTTCAATGGTTCAAACGCTGTTTTTGTTTTTGTCACTCAGAGCTTTCATTTCGGGAAACAAATATAAGCGTTTCTCCGTTCTAAATTTTTTGAATTATTTTCACTATAACCGTTAGTGCTAGATTTTAAACGCTCTTTTCCATACGATTTCCTATTCACCATCGCTCAAAACAAACTGAACCAAAATTTCATTCACTTTTTATGAAAAGTAAATCTAGTGTTGAAGTCTTTTTTATGATTACCTTGTTTGTATATAAATAAACCTTACTGCTTATGACATCGTCAATCAGATTAACCCACGGGTAAAAATAATGAAGAAGCCTTAACTCAAGACCGACCCATTTACACCAGAAAAGCGCAACTCCGGAACTTGTTGACAACGACCTTTTGCGGCAAGTTGCATAAGATCTTCTGATTACCAGCAAAACCAATAACCGTTGACGCCACGTCAAGCGGCATTATTCATACACCACTGAATACCGTCGGCTATTTCTGACCAACCTTTGTCAAGGAAACATCTGGTCTCTTCTAATAAAGACCATTCAGCGGGTCTTCCTTCTTTGCGCCCATTGATTCCGAATCTGGCAACAGGCCCGCATTGGGAACGTGTCCGCAGACAATAGAGGGTGTGGGGGGTGGCGGAGAAATCGTCTGATCGTGTCCGGCATCCCCTTTCTTATCTAAATAAGATTTCGCCCACCGAAAGTTTGTCTTGGGTCAAAGAGGGAAACACTGAATTGAAAGCAATTAGTAGATGTGGAGCTTTGATCATTTTTGTTCGTTTATACGTTCTGAATGATGTTGAAAAGACGAGTTGCTGACTTTAGAGGTAAAGCGATGCAATTTATCGAATTCAAGAGTTCAATGAGAGAGTATGATGTTTGTAGAGGGAATTTCAAGCTTTGGGTTTAATTTTATGAAATTCGCTAGCTCTCTTTATTTTAAAAGAACGTAAACTTTCTAATATGTATCGTAATCTTTCATTTTTTGAAATAAGAATTATTAATTTTCTTTTTTATCTAAAATGAGTTCCATTGAGAAATTAAAGAATTTACGAGGGATTCAAATATATTAAATAAAAAATAATAACAGTATTTTTCAATGAATTATCTGAAACAACTATCAAAGTCAGTTCTAATTTGATATAAATCACACCTCTACACATCATTCTAGACTCCAAAAGGTTTTAAAGTAGGTGTTAAAGAATCCATCATATATAATGGACTTAAACGATGCTCAGTAATAAAATAACTAATGTATTTAAACAGCATATCTCACAATTTAAAGTTTAAATGAAATTCTGACGAGAATGAGCGAATCACAGAGAGACAGAAGTGACGTCATGACCAACTGCCTCGCCGTGATTCGTCCAATCCGTAACGCAACAGATCAAATAAGTGGAAGCGCTGCCTTACAGTCCGACATAAATTAACAAGTCCTCGATACAACCCGGACATCATAGTAAATAATTGATCGTTTCTTGCCCAAAAGAGGGTCCACTCGAAATGTTTACGCACCAACCGTCCCCGCATTTATTTCATGACAAAGCCCTCGACGTGTAAACACAACAGAACGAATGACGTAAGAGTGCACGAGGACTACAAAGACCGAGGCCCGCTCTTAAATTATTACCCTGTCACCCGCGCGATTCATGGGAGAAATTGATGATGTTCCCCTTTGTGGTGTGTCCGTCATTTTCGTGAGGAGAACCCTCTGAAATATTTATTTTTCCTGAAAAAACTCACGGAAAATAATTTACCGCCGGGCCCGCGGGATATCTTGGGAGATGTAAGGTAATAATTATGTATGGAAGTTTTACGTTTTCGGAGCTTTCGGAGGAAAGATGTTATTTTTATCGATACTGGTTGATTGAGTTGCTGTTGGGTTCAAAAAGCCTTTTATAAAAGAAACCTTAAGCTTTTTTTTTTTGCCTCTCAAGCTCATGCTTCAAAACCATTCAATGCAAACCGCTTAATGTAAAGAACTACATTAAGAAGTATCTCTCGTTTAATATTTTTACTTTTGAACCCCTTTGGAGCTCTTATTCGACTGTTCTTAATCATCCTAAAATGACTATTAAAGTTTTTACTTCATTATCAATAAACCTTTTTGCAAAGATCAAGGTATCAAACACTCAGTGAATCCTTATTTTATTTTTAATCTTGATAATCTTGGAAATTTTAACCAAATATCGTCAGTCCATATCTTTATGATCCTTTTCTCTCCTTTCAGCCGACGTACTTTGTAAGTGGTTAGGAAATCTGACTGCGAATCCGCACGTTTGGGGTTCAAATCCTCGTTTGGTAAGGATGTTAGTTGCGTGGGATGTCCTTGGGGGATGTCCTTGCGTGGGATGAATGGTGGTCCCTGTTAAAATGGGTTGTGCGAGCGAATATATGTGGTGGCGCGGGTACATTACCTCACCCCTGTGCCTCCGGCCTACAGGTTCCCGCTGGGTACAAGACTCTAATCCAAGGCTGTCACTTTTAGCCGAGTCTGCTCTGATTGGTTGATTAAAATTTTTCTAGAACCTTTTTTTTTCTAGAATTTTTCTAGATAGAACCTAGGAACTGCCGCATGCTAAGCAAGCGTCCTATTACTGGTACTGTGGGGATTCAGTAACATTAAAACATCTTCCTTATTGGGTTAACTTTTGACGCAGGTACAGTGTTGCGGATTGCGAGAAGCGACGATCTAGCTGCGTTCGCAACAGCCATTCTATAGGAGGAAAGGCGGAGAAAACCGGTTCTTCTTCCACCGCTCTCCCTACGCTAGGGAAAAAGTCACCTGACCATCGGTTGGAAATTCTCCCCTGGGCCATAGCAGGAGAAAATGTTTTAATTGGATCAACCTCCTGTAGACGGCGCTCTTGCTCGCTTCCCGAAATGCATTTCTACGAGCACGCTCGCTTGTCACGTGATTCTTTCTACTGGTAGGACGAGTGCTCTTGTGAAAGGGCTATTCAATTTCCTCACGGCTGGTTTTCGGAGATCCCTTTTCCCCTACTTCTTTTGCTCTTTTTCCGGTTTAACAGGTTGGCTGTTGTGAACGCGGCTTCTGAGACTAGAGTTTAGTCCGCTGGGTAACGGTGAGTTGGTACTTTTTCGAGCAAACTAGAGGTCAAGGATAATAAATTCAGTGCCCTCCCATTAGGTACAAGAAGATCCCACTTAAATAATTCATAGAGGAGGTAGGTATATCTATTACCTTGACTTTTTGGATTACTTCAAGCTTTCAAGAGATTCAATACCTAAACAAATACAATACATATCACCAGAACACACCATTCTCCCAGAAATAGGACTTCGAAAGGAGCTGAAATGACATCATATTCGTAGGTGGAACTAGAATAAGTTCACCTAGAATAGAAGGTAGTTTAAAGCAAGTCCCAAAAGCTGCCAATGGATATAATGTTACACATTGTAGTTTATCAAATATCACAAGCTTATGAAAATACATTTAAAGTTATGGTATTAATAGTGTTATAATATTGACTTTCGTAATTAATTCCGTTAGATACATTTTATGAAATTTGATACTATTTGATATCCTTATTACAGTCTCTTTAGAAACATGTTTGCTTAGAATTCCCTAGAAATAATTTTACTTAAGAAATTTGCTAAGAAACGCAACAAGAAATCCATTTAAAGTTCACATGAATTTCTTTAAGTCTCATAGATAAAATTATTACTGTCACTATTTCGTGTTATTTTAATTCTGGTAAATAGAGAGTAGGTGGAATACTTAGTATTTTGTAATCCTTTCGTTAGATTCTTGTTAATGATTGTGTTTTCGCTGGAGTAGGATAAAAGAAAATTATAGTGCAGTTTCCTAGCAAGAAGATTTTATAATAATAGATTAAACTAGCGCTAAAAGCTAAGAAATGAGAAATTTTTTAAAAAAAAATAACTGCTAATATTTTAGAAAAACTATGAAATATAAATATGTGTTTTAAAACTATTGTGATAAATTTACAAAATAAAAAATCTCCAAGTTTCTAGACGAAATACGCAAGACAAGGTTGTCTTACATAGTCTGGAATGATACTCGTGCGATTTTCAGTAACGCTATTTTGCCACATATGCGTAACAAAAGTAATATGACAAATATTCCCAACGTTTTGTACTCAAAGCCAATTTCACAAAAAGCACAGAGAAAAGCAACTAGTATTAAAATTGTTTTATGATGGATTTTCCACTTGTCACTATAACAGCGCACGTGCAACGTTATTTGTAGAGATATTTTGATGGGGATGGAGGGATGACGACGGAGAGGTGTCACAGAATGGTATTCCGCATATTTCACCACGGTAGAATGTTTGTAAGCAGGCAAGCCGAAAAGAAATTCAACGTTACAAAATATTTTTATGGTTAATTTTTATAAAAATCGAAAATTTGATTTACAAAATATTTGACGTGATAGAATTTTTTTATTATTTTTACTGAAATCAGCACCGAAAAATACATAAAGTTCAGCTTTTACTTTTCTTGTATTTTTTTTCATCGCAGGCCTGTGTAATTAACAAAAACAACTACTTATTTGACTCACATTTACTACAACTTCAAATCCTATGTTTTTCAGATAAGTTTCATAATTTTCAATGCTTTTTATAGAAAAGGATGTAATAAATACTAATCAGGGCTTTTAATTAATATGCAACACTAAAAAGTCGTGGTGTGAGTGACTTCACCCCTACTTCTCCCCCGTACCCCTCCCCCCATGCACGTGCATCAGGTCCCTCCGATCCCCAATGCGCATGCGCCGCCTGGTAATCCGGGTCCGTGAGAATCCGGCACACCCGGCCGCACCACGTGACCTCCTTTGTGTGATCGCGTGACCCGCGCATAATCAACACCGATAGGATTGCTTTTTTTACGTTCGCTTTCTCGGTGCTGTACGTCGGATGGAGTTTATGTTTACGTTGATGCCGTTACTTTCACCTGCGTTGTTGCTGAAGTTTGGTTTATGTGGATTGGTGATAATGATAGCTTACAGGTTGACAAGCTGAAGTGTTGGGTTGCAATGAGTTTTCTGGTGTGGGAAGCTGTTATTTATGGTTTGAAATCGAATGAAATGGTACTTAAGTTTTGGACAAAGAGTAATTAGGAATTCTTCAGGCAATAAATATATTTGTTTGATATGACTGTCAATATTCTTCAAAGAGAAATTTCCTACTTTACATTTGTTTTTTCCCATCAATTTTCTTATCTCTGTTGTCTACTTTCAAAGCACCAATGGACTCAAACCGTCTGACGTCACACAGAACCAACACGTGACCTACTGAGCTTGCAATTGGTTACCACAGATACTACACTAGTAGAGTTTGTAGTGAGATATGATGATAATGAGATATGATTTGATATTGAGAGTGTGTTTACCACCGACACGTGACTTTTATAGTCTCGAACCAGTTAGGCGGTTAGAGTCCATTGATTGACCTTTTAACACATGCAGTACCAAGTTATCTAGTTTCAATTTAAAGTTAATCTTCTTCATAGAAATAAGAGTAAGGGTCTGGCCTTTGTGGAGTAAAAAGTGAAAGCGAAAATGCGTAGAGAAGTACAGTTACTAATCACTATCCAAAGCAAAATCGGTTTTGCTAATCATACAGTCCAATATCTTTATTAACTGTCATCAAAATGATAAATTTCATATATATTATTAAAATTAGAATATACAAGGTTTTTTAGAACTATATTTCAAATATGATAGGTTAAGTACAGAGGAGACCTAAGCGTTTGGGTGGAACGAAAAAAAAAAGAATTTCGTCAAATCGTTTTGCAATAGCTTTAAAAATTGCTTTTGGCCATCAGTATCAATATGTTGTGAAAACCGGAAATTGATCACAAAATATCTAAAGGTGCAGTAAAGAAACACAAATTAATCCCTCCATTATGTTCATGATTTTTTATAAAGAACTAGTATAAAAATATTATAGATATAAATTTCCAGGTTTTTTTATCACCCCTCTTTTAAATAGCTATAACTTTAGAACTACACAACTTAAAAACATGAAAGCAAGTTCATTTTGTTCGTAACTTCATTATCTTTGCTTTGGTGTGTATCATTAACAGCTTTTCAACTAGCAAGACCCTTACAAGAAAATTCCCTTTCTCTTACATCCATAATTTTTTTTAACGAAACAAGATCGATGGTATTTCATCATAATCAAAGATTTTCACTAAAATTTATATATTTACATAATGAATTAAAGTCTTTGAAGAAGAGTGTTTCGAGTACCATTCCTATTTAGAATTGAACGAGAAACTTGTTTAAACATTAAGGTTTTATTGCACAATAAATAACTGCAACAAAAATAATGAATGGTGCGTAAAATATTTATAACACACGTTTTTCTGTCATCAGGTTCTCTCTGAACGAAAAAAAACACCTACCTTTCCCCTACGCAATCCACTCATATTTGTCTTCTTTTCCAACGAAGAATTTCCCGATTCCATCGAAAAGCTCCTCTAATTCCTAAACTCCCCCTTACCTCTTGCATTCATATTTTAGCAATCAAACACACAGCCAGTAGAAAGGTACACAGACGCGCCCCAACTCTTTTCTTCTTCTGGTGATGAAGGACCTCGTATGTTTCTTCTATCTTCCGTATGTGCTTTCGTTATCTTTTTTTTCTTCTTTGCCTGAGAAAAATGTTCTTCTTCTTCAATCTTTAATTCCAGGCTTCCGCCATCTTGCCTCCCACGCTTGAAACCGGGGGGGTAGGCATTCCGGATTCATCTGCCTACGCTGATCCCGAGAAAATCTGGAAGCGCTTCTGGTGCGTTTGACACGCTTTTTTGGAAAACCTTGGGAAACTGAAATTTCGGATTAACACCATTTGTAAGCTAAGCAAAGATTTTTCTTAACAAACAGAAACATAACCTCATTTTATTCAGTAAATATTGTTATAATTTAAGCTAAAGATTTCCTTGTGTATTCCTATTTCTATTTCATAGTGTATTCCCCCTAGTATATCCCTATTCTTTCCTAACTCCCTCCTAATGTATTCTCTACAGAGTTAAATTTAATTTAGTACACTTAACATCCTAGTATAAAATAACATTCCCATTAAAAAAGTGCCTTTTATTCATTTAAAGCTTTATATCGTCTGTTTACAAGAGAAAAGCACTAAGTCACTTCTGGCTCACCTATACTCTAAACGAGGTTACGCCAAATTGGTGATATCCAATCACTTTATTTTGCTCAAAGTAATCTTACCAACCAAAAGATTGGATTTCATATGAATAAAATCCATATAAATTTGTCGATATTTGAAAATATGGCGTTCAAAACAGTTTGACGATATTAAGTGGGATCGTTAACGGAATTGAACCCTCAGATACTCAGCTATTTTGTTATACGTGGTGTCTTATACTCAGATATTTTATTATAAAGTATGGCAGAAACTCGGCTATTTTAGGATGTCAGAAACTCAGCTATTTTATTAAACAGGGTGTTTTTACAAAACCGCCCACACTCTGCACAGAAAGATTCCTTGAGTAGATAGTAAATAAAAAAAAATAAGTTTCCATTTTCCATAAACCTTTTTTAGCGTAAACCGGATAAGACTTTTAACTTGTTCAGTGTTGGTCACTGTAAATAGTTCTTGGGTCATTTTTATCTACTCCATGCAAGAAATCCGGCTGTGCATAGTTTGGTAGGACTTGTTTAAATATAGCCGTTGTTTACATGTAGCCTACTGTTGTAAATGTCCGTTACACATCAAATTATAAAACAATAATATTTATACCAAGCATTTCTCCCTAGATAAACAAAGTTTTGAGCAAAAATAACTGATAAAACCATTCCCACAAGAAATTTTAATGGATCCTTTTCATACACCAGAATACATCACAACTCAGGGGTTAAGTCACTCTTCATTGTCAGTATTAACATCACAACATATCCCATTTTAAACATTCGGAAGAGCTCGATAAACGGAAAAGCTTTTTGCTGTTCCTGGAAGGATCTTGTAAACAAGTAGGCGTTGCATTGAAATAGAAGAAGCTCTTTAATTTTGTTTCAAACTGGTTCCATGTAATGATTCGTGCTCAAAAACAATAGGAAAAACAATATCGGATTAGAAGGGGGTATTTGAAGTGCTCCCCACGCAAAAATTGACATGACATATTCATTATTTCCCTCTTGAAGTATTTCTAGTCTCTGCGTAGTTTAAATTGTAGGATTTATTCAGTACTAGCTGACATGCCCGGCCTTGCACGGGTGGAGTTGGAAATTTTTCTTTAAAATTTTTAATGCATTCCATACTTTATTCTGTTGGGTGAAAGGTATTAAAATCCATCCAGTTGTCAAGAATTTTAATATTTGATAGATTTCTACAGTTTACCACTGGATCCCCGTGAAAAACAACAAAAATATTAGAAAATATTCTCCCAACAGTTACTTAACCCGCGAGGACGCGCGTGGGGTCCGTCAGACCCCAGCGCTCAAATAAACTTTCACAGAAACTCTAATTTTCAACCAAAAGAACTGAAACCCCGTGTAGCTGCCTAAGACATTTCCACCAATAACCTCCTGAAGATTAAATAAAGTAGATGCATTATTCCCCGTGTTAGGACGACGCTTTTATTGAAGCGCTTCAAAAATTAAGGGTATATGTGCGCTAGTTATGAACAAAAACATTGCAATAGATGACCAATAGTATCATTCTTTTCTTACAAAGAAGAAATTATAGATGCACACTACTCAGTTTACTTGTTACCCACTTTTTTACAGGAAAATTTTTTTCAGGAAAGAATTATCGAAAAAAGTGGTAGATAACTCTACTATGTGAAATTGTCCACTATTCTCTGTTTACAAAAATCGGTCAACATAACAATAAGCTTTTATACATTTAAAACTATTTTATGATGTATTTAAACCTTCCCTTGAAAAAGTTTTGTATGTGCTGAACGTTTAGAATGGAAATAGATACATGGGGTCCGACAGACCCCACGCGCGTTCCCGGGTAACAGAAAGGTGCGCGCGTCCTCCCGGGTTAAAATGCTTATTTAGAGCCCTTGATTAATCATATCTTTAGGATTTTAATTAAACTTTTGGTGAAATTCAATAACTAAAGCCTAACCAAAAAATATTTCTACAATTTAAGAAAAAGCCGTAATATTCGTTGAGCGGTAATATTCGTTGAGCCGTAATATTCGTTGTAATATCTGTTGATTTAACATTCCTCAGTAATGATGGTCATTATCGTTTCTCCGACCTAAACATTTTCTATCCTAGACTGACCGAGATTGCCATTGAATCCTATCAAAAATTTGAGTCGATCAGGACTAAAAGGGTTAAATATCAAAAAGAGGTAAAAAAACCAGTTCCCTTTTTTCAGGATGATTTCATTCAAATAGTGTTGCTTAGAATATATTGTTAAAAATCCACAATATATTCGACATCAATCGATATTTGCGATATTGCTCAATATTATTACAACACTGATAAATCTTCCAGTGCTATCCAGACTAGTGCAGTGAAGGCCAGCTCTAAACCCATTCTCTTCTCACCCTAACCTCCCAAATTCATTTCAAAATCACTATCGGCTCGGAGTTAAAAGAACCGGATTGAGCCGTGTGTCTCCAACCTCAGAAAACGACCCTTCCATTTATGCACCCAATTAAGCACCGGCAATCCCCACATTCCTGCCTTCGTTAGGAATTTTTGACCGGGAGCCTCACCCCCTCTCTAACAAGTGCGAATTCTCCTCCGGAAGCCCCGTAATGATCTCCAAACCGAGACGGATTATGGGATAGGGTCTCTTCGGATGGGAAGCGAAGTTTGGATTAATGGCATTGGGATCGCGAGTGTTATTTTTTGATGGTTTTAATGAACATAAAAGACTTGAGAGAGTAAGTTCTATGGTTGAATATCTGATGCTTTATTGAAAATCGCGACAGTAATTTTAAGTCACCTTAATGCCTAAAATGCCCCCTTAATGGGAAAAAAATCTGAAGAGATTCGCCGTTGTTCAGCAAACGTTTGTAACATTTCCCGTTCCTTCAAAAACAATTTTAAACTTCCTTTATTGAAAATTTATTCAATTTTTACATTGCATGTAAAATGGTATACATAACTCGGTTAATATAACAAAATCATTTCTTTCATTACTATTTCGACAGTTTATCATGGCATTATCCACCCCACAGATAATAATAATTCCATGGCTTAAATGGTAAAAACAAATAATATTAATAACATAATTAAATTATAATTATTATAAAACGAGGTATTGTGTTTGTCCTAAATATTTTCCCAATTATTATCTAATTATTTGCTTTTATTAAAAGGAGACCCTAAAAAAATTCCCATTATAAAAGTATTATAATGCTCTGTCTAAACTTTTAATTTAAAAAAAAAAACTATTCTCAACTGTTTTTAAAACTACCAGCACTGCAGCACCTTATCTTTCCTACTGCATCAAGCTTATATGTTACAGTAATGATTCCCAATCTAACAAGCAAAACACATACACCAATTCCCACCTAGCACTTTTGGACGAACATGATACCGACTCGATCACCTTAACCATTTCAAATTCCACACACACATAAAAAAATATGTTTCAACCCCTGATGCAGACGCCCCCGCCTATAAACACACTTTTCACTCAAGAACCCTAAAACAAAAGCCGCTGTCAACACGCCTGCAAATGAGAACGAATGGCAAACAAGTGGTTGTCCGTGTTTTCGCCCGCTATAAGCAGAGAGATGATATTAAAATGGAGCGCACATGAACTGTAAACCCGTGTGCTCGACATAGAGTTGTGTCAGAAAGTAACCAATAACATAGAAAATCCCTTATCCTTTTGTTTTCCTCGATGGTAAATTTTGATCATCATATTTTAAAAACGGTTTTTTTCTAATTCACCTTTAAACTCCCCCTTCCATTTCCTACAGGTAACTCATGTTTCCCCTTAACGCCCATTGATCTATTTTGATCGGTAGGCATAGTATCAGAAATGTTATTTTATATTATCTTGAATAAACCCAACAAAAGCAAACCTGCACATATGGCAAAAACAAAAAACATTCCTCAAATCTAATACCATGTATTCTTTTCGTTTGCTTCATTTATTTTGTAACAGTGATGGGCAAAAGTGTGTCTCGGGTTTTCATTTTCCAATTTTTTCATTTTCCTTTATGTTTATCACGAAAACAGTAAAAATATACCCCTAAATGAATCCTTTTATAGTTTTATTTTATCCTTATTGAGGTAGCTAACAGGATATAATGCAGAGTTTTTTCAAAATTCAATTTATTTTCTAAAAAATCATGTCCAAATCTGCTGATCTAAAAATAGATCACTGGGCGGGATCACATTTTCTATGATCTTTTCTTTCGAGCACATTCTATTCCCACATTATACTGGGGATCACATTTTTCTATGTTGCTTATAATGCGATTATTTGGTTTTTTCCACTTTTTTGAATAATTTTAAAACACATAGTCTAAAAAATATGCTCTTTTGAGGTTTTCATGCGTTTTTGGTTGTTCTGAGGGAAATTTTTAATTTTGTAATTTATATCTCCCTCATTTCTATGCATTTGAATTTAGCCAATATCGTTCTGTTGATGGCTTTTGTCAACCATTGGAAATACAGACCAATATCCAAGAAGTTGTCCAGTATTGGTTTCACAGGCCAAAATTGTTTCTCCGACATTGATTAGTAAATAAAAGAGAGGATTTCATTTTTTCATGTTTATTTCATTCTAATTGCGTTTTTTGGAATGTCTTACAACTTTTTTGTCATCAACATTATTCGATTTGTTTGATACTGGCCAATATTGTTATAACTATAAAGATATAAATTAAGTATAAATACTTAATTTTTAATTAACAGCATAAAAATACATAATTTTTTGTGCATATTATACGTTGTTTTTTACATCAGATTGTTATAACTAATTGATGATACTCTGATACCCCAGAGTTCCATCGGGGACATTCTGGAAAGCAGATACAGATGCAGATTTGCGCGACAGGAGACATGTTAATAAACCACAGACAAAACCTGGTTGGATTTTCACTCTACTCCTTCAATACCTACGGCCGTAACAGTCTTTCGTCGTCCCATCTGCATGCACGTGACCACCCCTAACTGCCCAACTGAGGGGCGGCGGAACACGGAAAGCTTTTTAGGGCGTTTTTGCGCCCCGTCGTTTACGAGAGCGCGTAAAAGTTTTACGGCCGTCAGGGGCGCCCGGGAATCGGAAGATAAACGCCGCAGGTTTTGCTGCGGATTTCCTCTGTCACCCCCCTCTTAAGTGGACTCGACGGAAGAATTAACTCTTTGTGTTGAACGTAGGGTGGTTTCTGTGGAGGTTCTAGGTCTAATTTCAATTAAGTAGCCTTATTTTATCTGGACGCACTAAGAGCACTGTTATCTGTCTCAATAGATTCAGTATAGCCACTTTGTTGTTTTAATTACATTAATAAGTAATTTTTTTTTAAAAGGTAAATACTATTATTTTTATGACTCTCTGAGACACTTTGAATCGAAAGGCTTGAAGTGGAACCTTCATGATAGTTACTCTGGTCCTGAATACTTTATACCAGTTTTGAATAGGGCCATGATGGTTTTCCTTATTTTTTATAGACCCTTATCCCTTCTAGTCCTAGACGCCTCAATTTTACCATAGGATAGTTAGTGGGTTGACATCTCGGATACCTTTATTCACCTTTTTCGGGAGTCCTTTCGGTCCTCATTTCTTTTTTCGTTGACAGAAATCCTTACCTTAATGGAGTTTAAAAGGTTTGCAATTTTCATTAAAAACGAATTATAATCGCCATATGGAATCTTTCTCGACTTCAACCCTTTAGATCAGGTATGGAGTGCTCTAGATAAGGCAACGGCATCTCGCAACCTCCCTCCAAAAACCCTTCAGGGACTGAAAGTATGACTTATGCCTTATTCACACTATGAAGTTACATAAGGGGGCCTGAATGTCAGTTGGAGGGGGTCATAACCCCTATAAACCCACTTCTTTGCTTGATTCTGGAACTGCTATTCAATACCTTTCAACTCTGATGATTGTTACTCATGTGCATGCGTGTGTATAATAATTTTTTCGATGATACTTATAAGGTATTATATCAGCCTATGCTCATACCAAATTTCATCAAAATCGGTCCAGAAGGTCTGGAGAAAATCAAACAAATATTTTTGTAGTCCCGTTAAATAGTTCCCCAAACACTAGAACAGCTACTTATTACAAAAAATAAGTCTTCAGAAATTAATATAATATAAAAGTAATAGGAATGTATAGGTATATTATACAGTTATTTGCAAGTGTGTGCTCCTTGCACCACTTGTCGTTCACACTTACAAAACATTATTTTCCAATAAAGAAAGAATGAAGATTCCTATTCTCTTAGAAGTACCTACTTAGCGTTACCCAGCGAGCACCTGTGGACAAAAATTACAACTACACTTTAAAGTTTAAACTACAAAATGCCGCTAACACTAGATCTCTATTACTTTCATAACATATTAATGACTGAAAACTTATTTTGATAATAAGTAGCTGTTCTTAACTATTTAACGGTATGGTAAAAGTATCGTTTTATAAAAATTCGTTGTTTACACACAATAAATGTTTTTAAAGTTCTTTTGAATTACTCTTTAGCTCCAAACATTTCCTTTAAAATTTAAACATGAATATTTTTTTTAAATAGGTGGGTGTAATGAAATTTCGTCCATTGCAAATTTCATATACGAACTTTGTTTTATTTATGGAATTATATTATGTATCCTTTTTTTGTAATGCATCAAAAAACTGTTATATAATAATGTTCAAAACAACAATTAGGAAACTAAATTTACTTATCTTCAAAATTTATAAGATCTCTACCCATTTAACTATTTTAAAATCCCTCAATCTGAAGGAATATAAATAATAATAAACGAGGAAATCACAATGTTTCTTAGGTCTAAAGCAGATTTATTTTATCAGTCTTTTGTAAGGCACCAATTAGACAATTAGATGCGTTACATTAATTATTCTTTATGCAGACGCCTACTCGTCTGTCATCCATCTTTTCAAAAAAAAAAAAAAAACTAAATCGGCGTAGTTGAAAGGTGTTCACTTTTTACAGGTATGCTTTTGTGGGCAGTGCATTTCATGAAGTAGCAAAATTAAATATTAATTAATTAGAAGATCTTCAGATCACCAGTTATCTTTACTTTTTTGTAAAGTGAACCGGTACTTAAACACGAATTATTGTTTTTTATGAAACTGGAAAAACGTTGGAAGATTATTTTAGCCTCTGTTCTCTTACCAATGAATCCAATGCTAAGGACGCTTTGCTTAAACTAACCGTAAAGTATTTTAGATAGTTAATAATAAACTTTTTTCTAATTTTTTACTTGATATTTATTGGCGATCTTACCTTCAACTTTTCTATTATTTCTAGTATTTCAAGTAGATTTTTAGTTCAAAAATGTTTACATAAAGTGTCTTTAATTGATGTTCAAACCTGTTATTTAAACGTTCATTATTGTGTGATTAATGCCACTTGTAAGTGAGATGTCTGTATCATAGTCTGAAAAAGATGGTCTTATCTGGATTTATCAATCGTTTGAGTTTTTTCCCTTCTTTTTTTGTATCATATGTGCTTAAAATTTATTCTAAATTTTACTGACGCACTAAAATAATTGTTTGACTATTTTTTTGGCTATTGATGAAATAAAAATGTTACGTGTTTCATGACATTTTTTGGCGGGAACGGAACTGTCTTTTTTAAATTAGTAACTAGTAATAAAAATTAATTTTAAATTCCACGACACATGTGATAAATAAAAATAATCAAGGTTATACTGAGCCCACTCTCAAGGTTACAAAAACATGAAATGCATAAATATTTAAAGTAAAAAATCATCTCTCATATAAAAGCCCACGTCACTCACTGACTCACTGACTCACTGACTCACTGACTCACTGATTCTGGAACGCTCGCACACTATGATGCCATCTCGCAATAATAATCATAATCATAATCAGAAAAATATAAAAGCCCACGTCACTCACTGACTCGATGCCATCTCGCAATAATCAGAAAAATAAATAAATAAAAGTAATTAAAATTTTAAAATAATATAATAGCTTTTAAATAAATATCTTTCAAGAAAGTTGGTTTACTTAATAAAGGTTAAAAAGTTACTTTTAGGGAAGTTGGTTTCTAATTCAACAATAATAAATTATTAAAGTTAAACTTCTTATTTAATGTATAATTAATAGGAACTTGAAGTAGTAACGAGCGAAGCTCGCATAAAAGGCTAGCCTAGCTGTAAGACCCGGCTTTGCCGGGTCGTAACAGCTAGTGTTTAAAGGTTTTCATACAAAACACATCCTATAGAGTGTTTTCAGGTGACGTCATAAACGGTTATCTTCTTTTAACTGTGTACCTTCTGTAGGGCTTTTAACTGTTGCTAAGGCCGTTGTTTATCTGTTGCTAAGGTGGTTTTTAAGTATGGGGTCACGTGATTGCAAATGCTCCAATAGAAGAATTCCACGGCCAGTCATTTTCTGTAACTGTTAACCTCTGTAGGGCAAAAAACTGTAACATTTCTGTTGCTAAGGCCGTTGTTAGGTCCGAGTCATGTGATTGAAAATGCTCTATAGACTGGACTCTATAGACTGGACTAGACTATAGACTATATCTCACTGGAGGACAAAAACAACTTGCTATGGCCGTTGTTATGTCCGAGTCATGTGATTGAAAATGCTTTATACGTGTAAGAATACCTAAATTTTTCCAAGCTGTGCTTTTTTCATTTTCATTTTTGTTCATTTTGTTGTTCGTTTGTTTTGTTGTCTACATATTTATGAATTGTATTTTATTTTTGATGTAATTTTTTTTCCCCTATTTATTCCCCTTGGCGATTCATACGTCCTTTTCCTTGCTTGACTTATATTTAAAGTAAAATGAAAAACAAATCGATATTAAAATCCTTGTTAGATTTATCTGTCCTATCAATGATGGTCAAACAACACTAATGAGTTAAAATATATCTATACTACTATTACGTCACAAATAATTGGCCGAGTTTTAAAGACCTAAAAATTTTAAAAAGGGCACCGTACTTTTTACACAAGTTTCATTTTCAGAATTTCAATTTATTTACGATCCCTCAAAGTAAAAAGAAATATTGTGTTGATAAAAATATCACTAAACTTCGTGAAATTAAAAGTATTATTACTCTGTTAGTTTTTGTCGTAGAAGTATAAAAGGTTTTGTAATATGCTAGCCAATGAATATTTTTCACTATGCATTATTAATAGAACTGAGGGATTGTACATAAAAATTTAAATTTAAAATTTCTGTAAAAGATTAATAGAGATAAATAATTTCCTAAACATTAATACCCCTTTCATAACATCTTTTACAATGCATTTATTTTCCGGTATAATTTGGCAGGCATATTATGCACTTTTTAAAAGATTTGCAAGAAATCCAAAAAGCTTATTCTTTTATAAGCCGCTTTCCCCACATTTTTTCATCATTTTCATTTTTAAACTTGAAGGATTAATTTTCTCGAGAACAAAAAATGCGTTTTCGTGTACACATAAACGGAAGGGTTTAATTCTAAAAGGGGCTTTTTTTTCATGGCCCCAAGAAAAATTTATCGTGAAGCCTTTTAAATATAAGTGTTTTCTTTAGAAGGGCATAACTTTTTTAAGGTTGATTCCTCTCAAGGATTTATTTATAGATATGCATTATCATCAGTGTCTCTAGCGATGTGCTTAAAGAGAAAACTCTTTATAGGAAGATTATTGGGGAAAACTTTTGAAGTATATCAAGAGAGGGTATATCATCTCTTTATAACTCAAGTAAATATGATGTCAGTTTCTTCTTTTTTGCTCAACAATTAACTGAATTCTAGACAAGTTATAAAAGTTTTGAATGTAAGTAGGTACTTATTTAAGGGTTACTTAAAGGCAATATATAGAATTACCTTTAAATGGCTGTAAAAATTAAACTTATAAACTATCCTTGGATAGTTCATTGAACAAAAAAGTATTAATTAAAGAATTATATCTAACGAGACTTTAAAATCAAGAAACGATTGACAATCTTGAGGAAAGGATAATAAATATAGTACAGACATTTTTTTTTACGCCAGATCTATTTTCTGTGTAGTTAATTCCATACAGACCCATTAGAATATCGCACAAAATTAGCTCCTTGAGTTTTCAGTGATTAGTTCGTTTTATTGATGAGTTGTCCTATTTAATTAGGCCTTAAAAATAATGAATGAAGCTATTAAGATTTTCCTGACGAAAGAAATAAAGAAAGGAAGAAAAATTCATCTATTTCTTTCAATGTTTTTTTATGCAGTATACTCATACCCAACCTCTCCTTGTTAAACGTGCTTATTCTTTATAGTTCGATGTTTACAGTGAAACCAATTAATGGATTTTCTAAAAATGTGTCTTTATTTCACTGCAATACATCTCTTATTGGCTGCTCTCTGTAGAACCTGTTTTTCCTTCAGGGTTCTTTCAATGGAGTGAAGCCAACTTCTAGGTGAAAATGATCTCAATGGAAAATGTGTAGTTATGTCTACCGTCCACAGGATGGATATAAGGTGATTTGGAAAAGTTATTTTAACCGAATAATTTTTCATTGATTGATAAGAGGTTGCCAATTATCCTAATGAAGCACTGCAGATGGTAGCATGATGATGCAGCAGTAGCATAGCTCATACGAAATATGTCAAGTTTACGTAACTGCTACTAGAAGTAAACATAATTTGGCTGTACATGACAAAAATTGGACGAACCTTGATAGTTTGGGCTGCTTGGGGATGGAGATACCAAATGTTAAATAATTAGTATGTAAATTTTGTATCCTCAGAATAACACCAAATCGAGAACAAAAAATGTATGAAATAGATAATTCATCCAAATTAACCACTATTAATAGATTCTTAGCAACAAACCCAAGATTGAAAAAGTGAAACACAAATTTATATTTTGCTCAAAAGTTTTCATGATTCCATTATACTCTTATAACACGATACTCCTTAATACCTTTTATAACAATTCCCACAAAAATTCTAAACCCGATTCCTTGAGAATCGATCCATCTTCACACTATGCCAATGAACATCATGAGCATCGATTCTCGTAAAAAAAACCAGCTGAATAGACCCACCATCGAAACCTATTCTCCTGAAGTAAGACTTCCAAATCCTCCTGAATCACCAAAGGCCTGATCCCCACAAAAAGTCCCACAATCCACATCTAATTAAAGGAGAAAAGAAAGAATAGGAGGAAAAAATCGATTTTCTGATCCAGCGACAATTTGCTGATGGAGCGAAAGCCCTGCCGGGAGCTCAATTAATAATTTATAATTATTCGAGAGGTAGGCTGACTTAATTGCCAGGTCTACCTCTTTGGGGAATAATGGAAAGAAGCTGTAACAAAGAGTTTCTTTGTGTTAGATGACAGGAAAAGAACCGGTGTTTTTACTGGAGGCGCTGTGTTTGGTTGGGGAGTAAATTTTTGTTTTTACTTGTTGAAGAATGTACTTTATTTGCGTTTAGAGCTAATATTTTAATTGGGATGTTAATATATTAGGCGCTTTATATACTAAGGGAAACTCAGCGCAAGTATTTTTTTTTGTAAGTATAGAAAAAATTTCCAGTTACCGTGTTAAAGCTATGGCTATTTTGAGATGGAAAGAAATGCGATATAAATATTAAAAGAATGTAGATTCTCTTAAATTTTAGATTTTAAATGTAAAAAGAACAATATTTCACTTGATGTTGAGATTTTTCTCGCAAACTTCCTTAAAATTTTCCTTTACACTGTTTAAAAGCCATTTAAAAAATGTATCACAAATGTATAGTTTTTATTTAACATTATGAGCATTGTGTATAAAAAATTATACATAAATAATATCTTTATTTATATATCGCTTGTCATAATGAATTCTACAATATTTATATTATGCCCTCAAGTATAAATATGGGTGCGTCTGGTGGTAGTACATCAATTTGTTTTACCGACAATATGTAAGGAATTTTAAGAAATATATTTGTTTAAATGTAAGCATGTAATAAATAATATTATTCAGAAAGGTTGTATTGGACGGAATGTTTATTTGTTTCAGGAAAATTTAAATACATATTTTCTCCATGGGTTTACCATTCCCTCTTTTTGTTTCAAACTATAATAAATGCAACAAAACAATTCCTATCAAATAGATGATCCACGAATGATCCCCGTATTTCCACCTACCACGAATAATCCACCTAGTATTTAAACTCTAATTTAAACTTTATTAAGTTAACACCAATGCTTTTTTTCCAATACGGTACAAAAGAATGCTTTAAGAAAATATATTCATTTATTTTCTTTGTGTTATATTTGATATAATTTATCTGGCAACTTAAGGATTTGATGTAAAAAATTTAGTGTTATGTTAATATATCATATTTTCTACAAAAATATTTTTTAAAGATTTTAATCAACCTACAAACTATTTCTGCTTTTCAAAATGTTTTGAAATGCACTCTTAAACTATACTAGATTTAACTTTTGAAATATGTTTTTTTTTACAACTTAAGTAATAAATTTTAATCTCTTAAGATCACATAATGGATTGTAGAGAATCAAAATCAACCTAGAAAACAATTATAATAAAAAACTTTAATTAGTACATCAAAGAGAAACATTTGCTGTAATCTACTAGAAATATCCATAAAATATCTTAAAGTACTTTGCTTAAAATTAACCTTAAACAAAAATGTTTTCTGTCTGGCAAATTAATCCAATGACAATAATTTGACAATAATTAATGACAAATTAATAAGGGATGTGTGTTTCTTTAACACACATCTCTTGAACTAACAAATCACCCCGCTATTTATATTATTTGTTAAATACGCTTCATTGTGAAAACCACACCTCATCTCCATCCATCCATTAATAACGTGAGAATAAGAAGAATACTGTAAGAAACAACCCACTCTCTTCCGACCGTTTAGTTTCGAACGAGGCGCGATTCTTAAGGCCTCAAAGCGACGTTCTTCGAAAAAAGAACATCCTCGGAGCTATCCGAACGTAATGGAGCGTCTCGCGATCGGGAAACAAAAAACGGGAAAAGCCTAGAAGGAAATCGCGAGGAAAACGAAGTTAAAAGGAACGAATTGAGAATGATCGTTGTAAAAGGGAGGATTCAGAGCTCATTTGATCATGCTGTGAATGGGATTTGAGGGATATACTTTTCATTAGGATACTTCTTTTTTTGCAGCAGTCTAGCCAAGCGGATACGCGGGTGTAGGTTATAATGTACATTTTTACATATAGATAGTTATTGTATAGTATTGTTGGTTTGAAAACTATTAAGTTAATATTATCTCGTTGTTTTATACGAATCTGTTAAATCTTCATTTTAAAGGTTAATGTCTAAGTAGATCTTAGGTTTAAAATTCTAATCTTCTTCTTCTTCTTCTAGCCCTACAGCCCTTTGTGAGCCTTAGCTTGTCGCACAATTCCGTTCCAGGCAGCTCGGGATCTTGCCTTTCTTTTCCAGTTCTGTATACTTTTAGTATCTTAATATCTTCCAGGACATCATCACTCCATCTTTTTCTTGGGCGACATCTTGGTCTTGTTCCCATGGGTGTCCAATTTAGCATTCTTTTTATTCCTCTGTCATCATCCATTCTCTCTATGTGTACCAGCCATGATAGGCGTTGAGATTTTATAAATCTAATTATATTTTTACCTCTAATGATTTTCTCCAACAATTATACAGTTCTAATACAGTATGAAAAATTGAGGGTAAAAAACTGTCCTAATTTAATACATAAACTCTGGGAAAAGGTTGCGTCAAGAAGGGGAAAAGAAGTTAATATTAAAGACACTCTGTATAACTTCTTCGTTTGGTGAGTACTGATATGTATGGGAATATAACTTAATTGTTTTCAGGCTGAAAACGAAGCTAAGTGTAAAATAATGCTTAAAATTTCTCTTAATATTTCTAGAAACATCCACAGTTATACTAGACTGCAACGTTTCCTGATCATATGACGCCACTACTCGGAAAGGAAAAACTGCGTTAACAGGAAGCCTGTTGGGTTGCTACGAGGAGTTTCAGTACATAATTCGTATTAAAAAAGAAGCTATATAGCTTAACAAACTAATCATATTTTTAAATGGGCGTTCTTAATTTCAATCAAAATTCAGACACCCCGCTGGTAACTACTTTGTTTTGTTTCTCCAGGGTCAAGTAACGTTGCAATCTAGTATAGTATTTGTATCTATCGCTAAAACCACGCGAAGATCAATATTAAGTACCATTTTTGCCACTTTCACCAAATGATACATTTGAAATCCATCTATGATATTTCATTACCATTTCTACGATATTCCAAACAGATTATTTATAAAGTAACAAAATGGTATAGGTAACTCTTCACTTCATCTCTATATGAAGCATCAAAATCCGTTTTTCTGGAATTAGGTAAATGCCCTTCGGTGGTTTCGTAAGGGTTATAAAGACATGCTCGACGGTTATAATGATTGCGTAAATTTTACACACTGAAATTATACTCAAAAATAATTTATGAATACATAAGCAACTGAAAGAAACAATGAATTCACAAAATTTCTAAGAAATCATCCATCTAATTCCCTCTCTGAATTATCCACGATTACAATAAAACCAAGCACACAATATCTGTTTAACCATCACAATGAAATATTAAGATTTTCTTATCCCTATAGCATTTCCATACAACTAATGATTCTCAAATGCAGTAGGCTGCTTACAGCACCCTTTCAAGTCAAATGCTCAAATATTGAGCGCCAGAGGCTACTAATTAATCACGAGACTTCGCATTTCCAGTAAATGATTATATGTTTTGAATGCTTCGCCCTATGCGGACTCAGGATAATTTATTTGCGAGTGTCAACGCAGAGTGCATTGTCTTTAAATCGATAAGTTTCTAACTTTAGAGATACATGCATATTCTAATACACTCTTGATTTGCGTCATCGATAGACGAGGTTTAAATGCAGCGGTCGTCAGTTTAACTTAGCCTTTATTAATGAACAGGGAATTGAGTTTTTGATAGTCCGTTTTGATTATTTCGATTTGAGTTGTTTATAATGAGATTTTATGGGGTAGAGAGAGAGAATATTTATTTATTTTCAGAAAGCTCCCCTTTCGTTTATCAATGCATTACGTTGAAATTTTTGTAAATTATAGGGTCGGGGGGGGGTAAAATGGGTATTGGATTTTAACAGTTTATATTTATGAAATTTAATGTGTTTTGACATGCTGATTTTTATTGAGACGCATGTAAAATCAGCATATCAGTGTGATTGGTTTCCATGTTAACCTCACAGCATTTGAGATCAAGCATACATGCCTGAAAATATATGTAACACCAACCCAACCTCACCGCACGGGAAATTTAATTCTGTGGTATGCCATTGCATAGAATGGGATAACAGTTTATTGTTGGGAATACAACCTATTTGTTTGCAAAAGACCATTCTATGATATTAAACTAAACTAAAACTAAAATCATCGGCGCAACAGCCCTATAGTGGGCCAAGTCCTACGATGCCCATCTTCGTTTTCTTGACCGTAGGGCCCTGGGGTGCAAGGCATATGTCCCGTTTAGGTGGTCAGTCTAACGCAAGACCCCCAGTGTTTAGTTCCCAAGCACGCTTGGTCCTCAATTTTTCGACCCACTCAAGGGATGAAAGGTTGAGTGGACCTTGCCCAGCCCGGGAGCCGGGAATCGAACCCCGGACCTGTGGCACGGAAGAGCTATGCGCTACCACTGTGCCACCGGGCTTCATTCTATGATATTTGTCAAGTTAAAAAGCTTAATTTCTCAAAAGAATGAAGAAACTGAATAGGTATTTGGATCCTGTATTTGGATGTATATATTTATATAGAGGATTAAAGTTTCGGATTTTAAGTGTTTTTAGATAGGTATCATTATAGGTATTTGGATCTTGTATTTGGATGTATATATTTATATAGAGGATTAAAGTTTCGGATTTTAAGTGTTTTTTTTTCTTTACAGAAACCAGGGCCGTATTTAGGTTTATGTAATGTGTTCCTTAGCACAGAGGAGAAGAATTTTTGAAGCCAAAAAATTGCAGAAAGTTGAAGGTATTTATTTTGGATCTTTTTCAATTATAATTTATTTCAAAATCTTTATTTTAATATTGTCTCATGGGGAAGACTATATTATGTTCTTAGGAGGACAAGCTTTTCTTAGCCCAAAGTAGGTATATCTGTCTTTCAATTTGATTATGAAAAGATTGTTTTTCAAACAGATTTGGAATCGGTGAAGAACCACATCCTTTATTCATGCTATTTTTTCGTAGAAAATGGAACTATTTTTGTACCAAAATGAATTAAATCAAAAACTTTCACTTCTGATTAAAAAATCAATGCAAAAAATACCTGCGTTTCTTTGATGGAAAATGAAGTTTAAGTTGGGTTGCTGTCAGATTTACCCTTTAAAATTAATATTCAAATATCAGGAAAACGTATTTATTAGATTAATATAGTGCAGCCATGATCTCCCGTGTATTGTCTACAAATGAGCTACCCAGGATGAAAGTGGTATAAGTCCAAAAATGACAAAAGTTGAGTTAAGAGTGGATTTGGATAGAGTTTTAGGTCCTTTATTTAGTGTAGTTGTTTGCAAACGAAAAAGTTGATTTGTTGGCCCGTGAGAGCGACTCAAAAAATGACTACTAACGCGAACGGCCGTTTTCGTCAGGATGAAAGTGGAATAAGTCCACTGCTCCGCTTCGTTCAGTGAATTTGTTTTGATAAGAGGAACCCCAAGGACACTCGCACAGCTGCAAAGGCGAGGGCCTGAGGGATTATGAAAAAGCGTCTTACTGGAGAAAATTTTATTTTTGTTAACTTTAATTACAAATTCATGGATGACCCCTTTTTGTAAAAAAATATCCGAAAATAAAATCCGCGCTTTATTAGATTAGGCGGACCCCTTTGCAGTCAATATCTTGTATGTATTTTAACAACCATTCTATATAAATTACAGTATGGTAGTAACTTTAGGTATTGATATTGGTTTTGGGATAAAACTTAGTAAAATGTTTTAAGTTTATTTTTTAAAATTTAAAATACTTAAAAATCAAAATTAATTTTTAAAAATTTTTATTGTTGTAAAATATAATTTAATTTTATTGAAATTTCCATTTCCTAACTTTAAATCAATCAATTTGATTTATTGCTCAACTATCTATCAAAAACGGCAAAGGTTTATAAACGGCTGCCATCTTGGACGCCATCTTGAAAATTGCCCTAATAACAAGTTAAAATGAATTTAATAACCTAGTATAATTCAAACAGTGGCGTACTTAATATCAAATGTCATAAATAAAAATTAGTAAAATATTTTAAATTTATTTTTTTAATTAAAAAATTTTTAAATTAATGGTTAAAAAGGCGTTTATTGTTGTAAAAATAATTTCATTTTAATTAAATTTCCATTTCCTTACTCAAAATCAATCAATTTGATATATCGCTCAACTATCTATCATAAAAACTGCAAAACTTTATAATCGGCGGCCATCTTGGACGCCATCTTAAAAATCACATCGATAACAAGTTTTTTAAAAAACAAAACCTATTTTAATTTAAACCTTAGCTTTAGTTAAAGCAAATAGAAAATATGAACTAGAGACATATCAAGCGAAGAAAGTTTCTCGGTCGCCATTTTGAATATGACTCCCCAAAATGGGTCCTAAAAATTTTTTCAACAAAATATTCGTAATCTACGCATCAAAATCAATGGAACAGAACATTAAAATCAAACTTTGTACCAACCAGTCGCTCGGAAAGCTATATTTACTACATCCCAATACCCATCTTCCTTCCCGAAACCCATCAATCTGTCAGGATGAAAGTGGTATAAGTCCATTAAAGCTAATTTAAAGCACTTTCAGTTAAAATTTGATAAAAGTTGATCCGCAGCAAAAATTGTGTCCCTGCCTAAAGACAAATCCACCCCACAAAATAAAAATATAAGCAATCCTGAATTTTTAGCACATGTTTTTAGAAAACTTTCAATGGACTCTAACCGCCTATCTGGTTCGAGACTTCACGGAACCAACACGTGACCTACAACTGAGCTTACAATTGGTTACCACAGATACTACACTAGTAGATCTACTAGTGTAGTATCTGTGGTAACCAATCGCAAGCTCAGTAGGTCACGTGTTGGTTCCGTGTGACGTCAGACGGTTAGAGTCCATTACACAAAACGAAGTTCAGTGGACTTATACCACTTTCATCCTAACCAGCTCAAATATATGTCACATCATAAAGTTAAAGTTAACATACTTGAAGTAAAAATTAAAACCATATCTCATCATGACAGTAGGTGACTAGTAAAATTGTATAATAGGGCGTCCTGAAAATAACTTATGTTCATATTTGACTTAAACCAAATCTTATAAACGTTAATATTTTTATCCAAAGATTTAAAATCGTATCGTTGCTTAAGTCGCAACATGACGTAACTAAATTTTTCCAACGTTTCAGGAGAGGAGAAATAGGTACCATCTTGCACTGCAGCCCAAGCACTGCAGCTTGCACATAGGTAGAACTTGCACTTCTATGTACAAATCCAAAGGAAACAGCGATCCTAACTAAATTTCGATCCGGCGTCAAATTTTAAATAAAGAGATTGGCGCGTAACTCTTAATGGACAAATATTGTGTTAGATCATGTTGCACCTCAAACGACAATACGGTGAACGAAACCAACCTAGCAGGAGGAACATCGCTGAGGGGGCATAACTGTTAAACTGGCCGCCCAACGGAGTGTCTTCCCTCAAGAAACCCCTTCTTTAAAAAAAAAAAAAGGTGACGAGAAGAAGAAAACAAAGGCTCATGAATGAACGGGGCGATGCAAATGCGGCTGCCATTGACGGTGGGACCCTGGGAGGAGTCAGAAATAGTAACGGAATATCGATTCGTCCGGGGGAGGGAGGAGAAGGCCTTTGTTTTCCGCCTTTCTCCTTTGGGCCGGCTCTCCTCAGGGGGCACGCATAAATGACGTCACGGTTCCTTCTGCCCCGGGGTTTCCCAAACTTTTCCTAGCATCGGCCCCCTGTATCTTTGCATCTACTATAACAACCGTTATGTTGAAAAATAATTTTTGCCAGCGTACTGGCCTGGTGGTTAAGGAACGTTTCCACTAATGCGTTTGATTGCGGTGCGGTAATCCCGATTATAGACATGGTTGTTTGCCTCGTCCTGTTTTTGAGGAATGAATGCCCCCCCCCCCCCTGTGAAAATGGGTTGTGCAAGCGAATGTGTGTGTGGCGCAGTTAACAGTACTCTACCTCCTTGGCTTTGGTCCTAAGTAAGAACCACTAACTTAGAGTTACACGGATGACGATCCACTTATCCGACATTTCTTATAAACTACAACTTTTTAAGAAATGATGTCAAAGGTTCTCCAATTTTCCATTTAACAATCGAATTGGTATATTTAATGGTAGATTAATTCCTTTCATAAAAGGCACATGTTCCTTCCCTGATTTTCAAATAATACGCTTCGGAAAGACTTACACAAAGACATTTTATAAAGAAAGGTTTGTTAGGCCTTAGTTTCTCCGGAAATTCGATAGAATCCAATACTTCAACAAACCCTGGAGCTTCCTTGACTCCTTTAGAGTATCCCATTAATCTCTTCAGTAATCCCTGTTTTATTCCCCCCTCGTCACACGGTTCACAAAAATGAAGGTTTTCTTGTTGTTTATATTTGTATTATTATTAAACTAATTCCATGCATTGACCATTAGATCATTAGGCTGCAAGTTCTGTAATACGTACCAGGGAGAGAAGCTGCACAAAAAACATTTGATATGATTTAACGTTTGAGAGTACAATATGATATTGAGTTCACAAATGCACTCTTGTTATTCCAGGTATTTTTTTCTGAGCTCTAACACCTCAGAGGTACGTTCGTGACCCTACTTTCTTACGAAGTTCCGAATCATTTTAAGACTGTCTACCACTCCTACACGTTTGTGATATAACCATGAATATTGTTGACTTTCTTCATAAAGTAAGAAAATAATGTCAGTGTTCAAAGCTTCATAAACAAAAAAAGTGCATCTTAAATGTCAAGATTTTAAAATTTTCCTCTTAGACAAGACGGAGAGAAAATTATTTCTGAAAATATATTTCCATCCTTTTACTTTACTGTCCAAACCTTTTCTATTATAAAAGATAACCGAAAAATTCTCTTTTTTGGAAGAGATTCTTGACATCTGCCTCATAATATTTTGCTCATAACTTATGAAAGGAACATGATTTTGAGTTTTAGTACTCGTCTTCAAAAGTCTTTTAGTAAATTTATACATCCATGCCTCAGTTTTTAATTTGTTTTGTTTCAATGAAGGTTTAATTATATGATGGCAATATAATTATAATACAGTTAAATTGACCAAAATTCACATTTTATAAGACATTTAAACGAAATTGATTATGTCTAATTAACAAAAAAGTTAAACCATTCTTCCAAAGAAGCGTCAAAATTCCGTCTTTTATTCTTCTCTTTATTTTGTATAGAGCATTTTCAATCACATGACTCGGACCTAACAACGGCCTTAGCAACAGAAGGATTACAGTTTTTTTCGCTACAGAGGCTAATAGTTACAGAAAATGACTAGCCGTGGAATTCTTCTATTGGAGCATTTGCAATCACGTGATCCCATACCTAAAATCCGCCTTAACAACAAATAAACAACGGCCTTAGCAACAGTTAAAAGCCCTACAGAAGGTACACAGTTAAAAGAAAATAGCCGGTTGTGACGTCACCTGAAAACACTCTATTTCAATATTTCTCTACTTACATACTCTCCCAACCATAATTATATTTAAAGAGACTATTAAATTTCTATCTTTCCTATTATATTCTATCTGTTTTCTTTTCCCTAATTTTGCTATTCTTCCCCGTATACATTTTTTTCACATTCCGTTATTTTCCTCATAAGTTCGTCATCATTTCTCTTCCCTTTGCTAATTAAAAAAACGTTATTAATGAAAAATTGAGAAGGAGCTTGCAGCAACAATCAATGAGCTAACCCCAACAGCCTTACATTGGAGTTAGCTCGTTGTTATTGCAAGCGCCTCAGTTCTTATCCCCCCACAAACCATAAAAAAGTATTATGTGCCAGTTGTACAAATTTGTTATAGCCAAGGTTTGAAAACCCAATAATAAAAACGTTTCTAGGTATGAAAAATGAGAGATTTAAATAAATTTAACTATTATTTGTTAATTAAAAAATTACAGTTAAAATACTTGTGTGAAAGAGAGTTCTGTATCTATATGTTTAAATTAAATTATGCCACCGAATTAGTAAAAATAATGCTTAAACAAATGCACAATGCTTTTTCTTCCTCTATTTACAAACCCAGTAATAATTCATAATTTAAAAAAGAAAACATATCTTTAGAATTTGTTACCTGCATCGTTAATTAAACGTAATGAAATATTACCCATGCTTTTTACGTTGTTAAGGAAAATACGCTTATTTTTAAAAACACGCTAAAAATGAAAAACAACCTACTCTAATTTTCATAAAAACTTTCTTTAACATTCTTTTGTTTTTCCTCTTAAGTTAATGATGCATGCCTATATCAGTGGACTGCATGAATCTAATTAACAAAAAGCGTTATTAATAGCAACACAATATCCCTTTATTGCGGAAGATACTTTGCAGGATCTAATTTAAAGTGTACAACTTTTTATTCTCCTCACTTTAGGGAAACTAATCCATGGAAGTCACCTTGAAGCCGTCTTGACTTATTATTATCAATCTCTTAAAGCAGCTTTTTCTACTTATAATTCAATATCAGCATCATGAATTATTTATTTCAGTTTCTTCTTTAGTGAGTCGGCCCATTCAAATTAGCATATAAATTAAAACCTTCAATTTGATTTATATACTTAAAGGGGAGGTTGAGATCGTTTCTGTTTAAGGGCTGGAGAATATTGTCTTCTTGTAGTAAAGTGAAGAAATTCTTATTGATATCTTCCACATATTTCTACACGAGATGATACTTTGTTTCGATAGGAAAACAATAGTCAAAGGCGACCGTATTCCCTGAGCTAAATTGAATCGTCAGTTTGAAAAAGGGAATAAGTCCAAAACCTAAGTTTTGGGAAAATTGAAGTTTCAATGAATAACCACAAAATTTTAATGGAAATTCAGGACCCTATTTCAAATAAAGAAAATTATCGAAAAAATATGAGTATATTCAAAAACATTGTACAGTTGAAAAAAGTTCTTTGACTTATTCTCTTTTTCAAACTTATGTATGAAAAATCTTAAATATCGCTTATTTTGACAATTAAATTGTATTTCTCCTTAGTTCAAAGCACAAAAGGGGAAAATAGAACGACTAGGACAAGTAAAATTAAAAAGTAATTATGAAAGTGAGTCGTTAAGGCAGTTTAAGTAGAACAAAATTTGGAGATAATTTTGAGAGAAAAAAGTCAATTCTCTTTTTCAAACGGACGATTCAATAATCCTTTACCTATAACCAGATTCTGCACTTGGCATACTAATTTTCTTTCGGGGCATTATACGAAATTTATGATGTTTTGGTTGAGCCTGTTATAATTGCAATTTTCGTCTGTTATTCATTTAAACAAAACTGTCAAAATGTTCTCTGGTGGTATTAACATTTCTGAGAGCAAAAACTTTTTTGTAGACAAAAAACACAAAAATTTAAATTTATAAAATATTAAGTGGCAAAAATGCATGTAAATTTTTTTCCCCCAAAACTTCACATGTATCATGAAAATAAGGGGGGCACCTTTTCTCTATCACATTGTGAAAATCATTATTATGTTTTTGTATGTTTTCAACCGTAAAATCCTACAACTATAAAGTATACGGCAGAATCTTACTTGTATCAGTGTGTATTTATGTCCCAGTTGAATTATCTGACTATTTCAGTGGTGAGTATGCTCGCCATGCTGATTATTTTTGTTTTAATGCCGATGAATTTGGAATAACGTTTATGTCTAAGAACATCTTTTAATAATGGTTAATAAAAATTTCCAATTTTATGATTTAATAAACAAATATAACACAAAATAGACGAGGCAAATACATATAATGTCGTATAATATTATCATTCCTATAAAATGAGAATTAACTAAATATCAACTTAGACTATTACAAAACACACAAGACGCCTATTTTGCAGTGGATCACATTAGCAGAATTTTTCTGCCATTCATGGAAAAATCCACCTTCCACAGCAAGCAATTAAGCATCCGAAAATTCCAAAACGGACCTCTCGTTAGGGTTAACAAGACCCAGGGACCGGAAAAAGCTAATGTGCTGACTCCGTTCAAGCGTTCCGCATTTTTCTGTGTGGGCTCATTCAATTTATTTGCGAGCCACAGATTAAAGAGTGAATGGATTCACTTAAAGATACAGCCTTTGAATGGCCTCAAAAGTTGTTTCTTTAATCTCCTTATAATTATAATGGGAGGTCTTTTTGTAGAGGAAACCTTTCACTAGAACTCCTCTTTATTTTTTTAGAGAAGGTGGTTTTAATTAAAGTGTCTCTCGCTTTTAATAGCTGCAGGGAGAAGCATTTGACTTTAGTTCGTTTAATTGGCGATTGACTTGATTGGTTTATAGTGATTAAATGAAATGTAGCTGTTTAATTTGAGTTTGGTTCATAAAACAATTCTTTTCAAGATGACTTTAGGCATAAAGAATGTTATATCCCTTTAAAAGATTAACTAATTAGTACCAACAAACATTGTTATGGTTGAATTTAGGAGCCTTAGAGTAAAGAATTTAAGATGAGCGAGTCAGTAAAATTGAATTAAATAAGCAATCGATAAATCCGGACTGTAAAATTTTAATCAAATAATTTGGTAAGAGAAAATTTTCCTGATCATAGACAGAGGTTTATCGCTTTAAAATCTATTCTATAAATATTCAGGATTGAAGGAGTAGAATAAATTATTTAAAACTAACTTTACATGGATATTGCTAAATCAAGCTAAAATGTTTTCTAAATGGGAGTGTTTTGGGAAACCATGAAAAAATTATTAAGGCATTATGGGTTTGAAACGTGATTTTGTTTAACCTCATTATTTCTTAATTTTTTACTGTAGGTAAATTCCAGTTATTAAAGTAAACGTTCCAGATCTTTAGGCGGGGTTACAGCACTTTTGGTTAAAAATGATAGTTTCTGGGAAAGTTTATTTGAGCTCTGGGGTCTCGCATAACCCATGCGTGTCCTCGCGGGTTAAAATAGACATAGTAATTTTACTATTTTCCATTGTTGCCTTATTCCAAGTGCTAAGCATCGGTTAAGCTGTACGTTAAGTACTTTAAATTTCTATTAATTTACAATTTTTGGTTAAAAAGCATGAATTTGTGTTTTTTAAAAGGCAAAATATTAACTTTCATTGAAAATCACAGATAGATCAGCATGATTAGAAAGATAAAACGTTTAAAATTTTAGCTACATTTCAAAAATGTAGATTAATTGTGCATATTGTGTATTTTTATTAGATTAAATATGTTTCATACACCTGAATGAGGTGACCTCACCTCCTTGGTGATACAAATGTTTATCATTTTTTGTAAGTAATTTTTAAATATTTTTAAAATTCTTATGAGTTCACACATATTACTCGACTTCCCTATACATTCTTAGCTGCATAAGCAATTGCTTAGTAAAACACAGACATATATCAGCTGATCGTCTTCAAAACGCTCGTACCTGAAAACAAGAGGAAATTAATTTTTCTAATTAATGAACCCTTTTTTCTTCTTTCACCTTTTCTAACTAAGAGCCCATTCCTAATTACCACCGGAGAAATAGTCCGAAAATGTAAAGATAGGTATTTTTTGAGGCACATAAAGAAGCTACTGCTATCTGGTAGAAAAGTGCTGCCACCGCCCGCAAAAAACGAATGTATTAATCAAATGATCGCCCTTATGAGCTTTTTGCCGCGTTTCTTCTGTTAATCTACCGAAAAATTATTAATCGCTCTATTCTCACGCTGGGCTTAATTAAGGAAATGATTAGTTCTGAAACTTTTTTTTATGAATGAAAAAGTGAGTTTTTTTAACTGTTTGTTTCTGTCCTCTATTGTCGTGGATGTTTTTTTTTCTGAACTATCTTTAGTAGTCACGTTAATTAAGGGTTATAAATGCTCTATTTTTGGAACAAAAGTATTGATCTTTCCGTTATTTTATTGTGTGAGTCTTTCTCGTTTCGAAAGGAAAAGTCATATCGCTTTTCGTTTTGAATTGAAAAAAGGGCAGAATAATAATGACGTAAGATATCCTGGCGCGAGTATAAGAAATTGTTTGAAAGTATAAAATATAGTATTTGAATGACTTCAAAAAGGGCGTATTTATAAGTTCTCGAATGTAAGAATGTAAGATCTGATCATTACTGCTTAATCGGTTAAGACTTTGCAATGTGATGTTTTCATTTTCTCAAAAGTATTTATATTTCCCGTGATCCAACTACAGATTTTGAACGAAAATTGTTGCAAACAATTAAGTTTTGTCATGATACATTTAAAACAACAATATGCCATTATTTCATTTTAAGATATGATTTTTAATTAAAATAGAGTTTTGAAGAACGATTGGGAAAAATATTTATGAAATTCGTAGGTCGCTGTTAAAATATAATCAAGATTCTGAAAGCCATTTACCTCACTACGAGCTTCTTTTCCCTTTTTAAGCTACTAAAGACTTAAATATCGCATCAATGCGCCTCAAAAAATTAATGCCATAATAGCTTTTTAAGCAAATTATTTCCTTTGGAAATTGCATCAATAGGGAAAACGAAAATACTTGAGAAATACCATTAATTTCCTCTATTCCCTGAGTAAAACATTTATGCTACACAACATTGTAAATACACAGCAACAGAAGTCTAGAAAAAAGTATCCGGCATTCAACTCTCACAAGAGACATAAGCTCACTCGCTAAAATTAATTCTCTTCTCTCTTTTTACCCGCTGATCTGATTATGAGTCCATTCGATCAAAATTATCAACAGTCGCTTTTTTGAGATCGGCTTTTACAAACAGAGCCAAACCTCTTTAACAAAGCCATCGATTTTGATGGGAGAAAAAAGAAGCCACGCAATAATGACGTTAGAGGCTCTTCTCAGCCAATAGGGGCCCCGTGTTTACGTCTTGGAGCTTCTTTAATTAAGAAAGGAATCACGGTTGCAGCTAGTAGTGAGGGGGATAATGGAATTAGCGATGGCAAAAAGTGTGAGTGGGAATCTGATTATGTGAGCGAGAGGCCAGAGTGAGGTCGGCTTTTCAGAACATTAACCTTCCGCAGAATTGGAAATTATGACTGATTGTCGAGTTTGCTATTAAGAGATGGCAACGGAAAACGCATTAAGTGCCAAACCATGAAGGGACCGACTTTAACTTTTAATCTAAAGGCTCAAGGCCCATACACACTGTTTTACTTTCAATGTTCATCGTGAGTGAGTTTGGAGCAATCATCCAAATCTTCACTTCTCCAATTTTCTATGCAGAGTGATTCATCAGAAAGGATCACTCAAGATGAACATAGAAAATTAAACAGTGTAAATGAGCCTTTAAGGCTCATTCAGACTTTTCACTTTTGATCTACATTTTGGAGAAATCATCCAAAGTGAAAAGTGTTTTAATTTGCGTTTCACTCTTTACTCCTTCACTTTTCTATGCAAACTATACTAGACAGCAACTTAAGTTGACTCGATGACGTCACTAACAAACAAAGTAGTTCCCATCGCGGTGTTTGAATTTTGAGTGAAATGAAGAAGATCAATTTAAAAATAACATTGGTTTGTTAAACCCATGTTTAAATAATAGTGCTTTTCAATCACGATTTGCGTACCGAAACTCCTCCTAGCAACCCAACAGGCTTTGGTGTTTACCGATTTATATTTCCGCATTTGTGACGTACTGGGTTCAAGAAACGTTGCTGTCGCGAGTATAGTGATTTACAGGAGTGGATCACTCAGGATGAGCAGTGAAAGTGAAACAGTGTAAATGAGCATTTAAGGTGTGTTCTAGTCGATATATTCTCGATATTGGTCAGTATCGTTATGTCACTAACCGATGTCTCTATATTATCTGATTACTACTACAGTCGCAAATCAGGTTTTTACAACTTTCTAAAAATGATAGTATGGGGAAGGTTTTGGATAAAATTTTAAAAAGAGGCACAAAAAGATAGAAAAATGAAGAAGACAGAAAAACCTATGTAATTCAAAAATCCCACTCCGGTGCGACCCGACCACCCAGTCCCAGACCGCCCGAGATTGCCATTGAATTGTATAGTAAATTTGGGGCGGCTAGGACTGAAGGGGTTAATTAATCTCAAGGATCAAACCTTAATGGTCATCACGAAGGTCCAGTGAGTGTGCCTCAATGATCCACCCTTCCACCTCCGTCTTTCCGTTTTAAAGCGGGATCAAAAATCGCATTCCACCCCCTTTCCACAGTGTTTGGAGACCGCTAATTGCTCTCGAGTTAATCGCATTATCGCTGACGTCATTACCGCAAGCCCCGCCCACTCCTTGTCGTGCCGTCCGACAATCATTAGCACTACCTGCTACCTCGAGTTGAGTGTCGTTTCTGCTACTGCTTTGATTTTTTTTAAGGTATTCATGGTCGCTCACGCGCGCTTGTCGTTTATTAATTACCTTGAAAGCTATATCACTGTAATGGTTTCATTTAATTAGACAGTACGGGTTTGGGCTTTCATTTTAGAGCCGCCTCCGTATTGAGCAAGATTTGTGAACAAAACTCTAGTGGGGTTTTGGTTTTGATGAATAAATTAATTGGAAAGAAGTATCGATTGAGTTTTCCTAATCTAAAAAGAGAAATATAAAGGATTAACCCGAGAGGACACGCGCACCTCTCACACCTTTTGACCCGTCGCAACTAGAAATAGGTTCTTGCCGCTATATTATTTAGAAGCGTTAAATGACAAGGGCAGGAGGCATATCTGGTCGCATGAAAAAGATACATTTAAATGCCCCCAATTAAGAGAAAAACATTTTAAAATACTACTAGCTGATATGACCCGGCAAAGCCAGGTCTACCAGCTAGATTACCCGCCTTTGGTGCTGATGCGAGCTTCGCTCGTTACTGTTTCACGCTTGCAGCGCAGTTAAATTTTTTACAATTCCTTTTTTTTAAGCTACATCGTCAGTGCTAAACTATTCAATATTTTCAATCAAATTATAGGTTTTTCTAACAACAACTAATTTATTCTTCTATGCGTCATCTGAAGAGAAATAAGTAATACTTCAATTAAACCTGTACCACAGAGTATAGAGCTTAACAGAGGTCTCATCTCCATAGACGCTAATGGTAACTTTTAGAGCATGGTTTTTCCCATAGAAAGTGTCACCCCCTCAACTGGCTGAATAAGCTCCGCCTCCTTAGCTCCATCGTCGCCGCCCACCCTCTCCCGCTCACCTTTCACTCAAATCGGAAGAGGGGAAAAAGCTTTCTTATATTTCCCTAAATTTAAAATAGTTTTGTCGGTCTTCTGGCCATGATTCAATCTTGGACTTTGAATTTTTGAATCTCAGTTTTTCAAAGCACTACAGCGATTTTCTTAAACATTTCCAAAGAGATTACAAGTTTCTATAATGTTCACTGACTGTATTTAGTTCACTGACTGAGATTTTTTTTTATCATCCAAATGGCTAATTTATTGATGCATATATTAAAACTTTATGCCTACATTTAAAAATTGAATAGGCTTGAAAATATTAAATATTAAGAAAGCAAAAAGTACAAAAACATTTAGAGAAAGTAATCATTTTTATTAAAGACATTATTTTCACACATTAATTTGAACTTTTACACTTCATATAATTTTTTTTTTCTACAAAACTTACTTAAACTATGAATTTTGCATTTCACAATTATATTTGTGTTATTTACAGTGCAACTTAAGTGACTCAAATATCTCTAAATTCATGCATTTTTATTGATCCCTTGAACTCTATTTTATATCAGTTTAGAGTTTTTATAGTTTTTTTATTAGAGTTTATGGATAATTATAACGTTTTGTTGGTATCTAGAGTTTTGAATTATCCAAGTTACACTGTATTACAATACTTTGCACTCATATTCTCTTTACATAAATTAGGATTAACTGATTGTTTACATTAGTTAATTTATAACTTATAACATGGCACAAAATTAAATTCATGTTTAACATAAGTTCAACAATTAAATTAATGAAGTGTGACAAATCAAGAGCTTTTAACTACAATAAGAGATTTTTAAAAATGATACAACGATAAATGATAAACAAAATCTGCTTACCCCATTGTTTCAAAAATAAACATAATGCAAAATAACAAGTTTTAAAAGAAAAACTAGATGTTTAAGTCTATTTAAAAATCATATCAACAATCTAAAAAATTAATAAATAACTACTTTAAAATATTTTATTTGAGAGTTTAATTTTCAAATGAAAATATTCATGGAATAGCATTGTTGTTAAAACAGTCTCAATGGAAACGAGAATGTAAAATCCAAAGATGATCATATTATTGTAGTTTTTAAGAAAGTTCATTAAAAAGTTTTCTGAGTTCATTCATTTAAAAACTTAACATTTTAAGAGTAGAAAATATACTTAAATAAACTACGAAACTCGCCGATTATTTGTATTCTTTCTTGTAGAAATTTCGCCATTTCTTCCGCTCTGATGTGAAATTATCGGCAAGATGCTAGATTAACAATTAAAACAAAAAAAAACAATCAAAGTTTAAAAAGAGAGGGATATTTTAATTCTAGCCAGGGATAATTTTACTACTTTAGGGAAAAAGTCTACAATCTGGGGAAAAGAAAGCAGCTCTGTCGTAATTAAAATGCAACGCCCTATATAAGTTACATATCCAATGAGGAATCAGTTTGAAGGTTTCGCCTTCTCCTGATTGGAAGAGGTGATTAGCTGGTGGAGTTTCAGCCTGAAGTGGCAACGGAACTAAAAGAGGAAAACTGCCTTTTGGACACTCTGTTAAGCTCTATACTCTGTGACCTGTACCAGTAATTTTTTTATGTATCCAATATGCCTAGTATCCTGTTGCGATAAAACATTGAAGTTTGATAATTTCAAAGTAGATTTTCTTCACGCTCTTTAAAAGACGTTTTGCCTGTATTGGTAAAATATTAACTGAAAACAATGGGGCAAATTGAAATAAATTTCTAATTTAAAAATGGAATGCTTTGAAGGAACGTGACATATTATTGGCTCATCTAGGGTTGGAAATCTTTCGATCAAGACCGCGTTTGTCCAAATCGGTTCAGGGGTTCGGGCTGGCGGCCGGCCGAATGGAACCTCCCCATAGAGTTAACATGGGGGCAAAACGAAAAAACCGCATAATTTAAAAATGGAATGTTTTGGAGGATCGTGATATAGTATTGGCTCATCTAGGGGTGGAGAGCTTTCGATCAAGACCGAGTTTGTCCAAATCGGAACGGGGGTGCGGTCTGGCGGCCGGCCGAAAGAAAAACCAAATTATTTTAATATATAAGATTGAACCATGGACTGCTTATAAATAATACCCTACGTTTATGGGGGAAGGTGGAAAAATGTGACAAAGGTGAGTTCAAACGGGTTGGGGAAATGGTGGACATATTCCGAGGATCATTTTACATAAGAATATATGCCAAAATTATTCCGGAAGTATTATTATTCTGCATAAATAATGAAACCTATAGACGTGAACTATAAAGCATTTGTATCCTGATTCAAACATGCTAATTTGCTAAAACTAAGCAACATACAAGCAATTATTTACCATACAATAATTTCGGGTTTTTTTTACTTCACCCTAGTGAGTATGTGCTGGAACGGCTTGTTATTAGGCAGGAACCATAGGAATCTTTATTTGAAATTTGGCATTGGTTAATGTGCTCCAGGGATTCCGCTATGGTGGTCTTTTTCGAAAGAAACACCTCAAAATGCACAAATAAATACTTTTTACCATTTTCGTAAAATACGAACATTATAATTACTTGATATGTTGAAATACAAAGATTTTAAAGAAATATTGAAATATTAAAGCATTGAGTTTGTGGTTTGTGTAGTTTATATCAGTTAAATGTTTCTAGCTAAAAAAAAAAAAAACCTTACGTACTTAACCAATTTGCTACTTTAGCATTTTTTTGCTAAAGGAATTTTTTCCCTACCTTAAACCCTGATATGCTACAAGTATCCCAAAATTTTATGGGTGAGTGTTTTACAGCCAGTCCACGCCAATCCGTTTTTTGCTTCTTGAGATTTCTGAGCAGCGAGCGAGTACTGGACTATTAACAGAGATGAAGAGGAGAAATTAATGAGCTTTGAACGTAAGATCTTAAGAAAAGTTTTTGGAGCAGTAAGAGAAAATGGTATATGGATAATAAGATACAACCACGAACTACAACTGAAGTACAGGGAACCCAACATCGTTTAAGTCATCAAGGCCTCCCAAATAAGGTGGCTGGGGCATATTTTTCGATATGGTGATGACAACCCTGTAAGGAAGGTAGCTTTCCAGACCCCGGAAGGAAAGACAAGGAGAGGAAGACCAAAAACGAGATGGATGGATAGAGTGGAGAAGTGGCTGCGAGACTTGGGAGTGAACCGATGGAGGAACATGGCGTCGAGTAGACCAAGATGGAAAAGCTGACGGAGACAGCCTTGGCCGGCAACCGGATGATGATGTTTTACAGTCAAATGAAAAAATTAGCTCGTTTGTTTAAAAAAAATAAGGAATTTGGGAAAATAAGGACATACATTACATATACTAATCCAGGCGGAAAAAAAAGCAAATCATCCATTACACCAACAAAACTCCTCCTTTCACCTTGATTAAGTAACAAAAGAAGGTAGAGGTAGAGAGCCAATATTTAGGTGCCTCCTCCAATATCCTGCCCCTGCAACAACCCTTCATTTCCGCTCTCCCACGCACCCACTACTTGTTGATCCGGCTGTTGACCGATTGGGTCATAAAGCCGGTTAATACAGCGCGTGCGGGTAATGCCATCTCGTGTGGGTGGGTGGCCCTGTCCGAAGGTGTTGTTTGATGGGGGAGTAGTTCGGAATGATCAATATCGCCGGTGGGATCATTTGTAATCAATGTCACACTCTAGGTAGAGTGATGTCATGCAGGTAGAGACAAAGCGTCCTTGATAAAACAGAAACGAAAATACTCAGAGCGAGTCGCATTGCTCTGGGGTGTCCGAACTTTTGGTCAAAGAGCCGATTTCGGCAACTTTATTATTAAAACCTGCTGGAGAAGACCTAGCAATCTCCTCATACAAACTTTTCATAAGTTTTAGATGGGCAATTCCAAAAGAAGAAAAATGCAAAAGCAAATTTATTCAAATGATCTAAATTATCTTAATTTTGATTCTACTATTGACTTTGGTGAACAATTTCTTGTTTCAAATTTCTATAAAGAACGAGAACACAACTATAAAGTTTTTAGCAAATTTGTAATAATTCTGTAAGTTTAGTTTTGTATTGATCTATAAGCTTATAGTTTGCTTCAATGAGCATAAAAGGATATTCACAACTTTTATCCAAAGTTTTTAAGTTTAATAAATGTTCTATCAAATATCTCTTATTTTTTTCCGTATTATTAAAATGCTGAAAAGGAAATTCCGTCCTACGATCCAAACTAAAAGTTTAGATATCAACTCTCGGTAACTCATTTTCTTCTATTCTTCATGTCTTTGGTCTTAAAAACTTAATAAAATAATCAAAAGGTCAAAACTGAGAGAAACATGAAAGGAAAACAACAAGTAGGATCATCAAGGAAGTATTGGCTCATGAATGATATTTTATACTTACGATAAAGATAAAACTAAAAAAACACTAATTTTACAATCAAGAGAGAACAGATGGCAAAAAACAGGTATTAGTAGTTGCATAAGGGAATTAGATCTACACCTACTACATAAGCTCCTCTGATTTCATGCGACTAGTGCTTTATTATTTCTTTTTTTTCAGCTATGAAAAACCGTTTCTTCCTGAATAAAAAAAATAATGTCTCTGCAAAGGTGTTTGTAATACAATAATTGTGTAAATGCCACTCAGCAAAGCTCTTGTTCTAAATGCCTACGCTTTTTATGTCATGGGAGACACAAAAAAGAGAGAGAGAGATATTAGAGGGGTTTTTTTACATATTTTATCTTAAATTCCACCCTCTTTTGTCAAAGAACGAATCTTGATTTGATTACTTTTTGTCTCCCTCGTTGTAAAGAGATAATTTGATATTCCAACAAAACAAGAGTTTCTTGATTTAGGATAATAAATATGCGTCGCTAAAAATCATAAGCATATCTAACATCCTCCAAATATAAAATGAATTTTGTAAAATAAGAAGTGAAAGCTATCTTTTTTCTTAATAACATATTTAACAAATAGGTATTTTTGAATATTTTTTTAATAAATTTCGTTACATGTTTCATATGTTGTGTTCATAGGCAAGGGTAAATAATAGTGAATAACTCTTTAAATCAAAACATGGGGAAGTAGTTGTTTTTTATTAATTTAATTACATCATGCCCACCGTTTGTTTCTTTACATATAATAATAGTGTTACATAATGCATTAGTTACAAATGATATGTTACATAATTAAGTGACATATACTAATATGTTGTGTTCATAGGCAAAGGTAAATAATAACTCTTTAAATTAAAAATTGGATGGGAAAGTAAACATAATTTACTTTGTATTCTCCCACGGTGTGTCGTGTTTTGGTGAATTATACAGGGTGTTTCAGAACTCTACGTCAAAAATAATAGTGTGGGTAGAGGGTTCCGATAGACAAGCAGATTTCAAACGGGAACAAGGGGGCATAGATGCACCGTATAAGTGCTAGGACGTAATGTAGTACGAGGGTGTTACAGAAAGTGGTTTTCCCAAGGTTCATTTAAAAAAAAATATAAGTGAACGAAAAATATTCATTGCCGCTTTATACTTCAGCAGTATGACGGATATTTTTACCATAACTTTAATCGAAATTGAAGCATTTGTCTAGCCTACCTGCTAGAACAAATAAAAAAAAACATTCACTGAGGTCCCACCCCTAATCAAAGCACCCTCTCACATTCCGAAAAAAAAATTCAACCCGTCTAATTAAAAGACGAGTGACTCATATTTCCCAAAGGCCCCCTCCTGCCCCAAGGGCCCCCTAACTAACCACCCCATTACTGGGAGCCCCGTGCCTCATTTGATTAAGAAGGATCTTTGCCTAACGCCGTACGTGACTGTAGATGGATATGCGGGGTTGGGTTTATTTGGAAATAGACTCCCTTAGGGCCCGTTCATGGTTCTTTACGGGATCGGGAAAATTCGTCATGCGGGTTACGCTTCTTCCTCCGTGCTTTCGACATGGCCAACTAAACCCAAATCACCCCACAGAAGCTCGAAATTGTAGAAGTCGTGTCGTCACTCTTGATTAGTGGTTTCCAACCGGTGGTCCGTGGACTATAAGTAGTCCGTGAGAGACTTAAAAGTGGTCCATAAGTAGACACTTTAGCACATAGAAGGGATTAAATCATGTCCTTGCCGATGCGATGATTTTCAGCAGCTTGATTTCTGACAAGGAGATAAAGGATAATATTCACCACTAAATCGTTAAAAATATTTTGCCCTATCATAAATATTTAAATTGAATGCAGAGCTTTGAATAAAAACGACGACATTTTTCATGATTTCCAAAAAATTATATATGTTGCAGGAAATATGATAAATCAGGGCATTATTAATAGTTCCCGCGTATTTCGGGCAAAGGGATAAGTACTCATTGATAAATGCCATTGAATTTATCACATTGCGCGCCTCATTTCGAGCATTATTAATAATGCTGGGTTTACCACTTTGCCCATAACATATCTAACTACAGGGTGTTTCAAAAGTCCCTTTCACGGCTTTTGTTTATCCTGCCAAGAAAGAGGCGAATATTTTAATTATGGATATTAAAAAGGTATATACTTTTATCCCCTTCTTTTTTGCTTACAGTATATTTCTTGACTGTCTCAAGTGCAAATAATTCGACTTTTTAAAACATGTTTCCAACTCCTTTTTAGTAATTTGGAGTAATTTGAAGTGCAACATTTCTTTAGAAATTTCCCAAAACTTATAAACTTCTATAATTCCCCCTTGTTTGCGAAATTTCTCCACGTGAGAAAGCCTTAATTAGATTTCCACATCTCTCTCATTTTCAATTAGATAATTCACAAGGAGATAAAGGAAATCAGCATCTTTTCAATCATCAAACTCACTACTCACATGCACATAGTTTTTTTAAAATCTAGTATTTTATGCGAACTTTTCTGAATTCTGCTTATTTCGTCTTACTTATATGGATATAATCACATGGCTACTGAGCAAAATGTTTTTATGACGAGATTACAAATTAATTCTTTGCAAACAGACAGCCGTGATCACCAAAGGAAGGACTCTTTTTGTCTTGCTGCCCATTCATTGGCAGCAACATCGATTAACGAAAGAGCTGCCGACAGCCCCCCCCCCACATTATATATGTTTTATTTTAATCCCCCCTTTACTCATTTCCAAACAATAAATTCCGGTGGCACTATTTTTAGCCGTAAGAAAAATCGATGTTTGCGTCACAGCGTGGGCTGTTGATGTTTGCGATGATGCTCATTTCCAGAGAGAAGGCCGTAATTAAAAAGCCGGGAGCAATAAAAATGGCTTTTTCACGCCCCCTCTCGGGTTTCAGCAGGGCGGAACCCGGATGAAACGGAAGCAGCCTGCTGAATATTTACCGACTATCATCAATTTAACCATTTCTGGGTCGTGGAGGTCGATACTGTTGCTTCTGGAGTAACAAAAATCTGTATTGTGTATTTCTTTGTTGCATAGGTGGTTTTCAATCTTCCAATGATTGCGACCCACTTTATGCAGGGTGTGTTATTTTTTACACCAAAGCAGGGTGTAAGAGTTTTAAAGGACTGAAATTACCCTCTGTTTAAAAAAATCATTGTTCAGGCGCAGCAAGACGTAACTCAGTTTTTTAGAAATTTTATGTTATGCATGAATGTATATTGAAAATTGGACGCTGGATCGTCTTTGATAAAAATGCCCTATCCTATTGTAACCGCTACAATCCTCAATTTTTAATCGCTTAATTCTGAGAAATGCACGTTATAGAGGGCTTTTTGTCCTCTGAGAATATAAGTCATGCAGCGCCAAAAGCAACAAAATACAGCTCTTATGTAAAATATATCATAACATTAAAATTTAAATACTTCCTTCAAGACATTAGAAAATTGTAAGCTGGTATTGCTGTTAAAAGGAAACCAAGACGAGTTTTTTCTGGAATTTATAAAAAGAATAAATATCTTCTAAGATTCCTCCTCCTAATTTAGAAAATTATACCCGACATGTCGGCTTATAGGAGAAAGTCACTAAGTCCCTTATGGAAAATCTTTTGAAAGCGGTGGAACGACGCCAACGGACGAGCAAGTTCGCAAAATTTCGCTAAGTTGAAAAGCTATCAGCTGGTTGGTGAAACTGCAAGGCACTAGAAAAAGCGATAACCACGTTCAGGTAGCTGAGACAGAAGTGAGTGCCTTTCTCATCTACATAAACCGACGATATTCTCTAGATTTTGTTTCTAGCCATTCGTGAACGACATATTGGGATATGCTGTCCTAAAACAATTCACCTGAAGATAGTTATACTTTTAAGGTACTAAATCTAAAAAAAAATACTAGACCAAAAAGTACTTCTCACAACAGCTTATAATAATAACTACTTACGATATTTTTGTGATAATTTTGTAGGTAGTAAGAAACAAACCAGATTGTTCATTCATTTTAGATACGTTAGGATAAACTCTTATAATTACAATTTTACGACTAAATTATTTACTACCTATACAATTATTAAATGCGTATATTTTGCTCATTATCGAGGATCCAAGATATAATTAGAGACATTTCAAAGGATTTAAGAGATAATTTTGTTTTGGTTCTAATCAAAATATGTTTGAGTGGTTTGAAAAATAATTATCTTCAGTACGAAAGTTAATAGGTACGTATTTACACAGGAAAATTTTGAAAAGTAGTTTCTAATGGCACAATCTGGAATTCATTGAAGCAACGTTACTGCTGTTAATATGATGTAAAAGAACTTTATTTTCTCTTATTATATTACAGGTTATTTAAATTCAAAAGGAATTATTATAAACAAAGAATGATCTTTTACGAAAAACATTTTTTGTTGGTAGAGGCTAAGTTGCAAAACTAGCGTACATTCCTTCTTCTTTCAATTACAACAAAATAGTACCTTGAAAAGAAAACTTATTTTTACGTTGAGTTTTAGCCTTCCTGTGTAGTAGGGTGTCCCGAAAAAACCGAAATTTCTCTGATCGCTTAGCGGTAGTGCGGAAAAGTTGTGAACTACCATCACTATGAAAGGTGTGAAATCTTAAAACTCTGGGTTAATATCTTCTGTTGCCCCAAACGGCCTAAAGTTCTGAAAATTGACCTAAAAATGACCAAACTTCAAAAATTAACAGAAAATTCCAAATTTCAGTCATGATTCTAGGGTTATGCTTAAAAGTTACTATTAACATACAACTACATCTGCAAAAAGTTTTAAACTTATAGGTTAATATCTTCTGTTGCCTCACGGGGCCTAAATTTCGGAAAATTGGACTAAAAATGACCAAACTTCAAAAAATAATAGAAAATCCCAGATTTCAGTCATGATTCTGGGGTTAGGCTTAAAAGTTACTATTAATATACAACTACATCTGCAAATAGTTTTAAACTCATAGGCCAATATCTTCTCCCTCCTTATTAACTTTAAAATTTGGAAAATTGACAAAACTTTAAAAAAAAAATACAAAACAATTACCTCATTTTGATGGAAGAGAAAACTTTATTTTTCAGAGAGACAGAGAAATAACATCAACATTATTGCTTGTAGTGATTTTTGGTATTAAATTTTAGCATTTGCTTTCTTAATTTTAGTGTCGCTGAAACATAGGAATCCCTGTTCTGTGGACCAACCGTTTTTCCGGAGGCTGCGCTGCTGTGATTAATTTCACGACAGCTTGTGTATGCGATGGTAATTTAATAAATTCCCAGCATTCTGTAGGCATACCGTCCTGAATCATCTTCATAAGTTCTTGAGAACTAACCTCTCTGAGAACACTGGAGGGGATGTCACATAACAAGATGCCCAGTCAATGAGATCTACATAGTCTTTGGCTTCAAAGTTAAGTACAGGAACGACAAAATGAGCAAACACCTTCCCCATCTCTGGTGCCTTCTCTAGCCTTGATAATACGCCAAGAAGCAAGGGTTTGTGATATGTGCAGATATGTAAAACCTCAGAATTCTATTGGCAGTTGTAACCAACGGGCCAAGTTCAAAGCCACATTTCAATGAGTTACCTTTACTACACCTGTTTGAGTCCATTGACGGCAAATCATCTGGCCGCACGTCTTACACAGATGAAATCGGACGAAAGCTTAAAGGATGTGAAAAGCTTCCAATCGTTGGTTAACAACTGCCAATATAATTCTCAGGTTTTATATATCTGCCTCAGAACCATCACACGAGCTGGTTACTTTAGTTGGATTTATTCTACGAGTCTACTCACCCTCATGGTTCCGTATAAAGATTCATCAGTCCATAAAAGACGGTGCGTGGATAACTTCATCAATTTATCCCGCTACTTGCCTAAAAAGTATCGATCCAGTTATTTCTCGAAACGCCTACTTTGACAACATGCTTTTGGCCATGATGTTAACTGATGATAGATGTCACATTAGGACCCTTGCTACTTGGCGTATTATCAAGGCTAGAGAAGGCACCAGAGATGGGGAAGGTGTTTGCTCATTTTGTCGTTCCAGTACTTAACTTTGAAGCCAAAGACTATGTAGATCTCATTGACTGGGCATCTTGTTATGTGACATCCCCTCCAGTGTTCTCAGAGAGGTTAGTTCTCAAGAACTTATGAAGATGATTCAGGACGGTATGCCTACAGAATGCTGGGAATTTATTAAATTACCATCGCATACACAAGCTGTCGTGAAATTAATCACAGCAGCGCAGCCTCCGGAAAAACGGTTGGTCCACAGAACAGGGATTCCTATGTTTCAGCGACACTAAAATTAAGAAAGCAAATGCTAAAATTTAATACCAAAAATCACTACAAGCAATAATGTTGATGTTATTTCTCTGTCTCTCTGAAAAATAAAGTTTTCTCTTCCATCAAAATGAGGTAATTGTTTTGTATTTTTTTTTTTTAAAGTTTTGTCAATTTTCCAAATTTTAAAGTTAATAAGGAGGGAGAAGATATTGGCCTATGAGTTTAAAACTATTTGCAGATGTAGTTGTATATTAATAGTAACTTTTAAGCCTAACCCCAGAATCATGACTGAAATCTGGGATTTTCTATTATTTTTTGAAGTTTGGTCATTTTTAGTCCAATTTTCCGAAATTTCGGCCCCGTGAGGCAACAGAAGATATTAACCTATAAGTTTAAAACTTTTTGCAGATGTAGTTGTATGTTAATAGTAACTTTTAAGCATAATCCCAGAATCATGACTGAAATTTGGAATTTTCTGTCAATTTTTGAAGTTTGGTCATTTTTAGGCCAATTTTCAGAGCTTTAGGCCGTTTGGGGCAACAGAAGATATTAACCCAGAGTTTTAAGATTTCACACCTTTCATAGTGATGGTAGTTCACAACTTTTCCGCACTACCGCTAAGCGATCAGAGAAATTTCGGTTTTTTCGGGACACCCTACTGTGTAGCCTTTATAAGTTATGGTACACAACTTTTACAAATTTACCGTCCGTCTTGTTTTGAAACATTTCATAGGAAGATTCAATCTTTCTTGACTCAGGGAAAATATTTGTTCCTAAAATAGGGAAGCCGTAAAAAGCATTTTTGAATGACGGTAAACAGCCGCACTAAAATGTTTGGCGCAGTTTAGAAAATGTAAGATGGTATTTACGGTTAAAATATCATGACTTTACGCAAGATATTTCTTCAAAAGCCGCATTCTTATTTTCCCTAGTAGTGTCAAGACTTCTGACATATTGTAATGGTAAAATCCCTAAAGAAGAGATAGTGGTGGGAGTAAGCAATGGTAACCCTAAGAAAGACCGCCAAAGACTGTTGTCATGTGATGACCGCAAACACGTGACTGCCGTCACGTGATGGCGGTCTTACTGGAAATTACTTTCACTGGCGAACTTTTATGCCTTGCAGTGTTGCTAATGCATTCATTCTCGGCGTCGCGTTTTGGTGCAAAGCTTTGGCGCATTTCTGTAATAGTTTTGAAATTCCAAAGCAAGCAATAACGCGCCAACTCATAGCCAAAAGCCTTGCTAATGTCGGGTGCTCTTTTACAGAAACGATTCAATGGTAATGCTCACTCCACTTGTATTTCTCTTCTATGGTAAAATCTTTCGTTGTCCTTTAAAAAGGTGTGCAAGTTTAGTAAATCTTGTGTTTTTCATTAGAATGTTATTTGCTAAAATATATTCATATTAATCCTCCTAGTTTTTCTCTGGTGATTATTGTAGTGTGCTTAAATTGTTTCTCATTTATTTCTACAAAAATCTCATCATGCAATATAGAGGGTGATTCTAAACTAGAGGGGGAAATGCTTGAAGGGGTGCCTTACGTCTAGACCACTTAGCAATAGGAGAGGTCGGAAATGCACTTCTAACGGCGAGGAGGATTTTAAGGGGACATGGGAGGCTGAATAATTCTGAACGAAAATTGACATTAAACCCCTCTATTATATAGATCAAAAACTAGCAAAATCGTTCAATTAAGGTATTTATTGCATAAAATCAATTGAAGAGCTGAAACTTATGTGAATCTCTGACTTAATCGTTAGTTCATTAACATTTGTGTTCATAAGGTAGTCTATTTATAATAAATGCATGGTGCTCTACAATTTTGTAATTGACTTTTTTCCCATACCTCAAATAGTTTTCGAGATTGGAACGCTAACTTCTGGCCATTCCATTGGGGGAGTTGAAAGTGGTGGTATCGAATAGGGTATAGTCTTAGTCACATTACTATGCCTAGACACCACTTTTATGACTACTTTATGACTACGGTGGACACTTACCACTTTTCACTTTTTGAACACCCTGTATATTACGACTATCGTTTTGATAAGGGTAAAAACCTTATGAAATGAATTTTATGTTTCGCTTTTTGAACGTTTTTTGAACTTTTTAATTTACTAAAGATGCACACGAAACAAAGGTTTACGTTCTTAAACAAAGGAAGGGTAAAGAATAAAGACACTCTATACTTCCATAAAAACAGACATTGCAAGACATTAAATCTAGCGCACAGGTGCTAAACAATAATACTCCCTCTCAAATTAAATCCCGGATATTGATTGAAAATGCTCTGCAGAAATCTGGAAATCCTATCTCATTAAAAACTGTTGCAATAGGAGAAATTAATGTGAATATGTTAGATCCGATTATCTCAGGGAAATACTTTTTAAAATAAACAATTTACTATCAGATAAACGTGATTTGAATGCAAATTTAATTATATTTCTGAGGAATAAAGTTTGAATATTTTTTTGGGGTTACCCTGTACACAAGTTCCGCTAAATCAGTTTAAATTAAATTAAAGTGATGGAGGAAATTTTGTTAAGAGTACATTTTGAGGTGTTATATTACAAGCAGGTGCCACTCTTCTTGGCAACTAATCTGACACTATTTTTGGAATCATAATATCATCCAGTATATCCGCCGGGTTGCTAGAAAATCAAGTATCATCCTTGTTGGCAACGCTATAAAAACAATTGGCACCCGGTTGTAGTATGAAACCCATTTTGATTTAGAAATCTTCAAGGATTTTCAGAATTGCTTATGGGAAAATTTGAAATGCTTACATAGTTGATTACAAATACTGATCGGTGAAAATGCAGATTAAAAATTGGAAGTGTCTATTTTAACGGCAAAAACGGCAGTTGGCCCATGCGCCGTAGGACTCACGGTTAAGTAGCAGTCCCGGCGCTTAGTGTGATCTCCCAAGGTTTGTATAGAGATAAGGTTGGCTCATCCGTGACGTCAGCTGATGGGAAGAGGGTGCTCTGCCAATGGCAATGCTCGTATAGAGCTGTACGAGCATTGCCATTGGCAGAGCACCCTCTTCCCATCAGGTGACGTCACGGATGAGCCAACCTTATCTCTCTACAAACCTTGGTGATCTCCAATCAGAACCGTTGCCGTGGCAATAAGAGTAGAGTTTAGTTGTATATTGATTGTCCAAATAGACAGTGCCTTAAAACTTTTTATGACATGTAGCTGTCAAAAACCGCCTGTAAGTAATCTGTTTCTACCCATAAGCAATTCATGTTCTTCATATTCATATTCTTGTATTAAAAAGAAGTAAAAATGTACGTAGGATAACATTGATCATATTAAGTAAGTAGGTACTCCATTGAAATTAAATTCATTTAATTATACTGTAAAATGATAACAGATTAATAAAGAATGTATTCTTCATTTTTAAAAAATATGAACGCATATTAACTGTATAATAAATCCGTGCACAGCGTACGATTCCCAATCAAAGCAGCAAAACTGAGCGATGCAGGCAATTTAATGAGGAGCAAGCGGCACTTTGACCTTTAGTAAATCCAAAAACTCCGTATGAAAATTTCATTAGCCGAGCTCGCAACGTGTGAGAGATCATCTCTCTGATAACGTCATCCGAATGGAAAAGAAGCACCTCTAATTCAAAAGAGCAGTCTGTTTCTCGGGTCTCACGAGACGCCTGTTTGCGAGTTGTAAGTCGGAGAAAATGGTGGTATTCGGGTTGGCTGGTGCAATTTACGCAGTAAACAAATGAGGGATATTTTTTGTTGGGCTTAAGGTGATGAATGAAGTGGAATGGCAAATAGCTTAGTTGTGTACCCTCAGTTTTTCTCTATTGTTGATTTCCTACTTTCAATAAGAATGCTACGATAGAAATTATAATAGGTACCTATTTCTTTCTCCAAATTCTTTTTTTCTTGTTGCTTCGAGGAGTGCAATTGAAGGTTCCTCTGGATGAAGATCTGTTTATTTACTGATGGATAGACAATATTTGGTTTTGTTGAATAAGTATTCAATAGTAATATATTGGTAAAATATCTATGGAAATAAAAAAAGATGAAGGGAATAGATAACGTATAATCCCTTTTTCAATTCAATCAGTGCTGAAACAAATCCCCGGTAATGTTTTCCTCTACAGTAAATTTCAGATCGTCGACTTAAAGGAGGAAAAACTCACTTTCGGAGAATCTTTTGAAAGCAGTAGAAGAACGACGCCAACAAACAAGCAGATTCAAAATTTCCCCAAGCCGAAAAGCGATCAGTGTTCTGGTGAAATTTCATGGCACATAAGAAAGCGATCGTATATCGCCAAATTTGGCGTGACCTCGCACAGGGTACCCAATCAGCACAAACGTTCAGGATTTGTCCATTTTTTGTCATGTATGGCATTTATTGGTATAGTCATAAAAGTGGTGTCTAGGTATCTTAAAGTGACTACTATCCCCTATTAGATGAGAACACGTTCATCCCCCCTTGCGGAAAGGTCAGAAGTTAGCGTTACGAAGAAGAAGATAGCGAAAAGTATGTGAAAAAAGTAAATTACAAAATTGTAGAACACCATCGATTTATTATAATATTTAATTGATGGTTTGGATATTTTATTAGCATATCATGGTAAATACTAGATAAAGGATGTTTTTTAAGTTTTTTTTTTGTTTTCCATACTAACCCTATTTTAGAAATCATAACATGTTTTCGTTTATTAACAAATAGCTTTACTGCAAAGCTTTTAAGTACCTAATAAGATAATAAATAGATAGTACTTGAAAAATTATAGGTATACTGATATATTTCTTAATTCAGATAAAAATGTAGTTAAAAATCTGATAATATCAAACAAAATATGGGCTTAGAATAGTAAATACATAAAAAACATATTTTTCCACAGAAAACCATCTTTTTTAAAAACTTATCCAATTTATATAACTTAACACTGGGGGAATATTAAAAGCTTTCAATTTAAGGTTTCATAATAGAAATAATTGAACTAATTAAATTGAAAACATCCTTAAATACCACATTTAATAAGTCTAAAAATGCGTTCAAAATCAAGAAAAGGAACTAGAAGGCATTATAGAACTGTTTTAAATGTTCCCCAACTTTTTGTGTTCAAGTGTGCTCCATATAGCTACCTCAAATATTTAGAGTAAAAATAAATAATTATAGGTAATTGAAATTGGAAAACAAAACTTCTCTTGACTTAACTTTTTTGATGCCACAATAGGATGCAAGACAAAACTTCCTACTTTAATACTATTTTTGATTGAGAGTTTTCACACGAATAAAAGGATAAGAAAATTTACTTTGCACCTTCAAAGCAAGTGGGTAGCAAACACTGTGGGTTCCAATGGACCCATTGCCCTGAAAATTCAGGAAAAAGATGGTACTACCTATTGATATTTTTTTCAGATTTGTAAATTGAATTTAACATAGAGATAAGTGGTTTGTACTAATGTGCCCCCTCTCCCCCCTACAGGCGATTTCTTGCGGGAGAGATAACCAAAAAAAGAACCAAATTAAGTAATTAGAGTGGTCGTATATATTCGGCTAAGTGCCAGCCCAAGAACCACCTTGACCCTCAACCATCATTCATGGTTTTTACGACGCCTCGAAGGAGCTTTATTAGGTAGGTGTCGGTTGTAGTAATTGCTTCTGAGGGACGACGCGACCTTTTCTTTCTGCAAACACCAGCGGTTTTCCTAAACGATGGTTTCTCTGCTTCGCGTGCGTGAACCACCTGCTAGGTAGGTTTCCGTGCTGAAAGGAACCCACTCGCAGTTGTTCCATCATGGAGGGCGCCACGTTTTTCTGCCCAACCGAAAGGGGGATAAGATCAACTGAAGTTTCGATGGCTTAGAAAAACGTTTTAAAAATGTCTTTGCGGGAGAAATCATCGATCTCTATCAGATTTTCAGATAGAAGTGAAAACTAATGTTTTTTCTTGTATCTATCTACAAATAAATATTTTTTTTTAATGAAATGCTTCACTTGGAGGGTTCTTAGATTAGACCCTTAGTGAACACCATTAAGCACACTTATCTAATCTCCTTTAAAAAAGAAATTGACTACCTAGCATAGCAAGGGGTGAAAATTAGCTCAAAAATAAGCACCTAAATGAATGAAGTAAGAGTAAATTATACAACTAGTGCCAAACGGTAGAAATTTTTCTGAATCGATGAAAATACCCAAAAGTTTCCCTTACCCTTGCAGATTTAAATGACCAAACTATAATTAAAATATTTATATCGATGAATTCCAAACTTCATGATATGGAGTCTCAGTGTATCTTTTTTTCTCTAGTTTTTGCCGACGCTCTGCACTTTTCAATCATATTTTTTGATCTACGTAATAGGCTGCTAATAAGCTGGTTTAAATTAAGAAAATCAGGAAAGATATTTATTTGCATACTTTTTTCTTGTGACAGATAATCTCAAAGTAATCACTTGATTCTGTTTTCCAGAATTTAAGAATTTATTGCACATCATTAGCTTTAGCATGAATCACCATTTGAGAATGTATTAAGGATTTAAAATAGAAGGAAAGAAATATTCGACTTTTTATTCTTTTTAAACAGTACTCAAAACTCATAATTGTAAACTACTTTTAACAAATATTATCCAGCTTACCTATACATAGACATATAATGGAAGTCTCGCTTAATTTATAGTACTATAAATAGTTTCAAAAATTTATTTAATCCATACAGATAATACTTTTCTAAAGCTTAATACATATTAAATCAAATAACTACGTGTACGATGCATTTGAATAATTGCATTAGTGTAAACTTCAAACAAAAACCTGAAATCAAAGCTAATAAACTTATTATGTAAACTAAGTCAATTGGCTTTTAAAATAGATGACATGTAAGAAAAATTATTAGTAATGTGTCTTGCGTATGCCTAATAAAGTTTTATTTGCTTAATAAAATTTGATACCACTTATTTTCCATTAAATTGCGGCTTATTTTTTTTCGTTTATGCTGAAAACTTAATATTTTCTTTAAAAACCTTGGTATTATCTTAGTACTATATCGTCGGCACAATGACAAAAACACGAATCTGCCATATTAATGAATAGAAGATTCGTGTTTTTGTCATTGTGCCGACGATATGAGTGATGTAATGTAATATATTTCCTGAACGAAAAAGTACTATTTTGATCTTTCTTACAAATCACCGTTGTTTTTTCATAAGAAACTTGGCCAGTTAAACGCTGAAATATGATCAACCAAGTTATTCAAACGACTTCAAAGCAACCAACACAGGGCTCCTGAAAATAAAATCGATACTTTTGATAAAGTTGCGTGGCATGCTCTCGATATCTAATCTCTACCCACAAATCATCTTTAACATAAAGCGAAAAATCGATTCGAAAGAATAAATATATTCCGCTAGGCTTTTTTTTGCGTCCCTCGGTAATTGATTAGAACGAAATATGGAAAAGAATTATTGAAAGAACGAATTCGAGTGTTTAGGACTCCCGATCACGCAGCCTCTTCTCGCGTGTTCCAGAGCGAACGTTGTAAAAGAGAGAAGCCTCTATTTTATGGCCTTTGTTTGCGCTGAGCGTTTCTTCGAAATTGCGGGGGAGGGGCTCAAGGTGCCTTGGGGAGGCAGTTTCCCCGGGAAAAAATGTGCCTCGAGGGTCCTTGTCCTCGGAATTTTTGCTTTAATAATCGTCCCTCGGTCTTTTGTACGTGATTGGTCCTTAAACGTAGCCGATGTCACACGGTAAATGCTGAGCCAGTGAAAAATGCTCGAAACCTAATTCGGAAGAACAAAGTTTTCTTCTTCTTCTTCTTGGTATTTTTTGTTCGGATGTTTTTGTCTGATAAAATAATGTCGGGGTTCGTAACTAAGAGATGATCTAAGGAGAGGTTTTTCGCATGACTGGGATAAAATTATTTTGCGTTGTTTTATTATGCATGAGATATGATTGGCTATACTTGACAGCAAAGTCTCTTGAACCCAGTACGTCACAAATGCGGAAGGAGAAATCGGTAAACACAAAGCCTGTTGGGTTGCTAGGAGAAGTTTCGGTAGGCAAATCGTGATTGAAAAGCACTATAAATACATGGGTTTAACACAATAATCGTATTTTTAAATTGACGTTCTTCATTTCACTCAAAATTCAGACACCGCGATGGGAACTACTTTGTTAGTGACGTCGTAGGATCAACTTAAGTTGCTGTCTAGTGTAGTAGATTACTATAGGTAGTACATAATAGAAACTGAGAAGGTAATGGAGCCGGAGAAGGCTGTAATTCAAGCACATGGATCCATCTGAACACAGAAACCAACCAATAAAAATGAAATTCGGAGAATAGATATTAAAGTTTATGGACATATTAAAAATATTTAAATGGTTGAGAACTCTCGTTAGCACCTATCCTTTTAGCGCTTCGCACTCCAATACCACTATAGTCCATGATTTAACTATCCGGCTGGTCTAATTCATCCTTTGATCTCTGCAGTGAGTCGATAAACTGAGAACCAAACATACTCAAGAACAAAACACTGAAGTCTCGCGTTAGACTAACCACATCACATATACCTTGCAGCATCCAAGGAGCCTCAGTCACGAAATAATTCAGGCCGGTATTGCTTCATCATTGACGCCCTAGGGACTGTTGCAGTAATGAGGTTTTATTAAACGATGCGACTGATTTCTACAATTTAGAGCTTAATTCAGTGTAACCTAGATAGCTCGAAATCGAAGAGACCCGAAAACAAATTCGAGATATAGAAGTTTTCGAGATAACAAGGGTGCTCCATATATAAATTAATTAGTTCTTTATTTCAAGGGATAATATTTTTTCGAGGTATCAATGTTACAGTATTATTGTATTTTTTCTATGATTGAATTTCTAATAGTGAGGCTAATTTCAGCTAATAAGTACCATTCTGTTTAAAAGATTTAGGAAAATGATTTATTACACATTTGAAAATGATAAGATTGTTATGTCACTTATACAAAAATCAAAACTTCTTTCCTTCACATTCGGTTACTTCTTTAAGTCTTTCCCTTTGAAACCCTCCTTCTTTTCCTTTTTACTTGAAAAAAAGACGATTCTTTGATTTCAAAGATTAAGCAAATCAAGACTCGGAAATTCCGCATTCTCTTTCTTCCTATCGTCCCCAAAAAATAGATCGATTTCTCTCCAATCATTGAATCGAGTACAAAAACACAGTAATTTATGGATCGATCAAATATATCGATTCTTCAAAACTAGGCATACAACTGAATTTCGCCTCTACGGGAAGCATAATGATTTCACTTTAAATTTGGACGGATTCAGCATTCAGGAAAATATAAACCAAAAAAATTTCATAAATACAATTTCAATTATGACATTAAAAATTTTCAGATCAAAATTAAACATTTTTTAAAAAGTGATAAACATAATTTTTCTGAAATATAACAATTAAACACCCAATCTCCATTATTCATAATTTTTTTTTCAAGGTTTCCGATTTTTTACAGCTCATAGGTGGAAGTAGAAGCGGTCATAATCAGCCTCTTTATCGAATAGTACAGAGTCAGATTATTCAAATAAAATTTCTCTTACAAATTCTTAAAGGCTCTTAAATCTCATTTCTTCTTATACAATTTAAAGATCCTTCAAATTTAACTGAATCGTCTAAAATAAGTCCAAAATATGGCAAATTGACTTTATTGTGCTTAAAAAATCACCAAGCTTCTCTCTACACAAGAATGGAAATAAGGATAAATAACTACCCCTGCCGGCCGCTAGTTGAGGCGCAGGCAGGGTGCGTGAGGCAGAGCGACTCACGGCGAAACTCTGCATGCTGTGTATCTGAATGCGACAGCGCTAGTTACGGCGCACAGTGGTCCCAAAACCCAAAAACCTGGCCAAAAGTCGAAAAAATAAAGTTTTTTCCCGGAACTTTTGACGATTGGAATAGTTGTAGGGATATATCTAGCACCTCTTTACACCATTGGGGAATGGCTGGGATCCTTATTTGGCTCAGGAAATCATTTCGTTTGTGAGCTTCGAGCGCGTTGTTTTGCCATCTCGAAATGCCACAAAAACTTCATTAAATTTGAACGCGCATAGAATCGTGAAAAATTGATCGATTTTGATTCTGTAAAATGGATTCTTATTTAGAAAGTACGCATAAAGGAAACCTATTTTTTGATATTTATAATAGCAATATATTGAATAGTAAATCAACAATAAAGATAGTTATATTTCTTTTGGTAGCGTTCTTAGAAATCGTGATAAAAAGAGAAAATAGAAAAAACTCTTGCCAGATCCTGCTCTGAAACCAAGTGGAAGTTATTCATTACATATTTCTTCAAAAGCCTACAAAAAACTGGCTGCCTTTAGGTGCCATTTTGGCTTCTGGAGCGATTTCTATGTGGCAATGTATGGGCGCGATTGAATTCCAGCTTATTCAACTTTCAATTTTGTGTCTCGATAGTCGATATTTATAAAGAATATGTGTATAATTATGTTTAAAAGGGGCAATAATGATACATTTTAATTGGTTACGGTCATTGGTCATTACTCCTTGCCATTTTTTAGCTAAAAATATTCCATATATTTAGAAAAAAAAGAAATGAGAAATTTTCCTTTTTTATGATCTAAGAATACTTTTATTCATTTATTTAAGTCATCAAAATGAAAAAAATTTTATTTTCACGATACGAGGACCGTTTTAGGAGGTAAAAACTTGGGAAATTCTACCTAATTGAGCGTGCGTTTTAGGGGTTCTATTCAAATAATTTCTCTGCACAAGGTGTCTTCTTGTAATAAATCGATGTTGCTCTACAACTTTGTAACTGATTAACTGACTTTGAATATCTCTAAAACTTTTTAAAATAAAAATTGTAACTCTTAACATTGCCGCTGAGGCTAGAGAGTGTTGAAAGTTGTTGCATTGGATAGGGAATGGTCACTTAGACACCACTTTTATGACTATCTGTAGGGGTTCAAAAATTGAAGGGGTGGCGGGACACCCTGTATAAGCATATAAAAGGTTCATATTGTTTTTGTTCTATTCTTATTTTAGCTTTTTATTTTTTATCATAGTAAAATTATATACTGGAAAAATATATGAAAATAAATATTTATAATAAATATAACGACTATAAATATAATTGTAATAACGACTAATTACTTATTCAAATCCTTTTTGCATTGGTAAAATATTAAAATTGTTGATGCAATGCATTCATATTCATAATTTTAAACGCATTTTATTGAAACATGACTTTATATTCATCTCCAACATTAAAAAGTCATAAATACTTAATTCCGTGCAAATCTGAACACTTTACACCAGATAGACGTCGATGTTGAATCCGCCATTTTGTTTTCTGGAAATATTTTTTTTTTATTTGTAATCAGTTACCCGGAAATTGTATAAGCAGAAGATTTAAAAAAAGTAAGAAATTAATTTCCTCATCAAAACATCTCCCCGCCATTTTGTTTTTTTATAAATTTGACCCCAGATTCGTAATCAGCGACCTCAAAAACCCCTATATACGAATTTTCATCGAAATAGCAAATCGCTTTCGACTTTTGGCCAGCTTTTTGGGTTTTGGGACCACTGTGCGGCGCATCGTGACCTGCGCAGTTCAAGCAGGAACCGTGGCTCACCATACTCAGTCATTGAAGGGCAGTTTTCAACGGGTGACTGCAGTGAGCGGCGTGGGATTTACTTCGGCGTGGTTGTCATTTCCATTGTTTTTTTTTGATATTTTGCTCCAGAATGGATAAAGTAAAGTTATTAATTGCAAAATATTTTCGCGCTACTCGCATCTTCTTTTTCATATTTTTAACATTATTTGAACCTAAAACACCATATTTTGAGGGGACGCTCCAAATATTTCGGGTGACGGTTAAATTTATTTAGCTTTCAGAGTTTATTTTTATTAAAATAGCTTAATTATTTTTTTTATTATATATTCAGCAAAATATAATATTTTCATCTTAGTTTTATAACTTCTTTTTTATCTTAAATGAGGTTGAAAATATAAATTGTTTAATGGAATTGCAGGTTATAAGTCGTGATAGTGATCTATTTGATAGTAGAGAAAGATGGGATACCTTAATGCCCTATGCTGTAAGAATTTTTTTTTTACAATTATCTATTATAATAAGCCTCAGAAAATTAAGCTTTTTTTATCATTTCTCATCTCGGGAAATGTCACACAAACTGTTTAAATCACAATAAAAAATAATTAATATTTTAAATAGGCCTTATTCAACAAAAAAAATTAGAATGAGCAGATTTTATCCTTAATTTACTGTGAATTTGGGGCCATATTTAGAAAGACAAAACACGTAGAAGAAGCGAGAAAGGTACGGAAAATCGCAAACGGGGAATTTAAATAGTTCCACAAACACCAAAACAGTTACTAAATTATCAAAAAACAATCATCAGACATTAATGTAATACGAAAGTTATTGTCAGTGTATAATTACTTGTAAGTATGTACGACAGGTGGCGCCAGAAACATACACTTGCAAATAATTATATATTGTTTGCTAGATTTCTATTACTTTACCTTCACAATATATTGAGAGAAGACTATTTTTGATAAAAAGTAATTGTTCTAGTGTTTGTGGAACTAATGAACCACAAAAAGTGTAAAAGCAATCCGCATAGATTCGAATCGCGGAACAATATGGCGGCATATAGCGAATTGTCGGAAAGCTCACGGCGCATGCGCCACAGAATGCCTGCGACCCAACTAGCGAACATATCTCCGTGAGGCAGGGTAAAGTGATAATCAAATGATCACGTGATCGTGAGTCGCTCTGCCTCGCGCACCCTTCCTGCGCTTCAACTAGCGGCCGGCCTTATAGGCAGATATAGCCCATTAAATTTGGTGAAATTGATGTCTAATCATTTTAACTTTTTATTTAATTTGAAATTTAAGTTAATTTGTCTTTCTTTACGTATTTAATGTGCTATGAACTAAGCTAGAACAAAGTTTGTTTTAAATTTATACTTGGTTTTACATTTTTTATCCAGAGATTGTTGGATTCCATTAATATTCATTAGACTGCCATTTCTCACTTTTGTATTGTGAACTAAACAGAAATATTTAACTTAAGTTATTTTTAAGATTTTTTCAACTGAAATTTCTTAAATTTGAAAAAGGGAATAAGTCCATCAAATTTTTTTCCACTGTAAAATATTTTTGTGAATACACTTACATTTTTCGATGATTGTTCTGCATTCTAATTAGACTTCTGAATTTCCAGTATATATTTGCTGGTTATACAATGAAAATTCCTTTATTTATACTTCCATTGATGGGGTTTTATCCACAAGATATGCTTTTCGGGCTTATTCCCTTTTTCAAACTGGCTATCCAATTGTACCTAAAAACTTACAGATCTATCCACATATTTCTAGTCTTTAAAACTCCCACAGGATATTGTGTCAGCCGAGTGGGTGGCTGCATTTGTTAATAAACTAAAAACTAAAATAACATTTTACGAGGGTTTTTTTTCAACCTCCGTTTTGCTCCTGAAAAAATAGTAGTAGGAATTTCGAAATAACTTTGTTACTGGTAGTTACGTACATCCTTTTTAGGATCAATTTGCATCTTTACTGGAAAAAATCGGACATTTTTTCTGTTACTTATCGAATTTACAAGCGCGCTTCTCAAACTTATTTCCTGCCAACTCATAGAGAATTTGCGATTTTCACCTGCTCACCCATTGTTTAATGTTAAATGCTGGGCGAACGGAGCGGTCGCGAGAAGGAGAAAGCGAAATTCCCTATGGGTTGGCGGGAAATATGTTCCAGGAGCGCGCTTGTAAATTCGATAACTAACTGCAAAAAATGTCCGATTTTTTGCAGTAAAGATGCAAATTGATCCTGAAAGATGTACCACTACCAGTACCAAAATTATTTTGAAATTCTTACGGCGCAAGTTTAGAGTTGCGTATGCTTGGCGAGTTTTGGCTGTTTAGCGGCACATTTAGAAGCCAAATCATTCGCTTAACATGAATTAGGGTTACCATAATAGTGATCTTTAACGCTAAAAACTTGGCGCATACGCAAGTCTAAACTTGCACCATTTCGGTTAGACCCTAGTTCAAAGATCCATTCATTAAAAAAACACAGCTGATTGCATACTTATTCTATGAAGAATATAAATTCAAATCAATAATAATCCTTTAAAAAAGGATCAATTTCATTCAGTGTTCGACCAATTTTGCCACCAATCTTTGCTCCCGTATAGTGAAGATTCCCCCATTTAACCGACTTCGTTGTTTTTTTCCTTCTGAGGGCTATGCCTTGCCTTATGACGGTGGGATCGATTATCTCACATTCGATTCGTAGATTGCAATATAATCGATTCTTACGGGGGCGAAACGAAAAAGTAGAAGCTGTATTCCCATCTCGTTTCTGGTGATGCATTCAAGATACACTCACTGAATGCGAAATGGCGTGAATTATTTATGTCGGGCGTTTGTTTCCTGATGCTACCTGCTGCGGGAGGATGAAGAGGGGGGGGGGGGGTTCTGAATCCTCTCTGTTCTGAACGATCTTTTCTTCAATCAGGGCTTTATGGGCGTGAGCAAGATGGATGGCAGGAGTGCGGGGGAGGACTGGATGTGTCGATCCTCAGGAACTAACGCGGTTAGATGGAGTTATCTGGCAACAGGCGAATCCTTTTTACGGCAAACCTGTTGGTTTGTGGAAAACAATGTTTATTTTCCTCATGTAATGTTACTTTCTGAGATCCGTTGAAGAGAATTGATTCAGCTGGAAAGTATTTCTGAAAACATTGTACAGTGGAGTCTGGATAGTTCGAGATCTATCGAAAACTGAAATTATCAAAAAAGGAAAAAAGTAAGGAAAAAACTTAATACAATTTTTATAAATAAGTTAAAACATTATACTACATATTTATTACATTTTCCGAAATCGATGGTCGTGACGTTTGGACTTTTATTTCTTCTTCGGAGGGCATTCTCAGTGGCAAAAACATCGTTAACTACTTAAAAATCAAATTGTTAACTAGTATAAAGAAAACCCTTCACCGTTTTTTGTCAAGTAACAAATATATCAAACAAAGTAGAACTTTTGCTTGTATCCGCGATTTGAACTTTAAACTTTATATTCTTGAAAGTGATTATGAAAGGGATTATGGATTATAGCAGTGTAATCAGAATCATGTCCCAATGCCTTCAAGCATCCTTAGGAACCACCATCTCAAAGGTTACGCCCAGGATACTTATTCGGCTCGACTCGACTGGAGGACCTTACATTTTAAATCCCCAAAAGCTCAAAAACAAAACGCGCTTAATTTATGAATACCTCCCCCGCAGGGCGAACTAATTGATCGGGCTTCTTCGGCCCGTTGCCACCTGCGGGCGCTTAATATTTAATGCAAATATTTTGGATGCCCGAAGAGGGCTGCAATTAATTGTGGCCCCCTGGGGAGGGTGGCAACAGTGCGGAATCGGGATAATGAAGTCGGTGCTTTCGCGTGATTAGAAGGGGGAGGGCTTTGTGTCATCGCCTTCTATTTAGGGAACATGAATCGGAGAAAGGTTCTTGTGGAGAGAAGAGTGGGTTTCTCTGTAAACATGAAGGTTCACATCATCACAAAGGAGGGATTTTTCACACACTAGAGGGCTCTGATCGTTGACGCTCACCAGCCCCCAGACCAGCATTTCTTTACAGATCGCTTCGCGATCTGAGGGAGAGAGGCTTGCTTTGTGCATTTCTCTAGCCCAGGACACTCTTGAATAGACTTGAGACTTATAGAGAATACTTGTTAAGAGAAATATTTTCCAAATGCAAATCCAAATCATTTCAAATTTATTATGTGGTTCCTTTGATGCTTGATTCGTCATCATCCGTCGTCACAACATCCGAGAATTTTCTACATTGTTGATAGACAGTTCCGTTATCATAATCCAAAGGAGAGATAACTTTGATCTCCTCATACAAATATTGAAGGTATTTTCATGAAACTTTTTTCTGTGCTTTTTTTGTCATGTGCACAACTTTCTAACTAAAATTTTTGTCCTATCTCCTGTAATTTTTAATTATTTTTTGTTTTGTCGCTAGGAGCTCTGTAAGTTGTCTTAATGGATTCTGGATAGCCACTTTAGCATGGGTACATCTTAATTCCACGACTCTGGGATATGTTGTTTCATAATAAAAGCTGTGAAACGGATTTTTGAAACACCCTGTATAAGACGAGAGGGACTTAGCTAAGATTGGGGGATTTTTGGTCTGATTAACTTTCTTTTTTTTTTTGCATAGAAAATAAATAACTACCCCGTGTCCCCCTCCGATGTTTTTTTCTGGCTACGCCACTGTAAGACGATATAATCTTTTGTCATTTAACATGGAACTAGCTCAAAATAAATTAGATATGACTGCAAAAATTGAATTTAGATTCTCAAACAATAGGGGAGAGTTGCTCAAAGTGGGTATGCTAACTTTAAAAGGTAAAGAAATCTTAGTCATTGTTTGATTTTAATTACAAATTTGATTTTACATAATAGGTGAGTTATGGAACTATAAAATTTGTACACGATAGAGTTGGATTGTGCCAAATAATGATTTATTACTCGAGGGGGGGTTATAAAACTTCAAAAATATAAAAATATCCGGTTCTTTCGTAGTATTTTAAAGTTAGATTGTGTCAAAGTAATATATTATCAACAGTACGATAAATGTACTAGTTTTTGACAATTCAGAAGGAACATACCGTACATTTTTTTAAACAAAATCATCATTATTTTTTTATTGCTCCCAGTTACTCCATACTACAAATCCGATGTTCTATCGGAGTTGACTTTGACACTCGGGTTCCATCTGGCAATATACGATCGTCCCTACCCGCTTTGGGCGACTCTCCCCTAATTTAATAAATAATATTAAACAAACTTTATTTATCGTAAGCTAGTATTTCCTAATTAAAAGGAACCTTTTGTGAACGCAACGGCACTTAGCATCTGCAAATCGTTAGTTAACCAATTAACATCATTGTTTCATTGTCAAACAGTCCCTCGTCGAATAGCTTAACTAATCATAATGTATTTCTCCTCACGGGGCCATCGAAACAAGCAAACACGCTCCAAACTAATTTAAAGCCTTGTTATTCACCGCTAAACCAATTGCACGCCGTGTTTATGACCAATTTATTCCATCCACTCGAACGAAATTAAACAAAACGCGATCATTTTATTAGCAGCAGAGAGGGGTGGAGCGCAAGAAAAAAAAAGAACATCGTCCCTAATTCGATGAATGAGTGAATCGAAGGTTCGCCATTCCCGGAACGTTTTTCAGGAAAGGTCAGGAGTTAAGCGATGGGAAGAAAGGCACCTCTCGCCAAACACAATTATCTGCAGGACAACAGTGTGACGTCACTCAGGTGGGGGTTTTCGTTCTGATGGAGGTTTTTTTTTTATGGATGCGGGCACGAACACCCGTGGTTGGACCAGATTCAGCTTGACAAAGCACGAAGAAGAAACGAGAACGGAACGGAAAAGGTGAAACGGTAGCTCACGAGATCTCGTTTTCATAACGTTTCGAGATTTGAATCTACGTTACCAGTAAGCACGGGCAGTTTTAGGTGGTAAACCCTGGAGGGAGCATACTAGAAACCTTGGGGGGGGGGGGCAAGCTGTCCCTTATGGCTTTGGAAACATGATTTTCCCTTACAAAAACGGAATTTTCTAAAAAGTTGGGGGGGGGCCATGAGGATTGCTCTTATTCTTTTAAAGGTCTCGTTAAATAGTTCCACAAACACTAGAGTAGCTACTTATTCTTAAAAAAAAGTCTCCAGTCATTACTATATTATGAACGAAATAGGGGAAATCTAGCGTATACTACATAATTATTATTTGCAAGTGTGTTCCTGGCACCATACACTTTCAAATGGGTAAACACTTGATAATGCAAAATCCCGCTAATATTAAATTTCTATTACTATCATAATAAATTATAATGACTGAAAACTTTTTTGATGTTAAGTAGCAGCTTTAGTGTTTGAGGAACTATTGTACGGGACCACAAAAAGTCTACAAGCAATCTGCCTACTAGTAACACGTAGATTCGAATGAAAACGACATCTCGTGAGCTACCGTTTCAAATCCACCGTATCTGTTGGAAATCGGACTAGTAGCAGCTATCTACTTGTTTATTTTTAGTTAGAAACCTTTTGGCAACCAGGAAGTGACGCGTGATATTATTTGGTGAGCTGTAAGAATTTGAATGGAAAATGTTTTGGATCAATAGAAAATATGGAAAAAGTGTAGTTCTTTGTGTAATAGTTAGTTTTTGGCCGAAATAAAAATTTATTGTGCTGTCCATCAAGTTTCGCTCCTCTCAGATGTTAAGTGTTCGGTACAGCTGTCCATATTATGAATCTGAAACCACATTTGGCGCCCCTGGGTGGGCGGCCTTGTACTGAATGTTGACTCTCAGGTGAGTGAAACAGAAACCGATTTCCATCTTGAAGTTTTTGAAATACGTTTGATTAATTATATGAAGAACCGATCAGTATTTTGTTCGGTATTTTGATTTTAAGACGATAGTAAAGATGGAAAGTATTAAACAGCACTGATTTCCATCTTGAAGATATTTTGTTCATATTTTTTATTTTAAGAAGATAGTAAAGATGGAAAGTTTTAAACAGAACTGATTTCCATCTTGAAGATATTTTGTGTATTTTTGATTTTAAGAAGATAGTAAAGATGGAAAACTGACTTCCATCTTGAAGATATTTTGTTATGTATTTTTGAATTTAAGAAGATAGATAGTAAAGATGGAAACTATTAAAAGAAATAAAACAGCGCAACGAAAGGCTTTTGGTAAGGCGTACACTCAGCTCAAAAAATTATTAATTGAGGATAATATTGATTTAGAAGAAATAGAAACTTGTTTACAATGGTTCATACTAAAGGCAAAATCTCTAGAATTGGCTCATACAGAATATTTAAATGCTTTAACTAATGACGACGAATACATGACTGAATTTGACGTAGTCGAGGATTACCAAGAAATAGCTGTAAGAATAGAACTGAAATCCAAACGGATATTAACTGATGCTTCGAAAAAACAAAGAGCTGTTAAGCTGAAGACAACAGGGGAGAAAGAGGTTAAAGAATGTCCAGAGATTCCTGTCACCTCTTCACCTGTTGAGACAGAGATCTTCAAGACGTCATCACCTTTGATGAAGATGGGATGTCGGAAAGATGAAGACCTGATTGAATTGAAGGAACAGGTCGAAGATGATGGAAAAGAAACCAGTGAGGTTATAAAGAATGTGACTATTGAATCCAAGTGGTCCTCAAAAGACAAGAAACCAACAGAGTTGTGGCAAGATGAAGAGAAAGAGAGAATAGGAAAGCGGGTAGATAGATGGAATAAGAAACCACCAGAATTTGTTGATGAAGAAACCGAGAAGTTCAAGACCGTAAAGATGTTTGGAAGAAAGAAGGGAGATGAATCTATGCCGGTAAAAGATGAAGAAAGAACTGAAAAGGGAAAAGAAAAGATAGACGGTGAAAAAGACGAAGAGAACCATCCTATGAAGGTGTTGGTGAGAAGATTAAAGGATTCTAGAATAAAACAGACTGATAAAAAACAGAACAAGAAAGAAGTTGACCTGGACAAAACTATAGAGAAAGACTTGGAGAACTTAAAGGAGGAAGATGATTCTGTTGATAGAGCTGAAAATCTGATTAAAAAGAAGAGAGGGAAGACTCAGGAAGAAGTGATGATTTCTAAAGGTAGAGAAGAAGAGGATGAAGGTACACAAGAATGTAAAATAAGTGGAAGAGAAAAGGAAAAATTTGAGGTGAAAAGATTTGAACAAGTAAAAATTGGACGAAAATTTATCAAATGGAAAGACCACTCAATGTTTTGGATCTCCCCCCCAAGAAGTTTGACAAGAACATGGGGTTTGAGTTTGAATTGACATTCTCAAACTCAAAGTGGGGAGAATGTTGGAAATCGGACTAGTAGCAGCTATCTACTTGTTTATTTTTAGTTAGAAACCTTTTGGCAACCAGGAAGTGACGCGTGATATTATTTGGTGAGCTGTAAGAATTTGAATGGAAAATGTTTTGGATCAATAGAAAATATGGAAAAAGTGTAGTTCTTTGTGTAATAGTTAGTTTTTGGCCGAAATAAAAATTTATTGTGCTGTCCATCAAGTTTCGCTCCTCTCAGATGTTAAGTGTTCGGTACAGCTGTCCATATTATGAATTTGAAACCACAGTATCCGTTCCATTCTCGTTTCTTCTACGAGTTTTTCAATCTGAATCTGGCAGAGTGGTGCAGTTTGGTAAATTTTTGAAATTTACTTCCAGGTATTGAACTAAAGGTTTTTAGCTGTTTTTATACGAAACTATGAAGTATTATAGCATGTATGTATTCCAAGGTAGAATATCAATGTATCAAATTAATTTTTAAACCATCCCATTTTGTCACCACAGATGATATTAAATAAGGATGGGCAAAGATTTTGAAAACTAGAAACTAAAATGATTTTAGTGGACGAAAAACGCATTGATGTTTTGAAAATAGAATGTATTTTTATTGATTCTTTGCATTAGTATTATAAATTTACAGTTTCAATTAGTTAATTAATCTCCAGTTTTTAAAATATTTCCTCTTCTGTGGTTTTCCCCCCAAAAAAAGTTTTTCAAAATTATGACCCTCTAAAGCTAATTTTTACACCTTTTTGAACTTGATCAGGACACAGCCATTAGTTTGGAAATGGGAATAAATGCAACAACAAAATATTTTTAATACCAAGAGTCCTACAAATGTTTCGTATTACTCAAATTAAAACGAATAAGTATAGATAGTATACTCAGCCATTTTTTAACTAACCAGCCGTCATCCAACTGAGCTAACAACCGAAATGGACACACCAGAAAACAAAATGCAAATGCCCAAACACAACTACACTTGTAAACTATTCAAGAAGCCCGAATAAAGCTGGTGGGGGTGCAAAATCACCGATTTGAGACCAGCGAAAGCCATGTTGGAACTGCATAAAACTCGAGAAGGAGCGGCTTTATTTCTTGCGGAACAGCGTGTCGGATGCGATAAGAGGCAGTTTTATGGTTTCTGTTTGCATTGCTCCACAAAACCGGGCAATTATTCTGGAATAAAAGAATAAAGAGTAGGTAATTCCCCTTTGTTTGGGAAGATTTTTTTCTCATTGATGTTATCCGAATTTGTTAGGGCAGCGATTATCAAATTGTTGGAAAGAGCATGTCGAAACGTGGAAAGATTTATTAATTTACTGAAAGGAAAGCAAAACCAAATTTCTAACACACAGATATATACTGACATAATATTCTTATAAATTTATCAGAATTTCAGGTGCGCCCCCCCCTGAAATTCGGACTAAGTTATCAAACGTTTTATTCTGAATAGTTTGAAAACTTATTTATATTTTATAATTAAGCATACTTTATTTTAAAAAAAATTAAATTAAGTTATACGTATGTAAAACATGTATATTCTAAAAATAAGTATGTTCCCTGCGTTTAAGAGGATTGTTTTCCATAAAAGTTTTAGGCTTCTCAAAACGCATAGGTACCCAGACATTTTCTAATTAACCAACAGTCATCCAACTGAGCTAACAATTTTCTTCAATAGACAGGAAAGGTTTGTCAGAGTTACATTTAAACTAGTCTAATAAGAGAATAAATTTACCAGCCCTATTATAAGAACATTAGGTATAATACAGTATTTGAATAAGGACTCTAGCTTTACAAAAAAAAAGAAATCTTTCCTCATTAAAATATGTTGACATAGATTACGTTTTAATATACGTAAACGTTTATTTTTGTATTTTGATAAATACATACTATTACTAACTTTTTAATTCATAAATAATAATGATTTAACACATTTGAATAATTGAATTTTTAAATAGAACACGAAAATTCGCATTCATACTACCGAACGCTACGAAAATAAATTAAATACATTTTAAATAAAACAAACAGTCACAAATAAAAATCTTATGTAAAAGAATCCAGTGAAATTTAGATTCCAATTCAAAATAAATATTAATATAATTAAATAGTTAGCTTCAGAAAAAAAAACATTATGCGGCTTTAAAACTTAACTAATACTTGAAAAGAAAATTGGAATTTTAATTGGATCTGAATAAAATAAATCCATAATGAAAATTTTAGGAAAAACATATTTCTCCCTATGACGCAAACTGTATCATCTAGAATAATTAATAACATTTGAAAGACAAAAAATTAAAACAATTTCTGGCTGAAACGGAGATCAGTATATAAGAAAGGAATGAATAAAAAGTATATTAGATTCTAAGCTCATTTTGATATGCATATTCTTCACTTCCTGCTCTAACCGAAAATAGCATTTTTGAAGCTTTTTTTTTGTTTTACAAATATTTGATTTTCTACTTTAGTCTTATATGAATTTCAACGTTGCCAGAGAATACTTTTTTATTGTTCAGATAATTGAAATGGGATTTCTTTACCCATCAAAGAAGCAGTTAATATGAAGTGTGCTTCTCATAACTTTTTTTATTTTATAAATGATAAGGGTTGATATGTAAACTGAAATTTCTATTTCCTTAAAACTTGAAATGAATATTTGCTCAGAGAACCATTTTATCACGGAATTGCTGGTAAGAATAAAATATTTTAAAATGAGGTATGGGGGGAAGCAACATGCCGAAGAAGATTAAGAAGGTTTTATATGGAATACCTTTAGAATATTATTTATGATTATTACTTTGAATATAATTTAGTTAAATTCATTTTTTTTGTGTGTATAGGTAAGGAACAAGAAAAAATTAACAGGGACAATAAAAGTACGGCAAAAATTTTAAAAAGTTAATTATATTACTGAATCTCAGAAGAATAAAATGTATTATCCCTAGACAATAGATTACACAGAGATTTTCTAGTACATTAAAACAGGAAAGCAATGTTCACACTTACACCCATATAATCACATCCATCAGCGTCGGTGTTAAATCTTTGGTCAAAGAAGTATTCCACCAATCAGAGTCAGCGAAAATTATTCGTTTTTCTTTCTTTAGCTGCTGGATAATTATCAGCATTCAATTATAATTGAAAGCTGAAAGAGTAACTGAAAAACTTCGAATTATCCAATATTTCGAAATAAAGAAGTTTCATCTTTTACTTGTAATTTCAGATTCGAGTTGCAGGGTATCATAGCTGATTTGGGATGGGTTTTTTTTTTTTTTTGCTATACAATTACTTTTACGTTCCTTATTTACCTCACAATACTTTTTTATTATGATTGAGAGACAATATGATATTTTAAACCTACGTGGAAAGTTTCTGGATTAAGTTTTTGTGTAATTTGACTTTAATTTTCTTATTACTCGCTCAAAATAGGATTTCTACGTAAAAGTAAAAGTTTTAATCGACACACGGAAGGAGAAGATCTCTCCACTTCAAATCCTATACAGAAGCTAATATGCAACGTCCCTTGTGAACCTCGATTCTAACCCATTTTCATATTCCCTTTTTAAAACAAATAATTCGAATCAAGCCCCTCAAAATCTCTTGATCCTGCAGTGATGAGGAAACCCTTTCCGCACCAAAATCATCCTAATGTATTCCAAGCCCGCTCTTACCGGAAAACCGATTACCCAGGAATATCCAACTTAATAAAGCTCCCTCTCTGATCCCGCGTGTAGATGCCCTCCCCTGTGCACGTGTCTTTGACATTCCCTTAATTCACTGTATTCATCCGAGAGCACGTATTGACGAATAAATTGCGCCCCTCCGTTCTGCTTAGCTCGAGAACGATGAACTAAATGATATTGAACTAACTCGGTTTGATCATCGGGAAAATTAATTATTATGGAATATTAAAAATTGAATTTTAATATTGAGGTCATGAGAAAGAAGTCTAAATCAAAGAGGCGTATTACCAATTTCTTGGGGGAGGGAAGCTTTTATGTGTGACGAAATGTGATAAGGAGGAATGGAGTAATTACAGAGTACTAGAACAGAGAGTCCCCGGCCATAAGCCATAATGGAAATCGAAAAAGCATGAAATATTGTACAAGTTGGGGGAATTTTGGCGCTGGAATCGCGTCACGTCACGAGAGGCGGAGAAAAAACTTGATCCTCCCATAGCCCTCCGAAAGACAGATTTAATGAACACGTCATAGCCAATCACAGCTTTGTGACCACCAAAAAATGTACTGCCTACCTATCTGTCGATCATTGAGTTTCTGGTGCTGCCCTTACACCTGTACAGAATTTGAAAATAGCCTTGTGGACCCTCTGTTAGGATATTTCTCTGTGGGTGTAGTGTATCAGTGTACTATCATGAACAACTCAACTTGCGATTTCGTAAATGCCTGGCAACTTCAATTTGAATTTCAAATATTTGTAGTTTGAATGCCAAAGAACGAATTGTTATTAGTCTTCAGGTATATCAGAATTCCGATGTATTAAAAAGGGGAGTTCACCATTTGGGACTGTAAACTTTACAACCGCCTATTTTTAAATGCAGCGACAATGTTAAAAGAAACATTTCTTCCACATCTAGTTTCGATTTTAAGATAATAAAATATTTACTGAATCGCAAGTAACGTAAATAAAATAAGAATTTCAAGACGTTCAATTTTGGGTTAAATAAAGTGTTTCAAAACAACGAGTAATAAATTGAGATGTCAGTTAAGAGAGTAGCAAACAACATATTAAAATTGTGTGACGTAACTTGTGAATCCATCCCATGTAATTATTATGTATTTGGGTTTTTTTAAACTTTGCAAACATTAAAAAATACATTACATTAAAAATTGCATTACATACACAGTAGTAAAATGTAAAAAGTGTTTAAGCCGTTTAGTATTTTTTAATAATCTCTCTATATATAATGAAGGTGTCCCTGCCTGCCTGCCTGGGTTCCTGCCTGGGTTCCTGGGTTTGTCCGGAACAGATTTGGTTCAATTTCTCCAAAACTACCCGTCCGAATCGAACCAAACTTGGTACACATACGTATGGGGACGGGGGAAAGACAATGACATCATTTCCAAATTTCTAAAACCACCCCTTCACCCCCTTTCAGGCCTTTTTGTAAAAATCGCCTTACTTCTCCACTAAAGAAGATCTGTTTAACTCGCATTGTTGCAAATAATACAACAAAAACAATTTTAAACATAAAACAAAGTATTTAAAGATAAAACTTGGCTAAAATTGTTTTAAATGTTTTAAAAAGGTTATTAATAATTTAAAAAATTAAAAACGGCCCTTATAAAAACCTTTATAACAGTATTTTCTTATTAAAAACTTCATTTTCCATGAAACTTTAAGTTGAAATAGAAAGTTTTAAGAATTAGACTGGTTAAAGTAAAGATTACATCATGCAGTTTTTTTAGAAAGTTGATGATAGAAACACTAGATCAATTTGTTATTTAACCTTATAATTTGTTTCTTTGGTGTAGTTTAACGGGATTTTTTTTTTCAATTTAAACAGGGGGTATTTACAAATTTTGGGATTTCAAAAGTCTGTAATAATTTTAATGGATTTTTTTTCACTTAGAATGGATAATTGGGTAACTGTCGTAATTAAATGTGCAACACCGGAACTGGATGGTTAGGTTAGATTTACACAGTTGGAACCGGGAGGGAAAAGGCACAGGGAGCACGGTGATGAAAATGCACCGGGAACACCGAGATGAAAAGGCACCGGGGACACCAAGATGAAAAAGGCACCGGGATATGAAAAAATACTGGGAACACCGGGATATGAAAAACTACCAGGATGATTGGTAATTATGGTTACAGAAAATTAGGCATGTAACTTGAGAAAATTTTAATAAATTGATACACTCCACCCGTGCAAGGCCGGGCATATCAGCTAGTTTGTAATAAAAAGGCTTATCCTAATAAAACAATAAAGGCTTACACGGCCGCAGTCGATATCTAAGGATGAATAATCCACACTGGAATAAAACTGGGCGCATTATACTTCAGAGGTCATAATCAGCAGGGTAATTCCGTCTTCAAGACCCCGGTTCTTCGGTACAGGTGATTCATCATTAGATATTGTACCCGAATATATTGTTTGTATTCAGGGCGTCAATGTAACTAATTAATTATAATTATAATTTAATTTAGTATGAAATATATGTAAAACGAAAATCAATTTCTTTGATTTAGAAATCAAACAAACATGGAACAACATTCACCAAGAAAATGTCAAAAATTCTCAAAGTCAAACAATGAAAGTACTCGATCAGGAAAACGAATAAAAAGGCATCTCCCGCCTCTTTACATCACCGAAGTCAAAAAACCATCATTACAATTCAACAGCGAATGATAATGGGATATCATGAACATAATGAAGTTTCTTTCAACAAAATGCGAGGACCCCGAGAATATTTTCATGAACGATAAATATCTTCCTTAACAAGCTGCAGCAGCTTCGGGGAAAATCATTAATTTGAATGGAATTTTCTGACATTTCGTTTAGTTTGAGCTATTTACTCGTATAGTAATGACACCAATGCTCTTCAGAATATTTTATTAAAAGGGTATTCCTTAGAAAGATAATATTGAACAGAATATTCGAAGTAAAACTGTCACTATTTTCTACAAATGAGTCTAATTTTACGCATTCAGAATATTGGAGGAAATTTTAAGAAATTCCAAGTACTATTGTCACTATTCGCTAAGAATAATGATTCTAATATTATCCTTTTTTGTAAATTCTATTTCCATTCTGCATTATTCTGAAAGAGAGAGAGTGATGAAGTCCATATCTAAATGTACTGAAACAAATATTTGATTGTGAGTTGATGTTTTAATTGATAATGAATGGGATTTTTTTCTTATACAATAAAACCGAAATGCATGTAATAGTACGTAACCTTACTTACATGTAAAAACCTTCTATTTTTATTTTCATTGGGTTTCCCAAAACAAGGTTTGCTGAAAAACATTTTTGCAATACCTTGTATATCAGGGTTTGCATAACGAGGTAGCAGAAAAAATAAAGAAAACCCCCAGAAAAACCGTCTTAAAACCTGTCACCCCAGTTTCTAACCTTGCTTTAAGGTTCTTCCGTAATATTACCACTAACTTTATAGGTGTCATCTAGCACAGGTTGTTGCCACCTTGTTACGTTACAACAAGGTTACAAGTTGTCAATGACAACCTTACAAAAACTCTAAATGGGTTATGTCCGTAAGGTTACAACAAGGTTTATAAAGCCTTACATAGCTATATGGGTTATGCGTTGAATTCTTTTGAGTACAATACATAGCACAAATTAACCTCTGATTTCAAATATTTGATACTTTTTAAAATACACTCACTATCTAACTATCATTTCTGTCATTCTTAATAACATCGATTCAACACGATTTTTCTCATTAAGAAAAGTGACACGAGTGAATGCTGAATCGATCTTGACACTGTTCCAGCCCCCTCCTCTCGTGTGAGTATGTGAACAAACCCGGGAAATAAAACCTGCGCTTCCCAAAAGACCGTCCGAAAGGTCAAACGACCACTACAGCGCCTTTGCACATTGTGAGATGCGCTGTACATAGATTTTTATGAGAGCTGAACGCTAGCATTTTTTGAGATTTTATAGATGCAGATTTATTGGATTCAGTGGATACTTTAATTTTTGCTGATGATAGTAGCAAAATCGACTATATCTTCTCAATTTTGGAAATGCGAGTTTTCCTCGAATCAACCGAAAATAAAGAAACCATGAAACGTTCGTAAAAGTTCTCAGCTTTAAAAACGTTTAAAAAATCTTGCTGTGTTTCTTAAGTTGTCATACTGCTTTGCTCGCAAGCTTCAAAACCGACTACCTATATAAATGGAACAATAAAAATTTATAAAACAATATACTCACTAAGCAAAAATATCTTCTGACAACTTCAGTTAACGGGCCGCTGTAAATCGTGTGGAGGTGAAACATAAATGACACAAAAAAACTGAATATGAAAAAAATGGAATTCAGTTAAGCAAAGCGTTTTTCTTCCCTTGATATTCTAAAAACTAAGTATTAACATTAAGTTTATCGACTTTCATGTTTCAATTTGTAAATAGAGAAAAACCTGTCGACGATAGAAGAGAGCTATCTTTGTTTCACTACAAAGCACAGTTTACCTGTAAAACCACTTTTTCCTTTGATATCCTCTTGCTGCAAAGAAACAAACATTCCACGAAAAGTCAGCAGGCTCACCCGTGTAATAATAATGAAAGTATACTACACATTTTAACTAATTTCTTTTGCCATTTCAAAAATAATTACACATTTTCCTTAGTTCATACCAAAACATAAATTAAAACTAATTTGTAAAAATATAAATCGACCAAAAGTATCGATTAAGCAATACTTAAAAATGGATGTATTCACATGTAAATAAAAACGATCTCTTATTATATTTTTTTCGTTCTCATTCCCTAATTCTTTTTTTTTCTCAGTATCTCTCTTTAATCACTTAGTATATCACTCTCCTTATCGCCATTTTTCTTTTAGGCATATTCTCTAATTACAATTTCGTCATTCTTCGCTTTTCAATAACTTACTTTCTCCTTCTATCCCCTCATTCTCTTATTTTAATTTCATCATTCGCAACATCTGTATTTCTTTCATTATCCTATTTTATTTATCCCATTCTCCTTCTCTTATTTACTCCCTCATATTTACTCTCCGCCATTTCAAATTAAGAAGCAAGAAGGCAAGAAAGAAATAAGCCTTAATCAAAACCATAGTTATATGACACTATAATACACCCAATATAGACGGCAAATATTAAAAATAAACCCTCCGTAAGGAATAAAAGCGTTCCAAAAACTACCTTTATCCAACTAAATCACTCGATAAAACGGAACAAGAACAAATTTATACACTCCATCCCACTCCCTTATCGATAAATAAACCAAAATACACTCTCACTGAAGCAAATCTCCCATGCCAACTTTCTCCCCAGAACACCATCTAAAAACCGAGCAACTTCCCATAAACATATTCCTTTATTACCCCCGAACGAAAAAAAAAAACTCGATCCAGCAAATAAACCATCGGCGGATAAAAACGAGAAATCGATGCACCCTGATCCTCATCGAATCCACCACGCGAGAGGCTGTTCCGCAACGGAGGGAAAAAACGCTATATTTAATCAAAACCTTCCCAAGTAAGAGATGGGAGGGAACGCAAAAAGCGAGCTAATGAAAACAAATAGCCGATCTCCAGCATAGAGGGATTATATCTTGAAGGACCATCTAACATCTTTCCCTCGACTGTGCCAACATTTCCCTGCCACTCAGATTGCCCGTTCCGCTTAAGGCATGACACATAACTCATTTTTCACCAACTTTTTTTGAAGAAGAGAAAAACTAGTTTTATTTAACGTTGATAAAAAAAAACTGGGGTAGCAGCAGCAATTTTAGGGCGTATTTCGCAAAGTTCAATTTTTTTTCAGGCTATCTAGTGCTGAATTTTCATTATATTGATGCATAACTCAAATAGACCAAAATTTAATTATGTCATGCTACGCCTTAAACTACGAAGTGTCTGAATTGATTCTCACGGCACGCAATGTGTTTTTTTAGTTATTTTGAGGGCCTACAATTTCTTTACCCAGAAAATCGGAACATGAAAAACTAAATAAGGAATAGGTTTTGGATACACTCGATTTCTATACAAGAATCTTTACAGACATATTATAATTCAACATTTGCTCATTCATCACTTGAAGCACAACACTTACTCTCGAACTTTTTGTACAATTTTTATTCCCCAGCCAACCAGTTATCAACTTATCTGTTGTTAGCAATCTGTTGTGAAGATGCTCGTTACAAGACTTTCATTCCTTTCTTCTTTCCCTAAAACAACTATTTTCTTTTGCAGATACTCATTTAAACAAATCGAAAATTGATAAAAATAGAATAAGGAGTGTTCATTTTACAAATACAGTGAGTCCTTTCAACTGGAAATCTTCGCCATAACAACCTACCCTTGTCCTAAAACCACCGTATTTTAAAATTACACCAAATGAAACCCCCACTTTGGTAGAAAATATTTTTACTGCGTTATTTGTCTTTTGCTTTCCTCTCTTGTGGGAGTTTTTCCGCCTCCTAATCCAAGTTTTCTGAGATTTTTCTCAGCCATCTATGTGGAAATTCCCATATTACGAATTTCTCTCAGCCACGCCTCTATGTTGGCAAGTAGGGTTGCAGGCGAAGCGCGCTCTAGCTACATCTCCCTTCTGTGATCTCCAGCAGGTAGAAGAGCCCCCCGCCCATAATGAGGACAAAGGAGGGCACCTGTTGCCATGAGATCGATTTTCAGACGGGATATCGCCCGTCTTATGGGCCGGCCCAGAGGTAAATAACTACTGACACCGGTTGTGCATCAAGTAGAAAGTTCAATGCAGGCTTTTCGGAGGCTGGAGATTAGAAACGGTTTTCTTATGGGGCTGTTTAGCATTGTAGCATTCGTCAGTTTGTATCAAAAATGTTGTAAAACAAGGGTATTTATAGTTCTTAGCCCAAGGGCTATATTTGATCTTCCAAACAGTCCCGTCCCGTGGGTCACACCGGAGTTTATTTTTAAAATCAAATGGGTCAAAGGTGCGTGCATACGGGCTCATCATGCGAATATTATAGAGTAGTCTAGCCATGAACTATGAGTGAATTTTTGTATTGAAATTACAATAATTGTAATATGCGTTATTTTTTATTTTAATTTTATCACTGTAAATTGAAAAAAGTGTTTTAAATTTTACAACTAATTTTGTTTTATTTTGCATTGGCACTACTTACAACTCCCTAATTTGCATACGTAAGATGGCGCCTGGTGGTGGTGACGATTGATGTAAAAAAAGATGGGTGCGGGTATATGTCACCAAAATTCATTCAGATAGATTTTACTTACAATCCTAGCAAAGATCCAAATAGTCTGCTAACAATGTCATTACCTTTCTTTAAAGAAGAATAAGTGGGGGGTGTTATGAGCATTCAAGTTAAAGTTGTAGTTCTGCCCCAACCTCCATTACTTATATTGGAGCTAAGCCTTGATCCTTAAACCATGTTGATGTAATATTAGCCTAGGTAATAGGCCGCCTAGCTCCTAGTATTACCTAAATACGCGATGTGATAGTGTACCTTACAATCTATTTAACTTGATACCTCTTAACCTTTCGATAAGGATTCCGTCCAGCCTCAATGAAAGAATTTCTTTCCAATAAAACCATCTTAATCAAGACTAGAGAAGTCTTACGAGGGAGCTCCATTAACATTATATAAAGGTCTTTAAACTCTCTTTAAATACCCTGAGCATTCGCCACCAGACGTCGCTCTGGTGAAGGGGAGGGGTGCTAATCCCCTTCCCACAATTAAAATCGCATTACCCTCCCCTGGAAAATCCCGAACGAAATTACCCCGGATAAAGCCGCAGCTCCCAATCAGCGCGTGCGGTGGACCCACCCCTCTGGTTCATCCATCACCCCCTTTGGGTCCAGGGACAAGACCAATTACTGTTTTGGTCCCTGCCATGACCCCCGAGCGATGGCGGGGGTGGAACGCGTAGAACGAGAGGGATGTAGATCGTGCGTCGATCATCTTTCCCTTATTACATGCTATGTCCAGAGCGACTCAACCGGGACGTCAATAGCAAAACGGTAGAAATTTTCCTATCTTTCTCCTCATCGATGTAGCTGTTCTTCCATTGGTTCTTGGTGCAATGACGTAGTAGTGACGTCATCATCTATAGGAAAGTTTCGGCCGTTTTTCCCTTTGATGGCCCGGTCACATAGCCTCAGTAGCGGCATGTAAACCCATCCTTATGGCGGATTTACAGCAGCTCGTCAAAAGCGGTTGCGGCAAAACTTTTTTTCAAAAGAACCAATAGGAAGCCTCGAAAACGACCGCTGTTCATCGCTTTTGCCGCTTTAACCTCTTTTGACACGGTGGTGTAAATCCCCCATTAGAGTGCAAGGTTCTCTTTGAATCCAATGAAAAATTTGGGGTGACAAGGACTGAAAGGGTTAAATCACCCTAACGGTCATTCTCGATTGCTAATCTGATTCGACAAGGTGGAGTAACTCGGACTTAGAATTCATCGCGTTGTCATTGGAAATGCCTCCTAAGAGTTAATTTTCATTGCCAAAACGACGTAGACTTCAACAAATTAGAATTGAGATCAAATATAAGCGATGTCAGTGGTTTTTAGACTTAAATCATCATTGCCTATCTGTTGATTCGTTGAATTCTAGATTTAGTTTCCAATGGAAATGTACCCTAAAGCGCTATTGCCTTTAGAAGAGCGTTTCTTTCAATGAATTACCTTTTAATGTTTATACGTTTTTAAATTTCAGACTTTTTTCCATTAGTAATTAAATTCATGTGGGTATTTGTGGGACTCTTTCAGCTGAATTCTTCTGGCCCCTGGCAAAAAATCTAAAGGGGCTCCAAAACTTTCACTACCATTTAACACGAATGGACAAGTAATGTATCAGGATATAGTATGTATATTCTTTCATCCTTAAACAGACAACGAAAAACTATCACGTATCTCCCGACTAAATTATTCGTAAAATTGTAAATTATTCATACTTAATAAAAAATGTAATAAAATGCGATATTTTGTTAATAAAAACAATCCCAAAACAAACAGAAACCTTTACAATAACTTTGAAACAAGTTTTTTTTCTGAATAAAAAATTCTTTCAGATATCTTCAAACAAAAAAAAATTAAAATGAATATTCATTTTGATAATAAAAATTACGCTGTATAAAATTATTTACTTTTAGTTAGTCTTTGGGGGTTTTTTACAGAAATAAAGCTCAGATAATCTTCACTAAAGTAATTTCGTCTATGCTACCAATTCATTCTATTATTTCTCATGTTTTTTCTTCAATTTGAACATGCAGGGTTCCCATCAATGCGCTCTGTATAATCCTCCTCGCTCTACAGAACCCCCCTTCCATTCTTCCGTGGGGGACTTCCGTTTTGATCAGGGAACGATAAAACCCCTGATAAATATCTCCCCCCACCCTTCCATATCGTTCTCACTTTGGGGTAGTGTATATTTCTTGCTCCCGACTACACATTGTTCCCGAATAACAAAAGAAGATTCGGAATAAACTGCGGCGATAACCTTTTATTGTGGGAGTGGAATTGCTCCCCGGTTGTTCGAAAAATTTAGTGTCGGTTCCGTTCTATATGGATCGTGCGTCAAGATTATTCGCTTATAAGCCGCGCTGCGAAGAAGATTGTTTAAAGGCAATTTGTCTGATTTTGTTTGTTTTGAATGTTGATGAGTATGATATTGAAAGAAGATGTAACTCAAACGTACCACCAATTTTAAACTATACTCGACAGCAACGTTTCCTGACCCTATGACGTCACTACTTGGAAGCTGAAACTGAGTAAACAGAAAGCCTGTTGGGTTGCTAGAAGGAGTTTCGGTACGCAAATCGTGATAAAAAGACGTTATAGTATATCCATGGGTTTAACAAAATAATCATTTTTAAAATACGGTCATTTTTAGATCCTCAATTGACTGGCTTATCTGTTTATTATGGCAACTAACAAAGGTTTCTCTGTCTATATTGTATACCCTCAATCATTTTCACTCAACTAGTAGGGACCATAATGGCCGTATTCAAAACTTACCTGACCGTCGGTTAACCGGCATTCAAACTTATAAATATTTCAATTTGGAGGTTACATTGTAATAAATTATGCTCTCATCATACGATCTGGTTAGAATGATAGAATGAAGGTGGAATTATAAGTCCAGTGAATGTAGTTATGAGTAATTGAAGGTTTTCTCTAACGTCACCACCTGTGTTGTTCCTATAAGGAAAACATTTTTTGCGCCTCTCTTACTGGCCAATCAATCATTGGGCTTTTGAAATCCAAATGGTATGTTCTTTTCACAAATTTCGGATTATTCGGACTTACACCACTTTTATCCTGAGCAGCTCATGTGTAATACAACTGACATCAGAAATATTAGAATTATTTCTCTAATGCAGTGCAGTGGTTCCCAACTCAGAGAAGTCCGCGGACCACTTAGTTTAAAATTGGAACCTTCACGGACCACACCTGTACTATAGCTTAAAGTCCTTTACCCTCACAAAATCGCACGATGTAAGTTTAAATTCACTAATTAAGCGTGCAAATTTATGTGATGCTCTGAATAATAATTCTATTTTAAGAACATTTTAATTACTAATCTTCTGTTTTGATATAATTAAATTACATCCTCGGGACCTACAGAAATGTATCCGAGGTTTATTTTCAGAACCCGTAAGTTTTCTTCAATTATTTATAGTTGACAAAAGTATTGTTAATAATTAAGTGGTGACTAGTATCCCCACAAATTGGTCAGCCGAAAGTCATCATCACCGATATAATTCCATCTTTTCTCGTGCAATTCGCTCAAATTTGAATGTATTGGATTTTTTTTGTGCTTCTCCGCGCCCCTTCATGGACCGCTTTCAAGACTCTCACGGACCACTCTTATGGTCCGCGGACCATCGGTTGGAAACCACTGCTCTAATGCTTTATGGTGGTGCTTCTTTGTTCTCGCTTAACACCACTGTACACCGATTGCTCTCTCATGAAGACCATGTTACAACGTATACTACTATAGCCTCAATCGAACTCTAAACCACCTATTTACGGGTATATCCATCTAGATGTCTGGATAGATGGAATTCCATTACTCAGGTGCTCCGATCAGCCCACATCAAGCCATTTACACGCCCCTGTTCCTCCTTTGAGGCATAAAGCATGCCTGGGAACTGGCGCAGCTGATTGGAAGTGGAACGAAATTGGCTCCCGAATCCGGTTCCAGCTGCTATCCGAACCTTTATTGGCATTTTATCACAGACATTGTTCCAAGGTCTGTTTCACTTTTCGGGGCATCCGTAGAGAGGATGTTTGAATAGGGCGCACATGTCGCGATGTGCCAACTTGGAAAGTGGTGGTAGGAAATCCAAAACGTCGAAAATCTCATGGAGGAGAGATTAAGGTAGATTTTTTTTGAGAAAATTGGTTTCATCCCCCCCCCTTAAAAAAAAGAAGGGAGAAGGGAGAATACTTTTCAATATGAGACAAAACAATGTCAGATCATGCTGTGAGAAAAAAAATCTAGATCCAAGTTGGTTGTTTATTCGAGAGAATTTTAAAACGTCGTGGTCTTTTAGGGAAGATCTATCCCCCTTTTTAGTTTTTATTCAAAAATTATCTGGGAATTTCTTTTCCAATATGAAAAGTAAATTTTATTACTTCCATTTGAGCTATTCCTCATTCCCTTTTACCAAAAAGAAAATCGTGGTTTCAGTAATGGAGCTAGGAGCTATCCTTACCCAGGTAGCACATTTATCAGAGTTGTAACAATATTGGCCAATATCAATAAATTTTGGACATTTTGTGGAATATATAATTAATTATTAAAGACAAGGTTCTAAAAATTGGATCTTTTATGCCCTTTTTTATTGGCTAACAAAAAACAATACTGGGAAATATGTATTCGCTATCGGCCGATAATTTAGAAAGGGTTTTTATTCTACCTGGGTGGTGCGCGTTATCTCAACGATTTACTTGAATAGCTTTGAAAACCATTCATATTTAAATGAAAAGAATTATTCTGTCAGTCAGAAAAAGGTGATTTTAGTAATAGGGTATTGGCTCGGTTTCTTCAATGGGATGGAAGAACTAAGTGCTCTCTATCTCTTTTAGGTCTACGGAGAAATCGAAGCTGTCCTTGGAATGCTCAGATGCTTTACGGGGGAGGCTTTTTGTGGTAAAGTATTGGCAGGGGAACTCTCGAGTTTACAAACTAACAAAATAACCTAAAGTCTAGGTTTAAGTTTATCGGAGAACGAAATGACGGGGAAAGAGGCAGTTGAAAAGAGAATAGCTTATGGAGGAGGATTTTATCGAAGGATGTGATTGATATTGGCAAGTATCTATAAGGCTAAGAGCTTATCCATGATGTAAATAACAACATTCATCACTCAAACCTAAGTATTATCACAAAAAATGTTTGAATTTTCCAAAAATTTGAATCGGAAGAGTACCTAACATTAGGGTGTTTCAAAAAAAATTTTTTTTTGAATTTCCCAGATGCCCCCCCCCCTCAAGTTGTTACAAATACTAAAACATTATTACCTGCAAATTTTCAGTTCTCTAGGACGATTTTTGACCCCCGCCCCCTTCAAAAGTAGGTTTCCCATGTTAAAGTATAGGGAAAATATTGAAAATATCGTCATTTTTGGTTCTTTTCAATTTTACGAGCCTGAACGCAGTCAATATCGAATTAAAACCTATACATCATCTTTGGGACATTATTGCCTCAAGATCCTATCGGAAAAATATTCCATGACACCTACTGGGGGGTAGTTACACGGGGGTGAAAAGCGAGCTTTCACCGAAAAACGAGGATGCTTGCCGGCACTTGCGGCGGGAGCTGGATGAAGGCCTCTCATGGGGGGTCCAGACACAACTCCCGCCAGATGGGTTCCAAATGACCAGGTACCTTAGGAAAAAGGTTCAATAAACACTTAAATAGGCTTTTATCCAGGTCCCTCCGCAAACGCCGGCGAGCATAACCAGCACCCGCGGCAAGTATCCTCGTTTTTCGGTGAAAGCTCGCTTTTCACCCCCGTGTAGGTGTCATGGAATATTTTTCCGATAGGATCTTGAGGCAATAATGTCCCAAAGATGATGTATAGGTTTTAATTCGATATTGACTGCGTTCAGGCTCGTAAAATTGAAAAGAACCAAAAATGACGATATTTTCAATATTTTCCCTATACTTTAACATGGGAAACCTACTTTTGAAGGGCGCGGGGGTCAAAAATCGTCTTAGAGACCTGAAAATTTGCAGGTAATAATGTTTTAGTATTTGTAACAACTTGAGGGGGGGGCATCTGGGAAATTCGAAAAAAAAAAAATTACCATAGACTTTCGAAACACTCTAACTTAACATTGATTTGATTGGAAGTTCAAGCAACAAAAAAAATATCTTTGATTTCTACAGTATTTGAAATGTGCAACACATCCTAGTTATCAAAAATGAAAAACGCCCCTTAAACATGGAAAATTTACACATATCTTCTTATCAATTTTTGTCCCTTTCTTCATAACCAAGTGGCGTAGGCAGAAAAAAAAATTTTGGAGGCAGATATTGGAATTTCGGGAGGGGATATAGAGTAAATTTATTCCTTTTCTATGTTCAAAAAAGATAAATTTCTGACTTTGGGGGGGGGGTATATCCCCAAATCCCCCTCTGGACCCCTGTCAAAACCCATAGCATAAGTAAATTGAGCATAAAAACTACACAGAACTTAAATTCATAGGAATTTTATCATTTTCAAGAATCAAGTCAAGAATAAACACTTCTCCAGAGCATTATTATTTATCCTCTCTCCCCTTGTTCCGTTACTTTGCCAGGTGTTTAGAGGCTCCCCTCCCCCCACAATTTTGGGACAACTCTCTCCAACTACAACTAAGCCCGTGTAAACAAGGCCTAAATAAGGTCGGGCTGACCAGACGGAATTGTCAACAATTCGTAAACTGTTCGGGGGATGTCCAATAGATAATAATATGAGACTCCAAGAAAGAATAACATGACACGCAATTTCTTCTCAAATGTCTGCGTAATTCATTGCACACCCCCGAACATTTTATAAACCATTTTATCTGTATTTTGCGAAAAATTCTGCTTAGTGCTTTTCCCAGCCCCTTAAGAAATTTCAAAGCTGCTTATTTTCTCAGAGGTACTGACCTTTGACCGATGCTATAGCTGTTCTCCTTGAAAATTCCCCCCAAAAAAACTATCCTTTTCACATAACCTCTGCACTTCAAGCCCCAATTTCATATATTCTGACGCTTTCTATAAATACCACCTCATCCATCCAAAATAGGGTGTGCAAAGTTTAAAGACCGAATAATGAAAACAGTGTTGCAGGTATTAAGGGATGCATTTTAAACAGATTAGAGGGGGAGGGTTCTTTCCTTGGTCGAGGGAATCTCTGCCCCCCTAATCTCTCATCCATCTTCATCAGAAGGAGTGTCGAGGCGCTAAGCCCCTCATTTCCATACCCTCTCTCCCCCCGAACAATGATCGAGTTGACGCAAAACTCGTGTTTTTTGTTCAACGCAAAATGCATCTGACGCACGGGAGAGTCTAATGGAGAGGGGTGTATCATGAGAGAGGGAGGGTGTGTATATTGACTGATGGGACTTGCTCTATTACCCGAGGAATTCGAATTGAGTTACATATACTGGGGGCTTCTCACCTGTGAGCAGGTTACATCTGATCAGAGCAGAAATAAATTGATTGATCAGGATTGTCATGTAGGGTGTGTCGAAAGAACACTTTCCACGAAATCCGCTGTCGGGTAGTGTGCTTTTTTTTTTTTTTTTGCTAAATAACATCAATAGTTTCAAGCTCGATACGACAATTTTTTCTGCTCTTAACATGTGCCCAAAAATTAAAATAAAAAAAAATTAACATAAAATGAATGTTTTATAAATTAACTATCAGACTTCTTTATTTCGTGGAGATCTTGTAATGGTAGTTTTTTCTCTGAATCGTACTTCGTATATTATATTTCTTAAAATATATTATCTTCTACAACATTAAGTGTTACGACAGTTGTATTATCTAGAGATGTGTGAGATGGACAAGATAATACCTAATATATTTTAATATTATTTGAGCTTCCACCAAATAAAACTAACTTTTAACTTTTGGAGAATGCCATGAAAATAGTATATAGGGAGGCAAAAATAACTAACCAATAATCCAAGAAAAGACTCATGAAATGTTCTAAGAAAAGAAAATTTCTCTCCTACGAATTCCAAGAATATTTTCTCCTCACAGCTTCAAGTGTTACAAGTATTGATATGCAAAATTTATATTATGAAGCATTGAATACACTTAGTTGGGTATTATGCTGTTTCGAGGGTATTTTTGAATATAAGGGTATTATACAATACTTTGAGACAAATTTAAATACGTTTATCTACCTTATTGTATTCAATATCTACAAATACACCAAAATAAGCATATTGCCTCTCAGGTAGAACGACGAATCTGCAAATTGGGCTCGCTTCAGTAAGAGCTAACTTTATGTAAACTATCCGAAATTGGAAAATTTCAGGGATGTTCTTTCAGTAATGGATTTGTTGCAAAAAACCCGCTATGACTCGCGTGGGGACAACGAGGCCCCAGCACTCAAATAAACTTTCAACCTACTGAAGTTTAAATAAAGTAGCTGTATTATTTTCCGGACGTCGTTAACTTGTTGGCACCAAATTTTTATTATAATTTTTTTCCATAAAAAAAATCTCATAAAAAAAATGCGGTATAAAATTTTAGTGTGAAATAGTATAACATTCTCTTTAAACAAAACTCCGTCAGCTTAAAAATAAGTTTTTATACATTTTAAATGAATACGACAGGCCCCACTCGCGTTCCCGTGTAAAAACGTGCGCGCGTCCTCCCGGGTCAAAAGCATAAATCTAACCCTTTGAAGATGAAACGAGATGGAATCTGTCAAATCAACAACACCTTTCTTTGACATTCCGAACACCTGAAATTGAATATTCGCTGCCTCATTAAGAAGGTCCAAAATGATAACAACTTTATAAAATTCTGCATATCTTCGAATCTTAACTCGACTCATTCGACTTAGCAACCATTCTATAGAAACTTTGACGTCAAGATCTTGTATAGTGAAAATTCTTTCAATTCCAGTTACGCTATTGTTCTTCCTACGGAGAGGCGATGTATAATACGCATTAACAAAATCGTACTACCTGGAATTATTCGTAATTTATAAGAAGCTGAAATCTAATAAATGATTCATACACATCGTTCCACAAACGTGACGTGCAGTAGTTCTTTTTACCTCTACACGACGAGCTAAAACGTTCAACATCACTTTTCCTCGTCGTCGAAAAAATAATACTTATATTCCATTCCCTTTGTCACAAAATACGAACCTTCACTAGTATTAAATTTAGAGAGTTAAAAACAAAACAATACAAAAACAAAAGGCCAGAATAATATTTCACGGTGTTCCCTCCTCTGTCTATAACGTCGCTCAATATTACGAAACAATAGTTCTCCAAAAGTAGACTTCCCCATTACTTTTTATCTACACAACAGACTAAGACAGGTATAAATCCCCAAAAAAACTTCGAAATCTTATTGGTTGTAATCAGCCTGAGCAAACAAAAACGAATTATTCTTATTCCGGAGCAGCCCAAATTGAAAATTCCTTCCTTTCCCGTTTAAAGAGAACGTTCGAACAATTTTAGAGCAGCGATGCCATTCGACGAAATGTAATTTAAAAACGAGTGTGTTTGCTTTTTTTGTGTGTGTATTTATCCATCATTTTGCCTCCGCGGAATGGCAACAGCCGCGTGTTTATTCGAAGGAGAGGCGGATGTATTTTGGGATTCCCGGGAGCCGCTCCTGTTTTTCCTGTTTAGCGGAGAACGCGCGCGTATTTACATAAATTTGCTCCCGTTTTCAGCCAGATCTCGTCGGAAAAATTCGAAGCCATCTGTCTTCCGATGATGAACAACGAGGAGCAGGGTTGCCATGGATGGCTACTATTTGCCCAAATGGCTAAAACAATACCAAATAAATATCTTCATTGGTTGTTTCTGGGGATATTTCACAGGTGGAAGAAGAACATCGATCAGTGATGTAACACAATTGACCAATCGGATATAAAAAAATTACCCGGACTTTATGTGGAATTTTGATCATTAAAAACAATGTAAAAATATTTAAAATAACACTATTAAATTAAATAACCTGTAAAAATTAAATGTAAATTTTTGGTCCAATTTTTGAACTAATGTTGCAGAAACAATATTGGCCACCAAAAACCGATACTGAGCGATGTAATCTATACTACTATCAATGTTTCAGCAATACTGACAGAACGATATTGTCCGGTGTATTTGTGCAATATGGGACATGGGTTATGCTCTCTACAGGGTATGGCCTATCTGGGTCCGTTTTATCACTAAAGTAAAATTTTTTTTTCATTGTGTATACTCTGGCTTTACTCACTAGAAATCTTAATTTATGAAATATTGTAATAATAACAACAATTATAACTTAACAGTTGAAATTCCCACTGAACTATACAACGAGATTGGCACACAAATGTTATATAAAAGCATTCTATTGATATAAATTTTCAAACCAGTGTATCTAACCGTAACAGGTGTGTTCCATAGAGTGTACCCTTGGAGATTTTCAAGGAAAAACAGGGTGCTAATGGCACCCAACGTTTTAAAGTTTGAACAAAAAGGTTTTGGCTCACCTTTTGGCATTGATAGTGTAAAGGGCTAGCAACCCTAATGAAAAGGGGTGAAGAGTAGTTGATGTGTGAGGAGTTACAGCAGCACGCACGATCCTCAGAGAATAAATAATGACCCTTTGAAAAGATGTAGCTTCACAAGAGGGTAAAGCTCTTTCATGCAATGTTTCAATTCTTGCGTCTTTGCTTTAGTGATACTCTTATCCGTTACTTTAGGCCCATTTTATACAGACGTCTTTCTGAATAAGACATTTATAATTCGATATGATCTTCGGTTTGCATCAATATTTAAGCTTAAATTAGATGGCATATTGAAAAAATGAAAAAGTACTACAACCAATTAAGGAATTAAGCAGAGGCAGATGCGAGCCACGGGGCTAAATCGTGTAATCAATTCAGAGGTTTGAAGTGTAAAATGAGTTTTATGTCATGAAAACCTATAAGAAACCAAATAAGTTGACGCAGGTTTCATAATATACCCTTTTCCTAGAAACTGTAAAATAATATATGTATACTGAAAGGTTATTCTATTTGTAGGTTTTTTTCAAACCTTGCCATAAAATCCCATTAACAGTTGGAATTAAAAGGTTTTCCGAGGGGGGTATGAAAGCCTAATATAAAAGGTCATTATTATAAGTATGGAAAATTAAATTTTCGGAGGATTACATGTTTATCTATGATAACTTCCATCTGTAGAACGCTTTAAAATACTATACAGGGTGTTTATAAAATTAAGTTATGTACAAACCTAATATAGCGGGGTTGTAATGGAGCTAAGTCGAAGTCATTTAGTATAATACGGACCATAGAAAATCGAAATCTTCAGTAAAAATTATTGTTCGATTTCTGACAGGTAAAAGACGTTTTTGAGCTAAGATTTTTACAGCTTAAAAGGGTGAAGAATCGGTGGGAAGATTTGATTTAAACAGAAAAAGTAGAGATAATGGGTAGTTACGAGTATGGATGAGATCGGGTTTACGGTTTGGTTGTTCTTTTTCAATGGAAATATCGAATATATCGCTCGTAACTTTTTCCTGTGTTCTAAACGAAATCTTAGACAATTTTCTCTTTTACTATCCCACGTCCCTCCTACGGTCAAAATCTGAACCAATTTTTATCACAGATTTCGATTTTCTTCGGTTGTTACATATACATACCAAATGACACGGACTTTTTCTGCTAATAAATCCAACGTTACGTATGTTTCAACTTCCAACAGGGTAACTTTTATTTTATAACCACTGAACCACTCTGTATTACAATCTAATGAAAGATACATTTACTTCATTATGTAAATTTCCTTAAAATTCATTGAATATCGTGAGGAGGTAGGAACCATTCATCGTTCAACAAAACTGTCAAAACTTTTGGAAACATCGGGAAATTTAGAACGGAACCCTCGGCTTCGAAAAGACTACCCTCCGAAAATAGCCCGCTTTATTTATGTAAAACATTTTAGAGCAAATTATCGTCGGTTCAAAGGAAGAGAATAATCTTCGTTCCAATTAACAACTCGTTCGAATTCTTTCATCCCCCTCCAAACAAGAAAATTCGTTATTAGAGTTCTCAAGGCGGATGCTTTAGATCTGGCGTTTCGAATAACGAAGTTCTAGAAAGGAAATGCTAATTTTCAACCCATAAAGCGAAAACGAAAAAGTTTAAATTCCGCCGATTTGAAGCAATACAACAGAATAGCAATACATTTGGCTGGTGCAACTGCTGAAATGTTTTCCTTTTGTTGTTTCAAAACTGAATAGAAGCGAGGCCTGCCATTAGGAATTAAACGGTTTTAAGTAAAGGAGTGGGTGAAAGGGTATTTTCTTGATTGGAATTAGTATGAATAGGTTCAGCTCCTCCAATTAAAACAAAATTTAAGAAACGTAAATTGTATTTGCAGTAGACACTATTGGATAGACGAAGACTATTGGTTTAATGTTGGTATATGAGATACTCAGATACTATTGGTATATGAGATACTCAGAATTAAAATGTTCCAAGTCCACTCAGTTTTGTCTAATGGCCGGACTTTTTTTTCCTCTGGCAACAGAAAGGGAATAACGTCAAATCCGGTTTGGTTTACAAAGAAATTCTGTCTCACATAGACGCTTCCGTCACCGCTCCAAATGTGTATGGAACTGCATTGTAAATGGAAGGCCCATTTACCCCCTTTAACTATTGGTATAGAGAAAATTTGATATCGGCCTTTATATTCCCACTCAATGAACATCTTTTGGTAGGATTTTCATAGATGAAATATAATTCTACATGGTTTTATATTGAAAAAATCAGTTCCATCCTTAATTTTTGCGCAGCAGTGTAATATGGCGATGAATTAAATAACAGTGATTTTGTCGCCGGCTCCCGGTCTACAAGAATAAAATTGTCTACTTAGATAAAAAACGAATATTCGAATTCCACACCACCCGTCCTCGCAATCGAACGAAAGAACTCCCTCGGCATCCCTTTTCTCCCGCCCACGCGCTAGAAAATCGGAGCCTCAAATCCGAAAAATCTGTGCCTCGAAAGCGAATGGGAGGTGGACGGAGTTGTTCGCGCATGCGCAGAGAAGGGCGTTCGATAGGGCGAGGCTCCTAGAGGGGGCGTGCTCATATTGAGGAGAAGATGAGGGGCACGGACACAAATTGAGACTGGGAACGTTCTGTTGAAGCAGAGGCCACTTTGTGACATTAACAAAGCTTTACCCGATTTGATCTCGAATTTGTGAATCGTTCAATGTTCTAAAGAGGTTATACGGGTTTAACTTGAATAATAATAGTAGTCAATTCAAGCAGAGAAAATTCGTTTCCTCCTTGCCAAAACAAACAGTCAACTGTTTCAAGGTGAGACATATCCAAGTTCTATGGAGGGACGTTTCCTTCAATAGTTTCTAGAACAATCGAGATATCTCTTAATTGGCGAACTTTCTATCTTTCATGAGACTTGAATGATCTATAATTCCTGATTAAAAAAATATTACCCAGAAGGAAGTGCTTATTTGGACGGCAAAAACGGCAGTTGGTTCCAATCAGAACCGTTGCCGTGGAAATAAAAGTAGAGTTTAGTTATATATTGTACTGTTACGTTTTCGTCAGAGAGAACAGTCGTGGGTACTTATAATAGGGTAGGATTTATTTGATGATGATGAAATTATGTACAAGATGAAAGTCCTACTTACACTATTTACAAATGGAGGTGGTAACAGTCTAGGATGGTCGAACCAGTCCTCACGAGTCGTCAGAATGGCACACAGAGCAACAGTTCACTGGTCGAAGGCAATCTAAACAGTCCACTCCGCAACAGTCACCGGAACACTTTCCTGAAGAAAACTCACTCTTCTGCCGCGGACTCTCCACAGAGGATCTAGAAGACAATCTGCAATCTCCAAATCGTTGAGAACACTCGAAGAACAAATCGCATAAACAAGACTCCACACGAGTCTTCAATCGCTCACCGCACACCTTCACTCGAATCTCTCAGTCAAACCAAAAATCGCTCTCGAGAGGGCCCACAATCTCTCGCGCCCGCGCAGCACACCGATCCGAACCCACCGGATCACACACACCAATGGTTCTCCTCACGACAACAACAACTAACTCCAAATACTTCTCTATCTCTTCAGTATTACTGGATTAGGGGAAAATCGTGCACTTAAAGGGTTATCAAAATCAAAAGCCAAAAATCAATTTTTCCCTTTTTAGGTTTTTACTACATTAATATGGTCTTATTTTAGTGTATACTGTCAAATTCTTATAAATACTTTAAAAAGAACTTTTAGAGCATACACTTTTAGAACTCTAGATTCAAACTTTTAACTTTATTGGAAAAAAGGATAAATACTTAAATTTACAAATGTTTTTCAAAGCTTATTTTTTTAACCGTCAATTTACAAAGTAAATTCAATTGCATTAATTTTTTTAACTTGTTGACGTAAGAAGAAATTCCCATTTTAAGTATTAATTACACAACTTCGTATCAAATGAACAAACATCCTCATGTCTTCTACTTAATTAAAGAAATAATTATTGTATACCTATAACAACGCTTATTAACTAACATGCTTTCATTCCGATTAAATTTCGACGAGTTAGGGATTATGCGCATACTTTATATCAACAAATGCATGTAATTAAGATAATGGTGTTTTTGAATATTCTAATAATAGTCAGAGCAAAAACATTTTCTATGTGTACGCCATGTATCGATCTGTTTGAAAAGGATGTAAGCAGATAGTTATAAGAGCATAGTGATCTTACGGAGTCAAAAATAGTTCTCTCTTTGAGTAGAATTGTGAAAGGTTCATACTATTCAAACTAATAATCTCTTAGAGTAAATATTTATATTAGAAGAACGGAGATACATGAAATGTTTTGCTCCTGGAGCAAACCATTTTGATCCAAGTTAATGAGTATTCATGTCAACAAAGACTTAATTTATGGCTAGGTTTACAGTATGTGTGTTTATGCATACGTTTATGAAAATGACCAGGCATTTGAAGACCATATAAGTTTTTTTTTACCAAGATTTACAAGTTTATGTTATTTAATAAAATACTTTCCTTTGAAAAAACTAAACAAAATAGTACATCAAAAACAAGCACCACTAGTGTTCGGCACTAGTTAACTAGAACTAGTTGCAACTAGAAGTTAACTACCGATCAACTAGTAGTTAACTAGTAGTTTAACTACTTTTAGTTTAAAGTAGTTCAACTATTAGTTCAACTACTTTTTTCATTAACTACTAGTTAAAACTACTTTCAAATTTTCAACTATACTTCAAAAAAATTTTATTTAAAATTTAAAAAGATATTTAAAATCTTTATCAGAGGTAGAGTACTCAAATACTATAACCAGAAATAAAGACCATTTTTGCGCGAAGTATAAACGTTTTTTGGGACATAGATAAGAAAGATGTATTAGAATTTTGCCAAAAAGTAGATTTATGAAATTAAATAGACTAGTTAACTACTTGGAGAAATAGTTAACTACTAGTTGCAACTAGTCCCAGGAAAAAAAATTAACTACTAGTTACAACTACAATTTCCCAGACTAGTTAGTATTTGGTAGTTAACTATTTTTTTACCACTAGTTGCCGAACACTAATAACCACTAGTGTTAACTCTACCATTCTCTGGCATAAACTATTTTTACTTTTTACTTACTAACTTTTCCGATTTATTAAAAAAAAATTAAACTTACGATAACCTATCAAGAGATGACAAATATTTTCCAAACATTTTTTTTATGATACTTTGCCAACTTAGGTTAGGGAGAGTGGTTTATAGTTTTCTCTTCACATGAGGCTTACTTTTGTATTAATATTTGTTGATAAAAATATTGGTTTTCAGTAACTAGATAGTATTTTCAATAATGAAATGCCGTTTCTTCCTAAACTGTTCCTATGTTTTGCTGAATCCGGATCTGAACGTTGAGTAAAAAAATGGTAATAATGAGAAAAATCGAAAAATATGGAAACGATTTACCTCTTTTCCGTAAATTATTGCATTTAAAAAAATAATCGCTGCAAAAGTAATAATAAAAAAACAAGCTAAAAAAATCAGAAAACATCTTTTTTCAGACAGACGAATGTCGAGCAATTTAAATTATTTAATTCACATAGATAAAGCCTGAACAACATAGGGCCCGACAACTCTCTTTTATTTGTTTGTGGCCAGAAAAGTCTTGAACAATAACGAGTCTAAAAATTTAAGGCACTTCTTAGAAGTAAAATATAATAAAAAATAATTATTTACTGTTTTAAATATCTTTATATGGATATGCAAAAGAGTTCACCATGGAAAAATACTGACCCATTTAGTTCATGAATGCAGATAGGAAAATAATAAAAAAAAAGAATTTCATACATTTTCAAAGTATAGAAACTTTATTGAAGTTATAAAATAAAAACTTAATTTGGCCCGTATAAGTTAAGTTGTTATAGTTTGGTCCGCATTTGGCTTGTAAAGTTGTGCAGGCCTGATATAGGTTATTACTAATGTTATTTCATGCATGGGAACTTTGTTTCATCATAAAATATGGCGTCAATTGGTCGTTGCGATTGATTGCATAATTAGATGTTTGACAGTACTTGCTTTGTAACTACGACCTTATATCCGTAATTTAGAAAGCTGAAATATTTTAAAAATTGAGATTTTTTTTTAAGAAATCCAATTTCAAATTCCAAATCAAAATTTTTTTTAGAAATTCAATTCCAAAGGAATCTTTCATTCTTACCAAAGATCAAGAAAATAGTAACAATGGGCATTGAATTTTTTTTATGTAAATAAAAATTATGTAAGCCATTACGAATTATCCTAAACAGTACACAGTACCAATTTTCCCACATGCATAAACATATTTATGCTTAAAAGACAGCTGTTTTAGTATTGCTATTTTAATGTGTTCTATAAATAATACAATTATCTCTATTTATCTTCGTTAAAAATTATAACATTTTCAAATATCTACATGAATATTTCTAACAGGTAACAAAAAAAAATGTATCTGACTTTTAATTTAAATAATTATTTACTACCACAACTGCAGAGGATAGTTAAGAAAAAATAAAGAAAATATTAATTTAACTTAAAAAAGCAACTGTAGATCTGGCATTAAATCTTTAGTGTGGAATCTCGCGGCGCCATCTGCCAAAGATTGTATAAACTTTTCTTTGTATGATGTTATAATTAAATATCCAAAAAGCTCCGTAAATTGTCAAAATTTTAGAGAATTCTAATTGATTGAAGATTACAGTACTTTGCTAAGTTAAATTGGATATAAACCTACTTCTATGATAATTTTAGGACTTGATTTATATTAATTTAAAGGAATATTTTAAAATAATTAATTATGTGTGGGGGAGAGTGGGGTTCTTGGGACTTGGGGACACTCCACTTTTCAGACGCAATTTCATAGTTATGAACCCAGATAGCATTTTTTGGTTTTTTGAAGGTTTTTTTACCCTTGCATTGCAACCCAAAAAAGGTTTTTTGAGGGTTTTATTTGCAACCCGATAACCCCGAAAAAACCTTAGGATAACCTAAGAAAAAGGTACGCTAGTTGACATTACCAACCTTTTGCGTAACCTTGCGGATTAACCTTCTACAAGGTAATAGGCACAGGTTTTTTCAAGGATAGACAAGAAAACCCTGTTTCAATGCTCTCTAGCCAGGTTTTTGAAAGGTTTCATAACAACCTTAGAAAAAAATTTTTTCGTGTAGACTGCGGAAACCAATGCCAAAAAACCTTCGTTCATTATTGCGGTCATTGGTTTTTGTAAGGTTTCCAAAAAATCTTGATTTAATATTGATGTTTAGGTTTAATATTGCATTTTTTATTTTTTTCGGAGTTTCTTTGTTAAATTATATGATGTCGCAAAATTTTTCCCGAAATATTGCACAGTATATAATACATATTTTCAGGGATAATTTTGTATCATAATTCAATAAAGAAACATCGAAAAAATTAAAAATGCGATACTAAACTTATAACTCAGGAGATAAATAATTTATCACAACTTTTTAGCTAGGTGAACACACCACTTTTAACAAAAAGTAACTCGAATTTTATGCTGTATGATTACAGAATACTTCAAAGTAATTATTAAGTAAATACAGTAAAATGAAGTAATAAAATAAATTTAAAATTAAGTTTTTAAAATTCATAAAAACAAAATATACATATATATTTTAATTTCTACAAAAATTTTGTTTAATTTAGGCTCTAAAGCACTAATGAAAAAACTTACCTTTAAATAGAAGTATAATTCAAGATGGACACATTTTTATTTAAAAAACTTATTTCAACACATTAAATGTAAGAAAAATCAAGTTTATTGAACAACTGATACAAACACAACAAATTTTACAAACAGCTTTCTAGCATCACAGGGATTAAGGTTAAAGAGTTCATATAAAAAATATACATTAAATATAAACTGTGAAGGTAATAACTAAACTTAAAAATGTAATATAATTAAAATTTGTTTAAAAAAATGATTCAAATAATACTATTTCAGGGGACATCAAATGCAACTGACAGCTCCTGCAAAAAAAATTTAGCAATTTTATTTTTAACTATTAAAAAAAGTACTTTCGCATTAACCCATTGAACGTGCCACTTCATCGAAAACATCTCAAGCAATAAGAGAATGAGAATACATAAAAGTGCCAACCCCGAAAGTTTAAATTAACGTTACTGATTTAAAAAATTAATTCTAAATAATATTCAATATAATGCAGAAAATTATAGACCAATGGTTGGCAACTGGTGGACTGAAGTCCAAACAATTTATGTAAATTCCTTGGTTGCCAAAATTTTCATTTTGAAATATAATTTGTAGAGCCAGGTGGGGAAAATGGGAAAAACAAGGTTTGATGTTTATGTACTATTGACAAATCAATATTTATATTTTAACCAAGGTAAAATGCACATTTTTTAAAATAAGAAATTTTACAAGCTTTTTAAATGTGTTAAAAACTTCTGGAAAACATTAACTGCAAAATATTAGTAAATATCATAAATTATAAAAAATTAAAACAAACATGAGTTTCATTATACTCTTTGATCCATTTGCATAGAGATTAAGAAATATAATTTTAAAATTTCTTATAAGTGGGAATAAGCCCTCAATGAAAAAAATAGTGCAAATTGAAAAATAGTGCAAACCCATTTCCCCAAACTGTGAACCTACTATAATTACATATAATATATACATTTGAGAGATAGCATATCAGCAGTGATCAAAATTAACACTGGTCCGAGACGACTGAAAATAGGCTCTGGCCACTACTCAGAAAATCACTAGTCCAGCAGACCAGTGGGGGAAAAATATCTCACTCTCCAGTTCTAGTCTCTTTTTTTTTGCTGCATAACTAATTAGAAATTTTATATCAATTAGAGAAATACTAACATTTCATCAAGAAAAGTGTACTTAATAGATATTTTTAGTTTTTTAGAATTAATATTTGGTATTCACTTTAACTGCAGTAACTACTTTAAATAAATTGGAACCTTTTCTTTTTAATTTGCCAGACAAGTCATTTTGGTTGAGGACCAGTAAGATTTGCAAAGTAATAGTTAGCAGAACCAGTGAGTTATTTTTCCATTTTCTAACGCTGCATTTTAGTTTTTAATATCATACAAGAAATAAAGCTATGTAAAATGGTTTTACTGTTCACTGGGTCACATATGACAGCATAGTTGCCAACCTCATGGCTGCAAAGAACCTCGATTTTCGTATTCTCTTATAATCCGATTAAAGTATACTAAAATTTCTAACCCCAATTTCCTTTACATAATACTGATAGCAATTTTAAGGGGGAAATCTAATTATAGGAGTAAATATGAAATTTGCAAACACCGATAAGACACCCCTGAGAGCAGCGCTCACTAAGAGTTGACCCAGTGGTAGAAGACTTTTACCTTTTGGCTGTTTTCGATTTTGGCCAAGGACTCTAGTTCAGGCTCAAATGGTTTGAATTTCTACGTTTGTTTTTGTCTTTTAAATTCTTTACTGGGCTGGGTCATAATCGTAGCAATGCGACTAAAATAATATCTTAACTCACCCGTCAGCTTTTCTTTACTTTTCTGACAGTGCATCCCTGGATTCTGCTGTCACATCATACCCTAGCGCTGAAGAAGCTACTCGCTGCTGCTAGTTAGTGGGGGAATTCGTGGGCTAGTCAGCCTGTTTCTATCATAGGAGTCTGCTGGCGCTACACCGGCAGCTGCTGCTCTTGCTGCCAAGGGAAAAAGATGTTTTATTGCATGATGCAAGAAAAATTTTAATTTCAACATGTAGCAATAAAAAAAAGTGGGGCACTGCGTTTTCTAATCTCCTTTTTACACAATACTAATTGCAATTTAAAAAACTAGAGTTTTAAGGGGGAAATCTGATTATCAGAGTAAAGATGAAAATCTCAGTAACTAGGTACTTGCGTATATCCCGTCGACAGCCGTTAAGTTAAGCGACACAAGTATAGAACAGACGATAGACTTTAACCAATTTTTTGAATTCAGCGGCACTGTCAACGGGATAATACATAAGAACCCTCCAATAAAATCTGAGTACTTGGCAGCTATGCGACAGTTTCAATTGAGTAATCCAAAAAGCAGAAACTTACGATGGAATTGGGGGGAAACAGACTCCGGGGTGGCAGGAGAGGTCCGGGCATTGATGTCATAGGGCACTGGCTGGAGCGACTGGCCATGAGCTGTAGGTGTAATCGCTGCGGGGGAGGCTGCTACCTGAGAAAAAAAGTTGCTTTAAAGCACAATGCTACTTGGTGTTCAGATATTAAGTTCTGCAATCAATGAAAAGTTATAATCTCAACGTAGCAAAGCCCAATCACAAATTTTCAGTGAATTTTTTAAGGAGGCTGTCCATAAAACATGTCACTTTCTCCCCAACATTTCTGACCCCCTCCCTCCCCTGTCACTTTGAGATAACATTAATATACTAATTGCAATTTAAAAAACTAGAGTTTTAAGGGGGAAATCTGATTATCAGAGTAAAGATGAAAATCTCAGTAACTAGGTACTTGCGTATATCCCTTCGACAGCGTTAAGCGACACAAGTATAGAACAGACGATAGACTTTAACCAATTTTTTGAATTCAGCGGCACTGTCAACGGGATAATACATAAGAACCCTCCAATAAAATCTGAGTACTTGGCAGCTATGCGACAGTTTCAATTGAGTAACCCAAAAAGCAGAAACTTACGATGGAATTGGGTGGAAACAGACTCCGGGGTGGCAGGAGAGGTCCGGGCATTGATATCATAGGGCACTGGCTGGAGCGACTGGCGATGAGCTGTAGGTGTAATCGCTGTGGGGGAGGCTGCTACCTGAGAAAAAAAGTTGCTTTAAAGCACAATGCTACTTGGTGTTCAGATATTAAGTTCTGCAATCAATGAAAAGTTATAATCTCAACGTAGCAAAGCCCAATCACAAATTTTCAGTGAATTTTTTAAGGAGGCTGTCCATAAAACATGTCACTTTCTCCCCAACATTTCTGACCCCCTCCCTCCCCTGTCACTTTGAGATAACAACTTTTAAAACAAAGAGTCCTTTAAATAACAACTTAGAAAGATAGTTCATTAAATTTAGTTTTAATTTGACATACTTACTCATAACCAGCAAATGGCAGGTGATAGAACATTTCTTCTAAGCCTTCAAATTAATCATATTGCAGAATCTAAAAAAAATATTATAAAAATATGTAATAAATGTTTTGAATATCATTAATTGGAACAGATTTGATAGAGGTCCTCCACAGCGACAGCCAACTTGGCAAATGCTCTAAAGCAGTGACCATTCAACCTACATCAAATCTGTTCCCATAGAGGGGTGAATAATTAATAATAAAACACAAGATGAAATGTAAGTTGTTGAAGATTAATTATCTCTAACAGATTCAAAAAGGGAATCCACAGCAATTATTAGGAAAGAGCAAATTCTTTAAAAACAATGAATTCCTTTTGATTTAAATAGTTTTTTGTATTTACTTAATTATAATATCCTAGTTGTGGGGTTGTAAACAAACAGTATGCAATAGACGATATTAGTGTGACGTCACTTGCTTGTTTAGAAACGTTGATTCCATCTGTGATTGGTTTCGTGACTGGAAGTAATTCCATACGGAACCAATCACAGATGGAATTAACGTATCCAAACAAGCAAGTGACGTCATGAGTAATGTTGTCTATTTACAAAAATAAATAAACACTTCTTTCATGATACTGTGTCTTACTGCAATTTTTTTAAAAGTGGTTTAAATCAAATATGAATATCAATAACATGGATACTATTTTGAAAATTAACCCAATACTAAATACTTAATTATAACATCCTAGTTGTGGGGTGTAAACAAACAGTATGCAATAGACGATATTAGTGTGACGTCACTTGCTTGTTTAGAAACGTTGATTCCATCCGTGATTGGTTTCGTGACTGGAAGTAATTCCATACGAAACCAATCACAGATGGAATTAACGTTTATAAACAAGCAAGTGACGTCATGACTAATGTCGTCTATTTACAAAAATAAATAAACACTTCTTTCAGGATACTGTGTCTTACTGCTATTCTTTTAAAAGTGGTTTAAATCAAATATGAATATCAATAACATGGATATTTTGAAAATTAACCCAATACTAACTTGAATAAACATCAACAACAAACCCTGGTTAACCACCCAAATCATGATGCTTGCTAACATTCATTTGAAATTACAAGAAATAACAGGTAGAATAAACAAACTTACCTCATTATTAGAAGAAAATAGAGATAAAAAAAGTTATTTAACAACTACGGAATCCTAATAAAATTATGACCCAACGATAAACCCATTACATCGTATACAGGCCAGGAAGCTAATGCTTAGTCCGCAGTAATTGCTCTTTGATAACTCAAAGTTTAAGGAAGTATAAAAAAATTCAAATTACTTAAACCTTCAAATTGAAATTAAAAACCCCAAGAACAACTAATTTGTTAAGTAAATAGGATATAGCACATAATTTTCTTGGTAAAATTTTCAGTTTTCTTCAGTTTTCTTGGTAAAATAAGATGGTTCTCATGGTGTGCATGATTTATGTCACTACCTTCGGGCCCCTTTTTAAAATAAATAAAATTTAATGAAACACAGATGTTTTTAATTTGGAGTATAAACCTAAGAATTTAAATTCATTTTCAATGTAATGGTCGACCCGCGGCCCTGTACCATTTGATCCATGGACCGGCACCGGTCTGCGGACTGGGGGTTGGAGACCACTGCTTTAAAGCACAATGCTACTTGGTGTTCAGCTGTTTTTAATTCCCCCAATGAATGAAAAGTTCTAATCTTAACGTAGCAAAACCCAATCACAAATTTTTTTAAGGAAATGTTCATAAACGATTCACCTGCATCTAAGGTGACATGAGAATCATGAGATAACTTTTAGAAGTTTTAATTTGATTTACTTACTTATGGCCAATGACCAGCAAAATGGTAGATGGAGGTGGAACATAACTTCCTTCAAATTTTAGGAGCATAATATTCATCCTATTGCAGAATCTAAAACAAAACATTATAAAAATATGTAACGAATATGTATCATAAATAGGAACAGATTTGGTATAGGTCCGCCACAGTGACTGCCAATTTGGCGAATGCTCTATAGCAGTGACCATCAGGCGCGAATCCAGCACGCCTCCAAGGAAGGGGCCACTTTTTCAGACTATCACCTTTACCTTTCGAGAAAAATGTCAAAATGTTGGGGATTTTCTAAAAAGTATCACTCAAGATCCCCTTTTGGTACTGCTGGGGGCTATAAGGGTCCTCCCCCAGAAAAAATTTTGAAACTTGACCTGCAAAAGTTGGGTTTTAACTCATTTTGAGTTCTTTTTGGGACTTTTTTCGTACTTATGAGTATGTTTGGGTCCAAGGAGGGGCACTTTCCAGAATGCCACCCCCCTGGATCCACCACTGGTGACCATTCAACGTACATCAAATCTGTTCCCATAAAGGGGTGAATAACTAATATGGTTCTTATCCGTTAAACGAGCACAAGCAAAAAAATCCCGAAAAAAATTAAGAATGAATTAAAAAATTCTCTGTCCCAACCGTCGCCTACTGCATTTGTTTTCGTTTTCACTTGACTGTATTGTCATTCGCTTCGCTTGGCGAGCATTTAGTTCACAATTGGCGACATTTGTGCCCAGCTAACGGATAAGTACCATTAATAATAGAACACGAGATTAAATGTAAGTCGTTGAAGATAAATTATCTCTAAAAGATTCAAAAAGGGAATCCACGGCAATTAGGGAGATTGTCTAAAGAGCTGTAGAGCAGTCGCAAAGTTTGACGACTGTTTAAATTGGCAGTAGCTGTATGCCATGGAGGACCTGTTTTGAATACGTTGCAACTATTCTAGATTCCAACCTTTCTTGTCAGTGATGTCACGAATCCCATTTGAAGGCCAAATTTATAACATTATCATACGAAATGAGTCAATAATGTATTAGTTCTATATGTTCAATTCTCATATTTTTGTTTAAGAATGTAAAAGTTTCAAAATACATAGTTGGTAATCATTTTAAATACCTACTTTGAATTTGGACTACATTATGTGATTTTAAAGCAAACACTCTAATAACGCTGTTTGAAACTTTTTAGTATCAAATCGGTTATTATCAATCTATTTTATAGTTAGATTTTCAAAACAAGAAGTTAACAATGAATGGCAAATGAAAAGCACCATTTGTCGACCTAGATTACTTCAGTCGAAGGGATGTTATAACTTTATCAAAACATTGAATTATGAAAAGTATAATATCCCAGTTACGTGGTATAACACAAGACCACTGTTTTCATTCCAGATCCTACTTGGTTTTCAGTCTATGAACCATCTGAGGGGGGTGAGAATTTAAACCTAGGTCCTGTGGCTTGGTAGATGGTGGGTTGTTTTGGGTATTATGGTGTGGCTTGGTAGAAAAAAAATTCTGCATTGTGGGAAATATATTCACATTAAGTTTTCACATAAGATTTTTAAAGATATCAAGAGTTACCTAATGTGTAGTAAATATGATAGTACAGCATGTAATTTATGTTCTTAGGTTATTTACATACACTGTAAACAAAAACTAATCAGATTTTGAGAAGGAAATTTAAACATAATAGGTCATTAACACAACTACAGAAAGCATAGGACATGTACCGAATATTATTGTCTCAACTAAAATTTTAAAATATGTCATTAAAAGCTACGATAAGCATTGTTATCATACGATAGCATTGTTGATAAGCATAGCATAGGGCAGGAACCATAGGATCTTAGGATAGGAACCATAGGCTCAGGCTATTCACAACTCATTCAAATTCACGTTTTGAACTTACCACCACTCGGTTGCTTATGTGATTTGGAGGTAAAAAAGAGAAACTTTCAGGAAAAACAACAAAGAAGAGAAATCTCGCACAAAATGTCGACATAAATACTTATGCTGAAAACCTGAAAACGAATTACACAGCATTAAGGACGTAAACAAATCCATCCAATGATTGGATTGGATTGTTTACGTACATTTTCCGGTTTGAGTGCTTGATACAGTACATGCAATGAACCGGCGATGATAAATCATAATGCCAATCGCGGTTAAAAGTAAATATAATAAAAAGTTAAATAATACGCTACTCACTTGAACGACTTGAACTTGGGTCGGCGTCCATCTTGAAAGGCCGCGTCTTTTCCAGTGAACATGACGCATGCGCAGAAAGGCTTTTCGGGCTTTTCTTTGGTTTTTCAAAAATAGGCCTTTTTGTAATATTGAGGATGGGTTCCACAACCCAACCATTTGTTGGGTTTTTGTAAGGACTCAATGACAATAAAAGAAAAAGGTTAGCCGCAAGGTTTCATGCTACTAGGGAACTCGTGCTTATAAGGTACTAATAAATGACACTAAAATCTACTCTTCAACTTTTTTTGGAATCTTGGTGCGTCTGGATCATTATTTACAACAGTTTTCTTGTTTTGCATGATCAGGGGCGTCATTTCAGTTTTTGGTTGGGGGGGCAAGGATTTTTTTTTTTATTGGGACTGAGCTACGCCGTAACCAGACTTGTTTTTTTTTATGGGGGGGGGTGACTCAACATCATAAGTTCTAAGTAAAAATGGGGGGTCTGGGGTCATAAAAATTTTTAAATTTTGCTTCATTTTTACAACATTTAAGTTACATCCGAAGAGAACAGCCCCTTGTAAACCACATAATTTCTAGAGAAAAAAGTTACAAATAAACGTCAAAGTTTCAAGGGGAGCCGGAGGTCCTCCCTCAGAATATTTTTTGAAAATTTCCCTTTAAACTAGGGTTTTATCTCCCTTGCAACCTCGTTGGGGAGCACCCAGAGGGAACTGCTTGTTGTGAGTGGCAGAATTTTCAAGGAAAATATACTGTATAGCATAATATATGTTTAAAAATTTTAAAGGGGGGTCCTCCCCCAGAAAATTTTATGAACTTTGCCTCTTTAAAGTAGTGTTTCAGCTCATTTTGAGGTTCTTTGGGTTACATTCAAAAAGAACAGTTCCTTGTAAAGCATAGAATTTTCTAGGGGAAAAAAGTTATAAATAAACGTAAAATTTTCAAGGGGGGCGGAGATCCTCCCCCAGCAAAAATTTTTGAAAATTCCCCTTTAAACCAGACTCCCAGGGGCTTCAAACTCTTTGGTTCCCAAAGGGAACTGCTTCTTGTAAGCGGCAGAATTTTCAAGGGAGACAAACATCAAAGGGCAGGAGGGGGATTGGGGGTTCTCCCCCAGAAAATTTTGAAATTAGACCCTCAAAAGTAGTGCTTTAACTGCTTTTGGGATGTTTTGAGTTAAATCTGTTGCTCCTTGTGGAAGTTACAAAATTTTCCAGGGACTCTCAGCAATTTTTCACTTAAGAGTGGAAACCTTAGGGGGGGGGCAATTGCCCCCCCCCTGCCCCCCCTAAATGACGCCCATGTGCATGATGTAAAGTTACAATCACTTTTGTAGTTTCAAAATAATTATTTTTTTATAAAAGAGGTTTGTTCATGTTACTGTAATTATGTTTAAATTAAAATATTTGTATCCATTAATATTTTAAAAAATAAAAAGAAAATATTTTTTTGAACCTAAAAGCGTAATTAAGTTTAATATCCAAAGTGTCAAGTGGGGCACCTTGGGACACTCAGGTTGTGGGGCACCTTGGGACATGTTAAAAGATACCCCAAAAATTTTCAATAACGAAAAAAAATTTTTATTAAAAAAATTAAATAATTGAGAGGATTATAATGTAGAAATTGGCGCAAAAAAGTTTCTGGAAGGAAACAAAAAAAAATCAGTGATTAACGTCATGACAAAAATGAGGAAATCAGTGAAAAATTTTGAATATAAAATATTATTGATAACCAATTTAAGATTCTTAAGCATAATTTAATTCATAATTTAATTCATCATACTTTAATGTATTATTATATTTTTCAAAATAACATATTTTTTTTATGTTATTATTGGAAGAGTCCCAATCAAGGTGGGCCACTAGTGGGGCACTTTGGGACATTAAAAGAGTTTTTTTTAAATTTGTGTAAATGACTTCCCTAAAAGAGATAATTGGTCGGAAAAGTTTTATTAGGTACGCAAAGGAGTATAGTGCTGTCCTTTAAAAACAACCCACTGTTTCATATTTTCTTCATTAAAAGCTTAATAAAAAGGATAATTAAATCGAACAAAAAACTGTACTAGCGGCTCATCCTCCCGAACATTTTAGTGCTAAGCATTTTTAATTCCAACTATCCATTACAAATTGGCAGCCAATTAAGTAAGAATTTGAAAAAAAAAAACACTTTTTCCTAGAAGGACTGTAATTGGCAGACTGAGCTAAAACTAAATATTTTATTCTCATAGTAATGGGATAACATAAAAACGTGCGAAAAATGCTCTAAAGTCTTTATAACATACATTTTTACAAAATCTGTAAATCTGAAGCACATTTTTTGTCAAAAATCTACATTTTCTTAGCTTGTTTAAAAAATACTTAAATAAACCGTTCTTTGACCAATTTTTACACCCCTGACACTCTAAAGGGCATAGAAGGACAGGGTATATGAGATGGTAAAATTATTTTAATTATTTAATTAAAAAATCTCAATGGGTTGTTTTTAGGGTACAATTTGGAGTGGGTTGTTTTTAAAGGACAGCTCTATATATATTTAATATATTAGCTGCGTTTGAATGAATATAATTGTATAAATAAATTGGAAAAATAATTTAGCAAAAAGTGTTTCGAAGTGCCCTACTCTCCCGTATACCTAATTTTAAATTTGATATCTTTCTAATTAAAAGAATAAGTTATCCTTGTAAACTGAAATATTCAGATTTTAGAATGAAATATTCTGAATTTTCTTTTCATTAATAGAGTTCGGTTTTAAAAAGGTTGGCTTAAAATTGATTGAGTTTTGAGTTAAAATAACTTTAAATTGTTACATATTTAAACTAAATATTTTTTTATATTTTAATTTAATCTTAAAAATAAATTCTTGTTTCAGAATTACCTTTACAAAAGAACTTAAAGGAAAATTTAGAAAACGTGTACATTATTTTTATAGTTTAAAATTTAACATTGAAATGTATATTGCTTGATTAATTTGGTTGTATCCTCTAATAAAATTTTAATTATTCCAGAAACAACCTTTAAATTTATTTTATGTTAACATTTTTTACCTCTTTTAATGATAAATAATTATAAAAGATGTTCAGCTTGTTTGTTACCTAAAGTTCTGGTACGATAATATTTGAGTTAACTGTATAACTGTTAAAAATTATTTATGTGCTAGTAATAAGCAATGCAAATCATCTAATGCAAATATTGTTGATTTAGTGATTGATTAAGAGAACATATTTCTACTATACTCTAGAGAGCAGCGTTTCCCATTTTTCCAAGTGTAAAAGGAAATTTTCTGAGATCTGATGAGTAAGAATTAGAAACACCACTTTAAAAGTAATATTTCCAAATATGTTTGAGGACTATATCTCCAAGCTTAAAACTAGGTATTACCCACAAAATTTAAAGAGCCAAAGTTCAAATGTTTTACCAATGTCCAATTGTTTTACAAGTTATCAGTTTTTGACATTTTCTTTCGAGAATTAGTTTCACTTTTTTATTGTTTTGGTACGATAATATTTGAGTAACTGTGTAACTGTTAAAAATTATTTATGTGCTAATAATAAACAAACAGTTGTATGTTCATAGGGATTTAATAGTAATAGCTATATTTTTTACGTATGATACCAATTGCATATAAATTGCATTTATTTTTACATGATTGACATGTAATAATAACATATTATTTTATGTTTTTGTTATTACATTTAAACGTACTCTGGATTCTCCAGAACTTGAACTTAGTCACAAGTGTTGGGGACTTGACGGACTTGTTGAAACACCCTATATAATAATATTGGGCAATGTAGTTTTATCTTCCATTTCTAATTGAAGTTCTACAAAGCGACAATCCGAAAGAGTGTAGGAACCTATGTGTTATTGTGAAGAAGAGCTTTACAATTGGATCTCCAATGCTCTTGAATAAGCCAACAAAAAGAGTTTTGATTCCATTGCGATTGTATGAGAAAAAGATACTGATATAAAGTGTTGCTAAAATGTGTTTAATAGTGTTTTCGATCCAAATTTAAAAACACTTTAAGATTCTAAACATATTTTACAACAACATTTTCCTCTATAACACCTTTCAAACATATTCAAAAAACAATAACAACCCAATAAGGTGCTTAAACGTGCGTGCTTATAATATCTGTTTATTTTTGTGTGGAGAGTTTGCATGCAGTGTATTTACAACTCGATAGTAAGGAAAAAAACATTTATTAATATAAAACAAACTGTTCACAACGAGAAAGACTGTACATGAGAAGTGGGGTCGAGGAGCCCCTTAGGAAGCGGGGGCTGCTCCGATGACGCAGCAGGCGACGCGACTACCTGCGTTCCCCGTCTTCTTGCTTTCTTCGTTGCCGCCGCGACCCAGGTCGTCCGCCTTCGCGTGGACCTAAGAAAATTGGGAAAAATTAAAATATTAAAACTAAGTAGTATGTTACATTCTCATAAATTATTTCTCCAAATATTGGAAATCGTACTGGTAGTAATGCAAAGAGAGAAACTTTCGATTATACTTGAAGATGTTTAATAATTATAATCTCTATTCATTAAAAAAACTTATCTTAGATCCGTAGTGACTGACTATATGTTATGTCAGGGCCTTATGTTACAAGCCTATGGATGGATGGATGGATGGATGGATGAATGGGGGGTTTTATAACTGCACTTATTACAAAATAATCATTCTTATTAAAGCTGTGACAAGAATTTAATTTAAATTAAATAATTATAGGGTCAAGGGTCAATTATAGGGATAATAATTATTATGGGGTCATTAATTTAATAATTTAATGACCCAGTTACACAGTTTTGTGAGTTTGTAATCATTCATGCATTTTGTGTCTATGTTTTAATCCCTCAAAAAGTGGAGGAAAGGCGAATTCGAGTGATCCCGATTCGCCTATTTCAAATATAATTATCTATAGTACATCTTTAAAACACATTTTTAGTAATGACTGAATTCCATTAAATCTAGTTTTTTTTCATAGAAAAATTCAAGGGAAACACACCTTTCCTTGGTTACTAAAAATATTTGTCAAAATCTACTTGAAAACAGCGTAAAAGACTTATTTTTCTGACAATGTAAGTAACCTGTAGGTCTCCATTTACCTCTGAACGCTTATATCAAGGGGGGATATTTGAGGGAGTACCTAGGTCGTTGGACCTTCAAACTCCAGTATAACTAGCCTCACTGAGTGAGGCTTGAGCTGAGCTGTTACAGAACGTGTGACTGAAAGTCACGGTCAGCTGAGGAGTGGCTAGCTTGATGCTAACCCCCTCTTGATTTCCCCAAGTGACCTTGGTACTCATTTTATCGACCCCGGAGGGATGAAGGGCTGAGTCTGCCTTGCCCGTGGACCGGGATTTGAACCCCGGGCCTGTGGTGTGGGAGCGCAACGCGCTTCCTCTACGCCACCGGGCTTCATTAAACGCTTATATGTCACAGTGTGAGAAAGGCGTTTGTGGAGTGCAAACATTTGTAACATCACAATTTAAATACCGGTCTTTTAAAGGAGACATTTCCCCCTCTGCTATAGTTTCGATTTAACTTAAATTTCAACTATTTCCAAGCAACAAATATATAAGGTTAGAGGAGAGGGATTTCTAAAATATGACAACTTGGGGATACGAGGAAGGAGGTTATAAAACTCCAGAAAATTTTCGATGTACTTAGTGAACGGACCCTTATAACTTAGAATTACCAAGTGTTCGGAACTCACCACTATGGCTCTTCCCATGATGGACAAAGGTCCGCACAGCCTCAGCTGATGGTCAGTGATGTCAACGTGAGCGACGCCGTCCTCTCCGGCCTCTATGTTGCCCAAGTCACCCACGTGCCTGGAAAAAGATATTGATATAGTAATTGAAATCCTCAGTATAGACCTATAATTATTAGTAAAGTATTGATCAGAAAATTTATGTTTCGACAAAAAAGGATAGAATTTATATTTTTAAGAACTGTTACGATATTATCGAGTTCATTGTATTGGGAATAAGTACTTTTATTGTATGTCTTGAAGTATTGCAGTATTGTATTGTACTGTACAGTATTGTGTAATACTCTATTTTATTGTATAGCATATCTACTACAAAATTCGTACTGTGTTGAGTATGTTCTCAATATTGTACAATCTATTCTACAGTACCCAATACTTATCTTAACATCGCATATTCAGATATCTTTGGGACTCAGAAAAGAACTCGATAACAATTATAAGTTTGGATATTGGCCATGCCCATAACAAAATTAGAACTATTCACAGCTTCTTTTGTGGAGAAATATTTTAAATATTAATTAGTATATATCCTAACCACATAATATATTAATGAAGACAGAAAAGGGATAGGTTCCAACCAAAGAAGTCTGGTAATTGATATAACCTTTATTGTAATATTAATATGTTTCAATATTAGTATATCTGTTACGGGCAATGTGATAAATTAAGTGGAATTTATGAATGAAATTTATCACTTTGCCCGCCTCCACTTCGGGCATTATTAATAATGCCCGATTAATCACTTTGCACATAACATGAACTTATACTCAATCCTTTCCTAAAAATCTAACTCTATTAATGCATTTTTAGGTTCTGAAAGAGGTGTTTTTAAATTGGATTAATTTTACAGATTCATTTTGCCTTGAATCTCAACACCCTTTTGGTCTATTATTCTGGTGTATTTAGATTGTCCTGATTCAATGATATAAATTGAGGTATGATATTAATCCTGACAGATATACAATATTAAGATACTTATTATGTAAAACCATCATAGTTTACTTTAAGTTTTAGTTTTCAGAATTCATCATTTGAATACTTGTTTACCTGATGTCATCAGTGGGGGCTCCGTGTGTCTTTCCATAGGGATTGTAATGACCCTTCGCACTGGCACAACCTAAACAGAAAACCAATGTAAGTGAAAAGAAATGAAAGGTATCAATTTTAATTCGGGAACTGAATGTAAAATAGTTTCTTTAATTGCTTTTGGATAGGTCAGACTCATAGACCAAATTCGTTCATTGAATGAATGAAAAAAAACGCCCTTCTTTGTTTTTTACCTTGGAGGAACATAATTACCATATTGGCAGTCTCAAATATGCTGTGATCATTAACTTTTTAAATTTTTTGTAACAGCTATTCTTAAATTTTCAAAAAAAAGTAATCATCGCAGCATATTTAGTATGACATAGTACTGTTCAATATAAACAATGGCAATTCAATATAAACAGCATTATGTTTTACTCATGTAAAAAAAAGAAAAGTACATCCTTGTATACCAATCATACGAAGGGCCCCCCCGAAATCCTGAATTTTGTGTCGTGGTCTTCTTGAAACAATTACAATCCGCTTTTTCCGCACAATGAGCATACATGTTTTTTAGCCTGAACACATACATGATTGAATTCCCAGTAAAAAAAAACTTTTAATAAATCCATCTTTTGCGTGTTTGCTACATAGTACATCCTAAATGTTCGAGGAAATTCGATAAATTTGCGTTTTTATTGATGTTGAAATATATTTCTCAACACTAAAATTCCTTGACTTTATTTTATGGTTGTTATTTCCATTTTTATCTTGAAGTTTCTGAAAGCTAGTTTGACTTTAAAAGTGTATTTTAATTACAAATTAATTGAGTGTGTTCAAGAGTTTATGTTAATATTTTACAAACCTTCAGACAGATCTCCGAACTCGTGCACGTGGAATCCGTGTAACCCAGCCGACAGTCCTTTGATATCACCTGTTACCGTCACGGGAGCTGTGACACGCTGAAATGAAAAATATTCCATTCATTTTCGGTTGCAGTGAAATCACGGCATAAAGTAATTTACAGAGCTATTTTCATTCCATGAAAGCATTATATAGTATGATGTCCTATCGCAAACATGTGGTTAGTTTTTAACCTGTCAATAAATAAAAGATTTTAGGTAAAAAGAAAATTTATAAATTTAAGAATTTTGTTAAAAAAAATATCCTTTTAAAAAAATTTTCTTCTGTCAAATAACATTAATAAGGTTCCTGGGGTTCTATACCTTACTAAAACGTTCAAGTTATATTTTAATCTATATTAAGAACTGCCATTTTCTAAATAGTTTCAAAAGGTATATGTATATTGATGAACAACCTAAAAATGACAATAATTACACTAGGGAACAATTTTTAACATAATTTCTCTTGAGTTCGATTTGTTTTGCTGTTTAAGAGTTCAATGGGCGCACTGATTACAAAACTGTTGTTAGTTTTCTTTTACCACGTCAACCTATTTTCATCAAATTTGGGTCTTAGGGGAAGGGTTAAGACCTTTTAAAAAGGAATTGCGTAAAAAATAAGAGAAAAAAGCGTAAAATAACCTCTATAATTTTTAATGGGTTTTTTTTTTTGCATTTTAGGGGGGTAATTACCCCTTAAACCTATCCATTTGCTACAAATGTTCATATTTTTGAAACTTTAACCTTTGTAAGTTTAAAAAGAACAAACGAAAATATATATGCACATGAATTTATTAAAAGCCATACGGCGTTTCGGGGATCCAAGGAATCCCCGAAACGCCGTATGGCTTTTAATAAATTCATGTGCATATATATTTTCGTTTATTCTTTTTAAACTTATAAGTTTTTGCACAGACTGTGGCCCTTTCGTCAGTTTAACCTTTGTGTCCTCTTAGATGTAATTTAAAGACTAAACGTGGAAGTAAGGGTTTATGACCCTGAAAATCGAATTCAAAGTCGTTTGTTTTGCTTTTTATGCACATTTTGGGGGTACTCTGTATCTTAAAAAAGGACGTGACAGACAAAAACTGCATTTACTTTTGGATTCAAGGGCTAAAAGTGATTCAAAAACAAGTCACAGTTCTAAGTCAACGAAGATGCTGTTCCCCAGTGGTATTATCCCATATAAGTACATAAATTAATAATAAAAGTGGGGAAAAAACCTGTACTGGCAATCTATGATATTTTCGAATGAAAAACATTGGGAAAGTGACGTTGGTTCTTGCAAGAAACCCCCCCCTTGGATATCAATTGACCCTGAGCCCAAAACAACATGTTGTAGCTCCATGCAAATTACCTTCTCTGCATCGCAATTAAGGACACGATTGCGGAGCTAATGCTGATGAAAACACGAAATTCGCACTTACATAAGAGCCGCCTCTACAAACGGAGTCTGCGTTTCAAAGGTTTTGAATCACGGCTGGATGATTGAGAAAACACGAAATTTTCGGGAATAGGAGATGAATGGAATACCGACATAGAAAATTGTGTATCTCAATAAAACCTCAAAAGATTCTTCAGATAGTAATGACAGAAATTCTATCTACCATAATTTCGGGTGGATAAGCCGTAAATGACTTTGACATGGGAGAGTAATTGACTTTGAAAATATTTTATTACAGATAGCAACAGTACCAGACCACGCCCAAAAAAAAAAATCCAGGGTAAAAAACGTTAAATATTTAATCCAGCTGAACTGATATTGATTTAATCCGATTTAATCGTAGTTTTTATCACGTTTTGTTATCATTAAGTTAAACAATTTTTATTGCAGATTTATTTATGGACTATAGCACATGTTCAGCACTTCCATTGCACTTCAATGAATTTACCCCAGTAAAAATTTACTTTTTTATAGATGTTTTTACCATACATTGGGGGTCCTTTTACAGAAAATGTACTATTTGTGCTTCAAAGCATTTCTCACTATTTAACATAAATATTAAGTAATATTTAATAAATAAATCATTTTTTCTATCGCTGTTTGTGGAACCCCAAAAGAGTAGTTTTGATGTACTTTTATAGGTGTTTGTTTCGTTTTATTTTAGTCACAATTTTAGTGAAATTTCACCTTCCTAGTCCAAAGTTACTCTAAAGATGGTTAGATTACTCATTTAATTAAAAAGAAATGAAGATAATATGATCATTAAAATTAAATTTCTTTGAATAAGTATTGGTAATAAGTAACGGTTTGGTTTCCGAACAGAATTACCATAAATACAACCAGAATTTTGGTGGGACAGAGCGTACTGAAACATACAGAAATGTGTTGGTTTATCTCTCTTTCAACCCTTATTCTCTTTCTTTATATCACATTCTTTCATTCTCTCTCCCTCTCGTTTTGAAAATCCTAGTTTGGTTGGTTTAGGGGGAAAATACTTTGAGAAAATATTTTCCCATCAAAATTTACAACCATGGTACTTTTTGAACTTGAAAATAAAAATTTTCCTTAGAAAAACAGAGCACTTGTTTTATGTCTAAAACTTTTATAAACGACCTTCACTATTCATAGGATCTCTCTCGAAATTATCCTACATAATTTTAAAATAAAGAATACATATGTTAGTTCAGAAAATCATATTGGAGAAAAACTGTAAAAAAAAGGAAAGGAAAATTTTTCTTTAGGATCCAGCTAAACGTACGGAATATAAATTCACGTGGGTTTCAAGTACGGAAAAAATTACAGCGAAGTTACCGCTGGTTTAAAGTTTTTAAAAACCAATAACTGACCTGAGTAATCCGAAGAACACCCGACACCGTTCCATTATGCACTCTACAAACGGCATCGGCTCTTCTTTGGCAAGAAGTGTCGTATCCGATAGGATTGGACGCTCTTGCGCCCGCGAAAAGCACAAATAATAACGCGCCCCAAAAAACGAACTTCGACGCTAACCCGACCATCTCTATTTACATCCCTTCAACACTTTCGTCCTAATCATCCTATCTTCATCGGGATCACGTGATCCTTGCGTCACTTCTTCTCGATTCAGCTGATGCCACAAGCGATAGATACAAAAGAGAGAACGCCGAACATAGAAAAAACAAATCCCCGGTGACAGTTCTTTTGTAAGAGAACTGGTTTTGATTGAAATGAAAAAATTGTTATCGTTTATGGCTTGTTGCGGGGATTGTTTTCTGTTGTGTGGTTTTGATTTCAATGTGACAAAGGATTGGGACAAGCTGTCTGCTGTGTCCAGTTGGACCTTGAAGTTAAGGTCACGAAGATCACGATGGTTGGGTCGGTTTGATACCAAATCTTATGGAGAGGTCTTAGCGAAAGGATTGAGACCGAAGGTATGAAAGAAGTGAAGATTTAAGAGAAGAGATTCTGAAGAGATTTGGTCAAAAATAAAAAAGAGAGCAGGTTGAATTTATTAAAACTAAGTCTTTCTTTAATGTAGGAAATTTGCTAAAGCCTATTACGATTTTCTTATCCTTATTCAGTTAAAAATATTTTTTTCAGGACCCACATCTTTAGAGTTCGGAGTTAACATTAAAAAAAGATAAAAATCCAGGTTTTTTATGAACCCAAACCCTCTAGGTTTTTTTTCCTCAATCTTCATCTTGCAACTTACTTTCATGTTGGAGAAAGTGAGATGCAGATTGAGAAAAAGAGAGAAGACAGATTAGGGAGATAGAGATAAAATAAAGTGAAAGGAGGGAAAAAAAGGAGGTAATGGGGACTGGGGAAGGAGAATTAAGGAATGCAAATTCAAGGGAGAGAGAGATTTCGACACTTCAAGGACGAGAATTGAAAAAGAGAGAGATGGGAGAATGAAAGTTGAAAGAGAGGAAATTAAGTGATTGGAGAGGATACAGATTAAAAAAGAGAGAAATGACAGAGTGCAAATTGAAAGAAAGAGAAAGAGAAGGAAATGTATATAAGGCATAAGATACCCACATTGAGGAAAAGAATGATGATAATATAATGAAGTAGGAAAAAAATTAATTATTTATATTAACATCTCTACTCAAGCAATTCATTGCATTTCGTCTCATCTTAAGTTGTATACATATTTTCAAAACCATACCATTTATAAACTCTTAAATATTATTTTTATGATATTGACTCAGCACAAAAATTGAATTATAGTTTATGCATGGACACGACAAACATTCGATCATTTGCCTCACTCTGGCTAAATACCACAACCAAATGGCCCATTGTGAAAGCCTTTCTAAAATAAATTTCTAAAGGAAAATTAGCATTCATGAATCACGAATGCTTAGCGTGAGTGACATCAAAAGTCGGTTGTCAACGGGATGTAGATTTGGTGACAAAGATCACCGTAGAATGCGCTTCCGGACTTAGGTACACTTTCTGGAAACAAAGGAAAGGAAGCCAGTTCTTTGCAGCTCACAATCCTCATTTAAGGAAGTGAAAGTTGAAGAAGATTTTCTTGAGAAACATAAATTTCTAAAGGATGTAGTTTCTCAGTTTGTACAGCATAACACTGCTAAGTTTTCACATTGCTTGAAAGTGCTTGGTATATATGTTAAAGAGGAAATGTCAGGATATAGCTCTGAAAGATTCCTTATTGAAAGAGGCTGATTAAAAAAGGCTGGTATTACCTTGATATATTCTTTTATAGTTATTTTTGTATAAAAATAGCTTAGACATACCTGGCTAATTACTTTAATTTAACCTTAGTTTTTATAAACATAAAAATAAAAGTAAAACAACTTAAAATTTGTATTTTAAGTAGTTGTTCCAATTTTGAATATTATTAACGATGGATTTCTATTGTTCTGTACCCTCCTCTTTCAGATTATCAACAGTTTAGAATACATACAGAATGAAGTTTAAAGAATTGTTTGATATTCTTAGTAGTATCTGAAATAAATTAGCAGTTTTTTTTTTTAATTCCTGAAAAATAAGGTTAAAAACTTTTAAACTTTTCAGAATTTTTTTTTTAATTTTTTTAATAGTGGCATTTATTTTTTTGTGTTCTTTGTTTTAAAAACAATGAAAGTGCTATAATATGTAGATTACAAATAGTTAATAATTTTTAAGAGGGTTCTCTTGAAAATATACATTTAACATAAAAGGAAACCAGAACTTGATTTTTAATCATTATTCTAAAGTGCCTGTATTGTTCTACAAATAGGTAAATATAGTTAAAATTTGGAAAAGGAAAAAGGTCCCTTCTATCTTTAGCTCTACCAGAATGTTCAGCTACCTAGGGCAGGGGCTCATACGGAGTGAGACAAAACTTTAGAAAGGTAATTTATTTGAGCAATGGAACCAATTGAGGGGGTTCTGCATAAAAAACTAACAAATTGACAAATATGGACCACCCTATGCGGCCTTCTCTTCCAAACATTTTTATGAACATAGAGTCAATCCTTTTTTTCAAATACCCGAGGCGAAACTGGATAAGAGGGAAAACCCAAGCCGAAATAAGAGAAAAAAAATCTAGCTCCTCCTTTCTAGGAATATGTACGAATTGCTAGGTACTACACTGTTTTCCAATTATAGTAATGGAGATACGCATTCATAATGACACAATGCGACTCCCCTCAATTAAAAAAGTTGCCTGACATGTCGGAGACCTTGACCAGGACCCAGGGTGGATCGACACCTCAATGTCACATCTCCAGAGGTCAACTGCCTCGACCACGGGCGAGGTTCCACTGGGAAACACCTTCGAGTTCCAAAGGAACATCCCACGTAAGACACTTTCACTTTCATGGAAAATAACAATCCGGTTTCTGGGTTACCAGTCCCAAGTATCTATACGAGTGCCTAAGATTATTTTTCAACCAAAAGAGCTCCATCACAGATAAAGTTTGGGTAGCACTGGTTTATTTTAATTGGATGTTAATGATCTTTGTGTCGTTTGCTTTCACTAGTTGACACTCAAAATTATCCTGTACACAAAGACAGATATATAATGGGCTGAGCAATTCCCATATTTTTTGAAAGCAGAAAAAGTGCATCTTTTCCAGTAAAAAAATATTCTAAATTCAAAAATTGACACTAAAAAGGTTTAAAAAAAATAAGTTTATTCAATATTTTAAAGTAACAACAGCTTTGACCTCTTAAACCAATGTTTCTGATAAAATTATGTTGCATGCTATTTTCTTGCCATTTTAAAAGTCAAACATTGGAATTAAATTTTAAAAATTAAAGAGTATAATATTGTACTAATTTAAAAATTTTTGGACGTATATTTATTTCTTAGATATCTCTAAAAAAACGATTGACAGGGTATGGGATAAAGCCAAACAATTGAAAAAAGAGTGACTCACTGTAAAAAGGAAAAATCTAACGATTTTTCAAATTATCCTTCTAACTCACCCAAAACCATAGCCTTTGGAGAGATAAAGTTTTAAAGTTTTGATAGAATGTTTGCTGTTTATTTTTAAAATTTTGATCAGTTTTTTCAACTTGGAAAAAAAATCATTAAATTAAATGTTAGTCTACTTTGTTAATGTGCCCCTCATGAGGGCCCACAGTTTAAGAAACGCTGAATTTAATACAAGAAAAGATAGATTAGTGTTCCATTAAAGTAGGGGACTAATTTTCTGAGTACTGAACATTTCAGATGTTTTCTTGTTGTGTAACAAGTCTGCCTGACCAGCAGACTTCACTTCCCGCGGTCTTTGGACTTCTAGACCTACACCCTGAGGCCCCAGAACGGAAAATCCAAGTTATTTTTTCTGCCGATCGTCCGTTTTCGAATCGACCAACTACTGACGTCAAATCACTGACCTGCCGACATTGCAAAACGATCGCCAAGTCTTCCGTAAACAACACGAAAGTGGAACGGTTTTATTACTTCGCGTTTATTTACAAATTTAATGGATGTGAACAATTGCTTCAACAGAGATCGCATTTAGCGTGTTTTGAAACTGCATTAGCGACGAGGCATTACACAAATGGATTTCAACAAATGTGTGAGTCTTTGGAAACTTTATATAGAAAGGTATAATGATGTTTTAAAAATATCTCTTTCGCTAGTGATATTTTTAACCAGGAGTCCAGAGACTTCTTATCCTCCCCCAGGGACTGACTTTCTGTTGTTGAAGTCGTGACAAAATATGATAATTTTTGATATTTTTGTAGATACGTATTTACTGTTAAAGATTTGACGAAACTGTTTTGGGTTGACGAAAAAGGTTCAGCCTTAAATAATATATCTGATAATAATTGGTCGTAACATTATTCAAATATTAATTTCACAGATTATAGACTCAAATTATCAGTTTCACAAATAGAGTTCCAAAATTTCATAAAATATTAGCTTTCTATTAACTTAATTATTAGTTTTAACTTAAAGAGCGATCCACAAATTAAGTCACCCAGTTTTCAAGGGTTTTTTATCCTTCCCTATGCCACAATGTGTGACGTGTTCCAACGACACCCTACTGTGGGATGTCACACTTTTTGAAATTTAACTCTATAAGTATCTTGGTCTATTAGTAAATAAAAAAAAACCTCTTTTATAAACTTAAACCATCAAAAAATGTCTCCTTTAGCAAAATAGGAGCGGTAATTGAAAAAAAAACCACTTTTTTAAGAGTGATGTCACAACACAAAGTTTAAACTCCCCCTCCCCTTTGCCCTCCTCTCTAAACGAATTTGTGAATCTAATCCCATTCGTCAAGATCTGATATTAGAAATTTGAAAACAAACAATGGAAAGACTCCAATTTTGTCTCACAGTAGTGTTCTTAGCGAATAACCTCAAGGTAAATAAGAATCCTAGAATACACTTTTCTGTAAAATCTTTCAAGAGCCTAATTACCATATTTTTTAAACCATTAACTATTCAAACTTAATCACAAATCATTAAAGATGTCATTACTTCAATTTTTTTCCTTCGGGATTTCAGGACAATTTAAGATAGAGGATATAAAAATTTTTTCCACAAGCATTAAACAGTTGCTAATTACTGTATTTGAGTTAGATAAAGGAAATCAAGGAAAGATTGATTAAAAAACTATTAGAATAATAATTCAATTTTAATTGCACTTTTTAATGTGTTTAATTTTCTTTTTTACTGTTTGTACTATTACTATTTACAAAAGATTTTTAAATTAATAATAATGTGATATCAAATAATTTTTTCATAGCAAGCAAAATAAATATATCGTATTTTAAATAAGTATCAATAGAAACTAAGGAATATCGGCATTATTGAAATAATGTTCTTAGGTGTAAAAAAAAATTTAGTCCCCCCTGAAAATTTAAACCTAAAAGTAGTAGTAAACAATGTATACAAAACATATCGAAAACATTTTTGTTGTGAATTCATCTTTATAAGTTTTTTTATTTTTTGTTGAAATTATTGTATATACTTGATATTTTTAAAACAAAATCTTAATTCAACTTATCTGAAATAAAACTTCATTCTAAAAAACAACTAAGTATCCAAATATAGATTGATATGTCCCATTTTAGAAGAAATACCAATTACCCTCCTATGAGGAGGATTTACTTTCTTCTTTGTTGTATTTTTCATCCCTTGATAACTTTTTATTATACTTATTTTTTAAACTGGAAATAGAAACATTAAAATCGTTTTTTTTTTTTGTTTGGTGATGCTTTGGAACTCGGCAATGAACACTTTCGTACATTTTTTGCAAAAAATGAGGTAATACTATAAATTCCAACCTTGATATGTTATATTCTCATGTTTTTATGAACAATTCCCAAAGCGTAATTACATTTTACTTTAGACAATGTTTGAAAGAAAATTTAATACTTTAATAAAGAAAAAAGTATAAACTTTCCATTTCGAAAAGCCATACAGTATGACCTCGACAACTCGAAATAGAAGGGACCCCTGCTATTGAATTCGAGGTATGAAATTCTCGAGATTAAAAGGTTTCTCCAAATACAAAATTAACTATTTTTTTAAGGGCGGGAATGTTTTTTTTCCGATATTTAAAGTTTTTCGAGCTATCAAATTTCGAGATAATAAGTTATAAGTAGGACCTGTAAACTTCTGATTTTTTTAAGGAGAACAGGGAATGGGAGATGGATATAAGCGACAAGAAGATCATCGATTCAAAAAAATGTAAAATACCAAAATAATAATAAAAAAATTAAATTTTACAAACAAGTATTTTCTGTAGGATCTACAGAAGGTTACTCACGTCCTGGAACAGGTATATGATTCCCTCTATATCTCCGTTCTTGATGGTACATGTGGCTCGCTTGGGCCCACTCCTGGGAGGACTGAGGAACCCTCCGTGGATCTGCTGGGCCGAACAGAAACTGCACAGTGCCGTACCCACTACGGCCAGCACAGAGAGGGATAGATTGGGCATCGTGCGGCAGAAAATAAGGGATTCTCGGCTGGGATCTCGAGGGCGACTCTTTTTATCAAGTGATCGGTGTGACGCGGCGTTGGCGAGCAGTGGACCTCGCCAATTCAGGTTTTCCACTTCAGAGAAATGACTATGTTGTCCTCGTAATGTATCTACTTATATAAGTGTGTATATTAGCTTTTAGTCATTCTTTTTTTAAGATATGGAAGTGAGTTTGGGGAATTTCCTTCCGAATGAAGACAACGACACTTTTTCGTCTTATATGTTTAAGGAATATAAAAGAAAATTCTTTCTAAGCTATAAAAGACTTAATAATAAAATAAATCCTAAATGCTGTCTTTTTTGGACAAAAATTTAATCGTCAGTGTGATAAAAGGGATAAGTAAAAAAAAAATGGCGTATAGACTTTTGGGCTCAAAAGGATCTCCTCATCACATAGTGGGAAGCGAGAAAAAAATTACTGCCCCTGCGAATTTGGCGAAATTGATATCCATTTATTTTATATTTTATTACATTCAAATTTGAGTTAATTCGTCTTTGTTTTTTTTATCTTTTAAGCCAAAATAAAATGTGCTTTACCTTTTATCCATTTGGAAGACTCCATTGATACTCATTAAAATGTCTTAATGACTTAGTTTTTTATGGTAATACCCTTTTTAATTTTATTTGTCTCATTCTTTCCGTTCTTCACTTTTGAGCTGTGAACTAAGAAAAAATATAATTAAATTGTCATTTTAGTGGTTTTTAAAATTTTTTGTCAGCAGTCAAAAAACTTTTTAAACTGTACAATATGTTTGAATATACTTATATTTTCTTTTTTATGATTTTTCTGTATTCTAGCAAACAGGATCCTGAATTTCCTGTAAAAATTTGGTGGTTATACAATAAAAAGTCCATTACTTATGTAGTGGCGTTTTTTTATTTTCTCAGAACTTGTTTTTTGGACTTATGATTGTCAACGGATGATTCAATCATGCTTACCGTAACCAATCTGATTTCCTTACTTATCAAAGTATTAACAAAAAAAAACCCAACTTCATATTGTGGCGACCTGGCCATTGTGGTTCGAGTCCTGTGGAACTCGTTGGCTCAGGTGGCGTTGCTGTCGGCGTACTTGACATCCCGTTCACTGTGACTGTGATCGCCGCATCACCACTTCGACTATAAAAGCTTGCACATTTTCAAGGACGCTCCTCTTCCTCCTCTTCTTCTCTTACCTTTTTCCTGCCGCTACGGAGTGAGTGCCGGCCATCGTCCAACGACCAATTTGTTCCTTCAGCCAGGCAGTCTTTGCTCTTTTCTGTTATGCTTAGTTGACTTTTATGTTAGAGTGATAATTGTTAAGTTTGTTCATTAAACGTTAGTTTATTAAATTCATGTTCCTTTCTTGGATTTAGGAGTCAGACACACCTTTTGAAGATAATCAAAATTAAGGCTAAAATCTTAGGCCGCCTTAAATTGGTGACCCTGGCTGGTCGAACAACGCGCGCTAGGAAAATTTTAAATTTGAGATAGCAATGCTTTCTATCTCTTGATAACTTTGAAATCTTTTTTGAAATTTTCGATTAGTGGTCGTGCATCAATCCACTTTTGGATTGCCTGAAGGATGGAGCAAAAGGTAAGCTGCTTTTGACAATATTCATACTGCATTTCTCAAAGAGGTTCTTTTGGGTTATAAGTTTACACCGGGTTTTGCAATATGTCTGAGGTAGAAGAAACAGTAGAAAATGTTAGTCTTAATCCGGGTGGTTCTGCACAAACCTTGGGTTCTGCAGTTCAGGTTGCACGAGTGGGAATTAGAGCACCCCCATTTTGGAAAAATAACCCGCGTTTGTGGTTCGCACAAATTGAAGCTCAATTCAGTATTTCGAGTATCGCACAAGACACTACAAAATTTAACCATGTGATATCGGCAATGGAATCCGGAATATTGGAATCTGTACAGGATTTGGTTATTGAGCCACCTCAAAGGGAAAAGTACGAAACTTTAAAACAGCGCCTGATTAGTGTTTTTTCTGAAAGTGAAGAATCTAAATTGCGGACACTGTTACAAGGTGTTGAGTTAGGCGACCAGCGCCCATCAATGTTACTTTCACATATGCGCGAACTCGCTGGTAAAAACGTGAATGACAGCGTACTTAAAACTTTGTGGATCTCACGTTTGCCTAACAATGTTAGGGTGGTTTTGGCCGCCTCAAAGGAAAATTTAGACACTTTGGCTGGAATTGCCGACCGGGTCATTGAAGTAGTGCCGCCGGGTTCATTGAACACAGTTAGTGTGCAGCCGTTTGCAGAGGCTGGTTCAAACAGCCATAGTAGCCTACAAAAACAAATTTCAGAATTAACTGAGCGGGTAAATCAGTTATCTGGGGGCTACGGGCGATCTTTTGAGAGACGCAGGCAATCGGGCAGTAGAAGTAGGTCCCGCAGTAAAAGCAGGCCAGGATATTCGAGGTACAAGGAACCTTCGAACGGGTTGTGCTTTTATCACATAAATTTTGGTAAAAAGGCAAAAAAATGTGTTCAACCATGTTCATTTTCAGTTAATGTAAACAACCAGTCGGAAAACTGAATGGGCGATTGGAAGACGGTCTAACCGATCGCCACGTCAGCAGAATTATGTTGGCCGATAAAGTAACAAGGTTAGTTTTTTTGGTTGACACTGGCGCGGACGTTAGTGTTATTCCTAAACGTGAATGTTTAGATAACATTCGTCCAAACGAATTGAAATTATTTGCTGCTAACGGTAGCGAAATCAAAACTTTTGGCACAAAATTAATTAGTTTGGATTTAAACTTGCGCCGTACATTCCAGTGGCCATTTATTATAGCTGAAGTGGTAAACCCAATTATTGGCCTTGATTTTTTGAAACATTTCAAATTGCTCGTTGATGCCAACAACAATTGTTTAATCGATTCCATGACAAAATTACATTCTGATGGTTTATCCGTACCTATTCCAAATTCCTCCTGTAAAATTAGCACTATCCATAATTTTACCCAATTTCATGAAATTTTGTCAGAATTTCCCAGCATAACAAATCCTTCTTTGATCTCTAAACATGGTAAAAGCCCTGATATTTTCCACCATATAGAAACTTCAGGACCCCCAGTTTTTTCAAAACCTCGTAGACTGAATCCAGAATTATTGAAAGCCGCTAAAACTGAATTTCAGTTTATGGTTGATCAGGGTATAATTCGCCCCTCGAAGAGCCCATGGGCGTCACCTCTACATATGGTAAAAAAAGCCAATGGTGATTGGAGACCATGTGGTGACTATCGTAGACTAAATACGGTTACAGTCCCAGATAGGTACCCTGTTCCCCATATACACGATTGCACCCAAATGTTGGAAGGCAAAAAGATATTTTCTACGCTGGACCTCACGAGGGCATACCACCAAATTCCGGTATTCCCATCAGACATTCCGAAAACTGCAATCATAACACCTTTTGGATTGTTTGAATACGTGTTTATGCCTTTTGGCTTAAGAAATGCGGGTCAAACTTTTCAGAGGTTTATCCATCAAGTATTGCGTGGATTTGACTTTTGTATTCCCTATTTCGACGACTTACTAGTCGCATCCTCAAATATTGACGAACATAAAAAACATCTACGTCTCATTTTTGGTAGATTACAAGAGTTTGGCTTAATATTAAACCCGTCAAAATGTGTTCTGGGTCAAAATTCTGTTTCGTTTTTGGGATGTCTGATAACACCAGAAGGTGTAAAACCCCTCCCCTCTAAGGTGAAATGCATCACCGAAATGCCAAAACCTAAAACAATATCAGAGCTCCGAAGATTTTTAGCGATGTTAAATTTTTATAGGAGGTTTATACCTAATGCAGCAGAAACACAAGCCCCTCTCCACAATTTTCTAAAAAACTCTAAGAAAAAAGACTCCCGCCCTGTCCCTTGGGATGATATTGCTGATAAATCATTTGAGAAGTGCAGATTGGATTTGTCGAATGCTGCTGCCTTGTGTTATTTTCCTAAAACTAATAAAATTTTTTTAATGGTCGATGCTTCGGATGTGGCTATAGGTGCAACTCTCCAGGTGCAGACTGAAAATGGTTTAAAACCGCTTGAGCTTTTCTCCAGAAAGCTGACAGCTGGTGAGGCACGTTATAGCACGTACGACCGTGAACTGCTAGCTATATACTGTGCTGTAAAGCACTTCAGATGTTCTGTTGAGGGACGTGAACTGGTCATCTATACGGATCACAAGCCGCTTGTTTATGCGTTCCTGAAGAAGAACGAGTCTTGCTCACAAAGACAACTGAGGCATCTAGACTTTATTGCCCAATACAGTTCTGACATCCGTCACATATCTGGAGACCAGAACGTAGTAGCAGATGCCTTGTCAAGAATGTGCGCCGTTGAGCTGACTGCAATCAACTACGATGAGATGTCCCTGGCTCAGAAAGATGACAGTGATCTTCAAAGGATCCTGCAGGACACTCAGACGTCTATGTCTCTCAAACTGTTCCAGCTCACGCCTACAGCTCAGCTATACTGTGATGTGTCAAATGGAAAAATCCGACCATTCGTTCCAGCAGCATTCCGCAGACAGATCTTCGACTCGTTGCATGGACTTTCCCATCCTGGTATCCGTGCTTCGAAAAAGCTGTTACTGGAGCGGTATGTCTGGCCTTCGGTGAACAAGGACGTCGCATCTTGGGTAAGGTCCTGTATAAGCTGCCAACGTGTTAAGATCCACAAGCACACCAAAAGCCCTATCCAGAAATTTGGCTTGCCAGACAGGCGATTTGGTCACGTTCATCTGGACCTTGTCGGACCGCTAGCTCCCTCTGAGGGATACAGGTATCTTCTAACCTGCTTGGACAGATATTCTCGATGGCCAGAAGCCATTCCCATTTTGGACATATCTGCCGAGACCGTGGCATCCGCATTCTTCAGTAACTGGATTGCCAGATTCGGGGTACCTGATGTCATCACGAGCGACCAAGGTAGACAGTTTATGTCCCGACTTTTTACTGTGATGTCTTCGATGTTCGGATGTCGACAAACCCGCACTACTCCATACCATCCATGTGCTAATGGATTAGTAGAGCGCTTCCATCGCACTTTGAAGCAGGGTCTTATGAGCCATGATCACCTTCGTTGGACCGAGACCTTACCTGTCGTACTCCTAGGCATCAGATCTGCTTTCAAGGATGACCTGAATTCCACCTGCGCAGAGATGGTCTATGGATCACAGCTTAGGTTGCCAGGACAATTCTTTACGTCAGAGTTACCTGCAACAGAGCCCTCATCATTCCTCCGTACACTTAGAGAGACCATGAAGCGACTGTCTCCGGTCCAGACCTCATCCCACAGTAAAAAAGCCTGTTTCGTGCATCCAGCGTTGGAGAGCTGCAGCCACGTGTTCGTGCGACATGATGGTGTAAAACCGCCACTCGTTGCACCCTACGATGGCCCGTATCCAGTACTTTCCAGACAAGAGAAGCATTTCACAGTGCAACTTCCCAGTCGTAAGGTCGTAATTAGTATCGACCGTCTCAAACCCGCCTTTCTTGAAGCAGAGGGTCAGGAAAAAGACCGTGACACAACAGTGTCAATCACTGATACTTCGACAGACTTGCCTCCTGTAGTTACCCGTTCTGGCAGAAGAGTCAAGTTCACCTCTTGGTATCAGGCCTGATGTCGTACAGTGTGACCTCTGTACTGGAAGGGGGATAGTGTGGCGACCTGGCCATTGTGGTTCGAGTCCTGTGGAACTCGTTGGCTCAGGTGGCGTTGCTGTCGGCGTACTTGACATCCCGTTCACTGTGACTGTGATCGCCGCATCACCACTTCGACTATAAAAGCTTGCACATTTTCAAGGACGCTCCTCTTCCTCCTCTTCTTCTCTTACCTTTTTCCTGCCGCTACGGAGTGAGTGCCGGCCATCGTCCAACGACCAATTTGTTCCTTCAGCCAGGCAGTCTTTGCTCTTTTCTGTTATGCTTAGTTGACTTTTATGTTAGAGTGATAATTGTTAAGTTTGTTCATTAAACGTTAGTTTATTAAATTCATGTTCCTTTCTTGGATTTAGGAGTCAGACACACCTTTTGAAGATAATCAAAATTAAGGCTAAAATCTTAGGCCGCCTTAATATAAAGACTGAAATATGTAACCTATAAAAGCAAAATTTGGATAAAAGCTGAATTTTACTCAAATCTGTAGCTATAAGGGATGAAGTAAAACTTAAACGAGTTTCTCTCTGAAAGTTTTCACAACATAAAACTGAAGTGACTGAAAATTTCGATAAAATACAATAATTTATGTTATAAAATAAATTATATACATTTTAATATAAAAATTTTTGAGACTAAAAGGTCTTATTTTATTCAAAATTAATATATATTTAATGAAAATGTATTATTTTTAATTCAAATGAGAATCCAAAGCTCCATGCTTCAAAGTTCTTGCTTCTTTCCCCAGAGAGATAAATCTTTTCATTTTATACAGTGAGTTTTGTCTTTATTTATTAAAAAAAACACAAAACTACATAATACCACTGAAAACTAGGTCGCTAAGGGCGCTGTAAGTAATGGATTCTCTAGGATCACTTACCTAGGGGTAGACCTTACTTCCACGATCCTAGGAGACGTTAGTTCCGAATAAAAGCCGTGAAAGGGACTTTTGAAATACCCTGTATCCTATAATTTATTGTGTCCATCATATGGTTTAAACAACTAAAAATAATATTTCAGCCAAGTAGTAACAGATATTTCATATTTTACTAGAGACTACACATTACGCATTGTTTTGCGCTTGGCGGGAAATAAGACACATTTTCGCCAACGTTGTATAACAATTTTTTCTCGAAAAACTACTATCTGGACTCAGTTTCGAGTATTGATATTCGATAGGTGAAAATAGTTTCAATTCCTTCCCAAACCAGAGTGTTGTTATCGCTGCTGGCATCCATGTGAACGATAATTGTGTGCAAACACTAACGAAAGGTACGTTACCTAAGAGTGGCCTTGAAAGTGGTTGTGTAAAAAGGGAAACGGGAGCCCCAAAGTGCAAGATGTGATGCAACGAAAAGGAATAACGTTTTCTTTCTAGCTAGATTTAAGAGGAACGAAATGTACTTGAAGTTAGATATTATTGCTTGTTGTTCAATTCTAGGGTATCTTAAATACTTTCTTTCTTTTTTTAAGTCTTAAAAACGGTTAACCAAAATTGGATTTGAGATAAATCGGAATTCAGTTTGGGGTAAAGAATGAAAAAAAGATTTTTAGTTTAAAGAATCATTTATTAAATGCATCAGTTCATCAAAAAATATTTACATACAATCAGAAGTAATGTTAAAAAAAATTCAGTAATTTTTTTTGACAAAAAAACAAAATTAGACGACAGTATATGCTTTAAATATATTTATTCTCAACCATTTTTCTCTTTAAATTTCAAATAATTACGGGCTCGGTTAAACAGGGTAATGCATTCCTCCTATTAAAATTTTATAAAAAACAAAATTAATGAGATGAAAGAAATTCATTGACACGAAATAAAAAATATGATATTTTAATTTGAAATGTTATGTGTCGAATCGTTGTTTTTCCTCAAGGCCACGGTTTACTTGAACCTTGTATTTGAACTTGAAACCCATTTTTTCTTTGCACTGAAATTAAAGTTGTACAGTTTCCCGCTAGATAGCAACACCACCCAACCAAGAGGCACCACCGAATGCCAACCGTCTCTTTTTTGTTCGATTGAAATTTATAGAATCTGGTACTTAAATTTTTATTTTTATTTTTTTATTAGAAGCGCACTCCTTTTCCCCACCTATGACGTTTTTAATTATTGAAATTTTTTAAGTATTTAATAAAAAGTTAAATAGAAAATAACTTATTACTAACCTGTTAAAGACCTTATAATTATTACTGATGTTATTAATTTCTACAAAAATGTCTAAACAAAATTGAATATTTATGGTTTTTTTTATCTAACTAGGGGGCCTGCCCCCTGCTCGCTATCGCTCACCAACCCCCGTAACTGCTTCGCAGTTCTTTTCAGATCGCTTCGCGATCTTAGCGAGCAGAACTCGCTTGTTCATCTCAACAATCCAGCACCACCCTCTTGACTTAATTAATCCTAATTAATTAATTAAGCTTAATTAATACCGAAAATACCTCTCTCTTGCATAAATAATTTAATTCGGATCATTCCTCCAAATTAAGAGAAAAACATGTTGTTGAAATATATTCTTTTCTAGCTTATGAATAATTTAATCGAAATGGTTAAAAAAATATCCAGCAAGTCTACTAATAACATCAACCAGTTTGAAGAAAAAAGCATTGTTGAAAATAAAATAAATCATACTCATCATGAAACACGCTTAAAACTGGTCTGTTTCTCTAGTGAATGGCAAGAAAGAGAAGAAAAAATTAAAACTTTGAATCTTAATAATTCCAAAACTAATTAGAATTCTTGAAAAAACAAAAAGCCAATCTTTTTATAAAAAATATTTGTATGTGTCTTTAAAATATCATAGTTCTACTATGATTAGTTTTGCTTTTATAACAAAAAAACAGAAAAACCGTCAAAAATTTCGAAACTTTAAAATTTAATTACTCCAAAACTAATTCGAAATTCGAAAAAAGGGCGACGTGGTGCAAAACTGCACATCTAAGAGTATGTGTCTGCAAAATATCATATTTCTGCTGCTAATAGATTTTGCTGGGGGCGAACTCGCAGCAGAAAAAAATAATTTTCGACTTTGACATTAAATAACTCTAGAACTAATTATCTCATCTATTAGCTTTTAGAACGAAAACGATCCTCATACATTTGTCTAGAAATGTTTAAAATTTCACAAATTTCTGTGGAATAATTTTTGCGTAGTGAGAGTTCAAAGTGTTCAAAAATAAAATTTTCAAAAGCAGCGGCAGCGGCCGCGGCGGCGGCGGTCACTGTTACTTTTTTTTTAATATAGAGAGATAGTTCTTTTTATTCAATCAAATTCTAATACATGCTCTAGTAAATTTTGCTTTTGCATTAAACGTTTCTCATTCATCCACAAGATAGCAGCACCACAAAAAATGGCACCCCTCAGTTGTCTTAAGATATATTCTGCTTGACCACTTTTTTAAAGAGTGATAGGGATGGACAGCCCCTTAATAATGAAAAAAATCCCCATCTTAACAGTGAAACAAAGCAAAATAAATATTAAAAATAACATGGAAAAGTAACAATTATTGATGTCTTTAAGTTCTAATCGTTCAAGCTAAAATAATGAATATTTAATATCAATAAATTTAAAGCATGATTTTTTCATAAATAAAAAGAAATCTTTCCTTACGGCATTATTCACATCCCTCATGTAACCCTAAGCCGGCCGGTTTAGGTCAGCTTTCGTATTCATATCCTCTGGTTAACGTCGTTTTAGGAGCTAAGCCAACAGATTTTAAGCCGCCCGATCCTGCGCTGGCTTAGCTTTGGTTAACCTTACGGAGCATGCGCAGTAGTTGTTTTTCTTGGCGAAATTAGTTTCGTTTACAAAATGGCCGACTACAGCGATAATCACAATTTGCTCTTTGCAATCTTTACAAATAAAAAAAACGTTTGTGTGAATCTAATTAGTATCCGGAATCTTACAGTAATTGTGTTTTTATTTTAATTCATCATTATTGTTTGTTTTGAAAGCTCTAAGTTTATATTTTCAGGCAAGTGAATTGCAATTTTGCTGAGCGAAAATTTTGCATTAGATTTTAAGTTGCATTTAAAGTTATAGTATAAATAGTTTTAATAAACCTTTTTCCAATAGATTGTTAACCTGGAGGTAATTACAACTCCTACACATCTTTTTTAATTATTATTTTAATCATCAAATAGATTTATAAGAATTCTAACAGAACACGCTTTTCCATTGCTAAATATTTTATATCAGAATGTTCAAAGAACAAAAAAAGTATAGTTTTTTTTGTTTAAATTATTTCACAAATTTAATACAAGAATACCAAACAAAAGCAAGAGATAAAATATGAATCTCCAAGTGGAAAGACTAGCCCTTCAAGGCGATAGAGAATCTATACTTAAATAACATTGCAAAATATTTAAGAAATAATAACACAAGACCAAGGCAAGAAAACAATTACTAAACAAATATAAATTAATGAAAATGGCAGAAAGCTGGTAACAGTAACAAAATAAATATGCTTCATTAGAGTGAAAAATATAGATCCAGGTCGTCGATGTTTATAAGTTAAAAATAAATTTCTTTTGAAAACTGAATATTTGTTACTACTGATTGGACTTAAATGTAAGGTATTATATAAATTTGGAGCTAAATAATAGAAATGTTTACAAAATAAATTGCTATTGATGTTGTGTTATATGACCTTTCTCTAATTTTAAACAGAGATTTCTTAAGATTAGGGTAAAGCAGAATACGAAAAAAAAAAGCGTTATAATGGAGATGCAATAAATTCTAAGGGGAAAAATTCTAAGAGGCAATAAATAAGAGATCTAAAATTATATGGATAAAACTGCTGATTTAGAATTTTGAATTGAAATTATTGGTTGTGAATTGGATCTATAGTCACCACTCTGAATAGTTGCACCATAATTTTTTAAGGAATAAAACCAGGAAAAATATAAGGTTTTTAAAAATGATGAATCTATTTTACATTTAGGTGGTAGAATTTAAGAAAAAATCCTTAATTTTCCTTCAATTCAAAGATGTGAGTGGTCCATTTAAGGTTTGAATCTATATAAAGTCCAAGATATTTCTAACTCACAGCAGATTGGAAAATATGACAATAAAAGTTTTATTTATTTATACAAGATAAGGTGTGATATTTTAATTCAAAATTTAAAGCAGAATGTCTTAAGCTGAAATGAATGTAGGGTAGGGTGGTCCTCATTTTCTGAAGTTTTGAAAATTATTGCTCTCGCCCTCTAAATTTGTTCCATTATATCTAAAAATAATTCTTGTAAAATTTTATCACTTTCAAATAATAGTATTTATTGGTGGTCTTGAATTAAAGAAGTTGAAGTTTGAAAAATATGGGGGAAAATTACCAATTTTCAGAATTAAAAAAAAAATAATAAGATTTATATTGTGATAAAACTGCTTCAAATGTGTTATTTAGGACTTTTTTAGATGGCTTATAATTATTTATGTGTATTAACTACTCTATAACCCCCATCTTTCCTACATTTTTCAAACTTTAACTTCCTTGAGCTAACAATATTATAAATATCATTTGAAAGTGATAAAACTTCACCAGAATTATTTTTAGATATACCTAATAGAACACAATTAGAGGGTGAAAGCAAATAGTAATTTCAAAACATCAAAAATAAGGACAACCCTAATGTAGTAGAAATGAAGGTCGGGTGAAATTTGGTAAGAATTAGCTTCAATTATATTTGCAATTCTTGAAATTGAAGTTAATAAACCAAATGTATCTTTATTATTAAAATTATATCTTTTTTTTTAGCTTCGTGTTCTTTTGTGGTTCTGTGGTAGCATATAATATAGCTCAAAAGGAATAAATCAAGTTTTATAATGAATCTTAAGCATCTAATAAACAGGGAAATTATTTTTTAGTTCAAACTTTGACTGGGCTAATTATTTATCTGCTTAGTCTAAACAGCTGTAGTGTGAGTTTGCCTGGTCTTTTAATATTAAATGGGCAGCTGTTAGCAGATGTAAAAAATATTTTGATGAAAAAAGAATCTACCTGGATTAACAGCTGTATTCAGACAAAAATTGTCATTTTTTAGAGTACCCCCAATACTTGAAGAATTTATTAGATGAAGAATAAATTTCATTCAATTTAAAAACCTTTTTTTTTTTTTTTTTAGAAATTTTCAGACCATCTTTAAAATGAAGGAAATAAAACGCATGGTAACAATAAAAGGCAAAATACAGAAACATTAATAAATAACCTCATCATTTTTTGTAAGCACACTTTTCTTAAATAATTTTTAGAAGACTATGAGAAATACTGAATTAGCAAGTATATTTGTTATTTCAAAGAGTTTTCTTTAGTTATTTATCAAGTTTTACGCAAAAAAGATGTTTTGGCCAGGAATTTCGCGATTCCCGTTTGTTGGATTGGATATTGGATTGGTAACATTATATTTTCCGGTCTGTGTGCTTGATCTCCCGCCTGAATGAAGCGTGGTGAAGGCCGAAAATAATATCATGTGACAGTCAACAACCAATGAAGACGCTTCGTTGAAGGGCGCCAAAGGCAAACACTAGTTTGCAGATATCTCGCCAGATCAGGAAACGGCTTATGAGCTGGCTATAAAACCAGGCGATGTGAATAAGGAATAAGCCTAAGCCAGCCGGTCTAGGTTAAAGCTCAAACTTAAACCGGCCGGCTTAGGCTAGGGATGTGAATAATGCCGTTAGTGGTGTATTTAAAACAAAATATTTAGGGGAACTCGCCTTTCGTTTTTTCTCTTTTTTTAACTTTTTTTTTTATCTGAAATTCCCAATATTTTGGAAGGACGGTTAATATATTACCGGGAAACGGTCCAAAATATTTTGTTGGAGGACGCAGGGGCGTAGCCAAGGGGGGGGGCTCCCTGGGTGCGGACACCCATTTGGGCCTGACCTAAAATTAAATTTTTAGACCCTAATTTAGGTGTTTAAAAAGAACAAACGAAAAATATATATGCACATGAATTTATTAAAATTTATTAAAAGCCATACGGCGTTTCGGGGATTCCTTGGATCCCCTTTGTCAATGGTACATGACAACAAGCAAACACAGTTTATATAAAAAAGCAAAAGAACGAAACAAGCGATGCCACAGGGCAAAAGAGAAAAATGTACATAGAAGGCCACCGACAAATTACCAAAATATCACCAAAATGCAACATCAAAAACAAAATGAAAATTATTCACTCCAAATCGGGGAAAGAAAAGGGGTATTTGTTAAATCATTAACTAAAAGATTTGCAAATTTATTTATTAGAAAGCCTTCGAAAAAATCAAGATCAAGGGCTGAATTACAAGTTTTTATGATTCCGGCAGAAGAAAAATCAAAACTATGGTCATTGTCCCAAACGTGTCTAGCTATGGAAGACTTATAAAATTCCTGTTTTTTAATATAATTAGCATGCTCTTTCAGCCTAAATTTTAGTGCACGTCTTGTCTGTCCAATATAGGATAAACCACAACTGCAAAAAATCCTGTAAATACCCCATTTGTTGCCCGTATCAATAGGGTCTTTAAGATTAGAAAAAGAAATTTTGTTAATTGGAGATAAAACTACCGAAAAGTCAAATTTTTTCAGAATATAAGAAATTTTAAAAGTAATTTTTGGAAAAAAGGGTAAAACAATTAAGTTTGTTAATTCCTGTTTAGTTTTTTCATTGTTACGTTTTTTCACAAATTTGCCAAAAATGCAATCTATCAAAGTGTGGCAGAATCCGCGATCAATGGCCACAGCCTTGATATAATTAATCTCAGTTTCCAAAAACTCACTATTGCTGCAAATACTGATGGCACGAAAAACTAAGGTATTGAAAGCAGCTAACTTTTGATTATAAGGGTGACATGATTTAAAATGAGGGGGTAAGGAAACAGCAAAAGGTTTACGGTATACAGTAGTTAGAAAATCCAAATCAGTGGGAATAACAAGAACATCCAAAAAAGGTAGTTGCTGATTAATTTCAACTTCAAAAGTAAATTGTATGCAAGGGTCAATAGAATTAATGAGGGAAAGAACAATATCGACATTCTGATCAGCACTTAAGAGAACAAAAGAATCATCAACATATCTGACATAAAAAGGAAATTGTATGAGGTTAAACAATTTTACTTCAAAATAATGCATGTATAAATCGGCTAAAATTGGACTAAGGGGGTTTCCCATGGCTAAGCCATCAGACATGTAATAATAATTATTATTGAAAACAAAAGTACTCTGTTTGAGACAGGTCTTGGTGAGACAAATTAATTCATTAATTTCAAATTGAGAAAAGTGATGTTCAAGTAATCTAGTTTCTAAACACTGCAAAGAACCCTTAATGGGAACATTAGTAAACAAGGACTTTACGTCAAAAGAAACCATGGTGTGGCTGTCAGGGGAAATACCGCAAAGTTTAGAAACAAATTCAAGAGAGTTTTTGGTTGTAAAAGAATTACTCACGGACAAAGGAGAAAATATTCCAACTAAGTATTTTGCTAATTTATAAGAAGCAGTGCCAATATTGGAAACTATCGGTCTAAATGGAATCTCAGGTTTGTGTACTTTTGGCAGAGCATATAAACGGGCACAATTTGCAATAGAAGGGATTAATGATTTCTTTAAAGAATCAGATACAACTTTACTGGATTTTATAACGTTTTTGATATTAGTTAGTTCAGATGAAGACGGATCTTTTTTAAGGGATAGATATGGGCCATCGTTAATCAGTTTTTGTACATTACTGTTATAATCATCCTTATTTAAAATAACTATTTGACCTCCTTTGTCCGCCTTAGTAACAATCACATCAGGGTTTGATTTAAGAGATTTAAAAACAGATAATTCATGACTACTTAAATTATGTCGATAGGTTGAATTATTGGAAACAACAACATTTTTTACCAAATGTCTCAAGTTGTCCTTCTGTGTAGATGACAAAGCAGAAAACTTAAAAGCTTTTTCAATAGGAGCAGCAATTAAAGGCAAGGATGGTCTTGAGGTGACCGCAAAATTACAATTTAGTTTAAGCGTGTCCAGTTGGGAAATTGTGCCCGTTTATATGCTCTGCCAAAAGTACACAAACCTGAGATTCCATTTAGACCGATAGTTTCCAATATTGGCACTGCTTCTTATAAATTAGCAAAATACTTAGTTGGAATATTTTCTCCTTTGTCCGTGAGTAATTCTTTTACAACCAAAAACTCTCTTGAATTTGTTTCTAAACTTTGCGGTATTTCCCCTGACAGCCACACCATGGTTTCTTTTGACGTAAAGTCCTTGTTTACTAATGTTCCCATTAAGGGTTCTTTGCAGTGTTTAGAAACTAGATTACTTGAACATCACTTTTCTCAATTTGAAATTAATGAATTAATTTGTCTCACCAAGACCTGTCTCAAACAGAGTACTTTTGTTTTCAATAATAATTATTATTACATGTCTGATGGCTTAGCCATGGGAAACCCCCTTAGTCCAATTTTAGCCGATTTATACATGCATTATTTTGAAGTAAAATTGTTTAACCTCATACAATTTCCTTTTTATGTCAGATATGTTGATGATTCTTTTGTTCTCTTAAGTGCTGATCAGAATGTCGATATTGTTCTTTCCCTCATTAATTCTATTGACCCTTGCATACAATTTACTTTTGAAGTTGAAATTAATCAGCAACTACCTTTTTTGGATGTTCTTGTTATTCGCACTGATTTGGATTTTCTAACTACTGTATACCGTAAACCTTTTGCTGTTTCCTTACCCCCTCATTTTAAATCATGTCACCCTTATAATCAAAAGTTAGCTGCTTTCAATACCTTAGTTTTTCGTGCCATCAGTATTTGCAGCAATAGTGAGTTTTTGGAAACTGAGATTAATTATATCAAGGCTGTGGCCATTGATCGCGGATTCTGCCACACTTTGATAGATTGCATTTTTGGCAAATTTGTGAAAAAACGTAACAATGAAAAAACTAAACAGGAATTAACAAACTTAATTGTTTTACCCTTTTTTCCAAAAATTACTTTTAAAATTTCTTATATTCTGAAAAAATTTGACTTTTCGGTAGTTTTATCTCCAATTAACAAAATTTCTTTTTCTAATCTTAAAGACCCTATTGATACGGGCAACAAATGGGGTATTTACAGGATTTTTTGCAGTTGTGGTTTATCCTATATTGGACAGACAAGACGTGCACTAAAATTTAGGCTGAAAGAGCATGCTAATTATATTAAAAAACAGGAATTTTATAAGTCTTCCATAGCTAGACACGTTTGGGACAATGACCATAGTTTTGATTTTTCTTCTGCCGGAATCATAAAAACTTGTAATTCAGCCCTTGATCTTGATTTTTTCGAAGGCTTTCTAATAAATAAATTTGCAAATCTTTTAGTTAATGATTTAACAAATACCCCTTTTCTTTCCCCGATTTGGAGTGAATAATTTTCATTTTGTTTTTGATGTTGCATTTTGGTGATATTTTGGTAATTTGTCGGTGGCCTTCTATGTACATTTTTCTCTTTTGCCCTGTGGCATCGCTTGTTTCGTTCTTTTGCTTTTTTATATAAACTGTGTTTGCTTGTTGTCATGTACCATTGACAAAGGGGATCCAAGGAATCCCCGAAACGCCGTATGGCTTTTAATAAATTTTAATAAATTCATGTGCATATATATTTTTCGTTTGTTCTTTTTAAACTTATAAGTTTTTGCACAGACTGTGGCCCTTTCGTCCTAATTTAGGTGTTCTAATTATCATTAGCAACTATCGAACCCCGATACCATGGGTTAAAATGCTGTTTTTAGGGGCCAAATTTCCAAAAATTTCATAGGGGAGGACCCCCAGATCCCCTTTTGTACTTGGATTTTTATATAATAACCACGAATTTTTTACATTAAGCTTATAATATTTTTAAAGAAACTTTTTACATTAAAAGAAATATTTCTTATCTTGAAGAAAACTTAGAATCGAACTAGAGATTAAAAATTAGACTTCATCTTAACTATTATACTAATTTCTAATAAATTATTAACCATTAATTAATGTATAGGTGTAATTATAATATTTTGAAAATAATTAATTTAACTAACTAAGGAAAACTAGTAATAACTTTCCGTAATTAGTTTTTTCACACTGAACCCCCCCCCCAAGGGAAGATCCTAGCTACGCCCGGCCCCTGGGAGGACGGTACCCTCCCCCTGCGTCTTCCCCCAATATCAGCACTGGCTTTTCTATGAACATTTCGTTCTCAAACGCATTTACATTTATTTAATGCGAGTACAGAAAAAAACATTGCCGTGACATTGTCAAGAACATTTTCTCAGTTTCCGATCAAAAGAGAATTATTCTGAAAACTGCTGAAAAAAACCCGTCTGTCGATCCTAGATAATTATATAAAAGTCCGAAATAATAATATTAGAACATTACTGCAGAAGGAGGTTCAAGGTTTTTTAAATTTTATAACCTTTAAAATGGATTTCCCCTTTGATTTTTTAATTTTCTCTTAGAATAAATTGATCAAAGTTAAGTGAATATTTTTTTAGGAACTTAAATAATAATAATAATAATAATAATAATAATAATAATAATAATAATAATAATAAATTCAAAATTAACAGATAAATATGTTAACAAAAATAAATTTAGTATAAATCAATTGTTCTACGTCACAAGACTCCGAATACATCCGACCGTTGCGTTGGTTCAAAGGAATTACACATATTAAGGTTATTTAAAACCGGAAACAACACGATTTATCTTCAATGTTATGCAGTGGCGGATCCAGCCTGATCTTAAGGGGGGGGCAACCACATTTTAGGAAGGTTATGGGATCTCCCCCAGAAGAATTTTGAAAATTTTACCCTAAAAACCTATTTCAAGTCGTCAACACTCTACAGAGTCGTACAACCAGACATTTGTTTTTCGGGAAGGGTTTCGATTCCCATATTTTTCCCAAGGTCTCTCCACTCGATTATTTTATTGACACCCTAGAGAAGAAAGGGGGTATGGGGATTTCTTGATAGGTCTCTTGAGGGTGGTCTCTTGACTTATTTTTGAACTTTTAAGACGGAATTTAAGGTCCCATCCTCTGAGAGAGATCCTAGAGATGAGTGGACATCTCTGCTCTAGATGGTCAAGGGGTTGTTGACACATGGGGCTGATTGCCCCACAGGTCTCCCTCTCTTTGCATCACTCCAGTGGCGCATATAGAAATTTATTTGGGTATAGGAGCCCAAATATCCTCGTTAGTCTAAAAGATTTTATCATTATCAAGACAAAATCTAGATTTTTGCACCGGGGGAGAAGACTCAAAAATAGTCCTAAGGCCCCTCCCACGCATATTTAAAATTTAAGGGACCATCCATAAATGATGCCACACTTTTTTTTTTGCCAATTTTCGAACCCCTCCCCTCCCCCTATGTCACATGTCATACTCTTAAACCAACAATATGTCATATTACGGTTTGAAAATGCCCAAAACCAACTGTTTTATTTAAGTTTAATTTTACGCCATCATCATATAGTTTTATTTCTATTTTTCATTCATGGGGTTTAAATTGGTCTGTTTTGAAAAAAGTATTTTAGAAAAAATAATGTGTTTTTTTGTTGGTTTTCAGCTGCAGGATGTGATGTCATAACTTTTACCCCTCCTCCCCCTTGTCACAAATTGAATACCTCCCCCCTCCGAGAGTGACGTCATTTATGCATGGCCCCTAATGGGTTCTATAAAGCTTTTTAATAGGTTTTAAGATGGTATTTGCATCTTGAACAACTTAATATAAAAATTCTAAATAATAATGATATAAATACAAAAGGTGGTGAAGGGGTTCTCCCCCAGAAAATTTTGGAAATTTTACCCAAAAAACAGGGTTTTAATTCGTTTTGTACACCTAGCCCGAGCTCATGGGGGTGCAATTGACCATCAATAGCCCCCCTGAATCTGCGCTTGAGAGTGCCCTCCCATATTATATTGACTTGCATTTTCATGCTTCCTATTTAGTGTTCAATATTTTAATCTTCTCTTCCTACTTACAATTTTTTCCTTAAATTTTAAAAAAGTGCCTGAGCCCATGCCTGAGCCCAACGGGGGGGGGGCAAAAGGCCTGTGCCCCCCTTGAATCCCTTACTCATGTTATGAAATATACTGCGAACATTAATAATTTGAATCATTAGTTTTAGTTTTTCTCATTTATTCATCAGGCACAAACAAAAGAATTACTTTTTTCTAAAAAAAAAAAAAAAAACGATTCCGCAAGGAGTAGAATGTCAGATGCCATGTTGTATTGCCACAAAATATAAAAATTAATTAAATCTTTTTTGTTCCAATACAAAGATTTCTGTGTAACTCATTTATAAAATCTCTTGCAATAGCGTAGTCAGAATGGCCGAGCGGTCTAAGGCGCCAGATTTAAGCTCTGGTTCTCGAAAGAGAGCGTGGGTTCGAACCCCACTTCTGACATAACTTTTTAAATTAAATCGAGAACTATTATTTATAAATATTTTTTCTTTCATGCCATATGTTCAGAAATTGTTTTTAGCTCATGTGGGATTTCGAATAATCCAGCTAGAATTGAATACACCAAATGTTGGGGGTATTGTGTTAATTTTTCAAAAAATTGAGTGTTAGTACGCGTTAAAACATTGCAAATCATCTTAAACTGGTTTTTATATGAAACTTAATGTTGTTGAGCCATCTTTTTTGTTGTTTCTTTTCTGATATCAATGTAAATATACTGCAATTTTTTATTCGCAATATTACATTTCAAATATTTTTTTCTATGAAATAAGATCTAAAATTTTAAAACTTATGACCAGAAGAAATTAAAGACAAATCTTTGATCTTAAAATATGATTTGGTTTAGAATAACTCAAAATTAAAGGTCAAATTTTAAAATATTTCAAAAAGAAACATTCCAAGCTTTGTTGAACTGAGTTGAGTTGTATACAGATGTTCATAGATGGCACCACAAGCGACGTACAAAATCACGTTTCGCTCTACCTGTCAGAAAGTTGGGAAAACGAGGTAAGAGGAGGGAGAGAGAGAGGAAAAAGGGAAAAAATAAACAAAACCTCCCCGGCGCGCCGTAGGGTGTTTTAACTCGCTCTCTCTCTCTCTCCACATCAGAACAGAGCAAGATGTTGATCAGACGAACATTTGCTCGTATGTAGGCCAAATCGCTGTGTCTCACTCTCGGTTTCGTTCAGTACAACATTCCAAGCGCGTTTCTCTTTGCAAACGATTTGTGCATTTTTGGATTAAAAGAGTAAAATTCGGCCTGTGGAACAATCAATCGTTGTGTCTGTGGAGAATGTGATAGAACAATTATGTGGTGGTGCTTCTGTGTTCGGAATTTCGCACCGTAGGAATGTTTTACCTCCGTCCTAGCATGTTTTGTTGGTGGACCTTCTGACCATGTGTGCTAAAAGTGATCTGATATGGTGGATTTCGGTCTTTTGCCTCTTTGCTGGGCTAAAGGTAAGGAGTAATTTATTATTTTTACTCTTATTATGAGTAAGTGTTTCAACCGGTTTTATGCTTATAGTAGCTCCGATTGTAATTGTTAGAACTATAGGGTGATGTGATGGAATTCTTTGAAAGAAATTTGAAGAAATCTGTGATTGTTTTTATACACTGCCCCTGCCGTACTATTTGATTTTATCTCTCTTAAATTTGACTCTTGGTGAAAATGACGATAAATTCCTTTTCTCACATTCAAAATACTAAAACTAACTAAAATTTAAATAGAAATCTGTATTGATATTTTAAATTTTTAATCAAAAAGGGGTTTAATACCTTGTTATTTGCGTACTCATAGTAGGAACCGGTGCTGTAATTGGAACAAAATATTTAGGGAGACTCAACTTTAATTTTTTTTTTGGTACTTACGTATTATCCAGTCGACCGTTCAGCGGCCGTCTAATTCAGCGGCACAGTAATAGTAAAGTCAATGGGATTTGATAACGTTTTCGGAATAAGCCCCACGGTCGACGGGATAATACGTAAGTACCTTTTTTTCACTTTTTCAACTAACCAAAAATTCTAATATTTCTGGGGGCAGCTAAAATTTTTCAGAGGACGGTCCAATACTTTTGGGGACGGCGTCCACCCCCAATATCAGCACTGTTAGGGAGGGACACATAAAATTTTATTCGTGATAATATTTAAAAGATTAATATTACCCAGTAAAATAATTACGTGAGGGGTTTTTTTTTTCAAAATGTCAGACTAAATTTCAATAATGTCCAAGAGATTTGATTCAATTACAACTTTCAATTTCCCTTTAAAATATATTTTTAGTGAAAAAATCTTATATAAATACGACTCTCTAACTCTATCTCTTTACAAACTTTTTTATCTCAACCTGTTTCTATTTCTTAACCTTCCCCTACTCCATATTTGCGGACAATCAAATCGCCCAGGAAAACGTTACCTCGATCCAAAGAAATTACTCTGTGAGAGAAAACAACAACAGAGAGAGCAAGATTATCGAGAATGTCAATACTGCACAAGGATCATTTACATTTCATTACAGGGAACGAGTTTCTTGCATTTCGAACATTTTACAGCCTGTTGCGCAACCTTTGTAGCATATTCCATCTCAGCCGAGGCACGCTTTTATGTGCAATCGAAAAATTCATTTCTGCGAGACGTTACGCTGGAACCGTGACTGAGGTCCCGAAAGGGAAATTTTATAGCACTTCCGAGTTGATTTGTGACTTTTTTTTTCGAGACTGATGTGCATTCTTAAATTTTTTTTGTTCGAATTTTTGTTCTTTAGGGTGGAGGGAATGTTGGGAAGAGAGTGGGAGTAGGATATGAATATGGGGGAATTACGCTAAAAGTTCATATTATGACTCGTATATAGCTCGTGTCAAACACCGTTCTGATAACTTCATAAGCCATTAAATGCACAAAGGTGAAAGAGGGGACCTTTTGTATGTTGTAATATTAGGATTTCTAAAATGTGCTAGAATGCTAGAAGTGCTGAAAACAAGCCGTCGAAAAGAATCCAATGATCCCCGAAACATTTTTTTATGTTCCATCTATCTTTTATCATGCAATTGTATATTTTTTTCGTAGTAAACAAGCATATTTAACCAAAGGGAAAATTTAACGACTTATTGTAAAAGTAGGCAAAGCTGGCCAACAGTAATGGTAAGAAGCTTATATGGAGCAAAAGGGCTAAAGTCTAAGGGCTAACTAACTAGTCTAAAAATATGAATTGACCCTTTTAGGAGGATACTTCTGTATTTGAATGTTCATTTATTTTAGAAATAACCTTAATACATTTGAATAAATTTACTAAATTGAAACCCCTTTAAGGTTGCTTTCTAAGCCCCTGGCTATTCGAGATGTTTTTGAATTGGTAATTGTACTGGCGTAAGGACTGTTCAAACTCATTTGAACGGAAAACCTTTGTATGTACCTTTATTACAATTGTGTTTGATTATGTTAATTGCAAGTCGTAAGATAATGTAAAGTCGAAAGCAACCAATTATTGTTACCGGGTGTTTGATCTCGTAATACACGTTTGCACCTTTTGGATTAGATCCATGGTGACAAAGTCTGAACAATGCCTTACTATTCGACAAAGGCAATAACCGCCAGGTAACGTTAATAACCTTTGTGGCTGCCGTGTATCCTAAGTACATAGTAATTATCATCGCAAAAAAATGAAAAAAAAAATCGATGTATAGTATAACGCACAAAGAACATAGTAAATGAGGTTTACAATTTTACAAAATTTCCAAAAGCTAAAGTTTAATTTATTATACAATATAAATCCTCCAAATATCCTTTTAAGTAAACCTCTACGAAAATATTTCCTATATTTTCTTTGCGATTTATTAATTAATTTATAACCCAGAAAAAAACACTGCCTAAATAATTTATGCCTAAATAATAACCCATTTTGCATAGCCTCTTTTCATCACCTTTTGAAGGACACTACCAATACTGGGTCAATTATATCAGGCCCTGAAGAAAGGGGCTAGAAGGCTCATGATTAAAAGTCCCCCCCCCCCCCAATTTTTAAAAAGTATCTCAAATATAAAGCAAAGGTTTTGATGAGCTTTTGATGTATTTGCAGTAATTTTCAAACAGAAAGATATGAATCTTATCTTTATTGCAATGTAATAATTATTGTTATTTTAATACTAGTATTTTATCATGAACTTATAACCTGGGACCCTCTTCCTGAGCCTTGTGCCTACAATACCAAATTTTCTGAACCAGGCCCTGCATCATATCAAACACACCATAAATATCTAATGATGTACACTTAAAAATCATCACACAATAGTGAATTTATGCATCGCTCCTTTGAAGTTTCCGAGAGCGAAAAATAGAAAAGAGAGCGGGTAAGATGACTAATGTGACCAATGCGGTTTGCATGCACAGGGGGGGGGGCAGGGGCATTGTGGAGATGAGATGAGTAAGACTGTGAACAGTTCGTTAGCAACGGCTGTTCGAATTGGGGGACTCCATCAAATTCGATGGGGATGTCTAAATGATGAATGTTGGACTTTTTTTGTGGGTGTTGGTGGCAAGTTTTTTATCCGGAATGTATGCTTTTTTATTGTGACTATTCCGCTTCAATTGGGTTAGGAAATATTTCGTTCTGTTTAAGGAGAGGTAAAAACTAATATACTATAGTTATAAAAGATTCTTTATTTTGTTTTTAAGTAACAAAGTTGAGTGAACACGAAAAATTAAGTAAATAAATGTTCAGGTATCTTTATAAAAAAATTAATCAATATTTCCTTTAATTTTAATTCAAATCTTTCAATCAATAAAAAAATAATACATATTAAATAATTACAGAAATCAACATAATGCCATTACCATCCTCACAAAAGTTTATTTGCTGATTCAGAGACTAAGGTGTAATTAAAAGTAATTAAATGATGACCAAAAATATCAAAATAATGCTAGTTTGAATAAAATTTAATAATAAATTAAGGCTGCGTAACATTTTGTAAAAGGAAATCTTTCCCTAATGCCATCAAGGATGGATGCTGTTTAAGATTCTTTGGGGTCTTTCAGTTTGTTCGAGGACAATTTTAAGAATGAAATAAAACTATAACGATTTTATTCCTAAGGCTAACATTAAATTCCAATATTGTTTTAATCAAGCTGCCGGAGTAGGTTAAAAATTACTTATATTGAAATATACATAAAACCTACTAGTAAAAGTAATTATGTTGTGCGTCCGCAGCATCCTCAAAAACATTAATTACACAAAAATAATTTAAAATATTGTTTAAACCGCCTTAACCCATTTAAATACTACTAATTAGAAAATCTGGTATTCTGTGCCATCCACAAACAGTCAGCATCCGTTCCTTTCCCAGAACCACGTGACGAGACCTTTCTCATCTTCCGCGAAACCCGGCTATTCTCTCCGCATCTCCGCATCAGCTGTTCTCTTTGTGGGGGCTCTCCTTACCTACCCGACTCATTAGGGGCGGAAGGACTCTTTCTATTAATAGCAGGCGCTTCCGTCTCTCTCATGTGGCGAGGGGGTTGTTGGTAAACAGAGGGGGCGCTGTCGGATGTCGCGAGTGGCGATGAACAAAACTGATAATGTCACATAGATGCCGACATTCCTGATAGTGTTTCGAGACTCCGGAAGTTCTATGCATTTTTCAGAAATCCTTGATTGAAATTGATTAATAGTTAAATTTCACGAATCTATCAAAAATATATGGCATTCCCTCAAAATTGATCGTCGCGTAATAGATCAAGCGTTAAAATCTGAGAAAATAAAATTACAGTTATTTGAGTGATTGTGGAACAATGTGCTGTATCCCTCATCTCAAATCCTTTCAAAATTTGTTAATTTTTTTATTTTGTCTCTTACAAGTTGGTTTAAACCTTTTGATTTGAAAATCCCTTTCTCACATATGTACTTTTATCAATCTCCATTTTACTTTCAAAAAATCCTCATGCTAACAAATTTTTATTCATAAAATTAATACACTACGCTAAAATCTCCAGAATTTTTTTTTGTGAATCCTATTATTTAAATTTTAGTTCTAAAACTTTGAATCATTAATTTATACCTGAATAAGTAGATTTCTTCGATAAGTGGAATGAAAACATCGATTCCGAGGCATTCACTTGTCCATTACCAGCCTATAGCCCCCGCTTTTTCTCTTCATTTATTCACTTGAAGAAAATCTGTGAAACCATGGGCTTACATTGTTATACATGGGCTTACATTATATGGCTTACATTGGATTTACATTCAATTTATTTTGGTTTGGTTCTCTTTTGTTCTTTTTTGGGGATGTAGGTATGTTTGTTTCTATATGTTTGTATAGAGATTTTTTTTGTTAATAAATTTGACATTTTCCTTCAATCTCAAATAGCGTAAATTCAATAGAGTTGCTAGAAAACGCCGCCCTTTTAGAAAATGTATTCGCAATCATATTTTACTTAATGACCTATTCTTTCCCTTCAATCATTTTCTACATCCATCCAACCGTAACTATCTCCTATATTACAAAGAATCCTCTGTTGAAGCAAATTACAGCTATTCATTTTATCATCCATTTGACAGTGATTCCATTCGTTCGAACTTCGAGCACGACAATCGAACGTCCCACACAACGAGACACCCGCTGTCGAACAATACGTCGAACGAAACGTCGTGCGTTCACTCCTTACTTATCGATTTTCGATCCTCTTTTGTGATTGATATGCATTGATTAAGTAGTTAAATGAGTATTTCAGAGCCTACGAGTAAATGGCGTAACTGCTATCCTCTGTATTGATATATAGAGTGAAATAACCCTGTTATTGGTAGCTTTAAGTAGAATTTGTACTAATTCATCATAATTTAATAAGAAAACAATGATTATAATCATTATAACATTTTTTTTTCGTGCTAAAAGAGGAAATGTTTTTGTATAGAAATTTCTGAACTACGAGTAAAGCAGTCGAATCTTTAATATTTAGTGTTGTAAAATTCAACGGGGTAAATGGTAACTTTTCAGAAAAGCATAGGTCTATAGTACCTTTGAACACTATACCAAATTAGATAAGCATTTTATTGTATTACTACCAATTTGTCTCGTCGGCATTTTGAAACTATGATATTAATATTTGTTGCATTAAATATATATATAAAGTGTATCGTTCTCTGGAATTTCTTTGTGACATTAACATAAATACGGTAACTTTGTATGTGTATAAAAATAATTAATCTGAAAAGCAAAAAGTATTAGATGAATGCAGATCAAAATTCAAAATAGGATCAAGTAACAGACTCTCATCAGGGGGGTCCGTCATGTTCCTATACCTTTTGAGGGAGTCTTGCAACTAAATGTACAGTTAAGTTGCAGTTTGCTCTCATGTCTTTGGCTAGTTTAATTTTAATTTTTAATTGTTTTTAAATTTCTATACTAGTATACCATTTAAACATATACTTTATGTCTTAACACGGAAGTAAACCGCTTTCAGCTTTAAGATTCAACATTTGTAGTAGGATAGGAGGGCTGTCAATCCCATCATTTTATCTACGATGAATGGAGACAGAATCCGTCGTTTGAGCTCCATGAAATGAACGAATTGTCTGAATTATGCTATATTTGACGTCTGAACTTCATTGTGATTGAGAAGGTCAATTGACCTCCAATTGCCGATTCTCACACGCTAATATCAAGACAATGCTTCTTCTGTCGTCAGCTACCTTTTCCCAATGATTCCATTTTTAAAGCTGGAGGTAATGTTGATTTCTCACGTTAAAATAAAATGATCCTTCACACTTCACATTGGTAAAACACGTAATTTGTGCGCATTATTACTTTTAACAAAAGAATTGTGCCACTAGTTGGTAGTGTTGGTACTAAAATAATGTTATGTCACTTTAACACCATCTACTTTATAAGCAACAATAGATGATCTCTTTCCAACTGTTGTTTCTTCCGTTGTAATAATGATGATTTCGAGTTGACGTGTTAAATTTGGTCTACAAAATAGTTGAATGGTTTGATTTAAATTTAAACCCGTTATAGTCATTTTTTTCTAGAACTCCGTATTCAGGGAAGGAAAAGTTTTAGGCTCTTAGTAAACCCATAAAAGTTTTTCATAGCTTTCGAATTTCTGATGATAAAACCCCAGAACTTTGAATTAACTACAAGAAGTTGAAATGAACCTATATTTCTATCTTCGGTTTACCTTTTCCATCCTTTTGAGAAAAACATATTATCAAATAGTGAATTTAAGGAGGTCATCAGAAGGGTGAGCATTAGCAAAGATCTTCTTAACTGTATCAAAATATTCAATTAATTTTTCAATGACAAATGATGTTAAGAGATCAATCAGAGGGACCTTCATGGCCCCAGATTCCCCAATGGTCTTTCTCATAAATCCGAACATGCAGATAAAGGAACCGAAACATCCCCAATGTCTTCAGGTCATCTCTCTTGGCTCTTCTCCGAGTCACCCATCCCCAAATCCTGCGCCAGACGTGATGTCTTCTCCTCCCCTCAGAACTTTCTCTTGAGAGCTTTCCTTCAGCGGGGTAAGAGAGGGGACTCATGTCTTTCTTAAAGGCTTATCAACCCCATATATTCACCTCAAGAACTCCGGTTGGCTCGGGCTCAGTCCTCCAGAGCTCCTTTCCTGTCACCTCTTGAAGGAGTCTTGACTTGGGGAGGCCCCTGTCTCAGAGGATGAGCAAGAGATTACTTTTCTATGTGAAAGAGGCGTCATTTTTACAGTTCCTAAAAAAATTCAGGGATTATTCTTGAAAAATATGAGAAAGGAAATATGAGAAGTTTCTGTAATGAATTGCTTCGTGAGAATAGGGACTAAAAATATCAGGCAACTTAGAACTTAGTTTCCAAGTTAGTTAGTTGTCTCTTCCTCAATCAACTTTCAGTTTAAGCGTCTCACCCAAAATAATCAATAATATCTTTTTTAGTTAAATGCCTTAACAAACCTTGATGAGAGATGTAGTAAGCTTATAGTTATATTGCTATCACTTTAATATAAAAAGTCTTAAATTTTAACTCTAATCGACTAATTAAGAGAAGTTAAAAGCCGAAATTACCAGGAATTAAACATAGTTTGCTACATAACTCAATTTTTTTTAAAAAATCTCTACTTTTATTCAATCTTTAATTGTATTTAAGAATAAAAGGCGTAAAAGGAAAATGGAATAAATTAGTCTTCTGTTTTATAACTATAAGAAACACAATGGTCACAATTTCCGAGTAGCAAATACTTATATACTAGTAATAAATGCTTTGCTTATATCGTCTCTTAGCGTCACTTTAGCAGTTTTATCCTTAAGTCTGTTGATTTAGGTTTTAATTGTTAATTTTTTGTTCATATACAAACCTTGCACGGTTTTTTTTAAAGATCGAATAATCTCCAAGGGGTTAACAGATGAGTTCTTAAGGGAATCTCGGAGGATCCCACTCCCTGACTATCTCCCCTGAGAAGCGATTTCCAAACTTTTTGTACAACGTAGCACTCTTCATGTGAGATACTCAGATTTCACACTTTTCACGGACACTTTGATAAACTTGGTGGATGATTATCAGTTCTCAGGGAGAAACCAGTGTCCACGGGAATCTTAAATGTCACCTTCAGTATTATGAAGGTACTAACACCATTAAATCGAAAGGGAAAACGTATGGTAATCTGTTTTGGTTTGGAGTTGGCCGGCTGACTGGAATTCCCGCCACTGCTGTAGCGATTTCTCTCCCGAGTTTCAAGGGCACCAAGAAAAGAAGAGTTTGGCTCTGCTTCAGCAGTTGCGTGGAGTTGAGAGGACAGGTTTCCGCCACCTTTTTAATTCACAAAAAAATACGTCTTGCGGGAAGGAGTGACTAATAGGTGGGCCTTGACGGGATAAACGGAGTTTTTGCACAGTAGGAGATGCAATCAGTGGATTGTCGTTAACTAACGTATTGGAGAAATACAGCAGACGATATCATGGGGAAGGGGTGAAGCTCTCTTTATGTTGTCCAAGAAGGGGAATATCGTTACCACCACGCCAAAAACACTAATCTGATTTTCTTATACAAAGCAGATTCGTGTTTTTGGAGTGGTGGTAACGATATGTAAAGAAAATAAGGGAAATAATGGTTTAAGGATAATGTAATACTATAACATATATACTATGTAGTATTACTAGTTATTAAATTGAATTACAAAAACTTATTCTTGTGCAAAATGTAAAAGTTGATATTTTTGAAGAACGCAAAGGAGAAAAAGCATGAAATTTGAATAAGTGTACCACAAAAATATTTAAGCTGCATAATTGTCGTTGGTTTCGAGTCCATGAACAAGAGAAGCAGTTAAAAATTATAGTACAGAAACAGAAAGAAATTATGTTAAAGGAAAAACTCAGAATTATACAATATAAACATCAAACATCACTATATTCACAAAAACACATATTTTAGCATCAGACACCCCCAAAAGTTCAGACAACAACGGCCATAACCCCGGTACCTCAGCTAAAATAAATTTGGGATAAAAATGTAGGTAAATTATTCAATAATAAGACATTTAAATACACACATGTTTGGTCGAAAGTCAGACAGTTTACCATAATAAATCATGATGGTTTGATAACTTGATATTTTTTTTATTTCTATATTTGTACTCGTCCTTAATTTTCTCTATAGCAGTTGAGAATCATTTGTTTAATCCTTTCATTCCTGGGCGCCCCAAATTTACCATAGGATTTAATGGCAATCTCGGGCGGTCTAGGATTGAAAGGGATATACCTTTTAATAACTTTGTAGAATGTGTTTTTGGTTGATTGGAGAAAGGCAGTACGTAATGTGTTTAGTTTCATATAAACCTTCGTGTTACTAAATGAAGATTCGCTAATACTTTTGTGCGACTATAAGGAAGTAAAATTTTGTAGCCTGACGGTTTTTAGTGCCAAAAAGTGTATTTTTTTTACCCCCTTGGGTTAAAATCAAATTGAAGAACCACTTCTTTACAGCATGGTGTAATGTGGCTTTGAAATATATTTTTTGTCACGCTCTTTGTATTTGTTATTTATCTTAGTCATAACTCTTTATTATAGTACTACCTATATTTATAAGTGATGGATATAATAACGTTTAAATTTATGTATTGATTTAGATGCTTGTTAAATGGAACGAAAAAAGTAAGCCAAATATTACACAAGGATAGTTTCTTCCAAATCCCCATCTACATACTTTCTCTCCATCACCACATGTGCATGAATTTGAAGGAGGAAACCAGTTTTTACAGCAAAGATATTCCGAGAATCGTGGAATCGTGCTATTTCTAAGCAAAGAAATAATGTTTAAATCTCGTTGTTTAACTACACCCAAAGATAAAGATGTAATACGTCTAATATCAATTTCCTTTAGCCGTATCATACATTTTTGATCAATAAAAATATTTTTTTCCATTATAAGATGCATATAAATATTGTGTAAGCCAATTTATACTATATCCATTTACAATAATCATAATGTTTTTGAAAATTTTTCCTATCAATTCACAGAAATTTACCTTAATAGTTTTATTATTTATTTAATTCTTTTTTTTTCCTTTTGAGCAGTACGCATATGTAATTAATGTATGTGTAGTTCTGTTTTTTGTTTAATTGGTGACTGTAATAATAAAAAAACACTAAATAAGTACGCAATTCTTCAAGTCCTTCTTAGCAATACTTTTCACTGAACACCCTTTTATATTTCCGTCACTGTAACTTGATAAAAAAACCTATTTTAGTGATATTTAGTGGTTTCATATTAGCTTTATCACAATAAGTTAGGCCAATGCCTTCCATATTAATTCAAATTCCACCTACCAGTTAACCGGTATTCTTCACACAAAACTACCTTAAATCTTCCTTCACAGACAGTGAATCAGCAAGTCTACTTCCAACACATGCAAAACCCAGCTACTTATCAGTAGTTCTCCAACATCCCAACCCTTCCCATTTGGAATGGACACGAATCTCCAAATCATAGATCGTCTGTACACCTAAACAGTTTTCAAAGTGCCATTGAACCGCATCGTGGGCTGAACATCATCCACAAGGGGGGCGAGCATCCTTTTTTGGGGATAGCCATCGTGTCCATCTCGATTCATCAGGGTGGAGTCTGGGAAGTATCCCACGTGCTTCAGATGCATGAGGCATGTCTCCAGATAAATCGTATTCTAACTAGTTTCCAATAAACATCGCCATCTTGAGATGCGTATCGCTCTGTATGTGGGTCTGGATGATTCCTGGATAGAGATAGAAGGATGGAACTGATAAGAAGAGATGAGTTAGTTTTTAGATGGATAGGGTCATTGTGTTCAGGTGAACCATCAAGCGTTTGTCATAATTTTTTGTTCAATTTATTGTTCCAAGAAATTCCCTTTTACCCCTAAAAAAAGTTGATACGTTTTACCTTGTTCTTTTATTGTTTTTAATTGGGATACGTGCACTAATACCTAACAATTCATCAATTCATTATTCAGTAATAGTTTGCATTTGTATGCTATTGCATATTTGTGTACTCTTGAAAACATAAAAGTTTATTTTGATGAGTTCAAATGATACTATGGATATGATGGAATTATCTATACATTTTTTATCAGTTATTTATTTTCAAGATCGTAAAAATAGTGCGTGGCATTTAAACGAATATCCTGATGACCCTAAATATACAAATTGTTAAAAAATATTTTTTTATAAAGGTACATCATTTTTTAGATTTATTACCTTTAAGGTTTTATGATTTTTTCCTAACTGTTTAATAGACTTACGAGCATAATTTAATTTGAGGAGTTACGGCCCATTAGTTAATTATCGATGATTTTTTGCAGTTTGACAGTTTGTTAATGAATTTCAAGATTTTTTCGTCAAAAGATTTTAATTAATTCTAATTTGGAAATTTATGGAGATTTTGACATCACAATAAGTGAATACAATAGAGAAACTCTCAAATACCAGCGTAATAAAAAAGTGATCAAATAAAATAAATCAAATTCAATCATTTTAACTCTGATGAATAACCCTCATTACACATTGTGAAGGGAAAATCTGTGATATGAAAGAAATAAAAGAAACTTTCGTAACATAATTGTTTTCTTTGTAAAGTTTCTTTCATTCTAAAACAATACTTCCGAAGTAAGAAATACGTTTTTAGTTTCTTGCTTTGAATTCTTTCGAATGGAGATTTTATTAATGTTCCCGGTATACATACAATGAGAATGTAATATTCATGGGTGTAGTTTTTGGGTCCTGGTATCAAAAAGTTGAGATGGAATTATGTATTTTCTTTGGCCTCATTTTTTAAAAAAATTTCATTCAGTATCGTTTTTTTTTTTTTGGTTTCATAAAATTTTGGAAATTGGTTTCATTTTGGTTCAAACATAGCTTTGAAATTAACATTAATTAATGTTAATTTCAATTTCTAAATATTATTGAAAATTTGAAGAATATATATAATTAATGTAATAAAGTTTCGAAAATGTTCTACTGAAAATATCTAATGTTTTCAAAATCAAATAAGACTTTTTACAATGCTTTTAAAAACATTTCAAGAAATAAAAATAAGTATAAATTTTTAAATTTAATTTTAAATCTATTGTTTTTCGTATTTAAACGAATATTTGGTATATTTTTTTATTATTTATAAAACGTCATGTATAAAGTCTTTACCTGTTTTGCTACACTTATGTACTACATAGAAGGCATTGCCACTTACAGCTGATATTAGTTATTTTTTTATTCTCACTGTATCTCTATTTTCCCATCCATTCTCATTCCAAAAGTAAGAAGCTATGTGATTGTGAAAGCGATCATTAATGAAAAAACTAATCATATCTACGCTTGCCTTTGTAGACAGTAAATAGAAAACCACAAATAAACTGAATAGGTGCGTTTAGGAAAATATTTCTTCTAACTACATCATAGTAATCCTCTGAGATCAGAAAAATGAACCAAAATAGACTCGGATATTATCAACTAAGGAAACTATAAAAGAGTTTCAATACCCCAGAAATCAGAAAAAAAAACTTAAAACAAAAGAGCTCATCAGATACAATAGTTAAAGATTTTTTTCTCACACATCCACTTCCATCCCAATAATCCTTCGCGTTACTTGAGTAGGCGGAAGGTATTCCCGGTGATGATCGCAGCCACTGATTGGGTTCAATGCCATATTAGACAAGTGGGCTGATTCGTTAAAAAAGGCTCAGGTAACTCTGATGGTGAAAAACGTCTTGATGGGAATCTGGGGATATAGGAAACCGAAGACTTGAATCGGGTATCGAATCTAAATCCTCCTCTCAGGTTTCTTCGGTTTCCTTGACGACTGAGCTCGGAAGATGATGTCGTGCTTTCCTTCTTTTGTGCTCCCTTAATGTGATAGTGGAAATATAGTAGTTGAATGTATTGTGATAGATTAAAAACAGCTCACCCACTTTATGAAAAGAAAATAGTTCTTCTTTAAATATATACCTGTAGAAATGTGTATCAGTAAAAAGGCAATCTGAATAGTCTTTTAATTACATCTTGTTTGAAGTATCTGAATAATCCCATTCTTTTTATGCCAATAAGTAAATTTGGTATTGGTATACTTTGGGTATACTAAAGGTATACCCAGGGTATACCTGTAGGTATACTACAGGGGCCCCCAAAACGTATTAATTGAATGAACTTTTTAAAAATATTTTTCGCATTTATTTGTGGTGTTTCAAGTATTAATATAGATAGAATATCTTAAAACTTAGTTGTATTTTTTATTTGACATTAATGAGTTCTACAGACTGTTAAAAACATTTTTAAAGCAGAATAAAATGGGTTTTTTCTGGGAGAGGAAAATCTGAGTTTGTCTTGCTTTCATTACTCTTTATTAAATTTTCCACTGTGTGTCTCTGATGTAGTACTGTTTAAAAATATTGACGATCTAGTTAAAAAATAATAACTAAATTTCCAATATGGGAAATAATAAACTCGATTTTCATCTTTACATAAAATGGAGAAAGATAGTATGCAGAGGAACAAGGTTAAAAAGTATGAAAAATTGTACTGGTGTAATTTTTGTAAGTAATGGTGTTTCCTATTCATTGCTGAATTAAATTCTCTTTGTAGTGGTTAGAGGAAACCTAATTAGAGGGAAAGTCAATCTGGGGAAATATTTTTAGATGAATATTCAAAAAATATCGAAATAGTTCTTGAGCCATAAGGATACCTCGTCGGACAGGAATCCGATTTTCGAACTGTACTTTAGTTATGTGATTCTATTTCCGATATAATTCTGTTCTAGTTTCTAACCAAAACTCATACGCTCGAGTTTCTAAAATCTAATTACCTTGCGACTTATTACTCCGCGAGACAAGCCTTTGATGTTTAGTAGTCACCCGTCTCCGCACGTGGGCCTTTTGGCGAGATGTCTTCTCCAAACAAAGTGAATCAGGCACTGGCCCAAGAGAGACCGGAACGAAAACACAAGGGGAGAACTGTCTCTTTCAGTCAGAAATGCTCTTCCGGAATGTGCTCGGATGAGCACAAACTTTCAGATTCGGAATGTTGTGGAGGTGGATCTTACTTACATTGACAGAAAGAGGCAGGTGTTTAATAGAGGAGCATTTAGAAAAAATTCGAAAATTTGAATATTTAGATTGACTTGATTTTTTAGTTATATGATGTACAAAAACTACTTGATAACACTGAAAAACTAGCAAATTTAGGAAACTTTTGGAGGCCTAAAAAGTGCTATTTTCACATGCTAATATTTCCTCGAATATTGAAGATATTTTCATGAAATTTTTTCTGCGTGTTTTTTATGATAGAGGCAACAAATTTATAATTGAAGTTTTTATTCTATCTCCTTTTTTTTAAAAATTAATTTCCCAACTTTCTTATTTTGCCACTAGGGTTGCTGCTGTCGTTTGCATTAGGTCGGTCGTAGTCGCTTTACTATTCCGTTACCTAACTTCGTAGCTTTAACTCTTTTCGTCCGAGAGTATTTTCAGGTTGAAAGGACTTTTTGTTATGCACCCTATATAGATCTGAATCTGAATCTCTTTCTGTTGACAGTTTCAAATCAGCCGTCTCAGTTTTCATCTTCATACTTCTTGATACTATCTGCTTCTAACCCCCATACCCACATAACGGGCCTTTTAAATAAATCTCCAACCACAGGGGAAAAAATATAAACGGGGAAAAGGCAAACGGAGAGCAAAGATACCCACATCTCAACAGGTGCGTAGGTCCCCACCCAGATAGCACAGAAAGATTGAAAAAAGATTGAATCAAACTTAAGCGCTCAAGCTTGATAAACCTGAATCAAACTTGAAAATTACGGTAGTTTAGCAGTATTTAATGTGTATAGTTGTACCACGGCGATCTTGAATCATGTATAAAGAAGGATTGAATTTTCATGCTAAAAGTAAGCATTTTTCAAGATAGAAATTTCAATTATTTTTCAAGTTTGAAATATAGATGGAAAAAAGATTACTTTAAAGCTTGAGATTTCAATCATTTTTCATGTTGTAACTTTCAATCTTTTTTCATGTTCGAAATTTCAGTCATTATTCAGGTTTGAAATTTCAATTATTATTCAGGTTTGAAATTTCAATTATTATTCAGGTTTGAAATTTCAACTATTATTCAGGTTTGAAATTTCAACTATTATTCAGGTTTGAAATTTCAATTATTATTCAGGTTTGAAATTTCAACTATTATTCAGGTTTGAAATTTCAATTATTATTCAGGTTTGAAATTTCAACTATTATTCAGGTTTGAAATTTCAACTATTATTCAGGTTTGAATTTCAATTATTCTCCATGTTTGAAATTTCAATAATTTATAAGTTTGAAATTTCAAACTTTTTTTTTTTAATTTTTTATGCATATATTTGTACCAGTGATTGCTTGTTTCAGCCTTAAATTAATATTTAACAGCTAATTTTAAGCTTGAATATTACACCGTTTTAAGGTTGAAATAATAGCAGCTTTGAATTATGGTAACGTTAAAGATTAATAAATTAACCGTTCTTAAAGTTGAAATCATAATTATTAATCCAGTTTAAATGCTCAACAACTTATCTGTTAAATTAATTGCTTTAGATTTAATTGAATCATTAGTATTGAAAGTTCACTTTCACAAACACCATTGTTAAAAATAAATTATTAACTAAAATATTCAAAATAATGCTTTATTCACAAAAAAATTTAAACATAAAAAGACCAGATCATAGATCATTTCCATCATTTATTATTTCTTCTTCTCTTTTCCTGTGAAAAAGGTAAAAAATATTATAATATGTATAACTTATAAGTATCACATAGTAAAAGATTAGTGCAACTGGTTTTGTGCCAAACTAAAAATTAAATTTATTTTTCCACCATTGCTGTTACTCTATAGACCTGTCACATGGTCTTAAATGTTTACCCCTATGGTCACTGAGTCATAAACAAAGAGTTATTATTTAAGATGAGATTATAAATACATATTTCTTTAATGTGGATGATACAATTACAATATTTATTAGGCATTGGGTACTATCTGAAATCCAAAACTAAAGATGTATTAGGATAAATATTAGATTACTACCATTTATAAGCAAAATTTAAGATATAAAAAAAAATATTTGTACCTCATTGTTATTTGCATTGTATATTCTCTTTCAAGACAAAGGTTTAGATTTTAGTTGTAAGAAATTAACTTATTTCAAACAATTTTTTGAGGGTAGTGCAGTTTAATTCACCTGAAAATTTGACACGATAATCCCTGGACTTCTTAAAGTAATAAAATGAAAATAATAATAATTGAGTAAAGCTATGGGACCCTTTTAGAAAAGTGTTTTCCATGGGACCTTCTTGAAAGAAACCCCTATATTTTAGTGACATTTTTTTAAACCCCTTAAACACTGCTTACTGTCCTCAAATTCTGATAAATAAGTTTGCAACTATCCGGAAATTAAACAGTGAATTGCAATTTGCTTAACATCTAAAGACTGTCTATTCTAAATTGCTAAATTCCTTTTATTTAATGTGATTGTTAATATGCTCTTTGAAATATATAAATTTCATTGGAATACAAAACCAGATATCAATTGCAAAAATTCAAACAAACATTTGTATTTTAAGAATATTTTAATCTTATTTAAGGACACTTTTATATTCTACAAATATTGGAAAATAAGAAATATTACTGAAAAATTGCACATTTAAAGAACTATTTCTAGGATTGTAAATTCCTCATCATGGGGGCTAATGTTACATGTGTTGTGGGGGCTAATGGGACAACTTAATATGGCTGAATATTTCTTAAAAGAACATTGTAGTGTTTATTTGACTTTGCATATTTAATTAGGTAGTATGGAAACAGAATTAGACACTCATTACCAACATATAAAATTTAAAAAAAAAGTTAATAATAGAATAAGATAATAAGAACTAAATAGTTTTTTAAGTGGACAAATTTTAACATTTTAGGCAAACAAATTAGTAATTTTAAATAGGATCCTTCAAAAAAAATTTCCTATATATGTATTAAGCAGGGTTGAAAAAATAAACAGGTTTTTTCAGGTTTGGTTTAAACTGTTTTTTTTTTTTTAAATTTCCCTTTAACACATAAATATAAATATTTCTGATTGATTTAAATTATGAATGCATTGAATAAATAGTTCAAGTGACTTAACTAATTTATTAATTAAAATTAATTTTATTTAAGTTTTAAAAAGTAAAAATTATATATAAACCATCAGATTTTTTAGCTGCATTAAAAAGTTTCTATAGCATGGAAAAGACAGTGGTTATATGTACATTTTTATAATAAGAAAGGTTTTTTTATTGATAAATAAAAACCAACTGTTTTTTATCCTAGATTCAAATAGATTTTTATGGATTAAAAACAAATTTGGTGTTCATATATTTAAAAAAAAATAAAGAGTTTCTTTTTAAAGCATTAAAAAATCAATTGTGTGGTTTTTATGATGCATTCAAGTATCTAGTTCTAAATGAATTTAAAAAAAAAATTCATAAAAACAAAACAAGGGACTTTTATTATACTTTGTTCCAAAGTCAATATTTTTACCAAAGTCAATATTTTAATAAATTAATAAATTACTTTAAACCCATAAGTTTTACTAAATCTAGAATTATCCATACCCTATTATGATAATTCCAATTAGTGAAGAAATAAGTAGGATTAGTGAAACTAAACACTGCAGAAGACATTGTGGTATTAAAATGTTCAATGCTGAAATTTCATCCACAACAATTTTTGCATATTCAATATATAGAGTAGCATATGTAAATAAAAAAGGCATTTCAAGGAATATTTTTATAAAGAAAACTTAAATGTAAATGGTTTAAATCATAAACATTATAAAAATAACTGCTTTTATGCTTTTTTTACTAGCATTTATTTTTAAAAAATGTCCCATTATCTCCCACTTTCCCCTACTTATTAAGAAGTGGTTTATCTTTCATGAAGCTCATTGCTACAGGCAGGTCTTTTAATTAAGCCCATATGGTCCTATTTGTTACACTAACTCTTGTGGTCAAGCAGATGACAATTTACCATAGTATTTTTTCTTAAAATTTTTATAATTTCTACGTCCAAGAATATCGGATTTTTTACTCTTGGTGGTACTTACGTATTATCCCGTCGACCGTGTCGCTTAATTCGAAAACATTTTCAGATCCCATTGATTTACTATTGCTGTGCCGCTGAATTAGACAGCCGCTGAATGGTCGATGGGATAATACGTAAGTACCCTCTTGGCTAGTGAGAAATTTCATGCCCATGCTAGCTACCCGAATTTCCCACCCCCTACCTGAATTTGCATTTTCTCATTCCTAGCCACTTAGCGCAAAAAGATATAGACTAAAATAATTGATTATCAATTCTACTAGAATGTTGATTTTATATAAGCCCAGTATCCAAAAATTTTATAACAGTTTTAATGTTCTTAATTTTATTGGTTTCTGTAATTAAAATACAATGACTTACTTAATTTATTCCTCTCGCACTCCATTAACTGGAGCATAGGGCCTCCATCATGTTTACACCTGACAGTTGGTGGCAAGATGCTTTGCTTCTGTTACATTCCAATCTTTTTGTAGCCTTTCCCTGTTTCAATGGCCCTGGGGGTTCCAGTCAAAAACCTGTTAAACAAAATAGAATGTACACAATGATAATTCTTAAATAATTTAGCAAATTTATGTTACAGTAATTGTGATTAATCCGAAAATTATGCATAATACCTAACAATATCACATTTTACCAGTGAATTTTTTTACATGATCCCTACTCGGAGTAGTATGTAGCTTTTCTGTTGTGATTTCATCGAAAACTAAACATTGTAGAGTTATAGTTCAGTAGGCATTTTTAATGCACTACATACAAGGAATCTGGGTGTGTAGAGTTTGAGCATACCTGTTATAATTGTTATTGAGCAATTATAATATTAGGGTATAATTGTTATTGAGCATACCTGTTATAAGTATAAGCATACCCAGTATAAGCAGAAGTGGATCTTGGAATTCATGATGTCCCACAGACAACCCGTCAAAAGCGGTACTTATGGTCACCCTAATATTAACTTCCCTTTAAAACTATGCAAGAAAAACTCTAATTTTCAGTTATTTTTTGCACCAAACTTTCAGTAATGACATTATTTTAAATATAGTACTAAATATCAATGAACAACTTACATGGCTTAAAAGAAAAAATGTCTCATCTCTTCAAAAACATTGAAAATCAAGGACTTAAGGACCTCAACAAAATTTTTCAAGGACCTTTTTTTGCAGACATTTAAAAATTATAATCTTTCTAGAGCAATTGGAGGTGTTTTTAAACTGCCTACTGACTCCAACTTAATTTTCTAACTAGTTTGTTCACTTGTGGAACCGATGTAGAGGGTGTTACTATCACAGTTATATGGTTTCAAACATTGCCGTTAAATGTGGAAAGGAAATTTAGATAATAATTTAGATAACCTTGGTTAATCATCTTAAGTTAAGTTATTAAGTTAGTTATCACAGTTTTATGGTTTCAAACATTGCCGTTAAATGTGGAAAGGAAATTTAGATAAATCAGCGAAAGACGGCTGGAGTATATTCAAAATTCAAGGACTTTTAAGGACCGTGGGAACCCTGTTTTATACGCAAGAAGATATTTTTGAAAATAGTACACTTTTAATGCCTTACATAAATATTAGGGTCATTCCATGAAAAAGTGGACATAAGGGCTAAATTGATGCAAATTGGTTTATAAATTATACTATAAATTATTTATTATTAAAGGTAGAGATATGAACAAGATGGATTTAAAGAGAGCTAAGCTTTAACAATATTATTATTTGATAATTTTTTGGGGGCTCAAAGTTACTTGAAAACTTTTCAAGTATGTAAAATAGGGTATTTTCATATTGACCAAAAAAATACTAAATGCAGCAGAATTTTCATTGTATGAGCATAATGTCACTATTTTTGACCTTGATTATCCAATAAAACACTCAATTTTTGAAAAAACATTTAAAGAAAAAACATTTTTTGATGCATTTAAATTTAGATCCTCCTTCTGTCACACTCGTCACAAAAAAATTATTACACAAGATTCAATTTTTTCACTTGAATACTTGAAGGTTTCAGTAGTTCTGATTGTTGCAGTTCTTAACACATGTAAAATGTTAAAAGGTTTTAAAATTATCATTTTGTATGACTTTTTGTGTGACGGGCGAGACAAATCAGCATGACGGGTATCACGAAATCCCTGGTATCGGTGTGACAACATTTAAAAATATCTGAATGAATACAGGGGCCATTCAGAAAGCGAGTTTTGCAAGGCCCGTAAATAAAAACAAAAATTCATTTTGTAAGATTGGGTACTTATGTATTATTCCGTCGACCGTTCAGCGGCCGTCTAATTCAGTGGCACAGTAGTAGTTAAGTCAATGGGATTTGATAACGTTTTCGGATTAAGCGTCACGGTTGACGGGATAATACGTAAGTACCGATACATGAATCGGAAGAAAGGGAGCACCCACCTGCTGCTGTGTAGCGTTCCATCCAAGAGTGGCGTAGGGGATCTTCGGGGAGGGGGGGGCACATAATGAGGAGGACATCCAAGTCGCTGTCAGGTGAAGAGATGCAGCTCGCCGGGATGCCATCGAGAACAGGAAGTCAGTAGTGGCCAATCTCAGTCTATGTCAACGCAGACTCCACCCTCCAACTAAGATTACTCTTATACAGCAATCTAAAATGTGGAATGCCCACTTAAATCTCACACATTTACAGATCATAAAAAATAATTTGGTACAATTTCATTGAATATCCTGTTTAATATTACCAAGCTATTTTAGACATCAAAAATTAGAAATATTCTGTAAAATTGCAAACTCTAATCAATAAAATATACAATTCCTTAAAATAACAAGAATAAAAATTTAGTGATATTAGGCAGTATTTAATGGGACAGTTAAAGGAATTAAACCATTACTTTTTTGAAGGTACAGTCGACTCCGCTTAATGTTATCAAAATTGTCTAGTCCTGATCACTCCCATTTCAATTAACGCAAAATTAATTCAATTGTTTTATGTGATCAGAATATCGTTTAATGTTATCAAAATTTGGTGAAATCCCTTAAAAATCTCCTTTTTCTTGTTGGAAGGCCAATTTTATTAGTACATAAACATACAAAATGAGTCATTAATGTGAAGTATAATATGATCCACTTTTTCATATTTTTCTTTAACAATGTTTAAGTTGCAAAATACACCCTAGAAATTCACTCCAATTAGGACTAGTCTTGATTTTAATGCAAACACTGGAATTATACTGTTTGTCACTTTTTTATAGACTGCTTATTATCATCAATTAGATATTGTTATTGTGATCTTGTACAAATGTGATCACATAGGACTCGACTGTATTGTTACAACAGAACTTGGCGAAAAAGGCCTTGGCATATAAAGTTTAACCTTCATGTTAGGGGGGGGGGGGCAAGGATACTTACCTTCGCTCTTGATGTTGCAAATACTAGTGACTAGACTAGGGGTTGACTCAACATTATTTCCCTGGTCCCCCCTTACCCCATGGGGAGTATTTTTACACACTAAATTTAATGGTACTTATACAAAGGATTTGAACTTTTGCACACCTAATGGGACATCCATAAATTACGTGAGGTGTTTTTTCCAAAATCTGGACCCCCCCACCCCCCTTGGTGAGATTTTTCCAAACCCCTCCCCCCCTTTTGACCTCACGTAATTTATGGATGTCCCCTAACGTAAAAGTATGGTTAATGAATATGAGCTTAAAAATGGGAGTCTGTTAAACTAAAGCAGTTGAATCTTTAAAATCAGGCTTTACTATATAGGCTGCTTGTTATATGGTGCACAGGTCTGGAAATTTTATCAAATTTCTTACCCAAAAAATCTTGGGAAGATTTCGGAAGTTTTTTTGGATTAGCTGACGCAGCATAGAATATGCTGAATTGCCGAAACTTATCAAATAATGAAATGTAACACCAGGGCCGTATCCAAGGGGTGGTTTTAGGGGTTCAACCCCCCCCCCCGAAATTCTGACATCAATTTTTATACTGCTATTTTTCATGAAAATTATGTCTCACAAGGAGCGATCCTCTTCGGGTATAACCCAAAGGGTCTCAAAATGAGTCAAAACCCTACTTATTTCCAAAAATTTTCTGGGGGAGGACCCCCAAACCCCCTCGAAATTTTGAAATCTACTAAGTATGGTTTTTCCTTCAAATTTGTGTGATTTACAGGGAGTGGTCCTCTTTGATGCAACTTAAAGTGTCTCAAAATGAGTTAAAATGCCACTTTTAGGGGCAAAATTCAAAAAATTTTCTGGAGTAGGAACCCAAACCCCCCCTCAACATTTTGCCATTTATGACAATATACCTACCTTGAAAATTCGGCCGCTTATAATGAGTGGTTCTCTTTGGGAGTTATCTATAGGGTCTCAAAATGAGCTAAAACACTCTTTTGAGGGACAAATTTCCAAAATTTTCCCCAGACCCCCCTTTTGCTTGGAATTCATATTGTCCATACAATTTGAAATTTAGTGCATCAAAATTTCAATCCATTGTTGTCATCCAAAAATTAACATATAAAAGTACTTGTAAGGAGGTACCTCAGAAAATATTTGAGTCAAAACCCCCCCCGAAACAAAAGTCTGGTTACGGCCCTGTGTAACACCCTCAAAATATCTCAACTAGCACTATATTTATCTATCACTCTCTTAATTTTTGTTACATTCTAATGTGCAAACATAAAAACCCTTGCTTTTAAAGAGAAAATATATTTTAAAAGCATTTAAAAGGGCATCAACAATATAAGCAAATATTTGTACTTACTTGAATTACGCTAGTCACGCTGACGCTAGTGGCTAACCCTAACTAACGCCCGCCAAAACAATATTTCTTGCTTCATTTCACTTGGTTTGTGTGTGGGGTGAAATTAAACACAAAAAAAACCGACAATTAGTATTTTTTATCATTATTTCCAATTATTTCAAGCAAACTGTCCATGTTATTGAAATTTTTATTTTCTTTTTTCATTTAGGATGTTAGTTCGTTGAGTAAATAGGTAATTTTTATGAACTGAATAAGAATCAAACCAATCAAAACAACCAAGATTCGGTAATAAATCACTTAAATAGTTATTAAATATCAAAGAAAACATTTTTTTTTAAATTTTAGTTTAACAAACTTGTTAAATAATGAATTTTCCTTTTTAAATGACAACTGTTTACTCTCTGGCATGCCCATGCCTCATGTATCATGGAGCTGTTAAGCCTAAGCCCTGCATGTGACAACTGTGGGAATAAACAAATTTCACACGCCACATTAGTGAGATACGCTGTACGAAGCGTCTCTTCGAGTTCCACAACATACTAAAATTTCATCGAAATCGGTAGGCAGGTTTTTGAACTGGAATTTTTTCCAAGTATTAAAATACACCGGATGTGCAAGTAATTAAGCTAATTAAGGGACTTCCCATAAAGCTAGGACCATGAAATTTTAATATGTTGTTCATGGTGTGAATTCAAACAATCTATTAAATTTTCAGGGTCCAATTTCAATTAGGGGGCCGTATACATAATAAATACAGTAATAAACTTGAATAATTTATAAATCCAGAACTAATTCATCAACCCCTTATTGCGATACATATTTTTGTTCGTCTAAAGGTCTACTACAACATGTTAAAATCTTAAATATTTATCTCCATATTTGGAAAAAATTTCAAGTAAAACGAAAATTCTTTGAACCTAAATTACAAGCGCAATATGTATATATTCCCCTCAAAATTTCCAATTCCTAAAATCATTTTTTATAAGCTTTCTAAATATGTAAAGCATTAAAATCTAACTTTAAAAGTAAACAAACCGAGAACTCAAATCTGGGAAATATTCCAGAGTCATTCGCGTCAAAGACCAGTAAGCTCCATTCTGCTTTCGAAAATTCTCAATTACGTCATAATCACCATGAAAACCCGTAATTCTGGAAAAACTTTGCCATAACGGTCCTTTACTCATAAGTAAAATAAAATAAAAAAATTAAATAATATTTATCGATTTATTAAGCAAAAATTGGACTTGTGTTTTTTAACGATCCTATATATTTTTTAATAAGTCTAATAACTTACTAAGTTATAAAGATTTTTTCATGAAAATCGGATATGACATGAATCTCGATGTATATTTTAAGAATCAATCACCTTTTGAACCATTATTAAAAAAATAAACCGATTTATATAAGAATTATCGGCGATTTTCGGTAAAACACCGGACATAATAGAATCCGTTTAATTAGAATTCTCGTAAGGAAAATATGTTCTAGAATACCAAAATTAAATATTTGTTGCAATAAATATCCTCTTCGTCTCAATCAACCACCATGATATTGATGTAATCAATGCTATTAATCTTCTATCCTACTGAAACCTGTTGGGGTTTTTTTAGCTTTTTTCTTCTAGTAATTAACATGCGTGTTGTTAAATGCTTTTAATTATTACTAACTGTTTTTATGTCAACAGAAAATTAATATTACTCATTAAAAATAAAGTATCATATTTCATGGTTATCTCATTAGTATTTCAACTTTCAATGACCAGAGATAGTTCTAAACAACACAAACTTTGGGGAAACATTTAATGGAATTTTCAGGGATGTTTTTATGCACTTTTCTCCAAATCTTTAATTATATTGTTTTACGTAGTTAACGATAGTTTATAATAAAATTTCATAAGTCTTTATCTTTATAGGATGAAAATTTATTTGTATATTTAATATTCTTGGTTTACACTGAACCAACAATTATTTATTGAACAATTAAAAAGGCACACTTATTTTCCCATTTTTGTATTGAAATCCTTTAAACAATATATTAACTAGAACAAAAACTTTTAATGAACTTTCAAAATAATTTTAATCATTGAAAAACTTTTACTACCCAAGCAAAAAATCCCTTGCTGGAAAAATGATCGAACTAAGTTTGATCAACTAAAGCTTGTGATTCGCTTGAATTTTCAAGCAGTTGAAATGATTGGAATATATTTTATTACACAAGCAAGAAATCCCTTGCTGGAAAAATGATCGAAGTAAATTTGATAAACTCAAGCTTGTGATTTGCTTGTATTTTCAACCAGCTTTAATGTTTGAAAAATATTTTATTAACCAAGCTAGAATGTCCTTGCTGGAAAAATGATCGAAGTAAGTTTGATAAACTCAAGCTTGTGATTTGCTTAAATTTTCAACCAATTTTAATGATTGGAAAATATTTTATTACCCAAGCAAGAAATTCCTTGCTGGAAAAATGATCGAAGTAAGTTTGATTAACTCAAGCTTGTGATTCGCTTAAATTTTCAACCAATTTTAATGATTGGAAAATATTTTATTACACAAGCGAGAAATTCCTTGCTGGAAAAATGATCGAAGTAAGTTTGATAAAATCAAGCTTGTGATTTGCTTGTATTTTCAACCATTTTTAATGAATGAAAAATATTTTATTAACCAAGCGAGAAATTCCTTGCTGGAAAAATGATCGAAGTAAATTTGATAAACTCAAGCTTTTGATTTGCTTGTATTTTCAACCAGCTTTAATGTTTGAAAAATATTTTATTAACCAAGCTAGAATGTCCTTGCTGGAAAAATGATCGAAGTAAGTTTGATAAACTCAAGCTTGTGATTTGCTTGTATTTTCAACCAACTTTAATGATTGAAAAATATTTTATTAACCAAGCTAGAATTTCCTTGCTGGAAAAATGATCGAAGTAAATTTGATAAACTCAAGCTTGTGATTTGCTTGTTTTTTCAACCAACTTTAATTATTGAAAAATATTTTATTAACCAAGCTAGAATTTCCTTGCTTGAAAAATGATCGAAGTAAGTTTGATAAAGTCAAGCTTGTGATTTGCTTGTATTTTCAACCAACTTTAATGATTGAAACCTATTTTATTAACCAAGCTAGAATTTCCTTGCTGGAAAAATGATCGAAGTAAATTTGATAAACTCAAGCTTGTGATTTGCTTGTTTTTTCAACCAACTTTAATGATTGAAAAATATTTTATTAACCAAGCTAGAATTTCCTTGCTGGAAAAATGATCGAAGTAAGTTTGATAAAGTCAAGCTTGTGATTTGCTTGTATTTTCAACCAACTTTAATGATTGAAAAATATTGTATTAACCAAGCTAGAATTTCCTTGCTTGAAAAATGATCGAAGTAAGTTTGATAAAGTCAAGCTTGTTTTTCGTTTGAACTCTCAAGTTTGAAAATAGTTGGATTTTTTTCCATCTTGAAACATCCAGCTTGAAAATTAATTGAAGTAAGGTTTTTTTTGCAAGTTTGACATGTCAACTTAAATTACAGGAAATCTCAAACTTGAAGCAAGCATACGTGCTATCTGGGCACTGACCTTGGCTCGTGGAGGATGCGTGCTCCCGACGTTGAACCCGAGGTCGGGCGCATCAGATGCTTCCGCGAGGGATGGCAAACGATGTTTCCGGGGTCGAGCGTGGCAGCAGGCCTCACCTTCCGGAGACAGTTTGGGTTTCCCTATCAGCGAGAAAGGCTTTCACCGGAGCCTCTGTTTAAAAATGAAAGCTGTTTTAATTGCCTTCATTTGTTTGCTTATACGGAGGCCTTTGTTTGTTTAGGTTAGATTGGTTTGAATGAGGTGCTTGTTTTAGTCTAGTGAGGCGTGAAATTGATATTTTTAGTTGTCGATACCTAAGTATAGAGAAGGTTTTACTACCGATACCTTAGTAAATGCTATTTTAGTTATCTATACGACCTTAGTACAAACATAGTACCTTTAGCTGTCGATACCAGTTTGGAGTCCTTTTAGATATTCATACTTAAGTATTTATAGACATAGAGTATAGTTTTTTTTAGGTATCCATAAAAAAAAGTATATCATGCATTCTATTCATAAAAATAGTACTAAAAGAAGAATTTTGGTGTCTGAAGAGAAAGCCTAAAAATACAAATTTTGCACATACATATTATAAAACCTGGTCATTTTTCTATCCTGAAAATATTTTATTATAATGACTCTTATGCTAGTATCACTGTCCATTAAGTTCAATTGATCAATTTCAAGATCAAATATTAAATGAAGAATAACAAACCAACTTATTTATCATTTAGAAATTTTAGGAAGTGATTTAAGGCCGAAACTACTAAACTTCCTGACGTATGAGCTGTATAACAGCATGAAAAAAATCTATCTGATTGAATAAAAATCTGAAAACAAAATGACTAACTTAACCGTTGGCCCTAAAATTGAGATATCTTATATCTGTAATTTGGAAACCCGCGCATTTGTTAATTTCTTGGAAGGCATGATAGAAGCTTCCCCATCTAAACTGTATCAATTCATCCCAGTTTTTGGTAAATGATACGTCCATAGCTCTCAAGAACAATGCGCCCAAGGATCTTCCTCTTAAATCGAATTCACCCATGCTCTAATGGATACATCCAAACATCCCTTTAAGCCAGAGTTCAAAGTGAAAATTTCGTACGCCTTTTCGTTTTAAGAGGCGTTTTTTCCCTTCTCTACGCAGAAAATGCATCCTCTCTCTCGGCTCAACTCTCAGAGAGAGGATCGCGAACTCCTTATTTCGGCCTCTCTCCGTCTGGAGACGCATAAATTTCTCCCGACCCCTAATCTACAAGGAGTTTCCTGTTCTCATAACTCACACCCCCTCCACTCTTCTATTTGAGGCACCTCCTTTTAATGGTTTCCTTTTTGATCCTACGACTCCCAGGTGGGTCAGTAGAATTTCGACAAGAATCCGACCTCAGAGAGATATATGCGACAAAAAAGATGAAAGAACTAACTGATTATATAGCAGGAGAACCTCAATGAAAACTCGTTGCATTGGAATCTTGAGTAGGTTTTTTTATCAAATAAATTATGTTTTTGAGAGTGTAAAAAAATGTCCTCACAGTATGTGCCTTCATGTAATAAGTTTCGATACTTAAGTTTCAAGTAGTTTAAGAGCAAAATCAGGTACAAACACTGTCTTCTACTAACACACGAGATTTGAAACCTCTTTTTACAACTTCTTAGTTTAGGATAAAAACGTTTTGTATGGATTAAGTTGTTTTTTTATCTGTAGAGGGCTAGGTATCTTTAAATTTTACTAATTTTTTTAATTTTTAGGTAATTGTATAAAAAAAATTAAAGTTGTGCTTCTGTAGCTAGGTTAAAGAGTAGTACAGTAAACATAGATTTAAGATACCTAAATGTGTGATCGATTTATAAAAATACTAAATGAATAAATCCATAAAAAATTAATTCAAGGAAAAATCCATTAAAAATAATTCAGTGAAAAATCCACATAAAAATAGTTAAGTGAAAAATATGTAAATTGTTAATTGAATAAATCTATAAAAATACTTGAAGTGCAAGTGAATATTTGATACCTAAAATCTACCGTCTTTTTCTTCAATTAGTAAAGTACTCTAAGATAAGACACCTGAATCTATTTAATACATTCTAAAGAGGTAATACTATAGGTACCTAAAAGTACTAGAATACTATCAATGTCATTCATAGAATCGAGTTAAATTAATTTTCACTGAGATATCTTAGTAAGTTAATAATATTTATCCTAAATCTTAAATGACGAGACTGGAGATCAGCAAACTCGAATCTTTAAATGATATTGATGGTATTCTAGTACTTTTAGGAACCGATTATTGACTTTTTTAATGTATGGAACGCTTTCATGTGTCTTACAGTATTTTTACTCATGGTGGAAAAAGTATTCTTTGTCTTCCATGGTTGGAATATTCCACTCATCAGAATGTTGTCAAACAAATTTTCCCTATCGGAAATAAATAGAATGTGACTTTTCCGTTTCCGTGAGATCTTAGTTTTATAAAGAAACGAAGAGTTTCAGAATCTATATCGTTTAAGAAGTTAATAAAGCTCATTTCGAGTAAGAACTACATTAAACTGAATGATTAAATTATACTAATTACATTCAACGTGGATTGGGATAAGAGTACATTAATTTGGTAAATTGGTGCCACGTTCACCATGAAGTAAAATGGACCATGTTCTTAAATCACCTTATCTATGCTTATAGAGAATATCAGCAAGGAAAATTTTTGCTAAATTTAAAACTCAAATTCTCGTTCAAATTTTTTGAAGAATACCTAGGTGTAAAATTATGAATATAAATGCGGTTTCCGGAAAAGATAGTTGACAAGGATAACTCTCAATTACTCATCGCTTATCTGATCTACTCAAAATCCTCTTTCCAAGTAAGTAATGCTTAATTCACATAGGTGTAAATTTCTCAAGCTGCTTATCTCAAAGCTCCTGTGATCAGGATATATCTTTCTCAGGAAGTGAAACAACAATGTTTTTTAAAACAGTGAATCACAACATAAATACGCAAGCGTCTTAAAGGAATTGTTTCTTTTACAGTTGCAACTGCAGAAAAATATTTTATCACATCTGCGTACCCTAATTTTCCCAGATTTCAAACGTTTAAGATAAACATTAATCCACTTTCATATTTTTTAATTCATGAAATTTAGTTAAAAACAATACAAAGTGTTATTTTAAAACAAACTAAATTACATTCGTTTCCACTATTTAGTTTGCGATATAATTATATTTCTAAATCACAAAAAAGCAATATCCTGTTGTTTTAAAGAGAAGTAATGAAATTGTCAATAATATATTCAAATACCTAATAATTTTATTCGCATCATTTGGGTTCTTTGTAATTGAAAATTTTAAAATTGGCAAAAAAAAAGAAAGAAAAAGAAAAAAAACAAGTGAGAGAGGAAATTTTTCAAAATGTAATGGGTAGATACGAATGGTTTTAAAAGGCCTTAATCTGCACCTACTCTGTATGCAGTAGGATTTAATTAAATTAAATAAAAGCGTAGTGTAGAATGGTGAGGTTGTTAAATAAATCTTTTTTTTTTGCATCGTTATAAAGCTATAAAAATGCCTATGTAAAACAATAACTCTATATCATAATAACCTCCCTTTCTTGTTTACACACTTGAAGTTTTAAAATTAAAAATCTATTTCATAGAAAGTTAAAGTTAAATTCCTGTTTGAATTTCTTTTTGCTTGCAATTTATTCCAGAACTTAAAAAGTTGCCATTAAATTTTTTGCATTAAATAAATGGCTTAAGGTATTGAATTCTTTGAGACTTTCCCCCATTAACCTGATTCATGCATCAAACAGTTGGAGACTACTTTCATTTTCCTAATAAGATCTTCTCTTCTTTCGAAATGCTTTGAAAAGAAGTGGGTTACAGCAGCTCATGAGAAAAAAATTATATTCGAAAGGTTCCAAACTAGATTGAAATTTCTTCAACAGAAACTTTCTAAGATGCTGTCTCGTTATGTTTCATTAAAGAATTCCTTATTACTACTAATATATGACTCATTATCATAAGTAGTTAAAGAGAACAGCTTGAAATACAGCACTTAAATAATAAAAAAGAACTACTTTAGTTATTTTTTTTAAGTTTTAAATTAAGCATACTTTGATACATACTTTTCTTATGGGAATCAAGTGATAATGCATTATTTTTCAGGAACATATTATTGTATGCATGTTTTAGGCATGCAGGCCCGATTTAGAAAATTTGCTATTACAGGCGCAACACGCAAGAATGGGGCCCATAAAACACAATTATTGGTAGTTAAATATTAACTTGTTCACTGTTTCAAAGTAGGTGTCACAAAAAAGTGTGTTAAAACTATAAAATTTAGACTTTTAGTTCACACACAATTTGAAAAAGTATTGAAAATGCATTCCAGAAAATGTGAAAAGTTATTATTTTGTTTTAAAGTTTAAGATACTTCTGAATCACATTAAATTATTAAAATTAATTCTAATGAAACTTTTAAGGCATTTCAAATAATATTAGTAGGGTGACTTATAATATTAAAAGAAAAGCATAAATTGCATGCTACTTAATTTGTAAATAATTACTTTGTGGCAATTTAATTAAAATCATCCTGCTAATATTATTTAAAATGCCTCAAAAGTTTCATTGGAACGAATAACAATAATTAAAAAAATTCAGAGTGAAGTTGAGTTGTTGGCAAAGAATGATCAAAAGTGACGTCAGGACTTCTATCACACGTCGCAATATCGAACTTCTCTGGCCTTATGAGGCTAGTTGGTCATGACTGTACACATTAAACCATTCACGAAGCTCGGCAAAATAAAATACATACAATACATTTTTTCTCGAACTACACGGAAAAACTAGGACAATGCGTAGGGCTTCAAACAACATCTAGACGCGCGTGGCATATGCAGCACGTTTTACATAATTGGAGGTGCTCTGTTATATTATGTTACCCGCTTTCCTCCTGATGGCTTGAAAAAAGGAATGAGAATTGACTCAGCCGCCCTCGGTATTGGACAACGGCAGGCTAATGGACAGCTGGATACACGCGCCAAGGGATAGACCTCCTCATTTGACTCTGGAACGACTATTGTAATAGACGCCCACGCGTTCGTCATATAAGGAAAAGACCAGGAAGAAGTCAAGTACACTGATTTCCGTCTTTTTTTTATGACGCATTTACATTTTATTGTACTCTAGTACGTTTTAGGATCCAGGTTTTACTGATCATTATATTTATTTTCTTACTTAAACTTCTTGTCCAATGAAATAGATTTAAGGATAGTTAAGAGAATATACCTAGATTCAACGCAGATTTTCAGCCCTTTAAAAAGCACTTTATACAGTTAAAATTTAAACATAAGAAGAACTCGTATGTATGATGCCTTGCTTTCGCTAAGAGAAACCGAGTCATCAGTGGCATTACTTTGTTCAGTTCTCTCTATATTCATTCTTAGAATTTGTCCAGTCCGGTTCATTTTGTTCTCTACATTACGCTTACTTTCATCACTTCTTCAACCTAGTACACAAAATAGAGCATTTTCAATCACATGACTCGGACCTAACAACGGCCTTAGCAACAGAAAGGTTACAGTTTTTTGCCCTACAGAGGTTAAAAGTTACAGAAAATGACTAGCCGTGGAATTCTTCTATTGGAGCATTTGCAATCACGTGATCCCATACCTAAAAACTGCCTTAGCAACAGATAAACAACAGCCTTAACAACAGTTAAAAGCCCTACAGAAGGTACACAGTTAAAAGAAAATAACCGGTTGTGACGTCACCTGCAAACACTCTATTATTTACACTTATTTATTCTCCTTATATTGCATTTGGGTACCTAATAGTAATAACTGTCGATAAAAATAGGAAATTTGACCATTTAATTCCCATTCAGCAGTAGAGACTGTGTTAAAAATACTTCTCTCAAAATAAATCCTCCTCAATTTCCTAAAAACTAATTTGAAATCTAGGTAAAAACACTAGTTTTTGAAATACTACATATTTTATCTTCACTGGCAGCGTTTTATTGATTTTTCAAAATCTTTCTTATACTATTTTCAAAGTATTTCGAGGGAATCACAATTCGTGTACAAACCTTTCTTAAATTAGAACTTCTCAGGGTGTTTGGTGTAAAATTTTAGAATACGACCTTGGCATTCCATGTCACTCTTTGAGGTCAAACAGACGATAATCCCTTGCGAAAAAAAATGGAATAGATACATTGCATCGTGCGGCGATAGGGCAGCCATGCGATTTTGCTCCTGTTACACGCGTGATTGAGCTTTTTCACGAAACACTTTCGCTCCTTGAACGCCCCAAATAACCTTAGCACCAGAGACTGTCTCGGCCGTACGTAGTTTTGACGGAGTTTAAACTATAAAGTGAAATATTAAGTAGTTTTTTAAAGCATTTGAGATTGGTATTAGAAGGGAATTGGGAACTGCGTGGGAGGATGAACTAGATTTAGTAGAGAAAATTTAGCTCAGTTTTTTCGATTTATGATGCCCTTTTGAAAATCATAATTTTAAATGACTCAATAATTTCATAATATGATAATATTTAATTAGGAAATGATGCTTTAGTATTATGTATAAATATCATTACTCATCATAAACTGTTTGATGTACTACATATTTTGGAATGGAGAAAACGATTTTTCAAATAATATCGTGGGAAATAAAACTGAAATGATTTGTGGTTTATCTATAAACTCGATAGCCTCGTTTTTCCTGTGGAATTTCTCAATGTAGTAGGAACTGAATTTTGAAAAATGAAATGAAACAATCATGCGTGTGTCAAATGTAAAAATATGGGTTATATTGACATGGTAAAGCAAGTACTACTAACAGACAATTACAAAAAGTCGAAAATGTCTTAAAACTCGTATGCGCATTTATATCACTTCCATATGCTAGCTATTCCCTTAGACAGGTTTGCTATTATAACATCGTTTCGTTTCACTCATCCAGGTAAAAGGAAAGTGGCGAAAAATTAATGAAAAGAAAGCGGAATTACCACTTGATAATAGGTAGAACTACGCTGTAGGCCATGGAGGTAGTATTTACCCACCTATAACGTGCAGAGGTACACTGATGGGCTTACAGAAGAAATTTGAATTCCACTTAAACAGGTCCCCCAAAATTCCACTTAAAAAGAATTTTGATCCTATTGGTATAGGGGGATGGGGCCGACATTTTTGCACCAATAATCAAGAAATTCCAGTTATCCAGGCTATAGTTGATGGACACCGCCTCTGGTGTTTTTCTCTCGAGCAGAATATAATTAAAAGCTTAGTTTTATTATTAAAAACTCTAACAAAGGTCTTTTCTTCCTTTCTGACCTGAAATTTTCTCCACTGAACTTTCATTTTATTACCCATTCAACGTGACTCCGTTTTCATACCTTTGTGTTCCTCACCTACTCATAAGCCATTACCTGTAACTCCATTACTTCTCTCATCATAACGCAGTTAAATGCAACGTGAAACTAAAACGACTCATCAACACACAAAAATTACGACACCGACCACCTCAAGCAAAAAAAAACAAAGCCCGACTCTCTTTCTCTTGTTCCCTGAGCGACCTTGTCCATCACATGGAATAAAGAGAGAGAAAGCAGTGTGTATATGTCGTCTTATTAGAGCCCATGTCTTACGGAAAGTAGGCCGTTTGCATGCAACGCAAGTGGACAGTTGCCCTTGGAGAAGTTCTCTCTCTACAACTTGTTGGGGAATGGACAATGACATATGATGGAGAAGTTTTCTTCTTGTCGCGGGGTCTTTCCACTAGTGGGTGGTATTGACGGCGTTTTGCAATAGATGGAGTACTGTATATGAAGTTTTTGGTTGGTTTGAATGTCAATAAGCTTAAGAGACTGTGGTTGATGTGTATTATTTTATCTTGTTGCTATCTTACAATGGGTTTAGGTATTCAGGGATAGCGATCGGAAATGATCTCACTAGAGGAGTCAGAGGCCAAAGTACGTGAATGTTTCTGAAGTGAGGAGAATATTTTATAAGAGGTTGTGAAATCAATATAACACTGCTGAGTCGCCCATAATTGAATTTAAAATTTGGGAGGGATTTCAGCTGAAAACTATTTCTACGCCCCTCCCATCATGCGTATAGTATAAGTTAAATGTACTAGGTAGGGTTTGAATTTTCAGGTATGTTTTAGTCTTGATGTATGTTAATTTGCCTTTGGTTGACACCCGAAGAGAACCGCTTGTATGAACGAAACAGAATAAATTGTCAAGGAAAAAAGCTGTGTATAAATAGTCGTCAGAATTTCAGGGGAAGAGAGATGAACCACATCCATCGACCCATCTCTTGTATACGGCCCTAGTAATATAGTACTTCATATTCTTCAATTACTGCAGCTATATGAATGAATGTTAAGCACACCAGCGAAGATAATTATCATTAACTTCATATATATGATCTAACTTTAAAATGGTGAGAATGAAATAAAAAAATATTTTAAGAAAGATTTGAAAACTTTTGATACATAAAGGATAGTTTACCTCTCGAGTGAAGAATATAATGTCGCTTTTTTTTCTTCTCTCTCATTCTATTGGTTGTAAAGGTTGCAAATGTTTCATTATAAAAAAAAGTACAGATGAACGAAGTGATAGATACGAGTAAGTGTAAAATATGTTTATCTCAGGGATTAAAAGTTTATATTAAGTGATCAATACATCTTTATATAGGAAAATTCATCAAAGAATTATCTGTACAAAGACAAATATAGGGCTTTTAATTACTTTTAATGCACCGCTATTTCTTGAGTATAATTATCCACAGCTTTTAAAAAATAAACTATATACCACACAATCAAAACAATACACCATTCACACATTACGGTTGTTTGATTATCGGATCCGCACATTATGTTAGTTCACACATTGTCACATTTTCTGTCACGTTACGTGCTCATAAACAATTCAAAAAACGCTCTCGTGTCGCTCATTTCTCCAGACGCAAAGAGCGTTAAACGGAGTGAAAAGTAAACCCATTAGCTGCCTGAACGACCCTATCTGCCAGAAGAAGAAAAAACAAAGAATATCTCGCATTTTGCTTGGTTTGTCTTGCGGAAAAGAACGTCCAGTTGTGGAATTCTCTCTCAGCTTGGATAGACAATCCTAACGCGTTTGTACGCCGCACAATGGGGTAATAAGTCATGAATGACATTAGTCACATTTTATTTCTCCGGGGGAATAGCGTTTGGTTGTGGGTTAGTAGAGTACAGTGTCTCGTAGGAAATTAAGTTTAATTTTTTTTGGGTGTATGACAATTTTTGAAAGGAAGAAAGGTTTGAATTGGATGGTATTATCTATCTTTGGTGAAGTGTTTTTTCCAAAATCTGAACCCCCTCCCTCCCCTCTTGGTGATATTTAGTGAGATTTTGCTGAATTTTGCCAGGACTGGAGGATTTTGCCCCCTCCCCCCACGTGAGATTTTCTCAACCACTAGTTTTGTTTTATCGGCATAAAAATTACCATCCAGATTGCAAAATTTTGATACAAAAACACGTTGAAATCAAAAACATGGTTCTAACTTGTAATTATCACGACTGACTGGCAAATGATTTGCTGTTTTGACTAATCTGAGCATTTTTTCTGAACTTGTGCTAAAAAAATATTAAAGAAAAAACGTATATTTTCTAAACTAAAAGTTGACGTGAGATTTTAATTGACTCCCCCCTCCCACCTGGTGTGATTTGGTGAGATTTTCCTGGACCCCCCTCCCCCCTTTTGGCCTCACGTAATTTATGGATGTCCCCTAAAATCAATAGTTTTACGAGGTGTTATCACTTAATTAGTAGATTATTTTTAAAAAAATATAATATGCAGTGAAATCTATATAAAAAAGAGCTTTTCCCAGATAAACTTTTGCTGTGAAACGCAAGTTATGGATTATTCTCAAGGGTGCTCTAATTTTTCTCAGTAATAACATTTGTTCTTTATGTCCAACTTCAAGAAATACATATATTTATCTAAAGCTTTAAAAAATTATGAAATCATTTAATATTATTGTATAAATCTTCGTCGTCTTCTGAACATTTTTTAAAATCAGTATTAAACACAATTGGATACTAAAATTAATTTGATGCTTTTAAAGGTATTTATTAATACAATAGTGGCAATTTCCATTGCTATTAGTTTTTATGTATCAAACTAGATTTCATTTTGAAAATGCTAAAAATATTTCTTGAAAATAAAAAAATGACCAAGAATAATTCATATTTTGAAAGGATGTTTTCTATCATTATTTTATCTTGGTGGATTATCTTTTTTTTTATGGTGAATATCATTAAAATGAAACTTTCATTATATTTTGCAAGTCAAACTTGAAAAACAGTACCAGTTGTGGAATTACAATTTCAAAAATTAAAAAGTAAACATTATTACAAGATTCTTGTAGTAGTGTTATCGATGTTATTATCTGAAAGTAATTTGTTTTAATTTTATAATATCCATACTTTTGAAAACTATAGTACTGATAGAGTAGGTAGAATAACATTTTTACCAACCTGTTAACGAAATCTTCTAAGCCAAACTTTTTTATTTTTTTCATTTCCTTTTTTCCGATGAAAAAGAACTGCTGTTTCGAACAGTTGCAATCTAACCATAGAATCACTGCCCGATAAATTATGCAACAAAATTAAGTTAAGAATCTAGTTATCCTTGAATCGAAAAAGAACATTACATAGCATTACAGTACACTTAAATTTCTACATAACCGGTATTCCATTATTAGGTAGAACTTTCACTGTAATTGTTATAAGTCAGAACAATTATCAAAGTACTCTAATCTGATTTTTCCAAAATATCATCAGATAAAAAGCGATGATTAATTAAAAAACGTGAACGTCTAAAGATCCTCTTACATTGAGGTGAAAGGTTTGTTTCGTTTGGGCAAAAACCTTCAATTCAAGCTTGTCTCGATGTAGAAATGAGGTAAAGAACGAAAATTTTGTATAAAGAAGTTTGAGCCGTTCAAATATTACGTAAGCACCTAAGGGGGGAGGGGGAGTATGAGTGATGCTTACGTAGGATGTTACAAACACTGATTTTCGAAAATCTCATTTCTTTCATAAATAATCTCAAAATTCAACCAAAATTAAATTCGCAAAAAAATTTAACAAGGAAAAAATTTCAAGCATTTTTCACAGGGAAAGTTTTAACGTTAGGTTAAATCATAGACATTGGAGAACAATAAATTTCAGAAATCTAAGCTTTGCTAAAGATTTTGTACAAAAAAAGAATAAAGGGGGTCGGGCGGGTTTTCTTATGTATCTAGGAGGTTGGGGGTTTGTTTAATTTTGCTAACAAAGGGGGAAGGGGTCAAAAATGACCAAAAACATTCTTACGTAATATTTGAACGGCCCCTAAAATGAACTATAATGTATCATACTATGAACACATATGATTCAAGATTCAACTCTAAGCAAAATGGTCCGTCGACTTTTACTGTGGGAACATTGGTGGATTTAGGAGCAGGAAGGACCCTGGTGCAAGCTATACTCGACAGCAATGTTTCTTGAACCCAGTACGTCACAAATGCGGAAGGAGAAATCTGTAAACACAAAGCCTGTTGGATTGCTAGGAGGAGTTTCAGCACGCACATCACACATGATTGAAAAGCACTATATATACATGGGTTTAAAAAAATAATCATGTTTTTAAATTGACGTTCTTCATTTCACTCAAAATTCAGACACCACGACGGGAACTACTTTGTTTTTAGTGACGTCATAAGGTCAACTTAAGTTGATGTCTAGTATAGAGACTTTGGAGGGGGGCATGTTGTCCATAATTGCTTTGTAAACATACTTTGCCGTAAAAGAATAAAAGATGGAGAAAAATTTGAAGACTCTTTACTCCCGTAAATCCACCCATGTGTTCGGAACAACTCTTGTAGATTGGCTTTATCGTATGTAGTAGTAAAAATAAGAAAATATCGGTCGGATTTACAATACGATATTATCCTTCCACCTTCGTTACACCCTTGAATATGATAGCAATAATATATGCAAATTTCGCTTAATAACATGACTTAACTCACAAAAGAAGCCTCCTAACGCGACTTAACTTCACGATTGGAACAAAAGCCGTTCCGTAACTGGACAAAGGCCTTTCTTGCAACAATGGAGAGAAAGGCCTTTGAGGAGTGAAAATAAAACGACCGCTAATTGAATATTAAACCCATTGTTGCGGTGACCTTTGAAGTGCCTGTCCGGGGTGTGTCAGGGTGGGATTTGATTCTTTTGTGATTGACTTCTGTCAGGGTTCGATTCGGTGTTATCGACTTGGCATGGTGTTGAAATGAAGGAGGTGTTGTGGAGCATGTCATCAGGCTTATTGATCGCTTTTGTTGGGTAATTTGTTCGTGATACTTTCTGATGGGTGGAGAGTTTTCAGGGGAGGTCTGGGTCACACCAAACCAGATCCAGAAAAGGCAATGGTTCTGGGACTCATCCCTTTCTTTCAAGATTTTTATCATTGGTTATAGACTCGATCATTTAAAATTTTATCTAGAATGTTTCGGTGGTTTTTTTTTTTGTACAAAATTACACAACAATAATGTTTATCACGCATGTTTACAAAGTATGGTTACTCGAAATGTTTTCTAAAATACTTTAAAAGGCCCTCTAAACCTAGGAGTGATTGTCAAATATTTCAGGATATATTTCATTTCAGTTTTTAGTATTTATTGTTTTTATATTAAAATTAAATTTAATTATGTACATGAAAAATTAATTAGTTCATTTAAAGAATGAATAATGCGTTCTTTACATCGTTTTTCTTATTAAAATTCAAAGTAATATTTAAAAAACAAACTGTAGATTTTTTTTAAAGATATCATATCGTCTGTTTTTGAAATAAAAGGTTTGGAATTAAAGGAAGGACAGTTTTAAAATGAATTATTTATGGGCGAAATTTTAAGTGTGTGTCGATACTCTTCTTAAATATTGAATGCTTTTATAAACTTTAGGTTCAAAACTTAGATATTCAATTCATACTTGAAATATATTTATTCCATTCCCCTACCCCTAAAATTAATTTTGTTATTATTTTCAAAAAAATGAAATCTTAATAAAAAATTTCGTTTAAAAATTTGCTGGGTTGATCATCACTACATTAATAAAACACACACGAATGAAAAATATTTTCTTTTGCTTCTAATCTTTTAATTCTCGGACAAAGCTTTCGATATTTACTTTTCAAAAAGCATCATGCTTCAGGGTATTTTCTCGAGTTTTTTATTCTTTTTGCTTGGATAAACAACAGGTTCAGACACTTCCAGTGATACTAGTTTGCATAGTTATCTCAGCTTTTTCTAGCTTCTTTTCCGCTGGGATTCTTTGCTGCATCATTACCCATATTGTAAATGAAAATAACAATCTGAAACCGGATTAGACTAGTTAAGTTAAAAATAAACAAATATGTGTGTCCGAGTAAAGATGGTTTTTCAAATTGGTACGAGTTCCATTTCTACTAAACTTGTCAAGGTAGGGATAAAGAACCAATCATCTCGGAGAATAAACTTGAGTGTGAAGATTGCGCTTTCGAGTCATTGCCTTTCCCTTTATTTCTAGAATCGTTTAGGTTTACACTTTACACCACGCGTTTAGATGAGATTTTGTAAGTATGACGTAATGAGAGGGGTAAAGAATATTTTTGATATCACATTTAAAACTGTTTCTCAGTAGTCCTCTTACAACGCTAAAAAGGCATATCTTCCACTCCTAGATTTTATTGATCAGGAATAAATACAATTGTATCATTACAGAAAAGTTAAGTTTTGATGTTAAAAGGTTTAATTTTTTAGTTTAAAAAGTGGGATATCACAATGTATAAGGGGGATCAATGGAATTTGACTTACGAAAAGGGAGAAGATGCTTTTGAAACTCTTGAAAATTATATTTTTAAATTTTTAATGGATCCTTTACTGGCGGATTACACTTTGATTAACGTTTTTCTCTTTAAGAAGAACATAATCCATTCCTCTTTTCCGTTTTTCTTTTCTTGTTCCCTCTAAAATTCAATCACGTCGTCGTTTCTTACTGGAAAACGGCCTTAATAAGTCACTTCTGGATCAACTAAGTTTTGGATTTGACGCCAAATTTCCTCTCATTACTGATTTTTTGATTTGCTCGTTTGTTTGCGCCGTTCTATCACTTTCTTAAGATCATCCAATTGTGATTTCTTCAGCTAAGCCAAAGATATTCAGTCTCTCTAACTAATTTTTTTTCTCTCAAACTATCCTTCTTCATTTATCCTCTTTTTACCCTACTTTTCATTATTTCTCCCTTAAAACCTTAAAGTGCCCCCTGAACTGAACAGGTGTGTTTTGGGAAACATTCCACCCACCGGCATTGACAAAATTAGCAACATCAAAATTAGCAATTAGTAAATACCACGATAACATAAACAACAAAAACAGTTATGTAATAACGAATACCAATACCACGCTTCTCGCATACCTATTCTAATTAGAGTTTTCCTTCAAGCGACAGCGAACGTTTCAATTATGATTCGCAACGGAAATCCCATCCAAACCCCGACAACCTCGACACTTGGGTCGACGTATTCACAAAAGGGTGTGTTGAGGAAAGGCGATTTCGAAGTCCTTGAGGTGCAGTAGAGAATTCGCCCCCAGGCGAAAACGTTTTCCCAACCTTCGAACAATAGCAAAATAAAGAAGGACAAAATTATCACTACTGGGCAGTTTCCGGTTCAAATGGACTTTCGAATGACCCAACACCTTAAGAAAGTCCCTAAACACGACTCTTTTATGCTCCTAACTTTCACTCAAGAGTTAGATGAATTTTTTTGCGGTTTTCGTTCGAATTCTGCTCTTTCCTCGTGGCCGGGTTCTTTTGGAATAATTGGTGTGTTCTTGTGTGGGATTGTTCTAATGTGGAACATCTTTTGTCGGCGATGCAAGGTCAGAGGACAAACAGCGTTTTCCTTAATTGAAGAATGGGAAACGGAACTTGGAATGGTGCAGTGACTGTTTGCTTTTAATTTCGGCTTTTAAGAACTGCATCCTTCATTGACGTATTTTGATTTTTTTTCTTCAATTATAAGAATGATTTAAAAGAGCTGAATCAAAATTTTTCCATTGTCAATGGCATTATAATTTTTTCTCATAAAATCCAGAACTTGAAAAATTTAATTACAAAAGTATTGTATCTCCGGTCTATCTATTTGTTTTAGTGTATATTTAATAATGGTGAAGTCTCTTATTAAAAATAATTTATTTCAGCTGATTTCCAATTGTAAGATTTATGTAGTATTGAGCTATGAGTAGGTCTTCAACAGAAAAATATCCTATAAAACTACCATATTGTTGTTTAGAATTTCTTCGGGGTGCAACACTTATAAACTTTGGTGACGGTGAGTCCAAACACAAGTGTACCAGAGCCGGGCTCTGGTTAGCTTTAGCTCAAATTAAACACTGCCTCTACTATTTTATAACCAATATAGTGGTAAAAATTAGTTGAAAAATTTATACTTCTTGGGATCGTAGATTACCTAACATGGTAGTATGTTAAAATCAAAACAATTCCATAAGTTACTCTTTTAGAGAAAAGGTCGAACTGTTGCGGGTTACATAGACTTACGATTTTTCAGTAAACCCAAGTAATCAGATTTATTTGTATCAGCAAGCAATCCACCAAAGCAAAACACCTTGTAATCCTTTCCTTAAAACGTTTCTAACTTCCAAAAAAAATAATATCGCATTCAAAGACGCATAGTTACAATGCTATGTCTGTAACTCAAATGTCCCAGTCTATTTATTCCATTTAAAATAAAGTTTTCTTAATTAGACTAAATATAAAGTTCGGAGTACATTCTTATGAAACACCTAATTTTCTTTTTGGTATTGTTTAGCTTACATCTTTGATTCTTCGTAATGATATCATTAACGGTAAAATTAATAAGCAGTTTCTCAATTCCTATTTCCTTCCTCAATAATTTACCTATAAATAAAGACTTTAAAGCACACCCTTGGAGCTCGGTGTTATTTTTACGAGTCCTAACAAGCACTCACCATACCATTCTTGATAATTAGCGCCTAATAACCACTTACAGGAAAAAAATTTCCTCGATTACCCCAGCACGCGACCAGCTATGTAATACAACCCACTTCCCCACTCAACACCGGCAAAGCAACAATACCGGAGCATCCGGGCCAGGGTGGACAATGGCCGCTTTTAATTGTGCGCTTTCCTCCTTAGATAAGAAGGATGTCACCCTTTGCCGTAATGCAATAATGTAACGTAATAATATACAGGAGAATGCGAGTTGCGTAAGGCATGGCGTAAGACACCGGGATTGTTAGGTGCCTATCAGATGGGGTGAAGCCGAGATTTGTCTTTTTAAGACGGAAGTGATGAAGGGGGATGGAAGATTCTTCTTGAGGTATGCAGGAGTGATACGATGATGGGATGATTTTCTTTTTTTCGATACAATGAGTACTTAATTTGTCTAGGATGCCTCCTTTTGATTGCTTAGTTCGTTGGGTTAAGATGCAATCCTTACACAATTTTCAGGTGGTTTTTATTTCTTTTTTTTCCATCGTGTCAAAATTTTCATATTTTGCAGACCCACCATTCCTTCTTGTGATGCCACTTATTTCAAACTAAAATTAGAACTCAAATTTAACATATTTCAAAACTTACTTTATTTTTCATCTTGATGAGCTATTTAGTAGTTACCTAATGGTTGAATCAAACTGAGGCGTTTTCGGCTACAACGAATTAATTCAACAGATTTAGTTCGTTGTTGATGCAATATTTTAGCATTGTTAAGAACCCTTCTAGGACCAATTCTTCGTTCTTCCCTCTAAACATTTGGGATATAATGTGTGAATGGGTCTCTTAAAATGACTAATTTAATTAAACGTCTTGTTTCCTCCTAAAAAAGTGATTCTTCTCTCCGGTATTATGTGCCCTCTGAAGTATGTGTTTCTTAAGTTTTGAAAATTGATGTAAAGAAAAAGAAATCAGAGTCGTCTTTTTTGCTATAGTGTTTTATCTCTTTATCATCTATGCACAGAGCATTCGCACATGACGTCACTTGGACGAATAAACAACGCTGCTAGGGCTGTTGTTAGGGGCGGGAAATAGAAGCATCCAATAGAAGCATTCGCACATGACGTCACTTAGACAAATAACAACGTTGCTAAGGCCGTTGTTAGGTCCGAGTCATGTGATTGAAAATGCTCTATAGATAATTTCAGAAAAATAATCTTTAGTTTTTTGTCTCATAGTCACTTCTGCCTCTAGAAAATATGTACTTTTTTATTTTTCCCTTAAAATAAATTGATGTTGGGTTTTTTTTTTTTTTTGCTAAACGTTTTCACGCTGATGAGGCCCAGACATTTAAACTCCTTCATCCACTTCAACCAATGAATATCAAAATACTTAACACGTCCGACTTACTTTATCACCTTTGGGACTTAACAACATACGCCATAAATCATCGCGACAGTTCACCTTTGAAAAATTAAATCTCACCCCATGCTTGTTTTGGGTGTATCCAGGAAGAACGGGGGGAATTCCTGGGTGGAATCTCTGGAACCGCCTCATACAAAACCCTTCTACTATTGAACTCCCTTTCATTAGAGGACCACTGGTATAATGCCTCTAGTTTCAAAAAGAAAAACACGTCACACATACTTTCAGTATAGCGTATATCGAAATTTATTTCGGGAGGGACCAAAATATCCTCTAAAAAATTGTAGCCATTTTAGGCCCAAACCTAGATTTTTCCACCGGGGAGAGGACCCAAAAATATTCATAAACCCTCTCCCATGCATATTATATAGATTCAATGTTCCTTTTTAATACATTTTTAGGAAGGATTTGCATCTTGATGAAGTTTTGTTTTATACCTTTGAGCTTAAAACACTGATCAATAGGTAACTTATAATCAGACGTGTCGTTATAATTAAGTGATGTAACGGTTAGGCTCATGTTCACTGGAAAAAAAATGTAAAATAAAAGTTGTTTGAATGAACACCAAAAAGATGTCTTCAACTCACTCTAGTATTACTATCTTAATATCTTTTTCTTCTAATAAAAATTAACCTTTTTGAATAGCGTTTGAGTTTAAGAGATGGCTTAAAACTTCTCAAAAGTGATATCAATCAAGTCCTTTAACATTTAACGATTTTTTCCTTCACGTCCTGAACAACAAAGCGCACGTTTTATGCAAAACGGCAACATTAGGAGGATGTTCTTCCGGGATGGCTTCTTCTGTTGGGCGGGCCCTCACGACATTGTTCGGAGGCGACGTTTTTGTTTCGGACGCTCCATACGCCACGACGCGTTCACGCCTGGCTTTGTGCTTGCTACCTTTGATGATCCCTTCCTTGCTGCTTTTCTGCTCAAGAATCGCTGCTTTTTTGTGCAGAAAGAAACAATTTTTCATTTACGGTCGTTAGTCTTTCGTTAGTCCATGAAAGTGTTTTTCTGATTGATGTAATTTTCGTATTTAGATACTGATATTGCTTTTGTGAATATTTTGCATCGTAGGGTAGTATGCGGTATATCTTGTTGCAAATAAAGCAAAAATAGCGTTCACTAATATTTTAAATAAAATGTCAACTATTTCCGATTAATGATATGAAAATTTCTACTGGAAAAACACTCATATGAACGCAAGCCTAACGACTGACATTAATTATGAATATTCCTTAAAAAATGTGGTGTTTGGAAGTACTATGCAAAACTATTTTGGTGTTTTTGTAGTGTCCGGCTACTATTTTAAGTTAGTTGAATTTTGGTTATACTATGGTAAATTTTAGTGTCACCATCATCTAACCAAAACTAAAATGAGGTACGCAGCACACTACATCCATACCAATGTTTTCTTCAAGTTTAGAATATCCGTTTATCATATTTACTAAAAAGAAATTTCTATATTCCCTGTTAACAATATGAAAATTACTACACTGCATGATATAAAAGACCGGTATCTTTTTAAAAAGGAAATTACATAACCATCTAAAATATATGAGGCCCTTTAGTCCGAATATAATGGACATAGCATGATTTGGATGTGACCTTTGATTTTGCCGCTTCTGGTAACAACGATGATTCTCCGAATAAGAATTTATTCTTTGTTGTATTAGAATGAACCATAAATTTTATAGTCCTCTTCTTCTATTGTGCTACTCCCTGGGCTTGTGACCTTGTCTTTTTATTTAATGTGCTTTGCTTTCTTTAAAGACTGTCAAAATATATCAACCAAGAGTTTCCACTTCACGTTTTTGACATCATGGACTTTGGACGAGTTAAAAAAAATTTAGCATATTGAACATATTTTTAACACCCTATTCAATATCTCTATGTCCATGGAGTTTCCACTTCACGTTTTTGACATCATGGACTTTGGACGAGTTAAAAAAATTTAACATATTGAACATATTTTTAACACCCTATTCAATATCTCTATGTCCATGGACTGGACAATTTACAGGTTACCGTGGATGGCTATCTGGAGACATCTTTCTCCCGTGTGTGTTAGGTGCTCTTCTAATCAAAAGCGTTTTGGTTGTATTCCGATTTTGTTGCGATTTTATTGCGAATGTGTTGTGTGAGAAAAAGATAGTGTTGTAAAAGTGTTACATTGAAAAATTCAATCATAGACCAAAAATGTGTTCTTATAGTGTCTCGATCCAACTTTAAGAACAGCATTTTCAGATTCTAAACACATTTTACAAAACTACCTGACAACACAACAAAAGTATTGTTAAACGTAGGGCAAAAAAGTGTTAATAAATGTGTTTATTTTTGAGCAGAACGTTTGCAGTGCAATCAATGATCTGCTTAGTGCAGCCACTAACTATGGCGGGATGTCAGTACAATTCCTTCGGTTACCCTTTATGGTTCAATCTTGTTGAATTCCCATCCCTTTGAAGTGCCCAGTTCTCAATCTTGCTAAATATGCTTTTCAGTTCCTCCCCTAGAGTATCCTAATTTTCACATGAACAAAACTGGAAAAATAGAGTGCAAAAGAGACTGTAAGAGACCGAATCAGAGGGAGAAAAATAGTAAGAGCAAGGGATATAGACCCGCATATTATCGGCTGAATCAGTTCCACACCAAAAAACTGTGTTTCTCTGTTTTTAACCATAAAAAAAAATACAAAATAAATCAAAACTATCAACTTCGCCTTTGCGCAACTGCACGAACTGTCCCAAAAAGGTCCCTCCGACGCAAACACATTTAAGAAGAAGAAAAAAAAGACGCTTTTGAAAACAAAGTCATCCTCCGCATCTTTCCCATGGCTCCGAGAGGTCATCATCTAGTAGGCACAGAGAGACGCATCGTCCCATTGTTGCTTTGCTGGCATCGCGCCGTCAGCAGCGGCGGTGTGACAATGTCATGGTCTCACTGCCGAAGCAACGCACTTTCGCAACTGCAATGTTATTAGTAGTATTTTTGTTTTGAGCTGATGTTTGCGTGAGAAAGTATCTTACCGAGTAGGAGAAACGACAGAGCTCAGACATAGCGGTGTTTAAAAGTGAAAATTGAAAGTGAATTTTCAAAAGTAAAAATTGGTTAGTAGTAAGAGTGTTTTCCTTATCCCTTCAGTGTATCGATAAACTGATGAGGACCAAGCGTGTTTGATAACTAAACACTGGGGCGTTAGACTGGCCACCTAACCGGGACATACGCTTTGCACGCCAGGGCCCCACGGTCAAGAGAACGAAAGAACGAAGATGGGCATCGTAAGCTTTGGTCGTTGGTCCACTGGGGCTGTTGCGCAAATGAATTTAGTTCAGTTTAGTTCCTTACTACTCATTTCTTTAAAAGTGAGGAAGAATGTTTTTTTTCACTCTTTTTAAAGTTGTAAAGGTTTAACTCTCCAAAAGGGTTTTTAGGTTTAACCCCATCTGAGTCTTTTAAAAACACCCAAATGACAGGGGGTTAGTGGCACTCCGCATGACCCCCTTAAGTTCATCTTATTGTTTAATTATGTTATCTTCATTGGACGTAAATAATGTTTTTCCTTATAATTTAGAGAATAATTTGTAAAAAAAAGTTTTTAAAAGCCTAATAATTTTTAAATTAATTTGTTTCAACCCTTTCAGACTTATTCGCCCTAAATTTCTAATAGGATTCAATAAAATCTCGGGCGGTGTAGATTTAAAAGTGTTAAACTTTGAGAATGGTAAACATTGAAGTAAAACTACTTTTGTTTTATTAGACTTATTTCAACACATAAAAGCATCAAGCTGTAAAGTAAAATATCATTCCACAATTTTTGTCATGCGTACCTTTTTAAAATTCTGCACTAAATGCCCCTAATGTACACCTTAACATACAAATTCCCTTGAATAGAGATCATAATGATGGAAATTGGTATATGTGTAACTTATTGCTCTTCAGTTTTTCCCCATTGAAAACCCCGAGTGTCAAATGCTGTCGAGCTGCCAGCGGTCGATGAGCGAAGATTTGTCGAGAGAGCAATTTGTCGGATGAGACAGTTTTCGCCGCGGGACAGAACGGAAATCGAATCACTCGTGATGCGGAATCTGGCTGCTGCACCCTCGCTTTCATTAGTGCTTTCCTGTTCGAAAGTCATTTGCGTTTCACACATGGAAGGGAATATGCATTAATTGCGTAAGTTGAAATAGGACGAATCATATTAAGTAGGTCCACATTATAAACTCTTATAAATAGTAATTGAAGGAAATTTGCTTGGTTAGGGTAATCAATATTTTTAGCAAACCTCTTACTGGGATAAAGTAGGATTCAAGTTGCCACCACCACCACATCACAGCAGACTGCTAAAGTGGTGGTTTATCCATAATGTATTCTTTCTTTGTTTAATATTTTTGTAAATTTCACTCTGTACATTATGGAAAATAAATTATTATTTATTTATTTATTTTATTTATATGTCTTTTCAAATAATTCCTAATTCCTCTGCCCAGAGCTTAAATAGGCAAAACCTTCGTTTATGGAGTATAATATTTAGGACTCCCTAAGACTGGGGGTTTTAATATATAATAACCCTATCCCTGAGATTTCTTTCCTTAGTCTTTATTCTAAATTCTTCATATTGTTATAAAACTTCTATTAATTGTTCTTTTTATTGGTCACTAGCTAATATGCATCCCCATGAAAACATTAAAAAAACTCTCCCAAAAAGTCCTTTTATTTTACATTACTTACTTACCTATGATATTTCGTTTTTGGAGAGAAAATTCATGTCAGATAATAAACTTGAAAAAATGTCAAAAATTGGGTAACGTGATACACGATTAAAATTAAAAATTAAAGCGGGTAGAAGGAAATTTATACAAAAATAGACATGCCACATTAATAAATCTTTCAGGAATCTAATATACGTTTTAAATCTATTTTTTACCTTAGTATTAGTATTAAAGGTTCTACAATGATTTTACCTAAAGGTTGTCTAATTATTTCATGTTACCTCTTTCTACGGCAAATTAATCTATGCTAAATTTCTGTTCCACATTTTTCAAAGTAAAATTTCTAGGGGGGGGGAGAGAGAACACATGAATCAAACTTGCTAAATCAGTTAACAGCAAATCCAAACTCTACTCATTGGGAGTGCTACCAGTATGATTCTTATTTTTATTATCATTCAATACAAATACCAACATCATAATGCAATTTATTACAAAACCAACCACATTACGCGAAACAATGCTTTGATCCAGCTCCAACGCCGCCGATAGGCACACAGTTTTATCACCTCATTAATATTTCTCCATAAAAAGACCAACCCCTGAACCCTCTTTCCATTATTAAGTTCATTACCTACCCAACACCATTCCGAATCTGATAACCACCCCACAGAAACAATAGCTCTCACACACTGTCCACTCTCAAAAAACCATTATAATACGTTTTCTATCATAACAAAGGAAAGAGTGTGGCGCAAGAGCTTATCCATTTAACCCGTATTACATAAAAGACGATCGTCGTGTCCCGTAAGCAAACAAGTGGTTATTTTGGCGTCCAGGGTGTTGAATGCCCACGCCCTAGGCCGGCCTTCGCCTCAGGCCCACCCCCACCCCTGGGTCCAAGGACGAAATCAGTAGCCCTGAAATCGCACCTTATAGTTGCCCAGCCCTTTTTTATTCGGCCTTCTGAGGAAAGGAGTTATTATTATTTTAGATCTCTTTGCCTCTTTTATATAGTTTTAGGCTCTGTTAATCACTATATCTCCTTTCTTTGTCTAGTTTTCGCTAAGTAATATATGTGCACGTTGTAGCTGTTATCGCATTGTAGGTAATTTCTTTTCATTGTAGAATAATCTAAGTGCGCTTTATAAAATCTTAAAAATATACAGTCGCACTTTGAACATTTTGTTTCATTAATATACCATTTCAGATTTGTTTTCAAACAAAAAGTGTCCTATTGCTTCTTTAAAAGTAAAAACTGTTCAAAGTTCAACTGTTCTGTTCTACATTTTTTAGAACAATTTTTATCCTATGATAATCTATTTTAATGATGAAGGGAATTTTTTGTGGAATTACAAACACTAACGAAACAAAAATTAAGCCGTATATCAATCAAATATCATTTTTCTCAAATCTAAAAATCATTATTTAAACTTCAAGAATTAAAACAGTAAAATCATCTATAGACAAAAAGCATCTTGTGTTCCGTGGGTATATTTTATCATAATCTCAACCTGTTCTTCCCAAACCCCCTCAAAACGTGTGTGTAGCCGGCTCTTAAATTTCTTCCCAAACACTATTTTAAGGCACTGTCTAACAGAATATCTATTAAATGTTGGTGACAAAAAGCAGAGCCCTTATCTGATATGGGCCCGACCCAAACTGTCTTTTCATTCAATCTCACCTTTCTTGCTTGGTGTCCCTCATCGAAGAGAGAGAATTCTTTAAATGTCTTTGACGCAAGTTCAATCCAGCAGGTGGTTTACGGAAATATGTAAGATCAGTTCTTTTGTAACATTATCAAAAGAATTTGAAAAAAAAAATAGGAGGGAGGAGGTCCCTTTGGCTTCTTACACCTTCAGATAATGCTCTGATGATTATTATTGAATTTTCTCTACTATCCTTTGTTGGAGGAATTCCGGATTTCAGTTTTTCTATGAACTACGATCGTAAAAGCGTTATTAACCAATGAAGAATAACATCTAGTGAAGGTTTATTCACTACTCTATAACTATGTGGCAAACAAAAGCCTTTCAACCACCGATTTTGTAAACTAGCAAAAAAGTCGTTGTGAATTTATACAGTCGAACCCGCTTGTAACGAGAACTCGATTAAGCAAGCGGCTAAGTATCAAACATGATCGGTTAATATATCAATGAATGAACATATACGGAACAAAACCTTCTTTTTACAAGCAAAACCCCTTATAATAAACGAGAAAAAAATTCTCAACCAACTACTACTTTACTTTCCAATTTGCAATCATGTTATACACCAAGCAACAATATAACTCTTTTTTCTGTGAAAGGAAAAATAAAACAGTATAAAGTGGGTTTTTTACTGCCTTTGCAATGTTGATACCTTTAGTTAAATGCAGTAGAACAAAACCCCCTTATTTAGAGGACTCGGTTTTAGGAATCAAAAGGTCGTTTTAAAGCGGGCGCACAACCGTATTATTGATATTTTTCTGCCATGTTAGTTTTATGGGACTTATTGCTTGAACTCAGCTTCCATATGATGGATTTTAGGTGTATTTCTTAAATTAATGATTTCTTGTCAATATATTTTATTCGAAATCTTTTTTTCGCGTTGCTTGGAACCCACCTCTGTTTATTAAGATGCTCGGAGCAAATGGGCGTAATCCCCGCATTGTTTTCTGGCCTTTTTCAGAGCGTGGCAACGGTCCGAAGGTCGTTTTAAGTTTCTGGATTCTATTTGGAATGGGTGTGTGAGCGGTCGCACGGGATGAGTGATTAACATTGAATGGAAAGAATGGGATGGTGTGTAATTTTTAAAGTTGTTTTGGATTTTTTCTTTTGTTCTGAAGTTTTGTATATACTTTCTCGAGCATAACAGTCCGCTTCAGTAAAAAAATTTCAATGGTAGAGTCTTATTCATTGAAGATCTTCCTCACCGACTAATCAATTCGACATTTGTTGAAAGAAAACAATCATAACTGTTACAGTTGTGAAATCAAATTCCATGTGAACTTTCCTAAAGATTTTAAAATTTGATAGCTTTATAACTTTAAAGGCTTTATGCCTCCGTTGATGGTAAGTGTCTTTACAAGGAATAGGTCCTTACCAATAAGATGTATTTGACTCAAAAGACTATTCAGGATAATTTCAGTTTCTAATTCTGAAGCATTTATGTACGTAAAAGCTTCATTTTAAAAGAATTCAAAAAGAAAAATAACACTTGATTCATTTAATACCCATCCTATCATTAATAGTTCATTAGATTCCATTTAAATTTAATGATTTGTAGATAGATTGCACTTTTTCTGGCCAAAAAAATTAAATATGTTTCTTAAGCAAAGTTTCTTGGTTAAAAACTTCAATTAAATTCTTTTTATTTTTGAAGAGAACAAAGTATGGCATAAATACATGTTTTACGAGTGAAAAATAATGGTAGAATAATCTATTTTCTCAGAGTATCAATTCTGTCATGGGTAATGTTCTTTTCCTAATAAAACTATATTAAATTTCCCTTTCCAATTTTACCAACTTTAGATTTCAAATATTTTATGTAGTATTCAACTCATCAGTACGCCCCACTATATACAAACGTGATGGAGAAGTAACTATTACAGACCGAATTAATTTTAGTTATGCCCTAGTTAATGTTGCTTCCCTGTAACAAACTCAAAACAAATCATGCATGTACTACCATCATTTACATTTATTCCTCAATTTTAAATGTAATGTATCTACACCTGATGAAAGTGGTGAAAGGAACTATAAAAGAATAATTTCTTACTTATACGAAAAACGTTACAATTCCCTAATATGACTTTTGATATTCACGGATTTTTCTGTTATTTCCATAAATTAAGACCGGAACGACTGCAAATATTGATGGATAGTCGGTGAATAAACTCTGCAGGTCCAATTAGGAACTATTCGGGCTGTCCAAGTAGGCGATGTTTGTGGGCAGTTGTCCAACTGCTTGTCCGTCCTACCTAATAACGCTCTTGATCTGACAAGTGTTCACTTGCCCCGTTGATAAATAAACTGAGGAAATTTAGTTTAAATGTAAATCTAGAGTGAAGTAGCAAATTAAATCTTGTTCCTTAGAATAAAAGTATGGAACAAATATTTTATTTATTATAGTAATAATATTTTTTTATGGAAAGACTTTCTCAAATAAAGAAAAGACTTAAGAAATAAAGCTAAAAAGGGCACTTTCATTGGAATTTTTAGCTTACAATTTTAAAAAAGTAGGACACTATAAACTCTCATTAATTTTGTATTTTTTTCCATGGTAAAGTGATACAATTTTGTTGTAGAGAGCGATTCAGTCAAAATACTACAGTATTTAACATCAATGAAATAATTTAACTTAATGCACAACTAATGTGTGAAAATGGTGTAATAGCAAAATCTAAGAGCTACATAAAATTAAAGAAGAATAACATATATGGTTTTAAAGTTTTAAGAGATTGAACAGTTCTAAAAATCTACATAAAAAATGGCGGGGTCTTAAAAGAGATGAGTAAAATAAAAACCTTTACATTCATGAAGAGTTGTAAACAAAATGATGAGAGTAGCGAACAGGAAATATTTAAGTAAGTGGATTAAATTATGTGTGTGAAAACTTGATTCCCAATGAACTGAAAGTGCACATAAAATTGATAATACCTGGTAGCCTAATATATCAAGTTGATTCATGTTAAAGGAAATCTTAAGTTCGGATTAGTTTTGTAAGTCACGCGAGATACAGCTAACGGAAAACTTGAGAAACAAAAACGTTACTTTCTCACATTCACCTTTCCGAATTGCAACAAATTCCTCGCTTTCTCTGTTCAGCGGGGCGGTTTTCTCTCAGACGATTTTAAAGAATAACGCAGCTTGGTTTCCTGAAGGAAATCGGAAATCGTGAAGAGAAAGAAGTGTCACTCCTCACGATTCGGCTAATCTGCTCGAAATCACGCATTGTCAAAAAGAAAAAAAAATAATGTTTCTTCCATTTGTTGTCATCCTTCATCCTGAATTCCACGAAATGAGTTGGAGAAAATGTCACAGAAATAGAAATTTGGTGACTGGCAACAATGCCGAAAAGAGATCAAAGACAACCGCCAGAGAGCTGCAACAATAAAAGCTGTTCCTAACGACTTTCTATTGGAAGAAAAATGTTTTACTTTCCCTGTTTAGAGCCCTTTTTCATCATTTTTGTCATTTTGAAAAGGAATGAACTGTCAAAAAACGTTGGAACTTGATGTTATTTAAAACCACAAATTTTATTTTAACGAATAACTTTCAGAATTATTTTCACTGTCACAGTTACCGTTTAACGGATTGGTTTTTAAAGATAATCCATTTATTGGAATATCCTGGTTGAATTTACAAGTTAGTTTGACAGACATTTTTTTCTCGCATTTTAAGAACTTATACATAACACTTGCTTGATTTTTGACTGCATTGAATGTTTTAAAAATAATTTAACCTTATAGTTATGTTAGATTATCAGTAAGTGATGTTTTCTGAGCAATCAGGGAAAGTACCCCCTTTAATTTCTATCTCACCTCCTAGGTACTCTCTATTCCTCCTGAATCCGTAAACTGTTTCTGTTGTACCATATATTGACGATTGCGTTCGTAAATTTTCAATTTCTGCTTGGGAAATTTGATTGTTATAATTTTTCAATAGGAAATATCAGAGAGTGGTCTTCTCTACTTGGTATGAATTTTCCAACTCTATGCCTAATATTTCTAATAATTTCATTCAAAAGTACCAAAAAGTAAAATTCCATTACCGTTTCTTTCTATTCTTATTATGTGTGTGCTGCCAGAGGCAAAATGGGGCATCGAGCAATACTTCAAATGAAATTCTAAATTGCTTGATCCATTTTTACTGGACAGGGTCATTTACATTAGTCCATTAAGCTTAGAGATACAGAGAGAGTCAAATTAAAAGCTTTTCATATCATTGTGCCACTTGACGTCTTAGAGAGTCATGTGGTCGAGATGTCACTCTTCGGGTCTTGTTGCATTGTGACCTTTTGGAATCGTGCAGTGGGCGGCTCTACTATATGGCAAAGGACAGAAAAATCTGTGTCGCAATCCTTTGGGGGTAGTTAATTGTTTGCATCTGGAACATTTGTTTTTATCAAGCAGGCATTCAGAAAAAAATTTTGAGGTTTTCGTTTACTTTACGTTACATATGGTAGAATATTCCCACTTGCCTTACTTGAACTTGTATAGTATTTCCTATTCACTTTAAGGGGACGCGGTACCTTTTTGGAAATTTTTTTTAAATTTATTGTTATTTAATACTTTTTGATGGTAATATATTTATTTTCCTTACATAAAATATATTAGGAATTTTAAGTACCTAAAAATTCAAAATTTATGAGTTTTTTTTTAAAAAAAACTTTAAATTTAAGAGGTGTTTTTAAATGCTACTCCTCCTGCAATAATTGACCTACACTCATAAAATTTGGTATTCAAAGACATTAAACTGTGTACAACAAAATTTTGTATTGGTTTAAGGTTCGTACCATTTTAAGTACTGAAATGATTTGTTCCCTGAATCACTAGCCAAAAAAGACCTAAAAATGCTAAAATTCAAAATTCAGCAATTGTTTAAAAAAAATCTAGGACGAATATCCAAAAACCCATGCAAATTTTTGTTAAGCATGCTCCCAACAATAGCCAGAAAAAATTTCAAGAGATTTGGTCCAATAGATAAAAAGCCTTAGCATTTTAAACACTGAAATAGTGGTTCTGAGAAAAGCGACCTTGAAGTTTTCAATTGCCATAGAGAAGTGTACTCTCAAACATGAAATTCACTACAAATTGGAATAATTTTCAATGAAAAGTTTTGAAAATTCGTAGGGAGATAGATAAATGCATATAGATTAGTTTCGATTAAAAAATTTTTTTTTCGATTTTTGTCCAAAAAAAGGTACCGCGTCCCCTTAATGTATATCATCATCAATTGTGATTATATTTGAGATAATCTGACTAAAATTATGGAAAAATATTGACTCTTTTCTACTAGAGAAATATATTTTTGTTTTGTTTTCGTGGAAAATGTATAACTATTTATGCTTTCCTTCTCGTGTTTGTAGGGAAACTGTTTTGATATGTCTAAAATGATATTTCTCCATGTCCATGGTTCCACCGCGAGGTCAAAGCAGCAACGGGCAATCACTTTACAAGGATAACTTGTCCCATGTATTTTCTTGGTCCCTACAGTATCGTTATAGACCGATTTCACTGTGTGGTTTTATATGTGGCAACCCTTTTAAACGTCAGACAATAGCTACGAGCACAGGAGGGAAGACATCTCTCTGATGCTTTATGCTTTTATTAATCTATATTAGGGTGGTCCTTATTTTTAAAGTTTGGAAATCTTTATGCGTCGCCCCTCCAAATTGTTCCATCATACAAATAAATGATTTTTTCAAAATTTTAGCTCAATCAAAAAATAATAACACGTGCCCCCCAGGCCTCAAAATTTCAAAAAAGTGCTGATTTTTTCAATTTTTTTTAATTGAATTTTTTTTTTAGCTGAATTTTTTTGCATGGTACAAATCGTACGAACACCCTCAAGGGAGTTTTTGAATTCCCCATGAGTGAATCGCTTTTTTTGTTAAACTACATAGAATGTTAAGGGACTTGCCAAAATTTCGAAAATTTTTATTTTTTTCTACATGATCAAATTTTATTTTCAGCTTGAAATTCGGCAGAAATGTTTATTTTGGGAGTTGGAAAACTTTAAATTTACTTAATAAAATTTCCTTTCAGAATTTTTTTTTATTTAATTTTTTTCCCATTTTTTTGAATTTTGAATTTTTTTTTAAGAAAGGCAGTTATGTTGCACATTAAATCAAAGATAATAAAATTACAAACAAAATGACACTAATTTCAGGTTTTTAAGTTGTATAGTTCTGGAGTTATTAGCTGTTTTAAAATGCGGAAAAAACAACTTTACAAGAGTTATTTTTACTTTAAAATATTTTTACTACCGAAAGAGAGGTGATAGAAGAATGGAATCTGGATCATTATAACAAAAAACTATGTTAGATTTTCATAAAAAAAATCAAGAAGAATATGGGAGGGTTTAATCTTTGGGTTTTTTATGTTTTGTAAAAAAATCAGCACTTTTTTGAAACTTTAAGGCCTGGGGGGCACGTGTTATTATTATCCGAATGAGCTTAAATTTTGCATACATTATTATTTTCTATAGTGACACAAAACTAGGGGGCGACACCAACAGAATTCTCCCAAAAAATTTTTACTATACAAATAAGGACCACCCTAATCTATATGCATATGTTATGATGCTTACTATTCATCTATTTTTACTCAAATTTATCCAATTTGGCAACAAATTAAGGCATAAGGTTCGCATGATTGTTCCAATTCCGTATCCCACTGTAAAAAAAAAAGATAAAAAATCCAACCATGAACACCAAACTCTAAAATATAACTAAATATTTATTCATCTTCAATGTGGAAGGTCTCTAATTTTACGCGACTTCCTACTCATTTAGAAAAAGGAACCAACTGCTGAACCTGCCCTTCCTATAACATACACATAAACAAACACAGAAACGCAACGGGTGCATCACGTGAGGAGTGCCACAGCTGGAAACCGCCCACACCCCTCTCTTCACTTCGCTTGAGCGACAGCCAGAAATCGTTTGACGGGAGTGAAGTGAAGAGGGGAGAGGGTGCCCCAGATGTGGCGCCCCTCCTTTAGTGCGTGCGATGCTTTATTTGGGTTGGGAGTAAATCACTTTTTTTTATGGACAGCAGAAATAACGGATGGAATCGGCACTCTTAAAGGGAAATGGAATGAATGAATACTTGGCGTTAGTGTGATTTGGGGAGGTTGGTGCGTTTGAATGAGGTCTGTGCTGGGGAAAACTGAGTTATTGGAACAGGTGGCACACTAGCATACAAATGTTATTTTAACAGTATGTATTCGTAATCGTGAAGAATTCGTATCGTTAGAACTAATCGGTATATTTTGATATTTGCCTATATCTATGATGCCTATGGTAAAAGAGAAATAGAATGTTTGTTCAATAATATTAACTGGGGTTATAGATTTGGTATGCAACTATGTAGGTTTCAAACAAGAAGAATGTATAATATACGATGTATAATGTAGCGATTCTCGGCAGTTCCAATAAATAATTTTAATTGGAGAGAATTTATTTATAGAGATAACTGTGGTTAAACTCACCTATAGAGTATAAGCTAAACTATATTCATATAAAGATCGAAAATTAATCATTCACGGCGTGTTATTAAATAAATTAAATCAAGTAAAGTTTGGCTATAAATAAGGCCCCTAATAGAGCTTAATTCTATCTACGTCTCTTCCGCTATACAGGATAACCTTATCAAACCCATAGAATAGGTACAGTAAGGGAATGGTACGGCTAACTTTTTAGTCATCACTACAATACAAAAATACCAGTAAAAAGTTCTGGAGAAAGTAAGTGAATGACTTTCGACCAGGCCTGACGAGAGAGGGGGGGCGAGGGGGTACGATACCCCGGGACCCGGGCCGCTAGGGGGCCCGGTACCCAAAGCTTTTCATATTGAGTACTAAGACGGATATCATTTTCAATATTTTAGAAATTAATATGTTCACATAAAGGTCCAAAAATGAGTAAATTCCCAATTTTCTAGGGGCATATTTTCAAACATTTTCTGTGAGAAGACCCACAGACCCCCTTTATTACTTGTTACTCATCGTATTATCAAGAAAACGATATTTTTAAGTTGAGTGAAATTCAGATCTTGCCTAGAAATAGTCTAAAAATTACATTAAGCGTATGAATGCATGGGTGGAGGTACTTCAGAAAATTTCACCCCCTACTTCGAAATGAGAATAATGTCATTGGGGGCCCGCTTCTCAACCTTTTACCCGGGGCCCGACTTGGCTCTCGGCGGCCCTGCTTTCGACTAACAAACGTGTTACTCTTTACTATGATCGACATTTCGTCAATATTTTTTATCGCATTTGAGTGGGAGAGATGCCAAGGAGTACAAAAATGACGATGTATAATATGTTCACCAACGTGGTGAATGAAGTTTTAAATATTAGAAAAAGAAATTAAACACCTGGAGTTTAAAAGTTTGATATTCCGTACTCTGATTTATCGCTGCTTCTACAAGAATCTTTCAAGCCAATGCTCATCTGACTTCTCATTGGTCGACCGAAATTTTTTTATGATGCTTTTCTTTTTTCTTGACTAAGGTGAAACACATGGTAAAAAAACGCGTCAAGTTTACCTCACATACTTTATACAAAGAAATTATCCGTCATTCTCAATGTAACCCCCTTATCTTCCCAAACACCCATCAATTAAAAAAGTTTCGAAAAATCTTTGCCTATAGAATTCTATGAGTATTCTGAATTTAAAATTCTTAAAATCAAAAATTTTGACTCATATTTCTACATTTTTCATATGTTTCACACGCTCATGTATTTATTTCTTATAACAGAATTTGCTTAAGAAGTTTCAAATATTACAACAAAACATCACATAAAAATACTGACTTGGTAACAAGATCAATTTCTTCACATATAGACATGTTGTGAACCAGTATCTCTATCTCTCTACAGGTTGGCCAGAGCGCGGAGCTGAAGTTCCGCATCCCGCAGGAGGCGGCAGGGGAGTCTACGGCCGGGGTGTTCCGCGTGTCGTACGGCCCCTCCCCCGGCTACCCCGCTTCCAACTTCACGGTGGACGCCTCTCTGCTCAACCAGCTGGTGACCATCGGGGACCTGCTGCCAGGCACCCTCTACACATTCCGACTCTACTCCGCCGATGAGCTGCTGTGGACATCAGAGCTGCCCACCAGTTAGTATTATTTGGTCAATATTATTAGGGGTCATCCATAAATTAATGACTTAATTAACTTTTTTCAACATTTTTTATCCCTTCCCTATGTCACAAAGTGTCACACTTCACTATACCACTTCCCCCCCCCTTTGTCACATGGTTCAGTCTGCTACCAACAATAAGTTCCTATATTAATAATGTAGGTAAAAATTTAGGACCCAATGTTTGTGTTGAAATTTAAGTGCACCCCACCTTATCAGTTCAAAGTGAACTCTCATTTCGTTGGTATGAATCTCATAATAATGTTGTTTAAACTAAAAATTTGTTACTTAGTTTTAAGTTTCGATGTGGGATGTCACAATTCTTGAAACCGTCTTCCCCCTTGTCACAAAGTTTAGCAGATTGATACACCTCCTCCCTCCCCTCTAAGCGTGACATCATTTATGGATGGCCCCTTAAATCTGATGTTTGAGGAACTGGGCTTCTAGGTGTGATGTTGGTTTGTGAATTTTAAGGGACTCATGGAGAGCCTGCTGGAGAGTGTCCAGTGTTTCAATCAAATAGTTCCAAATTTTGTTCCAAAAATTTGAATTACATAGCGTAGGTGAGACTACATGCTATCAAAGGGGGAAAGTTCTTAAAAATCTCAGTTTTTCTCTTGAAGTAACGTACACCATCAGGATCTAAATTCGCTTTTGTCCAGAATAAGCGATTAATTTTTTGTTTTGCCATTTAATTTGGACCCAGTAAACTCAATTGGAAAGTTAGTGAACTCTTTAAGGCATCTTCTTTAAAGTGAAAATTATTTGTCCGTAAATAATTTAAGATTGTTTTGATTTTGTCATCAACTGGCAAGCAAAGGCTCTCCTCGCTGAATTTTGTGGTGCTGCCATCTATTTGCAATGGTATAAACTTTCTATCTGTTTAATACACCAGGGTTTTTTTTTATTTTCTGAGGTTCTAAGAAAAACTAAACTAAATAGATAAATAAATATTTAATTTTTATTAATTCAACTTAAAGACTATAAAATAGTAATATTTTAAAATTTTATTGACTTTCTCAACCCCAAGGTTTCTCCAAAATTTACCCATGCCATCATTCTTTATCCATCTTACATAACTTAAATTTTCTCTCATTTCTCTTTAGCTCCAGATCCTCCCACCAACCTGAGCGTGAGCGTGCTAGGGGGCAAAGTGGCTGAGGCGAGCTGGGAACCCCCTCGCTCCGGGGGACACACGGGCTACAAGCTGTCGGTGGTGCCCCGCTCCGAGAAGGACGAGTCTCCGCCTCGCAACCACTACATCAGTCAGGACGCCCCGTTCCTGCTGAGGGAGCTCACCCCCGGGGCAGCCTACGAGGTGCAGCTCTTCTCCGTCTTCCATGGGCAGGACTCGGCCACTTTCCTCGCTACAAACTTCACCACAAGTAAGAAGAGTTTGATTTTTGTTCTGTCGAATAAAGTGCATGTTGCATAAATGCAGGGACACACACAGCCAGGGCCTGATTTACCATTAGGCCCACTAGGCCCGGGCCTAGGTGCCCCACAATTTGGGGGCCCCCTAATTTTAAAAAGTTGACAAAAATATATAGTAGAAATAGCTTTTTATACTTCCTAGAATGCTTTTTCCTTCCTTTTTTAAATCGAAAATAAAAATCCAAACCTTTTCAATGTAAAAAACGTAAAAGATAACCGAGAACATGTCTGCCCCTGACTTCCTGACGATAGTAAATTTTCACACTAAGCAAACAATTACTTTTCACGCTTCTACATTCATATAATAACATCTAATGTGGCAACGGGGGGCCCCCTTCCGGTATGTTAGGCCTAGTGTTCCAAATTTTCTAAATCGGGCCCTGCACTGCACACAGCCCATCCAGAAATACCAGGGCGTAATCGTAAATTAGAACTATCTGAGAAATTTCGGACTTTTTCCATGAAGAAATTATTCTAAAAGTATCTGATGAAAAGTAACTGGTCATTTTATACCAGCAGCGGTGCTATTTTTACCAGATTTAACATTGATGATTGAATCCCCAACTGTGCAAGCGCCCCAATTTGTCATATTTTATAGTTTTGTGATTGATTTCTATCTTAAGGTCTAGGTCTAGGTTGAGTACCCCTTAGTAATTTAACCCCTTTTTTATACTTGAGAAATTCCATGATCGTCTGATAAAATTCAAATTTAAGAAAAACAATTTTTTCCCAAATCGTACTTATTTTGTTACGAATTCTCAAAGTCTGGATGAATTAATAGAGTGTATACCCTATACAGTCAGGCTGTTTCTAAGCTGTTATAGTATATTAGCTTCCCAGGCCCAAATTGCTAATAAAACGAAAATGGGCAGAGCCTGATGTGCCAAATTGACTTGATGGAAGATTTGACTTAGATTAAAACAACATGCACTTCTCTTTTCTTTCCAGAACCCAACACCCCTGGTCGTTTCATCGTGTGGTTTCGAAACGAGACCACCCTGCTGGTACTGTGGCAGCCCCCGTACCCGTCGGGGGTGTTCGACCGCTATCGGGTGGGCGTGGCTCCAGAGGATGCAGCCCGATCGCAGCTACTTGTAGCCAAGGAGAGAGATCCCCCTGGTCCTGCGCAGGCCGCATTCTACGGCCTGGTGCCAGGCCGCGCCTACAACATCTCTGTGCAAACCGTCTCTGGAGACCAGGAGAGCGAGCCCACCAGGGCACAGTACAGGACGGGTGAGTATCAATAGTCTGTTGTTTAGTTCAGTGATTCTCTACCTTTATACCCCCAAGGATCATTAGATGCCTTATTTAAATTAAAAGTGGGCCATTTGTTGATTTACCAAATCAATACAGCTGACAACATACACTAAATAATGAGCATCTATGTATGGATGTAATAGATACCTACTACCTATTAAACAGGGTAAATAAAGTGCCAAACTTATTATAAGGCACTAATTTTCTCCTTAGGGTTTAGGTCCACACATAAAGAAGCAAAGATATTGCATTCTTTTTTTATTTCTCCAATTAATACTTAAGTTTTTAACCCTTTCAGTCCTAACCGCTCCAAACTTTCCGTAGGATTCAATGTGTAGTCGGGCAGTCTAGGACTGATAGGGTTAAACTATTTTGTATTATAAGGCCAATAGGGTCACAACTTCGGGAACCTCCTCAAAACGCGGACCACAAGTTGAGAATCATTGGTTTAGTTGAACTCTTATGAATCCATAAAGTTAAGGGTTATCCTAGTAGTTCCTTTCCCTTATTACTTAAATCCTTACTATGTTGTTTACTTCCCCAGTGCCCTTGCCGCCCGTTAACGTGACGTGGGACCCCGATCGTCTGTCTTCGGTGTCGTTCGACGTGAGGTGGGAGCCCCCCACAGGCCAGTGCGAGTTCGACCGATACCAAGTGGCGCTGGGTATCCGCAACACGGTGCGCTACCTGGTGGCCAAAGAAGAGGAGCGAGTGGTCACCTTCGACGATGCCCTCGACCCCGGAGAGACTTACGAAGTGGTGGTCAAGACGGTCAGCGGGAACGTGGCCAGTTGGCCGGCCACCGCCAACATCACCACCAGTGAGTTCTTGGAAAAAGTTTCGAAAATTCTTTGGTTACTGATGTCCAGTAACTCTCATCCCTCCACTCCATTTTCAACTTTTCTAACCTGTTGTGATTTCAGGACCCCTGCCAGTCACAATTACGAGCACCACTTCAGACCAAGTTGGGGAAATCTCTTTGGCATGGGAACCTGCCAAGAACAGTACGCAGGACTCTTATAAGGTATGAAATGAAATAATATTGTACAGAGTGTATCTGAAACCATGCAACAAACTTAGAGGGATGATAGGACCCCCATGTTCCATTGCAGTTTTTATTCTTCTTGATGATAAAACTTTTTTTATTTACAAATGTCTGATAGTTTTGGCGGGAACGAACTATTTTCTGAAACAGACCCATGTCGAAAACTGATTTCACGTCGATGAACATCATCTGTTTTTCGTTGCAGATCAAGTACAACGACATGGAGGCGTTCAACAGCGGGGGCAGTCTGCTGGTGGTACGCAACACCAGTATCACGCTGACGTCACTGTTGCCGGGACGGAACTACTCGGTGAGCGTATCGTCAATCTCCAAGCGCATACCCAGCGAGAGTGCCACAGTCTACCAGCCAACCAGTGAGTAGCCATCATCCTTGCTGGTTTTCTGCAAAGATACCATTAAAGAACATAATTTAAGACCATTGTTTAAAAACTGTTACTTTTGGAAACTTTTCGATCTTGTTCTCAGATGTTTTTTTAAGAACTCGTGGAGTATCGGACTTAGCAACGCTTCAATGCAGAGCCACAGCTTGATAAAGTCAAAAGACGCTTTGGTGGTTCTAGTGTTAAAGATAAAATTTAAAAAACATTTGTCACGGAGGACCCCTTAGACCCCCTTTTGCTTGGAACTAGGTATATTATAAAAACAATCAGCACCAAGATTCAAGTCATACCTGTAAATGGTCTAAAAGGCTACATTTAACCTTTAATGTGAGGAGTGCCTTAGAAATAAATTTTATCTCAACCCCCCCACCCAAAACAAAAATCTAGTTACGGGTCTGGCTCATCCACCACCCAATATTCTATTGATGATTACGCCCATGCGTTGGTCTTCGTAGTAGACACTTAACGACTGACACGATTCCTTGCAAACTTACTCGATTATTTGCAAAACCAGCCCACTTAATTCCAAAAAACTTTTTAGCCTACTCAATTCCTTGAAAAACCTTTTAGACCATTCAATTCCTTGCGAAACCTTTTAAGTTATTCACTTTTTTGCAAAACCTTAGCTCACGCAATTCCTTGCAAAACCTTTTAGCCTACTCAATTCCTTGAAAAACCTTTTAGCACACTCAATTCCTTGCGAAACCTTTTAAGTTATTAACTTTATTGCAAAACCTTTAGCTTATATACCCAATTCCTCGCAAAACCTTTTATCCCACTCAATTCCTTGCAAAACCTTTTAACTTCCTCAATTCCAGAGCCCTCCTCGCCAGTGATCGAGCTCCTGCAGCCCTCGACCCCTGACGGCAGCTCCTGGAACCTGACGTGGAAGTCTGACGTGACCAGTCGCCAGGACCAGTACTCGGTGGTGTACGTGAGGGAGGACACTCGGTCCCTGCACGAGCGCCTCACCTTTCGTTCATGGATGGAACTCACCGACCTCTTCCCTGGAGCGGGGTACGAACTCAAGGTCTACGCCATCTCCTTCAACCTATGGAGCGAGCCGCACTCCTACCACCACACCATCCGTGAGTCAATGGCTTATTTCAATGCAGAGTTGTTGGTTTATTGATGTACAGTCAAACCTGGATAAGGGACCGACGATTTCGTTCCACTTATCCAGTATAGACATGTCTGATGTTACATTCAAACCTGGATAAGTGTTAATCGCTCGGTACCAATGTTTTCGACACGTTTGATGATGTTTTGTTGGCCTTATCAAGGATAATTCCACTTAAGGTCCATTCACACTGTTTCACTTTTGATCTTCATTTTGGAGGAATCATCCAAAGTGAAAAGTGTGAATTTGCGTTTCACTCTTTACTCCTTCACTTTTCTATGGAAACTAGCGATTCACTAGAATGAATCACTCGGGATGAACAGTGAAAGAGAAACAGTGTAAATGAGCTTTTAGATAGATTTGATTTTATTTTGTTCCACTACTTATCAAGGTAATCTCTTGCATTTTCATCGCCTCAAATTTTCTTATATGCAATGCCATTGGGTGAATAAAAACCTTCAATCCAACCAATCCACTAAATATGTATGTGTATACATACAAAAAGGTTTATCTTTTATTAATTTAGGGATTCTTACTTATTCATTCCAAATTTTAAATTCCACAAAAAGAGGTTTTTGGTCCTGTTGGGGCTAGGAACGGAGATTTTTGTTACACTTATTCACTTATCAAAGAATTCCATCGATCCATGTTTAACTGTATGGTGCAAGGTCCAAATAAGAGTACTATATATACAACACCACAAAAGACAAAGCTGACATCGTATAAAAGCAGACTAAAAGATCAATATCAATTTATACAAGTAGGCTTTTTTTTAAATTGGTTAATTGATGTTGACATGGACAATGTCCATTGGACATGCATACTGCTCAGCCAGCCTTAAGAAACAGATCGGGTAATTATGAGAGGCGCCGATTATTTTGGAAGAAGAAATATAGGGGGAAAACTACTATGATTTAAAACTGCAAAAGAGAGAATGCAGAACTAATTTAGGAAAATAGATAGGGCTGATATACCTAACTTTGGACTAATTTCATTTTTGGCAGTATGCACAACTGTTTTTAACTGAGTAGTACTGTGTACTGTGGTTTTTTATATCACTTAGTTTATTTTCCTGTGATTTGTTCAAGAAAGATAATTCCTTCACACTTAATTAGAAGGATACTAATATATCCTCAAAGAACTGATTACTTTCTAAAAAAAATTTGTCCTCCACGCATTTTTGAAATGAGCCTTAGATCCTGTTAGACTCTAGTAGAGCATCGGTTCCCAATCAGAGTATCACCGTGATACATTTGGGTATCACTGATGTTTTTTTTAATTATGGTAATATCTCCCCCAAGGTAACTTAGTTTAGCTTTGTATGATATTCGTGATCTCAGTTGTTTTGGGGGATGAATATCCCGAAACTATCTCCGAAATTTTCCTTTCTTACTATAAAATTAAAAGAACTATATTTCTGGCTTTTCCCATCCTTTTCAATCAAAACATTAACAATTACATGGATTTGATTTCCGTGTTAATAGGTAAGTTTAAAATATAAAATCAGAGGTGATTTAAAACTTAAATCATTAATAGTAGATACCATACCATGCCCTCATCAACTTCTTCAGATAGCCGGTCTCAAGTTCCGAGTCGGGCGGTGTCGTTTTAAAAAGTGGTGCTGCCATCTAACGAAAGACTATGAAAGCTTCTAGTTCTTAACTAAGGAAATAATTTTAAATAGTAAGGTTAAATAAAAAGTGTATTTGAAATGTTTAATACTTTGACGATTACTTACTTTATTACTTATTATTTCGATTACGATACTTTAACAATTTTTAAAAATTTTCAAGCCTACTTCTGAATTTTTTTGGGGGTAAATTTTTTTTAGCATATTAAAGGAGCTAATTTTATAAATGGTGTTAACATAGTCAGTCACAATTGAACTTTTTAATAATTTTTATCAATGGCGTGGCCAGAAAATAAATTTTGGAGGGGATATGTCATACTTTTAGTTGTTTTCTCAAGGTTAACAAAAGGAAAATACTTTACTCTATGTTTTGGGGGATGTATGGCTAAATTCTAATGCTTTTCAATTTCAGTTTTTTCATCATTCCATTCGATTTCAGTTTTTCATCATTCTATCTCTACAATTTTTTTTTAATCTTAAATTAGTTTAACTATCTTTTCTCTTTGTCTACTTACCTTTGTTCTGGGTTTGCAAAAAAATGTTATGCATTTTAAATTTATAAATTTGGGCCTGTATATACCCTGCAATTTGATGTATTATGTTAAAAATTTAGCAGTATCACCATGTTTAAGACTTATGTCTAAATTATTTGTAAAACCTACCCTATTGTTTGAAACTGTCTAATCAGGCTTTACAGTTGTTTAACACTACTTGTGTTCCATTAGAATGGAAAATCATGTCATAAATGAGTTCTACAATCTTAAATACTACTAGCTTAGCTAAGCCTGTTTAAAACATTTAATATTTCTTACAATACTTTTAAACATCTGTTATAACTGAGATTTTAAAAATTCGTGTGTTTTGAAATCATTACTTTTTGCAGCTCCCCGCAAGCCCAAAGGTCTACAAGTGGTGAAGGCAAGCAACACCAACATGATCATTGTGTGGACTGCCCCAACTGGATCCCTCTATGACCACTTCAACGTCCGCTATCAGCCAGCTGGGTCCGCCTTCTGGAGAGAAATGGGTGAGATAACCATTCTTATAATGATTAAGAATAGCTAAACCTGTAAATTATGTTTGGAAACTCCAACTCTCAAACGTCACCTCCAGCCATGGACCGGTTTCGTCCTTGTTAGGACTCATCAGCACGGCATAGGAATGCGCAGTTCATTCCGGCAGATAGTGGTAGACTAATCATGGTCACCACTTTCTCCATTATAGTCGGCTTGACTAGAAGCCTTCCTCCACTCTCTTGCGTTACCTTCCTATGCCGTGCTGATGAGTCCTAACAAGGACGAAACCGGTCCATGGCTGGAGGTGACGCTTGAGAGTTGGAGTTTCCAAACCTTTCCCGGACCAGTGGTTATGGTGAAAAATACTCCTTTTCTCACTGTAAATTATGTACTAAAATACTTTTTGATTAGTTCTTCAAATGACTATAAAAAGGATTCAATTAATTAAAACTATTTTAATTACAATATTGCAGTTAAATTTTGTATTGACTACAAATTTAGAAGAACTAATTTTGTAAGGGAAGATGTTGAATTGTCATTAAGGGGTCTATATATGATAATCTACACTTGAAGTAATTTTGACACCCTCCGGGATAAATCCAGTCAACTTTAAACTTCAGGCTTAATAGAAAAGGGAATCTCAAAACAAAGTTAACCATCTGAAGTCAATTTTTCTTAATAACAATGCAGGGCTTAAAAGTGTGGGTCTTGCAAGGTGGGAATAAACATACCTACAGTGCTCAACACTTAAATGTGTTAAAATTAGCAGGGGTTTTTTTTTTCAAGACGGGAAATTATTGCAATTTTAGTTCATGCAAAAGTAGTTTTCTATGAGAGAGAAATCAAAGGTGAAAAGCATGAAACTTTCCAAAGCTTTTAAAGTATTCACAACTTGAAAAACATTCATGAATGAACAATAGAAACTCAGACATTAAAAACTACAAAATATAACTTCTGTGACCTAATTTAAAAAAGCCAGTTTTGGCATTGTTATAATCTATGGGTTTTTTTTATAGTTATTTACTTTCAATTCATTAATACTCTAAAAAATAATTTTTGCTCTCATAAGTTGTATTAACCATTTTACTAGATCTTTGGATCTACTGACTACAGATTTTAGAGATCAAAGATTTTAAATAAAATTTCAATAGTTATCTGCATTATAAATGTGAAAGTTTCCTAACATTTAAATATTGTTATGACTATGAGGTTCTTTGAAAGGGAATACTTTGGAACACATTGTTTTAAAACATTCACACAGCACAGTGAAGTTGTGTTATTTAATAACATATTATTTCTTATATCGGAAGTTAACAATGCAAATACTAATGAATTAAGTAAAATAGTTAAATATGGATTATGCTGTACCATGGATATACAGGGTGTTTCAAAAGTTCGTTTCACGGCTTTTATTTGGAACCAACGTCTCATAGGGTCCTGGGAGTAAGGTCTACCCCTAGGTAAGTGACCCTGGAGAATCCATTGAAAGGACTTACAGCGCCCCTAGCGGCGAAATAAAAAAGTTAAAAAAATTAATTAAAAAACTAAAGGAGATAGAGCAAACACCTCAGTCAGAGTATTGTTGCCACTGTTATAAGTAACTCACTGAAAAAAATTTCATGAAAATATCTTGAATATTCGCGGAGATATGAGCATGTGAAAATAGCCTTTTTCAGGCCTCAAAAAAGGGAAAGTTCGCAAATTTGCAATTTTTTCAGAGTTATTATGTAGTTTTGTATCTTTTTAGTTAATTAAAGTAAAATTTCAAATAAAAAATTTAAAAAACTTGTACATTTTTTAACTTTTCCTTTTTTGATGACTGAAAAAGTGCTATTTTCATATGCTAATATCTCCGCAAATATTCAAGATATTTTCATTAAATTTTTTTCAGTGAGTTACTTATAACTTATAACAGTGGCAACAATACTCATACTGAGGTGTTTGATCTATCTTCTTTAGTTTTTTAATTAATTTTTTTAACTTTTTTATTTTGCTGCTAAGGGCGCTGTAAGTCCTTTCAATGGATTCTCCAGGGTCACTTACCTAGGGGTAGACCTTACTCCCAGGACCCTAGGAGACGTTGGTTCCAAATAAAAGCCGTGAAACGGACTTTTGAAACACCCTGTATATATGGTTAATTTTTTAAATGAATTTAATCAAAAGCTCAGTCATTTAGTAGTTTGTTTAGAATATAGCCATAAGTCACTTTCGGCTTTTACTACTCTGTATGAGGTTTACGTGATGATGATACCTATCCTTTTCTGATTTTCATGATACCTATCCTTTTCTTTGACACCATGCAACTTTTACGTAAACACTGATTGCTCCTTAACCCAATACTTGGTGAGATATTGAGAATCTACTTGTATGTTGGCTTTGTTGTACTATTTTCAGAAGATTCTCCTAAAGTCTCTTTCTCTTGTAAGCTGATATATTATTGTTTACAGCTTTTTAAGAGTTAAATTATTCTATTTTAATCAAAATAAAAAGAATCATAATAAAATATCTAAAACTTTTCCGAACAGATATATACGTAGTTAAATATTATAGCTCTTCAATGAATAGGTATTTTTGGTATAACTAAAAAAATATTTGAAGCCCTTATCGACGGGTTAATATGTAAAGAACCAATATATTTTTATCAAATTCATCAGAACCGAACTCAGGGCCTCTTCATGAAAACTCAAGAAACCTTAATAAAATAAATCTCTAACAGCTAATTTTAGATAATTCTGCATCAACTTAATTCAAAATACAAAAGAAAAAACATTTGTACAAAAATACATTTTTATGTCATTTTTAAAATAGGAACTTGACATTATTATAAATGAACACATTACCAATGGTGATTAAATAAAAGCACTAAATGAAACATTTTAGCCTTTTGGGACCCATCTTTACAGGTAACTTCAAGAAGTTAAGAAAGATCTAAGGAACCCTATGATTCTCAAGTACAGACTAAAAAGAAATGGAGCTTTCATCAAAAAATAAAGCTTTGTCAGCTAATTTTGGATGATTCTGCATCAACTTTATCCACTCTTCCCTTCCTTTAATTTCCCTTAAATTTTTGTCTATGAAACAAAGACAGTGTTTTAGAAGATCGTTGTCAAAATGGTGGTAAGCAAGTAAAAGGATTTTGATTACGTTATTAGCAATAAGGTTATTTGACAAGATTTCAGAACATGCATTCCTCAAATAGAGAACTTCGTATTTGTCACTGGCATAGTAAACCTCCATGGTTGTTGGCACATCAATGAAATCCAGCCTTCCCGTGTACAGGTACTTCACAAGGATCAACATAGATCCGTGGGAGATGTCAGTAATAGACTCTCTCTGTTTTGGTTGCAGAGGACAGCTGAACATGGTCGCGAAAACAGGAGAACGAGCACTGAGGACTGATTTATGCACTTTCATGAGTTTACCTTGAACGTAAAATTCAAAGTCGGAGTATGAACTTTTATCCAGAAGCTTTTGAAAATCTCCTGACAATTTCTCAGAAGATACGGAAACATAATCTTCATCCATAGTTAAGAGTGAGGGGAATTGGAATATTTCAACCTGGCATTTGAGGGTGAGGTTAGATAATGACACCTTTTTGTCCAGTATCAAGTTCCGCTTGCAAAAAGTTGTCCAACCCACAACAGTTTCTAAAGTTAGATCCTTTTTGGCAGATCGTCGGCAGATCTCTTTATCCTTCCCATCCACAATCGAACAGGTAAATCGCACTGCGACTTCTTCGACTGATTTCCTTTTGAGGCATACCGTAACGTAGTCTTTTGTCCTCAGATTGAATCCGGAGGGGTATAAGCACAGTGAAAATCCGTGCTTCTGCTCTCCAGGACTTACTAGGTCTCTGGTTAGGGAATATCCCACTGAGTATGATGTCAGCTTCTCAAAATCGCTCAGTGGCCAGTCGTAATCGAGGACTAGCTGACCATCTTTGCGAGTGACCGTGACATTCTTCGATTCCGTTGCTCCCATTTTCACCTCTTATTAATTTCACTAAGAAAGCGATAATGCAGTGAATTTATATGCGTTAAAAAGAAATCAGGCTTCTTTACCTCTCTGTTGGGATTGATAAGGATAAAAGATGTTAAAAAAATTGTTTTTCAGAAATTATGAACTATTTAAAATCTAGATTCTAGAATAACACGTTGACAGGCGCCGACGCCGACGCGTGCTTGCAAACAAAAAGTAAACAAAACAAAAACAAAACAAAGTTTGTTGATGCCAGATACTCACAGGATTTTGAAAACTTTCTTTCTGTTCTTTCTGGTTGTTTAAAGAACCTAGAGATGGCGCATTACATGCGGGATTAGACAACCTGATTTCGATGCGGTTATTTCAAAATTTCAAACGCTCTAACAGATATTAATGAATCAAATGAGGAACTTGCATGATTTTTTTTTTATATTTTTATCCGATTCTCCACGAAAAGTTAGGCTGATTAGCAAAATTTCAGGTTGATTAAGAAAGTTTTTCAATTAAAAAACCTTTTTTAAAAGTCACCTTTTTTAAAAAGCGCGAAAACACTTAAATCGAGTTGACTAGAGTTGACAAGACAGTGACGTCACTGATCTGTCTCATGGGAAGAGGTCTATCGTAAGAGGTATACAGAAAGAGGTCGATCGCGCACATGCATAGTGACGTCACTGTCTTGTCAACTCGATTTAAGTGTTTTCGCGCTCTTTAAAAAGGCGACTTTTAAAAAAGGTTTTTTAATTGAAAAACTTTCTTAATCAACCTGAAATTTTGCTTATCAGCTTAACTTTTCGTGGAGAATCGGATAAAAATGTTAAATTTAAAAAAAATCATGCAAGTCCCTCATTAGAGTATCTCTTATAGTCTGTGTAAATAAAATCGGCGGTTTCACGTCATGCTTTACCATGGCAACGCAGAAGAAATACATAGAGAAAAAACTCAAGGTCAACCGCCGAAAAATAGTAGCACCATCTAGTTCTAGATAGAGCTTTTAGAAAATTATTCCCTCAAATGACGTTATTATAAAATTCATACTTACGAAATTAGAGTTATTTTGAAATTATATGGTAAGGGAGGGAGGACTTCAGCTTCAGCTTGAATAAAAGTTTTATATCCTGTATTCTTACCAACATTTTTCTACATTCTACATTATCCATATTTTTACCAATAACTAAGAGAGCGAAGGATTCAACAAAGAGAGGAAGTGGGTATGATGAAGTATGATACTTTGTGACAAAAGAAAGAAAGGGGGTCATAAATCTTGGGGAAAAAAATGTGTTGTGTGACAACATTTATGAATGGCTCTTTAGGTAAGGTAACATAAATTGATTGGCGCAAGTTCAGAGTTAGTTAATGGATGCGTCAAGTTGGGAGGGGCAGCGTATTTTCAGCATTAAAAAACCGCTTATAATATAGGTCATTCTACAGAAAACGTTCTATTTATGTCCCAAAATTCTTTTTCGCTATTTAATATGAATATGTTTTCTGTTGCTATTGGTATTATAGAAGCCTAAACATAAAGGGTGATTTGAAAATCATGTGGAAAATGATAGGGGATGTAGACTACCCTAAGATAATTCAGAATAATTCGGTTTGGGTGGGAGGCAAATCAATCCTGAGGAGCTAGAACACGGATAAAAATTACCAAAAGCAATGAAATCGGTAATTGTAGGCAAACGGTTAGGTTTAGAAATGAAATTTCAATAACTTAATTATAAAAACTTGTCCTCAAGGGACCGTCGTTAGAATGCGAAAATTATAACTTACTGTCGAAATTACTGTGTCATTGCAGGATTCGTCAACACGACGTCGTGTGAGATCAAGGACCTGGTCCCTGGAGAGCGCTATTCTGTGCAGGTGACATCTGTCAGCAAAAAGGTCGAGAGTCTCGAAGCGGAGGAGATCGAACAGGCCATGTGTGAGTAATGAGCATTTACATGATGTTTTTTTGTACTTTTTCATTTTTTACAATAGACTCAACATAAAGAAACAAATACAAGCATAATTTATAGAAGTTGTAAAGCCAAACTCTTTAATAGCTAAATCTTAAAAATACCAAAAGTTTTGAATAGTGTGTTAAAACTGCTCACTTTTACTGAACACCTGACAACCATATTCCCAGCCTATCAGTGTTAAAGTTAACCAGCTGCTAAAGAAAGAAAAATTAGCTTTTCGATGATTCTGATTGGTGGAATCCTTCTTTGACCAATGAATTAACACCGACGCTGATGGCTATGAATAGTGCTGTTAATATACACATCTAAAGTATGCAGTATTGAGTCTTCGTTCGGTTTTTGATAGGTTGTTATTAGAATAGAAATTAATGCCATCAATGGTTTCTAAATGTAATAAAAAAGACATTGATTAAATGCAAAACATAGGAAAGGGTAGAATTGCTTTTAACAGTTTTATCTGCCTCTTGATTATTTAATCGATAATCATATTTCTGATTTCATGTTGTGTCGTGTGAGAATGAGCAAGTACTGAAACCGCCCTCTCTGTCTTGATACCATTTTAGCTCTTGATCTTCAATAGAAGGGCAATTCCATGAAAATGTCAACCTGAACATCAAAATTTAAAAAGTTAGAAATGTTAAAAGTAATGATAAAATTATATGTAAACAAAAATTGTCAACAGAATATAACCTATAATTTTCTACTTTAATTGCTAACCTCTTAAGTTAACTCTTTTACATCATTTTAGTACACTATTTTGAATTTTTCCATTGAGAGATTCAGAAATGTCAGTCAGTTACCAGACACACGTCAGTCAGTTACTGTACTGTAATTACTATCAGTCTTTATTGTAGCAACATTTTTAACTCAAATGCCATATTCTAAAAGCTTATGTATTGTTCTTTACTACCTTTGTAACTTAATTGAAAATTCCAATAAATTTCAGAGGAATCTCGTATGGATTGTGTTAACTTTTCATAGAGGTTGCATAAATGTCAGTCAGTTACCATGTGTTTAAATATTTTTCAAAAATAAACAAAAATATATTTTGAAAATTTAATTATGCCATTATATATAGCTAATAAGAAAGCAATAAGCTGGGTGGAAAATATTTTTTAAACATTTATTTTGGGGAAGTAAATTACAAAATACTTATTATTTTCCTTTGTGAATGTCAGTCAGTTACCCATGGAATTTCCCAGAAATGACTTGCCAATAGGATCTAGAAATAAAATATTGGTAACAGAACATGGGCACTCATACATAAGGACAAAGGGGTCTGGGGCACCCCTTGCACCGGAAAAGTTACGTAAAATCTTCCTTTGACCTAATAAAAATCAGTTTTTATTAAACGTATTTTTTGTCATTTTAAATTTTGAACTGTATTAATCTTTTATTATGATTGTAAACTAATTCAAAAGCAAAATAGAAAAAGTTCCTAATAATGTTGACCACTATTTATATACTAGTTTCTTACTTGAAATTTTGCGACTCGGCGTAGGAGCGATGCTATTTAAGAAGTCAACCAAGTGAGTTAAAACACTACTTTTAAGAATAAAATTTCAAAACATTCTCTGGGGAACACCCCTTTTTCGCTTGAAACTCCAGTATTTTATACAATTTTTTTTTTTTGCATTAGATACTTGGGAGGGGCCCCTTTGAAAAAATTATGAACCAACAACCAACCCCCCTAAAAAAGAAAGCTACGCTCTCTTAAAGTTACGGAATTGACTGGCTAACTTGCAAAAATTTTCTTGGGCCCCCTCCTGAATTCAAACATATTAGACCGGGAGCCAGCAACATATTTTGTCAGTCATTTCCTCTCAAGCGATATTTGGTGGAAAATTTCAGGAAGTTATATCATAAAGCCTGGTGAGCGTCAGCTGGCTGTAGGGCGGTGGAATAGACGTCAGCTGGTCGTTTAACATTTGGAGCGTCTTTCTCAAAGATTCTTTGCGGCTCCAATTACGCGAGAGAAAAAGAACAAGAGGGAAACTCAGTGAAACTGTTATGTTTTTGTTTACATTTCGATTTGCTTTGTATAGACGACATTAGTGTGACGTCACTTGCTTGTTTGGAAACGTTGATTCTATCCGTGATTGGTTCCGTGATTGGAGGTAAATCCGTACCAATCCGTACGGAACCAATCACGGATGGAATCTACGTTTCCAAACAAGCAAGTGACGTTTTGACTAATGTCGTCTATTGCAGAGCCCTGCACGCGCTCGCTATAGCGCGTCTAACTCGCCATTTAAAAAAAAAGCGCGTCCTTAAGATTTTGCGCGTACGATTTTGATCAAGTCGTGAAAAAATCGGCAGGCTTCTGTTTACGCTGCGATTTTCTTTAGAATCGCGCGCGCTGCTGAAAAAGCGGCGCGCTTGGAAAAAAGCGCCGCGCTGAGAAAAATTCGGCGCGCTGTGAAAAGCGCGGCGACGTTTTCTTGAATCGTCAACGTGCAGTAAATGTTAGCTCTCAATAGTCAGATATTTAACTCGAAATGATTTTACACCAGTGTATCTATTATTTTATGTTAATTTGGGATTGAAGTGGTCAAAGGATTGATGAAGGGTTCCACTCTAATTTCTTAGTCAAAGTAAACACTAATATAATTTTTTACAAACTTAATTATACGCATATATTTAACATTTTTAAAGGATATGTAAGCTATTACTGTTTAGAATGTTTTAACAGGTAAAAATAGTTTCTCTATGGAAAATTCTGAGATAATCAAACAGGAGATCATGCTCAATTAAGGATCTGGATTAATAGACGATTATGGTATCATATATTAACCACTTGTCTTCAACCAAATTATATAATAACCTATAGGGGTTTTGCCGAACGTTTTGTAAATAGTATTTTTCTCTATAAGTCACGGACGTAGCTATAGATTTTATAAGGGGGGTGTTCAAGAAACTTAGGGTCACAGTGGACACTGAAAGTTTAACTAAAACAGGGTTTCCCAACTGGCGGGACGCATGAGGCAGGCGAAGCTCCCTGAAACCCCACTAAAAAGTAGCTTTAGAAGACATTTTAGCATACTAAAATTTAAACATTTTTGGGGGAGGACCCCCGAACCTCCCTATATACCTTATTAAATTAAGGAGTAGCTTTGCTTTGGTCGGTCATTTTCTATGGAGAAAATTGAGGTTTCGAAAGAGAGGTTGTATATCTTGAATTTCCCTCTGAGCGTAGCAAGGGGTTATTATAAAGGCTTAGGTTAACCTTTATCATGAGGAGGGACAAAATGGAATATCATAGGCATAGGTTCAACGTTTGACTAGGGGGGGGGCAGAACCTGTAAGACCTCAGGACCAAGGGAGCCGTTACTAGACTGTTTCGAAGGGGTTCTGCCCCCCCCCCCCCAAATGTTTCTAATAGTTTCCCATTCTGAGTAAAATGTACGGCAAATGTGAATTTTTGTGGTTAATACATGCCCTCAAGGAAAACAGGGGGTCTGGGGGTTCTCCCCCAGAAAATTTTGTGAAATTGGACCCGAAAAAGTTGTATTTTCACTCATTCTTTTAATATTTGGGACAGGAACCTTTCTGTTTGGCTGACATTAGGTCTAGGCTAAGGGGGGTGTCTGGACCCCCTAAACCCCCCCTTATATACGTCCATGATATAAGTTGAAACCAAACCACGTTCCTGCAATTAAGTATCAATATCTGGGGATATCATTGTTCACATGTAAATTGTATCCCCTTTTTAGCTAAGTTTTGGTAAAAGTTGATCCACGGCGAAAATTATCCCTCACAATAGTATATGTAGTCCTAATTTTTGGACCTGTATAGATAACCCTCATTTATTTACATCAGAATTTGGTATAGACTTGATCACTTTCATTCTAAGCACAAGTCCAATCATATTTAAGTTAAAAGTTATGAAATTTTTTAATGTGTAGAAATGATAAAAAAAAAGTTAGAAAATACAACTTTAATGTTAGAAAGGAATACTATTTACGAAACAACACAGCTTGAGTGAGTTGATACAACTGGCTATATAAATCTTAATTCAAAGTTCATTTATCCTTATAAACCAAAGTAACAGCTACAGAAGAGGAGAAAAAACTATTTACAAAGATTATTACAACTTAAAAGGATTTAAATTTAATTTAAGGGATGCACTTTTTTATAAATTTTTTAATTAATTCTTATTCTAAGATTTATTCAAGATTAAGAAACTTCTCAATCTGATGAATCTGGAAATGCATACTTATCTATAAATCAGTGATAATTTTATCAAAATGATCTTCAAATATTTCCTCGTTTCATGAAGGTGTAATGCAATGATATCATGCGATTCCTACTTAAGTGAAGCGCGCAAGCTTCAAATCGGCGGGTTATGTGGAGAGCGTCGCGTTTTTGATTGCGCGGCGTGTTTTTCATAGCGTGGCGCGTTTTTTTCAAATCGGCGATTTGCTTCAAATCGGCACGATCTCAAGGAGAGCGTGTTGCATCGGCGCGCTGAAAGTTTGTATGACGATCTGATTTTAAAGAGACGCGCTTGGCGCGCTAAATCGAGCGCGTGCAGGGCTCTGCTATTGAGGAGAGGTACGAAAGGGTGTGTGGTCGCATGAGCGGTGGATATCGTTTTAAATCAAGATTTTGTAAATAATGTAAATAAATATCTGTTAATTATTATCCAGCCTTGGGTTAGGAGAAGGAACCAACAAACATGAACAAAAATTTATACTTTCAGTCATGAGTCTCAAGTTGTCAACAAAAAACAATAGACGACATTAGTGTGACGTCACTTGCTTGTTTGGAAACGTTGATTCTATCCGTGATTGGAAGTAAATCCGTACGGAACCAATCACGGATGGAATCAACGTTTCCAAACAAGCAAGTGACGTAATGACTAAGGTCGTCTATTCCCTTCTAGAACATTATTAATTAAATATTGCCAACTTAAAATTATCTGAAAAACAAATAAATATCTAAAAAATTAATTAAAACAGTGTCCTTTCTAAAAGTTGGTTTGGTTTATAAAAAGAAATGGACTCTAACCGCCTATCTGGTTCGAGACTTCACGGAACCAACACGTGACCTACAACTGAGCTTGCAATGGACTCTAACCGCCTATCTGGTTCGAGACTTCACGGAACCAACACGTGACCTACAACTGAGCTTGCAATTGGTTACCACAGATACTACACTAGTAGATCTACTAGTGTAGTATCTGTGGTAACCAATGGACTCTAACCGCCTATCTGGTTCGAGACTTCACGGAACCAACACGTGACCTACAACTGAGCTTGCAATTGGTTACCACAGATACTACACTAGTAGATCTACTAGTGTAGTATCTGTGGTAACCAATTGCAAGCTCAGTAGGTCACGTGTTGGTTCCGTGTGACGTCAGACGGTTAGAGTGCATTGCAAGCTCAGAAGGTCACGTGTTGGTTCCGTGTGACGTCAGACGGTTAGAGTCCATTGGTTACCACAGATACTACACTAGTAGATCTACTAGTGTAGTATCTGTGGTAACCAATCGCAAGCTCAGTAGGTCACGTGTTGGTTCCGTGTGACGTCAGACGGTTAGAGTCCATTAAAAGTTATCTTTAGGGAAATGGACTCTAACCGTCTGACGTCACACGGAACCAACACGTGACCTACTGAGCTTGCAATTGGTTACCACAGATACTACACTAGTAGATCTACTAGTGTAGTATCTGTGGTAACCAACAAACCACATGTTAACCATGTCCATATGTTAACCACATGTTAACCATGTCCATATGTTAACCACATGTTAACCATGTCCATATGTTAACCATAACCATGTTCTTCAATTGGTTACCACAGATACTACACTAGTAGATCTACTAGTGTAGTATCTGTGGTAACCAATTGCAAGCTCAGTTGTAGGTCACGTGTTGGTTCCGTGTGACGTCAGACGGTTAGAGTCCATTTCTCTAAAGATAACTTTTAATTTCTTTTTATAAACCAAACCAACTTTTAGAAAGGACACTGTTTTAATTAATTTTTTAGATATTTATTTGTTTTTCAGATAATTTTAAGTTGGCAATATTTAATTAATAATGTTCTAGAAGGGAATTGTTTTTTGTTGACAACTTGAGACTCATGAAGTCAGGAAACGTTGAAAGGAAATCACTGAAAGCATAAATTTTTGTTCATGTTTGTTGGTTCCTTCTCCTAACCCAAGGCTGGATACTAATTAACAGATATTTATTTACATTATTTACAAAATCTTGATTTAAAACGATATCCGCCGCTCATGCGACCACACACCCTTTCGTACCTCTCCTCAATACAAAGCAAATCGAAATGTAAACAAAAACATAACAGTTTCACTGAGTTTCCCTGGAGTTTCCCTCTTGTTCTTTTTCTCTCGCGTAATTGAAGCCGCAAAGAATCTTTGAGAAAGACGCTCCAAATGTTAAACGACCAGCTGACGTCTATTCCACCACCCTACAGCCAGCTGACGCTCACCAGGCTTTATGATATAACTTCCTGAAATTTTCCACCAAATATCGCTTGAGAGGAAATGACTGACAAAATATGTTGCTGGCTCCCGGTCTATATGGGCTCCCATTAACAGAAAAAAGGATTGAACAAAACTTTATAGCTCATCCGCATCTCTATTTACACACTTTGACGTTTAGAAGATAATTCGTTTTTCTAACCAACTTTTTGAATTAATAGGGTGTATAAACTTTGTCAAGTTAAATATTAAACATGTTAAACCTCATGTTTCAGAGTAACGAAGTTTAATTGTTATTACTATTTATTTTTTATTAATTAGCATATAAGGATGTTATTAATTTTATGATTAAATTGTTACGACATATAAAGTTATTGATATTTTAATTTAAATAAATCTTAATATATAAAATGAAGAATCCGTCTGCTGTTTTGATAAAGCATATGATTGGCCGAAAAATCCGTTGTTCAATAAAAAAAGAAACCTTGCGGAAGCGACTGAATATAAGGATAAAATAAAAAAAGAAACAAGCTGATATATTATTGAGAGAAGGAGTGATTCATTTTGAAACACATTCTTGATAACGCTCTTCAGAATATAAAAAAAAACATAAAAATGTCAATCTTTGAATTAATGAGCTAAGAGCAGGCACTGAGCTGTGCCTTTAAATCACTCTGGCTCTTGATACATTTACTGACTTTTGTTTAATTCTTCGATTATATTCATTTAACTGTTTGAATCCATTTTTTTATGTACGGTAATGCAGCGGGCCTCTTTGTGTTGCAGTCTGGGTACTCTACTAAATCTGTTGCACCTAAAGTTTAAATATTTTTTAACAAATATGACTTCCCAACTATTTCAAAGTGTATGAGATTCTGTCCAAGGAACTTAATTCGGGCGCGGCCCGTTAATAATGTCTGAGCAACGCCGGGATAGCGCGTGCGCTGGTATATTTATATATAAAGTTTTACTGCGCCCGGGCAACGCCGGGTTTAGCGCTGAAAGCGCTAGTACAGTGGAAGCTCTTATAGCGTAATTAATCCGTACCGAGTTTTTTGTCGCTGTAAGAGCAAACTTCGAGTGATACACTCGAGTGTCGAATATCACTCGTTTAAAAGCAATAAACTCGATAAGCTAAACTATCAATGTATCAATTTTGATGCTTTTGGGGAAGGTGGACTCGATTCCCTCAATGATGTATTTTAGTAGACTAATTTATAAAGTCTGGAGGAAATCTCAACCTGAAAACGATATCATTGGAATTTAGAACGCAGTTCGAATCATCCAAGTGATCTTTCCTCACTTTAAACAATTATTTCTTATTTTATGAAGTCTTGATACTTCCAATTTCATGTTATATTACCTTATTTTTTGCTTTTATTTTAATTTATATAAGTTTAAGATCAATATTTTACAGAGTATAAATATTTGCATTTGCATTTTAAATTTTGATATTAATTTATTGCATAGTTAGCTTCCTTAGAAAGGTCTGATGCTTAACAAAATTTATTACATCAATTTTACCTGCATCTGCATGCAATTTGAAAAATTTATGTCTTAAATATAAGTCAAAAAATTGGAAATAAAGAAAGATAAATGAATACGCTAATAAATTTAAAGTCTAAAATCAACAAGGACATAAGGTAGCGAAAGGTTTCGTTTGGGATTGTAGCCGGTTACCCCGGGCGAAAGCAAGCGAAAAGAAGATGCGATCGTTACTTGGTGCTGTTTGTTATACTCTGATAATTGTTTATTGGCTAATTCTGGTGTGACGCACACAAACCGATCCAGAAAAGTATTCAATAAGCTGAATCGATTCGAAGATTAGTCTTTATAAGAGCACAAAAGTCAATGACAAAAGTGCTCTTATAGAGACTAATTTTTGGGTCTTTATAAGAGAGTATTTTTATAAGAGCAGGTCGCTATAAGAGCTTCCACTGTATATTGTAATACTGTTTGGAACAGCTGTATTGCCTAAAACTTATAAAAGAAATAAATCACCCTGAATTAAATATTTTTTTAATCATGAACGTAAAGTAAAATGGAAACAAAGAGTGTTCCAGGAAGAAAAAACAATCAGTGAACTATTGTTTTTCACTCTGTTCCTTCCCTCGCTTGATCTTTCAACCTCAGCGCCACCGACAAAATTATCCACTTCCTTCCAGCAGCAGCGGAAGGAAGACTTCGATTGACACGTGACACTTCCACACCTTCCTTCCCAAATTATTACTTTTTAAACTAAAATCCTCCTCCAATAATGTCATTCCTCCGTCTCAATGCATGAAGTGTGTTCTGTGTATCATCATTCAAAACGGACGGTATTTAGTGTTGAATTGTGCTTGAAAGTGGAAGATGCTTGAAATACTAAAAGAGCGTGTGGAGAAATATCTATATATTATGTGTATTCTTCTAGCCTCGGTGTATCAGAACTGACTGGATGTTAAACGGATTTTGAAAGAAAAAAAAAGGACTTAAAAGGATCATTCTCCATCAATTTCTTTCATTATACTTCATATTAAATTCGGTGTTTCAGTTCGTTTGAAATGAAAATGGCAACATGGGCTTCCCTCCTCATAAAAAAATTCACTTCAAGAACAGTAAATTCTCGAAGACAATTGGGATAAATTTATACCAGACTACTGAGGATTGAGGCTATGAGGATTGATGAAATCAGATCTATGATCAAAAGTAATCATAAATGCTTACCAATGAGTTTATGTAGATTATTTAGTAGAACAGTTTAAGAAAAACATTTATGTTGTTAGTATTGGAGGATTTTTATTCTAATAAGATGATACTGTAAAAATATTGAATGCCTATTGCCTACTTATAGCCTAGATCTAATATTATTATAATCAGTTTTATGTGGATACTTATGTTATTTTCATGAATACATTGCAATCGTCCATACCACGAAACGGCATCAAGTCAGAATATTGGAATGCCTCTAAGAGGGATGATGGAATTATTCAAGTGGTGGTTTGTTTCAGATCCGAAGCCCCTGAGAAGGGTGAAGGACACCCTGGATTCGTACAACATCACGTTCGAATGGGAGGTGCCGGAAGGACACAGGGACTATTACATCATTATGTATAATCCTATTGATGAACCCAGCAACCAGAAGTCGCTGCAGGTAAGAGTCTTTTTTTTCAATGCATCTGAAAGTGAATAAACACGAATTTCATTTTTTTTTTCCTGTTAAACTAACCTATACAATACCATTGCAAACGTAGCAGGTTGTTTTTTGTGTTTTTTCCTATACAATGAAGGACTATTAACATTAATAAATGAATCATTTCATTTTCACCATCACCAAGTGTTCACCATTTTGTCATTTTAAAAAAAGTAGTAATCCTCATTCAACTTTAGTGGACTAGGAAGGTAAAATATCTTTTTCTACGTAAAATTCTTGACACTCGTACTTAATACTCGTAAGATACTCGTACTAAAGACATGAAAGTAACAGCTAACTATCACGAGTGGGAGAAAAAGATATTTTTAGTAGGGTTTTGTTATTGGAACTACAGCAAGCATTGGATAATTTTGTTTTAAAAATAATGAAGCAATTTCTCTCTCGTGGATTAATTTTCAAAATATTTCCAAGGTTGGAGGAGCATATTCGTTTTTTGGTCTTAGAATTTATTATCATAATCATTATGAAACTGTCTCATGGTGAAAGGAAACGGGGATTTTATCATTATGTTGATTTGATATAAAACTAAACATTGCTTCAATAGTTTCTTTACATAAAAGTTCCATAAGTAATGACATTTTTAGTATCCAAGTATTGATTCCTTACCTGTTGCAGGTGGCTGCCAATGACACTCGGCCCCACGAGACCATGGATGTGATCATCGATGAGCTGAAACCAGGGGAGCTCTATTCCTTCCGCTTCTACGCCGTCAGCAACAGTCTACGCAGCGAAGGGGTCACCGTGCAGACCAGAACAAGTAAGGATATTTTTTTTTTTAAGTTTGTATTCCAAATAATTCATTTGCAAGGTCTGCATGATGTGATTACACATTGGTTATTTGGGTTGAATAGTTTACGAAAATAATTCCAGCCGGGTTAGCTGCACGGAAGGCCCAGACAGCCCAAAAAACAACGGCCACTATCGTTCTGTCAATATTAGTCTTTGTAAAAATTATCCCCTCTGATATATCGGGTAAAATCGACGACGAGATTGCCTAGTTTGTTTTTCTGGTCATTATATTGCTTCCCCGATATTAATTAAGAAAAAAGAGCCAAAATTCAAATTGAATATTTTACAGGGGTAATTATTTCATTCAAATAGTGTTATTTAGACTGGTATTCAATCTTGTTTTAAATAATTAATTTCAAACAAGAATGGTTCGAATGTTAACAATATCTGTGGTATTGGCCACCATTTTTACTACACTGATCCATGTCCCTGTGCGACAGAGGGAGACGGTCTCCTCTAACTACTCTCCTTGGCCCTTCAATCCGACCAGTGGATATCCATTATGTTTTATCCTCCTAAAAATATTATACATGGTTTTTCGGTTAATTTCTTAGATATAGATGGTTAAAATGTTGTCAGATTTCTTTCTTTTTAAAAATGCTATCGAAAATCTTATCTTTATTGCAATTTTTACATTCCTTTTAAGATTACTTAGTATCGACTATAATAATTGGTGGATTTGGTTATTTTCTAAAGTCTGTAATACCTTTTCGGTTTTTATGATTGTTTATTAAAAACATTAAACCCTTTACGAGAAATACTTTTTCACCAGATCGCTCTGACAAACTGAATTTTTCCTTTTCGTCGAGGTCGGGCGGTGCCGTTTTTTGATGTGGTGCTGCCATCTAACCTTGACTTGAAACCTTGACTTGAAACTTGACTATCTAACCTTGAAAAAAAGACTTGGGAAGCTTCTTCTCTTTATAAGAGAGTTGTGTTTCTTTACTGTTAGAATAATTGCAAATAATTGACTATCTAAATTGTATTATATTTTTAATACAAAATTTTATTGTTTTATGATGGAGTATAATTTTTAAAAATTAGGTAATTTCTGAGCGAAAAAAAAAGTATTTTCTCTAACTATCACGCACGCTGTCAGAACACGGTGATCATTGCATTGGAGCAGTTTCAAGACTTCAATGAAAACATTGAATTGAAAAACAGCACCTAGTACCTACTGAATTAAAAATATTTATTTTTCGGAAGCCCTTAAGATTTCCAAACCTTCGTCGTAGGAATAGTACTAAACTGTTTAGTTCAACGATTTAAAATGTAACCCCTTTTCCTCTATTAATAATAATAATAATAATAATAATAATAATAATAATAATAATTATAAATCTTTATTTACATGGAAACAAACACAAATTCAGAAATTAAGTACATATTTGTAGCCAAGAGGATAAATAAAGAAATCCCGTTCGGGTTACAGAAAATAAAATCTTACATACATGGACAAGAAAAGAAGGAAAACCTTAAAAAAATTAAAAATTGGCAATAATCTGGACAAAAATAAAATGTTTTGCTTTAAATGAGATGAAAACATAGATCCAGATCGTCGATATTAATTAAGAATTTAAATAAATTTCGTTTAAAAGAAGATAAATTATTAATGCTGATTAAGTTTGGAAACAAACTGTTAAATAATTTGGGTGCAAGGTAAAAGAAATGTTTAGTATAAATGTCTATTATTCATTATTTGTAATTTTTCTCACTGTCACGAATAAACAGTAGTGAACTTCAACTATTGCTTAACTTGCAGTCGAAGTTGTGCAGGCATGACTTAGAAATTTCATTTAAACTCTCTTTTTCACCCACAGAGCCGGTGATCGACTCCGTGATCAACGTGGTGACTCGGGAGCAGGAGCCTCGCACCTTGGGCATCAAGTACACCCCGACGCCGCGTCGCAGCGCCGTGTTCGACCGCTACCGCTTCCAACTGAGCAGCGAGTCTTCGGTCCCTGCTCAGGAGAAGCTCTTCAACGATTCCAATCGTCTGGTGCTGTTCGACCACTTGGTGCCCGGGAGGCTCTACGACCTCTCCATATGGACGGTCAGCGGAGGGGTCAACAGCGAGCCCATACACCGACAGACCAGGCTGTGTGAGTGTTAATAAAACTGTATTGGTGATGTCTTAAGCAGGCTTGAGCAATAAGAAAGGTCATAGCATTGTAACGCAAAAGCCTAAATATTGAAGTTAAGAGAGGATAAGGGAGGGAGGGTATATCGGGAGATAAAATAAAGGAGCGTTGAAACACCTAATTATAAGAGTCTAATTTTGAAAATCTAGAGCACATGAAACTAGTATCTATCCTTTTGAAATTAGGTTTGTGAGCACTGAGTTTAGAAACATATTTCCGTTCTGATCCCAAAAGGAGAAGTAGTAGTTATTTTCTAGTAATAATTTTTTTTATTTCAATCTCAATTTCAATTTCAACAGTTTAATACTTTCATACATCATGGTTTTCTAATTCAGCAGTATCTTTAGTGACCTTACTGTTCTTAACTGTTATAGTAGACCCCAAATTTGTCGTCAATATTCTTGTTCTAAAATAATTTTTTCCGGTTAAATGATTGAAAATTAAGGCAGTCCCCTGGGCAAAGGTCCCATTATTCCATTTCCTTAAGAACTCACTGCTTGAGGCGCAATATGACATCACTAAATTTTTTGCCAGTTATGCATCAATCTACAATTTAACTTTCGACAACGGATCTCCAAAACTATAGTTACCGTTGCTATTGTCAGATTTGCTCTGTCGCTCCATCCCTAGAGATGCATGTAAGAGCCAATTAATATTTCTCCTCTCCTGAAAAGTAAGGGATATTGGTTTCTGTCATATTGCACCTGTAGTGACGAACTATATGAGCTGCTCAGGATGAAAGTGGTATAAGCCCAAAAATACAAAATTTGGAGAAAAAAAACATGGATTTGGATTTCTTCTATGTTCTTTAACCTAGTGTGGTGATCACCTAACTCAAAAGCTCAATGATTGGTCCGTAAGAGCTGCCTCAAAAGCGCCCGTCTCATAGGAACAACACAGGCGCCGTTAGAGAAACCTTCGATTATACTCAAAACTACCACCTTCATTCTAACCAGCTCTAAAAACATGGCAATGTCTTGCCACGATTCCAATCTCTCTCATCTTCGCAGTCCCTGAGCCCATCTCCGAGATCCGCACTGTGTCGGTGTCCGACACCGAGATCAGCGTGTCGTGGGAGCGGCCGGATGGCGAGATGGACGGCTACGAGATCCAGTACCAGGAGCCCGGGGGAGGACTCGTGCAGAACGTCAGCTTTGAAGAGAAGAACACTTTCCGAGGGCTCAGGCCACACCACGACTACACTTTCCTGGTGGCGGTGGTGGCCGGGCTGGACACGTCCACCGTCAGAAGGTCCAGGCCTCTCTCCAGGACGCTCAGGACCATGGAGTCGGGTAAGGCTCTTTTGTGTATGGGGTTTGCATTTTCATGGATTTAGGGATGTCACGTTTCTTTCGATTCGATCCCGGAATCGATTCCTGATGTTCGATTCTTGAATTCGATTCCGTGCCTTGGATTCTAACATGGGATCGATTCCAAGCATTTTATTTTATTCCCAATTCGGTTCCGTCACAAAATTTGACGTTCCTACATAGATTGCACCTTGCTAGTTAACCTGTGGATATCTTCCACGAAATATCATGTCGCACGTTGCCACTACGCCAAAAATGCCAAGGTAATTTTCATCGAAATGCATTTTCGGAGTGCCTCGGTGATGTTGCACAGCACCATGCTAGAGCCGACAATCTTCCCGATAGATTTGTTGAAACTGAGCAATCAGTTGCAAGTACTTGAGGAAACGCCTGTTCTCTACAAACTTGGAATGCTTTGTTTTTCTGGGAACTAGGAAAACGCAGGTTGTGGCGTTTTTGGTGTGGTGGCAATGATGTAATTTCATAACAAAGTCAAAACCCACATAGGGGTTTTAACTAGTTCCGAAATTTTTTTTGATTTTGGAAAGGGAGTCTGAAGATAGACGATGCTTATTTAATACTTTGTTACTAATATGTTTGAAATAAGGGCTTACGACATCTTAAAGGGACAGCGTAAATGCCGTTGTATGAAATTGGTCGAAATAGCACTTTGTGGTAGCCAGGGGCGTCATTTCAGTTTTTGGTTGGGGGGGGCAAGGATTTTTTTTGGCTGAGCCACGCCCTAACCAGACTTGTTTTTTTTGGAGGGGTGACTCAACATCATGAGCTCTAAGTAAAAATAAGGGGTCTAGGGGTCACCTCTAGAAAAATTTTGAAATTTTGCCTCATTTTTACAACATTTAAGTTATATCCGAAGAGAACAGCCTCTTGTAAACCACATAATTTTCAAGAGAAAAAAGTTACAAATAAACGTCAAAGTTTCAAGAGGAGCCGGAGGTCCTCCCTCATAAATATTTTTTGAAAATTTCCCTTTAAACTAGAGTTTTATTTCCTTTGCAACCTCATTGGAGAGCACCCAGAGGGAAGCGCTTGTTGTGAGCGGCAGAATTTTGAAAGGAAATAAAAGATATAAATGTAAAAATTTTAAAGGGGGGTCTGGGGGTTCTCCCCCAGAAAATTTTTGGAAATTTGCCTCTTAAAGTAGTGTTTCTGCTCATTTTGAGGCCCTTTGGGTTACATCCAAAAAGAACAGTTCCTTGTAAAGCATAGAATTTTCTAGGGGAAAAAAGTTATAAATAAACGTCAAATTTTCAAGGGGGGGGCAGAGATCCTCCCCCAGTAAAATTTTTTGAAAATTCCCCTTTATACCAGACTCCTAGGGGCTTCAAACTCGTTGGTTCCCAAAGGGAACTGCTTCTTGTAAGCGGCAGAATTTTCAAGGGAGACACATTGTATAACAGACATCAAAGGTCAGGAGGGGGTTTGGGGGTTCTCCCCCAGAAAATTTTGAAATTTGACCCTCAAAAGTAGTGCTTTAACTCCTTTTGGGACGTTTTGAGTTAAATCTGATGCTCTTTGTGGAAGTTACAAAATTTTCAAGGTACTCTCAGCAATTTTTCACTTAAGAGTGGAAATCTTGGGGGGGGCAATTGCCCCCCCCTGCCCCCCCTAAATGACGCCCATGCGATATTTTACTTTCAGTTTCTTTACAGTTTGACTTTTCTCTGTTGATATTTTTTGGTAGGGGACTCATGTTTGGCTTAGCCGGCGAGGATGCTTATGGGCTACAGTTAATTCTTTGCTATTTTTTACTAATGTATTCGCAGAATAATTTCTTTTGTTTGTTTGTTTTGTTTGATTGTTTTATTTTTATCTTATTTTATTTAATTTTATTGTTCTAGAAAATTTTGCTTTAAATTTTACTGAACCAATGAAAGACATTAGAGTCAGGACTTCAGAATAAAACCTTCATCTTACATTTTATAAAAAAAAAGAAATCATCATACAATTTTAGGTGATCAAACAGATGAATGAAACAGAAAATTCCAAACCATAAAATATTTTATGAAACATTACTTCGTTTTGAAAGAGTATTTCCTGGTTGATTAAATTAGTTTTCCCATGGAAAAAATAGTTTGTAAATTGCTAGGTTATCTTACAAAGACTCCTTCTGACGTCTAACCAATAATAGTTTTAATCATAATATAGTCTGAATATAGACTATTGAAGTATTTCTAGTCATAGACCGATACCAGTGCAAAAGTCACTGAGCTGAACTCTTATACCCTACGTTTACTTAGAAAAGCAAATGTCTCATATAGCAATAATTGTATTTTGTCAAAAAATAAAAAATAACACTTATCAAAGAAGTAAAAGCACAATTTCACCTTCACTCGTGCCAAAGAAACCAAACTTGGCAAAAGCCCGCATTAGCTCAATTAAGGAAGAACCACACCCACAACGCTTTTCTTTTGCTCTCAGAAAAGATCATACTCAAAACAAACCAAATCTCAAACAAAAGCGACTTGTTGTTGCCTTTTATTTCGTTTGTCTTGAGAGAGACCTTGTGTGTTGTTTCTAGTGCCTGGTCGTGTCCACGTCTTCCGTGCGGTGGACGTGAAACCGAGCGAAGTGACCCTCCAGTGGTCACTCCCCACCAACGAACAGAACGGGGTGCTTACTAGCTTCCAAGTCACCTACTACGTCAATGTAAGTACTCGTTGTATGTTGTAAGTTGAATTAGAATATCATAGTATAAATTTAATGACATTATTACATTATGGCAAATAGGGGCTCTCACCTTTTACACGTTCAATTTTAGAGTACTTATGCGAAGGATTTGAACTTTGGTGCACATGTCAAAATTTTGTTACCAATGTGACATGACCTCCAAATAAAAATAGGGGTTCTGGGGGTCCTCCACAGAAAAATTTGGAAAATTTGCCTTTAGCTTATTTTGAGACTTTTTGTTAGACTCGAATGGAACTGTTTCTTGTAAGCAAGTCAAGGAAAAGTAGTATATAAATAGGTTTTAAAATTTCAAGGAGGGTTGCGGGCTCTCTCCCCCAAAATATTTTGAAATGAGACCCTTAAAAGTTGTGTTTTATCTTATTTTGAGACACTTTAGGCTACCACCAAAGAAAACCGCCCATTGAATTTTCAAGGAAAAATAGTATTAAATAACGTGAAAATTGTATGAGTATCCTCCCCCAGAATTTTTTTTTTATTTACCCTTAAAAATTGTGTTTAAATGCATTTTGAGATCCTTCGGGATACATCCGAAGAGAGAATTCTCGAGGAAAAAACAGCATAAAAATTCAAGTCAAAATTTCGAGAGGGGGGGGGGATTGAAATCCTATCCCCCTTGGATATGGCCCTGTTGATAGTAATGGTGGTTTGAAGTGCTTTATTATTTTCTTTTGTTATAATAAATTTATTCATAATTTGTATTTTTTAGTTATTAACTCCAAATTTATGCATAAATTAGTTATTCTGGAGAAAATTTCAATTTAACACATTTTTATAGGGGACGAACAAAAAGCGGAATAGATACTTTGAGCCAAACGAAACCAGAGGAGTGATAAATGGACTGCAACCAGGAATGGATTATGTTTTCGAAGTGAGTATTTTGATTACATGTTAACTATATAGAAATGCAATTTTAAAGTAAAGCTTGATTTTATTGTGTTAAATGCTAATTTTTTGCAAGGATACTTTATTTCCACAAGATCTTCTATTAATTAGAATTATTATAAATCAATTTTGAGATATTTTTAGCTACATTTTCGAAATTAAATTTTACTTTTGAATCTTTTTACTAAACCTCTTAATTTGCAATTTAAATTTTATGTGCGTATGTGTACGTGAAGGTATGATTGTCCATTCTATTTTCAGATTCAAGCGCACACCAAAATAGGACCCGGGATCACAGAGACATCAGTGGAGAGGACGCCGATTTGGGGTAAGCAACCTGCCCTTGAGTTGTGCTCATTTTATTGACACTCCTTCACCGATAGACCGAATATTTTTGGCTCGATATCAAGCTAGATCGATAGTTTTTTAAAGGTTTCTGGCACCCATTGAAATTGGCTTTAGAGTGTCTAAGGCAAATATTTAGGGTAGGCGGATATGCAAAAACATATATCGCTTTCTTTAGAAAAGTTCTATGTATTTTATTTGTAAACTTATGTGTTGAAAACCAGGAGAACAATTCCTCATTTTCAGAAAATAAATACTCCTACAGTGTTTCTATTAATAATTGATGACAAAAATTTATTTCTATAGGTAAACACTTAAGACGTTTTAAAAAAACAACTTTTGATAGTTTTCAGAATATTCACTAAATGTTTTTACCGTTGTTACATCAGGTTCATATTCTCTCGCTTTTATTAATCTTTCTCCTCATCCCCTTAATGAGTTTTAAAACAGTCCATACTTGTTTCGAAATCAAAACTAATGAGTACATCCTTTAGTTCCTAAGCTGTGTTTAATAAATCACGTCCCTTAAGGTGCATCGTATTCTTCATTTTTGGCTATTTTGAGTTTTGTATACGTCTTGATGAAAGACTTAAATCCTGTGAGTAATGACTTTTATCAGTGATTGTCAACATTCACTGGGTCGCTTGATTATGTCCGAAGTATTTTCTAAATATCCTTATTTATGATGAAAATATTTCAGATCATATAAAATGTTAAAATTGAAACTGTACATTTTAAGTGCACTGTTTATATTTAGTCTCCTCAATATATCGACCATACAAAACTTTTAACCGTATCACCTGAAATAAACAGTAGAGCAAAAAATATCATTAAAATCGTTGCAACAAGTAGTGTATGCGTAAAAAAGAGACGTTTAGTTATTTGTTTGTTTCTTCTGTTTCTTCTTCTTCTTGTGCATGGACACCTAGACTTGTAAGGCCAGAGAAACTCAAAAATGTGACTTCGTAATAGTAGTCCTGACGTCACTACTTTTTGTCTTTGACGCTTTTTGCAGTGACGTCTAAGCAGTTCTTACGTTGTCTACTAATCTGTTTTTGATCAATTTTTGAAAACAACTAAATTTCACTCTAAATTAAATTAAATTATTAAAATTCATTCTAATGAAATTTTCAAAACATTTCAATAGCAGGGTGATATTTTATCAAATTGTTACAAAGTTACCAATTGCAGTTAAAGTAGTATTTATTTACGCTTTTTTTTAATTAAAATCCCAATGCTAAGTATTATTTGAAATGCCTCGAAAAAATTGTAGTCCAGATTGAAAAGGTCCAATCTTATAATTTCTTCAGGAGAGAAGAAAAACAAAAACTATAGTATTTAATTCAAATTTTGAAGTAGTAATTTAATAGTAGTAGTTATAATTAAATTAACTTAATTGAAGCAATTTCAAGCTTTTGCAACTTTAAAAATTCCAACTAAACTAATAAACGTTAGATTTTCTTCTTTCCTGGAAAAACTAATCGATATGATCTTTTGCTTCTGTGAATACAGAATTAAATTCAATATATAGTACTAAAGTTGAATTGTTGTCAAAAGAGCAATCAAAAATGACGTCAAAACTACTATCACACACGTCACAATTTCTAACTCGGCCTTATGAGTCAAAAATGAGTTAGAAGATCCATTGCCTGATGTTCGTTCCATCGCCAGCGCCCCCCAGACCCGACCCCACCGTCGCCCCCAAAGTGGTGGGCCGGGGCGCCCGGACACTGCGCGTGGAGTTCGGCAGCCACCTGTTTTCGGATGTGAACGGGCGGGTGCTGGCCTACGCCCTCATCGTAGCCGAAGACCCGGACAAGGACTCAGGGGCCCTCAGGCTGCCCTCATGGGCCGATGTGCAGCAGTACGACGTCTGGCCGCCATACCAGGTAAAGTTGCTCGTCATTAGATTTTGTCCTGGTGGGAAAAGCATGTTTCAACAAGTCTGTTATTTTCAAACTCTGCACAGACAGATTTCACGCACACAAAATGCACTAAGAACTGTACAGTTGGGGAAATAAAAAACGACTCAGTTGAGATTTCTGACGAACCACTTGGGTTAGGAACACAAATAAGGTGTCATTTTTCATGTCATGAAGTATTCTTTAAATGGAAAAAATTTCGAGTCCTTAGGGGGTCGTCTTCATATTAAACGAAACACTAACTTTTGTTTTTCCTATGGGGACCCCCAATTATTATGCGTTTTTCTGAAAGAGCATCCCCATAAACACCCAAATACCAAGTTTCATTCAAATCGTGCGGTAAATAAAGCTTTTACGTTTTGGGGGTCGTCTCCAGAGTGAGAAGGGTTAATTTTCTGTAAACACTATTTCTTAAAAACGTTGGGATAGTAAGACTTTTACTCACCACTTTAATGCTTATTGAAAAGTTTATAAGTAATTTATTGAAATTTTATATCAAATTTAAATTTTAATTTAAGTTATGGTGATTAAAATAAAGCGACTGTTTCCAGAAAAAGCATTCGCCGGTATACATTTGGCAGAGGTATACGGTCCCTTAAAGAGTGGGAATTTAGTTTAATTCGGTTTTTTTCAAAACTATTGAATGAAATCGACTGAAATTTTGGTTTTCCACATAAAATTACTACCAGAATCGATTACCATAAAAATATTAAAAGATTTTAAAATTTAATTTTTGGGTCAAAATTAGATGTTAATTTTCTATCTATTAACCATTAAATATCGCTGTAAAAGCATAATTATTTTGTTTGGGGACACAAATTTGATCTAAATTCAAAGTTTCATGTTTTTACACCGAAAACATTTTGACAAATTTCACATTGAATGGTTGACATTTCAAAAATTTATTATGCTTCTATTTGGATACTTACATGGATGAAACTTGGTATTTGGGGGTTTATGAGGATGCTCTTTCAGAAAAACGCATAATAATTGGGGGTCTCCATAGGAAAAACAAAAGTTAGTGTTCCGTTTAATATGAAGACGACCCCCTAAGGACTCGAAATTTTTTTTCATTTAAAGAATACTTCATGACATGAAAAATGACACCTTATTTGTCTTCCTAACCCAAGTGGTTCGTCAGAAAACTCAACTGAGTCGTTTTTTATTTCCCCAACTGTACCTCTACAACCCATATATATGTAGTTTTTGAGAAAATTGCGACAGAAAAAAAGGTATCGGGACATGTTCTGTTACGGCTAAAGAATGTTTATAGGAAATAAAAACATGGTTGCTTGTAGTGGTCATAGCTTGTAGGCTAAGATGTTAAAAATACCCACTTCGCATGTATGCGAGTGCCGTGGAATGACGTCACATTTTTTTGGTTCAATTCCTTTAACAATCCTGTTAAATATCCCTGAATTTTTATGGTTGTCATTGGTAGATATAATTACATATTTGAATCCGCAGTAAATAAATTGTCGATACTTAACGGGACAGATAACGGAATTGAACCAATAGTATGCATCGTCGAGGTCACATTCTTTGGGCTTCAAGCAAGGAATCTGGCTGTGCAGAGTTTGGGAGGACTAGGACTTGTTGGAAAACCCTGAATGAATGAATGTGTTTGTGATAAAAGTAAATGACTATTCCTCTTAGGGCAGTGAAATAGTTGTGGGCAGATATTAAGTTAAGATGAAAAAACTGTCGTTATTTTCTTGCACAGATTCGCTTTCTTGAAGATTCACAGTCTACAAGAGTCTACATAGTGCGGAGTATAAAAATTTTAATTACGAAGTGATTTCTTATCACCCTCTTGCACCTTTACTATATAGATATAAAAGAAATGATGAAACAGAATTGGATGAGAAAAATAAATGAAATAATTCTAATTTGAGCGAAAGTAGAATGAAAGAGATTCTGCAATCGTTGTATGGAATGTATCAAAAAAGAGGAGGAGTAAAAAGAAAGATTAAAAGGTAATTTGTGAAGAAAGAGATTAAAAGAGAATGGAAGGAATGGAAGGAGAAAGCTTATGAGAAGTTTTGGAGAAGATCTAGAAAGAAATATAGTAAATGAGTTTGGGATGGATGTAAAAATTAGACAAGGAATTACATGAGGAATATGAGAATATTCAGAAAGATATATACGGGATTGAAGAAAATATCCGGATGCTAAAAGAAAATGAGATAGAATTCTAATATTTGTTTTGGCTTTAAAATCACTGCTACAGTAAAGGTATCAAATGTATTTGAAGGTCAGATTCGAGTATTAAAACATTCAAATTTCAAAACCTATTGGACACCTATTAATTCTAAATAACTAAATATTATATTGCACTTTCACTTTATTTCAATGATTTCTAAGGACAGTTTTTAATTCAATAATGTAATGAATTTTCTTAATTTTTGAGAAAGGATATTATCCTCTCTGTATACATCTGTTATTTCTATTACCCTAAGCTGGATGAAATGCTTTGAGACTTTTTCCTCGCCGAAAAGCGTTAAAGGCATCAAATATCCACCCCGGCTTTCCGGCTTATCCAGAGCAAACCAAAAGATAAGCGAGAATGACTACCGCTAAAAACCTTCCTCCCGCCCAATCTGAAGGCGAAAACACACTACCTTCCAAGGCAGAAGTCGGCAGTCCAAGACCGACTCCTGTCAAGCCGGGGCCGTATACGGCTTCAGAGAGTGAGGTTTTAGAAGCACTTAGTGGAAGTGACTATTTTGGGAACGATCCCTTGGAGTAAATCACACTGACTTCACAAACCCGAACCACACATATTACGTCGGACTGCTGACACAGGGTAAAGTGTGTTCCCGCCTTCAGAGCGCATCGCCAGATGTTCCCCTTGAAACCCGAAAAAGCGCCTTTTTATCGGTGACGTCGCACTTTCACTAGGAGAGCACCTACAAAACAAACAGCCCCAAAGATTAGGAAGACCGACAACCGCTATACTCTCTCTCTCTCATCCATATACTGGCATCACACTGCCACTCCGCTGGAGCAAGAGTCGTTAGGGATAGTCGTGTGCACGGAACTTGTACCCTGTTTGTGTGTGTGGTGCTGAAGATACGCTTGGTGTACCCCATCATCATTGATAATCACCGCAAGAAGAGTTGAAATTGCTATGAGGTGGATTTTGTAATTACTAGATTGCATTGAAGAGAAAAACTTACTGCCGGTAAGCAAAATTAAATTTCGCTAGTATTACTAATCAAGAAATAGCCTTTTGGTTTAGTTGATTTCTTTCGAAAAAAAAAGTTTATGTGCTGGTCTATTTTTATGAGGTAAAAAAATCAAATTAAATTTATCTGTGAAGTTTTTCTAATAGTAGAATATAAAAGTTCTCGAAAAAAAAAAGATTCGGAGAAAATTAGTTTAAAATAATCTGAGCTAAATCCTTAACCGTGAAAGTTCGTGTGTACCTACTATAAGGAGTTGTGCATTAAAAAGTGAAATGAAATAAAACATAGTGTGATAAAAATGCTCAGTCTATTGGTATCTACTTGGCTTGCATTCTTAATGGCAATTTCCTTGTTTAATAAAATGTTGCAAACAGTTCACTTAGGTATACGGTTTTATTTCATCCTGTCCATAATCGTGCGTGTCATTTTTAGCATTGACGTCACAAACAAATTTGAATTGAACAAAATTGAGGAGACACGACCAGGAGCGTTTGGGGTCTCCCACAACAGTTAAAATTTGGCGATTTCAGGGGAAATCGCAATGCATTTTTCTTTTTAAAGAAATATTTCGGATATTTTGTGGAATATCCGTGTATTTTTAACAACCTTGTAGTTTTATTTGAATCCTCAATTTGAAAAAGTAAAAAAAAATGGTAAATTGACTTTTTGTGCTAAAAAAATCTTCAAGTTGCGCTCTACACACGAGTAAGAAAAAATAACTACCCCTATACTTTAAATTTGAAATTTATGTTAATTTGTCTTTCTTTTCTTATTCTTTGTGCTATAAACTACACCAAAAATTTATTTTTAGTGTTCTTACCTTTTTTTATCATCCAGTGAATATTTAACTTCATTGATATTCACCTACTCCATTGATACTGGCTTAATGACTCAGTTTCAAATTAACTTTGAATTTTATTTGTCTTATAATCTTTCTATTTCTCCCTTTTGTGCTGTGAACTAAGCAGAAATATAATTTAAATGACGATTTCAGTGGTTTTTAAAACTTTTCCTCAGCTGAAATTTCATAAGGTTGAAACAGGGATAAAGTCAATGAACATTTTTCAATTTTACAATAGTTTAATGCACTTCGATTTTTTTTCAATGATTGTTCTGTATTATAAATAGGGTCCCGAATATCCTGTAAAAATTTGATGGTTATACAGTGAAAATTCCTTTAAACGGTTTCTCAAAACTTGGTTTTTAGACTTATTCCCCTTTTTCAAACTGGTGATTCATTTCATGCACCTAACCTTCCAGCAAAAAAAAATACCTCTTGTATTTTAATCAGAGTAATCGCTTCAAGCAGTCTAATGTTTTAATCCCGAATATAGCAGAAAAAAGTTCTCAAAGGCATAAGACAAAATCAGTAACTTCACCATTTCATCAACTGTTCATTATAGTATTTTCTCTTTACTATCATTTCAGCTCTGGAAACATCTATGTTAAACACAGTTAATTAAATTCTTTGTTGACACAGATAGAAAAAAGAACAGTCTCGTTTATTTCGTGTTGTATAATTCAGAATTATTAAATGTTAAACAATTTTTTTTCTGTTTTGTCGACCAAAACGCTGTTAAAATTTTTCATATACACTTCCTTTTTAAAAAAGATTTATATCAACTGCTCCAGACAAGTAAGCTGTTTGGTTGGAAAAGGAAATAAAATGTTATTTTCCTTTTTTTTGAGGGAAGTTTTTCCTAGAAAAGTCATTGCAAACTTTTAATAATACTTTTCTTCAGGGTTTCATTTATAGTTTAGTGATATAATGTTGGGTACATTAATCGTCTGTTTCCAAAAATTAGATGTTTCCATCTCTTTCAAAAATTCATCAGTTAGGTACTAGTAAATAAACGTAAATAAAAATATCTGAAAAGAAATAAAAACTAATGGAACTGGGAATAAAATATTACTAATAAAAATGGAAGTTTCAAATTCCTGAACAATTTATTTTAAAATATGTATATTCTAAATTTAATTTAGTGTACTTTTCACCAAAATTCCCTTCCTAGATTTTAAAAGATAATTTTTGTGTCGCACCAAATAACGTTTTTTTTATGATACCAAAATTATGCAACATCCTTTTAGTAATACGTTTATTTTTTAAAATTAACTATTCTTATAGGAAAAAGTAAAAATTTAATACCGTAATCATTCATCCTGATTAAAAGTATGAAAATAAAAATTACTTCATTTTGAATTTTCTTATTTAACGGGAAAAAAACTAAATGACTACAAAAGTACAAAACTAATTTGTTCCAGTCAATCTATATATTCATATCTTCTAATATATTATTCCTTCCACTTAACTCTCTGTAGGTTGTATTTCTTAAAAACTAATCTCAAGGCAACAAACACGATTATGAATTTTAGGTGTGTAATAGTGGTTTGTATCGGCTGGGAAGCCATAATGGACCACAGGTCCAGGGTCCAATTCCCGGGCTGGGCAAGGTCGCCTCAGGTCTTCATCCCTCCGGGGTCGATAAATGAGTACCAAATTCGCTTGGGGATAAATACAGAGGGCTTTGCATCAGGCTAGACCTGGGTGTAGGTTTTCCTACACCAGTAGGGGGATGAGTAACAACAACAGCATACTAAATGTTATAGGAGTTTCATTAAATACCTTAACAATTTAATATAAATGGGCGAATTAAAGTACCTAACCTTAGTTTCTCTCTCTGCTGAACAGGTGCAGGACCCTTTCTTCCCCTTCAACCAGTCCCTGGTGGCGGACCTCGTGGTGGGTTCGGACAGCTGCAGTGGGGTGAAGGGCTACTGCAACGGACCCCTCAAGCCCGCCTCTACCTACAGGGTCAAGCTCAGGGCTTTCACCACCCACACTATCTTTACGGACACCGAATTCTCGGTTCCCGTGCACACAGGTAACTTCTAGAATTTTGTAGACTATCGTTAAGAGCAGTAATCTCTATCGAGAAGAGAATTGAGTTGGGATGGTTAAAAATACGGTTGTAATGTTAAGAATTGAGTTGTGATGGTCAACAATTCAATGGTAATGTTAAGAATTGAGCAGTCATGGTTAAAAATTCGGTAGTGTTGTAATGTTGAGAAATATGTGTGATAGTTAACAGTTCAATGGTAGTGTTCAGAATTGAGTAGTCATAGTTAAAAATTCGGTAATAATGTTAAGAATTGAGTAATGATGTTAACAATTGAGTAGGGGTGGTCAAAATTTAGTAGTAATCATTAAGGATTTTTGTTGATGCAAAGGGATAGTTGTAATTTCTTTTTTTAAATAAGTGACTCTGGTGACGGTCTGAAACCCATGGAAAAAAATTAGGTAAATTAATTAATTAACTAATTTTTTTGTTTCAAAAAGAATCCTATCCCTTCAAAATGCTATCTTTAAAATTTCAGATTTTTTTTTAAGCTATAGTTTCGTCTGTTGATAATTTTAAAATAGGGTCGTTATTTTATGACCACCCTGTAGTAAGATGATGTATGTAGATTAGAAGATCCAAGAAACATATTTCTTTTATTCTAAACGTCTTATAGACTAGTATAAGAGGAGTAAAAATAGCTTCACAAGTACGTCTTAAACATTTTTGAATACATTTTCGCGATATTTCAGAGACTTTGATTTAAATGTTTTCTCCATTTAATTTTAGTCTTAACCACAGGTTTTTTTGATCAAAACTTATTCTTTCAAATCGTTTTGAAAATAATTCAGTATTAAAAACTGATTAGAAAATAGATAGACCATTTTTTATTTTAACAAAAAATACTAAGAAAAATTTACAAAATAAGTAACATTAAGTATTTTGAAAACTATTTACCCAATAGAATGAGTAAATTATTCATGAAGATGTCATTTTGAATAACACTTCACTTGTTTCTCTTGTTAGATTTGTATTGAAACTTTAAAACAAAGCAAAAGATGCTTTTAAAAGTATCTTAAAGAATGTCCTTAAAAAACTCCAGAGAAAATCTGAAACATAAGATCCGTAAATAAATTTCATTAGCTCTTTCAGTAATCAAATTTGAAATCCCAAATGGTTTCATGGACCTGTGCTCAGAGTTCCATTTTCTTAATGAATTTATGTTGACTGCGTAATTTATTCTCTTGAGAATCATGTTTCTAAGCATTAAGTTTGTGTTTCAAATTGAATTAGAAAATCAAGTCTCGTTTTATAATTAGTTGTCTTCTCAAATAAAAAATCTGTCAAAGCAAGGGGGAATGTAATATAGTAAATAAAAAGTCAAGTTAATCACATTCGTTTTAAAGAAGGAGAATTTTAAAGATCCAGTTGCTAATCTGAATTTCATTTTCATCAAAGCATTGTAAATTTTTCTCATTTTCTTTTTGATAAATATTTTGGATCGTCAATTTCTTTGTTGATAATGATACAAATAAAATTCAACATAAATTCATACCTAAAATATATTTTATAAATGTATTGTTTAATTTTTCAATTAAAATGGGACATTTCTTAAAAACTTTGTAAGTTGGAAGCTTTCATATTTTATATGAATTTAAAGAAGCAGTTGTTGCATTCTTAATATCTGCTCTTGAAAGCTATGGATTATTTTTATGAAAACCAATTAAATAAGATCGAACTTTGTAGGGATATTTTAAACCTAAACTATTGCAAAGGTTACCATTTATGGATACCAAGTGTATCATTTATGGATAAAAACTTGGGTATACCTAATTTATGACCCAAAACATTATAAAGGGACTTTAAATTTTACGCTCATCAATAACTTGCCGTAATAAGCACAAAAAGATAATAGGGAAAAGTAAAAGTACGAAATTGAATTTTACCTATTTGTTTGAGTTGTTAATATACAAAAATGCTGGGATGTTTTCTATTCTTTACATAAAAGTTTATTGTACATTACATTGGGCATTTTTTCAGTTTAACGCGTTCTCATACGGATAGAGATGCATAATTTAACGATTCAAAATAAAAATTAAAGTCTTTTGAAACTTCATTGCACCCTTCAAAATTTATTTTCCCTTCAACTTTTTAAAACGCTCTAAACGTCTACTGATTCTCCCTTTTACCTGTTACCAAATCGATTCTTTCTTTTTATCGATCCGTTCAAAATGTAAATCAGTGTTAAAACGCTTCAGGAAACCCTACACAAAATCTATGCAATTAGGTGGGGGAAAGAATCGAATGGCAGAGCAGGCATTTTATGTTTTGTCAACTAACTCTCTTTTACTGAACATTTCTCTTAAAAGGAACGTTCCTTCTTTTATGCGGAACACTTGGTTGAATCCCGTTTGAATAAAGAATCGGATTTCGAGTTAGTGAATCAGCGGAGTAGTACAAGAAACGAATGCTTTCGTTAGTATTTTTTGAGCTAGATTTAAACGAACTGTTTGTTCAGATCTCAGAGTGATAGCCAGGTTTGTAATTGATTTCAGAGATAGTGTACTGTAATTCAAAAAAATTAAAACTTTTTTAAATCAATTTTGTGATCAATTTTGTTCGATAAGGTAGTTCACAATCAGGAGTTTATGAATTTTTGTTTTATTCTAAACATGCAACCATAATATGTGCAGCTGAAGAATCTCGCTTATTTTTCTTTTGTGTGTGATTTTTATTCCTTGTAAAATTTACAGAAAAATTTCAAAAGGAAGGGAAAAGGAAACACATCACAGTTTCCTATAACTTAAAAACCAAAATTGGATCGCGTTATCTTAGTAGTAATAGATGCTTAAGTTTACCTTATTGTGCTGACTATAATCACTATCATTTAAGTTTAAAAAATATTTTTTTATTTTTAAAATACGTATGAATGAAAATAACTTAAATAAACTTTAGTGCTTTGCTTTATTAAGCGACTCTCTGGTATTTAGCACCCTGGATATTATCGCTTTGCTATAGTATAAAGATTGTCAATTGTTCAAATATTAGTTTAAAATGCAGTAAACGTTACAAATCCCACTAATTCAATGCTTAATTTTTAATCTAAATATCTCAAATATAATAAAAAATGGTACAAAAAAAAATTGAACTGAGTTCTAAAAAATCACTCTCAGTGGTTTACTTAATTTCGATTGCATTTAGGTGACGTTTTCCCTGCAAGTCTCCGTTGATAAGAATTAAGTGATATTTATCTGGTAAGTCAAAGATAAAACTGTCACGAGGGACATGTTTTTTGTTTGTTGTTTTGAGAGAGAATAAGGCCACTGATAAAAAAATTGTCTTATTTCTACGTTCAGTGCAAAGAAGAATGGTTGGTCATAGTGGATTCAAACTTCTTGCTCTGGTGATTTTAATATTTTGTTGGATTGGCCCTTAATTTTTTGAAAGATATGTCCGTATTCCTTTTTGACTCAACTCATATGCTTTCATAAGTCTGAATAAAAATGAATTGAGAGTTCGAGGTTTTGTGAAATCTCGGAGTGAAAGTTGAAATTTTAGCAGATACTGTGGACTCGAACTGGCATTCATGCTTGTGATTCAATTATTCTAACCGCTCGGCCACAACTTTTTTTCTGGATTGTTTAACGCTTTTGAGGCAGATTATTTTGATAACCTGGTGATAAGGGAAGATGCGGCAGTGTTTGATGATTCCTCGGCTAAAATTGGTGTTTGTTATTTTTCCAGTGTTTGAAAAATTATCGCAAAGTGAAATTTTTGCTCCTGTTGATTTTTGTCCTATGAAGTGTGGGTTAAGTCTTATTGCCCTAAAGTGTACTAATCTAGAAATTGTTATGGTTTCGAGTTGTGATACTAAACTGGACCACCCTTCTTAGATGTTGTACGATTTCTTCACTTTGTGCTCTCAATTGTTAATGATTTAAGAAAAGACTACTCTTTTTTTTGTTGGCTAGTAATCAACTTAGACTGAACATTGAACAATGTTGTGTGACATTAAACCAACTTAATAAGTCACGACTTCATTCAAATATAAAGCTTATTAAGATCATTTCATTTTTCATCAAGTTAATATGGACAATGAATAATTTTCTGTGTTGGTTTACGACTTTATTTGGTGATACCAACGTTTAGTTACATTTGTTAGTGTTGACCACTCTTCTTTGATGTAAAAGAATACTTCACGTTTCAATTGAACCAAGCGATATTAATTTCCAATCTATGTTTCACATGCTGACTTATCGTTATTTGACCAACTATTACGGATAATTTAATGGTATAATGTCAGATGCCCTTTGGAATTTTTTCCGTGATCTGAAACTTTTCTGACACAGTGTTTCTTAATAACTATGAATCAAACATCTGACTTGATGAGTTTCAACTCGAGTGATAATAGTACACTGGATGGTACTGTACTGATGATGGTGCATTCTGGCGTTTCAGAATCGGACCACCGCACCCTGTTGGCCGGCATCTTCATTCCCTTGCTCTTGTTGCTCCTGTTGGCTGTGGTTGTGGCGCTGCTTTGGCGACGAAGGCGGCTCACGCCTTTCGCCAAGAAGGCGAAGCATGCCAAGCAGGACGCTATGTCTATTGCTGAAAGCGAAGTCATCTCTTGGTAAGTCTAACTTTTATGTGTTTGAAATCTGATCAGATAGCATATTGGTGAAAAATTTATACTTCTGTATTATGGAGGCTTTGGTGTGGAACCGAAATTTGGCATGCATATAAACTTAATTTAACTTTCCAGAGTAACATGGCATTGAAATGGGGTTGTTGGACCTTGGTGGCCAATCTGCAACTCAGATCGTTTAAATTTAATGAAACAGTTTCAGCACATGTTCAGTTCAAGCATGCTCCTAATTTTTTCCTACTGACTAAAGTTTCACATCGACTATTGATTGAAGTTATCTGGAATTATGGTCTGGTCATTACTGACTATTGAGCACTGGGGTCATAATTTCACGAAAGTTTTAATATGGAGAGAAAGAATGTAAATATAACAGTCACCGACCTTCGCCAAATTTCGGTTCATCGCCAAGGCGAAGAAATTTCATGCGATCTGGCACTTAATGTTAACTTGCAAAGTTATTAAGAACGCTGTTTATAAACTGGTTCACAGAATATTACAGGGGGAATCTTACATACGTTACGCACTTTAAGTTTCCCAAAGTATACTGTCTATAGACCCCATGTTTCAGACCGCAGGTCTTTGTTTGGTCCTTATGAATAAGCAAGTTAAAATAACTTTAATTCGGCGATTTATCTAGACCAGAGGTTCCGAATCGGTGGTGCGCTTACCCACGAGGGTGAGGATTTAATCTTTTGTCCATATCTTCGTGAACAAACATTTTCATATTTTGCTAAATAGTAACAAAATCGGCACAGCTTCGATAAGAGTCCTCCAGTCGCCATGTTTACCCATAAACTCAAATAATGACAACTTTTAAGCATATTGCTGTGAGAGCTGTGGATAAACATGGCGGCTGGAGGACTCTTATCGAAGCTGTGCCACAAAATCGCTTTGCTCGTGAACCAAATCTAAGGTTAAAAGAAAATAGTATTATTGAACCAGACGTGGGAAAAATACTCAGATGCCAAAAGAAGCATGATTTTTCTCACAACGTTTAAATAGGTTCTTGCGTATAAGCCCGTCGACCGTGCAGCTGAATCCAAAAACTTTATCAAAGCCTATATTAGCCGTGCCATTTAATCTTGCGGTCGCTGAACGGTCTATGTGTTAATACACGGCTTAATATACACTATAAAGGCTAGCCGAGATACGAAAATCGTTAAAAATGTAGATGGCAATAGCTGACAAACAGGCAAAACAAATCCACAGAGTAGAAGGCGGGGCTTATGGCTCAAAAATTCAACTCAGCAACTAGTGGCCAACAATCAGAAGTTTACGTCACGAAAACACGCCTTTATTTTCCCTTATTTGTCAGTGTGTTATCCTATTGGTCGGTCAGTATAGGTAGGACTTGTGGTGATCCTAGCGGGAAAAATTGTCAAATAGTTTTCCTTATATAAAACTCGGCTAGCCTGTACCTAGTAAGTCATGGTTAATACACAAGTACCCCGCGTGTTTAAACTAATTCGAAATCACTGACAGTTGCCATCTTTGATGACTCTCCACAGTCGTCCAATCAAGCTGAAGGAGTTCGGCGACCACTACCGGCTGATGGCCGCCGACTCTGACTTCCGCTTCTCGGAGGAGTTCGAGCTGCTGAAGGGGGTTGGCAGGGATCGCCCCTGCTTGGCGGCCGACCTGCCCGCCAACCGCCCTAAGAACCGCTTCACCAACATCCTCCCTTACGACCACTCCAGAGTGAAGCTGCAGCCCACGGACGACGAGGAGGGCACGGACTACATCAACGCCAACTACATTCCAGTGAGTTTCACGTGTCGTTTTCATCATGCTTTTGATATTCGTTTTGGAGGAATCATTCCAAAGTGAAAAGGGTGTAACTTGACATTTCCCTCTTTACTCCTTCGCTTTTCTACGCAAACTAGAGCGATTCACTGGAGTGAATCACTCAGGATGAACAATGGAAGTGAAACAGTGGGAATGAGCCTTCATATACGTTGTTTCACTTTCAAAGTTCATTATGAAGGATTTTCACCGAGAAATCACACGTTTACATAGGAAATTGGAGGAGTGATGAGTGAAACGACGGTTTACACTTGTCATTTTGGATGATTCCTCTAAAATGAAGATCAAAAGTGAAGTCTAAATGTGTCATTACCTTATCCCTCTTTCTCCTTTATACTCTTTTCTTCATCCTTCGCCTTCTTCTTCATACTTTTCCTTCTTCATTATACTTGTATTTATTATTTATTTTTATTTTTCATCGCTACTTTCTGCATCTATCTTTCTACTTGTCACTTGTATTTACTCCTTATCTAACCTACTCCTTGTCCTACTCCTTATCTTAATCCCTATCTTTATCGCTCTCTATATTTCTTCTTCATCAAACTTGTATTCATTCATCATTTTTATCCTTCTTCTTCATCTCTTTCTTATCCCTATATTTCTTCTCTATACTTGTCTTCCTTCATTATTTATACTTTTCTTTCTTCTTGCCTTTCACCTTATTGTTTGTTTTTCATCTTATTACGTGTCTTTCTTCATCAAACTCGTATTAATTTATCATCTTTATCTTTCTTTTAATCTCTATATTTCTCCTCTATGCTTGTCTTTCTCCTTTATACTTTTTTCTTCATAATCTTCATCTCTCTTCTTCATCCTTCCACTTCTTCTTCATCCTTCCACTTCTTCTTCATCCTTCCACTTCTTCTTCATCCTTCCACTTCTTCTTCATCCTTCCACTTCTTCTTCATCCTTCCACTTCTTCTTCATCCTTCCACTTCTTCTTCATCCTTCCACTTCTTCATCCTTCCACTTCTAATGCCCCGAATCTTCTCCACAGGGCCACAACTCCCCCCGCGAGTTCATCGTGACGCAGGGTCCGCTCCACAGCACGCGGGACGACTTCTGGCGCATGGTGTGGGAACAGCAGGCGCGCGCGGTGGTCATGCTCACCCGCTGCGTGGAGAAAGGCCGCGAGAAGTGCGACCGCTACTGGCCCTACGACACCCAGCCAGCCTGCTACGGCGACATACAGGTGTCCCTGCTCAACGAGTCGCGCTACCTCCACTGGACCATCTCCGAGTTCAAGGTCTCCAGGGTGAGTCCATTGAAATTCGATCCTTGAAAGAAGGGGTTTAACTCATTTTCGGGCTATTTGGGTCCTCATAGTAAACTGAAGAATTCTCAAAGAATATGAATAATCATGAATGTTTCTTAAAATCCTTTGATTTTTTTTCCTAAAAAAGTGCACCAACTCTGTTAAGAGGATTTTCTAAATTTTAAATTTTTACGGTAAGGTCGCTTTGAAGCAAGATGGTAATACAGTGGGTTTTTTAAAATTCTTGTTAGATTATAGCCTGTTTTAGGTATCTAATATGATTTTAGATCCTAAAAAACTTTCAAAAATACTAACTTCTTACATTTTTCTTTACTACATTTACTTTTTACACAAACCTAAGGGAAAGTAAACTTATTGGTTGAAATTTCTAAGTAAATTTCCATAGTATCCATATCTAGTATCCCATAACTAAACTATCATTCATATATTTGGAAAGAAACTGACCCTAAAGGACCTTTTTCCTTAGAATGAACAGTCCCGTGTTCTGAAGCATTTCCACTTCACCACGTGGCCTGACTTCGGAGTTCCTGAGCCGCCACAGGTCCTCGTCAAGTTCGTCAGGACGTTCCGGGAAAGGATAGGGACCGACCCCAAGCCCATCGTCGTGCACTGCAGGTATGTTCTTGCTAAACTGTGTAATCAGTTCATCCCGTATGTAAGTAGAGTCAATCGCTCAACTTAATAAAAGTCCAAGTTCTAGTTTTAATTACCACGAGTTAAACTTTGGGATAGGCTGACGACTTTCAACAGTGTCCATTTTCATTGGGAGCACGACATTTACTTGGCGAGTCAGAGTAGATCTTGATTGCTGATCTGATGCGTCGAAATTAATATCGCGTTACAAATGGAAATGAACCCTTAACTTCTTTAATTGGTTGGTATAGTTAGAAAGTTTTGTGAACCATTATAAACGATGTTTATAATAAGGGAGGGGATAAAAAAGGAATCCTTGTCCAAGGATTGTTTGTTTGAACTCCAATAGTCTGGAAAATCGACTTCTCCAATAGACAAGATTTTGTGGTGGCGATTGTTTGATAAGACTTATTCTAAAACTGCATATTAAGCGCACATCTTATGAAACGGATACGTCTTTTGTGATTCTTTCATGGGTTTCAAAATAAATAGCCAAATACTGGTTCTTAAACGATAAGGCAAAATAACCATATGAAAACCACCAATGAGGTGGCCAAAATGGGTAGGCCAGAAAAGGAGTTTATGTTACATCTATTAAAAAAAGTTAAATGTATTTTTCTGGTCCTATCATAGAAAATAAATTGTTATATCATAGACAATAAATTGTTATATCATAGACAATAAATTGTTATATCATAGACAATAAATTGTTATATCATAGACAATAAATTGTTATATCATAGACAATAAATTGTTATATCATAGACAATAAATTGTTATATCATAGACAATAAATTGTTGTATCATAGACAATAAATTGTTATATCATAGACAATAAATTGTTATATCATAGACAATAAATTGTTATATCATAGACAGTAAATTGTTATATCATAGACAATAAATTGTTATATCATAGACAATAAATCGTTATATCATAGACAATAAATCGTTATATTATAGACCTGAAATCATTGCATTCATATACCATTAAATCCTTACAATAATGTAATACATGTCCTTTTATTATTCGTTTGTGAATTTCTATCAATGTAAATAAAGGTTACTATTCCATTAAATCATTACAATCATGTAATACATTAAATCAATACAATCATGTAATACATTAAATCAATACAATCATGTAATACATTAAATCATTACAATCATTTAATTAAATCCTTGCAATCATGTATTACATTGAATCATCATAGACATATCATGCCATTTATATACATTGTGTCGTTGCAGCGCGGGCGTGGGCCGTTCGGGGACATTCATCGCGCTGGACCGCGTGCTGCAGCACATCTTGCGTCACGACATCGCCGACATCTTCGGCATCGTGCACGAGATGCGAAGGGAGCGCGTCTGGATGGTGCAGAACGAAGTGAGTCAAAGATTTTGACTAACAACTATTTTAACTAACACTTTAACTTATATTTAGTTTACTAATACACTCCAATTTGACTTAACATAGTGCAACTTCAACTTCGATAGTTCAAACCTGAAGAGACCACTAAAAAACTTCGAATTCTAAGTTTCATCTTTAATTCCAGGCCCAATAATTTATCGTAAAGATTATTTTCTGTTTCTTTAAAGACAGCAACCTTTATATGTATTTAAATTCTTGTTCCGAGCTCGTGGTTTACTAGCGATATTCTCACCGTTTTGAACAGACTGCTGAAAACGCAATGTTGAACAACATTCCTCGTGTTGGCGGTAGCCGTGAAATGTATTGAGGGAACTCATCTACATCCTGTGTTCATTTAGAAACCTTCTGTCGTGGATTTTAGCGTTTAGTTCTTCGAGAAAAATAATGGTACTTCAATTGCCTGGAGAACTAATTTCTGGGAGCGGCAGATATTACTTTCCCTAAACTCTTGTTAATAAATCTCTTCTTTTGTCTTAGAGAATAGTACTAATTGCCTACATATAATATCCTACTGAAATTAATCTAAGGATGTTCATAATAATTACGTACTGTTACTCCACTTTTCCAGCAACAATACATCTGCATTCACCAGTGCCTTCTGTGCGTTCTAGAGAAGAAGGAAGACTCCCTGGAGATAGGGAGAGCGGAAGCCCACGACAACCAAGGATACGATGGTGAGTAAAGAACACTTCTATCTCAACCTCCTCTTTTTCTGTCCACCCTCAAACAACAACAGGTTGTTTCTCGATTCACAGAAGGATAAGCTTAAAAAATAATTAATAATATGTGACGATCCTAAACGGAATACACGATTTTTTAAAAAAAATTTTTTTGTCATTTCGAGTTACATATTTGGAAAATTTGGTTGCCACTCTTCTTCACCATTGAGACAGCGCAATTTATATTGAAAAACTAATAGTTTTAAAAGTTATTTTTTAAAAGAAAACTCAACTAGACCTTTGTTGGTTCTTACATCTTGAAAAAGGCAGTTAGGAGTAATAGTTATTATTTGTCACTCAAGTACGTATTTAACGTAAATTGTGTATCTATTTATTTTAATCTCAAGTTTGATAATTCAAATTCTAACTTCCCTTTCCATACTTGTCTTACTGTTTTCTCTAGTTCCTTACCTCATGCTATATTGTAAGTCAAGTAAATGTACAAATTGATCCTAAGAATATTGTATTTAAAGTACCCTTCAACAACATGAAAACCTCACTAAATTCATCAAACTAAAAATACTTTAAAAGTACTCTACTAAATAACTTACTATGAGAAAATTCTGTTCCCAATTTTCTTTTCTAATCATCGCAATTCAATATTTAATTAATTACAATACAGTTCATTGTCAAAACCTGTTTTCCGATTTTTTTCTACTCATTGCCATTCAATTCACTTCATTACAGTTCAGAGTAATTCGATTACTTTCCCCATCTATTTTTATGATTGGAAATCCAATTCTTTTCACCATTTCCAAAATAATATTACACACGATTTAATCTGTCGAAAGTTTATATGCATTTTGATATCCTACCCCCAAATAATATATTCTCACACGTGAATCGGGAACCGCCTGTGTTGCTCTCTCTGGTGGTGGTTGGTGTAACCTTCTCGTTTTCGTTCTTGTGGTGGCGTGGGTGAAGGGTCACTGAAGGGTCGCTTCCATCTGCAGCTAAAACACCTGTTTCGAATGGAGACGTGGCGCAGCAGAAAGGGCCTTGAGAAGCCGCAGGGAGAAGGACCCCCTTGAAAACGAAGAGAGCGCCGTTCGTTCGATCCAGCCCATTCCTCTCGAAGGGTAACTATCGACCAGATAGAGAAATGCACACTAACGCTTCAGTTCTTGTCCACTAACTAACATTGCATGTCTGCATGATGGGTTTTCTTCACTGTGCAGTGGTTGTCATTTAATTTTCTTTTTACAGTGGTTATTGTAAAATGCGTTTGCGATCTTTATTTACAGGCTTAAACTATGGCACTCCATGAAGAGCCATAATGGATTATCAGATTTTATCCGTTTAATTTAGTGAAATTATCTCTAAATTTTTAAATTTTTTCTTCTTTGTATTACTGTCCTTAATGAATCAAACATTAAAGATAGCTGCGAACTCAATTGAATCGTTTATTTCAGAAACAAGTTAAAATAGTCTGGTCTGTTAACCGAAAAAAAGGACACATTGGACAAAGTTACCAAATTTTCAAAATTTGTTCCTTAGAACATAAGAAAAGATTTTACGTGAGGATTCATATGAATTAGCCGCCATCTTGGATTTTATGGACGCCATCTTTGATTGAAGTTTTTTCTTTATCTCAAGATTCATTGGACATATAATCATAAACAAAGTATCCAAATATATGTTTATGGGGTCAACAAAGCCGAATATGACATTTTCGAATCATCAAAAGAACAATTAACCATTAAAAAATACACTTTCTGTTTTCTGCTACTCGTACATTTAACCATAACAGCTCAGTTCACTTATTTAAAACATTACCAAAATTCCCAAACTTATAAAATATGTTATTGTTACCATAAGAAACAATTTTAGAAGAAGAACCACCGGATTAAAACGGTCATTTTGATTTTTTTGGCCGCCATATTGGATTAAGAGAACCTGCTGTATCTCAAGATCCACTGCACATATTATCAAAACCAATGTGTGAAAATGTATGTTTTTTGGATCAAGAAAATCGAAAATGACATTTTCGAACTATTTAGAGAACAATTCAATTGAAAAATTACGCCTTCCATTTCTCCTTGAAATTAAACAGCTCAGTTAATCAATTTATAAGCCAGATAAAAATCCCAAAAATTAGAAATATGTTTGTAACACTATAGGAAATAATTTCAGAAGAATGGTCACCAGATGAAAACGGCCATTTTGAATTTATGACCGCCATATTGAATCATAAATACTTGCTATATCTCGAGATCCACTGCACATATAGTCATAAAAAAAGTGTCCAAATATATGTTTCTTGAGTCAAGAAAACTGAATATGTCATTTTCGAACTTCTAAAAAAACAATTTAATTAAAAACATTACACCCTCAATGTCCCATTAAACTTGACCAGCTAATTTTAATCACTACCAAGACAGAAAAAATCCCAATATCTCCAAACTCACACAATATGTTCTTTATAAAGTTAAGAACAAATATAGAAGGATAGACACTTGAAAAAACGGCCATTTTTAATTCTAGAGCTTCCATTTTGGATTGAAAAGACTTAGTGTAAATCGAGATCCACTACGCATACAACTATAAACAAAATGTCGAAATGTATGTTTCTTGAGTCAAGAAAACCGAATATGACATTTTCGAACTCTAAAAATAATAATTAATTGAAAATAAAATTGCGTGATTTTACGTCACAATTACGTATGACAGATCAATAAAACAACTCCACAACAACTCCCAAGCCAGATAAAAACACCAAACTTGCACAATATGTTTTTTGGAAGGTTAAGAACATGTTAGAAGGGTCTCCATTTTAAAAAACGGCCATTTCGAATTTTACAGCAGCCATATTCGATTTACAGATCTTTGTGTAACTCGAGTTCCACTGCGCATACAACCAAAAACAAAGTGTCGAAATATATGTATTTTGGGTCAAGAAAACCGAATATGACATTTTCGAGCTCACAAAATAACAATTTAATTAATAAATCCGCCTTCTAAGTTACTATAAACTTGTTGATCAAATTAAACAATAACAACCTAATAATGGATGAACGCTGCAACTGATGCATCATTGTTGTAATGGTTTTATCTCGCAGCAGATTATTTCAAGTTTATAGTAACTTAGAAGGCGGATTTATTAATTAAATTGTTATTTTGTGAGCTCGAAAATGTCATATTCGGTTTTCTTGACCCAAAATACATATATTTCGACACTTTGTTTTTGGTTGTATGCGCAGTGGAACTCGAGTTACACAAAGATCTGTAAATCGAATATGGCTGCTGTAAAATTCGAAATGGCCGTTTTTTAAAATGGAGACCCTTCTAACATGTTCTTAACCTTACAAAAAACATATTGTGCAAGTTTGGTGTTTTTATCTGGCTTGGGAGTTGTTGTGGAGTTGTTTTATTGATCTGTCATACGTAATTGTGACGTAAAATCACGCAATTTTATTTTCAATTAATTATTATTTTTAGAGTTCGAAAATGTCATATTCGGTTTTCTTGACTCAAGAAACATACATTTCGACATTTTGTTTATAGTTGTATGCGTAGTGGATCTCGATTTACACTAAGTCTTTTCAATCCAAAATGGAAGCTCTAGAATTAAAAATGGCCGTTTTTTCAAGTGTCTATCCTTCTATATTTGTTCTTAACTTTATAAAGAACATATTGTGTGAGTTTGGAGATATTGGGATTTTTTCTGTCTTGGTAGTGATTAAAATTAGCTGGTCAAGTTTAATGGGACATTGAGGGTGTAATGTTTTTAATTAAATTGTTTTTTTAGAAGTTCGAAAATGACATATTCAGTTTTCTTGACTCAAGAAACATATATTTGGACACTTTTTTTATGACTATATGTGCAGTGGATCTCGAGATATAGCAAGTATTTATGATTCAATATGGCGGTCATAAATTCAAAATGGCCGTTTTCATCTGGTGACCATTCTTCTGAAATTATTTCCTATAGTGTTACAAACATATTTCTAATTTTTGGGATTTTTATCTGGCTTATAAATTGATTAACTGAGCTGTTTAATTTCAAGGAGAAATGGAAGGCGTAATTTTTCAATTGAATTGTTCTCTAAATAGTTCGAAAATGTCATTTTCGATTTTCTTGATCCAAAAAACATACATTTTCACACATTGGTTTTGATAATATGTGCAGTGGATCTTGAGATACAGCAGGTTCTCTTAATCCAATATGGCGGCCAAAAAAATCAAAATGACCGTTTTAATCCGGTGGTTCTTCTTCTAAAATTGTTTCTTATGGTAACAATAACATATTTTATAAGTTTGGGAATTTTGGTAATGTTTTAAATAAGTGAACTGAGCTGTTATGGTTAAATGTACGAGTAGCAGAAAACAGAAAGTGTATTTTTTAATGGTTAATTGTTCTTTTGATGATTCGAAAATGTCATATTCGGCTTTGTTGACCCCATAAACATATATTTGGATACTTTGTTTATGATTATATGTCCAATGAATCTTGAGATAAAGAAAAAACTTCAATCAAAGATGGCGTCCATAAAATCCAAGATGGCGGCTAATTCATATGAATCCTCACGTAAAATCTTTTCTTATGTTCTAAGGAACAAATTTTGAAAATTTGGTAACTTTGTCCAATGTGTCCTTTTTTTCGGTTAACAGACCAGACTAAAAGCTGTGTTAATCCAATGGGCTCTAACTTGTTTCTGAAATAAACGATTCAATTAAAGTAATTGATTGATTTCTATAAAACACGAGTAAAATAGGGTTTTTTTATTTTTAGAGATAATTTAGTTTTATTTTAAATTAAAAATTAATTATATAATTTTAAAAATGATTTCAAGCACTCATATATAAAATTGATAAACTAAAATACATATTTCTAATTTAATAGCAAAGTAATCGCCAATTAAGTAGTTGCCAAAGTAATTGTAAAATGAAAAGTGTTTTTCCTTAGGTTCCTCTTTTAGACATACCAATGAACAACATTTTCTTTTAACCCCTCAGGGGCACACCCTGTTAGGGTGTGACGGGTGTCACAATCCCGAGGTACCCCAGTGTCTTTGTGCCTCCTTTTGAAGGCCAAACTTCAACACGAAGTCCTGTGGCATACCAGGGTTGAGTGGGACGAGGTTGGGTCTGATGAATTATAACTTATATGACGACCCAACGGACTGCTCAACCCTAGGGAAACTGGCATTGGGAGCGGGGATTTGAACTTCTTGAGGACCTTTGGACTGGTGAAGTGGGGTCTTGGAGGAAGCAGCCATGTAGAGGGTACAGGTCAAAAACTGAGTTTTGCGTCTCAGGCCGCCAGATAGTACAGGAGCCCGGGGCTGCCTAACCAGCAATGTCCTGGCTGCTCCACCAGCTGGCGAATAATCCCGCCTGTCTTGTAGTTCCAGGTGGTGCCTGGATGGGGTCCTGCATGGCAGAGCGGGGGGCTTTCCCGAGGCCACTGCTGGCTGTCGACTTTGGGGCTAGCCCCACCAAACTGGTCCTTTGGAAGTCGGAAGGGATTCTCCTCCTCCCTCCCCTTCAAAAATGAAAAATGGAAAAAGAAAAAGAGAATTTGGGTGAAAACGCAATACCCAAAATCCCCGCCCATGGTGGTAAGCCCACCCAACCCACTGCTTGTTATCAACCAAAATTTCTAGTTTTACACGCAAACGACGATTCTAAACTTACCACTTTATCACCTTTTCTTGTAGCCAAAGCAATCCTAGGCATAGCCGGAACTGTTAAAAACACTAAAAAACTACCATCAGGAGACCTACTAGTGGAAACTGCCAACCCTGCCCAATCTCAAAATCTTCTAAAAACAAAAATGCTAGCCCATGTACCTATCACCGTAACACCCCATACAACTCTCAATTCATCCAAAGGAGTCATATACTGTCCAGACCTACTAGGAATTAAAGAAGAAGAAATTACCTCAGAACTAGCTTCCCAAGGAGTTACAGACTCAAAAAAAATTACCAATAAGAAAGACGATCAAATTATCACTACACCTTTACTAATTTTAACTTTTGGCAAGCCTACTCTACCCGATGAAATCATGATTGGCTATCTATGCGTTAAAATCAGACCATATATCCCAAACCCTCTAAGATGTTTCCGCTGCCAGCTTTTCGGCCATAGCACTGCTGCTTGTCGCGGCGCTCCTACATGTAATAAATGCAGTAGTACAGAGCATGCCAGCGATAAGTGCACGGCCAAAAGCAAGAAATGCGCAAACTGCAAGGGGGAACATGAATCCTACTCAAAAAAATGCACCATATGGCAGCAGGAAAAGGAAGTTCAGCGTGTCAAGACACTTGAGAAAATCTCGTATGCCGAAGCTAAGAAGCGAGTGGCCAACATCTTGCCACCTCGCCCTTCCACTTCGTATGCAAGTGCCGCTGCTCCTGTTAAGCATACTACCACAATAGCTACTCAAACCGACAATATACACGCAAAACCTTTAGAACCGAAGCCTAAACGAGTTCAAAACATCAACATGACACCGGTTTCTCCAATTGTCAATACCCCACCATCCGACCCAGCCGTGTTATTAGATACAGTGGTGTCGATGGATGCGGAACAAAATTCAAATAAACGCCTTGCATCAGGCACTCTTGAAGTGCCAGCGAAAATACCCAAACCTTCAGATATAGCAGAATCACCTAGTCCTATACAAAACATAGAAAAACAAATACATGAATTAAGTAAAAATACAAAAAATAAAGAACATCGTACAAAACCCAGACATAGATCTATAACATTCGGCACCGAAGAAAAAGATAGAGGGAGATCAAGATCGCCAGTAATTAAAAATAATTAACATAGTACAGTGGAACTGTCGTGGTTTCCGCCAAAATCTTGAGGACATAAAACATCTAATCAATATTCACTCTCCTGTGTGCGTTGCCCTGCAAGAGACGTTTTTGAAGCCTGCGGATACAGTCGCATTGCGAGGTTTTTCAACCATACGCAAGGATTGTACGGATGGCGGTCGAGTGTGTGGCGGTGTGGCGCTTCTTGTCGCCCACACGACGCCCTATTCTCCCGTCCATCTTGATACCCCTTTGCAGGCGGTAGCAGTGCGTCAAACCATCGTCTCATCTATTACCATCTGCAGTCTATATTTACCACCTAGCACACCTATTCATTTTCACCTTTTAGAAAATCTCATCGACCAATTACCTACACCTTTCATAATTTTAGGAGATTTTAATGCTCATCACACTATATGGGGATGCCGGGACGTCAATTCTAGGGGGCAGATCGTTGAGAGGATGCTTTCCGATCTCGATCTCGTCCTGCTGAATGACGGATCCGACACATACTTACACTCACCCACTCATTCATACACAGCTATCGATCTTGCCTTTTGCTCTCCATCATTAATGTTAGATCTGACATGGAGTGTCCTGGAAAACCCGTTAGGCAGCGACCACTTCCCCGTGGTAGTGTCATTCACTACCCCAACCGCGTGCTCCACATCTCGGCAACCGCGGTGGAAGTTTGGCCAAGCCGACTGGGAGGTATTTCGGACCCATGCAGATATCACCGAGAGAATGGTTTCATCCGGTACAATTGATCAAGCTGTTTCATGTGTCACCTCTTGTATTTTAAGCGCATCTCATTTATCCATCCCACAAACATCCTCAAGATTTCCGAAGTTTCCAAAACCTTGGTGGAACCACGCCTGTTCAGAGGCCCGAAAGGCCCAGAACAAAGCATGGGGAAAATTTAGACGGTACCCCACCCAGGATAATCTTTTCCTCTTTAAAAAAGCACGGTCAACAGCAAGAAGAATAAGAAGACAAAGTCAGAGGGAGTCTTGGCAAAATTATATTAGTGGAATAACATCGTCCACTCCTGCCAAACAAGTCTGGAATAAGATCTCCAAAATAAAAGGAAAATACCACTCCAATCCAATTTCAATGCTACAGCACAATAACTCAACCATCACGGATATTACTGCCATAGCTGATACACTCGCAGAGTCCTTCGCTAGGACTTCCAGCTGTGCCAACTACCCACCGGCGTTCCAGGCAACAAGAAGCAGAACCGAACGTTCGAGATTAAACTTCGCATCTTCAAACGAAGAAGAGTACAATTCTCCGTTTACAATGTTCGAGCTTAAAACTGCCTTACAACGTTCGAGGGATTCAGCTGCAGGACCTGATGGTCTACATTATATCATGTTTCGAAATTTATCCCACAATTCTTTACTTTCTATATTACTTTTATTTAACAGAATATGGAACTCTCACACCTTTCCTTCTGAGTGGTATCATGCCTTCATTCTCCCTTTTCCTAAACCTGGAAAGGATGCCACCAACCCAAACAATTACCGCCCCATAGCTTTGACCAGTTGCTTATGCAAACTTATGGAAAGATTAATCACCTCTCGTCTAATGTTCCACATTGAATCTGATAACATTCTGTCTCCATTTCAAAGTGGGTTCAGAAAGTTCCGCTGTACAACTGACAACCTCTTAAGATTGGAAACCGCTATTCGCGAGGCCTTCTTGCGCAAACAACATCTTGTCGCAGTCTTCTTCGACATCAAGAAGGCTTACGATATGACCTGGAGATATGGCATTCTCCAGGATCTCCATCGTATCCACTTAAGAGGGAATTTACCTATTTTTATTCAAAATTTTTTAAAAACTCGCACATTTCAAGTGAAAATTCAGTCTTCTTTTTCATCAACACATACACAAGAGCAGGGAGTTCCGCAAGGATCAGTGTTAAGTCCCTTACTGTTTATCATTAAACTGAACAACATCACCAAACACCTGAATCACGGGACACAATGCTCGCTTTATGTTGATGACCTGCAGGTATCATACTCTTCCAAGTTTCTTAATGTAGCAGAACGACACGTTCAGACTGCAATAAATAACTTAAACAGGTGGGCTCAACAGAATGGTTTCGCTTTTTCTACTGAAAAAACAGTTTGCGTAGCATTCAGCCGAAAGCGTGGGCTTTTCCATAACCCTGAACTTTTTGTTGATAGAGATCCCATTCAAGTGGTTGAACAGGTGAAATTCTTGGGGGTGATTTTCGATCGTACACTCCGCTTCCATGCCCATCTTAAGGATCTTAAAATCAGATGCACCAAAGCCCTCAGCATACTTAAAGTATTGTCAAATACCCGCTGGGGTGCAGACCAAACTTCTTTGCTTCGGCTGTACCGTGCTCTGATTAGATCCAAATTGGATTATGGATGCGTTGTCTACAGTTCTGCCTGCAGATCCCTCTTAAAGACTTTGGATCCAGTCCACCATCAAGGGCTGAGAATATGCTTGGGAGCCTTCCGCACGTCACCGGTGGATTCGCTTTATGCTGAAGCATACGAGCCCCCACTGGACTTGCGTAGAAAGTTTTTATGTCTGAGCCATTTTTTAAAAGTTCGCTCAATGAAAACAAATCCCGCCTACTCCTATTTATTTGATTTTAGCCTTCAAAATTTTATCAGCCATCGATCATCTCGCACATACTCACAACCATTCAATTTTAGAATTAGAAACCTTTTAAACGACTTGGATATAGACTTTGGAAAAGTCGCACAGTCCAAGTTTTCTGAAGTACCTCCTTGGGAACGAATCTACCCCAATGTTGATTTTAGCTTGTCATACCATTCTAAGGCATGCACACCTGACAGTACGTTTAGAGCGCTGTATTTAGAGCACAGGGACCTTTTTGCTGATTATGAGCCAATCTTTACTGATGGCTCTAAGTCTGAATGCCACGTTGGCTCTGCAGCAGTCGCTTTGAAAACCACCATAAAAGACGCACTGCCAGTTTCAGCATCTATATATACCGCTGAACTTCATGCGCTTAGAATAGCGCTGGAGTATATTTCACTGTCACGTTCCAAAAAATTTATAATTTATACGGACTCCCTCTCTGCCCTTCAAGCCATTGTCTCATTTCATCCATCCTCCCATCCAATTCTCATGGACATTACTCACGCTCTCACTCAACTTGAATCTGAAGTCATGTTTTGTTGGGTCCCTGGCCACGCCGGGATCGCAGGCAATGAAGAGGCAGACAATCATGCCAAGTCAGCGACCGGGAATCCAGATCGGTTCCCGGTCCCCTTCACTGACCTTAAAGCGTGTTCCCGGCGGAAGCTTCGTTCAGAGTGGCAGTCCAGCTGGGACACCCAGCTGGGGAACAAGCTTCATTCGGTCATGCCATTGATTGCTCCTCGCCGCGATTCTACTTTGAATCGTCGGGAGGAAGTTTTAATCAGCAGACTTCGAATTGGCCACACCCGTTTCACACATCGTCATCTACTCATTGGGGAGCAGGCTCCCCAATGTTCTCATTGTGGGGTCACCTTTACGGTAAAACATATAATTTGTGAGTGTCCTGTTTTTAATTCTCAGAGATATCTTGTTTTTAAGCGCTCAAATTTTAACTTGTCAGAAATTTTATCCTATTCGTCTAATTTGAGACTTGTTTTAAAATTCATTCATAGTATTGGTTTTATTCATCATGTCTGAGTTTTAACCACGTTAGTTTCATATTTTAACCTTTTTAAATTTGACGTATAGAGTACGTCCGACAATGGCCCTTGGCCAGTTATACTAGTTGCTTTTATAGAAATATTTATTGGCTTAATTTTGTCTTGTGTCTGGCGCACTATACTCACTCTTGAGTCATGCGCCATAAAACTCCAAACAACCAACCAACCAACCATTTTCTTTTAAATTGAAATACCAAAGATTAAATCTAATAAGTTAAACAATTGGCAATTCCCGCATTTTTATTTTATTTTTTTATTTGATAGAGATATAGGAATATACGCGAAATTTTTTTTCAACTGCGATGCCTATTTACTTTTAAATTTAATTTTAAAGTTTGACTTTTAAAAAGGGCGCGAAAACAGTATGTGACGTCACGTTACCTAAAACATTGGTTTAGAATTCAAAGCCACTGTTGATTTTTTGGGCCGAAACAGATCTGACGTCATTCAATCCAAACCAACTGCAAAGCGATTGTCGATTTTTATTTTGAAATATTGAATTGACTAATTTTTTTAAAAACTTTTCGTGTCGATTTTTGAATTAAAGCCATTTTTTATACTGGAAAAATGCATTTTTTTCTGTTTTCAAAATATGATGGAATTTTCCATTGAATCAAATTAAAGCTTCGAAGAAGTAATACAAAAGAACCTTACAAAATACCTTACATTTGAAAATTATTGCAGTCTTTAAAAACTCAACATGCAAAAATTAAATTTAAACTCATTAGAAATTACTTTTTAATCCAATTTCCAAAGATTTTCAAACTAAAGTTAAGACTATCTTATATAAAAACTTAAGTTTTTAAATAGAAAAAGCTTGAATGGGGATTTCCTAAAATATTCCTTACACTTGAAAATTATTGCAAAGTCTTAAAATAAGTTTAACAAGCAAAAAAAAATTAAACTAATAAGAAATTACCTTTTAGTTCAATTGCCAAGGATTTAAACTAAAGCTAAGAATATATTATATTAAAATTTTAATTGAAATCTAAAACAATTTTGCTTTTTGTTAAAGTAATTGTCTCGTGTTAAAATAAAATTTTCTTGATTTTTAGGACGGCTATCAATTTTACCTCAAGTTTCATGCCATTACATTTTTCCAATCTTTTTAATAATTTAGCGTAAAAGTTTTACGAAGGATATTTTTAGATTTAAATTAAATTTATCCTCAAGTTTTCACTCTTATAATATTTTAGATTAAAATCTTGAATTCACTATGTGCATAGAATTTACATCTTTGCCGGAATTTTCCGTCTTTTTACTCTCGGTACTATTTTTACTCATAACTATTTTGTTTAAGAAATATTTTTGTAGTGCATGTTTTGTTTTGTGATAATTTTTTAACTTTCGTGAAGCTTTGTTTAGAACTTGCATGATAAGCATGTTTATTTTATAGATTGTGATGTATGTTAGAATTTCAGTTTAGATAAAATTAAATAATTTTATTTAAGAAATACGTTAAGGACTACGTAAGGTAACACGTAAAACTTCCTTATCCTAAGTATGAATAGCTAGCTCTCTAGCAATCAAGTTTAAGCTAAACTAGCAATTATGTATAACAATCCATTTACATAATTATGAATGCATGCTTACACTTATACGCTCATTCATAAGAATAGTTATTTTACTAAGCCTTTAAAATAATCCTGAACATATAAAATGGACAAAAAGTCAGTAGACTTTTGAAAATTTAATAAAAACCGGAAAAAAGATCGGAATAAAAAAACTTCCTTAGAAGATATCATGGTGGATTATTTTTGAAATTGAACACGGAAACCCATGAATTATGTTGGATCCATCTATTAACATAATTTTGAACTAACATTTTTTATTATCTTAAAACCCGTTGCCTCGGCACTGAGGACCATTTTTCATTCCGATTTTTTTTTCAGGTTTTATGGAATTTTCTAAAGTCTACTGACTTTTTACCTACCCTGTATTTGTACAGTGTAAAAATATGTACAAGTAAAGTGTTTTAGAGTTCTATTTATAAGTTAATTGAAAATGTTAGTGTACGAAAGCACATGCATTCTTAAATCAATATATTTATTAAGCAAAACCTTAAAAAATTAAAATAAAATGATCACTAAAAATCTCAACATCCAAGCGAAAAGAGTCCTCCTGTGTCATCAGCTTGTTTCTCTAGGGTCGACTAACGTTGTCTTTTTTGTAACATAAAAACAATCAAAGCTATTTTGTGAAAAATTAAAACGAATGTATTGTTACATTTCATAGAAATATTATTAAATGTGGTTATCAAAAGCTAATAAGTATCCTAAAATATTTAACAGAGATAAACTCGGTTAAAGTAAATTATATATGTATTATGACAAAACGAACCCTAAAATCCGATAATATTTTTTAGACCTTATTTTTAATCAAACACAGCCAAGTTAGTTCGTCGGATGATTTCTATTGAAATACATCTAACCAACTGCAAACTAAGTTCTTCCTCGATTCTCGCTATTCTTTGAGATTACATCTTGTCTTTTTTAGATTTATTTCATTCACAGTAAAAGAAATTCACATAAATAATATGAAAATAAGATACCACAAACAGTTATTTATTTTATGATACTCGCCAAAGAATTCCCATCATCCAAGTCTTGTTTACAACTTAATTAGGTATACAAAACAAGAGTTAGGGATTAGTGGATATTTCCTAATGAAACTCATCCACCTAACTACTAACCAAACTCTTCTTTTAATGACTTGCTCTTTCTTCTTCAGATGACGAGGGGATTGCCGAATCCGGCATCTGAAGGGGTCACCTACCGTCCATTCGCCCGGCAACAATTCGCCTGATTGTCTTTCAATCTCTCGACCAAGTAACTACGACCGTGCCCGACCTTACGATTCGGCAGTGTTGTATTGTTAGTCAGCTGCTCTAGTGTTTCTTATTTTTTTTTTTTCGTGCATTTACTTTCTTCAATTCTCGTCATCGCTTTTATTATTTATGTTCGCCACGCGAATCCTTGCATTTATTATCATTACACTGACTATATTTGAGTTGAGTTTAGTTGTCCTAAAGACTGTGCCATGAAGATTAATGCGGAAGAACATTCATTCAAACGGTTCACGATGGGTTTTTATCGGACACTTACTGTAGGACGGAGATAATATATTTGTATAAAATTTGTTAAGTTTCTTTGAGGAGATGAGGGGATGTATTGTTTCCTATGCAGTGTTCAAGAGTGTGTCAAGTTTTCAAGGTATTGAATACTGGACTTCAAAATGCCTTGGAATACAAGTCGAATTTTCTTATAGAAAGCTTAAACTTGTCAATGAACTGATTTTTATTGAAAAGTCATTTCATAGCAACTAATCATGAGTGGCACGTAGAAGCAAGCCAAGGGTGAAATTAGTTATGATTACTGATTTTATGCTGCATTCACATTAATAAATATGTGCAATAGACATTAAGCATGAAATATCAAATATAAAACAAAATTTTAGTGTTACTTACCCTTGGCTTTCCTTTACACTTGTGAACAACATTATTTTGGATGGTTTTAAATTTAAAGCATCTTTTTTAATCAAAAGTGATTTTCAACATTCAATTTTACTTGTTATTAAACAGGTCATTCCAACCAATTAGAATCATAGGTTAATATGAAAATATTTTTATTGTAAAAGTGCTTCCAAACTTATATCCCTACAAAACAGCGTTTAAGTCTTATAAAAGTACCATATTTTAATACTTGTATTTTAATATTCAATTTATGCATTTTAGATTTTAAAAATTATGTGATATGAGAGATACTAAATGTAGAAGAGACATATTTTTGTATACTTCTCCACGATATATTAAGATAGTGTCTAAAGCAATGAACAAGTAGTTTTTAACAACTAACTGTGTTTGTATTTCTGTTCATACTTTTTGTAAAAATGAAAGGGAGTAATATTTTAAGTCATTTTGTTAAGCTTTATTAGTACGTATACTAGCATCTCTTCTACTAATCACAGTACTTTTTAAAAAATATCTTTGTATTTTTTTTTTTTGCTTTTATTAATACTTCTCTTGGAATTTTTCTTAGGAGACTTTTACTTAAATATAAAAAGTATAACAATATTTGTATAAAAGGTAATCTATAAAATTTATCTGAAGGTGATTAAGTTTTACTAGCGCATCTTTTACTCATATCATAACTTGCTGTTTTTAGTGACTTCAAGATACAGTACTAATATAGACTTAAATTACAAATGGATTCTTGATTTTAAATACGGTTGTAGTATTTTTACGCACGAATATTCCACTTTCATTAGTAAATCCTTTAAGAAATAAATCTTGAAAAAAATATTGAGAACTTTTAAAGAACAGTATGTTCACTGTTCAGCATGTGGCATTTATATTCTCAAGAATCATACTTCATTGCTTGTTTTTAATTAAAACCGTTTCAAAAGTATTACTTCAACTTTTTATTTTCAATAGACTCGCGTCACTTAAATCCCACCTCATTATTTTTTCACATGTTAGTTATTTTTTCTAAGATCATTATTCATTTTTCATTTATTTTTTTTAATGTGTAAAGTCAAGGAACAAACTACAGTGAAAACTCAACACCAGTTTCATTTTATTTTATGCGTTTAAAGGTTTTATGCTAAATACTGAAATTATCAGAATCACTTTGCAATTAAATTTCACTGCTTCTTGACTATTTGTGATAGCTTTCTAAAATTTTCAAATTATGTAGCAATACTTTAGTGAAGAATTAAATCTTAAGTATATTTGATCCCCCAAAGTAAAATGAGTGATAAATAAAATTTTTTGAGGACAATTATACGTAGATGTATCAAATTTTAACTGTTTGTCTTATAAAAATTGGGAAATTTTTGATTGCATATAAAACTAAATACGGAAAAGTTAAAAAAACAAACAAATAAATGGTGTAAAAATACCAGATTTTTTTCTAAACTTACCTTTATTGAGATATTTATAAATATATTTGTTTCTTATTTCTACTGAGATTTCACTGTACTTGAAATATTTCAAAGTGAACTGAATACACTTTTTCTACCTCTTATGAACAGCATTAACTACATATTCATATTAATGTGTACATATTACAAGTATTTCAAATCCACCATATAACTTTTTAACCTTTTTACTTTTGTAATTCAATTCTTTTGTGTATCATCTTTGAAATCAAAATTTTAACAATCTGTGTAGCAGGTACTATCACTTACGGCTTTAATATTTCAAGCTCTGTTTGTACAGATGGAATATACCCATTTTATCTAGATCTGTGATACTGTATGAAAGAAAGGAAAAAAGGATGTATTCCTGTCTTGTTATTTTTCATTTTTTAGTTGAATAAATTGTATTTACAGAATTTAGTTTGTTTTCATTTCGTTGTTACAGTTTCTAAGGAAACAAACTATCCCTAAAATGATAATATTGATTGTTTTTTTTATCGAAAATTATTTTGATTTATGTAAGCAGTTATACTCTTTAAAAACCTTACCTTCAAAACTGCTTTTCTTTATATCTAGGGAGATTATAAAAAGAGTTACAAAAATTTCTCTTCTCATACGAAAGTTATATTGGAATAACTTCGAAGCCATTTTTTATTAGAACATGACTTTACATTATAAAACAAATCCCCACTATTTGCATTTTATACAACTGCAAAGTCTACATCGTAAAATTCTCTCAAAAAATTATCTATGTAGTTTTAACAATATTAACAATAAGTTGATTTGGAAATTTGAAAGTCAATTAAAAAACATTTAGTTAAATTTTTTCTAAACTTCTTTATCTCAATTTTCACCAGTAAAATTTTTCCATATCAAACGTATCTTACAATAACCCATTTTAAAAGTAACTGAGTATTAACTTAAGGTAAAGTAATATTTCATTTAAAAGTATTCTTCCGATACTTTTTTGATCACATTAAAAGGGATCGTTCATTAAAATTTTAGAATGGAAAAACCCCTTTGAAATTAATGAGATGTAAAATTAATACATTTTTCTTTGATATGCGTTATTTTAAAATTTAAAAATGGTATAACATATTTAAGTGTTGATGTTTTTATTTTGAAGAATGAATCATTAATTGTATTCCATATTGTCTCCAATAGAAGGAAACAAACTTTATACATGCAACGTAATAAAGTGACAAACCGGGCCTTATTAATAATAATGTTTGAAGTAATAATGTGATAAATTCAATGATATTTCCGAAATACCGAAATACGCGGGCATTATTATTTTAATAATGTAAATAAATTGTTACGAGAAAAAAAGAAACATGTATCTATTGAGCAAGTAAATCACTTAAAAATTGAGGAAATGCCAAATAAATAAAGTTTTTGTCTCACAATTTATAGGTTCCATTCATTTTGGATCTAATATTTTATTAACATGCTTAATCAAGCAGCTAGTACTTCAAAGTGGCCACTTTTCCTTCATGCAACATTTACTTAAGTCCAATCAGTTATTGCTGACGTCTTCCTAAACCAAACTTATCGAAATTTAGATTTAAAATTTTATTTAAGCTCAATGGATTGCATTAAGAGGATCAAAGTGTACTTGAGATAAGGAACGGTAATTCAATAAAGGATGCTTAAAATATCCCTTTAATCCTTCCATCCCGTTCTTTTCTAACAGCAGAAGCCATACAAAATTTATGCGGCATTTTGCAAACTGCGGTATTAAAATCTGCTATGTATCATTCTACGATTTTTCATAATGCATGTTTATAGAATGATGATCCGTTTCCTTAAGTTTTCATAATTTTTGAAGTATTTCTTTTACAAATATAAATGGATATATTTTAGTTTCCACGCAAATGCTTTTTTAATAATGTAAATTTACATACGTATTTATATCTTAAATACATAATATAATATTTTCGTCTACAATGGTTTCAAATAGTTTTAAAATTACAAAAGTTATCCATAAAATAGCAGAATGTCAGTACTTTTACTTGTTTATTTTCTCAACCCATAACGAAAAACATAATTTCGTTAAAGTAAAACTTTAAAAGCATTTTAATTTTTATTATAATTTACTATTTTATATCGAGTTTTCTAAAATTTTGGGGAGGGATTTAAAAAACATTAGAAACTACGGATTACTTTTATAATTTTTTTCAAATATGCAAAAATTTTCTTAGAGGTACTTTTTTATCTAGTGTTATTTGATTTTTACATTGAGTAACCCTTCTTATTGGTGTTAATTAAAATATTGAAATGATTGAAATTAAACATTCATAAATTTAATAAATTAATTTGTGTAAATTTGGTTAGATTTAAAATAGACCATCTATTTTGAATGAGTCGATATTAATTTTTAATTAAAAGTTTGTGGTAATATAAAAATAATTTTTGTTATTCATTTACAATAGTTAAAGTACGTATTTGTAAATCTACTTAGTTAATTGATTTAATTAAATAAGTCAACTCATTAAATTATTGTTGCACAAAATACATTACATTTATTTCTTTTTTTCATCACATTTTCATTATCTTTTCAAGTAGTCTGAAGTACGTCATATTCTTTCGGTATAGTTAAATGGTGAACATAAAAATGTTTTTTTAAAAATAACAATTTTTCAACTTTTTATCCGTACAAAAATATGCCGAATCATTTTATGTCAGAAGTAATTCCTTTTATACATTTAATTTTAATGATTCAATTTTATAACTGTAATTAAGCAATTATACTTCCCAATACAATTTTATTAGTTCTTTATCGTAGCTTTAATTTTGTTAAAAACAAACTACATATCAATAATCCTCATTGTTCAGAGATAATTCGGGAATATGAGAACAATTTCAAAGTTAAGAACTTTTAAAATTAGAAAAATTTTGAACTTGAATAAAGAGCAATTTAGATATCCTGTATCAAATTCATCTTTGAAAAAAGAAGATAAAATAAGATAGAAGAATATGATAGAAAATTATATAGAAGATTTTAAGTTCTATAAATCTAATAAATTTCCTTAAAAATTTTACTAACGTAAAAAAACCAAAGTTTTTAAGTGAACTTTTTTCTTAAAAAAAAGGAAAAGTTGGTGAAAGTTTTTAAAAAATCAATTCTAGCCGCGCTCGGAAAGTTCCCGCGGCTACGTCACGTGACCCATTTACGCTTCCCAGCATGCCTCGCGCGGCAAGATCGGCGTGCCAGCACTCGGAAACAGGAACCGGACTTCAGAACAACTTGTCTGCCAGCCGAGAGACCACAAGGCCGCGATCATCGGCGTTGCATAGAAGTCGATCGCTATTATAAACCCACGCGATTGTTTATAAAAAGTATTTTCTGGCGACACAACGTGTAAACAAACACCCTGAAATCGCCTCATGTGAAACTTCGACTGTGTCTTCGCGAAATGTTTTTGTTGTGATTGTGCTTGTGTTTACGTCCGATGTTTTCTTGCTCAGCTGTCCGAGCGCAGTGTTGTGTCTTTTCTGAGTTTTCGCCGTCTGCTGTTATTGTGTGCTTTTTCGGATTATGTGACTAAAAAGCCTCTGTTTGGACGAGGTTTCGCAAAGATAGGAAGGGAAACGATGTGGATTATTTAAATCGACGGCAATTTACAGTTTTTCATCTAGTTGCGGTACCTTGCGAGGTAAGATTTATTCCATTTTGTATGCATTATTTTTCAGCACTTTGATCTTTTCTCTTTTAAATAAATTTGAAGGAGTTTTCATTTAATTTCGAAATTTAACTGATCTTGTTTGTGAATATTTTTCCTTAATTTATTCATTAAACTCGGATATATGAAATCATTTTGTTACATCAAAGCAATCTGAACTGATTCTATATATTATTTTTTTGGAATCTGTGACACTATTCGTATTTCCTTGAAATACTCCAAACTGATTGTCACGATTAGCCTATTTCTTTTTATCACAAAGCTGTAAAAATCTCAATTTTTTCCATCAAACTAGTCAGCTCTATATTTTAACTAATTCTGTGTATTCATATTTTTGTTCTGAATCTTGAAAAATGTGAATCATCATCGGCCTTGTCCTGAAATATTTTATTTGAGAACTGGCTGTCTCGTTTCTTGTGTTGAATTAGCTGAGAAATAGCTTTAAACTAGTCAGATATTAAGTTAAATAGGTATATAAAAGATCTATCTATCTGTTCAGGTGTAAAAACCGGGCTATTTAGTTGGAATAATATGGTAGATTTACTACTTATCACTTTTATTTGCTGTAAATTTTGAAACGTGCTGATTGTAGATTAACGTTAACAATCCCCATCAGAGCATACGCTACATATTACAGTACAAAAATATCACTATAATTGTTATAACTAAAAGCTAATATCAAACTATAATTTGCATTTCATAGATATGTATAAAAATGTAAGAAATATCGGTGCTTATACGTATTATCCCGTCGACCGTTCAGCGGCAAGTCTATGGCAATGTTTCTTGGATTTAGCTGTGACGGAATAATATGTAAATACCGAGATTGCTATAAATTACTTTTAGTTTATTTCTTTGATTTTTTTTATTCCTTATTGTTTAATGAAAAATATATTCAAAGAAGGTTGAGTAAAACTGATTATGATCCCTCATCCCACAATACAATTTAACATTTCTTATTATCCCAAATGTTTGTAATCAATCACTATTTTTGACTATCAATGTGCCCCAAGCGATCACACTGCCCCGCAAATGTGCACAAAACATTGATACAAAACTTATTTTTTACAAAAGACATTTTTTCATTCAAAAATTTTCATCTAACTTATATATTTTTCTACATATAATTGGTTTTATATAATTGAGTCACTTTTGAACATTTCCAGAAAAAATATCTAAAAAAAATATAATCTCTCTGGGAAAGGTGTAAATTTTAGTGTATCAAATTGTCCCCATTTCCCTTTCAAAACCCAAAAAATTACTTGAGCATGAGATTAAATAGTGATCTTAACCATTCAAAAATGTAATTTGATCTTGTTTTGGATTGCACTTTAACGATGTCCACCACTACTCTTCTCCCATCCGGTCTCATTTCATATAACTAACCCCCGCCCCCCTTTGTTTGAAACTTTTCGGGCCGTTTGATTGTCGCGGGCCAATTAACAATCGATCGAGGATTATGGAAATAAAGAGCTCGGGAGGGAAGTAATTAGCATGGAAGAAATCGCGAACCAGAAAATTTCCGCTAGATTCTCATTGTTATGCTTAGAAGAGCACTTCCTTAGCGGAATTTATAATAATAATAATGGTTTTAAGTAATAGGGAATGTAGTTTAAGTGATAGAGTACACTTTTGTTAATGAATTCACTACTTTCTAAACTGTTTGCAACTTTAATTGGTTTTATACTTCAAGTTTGAATACCTTAAAAAAATTAACATTTAAAAAATTATCTATGTTTAGGATTGTTTTACTTAGGTGTCTAAGTATTGAACCCACCCTATTTCTTTTGTAGTTTCATTACTATATTTGAATGGAATGGAGTTTTAAATCCCATAAATATTGCGTTTTCAGTGTTAGTTCTTATTCTATTTATTACTCAACTTTACACCAACATGAACAGTATTAAGCAAGAGTATTTGAAAATAAAATTTAGAGTTTAGGATACACTATTATAATCTTCCAAATAAGTGTATTTCTTAATTTATAATAGTAAAAATTTGCGTTCAAACTGTAGAACTTTTAGAACATATTGGTAACTTAATAGGATAATTTTTCCTATATTAGTATGTTGATAATCGATAAATATTTAAATTTGTACGTAATTTATAGTCCACGAAATTTTTATACCTAGACTTATAAAAATATTAGGTTCAACGGGGGGGGTACTTTTAAAAATGCTTGTGAAAGACAAGAAAACTTCTAAAAACTAGACGTTTATTTTACTGGTCAGTGACTTTCAAATGTTTTCCAAGTAGATAAGCATCTTGGAGTCTGTCCCTTTCTAATGTCCAAGAATCGTTTGAGTTTGTAGACTTTTGTCATTCTAGTCACGTAGTAGGTTACTAACAGGTTTATAGCGCTTCTTAGTTTTAAAACTTTTACTTTAACCTAACCTGACTGGAACGCACTTTCCACTAGACGGATTACATGAATTTCAATGCAAGAAACCAGTTGTTGTAAAATAAGTAAAACAGATGTTTTCTGGACAATCAAATCTCCAAGTATCTTTTTATAACATTGTTCTCTTCTAAGGAGATAAATTTAATAATCCCATCTTCATCGCTAACTTGGCTAGGAAATGTGATCAGAAGTTAAAGAATATTAAAATATGTTCAGTTAGCTACTGTGAGAAACACTGTAAGATTGTTAATTTAAAAAACCCATTTAAGATTTTTAAAAAAGATTAAGATTTTAGAAGGATTTTAAGTTATGGTTATTTATATCGAGCCTATCACACCCTTTGTATTAATCAATAAAATGCATTTTATAAGAGGATGACAAAAAAGTATACACTTAGACTTTTTTACAAGGGCCCTACCTCTAGTCCTAGATAATTATTGGTGCTCTCTAAATTTTTATATGAATATTGGAGAAATATAATTTTAGTTATTCAAAACGTGGGATGTATATTCATTTAAACGTTCTTACCCATAAACCATCCCATTACCCATTACATTACCCATTACCATCGATTAATGAGTAAATGAGTAGCAAAACTAATTGATAAAACATTAGATTAATATTAATATTAGATTGTAACAGACTGTTTTTAATTTTAATGTATTATGATGTTATATGGTTGTTAAAAAATAATCACGAACAAGGCAAGATGAACGACCATCTGACCCCGCTTATTAATTTATCAATCAGATATTAAATAGCTTCATTTGCTTCCATATATGTTCTTCGAAGATACTTTTAAATAGTCCCACTCGGTAACTGTAAATGCTGTAACGGCCGTATTATTTGCTACTTGACCAGTTGGTTAAACCAGAAGTTAAAGAAGGATTCTGCCAGATATTTCCTTCTTTGTCTGCTGCTTAGGTAGAAGAGAATACGATCTAAGTAAGTCAGTATTTCAGGCCAATGTATTTCAATGATCTGTTTTTAATTAAAAATATGCTATATATATAGATCAACATATCATCATATACTACAACCCTTGATCCTTGAAATTCCCTCTATGTGAAAACCTTCCCTGTCATATGTAGTGAGCTTTACCTTCAAAAGACAGAAATATAGACGTTACGTATTCGGAATGATGGTGCACAACGTAACATCTCTCTAGAACGATGGTGAATTATAGGTTATTTACGCCTTCCCATCACCACGGGCTCTAGGTGATGAATACGCCACGCGCCGCTTCATCCATTCGAAGGGGACGTTTTTTACAACATCATATCCAGGGAAGCGAAAGGTGTTGTTTTTCGGGAAAGTCTGTAATTTCTTTTTTTTTTCTCCTTTCTGTTGCGGCCATAGCGCTTAATGAAATGGCCCAGATTCTCGGTGTTGCGCTTTCTGGGATCGCTGACCCGCAAGTGAGAAGAGATGGGCTATTGTGTTTTGAGGAGGACCTTCACTTTGAAAGGGAGTTCAATCATGGCCACCCAGACTTATAAGGCCCAAAGAAGTTCTTGTGACGTGTGATAGAAGTCCTGACGTCACTTTTGATCGCTTTTTTGACATCACCTCAACTTCACTCTATATTAAATTAAGTTATTAAAGTTCATTCCAATAAAACTTTAGGAGGGCACTTCAAATAATATTAGCAGGGTTATTTTTTATTAATTTGTTAAAGTAAAACCCATCAAAGTAACTATTATTTATGCTTTTCCTTAATTAAAAAACGCCCTGTTTAAAATGCCTCGAAAGTTGTACCTGAGAAACAAAAAGGCCTATCGCTTTGTTTCACCAGGAAGAAAGAAAAACTAAAATTTTAGGTTTTAATTCGAATTGTCACAGTAACTATACAATCAACTTTTTAAAATTTAATTTTAGTAATTAGTAATCTTAAATTTGAGTTTTTTTCTCTCTTGAAGAAACTTAGCGATAAGCCCTTTTGGTTCTGAAATACTGAATTTAATTTAAATCAGAGCAAAGTTGTTGTCAGAGAGCGATCAAGAGTGACGTCAGGAGCACTATCAGTCGTCACAATTTGGAGTTCTATGGCCTTATGAATATAAGTGGCCATTGTTCAATAGCCACGCTATTCAGAGATTTTTCTCAGTTTTAGGAGCGTGAAGGTTCGAAGAATGACGAGATGTTTGAAGGTTTGATTTTGGGTGAATGTAACCGAAACACCTTATTAGGAATCTGCCGTTCTTCTTTTTCAAATGAGTGGGTACAAATAATGTAAAAGGGAGGGAAGTAAAGAGTAAGAGGTAGTTTGAAATACTTGGTTAAATTCTCGTAGATTACGATACACTTCTAAGATCAGATGGTTTCTGTTTTGATGTAACGTTTTATCGTACCTACCTTGTGTACGAAACTTTTCCTGCATAGTCAATAGCAGGCCTTAGTTTTTTGCCCCTCCTAAATCTCTTCACCCCTTGTCTATGTTTAGAAATATGAAAAGAAAGCATTTAGGATCCCTTGATAAATCAAGCAATTCAAGTCGAAGCATTTTTTCTATATAATTTCAATTCAACTTTCTAACACGTTTCCATTTTTTTTTTAATTTTTAATATTGCTTCTATTGTGATGAGCTTTAGATATTCCTTCTCAAGTTTTCCAGACATATTTACAGGATTGCCACATAAACTATTTCTCCTTGGAGGTTTATTTGGGAAAATTCTAAACTTTCATACGAATAACTCCCAATGTGAATCTTGAAATTCTTCTGGTATGATTCTTTCTCTGCATTTGCGTATGAATGGAAAAGAAAGCAAAAAGCTCATTCGTAATTTTGTATTATTCTGATTCACGTATTCACGAGCTATATTTTTCCAGATAATTTACACACCATTCAAATTACTTTTGTGTTCGAAGTACTTCTTCACCTCCCATTTTCTCTACACCTATTTTCGTTAGAGCTCTAACTATATCCCTGTGCGACCGAGGTAAAAATAGCTTCCAATTTCACACCATTTGCAGGATTGCACACACTCACAGGAAAAACCGTTTCATCATCATCCACTTTCAGGACCTTGGAGAGCGAAAGCGCAAATGTCCGAAATATACGCGATATATACCTTTTTAAATCCCGGCGTTCGGAAAAACCATTCATCAAGAGCGAGTCTCGGTGTGTTGTAGCGTTTCTGATTGCCACGAGGGCCGCTTGTTCGCATGTGATAGCGCAGTGATTTTTGCCTGTTCTTTACGGTCGTTTTATTGCAAGCCCTCGCTAACAACTAGGCTATTAATACTGAAATGGATCTTGTTGTAGATACTTCATGGATAGTGGAGCGGTCAGTCTTGTCCTGTAACATTATATTGATTTATTTTTTATATAATTGTGTTCATAAATTTAGTACTTTTTACATTTTTGTTTTATTTAGCGAAGAGTAGAAAAGCTTAGTTTTTCTGTTGACACTGGAGACAAGTAACATAATAGCATACAGTTTAAGAAAAAGCTGTTAAATGTGATTTAGAAAAATTTTTGCAAATAAGGAGAACCTAATCCCATTTTTATTTTGTGTTCGACCTCATATCTTGACCACTTAAATTTGAATAACTAAATTTAAATGTCTCTTAAATGACGTGGTTAGCAGTTTCTTTAATAAAATTGAAAAATTTTAGCGCATGCTCTCGTTTTATCGTGCTCAGAAACTTTTCCCAATGGCTTTAACAGGTGATCTCCAACTGTAATTTGGCTTGCAGATGTCATTCCATCACTGACGTTTGAGGGATCTTCATGGAGGTTACATTTTCATCACATTTACACGATATCTAAAGTACGATTCAATAAACCTTAATTACACATTACTTAAGTACATTCCGTCCTTATTCTCTAACCATTCGACATTCATTCTTGTAGTATAAATGTTTGTAATGAATTGTAACCTGAATAAAAATGCTCTATTTACTTTAAAAAAATGAATGTTCAACTATTTAAAACATTTTTTTTTCTTACTTTTTAACCAGAATTTTATTTAATCGGCTAGTGCTCGGTCTCGTTAGAGTCTACAAAGAGGAAGTTAACTGTATTTATCCTTTTATCCTTCTTTTTTATCATGCCGCACCGCATTCATACCAACAATGCATTACAGAATAATAAAACGTATCGATATCCTTTTCCAATTTTGGCGCACTATACTCAGTCTTGGGTTATGCGCCATAAAACTCCAACCAACCAACCTTTTCCAATTTTTCAATTCAATAAACACATAATTATTTCTTTTTTAACGTTTTAAATAACAGTTTACTTAATCAACCTTTCATTCTCTTATCGTATCGCTGCGTTCTTATTCATCTCACATACCCCGACAGAATCGTTTGACTTTCTGGTCGACTTTCATTTTCCATGCCCGGATGAGTTCGTCTGCGAGAGTCGGCGAAGCGAACGAATTCTTGCGTCGCCGCCCACACCGGTGCCTTGAACCCTGCTGCGGAGGTTACCAAAACAACAATAATTCTATTCTCCTCTTACCACTGGCTACTCTCATCTCTCGTTTCAGTACGTTATTTTCAAAATGGTGCGTTGAAAATTATGCTCATAAAATGTGGGATTCCAAAATTGAATCGTTATTTGAGTCGGGAATAAGTCCAAAAACCAAGTTTTGAAAAAATGGAATAAATGAAAACGTATAAGTAATGGAATTTTCGTTGTATAAACTCCAAATTTTTATTGGGAATTCAGGATCCTAATTAAAATAAAGAACAATTATCGAAAAAAAATACTATATTTAAAGAAAAAAGGTGGACTTATTTTCAAATTTGTGAAATTTCAGCTGAAAAAATCTTAAAAACCACTTTAATTGACAATTAAATTATATTTCAGCTTAGTTCATAGCACAAAAGTGAAAAGTAGAAGGTCTAAGATAAATAAATTAAAAACATTATAAAACTGAGTACGTAAAAATCAATAATGGAGTTAAATATTCAATGCATGTAAAAAGGTAAAAGCTTAAATTTAAAAAAAAATATTTCTGTTCATTTAGATACATTACCTTTTTTTCCTTCTCTGGTGTCTCAACTTAAATTTGTCCCTTTTTTAAGAAACTTTGCAACTGGTATTATGTGTCTAGGGGAAGTATTTCAGGATAGTAGACACTAGAGAGGATTTTTTTTAATTTCCATGAATACACAATTTGGAGGTTGGTTTACAGCCTTAAGCATTTCAAAATAAAAGGGAACTAATGTACTGATTCCTTGTTGTTTTTTAAATGAAACCTTACAATCATCTTTATTTTTACATTCAAACACGTGGGAATGTCAAAACTTCTTAGATAGAAATATTAAACAAGTCTAAAAAACACATAAAAAATGTTTTAGTTTTTAAGAAGGAAATATAATATATCAGAAAACAAATAACTTTTTATGCAGTGAAAGACAGAATAAAAACTAATAAATTAAGACTTGGATAGCTGTCAAAACAGACTGTCATTTTTTGGTTTCTACTCCAGATTCCTGTCATTTTAACTTTCAATTTAAAAAAACAAAACAAGATTTTTAAACTAAAAACCATACTTACAACCTTGCTTTTACCACTTTTTGTACTGAAATTCTTAACAAAAAAATATCTTGTTTTTCAATATGCTTTTAATGTGAAAAAAAGCATTTATTTTTTTCCCTAAATATTTTTTCTTTACTTTAAATCCGATTTTAATTTTTTGTACTTATTTGTGCGGGTTTTTATGTATTTTTCTTATATTTTTGAGACCTCTCTAATTTCAAATTATAATGTCCTTCTGAAATTCATGTATTCCTAATCTCTTTAAAAAAGTTTTTGAAACTTGACATTTTTAGTTCTCAAGTTATTCAATTCTTTCGTATCATTAAAAATTAAAAAATATTAATACGAGTAATAGGTACTTCAGATGCCTTTAAAAAATTTAAGATTATAGTAAAAAATATTATTCTTAAGATGTTTGGAGATAGAAAATCAAGTGAACTCCAAATTTGTATTTGATATGATAACTTAAATATTTTTTATAATTTTGACTATTTTTATTCAACTTGTTATGTTGGGTTTATTGACAACAACACTAAAGACCTTCAACAATCATTTTTGTAATTTTATATTCTCCATATTCTGATTATAATTACCTACATAAATCAAAAAGGTTTCTTTTATTCCTCACTATATCCAATATCCATACTCTGTCTTAATTTACACATTTTTCGTTGAACGACATTAAAATATGTCATTACACTAGTCCAAAAGTAAGTAAATAAAATAAAATACATACGTTACATTGTAATTAATACATTGAAATCTTTACATCGATTTTACTTTAATCCAACAAAAATATCAAAGTTCAGTTACGTGAAATGTAATAAATTTACATGTTTTTTTTACACTTTAACGAAATTTTTTTTAAAGAACATTTTCCCGATTCAACCGTTAGATTTTCACCTTCTCTTAAAGACCACTATGAGCATTACCAGAGGGACTGCCAATCCCATGTTTGCAATGATTATCACCTTACGAACAAATCAGAGCAGTTGCTCACACCTTCTAGGTGTCGTTCATCATCTTACCCTTGTCGTTATCCCGAAAGAAAAATAGTTCTCAAACTGGCCTTTATCACAAATGACAGAAACGTGAACTTTATTTACACAAAAAAATATGTTTGACACATTTCTACTTTTTTACCACAATACACCGTCGATAAACACGGGCGTCGAATAAAAATTGGCGACGCTTTGGTTCTGGGGGCTTCACGTGTCCTGTCAAGTGAAGAGGGTGGAGGCGGACTTTTTCGAACGCTCTGCTCATTCTAATTAGAAGTCGTGATCGATGGACGAGGGAGGGCTCTTTCACTTTATCACGAGCAGATTCGATGAAACAGAACAGAGATTTGGGAAGGTTAAAGGTAGGGATGAGCTTTTACTGTTGCGACATGGTTTTTGTGCCGTGTCCATTTGGTGGTGATGACACCCGTGGGAAGGAGTGTCGTCATTTTTGTCATGCATGCAGTTTTGTTTTTTCAAACTTTTCACGTAGACTGACTTGTTGTAAGAATTTTATTATTGCTTAAAGACCTCATTATAGATTCTTTAAGATCTAAATTTTATTGTTATGGTTGAGGTATGACTGCTCTGACTTTTTTGATAACCATACAGTTATATTGCCTGATACGTTTTGTATAATAAAAGACTGAAAAATTCAATTTCTCAATGATAGTCTATACTAGTCTATTTTGCCAAATTTAACAATTTTATTGACCAATTGGTGACGTTTGTACCTCTCAAAACCTTTTTTTATTCTGATTCTTAAAATATCAATGTTATTCACTACAAGAAAATTAATGAAGTTGCTCTTCCCAAATTAAAATAAAGGGCTACTGTCATTAGGAAAAGCCAACTTATCCTTCATTATACAGTATCCCTTCTATCCTGAACTGATACATATAAACTTATTTCTGCGTTGGGAAAAGGAGCCATATACTTGATATTGCTTAAAATTAATTTCCTAATCCTCTATTAGTAATTTTTTGTGAAGTATATTGTATGCATCACTAATGAAGGAAAATTTCTTAGAAAAAAAAGTAAAAAGACTTACTTGAAGAAAACACTCTCACTCTAAAAAAAAAAAACAGCTACTCGGAGATGATTCGAAAACTCATTGTCCCGCAAATCAGCTACACAGTGTTTGGATAAGGTCAAATATGTCCTAAATTGGATTATTTTTAAATTTGGTATTGTAGCGTCCATATGTTGTTTTCCGTTCAAATTACATTTCTACATTTTTTTTTTCAGAAAATTTCAGAAGGATGGACAGCCCAAAAAATTTTTCCATATAAATAACTACACAGTTATAACCACATAAAAGCATCCATTAGTAGTTCAACTTCCCCTTTCCAACTGTAGGATCCCCAAAATAAATTCTATCCTGTTTCTAATTTAACTATGCTTCACGCGTTACTATTAAGACTCTCAAACTAAATCCCTCCCAGAATTTACCGACTTATAAATTACGTAACTCCTCGACAGGTTCCTAATTCCTTCCCATTCAATTTAAAGCATCACGAAACCGATTAATCAATCCGTTTAAAATCCAATTGATTTCCCCTCCCCGACAAAAAAATTCCCCACTTACATCCCCATCTCTTATTTTCTTCAAAGATGGGTGCTCTATCTCACACACGCGCTGGTTTTCGATATCTCTTTTTTTTTTTTTTAAATAGCTTCTCGATTGCATCGTGATTGTTGGAGGTTATCATCGGGATTCCCCCCCCCCCCTGGAATTTTTTTAGGGGTATTGTTCCGTTTCGCTCTCGAATTTTTCTCCTGGAAAACTCTTTTTGCAAATGTCACGTAGTGCTGGGCTGACTTTATCGTTCCACGTGCTGCGACCACTTTTGTGAAAGCCTTCCTTGGATTGGCTTTGCTGCTTTGTTTCTCTTGCTTTTTCTTGTTTTAGTTATGCATTGGAAAGTAATGCTTTTACCTAGATTGTATATTGTTTTTATTTATCGGGATTTGTGAAGTTTTGGAAGGAAACTTCCGATTGAAGAATTGTGGAGTCTAATCGGTGAGATTGGTTGTAGGTTTTGGGAGTTGGAAACTAAAAGGAAGGAAATTAGCTTTAGTTTCAGGTAAGATTTACGAGTAGAACCCCTTCCAATGCTCAATAGTAAATTCTTCTTATAAAATTATTCTTAATAAAATGCCCAATTCCAACTCCCTTTTTTACAGTAAAAATTTTGATTTCTTACAAGTCTTATAAAATTTAATGGAATAAAATTGATTCCGTTGTTAGTTGAAGCACGGATGTTGTTAAATACTTTATAGTATATATAGTTTCAAGTTACAAATTATTGTTTAAAATACCTGAAATCTTTTTAAACCATTAAAAAATCTTTTAAAATAAATCATATGGAAATTTATAAAAACATTTTGCGAATTTTCATGTAATTTTTATTTTTTACACACTATTTTTAAATTTTACCAACAATATAATATAAATGCCAGCTATATCAAGTTTAGAACGGTTTTGCTTCTAAATAAAAAAATTTTCGCTTTGTTATTTGTGGAGCATATTAAAGAGACTCCAAAGAAAACTAGTTTTCAGATAAAAATCGAGTTTGTTTGAAAGAAAAATTATCGCTTTAGAAAATAAGGGTTCTTTGGATAATTTTTTCTTTAACTTGTATGAAGTATACTTATCGGACAGAATAAGGGATTTGGACCACTTAAGCCTAAAAACACATGAAACTTGGATTATTTTTACGTCTTTCTGAATCCATCATTTTCTACAGTTCATTTATTTCTTCCAAACCATAATCGGCTTATTGAAATCTGAGAGTTTTGAAGAAATACAACGAAATCAACTTCTTTATTCTCTACTGTTTTGGTATGAAATTCCGCTTAAACCTCATAAGCTTAAAAAGCACAGGATACTTATGCTTATAATTTATTTTCCGGATGTATTTTTAGGTAATTTGATTATCAATGGAGTTACTCTTCTTCTAAACCAATTAGTATCGATTTTTTGTGTTTTAGAAGGATAGAACTAAACTAAAACTCGTATTTAGTTACTTTCTCAATACAGTTTGAGGGTATAATTGGAAAAAGGAGTTATATAGCAAAAAGCTTGTTTCGATATTTGTCTTTAAGGTTTAGATTTTCGGGTACTTTTATGTTAATTAATTTTTGTAACTATGAAATAAGTAATGCTTCTAACATAGTGATTATTTTTGTTCTTGAAGTAAAACACCAAATATACTACTATAATCATTACTTTTATCGTCATATTAACCTTTTCGTTCCTGGCCGCCTCAATTTATCTAAAGAATTTAATGGCGTTGTCGACTACTAGGATTTATAGGGTTAATGGTAATTGATGGTATAGGTTATGCATCTCAATCCTACATTTCCTTTCCTCCATCAGAAGTATACATTGTTGTAGTCACCTACCTCCTTCATCCCTTAATGTTATTGGTATCTCTGTTCATAGAGATATGTTTGTTCTGAAATTTTAGTCAAAACATACCCTATTTATCCATTACAATAACTAATTTTTTAAAATCAAGTGCAAATATTGTTTTGACAAATTTTAATTTAAAACTAAGCCGACAAAATCATTTTGTTCTTTAAAGCTATTTTTTTTTCTTAAATGAAGCTATAGAAATCCTTTTGCTTAAAATTTATGATAGTAATTATACTAATTAAGACACTTTGCATTTTAAAATTTTATATTGCCCCAAAAGTAAATAAAATAGTAGGTAGTTACAGAAAATTCTGATACAAATGGATAGAATAAAGAACTTATAAAATTGATCCTAGTCTCAAAAGTCATGGCATCAGAAAAGGATGCTTTCAAAATTAGTGACAGTGACTCTTAAAAGCTATTGAAGATAATCTCAACTTCGTCAGCTCATATATCACTTTGCACCACTTATCTATGTTATTGTATCAACATATCTAGGGTTTATGACTAAATTTGATCTCTTATCCTAATAAATCGATAGTGATAATCACGATCAGAGTACACATCCGTATTCATTGATCTCCGTTGATCTGATTAGGATCTGTAAAATGATGCTTATAGCTTTTGGGGTTTCAAAATAAAGCACACTGGAGGCGTGGTATTAAACATTCCCTAAAAAGGATTCCAAAAATTCAGGAATGAACTAAATTATTTTTTACAGATTAAAAGCATGAACCCCGTATAAGTTTTATTTATCATAATATACTGAATAATTGATGTTTTCCACATCAAAAATTAGCTTATTGCGTTGGGTTTATTTCTTTTCTTTACATTACATGTTACATTTAACTATAAAAATTGCTTTATGAGGATATTTATTTAACTATTTTGGTAAAAAAATTAAGTGCTTGAGTTATGCATCTAATTGTCTCATTATAGAAAAATTCTTCTTAGCTCTTACAATTCGCGACAAATAAAATCTACAAACAAATTCAATGCTTTCAAAAATAATCCAATTCATTTGACAATATATTTAAATGCCCCGTTATTGGGTTATCATAGACCTTAGAGGTTACTACTATGTTTGGTAAAAAGTAAAATCGGTGAGGCAAGAACTCTATTTCTAAAAGATCTAAGCTTATGTAGTGCAGGAAAGTTGGATTTCAAGGAATTTTACGGCTTAACTTATGGGCGAGTGTTTCTTCCCAACCAGCAGTGCCAGTGAAACTTTTTTTACTTTTCTTTAAACTATAAACCCAGGGATATTAAATCTACACCTACGAGTTCTTCCTAGGGTTTTTATAAGATCTCTGGTGGAATGTATTGATTTTTCTTGGCAAGTAACCACAGTATTTTATGTGGGAAAAATTTAAGCAATAAAATCTAACGGTGCAGTGAGCACAACTTTACAAAAGTAATTAAATGAAGACTGTAGAGTTACTGTAAAATAAATAAACACTAGTTTGAAAAGAATAATTATTATTCCACAAGACTTTGAAACTCTGGGTGTGATAGCTAGTATAAAAAGTTTTCTGTATAAGTAATAAAATCAGTTGGCTAGATAAAATTAATCTGAATTCTTCTGGTAAAAAGCATGAACACATTTTGCAAATATATTGGCATGTAAATAAGTGTAGTTAAATATGTTATAGTTTGCAGTAAAATACATGCTATTTCTTTTTTTCGACCAGTTTATTACGGTATAAAAGCAAGGAAATATAGTCTAAGGTTTTTAAAATGCTTTAACTCCTTATTGTCTTTTTCACTACTATTCAGACTATTTTATTTACAAAACATTCTACTCGTGACAACAACATTTTATCAAACAGGATTCGTAAATATATGCGTGGAGAACAGAAGATACTTGAACGAAGTGAAGCTATTGGCAAAGAGTTATGAATCGTGACGTTAGGACGTATATCGCAGTTCACAATTTCGAACTTCTTTGGTCTTTATTAAGTCTCGTTGGCTATGGTTTAAATGAAATTCCCATTAAGGCAAGGAATGAAGAAAAATATATGTTGAATTATGTTGGGAATGCTCTTTTTTTAAGACCAAGAAAAAAATGCTTCAATTTATAACAAAAGTTTTGCATATACCAATACATATATGGAATATTAAAAATAACAACTTTTATCTGCAGTCGTCTTGCAATTCAACGACTTTATTAATTATTTTTCCATTCGTTTGCCTGAATTATGACCGGTTTGTATAATGTTCTCTCGCCAGACAGAACATTTGAAGATCCTGATATGATTGGGGAGTAAAACCCCAATGCTTTTTCCTTAAGTTCACCCATGATTAACATCAGAAAGTATTTTAACTTTTCCAAACACATAAATTGAACGACGAAGCTTTTGGAGTGTTCTCAGTCACACTTGAAAAAGACATTTTCCTTCTTTTTTATGAAAAAACGACCCACTTTTCCTTCCTCGCACCAGTTGAAGAAGTGCGTGCACCGGTTCGAAGCATAGAGGCAAGTCATACAGAGAACACATTGGAATACTAACCCCGTGGCCAAAATGGAGGAGTGGCAAAAGAAATCTGTAACAATATGTTCCAAAGACGGACGGATATCGGAGTAGAAATATTGCTCTCACTCCTTTTCTACATTTCTTTATGCACCTATTTATTTCTCTATCTCTTCTTCATAGAATAGGTCGGAAAGAAAACAATGTTTCCTACAAAAGAGAAAAAACTATGGGGAATCCTTCAGTGAAAAAGTAATTTCTCTTCCATCCAAGTTAGTTTTTTTTTATTGACGATTTAAAATCCCTGAGGTTTCGAAAGAATGATTTTCAACAGTATTTCTCGCTTGGGATGTCGGATAATTACAATGAAAATGCTTCTCATTACGTAACATGAACCATCCTAATTTTATTTCAGTCATTTCTGATTCGGTTTAAACCAGTATTTAGAATAAAAATATTTGCTTTAGTGATTGAGTGAGAAAATTGAGGAGGTTTAGCAATGGTTTCCTGAAATGACTTTTGATATGCCAGACAGATATAAAAATTTCAAATGCCAACGGTGCAGTTTTGTATGCTTAATACAGCAACCCGCCGCGCCGTCTGAGTGGTATGTTATGATACTATAGCCATGCTTGCTGCGATGGGAGCAGGTGGTTAAAACCACCAAAACGTTCTCTATAGATGGTGTCCCAAGATAAGTATCCCACGTCTCTAATATTTGAATGCCTATAGATATAGTCGTAAAAGTGGTATCTAGATATAGCGCAGTGGCTATGCAGTCAATAACAAAGTTTCAACTGATTTTTGCATTGTATTTGTATATAATATAGTATTTTAGATAAAAATACTAATTCCTAAACTTGCCGCTAAGATGCATTAAAAGCGATATCCTTAAATGGCGCATAGCCTAGCCAATTTTCTATACGTAGACACCACTCTTTTGACTATACCAAAAGACGCTCAAAAGCTAAAGGCGTGCGATACTTATGTTTGACATCCTGTATATAATACGTCTATGGTTCGTGCGAATCTGTTCTTTTTAAAATGCCTTCCGTGGTGGAACCAGTTCCAGAAGACTCGTTCTCGTGGGTGTGGGCCGACAGATTCGAAAGTGTCTGATGATTCGATCGTTCGTGTCTTTCTCTCCACACACCTTTGGTTTTTGTCTCGGTTTAAGCATTCCAAAGGAAAGGGAGGTTATTTTATATCATGCTAAGTATGGAGTTGTTTTGGGAATGAATAGTAACTATCACGCGAGGTTACTAGATGCAGTGTTATTAACACTTCAGTCTAGAAACTGGCTTCCTAGTTTTGTTGTTAGCAGGGTGCTGTAGGGAAAAGAGTGATGAGTTGGGTAATTATAATTAGTTAAGTGGGAGCAAATGATTTCATGAAAGGTGGATTTCCATCTGAATATATTTTCATGCCTTACTAAATTAAAGATGAATCATTCAATTGTTTCCTCCAAATACTCTGGTATTTTGCATGTTTTATACTTAAACGCTTAAACCAGTATTTTAACTGTATATTATGAATATTAAGGTTTGTTTCAATTTTTCTATTCGATACATACTGATTGTAAATTATTTTAGGACTCCGTATTAGTTAAACACAGAAAAAGTTCCATCCTTTAAAATAAGTCCTGGGGCAGATGCGAGCCAAGAGGTGGCGAGCATACTCACCCCTTAAAAAAGAGTCAGACAATTCAATTAGGGCATTAATTGTACCCACTAAAGGATATATTTATATAAAGGATATATGTATATTTTTGAATCGTATGACTTTCGGATCGGTATCTCCCCGTGGTTCACATCTTCCACAGTCCATTATCGATTTATTGTCCAGTGTGGTAAAGTTAAAAATGTCGCAAATTAAAGTTACTAATATTCATAGTACTACTCACTTTACTATTCTTTTGAATATTTCATATGAAACCGAAATGTCTGTGTTGAATTATCTTTTGTTATAATTTATTTGTAAAACAATCATTCACAACTCTTTAGAAATTTGTTGGGTTTTTTTTTTTTCGCAATTTTATCTCTACTGTTAAATATTCGTCTCTCATTTTATCTAATACAGGAGTAATCTAAAATTCACTAAAGTAACACACTATCGTGATTTCAATTGTTTGCGTCTAAATAACCTAACACGATGTTTTCTTTATCCTAAGAAATGAAGTCAACGTTAGAAGAAACAATCCCTTTCTACAATTTATCCTCCCCATCCTTCAGTACTCTCGGATCCATCTGTTACTATCGAAGGAAGGAAGCTTTCTTACATCGAGTCAACTCCGCTCTTTGAAACGGATGTTTTGACATTAGTCTTTCGACTGCATTATGTCATAAATCAACAATATTCCTCGGATCTATGTGTTATAACAAAACCTTTTTCTGTGTTGGGGGTTTTGATTTAGTCTGCCACAATTCGCTAGCAATTTAAATTGAGTTTTGTTACTAAACATATGGTGTTACACGCAGATATTGTAACCGAGAAAAGTATTATTTGTTCTAGGAAAAATGTAGCTTCTTTATTAATCACACTTCTATATTTTAATTTTTATATTTCATAAATCTTAATTTTTTTAAGTTTTTTTAAAATGACAGTTTAATCAGCCCACCTGAACAACCGATAAAACTTCTCTATGTTGTGACCTATCAGTTTTGTGAGATTTTTACGGATTTCTTTTTATCAGCCCCTTTGAATCTTTAACCCTACATTCCTTGTGACGGCTGGGTTGAGACCACATTTAGATAATATACATACATATCATACCAAATATGTCGAGTTTACGTAACTTCTACTAGAAGTAAACGAAATTTGGCCATACATGACGAAAATTGGACGAATCTTGAACATTTGTGCTGCTTAGGAGTCTTATTAACCCTACACTTATTTAACTCTTATTAAACCTCTTCTCTTATTAGATTCTTGAAATCGCTTAGGTCCCTGTTTTAATTTTGTGTATTAAACCTCACTAACTTATGTAACGTATGAATCAGTCATTTCTCCAAGATACTAAATGAAAACTTCTGTTTCAAAATCAGGACTGTGATTGCAACTTGCACCGTTCAAGCTTTAATTTTACTCGTAGTCCATTGTAACGGCAGCTCTCTTGACGTGTATTAGAACCCCAAATATCGACAACTCCATAGGAGTCCAAATATTTACTATTAGATAGTGTTTTTAAAGCAATCCAATTGTAGGTATACAGTGAAAGCTGTGTGTAACGATACTGCCTATTTGTCTAATTTGTTCCCCATGGTTCCAGCGAGTTCAAAGTCCTTAATAGCAAACTGTCTGTAACAATATTTATTCTTAGTCCCTTACAGTAGGTATCGTTGTAAACAAGTTTCACTGTACTTCCAATTTTATCAAAAAATAATTATACTGTAATAGCACACAACAGTAGGTACTTGATGAAAAAAATCCAGGATATTTAAATATCACAATCGAGATTTCTTGCGCCTATCCAATGTGTTCTCCCTAGATAGATAGATAACAAATCTAGCTATAGATAACTATCTAGATCCCTAGATAGCTTAAAAACAAATTTATCTTTCACAACCTTTTCTGTTTAAATCCTCTCTGTAATTTGTTTCTTTCTATTTAAACCTCTAAATACCGACTTCGCTTATTGCAACGCAGACAAAAAGACAGAAGCAGACGTTCTGTAAAATTCACATCAGATACAAAAGCAATGAAATCGTGTAATAGAATTTTTTTGTAGTCGCTTGCGTTGTGCAATCGCAGATGTCTCCTTTCTAAACTATTTCCGACAATAGAGTTGATTTTAAACCAGGACGTGTGGGTAATTCTTTTGGGAAAGAATATTTTGGTTCGTCTAAAGTAAAGATTATTTAAATTTTTACGGAAAATTAGGAACAGTTTTTCCAGCTCTCAAAACTTGTTTATTTTGTAAGTTTAAAGTTAACAAAACGTAAAAATTTAATTTTTGGCTGACTCTTATATCATTTAAAAATGAAAATTAAGAGTGTTTTAAGATGGGTATTCTAGTTATTTGCCACTGAATATCAATCCAAATTATCTTCATAAAGTAAGAATAAAAATAGATTACCCTTCATCCTTAAATTTGAAACTCTCATGAAAATAAAATGGACCCCTTATTTTGCCGGAGTAAATAGTATTTTTTTTTTACTATTTTATAACTGTAATTTTATACTGGACATTCATTCATCAGACACTTTAGGGGACATCCATAAATTACGTGAGGTAAAAAAGGGGGAGGAGGGGTTTGGAAAAATCTCACCAAGGGGGAGGGGGGGGTTGATTAAAATCTCACATCAACTTTTTAAGTTAGAAATTATACGATTTTCTTTGTTTTTTAAGTATGAGAAAGGAAAATCATTCTTAAAAAGTTGTAGGTAAATCTCACGTGGGGGGAGGGGGGATCCAGCAAAATCTCACTAAATCTCACCAAGGGGGGAGGGGGGGTCCAGATTTTGGAAAAACACCTCACGTAATTTATGGATGTCCCCTTACGTTAAAAAGGACCACTCCTTGTAACCCTCAAAAATTTCGGAATTTTTACCCTTAAAAGTCATTTTACCAATTACTTTTACCATTTTACAAATGACATTTTACTAAAATGAATGTCAAAATTTCGGGGGGGGAGGGAATTGAACCCCTAAACCCTCCCCTTGGATACGGCCCTGTCTTCAACTATTTATAACGTTCAGATTTTTCATTCATGTTTTTAAGAAAATAGTCTGAAATATTTTGGCTTTCTGAAGGGTTTCTTTCGCATTTTGAGAAAAAATCCACCATAGAGGAATACCTGCTCTTAACTATTACCTCTGAAAAATATTACTCTAAAAAAAAACAATCTCCAATGGTACAAAATCTACCCAAACATCACGTTCTCGAATGAAAATATTTCCACAAAATGGACCCGGTTTCTTCTTTCCATGCATCTTTAAATAGTGTTCTCTCTCTTTGGATGAGTTCACTCTCTCTTCTGGCGTTGAAATCGCACGCTCCGATGATTGGTCGTGGGCATAATCGATTGTGCAAGAATCATAATCGTTTCCTCTCTTGAATGTGAGGTTTTTGCTCCACTCGAGCGTCCTGCTTATTTATTGAAGGGATAAAGTTTCGAAAGTGGAGCTTATTTTGTTGCTCATTTTTATGTAAAAGACTGACGACTTATTTGAAGGAAATATATTTGTTTGGTGTTTATTACTCATTCATTTCAGTGTCGTTTGAAGAATTTTTAAAATGTATTTGAAAACCACTAGAATTTGGGTAATTTGGAAATTGAAGAATGTTTGCGTTTTGTGGTGAAACTTTGGACATTATTTTAAGATTAATTGAAAATAAGATGGTATAATTTATGGTTGAAATAAATTATTTTTATTTAGAAGCTTTTTAAATGAAATGCTAGATATTTACCATCTTATTGCTCATTACATTACTTACACTAACTACTTACTTGCTAACATTATTTACAGTAGAGACCCTCGATCAACAAGGGAGCTTAAGGTACGGTTAATAGGATTTTGCGTTATACTACCTCAGAATTTAAGTTTCGGAGTCGTATTTCTTGGGAAACATTCATTCATATTGGTAGCCTTTATTTAGATTTCCTTTGGTCTGAGGGGATTTTCAGACAGGAAGAACTATTGAGATAACTCAGTAGTATTCAAATCTACTAAGATAATTCTAGTGGGCTTTTAACATCACACCAGTTTTTGTTTTGATATTATTTACATCTATGGTAAATTAAGAGGGCCTATTTTAATGAAGAAAACTTGTTTCGTCAATTTTGCCTCAATCCATTTGTTACTTTAGAGGCGTAAAAGGGGTTGTAGGGCAAAATCTTTATCAGGAATTAATTTGTATTCAAAAAGTATTTTTAACTAAAAATTGTATTTTTTGTTAATATTTCGGTAGATTTCTTCTAGAAAGACCAAGTTTATTACAAAACTCTATCATCACATTTTTTAATTCTACTAAAATGTTCTACGTATCAACGAAAATTTCATTTAACACCCATACCCGCCTAAGTTTCCCCCTAAAATACATTCTATTCTCTGTACCACAATAGAGCTGGAATTTCTGATAAGCAATAGAAATTCTCATCAGCAAGCATGGAATTCTTTTCTGTGACATTAGAACAGAAAAGGGTCAGCCGGCAGACCCCCGGATGCAAGGTCCGGAAGTCACGGCACGAGGTCTGGGTGGTCAGGACAATCCTCCTCCCCTTGCATGCATGATATTTGCTCTCAGAAATAATGTTATCATCAAAAGATTTTTTGATAGAATAAGAAGGAATATCATTGGGATTTCTCGAAATTTTCTTAATATCTGCCACTTATTTACTCTTATTACTTTTCATGCATTCTATGCTCCTTGATTTTCTTCCTCATCCTCTCTTTTAATCACTATCTCCTTACTTTTCCTATCTTATTTCTCTCTCTCTCTCCTTCATTTTATATTATTAAAAATAAGATGGATGAAAGTAGTTCAGGAAAGAATTGAAATCAAGCAAGAAAGGTGGGAATTGGCATAAAAGATAACTCTTGTTATCGAGTTTATTAATAGACAGCAAATTATCAACAAAAATGTTTGCGTTTTGGAAAACATTATTAAATCTAATCATTAGATAAAATTTTTAAGAAAAGGAAACTTTTAAAAGAAAGTGTGCATGAATTGAAGAAAGTGTGCATGAAAGATTTCTTTGATAAGCATCATAATTATCACTTTAGGATGAAAGCCAGGTGCCTCACCTAAAGATCCATTGGGCCAAATCTCGTGAAAACTTATTTCGAAATGAAATTTTAAACTAAATTTATTTTTTCATTTCAATGTTTCCCTTCCGTGACCCTTTTCTTAAGAATACAAACCTTGTACAAATAAGGAAACGTCCCTTTTCAGTTATTTATAGAAAGTATCCCATTACTTTTCTTCTCTAAATGTGTAAAAATATGAACAAACGATTCCTACCATCCCATAAATTCCAATAAATCTTGACCCTTCTGCTGTGAGTCACGACACTTCCAAGGGTTATCTCTGCCGTTCCTGGGAGACAGGTATCAATCAATAGCAACCCCGATACGTCTCATTAAACGACTAAAATGGAATCGTCTCGCCTTTCATACCAGTTTTCGAATTTTTTTTTTCAATATCTCTTCCCTGGAAAAGTGATTTTGACATTGCACCAGAGGGAAGTATTTTTATAGGTTGTATTTTTGACATTCAAAAAGGGACTGCTGTACAGTAAAGGGTATCATATATCTTTAGCTTTTCACTACAATTTTTTTCTCGAAGGAAATAAAATAATTTAGCTTGTGGTGACCACGCTGACCCACGGAGCGCTCAAAGTCAAATGTTTAACAACTCTATCATCTGTGTATAAGCAATTGGAGAAGATTATCCTTCCGAATGGCATCTATTGAATGGTACGACCCGGTTGAGCTTCTTCAAAACTCAGACCTGCAATTTATTGTATTAATTGCATCATTTGGAGATAGTGATAGAACTGTTAGTGAGGCATATGTGTCTCACTATAATGTCCAATTGCCCCACACGTATAAGGATGGGTTTACATGTTACGTTTTCGTGCAAACGTCAAGCGCTTTTAGCCGGAACACGTATAAAGAGTGAATCGCATCGTACGATTAAACGCATAAAAACGTTGCATGTCAATCCAGATTCAAGATAGAGAGAAACTTGTGTTTCAGTGACTGTACTAATTGTCATTTCTACTTAAGTACACCGAAATATCCATTACTACCATCACATCACTAACCCATTCATAATTTAAACACCAAATCGTGAATCGCTCTTGTCACAAATTTGCCCTATGCTTCTATAGGCATCCCCTACCCTAAAATGACACTTGGTCTCTCACCGTGCCCAAATGAACACCCATTTGGAACGAAACCCAGCCACAAACGACACTTCAGGGCCCACACCTCCCTCCCAAGGTGTTTCAAACCGACCACCTGCAATTTAAAGCCGTCCAGCCACCGAGTCGGCAGCAAGCTTTTCATAATGGATGCGCCTTAACGGTTATTACCCCAACTCACCACCACGGTGTGGCCTACTCTGGTATACGGACGAACGTTATTAGGGCCGAGCTGTTTTGCGCCATCTTACTCAGTGATGTCATTTTTGAGGGGGGAGGGTTTATTTATGATTTAGCCAATGAATATTCGTGGAATGTGATTGCGGTTAATTTTTATGGATCGTTAGGGTTGAAAGAGTACCCCGTCGAGAGGGAGTTAGTTAACTGTGACTTCCATCGCAAATTTGTGTTGGAGGTTTACTTTATTAATATGTGTATTTTGGGTATAGGTTGTTAGTAATTATATTAATGAAATATAAGGTAGAAGAACTTTATTTATTGTGATTCGATTGATTAAAAATCAAGCAATTTTAATCAACTATTCTTAAAGATAACCAGCTATGTTTTTATTGAATAAACGACCACTTGTAACGTGTAAATAAACTTAAAACACGTTATAATTTCTTTTTTAAGTGTGAGAAAACATGTTTCTTCATTATCATCATCAACAGAGCGATATATGAATAAGAAACATAATATGAACAAGTTGAAAAAATTTGCTTCAGGTATTTTGAAAGGTAACAGCATTAATTTTTGTATCAATGGTAATGTAATTCCATTAAATGCAATTCAAATTTGTATTACTCTTTCTTTAAGAGAGCTATTTCAAAAATTAAATTAAATTACATTGTTTGCATTTGAGAAGAACATTACTACAGAGGACAAACCCTCATCATTTGAGGAATGAGATATATATCTTCAAATAATATGAATTAAACACAGCGTGTATAAAACTTGGAGGTTTGACCAACTGTTTGACCAGAAACGCCTCTTACAACTGCAACTAATTGCATAACATCAGTTACATAAATCTGAAATAACTTTTCGCGCCCAAAAACTCTTCAAAGTCAATTTATACGAAGCTTTACTTATTATACCTTGTCCTACCTTGACCACACGCAAATATTTGAAAAACGTGATAATCGCCGGTTACGTCCAAAAAGATCCGATCAGTATAGGAGCTGCCACCGTTCACTTTCATTGCATCGACCCACTTCCCACAAAAACTGGGTTAAGCGGTGCCCCTTTTTGCTCCAGGCGCGAGCCGAGCAACAATCATCTTGTCACCTGCTTTGCGCTGGAAAAAATGCTATGATAAATCAAGGGTCCTTAAACTATGGCCCTTCTTAAGGAACGATGGACGTCAATTTTTCATTATTGTTTTGTCGAAGTTGTCACATAATGTATGGGTAGTTGGCTACCCATTCCTTCATAAATTATTTATCCGTTTCGTGTTAATATTTTGTTTCCATTTAGGGAATACTTTTTAGTACATTTAAAGACCTATACCCGTACTTAAATTTGATTCAAAGTAATTTTTTTAACATTCAAGAAATATTTCTTCATAAAAGTTATTGTTTATTGATATTATTTTTGTTATTATTATCATCATCAATGTTGTAATTAAAAGTATCATTAGCATTACTAAATTAATGCTATTATTATCATTATTAAAGTATACATAAGTACATTTGATAATATTTTCCCCTTAATTTTCAAGAGCAAGTATTTATCGTAATGAAGTTGTAATTATTATTTAAGTAATTCTCTATACAAGGATACAAGAATACATAATATTTTTGAAATACAGATAAATATCATCTAGAACTATTCCTTTATTTTAAATATATATCTTTATCAGTCATATGATTTAAAAGTACATTAAATTATTACCCGAGAATTGTTTATTTAAATCTAAATGGTGTGTTATACATCATCTTTGAAATATTGAAATGTTCACACTAATTTTAAAATAAATCAAAATATATTCTTTTATGAAATCTCGTTATGGAGTATTGGGCTTGAATCCTTAAAGCCATTGAGTTAATTAGTACTGTAAAGTTTTCTGATCCCTTTTAAAACTCATTGCGTGTTAATTTGGAGTACCTATTGCATTCTTTCAGGATTAACATTCCATTAAGAAAATGATTTATACATTTACCCTCCATCATCTATAATTGAAGAGATGCTAACTTCGCGAGTGTCGCTTTATTTAATGGTAAATATCTGAATGAATTTCTGTTCCCCGAAGGAATACAAGTTTTGGAAAGGTTTTCAGTGTTTTTTCTTGTTAAATACCTGGTTGTTTGGCCGTGTTGTTTATGGGAACTTGGTGCTATTCCAGGTTTCAACGAATAATGAGAGTACTTACATTAATCTCTTTCCAGAAAGCAGAAAATTCAAGGAGTATTAACGGTCTTATTTATTTAGGTAGTATTTACTGACTTATATATAGAGGGCTAAATTTCAAAAGCCTTCCAAAAATGTTTTGTGAGATTCGAGTACATCATACTCAATATGTTTTTTATTCATAAACTATTAAAGTTAATTTTAGCCTTAAAATATTAAATTTGAATGCAATTTATGTATACTCGTGTCCAAAAATTAGATAGTTCGTAATTTTAAGAAAAATGATACAAATCTTCAGAATCGAATCTTTGAATCTCGGGACATATATTCAAACTCCTGGAAAATACTATGGCATGAAAATCATTGATAAGGAACTGTGCCATTATTCTTAAAATTACAAACTATTCTCAATTTTTGGACACGAATATAGATTCAGTTAGGAGATAATAATAAAAAACTGTTAAAGAGATAATTAAAGTTTGCTTTTATTTATTTAACAAGTGAAAACAATTGTGAAAAATTGAAAGAATAAGACAAATTGGGACGAAAGAGATGGGACGAAAATACAATAAGGCTTGATATGAATTAAGAATTAGCTTAGATCTTTACACGTTGCTAGATTACCACATGAATGAGAAAAATAGAAAGAGATATAATACAAATAGAGAGTACAAATTTAAGTTTTAGCCTTCAGTAAATGAGCCTATAATTGTCTAGCACTCAATTATAGTAGTAATCTGTCTATAAGTGTTATTTTTTTCCTGTTAACCCAGTTAATTGTAGAGCAAAGCTTGGAGTAGAGATGCTTGCCTAAGCAGCAGAAACTTTTAAGATATGTCCAATTATTGTCATATTTGGCCAAATTCTGTTTACTTCTAATTGCAGTTACGTAAACTTGACATATTTTGTATGAGCTACGCTACTAGGGTGAGAGCCCAAAAAGTCATTTTTCTATTTTCGGTCTTTATTCTCTTATTTATAGTTTAATTGCTACTTTTTCTTCTCAAAACCTCTTCACCAAATTAACTTATGAGCACCCATGAGAGTAAATTTTCTCTCAATATCGGATTAATACCATAGACACAGTTATTTACTGATACGAAATAACATCTGTAATAGGAAAATGAGGACGAAATATTTATTAAAAATCCTTTTCCCTGGGAAGGAACCGTTGAATAACTAATAAATCACCGAGAGTTATTTCGATGTATCGTTGAGACCGATGAACTTCATATCTCCTTAATTACGTTAAAATGCAACAACCTCACTCATAGCTCTTAATCAGTTCCGCCAGGAGCTGCAAGCTATCATTTTTTTGTGGAAATAGAGTCGTTTTCGGAGGTTTTTGAAGACGGTCGTTACTTTCAGAGTGGGAGGAAGTACTATTTTTGGGGAGGCCGTCGTAAAATCCCCCCCCCCCTCCTGTGTCTGAAATCGTCTGCACGTTTCGTTTGACGAGTGTTCTGTTGCCGATGTGTTTGGGAGGTGTTCTAACTGTAGAAAGTTGAGGATTTGGTGATAACGCGGTTGGTTTGGTATTGCTGCGCTATTTTCGAATGTCAGGGGGAGAATTTTGTGTTTGATTCCTCGAAGGCGGTTCGGAAGCTTTCTTGAGGTGACCGATTCGTTATGGGTGTTGCTTTTTTAATATTCAGATAAAATTACCTAGTGTTTTTTTTGGGGAAATGTATAAGGGCAGGTTAACGACGCGACCGTCGAAACTTTTCTATTGATGATGAAGTAGCTACAACGTCATAGTACCAAAAACCAATGGAATGACCATATTCTACCTCAAAGAGAACGTCAATGATAGGAATTATTCTTACCCCCCCCCCTAAATTTTTCCTTTACAAGTTAATGATTTCTTTTCAATAAAATGAAGCACCTGGGTCTCTAGGAGACTTAAATAAAAAATATCAACATACAACAAATATTTAAGAAATATATTATAGCTGTATGTAAAAAATGTATAAAAAAACATATGCTGTATGTGTATAAAACTATAAATAGGTATAAAATTTAGGTAATAAATAAATGTATGAGCTGTAAGCTGTATCTATAAATATTGAGCTTTATAAAGTAAAGCTAATAAAATAATTAGATAAGCATAGTGTAGAAGAATATCATACCCACATATTATGTGCCACTAAATAAATAAACGGTTTGAAAATAGTCAATTGGAAAAAAATTAGTAAAGCTTAATTTTTGTTATTCCAAACAGTTAGTGGAAAAGTTAGCTTCAAAAACCATATTTAGAAGCTTTTTATTACCTGATAGCAAAAGTTATATTTTTATTTTTATCTTCTTTTCTCCTTCCTTTAGCATTTTTAAAAAGGGGGACCACTAGTCAAGAATCCTTTACGGGGGACTGCCAGTAAATGTCCCATTTCACTTCAAAAAGCCTTTTTCTTGAAAAACCTGCATCTGAAAGTTTTTAAAAAGGTCTCACGTACATTTGAAATGTTGGAGAAAATTATCTCAACATCAATCGCTATGATAATTTCCCAATTTGAATGATACCACGGCCTCTAAAAATTCCCCTCGCAAGTTTTTTTCTAGAAGAGTGGAGGAAACTACATTGCCGTTTCCTTCCTACTTAAAAAGCTTGGCTCTGCTTGAGTCTCAGAATAGGAAATTAACCTTTTCTGAAAGAAGATATTTCTAATACGTGGTCTTAAGTCGAGCATCGCGTGAGGTTGATTTTGCCCCCACTTTCCCTTTGGGATCTTAATTGCCATCCTCTCTTTAATAAGTAATCTGCTGGACACTAATCTTGAAGCAGTTTCTTAGGGGGTGCTATGAGAACCACAAGAACTGTAGTTTTTAAGACCCTCAAATTTCTATGCTTTTTCTTATTATTTTACATTTGTTCATTACTAAATTTGATATTTTCAGTTTTATTAACTAATTGTAAAAGCTTATAAATTATTAATTGATTTTGCTTATCCCTTCTCTTACTACTTTTAAATTGAAAAGTCAGTGTTTCTTCCTTTTTATTTATGTATGCTTGTTTGAATAATGTAAAGCAGTGTTTTTTTTATCACGAAAACATTTAAATAAAGTTTTTCTTGGAAATTTAATACTTAAAAGCTCTCCGAAAATTCCATTTTGTTACTTTTAAAATTCAGATAGTCTAATTTTCTAAAATCTTCACTCTTTACTCCACAGAATTGTGTATAGAACTTTTTACTTTTAACAAGAATTTCTCCAGAACACTATGCAAATCATGTGTGAGTTTAGAGAATCTAAATACTAGTTTTGAAACCTTGAAAAGAACTCCTACAGGGTTCTTTTAAATTTATGGTACTGTTTGAAACCTCAAGAAAAGAACATTTTAAACTAGTAAAACTACTTGATATTTTAGTTTGATGAACCTCGTGTTTTACTTAGGTAGCTCTCAAACTATCACATCCTTTTTTTTTTCTAAAGCTTCGTAACAACTGGAATACTTTCAAACCTAACATTTGTCTCCCTGCTGTCCCCGTCGTCAATCACGTGACTTGACTCGCCGTTCGAAAATGACCGCCGTGATGGAATCGATGGGTTTAATTTTAGAAAAAGCTCACCCAACTATTCCCTTAATAGCTTTTCGACGGCGGTTCGCGCCATTATTTTTAAAGAAAGGGCCCACGTGGAAAAAAGTATGCCAGCGGCCGAAATGAAGCCAGAGGAATCCACAGTCGTAAAGGTACATTATTTAACACTTGCCTCGACTGACTTTTGAAAAAGGAACATTTCAAAACAGAGTTACGGGAGTTTCCCTTACTTTGAAAAACACTGATACACTAATATTTTCCCGAGGATTGCTTGCTTATGGATTGACTGGTTATTTGTAAAGTAATACACTTTGTGTTTGATAATGCACTAGAACTAGAATTTAATTTCACAATAATTGTGCATTGAATCTATAAAATTAGGATTTTAAGCTTAATACGTTACAAAAGTGGCAGTCACAGAAATAAACTAATAAATTAAACAAATTATTTTTCACTTCTTCAACAGAAATAAGTTATACCACTCTGAATTTAACAATTTTAGGTTTTTTCTCACTTTTAAATCGCATATCTCGATTCGAAGGACCGCCTTCAAACTGATATTCCATCATATTAAGATCTTGAATCAAGTTGTTTGTAACGTAACTTAGTATGTGTCTGCTTAAACTTTCAGACTCTTATAACTTAACCAATTAATATCGTAGCACTACGGGACCTTTTTGCTCAATATGGTAGTATTTGAATATATTTTGTACAAAGTATGTTCGGGAGAGACCATATGAAATTTTTGTTTGTCAAAAATTATAATTTGATCAAAAATACTTAGGAAATAATTTTTTTACTACGTTTTGGAAACCAAGTTAGTGTGCATCCATCACAATTGGTTTAGAAATTACCCACCATAACACACACTTTTTAAAGTACATTAAATTTCGTGCTCAAAACGTTCATTGAATATCATTTAACCTTACCTCCAGGCTAAATAACCCCATATAAGTGCCGTTAAGCGCAGAATAGCAAGCTAAACAAGCATACAAAGAGTAACAAACACTATCTGTTTGGCTGCTCGCGAGAACTTTATTTTTCTCGCAAACTATTCTAAATATTCCAAAGAGAAGAAACCCTTTCTAAACCTGGACATGAATATTTTTAGACCCACCTTAAAAACGAATTCAAACGATATCTATTCAGAGTCGCATTCCACCCGAGGGTGTAGACGACACTTTTTCAAAACACCCTACGCGGAGGTGGGGGGGGGGTTCCAAACGCGACACTGGGTTCACTAACACCCTTTTTTCTTCTTTGCAAATCGAATTCAACCCTCCTGGGAGGGTGGGATGTCTCCATTCGAATCTGAAAAAGGACGAGAGTTGTTTTAAATTACATCACGTATTCGGAATTCCGTTACGGGTGGCACGAACCCTCACTGAATCAAGTGACCCGATGGGAGACTTTTCCCGCAACGCTCTGAAGCAATGTGAGAGAAAAAACAATGAAGGATTATAAGTGACGGGAAGTAACTAATCCTTGGAAGTTTGCCTTCGGCGTGTAAGGTTAGATTTGAGCTTGGGAGACATTGTTTTGGATCTGTTTCTGTTTTTTTTTTGTGAAGTTTTCTTTCTTGACACGAGAGCTGTGTAAAAACATGTCTTCAAGCATTGTTTTCGAGAAAATGGCCATTGTGGAAAACTAAAAAGACGGGTAAATTTTCTGAGTTTCAGTTCCTAAGATGCGTGTGTATTTGGAAGTTGAACTAATTTCTTGAACTGTTTTAATTGTAATAACGATTCGTATCTTACTTTCTAAATCACTTGAACTATTCTGAGTATATTTACTATCATTATGTAAGGGTCAAAATGAAAATGTAATTAACGCATTATAAAACTGTTGTTCATATTCGGTGATTGATTTCTAGATTTCTATAAGTAATGTACTATATAATATTCCTGAGTAGGGTGAATTTATGAAATACTCCAATCCTCAAATATGTATTGGAACGCCGTTCTAACTTGATCTGCCTTAAATCCATCCCCGACATTTTCTAAAAATATATATTAAAAGTTTGAAAGAAAATTCATAGGAATATAGTTAACTCTGTTTCAAACATTCTTAACTTGGGGACTTTTTTGTCATTTCTTTCCCCCATTCTCATCATTTTCTGAAGAAAAGTGCCATATCTAAAATCTCTTAAAAGTGCTCCTTAAAAGGTTTCTCACAAAAAATAATGAAGTGAAACATTTTAGTCCTGGAAGTGCTCTGTAGTATAAAACGTTTGGGGGATGCAAGTGACATAAACCGTAAAACATAACGTACCGAGTAACGTCCACTTTAAAATAGAAATGTCAAAAGTAGATATTGTGAACAAATTTTCCGCGAATCAATTCCCTCTAGCGATATAACAAAACTGTCGTTTCCTGTTCGTCGAAAAGCAAATAAAAAATTAGCTCTCGAAAACCACTGGAAGCGATAGTTCAAATGAAATTGAAACCAGTTCATCGTCCACAATAGCGTGAAAAGTATCTCGCTTCCAGCTACGGTTGCAGTGATTTCTGGGAATTTAATTAGAAATAACCTTTGTTGAACCGTCATGTCGTATCATCTTTGATATACGTTTCTCTTGTCATAGGAGTCTTTTAGGTAAGATTAAGTTTATGTCATTTTTCTTACGTGTATATATTTTATTTGTGAAACATTTCCACTCTTAAAATAAATGAAGAAATTATGTATGTTTTTCCCGATGTCTTCATTCGTGCTCAAAAGTAATTAGTTTATTTTTTATGTATTTATCTTAATATTATTTTTGGGCAATAAGATATATTATGAATATTAGTTATGAAAGAAGGGATGGGTTGTGTTTAAACCGTTAATGGGGATTGCATACATTTTATTAGCTTCCTTAAATTAGTTTATTTCGATTCTATACCTTACAAATTGTACCTACTTTTATTGTTACACTAGCTGATATGCCCGGCCTTGCACGGGTGGAGTGTATCAATTTATTTTTTTAAAGTTTTCTCAAGTTACATGTCTAATTTTCTGTAACCGTAATTACCAATCATCCCGGTATTCCCTATAGTTTTCATATTCCGGTGTTCCCGGTAACTTTTTTATATCCCGGTGTTCCCGGTGCCTTTTCCCTCCCGGTTCCAACTGTGTAAATCTAACCTAACCCATCCAGTTCCGGTGTTGAACATTTTATTACGACAGTTACTAAATTACCCATTCTAAGTGAAAAAAAAATCAATTAAAATTATTACAGGCATTTGAAATCCCAAAACTTTTTAATTACCCCCTGTTTAATTTGAAATAAAAATCCCGCTAACCTACCCCAGAGAAGCAAATTATAAGGTTAAATAACAATTGATCTAGTGTTTCTATCATCAACTTTCTAAAAAAAACTGCATCATTTTGGAAACTTTACTTTCATTATTACTTTAACCAGTCTAATTCTTAAAACTTTCTGTTTCAACTTAAAGTTTCATGGAAAATGAAGTCTTAAATAAGAAAATACTGTCATAAAGTTTTTTATGAGGACCGTTTTTAATTTTTTAAATTATTAATAACCTTTTTAAAACAATTTTAGCCCAGTTTTATCTTTGTTAATACTTTGTTACATACTTAATACATAAAATAAATACTTTGTTTTATGTTTAAAATTGTTTTTGTTGTTTTCTTTACAACAATGCGAGTTAAACAGATCTTGTTTAGCGGAGAAGTAAGGAGATTTTAAAAGGGGTTGAAGGGGTGGTTTTAGAAATTTGAAACTGGCGTCATTGCCTTTCCCCCGTCCCGATACGTATATGTACCAAGTTTGGTTCGATTCGGACGGGTAGTTTAGGAGTAATTACGTCACATCTGATCCGTACACACCCAGGCAGGCAGGCAGACAGGGACACCTTGATTATATACATAGAGATTTGTAATGTAGCACGGACCCTTATATGGATAATAATATACAAGATGTTTCAACAAGTCCACCCAAACTCTATACAGAAAGATTCCTTACGTGGAATAGAAAACATTTGCCCAGTGTAGACTATACTTCTACGGCGACTTTTATTTTTCGAAAAATGTGACGTCATATTCGATTAAAAAATTTTCATTCCATGGTGTGCGCATGCATTCGCAATGGAAATTCTTAGCATCTTTGTGTGCAAAAGGTATCCAAATTAATATTTTCACGTTTTCAATGTAATATATTTTTAGCGTAAACCGGATATGACATCATACCTTTTTGTGGGTCGTACAGGTATAGTTCTTGAACATTTTTTATGACTCCACTCAAAGAATTTCTCTGTGCAGAGTATGGGTGGACTTGTCGAAACACCCTGCATAGGTTTCATGAAAAAGTGTTCTTAAACAGAATATTAAACCAAAAATTCAATTTAAATTACTAAATCCGCATTAAGTGTATTTTTTGTCTTCAGAAAACTTAATATATTTTTTAGAAAGATTTCTTCCAAAAACGGTCATTCATAAAAACACCAAAACTAAACCGGGTGTACCACTGCCACTAAAACTTAGGAAATGCCGGCTTTCTCTGCCGAAAACCTTCCACCAACATCCCTCGCGAGACCACTTCCACCCCCTCCCTCAATCGCGGCTCAGGAGCGAAAGTATGTCACCAGCGCGACACGCGAACACCACGACGACACGCACGGCCATTAATATTTAAACTTGTTCATTTCCATACACACTCTCGTTCATTTTCTTTAGTTTCTGAATGGGAAAAACCTCTGCACACCGATGCATTCGTTTAGCGAGAAGTTTTTCCCATTGCGTTCTTTTAGTAGGCAGACATGGATATCTCATTATATCTTTTCTTAATTGATCACAGATGTGCGTTTTCTGTGAGGAAGCGTTCCAACCTCCCCTACCCCTTGAAACCTGTGTCTTCTGGTCACATGTGCACTGTGCAGTCAATTGTTGATGCATTACTGAAAGAATAGTGCCCGTGTTTGTTTTTATGGCAATAAATTTTGCATGTGAAAAAAAATGTTTAAAAATTTTTTTGTAAAAACGAGTAATATTGGTTGTGTAAGTAACTGTCAACCGAATTAAATATTTTTTCATTGTCAAATAATGAAGTAGCTCTAAACTTGTTTTTGAAATTTTTTACCTTTTGAATAAAATTTCTTTACTATTTTAGGTTAGTTTTTTAAGGAAATTTAGCTCAGTTAAGGAGCCAAAATATAATTTACATTAGAAAGTGGAGAAAGCTTTTGCTGAACATGAAAAGTACATAAATACATAGAACTACAAAACAAAAAGGTGCATAATACGCAAAACTCTATAAAGGTATTTGATAACCTCATCACCAAGCCAAACATGCCATGCATCTATGAGTCATTTTTCACTTAATTGCAATTTGGAGTCACTAGTGATGCTGAAAACTATGACAAACTTAGAAAACGTTTTTATCTAAACTAGAAAAAACATATTGGCGTTTTGACGTGATGGTAACAATATACTCTTAAACTTTCACTTGTTCTAATCAGGGCGCTTATGAAAAAATAGTTACATATCGTACAAATCTACCAAATTTTGCGTGGAGGTTCTATACTATACCATACTTCTAAGGATGCACGATTTTAGGCTCCTCTATCTCAGAACTATTTTTTGTCGTAAGCGACCTGATTATATTTGGTATTGTCCGTATGATTTAATATTTTATCTAGATTGTGTCTTATTAAGATTTTTAATTTTGGTAGTTTTAATTACTAGTAATCATGGTGAGAATATTTTTTCATCTTATGATTTCTTTGGAAGAGGGCTCATTTTACGATTCAACTGTTTTTGTAATTATTCTTTTAAAACTAATATATGAAAAATTTCACTCTTACTCGCATTTTCTTTTCTGAACGATTTTAATCTGAATCATTTGATAAATGCAGTTATTTATTACATAAAGTTAACATGCGTAAAATATGTGGTAACTGCTGGTACAAAATGTGTACAGACAGGAAATGTTATGAAACTTTTTTTAAATTATTCTTACTGTCATCCATCTATCCTTAAATCGGTTGGTTTACAATATTCGACGGTATTTCCAATCTTTTGATTACAAAAAAAAACTAGGTTACTTATAAAGGGTATGAGTAAAGAAGGAGTACAAAATACAGCTCTTTACAAGATGATAATGATGGATCAGAACTTGAAGCGTGGACTAGTAGTTTCTATTGCCCATTTGAATTTGTCTCTTTGGGTTTTGGAGTAAATTTTTTCAATAGGTACTTGCCATTTCTTACACCAGGCGACACTAATTCTCGGGTCCAAATAATTTAACTTGGATGTTCCTAGAGCGATTTCTTTATTTTCTTCCTTCTCGTCTGCCTTCTGTTCCAGTTTTTTCAGCTGCCCTTCCAACTGTGCAAGCCTTTTCTTAATCTTCTCACACTGATTTTTTTCTTTGGCGGATCCATTCTTCTTGGCTGCCTGTTTCAAAGATCTCGTGCACTCTATAACTTCCTCGGTTTTAGCGATTATTTTAGATACGAGAGTGGCCATGCTCTTCGAAAAACCTTTAGAAACAGCCTTGTAGTGATTGCACAGAACGGCGACAGCTCGATTCGCTACATTGTACGCCAAGACTTTTTCGGGAAGCGACATGTTCCCATCCGTTAACTCGTCCAACTTCTCTTCGAAAGTTTTGGAAGCGTTGTAAGTACGGAACACTTTTGAGGTCAGACCCTTCATGTGACTATTAAGATACTTGTTGAGGAGGGAAGTACTAAGACAGTCAAACAAATCGTCTCTAGGTTGTTTATTTAACACGAAAAGCTTCAAGTTTTTGAAGACTTTTTTGTCAACGGGTACAGATTTCCTATACCTGATGGAATCTTTACCTAGAAAGTCAAAGCTGACGACACATTTTTCTCCATTCAGTTTGTCATCCAAAGTTACGTGTTCCACTCTGAGGGAGCAGCAGCCTACTGTGTCCGCTGTGTCTTCGTCCTTCTCGTTTCCAGCTCTCAGAGCCAGCTCATCAATGAAGTACAAAGCGACAGATCTTTGTCTTTCTCTCATATCCTTCGATTCGAAGTCCCGTCGATACTCGGCCCTTATTTCGTCGACGTGATCCTTCAGTTGTCGAGCGGTCTCATATTTCTGACAATCCTTAGCGCCGTTCTGTTTGGAACTGGGGTTCAACATTATGTACTTTCTCGAGCCCAGAATGTTGTCGGTCCATTTCGCTAACCATAACACAGTGTTGTCGTGTACAACTTCTTTCCACTTGTGGCCGGGAGGAGGCTTGGGCACTTTAGCTTCTTCTCCTACGTTGATCGACACATCTTCGGCTTCAACGCGACCCTTGAGCATCCCCATTTTGGGATGCACGCCTCGCGCTCTGAAGATGCCGGGGGGTTCTATTCTAAAGTTGCCCAGCTTCTCTCTGTGCCCGTCTATTATGCAATATCCGTACTTTTCCGTTATTTTTTCGTTCTCTCTCACGATTGCCAGTTTTTCTTCTTTGCTCGTGTTTCTCCTATCGTCAAATTTTTGCTTGTAGTAAGCATAGAAATCGCTGAAGTCACATTTTGACAAGTTCTTGATGATATCACGCTCTTTGGGAGTCATCGCCATCCTCCAGTCTTTCAGAAAATTGTAGTTGAAGACATCCTTTGAGGTTAATTCATGGTCAAGCATTTTACCGTAAAATCCAGCTACTTCCTCGGCAGCCGCACTCAAAGGTATATGCTTGCCACCGTAATAAAATTTCACGTTTTTAGGTACCCGTTTGTAAGGAGGAGCAAAAACAGGTCCCTGATGCTCGAGTGTTGTCCATTTGCTAACTTTTGATGAGGGTTGCTCTATTTTGACTTTTTTCACAGGTTCATCAATTTTATAATCATCGTATTCATCATCATTCTGAACCTTCCTTTTTCCGTTCGGCTTGAAATCCTTGATTTTGAGACCTTTATATGAACCTATTGCTTTATTTTTATTTTTAGGGGCATTGTTAACCTTTTTCATAACTTTCTTGATGGATTTCTTTGACGTCATGGTCTTTCCCGTACTTTTTGTTTTCTTCTTACAAATTGCGATATTTTGTTTCTTCTGAGGTTTTTTCCTACGAACACTGGAAGTGTTACTTACTAATTTAGTACCTTGTTTCTTTCTAACCATAGTGATATTTTTTTTACTGTCGGTCTGAAATATTAGAGGGAGCAGGATACAGATAAAAAAATTTAGGATATAAGATAAGGAAAAGGGTATATTGATAATGAATAAAATATCAAACACTAATCTAAACAATCATCTGTTTGCTTTTGTTTTATTTCTCCTAATTCATTGTTGTAGAAATAATAACCAAGTATAAAGTAAAAAGCAAATTTATTTCTAAAAAAACCTTTATCAGGGCCAACTTTAAAATTATAGAAATGTAGAGTTAAATTTGTAAAACAATGCAAATATACTATTTTAAAGAAAATTTAATGATTTCACACATTTTACCACAATTTAAAAAGTTTCAAGACCTAAAACTCACAATAGTTTTCATGAAAACAAACTCGATAGTTCAGTTTAGATTTTAAAGAAGCGGTAATTATAATTTTTTATTTAAATTAATTAATTTTTCGTCTACATTGCTTTTAAAAATTGGACAATAACAACAAAACCTTAAAATATTGTTTTTTGTCGAAGTTGTTTACTGACGGAATTATTACATAAGAAGGGTATTGAGATGTATATTTTAGTTAATTTTGAAAATAGAAGCTTAATATCAAATCGAAACTGAAGCAGTTGCAGCAATTAAACAATCGTAAGACATTGTGAATCCAGGTGAGGGTTTCGCATTAAATTAAACTTTTTTTTAAGTTATTTCATTGGGATGAATCAATAATTGTTGTCAATTCCCTAAAGCCTTCGAGTAAGTAAACCGAGATGGATTTGGAAACCTTTGAAGCAAAATGTGAAGACTGGTAATTGATAAACCTTTCTTAAGAATACCCGTGAAAGACCGTTTTTATTACTGATACTTACAGTTTGATGTATTTTTCCAGCTAACAGTCTAACGAAAACGTATCGTAGGAAATCATCGAGGAAACGAAATCAGCGTATTTTCAATTTCTCTTATTGGCCCATGCGTACCAAGGCCCACTAGATCCATCTAAAAATGTAAAGTGGAAATTAAAATGTAAAGTGTATTTTGGAATTCTTGGTTCAAATACGTTTAGTTACCTAAATTTATTTTATACATGTAACTGTACTTGTAACATGATTTTACGATACCTAAAAGTATCAATCAAGTCATCACAGGAATCAGTATTATATTTACGTGAGGTATTATTCCTTAGGAATATAAAATTGGTGGACACTTAATTACAGTTAGTAATCCACATAGATTTATACACACAAAACTTTAAGTGTATAGATATTCAATTAAAGACTTAACTTTTTTTTTTCAGAATTTCCTAGATATTTGAAGAAAGTTCAAATGTACACAAAATTTTGGTCTCATAGTTTTAGATTGGGATTCAATAATGGCCTTTCATGAACTTACTGCAACAGAAAAAGAATCTTTCTCTCTCACTTTTTTCCCAATCCAATCCATTGTTCAGTGATGTTCTAGAGATCCCGACTCCTTCTAATTAAACCCAGTCCAAAAGCCAGAGAAAACCCCCTATTCCATAGCTAACCCTTGTCGCTGCAGTGCCGCCATTGTTCTCCCTAGAACTCTTGGAATGTACCCTAGGGGGTCTCGGGCTAAATGACTGATGCCACCCTCTCTGATGAAACTCAGTGGGGAAAAAACCCTGGTTGCCCGTAGAAACCAGAACCCCGCTGAGGATTCTGAGCTGAACGAAAGAAAAGGATGAATACAATACCCTAGCTTTTAGGGACTGGGTATACTCATTCTTGAAGCTTTAACACTTTTTGTGCTTCAGTACATTGTTGATGGTGTATTGTGAGGGACTTTGATGCTTGGAAATGAATAATAATATGCTAAGCTAATATAATAATATACGCATGAATTTATTCTTGGAAGCAGGATTCATAATATTGCCGCGGGACGAGTGAACAATTTAATTTTTTAACTTTCGAACATTACGGTTTGGTAATCATGAGTTAATAATATTAATGCAAAATTCATGAATGTGGATCTCTTAAATGTGATTCGATTGAAGATGATATAGTTCTAAGCAAAATGTAAAAGGATAACTTTTTTTTGTATTTACATACTGGTACATGTATGTCCTCGAATTTGAATGGGGTTTGCTTTGCTTAAATAATTTTATCTTTAAGATTTTAACACTCGTTACATTTTCATAATGTTTTATATTTGTGTATTTTAGCTCGAAATGGTTATAAAAACTAATCAAGAAATAATTTAGCGATTGTTAAAAGATAAAAATAAAATTTTAAAGATGGAGTAGATATTAAAAATCTTGATTCAACTGCTTCAATATCTTAAAATCTTCTTTCTATCCTAAAATTTCATTTTATGACTGCAAGTTTTGGAAGAATTTTCATTTTGCAATATGTTATCTAAAACATTGATTCTAAAGTATGTTCATTATAATAAACACATATTTTTGAGGTAGTTCCAACGTTTAGGATTCTTCGTGTGTTCTTATTGTTAAAATGAAGAGAAAATTATTCTTTTGTATGATTCATGATTAGTTTCCAGTTAAATGTATTTTTAATTACCTTAACACCTTTTTCTCGAAATTTATTCTATGCCATCAGTATAAAATTTGATATTGTACAAGGAAAATAGCAAAAAGCAGGATGTTTGTCATGCAGTACATGAATGAACCTTCTAATAAAACCTTATAAGCCCCATGTTTGCAGAAACTATCACTACAAGGAATGTGTTCCACATCAAAGATTAAGTCCGGTTGTCAGAATTATTGTGATCTCTTCCACTGAGTGTTCTACTTATTATCTAATGTTACGGATTGGTGGGCATGGTGAATTTTGCTCTTGTTCATTTCAGGGGCAGTAGATTCAAGGCTGAAGTATTCGCCAAGGATGTCTGGCTTTGTACAAATCCGCTTTTCGATGTATCTCACATCCTGAAAGATCTTGTACTTTTATTTCGGAGATTTTAGCATTATTCCTTAGATGTTTAGATTATGTAAAAACCGAAATCTTGGTCTTTATATCTCATTCCGAAAGCTTACATCTGCTAGTCCGTGGAATTCCTTTCTGTTTCATTTGAAAAATATAATATATATTTGATACGAAAAGGCTAAGCCAGTTCTCTATTTCTTTGAGTGTTGCAGACACATGCTTTTAAATGCAAAATTACTTAACGAGGTTGATAAATTTGATAATACAAGTTTTAACTCTAAGGTTCCAACTTACTCCATTAGTTTGAGAAAAATCCAAAACTAATTTTAAACGGCCCCTGTAATTGGCCCCCGAAAAGGTTTCTATTTATACCTAAATAAGACACAAAACTGTATTAGGAATCACTATGTATGTTTTCAGTTTTTAACAAATATAGTATGAAACCCAGCTAGTAAAATTTAACATACCAACCTGTATTTAAGAGGCTTTTTAAAGTTTATAAAAATTATATTCTAAATAGTAATTTTAACATTTTAAATCTTTAAATGCTATTTTTCAACTTCAAACCTACTTTAAAAATGTGAGCAAGTTTGAATTCAAAGTGTCATAAGCATCACTCTAGTCTTTTTCAAGAATGAGCCATTGCTTTGGTGCACTATCTAAAAGCCCACCTTGATATAGTTGTTTGGTTTAGTAAATATTCTTATCTGCGGTTATTTTCTTTCCCCTTCTGGCTAGTAAGCACTCTTGCCACAAATGTATCATTACCATTTCCTCTTACAAGAAAAAAACTTGTTGGGTGGTACAACTCTTCTTTGATCCCGCAAAAAATTTGCGTTTGAAATCTTGAGTGTATCGATTACTTTGCATTAGATCGATTTTTCATACACAAATCTCAAGAAACTACAACAAAACAAACCTTTTTAGAATCGATTCTTTTAAAATATATATCGATCTTTCCATTCAATATTTTGGAAACCGATCTTTTGAAGAGGCGAAATATAAGGAGTAGTTTTTTATCTCATGAGGCCAAGAAAAAAAGGCATGAAGAAAACAGTTTCTCTCTGCTCTGGGGCCCCTGAGGTTGTTTCAGTGGTGAAGATCATTTGTAAAAACTGTTAAGAGGGTGTTGTGTAAACTTTTCAAGGATTCTTTGATTCTAAGAACTAGCATCTTGCGTTGGTTTTTTGTTCCTAGTATGTTCATGCTGTTTTGGGATTTAAGGATATTTTTAACATGGTTTCTTTGCCTTGAAATGTAATGTTTCGGGTTTAGAATTTTTGTTTAGAAATAAGTACAAAAAACTTTTCTGAGGTAAGAAAATCTGAAGGAGGAATTGGTTCTAAGATAAACCTACTTTATAAAAGAACTTTGGAGAGGTGTCGATAAGTTAGTTGATGTTGCCACTTAGGTAGCTCTTTATCTTTTAGAACTAAGGTCACATTGGGAAGTCAGATATCTGATGTCTAAGCTCAAATTAATTTATTTTATAACGAGAAAAACACATTTTTAGAATTATTTGAGAAATTTTATCTGCAATTTCTCGGTACTGTAATAATAATAATTATCATTCTGAGAAAAGATTTCACAATTTAATTTGTAAACATTTATATTTTGGAATCCACTTTCTACGATATAAGAGCTAATTTTGTAACTAAATCTTGAAAAACACCCTCCATTTTGAAATTACTTTTGCAAAAAGAGGTTTTATCTGTCAAATTATCCTAATTACAAGTTCAAAACTTAATCAATATTCACTTAAAAAGAAGGTTGTGGAAGCGTCAATTGTATATTTTTTCTTTGCAATTGAAATCTTTAATAAAGAGAATTTTTTTAAACCCTCGAAAACTCATTAAAACTCTGTTAACCCCTAAAAGCATTCCATGCTTGCCTTGTTTTCACGAGCTCTTTGCGAAACCTTTGGTATTAATACTTCGGGCGATGTATCACGGCTTTATTTATTTCTATCACCTATCAACATAAGCAGGTTCTTTTAACCGTTGCCATTACATGGAGCTTAATTTCGAGAAAATATCGCAGAAACAAAAGCGCTGTCTTAATGCGCAGGTTTTTTTTCTCTTTCTCTCCTAGTAACCCATTCAGGAAGCTAATTTCTAGCCATTGTGAGGGTAATGGCGCACGAGAGTCAGAGTCGTTTGGAAATTAATTGTTGCCAACTTAATGGAGAAAAACTCCTTCGGGGTACAAATAGTCACGTGATTAATCAAGATCATATCGCGTGTTGAAAAGAAGAGAGGCGTTAGGAAACAAATTTTCCGGAAAAACATTTTTATTTTTTAGTGAAGTGTGGAAAGATAAAAAAGTAGCGGTTTCGAGGTGTTGTGAAGAAAATGTAGAGTCGTTAAGGTTTATAAAAAAAGTTACGGTAACTGCGCGAAATGTCGCATTAAAATGTGTCACCTGTGATTTACGGTATGTGGAAGTTAACTAATTCCTCTCGTTCTCTTTTGAGTTGGATTTTTTTTCTTTTTAAAAGTACTTAATAAGAGGAAGCCGTTTGTGAACTAAAGCTCTTTCTTTAAGTCATATCGAAAATACATTTTTATTCATGTTTTACTGTACAAAAAAGCTTTAGTAAATTCGATTTAGTTTTAATCTCATCTTGAAATTTAAAAAAAAAAAAGTAACATCGAGAGAATTAAAATAAAAAGGAAGAAAATTATCTTAATAAATCCTCTTACATCCTGAAGCATTTACCAAATCATATTAAAGAAAAAATGTATGTATAGTACAAATTTATTTCCACAAAGATTTGAGATTTTAGAATTGCTTATTATAATACTAAGCAAAATTATTTCATTTTGGATACTATTCCTTTGTCTCATGGGCGTCATTTAGGGGCTGAGAGTCCCTTGAAAATTTTGTAACTTCTACAAGGAGCATCAGATTTAACTCAAAACGTCCCAAAAGGAGTTAAAGCACTACTTTTAAAGGTCAAATTTCAAAATTTTCTGGGGGAGAACCCCCAAACCTCCTCCTGACCTTTGATGTATGTTATACAATGTGTCTCCCTTGAAAATTCTACCGCTTACAAGAAGAAGTTCCCTTTGGGAACTAAAGAGTTTGAAGCATAGGAATCTGGTTTAAAGGGGAATTTTCAAACATTTTTACTGGGGGGGATCTCCGCTCCCCTTGAAAATTTTACGTTTATTTATAACTTTTTTCCCTAGAAAATTCTATGCTTTACAGGGAACTGTTCTTTTTGGATGAAACCCAAAGGGCCTCAAAATGAGCTGAAACACTACTTTAAGAGGCAAATTTCAAAAAAAAAAAACCCAGACCCCCCCCTTTAAAATTTTTAAATAAATTTGTTATACAGTACCTATATTTCCCTTGAAAATTCTGCCACTTACAACAGGCGGTTCCCTCTGGGTGCTCCCCAATGAGGTTGCAAAGGAGATAAAACCCTAATTTAAAGGGAAATTTTCAAAAAAATTTCTGAGGGAGGACCTCCGGCTCCCCTTGAAACTTTGAAGTTTATTTGTAACTTTTTTTCCCTAGAAAATTATGTGGTTTACAAGGGACTGTTCTCTTCGGATGTAACTTAAATTTTGTAAAAATGAGGCAAAATTTCACAAATTTTCTGGGGGTGACCCCCAGACCCCCCCCATTTTTACTTAGAGCTCATGATGTTGAGTCACCCTCCCAAAAAAAAAACAAGTCTGGTTACGGCGTGGCTCAGCCCCACTTTAAAAAAATCATTGCCCCCCCCCAACCAAAAACTGAAATGACGCCCCTGCTTTGTCTATCCCATTAAAACCTGCGAAATGTTTTGCAAGTCAATTATAAATACCTCCAAAAATAATAAATATGCACATTTATTTATTGCAACAATAAAATATTTTCTATGTTGTTTACATCTGGATTGATAAGGGAATAGTACCTAAATTAAGTTAGATGAAAGCGTTGATTTTATTTATCTCTATAACCTAACTACCTGGGCTGAACTGTAAGTTTTATAATGATTAGTTCATAAGTTCCTTTGCAAAGCGCATAATTTAAAACTGCGATTAGTATTAAAAACATAAAAATTAAGCATAGCACATACGTACAGATATCCTGAGAATATAAATGTACCACATTATACAATGATTAGAAATGTAACCCATAAGTAAACAATAATTACATATGCATAATAATTACATAAATAATAATTAGGGAGAAAAATGGATAAACAGACACATTCATATAAGGTAAAGTAAAAACGTCGAACTAATAACGTATCAGTTTCTTTCGTAAATTAAATATGTCATCTGTCACTGTTTCTCTTAAGTGACTTCTTTAAAAAAAAGTCAATTGAGTCTGGTTCTTTTTATTAACATGGCATCTCTACGGAGTGACAAAATAAGTTATTTAATGTATTGTCTCTCATCAGAAATTATCCAAACTTGTTTTATAATAAACTCTCGTTTTAATTATTTTTTATGAAATACATTAGTCATCACTCTTAAAAAGAAGCATTTTATGACACGAAATTGGTTCCAATTACTGCCAACTTCCTTCATCTAATTACTCGTAATCAGGCTAAATTCATCTAATGGCTTCATGTATCCCTTATTCCGTATTCCTGACGATAAGTTGGTTGCCAAAGGGGTTTTAATTATGGTTTATGGTGTGGTAATTAATAAGTAAGGCTTGGAAATCATTCTTATTGTTTGTTTTTCACTTTCTAAACCAGTGTTTTTTAAGGAGTGTTTTTCATGCATATAATTCTTCCTTTGTCAGGAGCATAGCCATTTTAAAGAATTGCAGATCAGTAATAAAAATATGAAAAGTTTAGGCAAAGTTTCATGTATTTCGTGTTTTTTCTTACTGGATACCACTGTTTATAGAAATTTATCGAACAATGTAATGTCGGTAAGCTCCACTACTAATTTTATTAAAACTGAAAATTCAATTTATCCTGAATAATGCTTCCTAATTAGACCAGGGGAAAATCTAGGGGATAGGCTAAGAGACTGTTACTCCCCTAAAATTACTTAATTTTCCAAATTTTAATAAAAATTCCTTTCCAACAGGAATTTCATGTATTTATTTTCATGAAAAAAGTTAATGATAAGAAGTTTTTATATTTTTTAATACGTGAAAGGAAAAACTTTAACCCTTTTTAAAATTTGAAAAGTCACTTCGAAATTATCACTGGTCTTAATGAACACGGAAAAACCCTAAACACGGTGGCCTGAACTACTTTGAAACTAATATTTTCCCAACCATTCGTGATATTTATTGGAGTCGGACTTGTTCCTTAAATCCGTTTAATTTATTATTTCTATTTTCTAACTAAACTCGGTTAATTTAATGTCTATTTAATGAACTCCGGGATTTCTCAGTAAACCTTATATCATCCCGAATTCATCAAATGTCATGAAACAATAATCCTTTGAGGAAACGCCGTCTTAGGAGTTCGGCAAAGTACATCGAAACTGAAATTCTACTTCATTAAAAAACAGGTGGTCCCACCTGTGAATTATTGAGAAGTTAATCCCTCTATTTTTGGAGGGCACGGAAGGGGCTCGTGTCCATAAATAGCCCTTTCAGTCCCTTCTTCGTCTTCATTTGGCCGCGACAGTTGAGAGATATGGAGAAATCGTCTGCAATAGAAAACTAGTACGCGCATCGGCTGCGATCTTTCGTGGCTTTCATGGAAAGTAGCAAAAAACATTAACAGGAGGATTTAGTATCAAATAAAAAGAATTTCCTACACGAGGCATAGGGGGCGTTCATGTATACGTAAGCACCTAAGGGGGGGGTTCCCCTTTTCTTATTTTTCCTGACAAGGGGGAGGAGAGTATGAGAGTATGCTTCAAAAGATGTTACAAACACTGCATTTTTGAAAATCTCTTGTTTTTGAAAAATAATTTCAAAATTCAACCAAAATTAATTTTACACAAAAAAATTGAACTAGGAAAAAATCAAGCATTTTGATTTCACAAGGAAGATTTTAACGATAGTTCATGGTGCATAATGAATTTCTAAAATATAGGCACTGCTAAACATTTTGTACAAAAAAAAAAAACAAAGGCGGGGGTCGGGCAGTTTTCTTACGTAATTATGAAGGGTGGGTTGCGGTTTGCTTATCTTTGCTGACAAAGGGGGAGGTCAAAAAGGACCAAAAACATGCTATGGAATATTTTAACGGCCCCTTAGGGTTGGCTAATCATGCCATGAAATAAACACTGACTTCAAAAGAAAAAGTTAAGCATTCATTCCGTAAGTAGAAGAATCAACTACACCTGCCAAGGCGAGAAACATTTTTGCAAAGCTGAGAAATCACAATGCGATTATGCTATGAGAGGAAAAGATAGCGTAAAGGGTAAGCTAAAAGATTGGCAGAGACAGAAAATGTGTTCTTAGATTGATTCGATCCAAATTTAGAAAGAATCAATTTAAGAACACATTTATAAGACTTTTCAAACATGTGAAGAAAACTCTCACAACACAATACAACAAAGCATAATCAAAGTGACGTTAATTTTAAGACAAAAAAAGTATTCTTAAATGTGTTTATAGTGTCTTTATTTTGTGTGGAGAGTTTGCAGCGTAGTAAGTGAAGTAGTTGCGAGCAAAGGCCAGAGTCCTCCTAGTAAAATAAAACTTACTAATATGATCAGTTTTTATCTGATATGATCTAACGATATTCAATAAGATAAATCTCATTACCAAAAGAACAGATTACCCTTCTAGAAAGTAATCGAGGCAAACTCCGAAACCGATTCTGGTTAGCAGGAGCTTTGGCTGACTGGACTGGTTACGTTCACTCTTATAGAAAAAGTAACTCGTTGTGCGCTCTGTTTCTATTAACCCTATGGTTTGGAGCGACCGATCAGAAGGGTGTGGCCTTTTTCCTTCAACCTTCTCAAGGTTGCTCCCCCCGCGTGAATGGATTAAATTCATATCAACGGATGAAGGAGAAAGGGGAATTAATTTCACTTTTTTTTCTGGGGAAGTTTTTTTGAGAAAACCTGTGCGGTGTTGGTAAAGTCTATGATTTAGTTCAAAGGTTCCAAAACTCTTTGACTTGCTTAGTATTCTTTTTGTAAAAAAAAACTCGCATGGGTGAACTTTGTCAAAGAGGTATTAAGAAATCGCACTGTTAAGAAAGGTACTATTACTTTTTTGAAGCATTATTTGAGAAACGCTTATAGCCATAATTCACTAGAACGACGGAAATTTTCATTTTAGATTACCTCTAAAGTCATATTATCCATCATTTTTTTAGTTTAATTTACTCATTTTTACACCTATTTAATTTTTTTAATACTTGCTCCCTTCCTTTTATTAAATGCCAAGTATAGAGCACTACTTCTATCGTGCTTCCACCGAACAAGTGAATTTCACACCCTAATATCCCTTCTCGCCAAGGCTGCTTTAGGATATTTGCTGTTATGTAGGTACTATAAATTATTTTACACACCCTCCTTTTACATTCACTAAACTAGAAAGTGCGTCAATCCATTATATTAATAAATTGAGGGTGAAAATATAAGAATAGCAGTATAGTACCACCTTGTTCAACAGCAAATATGGCTATGATCATGTTCTTAAAATACTGATTCTAATTTCAGACACTAATTTTCTATATTGTACGTTTAGAAATAAAGCAAGTTTGATAATAAAATACTACTGTTTTTATAAATTCTGACTCTGTATACGACTTATATTTTATCGTTTTAAAAGTTTCCTGATTTATTTTTTAAAAATATCCTTCAATTACTTAACTTAATAATATAATTCCAGTCCATTGATGTCATTCTATACAACAAAAATAAGTTTTTTTAAATATGTTGAATGAAAATAGGAGAGATATATCTATGCATTCTACAATACAGGGTGTTTAAACTAGTACGCTCAAACTCTGCACAAAAGTATTCTTAATGATGTGTAGTTGGTTTTTCCTAGTAGCACTTCCATATCTTGGATAGACTAACAAATTTCGTTCAACCTATTTAGTTACAATTATTTAATTGTAAAAAATTACGGGTAGTCCCTCCCCGAGTATGTTAATGAAATTATTAATCCAGCAGATAGAAAATTAAAATCATGTTACTTAATTATTGTTCCACTCATAAATCCAGCTTTACTGTAAAACCACTTTTTCCTTTAGAGTAGTCAGTTTACAGCAAAACACACTTTACAAGGTTACATTTTACATGAACTCCCTTAAGAATTGATCGAAAAAAAGCCTTCAAAATTATATTTAAAATGGAAAAATCACAAATCCAAATGCTAAGTGTTCATTCACTGGACAATCCACCCTATAATAGAATAAAAGAGAAAATGAAAACATTATGCAATGCATGCTCGAAATACAGCTTTCATGTACGGTAATTTTATTAAAATATTTTTAAAGTAAGATGGTATGATTTTACCCATGGACGAGCAGTTGCTCCTTTGAGATAGACAAATATGATCATGATCAATGTTCATTATTTTTTTTCTCTGTGTTCTTTATTTTTATTGACCACGTGGTTTACCTGTATTATTATGTGTCTTGTTGTAATAAAATTAAATTTGAATTTGAGATGGTTTTTGAGAAACACGGAATTCCTTATGAATACGGGTTAACATTTTCCATATTGACGAATTTCACAACCAACCGTAAATCATATTAACAAGGCCTAGAAAAACAGGAGGGATAAGGATAGCTTTGCTTGCCATTATTCTCACACTCCTCCATTTTCTTGCAGGACTCCTTGGAAGATGCTGGTCCGGTGGCTAGTTGTGGGGGCGCTGGCGTCGCTCTCCATGGCCTGCGAGACGGGGGTGGCGTTCGAACGGAGCGTGCTGAGCGTGCCCCGATCCCTCATGGCCAACGCCGATGTCGCCCTTCTCAAGAACTTCACGACTGACTCCCTCAAGCAGTGTATGGAACAGTGTTGCACGGGGAGATTCGGTGAGGAATAATATCTCCCCTTATCTCGGAAGTTTCTTCATTATTTACGGAGAAATTGGCTAAAATTATTATCTTAATTTTTTTCTGTCAATCCAATTGTGTGATGTGGAGGCATAACTAATTTCCAAACTTTTTAGGATGAGGAAATATAAAACAAAGTTCTGTTTAACGTGCACTTTTTATTTTCGTTTATAGCGCAGCATGATGTACTAATTAAATTTTTTACCATTTTGAGTTATACTTCAATCGTTCAATCTGTATTCAAAATGGTTTAGTTGCATCGCATTAAATAAACGGTTTTGAGAAAAACTATGGCCTAGACCCGCTCCTATTACCAGTTTTGTAATCCCTTCGTCCATAGAAATGCACCTTAAAAAAGGTAGTGTCTTTTCATCTACTGAAAATTTGGGGAAATTGACTTAATGTCATGCTGCGCTTTAAGCGAGGTTATGCATACAACGATAACAAAACCGGCGATAGCAATGATTCCAAAGATTTTTTTTGTAAAACACTTTTTATCAGATATTTGGAAATGTAACGTAGTTTCACACAGTAAACTCATTTTTTTACATTTTTCTTTAGTTTGTAGCTGGTTCTGGTTTTCTAAAATCCAATAACCGTTTTTTATCCTCATATTTTTCCTAACTATTTAAGAGGTTCTGCTTCTCAGAGCTTTTTCACACTAAAAATATGCAAGTTTTAAACTTCCTTTGCATTAAATTAGCAAACTACTTGAGAATAAATAGTCATTTAAAAATCCATATTTTAGTAATTGAGTGAAATAGTACAAATTTTAAATTGCGTTCTGTCTATAAATAGTCACTAACAGTTCCTTTTCTTTCCACTTAGGAGCTTGCTCTGTGGCAAGTTTCAAAAAGAACACCACATCGGGCAACTGCCTGCACTTCTACTGCCGCCCCCTCTCCAAATGCAAGTTCCAGCCCTCCGAGCTGATCGACTCCTTCTCCTTCTCTTCGAACCCCACCCCCAGCCCTTCCAAACCACCCCTCTCGACGTCGACGGTCGACCTCAAGAACGACAACACCACAGTCAAGCCTCGCAAAGGGGTCGACGAAGACTTCGCCAAGTCCGGCATCAAGCCTCGCAAAGGAGTCAGTCTGGACGACGACTCGCCCCTCTCGGAGTTCTTCCCCCCTCTTGGCAAATCGAACGTGAAGGCGAGGAAAGGGGTCGAGCCTCCCCCGCCGCCCTCTTCGACATCGTCTGCAGTTATCGTCAGTTCGATGACGACCACCAACAACGATGACCTCCTGGACTTGGCGAAGATCCTTGCAGATGATTCCACCACCACCACGATGGGCGAAGTCGAACCATCGACCATCGTGACTCCCACTCCTTCGACGTCAACCACAGTCGTCGTCCCCACTACGTCTACATCGCCGACGACGACTGCCGTCAGTTCGTCGACTACTGACTTTGAAGTTTCGACTTCAACCAAAAACGCCGTGCAATCGTCAACGACGAGGACTCCTCCTCTTCGGACGACGTCCGTTTTCGAGACGTCGACAGTGGTGTCGACATATGGTGAGATCGCGACACACCACCTGGTGGCCTCTACCATCGATAAGGAGAAGGAGCAGGAAGATGAGGAGAACGACAGGCGATACAAGTCTTCCATTCACCTCGTGCTGTCTCTTGTCTTTGGACTCCTAGTCCTGGTGGCGGTACTAGGTGTGGTTGCCAAACGCATCTACGACGGTTGGCTGAGGAGGGACTACTACAGAATGAACTACCTGATTGACGGCATTTACAACGGGGTGGAGTGATGCCTGCCTTGCTGTGCATTCTGGGACAATGAAAGTGATTCTCGTATGTGTGCAAACTGATACGGTGTTCAGAAAGTTCTCGAAAGGTAGAGCCTGATCTCTAAACCTTATTATCAGCTTCATATACAGAATAAATCAAATAAGTGAAGCTGAACCAATTTCTGGTTCATTGCTTTTATGAGTATTTTTTAATTTTTTTTTGTAATATTTTAATTTTCCTTCATTTCATTTTGATGCTTTTAACGAAATTTTACCCATTAGAAGAACTATGGTGGAATATTTTTATCAACAACAATTACTCTAGTTTTTTTTTTATTTGCTTTTTCTCTATGGTGCATTTTGAGTACTCTCTGTATACGTTATTCTTTTTTACATTCTACATTTTTTTTTTTCAAAAGTAATCTGAATCGATATTTATTCATAATAAGGTTTTCAAACATTAAGCACCTCAACCTTCCTTATCATGGAGTACAGACTTCATGTGAAATGATTCAAAAGGTGGTAAATTCAAGCTAGAATTACAACACTGTAATCCAAGAATCATATCTACAACTGTGACTTTATAACTTATTCTATTCATTGAAGTTAAGAGCTTGCCTCTATTTTCGGGTAAAGAAATCTTACCCTAGTTTTACATTCTATCTATAGCATTTTCATAATGTCTGACAGATGTCGTGGTACAAAAAAACTTGTGGACAACCCTTGATAATGATTATTTTTTAATTAATGATATTCACTCGATTGTGTACCAAGAAAAGAATCGATTTTATGAGCTCTAACAGCCTTATGAGGAGTGTTGGGACCAAACCAAGGCATGTAGCCCATCTGTGATGACACATCGGTGCTTTCGCCACAGTAACTGTGCCTGTCGTGAGGAGACCTAGCAAGGATTTTGCCTCACAACCTTTCCTGAGCTAAGAAAGTTACTAACAAGATATTATTCACTAAAGATAACTGTAAAGTGTTTTAAAATGTATTCGAAAAATATATATCTAGCTTTAAATTTCAGTTATACCTTCAGTCAAAATTACAGCTCTCTATCATCCTCACTGAAAAAAAAAAAAGAATTTTCGAAGCTTTTTTTTTTAGACCTTTTAATTTGTGGTCAACAAATGCCTGATTGAGATGCATTGTATTGCTCTTTGATTGCCTGATTCATTATTGAAGGGGAGTTTAAAAATTAAAACAATGACAAAAGTAAAGCCAAAGTGAGATGATATATACAAGTTGTTATACAAAATTTCGTTTTAGGTAAATCATCATAACATCATAAAAACTATACTTTCCAAACATGCAACGTAATTTCTAAACTATTTATTTAAGAAAACCATACACAATTTTCAAATATTAAGGGGATGATGTACAAATAAAGGATTGATAACTTTCTTTTGACTTATCTAAAAAAAAAACAGAAAATTTTCTCTGTTGTCAAAAATTAAAATCTTTTACAAAACCGTATAATAAATATTATCCTGTTATACACTTCTTTCATCTATATCGTCTACGTTAGGTTAACATCCTTACCTTTGTGTTTTGATAATACATCCCACTTAACTTATAATGAGAAGTACTTAAACAGCTTTGAACGTATACGTTGAAAACATTAGGTATGTATATTTTTAAACACTAACAAACTTGCATCTGTGATTAGAATCTATATCAGGAATGACAGATATATGTATTTTAATTATTTCATTAATGATTAGAGTACATCAGAAGTAGAATTGAAGAAAGATAAAAATACATGTATAAACAAAATAATCATCCTAAATGTATATAAGCAGATCCCTGAAGTTATAATAGATCTCATGTATGGATTGACATAATACGTATTTTGTGAAATTTCTTTTTTAACATGAACTTTTCATATTGAGCTGCAAAGTTATGTAATTATATAATGCAAGACACAGGTACTTTTTAATGTCGTGTTTCTTAGAGAGACAGTGCACTAATGGTAATTTGTATAAATATATTGTGGAAATGAGAAGCTTTAGAAGTCACAAAACAACAGGTGCAATGTACTTGTATTTTGAAGCTACACTTTTTAAGTGCTGTAGTTGTTTTAGCAGTAAGTGGTATCTTCCATGAAAAATTATTGTTTTGTTTTAAGTGTATTTCGTACACGTATTTAATATTTTATTTGTACCAATAAAGAATTTACCAAATTTATAGCATTTACTAGACGATTTTTTGTAGTGGGGTAATTGTAATTAGCCAAACTGAAAAATATATAAGATAATTCATATCTCATTCTCCGAATTTTTACAAAGCAGTTTTAAACAAAAAATGCCATCTATTCTTCCAAAATCTTTAACAAGTGAATCCTGACGATATTTCTAGGATCTTTGTTACTCTCCTTTCATTTTTTTTATCACTAAAATCTACGTTTTCATTTTTGCATGCATATCTTTTCTACTGTTTTTGTAGTGTTTTAAAAATGCCTTAAGAAAATATTTTCTTTTCATATTTTCTAATTGGCGTTTTCATAATTTATAATATTGAATATCATATTTTTTAAAATAGGGGTGTTTTTAATTTTTATATAACTCTGAATTGGTATAACTCTGAAAACAGCTCCTCAAATTCTTGAATCAGAAATATAATGTATGATTTGTTCAAAAACTTCCGAAAGCTAAAAAATTATTTCTGATTGTTAAAGTCTATTTCATTTCTCTCTTATGTATACATCTACGTACTACTCTTTAAACAAAATCGTCAATTTAGGTAATGAAATTCCCTTTATAGTATTCCTTTAAATTAAATAAAAAATACACCAGAATAGTTTCTTCCTTCTTTTAACCATTTTTCCATCTGCTTCAAAAGCAGTGGAAACACTCGAGTTTCTATTTCCTTTGATGCTCTGAAAGCAGCAGAGAATGAATTTGGAGAAATTTTCATGAAAGAATTCACACAATCTCGAGAACTAAATGAGGATAGACATTTGTGAGAAAATCGAAAGCTATAGGAGGCTTTTATAGGAAGTGACATGTTTATTTCATTTTGCTTCTCGAACTTTTACGCTGTGATCTGAATTTCCAATGAACTCAAAAAGCTTGCCATCTCCTTCGGATGTTTCCAAAATGGCGTTCTCTTTTTTGACAAAATATATTTGGGTGACGATTGGTGCTTTTAGTAAGCCCTATAGTTAGAAATGGAAAATTATCCCACAACTATTTTTATTTACTTTTACCTTTACAGCAAAGAAAACCATAAACTTATTTTCTTAAAAGATATCCTTTTCCTAGAAATATTACAGCCATTTTCCACTTTATAAAATGTTAAGCAGGTTTAATTTAAAAAGCTTAGAGAAGAATTATTACATCATTAAAAAATTACCGTAACATAATACAAGATTATACATGGTGTCAAGATTATACATGGTGATAACGCAATGCTTATCACGATCTGGTATCTAGGACTATTAAAATGTCTATGCTCTATCACAGTGATTCTATGCTCTATCACCACTTCCAAGGCTCTCACGAAACAACTATGGTCCGCGGACCCGGTGGTCCCGGTGGTTTTTGGGAACCACTGCTCTATCAGATGAGATCACTTTCAATCCCCCTAGTGGGAAGTATAGAAGTTATCATTTCTATCTCACAAAGTATTAGTGACATGAGACGAAGTCAATTACGAAGTAGCTGAGCAGCATCGATTTATTACAAGAAGAAACAATGTGCAAAAAATTCTAAGAATAGGACCCCTTAAAGCGTGCTTATTTAGCCAGGATTTCCAGGTTTCTACCCCAGAAGAGGCTCCCAATATTGCGAAAAATAGGAAATTTTCTCTTTTTTATGACTTAAGTAAATGACTGAAAGTATTCTAGTCATAAAAAGTATGTTTATAATTTTTCGGAATATTGGTAGAGTTTTAGGAGGTAAAAACTTGGAAATCTTGGTCTTCAACGTTTTTTTAACAAAGCTCCAGTTACTTCATTATAAAGCCAAGAGGACCTTTACATTAAGGATAAAATAAATAGTTTACTTCTGGTTCCAATCACGATAAAAAAAAACACTTCTTCAAATATTGCAGAATCAATACAATCTTTTCTTTCTTAGAACTTTTCCATCGAAACTCTTTTTAAGAAGACTAAAGAAATGGATCAGCTTTTATTAAGGTCCATTAGAAAAACATTCGCGCTTCATGTTTCTTTCGTAGAACAAGCAGATTCCTTAATCCTTTTAGAAAGACAGAAGACCAATTTGTAAGAAGGGTAAATGTGTTTTTCGAGAGTCATTTGAGAGGTTCCTGGAAATCCCCAGGATCAACTCAAGGGAGGGTCGAATCATTTATTTAAGAAAGGGCCCCATCACATATTTTTGTGTTAAAAAATAGCATGAGGTTTAATAGGGTTAAGGTGAGGTGTTCCATTTTATGTCTACTATCATTATAAATAAGAAATAAAGGAGTAATTGCATTGATTAAATAATAAGCGTGAATTTATTTTTTACAAAATTACCACACTTCAAATTTCACTTTATAAATTTACTTGGATGTGTATTAAGATCAGCAGTTTTGAAAAATTTATAGCTCAGGGGATGTACTAGACAGCAACGTTTCCTGACCCTATTACGTCACTACGCGGAAGCAGAAACTGCGTAAACAGAAAGTCTGTTGGGTTGCTAGGAGGAGTTTCGGTACGAAAATCATGATAAAAGACACTATTATACATGGGTTTAATAAGATAATCATATTTTAAAATTGATGTTCTTCATTTCACTCAAAATTCAGACACCGCGCTGGGAACTACTTTGTTTGATAGTGACGTCATAGGGTTAGGAAACGTTGCTGTCGTGTATAGGGAAATAGAGAGATTGTCTTTAAACGGGAACCTAAGAAATTAACAAGGTTGAGGAAGCTAGTAGTATTTTACTAATTGAAGGTTTGAATGAAAATTTTTTAATAGTTGAATGAACAGGTATTGAGCCCAATCAGCATTTTCATTGTTTCACTTTCACTGTTCATCCTGAGGGATCATTCCTGTAAATCGCCAGTTAGCATAGTTAAGTGAAGAGTGAAATGCCAAGTTATACTTTTCACTTTGGATAATTCCTCCAAAATTAATATCAAAAGTGACAAGTCTGTGTGAGCCGTAAATAGTTTCTTCAGATTCATAATGCCTAGTGTTCCAAATTTTCTAAATCGAGTGAAACTGATGATTTTGAGGATGATGATGAGTGAAGATGAAGATGATTCTTCTTTAATTCGAAGTATTTCAGTTGTCCCTATACCTTAGAATCAAATTATCCTCTCTGTAAAAAAATTCTTTTTACACTAAATTTTTAGTTGTATTTTGAGGAAAATTGTTACAAAAATGTCTTTTATTAAGTTTATAAATTTACTTTTACAATGATTTAGATTTACAAACTGTCTACGATTTTTTTTAGGTACAATGAAAAGTTAGTAAAAGAAGTCAATACCTAATCAACTGAGGATGATTGATTTAAATATATACGCTTATTTATATGGTTTATCCATTCACATGTACATTTGGAAGTATTAAAGAAACTCCTAGTTTCTAGTATGCATGGAATTTTTGTAAGTTTTAATAAAGTATTTTCAGTGTTTGATTAATGTCTTTATTCTAATTTGTAAAAAGTACTTAAATGAATTTTTTGAACAATTTATATTTAACACTTAAAAAAATAAAGAAAGAAAAGATCGATTCAGTCACTACTGAAAGAAAAGAAATTTGGTGTAATATATGAAGTTAAATTAAGATTAGAAGATGTTATAATAAGTTTGAAAGCTACTGAATACCCTCTGGAGCAGTGGTAGGATGCTTGCGTAGCATGCGGCAGTTTGTAGGTTCTATCCCCAGTTATAATTTTATAAAAAAAATAATTACATTTTCCAAAATAAATTTCAACCAACCAACCAATACATATTTCAACCAGCCAACCAACCAATAAATACTAATTTGCATATTTGTACTTACCAGTAATTCAGTCACCACTCAAAAAATAAAGAAAAATTCCACAAGGGAAAAGAAATCCGCAGGGCGGTAGGTGGGGTTTGGGATGGAAGTGTTAAGACTTGATTACTTAAGATTCTTAAATTTATTTCAAAAATAGTATGTTGTTTTTAATGAATCTGACTGGTAATAAGTGTAAAAGTCTTCAAAAATAGCATTGTTTTTAAAGAATCTGACTGATACGGTTACAGTTAAGTTTGAAAATTAGAAAAGTTAAGACCCCCCGTGAATTATGCAGGAAAATTTATAAATACCCAACTGTATTTATTTCCGAGTGCTATACCCGCTGAGAAGGCTCAGATTCGATCTGAGGGCCTTTCGGATGGCAGACTGGTGTGCTAACCACCAAGCCATCCGGTCCTGCAGCTGTGACAATCTTCTAATTAATTTGAAGTTGATACTCCTCCATGTTTATATAAATTTTATTTAACTTTTCATAGTATAGATGGCGGCAACATCGTGTGACGCATAGAAATGCTGCGCCACGTCTACTGCACACGATTTTATTACTACACAGTCCGGTCCGAATGCACATGCGCGTGGACTTTATTTCTGCTACTTTAGGAAAGTTTAATAAAATTATAACTGGGGATCGAACCCAGGTACAGAGCATGCAAGCCACACACTCATCCACTGAGCCATCGACTCACACTACAGCAGAAACTAATAATAGCTGTGGATATTAATTTGTAAATTTAAATAGAAAAAACCCAACGAGGATCGAACCCAGGTACGGAGTGTGCAAGCCTTTGGGATGGGATACTGACAGGCAAACCCACCAAGCCATCCGTTCCTGAAACTAGCCAATTTTTCTAATTATTTTGAAGTTGATATTTCACCAAGTTTAAAAAAAAAATCGGATTAGTGCATTTCAGAGTAGCCTGGATTCGATCCGAGAACCTTTCGGCTAGCAGCATGACGCTCCAGCACTCTAGGCCAACCGGTCACATGCTCACAAAATTTTAAAGATCTATTGAAGACTTTCAATTTTGACTTTGTAATCGATTATAGAGAAACCTAATCGATTCTTTTCAGCCTTCAGATGTTTTGATGGCATTTCACCTTAAAATTTATTTTAAAACTCACCACTATTTCAAACATTTCTTTTTTTATATACTTCCCAGAGAAGATACTGGGAGCACATAAGACCCTAGTCGCAGGATGTCACTTTGCTCTGATTGGTTGGTTGAGATCTCTTGGAAAATATGTTGTTGTTTTTTAAATAAAATTAAACCAGGAGATAGAACCCAGGAACTGCCGCATATTAAGCAAGCATCCTACCACTGCTCCAGTGGAGATTCAGTATCATTAGGCGCGTTCACAACAACCATTCTAACCGGGGAACGGCAGAGAAAACCGATTCTTCTTCCACCGCTCTCCCTACGCTAGGGAAAACCTCACCGGACCATCTGTTGAAAATTCTCCCCTGGGCCATAGCAGTAGGAAATGTTTTAATTGGACTAATCGCCTGTAGAGGGCGCTCTCGCTCGCTTCCCGTAATGTGTTTCTACGAGCTCGCTCGCTTGTCACGTGATTCTTTCGGACGACTAAGACGAGTGCTCTTGTGAACGGGCTATTACATTTCCTCACGGCTGGTTTTCGGAGATCCCTCTTCCCCTACTTCTTTAGCTCTTTCTCCGGTTGAACAGGTTGGCTGTTGTGAACGCGGCTTTAGTGTTGATTACTTACTCTATGTTAAGGATTTGGAAGCAGGGCCGGACTGGCTGGTACCAGGCCCCGGTGGCTAAAAATTAAAAGGGCCCCATACATTATCTGTTCCTCCTCCATTCCAATATACAACTCCAGGATTAGGTTTACTTTTTTTTTTGGGGGGGGTTAAGGTTTTTTCTAAATTGAATTGAATTATCTTGATAATTTAATATTAAAAGTAAATTTTTTCGAAATTTGATTCTAAAAATAGGGTTTTAACTCGTTTTGGATACTTAATTCGAATTTCGGATATACATTTTAAGGAACTTAAAATATTTTTGATAGGCTTTTCACACATTGTGATGAACTTACCATAAAAAAGGTTTAAAAAATATAGTTCAAAGTACCAAAGGGGGGGGGGTCTGGGGGTCCTCCCCCAGAAAATTTCAGAAATTTTGACCCTAAAAACAGGGTTTTTACTCGTTTTGGTACTTTTCCCTTGTAAAACTTTTTACTTTGTAATTTCATTACTGTATTACGAAGTATCATGATTTGTTCCATTAGTTAGAAATCCTAGATATTATTTATAGGTACAAATGAAAGAAAAATATGAATACACCACACATCAATTGTATGTACCTATAAAAAACACTTTTCACTAGTGGCCTTAAAAAAAAACCAAATTTAAGAGAGGCAGCCTCACATAAAGTAAAATTAAGTGAAAATTTTCCCTTCCATGACAACTGAAAAAAATCAAGAAAGTTCACTCTTCTTTAGCAATGTAAAATTAATGTAAAATAATTTTGTTAACAAATTATTGAAATTTTGTTTCTGGATACTTTCTTTTATTATGGCATTATTTTATTAGAAAATTGGACCTATCATCTGCCACACAATCACACCAAGTAAAAGTAAATACTATAACAAACATTCTTACCTTATCAGGTGAAAATAGAGGACTTACATCAGCAGTAAAAGGTTTTTGAAAAAAAAAATTGCAAGCGAAACTTAAACTTAAAAGCGCACCAACGAAGACACCGAAAATTGCAACAGCACTGCCCTGCCTGCGACGTCAATGTCACTGCCTTTTCCATTCTGCTCCCTTCAAATGACCATCCCCATGGTGTGCACAATTTCGAAGAATGCACGAAAACAAGGCAAACGACCCTAGGTTCCGATAATACTCAATAATCCTGGAATCGCGCCAAACCCTTTTCTTCGAGACCCCCCTCTTTCCCTCCTTTCACCGAGATGGACCCCCGGAATCGTACTGTAATTAGCCAACATGTGTCGTCCAGCATTGGTGTCGGCGACACGGCGGGCCCCTTATCGTCTCGGAGATTGTCTCTGACTGCCTCCCTCTCGGTGGGCCTGGTCATGAGCGAAGTGAGGGCCTACTGTGTGAGAGCGAAATCAAAGGGAATTCTCACGGGGGCCCCTTGGACCGTCGGGCCCCATTGCTTCTGCCCTCCACTCGGCTGTCCTCCCATCTTTTGAATTTATTTTTAAAGTATCAAAATTTTGATTTGGGCCCCCTTTTTCATAAGGCCCCCATCTGGGTGGCGATCGCCACCCGGCCACCCGGGCCAGTCCGGCCCTGTTTGGAAGCACCCGTTACAAGAAAGTCTCCCACATATGCAAAATATTTTTGTATAACGCGAGTTTATAGAACGCGATATAAAAATGTCGACCCCTGAATTCGAATAGAGCAATTTCCGTATCCGGATACCGCGATTTAGTTTTAAATGAGGGAATTTCTATGGTAAAAAATGATCATTAGTTATAGCTTGTGTTTTTTAACTATTTAAATAGAACTAATTTGAGGCTAACATTCTTTTGTTACTTTTTTCTCAGCAGTTTAGAAAATTTAGAGCTCAGGCTTCAGTTGTAGTGTAGGTAGAGAATTTCTTAAAAATGACCCTAAGAAATAAGTAAGGTTTATTAAGTTGCTTATTTTCTATATGATTTTTTTTTGGCTGTTCAGTTTTCCTCTTTTAAAAACTGGAATATCTACTGCAAAAATAAAGCTACGAGTATTACAAGGTTTTTTTACCAATATATTAGGGAATCTGACACTATACTCGACAGCAACGTTTCTTGAACCCAGCACGTCACAAATGCGGAAGGAGAAATCGGTAAACACAAAGCCTGTTGGGTTGCTAGGAAGAGTTTCGGTACGCAAATCGTGATTGAAAAGCACTATATATACATGGGTTTCAAAAAATAATCATATTTTAAATTGTCGTTCTTCATTTCACTCAAAATTCAGACACCGCGATGGGAACTACTTTCTTTGTTAGTGACGTCATAGGGTCAACTAAAGTTGCTGTCTAGTATACTCAAGAATTGAGCTGCCTCCTTTTCTCCAGAAAATAGTTTCATTTCGGAAAGGTTACGGTTATTCTTTTCTAAACCAAACGATACTGACACTTTTTTTAAAGTAATTAATAAATTATGTTCATGTAATCCTAGGAAGTAATCCCAAAACAAAAGTAATTATCTCTTCACTTGATTTTGTACCACCAGGTAAAAAAAACGGCCTACTCTTTGTTTAAGGATCTTTTGAACGCAAGAAAAAATCATCGTAAAAAAAGCTGTAAAATTCAGGTTTACCATTAGGAGCTCTTGTATTACGTGACGCTTTTAGACCTTGCTCTGTAATGACCATCCTTTAGGTTTAAGATGGCCGTAAATCTTTAATTATACTCGGTAGGAGTAGTAGATAGTATACGGAAACTTTTAGCTGAAAATGCTTCAGAATTTGCTGTGCCAATTTCTTCGATAGAGTACCTTTACTACAAGCTAGATAATTTACTTAAATATAGAGGCTCTTAAATATTCAAGATTTTAACAGTCAATACAAAAGAAAAGTATTGAAAATTTGACGATTTGTTAATTTGCATATTAAATATTAATAGCTGAAGTATTAGTGGTATCTCTTTTCTCTATTCCAAAAAAGTTTTTGGTGAACGGTTTTCAGGGGAAAACATTTCAATTACTGATCCGTAAAACACATTTTTGGTATCAAAAAGTCCGGATTCTTTCGAGGATGTGCAAAAGGCTGTCGATTTTTTTTTAAATTTTCAATTTTAAAATATTTCCATTTTTTTAGATTAAGGATACGGTCGCAGTTACAAAGCAAGTACTGACAAACAATTTATTATTCAACCAATCACAACGACCAATTGACGCCATATTTTATGATGAAATAATTTTTTCACGTTTTAAAACAGTACGTATCTAAATTAAATATCATTCAAAGACTGATAAAAGTATTATAAAAACTTAAAGATATGCTATTTCTTACCAAAATTCCCTTTTAGAATAAAATGTAAAATTAATAAACAGCGTTCTCAAATTCAATAGTATTTGAAACCCTTTTTAATGTTTGTGCCACATTTCATCTCACTTATTCCTGTTTTATTCAGAGACAAGAGATCTTCTGAAGAGTAAGAAATAAATATACTAAAGTGTAATGGAATATGAAAACAATCACCAGTTGAAGTTATTGTAAATTCTTGTAAATCAAAAAGTTGCGAGAGTGTAATTCTGGGGAAATTCAATCATCAACCACATGTTAGTTTGGCCAATCAGTTAAGTTGTGGCCTGCTAGTGAGATGATTGGTGTGAAGATTTAATGTTAACTTGCTATTTGTCTCCTTAAAATTTTGTGGAAATTACTCTGTTGAACTCTTAAGTTCCAAAAAATTTAAATTTTCAGTCTTAGTTGTGGGACAAACCCAGCTATATGTTGAAATAGAGTGTGCAATTCATTAAAACGGTCGGTTCGTTTATTAACTTTTGACTTTAGAAATGGCTCTGGTCTAGTTTCTCCGTGGGAGTCACAACACCTGGAGTCATGGAGCGACACTCCCGAAATTGTGATTAGAATTTTAGAACGAATGCTCGAAAAAGACATGAACGACTTTTTGTTCTTCTTCGTGAATTAATAACATAAAGTCTCATTTTTCCTGAAGAGGTGCTTCTTGTTTTCTGAATGTTTTCGTTAAAAAGTATGGCCACCGAATCCAGTGCCTGTTTTGCATTAAAGTTTACTGGCTTTCTAGAACCGAATCTATTGACACTTTCAATTCATAATATCTAATATTTTGTTCTATTGTCTGTGTCTATATACCAATAGCAGTTCAGTATTTTTAATTTTGTGGAACCATTTCATTCTCAAAACTTTTTAAATGCAATTATTTATAAAAACTTTCAGGTTTTTTCAAGTTAAATTTATTTCAATTTTTAATGCCAGGTTTCCGCTACATAGAGCAGGGAAGATATTACACTTGTATTGTAAATTCTTAATTTATCAGTGAGTGAGACAGTATTTGTGCTGCTCCAGAAGTTGTTCTGCGAAATTAGCTATTAGCAAGAAGTTAATTATTGAAAAATCAAAACTAAAATAGGTAGAAAATACTCAGTCATTGGAAGAGAAATTAAATAATTGCCCTTAGAATGTGAATCAGAGGTTTTCCCATATCTCATAGTTTCCCCACTGTTTCTATTAATTTATAAAGGTCATTCTATCTCCAACTAATTTTTATAGCTTTTACATTAAATTAATCAGTGTGCTGGGGTAGCCACTGCGTCAAATAATACCAGAGTACATCCAGCAGTTATCAAAATGAACCACTGAATTATCAATCTAATTTCAGGTATACAATGAAAGGTGATGAGAAGTACTCAAAATCGAGTGACCGGTGGTTCACATATTGTAGTCTGTACCAGTAGTTCATAAGTTATAAGTCCCTTGATGATTTCTTCTCCAATGTTTATAGCAGATAGTGAGTCCGTATCCTCAGTGCCTGTACCAGGCCATCTCGAAAAAGTGTTGCTCGGTGCGCGAGTAGAAGCCGGGGACTCTCATGGGCGGCATCTGAGTGTTGTTGCGAGTGCTGAAGTGTCGCAGGCCTGCCTCACGTTCCACTCGCCTCAGAAGGCCCAGCACGCGGCTCCAGTGGGGGTTATCCGGTAGGTGCAGCTCCACACACAGGTGGTTCACGTGCTACGGGGGCAGAGGAGGTTCAGTCAGTCAGGTAAATAAGTTCTTAAGGGGGGTTCTTGTTTCGTTACAGGGGTAACGGATAGTAGACAGTTTGTAAACAAGATGGAGATGATGAAAAAGTAGTATTTGTTTCAGTCTTTTTCAAAAAATTTTGGCAAGGGTTCCAAAAGACAAGCTTTGACCTAATTGGACAAGCTTCCATAAGGCATCCCTTAAGCTTAAACATCAAGAATTCGTAGACCCCCCCCACAGAGGTCAAAAGGGTCGATCAAGCACAAAAGATTGATGAAATTTTAGGGTCTTATAGAATTTCTAGGCAAATTTATGCCTAATAAACCTTTTTCTGTTTTTTTTTTAAATAAAATACTTCAAGCTTGTATAATAAGTGCGATTCTGCCGGAATAATTTCAAAGATGTTTTTACAGATAAGAAAACTTATTTTAGTTGCCTTTTTTCTTTGAAATAGGGGTTTACGGTTTACTTGACCTTCAAAATATAAGATTTAATATATAAATGTAACATTCTCTAACCTTTAAAATTTTTTAAAGAATGTGCAGTTATAGTGCAGTTGGGGGTCGATGCCAAGAGAAATTCCTAGAGGGCTACTAAAGTGTGAAAGCACCATCTCTGTATAAACGAAATTAGAGAAATGAAGGATTCTTTCTTACATTTAGGAGTCCTTTGGCAAGAATATCTTCAAGCACGAGGTACTCTGCACCTTCTATGTCCATCTTGAGCACATCGATGGTCCGGTTGGTGTGTCCTAGGAGACGGAGGATGGAGTCGAAAGTCCGCATGTTCCACGTCTGCCCTGACACGCTTCTGTGAAGAGAGGGGGATAGTCATCGATAAGATATTTATGGATAAGTACACACTGGGAAAAATATCGTGTTAACGAAGTAAGAGCTACAGAAAAGAAGTAATGTATGGATAAGTACACAATATGGGTAAACTTTATTAACAGAAGTAAGGGATAAGAAGTGCTGCATGGATAAGTATACAATGAGAAATGCTTAAATACCAGAAGAGTTAAAGAAGTAATGCATGAAATGCACACATTGGAAAAACTTTATTAACAGAAGAAAGGGCAAAAGGAGTGTTGCATAAACAAGTGTACACAATGGAAAAATAACTAACCGAAATAAAGACTAAAGACCTCAAATGAATGGATAAGCAAACAATGGAAAATTAAACAGAAGCAATGGCTAATGAAATAATGCATGGATAAGTGTATCATGGAAAAATATAGTAAAAGTAAGGGCTAATGAAGTAGACGTGCATGAATAAGTACAAAATGAAAGTTACTTTATTAATAGAATAGAGACAAGAGAATGATTCCATAAATGAAGAGAGTGGAATAACGGAATGGAAGTCTATTCGCTTTCATAAAAAATGAGCAGATTCATACCATATGAAACATCAGCGAAACCCAGTTTTTGATACATTATGTATCTCCCCTTGTAAGAGGAACAGTTTAAACGCTCTTAAGTTACTCTACTGTATATTCTCCTGCTTTTACATGACAATTTTAAAATATTACAACAACAATATTAACAATGCAAATTCCTGATATTGCCCCTTAAAAACTCATTTTAAAAACTCTACTATTCACTTCCTATAATAATACATTTTTGCTACATGCATAAGAGTACTTTTTCATTTTAAAACTAAACTGGCCTGATTTACATTAACTAAATTTGGTTACCGTACTCATCTCCCAAAAGCTGTCGCATTGGGACCTGATCAACCAACCAGATAAGGTCGCGACTCTGCGAAAAGTTAATCGTCCTTGATTAATTGATAGAAGGAATCGAATCGGACGTTTCCCCCCAGATCGCGTTTCAATTGAGCCCTCTGATTAGCACTGGGCTTAACGAGAATGAATGACTCGGATGGTGGCACCATCGACTGAAAAGTAGGACGGCCGGCCGTATTACGAAGGACTAGGATATTAAAGGAATTAGTAAGGCTCTTTGTAATCTTAATCAATTCCGAATGAGCATAAAATGTTGCTGGTAAGGAGAGAGAAGTATGTGGTTTCAAACGAGCGTTTAGACTTCAAACAAATGCAGAAAATTCACGGTACACCTACCTGAGTTCAACCTGAGATATTACGCTACTCGTGCGTGAGCTTTAGGAATGTGATATTTTTTATGTTTTAAATATTGCTTTAAGTTTGTGGGGGTGTAAAAAACAACATTGAAACGGTTATTTTAGTCTCTGTTAGTTTTGGATCTTGGTTTCACCCTTATTATGAAAATATCAGGAGTGTTAAAATGGATTGGGGAGGGGGCATTTTATTGACTTTTAAATGGGGAAATCCTTCAAAAATAGTCAAAAACGTAAAAGTGTTGAAAACATAAAAATTTTAATGGAGTTTAATAGGCATGATATTACTGTGATGTACTGCTAGACAAATCTTAACTTATTCCTAGCTAATTTCTAAAGTGTTAGTCATAGACGCAAACTTACTGTTACAATGTTCCAAATGAGATAAAAAGATAAAAATGAATTAATTTCGTCAGAAAGATGTAATATGACGCACCATAGGTAGATATGAATTTTCAATGCATGATTTGCATCTTCTACACCAAAAAATGCAATCTGTTGAGTGACACCCCATAAAAAATTATACTTCTTAACATAAAACACGGGAATGAAAACATTATAAATAGAAATATATGTTGGTATTGCTACTGACATTTTTCCGTCGAATTCGCCGAGTCCCATGCGGTAGAACCAGATCCCTTCGCTGTGCAGGTGGTTTCCGATCTGCATGCTGGGATCGAACGCGTGCACCTCGCACCCGAACACCTCGTGGATGCTCTCGTCGAACGACCACTCGTTCGAAATCCTGCGGACGAAGAGGGTAGCAATTAGCATCGTTTGAAATCTTCCCACATGTTCCCCAGAATATCTAAACTTTACACGAGTTTAAAGTTAAACAATGTTTTCAGTCAAACCTTGGTTTTCAGTAGTATATACGCGTATATACGTATATGCAGAGTGTAGCGATAGGGCAGGTATAAATATTGAGAGGGTCCCTTCACTCAGAAAGTTAAGAACCCTCAACTGAACCTAAACTATAGATATTATTTAGGGCAACGGTGGGCAACCTCCGGCCCGCGGGCCGGATCCGGCCCGCCACGTCATTTGGTCCGGCCCGCGGAACATTTTAAAAATTGTACTCAAAAATCACATATTATTCTAGTCCAGATTTTTGTAACTTTAACATTATAATTTTTGTTTCTAATCAAAATATTAATCTATTGTAGATTAATGTAACTAACTTTATAATTATTGTATGTAATATTATTCTAGTCTAGATCAGAAGCGGATACAGGGGGTGGCACTCTGGAAAGTGCCCCCCCCTTGGACCCAAAAATCATTCATAAGTACGAAAAAAAGTCCCAAAAAGTACTCAAAATGAGTTAAAAACCTACTTTTACAGGTCAAATTTCCAAAATTTTTCTGGAGGAGGACCCCCAGACCCCCCATCGGTACCAAAAGGGGACCTTGAGTGATACTTTTTAGAAAATTCCCAAAATTTTGACATTTTTTTCAAAAGATAAAGATGATGGTCTGAAGAAGTGCCCCCCCCCATTGGAGCCGTGCTGTATCCGCGCCTGGTCCAGATTAATGTAACTTCATTATAATTATTTTATGTAATCTAGATATTGTATAAGTCCAGATTAATTTTTAACTTTAGAATTAAACTTCATAAATATATATAATAAAAGGCCTCATTTTTTTACTTAAAAAATATTACCTGTTATCTACTCTTTGGCCCTGCACGACATTATAATCTTTAAGTCCGGCCCGCGGATTCAAAAAGGTTGCCCATACCTGATTTAGGGGATCATAATATTTAAATTTATTTTTAGTAGGGAATTATTGGGATAAGCATCAAAAATTATACGATTGCCACTAAATGGTAAACAGAGTAGTTAAGTAAAAAGTACACTTTTCTTACCAATCAAGTTTTCAAAATACTTCCATACTAATAAACTTAAATCCAACATTAAAGTTAGTGGTTGAAAATAAAGCAAAATAATTTAATGAAATTTTAAATTTTTCCATTTATTTAATGGATTATTGTATACGTATTCAGTATTCACTGTCTTTTGCGAAGTCTATGAAAGCGTAAGTTTGCCATGGATGCTTAAATTTTGCACACAACCATGTTAATAACGAATACACACTCATTATTTTTTTTATTATTTTAATAATGCAATAGGCTAAACATCCACTTTTTTATTCTTGGAAAAAAATTAAACTACCAGGATTAAACTTACATGGATTGGACTAAAATGAAACAAATTCACAGTATAAAATTCTGCTTCTTTACAAACAGTTTTCGAAAGTACTGTCCTTTGGAATTATTAATTACACGTGATTTTTAGGTTTTCATAAGTATTTTTACTTAACTTACAATTATGAATAGATATTTTTGTAATAGAATAAAACCTCTTCTTACAAACTAAACAATCGTTTACGAGTGAATGAATAAAATTGTTATAGAGAATATATTTATTCTCCTACCTTTCCATTATGTCTCCTAATTCCGATGAAAAACTACCCTATAATATCATCATGGGATGCATAAATCTTCTCTCCAGCAAAGAACGCCTATCTAGAATTATTCTGGTATGATTTCAGCCATGGATAAATCCTTTTGGGATTAGGAAATTATTTATCGTGATATTAAAGAAGCAATATGTGACATAGCTCAGACGAAAAAATCAAGATTCTTTGTAGGGGAAGAAGGATGTTTCGTAATGATTCAAATCAGTTTTGAATTCAGGATTATGATGTGAAGGGGGTTGAGACACTAAAAGCTTTGAATCCTCATAACATTCTTGAATTTTACTTTTAAAAGACCCTGAACAGAGTTAAGCTTTGAGAATTATTCTTTTTTACGAATGTCTGAAGTTTTAGATAAAAACTGTACACTGATCTCTAACGCATGAAAAATATATTTTTATATAAAAATATGAGTATTTTATAACACAATTTCAAATAATAACTAGGGGGTCACCTTTAGCACACAGTGCCCTCAGAGGGGTCCATCTGTCTTTAAAATGAAATTGTAGATCTCTCAATTAAATTATTTGCTTTTCTGTGAGGGAAACAAACGCCAAGCTTTTATCTCTTAAAAAATAATAAAAATAATAATTAAACTAACCAGAATATTCGTGACATTTTTGGAAGTAAGTCTACACAGGAACCAAATATTCAGCACACTGATTTTTATATTTGTGTCCTAAAATTTCCCCTATTAACATGCATGGGGTTGACATTCTCCTAACTTCCCAACATAAAACTAAACTTATTAGAATTGAAGTATAAATGTGGTTAAAGGGGAAGAAATTAGCTTTCTAAAACATCATAACTCAAAGTTATTAAATTTTAATCTCATGTAATCTAAAAATATATTCTTGCATGGAAGTTAAAGCGACAATTCAAATTCATCATCATTAAAATTAAATTTCTGGAAAAAACGGCTGCCGAACCAGTTTATTTCTATAGATACTCGATTTACAATGCAGTATCGCAATTTTGAAAACTTGAAGTTCACCTAATTTAATTTTCTTATTAACATGTTCCGATTAAGCTTCTCCCACCAAGAATTTGAAGTTGACGACCTAATCGTCAACCTGAATTTTCAACCATCAACTTCCCTACAGACGAGCAACTTGCTTGAAAACATCGCATGTTTGTCAACCAGGTTTACAACCAAGTTGTTCGTTCTGTGGCTTCAATCTGAATCAAGTTTTTAAATCAAGTCTCACCCGAAAGAGTAGACGACGCAGTCTTGGGCAAGTCCGGGTCCGGGCTCCAGACAGATCACCTTATCCCCGTCCAGCTTCCCGTTGCGCCCCCTTTTTCCCCCCAGGGACCTGGAGGTGAGGCAGGGGGCGGAAGGGTGGAGGATGTGGCGCATCAGTCGCTCGTACGACGCCCTTTCGCGTTCCTGAAGGACCTGGAAGGTGTCCCTGCCTGCAAACGATATCCAATTAACATTTTTTTTAAATTCAAATTTTTGAGGTATAAGCATGTGATACATACAGGGTGTCTCAAAAAAGACTGACAGATTTTAAAACTAAAAAAGATAAAAATACGCGGTTTTTTGCATCCTACTCTGAAGACCAAAGAATTTTATGACACAAATTTTCGTAAATTATTGTTCCCAAATCCCCCGACAGGGTATAAAAGTATCAATCTTCCCATAGGAGATAATGGAAAATAGTGCTGCCACCTGTCGGGGGATTTTTGAACTAAGATTTACGAAAATTTGTGTCATAAAATTATTTGGTCTTTAGAGTAGGATGCGAAAAAACGCGTATTTTTATCTTTTTTAGTTTTGAGTTATTGATTTTTAAAATGCAGTGTATCAGTCTTTTTTGGGACACCTTGTATCAACAGTTTAAATTTTAGTGCTAATGTTGAATTATATAAGGACAATTTTGCAATAAAAGTTGGACAAATTGAAGCAATTAGCTTATTTTGTTTTGAATGCTCCAATTTTTCACACGTTTTACCTTTGGGAGGAGCATCGCCGAACTTGCACCATAATCGGATGTCGGGCAGCCAGAACAGGCAACAGACGAGGAAAGCGGACCCCAGCACCGTTACCGCGTACACGAGCACCCCCGCGTGACGCCTGGTCAGCGGGGAGCAGGTGGTCAGCCCAACAGCTCGGTGGTGCCCCTTCGACCCAAGCATCTCGTACTTCCCCTAAAATTGGAAAGAGGAAACGGGAAATCGTTTTTAGGATTGACATGCAACGTTTTCATGCGATGTGATTCGCGAGTCAAGAACATTCTAGCCCTGCCATTGGTCCATTGTCGCTATTACGTAAGAGCACTAAACGCGAAGAACCAATAGCAAGACCGGGACGTGCTTGACGTGTGAACCAAACGAAAACGTTGCATGTCAATCCAATTGATAACGTGCTAGAAAAAATGCGATGACTTGAAAGTAAATTTAGTTCTTATGTTCTGAGGAACCTTTGTAGGAAACAGTTATATAAATCAAAGGAGGATTGTTTTCATCACTTTTAAGGAGAGAAATGCAGTTTAGCAAATATTTTTATTGATAGCAATGGGGACAGATGCAGATTCTAAAAAGCTTGCCAACCAAGTATCATAAAGTGTCAACCAAATAAACATGGTGTAAAAAAACGAGTGCTACAGAGGTCACGTTTTATGACACAACGAGAGTCAATCTCAGGTGGTTTGGTTACATTTTGTTCATAATCACAGTTTTTAGTTTAGAGATATTTTATAAAAACTTAACACCACGTTTATTTGGCTGATGCACGCTTTTGACTTGTTTTCCTGAAGCTGCACTCGGCCCTTAAATAAAAGAATCGACCTCTCAAATTGTCCAACTGTCCAAAATTCTCTCTGAACGTCCCCATACTTCTCACCCCCTGAGATGGGTTGTTGCTATTCCTTTGGTTTAAAAATTTACATCATTTCTCTTTTCTTGTTTTAATGGAAACATCGTAAACTCAAAGAAAACTTAAATTACTTGAAGCTTGAAGGTAAATTTTGGTTTATAGGGATCCTTATAGAAACAATTGGATATACTTACACTAATTGAGATTGTAAAAAGAGCATTTTAAATTTTAAAAAAATATTGTTGATTGATTCAAGTACTCAACTGAAAAATTCAGACATCAATTATCTTGCTGTATACATTCGATACGACTGGGCATTAAAAATACCAAAAATGAAAAACTGGTTCCTAAGATGAAAACCACTTACCATGTTTTTAAATTATTAAAATGCAGATCTTAGTAGCATTAGAAATATGGCCTTAGAAATAGGAGCTCTTAGCAATGATGTCCTTTCAAAACAATAAATTTTTACTATCAGGTGAGTAAGTCATGGCAGACAAGTTGTATATGGCCTCTCTTGTCCCAACATATTTTAACTTGAAAGACTTTGGTTTCTTTAGTATTATCAACTGCAATCATAAAAAAGAAATTAATAATTTACAATGTGAGTCAATTTACATCCAAATCTTTTACAAAATGTGTGTTATTATCAGTAATACATGAACGCAATTTTTAAAAACTTAATTCATTCAAGAACTTTATTAGCTTTTAGAAAAATAAAGTTAGATAAAATATCAACTACAAAATAAATTCCATTATATTCTGAAAACTATTGGTTCCTACGAATTGCTCATGCATATTTTTCCTATCGAATTATTTGAATGTCCATACAGTAAGTAATATCGAAAGGTTTAACCTTACCTCAAATGCACAAGCACATCTAAACTGCGCTGAAATATCTCCATAACTGGACCGTGATTACTGCCTCAACAACTCCATTTGAAAAATAAACCAATAAAATTTCTCTGAAACAGAATTAAAAGAGAAATTTGGAAACTTCACCCCTCTATATGTCCCGAAGGTCGCCAAATGCCAAACGAACAAATATATCCCAGGTACTACCATCTGAATGATTTATTCATCCCTGTTATTTCACCGATGTGATGGTTTTAGAGCTCCTTTTGAATTTATTACTCCCAATATGGTCGCTCTTATTTCCTTTTCCCCTGGCTTTTGTTGAAACGGACGAGTAGTTTTGATCCGTAGAATGGCATCACCCCCATAGAGTTAAAATAAACTAGAGGGATCACACGTCAAGACTCTTCCTTACATAAAAGCCTTAATACTCGGTCTGATCTCATTATTATGGCGCCATCTTTAATCTTGTGCTTATGGAAATATATATTTTTACTATGCACTGCTTATAAAACTTCTAGCATTAAGTTAAGTTCATTAAGTTAGTTAAGTAGCATTTCAAGGTTGCTGAAAGTGTCCATAAACTTAAAATCCTTCACTTTATATCAAAATTTTATTCCTTTATGCGCTTCTAACCTGAAGCCTAACGAAGACTATTTTTATTGGTATTAACAATGAAATGGCAAGCCAGTTTGTTTCTATTATTTCTTCAAATGGTTTATTTTTAGGAGTCTAGTTAATTAAAAATATTAGAATCACATACATAAAAATAAGAATATTCTAATATTTGAACGGTAACCATACCAAACGGGAAATATGTCGAGCTTTTTCATCAAATTAAGAACTAGTACTTTCCCTTTTTAGCATTCAATTTTTAAGAATGTAATTTTTTATCGTCGAGACTGCGACTTTTGAATCCTAAAATCAACCTTCGATAACAGTGAGGCTGACATAGCCAACGGGTCCCGAAAGTCAGAAATTTCCCTTTTTTGACCATAGAAAAGGACTAAATTAATCCCACATATCCACCCCAAAATTCTAATATCCCCTTCCGAAATTTTTTCTAGCTCTTCAGGGTTTCTAGTATGCTCTCAGAGGTTTTATCTGAATGATCCAACGTACTGTCATACCGCGAGGAGAAGAGCTTTGAACAGGGTTGCCGTGAGTAGACGAGTCCAAAAGAAGAGGGAAGCTGGTATGAATTGAACGGCATTATTTGGGTTTTTAAGCGTACATTTGGCGAGTGAGAAAACGCGTTTCACGAATGAAAATAAGATAATCATATTTTATTAAACTACATTAAAATATAGATTATCTTTGAAATTTCTCGTTAATAAAAATCGAATTAATGAACACGGTAACTATAAATCCAAAAAATTATAAAATATCCAAATAAAATCAGATAAATTGATGTAAATCACATAACATAATATCAAATTAAATAGATCAGATTCGGTGAAATATTTAAGATCAGTTGAAAAAGATCAGATCAGTTAAAATAGATCAGATCAGTTTAAATAGATCAGATCAGTTAAAATAGATCAGATCAGTTAAAATAGATCAGATCAGTTAAAATAGATCGGATCAGTTAAAATGGATCAGATCAGTTGAAATGGATCAGATCAGTTGAAAAAGGTCAGATTAGAAATATTTAATCAAATCAGATGTAATGCGAAAGGAAATTCCAAAATTCGTTACTCTAGAATCGAAAGAAGTACACAGCTGAAAGATAGCCACTCAGATTTGGCTCGGAACATTTATTTTAGCGCCAAGTGAATAACCATCACCCCCAAAATTCAGTGGAATAATCCGTTTCTATAACAACCGCAGCATCATCGTATGACGTCAAAAGCTCTTCTCCTCGCGGTACGACAGTATTCTCAGGGTATGTTGTGTATAGACTGTGTCGCTAAAAAAACGGTCAATGTAAAATTCAATCAGTAAAAACCGGTCAACAGAACAAAACAAAATATAGTTTTACCAACGTAATAAATTTGTTTTTATTGACTGATTTTTACTGACAGGTTTTAACTTAACATTGACCGAGTTTTTCGTATATAAACCACATAGATTACCCAAAAAAGATTCAGAAGCTCATAGAAAAGTGGGAATCGCAAACACACTCCTGAGACGCTAGCAGACAAAAGTTTCTAAAAGCAACGAAAGATGGGTTATATCGGGCAAACCAACTGGGGGTTAAAAATAAAATTTCAGTGTCAATTTATGCTGCTTTAACTTATTTAAAAAAACTGTGTATAAAATATATTTTTCTTTTAGAGGTCATTTTCAAAATTCAACAATAACCATTTTTTACAGTCGCATTCTTAAAACGACCTCAAAACGTAACAAAATAAAGCATTAAAGCATGATAATTGTCATTGGCCCAAACTTTATTCCTACCCCCGACCGTTGACCGATTTTTTTTTATAGCTCCTGACAATTTTTGTCTGCTCTCTAGCTTCTCAGCAGTGCGTTTTCGGTCCCACATTCCTATGTGATTCTGAATTATCTTTGGGTAGTCTACACTCTCTGGTCTCTAGAAGTTGGTTGCACCATTTCAGAGGGATAACTATGGGCATCGCCCAAACTATCATTGGCTTCCTGATGAGTTAAACGATGTGGAACAGTCCGTCCGTCCTTATGCATCCAGCACTTTGTTTGAATCTCGCACACAAAGGAGAAATCTGGACAATGGTTATGATAAGCAATATCGTTTTAGTAAATCATTTTGTGTGGGGTTTGTAGGTGGAAAACTTTTGAACAAATACCTCTACAAATACCGGTCCAGATCCGGTCCATCTGACATCTGCATCTGACCCGCGGTAGGTAATTTACCTAAAATTTTACAAATATTCAGTGGTTTGTTATTAAAGTAGTAATTTTTTTACTGCATCGGATTTCTATTGTGTCCATTTTTGGAAAAAATAGATACCAACCTTCATACCAATTTTACTAAAAGGTAAAATGCATTTCATCCTATTGATATTAATTTTCCTAAGAAGTCGAAGTCTGATCTTCCACTTGATGTAATAAAACTGAACTTACAATAACACCCAAGCGAAATAAGTCTCTACTTTCTATAGGTATAATACTTATTTTATATATTTTATAGTCTGTGTAAATAGAATCGGCGGTTGACCTTGAGTTTTTTCTCCATGTATTTCTTCTGCGTTGCCATGGTAAAGCATGACGTGAAACCGCCGATTTTATTCACACAGACTATAGAGGTGGTTGTTATCAAAAACTATTTTCAGTAAACCCACAGAGTACTAGAACAGAGAGTCCACGGCCATAGGCCATAATGGAAATCGAAAATCATGACATCTTGTTACAGGTTGGGAGAATTGTGGCGCTGATATCGCACTAAACTCACTAGCGTCTGGATCCAGTCTGAATCGTTCGCCGGCTGCCTATGGGAGATCGAAAATACCTTTTTGCGCATGCTCTGAGTTCTAATTTGGCGAGAGATTTAAGCGGCCTGCATACGTTCCAGACTCTAGTGTGGCGCCCTCACATCAGTAACGCATTTGAAAATAGCCTCGTGGACCCTCTGTTAGGATATTTCTCTGTGAGTAAACCTTTCAGGTTTTTAGTTGATCTAAAACACGCAGGTTTTTGAGTAGAATGACTGGCACGAGAAAGGCACTGCGGGGCTTAAGATATTTTATTGCTTTTAAATTTTTAGAACTAAAAGATTATAGATCCTAAATTTTGTACTTCACCTTTTGCTTTCCTGACGATAAAATTTGTAGTAGCAAATGCATCTTATGAAATACACCTACAACATATTAGTATTTATACACCTACGAATTGCAAAAAAATGATAAAATATCTATGTTCAATAAATACATTAATGGACTGGGGCTCCACGAGCTGAATTTACGGCCCTTATTTCTTCGAGGCATACTCTCAACTAGCCTTTGTAATTTTTCCAGTAGAAGCCCAGTGGCATAGTGGTAGTGAAACTAGCTGCCACCCCACCCCCATGGGCGCCCATATGTTTGAATTCAGGAGGGGGCCCAAGAAAAATTTTTGCAACCGAAGTTTCTTTTTAAGGGGGTTGGTCCATAATTATTTCAAAGAGACCCCGCACGAGTCCTTAATGCTAAACATTTTGTAAAAAAAAATACTGGAGTTTTAAGCAAAAAGGGGTGTCTTAGAGTCCTCCCCAGAAAAAGTTTCGAAATTTTATTCTTAAAAGTAGTCTTTTAACTCATTTGGGTGACTTCTAAAATAGGATCGCTTCTACACCGAGCAGCAAAATTTCAAGTCCGAAACTAAAAGGAAGATTTTACGTAAACTTTCGGGTGCAAGGGGGGGGCAGGGCCCCCCTTTGCCCTTATGTATGGGCGCCCACACCCCACAGGCCTGACTTATGTTCCCGGGTTGAGAAGGCAAACTCGGCCTTTCATGCCTTCGGGGTCGATAAAATGAGGACCAAGTTAACTTGAGGAAACAAGGGGCTTAGTCTCATCTGATTGTGACCTTCAGTTACACATTCTGTAACAGCTCTGCTCATGGCCTCACACAGTACGGCTGGTTATACTAGAGTTTAAAGGTCTAACGACCTATAAATGCGACATAGGTTACATACAACGTTTCTTGTCAGTGACGTCACGAGTTGAAGGGAGGGACGCAACACTTTCTAATTACCTTATTGGCGAAAAAGGCAGAGGGAGTGAAATTCATCTCTGACGCGTCTATTAGGTAGCTAGAAAGTGAGGGGTCCAGTGTTTTAAAAGATCTAGTTTTCTGAAATATTTTTTTGGTACTTATAGTCAGTAAAAAAGAGACGGGACATTGACACAAAACGCGGAATGTCTGACGGAACTTCCAACACTTCTAGAACTAACATAATATATCTTTCCTCTACAAAACCTCCACGTTTAGCAAAAGTTGTTTCATCCATATGAAAACTATTAATACCCATCTCACCCATGTAAAACAAAAGGACTGCACCGGAGAAACCGGTACATCTCTTCCTCGATTTTGACCCACGGGTCACTTTCAATGTGGGTCATCGTCCAACCCCTCTCTCCAACCCAGTTGCCACCGGGATGGAGAGGACGAGACACCCCTTCCGGACGTTCTCCTGGAAGAACAACCACCGACAAATCCGGAGAGTGGTTCCCATTTCGCTGGTTATCGTCTGCTTGCTCTTCGCTGCCAAGTGGATCGTGTTTCCTAGCGCCATCTATGGGAAAGAAGAGGAATCTTCAGAGAGAGGTAAATAAGGATAAAAATATATTTAATAAAAGTTAAACGTAATTCGGTAATGGGCATCAACAAGGTGATAGCATTGAAATTTATGCTGATTTGAGAAAGAGTAACATGTCTATCAGTTAAATGGTTCTCCTCAGTTGTCAATGGTTCCGTGTTCTTTTAATGATTTTTTTAGGCCGCCAGCGATGTCACACGGATTCTAACTTAGCAAAACAGTGGCGAATCCAGAGGGGTCTGTGGGGCTGCAGCCCCCCCCCAGAACCAAGACATTCACATTTTGGTATTAGCATAGTTAAAAATTAAAATTAAGTTTTATAAAGAGTAATTTTCTGGGAGTGAGGTACACTTGTGATGGTTGACATTTTTGATTTGTCTGAAATTTACACCAAAGATTGTCATAAGTGTCTTAGTAAAAATAAGTGTATCGCCGTTTTGCGGGAAAAAATTTTGTTCTGCAGTTATAGCTACTTTTGTGTCACGTCTAAGAGCCATTTTTAGTGCCCGAGTGGGAAAATACAAAATAGTACTTTGCGTTTAACTTTTTTGAAAAATTTCGACAGGTGCCAAATTTTTTTTTTACGTATTCATCGTGTTTAAGGCCTTTATTAAGTCATGCATTTGGTAATTTTTAAGAACTTTTACGTAATAAGTCAAAAAAAAGGACCTCTGAAAAAATGGAAGAATTCAGATTTTGACGCGGAATTTGGGCAATTTCCTGACAGGTGTAAAACGTTTTGCTTGGCCCGTTTATTTAAACATCATGTATGAATTATTATTTTAAAAAATAATAAATTTAACTCTAAGATGTTTACCAGAAAATCGCCCTAAAGTTTGACATTTTGCGATTTTGGGTCTATTTTGAAGATAAAAATCTCAAAACTTAATCGTTTGCAAAATAAGAAGGTTTGCTCCAGAAGCTAATATAACTGTTCCTGTTGTCCGTTTCTTGGCACTTAGCTCATTTTTAAAAATTTTTAATTTTTTTAGAAGGAAGTTTTGGAGATAAGTGGAGTCAATGTAATAAAATTTCTCTAAGCTATTGGCATTTAAAATTGTACTTTTTTATTTTATTGTATAGATTTTAAAGTTTAAATATAGAATAGTATATCAAGAAAAATTTTAAAAATTTCGTTTTGGGAGGTAATTTTTACGATGACTGCCATTATCGCACTTCCTTGATTTTCATGGCTCTCTCCTTACCCTGAGCCTGTAGTATATCTAACTATGAGTTTTAAGGGTTAGAAAACATGAATTCAAAATTTGATTTGGGAGTATTTTGCTTGCCTAAAATAATGAGTAAGAGTATCATGCCAAGTCCAAGACATCAGAAATTGTTTCGGAAATATATCCTAATATAGTATTTACCCAGACAGCACACATTCTGGATTCCAGCTTATTTTTCCTGTATATTCACTGGATGCTTCGATGTTGCCTTAGTCCAGCAATATTCAAGGACAATTCCAGGTTGATGTATCTAGCTTGATTAAATCTAAGTAAAAATTAAACATAATTCAAACCGAAATCTACTTCAGGATTCAAGTTTGATTTCAATCTGAAATATAGCTGGCTCAAGCCAGATTTTCACTAGTGTTCCAACCTGACTCAACTTCGGCACTTGACGCACATCCAGGTGGATTCCAGCTAGATCTACTAGATCTGCATTTTATTCATTGATAGGTCTTTAAGATCAGTTTTTTTTTTCAGTACATTTTAGTACCATATTAAGAAGTCTTACATAATACGATATTAGGTTACATTTGAAACTCAACCCCCCCAGACAAAAATCCTGGATATTCGCCATTGAAGCAAAACACGCAGAAGTAAATAACTTTAGGAAAAAGATTGTTAGGTCAGGATAGATAAGAGACCAACCTTATAGCTATATCTAAGCCTATTGTTGGTCCGGGCCGTAATAAATAACCCCCTTGAGATTTTGATGTCGTTATATTAGTTTTTTCCTTGGAAATTCTGCGATGTTCTTGGAGTGGTCCTCTTCGAGGGCCCTCCAAAGTTTCTCAAAATGGGTTAAATTAAAACACAATTTTTAATGGTCAAACTTCAAAAGTTTTTATGGGGGGAGGACGACCTAGACCCTTCGGTCTTTGCTTGCGACTTATTCAACATCAATTGCACCGAAATTCAAATCCTGCCTATTATGTAAGTACGTGCAAGGGAATACCTTAGAAATATAAATATTGAGTTGACCCCCTGTAGCAATAATTAGTTACGGGCCTTGGTCATTGAATTTTTTCGTTGTGACTTTTTTTCTAAAATGAAAGAATCCTGTCACATTTGCAGTCATGGAAGAATACTTTTAAGTTTCAGGATGTAAACGCATAACGCAACCGGTCTGCAGCTGCACCAGATAAAATTACATAATTACATTTCTAATTAATAACTAATTGATTACATTTCATCTCTCCCCAGATTTCGAGAGGCTTCTGTACTATGTGCAGCATCCCCGTTCTGTGTGCCACACGGCCCTGTTCCTAGGGGGCAGCAAAGACGACAAGGGCAAGGTGGACGGGGACAAGGTCATCTGCCAAGACCAGGGAGTCCCGCTCAGGCAGCCCTGCCTGGTTTACTCTTTCGGGTAGGTGCTCTTTCCTGGGTTCCAGGCAGTTTAATAACTTACAACATCTGTATACAGCAGTGGTTCCCAACTCGTAAAAGTCCGCGCGGACCACTAAGCCTGGCTGGACCTTCACGGACGGACCACTGTCTATAACTTAAAATCCTTTTCACTCTCATAAAATTGCAAGACAAAAGTTCATTTTCCTCTATTAAGCATCAAAATTTATATCATGCTCTGAAATATAACTCTATTTTAAGAAATAAATTAATTTTATCTCACGCTCGTGCGAGAGAGATGATAATTTTTTTCATAATATCGTAATATAATTTTAATCTTCAGAGTTCAGAACCCACAAAATATAGGGTTTCTTGATTTCACTCACTTCACTTGATTCACTGTTGCTAATGTGGGTATTCTTGGCGTAACGTTTTGTCTTCGCGCATGCAGTTTTGAAATTACTAAGCAAGAGATAATGAATGTGCGCCCAGAAGCCCTGCTAATGTCGGGTACTCTTTTTCGAATTCGATTCATTGGCACTCCACATCTATCTATTCTATCCATACTCTATTGCTATGTACTTTCCTTTTTGCTCTAATGATAACACAAATTCCAGTGGCAACGACGAGTGGTCATTCGAAGAGGATGTAGAGAACTTCGGATGCGAGGTGTACACGTTCGACCCCAGTTTAAAGAAAAGCGCTCACAAGCACAGCCGTAACATTTGGTTCTACCCTTTAGGAATATCGGACTTCAATGAAGACAGGTAATTCAAATTAGTAGTACTAGTTAGTTTCCTCTTTAAAATGCACCAACAAAATTTTAATATCAGCCATGAAGAGAGTAACGGTAAGAGGGAATAGCTGTTAGTTCGAAAAATATTTTTTGGGGGTAGGTATAGGAATGTTGATTAAATTGACCCATAACTTATTCTGGTGTCTGTGCCATAAAAAATTAACCAACCAACAAATGAGTTTAAAAGAATTAAATACATAAGTTGTGAAAAATTTCATCAAATAAACGAAATAAATAATTTATTAGTGAAATATTAAATAAAAACATTTATTAGCTACCTCTTCAGTTTGAAAACCGGAACCAATAAACGGAGTACGAGACTACCAAAACAGCATTTATAGAAAATAAAAAAGTAATAAGTAGTTCAATAAAGGTTTTTTTTTTTTGTTGAATGGAACACTCTGCAGTCACAAAAAAGAAGGAAATTTCAAAATGGTTTCAAACACCTGTATTTAAACATAACTAAAGTTCTTTTGAGTTAGGAACTAGCTTACTAACCTTCAAAGGAGTTATTAACTCACTCAAATGAGTCACTTAAGTGAGACTCGCTAGACCTAGAGTGACTTTAAAAAATCACAAAACTGAATTCTATCTCTCTGTGCATTAGGTTCATTCACAAGGAAATGACCACGTGGCGAATGCGGACCCTGGATGCCGTCATGGAGTTTCTTGGTCATCGCAACAGGAGCATCGACGTCCTCAAGCTGGACATCGAAGGGGACGAGTGGAAGGTGCTGGATAACCTGTCCACGAGAGGACTGCTCAAGGTGAGGTGACACATAATTTGGAACGAATTAAGGTATAGGTTAAAAACGAATCCCTTTACAAGAAGTTGCAATTTATTAGTGCTATGCTAACTTGCAAGTTGTAAGTACCTGGGCTGCTTTATAAAAAACCAAGGGGGCAAGGGCCGTGATCGAACTAGCTTATATCCAGAAACCTATTTGTAGTATTCATAAATTACACAGTTGTTAATTTTCATTTCAAACAATCTACGCCAGTTTTTCTGTAAATCCACCATGAGAATGTCTGCTCACGCTCAGTGATTCGCTGATTGGTCTAATGGCGGCTTTACGCCACGCGGTTTGCGACACACGATTTGCTGCAAAAGCGACAGCCGCGATTCGAAAGAACCAATAGGAAGCCTCAAAAACTGTCGCTTTTGCAGCACACAAATCGCGTGGTGTTAAGTCGCCATAACGTAACTCAACGTATGGATGTGGAAACGCTTATTTACAGCCATATTCACCACTAACCTAAAGCTAAACTAAGGTTAACCTGGAAAAATGAGAAACACGTTTTAAGCCTAAGTTGTCGAAAAAGCTTGATTCCAGGTCAACCTTAGGTTAATTTAGGCCATTAGTCTCAAACCTTGAATCGAATCGTTCCATTGTAGCTCGTGAATCACCTGTGCGTGGAGGTGCACCTGCACTCCGGGGGAAAGCAGTGGGGGCGTCGACTGGCCACCCTACGCCACCTGGAGGAAAACAGTGGACTTCGTCTCTTCAGCTCCCGCAAGAACGCAGTGTCTCCCGCAAGGCCCGTCCCTGGACTGCCCCGTGGGAGAAAAGAACAGCTCTTTTACGAGCTCGCCTGGTTCAGAGACAGAGATTTCATGCACTCATGAAGATGTACATACACTGTGGGATAGTCAGGGCCGTATCCATGGGGGGTTAGAAATTCAATCCCCCGGGAAATTCTAACATCAATTTTTATACGGTTTTCTCCCTTGAAAATTATGGGACTTAGGCCATTCTTATTCCAAGCAAGACTGTATCAGTGATCTAAAACTTCAGAGTTTTTTTTATTTTTCAGAAACTTTTATAGATAATCAAATTTCCATGCCTACAAATGACTATATATGTTTGATTTATGTTCAGAAAAAAAATCAAGTCAAAATAACATATAATAAGGGAGGAGTTACAATTTAAATGTAGGGTAATTTCGAGCATTTTTTTTGAAGTTTTCTGTAATTCTTTTAAAAAATAAATTTTTGAACTCGCTTTTTTGGCTAAATATGAATTAGTATGAAGTAAATACATAATTTAAAACCTTAAGATATTAAAATCCAGTTATTAGAGAAAAAAAAAATTTTGGTACCAAGTCCCCTTAAGGAAACATTGGATTAATCAAAGGTTGATGGGAAGGATCTTCGTGTGAGATGAATACGTTAAGAACTTCTTATTACTGCACGAATAAGAAGTTCTGACTGCTTTTTCAGGGAGATCCCCTTTTCTCAGCCACGCCGGTTCACCGATGTAGGTGCTCCAGAACCAAAATTTACTAAATTCTAATTTTTATAAAATGACCCCTTCTCCCCAGTTTCTTTGTTTGTTCTTTTACAATTTCCGATCCTTCAAAAAATGTCAATAGTCATTCCCTCCAGTTAAGAACTCCGCTCAACTGTCGAAACAACTCGCAGTTTCGTTGATAGTAATTTGTTGTCAGGATGCTCAGCAGTGACGTATCCACAAAAATTTTTGGAGATTTCTCGCATGGGATAGTTTTATGTGGTCAAAAAAAGGAAAACTTCTGAGTTTTGGGAGGATATATCCCCCCTTGGTGCATAGCACCAGGAAGCAAACCATAAGACAGTGCTTCCCAAATTGTGCGCCTCGAACTCTACAGTAAATAAATATTCACATCTAATTTAGATCCCATACAAATCTTTTTAATTTTAATCGTCTGACGTAAAAACTTTAAAAGGTTTTTATATTCTGGTGCAGAATTTGAAAAAGACTGGATTATATGCGAGTACTTGTCTGTTGAACATCATTAAAATAGTTTTAATTTTTAAATAATGTTCTTTATTTTGACACAAATTTATCATGTAAAATCCAACACATACTTGGGTTTTTTTAATATCAATTATTTTAATACTTAGCCGGATATGGGTTAAAATCCCAATTTTGGTTCACAATACTTGTGGATTTCCCCAAATCATTGAACAGTTTAAATTTTAAAAATCCCTTATTTAGGTTAGGTAAATATTTGTAAAATAAGCTGACATTTGTCTAGCAAACTGAATACCACAGAACGCCATAGCCGATTTAAGATTTCCCTAATCCAGATAATTTATATTTCAATTTTTTCGATTAACTTTTAATCAGGAGGTGATAATTTGTTTAAAGTGCTTTCAAAAATAAATAGATTGATTTAATTAATTTATAAATAAGTTTTTTGGTTATGATAAGTATATCACCAAACTGCCACGAATTCTGAATTAGGTACTTGCATTTTGGAAAAAAATTTTAGCACATTTGTTGCTCCTTAAGCGACAAAATACTAATTGTTTTATGCAATCCTATTCTATTTGAGAAAATATGGAAAAGTTAAGCTATGCAAAATAGATGGCTTAGACAAACCAAATAATGGTAATCAATAATGGTAATAATAATAATAGTCTTTATTCTTTACTTGATGCAGATTAAATACCTTAGCATGAATGTCCTATACTTAGTGAAATACAAGACAAATAGGACACTTCGAAAAGGGCTAAACTATATTTTATTCATATTTTTGCAGAACTTTTATCACTAGAATACTGTATGTACTGAAGAGAGGGGAGACAGTTGTACCTTAGTAAAGAGGGTATTTTTTTTATAGCTCAAATTTTAAAAATTAGATTTTTAATCCAGTTGATATATTTAATAAAATTTATATTTACTTAAAATTTTAATTAAAATTATTAGGTGCCCTTGGGTACAACAGTCACCCCAACTGTTTATATGAAATTCACCGAGAAGTAACAATTTCATTTTGACAGGATAAAAAATAAAGAAAGGATTCTTTAATAAAACATTAATCACATGTTCTGGAAAAAATGCAGTTTAAAATACATAGGGGGATTCAAAACTCATGGGCAAAAATGATAAGGGGTGTAGACTACTCAAAGACAATTCAGAATCACAGAAGTAGAGAATATGAAGGAAGGGAAAGGAGAAATAACTTTCTTGCCTTCTTATTGTTGGACCTGATTAGGACAAGAACTTTACAGGATTTCTATAAACAAGTTAAAACTTCATAATTAGTAATACATTTTGTTTTTCTACTATTTGCCCATTGTATTAACAATTTTTCATTGCTTTTGATAACTTTTGTCCAAGCTCTAGTGCCTCAGTATTGCTTTGGGGACCCTTTTTTAAAAGCGATTCTAAACTGTCTTTGAGTAGTCTATACTCCCTATCATTTTAGCCTACGAGTTTTGAATCACACTGGATACAAATCAGCATAAAATGGTTTTAAAGTAGACACATAATTTCTCCTTCCAAGTATTTTTAATGTTCACTTGAGCAAGCTTTAGATTTTTATTATCAGCATCTCAAGAATATGAGCATGATAAGAAATATATAGGACAATGTAGAACGTTTTTCAAAAAATATAGGACAACTTCTAGCCCTTATGAAGCTATAATGTGAATTCTATTCTATAATATGAATGGGGTTTGTTTTTAAAAAAGTCATGCATATATATATATAACTTTCATTTCTTAGTTAAAATTACAAAACTAACTTGTATAAAAGGATTTTTTATAAAAGATAGCTTAAAAAGATACAATTATTCTATACCAGTTAAATATTAAATTCATTAAACCAATTAATTCAGTTGAAAAAATATAAATATTTGAAACATTTAATTTAAAATGGAACATAAAGTATTTAAAAAATTGCTTTTAAAATCATTTTACCCAGCTAAAAAATAAAATATTCAATAAATATTTACAACATAGCACAACAAACCAAAGTCCAATATATCGGGAGCCTAGGACAAAATCAAATGTGAAAGACTTTAACTGTATATGTATGAATTTTAGTCGCAGGCTCCCGGTCTAATAGTTTCTCCATTCACAAGACTATCTGGAATCACAAATGACCCTTGAATCTTGAATCACGTCCTTGAGCAATGTAAATAAATTAATCACAGAATCAAATGAATCACAGTATGACCCTTGAATCACGTCCTTGAGCAAGAACTCTGGCAAATTCTCATAACTTCGGGAATACGTTCCCCAATTTTAAATATTAGGTCACGCATCCTTGCCACTTCTAGGCAATTTGCATTTCTGGACCTAAAAAAGAAAAATTGGCAGGAAATTAATTTTTAACATTTAATTGGTTCTCAATTAATAGCTGAATAGCAGAACATGTGAAACAAAGATAAGGAAAAATACACAACTATTTTGTACTAACTTTAAAATACTTTTCATGCGAACATAAAACTTCAGTACAGAATTTAGTTTTACATATCACCTTAATATTTAACACTACTATCTCTGTTTGGCAAACTTCGGGAATCCTGATCCTTCGCGACTTACGACTAGACACCAAACAAAACCACTACCTATGACCTTACACTATCTGCTTCAGATCATTGGATAAGATTTGATTGGTTTGGCTTTTTTCAGCTCAATGATGTCAGTGATTATGAAACAATCACCCCTTTTTAGAATTTTGGGTTTCATGGGAAAAAAGTGGTTAGCCTGGTAAATTGGGAGTGGAAGATAAATTCCTAATTAATTGTTTAGGATAATAGACAAATCTATTAAAGTTTTTGTCAAGAAAGCCCCACATTGGTTCTGGTGATAACTTTTACAACAATGAAAGGCTAAAAAGCCATTATGATTTTGCACTGAAAACTAAATAATTCTAAATTTAATTTAGAATTATACAGGGTGTTTCAAAAGTTTGCTTCACAGCTTTTATTTGGAACCAATGTCTTGTCTTAAATAAAGACAAAATTTATTCAAAAAATAAAAAAACTTGCACATTTGCAAACTTTTCTTTGAGGCCTTAAAAAGTGCTATTTTCACATGTGAATATCTCCGCAAATATTCACAATATTTTCGTGAAATTTTTTCCAGCAAGTTTCTTTATAACATTGGCAACAATACTCTCACTAGGGTTTTATCTTTCTATCTCCTTTAGCTTTTTAATTAATTTGTTTACCTTCTATTTCAATGCTAGGGGCACTGTAAGTCATCGCAATGGATTCACCAGGCAGGGTGTCCACTTAATTCTAAGCTAAAAATTCCCCGAGTTTTCCAGGACAATTTTTTTAATTTTCCAGGTCCAGTCAAACTAAAACTTTAAAGCATTTTTTATACAGTTACCCCTTATCCGACACTCTAAAAACTGGAATTTTTCAAAACCCAGGGTTCGTACAAATTTTCACAAATCAAAATCAAGGAGTACCTTTTCACATAATTTAAGAAAGACAAATTTTTTTACACAACTTAAAACTTTAACAGAATAATTAAATAATTACTTAAATAATAATTAAATTGCAAAAAATTATATTGATCAAAAATTTTTAGTAAAGAAAAAAAAGTAATAAGTTAGTATTTTTGAAAGTTTTTTAGGATCTAAAATCATATCAGATATATCAAGGGTCGATCCAGCCAAAAATTAGGGCCCTTTTGCTGCCCCTTCACAAAAATTAAATTCTTAAAATAGGCCCCTTCACAAAAGTTGCTAACGTTAAGTTAAGTTGCTAAGTTAACTAACACGCTAAGTTGTTTTTTCCTACCCGCGTCCACGTCGTCAAAATGCCAACGTTACAGGCAAAAACATCGGGAAGGATTTCTATTTTTCCCGGAATTTCTATTTCGAAAACGAAAACGGCTGCAACTGGGAATTCAAACCTTAATACGATTCTTCTTGGGTGTTTTTTCGGGAAATGTTCAAAAATCCGGAACATTACGTACAAAATTATATTTTTTCAGAATATTTTCAGAATTCCCCGAGTATTCAAGGTTTTCCAGGGCATTTTCTAATTCCCCGAGTTTTCCAGTATTTCCCGGTTTCCAGGGTTAGCGGACACCCTGCCAGGGTCATTTACCTAGGGGTAGATCTTACTTCCATGACCCTAGGAGACATTGGTTCCAAATAAAATCAGTGAAACTGACTTTTGAAATACCCTGTATACATGTTGGAGATTTGAGTCTGGAGCACCCAGACTCTGGCTGAAGAGGGCGCCACCAATGATCCTGAGACTATTCGATTCGGGGAACTACAACGAATGGAGGACGTGGTGTTGGTAAACAAAGACTGTCCTATCAAAAGCTGTAAGTCAATTCGTCATTAAATTCAACATTCATCAGAATCTGGGTGAGTCATTCGTAGTCAGTCTCCTTATTTCTTGCTGAACCTAAATCGTATGCTATGCTTAAATTCTAATAGATAAAGCCTATTCGTAAACCCCACCACATATTTTATCATTAACTTTATAGGAATTTAAAGAAATCAAGAGAAAACTTATATTACACAACTTTGAATTGAAGCTATTCTAGTCATCCAAGTTGTACTGTATACAAATACAATATAAGAAACGAGTAAAAAAGAACTTACAATTTTGCGACTAGCCTCTCCTTCATAGTCAGAAGGTCTATCAGGCAGAGACGTTTTAGTTTGTCCTCCTCGGAGAAAGAAATGGGGTTGATTTCCTGTAAATCTGGAACATCCTCGTGGAATTCCTGAAAAACCATGCGTCGTTAAGAAATTTTTACCACTGAACTGACAAGGCTTCTGAAACCAACTCATTGATTGCATTAGTAAGATTAAATTTCTAGAAAGAATTGGAATAATGCTGCAAGAGTGTCCGATTTCGTTCAGCTAATCATGATGATTGCAACGTGGAGCCGATGTTACAGTTTTCAAAATTGATTTGTATCAAAACTTTTCAATGACTAAGTTAAACAGCATGCCAAAAGGCAAAACAACTGGGCCAAGAGCATAAAGGAAATTCCAAATCTTAATAATAATAGACTTAATAAAATTTAATTATTCATGCCTGATGAACTCAGCAAATTTAGATAGTAATGAACATGAATTGGTTCAATAACTCATGCAAAAAAAACCCTTTTGAAACTTCTAAGAATCCCTCAAAGTAGCCTACTGTTTTTCAAAAATTTATTTAGTTCATAAATTAACAAGTTAGTATTTGTCTATGTAAATAGAAACTTTTTAATTCAATCACCTTAGGCAGAGATTAGACCAGGCATGGCCAACCCGCGGCCCGCGGGCCGCATGCGGCCCGCTTGATATAATTTTGCGGCCCGCGAGAATTTTCGTAAGTTTAAAAAAAAAACTTTACTCTCCCTTCGAGCTATAATTTTCCTTTAAGAACAATGTTTAGTTGCAAAAATGACCCAAAATCGCCCACCTCAAATGCATCTTCAAAATTCGGACTAGGTGTACCAAAACTAGTTAAAATTCTTGTTTTTTTTAGTCAAATTTCCAAAAATTTTCTGGGGGAGGACCCCCCTTTGGTACTTGTACCTTTATTACTCACAACTTTTCTAACATTTAGTTGTTTAGGACGCAAATTCTACTGAAAAATTTATTAAAACGTTACATTGGACCTATTAAAATTGCGTGAGAGGCTGAGGAGTAATTTTGGGCCCCTCCAGAAATAAATTTCTACATAAGCCACTGATCAATACACATTCAACATCTTAATTACTGTCACTATATCTCACCATATACTTGCATTCATAAATGTAGTAATTTAGACGAAGAAATAAAGTATCAATTAATTTTGTTTTTATTTTTCACTGAAAATTTTGTTTTGGGACTTCATCTTCAGATTTGAGAGATTATTATACAATGACGTATTATTTAATGACAGTGCGTATCCACCTAACTTAGTTTCGAGTAATTCAGAATATTTTTTTTAACGGCACCTGTTTAATTCCTAAACTCCCTAATCTAAATACTCATTTTATACTTTTCAACTTATGTCACTGTCATTCTGAGCAGCTCATACCTTAAAATTTTACATGCGGCCCGCGGGAGTATTGTGTTTTTCCAAAGTGGCCCTCAAGATCATTTGGGTTGGCCATCCCTGGATTAGACAGATAACATTACCAGATTGATAGTAATTCAGATCACAAGTAGCAGACAATATAATTGGAGCATGATTTTTGTAGAAAAAATGGGTAAAGTTTGATAACATTTAACAGTGTATTGGTGTTTAAGGTGTATTGCATTAAGCTAAATTGCAGTAAGTGGGAGCTGACAATTTTGATAACATTAACCAAGATCACATAAAATAGAGTGAACTATATTGGAATATCATTAGTTAAGAAAACCCTTACCATCCATACTGGGTTTGAGTGACTGAAGTTTTCCATCTCAAACCGAACCATCTCTCTCACATGGACAGACGGATGTCCAATTAAGTTGAGGACTTCTATCACTCTAAAGATAAAAAAATACCTGTATTATAGCAAAATTCAATCAATTATATGAAAATAATACAAATTATGATTCTCAGAAGAAACCATGTAAGCAAAACACCAAATTACTTTCAAAATTTGAACAACCTAATGAATGGAACAGCAATCAAATGGCATGAAATTCACATTCCTGATAGAGGTACAGATTATGTTTGATACTCTGATCAAGGAAATTTGATAGGCAAATTTTAGCCATCTGGGGAAATTGTTAAAATTGAAATGCATATTTTTCCAAAACTAATTACAATACTATTACAATAGAAAAACTTTTTCAACAACAATGTATTTAACTAGATTTTTTCAAGAAATAGACTAAGATTTACAAAATCAAAAGTGATTGACACCAAGACAGTAGAGGATTTTTGTTATCATTAACTGACAATCAACAGAAAGGTGTTATTAGGATAACTAATCATTTGTTAAAACTGTGCCTGTATTAATAAATATTAGTCATATAAATTATATTGCTTGCATGCACTAACTTAACTAATTAACCTGGAATTAATGTAAACCTGTAACATATTTTAAAATGTTCACTTTGATTGGGGGAAGTTAAGAGTAGATGTATTTTCTGCCTTCCCGGAGCTACACAGGGTTAATGAACAAATTTAAGAAAGATTTCTCAGGGCCTTCATAATGTCTATTTAGACACTTTTCACACTCTCTCCACTCTCCCACTACTTTAAGGCTGAAAACTACTTTGTGGGGGGATCAGGAATAAGATTATGCAGTTTTCAGACTTTTTGTTGTTTTGCCAAACAACATTCAGGGTTTCATCCGAGTTTTTCTGCCAGGGTCCTGTTTTAGGAATTTTGTGAAAATGAAGATCCCACAGTACAACGACAGCATTCATAACTTATAGAATGGGTCCAAAACTGGCAAATTCTATTACAAAATGATAAAAACACTCCTGAAAACAAATTTTCAAACCATTTTTTATCTTTGGACTTATGTGAAGAGTCTGTTTGTGGGAATTGGAATTTTGTGAAGGGTCCTTTTTTGAAGATTAGATTTTTATGAAGAGTCATAAAACGGACCCATTTTTCTTTTTTATACACAATCTAGCTTTAGGCCTAAATTTAAAATGAATCTGAAAAACTAATTAATAGATGTTCTATTGTATTTACACATTCGAGATATTTTAATAGCTTTACTAGCAATAGATAATTCAATACAAAAACAATTGTTTCAACTTATAATCCATGTGATTTTGATAACATCCAAAGTGAACTCTCAAGGTAGTTTGCAAAACTCACTTTTTTAGGGGACAAACCAGAAGTTCAGCATCTTCATCAAATCCCTTAACCCCTTTGACTTGGAATCTATAAGAGAAAATTACATTGAGATAGTTCATACAGAATTTTGAACTCAAAAATTAAAAGAGTATTCATCAAAAAAAATTTCAACTTTAATATGAGAACTTTATTTACAACAAGTGAATAGAGTCATGCTGTTACAAAATGAGATGTACAAGAGAATCTTTTTTCAGTCAATCTTTTTTACCAATTCCAATTTTTCTGCATATATTTGAGGAGGAGGAGGAGGAGTAAAAGATTTACATATATTTTAATGTATAACATTGAAAAAAGATTACAACCTTTTTTATTAAGTGGGTACGAAGGTCCTCCGCTGAAAATTTTTGAACTTTAGCATGCCAAAAAGTGTTTTGAAGCTACTTTTTTTGGGGGGGGGGTAAGGGGCTTTTGCGGGTAACACAAAAAGTCCAAGCAGACTACATGCGGCCCGCCAGTTGGAGATTACTATTTTATAATCTCAGGAAGGCAAATACTTCTGGACATTTTGTCAAGAAAATATTTACAAAACTGATAACATTCTTAAAAGACATCCAACAAGCTATTTCCGACAGATTAATGGAGTTAGCTTGATGTTGCATCAAGCTCCTAAATGAATATAACAAAATCAAGATTTTTTTCAGATGTTTACAAACAGTAACTGCAAATATAAGTATACGTAAAATACTTACTTTTTTATTTGGTAAAACATATCAGGATTACCATTATAAAATATTTTAAACTTGGGAAGATCGTATCTTTTAACCCGAAGCTATAAAAAGAAACAAAATTTATAAGAAAACAATTGATGGTAAAAAGTCAGTTTTATCTAGTTAGTAATAACAAGGACTCCGTTTTGGCACAGTAGTCTGAATTTTAAAAAGTTTTTTTAACTTAATAAACAAGGACCCTAAATTAAAAAGCAAAGATGCTGGGCCCATCATGCTTGACATAAGGTTTTACTAACATTTTTAAAATTGCAGAATACTCGAAAGCGTACTAATATAAATTACATCTGTAGAACTTAACAAGTAGCTGCTAGTGAGTTCAGAAAAACCACTACTCTACCCTAAGACTGTAACAGTGAAACTACTTATTAATGAAATTCAAGGGACCATTCAAATATTACATTAACACCGACAGGTTGGGGGTTTTTCTCTTTGCTTATTTTTCCTGATAAGGGGGTATTAGCATACCTGCCAACTTTTGAAAACTTGCATCAGTAAAACTTTTTGCATAACGTTACAAAACTACCTTATCTGATAACCAACTGACTTATCCCCCTTCACAAAATTCGTACTACAAACCAATTTGGTTACATGAATATCTTGTACCCTTTTTCCCAAACCATTTGATTTAAATTTCTGTTTGGAATCAATTTCAAATCAAATGTTATGATTATAGCTTTTATAAAATTTTTTCTAAATTTCCATCAACATTTTCAGCAGCATGTGATAAAGATTAAATGAAATAAGCTTGAGTTGCTACGATTAGAAAGCGAGGAGAAACTTTTCCGCGTTAAAAAGCCTCAATGCTAATTGAGGGAGACGCGATGATGAACCACAGGTCCGATCTCGGTAAAGTTGTTTTTTCCGCATTGCGATCGGAACACCGCGGAAGCAAACTTACCGGGTGAGCGCGCGCCAAGACTCGCGGACGAATCCGAAAAAGATTTGCAAAAAAATTTAAATTTCACTCAATAAAAGAATAAAAATTGATAAATCGTAAGAACAGGGATTAGGAGATGGTTTTGAAGTAAAAAGATATTAGAGAAAATCGTTTAGGTTGCGAATGTTTTGCATTTTCATGGATAGTTTTGTGGAAAGAAATGCAAAATCCGGAAAATTTTCTGATCCATCCGTACAACCGTAAAACTAGACAGAAATCCGTAAATTTTACGGACAATCCGTAAAAGTTGGCAGGTATGTATTAGTGATGCTTACATAAAGTGTTACAAACACAGCATTTTCGAAAATCTCTTGTACCTAATCTTGCATAAATTATTTCAAAGTTAAATCAAAAATAAATTCAGTAACAATTTTACATTTTTAAGCACTGTTTAACATTTCGTACATAAAAAGATCAAAGAGAGGGTCTGGCAGTTTTTTTATGTAATTATGAGGGCAGTTGCAGTTTTGCTTACCTTTGCTAAAAAGGGAGGATGCTTGTGTAATATTTGAACAGCTTCAATGGAAAAATCCATAAAAACCGAGTCTCTCAGCATTATTGTAATGAACCCTGGGAACTCACAAACATTCCAACAGTTGGAAATATTTTCTACTATCAACTTTATTTAGAGTACTAAGTGAAATACTATCCCCTAGTAGAGGTGGGCAAATCTGCTATTTTTTGAAAATTTAGCAGTTACGTTCGTTAAGGAAAAATAGCAGCTAAAAGTAGCTGCTAAAAATTAGCAGATTAGCACTCTCTATGGTTGAGGTTACAGGTGCTTTTTTTTTAGCAGCTGCTACGCTACTGATAAGGGACAGGATCGCGTTATCTGCTTCTGCTAAATCTAGGCGATTCTCATTGGTCAGCGCGTAGCAGTATAGATGCTATTTTTTGACCAATCGGGAGCCTTCAAGTGCTGCTAAATTTTAGCAGCTATTTCTGAACACGTTTAGCAGCTACATTAATTTTTTTCCTGTAGCAGCTATTTTTTAACTGCTACTCGTTTTATGCCCATCTCTATCCCCTAGTACAATAGACCACTGGTTGTAGCATCCACTTTATACAAATCAATCCTTTATACATAAACACTTGTATTTCCCCATTAAGGAGAGCCACCAGCAATTTTTTCTATAGAAAAAAGGTAGTTACACAGCCTTACCCGAAGGAGTAGATAGTCCTCATCTTTGTTACTCCAAAACAATGCAGCCAAATCTGCACAAGAGATGTACAATTCCCCATTCACATCTATCACATGGAATTGGAAGTTATCAACAGTGACAGCCCTGAAAAAAATAGCACAATACAATTTCCTTTTATATGTAATGTCTAATAAATAAATAGTTCCCTTTCACACCAATATAAACAGAGACTAATGTTAACATTCCCAGAAAACAAGCTATCCACAGCAATTCTAGTTTGAAAAAAAAAGTAGTACTATTCTCATCAATTTTAGGGTTGAGATTGGCAAATGAGAAAAAAAGGGAAATCTTTAAAGGGAAAAAAAAGGCATAACCTTTGAATGAATTTTGCAAAAGCCAGACGGCAGTTTTTCTAAACCTTACAAAAGGCATAATCTGTAAACACAGCTACAACCAATAAGTGTTCTCGCAAAAGATTACCTTTATCCCACATACACAAGAATGCCAAGTCAATTTTACCAGGGGTGCTACTGAATTTAACTCAAAACCCTGGAAAACTATTAGAGTAATAAACCTTTTAGCCGGAATCCCAAATTCTGAAATGCTCCAAAATCCAGCACATTTACAGATTTAAAATTTTCTGTGCTCTGAAAGTATCCCTTCTTAAAAACCTTACAGCACTCCCAATAAACTGATAAGACAGAACGGTCAGGAATACTCTAACTACAGCTGTATGTAAATGCGACTTTATTGTAGCTACGTCTGGGGAAAAAAATTTTCAGAAAGACATAGCTAGTTACTATGTAATAGCACTTAGAATCGATGGTGGAAGCGAATTCTTCATAAAAGATGTTAATGCTGCAGTAGGGTGTTTCAAAAAAATTTTTTTTTGAATTTCCAAGATGCCCCCCCCTCAAGTTGTTACAAATACAAAAACATTATTACCTGCAAATTTTCAGGTCTCTAGGACGATTTTTGACCCCCGCGCCCTTCAAAAGTAGGTTTCCCATGTTAAAGTATAGGGAAAATATTGAAAATATCGTCATTTTTGGTTCTTTTCAATTTTACGAGTCTGAACGCAGTCAATATCGAATTAACACCTATACATCATCTTTGGGACATCATTGCCTCAAGATCCTAGCGGAAAAATATTCCATGACACCTACTGGGGGGTAGTTACAAGGGGTGAAAAGCGAGCTTTCACCGAAAAACGAGGATGCTTGCCGGCGCTTGCGGCGGGAGCTGGATGGAGGCCTCTCATGGGGGGTCCAGACACAACTCCCGCCAGATGGGTTCCAAATGACCAGGTACCTTAGGAAAAAGGTTCAAAAAACACTTAAATAGGCTTTTATCCAGGTCCCTCCGCAAACGCCGGCGAGCATAACCAGCACGCGGCAAGCATCCTCGTTTTTCGGTGAAAGCTCGCTTTTCACCCCCGTGTAACTACCCCCCAATAGGTGCCATGGAATATTTTTCCGATAGGATCTTGAGGCAATGATGTCCCAAAGATGATGTATAGGTTTTAATTCGATATTGACTGCGTTCAGGCTCGTAAAATTGAAAAGAACCAAAAATGACGATATTTTCAATATTTTCCCTATACTTTAACATGGGAAACCTACATTTGAAGGGCGCGGGGGTCAAAAATCGTCCTAGAGACCTGAAAATTTGCAGGTAATAATGTTTTAGTATTTGTAACAACTTGAGGGGGGGGCATCTGGGAAATTCAAAAAAAAATTTTTTACCATAGACTTTCGAAACACCCTAATGCTGCAGCCCTGTACTTTTTACCCAATTTTGCTCTTTCTTGTTGAGCTTGAGTTTTTAAAATTTTGATTAAACCCAGAATTCTGGGATTCATATAGTTAAAAAAGTGGATTTCCAGGGCTACCCCAGAAAAGTAGCACCCCTGTTATACCAGATTAAAATTCCTCACACAAAACTAGAGATTGCAATTACAAAAACTCCTAAAAATTAAAGCAAATCACAAGGTATGTGGTTAATAAGATAAACATTTCCAAAAGATTTTTTTATAAGATAAATATTTACCTTTTGACAAAGCGCTGCATGACAGACATCACTTTTTGATAGAACTCATCAAAAAGGTCATCGTTAAACACATCACTAGGGGAACAAAAAATTAAGATTAATAAAAACAGTCTTTTCATAGGCATACAAATTTCATTACATGTTTTTAATGTTTTAGATCAAGATTATAATTTTTGTTCATTTTAGAAATCCCTACCATCCTGCTACTACAACAAGCTATCAATAGAAAAATCAAATACTGGAAAAATAAGTACGTTTCAAATACTCTGTCCTAGGTTTTAAATACTCAGCCTCATATTTAATTTTGAGCATTCCTCAACTTTTTGCAGTCATTTCTCCCCATTCAATATGGCATTAAACACTAAGTTTTCCCATGAAATTTTTTTGAGATCAAAATATTTGATTTACTGCAGACAATCTTTTCCCTTTTTTAAAATCAATAAAAACCTCCCTAAACACAAACTCATAAAAAGAGATGGAGTATTGAGAAAACCAAACCTGTCTTCTGCAGGTTGTGCCACTTCAGGGGAATGTTCCTGTACAGCAGGCTCCAATAAGGGCTGTCCTGCCATCTGCAGCTGTCCAGAAGCCTGCACACTCTGCAAGATGGCTGCATAATTTTCAGGCTTGGCAATGGCCTGGACAAGGTGGGCCTGCAACTCCTGGATTGGCTGCAAAGCATTAAGAAAGAAGAGTTAATTAGAAATGTAGAACATTAAATTCAAGCAGGCCAGTGGGGTGGCTTGTGCTTGCAAATAAACAGATGCTAACAATAAGTAACATTTACCCTTTTGACAATTTCTTTCTAAGTAGAACATATAATACTAACAAGGGGACGGCAAGACCTCGAAAACGGACTTCGGGTTGAAACTTGGCAGGTTTGTAGTACACCCCAAGGGTATCCTACCCTGAAAGTATTACGACGCACTAGCCAGTAGAACCCGAGAAAACGCCCCCTAAAGTTTCGCCCAATTAACTCATAAGCATTATTATTTAAATTGCATTGTTGTAACAAGAGCCGAATTGCCCAGTCGGTAGCGTACTCTCCTCTCAACTGACCGACCTGGGTTCGGTCCTACCTTCGGAATTTTTTTTTTTTGCTATTCAAAAATTATTTTTAAAGTTTAAATAAAATATAACCTACAAATATAATAAATTACCTTATATTTTTTATTAACCATTATACAGTATTTTTTTTACTCCGGTTTGAGTTAATGTTTTACTTAAAAATTATGAATTAACGAATTAAATAACATTAATTCATTATTTAACGTATTAAATATTGAATTTTGTTTTAAAATTAATGAATTAAATATCAAACAAATAACACGTTTTGTGGTACAATTTTGGATACTTAATTTTACAAGTATAACTTATTTACAATTATAAAAAAATGTTTCTTATTTTACACACAAGATCCAGAATGATAATTATCATAAAAACATTCAAAACAAAAAGTAGTTTGGCATCTTGCACAATTAATAAAACACGATTTTTTACATAAACAAGGATTTTTTAAATCTTTGTAGTAAAACACACTTCATTGATATTCATAAAGACTTCTCTTTCATTAGATAGCTTGGAAGCATACCACGCATATTTGTTTTATTAATTGTGCAAGATGCCAAACTACTTTTTGTTTTGAATGTTTTTATGATAATTATCATTCTGGATCTTGTGTGTAAAATAAGAAACATTTTTTTTTATAATTGTAAATAAGTTATACTTGTAAAATTAACTATCCAAAATTGTACCATAAAACATGTTATTTGTTTGATATTTAATTCACTAATTTTAAAACAAAATTCAATATTTAATACGTTAAATAATGAATTAATATGTATTTAATTCGTTAATTCATCATTTTTAAGTAAAACATTAATTCAAACTGGAGTAAAAAAAATGCTGTGATGGTTAATAAAAAATATAAGGTAATTTACTATATTTGTAGGTTATATTTTATATTATAATTTTTGAATAGCAAAAAAAAAAATTCCGAAGGTAGGACCGAACCCAGGTCGGTCAGTTGCGAGGAGAGTACGCTACCGACTGGGCAATTCGGCTCTTGTTACAACAATGCAATTTAAATAATAATGCTTATGAGTTAATTGGGCGAAACTTTAGGGGGCGTTTTCTCGGGTTCTACTGGCTAGTGCGTCGTAATACTTTCAGGGTAGGATACCCTTGGGGTGTACTACAAACCTGCCAAGTTTCAACCCGAAGTCCGTTTTCGAGGTCTTGCCGTCCCCTTGTAAGATAAGTATTAAAAAATACAAAAATGAAATCCTGATAGTTTAAAAATTTTTAAATTGAAGAATAAACCAATCAGAAAGTACTTTTACAAACAATCAAACACTTTTTACAGCCATTTTTTACTCATGGCAAATTTTCCTTTTACATGCCAAGAAAAATCTCACCTGTTGAAAGGATGGTTCTGCAAAGCCTGCCTTCAAGAGCTCATCATTAAGGAAAACATTTTCTTCTCCATTTGTGTCACATAAAAACAAGGACAATTTACCATTTTCCTAAAAAGAACACATAAGTTCATTGAAGAGAGAAATCCACAAATTTACCAGTTGCTTCAATTTACATTTACAATTAGGCAAAAACAGGGGTGCAGAAAATAATGTTTCAGGGCCTAATATTTCCCCAGAACACAATTTTGTCCAAAATTTCCCCAAAAAATTCCTATTTTCATCAAAATTTCAAAAGTTAAAATAATGAATAATAAAAAAATTTACACACTTTTATTTCAATTACTAAAATTATTCATTTAAATCTGTGTATGAGAAGGTACTTGTGAAATTTAGAAGAAAATTGCAGCATATAAGCTGAGGGTAAGGTTTTTCGTCAAAAGATTCAAAAAAAAACCAAAACCTGTGTAAAACCGATAGTTAAAATTTTCTACTAGCATAGGGGCATCTAAAGCTGATTCTGCTACAACCTTAAGGAGTGCTGGCCGTCTAAACTACCAGTTTCTAAACCCCTTAAGTTTATGGCTTCTTAATATGTATGTGGTTCCTATCGGGGTACAGTGACAAAGCTCTTTAATGTGATCACTGAATTGAAATGCTACAAACACACTGTGTTTTACTTTGACAAAAAGAAATTCCAATCTGTCTGTCTATTATAAACTAACGAGTAATGATCACTGCCTAAAGGGACATTTAAAAGATACCCTGTGAAAGGGAAGTAAAGGAATCTTAAGATTCCATTTAAGCCAAACCCTCCACCTTAACATCTAAAATTTTTCCAATAATTCTTTGTTTATAAGTGCAAAATATACAGTTTGCTACTGTAATTGCAAAGAAACAGCATATTTTCCACAAAAAAGTATTTAACTTTGTTTTAACACTAGTATGAATGTGTTTAAACTTTTATAGACAAATGCTCCTTTATAGACTATAAACATGACAACTTAACATCTCACCTTGGACACTAGCCCCAAGTCCGTGAGTACTTCTCACCGTGAGAACTAGTCGCTAGCGACAACGAAAAACAGTGACTAAATAGTCGATACCTTCAAAAAGACCCCAGCACCAGCTCAAAAGTGACTATTTCCTCACTGTCATTTCGGTTTCCATGGCGAAAAGGGTTGAACCAATCAGAGAAGAGCAATTTTTAAAGAAATACAACCAGAACAAAGAAATACTACCAGATTCTATTCAGTTTTTGAATATACATTTTTAATCGGAATTCTAGGTTCTTTTACTGCATGAACTTCCATTAGACTCTCGTAAAAATAAATTTGAACAATTTGAGGCAGAACATGTATCATTATTACTATCTAATTACTTGTATATTTAATTAATATTTCATCAAAGATGGCGGCGATTTAACTCAAAAAGCTTTGACACGTTACACTTTATTCCTACTCCTTGAAAAAAATAGTTCTGACATAAAATAAAGATTATTGTTTCATTTAGGCGTAGAAAATTCATTTTAAAGAATGTTTATTGCAGAACAAGGGCCTATTTTAAAGTTAGAGCCACTGTTTGAGGCAAAAATGATGCAAAAAAAAATATTGTATACAAGTGAGAAGTTTTCGCCTGCTTCAGACATGGCGAGTAAAAAAGTGACAAGTTCTCACGGACTTGGTGCTGGGGTTTTTTGCAACTTTGCGAAATGTGACGTCATGATAACAAAAAGTGTGATTAGTCGCTAGCGACTACTAAACGGCAGCACTTGGTGCTAGGGTCCCTTGTGAGAGTTTTCTTCCACATAAAACACTCTAAATATTTGAAGTAGAGAAGAGTAAGGAGTAATGAATGGAAAGTAGGGAAAAGAGGGGGCTAAAAGCCCATTTGAAACAAGGAAAATATCCCTTAATATGGTCAATCCTATGCCTCTGCATTTTTTTTAAAATTCAACAGCATTTGTACACAAAACATGGAGGAAACAAGCCTGGTTTGATAGAAACCAAAAACAAACATTTTAATAGTATAGTATACTACTCTCCAACATAGTATTCAGAGTAAAAGCCTAGTTCTTAGATGCCCCTTGAAAGCCAATATTTAGTAATTAAATATTGGCTTTCAAGGTGCATATATTAAGATCATAAGGTTTTCTTACAGCCTGAAGGAATTAAATTGATCCTCACCCCCTCTTAAATTTTATGCTATTGAATAAGGGTATTCTCATACTTAATATGACCAGACATCCACCCAAAAGCCCAGTTTTTCCCTTTTAATTAGATTGAGGATAACATTTGTACTAGTTTGTTTCCCTTAAAATTCTGTAGGGCCTTCTGTTCCCTTAAAATTCTAGGGCACTGTCTGTTCCCCAAGTGACAGAAATATGTTGAAACACTATTTTTAACAGTTGGATTTACAAAGCAAACTTTTTTTAGTGTGACTTTAGTGACCACCAAAATATAAAAAATAAATGCAACGAAGTTTAGATTATATCTTTCTTTTTATGATCTATCCATCTTTCTTAGTTTTACTTTCTACTTTTTTAGTTTTTCACAGCAGACTGCTAAAGTGGTGGTTTATCCATAATGTATTCTTTCTTTGTTTAATATTTTTGTAAATTTCACTCTGTACAGTATGGAAAATAAATTATTATTATTATTATATTATTCTTTTACCATACGTATATCTTGAATTTTTTTACAATAAAAATGCACAATAAATTTAGATTAATATTGCATGGTTAGTTTTTCCTAAAGGTAATTCAAAACCTTAATTTTTTTTTTCATTTCAATATCATCATGCACCCTTAAAAATAATTCCTGGCTACACCACTGGAAGAAATTAGTGTCTCAAAATATTTGGCCAACGAACTCCACCCACAAAACAAATGTTTAGTAATAGGCCTAGTGTCTTTCATTTCCAATTTATTTTTCAAATGTAATCCAAAATTCTTCTGTTAGGTTAACATTTTGAACCTTTTAAAATCACTTGTCAGTGATAGTTTGGTAATCTGGTCACATTATAAGTCTAGGAGAGTTGATATAAAGGATTTCAAACCCTCCCTTAAGTTAAAATGAACTTCAGCTATGCCTAAGCTTTAAGCCAAGTATTTCAAGTAAATGTTTTATTTAAAACTATCTACTAAACCCAGCGTTTGAAATTGGTGGTGGTCTGCTGGTCCATTACCACTGAAAAACGGCTCGGACGACTAGTCAGAAAATCACTGGTCTGGCTGACCAGTGGTGAAAAACATCCCATTCTCCAGTTCTAGTTGCGTTTTTTTGCTATGAAATTAATTAGAAGTTTTTGCTAATTAGTGCAATATTAACATTGAATCAAGAAGAGTACTTAATTCCAGGGTTGGAAAAAAACCAGGTTTTTTTCAAAAAAACCTAAAAAACCCGTTTTTTTTGGTTTAAACCAGGTTTTTTTGGTTTAAACCGGGTTTTTTTACTGATATTCTTCCCTAACACATAAATACAAATATTTCTGATTGTTTTTATTTATGAATACATTGAATAAATAGTTCATCAATTCAGCTATTAACTGACTTAATTAATTAATTAAAATTAATTTTATTTAATTAAAAGAAGTTAAAATTATACATAACCATAAAAAACCAAGGGAGTCTGTTTAGAGCATTAAAAAACCATCTGGTTTTTATAATGCATATTATATTTCAAAATCCAGTGCTTATTTGATTAAAAAAACAATTGGTTTTTATTATGCATTCAAATATCCAGTTCCTTAATGAATTAAAAAAAACAAATAGTTGTTGCATTATTCATAAAAACCAAGGCCAAGGATTCTTTTTAGAGCATTTAAAACCAACTGGTTTTTATAATGCACATTTAAAAATCCAATGGATTAAAAAAAAAAAAATCTGTTTTTATGATACATTCAAATATCTAGTCTAGTTCTAAATGAATTAAAAAAAAAATTGGTTTTTTATTAAAAAAAAAACAAGGGAGTCTTTTTAGAGCATTAAAAAACCAAGTGGTTCTTTATGATGCAAATTTAAAAATCCGGTGATTAGTTGATAAAAAAACCAATTGATTTTTATTATGCATTCAAATATCTAGTTCTTAATGAATTAAAAAAAAAAACAAGTTTCAAAACCAAACCACTCCAGGTTTTTTATAAAAAAACCAGGAGTCTTTCTAAGAAAATTTCAATTGGCTAATTGTTTTCAAAAAATTGCATAGCTTTACAGCATTAATGTCAGAAACATTCAACATATTTTGTTCAAAAGACAATATTTGAATCAATAAATGACTTTAAACCCAAAAGTTTAGCTAAAATTTTTTTGGAAAAAAACCAAAAAAACCATTTGGTTTTTTTATGAAAAAAACCATTTGGTTTAAACCAAATGGTTTAAACCGTGCCAACCCTGCCTTAATTCATAAGATAATTTCTAACTTGTTTGTTTATTTAGTTAGTGAATTGTTTAGTTTAGTTTTTTAAAATTAATTATTGGTATTCACTTTTAGTACAATAGTTACTTTAAAAAAATTAAACCTGTCCTTTTTATTTTGCCAGACCAGTTATTTTGGTTGAGGACCAGTAAGTTTTTTTTCCAATTTCTAACGCTGACTAAACCACTACAAGGTTTTTGTGACATATTTACTTTGAATGCGTGTTCAAACTGAGCAATCGTTGCCAAATGTATAGCAATCGGGGCACAGCTCGAAAGCAGCATTTCCTCATTTCTGTAAAATAACATGGATTAAATAGTATCCATAAATCAGAATAAATGTCCTTTTAAATAATCGACAGTGCTAATTTAAAATTAAATTTAATAAAAATTAAGAGGAAAAAGTGCACTAAATACTAAACATAAGTGCAACACATCTTATCCCTGGTGCATGGTGCAAACTACGGTGGATTGAAAAGACAAGTCATCTGATCAAAAAGCTCTAGGTGGTAAAAGTCGTGTATAGGCTAGTCTTAAATCTTTACTACCAGACCAAACACAGTAATCTTTATTGCAGTTTGAAGAAAATGCATTAAAAATAGATAGGCACAACAGATTGCTTAGTTTTCAACAAATCTATTGAGAATTACAATTGTCAGCTCTGGCAGGATGTGCATGATTACGTAATGCACTTGGGTGAAAATGACCAAAGAAAGCAGATGGGCATCGTATTTGGCGTGGTGGTACAGGTTTTCACAGGTGAATTTTTTCAGATTGTCTTACTACCCTATGTATTTCAGCCTGCTGCAATTCTGCAGATATACAAGTTTACACACAACTTTTGCCACTTAGAGCTTGATCACAAGAATTTTGCTTTTCTTAGTTCCCATAGTACTCTTTATTTTGGAAGGGACCCATGTTTTAAAGATTTTTTAAGTATTCTACATATTTTATAGTTCAATCAGTTGAGTTGTTGAATAAAGAAATTAATTTTACCTATAAAATAATATATAAACATAGGAATAAATAGTATTAATGAGAAATTGGCATTTTTAAGGTATATAAATTAGAAGAGTACAGTAATCTCATATCCATCCCACTTTGGAATATTCAGGTTTTTTTTTTCTATTTTAGGGATTTACCAACTTTTAAGCTCTAAATATCTAATATATCTTATTTAACTTATTAATTTAATAAGACTTATTTAAAGATAATTGTACAAACACTTAATATTCGTCAACATAACATCTTCTGGCATTAATAAACCATTTCTAAAGGCTCTGCCACCCATTTATCCTCTTTTGAAAGTCTAACTAAAATGCTGTTCGGAATGAGAGTTACATTTTTCTGCAATGTCTCTAAGTTGTCAAAACAATGACATTTTAAGCTGAAATTTATCCAAGGGTATTGAAACTGAATTGCCACTGGCATGGGGTTTTTGCAATTAACAGGGTTCATACTCTATCTAAACATATAATAAAATTCAGGAGTTTTTCAGGAGAAAATTACAAAAAAATTAAGAGGTATTGCGAATAATTATCCCTCTATACTACTTTACATGTTAGGAGCAGAATGAAGTATGGAACCAAGAATTGTGAAAGATGTTAGAATTTCACATTTTAACAGAATTTATCAATTTTTAAAAAAAAAACTATTTTTTTCCACCAAATCAATCATAAAACTTTGTTTTGCTCTTGGATAGAGGTTTTTCAGGTGTTAAAGGGAAAAATCAGGAGAAAAAATACACTTTTCAGGAGTTAAAAGGGTCCTTAGAAAAATAAAGCAAGTTTCAGGAGTTATTCCAGGAATTTCATCAGAGAATTTTTAAGAAGTTATTTTTTTTATAAAATTTTATACATGCTTGGTTAAGCATGTAAGGAAAAAGGTATGTTACACATAGGATGCCTGTTCCTGTTAAATAGTCTGAAATAAATGCATGTAAAAAATCAGCAAAATAAATAAAAAGTTTATAAACCTTTACATACAATTCAAGAAATAAATAGAAACAAAAGATGGTCATCATGAAAATGTGCCAAAGGATAGTAATTAAAACACTTATTGTAAATCAACAAGTAATCATTCAATCATTCTGAATTATGCAATTTTTTTTTTTTAATTTGCTGATGCTAAGTCCCGTTAAGACACTTGTTAAGCAAGATTTACAAATAAGATATAAAATAGAAAGGTAAAAATTTATATTTATGGCTTTCATTTACAACAACTGTAAATTTTCAAAACCATAGAGAAAAAGGATAAAGAGTTTAACTTACAGAAATGGAGTCAAATTTTGCCATTACAGGCTCTTTACTAATCTTATTTAGCATCAGGCGAGATGCTCTGATGTCCCAATTTGTCAGCTAAGAACAAAGTTAAGAACAATAAGTATTTTTTTATGTAAGCTATACAAAGTGTCATGTATATAGCAATAAAAAACAATTATTTGATTGTGTTCAAAAACAAGTTTTCAAGTGGAATTGCTTATAAATTGTTGTTTTCATTATTCTTCCAAGACTATAAATCTTATTAAATTACAATGAGGTACATCATAAAATGAGGTACATCAATTTCATTTCGCTGAAGTAAACTGGAAAATGTACAGAATAACACTTTCTTGACATAATTTAGCATTACAAAAAAATCTTATTGCTAATAACGAGTAAAATAGTAAAGTGCATACATTACTAGCTGGCTTCAAACATGCCACTCTACTTGGCAAGGCCTGGTCAGGCAGCTCTGAGAACTCCTTCCTAAAATTGAGAAACAAAGAGGAATAGGTAGGTAATCTCATACACAAACAATTTATCAAAACAGGGTTATCATTCCACTAACTTTGAAGAAATGAAATTAAGACATGGAAGTGTTTATTTGAAGTAAGTACAAGAAAACTGGCCATCCACAACTATTTATAAAAGTTTTTATTAGCTGGGTGCAGCCCACATTTCCTACAATCCATTTAGTTTAAAATTTAACAGTTTAAATAAATTCATTTTAATAAACATTATCACTAAAAAAAGACCCTGCAATTTAACACAAATTTAAGTAATTGAGGCCCAATACCAGATGCACCTATTGTCAAAATATCCAAAAAGTTAAATTAAAAATTACTAGCAGGTATATCCACCATTTTGTGGGGGAAGGTTCTTCAAATTTGTCTTAAAATAAATGAGCATTTTCTTCCTATCTGCTTATGCCCAAGGCATCATTTACAGGCAATAGTGTCAGCTGCCTATCCATATGAATCCTAACTGCAAGTTATACTTCCTTAGAATTTTTAGAATAAATGTGTTAAATACCTGTTTAACAGCGAGAATTTAAAAAAAAAAGTCAGGGTAAGACAATGAACCCCTATTGTGGAGAATTCTAATTGTCTTTTATGAAAGTTTTATATTTAATTGTTCTCCTTATTATATCTATCAGTCTTAAATTGGTTAATGTATCATTATTGTCAGTCATAATTCAAGCTTCTAAGTTCAGTAGTTTTGGAGATATTGTGAATAGTGATAATACTGATAATCAGTTAGTCAGTGGTATTTGTCTTTAGATATAGATAATATTTTACCACATAAAAATAAATTAACAAGCGCAATTGAATACAAAACAAGAGTAATAGAGAGTAAAACAGATATCAAACTCTTACTTTAGGTATCGAAGAGAGGTTATAGGCAACTTCTTTTTTCCTCCATAGTCAAGGTACATTACCTAAAAAATAAAAATTTAGATGAGTGGTTCTCTACCTTTTTAAAGTTACCACCCCCTAAATACCTAAAATTTTTTTTAACATCCCCACTAAGAAAATTTTGTAATTTAAGGTATGGCAATTACTTAATATTAAAAGTAATTTTAAGTATTTATTAGTAAACTTAGGCACCAAATTTTATACAATGTCAGTTGGCATGCTAGTACAGCTTGCCAGTAAGCCCTAAAGCATGCATTATAGCATTGTACTATTTTATTTTTCTACTATTATAATTTCTTGCTTTATTTAGCATTTGCACTGATGTATTTGTTGGTGTTCCACAACTATCATGCTAGTTACTGGTATTGTGTAGGTTTTTAATTAGAAAAAATTCTACAATCTTAAATATTTATTTGGTTAGCAAAAAAATACAAAACAATTTTTACTATCTAATTTTCAGAGGCCAAAACTTTAGAGGTTAGTTATTAGTTCATACACACATATACATTACTTCAGATTTCCCAACATGCAATACACAAGAATAAAATTTAAGAAAACACAAGTTTTAGAGAAATACCTCAACTTCTTCCGTTGAGATTATAGATGTGATTTTTGCTCTGTACCAGGACGCATCCAACGGAAACAGTGCAACACACACTGTACCTACTCGTATGTGAGCGTTGTTCAGCATGTACTTCACTCCCTCTTTGCTTTGATAAAATGTTCTGCAAAATATTACAGGGAATGAAATTAGGCATTTCAATATGATCCATTGAATGCATAACGCAACTTTCCGCGATACACAATACAGTACAGTAAAACCTCTTGGGAGCTACTGCAGTTCCCAGAAAAAGCAGTGTTAAGAGGGGTGGTCTGGTCACTCAGATTAGGTTGACATTAGATTAAAAAATGTTTTAGGTTGTAAACCAAGTAGTAAGTAGTATTGTAATTAAGTAGCATTGTTTTTTCATCCAAATTGAACCGTGCAGTAACCAGCATTCAAAGGGTATCTACAGTTCTTTCGTAATCCATAGTTTGTGTACAAAACAACTGTAGAAACTGTAGAGAATTCATAGCACTTGGAGACACAGGTAAAACCTTCCAATTCTTTCCAGTGACCAGTTTTCTGAATTCACAAAGAAATAAGCTATTTTAAAGCTGGGAAAGGAAACAAATAGCATTCCATTCAATAAACTTTTATGAATTATTCTATCATTGAAAGGCTCTATTATTGGGTTTAACAAGGTTGTATTGTAATGAGGGATGAAAAGCATTTTTGCAACATGTACACAATTAAGAAACTTACTGTAATGTATTAATCATGGACTCAAGTTTGGCAGAATAGCTAGGTCCAACAAGCTGAATATAGAAATTGCCAGGATCCTCAACCTCGGAGACATACACAGAATAGTACTTTGTGTAATCTAGGTCAGCTGGCAGTTCAACAGTAGGAATCTGAGTGCCTGGCAGCACAATATCAGAAGGCAACTAAAATGGAAAATAGAGATTTTAAACAACTCCAGTTTTTGAACACTAATTTATTGAAACATTGGTTTATCAATAGCAATCCATCTCCCAAATTTTGGAAAATTTACTTATTACTTCTTTGGAACGCGTTGCTGAAATAGCTTTATTTCTGCTCAAAAAGAGATCTGCTTATCCCATTGTTACAAAAGAAACATAATGCAAATAAAAGGTTATTAAAAGAAAAGCTATATATAAGTCTATTTAAAAATCATATTTAATAATCTAAAAATATATTTCAACGAAATTTAAATTTTAAAACTGGTAAATATAGTTTACAATAATTTTATTTGAGTGTTTAATTTTTAAATGAAACGTTTCATGGAATGGCATTGTTGTTAAAATTATCTCCATGGAAATGCGATAAACAAAGACCATGTGATCTGAGAATTCTGCCGAATCTGAAAAACCGGAATGAATTTTTAATTCCGGCAAAAATCTGAATCTGACGATCGGAAAGCTGGCACTGGCACAAGAAACCGCGGCCACTATTAGCACTCTCCACTAAATACGCCAGGTAATTCCGGTTTCCGATGGTTTTCAGAATCTGAAAATCGGCGGCACTATGCGCGTACCCTAAGATAGGCAAAAAAGTCTGAAAACTGTGTGAATTGATCAACAGTATTTATATGGCTCATAAGGCCTTAATAAAAAATAAATCTGAAAAACTAATCAAAATGGTCAACACTAGTTGTAACAGCAAATTTTTACACTTCAAATTTGGAAAAAATTGCACTATGAATGATTCCAAAAGTATAAGACATATTTATTAAATTATACTTGGAAATTCTATTGAAATAACAAAAAATGCAAGGTGTTTTATCAATTTCTGATTGTTTTACATTTAATAAAAAAGGTAGAAACAAATTGAGAAATAGCATTTAGAATAAATTTTAGAAATTAAGCACTGACACATTGTATGACCTACCTCTAACATTGGTGCAGGCTGAAGTTGTAGGTTTCTTGTATGGGTAGTTAGTCTAACAGTTTTCCCAGCTGTAAATAAAAACAATAAACAATAAAAACTAAACAATTATCTGGGGCAGACTGTCTCCTTGACCTGAATTTTTGCTAAATTATTCCACATAATTTCTCCATGACAGCAGGAAATTCTACTCTCTCACAGTACAGCCCGAGAGACAAAAAATGAAAATCGACGAGTTCCCCATAGACTTCTAGAAGGGCGAGAGGGGTGCAGTGTCCCAGACATTAGCCTCGTTCAAGGACCAAAAGTGGTGTCCCTGATACCTAAAGGAATAGTCTGTGGTGTCCCAGACAACTAATTGACTAAGAGACTACGGCGTCCCAGACACAAAGCCTTTCCCTGACAAAGAGTTGTGTGCAGCCTCTAGCACAGTTCCTTCTCTTCTGCTGCACCAAGGAATACTATTGCATTCTAGAGATGGGCAAAAAACGAGTAGCAGTTAAAAAATAGCTGCTACAGGAAAAAAATTAATGTAGCTGCTAAACGTGTTCAGAAATAGCTGCTAAAATTTAGCAGCACTTGAAGGCTCCCGATTGGTCAAAAAATAGCATCTATACTGCTACGCGCTGACCAATGAGAATCGCCTAGATTTAGCAGAAGCAGATAACGCGATCCTGTCCCTTATCAGTAGCGTAGCAGCTGCTAAAAAAAAGCACCTGTAACCTCAACCATAGAGAGTGCTAATCTGCTAATTTTTAGCAGCTACTTTTCCTTAACGAACGTAACTGCTAAATTTTCAAAAAATAGCAGATTTGCCCACCTCTATTGCATTCCCGGCCTATGGTGTTGCCGCTGCATTAATCTCACCACTCCCACAGAATCAAAAGGAAGTTTATAGGGTTCAAGCTTCTTGAAAATTTTAATGAATACCTATGTATTTGTTTAACCTCGAAAATTCTTTGGCATACAAGAGGTGATTTTTTGAGACCCCCTTGGTTGCCATCAGGTTTGAGTGTCAACCAACTACCAAGGGGTACTATTATGTCTAAAAATGAGTTAAAACCCCACTTTTAATAGCTAAATCCTAAAAATTTTCTGGGAGAGGCCCCCAGATCCTCTTCTTTTTGTTGAAAATGCAGTAATAAACAAAATTTTAAAATTAGGTACATTCTTGCATCTTTCCTTTAAATCTTCTAAAAGTAACAAATATAATTTGTAAGCTAGGGAGGAATATCTATAAAAGCTGTTTGATGTCAAAATAAATTTTGACCTCCGATTTCCAACAAAAGTGCCCCATAATAGATAAATATTTTCGAAATGTTTGGAGTGGATTTTTAAAAGGGTTCAATGACCTATACCAAATTTTTCCAGGGGGTCCAATGAAAAAGTTTGAGAAACCCAATAAAAAATTAATTACACTAAAACTGGTACCAAGGTTTCACACACACAGTAGTTCTCCCTCCAATAATATCTATAACCCAGTGTAAGAGAACAACAATCAACACAAAAAGAATTTCTAAACTGCTGCAAAAACTTAAAACATAAATGCACAAATCCTACAAAATGAAAAAAAAAAAACTTACACTGTTGGTCCGAAGTTATCACTAATGGAATCTCAACGGCAACACTCATGAGAAGGCTTTCAATGGAGTCATATCCCAGTTTTAACAAATCCAAAGGTTCAAGGAAATTCATCTGTAAGCAATGTTCACACATTAAGTATTTGGACTAGAAAAACCTAATTTTGTCATTCTTATTCCTTATTCAAGGTAGTCACAGAAAACCCATTTCAGATTCCCTGATAATCTGGTATGATTTTCCCCTGATATTTTGTATGTATAGTACATATTTTAATCTTTTAGAACAGGGATGGCCAACCTGTGGCAAGGCGGATTTAAAACAATGGCACACGAAGACATTGAAAAATTTGGGAAAATAATACTATCTGGCGTCATCAATGAGGTTTCAGTGTGTTTCCTCTTAACTCAGTTCAATTTCTTTTTTTACGATTTCATTAATTATTTTGGCTGAAGTATCTGAAGTTGCAGTACATACCTGCCAACTTTTGAAAACTTGCATCAGTAAAACTTTTTGCATAACGTTACAAAACTACAATTTGAATTGCTTCAAACAAAAAAAAGGTACAGATTACAGATTGATGCATTATTACCTAAATAGTTTTTCTTAAGTATTTAAAATTTTCACATAATTGAAGAAAACTGGGTAATTTCTTTGCTTAAATTTATAAGTATGTTAAGTTAAATTTTTACAAGCTTATAATCAGCTTACTTTAATGGCATAGTACTTATCTGATAACAAACTGACTTATCCCCCTTCACAAAATTCATACTACTACAAACCAATTTGGTTACATGAATAGAATCTCGTACCCTTTTTCCCAAACCATTTGATTTAAATTTCTGATTGGAATCAATTTTAGATCAAATGTTATGATTATAGCTTTTAAATTATTTTTTTCTAAATTTCCAACATTTTCAGCAGCATGTGATAAAGATGAATTTAAACAAGCTTGAGTTGCTACGATTAGAAAGTGAGGAGAAACTTTTCCGCGTTAACAAGCCTCAATGCTAATTGCGGGAGACGCGATGATGAACCACAGGTCCGATCTCGGTAAAGTTGTTTTTTCCGCATTGCGATCAGAACACTGAGGCAGCAAACTTACCGGGTGAGCGCGCGTCAAGACTCGCGGACGAATCCGAAAAAGATTTGCAAAAAAATTTAAATTTCACTCGATAAAAGAATAAAAATTGATAAAATCGTAAGAGCAGGGATTAGAAGATGGTTTTGAAGTAAAAAGATATTAATTAGAAAAAATCGTTTAGGTTGCGAATGTTTTGCATTTTCATGGATAGTTAAGTGGAAAGAAATGCAAAATCCGGAAAATTTTCTGATCCATCCGTACAACCGTAAAACTAGACAGAAATCCATACATTTTACGGACAATCCGTAAAAGTTGGCATGTATGGCAGTAGTAATTTATGAGGGTCAAATATCTTTTATGTACCTGAATGATAGCAGCCTAACCATCCCTATTGTTGCAGTTCCCAATTAAATTAGAACCAACTTTTTATGGGATGACTTAAAACTTGTATGATTCTTTTCACTGGAAATTACAAATTGGTTACTTTTTCGGGTTTCCAATATTTTACAGGAAGTTATTGATTTCGGTGATTTTCAAATTTTCAGATGTTGAAAAATGCATTAGAAGTTTGATGTCATAAGGAAGTATCGTAATCAGTCTATGAATAATACTTTTCACTTTTTTCCAGGTCTAAGGCCACCCTGTTTATTCTCATAATGCAGACCTGCACAATTTTTATGTGGGTCAAATTACGACAACCAATCTCTTGGGTTAATGAATCCATCCGAATTTTCTATTGCTTGTTCATAATTAAAAATTAAATTGGCTACTCTGTTTAGTTTACCAGTTAGAAAAATTGAATTTTTTTATTTATATCATTTTTTTTTATTAAAATTAATTAAAAGTTCTGTACTTTATGTAAAAATATATTTATATAATTTTTATGTAATAAAATAATTTAGCATTACCCCTAACATCACACTCCAATCTATTTTTATACATTAATTATATTGGAAGTAGTTCACTGTTGTCTCACCAGTGAGATACCCATTCTTAATGGGAAAATGAATTATTGTACTATAAGTTACTAAAATTTGTATCCTTCTTTCAATAACTATTAAGCAAATTGTAATTGTGAAATCTATTTATAAAATCTCCTATTTTATTAATACTTAAAATCTAATGTTGGGTCACTTCCAAATCAGCACAAGATAGGCTTATGACATTTCATCAAGCACAACTTTCAAATAACTGCTTTCAGAAGCTTATTTTTCTTGATTGCATTATTTATTTGTTGGAGCTAATTCCGACAGCTTTACATTGAAGCTGGCTTGCTGCAGCAAGCACTAAATTCTACCAAAATTACCTTGAATATTTTATAAGGCAACTTACCTGGTAAGTTTCCAGAAATTCTTGAATCCTTATGCCATCTGGATTCAGTGTTAAGAGCTTTTTAATTCTCCATATGCATTTGAATATCTCTGCATTTCTTGCAGGAATAGCTCTTTCTGTATGAAATTAATCCAAATTGTCAGTTATATAGATAGAGATAGAAATCATAAACATTATATGTTGAAGGCATGGTTTAAACCAGTGTGGTCCAACCCACATGTGGCCCTCGAAGAGATTTTTGTGGCACATTCTGCTTCAAAATTGAATTTTTACAAAGAACATGGAATGAAATCCACTTATCAGTTTTTATTTAGAAGAGTTTTCGGCTCAAAATTAAAAAAACTCATTTTAAATTGTACCGCCGTTTATGGCTTTATTGTTTCTGAAACGTAAGTTAGTTATGATTAAGAAAGTATACATTTACATTAAAATGAATGAAGCTAGAGGGGGGTTGTGGTTTGCTTATTTTGTTGACAAAAAGGAGGGTGTCAATAATGACCAAACACTTGCTTTTGTAACACAGTAGAGCCCCGATAATCCGCGGAATTGGGTGGCAAGGGTACCGCGGACAGCGAAAATCGCGGATAACCCGAAAAGAGACTAAAAATGAGGTGAAAACACGAAAAAAATATTTCAGTATAAAAACTATGTTTTATTGTACAAAAAACATATGTAAAACTTTTAATTTATATACAGTACAGCATAATCTTTTGCTCTACATCTAAATTACTAAAATTTTCAAAATTCAAATAAAAAAAACAATTCAAATCGAAAAAAAATTTTCAGTGGCACTCGCGGATAATCGGGGTTCTACTGTATTTTAATGGCCCCTAAGGTCAATTTATACAAGCAAACATCTGCCTTTGCATCTGGCACTTTTTTCTGAAAGTCAGTATGAATCATTAGACTGTTGCACCTTTATTGTTCTTTGCTTTAATTGTAAGAAAAAAGAAAAGATTATACTGTAACTGTAGTTAATTAGTTGGAATAATGTCTTTCTTGATGATTCTTTGGCACATCCAAGAACACTCAGAACTTTATCTCAAAAATGGAAAGGAATATTGGACTTAAAAAGTCTAAATTTACAGAATAAAAATTTAATAATTTTCTACGCAAACAATTACCATTTGGCCGTCGTACATAAGGCACTATGTACCAGTCGTTGCTTATTTCTATTGCTTCTTTTATTTTAAATATATGAGGCACATCATGTATTACAGACAAGAGTCTGTTGTAGCCCAAGGCTTGCATGTCAAAGTACATTCCAGTTACTGTCTAAAAAAGAAAATTGCTCATTAATTACTTTATAAAAATATAGAAACGCACTATTTAACGTCTTTTAAGGGAATGACAAAATTAAAACTTTGATTATAAGATTTTTAACACTAACGCAAATTTAAATAAATACAATAAACTTGGAAATTAGCTAAATATTAAACTACAAAAGTTTTTAAACTGAAAATAATAATTAAATTTGTCATACATAAGTATTTTAAGAGTTTAAACTGAGATAGGGATATCCAAGAATTTAGTCAATTACACTTTCATTTATCCCCCTGTGCTTTTATTAACTTCTTTAGAAATTTAAAAATACTTCTTGCAATGAAAGTTCTTTATGCTATTGAGGCATTTTAGGTTTTAAGGGGGAAAAAATAAAGCAGCAATAGAGAAAAGAATGGGTTTTAGGTTTTTAAGGGTCTTAAAAAGATGAAAAGGAGATTGAATTTGTAATATCAGATATTTCATTAAGAATGTTTAATGTAAAAAAATTACTTCCTTTATAACGTTTAATATTTTTTACTAATACTTAACATATGCTATAGTTGTTAAAAACCAAAATTACATCCTTTTTTTCCCATTTCATTTTGTTCACTAAAAATAGTTTTTTTAAATAGAAAATTGTGTCTGCATGTGTAGTTTAGGCTATTTCCATATTTCACTCTTCCTAAAAATGTAAAGGAGTATTTTTACTCCTCCCAAAAAAACCCTAGGAATAACACTGCTGGGTGACTGTTACTTCCCAAATCAAACAGCATAGTGGAACCTTGTTAGAAACCCCCCACTTAAACCAACCCTTTCCAAGACTCTTGCAGATCACCTATGGTTCACAAAACACTTGTTGGGAGCAGAGGCGTAACTAGAGTTGACTAATGGGGGGTGTTACTCCGACCAGTCAACCACTCCAACATATTACTCCCTTTAAAAAAATTCTCATAATGTAGGTATAATAATTTTTTTTTTTTGCAAAACCTCCGATGGGAAAACTTCATCTAAGAGGCTTAACTTTCAATGGAAAAACACAGTATAAAAGACGTAAAAATATTAGAGGGGGGTTTGAGGGTTCTCCCCCAGAAATTTTTAAAAATTTGTCTCTCAATGTAGTGTTTAAATTCCTTTTTAGGCACTTTGGGTTATATCCTAAAAGAACAGTTCCTTGTGAACCACCTGCTTTTTCCTATACCTCTGTGATGCCCTCAGCGGCGATTAGGTGGAAATAGTTGGGGGTGGACTGGTGGATAGCAAGTGGACCTTCCTTGTATGTAAAGAGAAATTTTTTCAGTTTTTCATGTTTTAGAAACCGTTGATGTAATGGGGGGTTACATCCCCAATAACCCCCCCCTCGTTACACCTATGAATGTCCTTAAACCTTATGTAGCTTTTTAGAAATCGTAAAGTAGGATTTGCTTCCTTATTAACTTGATACGTGAACAATTGTTGTTGATACAGTTGCAAGTACACAAAACGGGGGTCTGGGGGTCCCCCAGAAAAATTTTGAAATTTGAACCTTAAAAACAGGGGTTTTAACTCGTTTTTGAGCTGATTTTCAATGGGGGGGTTACATCCCCATTAACCCACCCCTCGTTACGCCTATGGTTGGGAGCCACTGGATTATCGTTATAAGGCATTGGTAAGAGGTACCACCAAATCATAGCTGTAAAGGCAATAAATCACAAACAAGAACTTACTTCATAAGCTAATGAGAAAGCAGAGGCCTTAATTCCATTGGGATACCTCTCAGCCATCTAAAATAAAAGTCAACCAAATTATATAACCAATATAAAATAAATTTGCTTATTAATTTTCATACAACTATTTTTATTCTAAAATTTATAATTACTATTCAACTTTTTGTTAAAATACCTTAAAATAAACTCAGAAAGACTTCTTGCAATCTTCTACACAATTTTAAGAAAAAACTCATTTTATTTCAATAAAAGCATTAAACAAACTGGAATTTATTTTTAAAATTGCTTTTACTTTAAAAATGTTACTATTTATTAGTTCAATTTATAGAAAAATATTTTAAAAGGTAGACAACTGGCAGGTAGCTAAGGTAAAGAAAGTGAAATTTGAAAGTGACTTTTTAAAACACCAATTATATTACATTTTTATACCTATTATAACCTTTTCATTATATAATAAAGTACAACCTTGATAATTCAAAGCTAAAGGGATCATTGAAAAACTTTGAATTATTCAAGACTTTGAATGAAACATTCCAAGTTATCCAAGTTTCATTGTAGTTACTTAAAAATGTGTAAGACAATTACTTTTCTGAAATTTTCCAAAATCTGTTCAGGGAAATGTGGTTCATCGCTTTCCTTGTAATCAAGAACTGAATGATATTCAGTCGAGATTGTTTCCTTGCTACTTAAATGATCACCTGGAACAGAATATTGAAATTGAATTATCTTCAGGAAAAAAATTGGATGTGTGTGTGTGGATAAAGCTGAATAAAAACTGAACATAACAAATTTAAATAGTTATAGTTAAAATCCTTGGAAGTACAAATAAAAGTTCATCCACATGTGTTGAAATCTGACACTTTAGCCCCATCTTATAATAGGATCAAAACAGTCTACCCGGAGGGTAAAAGATTTCCAAAGAGTACCGTGATTTAGGGTAGATAAGCCTCGATTTATAAATTAATTTATACATTTTTAAAAGTTGAAAATTAACCTTTGCAGATTTATTATCTACCAAGGCTGCTTATCTGATGAAATGTTGCTCTTCTGCAGACTAAAGCCATGTAAAAAGCTTGAATTTGCCAAAGACACTTTCTTTCCTTAAATTTCTTTATCATACTTCTATCATTTTATTTGTATTTAAACTTTTCTGTAAATGTTAGAAAATGCTATAGTAATTAAATCAATATGAATGAAGAACAATTAGAACTGGATTAATTGTCCAAATTTTCTTTAATTTTTCCACCAAACTTACAATGATCCAGGCATAACCTCTAGGTGGACATAAATTAGTGCCGAGCGGCGTAAGCGAACAGCCACGAACACGCTCTGCACACGCACAGCTCATAGCGCGGTGCACGTGCGCAGAGCGCGTTCGCTTATGGTGCTCGGCTCTAATTTATGTCCACCTTCTCAGGGCTTAAATTCTAACCAAAGAAGTACCGGAGCGCTACTATTTCAGCATTACAAATATTTACTGATTAATAAATAAATATCAGTAAATATTTACTGAAAACCAACAAGTACCGGAGCTCTGCTCCGGTACAATTTAAGCCCTGCACCTTCTCATGTCCTGATGTGGACCACTAGTTGACGACCCTTAATGTACAGCTTTTTACAATGGTGTGACTTATCTACCTTAAATTACAGTACCCGAGTGACTGCTTAAGAGCTCCAGTTCACATGCACTCGTTTCACACTGAGAAAGAGTTACTTGACCAGCGAGTTCTTTCTCCTGGGGTACACAAGGCATTATGGAAAGGGGGTACTTCAAAATGTCCAGGTAGAGAAAGAGTCACTGGATGTTTTCTCCCTACAGAGGATAGAGCGTTTCTCTTCTATTCTTTTCTATTGGTAAAGTGGCTCATACGAACAGCGCTATTAAGAATGGCAATGTGGAGAGTGGGTTTACCAAAAGTGCAACATGACACACTGCAAATCAACCAAAAACCAAAACAAACTTAGAATTTTAGTAGCTTACACATAAGTTAATACACAGATATACTCATTTTAAAAAACGCACAAACAAAATGAAAGTACTTTAAGTAGTACATTTCAGCTTTAATAAAAAAACTTAGAGGGGGTTAAACATGTGGGAAAATAGCGACATTTACTGGGATGCAGAATATGTTTGAATGCCTGAACAAGGTTCGGGGGAAATTTACAAGGAAAAACTCAATTGTGCCATTGTAACAAACAAATATTTTGGCTAGTGACTGCATCATAGCCTCCAACTCCTTACAAAATTAGGTAAAACCTACAAGGTTACTGATGTAGTAGATTGGAAAACTATAGATCTACACTGAAACAAAAACTAGTTTCATTGGTAAATGATTGAAAATTGGCTTTTCCTCGTGTTGCGATTAATATGCAGGAAAACAACATATCCATAACAAGATTGTTGATTCTCGCTAAAATTCAAATTTTGTAATAATATTGTTTTGTTTTTTTTTTTGACAAAAAACAAATTTTGCAAAAATGGAAAATTTTTTGGTCCCCCGTTTTTACTAGTACAAAGCCTCGAGGAGGGGTCTTAATTACCAACTCTGTTCTCTAAAAGTTGCTTAAACTGGAATTAAAATACAGGGACAAACAATGAAATATTATGCCCTTAAATTTTCTGCACCCCTGATCATTTATATACAAGGCTTTAATTAATTATGGTTTGATAAGAGTTTTATGGCAAAATAAAAACCCATTAAGGCATATCACGCCAGTGGCAGATCCAGAGCCTCGGTTTGGGGGGGGCGATTTTGCTGCTGCCAATAATCGAAATATATATGTTACGGGTAAAGTGATTAATTGGGTATTATTAATAATGTCCAGAGTGGAGGCGGGCAGAGTGATAAATTTCATTCATAAATTCCCTTTATTTTCGAGATGATTTTAAGATTCAGTGTTACTATATAGGTGGTAAAGTTTATTATACTAACTAGGTGGTAAAGTTTGGATTTAAAAAAAATCAGATAGTAAACACTGGTTTTATATATAATGATGAAATAATTTTTGCATCTTGAGCAATAAGGCCCAAAAATATATAAAGAGAAACAATAGTATATTATCTAAAATTCTTTTAAATTATCTATCCCTCAGAAAATTTTTCACCCTAAGAAAAGGGTTTTAAACTGAGTTTAGTACACGTAAAACCCAAATTTGGACAAACATTTTTAGGTATAATTTTGATTTAAATTAACTTTTAAGTCTAAAATTAATTTAATAAAAAGACCAAAATTTCGATAACCAGATGGACATCGATTAGCAGAGGAATATGATTTTGAAGTGAGAAAGAAACGCAATATCCGCAAAAATTTCCGATCTATCAGTAAGATTGTAAATTAAAAGAAAATCCGTACACTTTACGGACAATTCTTAAAAGTTGGCAAGTATGAATATCCAATTATTTTTATGAAATTTATTGATTATTACAATAAAATACGTAAAACAAATAAGAACTTACTAGAAAACGATGCTCTAAGCTGTATTTTTGAACTTACAAATTAAGAAGGTATCTCTCTGTTCAAGGCTAAACTCTTTTAACTGCCAATTGAGAAGCAAAACAGAGCTTATATGGAAGCGGTCTCGTGAACACTTTCAATGAAAGGGAGTGAAAACCAACCCCCTAATACACAGCATTGGTTTTGGTCTTCGTAAAATGAACCAATAGCTGATGAAGAGCTCAAGAAGCGTTGGGAATCCTTTATCTTCGATTTATTTATGACCCCCTTTGAGTGGTGGCAATGGAACTAATTGGACGTCCTTTCCATCCCTGAATACTTTGGTCAAGAAACCTGAAATCGCTGAAATGTTTGTTATCACAACACCACCCCCTTTGAAAACAGGAAGTAAGCCGCGAGGCGGACCAAAAACCTTCCCATAAATCCTTCACGCGTCTCACCATTCATTAACCAAATTTCTGTACGCTGTATCCACCCCATTCTCTGTCAACGTAAACCTGTCACCCCCACTGTAGTATCTTAAAACAACATAGCAACCGAAGTGGACACCCGAAGTGGACACATCTGGAAGGGATTCATTTTATTGGGGTGTTTGTTGTTTCCCCTTTGTCCGATTCCGAAAAACTGGTCGGCGCGAAACGAACGCTTCGGCCACTGCATGATTGCCCCTCGTTTGGGGGGGCGATCGCCCCAATCGCCCCCCCCGTGGATCCGCGCATGTATCACGCCAACAAGACTAGATCTTTAATTATATTAAGACCCAATAATCAAATTTTAATAACTGAGTATAAAAATTACTGAGGAAACAACAAACCCATATTTTCACGAAGTGAAGCAACTGCACAAAGAGGACCTATTCCTTTTGGAACAGTAGGGAAGACATAAGTCTCTCCCATGATATTCTTTAGGTATATGCTGGGCACAGACTCCAAGCAGTTCTCAAGGGAAGAAAACCCCATCTCTTGTAATAAAAACTCAAGTTCGCTGTAAATGCACCAAAAATGTTGCCCGAATTCTGAAAGTGTAAGGCCATGTGGGTAGTTTTGCATCATCTTGCCAATCTTCACCTGCAGACTTTGAATTTCTTCTGACAACTTCCTTTCGTTCTAATCAAAGAAACAAGCAGAAATCAGCAATGAATTAAGTCAATATTCTCTTTAAAATTTTTAAAGGTTGTATTAGTTTATAATATAAAAGTAAAGAGTCATTACTCAATTTTTCAAATTGAAAATACAAATCTCATTAAATAAGATCAGCAGCCTAACTTACAATTTTGTTCATCTTTCGGAATATCCTTCAGCTTCAGCAGGTAGATGAGGGACAGATTCTTAACTATTTACTAAAAGAAAATTAAGCAAAATTTAAATAATTCTAGCATTTATAACCATAACCAAGAATCCTTATTTTTTGAAAATGAAATATTTAAAATACACCCTGAGCAAGTATGTAAGTTTCGTGACTTTAGAGACAGGGCTTAAATTGCACCGGAGCGGAGCTCCGGTACTTCTTGGTTTTCAGTAAATATTTACTGATATTTATTCATTAATCAGTAAATATTTGTAATGCTGAAATAGTAGCGCTCCGGTACTTCTTTGGTTAGAATTTAAGCCCTGTTTAGAGAATTAGAGTCCTGGGAACATGTGTTCTTTGTGTGTCCAGTATATAATTTTTATCATTTCAAATTTTTCTCCTCTTTAATTCATTTTCGTAACAACATAAATAATTTTCTCTCCCTTAAACATTGAGAATTTCGTTCAATTGCTTATTTTATTAAAAATGCCCAGAAATTAAATAATTTTTTAAACGAGAATATTTTCTAGGAGACTTAGTTTAGATCTCTCATTTTATGTATACTTTTTGTTACTATTGTTCAATACAATTTTTTGTAGCATGTTTTCTTTGTAAGCGGGCTCCGGCCTGAACATAAATAAAATTATATTCTATTCTATGATAAAGAAGGGTAAAATCTAGCTGTGTAAATTTTTGTTTTTGAAAGGGTTAATCCTAGTTTACGTAACACAGTGGATTTAGCAATACATTTGTGAGGGCCTATTGCTTTTATTTTTAATCATATATTATATATTATTGTTATTGCTGCTTAGTCATTTTGCATTTCCATTTTTGAATTCATGGTGAGATTGGCGACATTTTTAACCCGTAACAGGGGAGGTGAAAAAATGGAACATACCAGGGGACGTGGGGTCTCTCAGACCGCGCAACATTACATTTTTAAAAAAATTTCTAATTAAGATATGATTCTGATATTTCAGTACATTGTTCTTGGAACATTTATCTCTTCATAGAAAAATATTTGTTAACTTTATGATAAAATAAAAGTTTTCACAGACAATTTTCCATGAGCCTTAAATTTTTCAAGGGAAACCACATGGTGCAGTAAATTCTTTATAATTTAAAATAAAACGCATCTATTATGAATTAACTGTTTTGTTTTTATTATTTAATATGTAATGCAAGTTTTAATTAGAGAAAATTCATTGTAGAACAATACAAAAAATTTTTGACACTACCTGAAGTATCAGTTTTTCACCAGTGTTTTAGAAGCAAAAAATTTAGAATTTTTCACAGAAATCTTATTTACAGTTACCTTTACCACTCTAAAATCACTCCCAACTTCATATAATGTTTTTCAACTCTTCCGCATACCCAGAATCAGAAGGATAAATTAATATCCGTGGACCGAGCTTCATAGCCGTGCGTACTAACTCTGGACAAAAACCATTACACTGAGTGGGACCTGAGGTCTGCTGGACCGCGTGGGAAAGAATTTGTGGAATTTCGAAGGCATGCACTTGGAAAAACTTGCTGATAAGAAGGGGTCAGTCTCAAGGTCACGTAAGGGGAAGGTAGGCGAAAATTCTATTCAATTCGACCCAGTATGTGGTAGGGGGAAGGGGAGGAAAATGTTGCGCGGTCTGTGAGACGTCACGTCCCCTGCTACGGGTTAAAAACAGCACCAAGCGTGTTACCTATATACTGAGATTTGACCAAGTCTACGAATCTGATAGTTAAACAATCCAAAGCTAAAATAATTATTTTACGTCTACAATACGATGCTTTGCAGACACGAATCCCAACAGAATATGAATTTTAATGGCACTGTAATACATCTAGTATTGCATAGTATCAACCACTAAACATGATCTAACATGAAATTCACACATGGACATGCTAGTTAGATGTTAGATTGGCTGGCCTGGCATAAAATTACAGCGTTGCGATATATAGTCACTATGGTGGTCATCAAACTGAATAAAAGTAGGTACGAAAAAATAAATCATGCTAAACTTGCTGATAATAGATAACATCGATCGAAAACGATTCTTCATTTCCTCGAATAAATTCTTAAATTTAAGGTAATATGAAATTTTACTTTCTCAGCTTAAATGCAGCCCATTAATTCACAAAAAAAGAATAAGTAAAACTGCCGGCTTACCTAGATAACGCTGCGAGATAAATGGCCAGTGGGTCTGTGAACTGTGAACAGCAAGGGGTCAGTTTTAGCATGTGTTTGTGCTGGAGGAGAAAGTGACAAATTTGATAAGCGCGCAATATTTATAGGCCTGATGCTGATGCCCGATGCAGCCATTCTATAAACAGTAAATGTAATGCTATAATTTTAACAAACATTTCCGTAGACACTGGCGGCCTCGACAAAAACTTTCCGTAATAAGCTTTCAAGTGAAAGATAAATTATTAAAATAAAATGCATATATATTTTAAAAGAATGAAGTTAAAATTAGAAAACTTCTCAAAATTCCGGGTTTATTCCCCAAAATTCCCGATTTTTTTTTCTCGTGTCTCAAAATCTCCTTCTGGATAATTTTTTTGCATCAATTTCTGAATCTAAACCATAGATCTAAACAGGGTGATTCGTAAATACGTGGACAAACTTTGCAGGGAGGAGGGAGGTAGAGTAGAGGGGACTTAGACAAGCATATTTCGAAAAATCATGGGGGGCGCAGATGTACCCCCATTACATACGTCGGTGAAGTCGTGACGTCATCAACATGGCGCTGGGGACAAACAAACCCAATCTCTATGGCGTTTAACATGGGAGTGTTAAAGAATAATTTTTTAAAAATATTAATCGTCATTTCTTAGGGTATAGAACACCTTTCCCACATAGTTAAAGGTATGGCAATCATTTATAAATAATCGGAGTATTTTTATTTTGCTTTTCTGTTTGAAAATTCAACGATAACATTTTAGGTCCATTGGTACCAATGGAGTCTAACACGATAGTGTGAAAAGATATTAGTTTTAGAATATTGTCCTTCGTTTGTTAACTTATAAAACCACTTTACAGTATATTTTAAGGTATGTTAATCATTTAGTAACAAGTATAATTTAGATTTTCGGTCTCATTTTTTAAGATTGTAACAAGAAATTTCATCTCCATCTGTTTATCATGCGAGTGTGAAAATATATGTTTTTATATAATATTCAACGTTCTTTGATATATCACACCACTTTTGAGCATAGTTAAAGGTATGTTAATCATTAATTAATAAGCAAATGTATTACTTGGGCTCCACTTTTATGGATTTAAATAAAAATTAGTATCTCCATTAATGTTATCAAGTGAGTGTGTAAATAGTTTTGTTTTAGATATTTATCATCGTTAGCTACACTTTTATTATTTCATTTTAGTATTATATTGTTTTGAGGCTTTGTAAAAATAGTACTATACTGTATTTTCCTTAACTTTTTTTAATTTTTTTGTTTGATCTACATTTCTACCCATTTATGTTATTATTGCACAAATAGAAGCATTTTAGTAACAATGAGTATCAATTAGCTCAAAATTGTTTATTATAGACAAAATAAGAGTTAACAAGTTTTTTCCCATTCTGTTTTAGGTTCTATTTATTTATATTAGAGAATTGAATCACATCCAAGTTCCAGCTCACAGGACATTTTACATGTAATGAATGAACCATACTAAATGGTTCTTGGTTTTGTTGACCACTTTTGTGGCATCAATTCTAAGCGCTTTTTGGTTGATCATTTATATTTGTAAATCTATTTGTGTCTATGGTTTAATACCTGAATTAAACCAGTCTACCAGATGTTTTAGGGAATGGCGACTTACAATGGAGTTGAGGTAAGCATCTTATTAAACATCGTGTGCTCTTTCAGCGTTTGCATTCCGTCTTTACCTATCTATAATTTTCTAGAAAAAGCAATCTTATTTTGTTTTTGTTTTGTGGCAGTTTTGTGTATTTTAATTTATCTGATAAGTTTCCCACAATCTCCTAAAATGTGGACCCCAGTAGCTGACTGGATTTTCTCAGTAACTGCCCAGTGCCCATACTTTTCAACCATATTTGTTGTCAACCTTTCATATATTTTTCATGAAAATTTTTAATATTTTCTCGATCAATAAAGAAGGTTTTAATATTTTTCTAATGGCAGGTAATTTTTAAACAGTTACCTACAGCTTAACTAAGTTCATTAACCCAGATAATGCCGAAGCAGTACTTTTGCTTTGCGTTACCCAGTGGGCACCTGTAGACCGTAGCCACTGAGGTGAAGTACTGTTGCCCACGCCACATTCACACAGCCACAGCCCCTTTTTACAGGAGGGCCACATTCATCACACACAAGGACAGAAACTAACATACATGCCAAACGGGGATTCGAACCCCAGACGTACGGCTTTGCAGTCAGATGCTCTGACCACTACGCCTGTGCGTCTGCAGAAGATTTTAATTAAAGTTATAAAAATAAAGCATGAGACATGTATGCTATTCCACGAAGATATATTTCCAATAATATTACATGGGACCGGTGGTGTAGCCAGAAAAAAATTTCAGAGAGGGGTATTGATATTTCTGGAGGGGATGTGGTTTTAGTGGTTTTCTATGGTCAAAAAAGGAAAGTTTCAGGGGGGGGGATATATCCCCAAAATCCCCCCCCCCCTCTGGCTACGCCCCTGTGTCAAGCTATTATTGTAATTGACTAAACATTAAATTTATCCAATTCTTAAAATTGTGTCTTGCATTTTAATGACAATTTTAGGACTGAAAATTCGAGTGACATTTGCTTCTTCCAGGCAACTATGTAATTCTACATCATTCCTAGCTTCTCTCTTGACTTGAATCAGCAATTACCAATCATTTTGGGTCGGTATAGGATAGGGATTTTTTGACAGGAAGAGGACAGGATATTTGAACAACAGGTTCAGTTTTGAAACATTTAAGTTATTAATCTTAAAGTGTCTTTGTTTTAGTTTAAATGAATATTATAGGATCTCCATGTAAATAAATATTTATTGCTGATTTGAAGTAAGAAACCAAAGTGGATTCTGCCAAAGGTGAGAGTAATCCATATATTTAGTGAGCGTTGTGAAGTTGTAAGTGAGCGTTGGCAAGTTGGTGAAGTTTTACATCCAATATTTTTAATCTTGCACATGTCTGCCATGTTTAACCAAAATTTAATTTAAAATTAACAAACAATTTGATTATTTAGTTTTTCTTCAGGTAATAATCACTCAGATAGATGAGTGTTAAAACAATCAATCAATATAATATACACTACAGTGATGAATTCAGTAAAATCAGATCAACACTAATAAATCCGTCATAAAAACAATTAGTTGTGTAATCAGTTTAATACAAACATGCAAAAGAATGTTGCAAAATTAGCTCATAATGTGATAATTTTTTAGAGATCTAAAAGTATCTGAGTAATAAATGACTGCTTTTAAACCTTTCAGACCTATTCACCCCAATTTCTCATTGGATTCAATGTGAGCCTTGGGAGGCTTCAGATAGAAAGTGTTAAAGCACGGCTTACTAGATACTTATACAGGCTAGCCGAGTACAGAAATCATTGCAAATACAGATGGCAATACTGGACCAACTGGCAAAGCATATCCACAGTGTTGAAGGCGGTGGGTGATATAGGTAATTCTTGTAGCGCTCCAAGCGGGAAAAGTTGTCAAATGGTTTTCATCAGGGGCGTCATTTCAGTTTTTGGTTGGGGGGGGCAAGGATTTTTTTTTAAGTGGGGCTGAGCCACGCCGTAACCAGACTTGTTTTTTTTTTTTGGGGGGGGGTGACTCAACATCATAAGTTCTAAGTAAAAATGGGGGGTCTGGGGGTCACCCCTAGAAAAATTTTTAAATTTTGCTTCATTTTTACAACATTTAAGTTACATCCGAAGAGAACAGCCCCTTGTAAAACACATAATATCTAGAGAAAAAAGTTACAAATAAACGTCAAAGTTTTAAGGGGAGCCGGAGGTCCTCCCTCAGAATTTTTTTTGAAAATATCACCTCGTTGGGGAGCACCCAGAGGGAACTGCTTGTTGTGAGTGGCAGAATTTTCAAGGAAAATATACTGTATAACATGATATATATATTTAAAAGTTTTAAAGGGGGGTCTGGGGGTCCTCCCCCAGAAAAATTTTTGAAATTTGCCTCTTTAAAGTAGTGTTTCAGCTCATTTTGAGGTCCTTTGGGTTACATTAAAAAAGAACAGTTCCTTGTAAAGCATAGAATTTTCTAGGGGAAAAAAGTTATAAATAAACGTAAAATTTTCAAGGGGGGCGGAGATCCTCCCCCAGTAAAAATTTTTGAAAATTCTCCTTTAAACCAGACTCCTAGGGGCTTCAAACTCTTTGGTTCCCAAAGGGAACTGCTTCTTGAAAGCGGCAGAATTTTCAAGGGAGACAAATTGTATAACAGACATCAAAGGTCAGGAGGGGGATTGGGGGTTCTCCCCCAGAAAATTTTGAAATTAGACCCTCAAAAGTAGTGCTTTAACTGCTTTTGGGATGTTTTGAGTTAAATCTGTTGCTCCTTGTGGAAGTTACAAAATTTTCCAGGGACTCTCAGCAATTTTTCACTTAAGAGTGGAAACCTTGGGGGGGGGCAATTGCCCCCCCCTGCCCCCCCTAAATGACGCCCATGGTTTTCATTGTTTAAAACTCGGCTAGCCTGTATAAGTACATCTAGTAAGCCGTGGTTAAAGGAACAAAAGTATTTCCTTTGTATGTTTAGAAATTTCCAAAATATGGAATTGGGAATATTTTCATCTATTAAAATTATTTACAAAACAATCACTTATGGTCTAAGTAATAAATATCTGTCATTACGGATCATAATCAGTTTTAAATTTCATAGCCAGATAGATACTGAGAAAATCAATCTAGTCAGCTACAGGGGTCCACATTTTAGGACCTTGTGGGTATCTAACTTATCTGATTAATTAAATTACACAAAACTGCCACATCATAGATATTAAAAACAAAATATGATTGCTTTTTCTAGAAGATTATAGATGTAAAGAGGGAATGCAAACGCTGAAAGAGCACACGATGTTTAATAAGATGCTTACCTCAACTCCATTGTAAGTCGCCACTCCCTAAAACATCTGGTAGACTGGTTTAATTCAGGTATTAAACCATAGACACAAATAGATTTACAAATATAAATGATCAACCAAAAAGCGCTTAGAATTGATGCCACAAAAGTGGTCACCAAAACCAAGAACCATTTAGTATGGTTCATTCATTACATGTAAAATGTCCTGTGAGCTGGAACTTGGATGTGATTCAATTCTCTAATATAAATAAATAGAACCTAAAACAGAATGGGAAAAAACTTGTTAACTCTTATTTTGTCTATAATAAACAATTTTGAGCTAATTGATACTCATTGTTGCTAAAATGCTTCTATTTGTGCAATAATAACATAAATGGGTAGAAATGTAGATCAAACAAAAAAATTAAAAAAAGTTAAGGAAAATACAGTATAGTACTATTTTTACAAAGCCTCAAAACAATATAATACTAAAATGAAATAATAAAAGTGTAGCTAACGATGATAAATATCTAAAACAAAACTATTTACACACTCACTTGATAACATTAATGGAGATACTAATTTTTATTTAAATCCATAAAAGTGGAGCCTAAGTAATAAACTTGCTTATTAATTAATGATTAACATACCTTTAACTATGCTCAAAAGTGGTGTGATATACCAAAGAACGTTGAATATTATATAAAAACATATCTTTCCACACTCGCATGATAAACAAATGGAGATGAAATTTCTTGTTACAATCTTAAAAAATGAGACCGAAAATCTAAATTATACTTGTTACTAAATGATTAACATACCTTAAAATATACTGTAAAGTGGTTTTATAAGTTAACAAACGAAGGACAATATTCTAAAACTAATATCTTTTCACACTATCGTGTTAAGACTCCATTGGTACCAATGGACCTAAAATGTTATCGTTGAATTTTCAAACAGAAAAGCAAAATAAAAATACTCCGATTACTTATAAATGATTGCCATACCTTTAACTATGCGGGAAAGGTGTTCTATACCCTAAGAAATGACGATTAATATTTTTAAAAAATTATTCTTTAGCACTCCCATGTTAAACGCCATAGAGATTGGGTTTGTTTGTCCCCAGCGCCATGTTGATGACGTCAGACTTCACCGACGTAGGCGTAGCTAGGGTGGGTGTCACCCGGGGCGGAGAAGTTCGCGGTGTCACCCCCAGGGTCGTCCTTTCAGTTTTTGGTTGCGGGGGCAAGGATTTTTTTTTTAAAGTGGTACTGGGCCGTAACTAGACTTTAGTTTTGGGAGGATTGACTCATCGCCATTTCTAAACCCCATACCTAGTTTTAGATCACTTAAAAGTAGTATTTGCATTATGGTGCATATAATCAGGGGCGGGTCCAGGGGGGGGGCCCTGGGGGCCATGGCCCCCCCCGAGAAACCCTAACAAATAGCTTAAAAAACACTTTCTTAATGTTAAAATTCAAAAAATTTTCTGGGGGAGAACCCCCAAACCCCCCTTTAATATTTTGACATTCATAGGCGCCAACTTTTATAAAATATTGGGGGGGGGAGGGCCAGTACAAGACATTAAAAACACATAAAATTAAAAGAAACAACCATTAAGTTTACGTGCCTAATTACCTAATTTTGTATCAGATGTATAGATTAAATTTCGTTACATGTCCCTTTAAATATCGCCAAGGTGTAATATTTTGAGGTGCATTTAATGTAAAAGTTTTGTGTAATTATTGCGAGCTCGAAATAAGATGGGGGTCTGGGGGATCTCTCCCAGAAAATTTTTAGAAATTTCTCTGTTAAAAGTAGCATTTCAGCTTAATTCCAAAGTTTGGGGTCTCTCCCCAAGAAAATTTTTAAAATTTGATCCTTAAAACAGGGTTCCCACGGTCCTTGAAAGTCCTTAATTCGCTAAATTTAGGTCCTTGAAAGTCCTTGAAAAATGGTCCAGGTCCTTAAAGGTCCTTGAATCTCAATCTCAAATTCATCTACGATTCCTTTTCGCAGTTCCCGGTTTTTGCATGAAATATTTAAATTCATCTTTGATTACTTTTTATATTATTTAAAATCTTATTATAAAACTTGTATTCTGTGTGCATAGTCAGAAATTGAGGCACTTGATCAATTTAAAAAAAGTTAAAGAGTAAGCTTGTTTCTGGAAACATCGCGATTGCTTCAGAAGAATTAGGATTTTTATATGGGTCTCTTAAAAAAGGTCCATGAAAAATTTTGTTGAGGTCCTTGAAAAGTCCTTGATTTTCAATCTTTTCAAAGAGTGGGAACCCTGTAAAAGAAATTTTTAACACATTCTGAGACCTTTTGTGGGTTACCCTCTCCCCAAATAACCGCTCTTGAAGGGGATTCCAAACCAGAAAATATCCAAACATCACAAAATATTGGGGGGGGGCTTAGCCCCCCTTCAGCTAACATTGGATGGGGCTCAAACCGGTAATACTATAGTTTAAATACGCGTATTTGCAAAAATTTTCAGGAGAGGACCCCCGGCCCTTTTCAAAATTGGGTATCTATTTATAATTTCATCCTTGAAAATTCTGTGGTTTACATGCTTTTAAAATGAGCTGAAACTTTATTTTTAGAGGCAAATTTTCAAACATTTTCTTGGGGGACCCCCCAGACCCCCTATTAATTTCTCATGGTTACTTATTTACTGTTTTCTCCTTGAACTTGTTTCTCTCCTCTCCTTTTAGGAGTGTAAGAAGTTACCCTCTTTAGGTGTTATCCAATGGATACCAAAAGTACAAAAATGAGTAGAAAAACTTCTATTTGAAGCCAAATTTCAAAAAAAATTCTGGGGGAGGACCCCCAGACCCCCCCACATTTGCTTTCGAGCTAGCATTATCTGAAGAAACCTTTATAACTTTAACAAAGTTTCGCATTTTATTTATGTTATACTCGGAAAGTTGGGAGCCAAACACCTCGCGAACACAAGTATTATTATGGCCTTACAAAAATATTTCACCCCCCCCCACTTTCTAAAACTATGGCACGGGCCCTGGATATCCTCTAAGTTACTATAAACCCCTAAAAAGCTGCTTGAAAGCAAGCACTCTTCAAAAATTTTTCTGAGGCACTGAAAATTTCGAATGTAATACCCTCCGACTTTGACATGGCCCCCCCCGAAAATCTGGTCTGGACCCGCCCTTGCATATAATGTCACAATTTGATAACTACTCTAAGTAAAATTGGGGGGTCTGGGGGTTACCCGCAGAAAAATTTTGAAAATATGCCGTTAAAAGTAGTGTTTTAGCTCATTTTGAGACCTTTTGGGTAACATCCAAAGAGAACGATTCCTTGCAAATCCCACAATTTTCAAGGAAAAAAAATTATAAACAGATAATATCAAGATATCTCAAAGGGGGCTGGGGGTCCTCCCCCAGAAAAATTTTGAAAATATGCCTTTAAAATTAGTGTTTTAGCTCATTTTGAGACCTTTTGGGTAACATCCAAAGAGAACGATTCCTTGTAAACCACGCAATTTTCAAGGGAAAAAAATATAAATAGATATCAAGATATTTCAAAGGGGGCTGGGGGTCCTCCCCCAGAAAAATTTTGAAAATTTGCCTTTAAAAGTAGTGTTTTATCTTCTTTTGAGACCCTTTTGGTAACATCCGAAGAGAACGGTTCCTTGCAAATCCCACAATTTTCAAGGGAAAAAATTATAAATAGGTATCAAAATTTCGAGAGGGGTTAGGAATCCTCCCCCAGAATATTTAGCTCATTTTGAGACCTTTTGGGTAACATCCGAAGAGAACGATTCCTTGTAAACCACGCAATTTTCAAGGGGGAAAAATATAAATAGATATCAAGATATTTTAAAGGGGGCTGGGGGTCCTCCCCCAGCTTTTGGTAACATCCGAAGAGAACGGTTCCTTGCAAATCCCACAATTTTCAAGGGAAAAAAATTATAAATAGGTATCAAAATTTCGAGAGGGGCTAGGAATCCTCCCCCAGAAAATTTTTCGAAATTTGTCCCTTTAAATTTGTGTTTTGTCTTATTTTATTTGAATCGACTTTGGAGAACACGCAAAGGGTAACCGCTTCTAGTAAGCGACAGAAATTTCATGGGAAAAAGACTATAACAGACTTTAAAAATTGGGGGTTCTCCCCCAGAATTCTTTTTAAAATTTGAGCTTTAAAAGTTGTGTTTTAACTCATTTTGAGACTTTTTGGGTTACACATGATGCTTCCTTGTAAGTTACAGAATTTTCAAGGGACTTTAGCTATATTTCATATAACACTGAAAACCTTATGTACACACAAGTCTGTTTGAACAAATTATTGACTGTATCATAAATTTCTTTTTACGCAATATGAGCAAAATTACCAGAAAATTTTTAACCGCTCTTCAACGTGGACATTATAAAAATGAATAAATTATAAAGTAATATTATAAGTATTATAACTATATTTAGAAGTTATATATCAAGAGGAACACTTTTAAACTAACTCAAACCTGCGTAATGAAAATCGGTGGACAGATTATTTGTTTACGCTTCCCGCTTTCTGAGCTCTACGGATTTGCGCCAAAGTTTCCCAGAATGGCGAGTTATTCCCATAGGTTATTCCCCTCTCCTCCGGCGCATCGCCAAGCGGTCCTAACTCGGGGGCACTTTTGGGAATACGCGGCCCGCGTGGCGATCGCCACCCAGACGGGGGCCTTATGAAATAGGGGGCCCAAATCAAAATTTTGATACTTTAAAAATAAATTCAAAAGATGGGAGGACAGCCGAGAGGAGGGCAGAAGCAATGGGGCCCGACGGTCCAAGGGGCCCCCGGAATTCCCTTTGATTTCGCTCTCACACAGTAGGCCCTCACTTCGCTCATGACCAGGCCCACCGAGAGGGGGGCAGCCGGAGACAATCCCCGAGACGATAAGGGGCCCGCCGTGTCGCCGACACCAATGCTGGACGACACATGTTGCATGTTGGCGAATTACAGTACGATTCCGGGGGTCCATCTCGGTGAAAGGAGGGAAAGAGGGGTGTCTCGAAGAAAAGGGTTTGGCGCGATTCCAGGATATTGAGTATCTGATATCGGAACCTAGGGTGGTTGGCCTTGTTTTCGTGCATTCTTCGAAATTGTGCATAAAGTCTGTCTGCCCTAGCAAGGCACGAGTGGCAAACCTAAAATCAGTACCCACAAACCCACAGCAGAAAAAAGACCCACCGAGTATATGCGGAGTACGTGCTCGTTAAATGTGTGGGTCCGAAAGTCCTGTGGTCCGTCATGGCGCAGTTTACCACGGGTCCAGGTGTCTGGAGACTATTTCCCTCCCCTTCAGAGACATGGCAAAATTGTGGAGGTGGCGATAGATGGTGGCGACATCTATCATCCGAGGCTTAAGTCGGACTCCTGCCATTTCATGGGCCTCATTATCTCAGGAGCCGCACCCCCTTTGCCTTAAATCCTATCCGTTTTGCGGATGGAGCTTGGATATTCCAAGTGGCATAAGACAACAACAACCATGGGGATGGTCATTTGAAGGGAGCAGAATGGAAAAGGCAGTGACATTGACGTCGCAGGCAGAGCAGTGCTGTTGCAATTTTCGGTGTCTTCGTTGGTGCGCTTTTAAGTTTAAGTTTGGCTTGCAATTTTTTTTTCAAAAACCTTTTACTGCTGATGTAAGTCCACTATTTTCACCTGATAAGGTAAGAATATTTGTTATAGTATTTACTTTTCCTTGGTGATTGTGTGGCAGATGATAGGTCCAATTTTCTAATAAAATAATGCCATAATAAAAGAAAGTATCCAGAAACAAAATTTCAATAATTTGTTAACAAAATTATTTTATATTAATTTTACATTGCTGAAGAAGAGTGAACTTTCTTGATTTTTTTTCAGTTGTCATGGAAGGGAAAATTTTCACTTAATTTTACTTTATGTGAGGCTGCCTCTCTTAAATTTGTATTTTTTTAAGGCCACTAGTGAAAAGTGTTTTTTATAGGTACATACAATTGATGTGTGGTGTATTCATATTTTTCTTTCATTTGTACCTATAAATAATATCTAGGATAAATGTTTGTACAGCAATCAAGATATATTTAGATTAAATAATTGTTTTATTTAACTGCTTGTTTCTTTTTTAACATTGCCTAATTTTTGAACATTTTGTTTTATATGAACTAATTTTCTAACTAAGAATTATATTTGTTTTGAATATCAATCTGAGCATAAAAACCGATCCTACTATAGACTAAACCTACTCAAAAACCTCAGCTGGGTTGCACATATTATCTTAGGCAGGGATTTACCTTCCTTTGTAAATGTGTTTCAACTTCCAAATCTCAAAAAATGAACAGGATTTCAATTATCAGAACTTTTTGCCTAGTAATTATAACTACGAGTTTTAATCAGAAAATAATTTAAATTTAGGATATTAATAACCAAGATTGAGCTTTAGTATATATATTTTTTTGTAAAATACATTCATGCAGCTATTCTAGTTAACTAAACCCAGATAGTCTTTATTTCAATATTGTAAATTTTTTAAGACCTGTATTTTCTTTAACCAACTTATATTCATATATTGCAATCTTTTATTATCTTTATTTAAAACAACTTCCATTTATTTTATTAAGGTGAATTTAGATTGCATTATAAACATCAAGTTTCAGTATTTTAAATTGTTTTTCCCTTTGAAGTGTTATGTAGTTCTGGAATGAAATGTATAATTTTTTCAATGTAATTAAATCTAAGACAGTTTCTTTAGCAACCAAGTGAGGGTTAGATAAGAAAAAATTATCTTAATATTTATATTTTCATTCCATTATATTAAGTGAATAAATGAAAACATTGTTTAGTTTTTTATGTTAAAAGAACTTCTAAGTCTACTACCTGAAATCACCACCTATTAGAGAATGTTATTTAATAATTGAAAGTCATTTAAACCAGAGATTCATCTGTTTTAGTTAAAAAAATTTATTTATAAATAACTAGAACATACCTCAAGCATACATTTGTTAGCACAAATGAGGAAATAGACAGTGGTCAAAAGTAGAAGAGTTCAATTTTGCATTTTATACTTTCAGTAATTATAAAAAAAATCTTTATTTCTCCTTGAATTAGCATAAAATCACCAAATAAGACTATTTCGGCAAGTTTTCTACTTCGTCTATTGTAGGATCAATAGTTTCTAGTTCTCCAGCAGTTAACAGTTAGAGGAAAATAACTGGTCATGACGTGACGTCATGTGGGAATACTCTATTATAGTGGTGATCCACTGTATATCTTTCCAATGATTATTCTGCACACTAAATAAGGCCCTGATTTCCAGTACAAATTTTGTGGTTACTAAACTATACTCATTGGTGCAACAGCCCTAGTGGGCCAAGGCCTACAATGCCCATCTTCGTTCTCTTGACAGTGAGGCCCTAGGGTGCAAGCAGGGTTGTTACGTTTAAAACAAAGCAAAAAAAAAAACCCCACATTGTTTAAAACACATTTTATAGCAATTCTTTTTCCTATGAACAGATGGCATTAGTATATAAAACTTCGTATTTACTTCCAACTGTTTTATTTGATTTTTTCCCTAGAAAGTTGTTAAATAAAATATACAAATAAACTTGTTTAAAAATCATATTTTTTATAATTGACCTGTTCTTTGTTTGATTTTAATATTTTAAACGATCAATGCTGCTAATGATGTCAAAATATGCAATGAAATGGATAAAGGAATATGAATTAATAATGAATGTTCAGCTTGTATCTTAAACCTTTTAGCAAAATATATCAAAATTTCTAATGTTAAAGCTATAGTAACATATTTCCTAAACAATAATTTTGCTTCAGCCAAGCTTCAAGAAACAGGTGCTAATAAGCTCAAGATGCCGTCTGATATCAGGGGGAGCTTTGTTAATCCATTTTCAATTTTAAAAACTTAAATTTAATTATTTTAAATCATGGGTTTTTTTTTAGAATTTCTGTGTTGAGGGTAAAAAAACAACAAATAAAACTTTTAAAAAAATGTTTAAAACAAAAAGAAAACATGTTTTTTTTTCCAACTCTGGGTGCAAGGCATATGTCCAGGTTAGGTGGTCAGACTAACACAAGACCCCAAGTTTTTAGTTCCAGCAAATTTTGTGGTTATACAATGAAAATTCCATTACTTACAGTTTTTTTCCATTTTCTCTTTGCTTTTTGGACTTATTCCTTTTTTAAACTGACGATTAAATTCAAAGAATCCATCACAAGTTAATTTAACTCAAAAAATTCAAAAACTATACAAAATTCTTCTATACTTCAATTCCTTTACTCTGCACTAAAGTAAAACCCTCATCACTAAAACTAAAATTCAAATCTATGTCATCAAGCTTCGAAATTAAATAGAAAATGTCAAACTTCAAGTATTCAAACAGTTCAATTTAGGAAACTAAAATACTTAAAAATTCTTTTCCAAAACTTTACCAACTCAACCACCAACATTCAAGAACACAAAAAAAGTATTTTTAAGAAATCCAATTTTCCCCATGCAAATTTAAAATATACACTCGCATAAAATCCATCATTTCTTTTCAAGCCATCAACAAAATTTATTGCAGTTAATCTTCAGAATTTCTTTGAGATCACACGGCCCTAAGTGGGAGGCATGCATGTAGGAGTGCAGCAGATTTTCATTACAGGTCAAATTGGTAAAAAATGATAATTTATTAATATATTTACAATAGAATTTATATAACAAGATATCACTTTTTATCACTTATTAATATATTTACAATTGAAAAATGTCACTTTAATCACCCACAAGATATCATTCATCAAGATATCAAAATGTCACTTTTATAACAAGATATCACTTGTTATGACTTATTGATCTATTAAAAATTGAATTAAAATGTCACTTTAATCACAAGGTAACATTTTAAGTTCTCAGTTATTACGAATTGCAGAGTTTTCGCAAATTGCAGAAACTTCCACAATTCGTTCACTAAGTTTTTTGATGAGCGCCCGCATTCTTATTACTTCATAAGTAGATTTTCGTGACCTGAAAAAGAGAAAAAATAGCTGGGAATTTTTATTTTAACAATGAACTAATTAAAACCATTCATTAGATAAAATATTGAAATTAAAAGTTGAATTGATGTGACACCAATATAGAATTCAGAAAAAAAATTATATGGAAAAATACAGGGCAAATTGGGTAATACAAAGCTGAAAAAATCATTGAAAAACCTATAATTATGATAGTTTTAACTCAATTCCAGATCCACTGAATGATTAGATTATTGAAAATGACCTTGCAAATGACACCTGTCAACAATTGCTTAAGTTTTGTACTGAACACTGAGTTCAGTACAAAGAAGTACTACTCAAAGATAGAAATGTCCCTAGCATAGCAAAACTCTCCCAACACTGAATAGTATCCACCTCTATTGGCAACGCAACCACTACTAGAACAAGGACAGAACAGAAACCACTAGGAATGCCAAAACGGAGCATCATCGATAGAATGGGAAGAGCCTTAACTTCAGCCATCTATGTTCAGGGGTAGAAGTGACCAAATAAAAATATATAGGATTTTTAAAAAATAAATATAGGACAAAAACCAGAAATGAAAAATATATAAGGGGTGGAAAATTAAGTGTTTTTTGTATTAGTGCTTACAGCATTTTAGTTACTATTCGATTTAGTAGCAGGGAAAATTGCATTTTAGAACAATCCTTTAGTTTAGTAATAAAATGAATATACCAAACTATTAACAAGCATAAAATTATAAGTAACTGCAAGGTATAAACAAGAATAAAACCTAATACTGCAATGTAAAAAAAAGTATGATGTGCAAATGCAAAAATAAAGCTTTCTGGAGAAGGATTTTCATTGACTTCATAAGTAGTCAATGTAATTTAACACTTATAAAATATTTACAAATAACAGCATTCTCAGTTAATATATTCCTAACTACCCACAAATTTACTTGTACTTAGCTACAAAAATTGGCTAGAATAGAATCAAACCATCATAGCAACTAAATATTTTCATGAATTTTCAAACAAATGAACCTCGAAAACAAAATAAAGGTATTTAATTAAAAATACTTTTAGTAAAATCGTAGTTAATTTAATCTATAATTCAAAAAGTAAACATGTGTAAATTGTACTAAATGAAAAATCTAAAAACACTCCAACATCTCTTTTTAAAAAAAACACAAATCCCCCCCCCAGTATTTTTAAAACCCCAAAAATCCCCAGAAAAGATTTTTTAAGAGGGTTTTCCTGATTAAGAAAACCTGTTGATTCCATTAGTAAGTATTGAAAAATATTATTCAAGGATATTCAAGGCATCAAATTTAAATTTTGAAATTCAGACTTATAAGGTATTTAACGCAACAACCTAAAAACCGTTGAAGAAAAGCAAGCTTTTTATAAATCTTGATATATATAAAAGAATATATAAATATAGAATATATCCAGATAAAAGTAAAGTTTGTTTTTCCCAAATTGCAGTAAAAAAAGATGACTTTACAGTCTGAGTCATGGTTGAAACTTCGCCAATTATTGGCAATTCCGTAGATTGCCAAACTTGAAAGTAGGTTCATTTGATGGAATATAGGATTATTTTTTGAAATATAGGATATATAGGATTTATAGGACGTTTTTTTCATGTTTTTTGAAAATATAGGATTTATAGGAAATATAGGACGACTTCTACCCCTGTATGTTGAGAAGGCAGGATTGCATCATTACAAAACTCTCACCATCAATCACTTTTAATCCATTCTCAGTGACTAATACGAGTATGCGATACTGCTGCCAGCTATCATCGCATTGCCTATAGAAATTAACCTTAAGTACTAGTAAAATACAAGAAACAAGTAAAAAAAACTTACAATTTAGCAACAAGTCTCTCTTTCATGGCTATTAAGTCAACCAGGCAGAGACGTTCAAGTTTTTGCTCCTCAGAGAAAGAAATGAGGTTCACTTCTTTCAAGTCTGATACGTCCTCGTGGAATTCCTGAAAAACATGCGATTAAGAAATTTTTACCACTAAACTGATAAGACCTATGAAATATTGTATTGAGAAAATTAAATTTCTAGAAACAGAATTGGACTAGGGGAGAGTGGGGTAATAAGGAAAATGCAAAATTCCACAGGATTTTCCATTAGGGTTATGAAGCTGATTTTTTTTACAGAATGTTTAAATCATTATAAGCTTTCTTTGAAAAAAGAACCTGCTCAGTAAAGGCGAAAGGGATTTTTTTACGTGTCAATAATTTACTTATAAATTTTTCAATAAATAATAAAATGGTGAGCAAAAGTGTTTCTTTTTACCCCTCAGTTTTCAGAAAAATGGGGTAATAAGAAACTTAATTCAACTCAATTTTTTATCTTGAAAAATAAATTAAATACGATAAAATAGTCCAATGATATTATTCTGTATAAAATACCCATGTTTCTTATTACCCCTAAGTTTTGTTTAAATGGGGTAATAAGAAACAGGCATGTTTAAGAATGATCCTCAATCCTAAATTGAAAAACAAAAAGTGCAATTCACTAAAAAAATTGGAAGATAATTTATTTATAAAAACAAGATAAATTGATGAAACAGTCGAAAAGATGTCACTTTGTATTTTCGGTTTTGTTGATAGAATCAACTTCCAACGACTATATTTCCCTGAAAAATTATCGTAAAACGATAAAATTTTTATGTGATGTAGGGGAGGATTCAAAGGTATTGTGTTATTTTTTTTTCTGATTTTTAGGCCTACACACAAAGCAGTAAAATAAGAAAATTCTTATTACCCCACTCTCCCCTAGTGCTAGAAGAGTGTCCAATTTCATTTAACAAGTCAGTCATGATGATTGCAACATACGAACCAATGTTATAGCTTTCAAAATTGATTTGTACCAAAACTTTTCAATGACTAAGTTTAACAGCATGCCAAAAAAACTATGAATCTTGCATGAAGGAAGTTCCAACTTTTAAAAAGAAAAAACGTTGCATAATTTACAGACATCCCATTGTCTAAATCTGACTTAATAAAATTTAATTACCCATGCCTGATGAACTCTGCAAATTTAGATCGTAAACACATGAATTGGTTCAATAACTCATGCTAAAAAAACCTTTAGAAACTACTAAAAATCTCTCAAAGCCTATTTTTCCCCCTAAAATTTATTTAGTTTCATACATTACCAAGTTAGTATATCGGTGTAAATAAAATATTTTTAATTCACCTTAGGGAGAGGTTAGACTGATAACTTTTACCAGATTGATAGTAATTCAGGTCACAAGTAGCAGACAATATAATTGGAGCATGATTTTTGTAGAAGAAATGGGTCAAGTTTTATAACATTTAACAGTATGTTGATATTATATTGCATTAAGCTAAATCGCAGTAATCGGTAGCTGACAGTTTAAATACCATCCAATTGATAACATTGACCAAGTTCACATAAAAGAGTCAACTATATTGGAATACCATTAGTTAAGATTTTAAAACCCCTTACCATCCATACTGGGTTCGAGTAACTGAAGTTTTCTAACTCGAATTGAACCATCTCTCTCACATGGACAGACGGATGTCCAACTAAGTTGAGGACTTCAATCACTCTAAAGATAAAAAAATACCTGTATTATAGCAAAATTCAATCAATTATGTGAAAATAATACAAATTATGATTCTCAGAAGAAATCATGTAAGCAAAACACCAAATTACTTTCAAAATATGAACAACCTAATGAATAGAACAGCAGTCTAATTGCATGAAATTCATATTTCTGATAGTTACACAGGGGTGCAGAATATTTCTGATCTGACAAGCTAGGATTGTGGGAAATTTTAGTCACTTGGGGGATAAATATGCAATATTAAGATAGAAAAACTTTTTCAACAGTGCAAAATCACAAACCCCCTACATAATTACATAAGAAAACTGCCTGACTGTTCTTTTATGTACAAAATGTTTAGCAATCGTTAAAATTTTCGTAGTGAAGTAAGTAATAAGCTTAATTTTTTTCTAGTTCAACTATTTTTGCAAAATATATTTTTGGTTAAATTTTAAGAGATTTTCGAAAATGCAGTGCTTGTAATATGTCACGTAAGCATCACTCATAACTTCCTTCCCTCATCAGGAAAAATAAGCAACGAGCAAACCCCCTCCTTCCTTTAGCTGCTTACGTAATATTTGAACGACCCCTTTAGAGATGCAACTCCTATTACAAACTTTGCCATACCTACCTAGAATCAGGGGCGGATTAAAGGGGGGCCCCCCCCAAGAAAACTGACCCGACTGCCCCCCCCCCAAGAAAAATCCCCTAAAAGTAGTTTCAGAACACTTTTTGGCATGCTAAAATTCAAAAATTTCCCCGGGGGAGGACCCCCCTCTTCTTTCTTTGCCTGTAGAGTAATTTAAGTCGTTTTCTATGATGATAAGATAAAAGTTCTTATTCAGGAGCGGATGGGGGGCCCCTGGTCCGGACCCCCCATTGGGCCTGACCTTAAACTTTTTAGACCCTACTTTAGGTGTTATCATTATGATTAACCACTCAACAGAGAACGTCTATACTGCCGTCCTTAGCAAGAAGGGCGTATCTCGGATTTTGGCGATTTTCAGGTTTTTGCATATCTAGAATCTTTGGAGTCTTCTGCACCTTACGATACCTCATTCATGTACCTATGGGTACGAAAAGGTACACAAAAACGCTAGTGTAAAAGGGCGTATCTCTGAAATTTCTTGAAATCCTTAGGCGATTAGGCGTATGTCGTTTTTCCTAAGCCTAAAAGGCGGATATCATGCCGAATACCTTTCTCTACTAAGCAAGAAAGCCGCATCTCCTGAGATACGGCTTTTATGCTTAGCAAAAATTCGATTTAATTTAATGATTAAATTTAATAATCTGCGTAAAAAAAGATGTAGTGTAGAAACAACTAACGAAGGCAAACGAACGCAACAACGAACGACAAAAAAGGCGTATATCTCGAATATCACCCTCATTTACTAAGCGGAAAGGGCGTATCTCCTCTAAATTGGTTATGACGTGAATTCCCATGAAAAAAAAGGCAGTAGTTAGTTGGAGAATGATTGGACCTACCGTATGATGTCCCGAAAATGGGGTAAAAGTATAATTAACTGGACGCGAAACTTAAAAAACGAAAAGTGCTTGTACTGAAAATCTTGATTTTCGGAGATGCGCCCTTCTTGCTAAGGACGGCAGTATACCCCTCAAAAGTGTCTGAAAAACACTTTGGTGCTTGTTAAACTTTAAAAAATTTAGGGAGAAATCCCCAATACCATGCCATAGGCCAGAGGCGTATATAAGGGGGGTTAAAGGGGCCCAGCCTCCCCTTCAAAAGTCGGACTAAATGGATAAAAACAAGTTAAAATGCTGTTTTTAAGGGTCAAATTTCCAAAAATTACTTGGAATTCTATACTGCCCACACATTTTTTATGTACAAATTTTTGAAACTTAATGTACCCCCTTCTCCACTATTTTTAAACTTATTTTATATCAGTTTAAAGTCTCAAATCAGCTTAACAGTATACTAGATTTAAAAATATTATTTTTAAAAAATTATATACCAGGGAGGACCTACTGTAAATTGAATATTCCATCTAACCGCCCCCACCCACAAAATTGCATTAATCCGCCACTGCCTAGAATTAATGTAAGCCTTGTAACATATCAAAAATTTTCATTTGGACAATTGGTTTAACTTATAATATAAGCCTTTTTGAGTTTGATGACCTCCAAAGTGAATTTGCAAGGATGTTGTCAATACTTTCGTTCATCTCTGCTATGGCAATGCCATCTACATTTTAGCTTGCTAAGAAAGTAACTACTCGCCAGTATCGCTATGTTGATGTACTTTTAATGTATGTATGTTTCGTGCCTAGTGTCATCGCAGTAATAAACTATTTGTAAAATCATTTAGCTGTGCAGAGAATTAATGTTAAGAACCCACTCAAATACGATGGTTACAAAGAATTTTACAAGAATGTTTATAAGAACGTATATAGATGGTTTTTATAAGAGAGAACTCACTTTTTTAGTGGACAAACCAGAAGTTCAGCATCTTCATTGAGTCCCACAACCCCTTTGACTTGGAATCTAGAAGAGAAAATAACATTAATAGTTTATAGAGAATTTTTAACTCAAAAATTAAAGTACTTATTAAAAAATTCTTTTGCAGCACTTGCTGCAACAACGACCAAAACTCTAACAGATTTAAATTAGAGTTACCTTGTTGCAGCAAACTCCTCAATTAGTATAACAAAAATCCTGATTTCTTTCTAATGTTTACAAACAATAACTGCAAATACATGTAATCATACAATACTTACTTTTTAATTTGATAAAACATATCTGCCTTTGAATTAGCAAATATTTTAAGCGTTGGAACTTCATATTTTTTCAACCGCAGCTATAAAAAAGAAACAAATTTATTAGAAACCAACCATAAATATGATTGGAAGTCAATTTTATCTAGTAAATGGGTAGAAGAGTCCAATAAAGTTGGATTTTAATTCTAAACTGCAATGAAAGGGGTGGGTAGGCTACTGCATAGCGGCCAACATTTGAAAACATAAATTAGGGAGATTGTTCACAAAAATTAGGGGGATTTTCACACAAATTAGGGAGATTTTTACGACATCTAATTTTGTTAGAAATACAGTACTTCTCCAAAGAGTAAAAACAAATTAAAAATAATACTATATAAGGATTCTCACAACAGAAATACAACTTAAACTTTTTTTTACTAACTTTTAAAACTAATTTTGATAAGAAAAACATTGCACACTTTTAAACAAAAATTACTTCTATCCAAAACTTCAAACAACTCTTGCTCCTAGCCTATTTTCGACTGTTTTCTTACACATTCCCAATCAGAAAAGCGAAAATTGCTAGTAAAATCCTCAAACTTGATTTATAAAGAAATTCGGGAGATTTAATACTTTTTCGGGATATCGGGAGATATCAGTAAAATTCGGGAGAGTTGGCCGCAATGCTACTGTCATTCACACAGCTATAAACACTGATTTGGCTCACACAAACTATTACAACTTAAGATATTTTATTTAACCAAAACCATTTATGAAATCAGGGAAAAAGTAGAACTGAGTTAAAGGTAGATGGATGGAGCACTAAAACGGTGTGAGAGCCGCGCTGAGGAGGGAAGAGTTTAAGGAGAGCCACCAACGATTTTATTCTATATAGAAAAGGTAGTTAACACAGCCTTACCCGAAGGAATAGATAATCCTCATCTTTGTTATTCCAAATCAAGGCAGCTAAATCTGCACAAGAGATATACAATTCTCCATTCACATCTATGACATGGAATTTGAAGTTGTCAACAGTGACAGCCCTGAAAAAATAGCACAGTACGATTTCATTTTATACTTAATGTGTAATAATAAAGAAATAGTTCCTTTTCACACCAATATAAAACTAAGAGCCAATATAAAACAAACATTCCACAGCAATTCAAATTCCAATTTGGGGAAAAAAAAAGTAGTATTTTCATTAACTTCAGGGATGAGATTGGCAAATGAGAAAAAGGGACATCTCAACCCCTTTCAACAACATTCGCATAAGTCCCAGGGCAGTTTTTCTAAAGCTTGCAAATGAATATGCTTCTTGGATGCTTTTAGGTCTCCAAGAGAACTCCCTTTACTATTTCCTACAATAAACCTCTCCAGATCCCCCTCCCGAAATTTATTTTTGAACCCCCTGTTTGATAAACAAAACAGTATAGGAGAAACAATGTTTCTGAAAATATGGTCACGTTCTGAACCATGTAGCTGTTTTTTAAGAGTGCAATTTTTTTCAGACGATGATAGGAGAGTTTGGGAGGTCCTCCTCCAGAAAACTGTAGGTATTTTGACCTTAAATAACTCATTTAAGATTAGCAGAAGTAAACAAAAAAGTTTGAACAATCTGGGGAAAGTGACCCTTTGGCCCTAGGCTGAAAAATGTGTCCAAAGAAGGGAAATGGAAGAGAAAAAAAGGGACAAATAAAAAAATTATTTTTTTTTTACTGAAAATTACATAGAAAAAAAATTACTGAAATTTTTTTTTTTGGTCTTTTAGAATCTACTTTCTTCCCCTTTGATAAGTCCACCAGAAATTCCTCACATAAAACTAGAGATTGCAAATACAAAAGTGCCTAAAAATTAAAGCAAACCACAAGGTATGTGGTTAATAAGATAAAATTTTCCATGAGATTTTTTATAAGATAAATATTTACCTTTTGACAAAGCGCTGCATGACAGACATCACTTTTTGATAGAACTCATCAAAAAGGTCATCGTTAAACACATCACTAGGGGGGAAAAATTTAGCATTTGTAAAAACAGTCTTTTCATATACATAAAAATTGTATTAGTATGTTTTTAGAACTATATTTAACATTTAAACCAAGAGAAAATTTCTATTCATTTTTGACTACCAAGCTGCTACTACAACAACGTTCTCTAGAAAAATTAAAAGATTGGAAATGAAAATTAAAACCTGCTCAGACTCTGCTAAAGCTGATAACACCATTATCACACTCCCTCAATTTTCATGGCACACTTACCCAGTATGTCTAACTATGAATTTTAAAAACCAGAATTCAATATTAATTTGGGTGCTTCGAGTGTTATAACAATATTTTCAAATACCTTTTAAAATTTTATTTCCCACACAATTGCCTTTTTCTACCTTTGACTAATATAACAATGATATGCCTTGGTTAATACGATTTTTCAAATAATACATAGCTGCCAACTTTTGAAAACTTGCACCCGTAAAACTTTCCGAAAAATCACTCTGACATGTATCACAAAATGAAGGAAGGAGTAAATAAAATGAAGTTTGATTCAAGACCAGGCGATTGAGTGGTTATTTCACAGAGGGAGGAGGAAAGAATTCGTAATGTTTGTTAATGGAGGGTAGGGTTGAAGCGGTTGAGAAAACTGGTTTAGAAGAGAGAAAGATAACAGAAAATCATTCGTTAGCTAAGTGAAATGCAGATGGTTATCGGTAGAAAAACATTAAATCTGTAAATTTTACGAACAATCTGTAAAAGTTGGCAGCTATATAACATATTTTTTGCTTATAACCTTTGTCTTTAAGATATAGATTAGTTTCTCGAAAATCACCCTAAAGTCAATAAAAACCTCCCTAAACAAACTCATAAAAAAAGATGAAAATATTGAGAAAAAGAAACCTGTCATCTGCAGGTTGCACCACTTCATGGGACTGTTCCTCTCCAGCGGGCTCCAATGAGGGCTGTCCTGCCATCTGCAGCTGACTATGAGCCCGCACACTCTGCAAGATTGCTGCGAAAGTTTCGGGCTTGGCAACAGCCTGCATTAGTTGGGCTTGCAACCCTTGGATTTGGTTCAAAGCATCCTAGAAAGAAAGAAAAACAGTTAATTAGAAATGCAAAACATTGAATTCAAATCAAACAGGCCGTTGTCTAGTGGTTATAGTATCTGACTAGGAAGGAGCCATCCAAAAATGACGTCACGCTTAGAGGGGAGGGAGGGGGTTCATCAATCTGTGACACTTTGTGACAAGGGGGAGGGGGGTTTCAGGAATTGTGACATCACACATTGAAAATCAAAAATAAAACTAAATAGCAATTTTTTTACTGTAAAATGTAGCTATATAACATTATTATAAGATTCATACCAACGAAATTGTTATGTGTGATCTCACAAAGTTGTAAAACCTCGAGGCTTCGAGCCATCAACCTTTTGAGACTGCCATATGGGAGGTGACTTTTGTATTACTTGTGTTTTTGTAACTTGTGAATGGCAACTATTGTTATTATGATTTTTATCAAGTATATAAGGTTGTATTGAAGCTTCGCATTTATGTGAGATGTGATGAATTTAGCTCACTCTGATCGTAATGTTACTCTGCTTACCTCGGTTGAGGTCTAGTTTTATTTTCACGTTTGTTCCAATAAATCTTTGCCTTTTTAAACTCTCATGCCTACCTTCAATTTAGTCCACTGCCTGACTGAAAAGCTAACAGAAATAACAGTTCACTTTGAACTTTTAAGGTGGGGTGCACTTAAACTTCAATAAAAACATTAGGTCCTAAATTCTTACCAACCTCATTCTAAACTTATTATTGGTAGCAATTTGTGATGTGACAAAGGGGGGGAGGGGGTATGGTGAAGTGACACTTTGTGACATAGGGGAGGGAGGGGTCAAACATGTTGAAAAAAAAATTCGACATCTTTTATGGATGGCCCCGAAGCTGAGTGTCTGGGATTCAAATCCAAACTTGAGCATGGTCGTGTGAAAATGGATGGATGTGGCCCCCTGTAAAATGGGGTTGTGCAAGCAAATGTGAGAGTGTGGCATGAGCAACTTCACCTCAGTGGTCTTCAGCTAGCTTCCTTATTTAACTATTTTCGCAGGAGGGAAGAATAGGTTAAGCCTTTGGCCCATTGTAGATCATTGCAATCGCCCAAATGATGGTAAAAAGTGCTTTTAGATTATTTCTGAAGGGACTAGGTATAAAAGTACAAAGTTTGAAGAAATTGCATCAATTAATGTTCATATAACATGGAAAATCAGACTCTTGAATAATATTTCATACAGGAGGTAGTAGGGGGAAAATGCTTAGTCATTTGCAGCCCCTATGCCAACCGTGCTTGAAAATAAACAGATCCTAACAATAAGTAGCAAATATCTGTTTAGCTATTTACTGCAGGGTCGACACATAAAATCTCCTTTACATTCTTAAAAACACATAAATGAATTCCTAATAATTGATTAATTCTTAAAATTGATAAATAAAACCAATGAGAAAGTATTTTTTCCAAACACTCACATTATTTTGGTACTAGCCATTTTTTACCATGGCAAGGCCATGGGATCTTTTCTTTTTGAAAGAAATACTAAATAGTTTTCATTTTACATGTCAAAAAAATCTCACCTGTTGATAGGCGGGTTCTGCCAACCCTTCTTTTAAAAGCTCGTCATTAATGAAAACGTCTTCTCCTCCATTTGTTTCACACAATATCAAGGACAATTTACCATTTTCCTAAAAAAAAAAAAAGCAGGTAGAGTTTATTAAGAGAGGCATCTTAATTTACCCATTGCTTCAAATTACATTTATTTTTTAAGAGCAAAAAGTTACAATACAGTATACTCTCGATATGAAGAACTTTGCTATGACAAGAACCTCTATTTCTGAATAAGTATTTCCCCCTAGATATTATGTATTCGTCTAATGTTAATAACTATGCTTATCTCAAACACTTTTACTTAAAACCCTTGTTTTAACGAAATTTTTTCTGATCCATAATTAAATTTTTCCACGTATGTACCATTATTTCACCAGGTGATAATTATGTTTGGATGGGTTTTTTACTTTTAAAAAGATGAAGGATACAAAAAGTGTATTGCCCTATCAAAAATTTGCGACATCTGTCCTATTACCATTAGCAGATATTTTCCTTAAAATTGGCCAATGGTTTTTCACTTATATTCCTTGTTCAATAACACATTGTTTTAGATTTAACTGCCAATCTGAAAATGTAGGGATGTAGAGAATGATTTTGCACCCTATTTTCTGTATTGATAATACACTGAACTTTTTAAAGAAATTAAATGCCCAAGTTAAACTTTAATTTAAATTCGAAGTTTTGAAATTTTAATTTAAAAAAAACTTCCTTTCAATTAAAAATATTTATGTTTTTTCAAAAATCAAGTGTTACTATATTAAATATAAAATTGGAGCTGAATTTAGTTGTTTTACAACATATCTTTTTATGACATTATATATAGGCACTGGTTATTTCCACAAAAGTAACAACTCAACTCTACTATTATCTCGCTATTTCTGAAAATTACAAATTAAAGCAAAATACTCAAAAGTAGCAGCCTGGTATCGAACCAGGGACCATTAGGTTACAAGACGCACACTCTACCACTGGGCCATTGGTGCTGACGCCAGAATTGACCAAAAACGTAAGTTTAATGTTATAAAACATGTAATAACAAACTTCTACTACTGCACATGCTACAACTGTCGTGGAAATAACCACTTCGTTTTGCATATAAGATGAAGGTACAGGTTTTTGTTAAAAAATTTATCAAAAAATCAAATTTGTGTAAAACCAGCAAATATGTTTTATTAACTGCTACAAACTTCTTTAAGCAAACAGCTTTACCCAAGCCCCTGTAAGTATATGGCTTTATATGTGGTCCTTATTGGGGTACAGCGACTGTGCTCCTTCGAAATGTGATCATTGAATTCAAATGTTTCAACACAAAATTGATGCATTTGACTTTCACACCCATCCGAAATATTTCCACCAATTCTCTGCTTTTATAGGTGTGAAATATACGGTAAATGCAAATAAACAGCAACAAATGCTCCTTTACAAATTATAAACTAAACATTTTCACATCTCACCTTGTGAGAGTTTTCTTCCACATAAAACACTCTAAATATTTGAAGTAGAGAAGCTATTTAGAGTAGTAAGGAGTAATGAATGGAAAGTAGGGAAAAGAGGGGGCTAAAAGCCCATTTGAAAAAAGGAGAAATATCCTTCAATAAACTGAATCCCTTGCCTCTGCATTTTTTTAAAGTTCAAAAGCATTTGTATATAACAAAACATGGAGGAAACAAGCCTGGTTTGATAGAATACAAGAACAATTTAACACATACATGTGATTACTCTGACTATGAATTGGCTGAAAATATTTAAAATTTCTTGAGGGCATCTAAATTTTCCTGTATTGAATGTAGATGAGGTTCATTGGCCTGAGATACGCAATCCAATTATAAAAGAAAAGTTAGATTCCGATTTTTTTAGCGTAAATATTAACTGCTTTTCATATTACTTTGTGATTTGTTGTTGATTCTATTTATAATTCATTGCTTGGCAATGCTAATTGGATATCTGAAAGAAATTATAAAGTGGAATTTCAGTTTTGCAAATCGAATTGTCTGATTTTAATTTTACGAAGCAAATTGACAGAGGATTCACATGTATGCTAAAAGTATAGTTCTCTACACAGTACTTCACACTAACAGCATAGTTCTTGAATGCAACTTGAAAGCCGATATTTAATTATTAAATATAGTCTTTCAATTTGTAAATATAAGTAGAGATCATAATAATATGATCATATGATTTCTCCCCAAGCAAGTGATTTTCTTTCAGCCTAAAGAAACCAAACTGATCCTCACCTCCTTAAATTTTATCCTTCCTTTTAGTGAGTAAGGGTATTCTCATATTTAATGCAACCAGACATCCACCTAAAAGCCCAGCCTTTTTGTTTAACTACATTTGTACTAGCTCTTTCCTTTAAAATTCTGCAGAATAGCTAGGACACAGTCTGTTCCCCAAGTGTCTGAAATATGTAGAAACACTATTTTTAAGAGCTGGATTTACAAAGCAAGGCTCATTTTTAGTGTGACTTTTGGTGACCACCAAAATTTAAAGAATTAATGCAGCAAAGTTTGTTACATCTTTCTTTTTATGATCAAGAAAAAGCTACATTTACCCAATTATGTGTGGGTACAATTAGGGTCTCAAAATATTTAGCCAACTCTTCCCACAAAACAAATGCCAAGTTAGAGGTCTGGTGTCTTTCATGTCAAACTTATTTTTCAACAGCAATTCGAAAGTCTTTTGTTCGGTTCACATATTGAACCTCACAAAATCCCTTGTCAGTTTGGTAATCTGGTAACATTATAAGTATAGGAGAATTGATATAACATATTTTAACCCCCCCCCCATAAGTTAAAACACCTTTCAATAATTTCTAGCTATGCCTAAGCTTTAAGCCAATTATTTCAAGTAAATGTTTTACTTAAAACTATTGTATCTACTAAACCACTACAAGTTTTTTTGTGACATATTTACTTTGAATGCGTGTTCAAACTGAGCAATCGTTGCCAAATGTATAGCAATCGGGGCACAGCTCGAAAGCAGCATTTCCTCATTTCTGCAAAATAACATGGATTAAATAGTATCCATAAATCAGAATAAATATCCTTCTAAACAATCAACAGTGCTAATTTACTTAAAACTAAATTTAATAAAAATTAAGAGGAATAAGTGCACAAAATACTAAATATAAGTGCAAGACATCTTATCAGTGGTGTAATTAATTTTCTCGACTGGTCGATAACGTTGCACTAGGATGCAAGGTTTTACTCATACTTTCAGTTTAACTTGCAGTGGTCAATACGGCTGAATGTGGTGCAAGAGTGGGGATTAATATTTAGATGCCAATGATGACAAGAAGTGAAGTGTAACACACATTTTGGGTAAAATAAAACTATAATAAACCAAAATTTTAATTTGTCTCAAGATTTTTTATATAAACATTCCACATACAGTAGAGCCCCGATTATCTGCGAGTGCCACAAATGTTTTTTTTTTTTCAATTACGAAGATCCGAGCGGCCGAGTGTTTCTTGAACCGCACAATCACGGAAGGAGAAAAGTATATTGTTTTCTGTTCTTTATTTTTGTCATTTAGATGTAGAGCCCCAAAGGTTTCTGCTGTACTGTACATATTTTAAAAGTTTTACAGATAATATTTTTTGCACAAAAACAGTTTTTATGCCGAAATATTTGTTTCGTGTTTTCACCTCATCTTTAGTCTTTTTTCGGGTTATCCACGATTTTTGCCATCCGCAGTACCCTTGCCACCAAATTTCGCAGATAATCAGGGCTCTACTGTATTTTACAGTTATATCAGTTGAGTAGCTGAATAAAGAAATTAATTTTATCTATAAGTGTACAATTTTGCTTATATACTTAAGTTACCAATACTCCCACTGGATGGCGCTGCGCGCTATCTCAGTGGGATGTTTCTGTAGGGGGTCTGCTCTCCTTCGCTCCCCCAGGGGTGAAAAACCAAAAATTCATTTTTGGAGCAGCTTTAGAGCAGTTTTGGAACAAGGCTAATCACGTTTTGGAGCAAGGCTAATCAATTTTGAAGCACCTTTTGGTGATTTCGTATTAAGCATTTTTGTAGCATTACACTTTCATGTTAATTCCCAGAGCAAAACGAAACTTTCGCGAAAGTCACGATTTTCCCACAATAACTCGTGATTTTTCTTGGAAATAGTCTGGAAGGTAAAAAATAGTAGGGATTATCTGGAAAAATCGCAGGTTGTGCATCCCTATTTTAGATGGAGGCTCATATTTTGTAGAGAAAAAGCAGAAAATCGCGATTCCGCAGATGGAAATCATGATGGCTGAAGATTGGCTCTTTCCCTGTTGGTAGGATTTTCAAAATTTGAATAAAATTGAACGGAAAATCATGGTTTTGGAGCAGTTTGGCACAAAAATGTGAATTTTGCTGGTTTGGGAGCAGATTGGAGCAAGGCATCCATTTTGGAGCAGTTTGGCACAGTTGGAGCAGATTTTTCACCCCTGCACATGCATGGGGGTTTTACAAGTTAAAAATATTTACTACTAAGAAGTTTTTTTTTTTATAAAATTTTAACATGCTCTCAAATACATGTAAAAAATCGAAAGAAATAGATGTAAGAAATAGATAGAAACAAAAGATGATCATGAAAAAGTGCTAAGGGGTAATAATTAAACACTTATTGTAAATCAACAAGTTATCATTCATTCGTAATAATAACAAATAAAATTAAAAGGCAAAAATTTACAATCATGGCTTGTATTTAGAACAATTATAAACTTATAAAGACCAAATAGAAAAAGGATAGTTAACTTACAGAAATGGAGTCTAATTGTGCCATTATAGGCACATCCCTAATGATATTTAGCATCAGTCGAGATGCTCTCATATCCCAATATGTCAGCTAAAAACAAAGTTAAGAACAATAAATAGTTTTTTATGTAAGCTATACTTTAATGTCATGTATATAGCAGTAAAAAATCAACTATTTGATTCCCTTTTAGGGTTCAAAAATAATTTTTAATTGGATTGCTTGTAAATTGTTTTATTTTCATTATTCTTTAAAGACTAAAACTGATTAAGTTACAACAAGGTATAACAATTTCATTTTGCTTGAGGATCATTTCACATAAAATACACTTTTTTGCATCACCATCTCAGACTTTCTTAAAATTTAGTAGTACCACATGTTCTATTAATATACACTTAAAAAAAATACCAACTTTCTTGAAAAGTGGGAAATGTTTCATTTCAGTGGTTCTGGAATTTTAAATGTATGGTGGTCAAAAATAGGCCAAAAACGGAACAACAGGAGTTTTTCCAATTGATCTAGTCTCTTCTAATTGGGTTGTACATAGGGCTCAACCGATGGCATTTTTGTGGCCAATGTCAATTTTTCATCCATCAGTAGGCCAATGGGTTATAAAAAGGTTGATTGCCGATGCTAAAGGCTGATCGTAAAAATAGCACAGGGATGAGATTGGCAAAAAAACAAAAAGTCTGAAAACTGCGCTAACAACATTTGATCTCATAAATTGAGAATAAATCGGAAAAACTAATAATTAGTTAATATTAAATTGGCTAAATATAAAAATTTACCATATAAAAGAGTCAATAACATCAACTTTAATTTAGAAAAATGAAATTCCCAGTCAAAAATTTCAGTTCATAAGCAGATTTTTTATAAGTAAAAAAGTCTGAAATTTTCATGATAATTTCAAAAAAAGTCTGAAAATCCTTCAAATGTCTGAAAAATCTCATCCCTGAATAGCATTTTAATTAAACCAATTAGTAATTATCAGGGTTGGCACGGTTTAAACCAAATGGTTTTTTTCAGCGTTCGAAATTGGGGCGTTTTGCTGGTCCGGGACAACTAAAAAACTGCTCGGACCAGTGGAATCAGAAAATCACTGGTCCGGCGGACCAGTGATTTCTCAAGCTCGTGTAAATTCATTTAGACGATTTGTATAGTGATAGTGGTATTTTAAGTTCGTTTGATGATTGCATTTGGGTGAAGTAAGTACATATTTTTGACAGAACCCGAAATGTGGTGATGGGGAGTCCCCGGCGAAAGAAATATTATTAAATATGTATTGATTTTTAACATTACTATTTGGTACTCACATTCAGTGCAGTAGTTACTTTATATATTTAAACCGATCCTTTTTTAATTTTATCGGACCAGTAAGATTGGCAAAGCACTTGTCCGCAGGACCACTGTTTTATTTTCCCAATTTCTAACGCTGGTTTTTTTAAATGTGTCTGATGAAGACCTAGTAAAACTATGAAAAAAAAATGAAACTTTGATGCTTAATAATTCCAAAACTGATTAAAATTTTTCAAAGAATTAAACAGCAATCTTTTTCTAAAAAATAAGAGCATAATTGGTTAAAAAATCATACTCATATTGTGATTAGTTTTTCTTTTAGAACGAAAAAACCGAAAAAGTGTCAAAATTTTCGAAAATTAATTACTCTAAAGCAAATTCGAAAAAAGGGCTACGTAGTGCACATCTTCATACATCAGAGTATGTGACTGCAAAAAATCATAGTTCTGCTGCTAATAGTTTTCGCTGAACTCGATTACGCGGAGAAAAAACAAAAACTTCAACTTTGACCTTAAAAATACCCCAGAACTAATAATCACATCAATTAGCTTTTTATTCGAGAATGTTCTCCCAACATTCTTCTACAAACACTTCAAATTTCATAAATTTCTGTCAAGTACTTTTTGCATTGTGAGAAGTCAAAGAGTTCAAAAATAAAAATTTCTGAAACAGTGGCGGCGACAGCGGTGACGGTTACTTTTTTTTAATATAGAGATTAAGAACTGGATATTTGAATGCATAATAAAAACAAATTGTTTTTTTTTTAATCAAATACGCACTGGATTTTTAAATATAATATGCATTATAAAAACCAGATGGTTTTTTAATGCTCTAAACAGACTCTCTTGGTTTTTTAAGGTTATGTATAATTTTAACTTTTTTTAATTAAATAAAATTAATTTTAATTAATTAATTAAGTCACTTAGTTAATAGCTGAATTGATGAACTATTTATTCAATGCATTCATAAATGAAAACAATCAGAAATATTTGTATTTATGTGTTAGGGAAGAATTTCAGTAAAAAAACCCGGTTTAAACCAAAAAAAACGGGTTTTTTTGAAAAAAAAAAAAAAAATCAGTTTTTTTTTTCCAACCCTGGTAATTATTACGTTTACAGAAAATTATCAAAATCCCCTTAGAACCTGAAATGAAAATATGTTTGCTTCTGATATTTGAAGTTTCTTTGAATATTACATCTGTATAATGCAATTAGAAGAGATTATAGCAGTGTTTCCCAACCTTTTTCGGTCCATGCCCCACCTATGACATTCTAAATTTCCGTGCCACCCCTATGCAAGATATGTGTATCAAATTAAAAAAAAATCTGAGATGGTGATCCCAAAAAGTGTTGATTTGACGTGGAATGACCCTGAAGTAAATTAAAAAAAATCTTATTGCTAATATAATAATAATGAGTAAAATAATAAACACATACATTATTAGCTGGCTTCACACATGCCAATGTACTTGGCAATGCTTGGTCAGGCAGCTCTGAAAACTCTTCCCTAAAATTGAGGAACAAAGAGGAATGAGTAGGTAATCACAAACAACTTATCAGAACAGTGTTTCCATTCGATTCCACTAACTTGGAAAATCAGGATTTGTACATTTTTTGATGAATAGAAATTCAAGGATTTTCAAGGACTTTTCCAGGTTATTGGATGAAGAATTAAAGACTGACTGATATTGATTGCTTTACTTTTTAAGTACTTGTGTTTCATTTCATATGCTTGGATTCTTTTGAGGATTCTGAGTAAGCTATTAGATTTTCTAAAAATATTCTCAATTTTAAAATATTCCATTTTTTTTTTGGATTACGGATAAGGCTGTAGTTACCTAGTGAGCAGCTCTCAAACTTATCCAACGAACAATTTGATGCCACAGCCACATTTAATGATGAAACAAATTTCTTTCACGTTTTAAAAATAAATAATGTTAATAGCATAAGAGTAAAATAATAAAAATAGAAATCAGTCTTCTTTGTGAGCTTACAATTGTGAAATACAATTCGATCGGTTGTTCATGAAAATCTGTTAAGGAAGGAAACTAATCTTGCCATATTGTATTGTATTAATCCCCAAATCTGAGGTTTTCTGATGTGTTGACCTTGACAATGGACTGATATTACTGACACGACATCAATCCGAAAAAAAAAAACGGAAAGTCGATCCATTTAACACTGAAATTCTATTTTATTTTTAAAGTAGAAAGTTTGCTGCAATAGATTTTACTGTGCGTTGATGAGTTAGTCACTGAATGATTGGAGGGACTTGTATTTTAAATTATAATACAGTAAACTCTCGTTAGTACGACGTTCAAGGGGATTTGTGAAAACGTCGTTATAAGCGGGACGACGCTATATGCGGAATTCCATAAAACACAGTTTCGGCGATATACCTAAAACCTGTAATACGTAATCTTACCTAGAAACCTTTTTAAGCAGGATTTTATCACTAAAATAGAAACGAAAGAACAATGTCTAAAAACAGAACAAATATTCTTTCTTTAAACCTTTACATCTTTTATTGGTATATATCTACAATCTTTACGATTTGTACACACCGCAATCTCGTATTTTTAATTTTCTATCTGATTAAAAAAATTTCCATAAGGAGTTGCTTTTGTTTTTCTTTTCCATAATTCTGAACTTACACAACAGTGGACTGAACACTGAGCTATGGAATGCGGAAGTCGAATAGGAGGATCGAGAGGGGGAGAATTTCCTAGAAATTCAGGGAGGGTTCTGATTTGTCACAGGACAACCCTCGTGCCCTGCAAGGTCATCCTTGTTTTTGAGGGAGCAACGGGGGGCTATTCGGGGGAGAAAACCAGTTCTACCATATTGTTCTACTCGCGTTTTCAACGGTTCTGTAGCTCATACATTATTTGAAAGAAACTCGACGACACAATAACCGGGATTTTTCTTCGGGGGACTGGAGAAAAACGTTGATATATGCAGGAAGTCGTAATAAGCGGGGGCGCTATAAGCGGAGAGTTTTTAATGATAAAAGGCCTATTGGTACCAGGGACCAGAGAAAAACGTCGTAATATGCGGGACGTCGCACTAAGCGGGGGCGTACTAACGAGAGTTTACTGTACTTCAAAACTTAAAAGTAAATTATCAAGCAATTGAATACAAAACAAGAGTAATAAACTTTTCAAAAGTGATATTCAGATATCAGGCTTACTTCAGATATCGAAGAGAGGTAATAGGCAACTTCTCTACATCTCCATAGTCAAGGTACCTGACCTAAAAAATAAAATTTAGATGAGTGTTATTCATTTGTGTCCAAATTTTGTAAATATCAGGATTAGGCCTAATTTATATGATCCCAGTGGCATGCTAGTACAGCTAATACTATACAATAATTTGCATCCATAGTATTGTATTTTATTCTTCTGTTATTTACGATTTCTGGCTTTATTTATCACTTGCAAGTTTCTATTTGTTGGTGTTATAAAAAAAGGAAGATTTTTAAACTCAAGATAACCACAGCATTTTTTAAAACTAAATCAATAAGGCTACCTACCATGCTCTACCCAAGTAAACTTACTTTTAAGGTAGCATAAATGGATATCTTTCAGTAACAAAAAATCTAAAATGCCCAGCATGATCAGCACAACTGACTGGCAAATTATGATTAATTATGAAAGCTGTGAAATAGCATTCTGCATTGGTAACTGCTTTCTCATTTGTGATTCATTACATTTTACAATGAGATCTAACTTTTCATTATTTCCAACAGAACTGCATTTAAGCTTTTTTGTAAAGGCACAAAGTCGATCACATGATCGCCCTCGCTGTGGCTTCCACTCACAAAGTTCCAAGTCGGATTAATAACTGACTCAGACTGATGAGAAAAAAAATTGACAGGAAGAAATTGATTGAAAAACGGATGATAGAAGATTCTATAAAAAAAAAGAGTTGGCAGCAATGCTACTGGTATTGTGCAGGTTTTAATTAGAAAATTCTACAATTTTAAATACTCGTTTTGGTTAGTAAAATATACAAGACAATTTTAAGTACATTTAATTTTAAGACACCATAATTTTAGAGGTTAGTTATTAGTTCATCCTCATTACTTCAGCATTCTCAACATGCAATAGACAAGGAGAATAAAACTTGGGAAATACATACCTCAACATGATCTGTTGAAATTATGGACGTGATCTTCACTCTGTACCAGAACATATCGAACTGATACAGGCCAACACACACTGTACCTACTTGTATGTGAGCGCTGTTCATGATGTATTTCACACCCTCCTCGCTTTGATAAAATGCTCTGTAAAATATTACAGGGAATGAAATTAAGTATATGATCCAATGAATTCATAACACAACTTTCCATGATACATAATATAGTACAGTAAAACCGCTTGGGAGCTCCGGCAGTTCCCAGGAAAACCAGTCGTTAAGAGGGGTGGTCGCTCAGATTAAGTTGACATTAGATTGAAAAATTTTTTAATTGTAAACCAACTATTATTGGTAAAAAAGAGGTCCTAACAATAACCATCACCAAACAAATAGTTTTCCATAAACAGATCTTCCCCCTATTCTTCCAAAAATAGACTAGTAAAACCTCCAAACCTTTCCCAGTGACCAGTTTTCTCAATTCACAAAGAAATAAGATATTTTAAAGCTGGGAAAGGAAAGTAAAATGAATAGTATTCCATTCAATGAACTTTTACAAATTGCTCCACCATTGAAAGGCTCTATTGTTAGGTTTAGCATGGTAATATTGTAATAAGTATCAATGGATGAAATATTTTAAGCATTTTTTGCAACATATACACAATTAGGAAACTTACTGTAATGCATTGAGCATGGACTGAAGTTTGGTCTCGTAGTTAGGGCCAAGAATCTGAATATAGAAATTGCCAGGATCCTTAACATAGGAGACGTGCACAGGAAAGTATGAGGTTAAATCTAGGTCTTCTGGCAGTTTAACAATAGGAATTTCAGTGCCTGGCAGCACAATATCGGAAGGCACCTAAAATAGGAAATAGTGAGATTTAGAACTTCAAGTATTTGAACACTGATTTACTGAATCATTGGCTTGTCAGTAGCAATCGACCTTCCAAATTTCGTGAAATTTGAAACTTGTTTAACTGAAGGCCTTCAGTCTTATTTAATGCATGTACTATTTGTAAGCTGTGCAAACTAAATAGTCTTAAGTTTAACACAGGGATAAGGTTGGCAAAAAAAAAAACTGATAACTTTGAAAACTACATTTGATCAACAGTATTTATATGCCATTTAGCTTTATGAAAAAAAAAATTAAAATGGTTTTTAAGGAATTCTAACTATTTAAAATTAAGAATTTTAGTGTAGAAATGATCAGAAAGCAAAAAAAAAAAAAGCCACCCATTTAGAAGCACAATTTAAGCACACATAGAACGATTCTAAAAGTATGACAAATTATGCTTGATTACACTTGCAAATTCTATTGAAATAACTGAAAATTTAAGGTATCTATCTAGTTAAGACTTAAAAAATAATAATGAAAGCTAGCATTTAATTAAAGCTTAAATGAAAAAAAAAATTTAGAATTTTGGACACCTGATACTTGTTTAAGGTTTTTATTTGGTTTGCAGCCAGGAACTATTACATTAAATTAACTCAAAATGTGGTATAATATTCTAACTTTTCAAAGACTTTTCCCAGTATAATTTAATGCATCCGATCTCTCCAAATTTAATTCAATAACAAGATTAAATTTTATACTTTAATTCAGAATTTTGCAATTTCAGGTGATGTTCGAAATTGTTGGTATTAGTTTTTAAATCTCTATTACTTGAAATTTGGAATATGTTTCTCAAGCGCTTCCTCATGTTTGCAACTCTCATTTTGCCACAGAACTGCTAAAAGATAATGACAGACAAGACTGTTGCTGATGGTTTGATAGAGATAACTGTGTGGTAATCTTTCACAAAATAAAGTTTTTAAAGGCATACCTGCCAACTTTTGAAAACTTGCTTCAGTAAAACTTTTTGCATAACGTTACAAAACTACAATTTGAATTGCTTCAAACAAAAATAGGTATAGATTACAGATTGATGCATTATTACCTAAATTATTTTTATTAAGATTTAAAATTTTCACATAATTGAAAAAAAAATGAAAATTTCTTTGCTTAAATTTATAAGTATGTTAAGTTAAATTTTTACAAGCTTATAATCAGCTTACTTCAATTGCATAGTACTTATCTGATAACAAACTGACTTATCCCCCTTCACAAAATTTATACTACAAACCAATTTGGTGTTACATGACTATCTTATACCCTTTTTCCCAAACTATTTTATTTAAATATCTGTTTGGAATCAATTTCAGATCAAATGTTATGATTATAGCTTTTATAAAAAATTTTCTAAATTTCCATCAACATTTTCAGCAGCATGTCATAAAGATGAATTTAAATAAGCTTGAGTTGCTATGATTAGAAAGCGAGGAGAAACTTTTCCGCGTTAAAAAGCCTCAATGCTAATTGAGGGAGACGCGATGATGAACCACAGGTCCGATCTCGGTAAAGTTGTTTTTTCCGCATTGCGATCGGAACACGGGGGAAGCAAACTTACCGGGTGAGCGCGCGCCAAGACTCGCGGACGAATCCGAAAAAGATTTGCAAAAAAATTTAAATTTCACTCAATAAAAGAATAAAAATTGATAAAATCGTAAGAACAGGGATTAGGAGATGGTTTTGAAGTAAGAAGATATTAATTAGAGAAAATTGTTTAGGTTGCGAATGTTTTGCATTTTCATGCATAGTTATGTGGAAAGAAATGCAAAATCCGGAAAATTCTCTGATCCATCCGTACAACCGTATAACTAGACAGAAATCCGTAAATTTTACGGACAATCCGTAAAAGTTGGCAGGTATGTAAAGGTATTTTTAAAAAGGCAACTGAGCTAACACTTTTATATTTCATGACCAACAAGTTCAAATTAAAAATTTGCATTATTCAACCAACTGTGTCAAGTGTTTTACGTTATATGCAAAATAACTCGAGATAGGGGAGACCGGGGTACAATGGACCACCCCCTGTTTTTTATATTTATTTTATGTATATGTGTTTCTAATTTTGTCATTTAGATGGCCACCCTAATGCAGTTAGAATAAACCAGAATTCATGTTTTTATTTGACTAATTAGTCATTTTATTCCTGATAGTCTATTTAAGGTATGCAAAAGTAACTTTTTCCCTTCAAAGTTAACTGTGTTTTTTCACTGAAAATTTTGGATTTGAAAAACTTTGCTGAGCTCCAATCATAAGATAAGATACTAAACTATTGTATTCAATTTAAGTTAAAAGGTTACATTTACATTTTATATATTTTTAAGAATTATATTTGCTAAATCTCTAAGCGGGGTACAAAGGACCACTTAGATGCGGGGTACAATGAACCACTTAGTTATGCATTCATTTTTAAGTGAACAAAATTAGTGGAATTAAGAGTTTAATTTTTTACTTGCATAATAACTAATTATTCATTCTATAATATTTTCCATTGTTTTTACACTTAATTTTATTTAAATGTAAGGGCTTCAGAAACTTAGGTGCTGAACTGTTTTTCTTTACTGAACTGAGTCTTGTCATAAATTTAATCCCATTTCATGTTTAAAAAATAAATATAATCACAAAATGAATATTTGTTAGATAATGTGGTTGCAATTAATTCTGCTACTATTTTTATTTATTTACTAGCTATTACTATGTATGAATAATGACATTTTACTGTCCTTATTGAGTGTTTATTATTGATTGGTTGTTTAAACCTAACCAAAATGTGTTTGTTTTCCCTGAGAATGTTGCTGAATATCATGTTAATGTTGAAGATATCATTATGCATCTACCAGACCCAAAAGAGAACAGTAGGCTATCAGTCACAAAAATCCTTCGGATTTTCATTTGCTGGGTGGGTTTAACATCCGTTAAAATTAGGATAATATGTTTAAATAAATTATGTAACCAGAATAAATTAAATAATCAGAATAAACCAGATTATCATTTACTATGTTTTGTATTTTTAAAAAATGTATTTACTTCATTTATTGCAAAAAAAGTCCTAGTGGTCCACTGTGCCCCGTCCTGTGGTCCATTGTACCCCGGTACCGGATTACAATGGACCACTTTGTCACTTTCCATTTAAAAACTTTTATAAAAAAAAGTAAGCATTACTTTTACTTTTCAGTGGATGTTTTATAAACTTGAATATATGGTTAATATGTATGCATGTTATCTAATTAAAAAAATAATTATTTTGCCCCTAAAGAGTCAAAAGTGGTCCACCCTGCCCCGGTCTCCCCTATAACATTTAGAAATGAAGCATTGTATGACCTACCTCCAACAATGGTTCAGGCTGAAATTGTAGGCTTTTCGTCTGGGTGGTTTTCACAAGTTGAACAAGTTTTCCAGCTGTAAAATAAAAATATACCTATTTATCTGGGGAAGACCATTTCCTCGATTTGCAACAGAACTTCTGATCAGATGTATATAAACAGGGTTCACATTGAATAACAGTCAAGTAAGATTATAATATTATGTTTAACACTATAATGACAGTGGGGCCCCTGGCATTGCTTATTGTTCTATCTTTAAACACTAATTAACCGAATGGCTCGCAATTTTCAGACTTTTCATTATTTGGCCCCATGGGCGTAGCCAGGGGGAGGCATCTGCCACCCCCCCCTAAATTCTCAGTTTGTTAATTTTTTTTAAAAACTTTAATAAAGCAACAATGACTTTAAAGCAAAAGTACATAATTTTCCTTGAAAACTGTGTGGCTTACAAGAAGTGGTTCTGTTTGGCACAAAGAGTCTCAAAATGAGCTAAAACACTACTTTGAGGGGCGAATTTTAAAAAAATTCTAGGGGAGGACCCCCAGACCCTCCATTTTTAAGTTCACATTCATTATACCCATATTTTTACGTTAGGTATACAAAGGATCAGGGCCGCCGAGAGCCAAGTCGGGCCCCGGGGTACAAGGTTGAGAAGCGAGCCCCCAATGACATTCTCATTTCGAGGTGGGAGGGCGAAATTTTCTGAAGTACCTCCACCCATACATTCATAGGCTTAATGTAATTTTTAGAATATATCTAGGCAAGATCTGAATTTCACACAACTTAAAAGTATCTTTTCTTGATAATACCTTCGGAGTGAGCAAAAGTCTCCACTCCATTTAACTTGACAATACCATGAGTAACAAGTAATAAAGGGGGTCTGGGGGTCTTCCCCCAGAAAATTTATGAAAATATGCCAGGGGGAGGGGGAATTTACTCATTTTTGGACCTTTATGTGAACAAATTAATTTCCAAAATATTCAAAAATTAATCTAATAAAAAAAATGATACCCGTCTTCATAGATATTTTTAACTCCTCTGAGAGAGTATTTCACTCTTTGAAAATTGCAAATACTCCTTAAAAAAACTAGCTGGGAGTATTTTTACTCTTTGAATTTTTCACAAAGGTTTAGCTTAAAAATTGCACCGTGCCCCACCGAAATCAACAAATAATATTTTTCTACTCAAAACACCAGCTTATCTCAGCGGAGACATTCATTGTTGGGTTGGGTTTTGGGTTACATATATTTTGCGGTATGTGTGCTTGATCTCAAGGATCCGCATATACACCTTCGTCAAGTAAGACAGACACAACAGAATTTTTACTGACACAAAGAAGGAAAATACACCCAGGGGCGAGGTGAGAATCGAACTCACGACGGAGCAGTGCGCAGACTGCTGGCGTGAAAGGCAGAGAGCAAACCAAACAGGCCATCCGTCCCCTACATTCATTGTTCTTATGCTTAGGGAGTTTGCGGTTTTGGTGTCTCTGTATATGTAGTTTATGCTATTTCCGTATTTCACTCCTCCTAAAAAAGTTAAGGAGTATTTTTACTCCTCCAAAAAAATCCTAGGAATAACACTGCCCGTCTTAGTACTCAATATGAAAAGCTTCGGGATAGGGTGTTTCAAAATTTTTTTTTTTTTGAATTTCCCAGATGCCCCCCCCCTCAAGTTGTTACAAATACTAAAACATTATTACCTGCAAATTTTCAGGTCTCTAGGACGATTTTTGACCCCAGCGCCCTTCAAAAGTAGGTTTCCCATGTTAAAGTATAGGGAAAATATTTAAAATATCGTCATTTTTGGTTCTTTTCAATTTTACGAGCCTGAACGCAGTCAATATCGAATTAAAACCTATACATCATCTTTGGGACATGATTGACTCAAGATCCTATCGGAAAAATATTCCATGGCACCTACTGGGGGGTAGTTACACGGGGGTGAAAAGCGAGCTTTCACCGAAAAACGAAGATGCTTGCCGGTGCTTGCGGCGGGAGCTGGATGAAGGCCTCTCATGGGGGGTCCAGACACATAAAAACAGAATAGAACGAGGTACCTTAGGAAAAAGGTTCAATAGACACTTAAATAGGCTTTTATCCATGTCCCTCCGCAAACGCCGGCGAGCATAACCAGCACCCGCGGCAAGCGCCAGCAATCATCCTCTTGTTTCGGTGAAAACTCGCTTTTCACCCCCGTGTAACTACCCCCCAGTAGGTGCCATGGAATGTTTTTACGATAGGATCTTGAGGCAATGATGTCCCAAAGATGATGTATAGGTTTTAATTCGATATTGACTGCGTTCAGGCTCGTAAAATTGAAAAGAACCAAAAATGACGATATTTTCAATATTTTCCCTATACTTTAACATGGGAAACCTACTTTTGAAGGGCGCGGGGGTCAAAAATCGTCCTAGAGACCTGAAAATTTGCAGGTAATAATGTTTTAGTATTTGTAACAACTTGAGGGGGGGGGCATCTGGGAAATTCGAAAAAAAAAAATTTACCATAGACTTTCGAAACACCCTAGCTTTGGGTACCGGGCCCCCTACCGGCCCAGGGGTATCGTACCCCCTCTCTCGTCAGGCCTGCAAAGGATTTGAACTTTTGCACAAGTACCCTAAAATTTAGCGTGTAAAAATACTCTCCATGGGGTTTCGGGGGACCTGGGAAATAATGTTGAGTCAACCCCTAGTCACTAGTATACGCAACATCAAGAGCAAAGGTAAGTATCCTTGCCCCCCCCCTTAACATGAAACCTGGCTACGCCCATGTTTGGCCTTATTTTAAATGGATACCAAACCATTTCCATTTTAGTCTTACAGGAGCAGAGATATTAAAACTTATATCTAGAAAGACGGCAGGGGCCTGAGGGGCCCCCTATGGCATTTTTTAATGCACCAGTTGAAAACCGTCGTTTCTGGTGATCACTGGATATTATAGGACAAAAAGTTCTGACTTCCGAAAATTCCCTCCCCTATCTGCACTATAGAAATAAGAAATTCCCTACTTTTGTCAGCTTGGATGGCAATCCAATCCATTGTGTCCAAATGAAATATTTTACATTTAGAAGCATTCAGGTTCTTCGCGCTCTCTCTAGGCTTCTAGCAGTTAAGTCATCACCCTCCTTCTCCCCCAAAGATTCATTCTTATGGCGCAAGCTTGGACATTCCAGCAACCCCACATGTATAGCTAGGACCTTTTTTCAAGGAGTGAAAATACTCCTCTACTGTTTTTGGAGGAATGAAATACAAAAACAGAATAAACAATTACAGCCTAGCACATTTAGTGTGATTTAGGTGATAAAATTGGTACTAAGTGTTAGATAATACATTGATTGACTGATTGATAGAGTATAATATTATTGGTCAATTTCAGAGTCCCCATCCAGGCAAAATTAATTACCCCCCAAAAATTACTTGGTTTTCTGTTCTCCCCCCTACAATCCATTGTGCATGGGTGCCACTTTTCAAAATTTGCAAGACTAACTTTAAAGTATTGTATTTATCATTTTCATCCAGTCTAGCAATTTTTTTAAATTGCATGAAAATTCATAAAACATCATGAACAATCATAGTTCTTTAAATTCTAAATCAAGATACAGCTGTATGTGAGTAAAACCATGTTACTTGTGGTCAAAATGCGCGGTTCAATTCCGTTAATGTTCCAGCTAAATACCGCTATGCTCTTTTGGATACCAAAAAAGTAGTAATACATTGCTAAAACAATTTTAGAATCAGATTAAAATGTTTAGTTAGATCAAAAACTATTCATATTTTCAATAAAAATAAAAAAATGTTGATATTTGAATGTATGGCATTCACAAAAGCATGGCAATATTTAGTAGGAACGTTAACGGAATTGAACCAAATGTGCAATGTAGGTATTGGAATTTAGTACTAATTTTGCGTTTCGTAATATAGCTGGGACGGATTGAAATTTTAAAGACGGAATTCCGTCCCGGGGACGGAAGAGTGGCACCCATGCATTGTGTATGGTATGAGAATAACAATCATAGGGACTACAAAGAATCTGTAGTATTTGTGAGTGCCAAAAAGTAAGATTTTCTACTCAAAATTTAACTGATCATGGCCACAAAAAAGAACTGCTGCAAAAACTTAACTTTATGAAATAAATAATAATAAAAAAACTTACATTGTTGTTCTGAAGTTATCACTAATGGAACCTCAGTAGCAAGGCTCATGAGAAAACTTTCAATGGAGTTGCAACCCATTTTTACAAAATCCAAAGGTTCCAGGAAATTCATCTGTAAGCATTGTTAACACAATAAGTAACAGCACTAGAAAAAGCTCCATTTTGTTCCTTATTCTCATAATGCAGACCTACACAACTTCAACGACCTCAAGGTCAAACATTTATCTGAATTTCCCCATTGCTTGCTGATAATTAAGAATAACTAGTTTAAGTATAAAGAAATATGAACTCATATTCCATACTGAAAGTTTGTGCAGTACAATTATTTTATACTTATATTTTAAAGAAATTTTGATAATAATATATTTTACGATTTAAGACTTTCAATAAAACTTTTGAAAGCTGCCTTTGCCTGGGTTGGTGATTATTTTATTTAAATCAGATTTTTTTAATGAAAAAAAAAAGTTGTGTACTTTCTGAAACTGGTTAAAAAGGTATTGGTTTTACAATTTCTATGTGATAAAATATCTGTGATATAGAAACCAGAAAAACATATTTATTTGGAAAAAGAGGGCGTAAGTGGCTCCCAGAGACCAAGCAAAATGCCTCTATAAACCCCAACTTGAACTTAACATCACTCTAATCTATTTTATGAAATTAATGGAAGCAGTTCACTGTTGCATCATCAGTGAGATATCCATTCTGAAAGGGTGAATGAATCATTGTACTATCTTATATATTAAAATAATTTGGTTTTTCTTTCGGCCGGCCGCCAGGCCGCACCCCCGTTCCGATTTGTACAAACTCGGTCTTGATCGAAAGCTCTCCACCCCTAGATGAGCCAATAATATATCACGTTCTTCTAAAACATTCCATTTTTAAATTATGCGTTCTTTTCGTTTTGCCCCCATGTTAACTCTATGGGGAGGTTCCGTTCGGCCGGCCGCCAACCGGAACCCCTGAACCGATTTGGACAAACTCAGTCTTGATCGAAAGATTTCCAACCCTAGATGAGCCAATAATATGTCACGTTCCTTCAAAGCATTCCATTTTTAAATTAGAAACTTTTTTCAATTTGCCCCATTGTTTTCAGTTAATATTTTTACCAACACAGGCAAAACGTCTTTTAAAGAGCGTGAAGAAAATCTACTTTGAAATGATCAAACTTCAATGTTTTGACGTTTTACTAGATTTATCGCAGCAGGATACTAGGCATATTGGATTTATAAAAAAAATTACTGGTACAGGTTTACTTGAAGTATTACTTATTTCTCTTCAGATGACGCATAGGAATAAATAAGTTTAATTGAAAATATTGAACAGTTTATCGCTGATGATGCAGCTTAAAAAAAAGTAATAAATTGTAAAAAATTTAACTGCGCTGCAAGCGTGTGGTAGTAACGAGCGAAGCTCGCATCAGCGCCAAAGGCGCTTAATCTAGCTGGTAAGACGTGGCTTTGCCGGGTCAAACCAGCTAGTTAGTTACTAAAATTTTTATCATTCTTCCCTTTAATTATTTACCAAATTTTGAAATCTATAATTTATTTCGAAAAAATCTTGATAATGATAATATTTGTATTTGATACATTACTAAAATTAAAGTCATAGTCAATCTTCAAGTTATATTGATTCATTTAAATTAATTTTAATCAATGTGTAATATACAGGGTATCCCAAGATAAGTGTCCACCACCGTTAACTTTTGAACGTCTATATACGTTGTTTTCTATGTTAATGATGAATTGGAATAAAGAACGTTTAAATATGGGAAAATTAACAATAGATTGAATTTCTAAAGGCAAATTATTGTATAAATTAGGCGCAAGATAGAAAAAGTGTTTTCGAAAAATTTCCTTATGGAAGCGAGGAATTTAGTACAATAGAGAAGGTTTTCTGGAGGAAAAACTGGTTTTTAAATCAAATATTTTTATTTAAGTGTAAAAAGAGAATGATACGATAAAAAGCAATTTGACAGACCGGCAAAAGATTTAATTGTTTATAATTACGGGGGATTTTTTCCGATTTAAATTAATCATTTGTTGGAGATAACTCCAAAAGCTTTGCATTGAAGCTGGCTTGTTGCAACAAGCACTAAATTCTAAAATTACCTTAAAAATATTTTACAAGGTACGTACCCAGTAGGTTTCTGGAAATTCTTGAATCTTTATACCTTCTGGATTCAATGATAAGAGCTTTCTAATCTTCCATTTGCATTTTAATATCTCTGCATTTCTTGCAGGAATATCTCTCCCTGTATGAATAAAAATTGCCAGTTATGTAGAGATAGAAATCATAAACATGATACGTTGAAGGGTTGGCAGTATAAACTAAAGAAGTTTTTTCTTTTTTTTGGGGGGGGGGGGTATACCAGGTGCGGATCCAAGGGGGGACACTTTTTCAGACCATCACCTTTACCTTTTGAGAAAAATGTCGAAATTTTGGGGATTTTCTAAAAAGCATACTTGCCAACTTTTGAAAACTGTCACCAGTAATATTTTTCGCGACTCATTCCTCAAAAGTACAATTTGAACTAATGACTCAAAAATATATAAAAGGGGTAAAAAGTAAATTAAATGTGAAATTAGAGTATCAAAAAAATTCAGGAATCAAAGAAATTTGTAATTAAATTGAAAATAAACATAAATGCTTTAATTTCAGGGATGTGATTGGAAAAAAGGCAAAAAAGAGGAAACACAATATTTCAATCAAATGAACGTGCAAAGCACAAATTCATACAAAAGGCAACTTACAGAATAGACAGTTAAACTACAGCATAATTAAATTGACTATTTTTATTCATTTGTGAAAGCAAAGTAAATGATTTTACTATAAAGACAAAAAAGTATACTATCTAAACAAAATTTCCATGCAGCGAGGACAATATTATGAGGAAACAATTGTACCAAATCATTTAATAATAGTTGTTTCGCCTATATTAAAATTATTTTCTCTACATTGAAATGTTTTCTTGACTGAATTCGTACCAAGGGGTCAAAAATTTAAATTACATGTATGACTTTTTTTTTACTTTTTTTGATTTTACATGTATATTTTAAAATGAATATGAAAGGTAATGGTGCCTCAGTGTTGATTGGGTATTAAGGTCCACTTATAATTTATATTTATTACTATAAGAAATTTAAGTAATGCTTAAATAATATTATTTACCTTAAAATTTTCATACGCCCTATTATCTGCACACCTTGTAATTCTTTATTTAAACTCTCAAGTTCAAACCATATATTTCTATTTGCCTTCTTGCAAACAACAAGAAATTCCTCTAACATTTTTTTTTAATTTGCCAGCTAAATATTGGACACATTTGAACTACAAAAAGTAAACACTTTCTCCAAAAACAAGCATTTCAAGCCTAGGATATGGATGCAAAGTAAGAAAAACACGGTCGCGAACCGTCTGTCAAGTTGTTTTTTCTGCCCGCGTCCACACTGTCAAAATGCCAACTTTACAGGCAAACGTCCGGAAGAAAGCGTAAAAATTATTTTTTCCTCGAAACTTTTCGTAATTGCGTAAAAATTAAGCTTCATCCGTAATTCCGTAGTACAAACCAAATTTCCATAACCATTACGGACATTCCCTAATAGTTGGCAAGTATGAAAAAGTATCACTCAAGATCCCCTTTTGGTACCCCTGGGGGGTATGAGGGTCCTTCCCCTAAAAAAATTTTGAAATTTGACCCCTAAAAGTAGGGTTTCATCTCATTTTGAGTACTTTTGGGGACATTTTTTGGTACTTGTGAGGGATTTTTTGGGTCCAAGGGGGGCACTTTCCAGAGTGCCACCCCCCTGATTTCGTTACTGGGTTATATACAGGGTGTTTCAAATAGTGTGTAACATATATAAGGCTATTTCCTAAAATATTCCCCCAAGAGACACATACTTCCAATAGCAAATATTCATTGTAAGACGTGAAAATTTAGATGAGACTAGTTTCAGCTCCATGAGGGGTCTACTTAAGAAAATGCAGAAAATATTTTTCTTAAAAAACAAAAAGAATATAAATCTTCCAGCTAAAATGGAAGAGTTGGGAGCTATGAAGTTATAAACCAGTAGATTTTTCAAGCTTTAATTTAAATCCATGGTAACTTAAATACTTTTCATAATAAGGGTTTTTATTCAATTAAATACCAGATATTTAAATTACTGCAAGTGTTACTGTTCAAGGTTTCTATCTCTAAAAACTCCTTGACATAGGAATTGAAATTAACATATAGAGAAATACTATACTCAATTTCAAGGGGGGGATTTCTTTTTATAAAGGATTATTTTATTTGAATAAAGGTTTTCAGTATCAAAGTTAAGAGATAACCAGGGTATAATGTAGTTTATTTGTTGAAAAAGTCTTTCTTGAAACTGATTCTACTACACTTATAAGAACATTTAGCAATTGAGCCCAGAAAAATAAAAGTAATATTTTTGACCTGCATAAAAAAGCCTAAATTTACAGAATACAAACTGAGAAATTTCCAAGGCATACACTTACCCAACTCTTCTTTAAAAGGCACTATGTCCCAGTCGCAGTCATTGCTTAATTCTACTGTTCCTTTTATTTGAAATATATGAGGCACATCTTTTATTAAAGATAAGATGGTGTCATAGCCCCAGACATGAATGTCTAAGAACATTCCAGACACTTCCTGACAAAAGAAAATTATTCATATTAACTACTTTACAAAAATATAGCAAAGCACTGTTTCATAGTTGGATAAAACAAAAAACTCTCTGCGCACTAAAATTCCATCAAATATTATCTGCAAACTAATTAGTGCCCCTAGTCATTTGAATTTTGACTTAATAACATAATGACAGTCTCATTGTTTACCTAAATACTGTAATAATGCTTCATGAGCAACAACAGCAAGAAAAAAATCTTATTTATTTACCAAAAATTTAAATTATTTGATAAGATTTTCTGCAAAATTCTAAAACTAGCTGCGCTCGGCATGCGCATGTGCTTCTATATTATCCAAGTATGCACTGTTTATGTTTGATTAGATTTTTAACACTAGACTATTAATGCAAATTTACATAAATACAATAAATTTGAAGTTTTGCCAAGATATTAAATTACTTTAAACTTAAAATAATATAATTAAATTTGTCACACATAATTATTTTCAGAGTTGAAACTGGGATATCTAAGTGTTTTCCAATTAAACTTTCATTAATCTTATGCTCTTATCAACTTTTTTCAAAACTTGGAATTTTTCTTGCAATGAAAGAGCTTTATGCTTTTAGTTTGAGATTTTTAAAGGGTCTTAAAATAACCAGGAAGGATAAATAATTAAAACACAAATCGTGAAAGTGCCCCCAGACATAGCCATCTAGAACAAGCAGACCAGGACACTTTTTGCCTCGATGAGTCATCACCTCCATCAAACGATTGGTTGAGGAGTGGGAGAAAACATGAGAAGCGAGCAATTATTCGAGGTTCACCATCTTGAAGACTGAGGTGATAACTCATTGAGGCGAAGTGTCCTGGCCTGCTTGTTCTAGATGGCTGTGCCCCAGAACACAAACTTCATAACCTTACAGCTTTTACTTGAATTTAATGCAGTGGTTCTCAACACGTGGAAGTACACTGACCACTTAGCCCAAAATTGGAATCTGTAGCAACCAGAGTTATTAGTTTCTGAGATAGGCCAATCCTAAAATCACCATGGTACTCCCCTTTTAGAATTTGCCCAAGACTGAATTAGAATTATAGTTCACAGGACTCTAGTGTGTTTCCTGTCTTTCTCTTTTTCCCCCTATTCTCTTTTTAGTGCGGGACTCTCTTCCTGAGGAATTTTTTATCCACATTTTACCATGTGGTGACTTAAGGAGTTCATAACTCTTAGCATTTTATTCCCTCATAGATCAGAAGGTAACTAAAGTGCATGTTTATAAGCTGGGCCCCAAATGTAATGACCGATGGTCTGTCAATAATCTGATTTGAAAGTCATACAATTTAAAAGTTAACTCCGAAATTATAATGGCTTCAGTTGGCCTTTTTGGTGCATTTTAACTATTTAACCCTTTCTTCTATAGGCCTCGGTTCACACAGCTAGGTCTTTCAGACCCGAGATAAAATCCAGTGTCATTTTTCGGTTGAATGGGCTTCCCAACCACCAAACCCCAAAACTGTATGTACAGGTCTCACAACTGGAGTAAAAAGTTTGGGCCACCATAGGCTAGTAAGGGTTTAAGTTTATTGTGGTGAGTGTGTGGTTGCCACTAAGCCTTACTTAAAACTTTTACCTTAGAAATCCTTCACCCTCAAAATTGCTAAATTTTAAAAATTAAACGTGAAAATTTATAATCTCTAAAATTAAATTATTTTAAGAAAAATCATTTATCTCACTAGATCCTAATTCGGCGGCAGCTCAGGCTTACTTTTGTTAGAGTATTGTTCGTACATTTGCTACTCATCACATAATTTAAATTGGCACGGCTTCGATAAGAGTCCTCCAGCCGCCATATTTATCCACTGCAATATGGTTGTATTGTCATCATTTGAGCTTATGGGTAAACATGGAGGCTGGAGGACTCTTATCGAAACTGTGTCTTTGAATTACTCTGGCTTTTTATACGCTTACTGATTTTTGTTTAATTCTTCGAATAGATTCATTTAACTGTTTGAATCCAATTTTTTGGATGGTAAAGCAGCTGGCCTTTTTGTGGTGTAGTCTGAGTAATGCTAAATCTGTTGCACAATATTCAATATTTTTTTTTAACAAATATGACTTCCCAACTATTTCAGTGTATGAGATTCAGTCAAAGGAACTAAGTACGGGCGCAGCCTGTCAATAATGTCTGAGCAACACCTGGATAGCGCATGCGCTAGTTCTGCTATATAATGGTTAAATCTTCTGAACCCACAAAAAAAGCTTTTTTTTGACAACTGTTGATTGCACTTTCATTATATAAAGTAGCTGTAAGTATTGTTAACAATTTAGTGGCGACTTACTTCCCTAATCGAACAGTTAGAAACCATCAGCACAGATTCCGATAAAATTTAATCTCTAATGCACTAATTTTTATTTTTGGAAACCCTTTAACAAACCATTTCCAAGACTTCCCCGGACCACCTATGGTTTGCAGAACACTTGTTGGACACCACTGGTTAAACGTCATAAGGCATTGGTAAGATAGTACCACGAAATCATAGTTGTAAAGGCAGTAAAACACAAACAAGAACTTACTACATAAGCTAATAGGAAAGCAGAGGCCTTAATTCCATCAGGATATCTCTCAGCAATCTAGAATAAAATTTAACCAAATTATAGCAGCAATGTACAATTTGCTAACTATTACTTTTTTATTATACAGTAGAACTCCAATTATCTGAATCAATTGAAAACTGACCCCATTCAGATAATCAAAAGATCGGATAATTAGATTTATTCCGAAAAAAAAAGGTCTAATTTAATTTGGGGCCGTTCAAATATTTCGTAAGCATGTTTTTGGTCATTCTAACCCCCTTCCCCTTGTTAGCAAAGCTAAGCAAACCGTTACCCCCCTCAAAATTATGCAAGAAAGATTTTCAAAAATAGAGTGTTTGTAACATCTAACGCAAGTATCACTCAAACCCCTCCTTCCCCTCACCAGGAAAAATAAGGAAAGAGAAAACCCCCTCCCCCTTAGGTGCCAACGTAATAAAATATTTGAATGGCCCTTTAAAAACTGTATTTATGTCGAGAATGAGAAAAATTATTTTTTAAAGAAAAGAGCTTGGAATTAATTGAAAAGGTCACACTTTTACATGTTAGTAATAGAATAGCACTATGAGACGGTGAATCATCCCAAATTTTCACAATGCGCCTACACTAGCTTTGCTGATCGAAGGACAATAGCACGCATAGACAAATTTTTTTTCCCTTTTCTTTTTCTGAAAACTGCAATTTGGATAGTCCGAGTTTGGATAATTGGAGTTCTACTGTAAATACATCCACTACTAACTAAACTTTTTAAAATGAAATGACTCTTCAAAAATGTAATTACTTTTTTATTAAAATACTTTAAAATGAACTCTGAAAGAGTATTTTTAGTACAATTTTAATTTAATATCAATAAAAACATTATCAAAACTGGAATTTATTTTTTTAACTTCCTTTACTTTTAAAATGTTATTAAAGTCCATTATCATGAAAAATATTTAATAGGCAGATTTTTTTAAGTGTGGGCAGAAATGAATTTTTGATTTTGCTGAAATTTTTATGGTGGTTCCTTCTAATGATTTTAGAATACAATACCCCTAGTTTTTCTTTTTCACACAAAAAAAAAAAATTTCATCCCTCAAAAGTTCCCAAAGTGGGTCGCAACCCAGTATTTTTCTCAAATCTATATCTTCTTGCAACAACATTTTCTCTGTGCATTGTGGTTCAACCAAACTAATTCTTGTGATAACAACATGTCTTTAGGTAGCTAAATCAAATTCTTTTGTAAATTTTAAGGTTGATCTTCAATGCAACCAGTAAGGTTTTGAGAAACTTTGTAGAAGAAAGTGAAAAATGAAAAATTTGAGCCTTTATGGATCCGCATAGTTTGGGGGGGTTAACTTGTGTAGTACAACTCATTATTAACTTAATTAGTCCATTAGTTGCATGGTTCACCCTCTGGGCTGCCAAAAATAGCTATTTTGGTAGATAACAAAGCAAAATAAAAAGTCATTTTGGTGATCCTGCATTTCAGAGCATTAAGGGTCAATGAGGAACTTTATTATATTGCATTTCATAGTATAAGACCTTTATGGCCATGCGAGCTTGTAAGGCTTACATCACACATAGTGAAAATACAAAATATGAGAAGCATGAGTGTCTCAAAACAAGAATTTTGTTTAAAAAAACTTTGCTCCCCAGGCCTTTTCCCATTCCTTTTGGTCCCTAAATATAGTGTGTGAAGTGCCCCCCAATGCAGAGAAAATGTTGTATAAAAAGATGTTGTTTCGAGAAAAGAGGGCGATTTAATAGGGGTATATAAAAAAAGGGGTATTTTAAAATCATCAGAAGAAACCACCATAAAAATTTCAGCAAAATAAAAAATGGTCACTATAGCTACCCGCCTGCATCTTATAAAATCTGCCGTCTTAAGCGAGTCATTGTGATAATAAATTTTAAAAGTTAAAAAACATAAGACAACTGGTAGGCAGCTAAGGAAAGAAAACTGAAATTTGAAAGTGACCATTTTTAAAACACCAATTATTACATTTTCATACTAATTATAACCTTTTCATTACACATAGTAAAGTGCAACATTGATAATTCAAAACTGAAGGAACTGAAAAACAAGACTTTGAATGAAACGTTCAAGTTGTTAAAGTTGCATTGTAGTACTTAAAATGTGCAAGACAATTACTTTTCTGAAATTTTCCAAAATCTGTTCAGGTAAATGTGGTTCTTTGCTCTCCTTGTCATCAAGAACTGAATTATATTCAGTTGAGATTGTTTCCTTGCTACTCAACTGATCACCTTGAACAGAATATTGAAATTGAATTAAAATTGAATGTGTGTGTGGATAAAGCTGAATAAAAACTGAGCATAACAAATTTAAATAGTTATAGTTAAAATCCTTGTAGTACAAATAAAAGTTCATCCACATGTGTTGATTTTATTGATTGATTAACTTGGGAGATGATGTTCAATGATGTACTTGGAGGGAAGAATATTATCTTAATCCGACACTTTAGCCAATTTATAAGACCAAACCAGTCTGCCTGGAGGGTAAGAGGGATTTCCGAAGAGTACCGTGATTTTGGGTAGATAATCCTCGATTTATAAATGCTTAAAATATGAATACAATAACCTCAGCAGCTTTATCTAACCAAGACTGCCTATCTGATGAAATGTTGCTCTTCTGCAGACTAACTATGCAAAAAGCTTGAATATTTAACAATCTAACAAAAAAAATATTTATGGACAAAGAAAGAATTAACAAGTTGAACATCATATATAACCTGGAGGAAATGATCCAGTACAGGTAATATTTGCCCAAGAGAAACTAGTCATTCCTTAAATTTGCTATATAAAAAAATGCCATTACAAACAAATATTTTGGCTAGTGACTACATCATAGCATCCAACTTCTTACAAAATAAGGTGAAACCTACAAGGTTACTAATGTAGATTGGAAAAAAACAAGTTACCGTGGTAAATGACTGAAATTCGGCTTTTCCTTGGACTTTGATTAATATGCAGGGAAAACGATGTATCCATGACAGGTTTGGCTACTTTCACTAAAAACCATGTTTTTGTTTATCGCGTTTGACGAAATTAAGTTGTTATGTAAAATAGGAAAATTGTTTGGTACACATTGTTTGCTAGTCTCAAGGACAATCTTCATTATCAACTTTGCTCTCTTTAGTTAATTTTGGGGAAATTTTGGAAAAACAAATTGCGTTCAGGGGAAATATTAGGCCCTGAAGCATTTTTCTCCCCTGATCATTTTTATACAATATACATACAATTCTTTAGTTATGACTCTAGAATCAAACTTAAAAAAGTGATTAAAAACTACTAAGGAAACAAACCCATATTTTCACGAATTGAAGCAATTGCACAAAGAGGAACTATTCCCTTCATAACAGTAGGGAAGACAAAAGTCTCTCCCATGATAAGCTTTAGGTATACGCTGCTGGGCATAGACTCCAAGCAGCTTACAAGGGAAGAAAACCCCATCTCCTGTAATGAAAGCTCAAGTTTGCTGTAAATGCTCCAAAAATGACGCTCGAATTCTGGAAGTCTGAGGCCATGTGGGTAGTTTTTCATCAACTTGCCAATCTTCATCTGCAGACTTTGAACTGATTCAGCCATTTTCCTTTTGTTCTAATCAAAGAAACAAGCAGAAATCAACAATAATTTAAGTCAATAGTCTTTAAAATGTTTACAAAGGTAGTAGTAGTTTATAACATAAGCGTAGTAATTAATAGTAATTCAAGTTTTCAAATTGAAAATGCAACTCTCGTTAAATAGAAGATAAGCAGTCGAACTTACAATTTCTTCAGTCTTTCGAAACATCATTCAGCTTCAGCAGGTAGATCAGGGACCGATTTTTTAAATATGTGTTCACTATAAGAAAATAAAGCAAAATTTGATTAATTCTTGCATTTATAAGAATAAGTCAGTAGTTTCTATAGATCAGGGGTTGGGTAAGTATTCTTAACATTCAAAACATTAAGTCTTAACAGCATGGGTACCTGGCACTAGGCAAAAATTTATGAACTTTGAACCATCTTTTTTATCATTTTCCCCCAGTCTAGCAATTATTTAAAAATTGCAGAAAAACTTTTAAAATATCATATGTCCTTAAATTTTAAGTTAAAGTTGTATTTGAGTAAAACAGGGTTACCTGTGGGCCAAATGTGTGATGTGAGTATACCGAAATTTAGTACAAATTTCTTCCAATCGGTACGTTGATTTTGTGATTCGTAATAAACCCTTAAAGGGCATAATTTATTAAATAAGTGGATATTGTAAAAACAATAGATATTATCCAAAATGTAAGCTATAAAAATTTTTAATTGAATAATCATATAGTGGATTACTTAATAAATAAACCAATTAATTAGGATTTGAAACATCTCCAATCAAATGTTTTTGAGCATCAAAACTAGTCCTGTCATGGCATTGTATTCACCAATTTCTTAATGGACGACTATGGGTGGGTTGAAATTTACTCATGATAAAAAAAATTATTGTTCTTATAAACTTTATTGATAATTGTGTCTAAAAAGATAAAGACTTCCATTACAAATTTTGACAGGTTAGGATTGCAGATGGGAACTCAAATCCAGCATTTCTTCAGATCTCAGAAGAACTTAAATTAGCCATCTACAACTACTTTTTCAATTAACACTTTCAATATTTTACTTAAATGAGAGGAGCTGTAATCTTTTGATAAATCCAAGAATAACATTCTATTCTATAATCATAATCACACAGAAAACCTTTTTTTTAATCACTATCAAGAGTAGTTACGCACAATAAAATTTTGGCAAACAGGCTTGAAATTTAGCAGCCAGAAACTCAAGACACCAGGAATCTGAAAAAAAAAATCAAAACATCCTTCAATAAGCAGGAAGGCGGAGCGGAGCTATCAAAAACATGGATTCAACAGGCATATTACCCCTGGAACAGGTTTATTCACATTAAACAATGTTTTGGGCATATTTAAAAAACAAACGGACAGTTTCCTAGAAATTCACAACATGCATCAGCAAAAATAGAAAAGCAAAACTTTTAGAAAAGAAAGCTTTTTTTATAAAATCCAGACTTGCCAACCTCTGAAAGTTAAAAATCAGGAGAATCATTTCCATAGAAATCAGGAGAAATTTTTATCGATGTATAGCCCATCGCAAACCAATTATAAAGAGATAATATGTGCTCAAAATAAAAATTTAACCGTTTTAAAACCATACAACCATATTTTTTCGCAATCGCACTGTCCGGGAACATTTTTCTGGGAATGGTCCTCCACACTGATCGGTAAATTATGCTCCAATATATATAAGAATGCTGTAAAAAGGCATTCAGCATTACTTACCGTCTGATCATTCTGTATTACCAAAATCTTTTGGTTATTTTCCACACATTTCGCATTTTCCTTATGCATATTTCGAAAAAACCAGGAATTCCGAAAAAAAGCGGGAGAAAACCGAGAAAGCGGGAGATTTTCGGGGAAAATCCGGAGGGCGGGAGGAGAGAGCGAAAATCCGGAGAGTTGGCAAGTATGAAAATCCCTTTAAAAAATTAAGATGAAGAAAGAAAATACAGTAACGGACCCTTTATCCGGAAGGACCCGAAATCTGGCTCGCATTCAAAAAAAAATTTAAAAGAATTTTTAATGAGCAAATGCTGCTACAGCTTTCACTGTTCTCTGCCCGATATGAAGCTCACTGCGCTAACTGAAGGGACCTTTTTAGAATGGCCATGGAAATAGGGTATGATTCTGTGTTTAATTTGTGGATATATTGTCTTAAGTTACTTACATACAGGTCTTAGGTTACTTACACTATGTAAACCCATTTGTCCATGAAAAATGTATTTATACACAAGCAAGGAGTAAAATACACACAGGCATCTAAAACTAGGAAATTCTTAACCCGTAGCAGGGGAGGTGACGTCTCACAGACCGCGCAACATTTTTCTCCCCTTCCCCCTACCACATGCTGGGTCGAATTGAATAGAATTTTCTCCTACCTTCCCCTTACGTGACCTTGAGACTGACCCCTTCTTATCAGCAAGTTTTTCCAAGTACATCCGTTCGAAATTCCACGAATTCTTTCCCACGTGGTCCAGCAGACCTCAGGTCCCACTCAGTGTAACTGTTTTTGTCCAGGCTTAGTACGCATGGCTTCGAAGCTCGGTCCGCGGAGATTAATTTATCCTTCTGATCCAGGTTATGCGGAAGAGTTGAAAAAAATTGTATGAAGTTGGGAGTGATTTTAGAGTGGTAAAGGTAACTGTGAATAAGATTTCCGTGAAAAATTCTAAATTTTTTGCTTCTAAAACACTGGTGAAAAACCGATACTTTAGGTAGTGTCAAAATTTTTTTGTATTGTTCTACAATGATTTTTTTACAATTAAAACTTGCCTTACATATTAAATAATAAAAACAAAACAGTTAGTTCATAATAGATGCATTTTATTTTAAATTATAAAGAATTTACTGCACCATGTGGTTTCTATCGAAAAATTTAAGGCTCTCTGAAAATTGTCTGTGAAAACTTTTATTTTATCATAAAGTTAACAAATATTTTTCTATGAAGAGATAAATGTTCCAAGAACAATATACTGAAATATCAGAATCATATCTTAATTAGAAATTTTTTTAAAAAATATAATGTCGCGCGGTCTGTGAGACCCCACGTCCCCTGGTGTGTACCATTTTTTCACCTCCCCTGTTACGGGTTAAAAATCAACAAGTTCACAATGATAGATAATACACCCAACAATTAAATTGACACAAAATAACAACTATCTTAGGTCTACACTACAATGCACAACAGAACATGCATTATTTTGGCACTATAATAGATCTAGTATTGCACAGAACAAACAAAACATGAAAACATGATCTAACCTGAAATTCACATATGGACATGCTAGTTCTGGCTAGATGCTACACGTGTCGAGACAATGCCAAACGGCATAAAATTACAGCGTTCCGATTTATTACTATTGTCGTTATTAAACTGCATTTATTTAAATTGTAATAAATGGCACGAATAAAAAGAACTCATGATGCTCAACTGTGATATCACGATCTCAGCTGATAAGTTGGAAGAAAAAATTCCTTATTTCATCAGAAGATAAATTACTGAATTTTAGATAAATAAATTGTTATCTTTACAGCTAAAGGCAGCACATTAATTCACAAAAAAAGTAATACTGTGGTTTACCTGGATTACACAGCTGAGCGAGGAGTTAAATCAGCGGATACACGTTGTTTTGAATAGACATATGGATCTGATAATGAAATAATGAGAGATGAGATAAGCGCCAGCGCTATTTATAGACTAGTGGCGAGCAGATGCCGCCATTCCATAGATAGTAATAATAATAATTTTGGTCTCTAAAGGGGCCCACAGACGAGCAACTTGGTCGTCAACCAGGTTGATGCTTTTCCCACAGACGGCCAACCGCGGCCAACCTGGTCGTCAACCAGAATGTAAACAACGAAGAAAAAATTAATCAGATTGTAACAAATTAATATATTTTGATACTTTAAATGCAAAATTATATTTTATTTAATTATTCTCTCGAGCTAGAATTATATTATTTTAATTTTTAATGCTTAGTTTTTTTTATTTTCCTAATAACATGTTCCGATTAAGCTCCGCCCACCAAGTTGACGATCAGATCATCAACCTGAAATTCAATCATCAACTTCCCCACAGACGGCCAACTTGGTTGAAAACTTGCTCAAATTGACAACCCGGTTGACGACCAAGTTGCTCGTCTGTGGGCCCCTTAATGATATCCTTCCACAATATTTCGATAATTAAAAGAGAAAATTGAATTACTTAAATAGAAAAAGAATACTTTTTTTTAAGGCTAAAATTCAAAAAAAATTCTGGGGGAGCACCCCCAGCCCTTTCCAAAATTTTGCGTCTATTTATAATTTCATCCTTGAAAATTCTGTGGTTTACAAGTTTTCAAAATGAGCCAAAACTTTATTTTTAGAGGCAGATTTTCAAAAAATTTCTAGGGGCTTACCCCAGACCCCCCTATTAATTCCTCATGGTTGCTTATAATTTGCATATTAATTGTTTTCTCCTTGAAAAATTTTAGAAGTACAAGAAGTTATCCTCTTTATAGGTGTTTTACAATCACCAATCAAATTATTAAAATCAATCAGTTGTTATCAAATTTACAAAAATGAGTAAAAAAACCCTTCTATTTGAAGCAAATTTCTCAAAATTTTTAGGAAGGGGGAGAACCCCTATTTGCTTTTGAGCTAGCATTATCTGATGGAGCCTTTTTAACTTTAACAAAGTGTCAAATTTCATTTATGTTATACTCCGAAAAGACCTTGGATAAAATTGGGAGCTAAACACTTCGCAAAACCAAACTATTGTATATGGCCCTACAGAAATGTTTCACCCTCCCCCCTCCACTTTCCAAAACAATGGCAAGGGCCCTGTTTATAAGTTGGCACGGGCCCATATGGTTGTGGAGCTCTTAGTTACCTACACAATCAAAAAATTTTACCGAGGCTCTGAAAATTTTGAGCGTTACCCTCCGACATGGCCCTCCCTCCAAAAATCTGGTCTGCTTGTGACCAAATTTTCAAATGGAAAAAGGTTTCTATAATGAGGTACTTGCACGTTTTTTTTTTATTTTATTATGATAGAGGATGAAAATCCATGAAAAATGACGTAAAAGTTATAGAAATCGGAAAACTATTCCGCAAGATATTCAATTTATTTCAATCAATCAGATATTAATTTTTAAAATTTCGTTTCCAGTATTGACGGGAAAAACAGTAATTTCGTTTTGGCTGCTGTGTGACGTCACAGTGCTTGGACCCGCTATGTTATTGTATGCTTAGCTTGCTTCATTCTGCTATTCTTCATAAAGTTTTAATTAAAAAACTATGAGATTTTAAAGACACATACAAATATTTTTATAAAAAGATTGGTGCTTTGTTTTTCAAAAATATTAATTGGTTTTGGAATTATTAAGATTCCAAATTTAAATTTACAGACGAGTTTTATGCGTGTTTTGGTTTTATAAGTCTGATTTCTTTTATTTTTAACAATTCACTAGTTTCGAGGGCGCTGTGACGTCAAATCCCGTTTTTTGAGTACTAGTGTTTTGGCAAAAATAAAATTGAATTTTAAGTTATTTAAAACATATTTTTGAACTTAAAAATCTGATATTCGAGAATTTTAAACTATAATGAATCAAAAAAGTGTAAAATTAAGCAAATCCCTCATTGCAGTCACGTCACCCTTCCATGGTGACTTATTTGGCAGATGTTGAGTGCTTTTATAGATATTAAAAGTGCTAAGGTGTTTCAATTAATAAAAGGAATTACAAGCAAAACTACATTTTTATTGTAACACAAAAAAATTCAATAAAAAATTGTTAGATTTAAAATAAAATATTAAAAGATATAAAAAGACTAATATATCTTAACCTAGGTACCTCCAGTTGATTTTAAAAGTAAAAAAATAATAAAAAACTATACATAGTTAATTGTAATTCATCATACAAGTGTTACATCAAAAATACACTAAATATGCTAAGAAAAAACGTCCAAGAAATTGTAAAATCTATACATATGAAAAAACCTAAGACCAATGCCAATTTTTTTTTCTGTTGATGAGAAGGCTAATACAAATTTTATAAAAGTAAATGAGATTCAGTAAAAACTACTTCAAGGCAGCAGTGCGTGTAGCCAAAGGGATTGGGGATACATGATACATCCCCTCTCCAAAACTTAGATATTTCCCTTTTCTGACCATTGAAAACAACAAAAAGTACCCCAAATAGTTATATCAATATCCCTTCCAAAAAATGTTTCTGGCTATGCCACTGGTTACTAGTACTACCAGGTAAATAACTTCTGGGATAATAGCTACTATTAATGTATAAAAATTATATATATATATATATTTTTTTGTAAAATGTCCAAGGTTCAAATCTTACCTTTAAAAGGCTGCATTCAACCACAGCTTACTAGATACTATACAGGCTAGCCGAGATACGGAAATCCTTAAAAATGTAGATGGTGATGGCTGACATCTGGCAAAGCACTAAATCTATATACGTTTGGTACGTTATAGGTAGGACATGGGGCAATCCTAGTGGGAAAAGTTGTCAAATGGTTTCCATTGATATTACTATATTTCACTTATTTTAGGAAAGTTGCCAAGTTAGAGGGAGTGTAGTTAAAGAGCCAAGTTATACCTGTTCTACAATTTAAAAAAACATCCATGTTTAAGAAGCTAACAGGATATGAACTATTAGAGTCAAAAATGAACTTTTTCATGTTCCAACTATAAAGGATTCCAAATTAATATATATATATATATATATATATATGTACTTTTCAAGCCCCGAGGGAAGGGAACCCTGATGAGAATAAGAACTTTGGTAGTACAATGAGTAAACCGGAAATCATATGGTATGGTTACAACAAAATAAACACAATTGCTTAAGAATACGGGTATTAGAAGGAACATAATGATGCCACTTCCTTCTTCTTCGAGGTAGAAGAAAAAGAGCTTAGGCAATCATGCCTATTGCTCTACCACTGTTTAAAGCATTGAAAACTGAAAGTTAAAAATGGCAATGGCTTTATGAGGTAAAGATAAGCAAGGTGGGATAACCAACTGCCACTAATTATATAATATTAGTAGTGTTCGGCACTAGTTAACTAGAACTAGTTGCAACTAGTAGTTAACTACCGATCAACTAGTAGTTTAACTACTTTTGGTTTAAACTAGTTTAACTAGTAGTTGAACTACTTTTTTTAATAACTACTAGTTGAAACTACTTTCAAATTTTCAACTACTTTAAAAAAAATTTTTGTTTAAAATTTCAAAAATATTTAAAATTTTTATCAAAATATACAAAAATTACACTGCTATTTATAACTACAATGTCATGGTAGAGTACTCAAATACCATAACCAGAAATAAAGCGCCGTTTTGAGCGAAGCATTAAGTTTTTTGTGATATAGATACAAGAAAGATGTATTAGAAATTGGGCAAAAAATAGGTTATGAAATTAAATAGACTAGTTAACTACATTTGGGAAATAGTTAACTACTAGTTGCAACTAGTCCCAGGAAAAAATAGTTAACTACTAGTTGCAACTAGATTTTCCCAGACTAGTTAGTAGTTAACTACTTTTTGACCACTAGTTGCCGAACACTAAAAGATCCCATCCCATCCCAGATTCAGGGGGTTAATTAAGGTCTTTAAAACATGAAGAGGTGGTCCTCTTTTGGTGTAAATAAAAGGATCTCAAAATGAGTTAAAAAAAAAACTACTTTTAGGGGCAAATTTCAGAATAAGCATGGGTGCCACTCTTCAAAAATTCCAAGACTGAACTTTGAACTACCTTTTTTAATCATTTCCCTTAATCTAGGAATTTTTTTTAAAATTGCAGAAAAACTTATAAAATATCATATGAACAATTAAATTGGTCCTTAAATTTTAACTTAAATCTGTACATAAGTAAAACAAACTTATTTAGGGGCAAAATGTGCCTTTTAAGTATTGAAATTTATACTTCACCTCTGTGGCTTCGGTCCACAGGTGCCCACTGGGTAACGGGAAGAAAGTACTGATATCGGCATGACATGGGTTAATGAACAATGTTCAAATTACCTGCCATTTAAAAAAAAGTATTGAAATTTAGTACAAACTGCTGCCAAACGGTCAGCTAATTTTGCATTTCATAACAAATCAAGGACGGAATTCCGTTCACAGAACTTATAGAAAGACAGAATTCCATCCCCAGGACGGAAGAGTGGCACCCATGAGAATAAGATTGTTGGATCCCCAACCCCCCTTGAAATTTTAACCTTTTATTACACTATGCAAATTTACTAAGGATTCACATTAGGATGTACAAATTTAAAATTTTATTCACCAAAATCAAAAGTAATTCTGCAAGTCATTTAAAAATACTCTTAAAGAGATATCCCAGAAAAAATGTTGAGTCACAACCTCCCTGAAACAAAAGTATGGTTACAGCCCTGGGCCCTGGTATTACTTTTAACATGCTTTATGCATTTTTGGAAAATTTTTTTGTGTTTAAAGGATTTTTTGTTATTTATTGTCACTTTAAATGAAGCCATCGTTACATACCTAAGTGTTATCATTTGAGCTGAGGTAAAACATGGAATCTGGAATGGGCGACCAGACGCAATATAGGGCCAAATGGAGGACTATGGTAGAAGCTGTGCCGAATTTTCTTAACACAGAGTTATATTAGCAGGAATCATAAAAATTATCATACTTAATAAAGAAAAAATTAAGGGCAATTTAGTGAGGGTGAAGGATTTTTTTAAGTTAAAAAAATTATCTGTGCGTGCGTACAAGTACAGGCCTAGTGGTCTTCTATGAGTTGTGATGTAATAAAAACTAAATTGCTATCTCAGCTGAAAAACCATTTAAATAGTTGTCAAAGATGATAAGTTGTAGTATTGACCATGCATGAAATGCTTTTGTCACAAATTAATAAAAATAGTTGCCAGATGAATTGTTTATATTCACATAGATAATCAAACTCCCCTATTTTTTTATTGAAGTAAATTGTTGAATTAAAAACTACTTTTGAACTTTTCAATTTTGATGCAACTGAATTCAAATAGATTAGTGTAAATAGGTTTTCTGAAATTTTTGCAGCAAAACAGAATAGGCTGTCATGGAGCAAGACAGCAGGCTATAAATTTAGATGAAAAGGTATTATAAATATAATTAAATTAAAGGCTATAAATGTTGGCCTATAGCAACAAGATAGTAGCATATCCTGTAGTGTAAACAAGGTAAAAGTTGGGAAATTTGTTCATGGTAAAGTGTATTATATTAGTTTTTATTACCCTGTGTGTAAATATTTTCTGGCATAGTTCATTGTAGAAACCCCCTGCCAAAGCTAAATCCCTGAATGGAAAACTTTTATATACAATAAAATATTCCTTTTGTGATCAAGTTCAAGTTAAATGAAGTAGGGACACTTGCTAACCAACATGGCCACTTTGTCCTCTTGCTTTGCTTTTCCATTCCGTTACTTCTTAGAATAGCTGAAGAGGTTCACCTTTTTAAAAAATCCCTACAAATTTGGTTTTTCTGTATTTCCTTTAGTGATTAGGAAAGCAGTACACAGTTATCATCTGAAGATCTTTAAAAAATGCATTGCCGAGGATTTAGACACAGATGCCTGTTAGTTTTATGTTGCCTATATACCTACATCACAGAGCATATCAAGTAGAACAGCAATGAATGGGCTATAAATGAGCTGTTTCCCAAGTTTTACAAGAAGTGCTTTTCAGGATGAAAACGCTTCTTGTGACGTAGAACACACTTTAGGTGGAAACCCCCCCGAAAGGTTTAATTTAAGTTGTACGGATAATCCAAAGAATCTAGGCCAAATGTCATGAATAGCAGTAGATCTGGTCAACTTGGATGCATGGAAGTCAAAGTGTACTCTCTCCATTACACGGCAAAGGTGGAAAACTTAACTTTCCCAATCCCCAAATGAAGTTCCATCGCTATTCCAAATCACTGAAGTATTTGATGTCTTCGATAGGCGCCCTACACATAATTTCAGTACATCTCTCAGATATTTCTTCTTTCCAAAACTCTTTCAAGCAAGCACGACACATGAGCATGTGTCCGCATGGAAGAAATTTTACAGTAGCGTTCGCGGAACAACAAACTGTACAAGGGGACTTGGGTTTTCTTTTCTTTTGGGTTTTGATGGGTATCTTGGTCTTTTGGCGCTGACGATCTTGGAATTCGTTGTACGCTACAATTCCGACTGTAGCTACCACAACAAATGCAGCACCAGCAACAAGGAACATCCAAAGAGGAGGCACGGCCATTGCGGGACGCTGATTAATATAAATTTCAATTCAATTTCACATTCATGCCATACACCAAAACAAAAGGCGAACCAAAACCCAAACAAACAAAGCCCCTTGTTCAAATTCAAACTTCAAACGGGGTTGGGCGCTTTGGTGTTGGGTAAATGAGGTGTGAGCTGTGAGGTACCTCACTTGAGTACCTCACCTCCTCGTTTTGTCATGACACCTCAGAACCAAACATTGTACCACCTCACACACCTCAAACCACTCACACACTTCTTTCGGAGTAGTGTGGCCCCGTTTACATGGACCATATACCCGGGTATAAGTGGCCGATATACCCAGCAATAGGGAAAAATGCAGGGTATAAATAAATCCACCTATTTACTCGGGAATTTGAATACCCGGCTTTCCCATGATGCATTTCGGTCTCACTCAAAGCAAAAAGTCATCCATGTTAGGCTTAAGTGAGTACTTGTTGGAAAGTAAGTTGTTCTTTGTTATTTCAATTGGATATTTAAGATTGATTACTATCTTAAATGTCGAAATAACTTGAAAATAATCCATTATGAACGCAAAATTCCAAGACAAAAGTGCCGTTTACATGGGAAAAATATTACCCGGGTAGCTACCCGGGTAAAAAGTGGGTTGAAGGGAATTTCCAACTCTACCCGGGTAACGAAATTTGAAGGCGTTTACATGAGACATGAGTGCCGTTTACATGGGAAAAATATTACCCGGGTAGCTACCCGGGTAAAAAGTGGGTTGAAGGGAATTTCCAACTCTACCCGGGTAACGAAATTTGAAGGCGTTTACATGAGACATGATCTAACCCGGCTTTTTCTCGGTCACGTGGTAAGAAATAAGGGATCTGCCTGTTTCCATGGTTTCCAAGTTTGTTTACAAATAGCTCATTTTTGTTCTTGCAAGAAGCATCAAAAGGAATTTTAAAAGAGCGTTGGCGATATATGCAAAAAAAATCTGATAGCAGATTTGCTTACCGAAGACCTGCGAAGATGTATGAAAGTAATCTTGTATTATTTGTTGAATATTTTGTTTATTTACTAGTAACACTTATACAATTATACAAAATTGTGTTGGCAACATTGTTTCAATTCCATCAATGTTTATTGTTTTGATTTCCGTTTTTCATCATGTTTGTAAGTTGTGCTTGTCTTAAAAAATAAATGGATGTTTATTAAACTTAACGTTTTATCTTCACATTTCAAACTGCATTTGCTACTTTCTACATTATTGATGTCCATTACAAATTATATCAAAACAATCAACAGAGCACACACAAACAATTAAATGGCGGACTACACAACACGCAAGGTAGTGTGGGATGGGACACGAAATGCATCATGGGAAAGGAGGGTACTACCCGGCAATTGACTAGGATTGAATCCTACCCGGCTTTTTCCTATCTTTTTCCCTTCGTAGGGAATGCCGGGTAGAAAAGAGGAGTAAGAGCCGCCTTTTACCCGGGTAATTGGCTCATGTAAACGGCACTGAAAACAGATAACAGAATGTAAACAAACTCAAATCGCAATGAATGATGGGACCAGTGACGTCTATACCTCGGGGTGCTTGCTTTTAAGCAGCTTTTTAGGGGTTTATAGTAACTTAGAGGATATCCAGGGCCCGTGCCATTGTTTTAGAAAGTGGGAGGGGATGAAACCTTTTTGTAGGGGCATAACAATACTTCAGTTTCGCGAGGTGTTTGGCTCCCAATTTTCCGAGTATAACATAAATAAAATGCGAAACTTTGTTAAAGTTAAAAAGATTTCATCAGGTAATACTAGCTCGAAAGCAAAAGGGGGGGTCTGGGGGTCCCCCCCCAGAAAATTTTTGAAATTTGGCTACAAATAGTAAGTTTTTTTACTCAATTTTTGTACATTTGGTACCCATTGGATAACACCTAAAGAGGGCAACTTTCTTGTACTCCTAAAAGGAGAGGAGAGAAATAAGTTCAAGGAGAAAACAGTAAATAAGTAACCATGAGAAATTGATAGAGGGTCTGGGGGGTAACCCCCGAGAAAAATTTTGAAACTTTTCCTCCAAGAATTTTCAAGAGAGAAAGAAGAATGAAGAGAGCATTTGAGAAATTTCAAGGAAAAAACACTCTAAAACAGATGTCACATGTCAAAATATTAAAGGGGGGATTGGGGGTTCTCCCCCAGAAAATTTTTGAATTTTAGCATTAAGAAAGTGTTTTTTAAGCTATTTGTTAGGGTTTCTCGGGGGGGGGGCCATGGCCCCCCCTCTGGATCCGCCACTGTACAATACCCTCCATGCCATATTACTCCATCGGCCCGGAGTAGCAGGGAGGAGTGCGGAGTAGGCTATGGTCATGTGATCTCCTTTCTTTTCGTCTCTCCCTCCTCTGGCCGACCATCAGGGGAGGCATTCGGAATTTATTTTACGTTTCAGCAATCTTAATTAATCGTCGAAATTTGTAATGTGAGTTGTAACTTTTTTAGGCATAATTGAAAATAAAGGCTGTAAGAACAACATAAGTACCAAGGTTTATAGAATATAAGGTTGGCTCTTCACATAGACATGAAAAAAGCTCGTGACGTCTCGTTTCCGCTGCCAGTGACGTCATATGTAACGCCTCCTAACTGTTTGGTCAACCAATCACTTTCAGTTTGAGCGGGATAAGGGAAACATACTGGTGGCATGGAAACTTTACGCTCCGCCTTAACAAGCCTGATTGGCCAGTGTAAGCTTTGGCTCGTCACTTCCGCTGCCAGTGACGTCACTGGTAGCAGTGTCAGATGGGCCCCCTCTGCATAAGTACAGTATATGATTTTTAAAGTGGATTAAGAATTTTTATCAAATAATCCAACAGCAAATACATTGCTTATAATAGTACAGAGGACTGGCGTTTCGATCCTCAAAACAGTTGAAAGGTACTTTTTAGATCCAAATCAATCGCTTCATTAATTATGCAAAACACTGATTAACCAATAAAATATAAATCTTAACAACATAAATTTTGCTTTAGATCAAGTATTTCATATTATCAACCAATATGTAATAATATAAAGCCCCCTCAAATCACGTACTTTCGATCCTGGCTAATCGTTAAACGAAATTCTCAATATTGCAATCTTTTTTAACCGTCGAAATATTAATTAGAATTTCTGAATAATTTGGGTTTACTTGAAGCTAAGGATCCTAAGAATATAAAATCCCTATAATTTTTTAAGTATGTGCACTCCATCCTAAAATTGAGGTATGAACAAAAGATCCAGTGGGTCCTCTACTCAAAAATAAGCTCTGGGACGTCCCATTGGATTGGGGGGACTGTTGGGACGAAAACACACACCGTGACGGCGTGACATGACATTGTAGTTTGTTTGTACAAGGCTAAACTGGATCGGTTAACTGTGTTATATCAGGCTTGGACAATGAGTGAAAAGCGATGTTACAGATTATGTCTCTAGTGAGCCATACGTGGCCAGAGCCATCTATCTGTCATTCATGGCATTTTTTAATAAAATTGCCGACTCGTCACGCTTGAATTGAGACTCGCGCATGACCAACGATGTGGCAGTGTATTGTGACTAGTGGAAAATGACTAGTAGTGAACCTCCAATTTTATTTACACAGACTATAGATCATTAGAAACCTACAAAAAATTAGCGATCAAACAGAGCTGACAAATCGAATTTGTTTCCCTCTTCAAACCAAAAGATTCCTTCTCTCCCAAGATTTTATCTCCGGGTGGCTGATTCTCAACTCTAGAGACCCTATATATAGAGAGACTGGACAATGAACTTTTCGCCTCCAATTTAGTTACAAAATGCATGGATCTCCATAGACTGTAATGCTAATTCATCCGCCTAAAACTCTTATTAGTGCACAAAAATCAAAGCGAAAACTATATCAAAAATTTCAACAATTCATTCCGAACACGAATTGATGTTCTTTTTTTTGTTATTAATTATTTTTATCTTAGAAAAAGCATTTTAAAAAATCAAAGTGAGTGTGAATGATTGTTGGGTTGCCACAAGCAACATTTGGCACGCTATCGCTCTTTTCGAGGAGAAATGTTATGGACTAGTAGCCAGGAAACTAGTCTCAATTCCTAGTTGTATTACTTGGTTTTTAATTTCTTATCCAAATAGATGGTTCACTAGTCTTGGTAGCCAACGGCGGATGCCAATAAAGTCGCCAACCAGTTAAACAATAAAATATTTTGTTTTTTGAATTTATTTGGCAATATTTATAAAAGAAAGTAAACAAATAAATTTTTAATAACTTATTTGTTTACGTTTTAACTCTTCTTTTGGTATTTTTCAAAACTTTTAACAGCATTTTCCACGATTTTCAACATTTCGTAATGTTAAAGTATAGGAAAGTTGTAACTAAAATGGCGGAAATACCGATAATACCGGTGAGCCGTTGTCCAGTCTCTCTATATATAGGGTCTCTACTCAACTCTAGAGACCCTATATATAGAGAGACTGGACAATGAACTTTTCGCCGCCATTTTAGTTACAAAATGCATGGATCTCCATAGACTGTAATGCTAATTCATCCTCCTAAAACTCTTATTATTGCACAAAAATCAAAGCGAAAACTATATAAAAAATTTCAACAATTCATTCCGAACACGAATTGATGTTCTTTTTTTGTTATTAATTATTTTTATCTTAGAAAAAGCATTTTAAAAAATCAAAGTGAGTGTGAATGATTGTTGGGTTGCCACAGGCAACATTTGGCACACTATCGCTCTTTTCGAGGAGAAATGTAATGGACTAGTAGCCAGGAAACTAGTCTCAATTCCTAGTTGTATTACTTGGTTTTCAATTTCTTATCCAAATAGATGGTTAACTAGTCTTGGTAGCCAACGGCGGATGCCAATAAAGTCGCCAACCGGTTAAACAATTAAATATTTAGTTTTTTGAATTTATTTGGCAATATTTATGAAAGAAAGTAAACAAATAAATTTTTAATAACTTATTTGTTTACATTTTAACTCTTCTTTTGGTATTTTTCAAAACTTTTAACAGCATTTTCCACGATTTTCAACATTTCGTAATGTTAAAGTATAGGAAAGTTGTAACTAAAATGGCGGAAATACCGATAATACCGGTGAGCCGTTGTCCAGTCTCTCTATATATAGGGTCTCTACTCAACTCTAGAGACCCTATATATAGAGAGACTGGACAATGAACTTTTCGCCGCCATTTTAGTTACAAAATGCATGAATCTCCATAGACTGTAATGCTAATTCATCCTCCTAAAACCAGTGGCGGATCCAGCCTGGACCTACGGGGGGGGCAACCACATTTTTGGGTTAGGATTTTCCACCAGAAAATTTTTGAAAATAAGACCCTAAAAACCCATTTTTGGTTAACTACAGTGACATAACCCCCCAACCAGGGCCGTAACCAGACTTTTGTTTCGGGGGGGGGGGTTGACTCAAATATTTTCTGAGGTACCTCCTGACGGGTACTTTTATATGTTAAGTTTTAGATGACAACACTGGATAGAAATTTTGATGCACTAAATTTCAAAATTGTATAAACAATTTAAATTCGAAGTAAAAGGGGGGGGGCCTGGGGGTCCTCCCCCGGAAAATTTTTGGAAATTTGCCCCTCAAAAGAGTGTTTTAGCTCATTTCTGAGACCCTTTAGATTACACCCTTAGAGCACCACTCATTGTAATCGGCCGAATTTTCAAGGTAAAAAGAAGGTATATTGTAGTAAATGGCGAAATGTTAAGGGGGTTTTTAGGTTCCTACTCCAGAAAATTTGTTGAATTTTTCCCCTAAAAGTGGCATTTTAACTCATTTTGAGACACTTTAGGTTACATTAAAGAGAACCACTCCTTGTAAATCACACAAGTTTGAAGGAAAAACCGTATACTTAATAGATTTCAAAATTTCGAGGGGGTTTGGGGGTCCTCTCCCCCAGAAAATTTTTGGAAATTTTACCCTTAAAAGTAGGGTTTTGACTCATTTTGAGACCCTTTGGGTTATACCCGAAGAGGATATCGCTCCTTGTGAGACATAATTTTCAAGAAAAATAGCAGTATAAAAATTGATGTCAAAATTTCGGGGGGGGGGGTGGAACCCCTAACCCCCCCCCCCTTCGATACGGACCTGCCCCCAACCAGACTTATGTTTCCAGAAATGGTTTTGACTCGCAATTTCTTTACTAAGGTTCCTTCCCCCAAGTATTTTATGGATCTAATGTGAACTTTCGCTGAAAAAAATGTGCAAATTTTACTGTCGATCCTTAACCTAAGGAACCGTGGGGGTTCCGGGGGTCCTCCCCCAGAAATTTTTTTGAAAACGTAGACTAAAAAAGTAGTATCTCGACTCATTTTTGAACATTTCAGACGGCATCTGGATCGGAGGATGAGACCTTAATTAAGGTGCCCTAATAGATTCGATGCCCTTAATAGGTTCAATATGTAGCTTGTAAATACGTTTTTAGATATTAACCCCGATTTACTGTCTTTCATGGGACCAAGAAAATTTGACTGAAAACGTTGAATCTGGGTAGGACATTAACATAATACTGGATAAGTATACGATTACAAATAACAGTCCTATCAAATGGAAGAATCTGAGAATTATTATAGATCAACATACTTGGTTATTTATTAGCACTATAGTTCCAGCATTATTTATACCTTGGGAATTTTTTTAAGTTTTAGCATGTTGTAAAGATTTCTAGATTTTCTATCATCACCGTAATATAAAAATAAAAGGAAATTTATTTATAAATTGTTAAAGTAATTAATTTTTTAAAAAAATTACATTTAACTCTAAATTTAAGGTTACTTAAGATTTTAAAGATAATGGTTTCCTCCTTTCATTATTATCCAATTTTTTAAATAAAACAATTATTTTCATTAGCTAGTTAAAAAAGTATTTCTTTGCATTTCCCCTCTCTTTCTTTTGAAATTTAGTTTGAAGCATTTATATTATTAATACTTTTGTCTGAAATGCTTTAATATTTCCACACATATTCTAAATTTGACTGGCCTGATACTGATAATCGCAAAGAGTACTAAAATATAGTCTACCTACACACATGTATCACATGCCTATACTACAAGAATTTAAGAAATAAATAAATTTGTTTAAAATTTAAACTTTAAAAAAGATTTTTTTTGTCTTTGTTAAATTTAAGTATTTTTTAAATGATTTGTTACCAAACATTGTCAAAATATTTTCTGTTTCACTTGATTGGAAAATTTTACCTGTATTTTCAAATTTCACTTTAATAAATTAATTAACTAATGACTTAATCACCAATGGTGGTTTTTTATGTTATATAGCTATATAATTACGATATTCATGGAAAAATGACCTCGGAAAAATGCCTTAAACGTTTATAACAGGAGTTTTAAAAAGGTCGAATTTTAAGGCCAAATAAAATTGAAAAAATTAATTTTTTTTTTACTTGTCCCATTTTTAACAATATTAGTGTGGAATTATTTAGGAAGGGGAAACCGTGTGAATTACTTCTTTCGCTGTTATTTTGTGGTTTTGAGCGATGTTTTCAATTTGAGAGACGTTTCTTCAATTATCAAATTTTTTAAATTTATATTTTATCTCTTTTCAATTCAAATGGAATATTCGTATTTAGCAGACACATTTTCCGGTCATTTTTAAAGAAATAATAAAAGTTAAATTTAAGTCTGTAGCTCTTCTATTAATTTTAGTTTTTCTTCAAGAAAGTGATGAAGGAAGAATGTTATAATAAACTTTCAATGAACTTTTTTATAGAATCTTGTAAGAATACTACATGAACGCTTGTATGAGAGTAAACGCTTGTAGAGAAAAACGGCTTTTAACCCTATGGGCAAAAATGGGAGAATTTTTAAGTCACTTGTCTCACAAAATATCAAATCATAAAAACCAATTGTAATTATTTAGATAAAAATATAAAACATAAATCCCTTATCCCCTTACTACTTTGAAAAATAAATATAAAACATCTTACCTCTTTTTGGGAAGCTATACTTCTAGCCGTTAGATCCAAGAAACCAGCAGCCTTTCTGGGATCACAACCAACAAGAGACTGAAGGACGTCTTCTGGAAAAATGTGTCACCCCCCAGAAAAAAATGTATCCTCCCAACTTCCCATCGGTCATTTGGGGAGTGGGGTGGGAAAACAAGAATCTACAAACAATTAGAGGCCATAAAACCATAAAACGGTGTCCCATCTCCTGCGAGAGGCGGCAGCCCTGAGAAAACACAAGCGCCCGCTCCTGAACCCTCTAAACAAGATAAAAAAGAAAAGGATACCCTTTCAACTACCATCCTCAATACGGGGGGGCTATGAATATGGATTGTCAGCACATGGTATAGAGTTACAATCCCTCTGTCGCCGTCTGTGTGTGGCCGAGGGGTCGAATCAGCCACCGAGGTTGCTTGTGTTTTTCACTCCCTTCTGCGAACGATAGCATATAGCATGGACAATGATAGAGGAAAAAGAAAGTGTTTACAGTGTTTTGACGCCGATCAGGGCCCGACTTACAAGTTTGAGGGCCCAGGGCAAAAGATTCGCTTGGGGGCCCTCGTCATGTCTTAAATTTAAAATTAAATTTATTTGACTTAAAGTAACAAAATCAATCATTTTCAATCCTTGTGTAAGCATTTCGTAAAAATTCTTTATTTGAAAAGTGCCTAAGCTTAAGATTGATTTTAAATTCATAAGTCAATACATTTATTTTACATTCTCACATTTTCTTAGCTTTTAAACAGTTTTGGGGGCCTCTTTGAAACATGAAATGAGGGCTTTGGGCAAGTCCGATCCCTCTAGATAACGTCTGGTTTCTCCCAGGGAGTGTTTTTGTGGGTCGAAGATGAAGACTTCGAGTGCCCTGTTAAAGCTAAGGCAGCAAAATCAAAGGGAAGCGTGGTATGTGAAAAAAATTCTACATTTCTCTCGGGACCTCATAGCTTCTGCCCCCATTTCGGTGGCCCTCTCACATTTTGAACTTATTTTTGAAAAATTGTAATTATTTGAATAGGGCCCCATCAGGGTGGCGATCGCCACTCGGCCCAATGATTTACATATTCGTAATCTGTGAAAACTCTTCGTCGAAACTCTTCTACTCTTCTGACACGACTTGCCACACAAAAATGGAGTGTTAAAATATTTCATTTTTTTAGGAACTCAATTAGAAATATGTAATACCTAATTAAGTATTTGAAATAAGTGAAAGAGGCTATTTTTTATAAGCATATAAAAACGTAATCGTCCTGGACTAATATACTACATTTAATTTCCTTTAAAATGTATGTTCTTTAAGGAAAATATGACTCTTAACACTTATAACATTCGAATTTAACGTTTTTGTATTTTCGTTAAAATTTTTCTGCACAAATTATTATAAAAGTACTTTTCATAAAATGGTTGTTCTAAATGTAAGTAAGCTCTAGTCTTCTTCTAAAAATCCTGGATGACGTAAAAATCCCCATGGAAACCCGTAATTCTGGAAAAACTTTGCCATTACAATTAGTTACAATAGAAAAAATTAAGAAAAAACTAATAATATTTTCGGATTTATAAGCTTTCTTTGTACTTGTGTTTTTTCGTCGAAATCTGAACTTTTTTCAAAGTCCAATAACTGCCATAATTATCAACCGATTTTCACCAAAATCGAATATGAGGTATATGGTAGGGTATATTTTAAGGTTGAAAACTGTCGACCCTGGAATACACATTCTTATAACTTGATTTTCTCTTCTCTCTTCTTGCTCGTTTTTTACTTCTTTCTGTATTAAAAAAAAAGGCGGCTGAGCCCACGGGGGGGGGGCAATTGACCAGTTGCCCCCCCCCCTGGATCCGCGCTTGCCTAAAACTCTTATTATTGCACAAAAATCAAAGCGAAAACTATATAAAAAATTTCAACAATTCATTCCGAACACGAATTGATGTTCTTTTTTTTTGTTATTAATTATTTTTATCTTAGAAAAAGCATTTTAAAAAATCAAAGGGAGTGTGAATGATTGTTGGGTTGCCACAGGCAACATTTGGCACACTATTGCTCTTTTCGAGGAGAAATGTAATGGACTAGTAGCCAGGAAACTAGTCTCAATTCCTAGTTGTATTACTTGGTTTTAATTTTTTATCCAAATAGATGGTTAACTAGTCTTGGTAGCCAACGGCGGGTGCCAATAAAGTCGCCAACCAGTTAAACAATCAAATATTTAGTTTTTTGAATTTATTTGGCAATATTTATGAAAGAAAGTAAACAAATAAATTTTTAATAACTTATTTGTTTACATTTTAACTCTTCTTTTGGTATTTTTCAAAACTTTTAACAGCATTTTCAACGATTTTCAACATTTCGTAATGTTAAAGTATAGGAAAGTTGTAACTAAAATGGCGGAAATACCGATAATACCGGTGAGCCGTTGTCCAGTCTCTCTATATATAGGGTCTCTACTCAACTCTAGAGACCCTATATATAGAGAGACTGGACAACGGCTCACCGGTATTATCGGTATTTCCGCCATTTTAGTTACAACTTTCCTATACTTTAACATTACGAAATGTTGAAAATCGTGGAAAATGCTGTTAAAAGTTTTGAAAAATACCAAAAGAAGAGTTAAAATGTAAACAAATAAGTTATTAAAAATTTATTTGTTTACTTTCTTTCATAAATATTGCCAAATAAATTCAAAAAACTAAATATTTTATTGTTTAACTGGTTGGCGACTTTATTGGCATCCATAGGCGCCGACTCCATAGGGTTTGAGGGGGCTTGAGCCCCCCCAATGTTAAAAGTAGGGGGGCCAGGCCCCCCCAATATTTTTAATTCACTCCTTTTAATTCGAGCATCCTCTCTGATTTTCTTTGGAAACGACGACCTCAAGCCTCGACCAGGAGGTTCAATTCTTTATCCCACACTTGACTGCCATGCCAAAGTGTCCGGCGCTCAAAGTGTTCCGATTTCCCAGGAAGCCATCAGTCATTAGCGAGCAGACCCCTGGCTTGGGGTTTGGCTCCAGGAGGGAGTGGGCCTTCTTTTGTTTCTTATCAGAAGTTCCTCCGGCCAGGGTACGATTGCGGAAGTGGGAGGAGGGTGATGCATTAAAACGTCAAAAAACGACCCCTTGTCGGTAAAATGAAAGCAAACGTTTGGCATTGCAGTCTCATATCGTTTTGTGAACCCTTAATTGTTCCTTTTTTCGTTATTGGCGTCCTATTCGACACCTCACCCCACGTGACTGAGAAGGGGATGACAAATTTGCATTTTTGTAGAGGTCAGCTAGTTGAACTTTAGTTGTGGTGCTATTGAACGTCGCTGTTTCTCCTATGATAGTGCACTATTGCTGAATTGCATTAATAGTTTTTAGGTTTCCCAAAAAGGTAAGAATGATTTATACCTTTTCATTTGAAAAAGTGAAGGGAGCAAATATATACCGTTGATTTTGAAAGTACTATAAGTCCACGTTTTATTGTTTCGAGATATGTATTTAATGTTTTCCGTTTAATTAAATTAAAAAATATTGCTCTATTAGAATGAAAATATGTACCGGTTGTGAGATAGTAGGCTTGCAAGAATAAAAATAGCATAAAATTAGGGTAAAAAATAGACAATATAAATGAATGAAAAAATGAATTCATCAGAAAAAATCAATTACGAAAATCCACCTTTGCTACGTTTGAAAGTTGAGTATTATCTACAAATAGTTAAAACTTTTACTTAAAATTATCCCTACTTAAATATATCCTAATTAAAAGTCCGGAAACTTAACTTCAACTTTCAAACGTAGCAAGTTCAAAAAATATAATTTTAATTACATATTTTAAGCTTAAAAATTCACAAAAAAGAAAAATATATGATTTGCAAAAATTGAATTTGTAAATAAGAAAATGATTACATGGAGGTATAATTGTTGGTGGGGTATTTGATACTCCAACCCCACCAACAATTATATCTCCGTATAATCAGTTTCTTCTCTTTAAGTATTTCAAATTTTTAAATCTATTTCAACATTCATGCATAGTTAAGGTGCAATATAAAATACCGGTATTTTTAAAACGTTGTTATAAAATATTATGTTCAGTGTATATTTTTTCATTGTTTTGGAAAAATTAATGTAATTTGGTAAATCAATCAATGGTAAAATCAATGTGATATCTCTTAGGGATACCAAGAAACATGCTAACCATGGGGATCTTTTTGGATTTATAAATACCCCAGAATAATATTGTCTTGTACAATATTTCTAAAAAAGATTATAAAATATTACAGTGTTCTGAAAAACTCGTTTCCTTTTCTTTTTAGAAAAAAAAATATCCTATAATCTGTTCATTTAGAATTGGCGCCTGAGACGTAATAAAAAAAACTGTAAAAGAATCGGTCACTGAAGTTGCGTGTGAGGAGCGTTATTAGGCGTTATTGTTCCTGCTTCAGGCGCCAGTTCTAAATGAACAGACTATGGAAGATTGGATTTTCTCGTTTTTTTTTTCAATAAATCCCTGTTTTTACAAAATTTAGGGGGATTTTTGTAAAACTAAAAATGATTTTTTTTTCCAGAATTATTAAGTTAATTTATTCTAAAAGTAAGAGGGTTTTTCCAAATTTTAGTAAGGTTTTTCAAATTAAATATTTTCATTTCAAACAAATGTGGGTTTATGAGGTTTTTAGATAAAAAGAAGTGTTTTTAAATTTTAATGGGGTTTTTTTTCATATTTAACTGAACCTTTTCCAAGGTTTTCAGATTGTAATTTTATGTATCAAATATATCGAATATTAAAGAGTTAAGACGATTTCTGAAATATTTTGAGGTTGTATTTTCATGTGTCAAATCTGTCGAACATTTAAAAAAGTCAAGAGGATCTCTTCAAACCTCCATACAGTTGATTAAAAATTAGTCGTCATAAATTGCCTTAATATATATATATAAATATATATGCTGGCCCCCCCAATATTTTATAAAAGTCGGCGCCTATGTTGGCATCCGCCGTTGGCTACCAAGACTAGTGAACCATCTATTTGGATAAGAAATTAAAAACCAAGTAATACAACTAGGAATTGAGACTAGTTTCCTGGCTACTAGTCCATAACATTTCTCCTCGAAAAGAGCGATAGCGTGCCAAATGTTGCCTGTGGCAACCCAACAATCATTCACACTCACTTTGATTTTTTAAAATGCTTTTTCTAAGATAAAAATAATTAATAACAAAAAAAAGAACATCAATTCGTGTTCGGAATGAATTGTTGAAATTTTTGATATAGTTTTCGCTTTGATTTTTGTGCACTAATAAGAGTTTTAGGCGGATGAATTAGCATTACAGTCTATGGAGATCCATGCATTTTGTAACTAAAATGGAGGCGAAAAGTTCATTGTCCAGTCTCTCTATATATAGGGTCTCTACTCAACTCTCATCCATGCGAGGTATATGCCGGCCAAAGAGCCGAGGCAAAAAGCACCAAGAACCCAACCCAATCAATCAACCAAATTTCCCTATACGTGGCCAGCGCTTTCAAGCGGTAAAATCTGAAAACTTCCAGTAACATCGGCTTCTTTGATCTTTTCACTCATTGTCCAAGCCTGATATAACACAGTTAACCGATCCAGTTTAGCCTTGGTTTGTATGGGACAAATTGAGGTGTTGGGACGTAGTTTGTTTGTATGGGACAAATTGAGGTGTTGGGACGTAGTTTGTTTGTATGGGTAGTATGGGACAAATTGAGGTGGTACAACGTCACACCTCACTATGACAAAATGAGTACCTCACTCAACTTACTTAAAATTTCTGAGGTACCCATGACTAATGGCGGCTTTACACCACCGAGGTTTGCGATTTGCGGCGAAAACGGGAACCGCAGAAACTACCGCAGCGGCTGCCGCTAATGCCGCCGCGACAGTTTTGGTTCCCGCGCATTTTCGTGCTTTGTTGACCATTGCACCGTTGTTGGTTTTGGTTTTGATCACTTTTGAACATTTTGTCTTTTTTTTCTTATAATTAATATTATGTCTTCACTTTCGCACTTCACTTTCGAAAATGCGCGGGAACCAAAACTGTCGCGGCGGCATTAGCGGCAGCCGCTAGTGTCGTAAATCGATTCTAGCGCCCTCCTTCGAGCGGTCGCTGAGTTTCTGCGGTTCCCGTTTTCGCCGCAAAACGCAAATCGCAAACCTCGGTGGTGTAAAGCCGCCATAATCCGGGGAAATCGAAATTTCGCAAGCCAACCAAGCCAACTGATATATCGATATAAACGAAATTTTTTTTAAAGTTTTCCACCAGCTAAAAATGGCTAAGAAAAACAACTAAAAAGATATGAAAACATAATGAAGAATAGAGCTATATATAGTGTTCGGCACTAGTTAACTAGAACTAGTTGCAACTAGTAGTTAACTACCGATCAACTAGTAGTTCACTAGTAGTTTAACTACTTTTGGTTTAAACTAGTTTAACTAGTAGTTGAACTACTTTTTTTAATAACTACTAGTTGAAACTACTTTCAAATTTTCAACTACTTTAAAAAAAATTTTTATTTAAAATTTCAAAAATATTTAAAATTTTTATCAAAATATACAAAAATTACACTGCTATTTATAACTACAATGTCATGGTAGAGTACTCAAATACCATAACCAGAAATAAAGCGCCGTTTTGAGCGAAGCATTAAGTTTTTTGTGATATAGATACAAGAAAGATGTATTAGAAATTGGGCAAAAAATAGGTTATGAAATTAAATAGACTAGTTAACTACATTTGGGAAATAGTTAACTACTAGTTGCAACTAGTCCCAGGAAAAAATAGTTAACTACTAGTTGCAACTAGATTTTCCCAGACTAGTTAGTAGTTGGTAGTTAACTACTTTTTGACCACTAGTTGCCGAACACTAGCTATATAATATCTTACAAAATTAAATAAGACTATACACATATATAAATAAGATATAACACAGTTAACAGATCCAGTTTAGCCTTGGTACCAACAACAGGCGCTTTGCACGCAGGAAAATAAAAGCACGTCAAGAAGGAACGGCCTTACTTACAAGGCGTCAGTGTGACGTCATGTGCGAATGCTTCTATAGAGTATTTTCAATCACATGACTCGGACCTAACAACGGCCTTAGCAACAGAAATGTTAGTTTTTTGCCCTACAGAGGTTAACAGTTACAGAAAATGACTAGCCGTGAAATTTTTCTATTGGAGCATTTGCAAACACGTGATCCCATACCTAAAAGCTCTACAGAAGGTACACAGTTAAAAGAAAATAACCGGTTGTGACGTCACCTGAAAACACTCTATGGACTCTAACCGTCTGACGTCACACGGAACCAACACGTGACCTACTGAGCTTGCAATGGTCTCTAACATAGAGTAGTCTCTAACCGTCTGACGTCACACGGAGCCAACACGTGACCTACTGAGTTTGCAATTGGTTACCACCAGGGCTTAAATTCTAACCAAAGAAGTACCGGAGCGCTACTATTTCAACATTCCGCTTAACAGGGGCGTCATTTCAGTTTTTTGTCGTACGGGGCAAAGATGTGTTTTAAGTGGGGCTGGGGCTCACCCCCAGAAAAATTTAGAAATTTAGCCTCTTTTTACAACATTTAAGGTACATTCAAAGAGAAGGTACTCTGTATAACATATATATGTAAAAATTTTAAAGGGGGGTCTGGGGGTTCTAACAGTTACTCGTAAAGCATAGAATTTTCTAGGTAAAAAAAGTTATAAATAAACATCAAATTTTCAAAGGGGGTCGGAGATCCTCCAGTAAAAATTTTTGAAAATTCCGGTTTAAACCAGTGTTTTACCTCCTCTTCAAACTCTTTGGGGTTTCATGCTCTTTGGTTCCCAAAGGGAACCGCTTCTTGTAAGTGGCAGAATTTTCAAGGGAGAAACATTATATCAAAGGTCTGGAGGGAGTTTTGGGGTTCTCCCCCAGAAAATTTTGAAATTTGACCCTCAAAAGTAGTGTTTTAACTCCTTTTTAAAGTTCCAAAGAAAAATTTTATATGAATTTCTATTAATCTTTTTTTTTTTCATTTTTAATACGACCAAAAAAATATCTGAAAAAATTCGTATTTGTTTTAAAAATATTTCGATTTACTTGGGCTTTTAACCAAAAATCTTCGACACAAAAATAGAAATTTCTTTAAGAAGAATAATATATCCAGGGAGTAATACTTTTTTTGAGATGTGAAAGTTATAGGAATAACGAAGTTCATGATATAGGCATTTAGGGAATATATGGTATAGCGCGTACGTTTATTATTTTCCCAAAGAAGTGATTGAGAGTGCGCTTTTAAAAAAAAATTATATATACCGCGCTATACCATATAAAAAAAAATATATGGTATAGCGCGAACGTTTATTATTTTCCCAAAGAAGTGATTGAGAGTGCGCTTTTAAAAAAAAATTCCTTTTATGTATTACCTTATAAATGCACAGTAAATTCTCAAGTAACCCAGATGGACAGAAATACCCCTTCCTTAAGTAGCAAATAATGTAATTCGAATAATCAACTTCATGAAAATTTGAAAAAGAAATTGAAAATAATTTCGTAAAAAATATTGAAATAATTGCTACACAACTTTTTGGGACAATTACATATGAATTGTCTTCCCATATTCTCACTCCAGAATTTCAGTCCTTTTTTGCGATGAGGGATAACCCTGGATAATCTAATCCGGGTTAATCAAGGGTCTAGTGCATTTTTCTAAATATTTTTAAAACGTCGAAACGTATTTAAATAGTACCGATAATAAGCATTTAGTTCATTCGGAAAATTTTCAAAAATTCATGATTAAAGCATAGATCTGATAAACAGTGTTTTCATGTATAATTTACTTCTTTTTATAACCTTCTTTCACTTAAATAAGAGGGAATGGGGAATGATATAAGAAAATAAGAAGCGAAAGAAAAACAAAGTATTTCTGGAGGGAAAGGTCCCAATATTAGCTTAAGTTCAACTCACAATTAACCTCTAAAAGGTAATTATTACAGAACAGAAAAATTTCACTTAGAAAAATCAAATTAGTTTCTTAAAATTCATTGATTACAATAAAATACGTAGCAAATTGGAACTTACCAGAAAGAGTAAATTCTCTTTAACTTTAATTCAATGTCGTATCGTAACTGTCGAGGAAAATTTCAGGCAAAACAGAGCTGTTATGGAGATTCACCGTGCACTATGATATGAACCAATAGCTGATGAAATGAAGAGCTCAAGAAGATGCGTTACGAATCACTCCTTCGGACAGGCTCCCTCCCCCCCCCCCCAAAGCACACAAAAATTTCTGGAATTCTCTGGTCAAGAACCCTCACAGAATCTACAGTTCAAGATGAAATGTTTGTTATTACAGCAACGCTCCCTTTGAGAACAGGAAGTACACACCCAGACCCAGGTGGACACAGACACAACCAAAACTCGTAAATCTTTCAAGGCATGCCTCACTGACCAAATTAAAATCCCCCCTACCTGCCCCATCCCCTTTCAACCTATTATTGTGACCGAACTGTTATCTTCAGTGGCGGATCTATGGGGGGGGCTATAGGGGCTATAGCCCCCCCCCCTTGGGACTTAAGTTTACACTACATAAAATTGAACTTTTTCGAAAAAAAATTAAGTTTTTAGAAAATTTTGTTTAAATTTTCAAAATTTTAAACTTTTTTCAGTTTTGTGTAGCCTTTTTTACAATTTAAAGGGTCTACAAAGTATTAAGCCCCTTCCAAGATCTTTAGCCCCCTGCATTTTTATAAACTCCATTCACTATTTAAGGATTTCTAGAGGTTTTAGCCCTTACAAATTATTAGCCCCCTGCATGTTTGAAGGTTTGATTCGTAATTTAAAGGGTCTATCCAATGAGCTTAGCCCCTAAAAGCATTAGCCTCCTTGCGTTTTTATGTTTGTTACACAAATTTATGAGCTTTAGCCTATGAAACATTAGCTCCCTCCATGCTCTTTAATAGCCTTTACAAAGCTTTTAGCCTTCTTGCGTTTTTAAATATATTTGGTTCACTATTTAATGAGCTTTAACCCTTATGAATCCTTCCATGATCTTTAGCTCCTACAAGGCTTTTAGCCCTGAGTTTTTGTAGATTCAATTCACAATTTAAAGGGGCCAATGAGTTTTAGCCCCCATAAAGAATTAGCCTCCTTGAGATGTTTTATAGTGTTTAGTTTGCAATTTAATGAGCTTTAGCCTAAAAGCGTTAGCCCCTTCCAAGATCTTTAGCTTTCAGCACTTTAATATAAATGCGATTCAGAACTTGTAGATTTCAATGAGCTTTCTAAGCCTTACAAAGCATAACCTCCAAAATACTTAGCCCCTTAAATTTTTATAGATTTTTTTCACATCTTAAAGGTTATGAGCTTTAGCCCCTCTGCAAGATCTTTATCTCCTTGGTTTTTATAAGATTCACCTTTTAAAAGGGTCTAATGTGCTATGTCTCTTACAAAACCTGTTAAAATAGAGACGGGGTTAGGGGGTTCAAACCACCCCCATGAAATTCTTATATCTTACAGTTTTTTCCTTTGAAAACGAGTACAAGAAATCATCTTTTTCGTGTGACACTCAAAGAGTCCCAAATGACCAAAAATGAGTCAAAACACAACATTTTAGGGTCAAATTTTCAAAAATTTTCTTGGGGGAGGTTCCCCCAAACCCCCTTATGCCTCGGGATGGATGTATTATTCACTAAACATTGAAATTAAGTGCACAAAAATTCACATTTGATCTATATTCTTGGAAAAAAATATTTGACTCAAATCATCGTAAAAAACCCCTCCCGGTTGACACACACACCCTTATTATTTTGATATATTTAATGATTAACTAATTTAATTACTAATTAATTAGTTATATTTAACAATACTAGTCATTTACAATCAACACTGCGACCGCCCTCAATATTTAAGACATTAATGAATATTGCAAAAGCACGGCTTGTTACTTCATTATCATCCTCAATCAGATTAAGTTAGCCCCCCCTTGCTCATGTTCTAGATCCGCCACTGGTTATCTTTACAGAAGAATGGACTGCTGGACACATCTGGTTAACAAGCGAAATTTTACAGAAGCCAGACTTCTCCATTCAGGAGGGTTTCTTATCTCTTATCCCGTAATTAGTCACCGAAGGGGGTGTCCTTCCCTTTGAGGGTGAGGAAAACAAGGTCGTTCGTCGTTGTTGACCGGGGGTAGTGAGGTGAGAGGCGTTTGTAATTTTCGGTAATCGAAAAACATCGAGGGGTACATTTTGGTCTTTCCGAAAAGGGTTCGGAACGCGATTTTATGCGCTCCGGTGCGTTCCGGTTAAAATGTAAAAATTTACTGAAAACCAAGAAGTACCGGAGCTCCGCTCCGGTGCAATTTAAGCCCTGGTTACCACAGATACTGCACTAGTAGCGTTTGTAGTGAGATATGATTTGATATTGAGAGTTTGTTTACCACCGACACGTGACTTTTTATAGTCTCGAACCAGATAGGCGGTCATGTGCGAATGCTCTATTGGCGCATTTGCGATCACAACTCACAAGACTCCGCCCCTAACAACCTCTGTAGCAACGGGTGAACGACGACGCCTTGAGGGTGTCCGAGTCCATTGGATTCCTCAGGAAGGGGAGGGGGTTTTCTTTTCTTGACCGCAATGAGGGAGGGCAAGTTTTCGGGAGCCAGGGTGCTAAACCACAAAAATATTCAATTTTTGAGGAACCTTTTTCAAAAGGTCGTGAGTGCTTTTGGATCTACGTACACGTGCAAAGCTTTTCTTTTCAAAATGAAATTTACAAAAATAAATCGCGCACAAATTTAACCCCCGAAGAAAACCTACGGAATAAATTACGATTTGCAAATACAAGCTTCAATATTGACATCCAAAAGCTTATTGAAAGAGTTGAAAAACAAATCTCACTGATACGTGATACATAATCAATATTTTTATTAATATCACTGTAATCATTTATACTTGTAATGAATTAATGTAGCAATTTGCACAAAGAAATGTACTAATATCAGTTCATTTTCTTTTTCACTTAATATTTTTGTATATGTGACTTCGTGAGCTTCTCAAATGACAGTAGTGCGAGGGGTGTGGATAAAAAGGGGGCCGGGCCCCACCCCCCGAAATTCGGACTAAGTGTACCAAAACGAGTTAAAAATCTATTTTTTAGAGTTGAATTTCCAAAAATTTTACCCCCTAACCCCAAAATAAACCCCAGACCCCCTCTTTCGTATTCAGAATTCTATTTCTCGCAACTTTTTGCATAATATATTAAGTTCATCCAGATGTGAATCCAACCTAAAAATTAAAAAAAAAAACCTATATTGCATGGGGCATCGTTCTGGAGGCTGCTCTTAAAGGTAAATTTAAATGAATATTTTATTTAGGAAACTGACACAACACTAAGTAAAGGATTAAAAAGCTCCCTTTTTTATGCCTATTTTATTCAACTTTCTTATTTGTCATTCTTAGTAGCTCATATCCTAAAACTTTTATATGCGGCCCACGGAAGTATTGTGGTTTACTAAAGCGGCCCTCAGGATTATTATTTGGGTTGGCCATCATTGGACTAGAGCTTTATCCTGGTCAGTTATGCTTAATATTATTCTACCCTTGACCACATGGTTAATTTCCCCATTTTCGCTAATAACATAACAACAGGAAATATCTATTATAAAAAAAAATTATTTCAAGAAATAAGTCACTATACACCTGTTTTACTGAAAATATTGTAGAGAGCTTCTTAATAAGCTCAAATGGATTGGGGATAAGCCAGTAATTTATTTATTAAACCAAACAAAAATATGTAAAGAAAATTCTGGTCAATGAAGAGAGTGAAACACATTAATTATTCACTCGATATGCATTTATTTCATAATTATAAGAAAAATTTACTAAATGCGTTAATAACAAATCATTAAAAGTTTTCAGTCATTTTTATGCATATTTTTCATTTTTTACATTAAAAAAATTGGAGTGACATGCCTTCTGCTAATGGAGAACATGCACTTCATTCTCCATTAGCAGTTCCAGGCTGGGAAGGGGTAATGATCCCTAAACCTTTAAAAGTAGTTTATTATCTTTTTTTAACATGATAAAATTAAAAAACGTTTTGAGAGGAAGTACAGGGATTTCTTTTACACATAGCTTAGGATATTAAGTCCTTTTTAAAAAGTGAAAAAATAGAAAGTTTTAGAGTTTTTGAAAATTTTCTATTTCTGAATGATTTTCTATTTCCAAAAAAATCTGAATGTCAGATATTCAAAATGTCAGATGTTCAAAATTAAGATCCAGAGAAGATAACAAGTTTTCTCAAGTTCATATATGACTGGCATGGTATCAAAACTTGGCTCTTGGGCGTAGAAAGAAAAGCGTCAAACACTTTGGATAGATATTTATTTTTAGGTAAGATCTCTTTTAAAAGGGTGACTAGATGGAAGTTCTATGTTAAAACACCAAACTCAATAGAATAAAACTAATAATCACAAAATCAGTAATTTAAGTAAATAAATCATTAACAATTCACAAACCTAACATCAACTCAAAAGTAGGGAAAACATCATTAACATTATAAAGTGAAAAATTGAAGTTGAAATTAGTTCCTTCTTTACTTTCAAGTGTGAATTTATAAAGGTTATGAAGCTATTTTTATGGCTTTAGCCACTATATTTAAAAGCTTCATAAAACAAAAACACCATTCATAAATTACTTTCTTAAATACATTAATAAGTTTAACCTTTCTCTTCATTTTAAAATATTTAAAGTAATTGCTAATCCAGTAACATTTATTCCTTAAACATTATGTTTTAATATATAGATAACAGCTCTATACTGTTTACAAGTTAGGCACTTTTCTATTATCTATCCCCCTAAATTTCACCACGCTGTTTTAGACACTAAAAATTTAAAACATCACCAAAAATCTCATAGTAACTATAGTTGTGGGTTTTCTAGAAAATTTTCCAAGCCACTGAAATAGGGGTTCACTTGTTAAGAGTTGCAAATTAAACAATAAGACAACCTTTAGTAAAATAGAATAAAACTTAATTTAATTAGTTTGGATAACAAGGTTAGAAGTTATAACCTGTAGATTTTGTTTAAATAGTACAAAAATTGTAAAATATGGAAATTTCAAATATGCCCAGTAAAAAGTTTACTGAAAAATTGCCTATTTGACATTATTTTGAAAAAAAAAATATAGAAGGAAACTTTTCTGGTAAAACGTTGTGAAAAATTTTCCCCACATCAATAATAATAACCAATTAAAATACACAGATTACTAAAATCAATAAAAATTTGCAAATACATACAGTGGAAGCTCTTATAGCGTAATTAATCCGTACCGAGTTTTTTGTCGCTATAAGAGCAAACTTCGAGTGATACACTCGAGTGTAGAATATCACTCGTTTAAAAGCAATAAACTCGTTAAGCTAAACTATCAATTTTGATGCTTTTCGGGAAGGTGGACTCGATTCCCTCAATGATGTATTTTTAGTAGACTAATTTATAAAGTCTGGAGGAAATCTCAACCTGAAAACGATATCATTGGGATTTAGAACACAGTTCGAATCATTCAATTGATCTTTCCTCACTTTAAACAATTATTTCTTATTTTATGAAGTCTTGATTCTTTCAATTTCATGTTATATTACCTTATCTTTTGCTTTTATTTTAATTTATATAAAGTTTAAGATCAATATTTTACAGAGTATAAATATTTGTGTTTGCTTTTTAAATTTTGATTTTGATATTAATTTATTGCATAGCTTAGCTTCCTTAGAAAGGTCTGATGAAAATTTATTACATCAATTTCACCTGCATCATCTGCATGCAATTTGAAAAATGTATGTCTTAAATATAAGTCAAAAAATTGGAAATAAAGAAAGATAAATGAATACGCTAATAAATTTAAAGTCTAAAATCAACAAGGACATTAGGTAGCGAAAGGTTTCGTTTGGGATTGTAGCCGGTTACCCCGGGCGAAAGCAAGCGAGAAGAAGATGCGATCGTTACTTGGGGCTGTTTGTCATACTCTGATACTATTTGTTTATTGGCTAATTCTGGTGTGACGCACACAAGCCGATCCAGAAAAGTATTCGATAAGCTGAATCGATTCGAAGATTAGTCTTTATAAGAGCACAAAAGTGCTCTTATAGAGACTAATTTTTGGGTCTTTATAAGAGAGTATTTTTATAAGAGCAGGTCGCTATAAGAGCTTCCACTGTATTTGGAAAGAGCTGGACATTTTTAATGAGACAAATAACAGAATTGTATGATAAGAAAGTTCTTACATATTACATCACAAAGTGTCACACTTCACCCCTCTCTCCCCTTTGTCACATCCCACACTCTCCTAACAATAACATGTTTAGAACAAGCTTGGTAAGATTGTGGGACTCAGTATTTTCTTTCAAGTTAAAGTGCGCCTCACCTTAAATTCAAAGTAAACTCTCATTTTGTTAACATGAATGTATACCTATGTATAAACTACTTTTTACAGAAAAAACTGTTATTTGTGTTTTTTTGTCAATTTCCAATTTGTGTGTCACAATTCTTGAACCCCCTCCCCCTTTAACATAGATTGATGGACCCCCTCCCTCCCCTCCAAGCTTGACATCCTTTATGGATAGCCCCTGATTATCCTGAATCCTTTTATCTGTGGGTTGGTTCAGACAGTCCAACCAATCAATAACGATAAACTGAGATTTCTTAGAAAACGCGAGATAACCTGAAAAGGGGGAGAAAGAGGGAAAATCGTGAGTCTTCTGCCAAAATACAGACAATTGCTAAATGCGTATATCTCCCCTATTTTTTTGGCTATGCCAAAATGGGAGTTCACTTTAAAACCATTCTGCACAAAATATAAATTCATAAAAATGAGAATTATCTCCCAAATTATCAGGAGGGGTACAGGGTTCTTGGAAAGGAGCCAGATATGTTATTGGTAGTGTAACAAAAACATAGGGACACGAGGAGAAAAAAAATATGACATCATTTATGGAATCCCTTAAACATAACCAGTTTTAGCAATTCGTTTAATATTTTTAATTGTTTTGACCAATTAGTGTAATTAAAAAAAGAGCCATTACTATATTTACTCCAAATTGTCTACTACTTTGTAAAACTTCTCAATTAAATAATCGTCTTCAGTTGTCAAAACAGATGCCTTTCTAAATTCAAACTTAATAGTTTCCTAAAAGCTGGTGTTATAATATCACAGCACATAGCAGAACAGAGTATCAGATACCTTGTTCTATTGTTTAAAAAACACAAAAGATGGGTAAATCCAAAGAATTGGGGCCATGGTGTCGTTTTGGTGAAGTTAAATAATTTGCATACTAATACTACTGCAAAGCATTTGCTGAAACCCCCCCCTCCCTTCAACTTCCAAATAAAATGGTTCCTAAGATCCAAATACGTTATCTCTTGTTGTTTGGCCTGAATTCTTTAGATTAACCAAAAAAAAAATTAAATTCAGGGCTAGTTTACAATTGAGTAAAGCTTGTCTTTTCTTGGAAGGTGGTTGGTGTAACCCTAAAATGTGCCTTTCACAATAGAAATTTTTTCCAAATACCCAGCTGTCTATAGAGGTAGACAAAGCTATACCACAGGGATTGGATAACAATTTACCACTATTAAAGTTGCTAAACATATGCTTATCAATAAAAATAGTTCACTCAATTTTAAACCGAAACTGAAGGTTACTAATAAGCAGGATTCAATAGATTTACACCAAATTATACATATAGGCAAGGCAATTCATAAATAAATGTTAATTGTGCTTGATGTCATTCAAATTTTTCCTTGCAATCCTCCTTGGTTTTAAAGGAAGTTTCCCCAACCTTGATTATTTGGGATTTTCCCTGAAACCACATAATCAGTTTTTGACACAATAATTTGTAAACAACAATGTATTTAAAAATTTAGTCGATTGCCCAAGTTTATTAGCCCGAGAATAAAAGCAATGTATATTCAATGTAAAAATTATCAGATCGTTCAATTAAAATTAATCAATTATTTTTCCAGCCAAGACAAGGATGATATAGTTCCATCAATGGATGACTTAGGTCCCTTTTATCACCATGGCCTTCGGATATATTCAATATATCCGATATATATCCAATATATCAATATATTCAATATATCCGGATATATTCTCTCTGCATAAAGGGCATCTATTGTCATATTTGCGGTAAGTTTCGGTACATTCCACACACATCGGGGTGTGCTGGCAAGGATATAGTTTCACGCAGGCTTTTTTATCAGTACATATAAGGCAATCTTCATTTTCATAGTTTGCAGGAGGTCTTGATCTAGGTCTTGAAGGTCTCTGTCTCTGTGGCATGGGGTCAGGACTCGTGAGCCACATAAAGAGCCCCGTTCCGACCATAATTACCAATCCCACAGCTGCCCCGAGAACGTAAGCATTCGGCATCTTTAAAACAAAGAAATACGGTATATATTAAAGGTGCAATGCCAATTGCGAAGTTAATTTGTAAACAAACAATAAAACATAAACATTTGAGTTTCGAAAATTTTCCCTTTTGGCAACATATATCGATATATCGAAACGATTTGATTTAAAATCATTTTGAAATTGCAATAAATATTTTATTAAATCTTTTATGATGAAAATTTTCTTAAAAAGGTAAAATTCATCTTAAGAAAATTAATTTCCATAAATACTATCCAGAGAACAACTGGACAGGCGGAGCGATATATAGTTACATATAGCGCCCTCTTTTAATCTCTCAAAATTTTTTCAAAAATGTATAGAGCATAGAGCATTCGCACATGACGTCACTTGGAGGACAAAATCAACGTTGCTAAGGCTGTTGTTAGGGGCGGGACATAAAAGTATCCAATAGCAGCATTCGCACATGATGTCACTGGAGGAATAAAACAACGTTGCTAAGGCCGTTGTTAGGTAGAGTCATGTGGTTGAAAATGCTCTATTCTCAATCACATGACTCGGACCTAACAACGGCCTTAGCAACAGAAGATGTTACAGTTTTTTGCCCTACAGAGGTTAACAGTTACAGAAAATGACTAGCCGTAGAATTCTTCTATTGGAGCATTTGCAATCACATGATCCCATTCCCATACCTAAAAACCACCTTAGCAACAGATAAACAAAGGCCTTAGCAACAGTTAAAAAGCCCTACAGAAGGTACACAGTTAAAAGAAAATAACCGGTTGTGACGTCACCTGAAAACACTCTATGAACATGGTCAGGCCCTGATTTAACATTAGGCCCGGGTCTAGGGGCCCCACAATTTGGGGGCCCCCTAATTTTAAAAAGTTGAAAGAAATTGTAGTAAAAATAACATTTTATACTTTCTAGAATGTTTTTTCATTACTTTTTTAAATCGAAAATTATAATCCGCAATGTAAAAAACGTAAAAGATAACCGAGAACGTTTCTGACCCTGACTCCCTGACGATAGTGAATTTATCTGTGAATTTGCAAGTGATAGTGAATTTTCAAACAAGCAAACAATTTATTTTCACTCTTCTATATTCATATAGATAGCACCAAATAAATGTGGCAACGGGGGGCCTCTTCCCGCATGTTTGGCCTAGTGTTGCAAAATTTGCCCTGAACATGGTTGATATACGAGGGTTTTCCGTAAAGTAAGGTTCCCAAAAGTCGTTCGTCAAGGTTTCCAAAAGTCAAGGCCAAAAGTCAAGTCGTTTTTTATGATGATCAGATAGAAGTTCTTATTCAGGAGCGTATCCGAGGGGAGGTCCCCTGGTCCGAACCCATCGGCGGGTCCAGAGGGGGGCCTTGGGGGCCATGGCCCCCTCCGAGAATCTACCAAACATAGCTTAAATCACCTTTTCATTGCTAAAATTCAAAAAATTTTCTGGAAAAGTACCCCCAATCCCCCCTCTAAAATTTTGACACCTATTTTAAAGTATAGAAATGGAAAATTAAAAACTCAGCCCTTACAAATTCGGCTGCTTAGTTGAAAGTGGTCCTCTTGGATTTTCCCTAAAGAATGTCAATACAGACAAAACGCAGCAATTTAAAAAGGCATATTTCAAAAATATTCTGGTGAGGCCCCAGACCCCACAATAATTTGGGGTCGATTAAATTGTCTTGAAAATTCTGTGGTTTATTAGGGTTCAAAATCAGCTGAAAATATACTTTTAGAGAGAAAATTCACAAAATTTTTATGGCGGAGGACCCCCAGACCCCCCCCCCCTTATCAGTCTGGAAGCATCGGTCTGGTTATGGCCTTAAGAAATCATTCTCTATACTTTCATAAACTTGAGAACGTCCCTGGATATCCACTGAGTATGGAGAAGAAACTAATGAATATTACTGTGTAAAATGTCTGAAGAGAGTAACTATATTTTAGACCCTATTTTAGGTGTTATAATTATGATTAGCCAATCAACAGAGGCTATACCCCTCAAAGTGTCTGAAAAACACTTTTTATGCTTGTTAAACTTTAAAAATTTAGGGAGAAATCCCCAGTACCATTCCATGGGCCGGAGGCGTATATAAGGGGGGTTAAAGGGGCCCGACCTCCCCTTCGAAAGTCGGATTAAGTGGATAAAAACGAGTTAAAATGCTGTTTTTAATAGTCAAATTTCCTGGAGTAGGACCCCCAGACCTCCTTTATACTTGGATTTCTATACTGCCCACAAATTTTTAAAAATTAATGTACCCCCTTCTCCACGAGTTTAACTTATTTTATATCAGTTTTGAGTCTCAAAACAGCTTAACAGTACTAGTTTTAAAGATATTACTTAAAAAAATTATATCCCAGGGAGGACCTCAGGCATAGGCGTAACGAGGGGGGGGGTTATTGGGGATGTAACCCCCCCATTACATCGACCGTTTCTAAAACATGAAAAACTGGGAAAAAAATTCCCTTTACAAGGAAGGCGGTTCACAAGGAACTGTCCTTTTAGGAACTAACCCAAAGGGCCTCAAAATGAGTTTAAACACTACATTGAGAGACAAATTTTTTAAAAATTTCTGGGGGAGAACCCCCTCTAAAATTTTTACGTCTGTTATAGTGCTATACTGTATTTTTCCCTTGAAAATTAAGCCTCTTAGATGAAGTTTTCCCTTCGGAAGTTTTGCCAAAAAAAAGTTGTTTATATTATACCTATATTATGAGACATATATATATATATATTATACCTATATTATGAGACATATATATATATATATATTATACCTATATTATGAGACATATATATATATATATATACAGGGTGTCTCAAAAGGTCGAGTACAAACTTGGAGGGATGATAGTACTCATCAAGACGAACAAGAATTGGTATAGAAAGGGGGGTCGCAAATGAGTTTTAAGGGGTGAAAATCAGCAATAAAACTTGCATATTAGTGCAGGAAGAGACACAATTGTTTGATTCCGTAATTTTTTACATCAAAATAATAAAACTCGTATTGCAAAAAGTAAATTTAACTGTAACTTTTTCAAGAAGTTTTCTTTTCGTAGCGAAAGATTTATTTCGATCAGCCTTCTTTTTTAATGCATGTACCACCAAAATTGGCTACTTATTAGCCATTAGGCGCAATTTTTTTTCCCATTCTTATTTTATCGTTAAAATAGTGGTAATGAAACTCTAAGATTTTCCAGTTTTATTTTTACAGTAGTTTTAAGCTACGTTGTAATATTTAATTATGAGTTTTTATTTTTAAATATTTTTAAGCTAAAAATATCAGAAAAGTTGAAATTCCAATGTGAAATTGATATTTTAGTTTATCGAATTGAATAGAACATACCCTTCATAATAATCCACAGACCCTTTCATAAATACATGAGTACTCATTTTATTAGGTTTACCCGAAAAAATAATACTAATCTCGAAAACTTTTTCAATGCTTAAAAGCAATAATTAATTATTTAATATTATTAAAAGGATAATTAAAATAATAAATTTAATCCTTCTTCCTTCCTCCTCGGCTCTACAGTCCATGTAGGACCTTGGCCTCCCTAATAAATTTAATCAAGAAATATAATTATTTGTAAATTTTAGATGAATACCTATAAACAAAGCCTACAAACATGTATTACAAGTGATCCTAGAAAATATTTTAATTTTGTAAGCAGTTTCTAAAATAATTAAAATAATAATGATAGTATTTAAAATGTGCAAACATCGGAATTATTTTTATTCACGGCAAAATGTAGAAACTAAGGGTCTTTCCGAACTTGAATCATGAAGAATTCGAAAGGTGATTTTTACCATTAGACGATATTTAGCAAACTTAATGAATCCAAACTAATTTATTAAATTATTAAATGAAGTCAAATTGCGTGGTCAATAAAAACCGAAAACCTTATCTTTTGTAGTATTCAATGTCTTGCTTTGATTTAAAAAGGGAAATTTTTGAACCAGATGAATTTAGCTAAAAAAAATAATGTAATTTACAATAGAAAAATAGAATTTTTTTTTATGGATGCTTTTCTTTTAACGTTTTCAGTTTTTTAAAGAAATGTCACAGACTCAACTACAGGGTGTTTCACAAAGAACTTCCCTGGTTTTAAAAATTAATAACAAATAGACAAAACATGATAAAAATACGCCGTCTACTGCAATGTACTTTTTAGACCTTTCGATTCAGAAATCGTTTCTTCCGTAAATTTTATTTCCCTATACTGTATGACAAGGATTTCAAGGACTCCTTTTCCTTCGTTTCACAAAATCTTGGGCTGCCATCTATTAATTTTTTTTATCTACCGATTTTAAAGAAATTGTGTTAAGAAATTCTTTGGTCTAAGAAGTAGTACATTGCAGCAGACGGCGTGGCGTATTTTTGTCTATTCGTTAGTTTTTAAAACCAGGGAGCTCTTTGTGAAACACCCTGTAAGAAAATGTAATGAAGACTTAAATTTTGTATGAAACATTTTTTAATAAAAAAAAAGTTTAAAAATATGAGCATTTTAAACAGTTTTATTCTTTAATGTTCTTTAGATGCGACAACATAACCGTTATTCTCATGACTAAATTATTAAAAATTCAAGATCGACAAATACACGGTCAAAAATGAGTTCGAGCTCGGCCAATTTTGTATCCCTGTGTTGTGGAGGGAAGAATATGTGTAGAGATGGGACCAAAATTGGTCATCTCTCCTGGGAAAGAATGACATAGCGCCTTCGAGGACAAATGAACTGTTTTACCCCAGGAGCTTCGTTATGCTCTAAGACCCTAGGAGGGGACAGTAAAGCCTATCGTCAGTACACAGACAAAGTCATTTTAAAATTAATTAACATAGTGGTGACTTAAATAACACTAGTTTCTTGTAAAATTAATTCTTTTTCAGTGATGTTTCACCTCCCTCCCCAAGCGGCAATCTACCACTTTTAAAATAATTTTCTCTTGTTTATTATCGCTATGAAACCTCTCAGTACGACAGCTAGCTCGATAGCAAGAGATTACTAGAGCTAGTTACGGTTGCTCCATCCAGGCCTTTAATTAACCTTTGGGTGTGACGCTGCCGGCAATTTCTTAGCCTACAAGGGATAGCTTTTCACACCGGCTAAGGCTGTACGGACGTTCTTAACTTTAAAAGTTGTGCATTAATGGCCACAAGCATGGAAAGCTTATGGCCATTCGTTACTTGTGACCATGATCCACATGTGATTGATGTTTTGGATCCATGAATCACTTTATTAAAAGTGGCCATCAAATCTATACCCTAGATTAGATCATAATATTGAACTAATTTTGTAGGCTTTAAAGCAAAATCCTTTTACTGTCCACAAAGTTACTTTTAATCAACTATCTAATTGATTTCGAAGATGTTCATTTGAATTGGCTGACCAATATTTTTTAGTCTAGAGTTGAAATCATTTATAAAAATAACTAAATTAGTTTAAATTTGAAGTATCTTAAATTTTTGAATCACAAAAATTTTAAAAGCTATTCATCTAGATTGCATAGCTGCGAATATGATGGAGAAAAAAATAGGAGTACTTTCACGGACTACATATGAAAGCCCACCCATCTATTTTTCGGTCACGATTTAAAACTTAAGCTACTTTTTTAGTTAATATTTGAACTACAAAGCACAAATAATTCAAATAAAAAAAACCTATGAAGAAACAAAAACAACATCCCTCTTAAAATTAAAGCTTTTTCTGGAAAAAATAATTTTAAGAAAGAAAATGTAATACTGAAACCTTATTAAAAAATTAAGAATAAGAAAACGAAAATAAAAGACTAATTTTAAGAAATGATGCATTGAGAGACCTTAAAAAAAATTTGGTCTAGTTCTGGTTGGATTTTTGCTATTTGTAATTCTTTGTTTGATATTAAAACTCTTAAATTAGTTTTATTCAAATGATAGATTTCTCTCTTTGTTTTCTATTACTTTCGTAATTTTCCAGCTAGTAGTGAACAATTTCATCAAAAACAAGCTTTTAAAACTAATGACATCAACACGAAGGAAGAAAAACGCGATCGCGACCGTCAAGTTGTTTTTTCAGTCCACCATAGCAATGCAAAAAGCCAACTTTACAGGCAAAAGTACGGAAACATAAATGAAAATTCGTTATCTTTCATTGAAATTTCGGACTGTAATACGATTTCAGGACTTTCACATAATCAGTAGACACCTTGGAATAACTTTAAAGAGTTTAGAAATTAAAATAGCTTTTTACGATTGCAAAAAGAGTATTTTTAAAAAATCGGAAAATCGGAGTTTTTAGGAAAAAATCGCATCATCGAAGAAGAAACTAAAAATAGGAGTAACTCCAATAAAATCGGAGTACTTGGCAGGTATGAGATAGCACGACGTGATCTTATTTCTAAGTTTAGCCTCTACGGTTCTCTTTAAAAAACATTAATAATACCTAATGCATAGAAATTTGAGTTACCTACCTTAAGAATCACAAAATAGTATTTGGCGATCACGGATTGGCGACATTTTTTTTCCTGTCGAATGCAATAGTTTTACTGGTGAGAAAACTCGCTTAGTAGAAGAAGTTATAATATTTGAAGTTGTTTCACAAAATAACTACGGGAATCGAACGATTGTGTCTCTTCCTGCACAAATATGCAAGTTTTTTTGCTGATTTTCACCCCGGGGTTTCACCCCTTAAAACTCATTTGCGACCCCCCTTTCTATACCAATTCTTGTTCGTCTTGATGAGTACTATCATCCCTCCAAGTTTGTACTCGACCTTTTGAGACACCGTGTATATATATATTATACCTATATTATGAGACATATATATATATTATACCTATATTATGGATACGACCCCTCACGGACTCACTTTGACACTTTTCGGCCCATCTCGGATTTCTGAAGTCGGAGCTTGTATGACACTTGAGAAATTCCTCGAAATTTTGTGTCAAAAGATAAAAGTGATAGACCCAAAAAGGTTCTCAAAATGATTTAAACCCCTACTTTTACAAGTAAAATTCATAATTTTTTTTCTGGGGGAGGGCCCCCATACCCCCCAGAGGTTCCACAAGGGGATACGTGATACTTTTTTTAAAAATACCAACATTTTGATATTTTGTGTCAAGCATTAAACTTTTAAAAGAAACAAGGGGGTATTTACAGGAAGTGAAATAGAGGTGGCGGCAATAAATCGATATGCACAGCAGTGGCGTATTTAAAGGGGGGGGCGAGGGGGCCCTGCCCCCCCCCGAAATTCAGACTAGGTGTACCAAAACAAGTTAAAACCCTGTATTTTAGGGTCGAATTTCAAAAAATTTTCGGGGGGAGGACCCCCAGACCCCCCTTTTGTACTTGGAATTTTATTTATTAAAAACTTTATTATTATAAGTTCATCAAAATCCAAATCCTTACAAAAAGTATAGGTCCAAAATTCGGGCTAAGTGTACCAAAAACAAGATAAAACCCTGTTTTTAGGGGTAAAGTTCCAAAAAGTTTCTGGGGAAGGACCCCCAGATCCCCTTTTGTACTTGGAACTCTATTATAACTTTTTAAATATTAAGTTCATAAAAATGTACATCCAAAATTCGGCCTTAGTGTACCAAAACTAGTTAAAAACTTGGTTTTTTTAGTCAAACTTCCAAAAATTTTATGGGGGAGGACCCCCAGACCCCCCTTTGATACTCGTATTTTTATTACTAACAACTTTTCCCATATGAAGTTTTTACTTTTTAGGACCTAAATTATCACCTAAAAAGCTACATTGCCCTATTAAATATGCGGGGGAGGGGCTGGGGAGTAATTTTGGACCCCTCCCGAAATAAATTCCTATTTAGCGCCACTGATGCACATGGCTCAACTCCATGCTTTCTCCCCCCTTGATTAATGGGTTCCTCGACTTATTTTCAAAATAGTCGTGCTAATGTGACGCGAGCCTAAATACAGGCTTGCACCCCCCTAAAAGAAATCCTGGCGGCGCCCATGTATATACAGGTAGCAGTAGTGACTATTCTATATGATACTGTAACCAGCTCCTCAGCTCCTGTACTAGTATTCATTACCAAGAGCGCGAGCTAACGTTTAATTGTCCCGTGCTCGCGTGTTTTCAGTGAGTTTTTTCAAAATGTTTTAGAAAGAGAGAGATCAAAATTTGTATCAATAAAGTTTGTCCGCCTTTTTACTGGCCTGTAGTTTTATTTCGGAAAATAACCCCAAGAACCTGAGGTTAAGAGAGACGGGAGAGTTCAGGACGGAAAACTCCCGTTACAAATTGGCGTCCCAACGAGTGGCTATTCAAACTACAGTTCCAGTAAAGGGAATATCTAGGTCAATCATCTGCACGGATAAGAGATAAGTAAATCATATAGTATCCTAAGATGAAGTATATGTTTGTTGTTTGAGTCATCCTGACTAATAATGTTGAGTGTAGAGTTTTGTTAAAGTATTAGTAGTTATAGAAGGATTAGTTTCCTAACTTTGAAGAAAAGCAGAGTTTTAGCATTAGTAATATTTGACGGTATTAAGGGTTATATAGTTTTATTTAGTTACTTCGTGAAAGTATAGTTTAGATATGGCATACTTCGGAAGAGGGAAGAAAATTGATATGATAGCGTTATGCGAAGAATTGGAGCTGGATGTAAGTGAGAAGATGACAATGGTAGAGCTAAAAAACTTTGTCGTAAAATCAAACGGATACGAGGAAGATTTTATCAGAGAGTTGTATCTCAATCTAGTAAAAGAAAGAAAAACCAAGGAAGCCAACCAGTTTGAGTTATACAAGTTACGGCTTCAACTTGAAGCACAGCCTCACACCGCAATGTCTTCTGAAAGTCAGATTTGTCCCACACTGATTCTTGACCAAATGGGGAAGCGTGTCCCATCAGAAACTAGGGAGCGTTTCTTCGACACATGTAGTGGGTGGGCCGCCCCAGATCATCTGGTGGAGAGGTTGGATACATGCGACGGCTTGAGAAGTCACGAAAATGATGCACAGTCGTCTGCTGATGCCAAGAGGTTTCAACCGAGGCGAGGGGAATCACCGATGGGTTTCCCGGGAAGCGATTGCGATAGAGCGGCGGATCGGCAAACTCCTGCATGCATCCCCTTTAGCAGTAGGGGGGATCCAGGGGTCCCCAGTCAAGGTAGGCGGGACTCCTGTTGCGGATGTGGAGCGCCCGGTTGCATCGGGGCAGATTGCCCCGGTTGCTCAAAGGGAGAAGAAACAGAAGTAAGCTGCATCCCACGAGAGTCTACCACAGTCTCTGCTAGGAGCATGGCCCCTGTAATCAAAACTGGCCAAACTTACTTACAACTAGGGGGAGAGGCGAGACCTCAAAATTGGATTTCTACAGTCCGAAAGGAAGTTGGAGGAGTCATCGAGAGGGCACCGAATGTTGGCCCTGTATATCAAAGTAATCCTGTTCATCCCTGGTGGGACCGACGGAGACCGCCACCATTACCTCGTCTAGAGACTTTTTCCCGACGGCGACCACCACCATGGCCTCACCTAGAGATGTTTCCCCGACGGCGACCATCACCACCCCTGTCATCCCGACAAAGACTACCACACCACCAATCCGTCAACCCGACGACTTTCACCAGCAGCAGAGCCGTCAACCTGGCGAGGTCATGCCTAGTATCCAAGCCAAAGACCAAATTTTGTAACCAGCCTCTCGAGGACGTATGAGACTGGTTAAGGGGGAGCTTGTAACCAGCTCCTCAGCTCCTGTACTAGTATTCATTACCAAGAGCGCGAGCTAACGTTTAATTGTCCCGTGCTCGCGTGTTTTCAGTGAGTTTTTTCAAAATGTTTTAGAAAGAGAGAGATCAAAATTTGTATCAATAAAGTTTGTCCGCCTTTTTACTGGCCTGTAGTTTTATTTCGGAAAATAACCCCAAGAACCTGAGGTTAAGAGAGACGGGAGAGTTCAGGACGGAAAACTCCCGTTACAATACTAAATAAAACAGCGGGCTTTTAAATTCATGCAAAATTCAAATAAATGTAACAAAGAAATGAAAATTACAATTGTTTACTAAGGGGTCATTCTCAAATTAATCAGAAGTTTTATACTCCTTCCTCTCCTCATTTACAAACTGTCACATTTCAGTGACCCCATCCATTCACTATCCCCCACTATGATGTCACACCTATGAAACTAAAATCAAACATGAAATTTCCAATCTTATTGTACTTTATTCTACGTATTTGCTTTTCAGGATTTATAGTATCTATTTCATTTATTGTAGCAGCAGTGAAGAAATGCCTCTTTTTAGAATTGTCAAATAAGTGAAACCAGTTTTAAAGGGTGATGTCACAAATGATTGCATTCCAACATTTTGTCACATTGTGTCACGTATAGATACAGAACTCCGCATTCCTCTAAAAACGTTTGACGAATTTTGAGAATGGTGCATAAAGTTACATCAGAGGGACTTCGGATATTTTTTAAATCCATAAATTTTTTTTCGGAAATTAACCAAAAGAGGGTCACTCCTTCGTCTTATAGAGCGAGAGATTTTATGCAAAATGACTTACGAAATTGATTAAATACATCTAGCGAGAAACTGATTAGTCGTTTAATCAAAAAGGCAGAGCATGCAATCAGATCAAGCTTTGGTGGTTAAAAATTTTCTCTTAGAAAGGTGAATCCACATACACAACTATTGAAACCGCGAAAGAGTGGAGCTAAAAAGCCTGATGAAGCGAAAAAAAGTCATCTTCCAGTAACGTCACGTTTTAGAACCCTTTTTCTTTATCCACAGATAGAAAATCAGATGCCCTTTGATTATATTTTAATATTAGCAAACATAATAACGTTTCCTGAGGATTATTTTTTTGTAGAAAATTTATGGGACACCATAAGGTAAATTACAAAGTAGAATATTATATTTAGTGCGGCCCTGTTGCCATACAGATACAAATGACGAGATTCTGAGAGTGCTCTTTTGTAAATTTTGTTTTTATTTATTTTATTTTATTTATTTATTTATTTATTTAAAAGTATACACACAACAGGTCAGCGACCCAATTACAGTGTGGAGAGAGAAGAGAAAAAAAAAAAAAAGGAACACACAATACAAAGTATTAAAAATAATTAACAATTTAAAAGAACAGAACATTCCTTCTTAAAAATGACAAGAGACATATTAAAAATATCCAAGTTAAAACCAATACAATTGTAGATTTTATAAAATTTAAATAGACAGAAATTATCAATATAATTACGTTTAGTAAGAGTATTTTTAAATAAACAGTGATTCCTTAGAACTCTATTGGGCACAGAAAAATGTATGCTGCTAAGTATTTCATTACAATCGATCAGATTATTACAAACTTTGTAGAAAAATAAAATACATGATAATTCTCGTCTAGACTGTAAACAAGGAATATCAAAAATATTGCGCAAATGCGAAGAAGACAAATCCAGAGAACTAATATGAAAAGACCTGTAGAATAAGTGACGTGTAAATTTCGTTTGGACCTGTTCAATAATTTTAATTTTATTGTTATAGTAAGGATCCCAGATAGGACTGCAGTATTCTAAATTAGATCGAACAAGACTGAAATACAAAGATTTTAAAGCAATTTGATTGGAAAAGTCTGTAGTCTTGCGTCTAAGGAAACCAAGAATTTTATATGCTTTTGAAACAATATTGTCAATATCCCCTCTTCCCTCCTCCCAGTTTCCCTTTCTTTTGTGTTTTTTTGTAAAAAATTAAACAAAAATAAAAAGATATTTCATTTTATTATTTAAGTAAGGTATATTTTCTTCGAATTTTTCGGCTTTGTGATCAAATTCAAATAGGGGCATTATGAAGAATTTATTATTAGAAATAGTATTTACAACTTATACACACAGATGGCAGCACCACAAATGGAAGCTCCATTTCAGAGCGCACCAGACGGAAGAGGCAGTTGAGTTTGAAAAAGGGAATAAGTCCACAAAATAGAAAATTGACTTCTTTTGCTAAAAACTATCTCTAAGCTTCGCTCTACACATGAGTGGAAAGAGGGAAAAATAAATTTCCCCTATAAGCAGATAGAGCCCCTTGAATTTGACGAACAATGTCAATTTATTGTATTTTTTTTATTTAATTTGAAATTTAAGTTCATTTGAGATTCTTTTCTCATTTTTTTGTTCCGTAAACTAAGCCAAAACTTAATTTTTTTGTTCAATTTAAAAGAGTTTTAAGAGTTAAAAGAGTTTATTACCTTTTTCCAGTGAATTAATGACTCCATTAATATGTTATTCCTTTACTGCTGCAGTCTTAATGACTCAATTTCGTAATACTTTTGAACTTTATTTGTCTTAGTGGTCTTTCTATTTCTCAATTTTGTGCTGTGAACTAAGCAGAAATATAACTGTCAATTTAAGTGGATTTTAGGATTTTTTTTCTGCTGAAATTTCACAAGTTAGAAAAATGGAACAAGTCCTTTCCCTTTTTCATCTGTACAATATTTATGAACATAGTTATTTGTTTTTAGAAGATTTTTCTCTGCATTCTAAACAGGGTCTTGAATTTTTAATGAACCTTTAGTAGTTTTACAGTGAAAACTCCATTACAGTTTTTTTATTTTCTCAAAATTTGTTTTTCTTTTTCAAACTGACGATTCAATTAAAGCAGGCAGAGGAATAACTTAAGGGGGATATTGTCAAAGTCGTAGACAAGGGGGGAATAGGGGATACATACTCCTTTGAAAGTCAGAAAATTTCCTTTTTTGTCCATAGAAAAGGATAGAATTTACCTTATCCCCCTTCAAAAATTTCATGTCCCTCTCCGAAATTTTTCTGGTTATGGTACTTTGCCACTGGTAACACATTTCTCCAAATTTCAATTATCTTCCATTTTTCAACTTTAAAAATTTAAAATAAAAAGGTTGCAAAAATTTTAGTTTGCGCGAGTAGAATCAAATAGATTTGGGCAGTGACGTAGGCAGAACAAAATTTCGAAGGGGGATATTGAAATTTTTTTAGGGAATATGGGGTAAATTTAGTCCTTTTGATCAGAGAAGGAACATTTCTGACTTTCAGGGGATATATACCATAATCCCCTCCTCTCTGGTTACGCCACAGGGTTTGGGATTTTTATCCATGTATAAAAATTATCCCAAAAGTATACAAATAGTTACATCTCAGCAGCTTTATTGAGCATTGCTGTTTAAACTTTTCTTATAAGGAAAGTGGATTCACAACTACTGAATTGTGCTAGTTTCACTCGTAGAAAGGACTAAAGTTGCAAAAAAGTTCTATTTCATTCAATTTCCGTCTGATTTGCATAAAAACGACTCAGAATGACGCAAGAGCGATTTCTTTTTGTCAATTTTAAAATAATTGTGTCAAGCGTAACATTTTTTATTTACTTAACTGGAATTTAAAGCTCATTTTTTACATTTGGTACCAACAGTATCGAGACCTCCAAAAGTATCGAATCCGCCGTTCTCCCGAAAAAGAAAAGATGCGGCGAGTCGTGATCGGGCCGAAAACACGGGACTAAAACACAACCCTTTCCCAGGGGAGGGAAGAAGAAAAGAAGCGCTGAGTCACGCGGTTGCGGTTTCTGGTGACTGACCGTGCTGCTGGCGTAGGCATAAAACGCCTCTCTGTTATCGATACCGAGATCAATACCCGTTGCGTCCATTGGTTTTCAATTAATCCGCCATTGGTTTGACGCGGATAACAGTGTCGTTTATTGGGGAAAACACCCCCGAGGGGGGATATCCCCCAAAATATCTAAAATTTTCATTTCTAGACTGTGCATGAAATTTTCCTACACCCCTACTAAATATTTTCCTGGATGTTGAACTGTCAAACACGAAATGCCTATACTTGACAGCAACGTTTCCTGACACTATGACGGAAGCCGAAACTGCATAAACAGAACGCCTGTAGGGTTGCTAGGAGGAGTTTCGGTACGTAAATCGTGATAAAAAGATGCTTTATATACATGGGCTTTACAAAATAATCATATTTTTAAATTGGCTATCTTCATTTCACTCAAGATTCAGACACCGCGCTGGGAACTACTTTGTTTGTTAGTGACGTCATAGGGTCAGGAAACGTTGCTGTCGAGTATAGTAACTATCATAGCATCATTCAAAACGCTCATCAATAGACATTATACCGGTAACTAGAAAAAGCGTTTCTCCAGTTCCTGACCCAATTACGACAAGTTCATTGTTCTCTTAATTTATTCTGAATTAGTATACCTTTTTTGAATACATTGTGTAACTTGAGATTTATCACCTCCTAATTACGTCATCTAACTCTTGCACCTTGTTTTGAAATGAAAGGGGAGTGGGAGTTTGATGATACGAGAATGGGATGCAGAGAATGATAAAGGTAAAGAATTAGAGAAGGGTAAATGTTAAAAATCGTAGATTGGTAAGGAACTAGAAGAAAAAGAAAGAAAGAAAGAGAGGTCACATATTAGGATATTGTATAATGAGAAAGGTATACACCTATACAATTAAAAATATGGAGAATTTGATCAGAAAGACAGGCAGATAATAAAAAAGAAAAAAATAGGACAGTTAGAGGCTATCAGAAAATGAGAAACAGATTATTATCATAAAGCAAGGGAGACAGAGAGAAATTAAAGAGATAATGAGTGAGAGAAAAAAAACACAGAATGAAAGAGAGTGTGAAACAAAAATATCTTTCAGAACACCATTACCAGAGGGTTCTGTTGGGCCTCCATAAAACAGATTTCTTCAAAGCTAAACACAGCGTACATTTTTCGCCCGGCCTTCGTCACACCCATTCTTCCCTTCCAATACGAATATCTCTCACCCTTTCCTTTCAACCCTTCCTCAGGAGCTCATCGATATTCAAAGCTATCGAAAAACCGCGCGGGGTGCAGTAGGGCACACTCCTCTCCTCGAAGTTTTTTTCCCTCCTTCGCTCACTGTCTCCATATTTCATCCGGCAGCTCCGCGCACAAAGGAGAATCCATTTCGCCAAGAATGGTTGCTCTTTATCACTGCTCTTTGTTAGAGTTTCACAAAGAAATCCATTTTCAACCCGGTTTTGTTTGTAGCGAGGGTGTAAGTGGTTTTGAAAGGTTTGCTGCAGACACACACCTTTCCAGAGAAGCGCATCCCATTTTCGAAGAAGCCTCAGTGGTTCGATCATTTTTTTATAAGGGTGAACAAGAATTATTGAATATAATATACACTACAAAATCAACGTCTCTTCTTCTGTCATTAGTAGGTATGCACAGAAATCTATGAGCACTTCCATACAGCTATACGACTAGCCATTATACTTTATGATGAAGTCTTAACTTTTCTCACTTCTGACCTATATCATTTAGTCCAGACTTTGAACCAAGACACCCTTTGTTTCTCACTAATTTTTCAGGGCAATTATTTTCCACCTTTTTATCTACTTCACATTTGGGAGTTTTTTAGGTAGGATAATTTCCCTTAGTTGAAATAATTTTATTGGTCTCTCTCTATATTAAAAAAATTTACCGCCACCGCTGTCGCCGCTGTTGCAGAAATTTTTATTTTTGAACTCTTTGTCAATATAATAAAATCTAAAAGAATACAATGGCTTGGACATCTGGAGAGAATGAGTGACGAGAGAGCTACAAAGAAAATCTACAGAGGAAAAATAGAGGGTAAGAGGAAGATCGGACGTCCTAGAAAGAGATGGCTGGACGAGGTTGAGGAGGATTTGAAGAAATTAAGGGTGAGAAATTGGAAGACAAGAGCCAGGGATCGGAGAGGGTGGAGCTGCCTTGTGAGGGAGGCCAAGGTCCTACATGGACTGTAGAGCCGAGGAGGAAGGAAGGAACTCTTTGACCTCACACAACGCAAAAAGTATTTGATAGAAACTTACGAAACTTCAAAAATTTGTAGAGAAATGTTTGGAGAACATTCTCGAACGAACACCTAATTGATGTGATTATTAGTTCCGGGGTATTTTTAAGGTCAAAGGTGAAGTTTTTTTTTTGTGGAAGAACGAAAAAAATAAGGGTTAAAATGTAGATTATTTATTTCGAATTACATAATAATTATTTTACTGTAGAAAATCTCTTTATTTTGGTTATCATTAAGCAACTTATGACGAAAGTAAAAATTTTTAGTTGAACCGCTTTGTTCTGGCTGACATGCAGGTTTTTTTTAGTTCTTATCAAGCAAGTATAAAATTAAATTATTTTCAGAAATACTATACCTTTTCGGTAAAGTTAGGAATTCGCATTAGACTATTATTATTCCGTGTTTCAACAACCGAAGTGTCGTTAAGTTTCCAGTCTAAACCAGTTAAACTATCTCCCTGGTAAGAAAATCATAAATCACTCAATCCAAAGTACAGGACAAAAACACCCCTCAGTCGTAGAGAGGGGGGGTCGAGAGCAAACGATTCAATTAGAACGACATCGGAAACGGAAAAGCGCTTCAAATTAATGGAGACCTTATCGGGCGGAGGGATTTGTAAACGGAGTAATTACCCCTTGCGTTAATTACTCCGCTGGAAAGAAGTAGTCCGATGTCTTCTCCGATAACACGCACCTCCGCGCGACCCACATTTCGTTCTTTTTTTTTCCCCCCTGTCGCGATAATTTGCGACAACCAAAAAGATTTGGGTGTCATTTTGGAGTGGAAATCGTTTTGTTCGAAATGACGGGATCATACCCGGGCACGTTTCCGGTGATTTAGATGACGGAGATGACTGTTAATGGAGGTTAATGAGAGAAAGATTCAAGAAAGTTGAAAATAGCATTCTAATGCTTTTATAACTTCCCGTTTGGGTTGAGTTTTTTTTTCGCGTGTTATTATGAATTGAATGAAGAGATATTAACGCATTGATAAGCACTTCAGAGGCACAAATGATTAGTTCCTGAACTGTGTAATTAATATGAACTGGGAATATCGGGATATACAGGAAGATAGGAAAATTCCGCTTCAATCCTTTAGATTTGACAGTCATAGAAGCTATGTGTACCTATAGTAAAGTGTCCTATAATTCCTTAAAACAGATTACAATGATTCTAGCGTAAAAAAACCCTCCTTAAATATTTATGAAAAATAAATGTGTTAGAGCGAAATGAAATTAAAATTGTGCTCAATATAAAATAACAGAAAGATCATTTCGTTATTATTTGTTAATGGCCGAAATATTCAAGATTAAAGTTTAAACTTTTTCATGTCTTTAAAAAATAAATAGGATACCTTTTATGCCAAACTGTTTTTCTTTTGTTAAAACAGTAACGAATTTTTAATTCAAACTAGTACTTAGAAGCAGCTTAACGAGTTTTAACATTATTAAAAAATAATTGCAAATTTGGGGAAAACCAATTTCCAACATGAAGTAGTTTAAATTTCACTCAATGAATATCTCCCCGAATTATAACATAATTCAATGATGATTTTTTTTGTTATTATGATACTGGCGTACAATCTTAACTCAGTTTTTTGTACTCTACCCCCCTGATATTTTAAATAAAATTTTTTAAATTAAAAAGATGCTCAATATACGTAACATTGAACTTGAAACTATTGTGTCAATGGTGTAAGTTTTTCGAATTTTTAAGTTTTTTAAGGTACCGAGAGCAAGGTGTAGCAGTGAAACCAAACCGTCCCTGTAAAACTCCTTTCCCAGCGGTTGTTCATTTGTTGCGCAGAAAACAAACTGTCTCTGTAAAACTATCTTTTCCGCAAGCACACTGTTGGGAGAAAAGCCACACCTATAGATCACGACATACACGCTAAAACAGGAGTTCTCAACAACAGTATTTTGAGGGCCGCAATCAAAAACACTAGTTTAGTGGCGGGTCGCAATGTGATACGAAGTAATATATGTAAATTTTACTCGTGATATCTTAAACTTTTAATTAAAGAAAACCCGCTACATGATTGATCACGACGAAAAAAGCTTATTCGTTTAAGAAATCTACACCAGGGGGTATTTTTCAGATGTTTAGTGTGTTTGCCTAAATGAATTTCTTAAGGATTGTATTTTCTTATTCCAACTAATCTTCCGGGACACTTTCCAGCTCTCACTCAGCTACCTAACATGATTTGAAAGCAGCATGGACCCGTATTTTGTTCAACATTTCATCCAAAAACTGTTTTAGCTGCTTATACAGAAGTGTACAATTTCCACCTATAATCAAAGCGGTAATCACAAGGGAAAAACTTAATCATTCGCTTTTATATAAGAATTTGATTTGATGCTCAAGTTATTTTCTCGGAAGGCTTCGCGGGACGCACAAAAAAGTAACAAAGGACGACAGTTAGAAACGCCTTCGTTAAATAAGAGGTCCATGGGTTTGACACTCCTTATTTCACAGAGCTCTCAGTGGCATGGATGATCCATCACGCCACTTCCGATCTTTGATGATCCATAAGAACCTCCATAAAAGGAACAAATATTTCTATTTCAACTCGCTGGCTTTTAATTGGCCCATCAAGGCTTTATGGCCCCTCGCTCCGATCTGGTTCGTAAAGCTGCCATTAGTCACAAATATGGGAGCATATAATTCATGCATTTTAAAGCAGCAGCAGATTCCTTTATCAGAGGAGCTCCTTTATTTAAAAGGGGCTTGATCAGAGAAATCGAGGGCAATAAAGACCGTTCTTCGTATGATCCTCCCCCCTTTTATGGGCTTTTTATATAAGTCGTATCCCGCTTTATGTGGCGAGACACACGATTTAATAGATGGCTCTAATTGCGAGTGCTTGAAGCTTGGAGAAAAAGTTGAGTGTTGTGGTGGACCCTCTAACTCTGTTGCATATAGAGCATTCGCACATGACGTCACAAGCTTGTGACGTCAGAGGCTTGGATGACAGACAGTATGATGGAAAACTATAGGATGCACATCGTTTATTTGTTTACTTTTGATGTGAATTTTGAAAAATAAGGATGTTTTATGTTTTTCTACAAAGTTTACTTTAAAGTAACCTTTATTTACTCTAAAATGGCATCTCTGCATATTATAAGTCATTCAATAATACTACATTTTATATTTAGCAGTGTTCTGATTGCTGAAACCATTTCTGCCAATGTTCTTATTGCAAGTACCATTCGCAATGCTACTAACATATTTTAAAATTCTTAATTATTTATTAATTATTCAATATTTAGTTTCAGTAGCATATTATAAATATTTTACAGATGTATCGGACTCGCATATTGTTCTAACAAATGTAAACAAAAACATGTCACCTCGTAATAAGTCTTTTTCTAAATTTAGCTTACCACTAAAACACAAAAACTTATGCACTTACCTTCAATAACTATTATTCTTTCGTTCCGGTCTTTAACCGAGCCTAAAGAATCTTTTTAAATGAACTTTTTTTATAAAAACTAAATGCAGCGCGTATTCTCTATGGGAGCCTAATGTTAAAGAAAAGTTGTCTATCCTCCAAGCCAGCTTGATCACGTGATCGGAGACACGTGATTGAAAATGCTCTATTTTTTTCATCTGTTGCCTTTTAATTAGTTGGTCCAACGATTAAAATATCACTTCAAATTGATTTATATAAGTTTGTTTTTATTGTTGGATGAACCAGTTGAAAAATGTAATTGGGAACATTAGTCTAGTACTTACTCTAATACTGTGGTTTTAAACCGGTAGTCCGAGGACCATAAGTGGTCTGTGAGGTCTTCGGAAGTGGTACGCAAGAGCAGAAAACAAAAACTATTGTCTTTTTGCTCCGACTAAGGTGGCTATTTGACCACTGAAACAGCTGTCAACATTTAAATGTTTGATTCAATTCCGTTAACTGTCCCGTTAAATATCGCCATTTTGAAGTTAATTTATCTGTCTTTTCTTATTCTCTGTGCTTTAAACTTAGCCAAAATAAAGTTTGTTCTTAATTTAAAAGTGTAATTAACTTTTTTTTATCCAGTGAATGTTTGACTCCATTGATATTCACTTACTCCATTGACACTGCCTTAATGAACCAATTTCATAAAAATTTTTAATTTTTCAATTTTGTGCTGTGAGATATGCAGAAATATAATTTAATTTTCGATCAAAGTGTTTTTAAAATTATTTTTTTCAGCTGAAATTTCATAAGCTTGAAAAAGGGAACAAGTACATCAACTTTTTTTACTGCAAAATATTTTTGAATATGCTTATATTTATTTCAATGATAGTGTTCTGTATTTGAAATATGGTCCTGAATTTCCAATCAAAATGTGGTGGTTATGTTATACAAAGAAAATTTCTTTACTTACACAGTTTTTTCCCGTCTTTCTCAAAACTCGGTTTTTGGACATAGTATTTCCTTCTTTAAACTGACGATTCAAATATGATACATATACTATACAGCTAAACTAGCTCGTAATGCTATACTTCTCTCATCAGAAAAATTGAACCACTCAACTCAGCTACTATCATGCGAGTCACTCGTCTTCGTGACACCTCGTGATCGATGCCCGGGGCGTATCGGGGCTCCTCACCTTTGCTATCGGCAAAGTGATTATTGACGCCCTTCCGTAGCGCCCCTGGGGGGTTGTCCCACCGAGAAATACGCGTCGCCATAAGTGAATCAAGGTGGGAAACACGAGCTCATCGGGGAGTCAATTGATTCACAAGTGCTTGACTCAGCGATAACTGCTTGGAAACGTCGCCCTGCGGCGGAAACCGTGCAATTGCTAGATGAGGAAAAGATGCTTTATGAAGCACTTGCATAAGTGAGCTAGTTTCCAAAATACCTGCTCTCTTTGCATTGTGGCCACTTAATATGTTCTGATTTAAGGCATGGATAGGGACGGGAAATTTGTTCTTGAGTCGTGCGTTCTTTTAAAAAGATATTATGGTGAACTTCATGAAGGGAACTGGCTGTCAAGGTCGTACCTACTTGTTTTAATAGAGAAACATTTGTCCCGATTTTTTTCCTCATGTAAGATTTTAATGCTAGCTTTAAAATTATTTTCTGAAATGTTTTGCCAGTATAAAATTTTTTTAAAACAAGCCTAAGCTTTCATAAAATTTGGAAATAGAACGGAAGTCTCGGTCTCAATATTGTAATTTTTAAATTAGAACCCAACAGAGTTTGGCGGGACATCTTCCACCTTAACAAAAAAAATTTCTTTAATGACCTAGAATTAAAAATACTAATATATCAGTTGAATCGTCAGTTTCAAGAAGGGAATAAGTCCAAAAAATGACAAATTTACTTTTTGTGCCCAAAAATATCTCCAGGCTCCGCTCTACACATGAGTGCAAAGAGGGGGAAAATAACTACCCCCTATCGGCAGATATAGCAGATAGGCGGCAGATATAGGATATCGGCAGATATAGGCAGATAGAGATATCGGCAGATATAGGAAAATATTAATCTCTCTATATTAAAAAAAAGTAACAGTCGCCGCTGCTGCCGCTGCTGACACTTTGACAATTTTGTATTGTCACTATGCAAAAACTATAGAACGGAAATTATTGAAATTTTGACCATTTGTAGACAAATGTATGAGGGTCCTTTTCGTTCCAATAGCTAATTAATGAGATAATTAGTTCTGGAATTATTTAATGTCAAAGTCGAAAATTATTTTTTTCTGCTGCGAGTTCGCCCCCAGCAAAATCTATTCGCAGCAGAAATATGATTTTTTGCAGCCGCATTCTCTTAGATGTGAAGTTTTGCACCTCGTCGCCCTTTTTTCGAATTTCGAATTAGTTTTGGAGTAATTAAGTTTTAAAGTTTCGAAATTTTTGACGGGTTTTCGGTTTTTTCGTTATAAAAGAAAAACTAATCACAGTAGAACTATGATATTTTAAACACACATACAATTATTTTTTATAAAAATATTGGCGTTTTGTTTTTCAAAAAATTCTAATTAGTTTTAGAGTTATTAAGATTCAAAGTTTTAATTTTTTCTTCTCTTTCTGTTGCCGTTCACTAGAGAAACAGGCGAGTTTTATGATGAGTCTAATGGACTCTAACCGCCTATCTGGTTCGAGACTTCACGGAACCAACACGTGACCTACAACTGAGCTTGCAATGGACTCTAACCGCCTATCTGGTTCGAGACTTCACGGAACCAACACGTGACCTACAACTGAGCTTGCAATTGGTTACCACAGATACTACACTAGTAGATCTACTAGTGTATAGTATCTGTGGTAACCAATGGACTCTAACCGCCTATCTGGTTCGAGACTTCACGGAACCAACACGTGACCTACAACTGAGCTTGCAATTGGTTACCACAGATACTACACTAGTAGATCTACTAGTGTAGTATCTGTGGTAACCAATCGCAAGCTCAGTAGGTCACGTGTTGGTTCCGTGTGACGTCAGACGGTTAGAGTCCATTGCAAGCTCAGTAGGTCACGTGTTGGTTCCGTATGACGTCAGACGGTTAGAGTCCATTGGTTACCACAGATACTGCACTAGTAGATCTACTAGTGTAGTATCTGTGGTAACCAATCACAAGCTCAGTAGGTCACGTGTTGGTTCCGTGTGACGTCAGACGGTTAGAGTCCATTTCTTTTATTTTCAACAATGTTTTTTCTACAAAATGGTTGATGATTATTATTAGACTTGCTGGATATTTCTTAACATTTCGATTAAATTATTGATAAGCTAAAAAAGGAATGTATTTCAGCAACATTTTTGTTGTTAATTTAGGGGAATGATACGAATTAAATTATTTATAAGCAAGAGAGAGATATTTTCGGTATTACAAGAGGCTTAATTAAGTCGAGAAGAGTGTTAGGCTGGATTGTTGAGATGAACAAGCGAGCTCTGCTCGCTAAGATCGCGAAGCGATCTGAAAAGAACTGCGAAGCAGTTACGGGGGTTGGTGAGCGATAGCGAGCAGGGGGCAGGCCCCCTAGTAATTAAAATAATTATCTTGACAATTTTCGATAAGAACTTTAATTCTTTCAACACAACAGAACTTGACTCCATAACATAAGAGATACTTTAAATTCTTTGAAGAAGAAAGTCTAAATATAATATGGCCTCCTATCATAAGTATCAGACACACGCAGGAAAAAAAAAAGCTCTATCAAAGTTGTTTATTGCTCCTGTAATTTTTCAAAGATCATTAGAGACCGAGTAATGGCACTTTTTCCACTCTGTAGTCAAAAACATAGCAGCACGGTCCTTCTTATCAAATTAAACCTAATGCATGAGTAATCGAGGTCTCGCCAGTGTCGCCAACATTCTCCTAATTGGCGCCTCAAAAACTGCGTGATGATGATTAATGAGTCATTTTGCTGCCAGGTTTCATCATCACACTCTCGGGGTGAGAAAGGAAGACAGAGTTTCCGTCAAGAAAAAAAAAACTGAGGAGAAGTGTGACCAAAAATGGGAGTGTAAGAATTTGTGATGGAAGTACAGAATTTGAAGTATGAATGAATTGAAATCTATTGCAATTGATTGGAATTTGGCATTTCATTGGAAATATGAATTGAATAGAAATTTCTTGCGATGGAATCGAATTAGCGATACAAACAAATCGATACTTTTAAAGCATCGAATACTTAAATTGAAGTAGACATTCAATTATCCAAATTGATGGGGATTCACAATGAAAAAGTACAAATTATCTATTAGTAAAATTATACAAAATATATATTAATTGCACATGTACATTGCACATACTTACTTACAATAAAAGTATGTAATGCCGAGTTGAAAATATTTGTGAATTGACCCTAGTATAATCACAGAGACAAATAAGGATTTAATGCCGAAGCCGAGTGATGAAATCTTCAAATAGGCATATTTAACAGTTATTATGGAAATTAGAGGCCCTAGGAAGGAAATAGCAATAACATGGTTTAAGTTTAAGAAATAGGGTTTCGGGACAAATATACTGGGTGTTTTATCAAGTCAACCCAAACGCTGTTTTTGTGTGGAGCCGTTTGCTTGCACTCGCAGTGAATGAGACACATTTATTCATTACACTGCGAGAAACGAAACAAAGAACCAAGACTAAGAGGTTTTACTCATCATTAATAAATAGTCGGGCGTTAGCCGACATTTGCATTATTAAGAACGAAGGGGACGGAGTCTCCTATTCTCCGGGAACGCGTGGTTCCAGTTAATCCTTTAATTGGGTGAGGGAACTAAATTCCAAACATATTCACGGTTAATTGCGGCAAATTGGCGGGGCTCTCAAATAATGTATTTTATTTGCAGTGGCGGAGGGCTCTTATGCCAGCAACCTTATGCCATTAAGTCAAATTGTCGGTTACAGTTTGAGGGAAGTGTAATGTCAATATCACGTGACTCTAAGATCACGAACAAGGGGGCCAGGAAGGGGAAGAGTGGTTTCGGGAATTGTCATTCAAGTAACGTTTCTTTCTTCAATAAAAATACAATATTTTCGCAATGTATTTTAATTAATTTAGTTTAGTATTTGATACCAGAGAAGAGCGGATTTGCAAAGTGTGTCTACAGAGATTTTGTTCGGCCGGACCGCATCGGAACGATGTTTCGGAAAATATTGGAGTTTCTCTCTTTTGGGTCTTATTTCTCGTTCACACTTTTCCTCTTGAAATATTAATATCTCTTTCTTCTCTTCTTTCTCTCTTTTTTCTCTCTTTCTTCTCTTCTTTCTCTCTTTCTTCTCTTCTCTTTCTCCTCTAATATTTTCTCTTTCAATCTTTCCCCACATTAAATTATAATTGCCAAAACATTAAAACAAGAAACAAGAGAAAAAATTAAATTATACTTGACATTCTAAATAAAAAAAAAATGCCCATTTCAAATCAGTTAAAATCACCTTAAAATAAACACAAAAGTTTTTCAAAAGGCCTCGCCATGTCTTCATTTAAGTCCGGAAATTTGTTTTCTAAAAGCTTTAAAAAATTAAATATCTCAATTCTATCGACTAAATTAACTGTTCAATAGCAAAACATCAAGTTATTTTTCTCATTTCGATAAAGTTCGGATTTCGGCGGGAAGATTCTAAATCCACCCATTTTAGGTATAACTTGAAAGCAAAATTCACACATCTAGATAATTTATTGTTTTAAAAACGCGTACTCTCACTACTTCCCATTATTTTGAAATGAACGCAATTAAACACATAACACAGTCAACCTGAGAAAAAAAAAATAGCACCACTGTCATCCAGGAAGGTAAAAAGGATGAAAAATCGCAACTTTCCAGGACACCTCACGTGGGAGAAGAGCAAAAAAAAAAAAAAGTTGGCAGCGGGGGGAAGATTCCGGATTTAGGTATAATTTGAAGCGGAGAGTGGGAATTATGTAAATAGGACTTACTTAAAGTTTCTCCGCTGATGAATGGATGATCGGGCGTCACCCTGCCCGGGCATTTACATTATTGAAAGGGCAGAGAATGGAACAGATTGAAAATCCGAATCCTGGAACCGGTACTTAGGATTTCCCTCGGCAACGTGGGGGAACTTCTCAAAAGTAAAGGACGTGTTATTTCATTGGGAAATAAATTGTTGAGGTTTTGTGTCTTGGTTTTGGCTAGTTATGTAGCGGTATTCGTACTTTGGTTTGGTTTAGGGTTTAATGGCACCACACGGTATACGTACTACGGCATCCCATTTACTTGCTCTGCCGCGTGGTTATATCTTGATGCTTTATTTTCCCATCAGCATCCAAGGATAAAAGGTTAAGGTTTTAGTTATATAATAAATATGTGTTTCTATCTTCTGCTTCTTTTTCGCTGTTTTGGGGTGGGTGACTGTGTACAACTGTCTTTTTAGGCTTTGGAACAGAAGTTGAACATCATTGTTGAGTGGGAAAAACATCCTGAAACGGTGTTCCATGAGATATTTGGGTTTCCATGTTTTTACTACACCTATCTTTTCTTTAAAATATCTTCCTTCTATCAACCTTTTATTCCAATTCAAGGTGAAAGGAAGTCAAAGAAGGGAATATATTGGGCAGCAAAGATATGTGACTTCAAAAGTTGTTATTTTTACTTGTTGGTATTTTAAAAAAAGATTGAGTTGCTTTTTCTCTCACTTTAGTGATTTTTTCTTGTTGTTTGTCCTTTTCGTTTCTTTCTTTCAATTATCTTTTATCTCTTTCATTTTAGAACAAGTTAGAAAGTCGCGGATTAGTTCAAGAAAGTTAGCAATAAACACATCAATATTTATATTGTGCTCACAATAGAGATTGAGTGAATCTCCAAGAAAATCTTCTAACTGAATAGCGGTATATTGGGAGAAACCGAGTATTGATAATTAATTACATTATCTTTAAAAATAATTATGTTTTTCAACCAAATAGTCTTAAATTGCTTTTGAATGTGTTTATAGGTCAATCTAATAATAGAAAATCAAGGCCAGGGAACCAGAAGAAAAGAAAGTTATCAGATCGCAGAAAATAGATCGAGTTCCGCAGCTTTCACATCAAAGATTCGAATGCGCTTTTGAACGGATGAATGACAGAATCGATTCATGAATTGAATGGGAAGAAATCGAATGAGTGTAAATTCATTCACGCATTTGGACTCGAGATAAACCTTTGCATTATTCATTCAGAAATCCATCACGGAATATCCCAAAACAAAACGAATTCCGGCGAAGAATGTCCCAAAGACGAAAGCGATGGAACAATAAGCGAGATAGGCCGCCGTTGTGCGTCATCAATCTTCGTGCGCATTGTGTGTAATCCAATTGACTTGCATGTTATCGAAACAAAGAAATAAAAGTATTGACGGAGTAAGTGAAATTAGCATAGCCGTTTTCAAACACGCTAATTTTTCTTGTGTGTTGGTCTTAATTCAACTTCTAAAAATTCCACAGGAAAGAAAGGAAAGTTTGCATTCCAATAAGCATCGCTTATTATTTTCAACTAGCTGTTACGACCCGGCAAAGCCGGGTCTTACAGCTAGGCTAGCCTTTTATGCGAGCTTCGCTCGTTACTACTTCAAGTTCCTATTAATTATACATTAAATAAGAAGTTTAACTTTAATAATTTATTATTGTTGAATTAGAAACCAACTTCCCTAAAAGTAACTTTTTAACCTTTATTAAGTAAACCAACTTTCTTGAAAGATATTTATTTAAAAGCTATTATATTATTTTAAAATTTTAATTACTTTTATTTATTTATTTTTCTGATTATTGCGAGATGGCATCGAGTCAGTGAGTGACGTGGGCTTTTATATTTTTCTGATGATTATGATTATTATTGCGAGATGGCATCATAGTGTGCGAGCGTTCCAGAATCAGTCAGTGAGTCAGTGAGTGACGTGGGCTTTTATATGAGAGATACTTTATAATTTATATTGAATTCTTTACTGTTGGAAATTTTTTATGAGTTGCTTTTACTGCATACTGAAGTAATTTTAAAGTTACAGTAATACGACTATTAAAGTATTGGGAAAGCCATTCAAAACGTACATCACTAAATTATAAGGGAATTTTTGCCCCCAGCTGTCAAATTTCAGTGATATCTCTCCCCTTATTAATGTCAATCCTTTAAATTAAAACATAAAATAAACCCAATCTGAAGATCCCAAACTTAACATTACCATTTTTCTTTTACAATTGGTGTATCAATGACTGAAATAAAATCATGACACAATCGGTACAAAACTTTAATTCTGGCAAAAATTTGATAGTTACTGCATTTTTAACTCTGTCATAATGAATTCCCTTCAATTTACGGAATGAAGACTCTGAACCTGCCACGACAACATGGACGCTGCAGTAATTTATCACAACCAGTATCTCTGATTCATGTTGATGAGAATTTTTCCTCATCTATCAAACGACTATCGGGTGTCTGACAAAATAAACACCGTTTCCCATTTAAATAAGGGATCCGATAATTGAGTATTTTGGGAGTTGATAATAGTTTAGTAATACACGTAGATAACAATGATTTCGCAAAAGGAACACAGAACAGCTGTTTACAAGTTCAAGAAAAAACACAACTAATATTTAATTCTTTAACTCCCAATATCCGAATGGGTAAAACAAAGTAGTACTTTAATTCTCTTCAACTATAAAATATGTTGTCGGTTTACAGGAGACAACTTTTCACTTTTGGCGGATCTTTTGAAAACGGTAGAACGGCGCCAACAATCGAGCGGAGCCTTTGTAGCTCGCTTTTGTAACTTTGAGCGGAGTAAGCTCGCCACAGCACATTTCAAAATTTTGCCAAGCTGAAGCCGAAAAGCGATCAAGATAGTTGAGCCAGAAGTGATTATATCCCTTTCTCTTGTCAGCCGACGTTAAAAAAATAAAATAATAATAATAAGCCACCAGGGTATAAGAAAAACCAGTTTAACATGCACTAATATTAATGCACTCTTTAACTCACAATCATTTGAAATTGAATTAACTACGTAACGTAATGTCCTAATGATGTGGAATTGTAAAAACAAATATTAAATGGCATCTTATTTTCTTTTAAAAAAATAATCCATGCGTCCTCATGTATTAAAACTGTACAATATTAGTTCTGTATTTTGCTAAAGAGAATAATTATTCTACCAGTAACATAACCTGGATAGACTGTCCTCTAATTAAATCATTTAATGGCTTCCGCTCATGCTATATAGGGAAGGAAAACTGATACTGGACAACGGAATTTGAGTATGTCATAGTTATTAGAGTACATAGCGTATCCACGTGTAAATTATACGGCGCACAACTATACTGTAATTAAAACATTCGTCACAAATCGTATGATCTTTCGTCATTTACCCCGTTTGCGCAATCAACTGCTTACCATTAGTGAATGGGGTTCATTGACTTACTTATAATGGATTATGACGTATTGAAAATAATCATAATGACTTAATACTGAAAGTGGTTTTTGTTGTTTTTGTTACTGTTGTTGGGGGGGGGTATGCCCATTTCGACGCTCAACGAACGTAAGAGTAGACTACTTACTATTTCCACCATGTAAAATGTGTCTCTTATGTATTCCACTAACTTGTTATATTTTTTTATCGCTAACTAGAAAAATCAATAATACGCAGGGTGAGTGTAATTATAGTTTCAATTTTAAATAGCTGTAAAGAGAGAACCACTGACTTGATATTTCACCTGAGTATTCCTGAATCAGAGGGTTTTTTTCAGGGTAAGAAACACTAGTAAAAAAATCGACAGATAAGGGACACTGTGTTTGTCGCATCCCATATTGATAAATATACCCAGGCACTGTCTATTTGGACGTACAATATACAACTAAACTCTACTCTTATTTCCACGGCAACGGTTCTGATTGGAGATCACACTAAGCGCCGGGACTGCTACGTAACCGCGAGACCTACGGCGCATGCGCCAACTGCCGTTTTGGCCGTCCAAATAGACACTTCCATATAACTATCTCTTCTGTTTTAAGTTTGGTCGGATGGGTTTTGAAGAGTACTGCGTCCCCTATCGGTCCGTTTTGGTACTATTTTCTTCTTATCCCCCAAAACTCCCCTGCTTTAGGAATACTCAGGTGAAATATCAAGTCATTCTGGCCCAGTGGCTCTCTTTTTATAGCCTTTTTAAACTAAAAAACTTTAATTATACTCCCATGATCCCTAAAAAAAGGACTTTGATCCTCCATATAAATTCATTTTTAGTAATAAAAACAATACATTTCCAAAGAACATACCTTCCGTGGAGCGACCTTTATCTTCGGGAGTAGATTCCGAGGCAGCCCCTCAAGAAATGGAACCGAAAGTAATGACAAATGAAGGTAATTTTCCAGTGTAAATACTGGGTGGCCCGTCACACGACTTTCTTCATTCTCACCCCACCCGAGCGACTCTTAAAACATGGATAAAGACGATGATCCTTGATCACCGGAGAGAAACATGGAGGGAATGGGGAATAGAACGCGCATCGAACCTCATTGGAAGCGACACCTGCTTCGTGGAGAGGAATTAGATAGTGTCTTAACAAACAACCATTAAAACTAAAACTACCATCTATACTATATAACATTTACATTTGAAGTCCCTTAAACTAATGACTCTAAAAGCCCTATTCACAGTCATCAGCATCGGTGTTAAATCCTTGGTCAAAGATGGATTCTACCAATCAGAGTCAGCGAAAAGCTAATTTTTCTTTCTTTAGCTGATGGTTATTAACACCGATGCTGAGAACTGTGACTGTGGCTGTAAGAGAGGAAGAGAGCTGACATCTCAGCTATCATTTCAAAGGGTACGCGCATAGTGCCGCCGATTTTCAGATTCTGAAAACCAGTAAAAATCGGAAACCAGAATTACCTAGCTTATTTAGTGGAGAGTGCTCATAGTGGCCGACTTATCATATTTCCGACTTTCCGATCGTCAGAATCAGATTTTTGCCGGAATTAAATTTTAATTCCGGTTTTTCAGATTCTGCAGAATTCTCAGATAACGTGGTCATTGTTTATCGCATTTCCATGGAGATTATTTTAACAACAATGCCATTCCATGAAACTTTTTATTTAAAAATTAAACACTCAAATAAAATTATTTTAAACTATATTTACCAGTTTTAAAATTTAAATTTCGTTGAAATATATTTTTAGATCAATAAATATGATTTTTAAATAGACATATATAGTTTTTCTTTTGATAATTTTTTATTTGCATTATGTTTTTTTTCGTAACATTGGGATAAGCAGATCTCTTTTTGAGCAGAAATAAAGCTATTTCACCAAAATGTAAACAAAACGCTTTCCGAAGAAGCAGGCAAAATCTGATGCACTATGCGCACTCACCGGCGCTGACAAATTCTGTGAGCAGATTTCCGAAAATCTGAAATCGGGAATCTGATTTCGGAATCTGAAAATCTGCCGCACTATGCGCGTACCCATAGGGTTGAACGTGGCTTTAATTTTCTGGCAGATATCGATTCACATTGATGTGGTGTCAGAAGTGGGATGATAAGACTTCCACAGACAACAAGTTATACAAAAATAGATATTTAATGATAGATACACTCTCAACGGTCACACAGACCCGCCGTAATCACACAGATTTTCCAAACAACACCACCACACTCCACAAAACAAAACACAATCTCAACGGTCACACAGACCAGCCATTTCCACCCAGATCTCCATAACACTCTACACAATACCCAAACACACCATCTCTTCCCTTCCTTTCAACATCGAAAAAGTTCTCACAGTTAATATGCGCGCCATCTGGCGTGAGTTCTAAGACATAGCAGAGGTCTGGCCCTACAACTTCTCGGGCATCCGACGATTTGTGACCTCACAATTTAGCACACAGGAACCTGGAAAGACAAAAATAAAAAAAAGAGTACTTGTTCACACACAGTATCTTAAGCACTTAAAGTTTCACAAGGTTTCATTAAATCTACAGAAAATTCAAGTCCAGTAATCAATTCCTGTATCGTAAGCAGTAAACCTCAACTCTCATTTGCTAAAATTATGTCCCTCCTTTGAAGCACCATAACTCTCCAGTTTCCGTGTCTATTTTGGCGTTCCCTATCCAGTGTTCTTTAGGTTCAGGTCCCTCATCCTCATCCAGCTTGTCTTTAACTTCCTCTGTTTCCTCTCTTCTAAACTCGGCTTCCGCATCTTCTGCTCCAGTTCCACGAAACTTGACTTCAGCCTTCTCCATTTCATATCCTTTAAGCTTGATTCGCTTGATTCCAGCTTCTTCTTCAACTTCTCCCAGCTTGACCTCAATTTCCTCTGTTCCATCTCCTTCAAGCTTGATTCCAGCTTCTTCTTCGACTTCTCCCAGATTGACCTCAATTTCCTCTGTTCCATCTCCTTCAAGCTTGATTTCAACTTCTTCTTTCTCGATTTCTCCAAGCTTGACCTCAGTTTCCTCTGTTCCATCTCCTTCAAGCTTGGTAACCGACTTTTCTGTTTTAGCTTCTTTTAGTATGAATTCGGCCTTCTCTGCCTTTCGCTCATAAACTAACGCGGTTTTCTCTATCCAGTCTTCTTCAGGTTTGAGTCCTCCAGTTTCATCTTTAAGTTCGTCTCCGGTATCCTCGGTTTTCGTCTCCTGTTCTCTATCTCCTTCGGGTCCATTTTCATTCTCTTCCTTGACCTCCTCCTTTTCGTCCTTCCTCTTCTCAGAAACTATATCTTCTACCACCTCCATAGATTCTTTTCTATCTTCATCTTCCTTCCACTTCAAGACGACGTTTCTGCTTAGAGCATCGGCGTTCCTCAAATCAATTTGGCTTTCTTTAGCAGCATCAACAGTACGACTCAGAAATGCATTCACACATCGAACATCTGCCTCTTCTAAATGCGAAACCATATCATCCGTTTTTTCCGTTTCTTCTTTTTGCTCTTTTTGGTTCGAAAACGCGCTTTTATTTTCTTGCGTTCCTTCGACCTTGAATGGAGAATAATTCGGATTCGGTGTATCTCTTTTTCTTTCTTCACTAGAGTTATTTATTTCGCTCATATCAATCCAATTGCTAGCTTTCGTTTCATCGGGATAAGCTATTCCATTAGTATTTACAGTATCACGCTTTTGTTTAACCATCAATTCACCTTTTGATAAAGTTATGTCCAGTAGTTTTAGAACATTCATTCCTACAATAAGATCAAGTTGCAAATTCTCAACCACATAAATTTTTGCTTCAATATCAATGTTATCAACAGTAATTTTGCTAATGAAATAACCAATAGAAGACACACTTTCATTTATTTTTCCGGCTAAAATTATTTTATCATACCTGAATGAAGGAGGATTAAGCTTTTTGAATAAATTATCACTACACATAGTTACTTCCCTACCAGTATGAACAGTAGATACAACACTTTGATCCAAAATAGTAACTATCATATTAATTCTTGATGGAGACGTTTTTAAAGTGGTTTGATTAATTGATTTTCTTTCAGTACATTCAAAGCTTTTATGATCAACATTATTACAGATTCTACATTTTATAGAATTATTCTTCGGACAAAATTTACTGATGTGGCCATAACTATTACATGCATAACATTTCATATTGTTCTCATCATAAGTGTGAGCTTGAAAGGAGGATGGACTTTTGAAAATTTCCTGGGCACAGGGCTCAACTTCCTTCAAGATTATTTTCTTAAGACTCTCATAATTTTTATAATCTTCATTACTGACATTCACTAACAGATCTGCAGTTATATCCCCCAGTAAGCATAATAGCACTTTCGGTTTCATCTCATTATCTACCTTTTCGAATGCAAAAGCTTTTTCTAAACTTGTGAAGAAATACGACCAGCCTTCTGGTTTTGTGGGAACCTTCACTGTTAAAACCTTAATTATTATCACTATTTGCTGCAATGATTTTGTTTGGGGTCTGTCCACCCTGTTTTCCAACCTAGCCGATTCTAACCTTAATTTTTCTAATTCGAGTTCTTGTTCCCTTTTTTCTTTTAACTTCTCCCTTTCCTCTTTATCTACTCTAGCGGCTATAATCGTTTCTAGCACATCTTTTGTGGTCTCCTCATCATAGTCGTCCGCCCCCAAAATCGCCTCTTTAATAGAAATCACTTTAGCATTAGGTTGAACTTCCACCCCTAACTCTTCCGCTAATTCCAGCAAGTCCTCCTTTCTCGCACCACGCGTAAGATAAGACATACTATTATGGACAAAAATGACTCACAGTTTGAAGCTTGCTTGCACGTTCGTAGTCGAAGTTTCGTTTCACTTTTCTCTTTTTGCTCGGTTTCTCAAGCTCATCCCGGCCGAGCCCCCATTTTCTGTGGTGTCAGAAGTGGGATGATAAGACTTCCACAGACAACAAGTTATACAAAAATAGATATTTAATGATAGATACACTCTCAACGGTCACACAGACCCGCCGTAATCACACAGATTTTCCAAACAACACCACCACACTCCACAAAACAAAACACAATCTCAACGGTCACACAGACCAGCCATTTCCACCCAGATCTCCATAACACTCTACACAATACCCAAACAACGAGCGTCTAGAAATCACGCCCAGTGAAAGGCACCAGGGCTACGCGCATGCGCTTTAATGCGTTTTGGAGGAAAGTCGAAATAGGATCTCGTGAAAACGTGAACCGCATTGTTGGTAAACAAATAAACTTTTGTACGCTTTCAAATACTTTTAATAGCGTACAATCGACCTTCCTGTTTAATATATTTGTAAATAGCATTAACCAAATTAATGCTGATCTTGATAAAAGTAAGTTTGAAATTACCAAATACAAATGTTACAATGAACGTATTCTTCCAAATGTTAGATCTTTTGTTTACTTTGACTACAGTGATTATGAAGTTCTAAATTTGATTAATTCTTTTAAGAAAATGGATACGCATGACTATGATGAAATAAAAAAACTTACTAAAATTGAAGCACCAAATAATATAGATTTCATAACATATTTTTTAAATACTTTACAATTATTACAGGTGAATTTCCTAATTAACTCAAAAATGCTACCAGAACGCCTACTTTTAAATCTGGAGATACGAAATGTATCTTAAATTACAGACCAATTTCTATTCTTCCTTCTTTCTCTAAAATCATTGAATCATCTCTAATAGAATGTATGAATATTTGTTTAAAATAAATTTTTTCGCAGAAAACCAGTTTGGCTTCACAAAAGGGCAAAATACTGGACAACAATAAGAAAACAGTAGCTATCTTTCTAGACATTTCTAAGGCATTTAATAATGTAAATCATGACAATCAAAAAATTAAATTTATATGGTTTTGGGGGAAATATTCTAAATTTTTCAAATCATATCTTTACAATAGAGAACAAAGAGTCGAAATAAAAAGTAGTCTTAATAACTTCATTTTCTTTAACCGAGGAGTTCCTCAAGGATCAATTCTGGGTCCCTTGTTGTTTCTTATCTTTATAAATATTAGGTAATGTTTGTCTGTCCTCACTTAGCGGTGGGAAGCGGGGAAATCCATGTTCGATTTGGCGCTCTCTCCATACCTATCCAACCAGGGAGAGAATAACTTTCTTTGTTTGGGTTTACCATTACCGCCGACAGACAGACTTAAATATATATCATACGCCGATAATTCAGTTATAATATTCATGTTTGAATATTAACGAACTTCACTTACAAATTGAAACAGATTTAAATGAAATTGGTAAGTGGTTCTAATCAAATGAATTATGCCTGAATTTAAATAAAACAAAATATTTTTATTTCAACTTAATCCAGGCTAAATTGGATTTATAATTAAATTTCATTCTTCATCTTGTAAGGCCAATATTACCAATGGCTTGAGTTGTAATTGTTATATATTACAATCTGTTTTATGTACGAAATACTTGGGTTTTCATATCGACTCAAATTTAAAGAGAAAAGTCATGTTAAAAAATTGAGTAAAAAACTATGTTTTTTAATAGTAAAATTCTATCACCTTGAAAACAAAATTGAAAAAAAAAATTATTATATGCTTTATATTTTATTTGTGGTTTTACTCTTTGTTAAACTATGGCATTAGTATATGGGGAGGAGAATATAAGCCTAATTTAAATCCTTTGTTATCAATTCTGAATAAATGTTTTAAAATTCTACATTATCAGCATAATGAACCTAGTATAACTTCAGAAATATTAATCTTCTGCCTTTCAGGTATGATTTTTGTTTCACATTGCACTTTATTTACGACATTTTAAAGATATTTGTGAACTAAGAGACAATATTTTTTAAAGACAACCTCAAGAAATTTATTTAATTCCTAATTAATTCATATTTTAAACGATAACTTTTTATATTTATAATAAATATTTATGACATAGACATGTGTTTTTAAGTTTTTGGTACTTGCGTATTATACTGTCGACCGTCGCAGCTGTTAAATTTAGTGGTACAGTTATAGAATATTCAATAGGATTTGATAATTTTTTCAGATTCAGCGGTATGGTCGACGACATAATACGTAGGACCAAATTTTCTAATGAATCATTAAAAGTTTTAAATCATTTTCTATTTTAAAACACAACATTATAATGGACCTGGTCTAGCACTGCTGGCCAATAAAGGCGTGCAACAACAACATTATAATAGAGAAAATTAAACTTTCAAGTTTATTTAAAATGAAAAGTTTCAATACTTTAAGAATTTTACATCATATTCCTAATTTCCTATTTTAGATGGCCACACTCAAGGTATCATTAAAATATAGAAAAAAGATTTCAAAGTGAAGAGGGTTAAGTAAAATGTAATAAATTTGTATAAATTGACATTCTAAAAAAATGAAAACAAATTCTCAAATTTCAATGTTTTTTATTTTTTACAAATGTGGTGTTATTACTTAAACTTTGAAAATTTATTTAAAATCATTGAATTGTCAAATTGTAAAACTTTTACCACTAAAATTTGCCTGCATGCTGTCTTATATCATAGTAAAAAACACTAACAGTTATTTTTATAATTTTATATAAATTTTCAGTGATATTTGCTAAAAACAGCGTGAAAATGTCACACACGTACGCGTGGAATGGTCCCTCTATTCTATTTCCTCAACAACGCAGCAAAGCGCATGCGCGTAGCGCTGGTGCCTTTCACTGGGAGTGATTTCTAGACGCTCGTACCCAAACACACCATCTCTTCCCTTCCTTTCAACATCGAAAAAGTTCTCACAGTTAATATGCGCGCCATCTGGCGTGAGTTCTAAGACATAGCAGAGGTCTGGCCCTACATTGATGTGCAGTGCATTATAACTTTTATACCTTACTTTTTGCAAATTAGAAACTTTATTTTACAATGAAACCTAAAATTTCTCGGGGGAAAAGAGAGGAAATTTTATTTCTTTATTTTTTATACCGCTATGTAAGCGAGGTAGGACATATTGCTTCGAAAAACTGAACATTTCTTGTTAAAAAGTGAGAACATCTATGGTAAATACATGGCGGATGCTCACGCGACCAAAACATCGGTAACCAATGACAACTTTATTGTACAACTTTATTGTATTTATTGGAATTTCACTATTTTCCATCAACGCGTTCTCGAAGTACAATTCAATTCTATTTTATTATTACAACGTTTTTATCAGGTCACTTTCAATCTTGTCTATCTGTCTGTCTGGGTGGAATTTAGAAATAAATTTTAAACTAACTTCCCTATGAGCTAGAGACTTAACATTTTGAACATAGTTCAGATCTGGATGACAATGGGATATTATCTCGGTCTTTCGGTTAAATTTGCTTTCCCTGAAACCACAGAGGAACTTAAAGTTTAAAAGTTTGACTATAGGAGTTCATTGTTGAAAAATTCTTCACTACCAGATAGACATATAGGTAACTGCTATAAGCTTCTAAGCCAGATTAGTTAGCTTTAGATAAATATGTCCAAAGAACTACTTCTTTAAAGACCTTCAAGTGATTGGTGCTGGAAGATGGAGTGCGGTCGTATCTAATAGGGTGAGATGGCAAAGACTTGTTGAGACGGCCTTGGCCTGTCCTAGGCCGTAGAGCCGAAGAAGAAGAACTACTTCTTTGACCCATAGTTTTCGAGACAATTGCGACAGAAAAAGATATGACGCCACATCCGGTTTTCGTTAAAAAGTTTATAGGAAATGTGATCATAGTTCTTTGGATATATTATGCAGACAAAAATGTGTTAAAAATATCCACTGCGCATTCATGCGCGTGCCGCAGAAGGATGTCACATTTTTTGAAAAAAACGTAGAAAAGATACTATAGTTCCTTGGTCATTTTTTATGCACTCCAAACAAATAAATCTTTAAATGCAAAGTTTAGGCAGATTTCTTGAAACACTCTATACAGAGAGAAACCCACAGAGAGAAGGACATATATTAAAAGTGTTAAAACTTTTTTTTTCATCTCGTTCGTCTACCTACAAAAATTCCCATGTTACTGGTTTTCTTTTCTCCACTTGGCACACAGGGATAGAATGCTTGCGCGTTCTATCTAAACAATACCCCTACGGCAGGGAAAGGTAATGGATTAAAAAGAACCCGAGATCACATCGGGTGATCCTTAATTAGAGAGGATCGGTTTTTACGGATCGATTCGCGCTTCTTGCCTGGAATCGATCTGTTTGCGATCTCATTGAGAAACAATGGAGAGGAATCTGGAAATCGAGAACGGGTGAGTGGATTTTTATTGAGGTGGAAAAGAGGGGTCTCGGGTTCTTTCACAATCGACGGTTGTTGTTCTTTTTCCGTGTCTTTTGGAAAAGAAAAACATCCTCGGTTTTTTTTTAAATCAAGTGTCGTGACGCGATTCTTTAGATGGAGAAATTCGAGATGCCCGATGCCGATATCTGCTGTTTCGTAAGTAGATTTTGATTAAACGATGCATTTTACGAGAGATAGGAAATGATTTTTGTTTTGATTATGAGAGGTGTTTTTTTTAATTCGTTCATAGAAATAAATAGGTTTAGGAAAGTTGTGAGGTATCAATAGAAAAACACATTGCTTTAAAAATTAATGTAATTTTTTTTTGGGAGGGATAATATTTTTAATAATCTTGAATGTAAGGAAAAACTCAGTTTATGGCAGTAAGATCGGTTTTTTAAAATAGGTATGCTAAAATAAGAAAATACGTAAAGGAATTTTTTATCTGTTAAGTTTTTAGATTGCACCAGTTAAATGTCAACCGCCAATGTCAATGCAGGTACAATGCCCATTCCGTAAAATTTCCGATTTAAATGCATTTAACTCATGTATATTATATTAAAGGATAGAAAATACCTTAAAAAATGAACTACTGTGTACTTCTCAGGTATGAAAGATTTCTTTCACCATCTAGCTAAGTATTTTTATTGACGTCCAAATAAGATCCACTCAACATTTTAAACGAATCATAGTAATTAGCTATAGACGAGTTCAACTCACAAAGGCCTCGAAGATTTCCGACTGTATAGTTCAAACCGAAAACACAATTTATATGTATTTTAAAAACATACACTTTGAGTGCTCGGGGTTTGGTAAACTCCCGGTCGAACTCGTCTGTACAAAAGATTTCCAGAAATTTCTTCACACCAAATCCCGAGAATATACGGCTATACTATGCCTTCAAAGCGTCTTAAATTCTATTAAGAGAACAACCGGTATAAGAGACGATATCCACCAGAGAAACAATCTCCCCGTCCTATGTATAGGAGATACATCACAGGCGATAGATACATCTCCGTCTAGGCGAGAACTCCCCAATTAAAATCCTTCCCAAACACCCCCTGAAACGCTCCATTTCCTTCCTTCCCGCAGAACAATGGGGCTCTTTCACAGGTGAGGTAATTGCGTTATATCCCGCCACTTACCTGAGCCTACCCCGGGGTATAAACCCGGGCAATGAATTTATTCCGCAGCCATTCATCAATGTCGATCGGCAGGGGGGCTCCAGGGAGTTAGGCCGCCTAATAGGCCCCTCTTTCCCATTTCGAATCAATTTCTTCGGCCTACCCCTTTGATCTATGTGGAGAGCTGGCTGCCTTTTTGTTGTTGGGGGAGAAATATGGAGAGGGGATTTTCCATAAATTTTTCCCGCCTTCCCATCGATTTCGAAGGGGTGTCTCGTGGGGTCAGTTTTGCGGAGGAAGAAGATTTTCACTTTGAGGGTGGGAGAGTGTTTGTTTAACGGTGGAGTCACTCTGGGGAGACACCTCGCTCTGACTGTTTGCTCGAAGTTCTTAAATAGCACGTGGCTTGAAAAGTTCGCGGTTGAGTCAAACATGCGGGATTTTTGTGAAAATTTTTTTAATGAATGTACTATATTTTTTTTTGAGATTCTAGAACTGTAATAAAAATAGTTTCAGTGTAAGCAAAATGGAAAGTAGTTCGGGGGGGGGGCAGAATCACTGAATAGTTAGTGAGTACTTTTAGGTAAAGAATATTTGAAATCAAATATATAATATACTATTAGATAGATATGAATTCCATTCAAACATCTTCTATTGAAACTCATAAAGTGTTTTTGAATAAAAGTAAAACTCGGATACACAACATGGATTTAAAATATTCATAGCTCTTTTCTTAATAAACAGAATGACTCCTAATATAGTTATAGAGGTCTACCATTGAAACATTTTGTTGTTTTGTGGATTTTGTGTTGTATTAAAATTTAATTGGTTTATGATGAGAATATTAAAAAACATCAACGGGAAAACAAATTAGTATGATTTACTATAATATTGTGGAGGCCCTGTGCTCCAGCTAATGGAGTGAGAGAGGAATAAGTCAAAACTATCATATTATATTCAAATTTAATTAAACTTAGTTGAATTATCATTGCTTGAAACTATAAAGTAAAAATATATTATTCAAATCAAAGTATCCAGTTATTAAACATTGTCCTTATATTATTCTCATCACTTTTTCTACTATAGTGTTTTTATGTCAAGTCCAATAATATTTTTCGTATTTAAGATAAAAAAAATAATACACTGAGTTTTGAAAATCGAGATATTTCAATATTATTGTAGAGAAAACTGTATTTCAGTCAAACATTCAGCAAAGATTTTTTAATTAGCTAGAAACATTTCATAAGGAGTATTTTCATATTCCACGGCGTAAGATATATTATATATAAGATATTTTCATATTCCACTGCGTGAGCGAGAACTCCGATTGGTGCTAAATAGATGTGGAAATCTCACAAAATGGAATTGGAAAATATGCTTCCATAAATATTTAATCACAACTAAGGCGATAAGAATTGCAAGTTCAGCACTGTATCAGCTATTGCACTATCAGCTATCACACCTTAAAATGACTGAATGTAGATAACTGGTTCGTAGTAAAAGTTCCCTTCATTAAGTTAGACTAAGCAAAAACTATAAGCGTAAAAAAGTCCCCTAGTATGAAAACTGCGATTATGGGTGTGTTAAGAAATTGTTCATTTTCTTAAACGTTTCAAATCAACAAGCTTTGTCTATAAAAGTGACAGATATGCTAACTCGTCAAACACAACCTGACTTACTAACCAAGTACCAAACATGACAGTTTCGATATTTTATCTCCGTCATGCCGTTTTATCTCGCCGCGACGACGAAACGCTCTTCCCCATCCAGTCTGTTGAAGCAGAGCCTCTCAGAGGGAGCCTTAATCTGTCAAGGATTAAGTTTTCTGCCTATTGAGCCTGATTTGGTATGCAGCACTTAATATTCAATGAGGACCACGTGGTGAAGGGAGATTATGCAGAATGCATTAAGGCGATGCATTAAGCCAGGGGAGTCAAGAGGGAGTTGGGATTCTTCGCTCAAAAATGTTCCAGATGCTCTCTCTCAAAGATGTTTCGAACTTGTGGAGTCCGACCTTTTAGCCGTCTTTCTCTGGGCTGCATTCGAAAGAAAGGAACTGTGTGGGGATTGGAGGAAGACGTGATCTCACATGAAATAACAGGAATTCTGTTTCCAGTTTACCATCAAATCGAACTTTCTACTTATTGCGAACTTAATTTAATTATAAACAGCCTTTTTACAGAACTAGTTGTTTTGGAGCTTATAAATATCATGGGGGATTCTATTTAACGAACTTGAATGTATCAAGTATTTTAAGAAAACCTCTCAATTTATTAATGACAATGTTTTAAGCCTTAAAAAATACTGAGGGGTGTTAACTTAAGTGTTAAATTTCAATAAAAGTTTCAGCAAAAATAATTGTTTTGGGCCTTATTATATTTACCAACAATATCAATATCCCATTTAAGGAGATTTCCTTCAAAAATAGTAAGTAACAGAGGTTAATAACAGAGGTTCTAATATATGCTTAGTCTGGTTTTAATAAGATGGTGTTTCTCTGATATAGAATACTAAAGAACTCATTACGCTTTTTAAAGAGAGAACCCATAACACAATTTCAAGACTCCTGAAAAAAGTCAAATTGCGATGGAGAACCATTTCTAGGTACAGGGTGTTGACTATTTTAAAATTCTAGAAACGCCCCTGAAAGAACGTGCGTTTTGAGTCACTTTGTTTCTTTGTGAAAATAATTAAAATAATATTAATTATGAAGTATGAGCGAGATATACGGCATTTAATAGCAATGGTTGAGGGCACATTCACTGTTTAATATTCCATCGTAAAAAAGTTCATCCTCTTTTGTTTAAAGTACTTTTTTATCCGTCGTCTCCTCTAAACCGAATCAAGTGGATGTGTCAGTCAGACCTCCAATTTCCATAAATGTTACGGGTGTTCACGAAAGCTTGTCACAAGATTAAAGGGCGAAAAAGAAAAGAATAGAACAAGTCAACAGTACATATAGACATTGCTGTTATTTCCTTTAAAAAGATAAGTAAATTTAAATTCAATAGTAAAAATGTATAAATCTTCAATAAAAAATAGAAAAAATTACTGCTAGTTAAAGAAAAATTCTTAAAAGTACTATGTACAAGTAGGCTTTTATAGGTGGACTAAAATAAAGTAAAAAAACTAAATAAAGAAAATACACAAAATTAACTGCTATACATAGTAAAAAAGAAAACAAGAGTCAATTGAAAATTTAATTAAAAACTTTAAAGAAATTAATGTTTTTTTTTTAGGTTTTTTGCTTAATATGTATTAACATTTTTGATAGATAATCCAATGATCCTCAAAATCTTCCATTTAAAGGCAATAATTCTATTTCACGTGTAAAAATTATTTCTCGTTAAATTTTTTTTTTTATTGTAATCATATATTAGATGAAACAAAGATACTTTTTACTGGCTCTTTTTAGGAATCGAATATGAACTAGTTTTTATATTAAATAGGTTGCTGAAATTATCTGGACTCATACACCCCCTTCTATAAACAGTCATCAGGAATATCAATATCGGTTTTTAAGATTAAGTTCAACAACATACAGGGTGTTTCAAATAGAGTGTAACAATAGGCTATTTCCTAAAATATTTCCCCTAGACACATACTTCCATGTGCAAATTTTCATTTGAAGAGGTAAAAAAATTAGATGGTTACACTCTATTTGAAACACCCTGTAAGTATATGAAAAATAATTATTAGGTACCTGTTTATATGACACTTTTAAATTAAAACAATAACAACAAGAAATTAAGGATACTAAATTATCTATAAATTAATCAAGATAGATCTTGAGTCGAGATTTAGTTAATAAAAGCACACAAGAAATCTACTCTTTTTGTAATTAGAATATTATTTGAAGTTATATTGAGTTTCTCTTATTTAGTCTAGTCGCAAATTGTAAATTATTGAATTTTTCCTTGCTTTTTAATTATCTGTTGTGGCATTGTACGTAGCAAAATTCACAAATAAACTTTTAGGGTAACCGAAACCATTTAAATAGCAAATGGCTATTTTTTTTAAAACTAAGATTGAACCTTGGAAGTTGACCCTTTTCCATATCAGAAAATGTTGAAAAAACCTGGCAATAACTAAAAGCTGAATTTTTTTCAAAATCGTTTAGTTCAAGCGATTTGGGTCAATTTTTGAATAAAAGTTGATGAGCAACTCAAATGGCCAAAAATTGAGTTATTTCATAATGCACCATTTAACGATGAGCAGTCCAATAAATTATCCTCACAGAAAAAACCCGCACTTACTTCGTTTTCCATCTCCGCCGTCCAATCCATCCGTGATCGTCGTTTCTCATTCCATCAACGATCCCAAGTCAGCGGCGGTAAACAGAGAAAAAGTTTTGTTAGCAAAAGCCGCATTAACAGGAGAAAAAACAGCCATGTTCGCGGCTGAGAAAAAAAAACCCTGAGTAATTTTTCTTCTTTAGTGACTCCAGAGAGAAAAAAAAAGAAGAATCGAGTGTCTTTTTTTATGGGAGACTCTCCTAACTGATCCTGTTAATGGACGGAGTCGTAAATTCTTAACTCCTGGAATTAAATTGCTTACTTCAGAGGATGCTTTCTCACTGGCGGAAGGGAGGAGTTATGGATTTTGAACCTGTGGAATTTTTTACTCACAACCCCCAAGCGTGCCACTTTGTGGCATGCTAGTTCAGGCAGATTTCAATAGTGCATTTTGATTATGTAGAGTCTATTGTGGACTGCACAAAACCCGTAAACTTAATGGAACTCGCGCCTCATGCACGGTGTTTCCCTATTTATGGTACAATCTATTTGAACACGATGCAAGTCATTCTGTGACTTATAAGTTGTTTTTAAATGGCGAAATACAAGGAAACTTTCAAAAGTGCATACATATACTATACAGTGTATGTAATTGTGGAATTCATAAAACCAAAGTTATCCAAATTTTCGGTATGAATTTCATTTCTAGGAAGGTGATTTCCCAACTCGAATAAGTCCTCGGAGCACTTGGCCACATAACTGAAATTAAATCCTTTATGGAACACTTTTACCCCCCCATCACTTAGAAAGAATCTTAACCATGACCAAATTAAACACAAAAAGTATTAAAAGTTTTGAGTCTCTTAATACTAAACATATTATATAATACTCCTTATCGATAAGTGTCAAATTTCTTTAATTTATAAGTTTTGATGTATTAACATAATCCGTTTAACGTCTGTAATACGCTGTTTTCCATTTTATCAACACATCAATATTAACACAGTCATTTAGTTTTTGTAAAAATTTAAAAATATAGTTTGTTACAATTTTTAATATTTTTTTTTTTTGAAAAAGTATTGGCCTCTTATGTTTCCTAACCTCTAAAATACTACACTTATTATTTTTTTTTAATTATAAAATATTCCTAAGATATTTTATTAAATTTAGATAACTTTTACGATTCAGCTTTGAAATCTGACATGTTCAACCTACTCTCATTTAGTCGATGGAATCATATGGATTATTTCTAATTTAGGACGCCTCAATTGATCAATGAAATAGAGGAGTGTCGATACTAATGCTCTCCTGCTACGCAATGGTCCATTGACCGCGACCACTGGACTGTTCGTCATATTTGATGACAGTCATTCGAACAAAAGAAACAAAGCGTCCTCATACATATCACGCAAGAGTTTTGGGGGTTTATTGATGCATTCTCACGTAGTATGTACTACCTCAATAGTCATAATCCTATTTGACTTGGGATAGGACAGTTATAATACGATACCCCACTTAAAAATTATGAGCTCAATTTTTAACTGTTTCTCATTGACTTGCAGAAGAAATTTAATCCAATTTTAAGGTGTGATCAGGTAGATACAGTAAAAAAGTTTGATATTCGTTACATGTCATGACTTTGGTTTAATTGGTGAGGTTTTATTCCCATATTATATTCAGCCATGCTGCGCCGAGCACAAATTTGTTGTATCTCATTTTTTAATTAAATTATAAAAGATTCGTTAAATGCTTTTATACAAATTGATATTATAATTTAAAATAAGAGATTACTATAGTGATTATCTCCGAGGTTGTAAGTCTTCAGGTAGTTCCTGGTAATGGGGATCTGAAATACAAATGCAGGTGAATGAAAAATACAGTAAAAGCATTTTAAGTTTTACTTTATGATTGAATTTCTTTAAACATTTATGAAGATTAAAAAAGGTTGCGCGTAAATACAAGCAGTTTACTGTAGTTTATTATTAGTTCATCTGCCATGTACGTATAAGAAAAGGTAATCAAAACTGCGTTTTGTAGATTTTGTTTTGCTTATTAAAACTGTTAAGCTATACTTGCTTCAAATAAACTAAACTTATTGGCTCAACAGTCCCAGTGGGTCAAGGCCTACGATGCTCCTCTTCGTTCTCATGAGCGTGGGGGCGCTGGGGTCCAAGGCATGTCTCTCGGTTAGGTGGTACAGTGTACTTGCTTCAAATAACTAGGCAATATATTTTATCAGATAATTTTTTTCTACTGTTATTTTTTTGTGACGTAAAAAATGAAAATCTTGTCACATTTCAGACATTTTCGAAGATTGTGACATAATTTATGGATGAACCACACAGCTCTTAGAACCCAGCAAACCTGCCAACGAATTTATAGGAATAGGAGACAAAGTGGAAAATGCGGAATGGAAAACGCCGTAAGTGCCTTAACCGGAACCTTAGACGAGGGGAAAACAAGTTAAAGTTTGGTATAGCTACAATAGTTGAAACTAATTGAAAGTGTTTTAAAGAATATCTTGTTCTGTTATTATTTCTTAGAATGAAAATGTTGGTTCTCTAAAAGGTACATCATGGGCCCTTTTGAAGGCTTTCATTTTGGTTTATAGGATCTTTCAATATGGGTTTTCTTCCAATAATTTTTAATGCGAAAAAATTTAATTTATAGATGTGTGGTAATTTCAAAGTCTTGAAATCTTGAGACGAATTTTATGTTCAAGCAACAAATTCTAGTACTACATACTTGAAAACATTTTTTTGTGAAAATGTTCAGTAGTTCTTAAGTTTTTAAATGTCTATAATAATAATAATTTCAATTCTCCCATTAAACTTTCATTTCTTACATTGTTTTTGTCTAAATAAATTTATACCAGCTCTAAAAGAAATTAGGTACCAAGATTTCAAGGATCTAGGACTAGAATAATCAAAAAAGACACCGGTACTTCTCATAAACTTGTTTGCCTCTGTTACCCGTAAAGCTTTCGCTACCACTTGGAAACACATGTTATGTACATGGGATATTTCAAATAATTTTAAGGGATAAAGCTGTAATTTAGTGATAAATTATTTTATATGATTATTTGATCATAGCACCAGATAAAATCCTGGAATTTGAATCAAGTTCCACATTTTGGTAAATATTTATTCTAATAAAGGTGCTGTTTTCAAAGTGATGTAATAAGTCTACTCAAAAGCTTTGACCTTAAAATAGTTCGTAGAGATGTCTATCGTTTGTTCCGCTTTAAATCACTCAGAATATAAGGGGTCATTCATTAATTACGTAAGGGTCCCGAGGGGGAGGGGGGGGGTTTGGAAAAATCTCTACATACCCTTACTTGGGGGGTGGGGGGTCAAACCCATTCTTACGTAAGATTTTCCAAGTTAATGTAAACAAATTCCATTTATTCTAATCAAATTACTATTGAATAACCCCAGAAAATAGTAACATGTAGTTGACAGCAAGAATATTACTTATCTGTTGAAAAATAAAAATCTTCGATTTACGTCAAACACTGGGAGTTTTTGTGTAACTGATCCTTTTCTAACATTTTATTATTTTGAAAAACGAAATGGAATCTTACGTAAGAATAGGGGGGGGGAGGGGTTTGAAAAATCTTACGTACCCTTACATGGGGGTAGGGGGAGTCAAAAATTGCCAAAATCATCCTTACGTAATTAATGAATGGTCCCTAAGACCAATCCTTTATAATTGGAATAGCTGGAGCAAAATGTTGAAGAGCTAACTCTAACAGACTCTACATTAAAGTTAGCTCGTTGCTACTGGAAGAGCTTCAATCGGTAATGCTTCTAGTTTTGACCACACTCCGAGAGGGCATATTTTTGAGTTATTTCTTGAACCTTCTGGTTATTCTTTGCATTTACCAGAATGACAGATAGATTTGTTCTTCAGTTGATGTACAACTTAATTTTCCGTCAAAACCGTCCATCATATGTCCGTTTCCGTCACATGGGTCGTGAAAGGGTTAAATTTTGGGGTATTTCTATTTTAAGGGGAGGGGCATTTCTGGCACTAACCGCGTTCTTCATTTCCTGCATCCAATTCATAGGAATGCAAGACAACCAATCGCCAACTGATTTCAGTCCAGAACAACAAAAAAAGCCGGGGAGAAAACAAGTCCGCAGAAATCATACCCCCAGAGGAGACTTCGTTTTCAATAAGCCATTACCGGTGCTGTTATTGTTGTCGGCGCTTCATTCCCCATTCCCGGCGAGTTTGCGAATGTAACGAACCTCGAAACGTGAAACGTGAGCAGGGAGCGTCGCTCCTCTACTAAAGCCGGGGTCCCTGCTGGGGGCCCGCGGGCCCCCTTGGGACCCCCTGACGAATTCTTCTAGAGCGTGCTTGGAATCGGTTGAGGTAACGAGGCTTCGCGTGGTCTTGATTTCCAAAGGAAGCTGTTCTTAAAGATGTTGGAGAAGGAATATTGTCTATTGAACCTGGCTGCTGCATGAACCTTGTTGCTTAACCAGTAAAATAACCTTAGAAAACCCCTGCTTCAAATAAAGTTCCTTTTCAAGGGCATCGTTAATATTTCTCAATCGAGGGTCATCCAACAAGTAAGATATTTTTTGAAATAAAAAATAAAACGCGAAATATTTATAAAAAAACCCCGATTTTGTTATTTACGTTTGTTCAACTGTTCATGTCGTACTCTTCTACCACCAGTTTATAGAGCCAGTTGGTCATTGCAATCAAACTAAAGCAATCGTCTTTTGGGACCGTCACTGCATTTTTATTGTAAATTTCTTGACAAAAGGCAGTAAGATCAGTTGTGGGGATCGTTATTGTGAAACTTATATGAGAAGAGTTGGGACTTGTGTCTTAAAAATTGAGGAGAGCTTTCAGCAAGAATGAGCTAACTAACTCCAACAACTTTACACTGGAGTTAGCTCGTTTTTGTGGCTAACGCCTCCATTGTGTGTGAGTTGCAGCAGCAGTGTGAGGACGGGAATTGTCATGGAAAAAGCCCGACTATTCCAGAAAACATTTCTAACAGTTTTAATGGGAATAATAGTTTTATTATTGTATCTTAGTAAAGTGATAAAAGTTCCTATGCCCTCCAAAAATCCACGTTATGAATTAATATCCTAATTTTTCCAGCAACGGTTACTGATTTATTTTTGTAACTAGTGCTTTGCACAGATTCGAACCCAATACTAAGGTAAACCCTTCAATCGAATAGGGGACATTAAAGTTGCAAATAGCGTTCTACTACCATAGACTTTTCTCCCATTGATAGGCTTTTACCATATTTTCTTTCGGCCAACCCAGGACATATTTTTTTAGTAAAAAGTAAGTTTTGAATTATCCAATGTTTCCCATGATTGAAAGAACTCCCTCAACTGGAGAAACTCCTGGAGAAACCCCGGAAGTATGGTAGGCCTAAAGCCCTGGATGAAGACGTTACTTCCGTAGACGTTAAGTAACGTAGCTTCATCTAGGGCTTTAGGTAGGCCTACCCATTGAATACAACAGTTATAGTGCTGCTACATATGTAATTTTTGTTGAGAGGAGCAAAGAATTAAGGGTCTACGTAGGAGGTGGTTGACTTTGGTAATCACCCCCATATACTATGTGTCACCTTATCCATCACCTGAAGATAGAGGTGACCCTTCGCATCCGAATAAACACCGTTCCTCTCCCTCGAAAAACCTCCCAATTACAGAGTGAATCGAACGACGGCCATTTTGCATTTACCCCCTTTAATGAAGCTAATGGCGCGGAATGGCGGCCGTTAATACGGGAATCCCACCCCAGTGAAGGGAGGGGAGGGAAGAATTAAGGGAGCTCTAATTCGTTTAGCGATTCGCTCGACGAACGGTGGCTTGTCGACGACCCATCTCGGTCTTGCCGAATGAAAATAAACTCGTTTGCGGGTGAGGAGGGTACTCTGTTGTTTTGTGCGGGGAACAGCTGATTTGCAGCGTGTCGAATTGCCTGCCTTCAATGACATTGCCTTTCGGGAGAATCAAAGAAAGCGGGGCTATTCATTTCATTTCCCCCGAATGTGTTTTAAATAGAGGTTCACCGTTTCAGTTTTGGAGGGGTGAGGTTTTAAAACTTCGCATTGTGTATAGTGACTAAAAGGAGTCGTTCAGAAATAACGTCATGAAATTTTCAGGGGGTTCCCCTTTATGCCATAAGTCACATTTCAGTGACCCTCCCTTTCTCCCATCGTGATATAACTGAACATTAAAAGCTAAAACACTGATACACCTGTCAAATACCGTGTAGGCAAGCACACACAGTGCCTCAAAACGAGGTGGAAAGGACTCGACTGATGTCTGGAGGTATTGTGGAGGAAAATCACGCCAAAAATCCGCCAGGGAAAACCGTAGGGAAATCCGAATCTCCAACATGATTGTGCCATGTAAAAGTCCATGAAATAAAGAGACCATCAGTTAATGAAGAAAACCATTTAACGTGAGAGACGTGCGTTTTTTTTCCGAATTCGCGCACTGAGGAATCAGCAAGGTTAAAACATTAAAAGTAGCACCAATTTGAGAAAGAGTTGCATTTGTGTCACATTTAATGGTTTTCTTACTCGTCGTTTGTCTTCTTCTTTCAAGATCTTTTTAGATCACAGTGTTGTTGGAAATTTGACGTTTCGGCGTATTCTCGATATTTACGGTACACTCTTGAGATGCAGAGATGTTCATACTCGAGAATTCAAAATTTTCCTCCATTTCATAGACGTTATTTTCCATCTCTTCCACATCCCACTTCCCTTTTGGATTTCATCTCTTCTATGGACTACCCTATAGCGTGAATTTCATACAGAATTCTTTGAGTCCATGCCATGTCGTTTGGGGCACTGTAAGTGTCCTCAGGGTTCTCCCGCAGTTTTTTTTACCCTTCAGTGTACTATTTCGTACATTTACACACTTGAAAATTAGTCAATTTTTTAAAATGTCGGTTAAAAATTAAAACTAGCTATGGGAGAAAATCATCTTTTATCATAGTGACAGAAGCAAAAAACAAGTTTTAAAGTGGAGTGTTTCAAATATTTGAACTCTCCCTGTACTACTTTTTGTTACATTGTGTCAATAACAGAAGACTTCTTCCTCTCCCTATAGGTTTGGCGTAATTTGTGAATGGAAATCCTTTATTAATATAAATCCTTTATAAAAATGTTTTAAAATGTTGTATTTAGTAGTTTGTAAAGATAGAGAAATTCGATATAGCTTTGGGGTAGACAGACGTTTCAAACCATCCCTTCTAGAGTCCTCTATGTGGTCTAGTCGGTTAACTCGACTAAGGGATTTTGTTCCAGAGAAACCAACAGGTTAGTATTACCAGTCAGATTAGTATTGGTCATGCTCTGCTTCCAAAAGTCAGCTATAAGTTTTAAGTATAATAAAATGAAGAAAAAATTAAAATATATTTGGAAAAAGCGAAAGCAAATCTCGAAACTATTATATAGATATTTAAATTAATCCGAGGGGTCACTACTATTTCTAAAATTAATAAAAATAAACAATAATCTTAAAAATTCTAAAAATTATGAAGTTCAAAAAAAATTGCTTTTAGTTCGATTATTACTTTTAATTACCGAATAGAAATTCAGGCTATTAATCTGTGAAAATCTTGCATATTTTTTGTAAATTTAGTTTGCTAGATGTGTAACAACTTTTATCAAAACAGATTTTATTTTTGCCTAAAATATACTAAAACATTGTTTTTACCACTACCTGTTTACTACCTTCTTATGTTATAAGTATTCTACAATGAATTAGGAATAAAAAGTTACTAAACGCTACATATGTCTCTAAACAACGGGCCTTTACTTATTTGTTTAAGAATTGAAAATGTCTTTTATGAAATCTAATCAATAAAATTTGTATTGAAAGAGTGAACAAATAACAAAACCAACTCACTTTGAGTCTTTAAAATCCCCATAAATTGACTGCTCATTGTCAAAATGAGTCTAACTCTTTAACGACATTCCCATTCGTGACTCTTTTTCTCTTTCTGCGAATGGCAATCCCATAACCGTTCCCCTCCTGATGTATTCCGCCCCCGAATAAACACGTTCCCGCGACACAATTAGGTTAATGCGCCCTCGCTTCATGTTGGCTCGCAAAGACTGTTCATTCGCATGATGGCCGACTCGATAGAATTGTGTTCATCAGACAATCTGTGGTTCACGAATCTAAAGCATGGAAGTAGGAATATAGGGAAGTGCCCTCTTAAGGGTTTCTTTATAACTGAAGCCAGTGGCGGCTCGTGGGTATTTCAAATGGGGGTTCACAATTAAATTTTGAAAATGCAATTAAGTAAAAATATCACAATTAGAACAGAAGAGGGAATGGAAACTCATCCTGAATAAGCTCTAATTTGGAATATATTTTTATTAGAATTTCATTTATGTTATTTTTAACTTACTTCGACTTTTTTCATTTTTATCGAGAGCTCACCTGCTCCTGTGCTCCTATGGACGAGCCGCCATTGACTGAAGCTGTTTCGTGGGCCGAATATACGATTTTTGGGTCTGGCTTCTGACTGTGAAATTTTGGTTTCTCCTACGTTACTAATAAAGGATTTTTTTTATCAAATGTTGTTTTTGTAGAAACTAGAGCAATTTTTGAGCTAAACAAAAAGGCAAAGTCAGGTGCCAATTTTGTAGGCTACAAGGCTTTATAAGCTTCGCACAGCTTCAAATTTGTTGCCAAAGCAAATTTTTTTGCTTCTTACTTCAATAAATTCACTGAAAATGAAACAGAATGAATCAACATCCTGTTTACACTAACTTGACATTAACATTTTCTAACTTGGTAATACACAAGGATGGTTACAGCTGTGATAGACAAGTAAACACTCTCTACTGTGCCCTTCACAAATAACATGCAATTTTTATCGGGTTGATCAAAGTGCAACCCCCTTCTGCTGCTCATAAAATCAATTAAAATAAACTTATTTACTGACGTAAAAAGACTAAAAATGGATATTGTAGTGTTTTTCGATGCCTAGAATCATAATTTAAGCATTAGAACAAAAACCCAGAAACAAAATTTACCTGTGTTACACGTGTGTGTGAGGTTCACTCCCATCATTCATAACTGTTAAATATATGTAGCTAAGAAAAGTAAATTCTTTTTTTTTTATTTATTTATTTTATTTATTTATTTATAATCAGTCAAAACAAACAGAACAAGAAAAATATCCACATCACCTGGGATCGCAACGATCCATGTAGGTGAACAAAACATGCGTAGAATAAATTACAAAAACTGAAACGTGAAGAAGTTATAAACTATAAAGTGAACAATACATAAAAATAATATAGGAACAGCATAAATATAAGTATAAACAGGGGTGGCAAACAGGGTGTCTTAAATTACGGGTTTAATATCTGTCATAAGGGGGTGGTGCATAAAAAATGAAGATCGTTGAATTATACAATGGTACAAAAATTAAGCAAGAAATATTTCAATATTTTCCATAGAAAACAAAAACTCTTTTAATTTCTTTTTAAATACATGTTTGGATGAACTATTTTGTATTTCTAAAGGTAAGAAATTAAAGAACTTAGGAGCTAAATAAAAGAAATGTTTACAAAAAATAGTTTTTTCAGGTTTAGGTATATCATATATTATATTCATAGATAGTGTTCCTCTGTATGTTTATTTAATATAGACACAACTCTCCTTTTCAAGATCTTAGGTAGAACTATGTAAAAGAAGAATGTAGAACTTAGACCTGTGCATCAAAAACCTTCCTTAGACCACTTCTAATAATGCAAATTGAATTTTGTGTTAAGAAATTGACTGAAGTCAGTAAAAAATATTTAGTTTAAGGTTCAAGGGAAATGTATTCACTCTTTTCGCGTTGAGTTACTATGGTATGGATAATTCTTGAAGAAACATTATTAAACCCTAGACTGATTTAAAAAGAAATAGGTCAGTCACATTAACTGCGTAAAACTTAAAATAAATTTCTTAACCCCTTAATTTATAATAATGCATATTTAAAAATAATCAAGCCTTAAATAATAATGAAAAATAGTATCCTTTTGTACCCAAAATGCACCAAGAGATGATACTGGAAAAATTCCATATATGTTACTGCAATACAAAAAGTTTTAACCTCGTACAGTTTTGAGATACAACCTAAAAGTATGATGTTTAAATACATCCATAAGGTATTTTATGGACAGACACATCCAAATTGTGAGTGGTAAGAGTAATTAGCCTTCTGTATCCCAGTTTAAGTGATCAATGCAAGTCAAAACCGGAAAAAAACTATGTCGCAGGCAAGCAGTTCAAACAAGTTTAAATACTCCATATCTACATAAAATACATCTTCAAAAGACAACTTTGAATACGCTGCTAAATTAAATTACTCGTTCTAACGTTTTCCGAAAATTGCTTCATTTCTGAACGTTTAATTTTAATTTTCTAGGAAATAACCAACAATTCTTTTCTGCAATTCTTTTGATAAAAATCAGAATTCTCAGAATTAGAATTAATTCCTTTTTCATGCTTGCGTAATAAGAATAATTTAGATGATTTCGATAATTTAGTGCCTTAAATTCGAATATTTTTCAGGGAACTTATGGGAATCTAATTAACACCGAAGGCTAATAAATAAATCAGAGAATTGAACGTTCATCATCAGCTAGTTTGTTAAGAAAATTAAAAAGAAATAAAAAGAGTGATGAATCTTTAATGAAATACATTCTGGTCAAAATTATGAACCAGTTAAGTTTCCTGTTTATCAAAGCGAAACATCAATTTGGTTTTTATATAATTAAGATCAAAGGCAATAAGATAACTCTTTTTTTTGCATGTTTAATTCTTTTGTAAAATAAGGAAATGTTTAGTTGTTCTTAATTTGTTAACCAAAATCATTTCTAGTTTTATTAGAAAATCAGTTACTTCTTTAAAAAGAAACTTCAACTTACTTTTTTTTTGCCCCCGGCCAACTTTGAAGCATAACGCGTTTCAATCATAAGAACGTTTCAAAAATTAACAAATTAACAGCATTTAATAATAAAATAAAAAATACTCAACCTCTGCCGTATAGGTGTGATATAAAATGGAACTCAATGTTGAATGTCCTCAATGGAACTAAAGGTTGAATTTTTGGGTACGATATCTGTAAAAAAACTTCATTTTTTACCATAATACTATAATCAATCAGGCTTTATATTTAGTCACCAAGACACTCCTTGCTTTTCCCACTGATGCATTTTGTGGTAACTTGCATGACTGGAAACTACACATACTACCAAATTCGATGCAATAACGGTTCTTTTTTAAAAGCTTCGAACATGAAAAAAGTACCTTCACTCATATACCCACAGTCAACAATCTCATATCGAAAAGAAACCTCACAAAAATATTTTGCAAATAACTTTCCAAAGAGAGTCGAGTTACTGGTCTTTTTATTTTTAATTTTTAAAGTTGGATGGTTTAATTTTTGTTTTGAAGTATTTGGATTGGCAATACTTTATTTTTATAATTAGCCATTGAAACCATAAAATTTAATGAAATTCTTTTGATCTATAATAAAAGATTGAACCTGTATGAAAATGTTAACTTTTTAAATAGTTCGGACCTATTTAATTTAAAATTTAATTATACTCATTTTAGTGTTAATGTTAGCAAGATTCTCAAAATGAATAAAATTTTGAAAATAAATGAATGGATTTTTAGTTTTTCTGTAATTTTCATCACCCTTAAGATGATACGTAAACTTTAAAGAGCATTTTTGTGTAGTACATGGAAGACCCTTCTGCATAAAAATTACAGTGGGTTATGAATGACCTTAAAAATATGACACATTGTCGGTACAGAGAATATGACGTATTGGGGCATTTAACGGTACTGAGTACATGGAATTTCATTTTTGTTATTAAGTAGTATAAATAAATTTCCAAATTTCTTTTCTGATACTAACATAACCTTTAAATATAATATTAATATAAAAACAAATTAAAAACTTCACATGTAAATGGTAATCACATGTAATGGGTATTGGGTATGGGTAATGGATATGGGGATTTGAGTATTAATTTAACATTAATATCCAAAAGTAGTACATGTTATGTCCTGTATAAAATGCCATAAATACCGTGAAATGGTATAGGATCTCTATGAAAGGCAGCAAATGATTCGTCTTCTTCAGTTTTCCAGTTAAGATTTATGTAAGTTTGAAATTTAAAAAAATATCATTGTATTTCCTATCACTGTCTTTTGATATATTGATTTAGTTGGTCTAATCCACCAAAAGTTAATCCATAACAAACTGAATGTGTAAAAATAGTCACACAAATGACTACTAAAAAATTTACTTCATTTTTTATATTTCCAGAAGAGTTTGTTTGTTTTGTTGGAGAATTCAATAATCATCTACATATATGAATAACACCAGAACACTTTGACTTTGAAAGGCACAAATTACATTAAAAAACAAAGCTTTTAAATTACACTTTCATCTCAACCTCTATATCTCCCATAGAACGCCGACGTCTAAAATGACTGCGGAAACTGTCCGCAAAGACACAGGAAGAGACGCAACTCCATAAAAGTCGTTTGGCCCCTGCGGCCCCATAACCCTCCTCCGATCCCCGGGTTTGATGATCGCCACGGGAAGCGGGCCCGTTCAATCCAATCAGCGGTGATTTCGGTTCCAGGGTGTTAAACTTTTAAGTGGCGATTGTTTATTGCCGACGAGAACCCTTTAAGTGTGGGAAGTGCTGATTCCCAGATCGTCTCTCAACCACCGAGATGGCCTCCTGATTCATGATTTTCCAAAACTACGGGCGAATCGAGCATTTTTGTCAGGGGGAGAGATTCCATTCATCTCTCCGAATAAATAAATGTTTTTTTGGAGGGAAATGCATGTTAACTATTACTATTTGTACGGAATATAATTAACGAGACTTTTACAATAGAAGTTAAGACTTTTACAATAGAAGTTATTGTGAGCCCTCTCAGGGCAAATATCTCCGACTCATGTTTTTATGTTTGTGTTGCGTCTTTTGTAGAGTTGGAGAAAAATAAAAAAATATTCGATGTCTAATTCTGTTTATTCTGTTATTTCTAAAATTTGAATAATCTTCTGTTACGTAAGCCAAAGTAAAATGTTACTTAGATCACCTCTTCTTAGAATTCCTAATATCTCTAATCTTAACCAAAAACATTTGTAAAATGTAATTTTTGAAAATGTCAAACATTTAATGGGTTGAATATAACTAATTTAAGTATAACAACACGAATGTGACCATGAAAAATGTAAGTTAGTTTTTTGTTTTGTTGACTTATTAGTTTGAATGATGATATAGATTAAACATCTGTTAAAAGTCGTGTTTAGGGTTTACTGCATTTTATAGAAAAAATTAAAATAACACGAAGTACCAATTAGTTATTAACTAGTTAGCTTATTTTGAAATTATTTATGGCTATACCTTTATGGGTTATATACCCGAGATTACAGTAAATTAATTTATGTGAAACGAAAAACAAATAATCTAACAATAAAAATAATCAAAGTGGCCATTTTTTAATTTAAGGTATTTTTAAAAGGTTTCACAAGATCATAGGTAAAAGTGGTAAAAGTATGCACTAATTGCAGATGATTCCATGAAATTCTTTTTGATAGAACTTAGCATTTTAGGTAAGCAAACAAATGTATAGTCAATAAGAGAAGAACAAGTAAACAAAAATTCTTTTTCATCTCCCTTTCAAACATTAAAACTCATTAGTTATGTCGGGCAAAGTAAATAAAAGGTTCTCGATAATTTCAAAATCGCTGGCTTTAAACCTATTAAACTGGTCACTTCGTAGTCACATCAAAGTTACGTAAGAGTTACCTACACTACTAATGAGATTTGGGATTCTCACAATAACACAGACCGTCATTAGAACTACAAAATAAAAACTGTTTCTAGTAATTGGAAGATATTTTTTCACTGTGATGAGAGATTAATTCAAAAGCCCAATCCTGGCATAAAAAATACATAAAAGCAAATATTTTTTTTGCCTCGCAAAAGGAAAACAATTATACAAAGAAATTTTCCAATTAGTCATTTTTTCCGGCTTTCTTTCGTCACTCGTGCCTCAACCAATGAGGTCGCATCTTGCATTCCACGCCAAAGGTCCGTCTCATTTTTTTTCTCTATTTAACAATCTTTGATAAACGTTTTTAATTAAAGGGAATCAAAGATTCGCCATTAAAGTGCGAGACTCGAAAAACTGGCATTCCGATTACTCCCTTTCGGAAAGTGGGACAAAAAACGTCATTTATGGTGGAGTAAAAGTCACGATTTTAATGAAAATTGCGGTCTTTTTGTAAAGCTGAAAACGCGATAAAGAAACTGAGAGAGAAAGAGAGAATAAAAAAAAAGTCGTTTGTATATAAAAACCCGTTCGAATCTTTGTTCTTTCTGAGGATCCCGTTTCGTGTTTTCTTTACGCACCCACTTTGCCGGAGCGGTAATCCTTTTAAGTTCCGGAAAAAAGAGACACGCGAAAACAAAAGGAGCTGTGTTTCCGTTCACGGGCTTTTTTTCCGTTAAAGCCTTTCAAAGTTATGCATAAATGCATGAACAGGGAAAGTGAATAAATAAAAAAGGAAAAACGCTCTCGCGACCATTAATTACAGCACTAACTTAAGCCCTGTGAAAGTGTAATAAAAACCTCATGTTTCCAGTAATTTATTTTCTGCAAAATGGTTACTGAATTAAATGAATGGGCGACGAGTTGCCAGTTTTTAAATATTTATTTCCGCTAAATGGGGATGGGTTCTTTTCATTTCGCTTCTTTTTGCAATTTGTAAACTATTTAAACGTGGACTTGAGATTTTCAAAAGAAGATTAAAGTCCTTTGAAGGAGAGCAGTGAAACTAGGATCGTTCCCTTGTGCTCAAAAGAACATTGTGTTATCGTCCCTTTAAATCAGCAGTTTCGATATTCATTTCAAACTATTCTAAAGAAGAAGAAAAGTGCTGATTTTGGAGAATGGGTTTATACTTTTTTTTTAAAAGAAGGCTACTTTTTCTGTTTTTAATGTTCGATTTTTTTACACATACACACATCCTTTTAAGCATTTAATTTTATTAATGCGGAAGATTTTTAAAAATTTATATTAGTACTTGTCTTTGAAAATTTAGTTTTTATTGAAAAAACTAATTTTTATCTTAAATATATTTAAAATTAAAATTCTTAAGGCTTAATTATTATCCTTCACATACTTAACAAAAAACGAGTTATTCTAAATAGTATAACTGAAGAAGATTTAAATATGTTCATACTTCAAAAATACAGTATGAAAGATCGCTGTACTGCACATAAAGAATTCGAATTCCAATGGGGCCGATTTTGTTTAAAAATAATACTCATGTTTTCAAAAGTATCAAGCATTCTTTAGATACCATCCCATCTTATAAATGAAATGTAATTATTTCCATGGCAACGAAATTTCAATGTATTTTGAACTATATAGCTGGGGGAATTCTTCAGAGTATTTTAGCGTTTTCAATGCCATGTTATGGACATGCAAACATTTTATTTACAGAACTATTTCTTAAAAATTTACATAGTTAATTTTCTTCCAACCATCAAAAGAAAATACATCTATTTTTTTTTTGTTTCCTCCAATATTTTACGCAGCATTTTTAGAATTTTTATTCATTTTTTTAAAAAGAAAACATCTCCTTCAGCTTATTAGATTTTACTTTTAATAGGTTGTAAGTTTGTTATACTTTTTATTCAAACGGGAAAACGCTTCTCTCTTTTACTTTATAGATTTACAGTAAATAGTAAATAATCTTGGATATAATTTAATTAGAATTATTTTATAGAACATCCTATAAGATTTATATGGTAATTATTTTAACTGACTTTCATTCTTTTATAGTAAAAGTAATAAAGTATGTGTCTTTACTTTTTGCCATAATTTCCTTTACGGATTATGTGAATGTTTTTACGTTATACGAAAATTTAATGACTTCTAGGTTGCTTTTAGTACGTATGAGCGTAAGATTAGACCTTCTATTTATCTTTCAACACACCATTGAAAGGTAAGAATGGTTTTGGATTCTTAGGTAGATACATTTTATAAAATGAAGGAAACAAGGAAACAATAAAAAATATTTTAAACAGCAGTTTTCAAATTAAAAATTGGGGGAGTTATATATTTCGTGCAGCTTAGAAAATTATATTTTTATTCGTTTAAAATTATATTTTATGTACGAAACCTCTATTGTTTTGTGAATAAGAAATATATTTCTTGAGAAGCCTTGAAATTAAATGGAAGGTCTCTAAATACAAACTATATAAGGAAGGGAGTTTTTACTATCTTCTCTTTTAACAATTCTCGCAAGTCCAAACAATTATTTTAGAACTACAATAAATTGTTTAAAATATTAATTGTTTGTTTTTAATTAATGTTAATTGTTTAAATTAACGTAAAGTGTAGAGGTATTTTATGAATATAAATTGATCTTCAGTAATAGATATTATTTTATGCCAACTAGTATATTACCTAATTGATACATGATATACAATTTTATACTTATAACCAGAAAATACATTTTGTTAAAATGCTTAACCTGATACCTTAATCAGAGAGATTAACCGAATTTCGTTCTGCATTTGTATGTGCCTTCATGATATCAAATATAATCATACGAGTATGGTTCCATGGATTAGGGATGTCAAAGAGAAAAATGATAATGCCATTATTTTGTGAATTCAATGGCCGTATTATGCTTACTTTATTAGTCCATCGCTATCACCCTTTGAACCACCGGAAAGCGCATTATTTGGGCTCATGGCTACACCCCGTCCTTTTATTGAATTGTCCGGGACATTTAGTCAATGTTTGTTTGGATTATTTCGGATATCCGGGGTCGATTACTTGAGCAAACTGATTCCCGGAAGATGAGATGATCCGGTTTCTGGAGAGAAGCTGTTGGAAAATGAAATTAGTACCGGATTGTAAACTGGATGCATTGGACAGAGTCCGTTGGGATGATGGTACAGCTGTGAGTTTTCGTATTTAAAGTCAGTTGTGAGTTAGAGGGCGCAACAACTCAGATTAAATAAAACCCGAGAATTTAGTTACAGAACTGTAGAGAGGAATTATTATGTGTTTCAGGATCATAAAATGAAAACCCTGTCTCTAAAAACCTCTAGTATCAAATAAAGAACTTGAAATGGAAAATGCAGGTGATGGGAAAAGTGATGTTCTTAAAAATATGATTAAAAAATAATAGTTTCACTAATTGATTGATTGCTTACTAATATTGAATAATATCAACAATAGCGATGCCAATGGTTACATATATATTTTCCGGTCTGTGTGCTTGATCTCAAGGATTCGCTTATAAACTTTCATCAAGTAAGACAGACAAAACAGAATTTTTACTGATACAAACAGAAAGTACACCAAGGACATGGCTGGAATCGAACCGACGGCAGGTACGGTGCGCAGACTGCTAGCGAAGGTAGGGCGCAAGTTCACAACTGCTGGTTAGCACGTACCCTTGGTTCATCTTCTTAATTGAACGTTGAGGATGAACAAGATTTAATAAACGCTGGAATTGAACAAGGGTAAACGGGTTGGTTGGTTTGGTAAGGCTCTGTTTTACGCTCATGACTAAAACTAAACTGGTATTAGAGAAATGAAGAAGAGACGTTTGCTTTTCTAATTTGCAAATATCTCAAAGCACAACTCAACATAACTCAAATCATCCTATATAAGATGGTTTTAGTCCCCCGAAAGCATCTCAAGTGTGTTTTTAAAACTTTTATTCTTAAGAAGTTTCGCCAATCGTCCGTTCCAAAATGAAGCTCTTAGTGGCCGTTGTGTTGTCCTGCGTGATGTTTTCTGCGGCAATTGATCAATGTTTTATGAAGGTAATTTGACTTATGGTCTTGATATTTTAATCTCCTTTTTTCCATTTTTTGTTTATTAGTTACATAACTCTAAAGTGTTCGTTGCGCTTTTTTTTAAACACTAATTTAAGATGCTTGTCATTTGGCAAACTATTTTTGACTAATATTCTAGCATGTAAGCGCATTGTTAAAAAGGTGCTCGGTGTTCAGGATATGTTTTGTAGTAAGATTAATGCGTCACTCATTGTAAATTAGATAAAAATTAAAACTTTATTCCAAATGAAAACCCTGAACTTTATTTGTGAACTGTAAACAAAAATTTGAATTAATCGCGTAGTAAAATAATTTCGAAATTTATAAAGTTGTGTGTTGGGCTCCAATAGTAACAGTCCTGCAGTCCTTCTGATATATAGAAGAGACATTCCGGTATAATCGGTATTCATATTTAATACGTAAATTCTGAAAATCACTTGTTGCACATACACGTATAATTTGGTGGGTTATTTTCCTGCCCAAGACTGATACTTGGATGTTCAATTAATATAGATGTTACGGGCAAAGTGATAAACATAATGCCCGAAGTGAGGTGGGCAATGTGTTAAATTTAATGACATTTATCAATGAGTATTTATCGCTTTTTCAGAAATAAGCGGGCATTATCAATAATGTCCGAATTTATCACATAGCCCGAAACAGATACATTATATTATGTAAGGGTTTGCTTCTTTCAAGTCTGGGAAAACTCTGTTTGAATAACCTTTTTCTGAACCCTATCATAGACTCTTATTCTTGGATTCCGATTGTTCAATGTCTTGTTTTCAGAGGCAAGGAACCACGGAGATCGAACGTCCAATTTGTAGTAGTGAGCAACCCTGCGGATGGGACGTCTACGATGGTGAGACTGATGAGTGGCGATACTACATAGCTAGCATGTAAGTATTAGACAAGATTATTCTGTTTATATTCGTCAAAGTTTTAATATGTGGTCATAATAATTATCTCTGCTTTCAAAAATATGTAACATTCTAGGTTTTATTCAGTTATTGCACGAATATATTACTACTGTTTACATTTGGGATGTCTTTGGCTGTGGTTTTCTATATTGAGAGGGTTTTATGAGGGAAATGAAGGAAATTGTAAAGAGATTGATGGCATTATGAAAATTGTTTTTGTGGTCCGAATGTTCTCTTGAGAGTGATTTGTTAATTGTCCTGAAACTTATTGTCCTGAAACTTAAATGGTGTAGGGACAGTGCTTACCAAATCTAAGATTAGTGTTACCATAAAACTAAAGCTTAAGGTATACTGTTGATGCTCTTCAGTCCAGTAATATTAAGTACTCCTTAATTAAAAATTATCTGTAGGAAAGCTAAAACCGATGAGTTTTATCAGTGTGCGTTAAAGTTCCGGATTTGGTGCTTTGAAAAAGTCTAGATATTTTTAGAATGGTTTACTTAAGAAAGGAATTTTGCTTTAAGTTTTTTTTTTTGAAGTGTTCAAAAGTAAGTTGACTCATATTCGTCAGCTTATAGAAGAAAGACGCCAAGTCACATCTTAATACTTAAATACTATGTGCGACGTTACGCAAAATTTAGCGATATCCGGTCGCAGTTTTTCGCCAACCAATCGATCACATTTCAGATTTGCGAAATTCTGGAATCTGTTCATTCTTAGGCATCGTTCTACCATTTTAATAATCACCAAATGACTAGGTGCTGTTCTCCTGAAAGCAGATAACATTGAAAATAATTCTGTTGAACTAAATTTGTCCTCTTAAGATGTTTATGTAATCGCTGTTCCTTATTGCAGGTGTAAATGCCTTGATGGTTTCGATTGTAAAAAAACTGATGACTGGGACCACAGAAGAATTGCTTACAAGTACAACTGCACCCCAGTAGAGACAACGACCGTTCAGGAGACTACTACTCTAGAGCTTACAACTGTAGACCTTCCTACGACTGTGGAATCGGTCAACTAAAGGAGTTAACTTTATTTAAGTCCCACATTTTTAATGGGAATTTTATCTATTGTGTTTAGCGTTCTTGGTGTTTTTTAAACTCTTTAGAATCTTGAATAAAGTTCTTTCTATATAAACTATTTCTATTTGATTTGGTTTCTAAAAGCTGAGTTAAGCTATTGATTTGTTGGTATTTTTGAAATTTTTGCTTCCTTCATTGATGGATTTGTCAATTAAGCATCCTTTAAAAAAATGACGAAATAGTGTTCTCAGTAGTTTCGAAGTTCCTTCCCTTGCTGTCTAACGGCCGTATTAACTGTTAACATAACCGGAGCGGCTGTTAACCGAGAGTCATACCTCTCTGGTTTTTAGGGTTAACTAGTTTTCCTACTTTAACTGCCAATCAGAAGTAAGAATTTCGGTTAACCGCTGTTCAGGTTAGCGGTGAATACGGCCGTAAATTTTAAGATAAAATGTGGTTCTTCTATACCCGACAGCAACGTTTCCTGACCCTAACAGAACTCTAAGAACTGACCCTTAGAACAGGGATCTCTAATCACTATTTTTTTGAGCGGGTTTGGATCGAAAGTCAGATCTGAATGCACAGATTTAAGAATGCGAGTTTTGGAGAAGGATCTGAAAAAGGGTATTTTAAAGAATTCGTTAAACGGGTTAAATACCATCTTATTCATCTTTCTATCATAAGCTTTTTCTTTAAAATCAGTGATTGATTTTTGTTCAAGGAGCCAACTGTACACTGTACAGTTGGTTCCTTGAACTGCTAGACTGTACAGTACAGTCTACAGTCTAGCAGATTATTCAGAATTGTTAGCATTTCGGTCGGTTTTGGGTATTAAATGCATATGGAATAGAATGTCCCTTATTTGGGCGTTTTTTAAAAAAGTTGGGGAAACTTTTTCTCCATCCTCCAATTTTTTCCCTTTTTGTGGTATCCTAAGATAGTGTGCAAAATCTTAAATCGATCATATTAACACGTGCCCCAAACGGCCTAAAGTTTGAAAATTTGGACATTTTTCAACTTTTTCCAAAAAATTTAAAAAATTATTTGAATATTGTATGGTTGAATATTTGATTTTTAATGCACCTGAAAGGAAAAATTTTCCCCATTTTCACTTTGGACTTATTTTCCACACTCCACGCAAAGAATTTAGAACTCGCACAGTTTGGGAAGACATGTTCAAACACTGTATAACAATTACCATGTGCAATATTAGTTATATATAATATATCTTTTTTTAATATTGTTACTTAAGTATTCACACGAAAAAAAATTCCTCAAAAATACTTTTACCTAGCTTTGAAAATAGTTATGCATCTTCTTTCCTCATTTAAAGTGTGACAGAAGGTTAGTTATCCCACTTCTACGTCCCTTCTACGTCGTCTGCTTTTCTAAGAAATCCAGCGTGCACGCGGTCCCCGGCCGAGACTCAGCTGTGCCACCCCACTCAAAATCAACACACGCCATTTTTATTCCCGGGAATATTTTCCAGTAAGCCCGTTAGAATCTTCACCGAGAAAAAAAATCCCTGAACGTTCCCGTGCGACTTATTTATCGAGTTAAAAATCGTCGTCGAGAAAGAATCTTTTCCCGCGACGAGGAGACAAATCTGCAATTAGTGCAGAGCTGTTTTTTTAAGAGCGATGTTGTTGATATAAGTGGATGCCTTGATGACTTTTGTTGTTTTGTGTGTTCCACCGGTAAATGTTTTCTTAGCAATTAAGGCGGTTTGTTCTTGTGGGTCGAAATGGTTTTGGTGTCATTTTCTGCTCGGGATTGGGAATATTAACGGAAGGGACAGTGTGATTGTTGTTTGTTGATCAATCCTCGGAGGAATTGTTTTGTAATGAAGTAGGTAGTTATGCAGGGTGGTTTTTAAAGTGAGCCTATTCGGGTCTTTAGATTTGCAATGAGCTGAAGTTCAAAATTTGAACAAATTTGATGACATTTAGCAATACTTTTTGATCACATCAAAAAGTAATTAAATAGTGGCACATGGTTAGTGCATAGGTGAGTTAAACTGTGTGACGTCACACAGTTGACATGAGATTTTAATCGACCCCCCCCTCGGTGAGATTTTTCCGAACCCCTCCCCCTCCCCTTTTTGACCTCACGTAATTTATGGATGTCCCCTAATGGTTTCTAAACCATTAATTTTTAAGGAATCATTCAAGATTTATTATTCCGCAAAAAAGGACTGGCGGGCGGTAGTACAGGCCTGACTTAAGCAAACAACTTATGTATTGTTTTCACTGCCATGCATTTAAGCAATCGGTTCCTGTAAAACTATTTCTCCTTCATAGCATATTGTATGCAGTAAAGCAAACTAAATTTTAATCAAAAGTGCATGTGGTTTTTAGGAAAAAATAACATATGTGAATTTACAAAAAGGCAAAAAAAAAAAAAAAAACCCTACTCGACAGCAACATTTCCTGACCCTATGATGTCACTAACAAACAAATTAGTTCCCACCGCGGTGTCTGAATTTTGAGTGAAACAGAGATTGTCAATTTAAAAATATGATTTTTTTGTTAAACCCATGTATGAAAACCTTTTTATCACGATTTGCGTACCGAAACTTCTCCTAGCAACCCAACAGGCTTTCTGTTTACGCAGTTTCTACTTCCGCGTAGTGACATCATAGCGTCAGGAAACGTTGCTGTCGAATGTAGGCATCTATATTTCTTTTTGTTATCCATTTAAATTTGAGTTATCAAGAGTAAAGTGCAGATTGATGGAAAATAATAAGATTAATTATATTTGTTTACTTTTCAAGACTTTTCAGAATGCATAACGTAAATAAAAGTCTTGCATCATCTAAAATTAAAAGTCTTGAAATTTTGTTTTCTTAATAACTTTTATAATAACTTTTTTACTGCCTTATTTTGAAGATGATCTTTAAGGTGTACGTACACACTTGACAAAAATTTTTTTAATTTTGGACTTAAAAATCTGAATTTTTTATAACAATTAGTTACTTAATTTTTAATATGATTTTAGGTTACAAAAGTAAGTTTAGTTGATTAGTTATTTAATTAATTACAATTTAATGAGATAATTAGCATGTTTTCGAACAGTTTTTTCTCTGATTATAATTGTTCTAGAAAGACAATTCTGGTTAGAAATATTATTTGTACTCTTCTCTATGTTTTGGCTTTTACACTTGGTTTTTAAAGTAATTAGGTGATTTGTAAGAGTATTTTTTCTAACAGGAAGTCTAAAAATCATGATTTTTTCGACAATTTTATTTTTGAAGAATTATTTTAAAATATTATTTAATTAAATTTCGAGAATTTGAAAAAGCCAAAATATCCACTATACTCTATGCAGATCATTGTTGTATAAAATTTATTGTGATACAGAATTTTCCTTTTCCGTGAAAACTGTTCAAACAAAGGGTTATATCACAATAATATGGTTCTCGAGAAAGTGAGTTCAAAGTTCTGAAAACATACCAAAATGCACTTTGTGGCGCGATTTGAAATCTTCTAACTCAAGAACCATTCAGGATAATTATAAGTTCTTGGTATCTTTTGAAAGCTTAGGAAACAAATAATATTTTAAACCAATAAAATAAAATTTGATGATTTTGTCAATTTTGACAATTTCAAGTGTGTGTGTATGTACACCTTAATTTGATAAATAAGTAAGAACAAGATAATCGGCACTAGAGTTTTATTTCTACTTCCAACCGTTTGCTCTCACTAACCCATTTTATTGCTTCTGGTAACTTTTGTCCACACTCTACCACCTCAGGATTTCTCAAAGACCTTCCTTTATAGGGTAATTCTGATTTTTCTATAGGTAGTCTACATCCCTCGCATTTTTGCCCTGTATATGACTATGTTTTACGTGTATTTATAAGTAAAGCTCTACGTGATGATACAATAAAACCCAAAAGTTAATAACGAAAAACTGTTGTTTAAAATATTTTGTCAAAAACAGAATTTTAATAAACTGTAAACTTTTGAAAGCTTAAATTATTGTTGTTTTCCTCACCATACATTGTGACATATTTTTTTTCCAAGAAAGAATGTAGGTTTTAAGGAAAGTGATTATTCAATTTTTTTCAGCACTCTTTTACTTACGTACTTTTCCTAGAATATTTTAGATCCAAATTTAATGGATAAATGCAAATTATTTCTTGAGACGCATCGAAAAAAGTAATACTCCAATTATTATGGAATGTTTTAGGGGATCTATCTAGAAAATTTGAATCTGTATTATTATTTATAATGGGAAACCTATATAACCTATGTCACCAAGAAGCTAAGCTTTCTGCTCTTCAGATTTGAACATTTACGTTATTCAACTGATAGCAAATTTACTCCTGTTGTATTACGCTTGGGTTTACACTGGGTGGTGATTACGCTTGTAATTATGCAATATTACATTCGTTTCACAATAAATTTATAAAAACAATATTAAATTCTACCGACCATACAGGTTTTTTTCCATGTATAAAACTTTAAACATTTTACCGTTACGATATCTATATATTTTTATAAAACATGTTAGTTCATATATAAAAATTCGGACTTCTGTGATAGAAAAATATTTGTTAGCATAAGCAGAACTAATGAAATCTACAAAATTCCATATCCCCACTACATAAATCATTCGCAAAACGTTTTTGTATCTTGACTCAAAGTTTTACAATAGCTTACCATTAAATAATCAAAACAGTAAACCAATCAAACTTTTTTAAAACATTTAAAATCTTATTACTTATTTACAATTTATTACTAATATTGAGTAGCTTTTTTTAAATTGACTGAATAAAATAAAATTCCTAACTTCCGACACCGCACCGATTCGCCATACCTTCTTTCAATAAATGTTTATTAGTTTCTTTTACATTTCCTTTTTCATCTATTTTCATTTCTATGTATTTTATTGTCTTTTTTTTCTATATTTCTAATGTATATTATTTACTGGGATTAGCATTATACCTGTATAGCAGTGTGGTCCAACCTTTAGGTACCCGAGTGCCAATTAAAATTTTCATGAGGAGGCGAGTGCCAGAGACAGGAAAATTTACATTTTACTATTTTAAAACAGGCAAATCAAGCTTATATTTCAACACTGGAACATTTACTTCAACTACAAATACTTACTAAGACACATTTTACTTAAGTAATATCTTTCCTACATTTAAAATGCAATGCAAAAATATTGATTGGGTCTCATGAACATATTTTTAATTTACTCAAGGGGATTTATTTTGTGCCATAACTTGAACACTAATTTACTTGATGTTCAAATTCATGAAATTAAAATTTAACAAATTATTTCTTGGGTTTTTTTCCCAAATCGATTATTTTTTGTTAAAAGGAAAATTAGTCTATTAGTAGTAAAGAGAAAACCGTTGCGCGATTCACAACGTGTTAAAAATGAAAAAGCAAGAAGAGTTTAAAGTTTGTAATTTTCAGGTTCTAATTAAAATTTCTAAATTAGTTCATATCCAAAGAAGAGGTTGGATTTTTTCTCAGGAGGTAATAGACTTTGAACTACCAAAATTGAGTTCTAAGTACAAAGACACAACTACAGCCCTGTAGTAAAATTTCTGAAATTACACTTTTAGATTAAATGTTAATTACAAATCAGCTTCTACTGATTTGATAACTTCTTTTACTATTGTCCCAACTGGATCTCAATTTTTTTTTTTTTTTGAAAATTCGACCCATAAAATCGGGTTTTTAACAAATTTCTGAAATAAAAATTACTTTTTGCTTCGTTACTTTACAACTTACTTACATTTTGTGGCCGAGTACCATGGAAATTTCTTCGAGGGCCGCGGGTTGGACCACACTGTTCTAACTGATGCCCAAAGTGAATTTTAAACTAAAAATAACTTCCAAGGGGTGTCAGGGGTTCTCCCCTGAAATTTTTTTGAAAATTAGATAACACCGGGGTTTTTAACACTTTTCTGCAATAGAAATTGAAATGTGGATTATATTCTATATAGTTTGAATACGAATTTAATTTTGAGGCCGAGTGCCACAAATATTTCTTCGAGTGCCACTTGTGGCCCGCGTGCCACGGGTTGGACCACACTGCTGTATAGGATCAATTCCTCTAAGTTATACGTTAATTCTTTCTCTCAATAAATTAATTTGTTTACTTGTTCTTTCTGTTGCGTCAAAAGTTAAATACAAATTTTGAGTAAAAGATTAAAAGAGGTCTATTTTTCCGAATATTATGAAAGTGGATCAAAAAAGAATATAGGTAACTAACTTTTACCATATATGAAAACGAAATTTATCCTGTGTGGCAAAACAAAATTGAGAAAAAGTAGTGGAGTAAAATACTGGTGAAATTTATGATTTGTCTGATTAGAAATGTTTAAAAACAATTAAAATTTTTTACATATTTTCTGATATATTAAACAGATTATCTTATATCTAAGGACTGTAATAAATTTTAAGCGTGGGAGAGCGTTCAGAAAATTTCCATGTGCTTACAACGGTTACAAATGAGCTTTATTTTAGAATATTTTATTATTACATCTGATTAGTTTCATTAAGATGTGCATAGCTTTATTACACTTTTCCCCTTTAGGTTTTTAACATATGGAAACTTCTACCTCAGGTTTTCCAATTATTAAGCTACGAATTTTTTAAGTTTTAGGAGGAAATTTAAAGTTAAATGAAGATTTTAACTTTATGTGAGTGTTCTAAAGAAAATCTATTTTCGGCGTTGACTAAAAAAGCGTGGGCAACGATCATTGTATTGGCATATCGCTTATTTCAATAAGCGATATGCCTATACAGTGAAATGCCTTAAAATAAGAAAAACATTAACGTGTTTACACTAAATAGAAAGTTAGTACAAATTTATACCACAGAATAGTGTAATTTTCTTGCTTTTTGAAAATTAATTACTGGATAGCATCCACGCTTTTATTTCTTTTGTTTGATAGGAAAGTTAGATATTTTTAACTTACCTGAAAGTTGTTTTTGAACCCTAAGAACTTGACAGTGTTTCTTAAAAAAAAAAGCTTTTTGAATTATTTACTTTTTTTTTGTTTTAGTCTTCAATAAATAGCAAGAATAAATTAGTTACTAAAGATTTCACTCAAACACACATCAAACCAAACATATTAAAAGAATTAAAAGTATCGTTGGAAATACAGTTGAAAACCATAGTTTTAAAATTGAGATGACTAGGATTAAAAACTAGAAATTTTGTTACTAATTTATTATAGATCAAGAAATGTGTTGCTCACCCCTTTACATTTATATCTGCAAAGAATTTTATAATTAAAATTACTCCTAAGGTTTCCAATCAGAATATTGTAGGCTTCTGTTGCTAATATGGAATGGATGTGGTAAGAGGTCTAGACAAATTAGTTAATCGATAAGGCCTAAGACATTAGGGGGGTCTATAATTAATTATTCGTTGTTGTAACATTTCAATCACATAAAGTGATTTTTTTATTCATTAATCTTTAGGTTTCATTAGTTCGATAATGGTGGAGTTCTTTTTCTTCTGAGTCTTTAGAAGCGGAAAGTTCGGGACTGCATTCAGATCCTTTGTATTAAGTAATTATTTGTTGACAATGATTAGGTCATGTTCCAAATTAGCTTTATAGAGCCTGCCTAGTCTAACGCATCTATTACAATAGTACAATAACCTTTCATAAAGTTGATATTCTTATTAAAAACTATAGCTCAAATTTTAAAGTATTAAATTTTCATCTCGATAATTATACAATGGAAATGATATTTAAGGAAGAATTACATGATTTATATTTCGAAGCAATTGAGTGTTTTCAATCGTTATATACCTTATTCTTTTTAAAGAAGTTACTAATTACAAAATATTTTCGAATTGACATATACCGCAATCCGAATTTTAAACAAATGCTTCTTTATATTTTCATGGTTCGTAATTTATTAGTGCGTTCCTCAAATATACTAATGTATATGTTTTACTCTCTGTTACCTAAGTTTCGTGTGTTTATAATTTCATTTGATCAACTTTTTAGGTTATTTTTTAAAATTTGTTGAAAAAGGCTTTATTAGTGCTTAAATTTTTTGACAAAGATAGTTTAGAAACATTTTGAAATTTTTTAATTTAAAGCAAAAAAAAAAATCCTTTAAACTGTGTCAAAAATGGTTTTAGGATTTAAATTAAACTATTAATATAAATATCATAGGATATTAAAAATGGAAATTTAAATCTTATTCAAGAAATATGATTGTGCATATACTTTTTTAACATAGTACATTTTATTTTTTAACCTCTATTGTGTTTTGTACTGAAATATAAAAAATTCTGCTTCTGAAAGGAAGTAAGAACTTTAATAGATCTTATAATCATTTCGAGGTCATCTCTTCCCTGGAAGATCAAATCATAGCATGCAATAAAACTCACAATTGACAAATCATCCTAAAAATATCAAATACCCGATTCGTTAAAAATGCTTAAGGGTTCAAAAGTTCCAAACCAATTCTAGATATCAAGGAATTTGAATAAGCAAATCCAAATACTCTACTAGTTTTTCAAATTCGTGTAAAAAGTAAAACAAAATAAAAGCCTGCAATTGCCCTCTGCTCCTAAAATCTAAAATACCCCAGCAAAAAAGTATATGTAGTAGTCCAAACAGATCTGACCCAATGAAGTTGAAAAAACGAATCTGAATGGTCAGACTCTTCGTCGGAGCTGCGAAAAAAAATTTGACAAAAGTGTCGAACGTGCTTAAACACCCTCCCTCAGAGAAGGCATATCAATAAAAACCAGAAACGTATCCCAAAACACCTTATATACGTCTTCTCTCAAACGAGGCATCATTGCATTTGCATAGCACAGAGGGCTCTCGTTTGAGATAAGACGCGATGGCCGATAGACCAACTTTTGGCAAATGCATCTATTTTGCAGGCGCGTTTTTTTTTCTTCTTCTTCAAGGTGGCGAGGATAAAAAAGAATGGGAAAGACGAAAGAAAGGAATGCTTTCCGATTAATGAAAGAGAGTGGAGTGAAAACAAGGTGGGAAACTGTGCTGAAAAAGTGGGAAAGTGGTGCAATATCACCGGGAAGAAGAAGGGTTTTTAGACAATGAGGAAGAGTCTAACTGGGAGCATCTGACTTTGAGGTGAAAGAGTAAATCGAAGGTTTTTTTATGGGGTTACATGATTGACTTTTACTTGCTACATTTTCCGTTAAGTTATACTATGTCAGACCCTTTTTCTAAATAGGTTGTCTTATGTATTGAACGCGTAGTTTTTGGTAAAAGATAGGCAAGAAAAATTAGTAAAGCAATATTTCCTACTTTGTTATATTTTTATACGCACACACTTTCTACTGACACACAGAGAGAAAAAAAATGTCCTTTCACTTTACGGATAAAATTACTTGTTTTGTAAAGAATTTTCATAAATTTAACTTTGAATTTTCGAAATAAAAAGTTGTAAGGGAAAGCTCAATATTAAAACTCTACTTAATTAATTAATGAACATAATAAAAGTATGATACAACTGATCTACAGGTTTTATCAAACTTGCTTATTAGAGTACCACTTCATTTTAAAGCATTGGGTCTCAAATTTTCAGATTTCAGAGCATCCTTGTATAGCATTAAAATACACTTAAAAATTTGAGAAACATAAACTTAACATATTTTTAAACTGTACACTGTACAGACATAACGATAAGTTATGCGTATAGGAAATCTGATGATATTTTTCTCACTCACGAAAAAGTATCTAAAATTTTGTATTTCTATTTTCATTGACGGAAGTAAGAAATTTCATTTTATTTTCTCTTGAGGTTTCTTTGACTATCTCTTCAAAGATGTAAAATGATTAGGTTTGGATTAAATTTATGTTTAACTCTAGTGTTTGCTTTCAAACTATACTCAAGCGCTTAAGGCGCATTTATAATGCTTAATTAGCACAATGTCATAACTCCATTTTCCCAACTTCAGAAGAAGAGAAAAAATTAGATCTCTTTAATAATATTATTCTATGAATGAAGCTACATCAAAACTGGCGATAATATCAATTTAAGTATTTTTTTTCTACAAAACTGCTTATTTCAGGCAATTCGACATTATATTTTTGAAGCATAACTTAACATGGCCAAAAAAAATTGAGTTACGTCATAATGCGCCTTAAACGACGCTATATGATATCTTTGACCGTGTATAAGGATAGTACTAACTTGGTCATTGTTTAACTCAAGTTCGCTTCATGCAGAAAACTGAACTGACATTACTCTTAACGCAGACTGTTTTTAATCGTAAACAGCATAAGGTTAACACTGCTCAACTAACTTAATGGGAAAGGCCGGAACCGAATCGCGGACTGTTCCTAATCGAGCCGCATCTAAAGCACCTCCATCGAACTTACAGTGTCAAGAGGAAGTCTCCGTTGCCTTTAAAAAAAAGCGGCTCGGCATTCGAAAAGCCGTAAAGTTCGGAGCCAGAACAAGGGAGGGGAGGGGCCAGGACGTGATCTGGCGAAGGAGCCCGATCGGTCGGAAGTCGAAGCAAGGGGGACCGTCTGCTAATGAAGCGTCTTGAATTTTCGATCGGATGCTTCTACGATTGAGGAAGACAGTCTGATACAATAAGACTTTTAGGTTGGGTGCAGGCATCTATACAATGTGTGACATACCAGAGGGGATGACAATAGTTTTGGAGGATGACATTTTTTTTTACAGGAAGTCGAGGAAATCTACAGGGTGGTCATAAAATAACGACCCTTTTTAGAAATTCTCTACAGACGAAAGTATCGGTCAAAAAATCTGAAATTTTAAAGAGGGTATTTTGAAGGGATGGGAAATTTTTTTGAAACAAAATAAGTAAATTAATTAATTTATCAAAATTTTTGCCTTCGATTTCGGACCGTCACCAGAAGTCTAAAAGGTCAATGTTTATTCAAACTTTCAAATCGGACACTGAAGAAAAAATAAATTATATCAAATATCCCTTTGCTCAAAAAAATTGCGAATTTTGTTAGGGATAGTTAATAATTTCTTTTTTCTTCAGTGTAACTATCCCTAAGAAAGTTTACAATTTTCTATAGATTTGAAGATTTTGATAGTTTGAAATAGATTTGAAATATATAAAATAAAAATTTGAAATAAAAATATATAGGTATATATTTTTTTTGCTTAGATTCTGGGTAATTTTGTAGAAAATGTGACCATTTAAACCTGTAATCTACACAACACACAAGGTTAAATTCTGTTAAAAACTAAGGTAGAAAAGTTGCTTTTTAAAAAGAAAAGAAAATTGTAGTAAGGTGGAGGAGTGAAAAGAAAATCATAGCTAAGAATGTCAGAAACTATAATTAAGGCCTAAAAAATATGTAAAATGTTTCAACCCTCCGTCAAACACTACCGGAATGTAAGAGTTAGAATTTCTAATGGTCTCGTTTATACCAAAAATAATATTACAAATAGGTTTTCTTCTCAGTAGCTTCCTACATTCTACAGCTTTTTATACGTATTATGAACCAGTTTAAGTAAAAAACAAATGAGACCTGGGAATGATCAATTCTTAGAAGTAATCAGTCTTACATTTTCAAACTAATGAAGCATTAAAATTAATATCCTAAAGAGCAGAAAGATCCTTAAATTTGTGCAATGGTTTCAAGTCTAAAAATATTTTAAAACAAATCGAAACATTTTATGCATTAACGAGTGTGGAAACATTTTTTCTTCCTCTCTTTGAATATTCAACAATCTGAAGAAAGAAACTCAAGCTTTTTTGTACTTTCGAGAAAATTTATGAAAAAGCGTTATTTTTTATCCTTATTACGGAACATCCTATCTAACTCTGTGCGATAAGTATTTATGTCAAGGATAACAGTTAAAAAATTTATTCAAAGGCCACTCTTGAAATCTAGATCTCTACTTTTACTTGGTATTACTATGCTCTTGGAAAAATACGGAAAAATCTCATTGATTAGGATTTGTTAGGTTGGATGGGCAAAAGGCATTTTCCTAGTAGTATACTCTTTCGCATAAAATCCTCACCTATTCGTTCAATTTATCAAAAAAAACTAAACACTGAATTTTTCTATTTAAGCAAGTCTTCTAAGAAGCGATATGGTATTTTCAATCTATTAGATAGGCACTGAGTACACTTTTATCGAAACTTAGAAGAAAAAATGTTCTCGATCTACAAGATTTTAACAAAGTCGTGATTATCAGCATCTTTCGATTTCTTCCCGATGAAAATCTCACCTGACCTTTAAACACGTCGTTGATTCTTCGGCACCCTTTCAGGAACAATAGTGATCTTATCGTTACCGCACGAAAAAAAAATTAATTTTTCGAAGATTCATCTGATAAATTAAATACTGAAGCATTAAAGAAATGTCTTCTTAATCTGTGGATAGACTTTGTAACTGACTTTGTAGACTGTGTAAGACTTTGATTGCACCTGTTTAGGGAAATGGTAGTATATGGTATATAGTATGGTAGTAGCCCTTGTAACCATAACCAAGTAGGGTTAATTATGGCCATCTAGACACATAAGGCCAGAGAAGCTCGAAATCTTGAGTGACGGTCTGCCTACTATTTCGCTTCATCATCGCTTTTTGCACAACAGCGCTTCTCCAGTCTGAAGGGAGGGTGCAAGATTTTAGACTGGAGTTGCGCTGTTGTCCAAAAAGCAATGATGACGCGAAATAGTAGGCAGAATGTCACTCAAGATTTCGAGCTTCTCTGGCTTTATGTGTCTAAATGGCCATGATTATATGCCCCTCCCCCAGAAATTTGTATGATTCTTTGGCATTAAAAAGGTGATTCCTGGTCCTGTTATACCTTGGCAAAGACTTGTTGATATTCTTTATTGATCCATTTTTTAAATTATGGAAGATAATGTTGATTATGATAATATTGGTTAACGAATGATAATTTATTTTTCATGAAAGGTTAGTTTCAGAAATAAAAAACAAAATTTATAATATATGTATTCTAAAAAAGTTTTTAACTAACATAAGAATTTCCTAAGTGATCTATATCTAACTTTAGAAGTTTAGTAATTTTTTAACAATAAGGGGATTTATATAATTATACCTCCTTTTAGAGCATATCCTTTGATGCCAAGCGGATTGATTGGTTGGTCCCTCCTGTGAGGTCATCATCCCCTGACCATCGCAGTATGTTTGAACTGGGGTGGTTTTCGATGCCCTTAACACACATCCTTTTCTTTCTTCCGCTCTTTAAATCACAGGTAGTCGCCAACGATGTAAGCTAAGAGAGAAACTAAAAAATAGATGTTGAATCTGCTGTAAAAACCATTGAAAACAAATTTTTGGATCGCGCGGATTAGATTGTATCCATTTTTCTCTTCCTTCTCCTCCTGATTTCTCTTGCTTTTTATATTTTCTTACATTTCATTGGTCTATTCTCTCTCTTTTTAACCTTTTCTATTTTAATTTTCTAAAAAGAAACCCCTTTATTTTAAATTCTCCTGCTTAAAATGGGACTCCTTACATTTTTTACAATGATAATATAGATTAGAAATTCTTGGAAAAATGCATCTATCGAAAATTCAGAAAAAGTGAAGGTTTCATATGAATAAGTTTTTGTTTCAATATGTTTAAAGAAAACTGAGAAAAAGTGTTCAAATATAACGTTTTTTTTACCAATGCCTTCTTATTTCTAATTCTATATTTTTTCTTCTCTTACTCTTTCAGAAACAAATAGACACATATTAAAAAAAAAATATTTACTTTGTTAAAATTCAGTTAAAGAAGCAAAGACTGGTATAGTAATGTCTCCATAGGAATATTAAAACAATAGAAGGTTGGATTTTATCAACAGAGAATACTATGATTAGGTAATTAGCGATTAACAAATTATACATAATATGTGATAATTTTATACATGTTCACGTTTCGTTGAAAATACGTTTTCAATTCGGTATTGCAATGTTACCAAACCAATATTTTTTTTTATCTAATTTCGTACTTAAAATCTAAACCTTTATAGTATTAGATTAATATCACTGAATTCGTTGGAAGTATTAAAAATGATAATTTGAATTCTTTGTCGACGTAAAATCAAAAATGAAATGTAGTTTGGTTACTTGATATTAAGCATGGTCTAGCCGCCATCATGTAATAATGTTGAGTCCATAAAAAGCTGACTCAATCTCAATTTCTTTCCTAGAAAGTGATTCAACCATGCTATACGTATAGGGAACGAGCAATATAGCCCTAGTATGAATGTTTACCACGGGGCGGCGGTGTTGCCCAATTGCCACAACAGCAGATGCACCACCACAGCTAATCAATCTCTCTCTCTCTTCTGCGAGGAAATATTATTAAGCTGGAAAGACTGGTAACGCAATCAAGGAAATCAAACACCTTCCCTTTTTGCTGCATCGTTATACCATACCATAGGGATAAGATGTAGATAGGGCGCGCAACACTGCTTGCCCGCATGGAGGGTGGCAAGACAATTTCTTTCTTTCTCTCATCTTTCTAATTCTTTTCACTATCTATCCTTCTTTCCTTCGCTTACTCCAGTCTTTTCTCTTACTCCTTTCTTTATCTCTCTCTTCCCACCTTATCTCTTTATCTCTATCTTAAAAAGGGACGCACAACTTTCTACAGTGATTCGGTGCATCATAGAAAAATTTTGCCTCTCTCTGTTGATTATTTTCTATCTATGGTTTTTAAACATAAAGGTCTGGTAAAGAACCACTTCCAAGGATATTTTTTCAGTTGTTTTAAAGGGCGCTTTTAAAGAAAATGTTTCTTATTTGGTAAAATGAAACTTCCAAATTCAATTCGAACCATTTTCAATTCGTTCATAATTGGGACAAAGAAAAGAAATTTACGAATCTTTGAAGAAGGTGTTTTGATAGTAACTGATTGATAAAGTTTTTCCCCCAGGCCCAGAAGATTCTAATTAAGTTTAACAAATTGAAGATATTTGAAGGAGTCAAGAACTGTTCTCAAGAACAATAACTGATGGTGACTATTTTCATAACATTTTGTATGTTTATTTGTCACTCTGCAGAAGACCTTTTGCCTCTGAATAAAAAATAAATAAATAAGATGAAATGTAGGACAAAAATTTAAAAAGATTATTAGATATTTTATTTGAAATATCTAATAGTAGTTTATACTAATTTTATATTTTTTTTTCCGAAATAAAAAGTTTCATACACATAATAGTTATCAGTTATATATTTTCGAAATATTTTATAAGTTTGGTTAGTCTCATAATAAATTAATAAAGATGGCTGAGCCTTGGTCGCTTCAACTTGATTATATTACATTTCTGTATACGATGGTTAACTAAAAGCCTATATGAACTCCAACCAACCGACCATTTACCTCCTGGGTCAATGCTTCAAACTAGCGTCTGGCTTCACGAAATTTTACGAAAAATTATTCGTTAATTTATTCAATTTGTTATTGATTTTTCTCAACATGTCGATAACATTGTATCTAAAGCTTACAAAGTTCTTGGTTTCCTAAAGAGCGCAAGACTACAAATTTTTCCAATAAAAATGCTTTAGTCATTGTATTGCAGCTTTGTTCTCTCTAATTTAGAATACTGCAGTCCTATCTGGGATCCATACAATACCAATAAAGTTAAAACTATTGACCAGGTCCAAATATAATTCACACGTTACTTATTTTACAGGACTTTTCTTATTAGTTCTCTGGATTTGTCTTCCTCTCATTTGCGCAATATTTTTGATTATCATGCATTGACACGAATTATCATGCATTTTATTTTGATATAAAGTTTGTAATAATTTGATTGATTGTAATGAAATACTTAGCAGCTTACATTTTTCAGTGCCCAATAGAGTTTTAAGGAATCGCCACTTATTTAGAAATACTTTTACTAAATGGAATTATATTGATAATTTCTGTCTCTATAAATTCTATAAAATCTATAATCAAATCAAATCAAATTTATTGGACAAAAGATAAAGACAAAGACAAAAAAACAACAAAGACAAAAAACAGACAAACGAAAACACACAAGGAACATCAAAATATGGACCCCCCCACAAAGAAACAACAAAGAAAGAAATTAGATAAGAATTTTAATAGTATATTTAGGTATTGTGGTATATTAGGTATAGGGTAATATAGTAGGTTTTGTGATTTAGATATTTTTAACATGTCTCGACATTTTTAAAACCAAATGTTCAGTACTTTTACGTACATTGTTAGTGTATATTTATGTTTTAGTAATTTTGTTTTGTGTGTTTTTTTCTGTTCTGTTGCACTGTAATTAGGTCGCTGACCTGTCGTGTATGCTTTCTTAAATTCATCTGTGGAGTTCTCATGATAAAGATTATGATTAATTACTTTTTGAATTTTTATATGACGCAAATGTAAACTTGTAAAAAAATCCAGAGAAAATGTTGGATGTTGTGACTCAATCCCAAGATTTTTCTTGCATTTGTTTCGGTTCAAAGTAGAGTAAAGCAGGTGTTCGCTCGACCGTGAAGGGAAAATAGGTTCGATGCGCGCTCTAGTCGATTCCCCCTCTACGCGTTACACGAAAGCGAGATGAAGGATAGAAAAAAAAAAAAGATGCCGATTGATAAGGCCGTCGCTGATAAGGCCATCATCGATCGGCCGTCCATTAGAAGAGGTGCCTAGGCGTTTTGCATAATGCCGGCGAGGCGCCTAATTATTTCTGGCGCACTCATTTCCATTCCTTTGATCCCGAGATCGGAAAACAAGGCGCAAAAAGGCGTGCGTGGAATGCGAGCAACAAGTCCGCTGGGGAAGTCTAATTTATTCCGAGGGTGAGTCGTCTATCGAGGGATGAATCGATCATTGAATATCAATTTCCTCGCGGGAGGAGTTGTTATTCGATTCTTACCTGCGATTTTAAAGTTGTAATGATAAGATGTGAATAAAATTAATCGGTGGTGTCTGAAGATGATAATGTTTGCCTAAGTCTGATGTGAATGTTGTAAGGGGTGATTTGGTTGTAAATTTGGAATGAATTCAGCTTGGTGATTTCTTTAAGGGCTCGCAGAGAACCAAAAACAACAACTAACGGTGGATTGACATGTAACGTTTTCACGCGACAAGAGCGTTCCGGCCCTGTCATTGGCTCTTGTAGCAACTGCGTAAAAGATTTTAAAGGCATAAACCGATGGCGGGTTTTGATGGCATCAATCTCAACACACGAAAACGTAACATGTCAATCCAACCTAAGGCTCAACAATCCATGGGGCCGAGGTCTACAAAGTCCATATTCGTTTTCGTGACCGAGGGTCCTGAAGTGCAAGTTTTTATGTCAAAAAGTATTATGTAAAATACTATGACATCAGATCGTATTTCAGGCTTTTGTTAATAGCAATTCCATTCTAATTATCATGAAAATGGCATGCCCCTATCAGATTGTCTAGAGGAAATGATGATAAAAATCGTGATTTTCAATCGATTTCGCATCCATTCAAAACTCGGGTGTTAGTCCCAGCTGTTCCAGGGAACCACATACTATATTAAAAATCTTGAATGGTTAAACAATATTTTTTTTTTTGCCATTTACCAAAATTTTTTTCAAAGCAAATTTTTATTGTTTTAATGGAAAGATGGTGTAGGGTTAAGTAAAATTTTGTTACTTATTAAATAGCTGTCTCACTCACAAACTTCTCAAACACTTCATTAAAAACTAAAACACCATTTCTTTACAATTATAGAGGTTTGCTCTTCAAATAAAGTGAAATTTTTCAATTTATCGTGTTAATATTTTCCATAAGAAATCAACTTTTGATGTTTTAATGCCTTTCACTTATTTATAAGAATATTTTTAAAATACTCTAACCCTAACCCGAAGAAACTACATCAAGTCAAATAACTCAACTTATTTAAAAATTGATAGACAGACCCATGCAAGCATTGTTATGGATACTTGAAACATGTAAGGAAACTATTCATTTAGGTATTAACGTGAATATTCATACGTGATAACCTAAGTTAAATCAGGCTGGCTGTATTTTTTACATTTTTGAACCAAACAGGGACGGAACATTGTTGAAACAACTGGGACAGATGTTAACTTTACTAGAAAATCACTGTTTCTCTCATGCTTGAATAATACAATGGACAATTCCCGCATTTTTTATTACTTTTTTATTTGATAGAGATAGTTAAAAAAAATTTTGTCGCAAAAATGTTTTAATTCTGATACTTAATTATTTTTTTATTTAATTTCAAAGTTTGTCGTTTAAAAAGGGCGCGAAAACAGCTGCTACGTCACAAATAACTGTATGACGTCAGTTGGTACAAAGAACACTAGTAACAGCCAATCAAGAACATACTTGATTGGCTGTTACTAGTTTATGTTATGTTTGTTGGTATCAAATTACGTCATGAACGATATAGTGTTTTCAAGTGACGTCACAACCGGTTATTTTCTTTTAACTGTGTACCTTCTGTAGGGCTTTTAACTGTTGCTAAGGCCTTTGTTTATCTGTTGCTAAGGCGGTTTTTAGGTATGGGGTCACGTGATTGCAAATGCTCCAATAGAAGAATTCCACGGCTAGTCATTTTCTGTAACTGTTAACCTCTGTAGGGCAAAAAACTGTAACATCTTCTGTTGCTAAGGCCGTTGTTAGGTCCGAGTCATGTGATTGAAAATGCTCTATTCGAGGTCAACTCAAATTCAGCTATTTTTATTTTCAAATATCTAATTAAATTTTTTTTAATGCTGATTTTTCTGATTTTTGAAATTAGAACAGTTTGTTTTACCGGAAAAATGGCTTTATTTCTATTTAAAAAAAGGAAATTGCCTACTATATGGTTTCCCTCTTTTCCTAATATTTATGACACTGATACCGGGCCGTAAAAGCATTGAAAATTGCTAAACTGAATTTGAAGCAATTCTGAAAAATGAGTTCTCAATATGAGATATCCCGTGTTAGGAAATGTGAGGATATCCCTTATTAAGAATCACCTCTCTTTTGAAACTTCAGCCAAACATATAGAGTATTTTCAGGTGACGGCACAACCGGTTATTTTCTTTTAACTGTGTACCTTCTGTAGGGCTTTTAACTGTTGCTAAGGCCGTTGTTTATCTGTTGCTAAGGCGGTTTTTAGGTATGGGATCATGTGATTGCAAATGCTCCAATAGAAGAATTCCAGGGCTAGTCATTTTCTGTAACTGTTAACCTCTGTAGGGCAAAAAACTAAAACATCTTCTGTTGCTAAGGCCGTTGTTAGGTCCGAGTCATGTGATTAAAAATGCTCTATATTTAAGGAGTCGAATAAGTGAAGAAAAGTTACAAGGATATTAAAATTTGGATCAATCTGAGAAGAATGAAATAAAAAAATTAAAAGACACAGCATTTAGTTATTGCTGTACAAGGTCCTCCAAAACTTCTTAAAACTTTTCAGGTTCTACAAAATCATTATTTATCTCAGAAGTTATTAACTAAGAAAATATCCAATTTATTACTAAAAATATTCATACCCCTTTCAAGCAATACTTGGTTTGGAAGTATTTCATTCTTAGAATCGAATTACCAATTTTCTTGTAACTTTCCTTACTAAACTTACCAATCCTTGTAACTTTTCTTCGTGGCTATCGCACGGTGCGGCGTTTTTTCTCTCGCTCTTAACAAGTTGATATTTATACTTGAAATTTGGTATTTTTAATAGTAAACAACCTAATATTCCATGTTATAATACTTCATGCGAGCTTCAGAGTATAAACTTATCTATCACGATTGAGCTATATTTTATCCAGTTGTGTTTTTGATCCATCAAGCACTTCGTCATGACGGCTAACATCTGTTTGGGATGTAGTGATCCAATTTCGGACGAAAATGAAAGTATTTCCTGCTCTGGACTGTGCTGCAGGCAATTTCACTACAGATGTGTTGGTGTTTCTGACAAACTTTTTAGAAAATTGAAGAGCGGAGAAAGTTCAGATCTGTGGAAGTGCATCGCCTGCAAGAACGACCCTGTTTTGGGTATTAGTCCCGGCATCACTCAGATCAGAGATAAACCAGCTACCTCCGACCCCTCAAAGAACCAGTATCTAATAAATTATATCAAGGAGGAAAACAGTAGTCTGAAGGATTACATCAGGTCTCAATTTAGGGAATACGAAAAAAACTTGGAGTTCAACAGCAGTCTCATCAAGGACCTATCAGCGCAGTTTGCTGTCTTGACTTCAGAGGTTAAAGAGTTGAAAGTACAAAATGATGAACTAAACAGAGAGAACGACCAAATCAAAGGCGAACTAAAACAGGCTCAAACTGAAATAGCGGATCTGCAGCAATACTCCCGGCGTGCAAATTTAGAAATTACTAATCTCCCGGAATCCGAAAGTGAAAACATCAACGAAGTCTTAACGAGCGTTTTCTCCTGCCTGGAGGTTAACCTGATGGATCAAGTGTCTATTGCCCATAGAGTCCCTACTTCGAGAAAGGATAAACCAAAACCAGTCATAGTTCAATTTACTAACAAACATCACCGAGACACTTGTTTAAAGGCTGCGAGGGCTAAAAGGATCAATGCATCGCAAGTGAATGAAAGACATAAGAACGAACCGATCTATTTCAACGAGCATCTAACTCCGAGGCTGAAGGAATTGTTTTTCCACTGTCGAAGGTTTAAAGAGACTAACAACTTTAAGTTTGCATGGGTAAAGGACGGTAAGATCTTTATCAGGGAAAACGAAAACTCCAAGGTTATCCGAATCGTAGGTACAGACGATCTTATAAATATAAATGCTTCCAGACAATGAAGTATCTGTTCTTGATTTTCTTACTGATAAAGAATGTAATTTTATTTATGTGGATAACCTAAACGATTTTAATAATTTCCTTTCCCAACCAAACACTTATAATTCTTGCTACTTAAAAATTGTTCATTTCAATATTAGAAGCATTCGCTCAAACTTCGACGAACTACAAGCATTGTTAAATTCTTCGTTTGATTTTATTGATATACTTGTTTTGTCTGAAATCTGGATATTTAATCATGAAACCTCTCTTTATAATTTAAATAATTATGATTCGTACTTCTACTGTAGAGATTCTAACAAATCTGGAGGTATAGGTGTTTATGTAAAAAAACATTTAGATATTCTTAGTGATTGTTTGTTTTCTATGAATACTGCCGAGTCAATATTGCTGTATAATAATTTTCTTGATTTGACTATTATTTGTTTATATCGTTCCTTAAGCTTCAGCATTGATAGTTTTAATTCTGAATTATCGAGTAAGCTTAAAAATCTGAATTCTAAAAATGTACTCTTAATCGGCGATCTAAACATAGATGTATTAACATGTTCAAATCCTATAGAAGAGTATAAAAACCTTCTTAGTTCAGAAGGCTTTACTTTCCTTATTGAAGGTGTTACTCGAGCTATTTCAAATTCCTGTATTGATCACATAATACTACGGAGTTCTGATATCAGTGCTGAATCTGTGATTTTCAACAATATCCTAACAGACCATAACCCGATCGCCTGTAAATTAAAGTATACATGCAGTGTAAATCCTAGAACGGATAAGATCTCAAAGGTAAAGATATCAAGAGTTAATTATGATAAGATTAACAATTTTCTACTAAATTATACTTTTCCTTTAAATCAAAATTCTGAGAATGTGAATTATTTATATGACGGATTTGCAGATATTTTAAAAAATATTCTAATTAATTTTACTCGCTGCTTTGAGCTACCAAACCGCAAAATAAAAAAAAACTGGATAGACGAGGAAATCTTAAATTTAATAAAAACTAAAGAAAAACTATATAAAAAACATAAAAAATATCCCTTTGATATAATTCATGAACATAATTATAAAACTTTACAAAAAGAACTGAAAATAAAAATAAAAAACGCAAAACATAATTATTTCTTGTCTGAATTTTTGAAGTGCAAAAATGTTAAAAAGCAATGGGAATTTGTGATAAAAATCACAAACTCTAATGCAAAAGACAAAAAACCTTTATCTGATAATAATGTCTCGCTAGTGGAGAATATCAATCAATTTTTTATAAATATGGGATCAAATACTGTATACAATGATGATAGCAATCATAGAAAATATCTAACAAGTCAATCAAATTCTTTTTTTCTCGCTGAAACAAATGATCTAGAAACTGAAAAAATTATCAGATCATTGGATGACAAAAAATCCCCTGGTTATGATAGAATAACATCTCAAGCCCTAAAAATTGCTGCAAACTATCATATCTCGATCATCACGAAAATCATAAACTTATCCCTCTCAAGTGGTACTTTCCCTGCTTCCCTAAAAACAGCTTTAGTTGTACCTATCCATAAATCTGGTGACACAAATGATTTTGCTAATTACCGACCAATCTCTCTTTTACCAATTTTCTCCAAAGTTCTTGAAAAAATTGTACACGCCAGACTTTATGATTATTTAAAGACTTTTAATATAATTTCTGAAAATCAATTTGGTTTCTTGCCGGGTCTCAGTACGGAAAACGCGCTAATAGAATTTACTAAATATACTTATAATAGTATAGATAAAAATAACAAAACAGCAGCTATTTTCTTAGACATCTCAAAAGCATTTGACAGTGTGAATCATGGAATTTTAATTGACAAACTATCTTCAATCGGGGTTCGAGGCAAAGAACTGGATTGGTTCATTTCTTACTTAGCAAACCGAAAACAGTTCGTAAAATTGGGAAATTCTAAAAGTAGTCTATTAAACATAAGGTCTGGTGTACCGCAAGGTTCAATCCTTGGACCTTTGCTTTTTATAATCTACATAAATGATTTCTGCAAACTAAAATTAAATGGTAAAATCATTACCTATGCAGATGATACTGTAATTCTGTACTCATGTTCTAACTATAGTATACTACAAAATAACATAAATAGGGATCTTCTGACCATTAAACACTGGTTTATTTCTAATAAATTATCAATAAACGTAAATAAAACAAAATTAATCAATTTCAGTATCTACGGGCCTCCTGAGCATCTTCATCTATGTTATCATGTTATTAACTGTAAAGGTCTTAATTGTAATTGCCCCCCTCTTGAACAAGTATCTTCAATAAAATACCTTGGATTAAATGTAGACTCAAACCTTAAATGGAAATCCCACGTTAATTACCTAACAAATAAATTACGCTATATTCTACACAAACTTTACTTCATAAAAAAGATAATAAATAAGAACTTTTTGCTTCAACTTTACCACTCCTGGGTAAATTCAATAATAAGCTATGGTATTCTAGCCTGGGGTGGGGATTACTTACAAAATATAAATCCAATAATTAAAATTCAAAATAAAATCATTAAATTTCTAAGCTGTAGTAACCAGTTCCCTTTAATTGATCTATACAAGAAACTTAACGTTTTACCAGTTCGTCACCTTTTTTTCTTTAAAACAATAGTTTATTTTACTAAGCAAGCAAACGATTCTGACCTACGAAATTTAACTTACAATTTACGTTCAAGAAACTTATATTTTGTACCAAAAGCTAAAAAAGAAATACTACATAAAAATTATGTTTATCTATCGCCTAAGTTTTACAATATTTTACCCAATGATTTAAAAACAGAAAAATCCCCTATTAAGTTTAAAAAACTACTAAAGCTTTTTATTTTTACAATAGAAAATATTGAAGAACTTTTTTAAAAAAGAAGGAATAAAAGCTCTCTAAATTTTAGGTTAGTATTTCTGAAGCTTGCCTTGCGATGCCACTATATTATATATTGTATGTGTATTATCTAATGTGTATGTGTACTATCTATATGTATATGTATATATGTATGTTTTTTTATTTTTATTGTTTTCAAATACTACTGCTTTTGGTTGCCCATTTGGGTTTCTGACCCCTTGGCAACTCATATGTCTTCCTGTTTTTTTTTTTTCTTATATATGTGTCTGTTTGTTTCAATTATTAATGTGTATGTTGTTGTTGTTGTAAAATAATAAAATGTTAGTTAGTTTAGTTAGTATGGAACAATATAAATCCTCGGGGTTACAAACAGAGGCCGTGCCTGATATAAGAGAAAGTTTAAACTCAAGAGAAGATAATAACGCATGAGCTCACACTTTATTTAGCTCCTTCCCGATAGAAAATCGACGCATTAAAGACTCACTTTTTGTTTATGCTTATATAAGTATGTTAAAATTATTAAAGTTAATAAAAGTTGTATTCTTTTTCTTTCTTTCTTTCTTTTCTAAAAGGAAATATTTCCGAGAACGTTTAACACTTTCCAACCCTAAGCCGCCCCAGAGAATACCATTGAATCCTATGAAAAATTTGGGGCGGCTAGGACTAAAAGGGTGAAACTGATTTTTCGTTACTCAAATTTCGTTTACGTTAGAGACAAATTTTTTCTTTACCGAAATTCTTCTATTACGTGTAGACTTAACCCATTGTTTTTCGGACCAGCTCATACCAATACATGCTATAGTAATTCTACGAATTCTCGTATATTATTAGAACAGTTTAACAAAAATTGAATAGAAATTTTAAACAAATTCGAAAAATAAAACGCCTAACTACATAAAAACTCGTATAAAATTTGATACATGTCCATTACGCTATGTTTTTTTTTAAATATATTGTTTTTAGTGCAGTGTGTACAAAATTATAAATTTAGAGTAGTTCATAAAACATTATTAGTAAAACTTAAACCGTGATAATTTAATATTTGGTGTCATAGAGCAAATGAAAATTTAAAATCAATGAGAAAAAATGCCTTCCCTTCGTACTAAATTTGAAACGAAAATAAAAAAAACCCTTCTGATTAAAAAGCTTTAACCCCGACTCCACTTTTTCTAACCACTTGCATACAATTTCCAATCCCACTTTCGGGGGTTTTCTAGTTTTATTAAAAGCTGCCTAAACAGCCACTGCCTATGCAAATCTGTGTTTTCCGTTCGGTGCTAACTTCCGAGAAGTATTACCTGCTAAATAAGAGAAGAGCTCCTCCGCTCACACCAACCTTTTCGAAAGACCGCGGCCCCAATTGCATTAGCATGGTCCATTGTCCAAAACAAAGCGGCTCTTTCTTCGACAAGCAGGCGGTTTCATTTGGCTAAGAAGCATCGATTCCCTTTATTCCCCCCTGAGGGATTTAAATCCCTATGAATATTTCATAGAAATACCGAAGCCCGCTGAAATATTTAAAAAAGGAGGCTCTTGGCTGTATGGGAGAAAGTGTTTTTCTTAAGTGACTACAAACAACACAACACGAAAGTTCGATATCTCGACTGACTCATGAATATTGCACTTGTGGGTGCTCGGAGCGGAGAGCGATGTAAGTGCCAGAGTGGAGTTGTTTATATGGAGTTTTTTTTATTAATGAAAATGATAGTCTCTAGATGTCAAAATTTCCATTTACCGCTTTTTTTGCGGGTTTGAAAGCGCGCAGTAAAATACTGTACATTCCTGATATACATGAAATAAGTGAGTTATAAAAGTGTAAAGCGGAAATGGGAAAACAAAAATAGTAGAGGGTGAATCATGTGTACTAAGCATGGTATAGTATTCATGTTTTCTAACTCGTGGTTATAATTTTGCAACTTTTAGTCAAAGATAAATATTGGGATATATCTTCTCCGAAACTAAGGACGAATATTGTTGTTTTTTGACTATAAAAACTTTTAAAACCCACTCTAGAACCTCCGAAGAATCTCAATATTATCTTTTGAAATTTGTTTTCCAGAAATAGCCATACAATGTCCATAAAAGTGTTAGAATATTAAGTTTATTTCAATGATATTTATGAATCAGTTTATTTGTGTGGGCTCAGAAAGATATTAATAACTTGGAGAGTATAGTTAAATGTATAAATTGTATTGCAAAAATTTATAAATTTTTCTGCTACCTTTTTTAAAATTTTGGTTAGAGCATAGAGTCATAGAAATTTAATTGGTTTTCATTGACATTTAAATTTAAAATATCTATGAAAGAGGTTTCTTTTATAAATGCAACTTCTATAAACATATCCTACTATATCCTAGAAGAATATGATGGTAATCAATGTTACTTGAAAGTATAACTGTATTAAAAGTACAATACCCAATACACGTTGATATCAAAACAATATCGGCTAATATTGTATGTTACTGTACTTACGAGGGGGTTGAGTTAGGTGGCACGAAATTCCTACCCAATTTAAACTCTTTTGGATGAACATGGGCCTAGTGTCATAAAAACAAAAACCAACCAACAAACCTGTGAATGAACACCGTAAAAAAAGTTTTAACAATGTTCCCCGACACAACCTTTTTCTCCTTCTATTTTGGCACTTGCAGCGTTTTTCACTTCAGACATGTTCTTGGTTTCCGGGCGAGGGGTCGACCAAAGGGAAAACAAGGGGCTCTGGCTGTTGTTTGTGGGGGTCGAAGTCGATTGAGCAGTCTGAATGTAAGTGGATTAAACACGTCCTAGGAGCGCATTCCACTCGCCTTGTCGATTCATCGGAGAGCCGTTTGTGGTAATGAATTTTCGACTCTATTTTCCCTTTTCTGGACCAATCCGAATGAACTTTTTTAGGAGACACCTCCTCACTTATCCTGAGGGATTGAGTTTGTTTTGTGTTCTCTTGTTATGTACTAAATGTGTGGTTTTAATCTTTTCAGTCTTGGCTGTCTCAATTTTTTTTAAGGATTAATGGAGATCTTAGGCGACATAGGTCTGAAAGGGGAAAGGAATAAAAAATGTTGATTTGAAAATGTGATTTAGGCTTAACCATATATTTTTGTGTGGGTACAACCCATGACATGCATTTGAAACCATTTAAAATTAATTTAAGTTTTCTATGAAACAGTAAAATAAAATTTCTTCATTTAACGGAATTGTATAACAGTATCTCCAGGTAATATGAAGCTGTTTCGCAGTTGTACAGTACCTCATTATTTATTTTTGTTCATTTTAAAATCAATTTAAAATCATAAAAGTAAAAACACTGTACTCTAAATTGATTTCTAATTATTTCCCTTTAAAGTTTTCATTAATTTCCTATTAAAACCGTAAAATACAGAATGAGTATTACGTTCAAAGCCTTTGGATGTATTAAGCATTTCTGAAGTTTTCGCATTTCTTTTAAATAAAATATTCATGGTCTCTTTTAAAAAGAACATTTGAAACAGCTGCTAAATATTTTACTGAATATATAATTTAAATGGGGGAAATAGTTTGCCTAAACTATTCATGAGTGACAGAAAAAAATAACCTTAGTTAATATAAGTGGCCTAATTCTACGCTTTTAATTATTTGAATTAATGAGGTTACAAAATTTTCCTCTTATTCCTAACATTTCTCGGTAATAGTAGAAAATGTTTAACCCTTAACTAAATACTTACTTAAATTCACCACGCATCAAAACTTTCAACGCCTAGCATTTTTACTCCAAACAATTTTAAATTTCTAGGTAAAAATAGTTTAGGTTTTAATTTGGATAGTACTTCAATAACCATATATTATGAAAAAAATAAAAACACTTGAAACAGAGATTTCACAACTTTAATCCTCTATTTAAGTGAAAAATATATAATGCTTATTGAGTTGCGTTTTGTTCGTTGTTTTGCGTAGTACAATTTTAACACTTGAAAGTTTACTTGCTCTAATACTTGGCATAAGTCACCTGTAGGTTAGCTAGGAGGAAAAGTTTAAGGATAAAACAGGTAATGACACAGTGCAAGCGGTCGCAAGCTCTTATGTATTATACCAGTGGCGAAAAGATAAATTTAAAGTGGACGATCGTTGTATAAAATGAAGATTATAAAACTTATACTGTCTATTAATTATTGCTTTCCTCAGTTTGATTTTTAAGTCGAAAGGCTGACAAATTTGTATTTTTCATTGAATTTTCAAATTAATTGAATAAAACAATGGTTTCCTATGTTTAGAGATGTAAATATGTATGACTAAATACCCAAAAATAAATCCGTTTAGATAAAAAATGCTTGACAATCTGGTTGTATACGTATTCCCAAAAACTTCACAGTGGAATCCAAAGAGCTCAAAAAGGGATTTATAGATAGTTTAAAAGGTTGCATCTAGGTTGCTAACTTTTCTAGTTAAAAAACAACAACTACAAGTTAGAAACAACAATCAGTTGAACAGCACAAACTTCATGTCTTCAAATAAAAAAGCTCACACGAAGTCATTTTAATGCACACCCACGCTCCGGCCACGTAACAAGCTTTCCTCGAGCGTAACCTGAGCTTTTAAAGAACACTAAAAGCTTTCGAAAGCCGCTTTCGGTAATTGTTCTCTTCACCCGCCGAACGTGTTGATTCGGCCGTTCGAAAACGTTCGAATTTAAGTGCTTCGCTCGGAATGAAATTAAAATAGATCTGAAGCCACTCGAATCCAGCTCCGCTTTGAGTTCTTTTGTGTTGAACCGCAGCGCTAAAATCATAGAGAAAGAATAAATAGTGAGCGCCTTGAAACTTTTTTTCTCGGGGAAAAGACTATGGCATGAGTGTAGGCATGGCCATCTAGACACATAAGACCAAAGAAGCTCGAAACTTAAGTGACTACTATTTAGCGTCATCATCGCTTTTTGAACAACAGCGCAACTCTAGTCTGAAATCTTGCACGCTTCCTTCAGACTGTAGTTGCGCTGTTGACCAAAAAGTGATGATGACGTTAAAGAGTAGGCAGAACGTAACTCAAGATAGATTTCGAGCTTCTCTGGTCTTATGTGTCTAGATGGCCATGGTGTAGGTATGGCCAACTAGACGGATAAAGTCTTGGAAGCTTGAATCTGTGACGTATGCATGACGTCGTGTCGTCACTATCTATAGTTTTTTTTTTACAACAACACAACTTCACACTGAAATTTTCTATGCTCCCCGCATATTAACCGATCCTTCTCGGTATAGAAAATTTGGAAGAAATATTACTTTAAAAGTCAATAAAATAACCTTCTTTACGGTTACTTTTGTTAACTATAAGATTTCATTGATAACGTAATAAATTTTATAGTAGGTATAATTTTTTTCAAGGCCTTTCTAGGACATAGGTTAAAATACTTAGATGGTTTTGGCTTTGATATAAGTAATATTAGAATAATTTATATAAGTGATATAAATTAAGCACAGATAATGAGAATGGATAGTGTCACCATGAGTGATTTTCCCTTTGGAGCGTATATTTTCATATTGCAAATAATATCGAATGAAAATTCGCCCCCAAACTTATTTTTAAGGAGCTTCTTCTGATGCAAGTTTGTATCTACCATCACAAATAAAACGATTCCTAAAAAAAAGTTTAATTTCGTATGAATTTTTTCTTCTTTTTCTTGCGTATCAACTCGTAATAGTTTTTATTAATGAACTACTTTCAGAATACGGGACTTCCCCTGATGGGTTTTTCTTGGGTACTCTGGATTGCAGCGTATGAGCTTTCTAGTCCCCGCTATCTCCCGTCCGAAATCGTCAGGGAGGGAGAGAGAGAACAAAAACGAAAACATTCTCGGACGAGGGAGGGGAATCGCCAAAGAGGGCGTTTTATTTTCACTTTTTGGGGCCCGACGCAATCTTGATCGGCGTCGCGTGCATAATAGACGAAAGACGTGCTTAATCACTGGGGCATCATGCGGGCTCTGATTCACTCTCCCGTAGAGATACACCCTGGAGATAGAGCCCGCGACGGCGGAAAACTTGGGAGGGGCGATATAGAGAGTGGCCAAAAAGACCTCGCAATATGGACACAGGGCTGTTTTTAAACACGTGCAATTTGTGCCACGTCACAGATAAGACTCTAATTTCAGTACTATTTCACTTTTCACAATCTGCAACACAGCGCCCAGCGTCAATAAATAACATGTTACAATAAGTTTTAAAGTTACTGAATCCCCGATGGCGCAGTGATACGATACTTGCTTGACATGCGGTAGTTCCTGGGTTCTATCCCCTAGTTAATATTTAAAAAAAATATATATTTTCCAAAAGAAATTTCAACCAAACAATCAGAGCAGGCTCGGCTAGTGAAATACTGCGAGCAGACTATTTAATAGCACAGGGCAGCTGTACTTTTGACGACGGAAAAATCACGAAGAAATATTTATTGCACATTTGCTATATCAATTCGTTTTATAGAATGTTTCTTCAGTAATCATTTTAAGAGAAGTACCTGAAAACGGAGTAAATCGGATTCCTCTTTCAGCTTTGCACAACTGTCAAAAATTAAATGTTCTTATCAAGATTTTTGGATAATTTGAAAAGTATAAGTTTTCGAGTCGCAACCTGTAATTTCAGAACAAGTTAAAAATTGATTTATCATGAATCTTATATATTTTTTAAGTATCGTGATTCAATTTAGCCTTAATCTTGGATAAATCGAATAAACTGGCATTTTTCCAAATATTCAATTCAATTTCAAATATTTAGGTGAAATAGGATCATAAATTTAGACCTAAAAAGTTAAAGAAGTTTTGTCAAAAAATGTTTCTCATTCTCAAAATACAAAATAAATTAAGGAATAAAATCTCAATTTCCATCCAAAATATAGTATTTCAAAACATCCTAAACATTTAAATAAACTCAAGAGTTTTGAGAAACAAAAAGGACTACTAATAAGAGCCAAATTTATAAGTCAAAAAAATATGTTGAAATTAGTTGTCGTTAAATGCTCCGCAGTATGCAAGATGAACACTCGTAATTCTATTCGAGCCATACTTTAAACCTGCGTAATGAATACTATTGTGGTTTTAGTCAAGGGTTTTAGTAATGTTAATAGACAACGGATTGGCAAGTTTTAGAGTTTTGAGTTTGGCGCTCAATTTGCTATACGTTTTTCGCTCTCCTTGGAATGTGAGGGAAAAGCATTAATCGCAAATGCCAAAAAAGCAATTTTGTCGCCAATTCTTGGAAACGTCTCTTAGAGTGGAAGGTAACACACTCTCTTTGATGGGAAAAGATTTCCGATGCGCGGTCTAGTTAATATTCCCTCTACCCAGGGGGCGCACCTCCTTTTATTTGCCGCAGCCGAGTTTTATTATTTTTTAATTCTTCCTCTCATTTGAAAAGCTCGAATGTCGGAATGTGTTTTTCCTCCGAGTTTTTGAAAGTTTTTGCGTGTTTTCTTGTGGAAAAAGTAAATAATAATTCGGATGAGTCTTTTGTTGACTTTGTTTTGTTGCTTTCCTCCTCTTATTTTTTCTGAGGGAAATAATCACCTCCGGTGATCTTTTTATCCATATGAGAAGATGAACTTGCCTCAAAAAAGTCGCCACCGAGTTCTGTTCTTTCAAAAACGGAATTATTTGCTGTAGTTTCTGGGTGATTAATAGAATATTATAATAAAAAGCCAATTTCATATTTTCTTTCAATTCTGTATTCTCCCCAGCGGTGCTTTCCACGAACCAACTAGTTTTTACAAAAATTGAGAGTTGAAATATAGGGGGATAATATATTTATGACTGGTTTTTGTAACATTCATTATTCAATCAGATTTCATTTGCTCATCCTTTTTTCATATTTTTGCTTTGTGGTAGGAAATGAGAAAGTAAACTTTTTATTATTTATTCCATCAAACATGGAAAATAAAATAAATCCTTCTCAAAGTTCGTAATTACACTACTACTTTTTGTATGAAGTTTTTTTTAGTTAATTTCATTACGCTATTATTTCGGTTAATATGTTTTCTGATTTATTAGAATATTTATTTGTTTGAGGTCATAATCAAGTATTTTGAGCATTCTTAATTATGTATTGAAATGTAGCCGTCCTTCAAATTGTTATTTCCAACCTAATTTAGATATAACACAAGAAAAACCAAGATAACGTGATATTAGGTTAGGTTTTTGAGATTTTACTAACTTTTAGAGAAAACTACAAAAAAAAAAGATTATGATTTACTAATAATACTTATTTAGTACTAATACTTTTTCCTTCATTTTTTAACTGTCATGGCTGTTTGATACGAGTAATAATTTTGGTATGCTATTTTAGAAAATATATAGGTTTAAAACCATTATAATCCACTAAATAGATTGTTCGTATTGATTTCTTCCGTATTTAGCCAATGAATTTCCATTACCTTGAGCTTCAATTGAGTAAATCATTCAAAAAAATTATTATTTACCAACTCCTGTTTTTTTTTCACCATAATCAATCACAGAGTTTTACTGAAAGTAAAGTTGCTGTAAAGAAGCTAGTTTAGAATTGATTTGGTGCAATTTCATTAGGGTTTTAGGAATGGTGTTAAATTTTGAACAGTGAAAGTAAGATATATAACCATGATTTTATTTTATCTTCATGCTTAAAATGATAGCTTAAGCATCTGAAAATGTTCATTTCATTTTATAGGTAAAATTTGCTAAACATTAACTTTTAAAAGTGTTTAAAACCATCTTAACTCTTAGGATAATATCTGAATATAGTATGCCAGTAACAAGAAGACAACTGATTCTTAATAAAACCTAAATATTCTTATTATTATTCTTATTATTATTTTTACTTATATCAAAATATGAGTTACAATATTTTAATATTGTATGAAGAATCCACTTAAAACCTTTAGGGTAAAAGGCTGTGAAGGCATAATTGTTACTTAATTTTCTTTTTTACACACTACTAATTACATTTTGAACGTTTCTTTCTTAAGAATTAATTGACTCAAAGAAGGTTTGACTCCTTGAATCAACTGAGTCAGTCACTCACCCCAATGAAGGTTCCATCGGCCTCTAAGGAACCTTTGTTCTACTGAGCTCTTACATCTTTGACATTTCCCCCTGTAACATAAAAGAGGAGAGGAAAATTTTATTTCCGCTCTTAAAATTAAAGAGAGTTGCTTTATTGCATTTTTCTCTTTGTTCGACATTTTCTAAAGCGTTACCCATGTATTCCTGTTAAAATTAAATTCTACGCGCATTACTATTCTTTTTAAAGCGAAAATAAATTGACAGAATATTTGGCATACTTTAAATGCACACAAAATGTTATCAGCTTTTCAATGCATTTTTTAACTCAAATCTATGTTAGGTCTGGTAAGAAAATTAAAGAACTTTTCCTTATAGATATCAAATTTGAAATGAAGTTTTTATAGTTATTTTGCCTTATTTTTAAACTATTTGACATATCTAATTTTGGATTTATTTTTATTTTTTTTTTGTTCAAGTTTTACTTTTGAGTGTGTAAAATTGTATTGCTTATTTAATTGTATTGCTTAAAAATGGCCTTGTGCTAATAAAATTCTTGGGATCTTTTAAAATTACAGCTATAAAAAATCAACCATAATTGTTTCTAATTATTTTCATACATTATCAGATATTTAAGTATAAAACAATAATTGAACCCTGATTCCGCAGACATTTTCAAATAACTATCTGGTACTCAATATTATAGTGAATATTTATAACTAAACGTTTTGATAGTAAAAGTTTGTGATTGCTATGATTGATGCAATTTAAATGTGTTCCCAGTCCTAATAGAAAAGTAAAATAAAGTCAAATGATGGATTTATTGTATGTACTAACTTACAATAACTGTTGACTAGGCCATTGCAAAAAAATATTTTTGGAATTTCTCTAGTGTTCCCCCTCATGTTGTTACAATTACTGAAAGATTTAATAAAACTCCCGGGTGGCCATTATACACCTCCCGCCCGCAAACGCCCACGAGCTTTTCTCGGTGAGAATGCGCCTTTAACCCTCGGGGAACTTTCCCCCAGTAGGTGCCATTGAATGATTTTCTTATAGGATCTTTGGAAAATAATATCCCAAAGGTGATATATATAGGTTTAACTCAATATTGACAGCGTTCATGCTTATTAAATTAAAAACAAAAAGAATAAGATATTTACAATATTTTCCTTATGCTATAACACGGGAAAACTACTTCTGAGGTGCGCGGGGGCCAAAAATTGTCCGGAAGACATAAAAAATTTGCAGGTAATAATGTTTCAGTAATTGTAGCATCATAAGAGGGGCACTTCAGAAAAAAAAAATTCTCACAGACTTTTGCAATGGTCTACGTGCGGACATTCCAATAAAAGTAAAATAAAATAATTTCTATACCTAACGACAGCTCAAGAACCTGGTTTGCTTTTATTAAAGGAACTTCCCCCTGAAACCTTGCAGAATATACAAAGACACGAAATTCGAATGGCTTGTGTTCCAATGCTTGTATGCAAACCCGAAGCATAAAAATATGTCCCTTTCAAAGTTTGGGACGGCGATATCTTGCGCGTGAGAGCTCATTTGTCTGCTTTCAAGGGTGTCTCTCGAGGGTCTTTGTATGTCGTCCTCTGGTGACAAATGCATGTTCCACTGTTGAGCGTCAAATAAATGATTCGGCTGGGGTGTCCGGATGTCAGCCAAGATTTTGTTCCAAAATCCCACACATTTCACCAGAGGGGTTATCATTATTTTAACACAGGAGAAGAATTAAAGTGTTGAGAACTGTTAATTACTACTTCTTCCTGATGCTTACTTAAGATGCATTACCAGGATCGCACATTCAACTTAGTTTAAAGATAAGTAGTAGTAGGGATTATTAGTGAAGGCATAGAGGAACATTAGTCTGCCATGTTAAGAAGCGCTTCCACTTATCCGATGTGTTGCGGTCCGGTAGTCCGTCAAGACTAGTGAACAAAGCACCGTGGGTCAAAAGTCACGCCATTTTGAAATGTTTTATTGTGTTTTGTTGTTCCATTAGTCTCTCCGGGTTGCTACAATGCGCAAAGAACCGTAAATATTTTTCTTAGTCTGAAAATTCATGGAATTTCAAGAATTAGGGTACGCGCATAGTGCCGCCGATTTTCAGATTCTGAAAACCAGCGAAAATCGGAAACCAGAATTACCTAGCGTATTTAGTGGAGAGTGCTCATAGTGGCCGACTTTCATATTTCCGACTTTCCGATCGTCATAATCAGATTTTTGCCGGAATTAAATTTTAATTCCGGTTTTTCAGATTCTGCAGAATTCTCAGATAACGTGGTCATTGTTTATCGCATTTCCATGGAGATTATTTTAACAACAATGCCATTCCATGAAACTTTTCATTTAAAAATTTAACACTGAAATAAAATTATTTTAAACTATATTTACCAGTTTTAAAATTTAAATTTCGTAGAAATATATTTTTAGATCATTAAATATGATTTTTAAATTGACATATATAGTTTTTCTTTTAATAACTTTTTATTTGCATTATGTTTTTTTTATGTAACATTGGGGTAAGCAGATCTCCCTTTGAGCAGAAATAAAGCTATTTCAGCAAAATGTAAACAAAACGCTTTCCGAAGAAGCAGGCAAAATCTGATGCACTATGCGCACTCACCGGCGCGGCGCTGACAAATTCTGAGAGCAGATTTCCGAAAATCTGAAATCGGGAATCTGATTTCGGAATCTGAAAACCTGCCGCACTATGCGCGTACCCTTACTGTATATTCCAAGAAAGTTCTAAACCGAGTTACCGTAAACAGTTTGTAGAATTTCAAGGGAAAAAAATTGTTTTCCGAATCGAAACATATTCTTCGAAAGTTTTACGGTTGGTTAAAAATATGCAAATTTGTATAAAACATTTTATTTATCTTTTGTATGGTTTTATCTTTTTTAATTTAAAATCTGAATTTTTAGATCTACTGAAAAGGGAGTACAATTATGAGAATGTGAACTATAATTGTAACTTATTGATTGTCTGCTGACGGTAAAAAGAATTCATTCAAGAATATTCATTCAAGTGTGGGAATCCTATTCTAAGACGTAATACCAGGAGAAGAAGACTAACTATTGTGAATCCCGCACGCGCCTGACGGCGCATGCGCAAAACCCTCTATATACAAAGCCTGACAACTACGTCACTGTGACGTCAAAGGTGGCGGAAAACCGCTAAATTTCCCATGTTAAGTCTATGGAGCATAAAAACATACTTTCTTAACTCCTCGCGTTATGTATGCCTTCAAGGCTGATAATACTGTTCTGGAAACTCAAAATCTTTCGTTTAGAATCAAAATTTTGTCCCTTTTGTACAGCTTTTTTGTATTTTCATTCAGTTTTTTAGCCTTAGGACTAACATGGCTTTTAGTTCAGTTTGCAAATAATGAATGCATGTCATGTAGGTTTTTCTCACAATATTAAGTTTATCTAGGAAATTAAAAAAAAATCACTAGTAAAATGAAAAGTAAAATCTATTAAAAATTAAAACAAATCATTGAATTTTCGAATTCTTCCAACAGTAAATAATTTACAAAACTACATTAAATTCTTTAATTTATTACAAGATTAAACTGATGAGAATCAAGCATTATATTTATTGTTGCGGGAAATGCACTAGTAGCATTAAGTTCTAGTTAATTCTTCTGATTTGTATTTTTACATTTTTCTCAGATGGCATCACGTTTTTGTTTGTTGTTCCATCAATTTTGTTAAATTAAAAGACATTTTTGATATTTTATGCTTATTTCAGATTTCTACTTATTAAACTCTGGTTTGAATAGCGATAGCCATTAAAAATTAATATCACGGCGTATGTTTTTACATCGATACATTAATGTTAATAACAAAAACACGAATATTCCTTGTTCAGTGTTAAGAAGTCAAAAAATATAAAACATGGCGTCGTTTTGCATGTGACGTCAAAGGTGGCGGAAAGTGTGACGTCACCCGTCCGAGTTGTGAGGCCATTATATAGAGGGTCTTGGCATGCGTCACCGTGTGATGCGTATTACCTCGTTTTATTAACACTCGTGTTGGGTTCAGTTCGATTGACCTGTATCTTTTGATACGTCGTATTAAACAACTTTACTTTTTACTCATAGTGTGGTCTTATTCATTAAGTAACTGGCTCCTATTCTATCTCCTATCTATACAAGTAAGTCTTTTTCTTTATCATTTTATCAACAACCGAAAATCATACATACATTCAGTTCTATACCACCCTTTAATGATATTTCGAGAAGAAATTTTATATAATCAGCCGATATTCATCATATGATACATTTTTAAGTAAAATACCGAAATAAAAGAAAAAATTAATATGTAATCAATCCAACAAGAACAATAATTTAATTAATCACATAAAATTTAGATTCTTTCAGTTTAATAATTTATTTTTCATGAAACAAAATTAATTTATTGAGTTGAATAACATATGATTGAGACGAAAATGCTTTCATCAATTGCGTCTAAATAAACGCCATGCACAATTCAACTAAGAATTTATTTACAAGTGATTGTTAAATAAATAGAAAGCAGACTAAATTTTAATAACTAAGATCCTTCAGAAAAGCAATTTATTTTAATAATTTGCAGTTCCTATCTTTCCATTTCTTATTTCTTAACAAATATTACCATGCAAAGAATATCTGGTTTCAATCTTTAAAACTTGTGATTAAATAAAATTATCTAAGGATTATTGAATTAGTTTGGGAAAGAATGAGAATTTTTAATGGTTTACTTTTTAATTTGGTATGACATAAATCTGTAAAACTTCAGAGACAGAAAGCTATCAGTATCTAGCCATGTTAAATTTATTTTGAATGTTAAATTAAGAATATGTGAGACTGTTGTTCACATAAATTTCAACGAGTTACTACAATGAAAAAACACTTACAATTTATTGTTGAAAAATTGAATTAAAAAACATTTAATTTGCAAAAAATATAAAACAGTAAATAATGGAACTACATTATTTACAAAACACATTAATTAACAATTATATTAACATTTTATAAAATTAAAACTAACCATTTGTAAGCTGCATTTAAATTAATATGGAAGCTGTAAGAGTTTAAAAGTTTAAAACAAAGCACCCATACTATAATCTCCCATACACTTCTTTTATTTTTTTATTCCATTCTTCCCTTTATTTTTGTTACATTTTTTGCAGCTTTGTTCTTCTTCAGCTATAATGTTTGCAACTATTACTGATAATTTTCAAATTTCCTTCCATCTATCGAAAACACTCTATTTACAATTGTTTTTATGTGAGACTCGGTGTTTTAATAACTTTGGTTCTCAATTTGTACAACTGTTTCCCTTTCGACATTATAATCTTGATATAAACTTTGCAAAGCTGCTTACTTTTCAAGCATTTGGCTTGGGTTTCACTCGGAAGTATACGCTGGTAGTATCACACTATTATTTTTGTCTTTCTTGACGTTTTGAGAAACTACTCTTCCAGCAAAATAAGAGAAGCTCACAAATTAAGTTCAAATTCTAAGAAAAAAAAACACCTATTCAAATCTCTCCCACTTAAGCTATTCCAATCTGAATGAGTTACCATCTTGTTTGATTAAGATTAACATACTGAAGATATACTATGTCTCTTAAAAATGATTTCACACAGTTTTGTTCATCATGTCCTGTAAAAAACCAAACAAGGTAAATGAAACCCTCATGAACTGCTTACGCAGTTCCCTTCGGATCGCTTTGCGATACTCACAGCCCACCAGCTAGATGCGCTTTCTTACTTTATAAAAATTTCGTAAAAACAATGTTCCTAAGTAAGGAACTTTCTTTCTCATCTTGGACACCCGAAGATTTTGATACGTAACCCAGACGTAAATTAAGGATAATTTTGATCAACTTAAAACTACTACTTTTTCAAAAGTCTGACCTTAAACTTCAATAACTCGCATCGCAAATGCCAATCTGACTGATAATTTTGTGCAATGCTGTACTAATATAAATGCAATATAAAAATTAAATTTCGTGCCATTTGATATTAATGATTCCTTTTCTTACTTTTATGCTACCAAAGTACCAGAGATGGGGTTGAGTTGTGTTCCTTCTACCTGAAAATATTTCGACGATATTATTGGTTGCCGCGACACGGCCTTTTATATAAATATTGTTAAGACAAAAAGCCTCTATTTTCTCTATACTAGACAGCAACTTAAGCTGAGCCTACGACGTCACTAATAAACAAAGTAGTTCCCATCGCGGTGTCTGAATTTTGAGTGAAATGAATAACGTCAATATAAAAATATGATTATTTTGTTAAACCCATGTATGTATAGTGCTTTTCAATCACGATTTGCGTACCGAAACTCCTCCTAGCAACCCAACAGGCTTTGTGTTTACCGATTTCTCCTTCCGCATTTGTGACGTACTGGGTTCAAGAAACGTTGCTGTCGAGTATAGTAAAATTTAGAAGGATCACGGTTGTGACATCATCCACTAGAACTTTTTCATTGCTGTTACAATGCAATAAGTGATAACTTGTGAACGGCCCCTTTTGACAGTTGTGTGAAATCAAATGCATTTCTTTACATATCTGGCTGGCTCGTTAGTTTATGGCACTAAACTTTTCCATTGTGATCCCAACTGCCTCAGCGCAAATCCCTCCTAAACACGGACGTGTCCTCTAGCTCTAATCCCCGTCCTTTGATCGGGAGAGGGGGGATGAATGTTTAATCGCGGCCGGATGCCATTAGCGTCAAAATAATTCGCATAGCCCCGGCTTCATTACTGCGTGATCCGATTGGAGGAGGGACACTTGGCTCCCTTGATTTTTTGATGAATGTGGACTGGGAAGTCACTGTTGAAAAGGAGTTTCGAGATGTATTAACTGAAAATGATAATGCTGTATGAGTTTAACAAGATGGTTACTCGTACAAAGTTAGTTTGATGGGAATATGTTTTCTCGAAGGCTTATGGTCGACTGAGTGTTCTCTATATACTTGCAATTTCCTACAACTAAATAGAGCGATAAATAATGCCAAATTGCTTGCTTGATTTTTTTTAATCCATCAGCTTTACAACTTATTTTTGGAGAGACAGAAGAGAAAAATGGAAATGAAGAAACTGCAAAAGAAGAGGACAAAAAGAAATATATATATATATATATATATATATATATATATATATATATTTTTTTTATATATATACAGGGTGATTCGAAATTACGTGGACAAACTTCGCATGGGGGTAGAGGGGACCTAGACAAGCATATTTCGCATAGGAATGGGGGGGGGCGCTTATGTACCGCTAAAGAGCTATGACCTAATGTAGTGCGAGGACGATACAAAAAGCGGTTTTCCCAAGGCCCGTGTAACGAAACAAAACATAATAAAATGAAAAAAATTATCGCATTAGGTGCAGCAGTATCCATTCTACTTACTCCATAAATTTGATAGAAATTGGACCACTTGCTAAACCGTGGGATGAGTCTTAAAACGTGCAATATTTTAATCTTTTAGCCAAACAATGGAGTTTCCTTAATGGTGTTCAGAAAAATGATGATCGGGGAAGAAATTTTCAATGATCATACATTGATCATTGAAACCGTATGATTGTTGAAAATTCCTTCCTCGATCATCATTTTTACACTAATGTAAGGGAACTCCATTCTTTGGCTAAAAGATTAATATTGCACGTTTTAAAAGTACCCCCACAATTTAGGAAGTGGTCCAATTTTTATCAAATTTATCATGTATGTAGTACGGATACTGCTGTACCTCATGCAATAAATTTTTTCATTCTGTTATGTTTTGTTTCCTTAAACGGGCCTTGGGAAAACCGCCTTTTGTAACGCCCTTTCACTACATTGGGTCCTAGCTCTTTAACGGTGCATCTGCGCCCCCTCTAGTTTTTCAAAATATGCTTGTCTAGGTCCCCTCTACCCCCATGCGAAGTTTGTCCACGTAATTTCGAATCACCCTGTATATATAAATTAATTAGAGAAAAAGAGACTGAAAGAATAGGGAGAAGATTTAAGATTAAAATAGAGGGAGAAAAAGATTAAGATAAAGTAAATAAGAAGAAAAGTAAAAATGGTAACTAGAAAATGCAAGAAAAGGAGAAAGAGTGTATGAAATAGGTACGACCAACGCGTTCATTTTTATCAACCACTATTGAACGAACATTCCCTGTTTTACAACACATCTTGCCCTGAACATAGTTTTTTTGTAGACATATACTGATACTTAAAATTCTTACTTTCAACAATTTAAAAAGAAATCCTCTTCTTTTTGTCAGTTTGTTTTATCACGCCACTCGGCTACTGTATACGGCACTCATCTAGTTCGAAAATAGTAAAAGGTTGAAAAATTAATTAAAAACAAGGCACAATTTTAAAGTTATATGAGCATGCAATAAATGGTGACACAATCTTTTCTTGGAAAGAAATTACTTACAAAAACCTCTTATCTATTACGATATAATAACTAATTTCTTGAACTTTTTTTTTTGTGGACACAATCCATCAATGAATTCTCAACAATATCATTCCGACTATGATATTCACCCGGTCAGTGAATATAACATGGTATTCACCTGTGATATTCACCATGATCTCGCCACATCTCAAACCTGACTATCTCTCCTTGACTCATCTCTCCAACACTTCTCATACACACACGACGGTTATGACTCCAACTCGTTTCACATAGAAGGAATGAATATTTTCGTGTCCAGCGGGTCCCCAAACAATCTCCCCCCTCTAATAGCGACAATCGATTCTTCCATCGGGCATCAAAGGGGGGAGGACGCCCCTTAACGAGGGTAGGGAACCCGAGAGCTGCCCTGAAATGGAGCACGTAATAGCGGCTCTCTAATGGGCGGCCGCGGAAATTGTAATCCTGTGGTTATGTAATGGGACATTCAAATCGCCCGCTGCTGCCCTATTCTTAGGGCGAACATTTCGAGAAGCGTTGTCCGGATTGGGTTCGCCCATTATTCCGTTAAGAAATTCATTTCTGCTATTGAAGCTTAGAAATTTCGGGATTGTTTGGACGCTGTTAAGTGCATGCCTTTTCTGGTCCCCTAAGGGGTTCCCGATGTCAACCCTTTTGTGAATCTCTGTTTTTTAAAAGACTGAAAGGGCAGCTGTATTCCCTTTCTTAATTCCATACGAAATGATAACGCCTTACGTGTTCAACAACAAACATAACAATTTATTAACAATACAACAATTAAATTAGCTAGCGTGGCACGTAGGCCTGCGAGAAGTACGTCGAATAACGCGAGAGACGAGAGAGAGAGTGTCTGATGCCAACGGCCCGGAGAAACTCATGCCCTGCGGGGTTGCCGTACGGCGCAGGTGCTGCGCACGCCAAAGTGTCTTTTTTCTGGCGCTTGAGCCTCCTTTTGGCGGGTCGCCTCACACTCCCTCCCCAGTGTCAACGGAATGTGACATATCTCCTGGGAAGGGTGATCTTTCGCCCCGAACGTGTTGTCACCGGTGGCTCGGGCTCGGCCGTTGACGCATCTTGTACTGTCTTGGAGGAGTCGTCACCATCACTGTTCCCTGAAGATGGCGTAGAGACGCGTCGAGTAACCAAATAGTCAGTCTCTGTTGTCAGGAACACTGGTTTAAGCCGGTCGAGGGACACCGTTGTTCGACGTCCGTTCACAACGATGTCGAAGGTTTTCTCTCGGCGGGAAACTACCTCGAACGGGCCGTCGTATGGCGGTTGTAATGGTGCGCGTACACCGTCATGTCGTAGCAGGACATGCGTGCACTTTTCCAAGTGCGGATGCACGAAAACGCTGCGTTGACCATGGCTGGAAGTGGGGGTTGGGCGGACGTTGGCAAAGGCGCTCCTCAGGTCCTCCAGGAATTGCTTGGGTGACGACGTGGTCTCGTCGGGTGGCGGGCAAAAGAACTCGCCTGGCAGACGCAAGCCCTGCCCATACACGAGGTCTGCTGTGGTCGCCTGTAAGTCTTCCCGGAAGACCGAGCGGAAACCCAACAGGATGGTCGGGAGGGCAGAGGTCCACTGCTCCGTGCTGTGGGCCTTCAATGCCGCCTTGAAGGGACGGTGGAACTGCTCCACGAGTCCATTTGCTTGTGGGTGGTAGGGGGAGGAACGGATCCTCTTGACGCCCAAAAGACTGCAGAGGGACCGGAACAGCTGACTTTCAAACTGTCTGCCCTGGTCCGTCGTCAGGTACGCTGGCACGCCGAATCTTGCCACCCAGGTGGTGTAGAAAGCTTGTGCCACTGTCTCGGCAGTGATATCCTGGATAGGCACGGCTTCCGGCCATCGTGTAAAGCGGTCGATCATCGTGAGGACGTAGGCATATCCACTGGATGGCGGCAGGGGTCCAACCAGGTCTAGGTGTACGTGGTCAAATCGTCTCGTTTGGTCAGGAAAGGAACCGAGGGGGGTCTTAGTGTGTTTATACACTTTACATTTTTGGCAAGCTAAACATTCCCTCGCCCAAGTGGTGCAATCCTTATTAATTGAGGGCCAAACGAATCTAGATTTGACAAGTTTAGTGGAAGCTCTAATGCCGGGGTGGGACAAGTTATGCAAGTTTAAGAAAACCTGTTTGCGAAATTGTTCTGGAATGTATGGCCTAACTGCTCCCGTGGAAATATCGCAGTAAACTGGGGTTTGGAAATCTGGGGGGGTAATAGTTTTCAATTGTAAACCCCGTGGGTTTCTTAATAGCTCCCCTAGTTCTGGATCATTCAGCTGAGCCTGCGCGACTTCGCTAAAATTGACTGTGCTCGGTATGGTTATCGCAGCTATCCTAGACAAAGTATCGGCCGTTACGTTTTCCGCTCCCTTGATGTGATGTATGTCCGTTGTGAATTGCGAAATGAAGTCGAGTTGCCTACTCTGTCGCGGTGAGCATTTATCTGATTTTTGTCGAAAAGCGTAAGTAAGGGGTTTGTGATCTGTGAATAAGGAAAAGTTTCTCCCCTCAAGCATGTGTTGGAAATGTTTAATCGAAGCGTAGGCGGCAAGCAGTTCCCTATCATAAGCACTATACTTAGATTCTGCTCCAGATAGTTTCCGCGAGAAAAATGAGAGGGGTTGCAATACGTTATCTATTAATTGGAATAAAGCACCTCCTATTGCCAAATCGGAAGCGTCCACATGCAGAACTAATTTTGCGTCAAATTTTGGATGGGATAATAATGTTGAGTTTGAAAGTAGTTGTTTACAATTTTGGAATTCCCTCTCAGCTTGCTCGGTCCACTCGATTTTCATATTCTGATTTTGCCTGACACCCTTAAGGTACTCATTCAAGGTGGTTTGGTTGTTAGCTATCTTTGGCAAAAACCTCCGAAAGAAGTTAATAAAGCCCAGAAACCGTCGTAGTTCCTTAATGGTTGTGGGTTGGGGGAAATCTAGTATAGGTTGCACTTTTTCCGGTAGGGGTTTTGTGCCGTCCTTAGAAATGAGGTGTCCTAAGAATGAGATTTCTGTGACATTAAACAGACATTTAGATGCGTTTATGGTAAGTCCGTATTCGTTTAATTTTTTTAGAACACTACGCACATGGTTTTCGTGCTCCCTCTCGTTGTCGCTAAAGATCAGAATGTCGTCTAAATAGACGTAGCAAAACGAGAATTCCCCAAGTACCTCATTCATGAACCTTTGGAATGTTTGAGCAGCTCCACAAAGGCCAAAATTCAAATAGGGAAACTCGAAAAGACCGAATGGGGTACAAACGGCAGTTTTGGGTATGTGGTCTGGATGGACTGGGATATGGAAGTATGCCCGAACAATATCGATTTTAGAGAATCGTGCTTTTCCATAGAGTGCGTTAGAAAAATCTTGAATGTGAGGGATGGGGTACCGGTCAGGGGTCGTGCATGCATTTAATCTACGATAGTCCCCAACCGGTCGAATACTACCGGAGCTTTTTGTGACGACGTGAAGGGGGGACGACCAAGGAGATTTAGACGGTCGGCATATCCCCTCTTGCATCATTTGCTGAAATTCTTGTTTCACTTCCGCATGCAATTTTGGGTTTAGCCTACGGGGTCTGCTATGGATGGGGGGTCCTGACGTTTCTATATAATGCACCGTGTTGTGCTTAATGTTCGTGACGTTAGGGGTAACTTTTAACAAGTCTGGGAATTCTTCCAGTAGTCTGTGAAATGGAGAATCACCAGAGATTACCTTAACTGAGAAGTTATCTGCTGACGCTACTATTCCCGGTCGTATAAAATTTGTAGTGCTGTCGATGATGCGTTTATTTCTTAAGTCAATTAATAAGCCAAAATGTTGAAGGAAATCTGCACCAATTATAGGGGTAGGCACAGAGGCAATTAAAAATTTAAATTCGAAAGTCCTTCTAAACCCTAAATCTAAACTAAGTAATTTAGTGCCATAAGTGTAAATTTTGGAGTTGTTTGCAGCATATAGTTCTAATGAATCTGGTTTGAGAAATTTACTATGTTTAGGTAGGGGAATGCAAGAAACATCAGATCCTGAGTCTACAAGAAATTTTATGTTAGTTTTCCTATCATACACATGCAGGCGGCTAGATTTAGCGGCTATCGGCATATTTGCCGCGGACACATTGGCTCCGATAGCCGAATTTAGTTTTCCTGATGGTAACCCTGTTGGTACCGGGGACACCCTGGTTTACATTTCCGAGCTCTACTCCCAAAACGTTCGTGGTAATAACATAGCTCACCGTTTGAGCGTACCGGAGAATATTTTTGTGTTCCACGGAGGGGGGAACGCGAATACCTGGATCGGGAGGCACTTCTCTCCCTCATTTGGGCGACTTGCAGGGTCAATGCAGCGACCTCTCTGCGAAGGGAGGCCAATTCGGGGGATGCGTTGTCCCCGGTAGACGGAACAGGTTCGTTCATGTCCGAACGCTGCACAGTGAAAACCTGGCCATGTTGAGTGTCGGCGCGCACTTCGCACACTTTGTCCGCTAATTTAGCCAGGCCGTCCAGGGTTTCCGAGCTAACCGAGAGAATTTTCTGAGTGTCGGGGGGAAGGCGTTGCAGCCATAGTATTTGCAAAAACTTGTCCGTTACGCCTGTCCCCGACAGTTCTCTCATTTTTCTTAACAGTTGCGATGGTTTATCGTCCCCCAATTGTAACTCGGTGAGGAGGCGCCGCGTTTGCGTTTCCTCCGAGTCCGCGTACACATCAATCAGGCGGTTTTTTAAAGCCAAATATTTTTCCCTTTCTGGCGGATTCATTAGCAAGTCTGAAACGTTTGTTAGAGTTTCCTGATCAAGGTTTGCCACAATGTGCTGATATTTGGTTTTATCTGTTGTTATTTCAGAGAGTTCAAACCCATTCTCTACTTGCAAGAACCATAAGCGTATGTTTCCCTTCCATAGTGGGGGAATTTTCATCCCTACCTTCGCAATTTGGGTGGGAGCAGTTTCTTCATCGGAAGGGTTACCCATATTTATATATGTATATACAAGGCTCGAGGAAAGAACAAATAGTACTGGGAACAATAAAAGGGAAAGGGACTGACCAAACGAGAGCGAAAAAAAATATCACGCACTCACCTTAGCACATTGGCTCGTTGTTGCGGCTCCACGTGGTTTGAGTTGACTCCATAGTTCGTAAATCCGAGGTCACCACTGAAAGGGCAGCTGTATTCCCTTTCTTAATTCCATACGAAATGATAACGCCTTACGTGTTCAACAACAAACATAACAATTTATTAACAATACAACAATTAAATTAGCTAGCGTGGCACGTAGGCCTGCGAGAAGTACGTCGAATAACGCGAGAGACGAGAGAGAGAGTGTCTGATGCCAACGGCCCGGAGAAACTCATGCCCTGCGGGGTTGCCGTACGGCGCAGGTGCTGCGCACGCCAAAGTGTCTTTTTTCTGGCGCTTGAGCCTCCTTTTGGCGGGTCGCCTCAAGACAAACAAATCACTTTTCAGCCACAAAGTTTTATAATGGAATTTTGAAAGATATTGATGATGTGTCTGAACTAAAAACTATGGTAATTTTATTGAGGTAGTCCAGAGACGAAGGCGAGTTGAGCAAAATATGGTTTTGAGAAAAAAGCGTTTGAAGTCTCTCGTATGAGCGATCTCAATACATTATCTCCCTATTTTGAGAGGGAACGAGAAGAAAGATAATCTCAACATGAAAACATATATTTCTGAAGGGTCTGAATTTGAGTGACGAAGAAAACATTTTTTTAACCGATGTTGAATTAGACCATATTGTATTTAAACCCTTGCATAGCCCCATACACATTTGAATAACCCCAAAGGGCCTCTAGCATGGTTTTCCACCTTATTCTATTTGTGGCCATTTGTCTCTTAAGAATCTTAATTTCATTCTGGATTCCCCTGCGCTAAGTAGTTTTTGGTCTTTCCAGAAGATACAGTATCCTAGCCCCTGTTTTACCTTAAATATCTTCGGCTTTTTAACATACATGTCCAATCCATTGCCACTTTGTTTCATTGTTGTTTTGTCTACATCTCAACATCAGACAGTTCAGTATTTTTATTTAGTGGAACCATTTCACTTACAAAAACTTAATAAGGCATTTTAACAAAACATAGCTTTATTAACATTTATAAATAATAATTCATATTTGCTTTACTTTCATGCTAGATTCTGCTCCATAGAGCAAGACGAGCAGGACATATTATATATTAGTTTTAAAAGTCATTATTAATGAGTGAGATGTGTTATTTCTTCTAAAAAATGTTAAGAACATATATGCATATTTTTTAAAGGTTCTTTCAACCTGTTTGAGATATCTTCATTTGGGGACATCCATAAATTACGTGAGGTGTTTTTTCCAAAATCTGGACCCCCCCTCCCCCCACGTGAGATTTACCTACAACTTTTTAAACATTATTTTTCCTTTCTCATACTTAAAAAACAAAGAAAAACGTATAATTTCTAACTTAAAAAGTTGACGTGAGATTTTAATCGACCCCCCTCCCCCCTTAGTGAGATTTTTCCAAACCCCTCAACCCCTTTTTGACCTCACGTAATTTATGGATGTCCCCTTTCCTCCTTCACAATTACACAACCCCAATTCGTATCTAAAATCGTATCCTTAACTGCACTTAAAAAAGTAGAAAAAAGTGTCATTCAGTAATTTTTGATTAGTTATGTATTTACTTTTCTACATAAATATGCGGTCCTGTGCGTCAGACTGTAACAATAGGAATGGCTCTTTCGTACTCTCATAGTCACATTGTCATTTCAGCAGCAAAGCACCACCCCCAGACATTCGATCGCGAAAGGGGATGCCATTACCACTCCGCACGTCGTCCAAGGCAGCGACAATCCCGGGGAACGTCCCCCCTTCGAGGAGAGAGGCCGAGATTTAAATAATGCCCCCAAAGGAACATGGGTATTTCGCATTAAGGGCCTCAATTGATTATCGACTGACCATTTGCATTCCGTAATTTTATCAACTCTTTCCGGTGACTTGCGATAACCGACTCGAGCGGCCTTTTACTAGGGATATAGGGTGGCGTCTTGGGAATATCAATGACTGAGGGGAGGTTAGGCACGTAGAGGAGAATGTAAGAGTGCTCGATAGTTGTGGGATAATATGGAGTTATTTGCCTACAGTTTATAGCATTTATTTGAGTGACAGATCCATCAAAGGTGAACTCGAAGTAATTTTAAGGAGAGTTGATACTTGATTTTAAGTTTTTCAACAGGAAATAATTTGTATGAATGTTTTTGCTATTTAGTACTAGTGATAGGCTTCTACTATGAATTCAAACATGAAAAAATAACTGAAAAAGTTGGGCATAATTCGTTTTATAATGAGGAACTAATATAACATTTTTGCCCGAGTTCTGTTCCCGGGTCGGGCAAGGCAGCTTTCATCCTTTTGGGGTAGATAAAAAGAGGACCAAGTTTACTTAGGAAAACAAGGGGATTTGCCTGTGACTGTCAGTCGCACGTCTGTAACAGCTCGGTTCATGGCTTCACCCAGAGAGGCTGGTTATACTGGAGTTTGTAGGTACTTCTAGGAACTCTCTCAAGATCCCCCTTTCTTTTCAATTTCGTTCCATTACAGTAATGATTAAGTAACAAGAAAGTGTTTATTTGTATAGTCTGATATAACTTATATTAATTATGTTTCATTACAATGATACTTTTGTAAAAATTTGGTATAAACAATACAGTTAACACACCCTGTACTTGATACAACTGTTGAGAACTGTTATGAACACAAAAATAAGTTGCTCTGAAAAGGAATAGACTATTCATTAGGTTGTTGACCATTTGAATTGAATCTATAAAAGCGAGTTCAAATAAAAGGTAAAAATCCGTGGGTAATATGTGTCTTTGAACACTTAGAAGTTCATAGTTCACAGATTTAGATAGCAGCTACATATCTGTCACAACCCGATACAACTCCAATGAATATAACACACATTTCATCCATAAGCAGGGCAAAGCAACACCGCGTAATCATACGGTCCGTCTGTGCCCTCCTCCCCCCTACGAATCTATTTCCACTCGCATTATTAAGATGATCCATCGGACCCGCACAAAGGGGTGTGCTGTGCATATCCGCTGTTGCCAGAGCCCAAATTAAGTGCCTCCAATTTGGATTGGCCTCTCGACCCGCCTTGATTTCGAGATTAATTGGGAGCCTCCTCGACCCTCGCGCGGTAATTGCGGGGGTCCCCTTAGGGGCCCCCACACACAAAAAAGCGCGCCCTGGCGGCAGGCCAAGAAGTAATCACCGTGAGAAATGCCTTCAGTTTGTCTGGGTGTCGGTAATGGAGGTTTGATGGGTTGCTAATGGGCTGATGTCCCTTGGGTTCATCAGGCTAAGTAACTTGGCTGCGAATCAAAACGGGCGTCATTTTTCAAAACGAATTTGCATGTTGGGGATGCTCCGGACCCTCTGGATGTTTTTTTCCGGCTTTCTTTCTTTCTTTCGGGGTTCTTCTATTTCTTGAAGTGGGGAAGGCGAGAGCATATTTTTCTTGTCTCGGTGTTTTTGCGTGAGGTCTTTTTGACGACCGGGTGTGATGGCTAATTGATTGTGTTTGAGTGAGTGGAATAATTTAAATGTTTGCGTTTTGGGGGGGGGGGAGGGAGGGGGGATGTAGGCAGATGACAAGTTGAGAATTGTCCAAGTTCTTTTTTCATGGGGTTATGGTTCTTATGCTGCATGTAATAAACGGCTTGAGCTTGATAAAGATTCAAAAGTATTTGTGACAGTAAAGATATTTTTAAAAAAGTGTGATTTCATTGATAAAATACATTGGCTTTTTTACTTGCCACCTCTTTTGAAATTACTCATAGATGGAATTTGTAAAATTTCTTAAAATATGTAGGTACTACACAAAGAGGTATTTTATTATTTAATAAATTTACTTTTAAGTGTACTAAAAAGTTGAGTTTAAATATACTTGTTTGTGTGTATAATAATCCAGTAATTAAATGTGACAAATAAAATTGTGTATGAATAATGTTACAATAATAATTATGAGATACACATTAACAGTTTAGTACTAATAATTAGAGCAGTTATAAAAAAGAACTGTGTTAGTAAATAATACATAACAAAAATTAAAAATGGAAAAATAACGACTAGTGAAACTTAACGATTTATAGTTTCAGCTAAACTAAGTTTACATTTACCTTAAAACTGAAACAATTCTTTGATGTTTTTAAGATTTATCTCATGACATAAAAATATAAGACTCGTGTTTTTATCCTTCATTAAATAGAAAGTTTACTGTTTTTTTTTTAAGTTTATATTCCTAGAAAAATTGAAATAATGACCACAAATCTCGAGAATTTCGAAAATCCACATTTCTTAAACAAAACCATAGATTTCCTTCAAACAATTATATCTCCACATTGCAAAGAGAGCAAAGGGAAGAGTCCCTTTCCTTCCATTGCTTTGCATATTTCAAACTCCGCTGCTTAAGACTGAGAGAAGTTAGTTACTCACACACACTAATGAGGTCATTTAAGGCGGCACAAAAATGTCAAAAGCGAGATGATACATTGCGGAAGCTCAATCGGAAAGTAATTGCTTAATGCTCAAACGATACCCTGAGCCTTGTCTAACAAGGGCTTTTGACCCCGGCCGTGCAGAGGAATATGCTGTATTCGGAATAAAAATGCTGTGTAATTTTTAATTGTGTTGCTACGAGGGCATAACTTTTATTTAATGACTGTGTTCGTTCATACAGATAATGTTTATTAACTAAAGAAATTGTTTTCCTTCTTTGGAGAAGGAGTGTAGTTTGTCGATGTAGTATTCTAGATGAAGGGTATATCGACGCATTGTATATTATGTTTGAGAAGTGCGTCCGATGTGTCTAAATGAGCCATGATTGTCTTCTATAACAACTCGTATATTCGTCAGGCATGTAGTTAAGAGACATTTCAATGTAGCAGCTATAGTACTGAATGCAAGCTGAGAATGTAAAATCGCAATAGTTTACAGAAACGTTACAAAAAAATAGAAGTCAATTTTATTAAACTACTTGTCTTTAAAAATTCGAACATTTCTGTAATTTATTGCATTTTCACCGTTAACTTTATAATTTACGGTGAATTTTATTTCTCTCGAGTTTCTTGCACCCAAGAATCAAATAAACAATCTTAAAATGGCTTAACGTCTACAGTTCAGCCCCAAAACATACCAAATTATAGAAAATGGTACTTAATATTCACGAAGAATGTCGAAAGCACACTCATCCTGGCACTACGGCAATAGAGCATCCTTTTCAACCTTATTCAACCAATGAACTTTGGTTCAAAAACTTTCCGCGATTCATTTCTTACAAGTTATATTCATTGTAGAAGAATCATCGCTATCTTCATCAATACACTCACATCCGCATAATCTATCTCTCTCTCAATTTCTCTTCTCTCTATCATTTCTCCTCTCTCTCATTTCTCTTGTCTCTATCATTTCTCCTTTCTCTCTCTCTTTCTCTTCTCTCTATCATTTCTCCTCTCTCTCTCTCTTTCTCCCTTCTCTCTCTTTCTCCCTTCTCTCTCTTTCTCCCTTCTCTCTCTTTCCCCTCTCTCTCTTTCTCCTCTCTCTCGTTTCTCCTCTCTCTCTTTCTCCCTTCTCCTCTCTCTCTTTCTCCCTTCTCCTCTCTCTCTCTTTCTCCCTTCTCTCTCATTTCTCCTCTCTCTCTTTCTCCTATCTCTCTCTTTCTCTTCTCTCTCTCTCCTCTATTACGTGCATTTCTATGGAAGAAGCGATAATAACACAACAACAATAGGTACAGCAACGGTTCTCCGACAGTTTTAGTTTCGCAAAACCGTTTATTTCAGGCGATCATCAAATTTTGATCACAGATCGTCGCATGACTCAAAACGGCCAAAAACTGAGTTACGTCACGCTGCGCCTTAAACAAAGATATGCTTGCTTATACTACAGGTCGAAACATATCCACCCACACCACTGCCCGGAGTGACGTCGGGGGAAAGAAGGGTAATCCGACGATAACTCCGAAACGAAGTTTCATTTCCTCGTCGTCAGGAGGGGGAGAGATCCCCGTGGGAAGGGTCAGGTGCTCAGGGAGACGTGTCACAGCTTAGGCCCACCGGTAATTAAATTATTGCTCCCTTCTTCGCCCCTTCCACAGGTTGTGGGGATTTTGTCGCCAGTTTCCCTGATGCAAGAAGGTAATACTAGGCTTCCGTTAGATGGATCGGTCGAAGTTGTTTATGGGGGGGGGGTTCAACCGCTTTTGTGCAGTTTAGGTTTGTTTTTTGAAGGGACTTGCTAGCCTTTGATTGATGGGTGTAATGAGATATTTGTCCTAGCGTCTGAAGGTGCGTATTAGCTCATAAACGTATTACGTATAAGCTCGTATAACAAACTAAGAATATACTGTACTATAAAAGAAAGAGTTTCTCCTGAGGTTTTTAGTCCCTCTTTTAGTATACTTGTCTTTTGAGTATATATTAGAAATATATTATTGTTTCGATTCCCAAATATTGTAAAGCAACCTAAAAATAAAAATAAAAAATGTCCAAAAATACTGCCTTAATGAATTTGTTAATATACAAGGTGTTTCAAAAGTCCGCCTAAGCTCTGAAGAGAAATCTTAATTCCTTGTGTGGAGTATAAAAATATGTCCAAAGCACAAAACCTCTACGATAACTTTTATTTTTCGTAAAATGTAGAAGCCATATCCGGTAAAATCTTGATAATTTCATTCCCCGGTACACACATGCATGCGCAATGGAAAGTGTGCAAATATCCAAATAACCCATTTTTTTTAGGGTAAAACGAATTTGCCGTCATACCTTCTCTGTCGTGATTTTCTCGAAAACTTTGCGTCGTAGAAGTATATTTTTTTGCCTTTTTTATGTACTGAACGAAAAAAAAATCTATCAGTACAGAGTTTGGACAGACTTGTTGAAAGGCCCTGTATAACAACCTATGTATTGCTAAAGTTATAAAACGCGTGTAAAAATAGTTTTAAAACATTGAATCTAGATAGTTGTGTCTTTTACATCCCTCATTGCAGGTAGCTATGAATAACATCAAACTAAGTTTTTCTCTTTTAAATTCTTTAGGAGTAGGTAGGAGTAATTCCTTATCAGAATAACAAAAATAATAATTTATTGTAATTTATTTATTAAACTTATTGTAAAACTCCCAACACTTTCAAAACATATGAGTTTTTATATTAATGGCTTTATATATTTTGGCTTGATGGTTAGTAATGTTTGAATACAAGAACGAAATTTTGTTTTATACCAATTATGTTTTATATTTCTTTTGTAAATTTTACAAAATTTATGACAAAATAATTCGTTGTAAATAGAGTTTCCTGTACTTCACTGACTGCATTCATTTCCATTAATAGCGGCAATGCGTTTTAAATTTTGGTTTTGGTTATAATTATTCCTCAACATTTTGGCCTTGACGTCTAGGAAATTTCATTCATGTGGCGGCACAACTAAAACGAAATTGTGTCTGGAATGTCACTACTGACAACGGACAGGCAGAGGTCGGAATTCAAGGAAACAATTATGAAAAGGCATAAAATTATTTGTTTTTGGCCTGGAAGTCTACTTAAGGCTAGCTCCAGAATTTAAAAATGCGAAGAATTATTTTAAAAGCGCGCTGCATATCTTTCTATTAAACTGGTGAGACCGAAATTAATTTAGCTGTTGCTCTCAGAGATGCATCTTGGGGTTTTATTAAAATTCTAGAAATAAAATTTAGCCTTTGCCTCAGTTAATGAATTCTAAGGGCTTTACTTTTTCAGGTTATACTACTGATTTATGCTTTATTTTATTTTATTTTCATCCATCTCCATCTAAAGTTCCTTAAAATGAAGTTTAAGGTGTATAGTGTTGTTTTTAGCTTAAATAAAGAAGGATTTTCTCTTTTCATTCCGTGTAAAATAATAGTATGGTGGTATAGATAAGTTTAACTGTGTGACGTCAAGAATTCCTTGAACATCCGATTGATTTGAGCGTAATGTTTTGGTACACAACTGTGACTAAAATAAGGGCCAGAAGTCAAACCTAGATCACCCTGATGCAATGGGGGAGGGGAGATAAATTGGATTAAAATTGGATAAATTTGGATTAAAACTCCAAAAATTACGGGGTATAATTTGGGAAAAAAAAAAAAACGCCCTTACCAACCATGGTCAGAATTTCATTACGAAACTCTCATGCACAAACGCTTAAGACACTAAACTATCATTGAACAACGCGTTGGTTTCTAAAATAATAAAAACGCAATACTTTCAAGCTGTATTCCCTTAAAAAAAGTATCTAAACTTCCTTTCTGTTCCCAGGGCCCGATTATGACAAGTTTGGGCCCAAGGCCCGTGTATGCTAGGGGGCCCTTTACTCGACAAAAATTAGTGGTAAAGAAGTGTAAATCACGATAATAAATTTCTACTTGCTGATTAAAAGAGAGAAAGGTTTAATATTGCCAAGGTATTTTAGATTCCAAAAGTTAGAAACATAGCCATAAATTTCAAACTAACATAATAAAAAAAATGTAGTTTTATATCAATTACAACCAAACTAATTTGGAGGTATTTGAATAATTGGCGCCTATAAAGCAGCTTGGCAATATTTAACAGTGAACGGAATTGAATAAAACGTTTGTGTAACATTGCATCTATTATAAAAACAATATTGTATAATACAAGTTTAAGTATAGTTATGTAAACAATTTATAGTTTTCAGGTGATTTGGGGGCCCTCTAAAATCATGGGCCCAAGGCCCGGGCCTTGCAGGCCTAGGCGATAATCAGGGCCTGTCTGTTCCGGGTTGCACTATACACATATTTTATGTAGAATAGCACAAAATACCTTGGTTGCTATGTTTCTTGACCCAATGAAGTCACTAACGCGGAAGGAAAAGTTGAATTAACAGAAAGCCTGTTGGTTTGAGAGTAGGTGTAATCGTGATAAAAAGACTATGCATGGGTTTAAGAAATTAATCATATTTATAAATTGAAGTTCTTACTTTCACTCAAAATTGGGAAATACTTTGTTTGCTCTCAGTTTGTTTCTCCAAGGTCAAGTTACGTTGCAGTCTAGTATAGTTAAATGTTTTTTATTGGATTACAGACACCTTAAAACTTAAATTTTTTTTTTACATATTATCTGGTCAACCGTTCAGCAACTATCAGATTCAGCGGCACAGTCTATGAGATTTAGGAAATGAAGATTGAGCGGCACGGTAGACGGGATAATACTACCATTTTGTAACATTACTTTAAATTTACCATAAGTTTTAAAATCCCATCAAGAGTGTATTCAGTAATACCAAAATGTAACAACTTGAATGGGGTTTCAGAATTGGATTCTAACATAAAAGTAGTTCATTATTATTACAAACCACCTAAATATAAAAGAAAACAAAATAAATTAATAAAAGAAGTAAGTAAGTTTGTTTACCTTCAAAAACAGTTCTAAACTCTTCAACCCCTCAAATGTATGTCTTTTAACAGTATTTACCAATATACAGAAACAAACAAGAAGTCCAATTTCATTCCAACACGGAAGCCCGATGTCAATCATCCATCCAATTAGAAATCAAAATTCTAAAGTATGGTGAAAAAAAAATGAAGCACTTATAATTTCAAGCCACCGCTAAAAAGCGAAGTTACGTGTTTCCAAGTAGGCTGTTGATCGCAACAACGTAATTAAATAAATTTCCCCTCCAAAAACAGAAGAGGGCCCTGTTCACTTCACCACGGCACGCACATTTCCGATTACATTCGCGTCGAATATCCGAAAGGGAGTCGGACAATCGATCACGAAGTCACGCGGGATGGCTTTCGTTTTGCGGGTATCACACTGAGGTTTTACAATTTACAATGGTTTTTACAACTGAGGTTTTACAGTTAAAAATTTATTTAGCATCTTTTGTGTAAGATGGTCCGTTTGAAGCTTTGATTCAAATAAGGAGTCGGAATACCGGCGGTAAATACGCACATTGGCAGCTCATTGAAAAGATATAAAAGCCCATATTAGACGATAAAAGTCAGTCAATTGCTGTGTCCAGTCAAGGCTAAACTAGATCGGTTAACTGTGTTATATCAGGCTTGGACAATGAGTGAAAAGATCAAAGAAGCCGACGTTACTGGAAGTTTTCAGATCTTACCGCTTGAAAGCGCTGGCCACGTATAAGGAAATTTGGTTGATTGATTGGGTTGGGTTCTTGGTGCTTTTTGCCTCGGCTCTTTGGCCGGCATATACCTCGCATGGATGAGAGTTGAGAATCAGCCACCCGGAGATAAAATCTTGGGAGAGAAGGAATCTTTTGGTTTGAAGAGGGAAACAAATTCGATTTGTCAGCTCTGTTTGATCGCTAATTTTTTGTAGGTTTCTAATGATCTATAGTCTGTGTAAATAAAATTGGAGGTTCACTACTAGTCATTTTCCACTAGTCACAATGCACTGCCACATCGTTGGTCATGCGCGAGTCTCAATTCAAGCGTGACGAGTCGGCAATTTTATTAAAAAAATGCCATGAATGACAGATAGATGGCTCTGGCCACGTATGGCTCACTAGAGACATAATCCGTAACATCGCTTTTCACTCATTGTCCAAGCCTGATATAACACAGATCTAGTTTAGCCTTGGTCCAGTAAGCTTTTAAGTTGTTATTAACCAACGAATTTCACAATATTGCATTTTTATTTCCTATCAGTCATGATTTCTTGCTCTATTTGGCATTTACAATATTTTTATTTATTGGCGTTCTGGTTCTGGAAAGCTCTACTGGCACACCAACTGGTATCGTGAAAATTGGGTCAAAGTTTCGGTAGTCACAATTCACAATAAAAAAAATTTACGGGTTTTATTCTACTCTGTTTTAGTTAGCAGTTCTATCGATACTGCTGTTTTGTAGACCTATAGACACCATTACTACAATTATAGCTTAGGCGTTTCAAAGTATACGCTAATGGGTAGACTTATGAGCCATCCTTTAGGATGTTTTTTTTATCTTATATAAAATATTTCTTTCTGTGGAATTATTTTTAAGTATCTTATTGTGTTATGAGATTTGACTGATGTTCAATTAAACCTCATGTAATTAATGTGTCTTAGTTGGACCCCTTTTTTTACCTAAAGTTACGCTAACTTAACCATACTGGGTGACCCAAAACTAATGGAAAACATAACGGGTGAATCCGTGAAGTAATCCTGAGGCGCTAGAGTACGAACAAGAGTTGCTAGAAACAATAAAATATGGGTTTTATATAGTTGGCAAATAGAGCTAACGGCCCTTTAACCCTTTCGGGACTACTGTCTCACGGGTGAGACGCCAGCGTAGTGCTTCCACCGGCCTACCGTCTCACGGGTGAGACGCCTGCTTTGAAAGGACCAGGGGACGGGCGTCTCATATGTGATACACGCTTAAAACTTTATATTAGTAATTTTTATTCCCATTAGATATCGCTCCTTATCTGTTACAACGAAATTATTCGAAAGCGAACATCTTGACATTCATTCCCATAAAGTATTTTATATTTTTGATAATTTGTTTCCGAAAAATGCCGAGATTTATTTATAATCCATTGAGAAGATGGGTAATGTGAATTTAGAGTGCTTTCTTTCACCATTTCAGCTAATATAAATCTTACCACGTGTTCTAAAAGCTTGGAGATACTTTTTATTTTCATTTGATGGATAAATGGGAGTTTTGATGTGTTTATTGTGACAGTTATGGGTATTTATTTCTTTTAGATTTCGATTGCGTTTAGATGGAATTATTTATTGCTTAAACAGAAATAATTGATATGTTTGAGAGTCAAGTCTAAATGAATATTGAAATAAATAAATTATTTTGTATGTTTCTTTGAATTCACAATATTTCAACGATTTCCGAGCGGTTTAACTATGCTGCGCGCATTGCGCTTTTTCTGTAAAAAAAAAAAAATTAAGTGGTTTTCCCCGAATATGTTTCATGTATCTTTATGAATGAGTTTCTAGAGATAAAATCTTTTCATTTTGGAATATTTTTCCCAGTTGTATGAATATCAGGTTTGTTAAAAAGTTTATTGTTTACAAACTACTTGTTTTGAAAAGTTTTGTAAGAAATTAAAGGGATAATGTTTTAATTTTTTTAGCAGTAACGTGTAAGGGGTTCCACTGATCATATGCAAAAAATTAGATATTTTGGGCAACAATTTAAATTTTTGCGAATTTTTTTCCGAAGATCGACCTAGAAGCGAAAAATGCCCGTCCCGTGGGGAAAGTTCTTTCTACTCGAGTGCCGTCCTGTAAGAGCGGTTCAGTGGCTGAGGCACCCGTCGCGAAAGGGTTAAGGACGAACAATTAACAGAGTTTTTGTGAATCAGTATAAAAATTATGTTTGGCATTGAAATTTTATTTTTAACGTTACCCATTTGGTCACAAGAACCTATATTTCATTGCCTCTGGCAACTTTTGTCCTCTTTCTGGAACGTCAGGATTACTTCGTGGATCTCCCTAGCCAGCGGGATTCTAACTGAATTGTCCATCATTTTTGCTCATTAGTTTTGAATCACCCTGTAGTATAAGTATGAGTATTAAATAGTAAGAGAAAGAGAGTTCCCTTAGGGTTCGCCATCCCCCCACAAATTCAGAAACTCTGTTCTAGAGGGATTCGTACATCATCAGTCAGATTCTAGAACCCTCCCGAGTATCAATCTTCCACCCTTTTATCCCTTTCCTCTTCCACGTTAGTCATTTCGTGCTAATGACATGTTGTCGGAAAAGATCATAAACATGACGAATCCCGTTTTAAAACACGAAGCGGCATTACTTCATGAAGATCACGTTTCAGTCAGCATAAATTAACTGCAACCGCTAATTTCTGATGGGAAAAAAGTGGGTTATTTAAGAGGATTGAAATTATCTTTATGGATAAAAATCGATTTTTCAAACCCCGAGGCTATCATTATCTACTTAAGAGTCGGGAAAAAATGGCCAAATTAGTCGTTTAATGGTTTGACATGGCTGTCAAGTGATCATTAATCAAAAATAAAATTATTGATTACCCTCTTTCTTTTTTTTACACGTAAATATTGATTAGTGTTTTTTTTTGCGGTGTTACATTTCGATGTTTTGAAATTTGAAAAATGGTTTTTCACCCGTTTGCGATAATTGAGAATTGGAGACTAGTTTTAAATGTGTTATTTTTGTGAGTAAAAGTTAAATTTAAGATTGGTAAAACCAAAATGGAATATTAACCTGAATTATAATCAAAACCATTATAACTGAATGTAAATCATGATTAATAACTGTTAGACACTTCTTATTTTATCTTTCCCAAGAATAGCTTTAAAATTGTATTAATCATCACTTAATTTACCATTGTATAGTTTAGTTTGATCTTATCAAAATGCATCATATACAGTTTCTTTACACAGTTTTTAGAGAACCATTTTGCTCAGAATGTTACGGTATTTACAAATTAGAACTCTTCTACCTAATCTAACCTAAACCTAATCTTCTACTTGGTAAAACTTAAACTAAACTAAAAAAAACTACTAAAACTATTAAACTACTTACTAAAATTCTACTTGGAACTCTTCTGTTTGGCAGAAGTACTAAATAAATCAAATAAATAAATGTACATTGTTTCCCAAGCTTTTCAGTCACGCTTGTGATGAATTTCAAGTTCTAGAAGATCTATTCTATTTTAAAAGATCTTATAATATTTTATATCATATTAATGAAAACAGAAAATAAATATCATAAATCGTATATTTTAAAACAAACGCAATTATGTATATGCAATTGGAGTAACAAAAACTTATTACGATAAAATTTAAATTATTATTCCCCCCCATAACTCAATAAAATATGCCTCAATCTAAAAAAATTAAAAAATTCTCAAAAGAAAACGACAAAAATTGAATGATTTATAAATTAGAATGATGGGAGGGGGGGGGGGTAAAACATTCCTTCTTTGTCTTTTTAAACATTGCGGATAATACGTAGTTTAATACATGGGTATACTCCAGCAAAAAATATTTGAGAGTTTTTCTATAAAATCAGAGTTTTAACTTTTTACACCATGAAATTTAAAAATTTCTCTTTTATACCTTTAAAAAGGCTAAAATAATGTAACTATAGTAATGAATGAAAAATAGACTTACAATATTTCTTTTTGTGATCAATTTAACGGTGTGATACCTGTTTGTAAAAATATGGATGGAAAAATACTATATAAATAACGTTTAAAATCAAAATGATTTAAAGTTAAATTAAGTAGTTTTGAGTTGTAGAAAAAATGTTTTAAGAAGCGAATATGTGTACCTTTTTCTCTAAATAATTGAATACAGAAGAAATAATATAAATGTATTAAATCAAAATTTTAAATTTATACAGATGGTGGAGAATTCTTTTGTGAAAAATAATTTCCCCATGGTGTCTAAAAGGATTTATGTGAAAAGAAAGAGTGAAATACGAGAAAAACATCATTTCGTTTTTAAACAAATTTTTTGTAGGATCCATCATGTAAAGATTTGTCTGAAATGGAATATTTAAAACTTATTATTTTACTCAACTGGAATCATGTTGTAGCTCCTTATCCATAAAAGTTGTAATTTTGGAGTAACTTTTGATGGTATGAGAGATAAGATAAATTCTCAAAAAAATTAAATAAACCATACACTGTTCTTCTAAAGAAGGATATTTTATTTTCAATAAATAGGAACAGTTTTATGCCATTTTAGTTTTTAAAAATCCCTTGAACTATACTATGTCTGTCTGTTTTTAACAGAGAATGGTCCACTGCTTTTTTTCTTGTGATATGCTATTTCATTTATTGTAAGTAATGATATTTTGGTTTGTTTTTGTTGTTATACATTGTTTTGTTCAAATAATTAGAGTTTGAAACTCAAAATATTTAGACCGATAGATATTGTTGACATTTCCTTTGCAAATGACTCAAAGGGATCCAAAATCCTTAGGAAAACGATTAGTTAGAAATGCCAAAAATAGCAGGAAAGTTTTTATAGAATTTGTTTTGATATAACAAGTATCACTACTCATATTCTTGAATTACAAATGTAACAGTGATTAAAAATTTATGATATGAATACATACAGATTTTATGAATTACTTCAAAACAAAATGTATCAGATCGAAACTTTTTAGTCATACAAACAGATTTTCAATAAACGTACGTTTAGAGTACTACAAAGTCTGCCCCAAAAGTAATGACTGTTTTTCTTACGCGAAGCAGAAAGACAACGGTCCATAGAGAAGGACGGATTTAACATTACTTAGTGTTAAACACTCTGATCTTGGTGGAGGTGTGGAGATGCAGTCTGTTGGCCTCAGTTAAAATTCAGCTTAAAAAGTAGCCGTTTTTACAACTCAGAGACCTTGCAGAAAACGTAACGCCCGTTCTGAACATAGTTTTTGTTGAAGACTTTCACAAAAGGATAAATGGGTGACAGAGCCGTTAGAAACAGTTTATTAGTGCAAAAGAAGGTTATTTTAAAGAATTTCAAGTGTTTGTACAATTACCTTCGAATAAGTCGGTTTTGTGGAATTAGTCTCATTAATTTAGGGACAGACTTTCCTATATTGTTTAGTTACCAATTTTAAAAAAAAATTAATATCGCGAAGTGTTGAAGAGTTCTAAAAAATAACAGTCTGATACCAAAATTTAAAAAGGATGACTTAGGCATGACGTTATATAATGTAGTACAACCAGGCCCGTATTTGAATTTTGGCCGCCCTGTGCATATCGATTTATTGCCGCCCCACTACTTCATTTTCTGTTTCAAGAAAATACCCCCCCCCCTTTAACTCACCTTTCTCAGAAATGGTGGAATTTTCCTGAAGTTCAGTTTCAACTTCGCCATCATTTTCCGTTTGATGCTCTGTGTCATCCTTTGCTTATAAAATAAGGCTCCATCTGCGGTAATTCATTTTAAAACACACAGATCCCTGAGATTGCAGAGTAACAAACTAAAAATATTGGGACAGCGAAGATGACCATGCCATCCTTCACACGTGGGGTCTTGAAAACAGGCTAGGTGCTTGATATTTCTGTTTTTTTGTTTGTTTGTTATCGTTCGGGTCTTTTGGGGGGATGTGACCGTTGGATTCTGGGAATGACTCAACCCTAGAATCCTCACACAAGTTAAAACCGTGTGGTACATTTTTTCAAAACTGTACAGTATGTAACATTTTGAATTGTTGTAAAAAATTTTGTCGCCCTGTGCTATAGAACATGTTGCACGTGCCTAAATTCGGCCCTGAGTAGGTACATCCTAAACATAAGTATTTTATTATGAATTTTTTACCTTTGCAAGTCCGTTTTACTTCAGTCACATTTCCTGTGTAGGAAGTGTGACCGGAAATCTGCAATACGCAGACGTCAGACCCAGGAAGGTCATTTTCAGATTCAGCTCCCCCAAAAAAACTAAAAGATCCGGTGGAATAACCCAAACAGCTCTCAAAAAGTTAGGCATGTGTATCCAATCTTGTTAAAAATTGGCACTTATTAGTTTTTCATCACACACACTCGGCGTGACATCGATGCCATATGAAAACCACACCTTTGTAAAAAATAAATCACCGAAAGCCCGCTTCGTGTGATCCGCGGGAGCGCTGAGGTCGCTCGGCCGCCGAGTGGGCCAGTGCGCGTCCGCACGAGCCGCCAGTCGGTCTCTCCGTTCTCGGCTCCGTCGGATACCCCTCCGCCAGACATGTGCTGCTGCTCGCCCGCCGCGCTACTCCCCCTACTGCTGCTCCTCGCAAAGGGTGAGTACCCCCCTTGTCCTCCCTCGGCTAAGTCTTTAGCAACGAGCTATTAACATAGTCAATTAAGTGTTTTTTGTTGTTACCTTCGTGTATTAATGAAGAAACGTCACTCTCAATACCCAACCGGTGGCCCGCGGGTCGTGAGTGGTGCGGGAGACCCTCGGAGGTGGCTCGCGACAGGTGCAGAAGAAGATTTAGAATGCAGTGTGCATTGAAAGGGATTAGGAAAATATAATCCGTTCCGATTTTTTTAAGTTCTGCTGGATAAGCGGCAAAAAGTTCACCACGAAATTGTTAACTTCTGCGACTATGTAGTAACGAATTTCATTTTAGAAATGACTGAATTGAACTCCAAAATTTCTTTGTGCCGAAAAATAATTTAAAAATTAGCATAAGTTAGTTATGACTGTACCCAGTTAAGGGATGACGTAATTAAAGGAATTAATTTTTTAAATACTTCCTACCTTCGGGTATAGATGAAAAAATATCCCCCAATTTTCATACACTTATTCGTTTATGTGGATATCGCCGCTTAAGGAGCATCATGACATAACTTAATTTTCAAAGTTTTTTAAGGGACGAAAAAGAAAACTTTGCTCTCTTTTCCATGTATTTTTATGTACTATGAAGCGTTAATAAAATTGGCTGCAGCAGCGGCTGCCTCGAAGCGTTATTATTCAAAAAAAACATTTATTTCAAATAATAAGGCATAAAAATTATGATTGTGATCAATAGATAACTCAAAAAGGCAAAATTTGATATACGTCATCATGCGCCTTAATCGACAATATCCTTTGAATTGGGATCTGTGATGACCGAACTCACCATTCAACTTATCCGCCACATAATAGCTGACTTAAACGCATATGTGATTCCGCAGTATACTTTCGAGGCGTATAACATTCGATTTTGTCTTCCCCCATCTAAATTATTAAAGTGATAGTCCAAGATTTTCACCTTCTTCACTCTGATATCAATTATTACAGGGATCGCCTCCTTATTACCTTCTTTTATAGATAAAAGTCCTCCTGTTCCTCGTCTAGGGATTTCCTCCTTATCCTTACTCTGAGCAATCTGAACTAACATGAGTTAATATCAAAGAATGTTTTGAACTTTTATCGACTGATTAACTAGGATTATTATCATCATATATAGATGAAGTTTTAACATATTGATATCTTTAACTGAAGACTCGTTACATCCCTTCAATATGGGGACCCGTGGAGATCATATTCATCATTTATATGTATGTTCTGCACATTATGTCAGTTGTTTTACAGATACCACTTATTTTAATCGTACGATTTTTGATGTGGTCTCCTCCAACATTCTAGTCACTGTCCCGATTTCCCGAGATAGCCCCTTATCTTCCTACTCCTTCTTTGATAAAACTTGATTAATATTAAACTACATTAACAGGTGTTTTTTACTAGTTTTGAGATCTTGGTAAAATTTAAAACACCTTATTTACATAATCCAAATTTAGTCGGTATATTATGAATTAAGATTACACTAGGGACCTTTCTTGCCCCCCTTTTTTACGAATATTTCTTACACATTTTTTTACTGTTATTATTATTCTTTTACTCTTGTATATTGAAACAGATCCGTCGCCCAGTTCCTTACCTCAACTCGGAATGTCTCTTTATCAAACCAGAATAGGGTAATCCTGGACACCATCTGTTCATTTTTAAATGGTTTTATAAAAAAATTTCCGCAAACACAATTAGATTCTTTTTTTTTTTTAAATTGATAATAACATTTGTAAACAAGTGATAAACTAATGTCCAGTTTTTAAAAATATCCTGAAAATATGAAAATAAATATTCCCCCCCCCTTCTCAGTATATATTTTATAATATTTATAGAAACTAGAAACATCAACTTTTCTTAACTAGAGTTTTGGAACTTTTTTCAACTAATAAATTAGGAGTTTCCGAATAATTTACAAATAAATGCCATCATTGTTTTCCACTCGAAACTCATTCTTTTCGTTCTTTAATGAAAAATAGTTAGAAAAAACCCTCTTTTCTAGGAATTGTTTTCCAAATAATTGTCACAATGAAAATATTAATTACCATATTAATAATCCCTTTAAAACATTGTTTAAAATTTATATTTTTCACGGTTAACATTGAGGTTTAAAAGTAAGATGTCATTTGTATGTTTATACAACCATTGTTTACTGTTTAAATGGCATGTGTTTGTGCAGTGCAATCTTTTAACTTACTTAAAACAGCAATGAAAGAATTTCTTCCCTTGGGAAAAATGAAAAGCGGAATATATTCTTCTTTAATCTTTATCAACTTTTTATTAAGAGTTTATTTGGTATAAATTTTGCCATATGTTGAATTAAATAGATCCCCCATTTGCCTCAATAGTTTTATACATAAAATAGATTCAATAGTGTAAAAAAAAACCTTTTTGAAGAATCCTAAATGAAAAATATTTAACTCTCTACCAAGAGGTTTTAAAAGTTAAAATGGGCTAAAATCAAATCCTAGCGACATTTGAAAATTTTATTCAAAGATAAAGTAAATGTTATTTAACTTTATAATAGAAATGAGTGGCACAAAGTAATTAGCCTTTTTCCCTTTCAAATGATTTCTAATAAAACCACATACAACAATGAACTTAAAAAAGCCATGATAACATGATATTAATCCAACTTTTACACATGTTTGACAGTTTATAAAACTTAAAACCTTTTTTTTAAAAATTGAAGGATAAAAACAAAATATTTTTTAAATCACTTTCTCACTATGCATGGCAGTTAAACTTCTTGAAACCGTAGCCAAGAGAAATCTTATCACGGAAACTACGGTGTGTGAGGTCGTAAGATGCAAGTAAAATGTAAAAGTTTATTTATTTTGATCCGTTGTTACTTTCACTATACTGACTGCTTTTCAACCGAATATTGCCATCTCGTTTAAAGGCTAAAACTTCTAGTAAGCTGTTTTCGGAAGGATTTTATAGATTGAGATCGCAACTCAATACTGTCTTTCTTGTAGTATATCGACTGAACGTGCTTTACGTCCGATTTGGTGTTCAACATAGATTCGGTAAAATTTCTTGCGTTTTGAAGAAGTGCCAGACTTTTTTTTCCCCGGAATAAGCAAAATATTTTGATTCATTCATGCCTTAAATTTCGTTTAGACTCTATAAAAATATATGAATCTATATAGAAAGGAAATATTACTCAATCTCTTATTAAATATTTATGAATTTTTCTGCGCATAAAGTATTATAATACTTATAATACTCTAAGATATCTATAGATATCTTCCAATGTATTTTCTGTTCAAAATGAACCAGCTATAAATAGAACGAATTAATGTATGAAATATTCTTTAAATGGATATTTCATGAAGAATCCTTTAAATTGTTCAATTATACAAAGTTTTCAAGTTGACCAATCTGTGTAATTTTTAATTTATTTTTCCTATTTCTCGTAAAAACTCTAAATTACTGAAACAAAAATGCTTATTTGAGCAACTAATTTATTATAACCACCCACTCATCAGAATACAGGATACACTTGGTCGTACGAAATGTTTGTATATAATGTGTTATTCAGTCTACCTTACGAATGAAGTAAAGGTATCATAGCTTACCAGGAAGAGAATCCCCAATTTCCACATCATTTTGATTCCACCATTTACAGCCGTATGTAGTATGTAGCAATACATTTAGGATCCATTGATTTGGGTTGCTTTCTTTAAAGTCCCAATTATCCCATATGCATCAAAAGCGGAGTTCATTGAATCCGATTTCGCTTTTCTAGTTCTCCACCGTCCAAGTTAGGCTAGTGAACCACGTATTCCCCTCTTTCATTTGTGTTCTCAAAATGAAGATAGATGATGAGTTCGTAAAAGTGCTTCGGACGTAAAATACCTTTGCTGACATCTCCGTCACTGACAGTCCGATCTTAGCTTGTAAAAAAACATTCTACTGAATCTAAAATATCTAAATATTCTACTCTTGAACAAAAATATAAGAAAATCCCCTCCTAACACGTAATATGGTAAATTTAATAGGAAGCACAAAATGACGTTAAACAACACAACAAAATTTTAATTCATCAAAGATCATTACATAAAAACAGCTTGACAAAAAAGATCTTAGAGAATTTATTCAAATAGTTTCTTTATAAAAGAAAGAAACTGTTTGATGGGAAAAGTTCTTTTGAAAGTCCGGGTAAAAGAAAATACATCTGCTCCTTTGGATAAGGATGACAAATAATATTTTTAAGCTTTAAGGATACTCTGTTCTTTGTTTACCTTTCCTGAATGTTCTTCCGACCATATTGTCACAAGAAAGTTCAAAAATCCATTGAGGGGCATATTAAGGTATTCCAACGCATATATTTTTTTACTGGAATTTCAAGCAGGAATATATGGTAAATCATAACACACATTTGAGCACTTCTCTAAAGTATTAAGCTAGCGCATTTAGTGCTTAAATAGAAAATTCGAGTGATGAATGAGAAAGATATATATTTTTTTGGTGTCACTTATAACAATTTCACCTTTTTTTCTAGCTTATAAATTAGGGTTAATGTTATCAATTTATTACCAATAGTACGTTGCAAACTTGACGTAAATACTTATCCGAAATTGTGCCACCTCGTTTTCTAAACCCCACCTTACACGCCATGCCTTATACGTATAGTATGTACCCGTATACTAAATTTAGAGATTTTCTCGTTGGGACATCTTTTCTGAACCCCAACGATATATCGTATTAATATTTTAATGATTAAAAAAATTCTGAATATACGCCTGTTGATGCTTTTTCAGTGAAAAGTTTCAAATAACTTGAGCATCGCATAACACGATTTTCTTTCGCATTTTGGGTCGTCGCTAGTACTTAAACGTAATTAGTGCAAATGTAAAATGCTCAATAAATTAAATACACGATGAAGAACCAAATTATTTCCAAGCTCATGCGGGTAGTTTTCTTTTTTTTTTTCTACTCTCCTTCAGCTAAATTGGAAAGGATGTAAGATAAACGATTTTGATTCCGACCTAAATTGAATACAAACTGTTTTCATGGTTAGTTGCTGAATATCTTTGCATGGCTAAAAGGATGAATCATTCTCCTCCTAACGAATCGGAAGTGATGGCCTGTTAGTTTTACCAAAACTCCGATTGATAGATCAAAAGAATTTTATGTTGATTCGCCATTAAATTGCAAATGGGACGAATTTCTCGAGATTGGAAGTATTTATTCTTGTTGTGTAATAATTGAATTAGATCATTGAATTCTAATTAAATTTTTAATCGTAAAGGAAGGATGAAAACTTTAGTACTTAGCTAGTTTAAATTTTGTTGGTTCTGGCAACTTTTGTGCGCGCTCTGGCACCTAAACTGCTCTTTTCAAGGGTGATTCTGAATTGTTTTGAGTAGAGTTTATACCCCAGGGTTTAAGCTAGAGAAAAATTTTCATAAGTAAAAAAGCTAAAATGGAGAGAAACGTTTTAGCAAAACGGTAAAATTACCAATTGGTTAGATGCAGCAGTTTTTTATTATTCTAAAAATTTAATTAGTTGAAACTGCTCAAAGATTAACTCAATACTAAATATTTCTTTAAAATGTTTCATTACATTAAACAAATTCAAATATTCATATTATTTAGATTTTCTTTTAGCATTTTTGTGAAAATGGTTTAAAAAACTCATTTAGCGGATACCCTGGCTACACACCTTATAATTTTTGTCTATTAGTTTTGAATCACCCTTTATAACACAGAGCCACAAGTGCTACAGACGCTCACCAATTCTTCTAAATATGAATGAAAACTTCACAAAAGGGAGTTAAAAAACAGGTATAAAATATACAGCAGATAGATAACAACTGAGTTTAATATATTTTCAACGTCTAGTCAAAATAAGTTCTAAAATCCTTAGAAAAACAAATATTTTTTATAAATCTATTTGAAAGGAAAGGTAGTTTGCGTCGTATTTTTAAAATTATCTTAACGAAACTGATACAAAATTCGGTGGATTATGTTTATAACTCAAGACTGGAGTAAGATTTTATTGCAAGTGAAATTTAAGCACCCTTTTTATTACTCCCTTTTCCACGCGTTTACCGAACCCTTCGTTTTCCTATTGTAAGGAAGTTTTCCGCCAGATACTTTTATAAAGATGGTTCCTCGCACACAAAAAAGGCACTTTCCCATTTTATTTCTCTTAACTGTCACTGTAACTCTTCTTTAAGCTTCTGCAACCTGTTCTCAGACCAACAACAGCTAGGAACAACTGTAAATAACCTTCCGTATTATGTTGTCTGGGAATTCTTCTCTAAAGGGCCGAAAGCAGAGAAATTTAAATTCGTGGAGTTTCAAGTTTCGCCGCCTGTTTTACATGATGGATTTTACTTTTTTTCCCATTTACGTTGCACTTTGAATTGCTAATCTTGGATAAAATGATTTTGTCTTTTTCATGGAAAGTTAAATTGCATTATTTGTGCTTGAAGCAATGAATTCAAGGCTTTATATGGAAGGTTTCTGACTTACTTTATATGGCTTTTATATGTTTTCCTTTACCGATTTCAAACACGTCGTTCTATTTTAACTAAAATATTTGCTTAACGAATAAAGTCATTTAAAGTAAAAATACAACTTTTTCAGTTATTTGGTGTTCCTCTTTATTGGAGTAAAATTGGCACAGTATTTTTTGGAATAAAATTCGCTAAATAATCTAACTAAAATAAGCATTAATATAGATATTAGGAAAATGAAGGAAATAATCCTCACTTTTCTTAAGTCAAATGTAAAGAGCATTTAAAGGTTTTAAAATTTTAGCAAAACTTTAAAGTGATTTTCTTATACTCAATCATTTTGGATAAACCGTAAACAATCTTCATGGGAACATTTTAAGACATTCATTTTGATATTTTAGTAAGACTTTTTTGGGTCATTATTGTAAAGCAGTTTCATACACCTACTATTTAGAAGAGATGATGATATTAATTTTATGGTTAACTTACTTCAGTTCACATTCTCTTTTGGAAGGTACTAACGAAATGATACTAAAGTTTTACTTTTTAGTTTGTTATTTTCCATTTTTTTTCCCAAAACAAACCTAAACTGAACTTTTAGTATGACCTCTTTTTACATATAAATGGCTCAGTATGCCAGTAGTATTTAAGACCTACAAATTCCTGTTTCTAATGATAATAATTTTCATAGATCATCTTCGATATATTCATAAATTTTTATCGATCTTTTTTTTTGTAATTTAAATTAGGATCGATCTTATTTAGATACATTTCCATGAACACATAGTAACCAAATCTATATTTTGAAACGTAAGTACTTAAACACTTATAATTTTTTTTTAGAATTTTACCATGTTCTTAAAATTTTTATGTCTCACTTCCTATAGTCTCAATTTTTTGCTTCACCTCCAAAAGATATCAACTAAAACGGGTTTAAATATGTATTGGTCAAGAACTCATAAAATACAAAATTCTTCCATGGACTGTAAATTGTAAACGTAGATAACCTATGTTCAAATAAACATACAGTTACAACCATGAAAAAACCATGAGCCTATCAATGTTTTAAACAGCAAAATGTCTTTTACTTTTTTAGCTCTTAAAAAATACAAACTTATTGGAAATTCCTAATTACTCCTTAAAAATGTATAAAATCCCTTATGTATCTCAAGATTATGAAATCCTCATTTTTAACTTTAAAATTTTGCATAAGGGTACTTTTATAATAACTTTTTCTTGGTTTTATCCGTAAAATCAAAAATATTCTCTGATAAAGTGTAACTAGGAAGAAACAGTGCCATAATACATGAATTTTCGTCCCGACTGAAATGTTTGACATGGTTTCAGTCGATTAGCAGAAAAATTTCCTGTCACTAAAAACCCAGTAGTCAGAAAGCAATTTATCAAATGAAAGAGAAAAAACACGAATGCACAATGTTTCACAAAATCTGTTAAAAAGTTCCTGTTCTAATCTGCAAACGTCCCGAAACATTTTCGTGGAATGAGGAAAAAAAAAGTTCACGGAAATGTGATGTTTTTTTTTCTTTTGCGGGGATCCCAGTTTATTCAGTGAGTTACACACATTCAGAAAGTAAACACACAATGAGCAGGTGAAGTAACATATAACTTGAGTTAGTTCATTTGGCATACTTCTGCACAATTTGTAAAGCTTTGTATTATTTTCCTCTGATGATTTACCTCGATTTACAATAGAGTACCTGTATCTAGTATTACTAATTTCATTTAAATATAGTACCTTCAAAAGACGTTTATTTAATCTATTAATTCGATAAACTACCTGGAACTAATTCTCTCTTCAATGACACATGTAATTTAGCATTTTTGTTTCACAGTTTATAGCCAACATTATTGATTTATCTGTTGAAAAGATTTACTTTTTATGTATTATGAAAAAATATGTTCTTAAATGCGTACAAATTGTTTTTGTAAATATATAGGAAATTTTCTTTTGCCAAGAACTGTATTTCTAAATTTTTCTTCTGTTTTAAATATACGTTTTTTTAAAATAAGAATGCAATGTTTACACATTAGTTTTTTCTTTGAAAGTTTATGCATACAAAAAAAAAAAAGCCACCGCAAAATACATTTTAAAATGTAACATTTAAGTTAGTAAGGCATAAGTCATTTAAGCTGCATATGTTCGAAATATTTAGCCTCAATTTATTTCAGGACTAAGTTCCATCTTTAATTAATTACCCCTCTATCTCCTTGATACGTCAGGAAACGAGTTTAAAAAAAACCCTCACCTGGTAATTTAGATTCCATTTAAGTTGGTTTTTAAACTATTTCGAGGTTCCTCCATAAATTTAAAATTAACGCTATCCCATTCCCTCTGAGCATCTGTACGCTAACTTTTCTGTCAACCCCCAGGTGTCGATGGAACCAACCCTTCTAGGAGCGTTCTTTACAAACGAATACCTTTCTTTGTGTACAAAAGGTACTCCCTAATAGTGGCTGATTGCTTTGAGGCTATTTCAGTAAAGAACACTCTCGTCCACCGAGGCAAAGCATTGAGACTACTCTCGCCGCCAGTGCTTTCCTTTCGCTTGAAACATTGGCGGCATTAGAGGGGGCGTCCCGGCCCATCCCTTATCCGATGGCCGAACGAATGGCAGGGATTAGCACCCCTAATCCCCCCAGAATCCCCAATCAACCACTAATTGACGTCCTCGGAATCTATTCCCTCCCGATAAAAGGGAGGTCTTTCCAGGGGCGCTGAGGAAGTTTAGAGCCGGATGGGAATGTTGAAACTTGTGGTATTAAGGTGTAAGTTTAATAGCTCGTTTATTAAAGAGTAAGATCTTTTGATGGTTTAAAGGTATTTTAAGTGAAATAATTTTCTACATTTTCTTGTTGAAGGAGTAGAATATAAGATTTTTAATGGGCAATCGGATGGAAAAGTGGCAATAAGTAATATCAAAGTTAAAAAATTCTACTACTGTCAATAGGCTATGAATTTGTAATATAATGAATTAAATGTTAACTCACATCACTAAATTATAAAGGAAAGATGGATATAAGTATACGAATTGTATTATACATAACTGGGGTCTCAAACAGTTTTAATAACAGGCCAGACATAAAGGCAATCAGCTATTTTGCTGCGTTCTTTCCCAATACAAAAATGCAAGGATAAAAAAAAGTGTTTATTCTTATTTTTATATTTTTATTTATTAAACGATTTGTGCTTTAAGGAGGTATATTTCTACTATCCTTATTTCCTCTAGTTTACAAAGTACACTATATTTTTTTGTTGTAATAAATGTCTTACAGCAATTGAAACAGCGACTCTCAAACGTGTTGTGTATCTCCATTGTAATAACAAACTGAACATTGAAGTTTTAAATAATTCCATTCTATAACACGTAATAATGTAAACTACTCGCATTAAAGCATTTTTTTAACAATCTGAAGGTTTAACCTGTTTTTTATAACCTGTTTTGTCAGGTTTACGGTACCCTCATAAAAATATTCCTCCTACCTCTAATGAGAGAAGGCTCTTTGATGAACACTACATACGTTGTACGCAGACTTATAGACCACTTTTCTTCTAATTCCTCTCGAGCGAGGGTCTCCATCATTCTTAATGGCAGAGGACGGGGCTGGCGAGCGTCAGAATAAACCCTCGATGACACTAATTTGGAGGCTAACAGCTATTTTCTATCACAGCTTTTAAATCAACCCAATGGAATCGCTTAATAACTTCGATTTTGCTTTCACCGCTCTCGTACGAACGGTATTCAATAATTTCGGAGCCTTGTGTTTTTTATTATAGGGAGGATGTTGAAATTTTTGTCAAGTGTTAGGTTTTATATGTTTCATAAGATCGAAGTATTGGGAATAACCGGAGTATTTATACATTCTCCTTATTTTGGGATCTGGAGATTTTATGTCTCTTTTAAACTTTGTAAACTATTTAAAAGGTAAGGAAAGGTTTTTCAAAAGTAAATAAGTTGCGCGTGTGTTCGAAATTTTAAACGATAATCTATTGCGTTTTAGTTAAAAATTTTGCGTGATATGTGATTTTTTAGCTGTTATCTATTTTAAGTTTTTTCACCTACATATGCCATCTAAAGTAAATATTAACAAAGCTTTGGTTTGAAAAGAAAATTATCAAGAAAACCTTACTTTATGAATAGATTACATACAATTTGAATTTCATTAAATTTTCTAGTCATTGTGAGAAAATACATTGTAAATTGTAAACACAAAAATTCCTTAAAGATTTAAAATTTTAAGTACTCTTTTAATGCTAGATATTCTTATAGTCCGACCACCACGAAAAAAAAAATCCCCAAAAATTATTCCCCCCAAAATTGAGGGGAATAACCAGTTTCCATAACAATATCCTACGCCTTCAAAAGTTTTTCTGGTGGCAGTAAAGACGATTTAAAATTTTGAAATTAGCAATAATTTATGAGAACACGTTGATAAATTTTGCAATGTAAAAGAGGTTATTAGATACAATGTGTTTACTCGACCAAAATAAATAAAATTGTTTCTATTTGAATTATATAGTATAAATATATAAAATACTATAAAATAAGAGGCAGGGAATTTTTTTTTCTATGTGAATGTAACTTGTTAATTTTGTGGAAGAGCTTAAATACTTCTAAAGGGGGGTTTCACTAACCTTAGTATATAATACAATTCGGGTGTATTTGCAAGTATATTTAAAGCTTAAGGACCACCAAAAACATTAAGTTATCCAAAACTTATAATTATAAAATTAACATGACATTAATGGAGAGTGCAAATAACCAAGAGAAATCTTCGATTTTTTTACGATTTTGAATAAGAGTTCGAGCTATCTAACATAAGTTCCACTGCATCCCATATTCCCCTCTGAAAACTCCAGAAAGAGTAAAAACACATACTAAACCGATTCTGATTGCAGCGGTAGAAAAAGAATGGATTTCTTTTGAACTATCTCGAAAATTCTCCGTTAAGGTATGAGCTGTTTTTATCCAGCACCAGGAAACAAAGAGAGATATATGGATACATAAAAAAAGGATTTTAAAGCTCCAAGAAGTTATAACACGAGATATATATGTTTTTCTACTTCTCGATATCGAATCTGTCTTTACGCGCGAATGTACGAGCGCTGAAATTTGTACTTGCGAAACATATGTGAAATATCAGGTTGCCCTGGTATTGTGTTTCGTTCGAGATAGGCTGGGTTTAAACACGGATGAATTGAAACCTGGGAATAAATCACGTTTGAAAGTAATTTAGCCCGGCTAGTGTTTCTATCGAAATGCCTTGCACAACGTTATGTTCAATCTTTCCTCTTTGATTTTACAGATCGGAATTGGAAGTTCAACCCTCTTAATCCTAGATCGCCCGAGATTTACATTAAATCCAATAGAACATTCGGGGCGGTCATGACTAAAATGGTTAAAAAGCTGAATGGTCGTGTAAAAACACGATGAATGTTTTGATGTGCTTGATAGGTGTAATGGAGAACCGTCTGTACAAAAAATTTATTGCTTACAAAATTTAAATCAAAAAGCTTTCCCATAGATTTTTTTATAGATAGAAACCAGCCAACATTTCCTGAACCCAGTACGTCACTACGCGGAAGGAGAAAATGGGTAAACACAAAGCCTGTTGGGTTGCTAGGAGTTTCGGTACGCAAATCGCGATAAAAAGACACTATACTATACACATTAGGGTGGCCCTTATTATAATGGAGAAAAAAAAATTTCAATATTTTTTTGGGCACCCCCCCTAATTTTTTTCCTTTTGCCATGAAATGAAAGTGTGCAAAAGGATTTTCCGATATTTTAATATTAACCCGTGCCGCACGGCGGTTGAAGTTTGAATCCCATAGCGCGCCATAGTAACTGTGGCTTAATGTGGGAATAGCTTCTCCGCTCGTTTCCTGAACTTCAGAATGACATTTGATTTTAATAATTTCAGAATTATTAAGGGTAAGGAAGATGAAAATACTACCTAAAAATATTATTAGTAGATAAAAGCAATAAATTTAATAAAAAGGTAATTCGTGAAAATAAATTGTAAAAACATCCAATAAAATTATTTCACATAGCATAACACAAAACAATAACTACACTTTTAGGTACAATAATTTTAAAAAATCCGTTTACTATTTTATACACATTTTCAATAGAACATATTCTATATATCTATAACATTTATTAAATTCTATGTAATATCTTAAAACTGAAATAAAGGCTTTATTCACTTTTAGGACCAATTATTCAAATTTACGCTTAAAAGTAGAAATTTTGCAATCGGGGTATTGTTTTCCCTTCAACACATTGCAAAAGGTACTGTTTCTGCTCCTCATCTATTGTGAGAAGTACATTTAAATTTCGAATTAGTTTTACACCCCTTTCAACTGTGTCATTGACAGCAGTCAAATTCTGAAATGTCTCTGGTATTTAGATATGAAAAGTCATCATTCCAAAGTTCTGGATTGATGTTAAAGAATCTAATATCAACGTTCAATCTCTTAATAAAATTAAAGTTTTTTGGGAAATAAAGTCCTCAATATTTCCCTGAAAAATAAGGAATCAATCCGTAATTAGGTATAGTAAAATTTTTATGTGTGAATATTCCTAAGATAATCAAAAATAATATTTATGGCTAAGTTAAAAAATCCCAATAAGATATTTTAAGTAAACTGAAGTGGACAACTTCATTAGGATAAAATAAAAGATGCATTTTCTTGCAGTAATAAGAGTATCACGTTTGAAATTCTTGATTATGCGCTTTTTTGATTCCACATCGACATTTTCATTAAAAAATGGATGGAATGCATATTCTTCATTAAGGTACAACAAATGATTGACAAATTTCGTCACATCAACCAAAGAAATATTTTTTTAATATTAAATTTATTAAATATTTCTTTAAAGCCTGTAATAATTTTAAATCATTTAACACTGATGGCTGATGGGTACTTTCTATCCATGCTATCACATAGATCTTCACAAGAAATAAACAGTTTTTTTTTTTTAAACCTTTCAATTTCTGTTCTTTTAAAGCCAAACGGTTTTTAAACATGAATAACAAAGGATTTTTCCCACTTAAAAGGATTTTTTTAGTCTTGTGTCTGGCGCAATATGTCCTGCTATGGACCTTTCACCATAAAAAAGTGAACCAACCAATCTAAACTTGAACATTTTCATGGAATAAATGGCTTTAGCCATCCATCTGGCATGATATAGAGCTAGTGGTCTAATTTTAAATAATGTTTCTGAATTTCCCCATAAAAATTACACACAATTCAATTACCTCTTTATAATCGTGTTTTCGTTCTTTTTTTAGGGAATTAACAATATAATAAGTAGTGCTCAAAATTTATAATTGATTGATATTTCCATCAAATATTTTTCACCGTCTTCCTTATTGATACCATTCCATCGTTCCCTTATTTTTTTTTTTAACAAAGATCACTTCTGGACTTATTTTAATTTGGGCAGTTATTGCTCTAACACCTCTTCTTAGTATATGCGATAGCGACATGTGAAATGCGTAAGCTCTCGGTCCGCATAGTGTTCCAAAATATTGACAGTACCATTAACCCATCCAGTGTGGGAACTGGTGGTGTCTGATGAATAGCGAATTTTCCTAACTATAAGTTATGCTAAAATTATCAAATTTACCAAGTTTTCATGGATTTTAACAAACATCTTCATCACACATGCTCATTTTGTGACTCGTATTTCATCTTTTCTTCATTCTGATCTAGAGGAAGAGAGCGGACAAGCTATTCCCTTACTATAAGCCATAGTTACTATGGCGCGCTATGGGATTCAAACTTCAACCGCCGTGCGGCACGGGTTAATATTAAAATATCGGAAAATCCTTTTGCACACTTTCATTTCATGGCAAAAGGAAAAAAATTAGGGGGGGTGCCCAAAAAAATTCCGACTTTGAAAAATAAGGGCCACCCTAATACACATGGGTTTAACAAGATAATCATATTTCTAAATTGACGTTCTTCATTTCACTCAAAATTCAGACACCGCGATGGGAACTACTTTGTTTGTTAGTGACGTCATAGGGTCAACTAACGTTGCTGTCTAGTATAGATGAAAACAACTGGGTACATGAAATACATCAGGGACTTTTTTTGTGTAGTTTTTTCTGATAATTTTAATTCTAGAGATTATTTTATATTTCATAGAAAATTGGGGATCCTCTTTAACTATTTAATTGAATGTTCCTATTACTTTCAAACCTTTCCGAGATAGACTCATTAACTCAACTTGAGTGGTGTAACATACCCTTGGGTAATTGTTGGAAAAGTCTATTTTTTATAAAACAAGAACAAAACTCTTCATACTCGTTGAATGGATACGACATAAATTGGTGTTTGTTTACAATTAAGTTTCAGGAAAAACAAGCTATGATAGAAAAAAAATTATGGTTAATATTTATTCTGGGTTTGCAAGGAGAAAAGAATTTAAAGATAAATACAGTAAAGGAATGTAAATAGAGCTTTTTTATTATAAAGGAGCCTTAATAGGAGGCCTTAAGAGGAGCCTTAATGAACATTAATCACTAATAAAAAAAGAATGATTTGAGTCTAAAACTAACATTCACATTTCACAGCTTTTAAAATAAATTAAAAGCAGTTCATGAACAAATTTTATAACGAGTTTAGAAAAACCTTGTATGCATATTGTCTTTTATAAAATTTTAAGTAGTTTAATTATTAGACATTTATTTGATTTGATTTTTCTTACTCAATTGATTCTTATTTTCGTTTCCATTTTTCATTCTTCAAAAAATTGAGAGATGGAATAAAAGAAAAGTTTCTTAATAAGAAAGGCCCTCTTATATAGTAGAATCTACTTGAATTTTGGTCAATGAAAGTACATAGAAACAACCAATTCTATGTAATGGATAGTGCAAAATTTTATTAAAAGTACTATATTTGTAAACTTACACATCAAATCTCTTCAAGTGAATTATTTTATCGAAATATCACATACGCTATATCTCAGCTAGCATAAAAATGAAGAACTTTCAAAACTTAGAAAGTCAATTAACGCTCAAAAATAATAAAGTCATTATGCATAAGTGGAAAACACAAAAAAAAGTGCAGCTCTAAAAGTGCCACATTGCAAATGTTTACTCAATAGCTTTCTTCTGAATGAAAATAATTTCTCTTAGACGCGTCTGTTTATGTTGCCTAAGCGATTAACCGCCTTGTCTCGATGAATTTCGAAAAATCTTCTCCAAACAAATTTTTCTAAGAGAGAGAGAGTTGTATTTTTCATCCTCTTTCTCTTGAGTGTGTGATAAGTAATTAAGTCGATGCCTGTTTTAAATGGGGTTTGGGAAAAGGCTTTTTGAAGACTTAATAGCAGGATAAATTAGAATGTATCAGTGGGTGTTTACTATAGGGGAAAGAACCGGCTTTACAAAAATCTTAAAGTGTGTAAAAATTGAATGGGGTGTTGAATATCAATCCTTTAGTATCAGTAAAATTATTGTAAGTACAAAGGAATAATTTTATTATTGTTTGAACAACTTAACTTTAAGCAACCAATTTAAATTTCTTAAAGTTATGTTTTTTTTTTGTTTTATAGTCGTTTCAAAAATACCTTGGTCGATAAACGGAATTAGTAAAATGTATGTTTGTACAGAAAAAGAGATACTTGAAACATTTTCAGAAAGGCAATAATTGTATTATATTTAAATTAACGATTAGGTATATCATTTTAAATTTAGTAATGCACAGAATAAGTATGTTTTTTAGTTTTTTGGTACTTCTATTGACAAACGTATTTATATTTAATCTTTTAACCTTTCAGAACCATTAAATAATTTTATAACTATGTAGGTACTATAGGAAATTTTAATAAATGTGAAATTACTAACAAAGTCTACTACTATTCAAGATTCAAGGCCATCTAAAAATAGATGCAAGATCTATACTACAAAAAATTATTTCAGTTTAGAGACGGTCTCTCATACTAAGCTAGCTAAACAAAGAAAAAATTCAAAAATATTTACAAACATGGAATTTGTTGTGCACTTGCAATATATTGTTATGCAATTTTTCTTCTTTTAGGTCCTCATTTTCCTAACAATATTTTTTTCAAATGTTTTCTTACAATAAGTTAAGTTAACCAACTCAACTCCAAAACAAAAGCTGATATGCAATATAATTTATTCCTTCTCGGCCGCTTTTTTGTCCATTGAAATAAAAAAAAAATATTTACATCTTTAACAGGGTGTTTCAACAAGTCCACCCAAGCTATGTACTGAGAGATTCCTTGAGTCGAGTACATAAAAATGCCCAAAAAGCTATACCTTTATTTTTCGTGAATTCTAACGTCATATCCGATATAAACTTAATAATTTCATTCCACGGTACACGCATGCATACGCCATGAATATTTTCAATAACTTATCGTGCAAACATATCCAAACAACCATATTTACATTTCCCATAAACCTTTTTTAGGTGTAAACCGGATACGACATCATACCTATTCTGTTGGGATTTTCATACGTTTTAGAGGTAGAGTTCTTAGGACTACGCAAGGAATCTGGTTGTGCAGAGTGTGGGCGAACTTGTTGATACACCCTGCATATCGTCATTTTAAAATAAACGTCCACAATTCGCTCTACAGAAAGTTAGAAATACGGGCTTTAATTTGCAGCTTTGCCCTCTCCTTGTGGCATGTATATGCGTTATTCCGGGGCCTTAAGCCACGGACGTCTCTGGCGGCGCTGTCGGGTTTCCGCTCACGCGAATCGGCTGCCTTCAACACCGGGGCTCTGACAGGTGCCTCCACCCCCCTTCTTTCCTGTTTCGAATAAATGCAGAGAACACGGGTTTCGATTGTGTAAGGGCGACGTGTTTCTGGGTGTTCGCTTGACTAAATGGAAAATGTCGTTTTATGTGTGGGAATTGATTGGATAAGACTGTCGTTGATTCGTTGCCTTGAGAGGAATCGAACTTTTTGACGTGAATAACTCCGGTGATTTTAATTCGTCGAAAAGGGGAAGTAAAGGAACCAATATTTGGCAGTCTATTGTTTTTAAAATTGTGATTTTGTCCAAAGGTAGGTTAAACAAAGAATTAGTTCGTGAGGATTTAGTTTATCTTTTACAATAGATGCATTTGCATCCCCCCACAGAGATTCAATTATTTCTACTAAACGGACTTTTTTAAAGAAATTTTTGAACCGAAAAAAAAAAGAAATTGGAGAAAAAAAATACTATTAAAACGTCATATTTTTTTCCAAGTTTGTGAATACCTACATTTGGAAATAAAAAATAATATAGTAGTTTTTTTTACCATGGTGTTATACCAGTTAAATTTTTATTACACATTATGGCACTTTATAATTATTAACGTATTTTTATAAATCTTTTGACTATATTTTGTGTTTTAAATTGTCGGTATTATTTGATATTAATTTGAAGGATTAAATATTGGATGGTAGAGAGGGATTTAGATAGAAAAAATACAATATAAGATACTTAATTATTTTTTTTACATTTTGATTTTCATATTTCTTCTAAATACCGTAGAAATTGAAAATTTATATGTACTTTAGGAGAAATAAACATTTTAATCAATTCACATTTATTCATTGAAATTTAATATTTTAATTAGTATTATTATGTAGTATTTTTATGCTTTCTCACTTTATTTCTTAAAACTATTTTCTATTAAACTCTCTTACTTAAAAAATTCTTTTTATAAAAATTATATGAATTAATTTAAAATGTTTATGATGCCTTATCATAGAGAAATAAAAAAATACCAAATAAAGAAAAGCAACATATCATCTAACATAAGTTTTAATCAGTCACTACCTACTTATTTGTTCAACAAAAATTTTTTGTTTAAAGTGCTATCTTATTAGAACTTGAAAATATTATACTTGGAAAAAAAAAACCAAGCACTTTTATTTAATAAATTGACTAAAAGTAAATTTTGAAATTATGTAATGTTTGTTTCTTTGTAGAGCTTTCGAAGTTCCGTAGAACTAGTTTTTCCTTGTTAAAACTTTAAACTCTGCAAAAACAACATCTGCGTCGTTGCACCTGATAAGAGAGAAAATGGTTTTATGATAATACTCGTACTACTTAATGAAAGAATTATTCTACGGTAATTTTTGTTTCCAAAATATATGTATAAGCATTAAAACAAAAAAATTACAGTGGAAGCTCTTATAGCGACCTGCTCTTATAAAAATACTCTCTTATAAAGACCCAAAAATTAGTCTCTATAAGAGCACTTTTATGCTCTTATAAAGACTAATCTTCGAATCGATTCAGCTGATCGAATACTTTTCGGGATCGGTTTGTGTGCGTCACACCAGAATTAGCCAATAAACAAATATCAGAGTATGACAAACAGCACCAAGTAACGATCGCATCTTCTTCTCGCTTGCTTTCGCCCGGGGTAACCGGCTACAATCCCAAACGAAACCTTTCGCTACCTAATGTCCTTGTTGATTTTAGACTTTAAATTTATTAGCGTATTCATTTATCTTTCTTTATTTCCAATTTCTTGACTTGTATTTAAGACATAAATTTTTCAAATTGCATGCAGATGCAGGTGAAATTGATGTAATAATTGATGTATCAAAATCAAAATTTAAAAAGCAAATATTTATACTCTGTAAAATATTGATCTTAAACTTTATATAAATTAAAATAAAAGCAAAAAATAAGGTAATATAACATGAAATTGGAAGTATCAATACTTCATAAAATAAGAAATAATTGTTTAAAGTGAGGAAAGATCAATTGGATGATTCGAACTGTGTTCTAAATCCCAATGATATCGTTTTCAGGTTGAGATTTCCTCCAGACTTTATAAATTAGTCTACTAAAAATACATCATTGAGGGAATCGAGTCCACCTTCCCGAAAAGCATCAAAATTGATAGTTTAGCTTAACGAGTTTATTGCTTTTAAACGAGTGATATTCTACACTCGAGTGTATCACTCGAAGTTTGCTCTTATAGCGACAAAAAACTCGGTACGGATTAATTACGCTATAAGAGCTTCCACTGTACTTTTATTTATAGAGTATTTTTATATACTTAGGCACTAAAGCCAATCAAACCAATCCAGTAACAATAATATCAACACATTCTTGTAAAGTTTAACTTGTCAAAGATTTTTTTTAAAGGTATCATTTAAAAATTTACGTAACTCAAATTTTACGTGATTTATACTACAATATTTCCCTATCTCAGGGGTTCCGAAGGTATGCTCGGTGCCATAAAAAGCACAAGGAATGTTGTAAATTTTGGAAACATGAAAAATATATGTATTATCCCCTCCAGTATTCATCCAGAACTTAATGTGGCCAAAACCCGAGGTATATCCTCACGGGCTTTTAGGGACTATACTTATTTAACAGCATACACTTTTTATTCCACAACTTCACAACATGTAAAATAAAACCCTGAAAACCACTTCAGGAAAGCCACAGGTTTCCATACCGATAAATGTTGTTTGGCTTTTCGGGAGAAAAAAAAATCATCTCCGACACGAGGACTCAAAAAGCTCCCCTGTTTGGGGACCCAATATTTTTCCGATTGACTCCGAAAATTTCAGAATCGCTAAAGTCCATTTCGAGCAATATCCCCCCCGAATCGATCTCACCCCCTTTTGAGATGCTGGGGGAGGGAGCGATCACCCCCTACTCCCCTCGGTTTAAAAAGTCCGCTTGCGAAAACTTCTTGTTTTCTTCTTCTTCTTAGTCTCAAAGTTCTCTTAGACATCGTTTCGCACTCGGAAATCGCCTTGTTCTTGCTTAGCTTTCCAAATAGTTTCTCTGCTGGTGCTTCTTCTGTTTTTTCACCCTCTTATTCGAGGGGTGAATTCGAACGAGCGAAGAGAAGAAGAAGAAGGGTGCGTTCGGGTCTTTGATTGGGAGTGATTTGGGAGGGCAGGACGACCCTTAAATAAATATATATGGGGATCGCGTAATTATGGGATCGTTTGAGGTGGATTTATCAGGGAATCTGCGGTAACGGGATGGGATGGGATTGATGTTTATTTTAGCCATTGTGGGTTGGGTTTCGTTTGTTTCTTCAGGTGGAACCTTGTTTAGATCATTCGAAACGTTTTGAAGATATTTTTATGTGTGGTTTGATTTATTGCTCTTAATTAGTGGATAAATATCATAATACAGTGTTATTAATTTTTATAATTTATTGTTTCAAATCCTTTTTGAGGTAAATTAGAATTCATTCATAATTCCGTCATAAATATTTCAAGCTGAGGTAATTTTTTATACTAATCTTACACGGATTGTATCACTAAAGTTTCATGATAAAAATTTTTATTTTTATTTACTTAACAAGCTATAACATAACAAGCAGAATAAATTTAAAGGAAAATTTCTTCCCCTTTATATTTATTTAAAGATTCATACTGATAGCAAAGTAAAATCATATGCATAGAATTACAAATCAATCTCATAAGATAACATTTATGTTGTAAATATGGAAACTATTTTGTGTTATATTTTCTTCACCTTAAGTGTTTGGGCACATTTAATAACGCATAAGTATTTCCTAACAGGAAACATAATAAATCCTTTTAGAAATCTTATCTCTCTTACCTTTGTCTTTGTGTATCTATATAGTATCCTTTTTAGATTAGGTAATTTTTTACGGGATGAAAGTTCAATGTAATTATTCTTCTCCGAAATTTCTGATGATTCAAATGTAGCTTCTATTTAAGCAAGGACACCCACTATTGCTCGACATAACACTGCATCGTCAGACCGATGATGACGGAGGGTGTGCTAAACGCGGTGTTTAAAATGCCAAAGTGCAAAAACTCAATCGGCAAGAAAGCCGTTTTTAATCTCGCAATTATGTGAGTCTGGCCCGTTTTTTCTCTCTGGGCCGTATTTATTGCAGAAGAAGGAGTAATGAATAGAGTACCTAATTTTGATTGTGCGTGATGCCTCGAATAAAGCGGTCTTGGCACGTGGTATTGGCAAGCGGCCCAAAAGGGGGCGAAATCACTCTTCGCTCTTTCGATATTACACCGATCGTTCGACAACCACCGCGAAATGTCTCATTGCCACGAGATGAGGAGAAATAGCTGTTTTAGTATCGATACTTAGGTATCGAGTACTTTTGAGTACCCATGTTTCTAAGACTTTCATGAACTTAATAGTTTTAGTACAGACATTGAAGGCAGTACCGTTAGATATTTTATCCATACGTAAAAGTATTCAATTTCAAAGTATCGATGTCTTCAAAATCTTAAGAGACATAAGGATTAAGAACCCCGAATACCCAACCCATGCTTCAGATATTTTTTATGAATCGAATATTTCTAACTATACTAACATTGAACTTAATCCTATAAGATATTTTATCGACATGTAAAAATATTCCATTTCAAAGTATCGGATACCTCTCATTATCGATCATTTCAAAAAATGAAGCATTCACAAGGATTAAGAAACAACTATCCATTTTCAAGTACTTTTTGTTTCGAAAACCCTTTGGTATCGGCAAAAAACATAATTATTACACAGAAATCATACCGATTTCGAAAAAAAAAATTAGGATTATAACAGAAAAAAGAACAACGTTATTGGTAGCTTTCTTTCTCTGTGCGAGTTCTTTACAATTGATATAGAGTCCAAAAAAATAAAATTATCTCCGCTAAAATGAATATGCATACTTATTCAAAACATTTAGAGAGATAAGAACTCTCAACATTGTAATACCATTGTGATTCACACTAGGAGGCGATTTCACTTACCTTGGGAGCAGTGGCAAAGTGTGGGTAAAAAAAAAGTGCACTAAAGGAAAAAAAAATACGAAAGGTACCCCCTATCTAGCTTAATTGCAAAGGGGTAAAGAGGTGTGTTTCTATAGCCCGACGATCCCGATAAAAACTTTAACAGGAAACGAAACTTTGAAAAGAAGTACAAATCTAAATGATAGTCACACTGATTTTGGTACAAAGAGTTTTTCAGCGTTTATTAGTTACCATCACCTCTAAAATTGAGGGGAAAGACCCGTTTTTCAATAACAATCGCCCCAATATTGAACGACGTCAAAAGATTTTCTCGTGGTGGTCGAACTGTGGAACTACTAGTCCACTACTTGGAACTGTTCTAGGAGTATTTTCTACTTATTCAAACGAAATTATCTGAATCAAATTAATAGAAAATACCTAACCAAATGAACTAAAATCAACATTTATCTGCGCCCTTTGTTCTGCTTTAGGTTGGTAAAACTATTCAGAAGGTGTCTTAAAAATATTTTAATATTTGTTCAATTTCTATAAGTGCTTGATGATAACTGTTAATACAGGTTTTTGTCACACACTAAAGGAAAGAGCCTTTCAAGAATAAAACTGATAAGTTACCCAGTTTTTTTTTAAACTATTATGTCGGTTTCTTATTTTGTTTTAGTTTTTAAACAATGGTTCTTATCGAGAATTCCGTTCTAAAAAATATATTTCATTCATGCCTGAAGTTTTCCGCTTAAGACGGAAATCTGTCCTTCAAAAGAGGAAGAACTGATGAGAAAGAAAGCATTTGAGAGGAATTTTTATTTGTAAAACGATAAATAATTTCCGTCAATAATCTTTGGCATTATTTTAAACCCAACATCGTTTTCTTCTAATATATTTCTTTGAAAATTGCCCGTGAATTTTTAATACCCAATAAGCAATAGGAAATAATTGATTTTGAGTGATGTAGAAAAGAAGATAAGAATAATTATGCATTTGTACTACTTGCAAAATAATATCTGAAATAAATAACAGATTCGTGATTTAAACTTTTTTTACTTTGGTAACACTCGTTTTTCCCAAGACCATAAAAATCATTACTTTTATGCACGGTAGACTTTTTGTGTACAGTAAAATATTGTCACTAGGTATTGTATATAGAATTGTTTGAGCTTTTAAGCTTACGTAAAAGGCAATTTAGATTATTTTTGTTCTCATTCACAAAAAAGCAATGCCCACTTTTACCTCAATGCAAATACTACAAGCTCTACTGAACATCGGTAATTGCAATGCTTAAGGTTGATGACTTTTATTGTTGCCGATATTGATGTTTTTGAACAATTTTAGACATTGAAAAAGGAAGTATACTTATTTAAAGAGGATATTTAAAATATTCTTTTATTAAGGCACTTTGATTTACTTCTAAGAAAGTAGTTAAATATATTACCAGATTTTTTTTTAGATAGAACATTATAAGGCTACAGGAGAGTCAGCTGCTGAAGTAGAAAATTTGTGATTCATACCGATTAGCAAAATTTGGTAAAGCATAATTTATTCTGAAGTAAAAATGGTGCCTTGTTTGTTAGGCTTAACCTTAATTTACAAAAGTTTAACATTATTAAAGAGTCATTTAACATAGTCAACTTAAGACATAGGGAAAAATAATTTATTTCCCTTTTTGAAAATACCTTTGAAGATGATTGATGATAAATAATGGTTAACTTGTTATGCATGCTTAACCCCCAATATGTCATTAAACATTTAACTTGTAAACTACCAAACTTTTACCTCTTTGTACTATACGTAGAGTATGGTTGAAAAGTGACATCCTACATTTAATCTTAACTTTTAGCGTACATATTGCCTCCCGAGCAATTTTAATTCTTGAAATTGTTTTGAAGATGCTTGTATATGGTAAACATTATATGCATTATCAAGTCCATAACTTTTCTGCATACGTTTTCTTAAGTTTCAGCATAAGCATAAGTATTGGGAATTACAAATTAATTATTTGTTTCTAGAGTACTATACCAAGATACGAATGGGGACTTAATAAAAGGGTCAGTGTGGATGGACATAAGTTCGTTTTCATGAAACACGATACACGCGTATATGGTTCCTACATTTTAGCGACAAGAACTTGCCGTATCTTGCACATACACCATAACGCGTTTGAAAAGTTTCAAGGGTGATTATATAGCTTGGTATCTGTGTATTTTGAGAAGAAACGAAAAGCGAAATCAACATGATAAAACACCATATGGTTCTCTGATAGACTTTCTTAACGTTTTCATTTCTTTTTAAACAAGTGATTTGTTCCGACAAGTTTTCACTTAAAGTTTCCTTTCTCAGCAGACAAAGATGTGGAATGGATTAAATTTGTCGTAAGACTTTCACCTAGCTATTTAACTTATGCAACTTCAGACTAGCCAGCTCAAAAATATCGTGGCTTAAGGTGCAACATAACATAACTCAATTTCTCCAACTCTTCGGGAGACGGAATATAAAATTAGCTCTCTTACGGCCGTATTCACCGTAAAGAGGGAAATGGCTGTTAAAGGAAGAAGGAAGGTTTGCTTTTAAAGAAGGAAAACTATATTTTCTCAATCAGAAGTTTGTGACTCACGGTTAACCGCCGGTCCGGTTAGCGGTTATTATGAACCCTAAACGGGCATTTCTATGAATGGAACCGTAGAAAAGCAGCAGTTCTGGGGTTTTTCGCAGAAAAAAACCCGGTTATTTTAGGTGATTCCGTTGCATATTTACAAAGGCTCAAGACAGGGAATCAATGCTGAATTTTTTATTTTATTTAATGAGTTATGAATAAAAATTTATAAATCCCCAGTCTTGAACCACAGCTCACTAGTACAGGCTAGCCGAGATACGGAAATCATTAAAAATCCAGATGGCAATACTTGACAAACTGGAAAAGCAAATCCACAGAGTTGAAGGCGGGGCTTAATGGCTCAAAAATCAACTCAGCAACTTATGGTCAACAATCAGAAGTTTACGTCATGAAAACACGCCTTTATTTTTCCTTATTTGTCAGTGTGTTATCCTATTGGTTGGTCGGTAGGAGTAGGACTTGTGGCGATCCAAGCGGTAAAAGTTGTCAAATGGTTTTCATTATTTAAAACTCGGTTAGCCTGTATAGTATCTTGTAAGCCGTGCTTGAACCTTTGTAAATATCCAGTGCCAAATGTTAAACTATACTTTGATTGCATAACTCAAGTTATGCATGACCAAAAATTAATTTATGTCATGCTGCACCGCCGAATGAGGAGTACGTATAAATAACGCGCCATTCCCGTTACGTCATAATGAATAGTCCCCCGATTCCTTTCGCACTCATCCAAGAAAGTGGAGAGAGAGTTATTAAAGTTAGTTGGTTCGAGACGACGAAGGTCGAAACAATGGGGAGTCTTGAAGCCCTCGCTTCACGCTCAATTAACGAAGGCGCCTTAATTCAATAAGTGGGCGCCACACCTACCCTAATGACGGCCAATAAGCCGGCGACGATGACGAACTTCATTTTATGAGGGCCGCCGAGGACACTGCTTGGGACACAGAGCTTTGCGAGTGGTTCGTGATGGCTCCTCACACATTGTGTTATGACCCTTAGGATGGCGTTGCTTACAGTTGTTTGAGAAAATAAAAGGGGTTTTTGATTTGTATATTGTATATTTTTGTACTGTATAGTATTGTATATTCAAGGCAGTTGAAATGAAGTTGGCAGCTGAAATTAAGGCTGAAATGAAGGCAGTTGATATTTTTAACAAATTGTAAGAGTTGTAATATTTTTATTTCGGTTGCAGTTAATTTACATTAGAAAGCTTTTGTGGAAAAATTGGGAAATTTAAAGGGTAATATTTTGTTGGAAAACCCCGTAGCTGTAATTCATGGAAGTAATTTCATTACTGATGTAAAATATGCTGCGAAATGGCAATTAGATACTGAAACATACTTTGTAAATTATACTTGTATTGCTTTAAAATTACGTAGTTATGAACACAATATAGATAGTGAGAATATGGTAGATATCTAACAGTGTAGGTACAGTAAACTGCATACTCACTGAAAAGCATTTTAAAAAGTCAAAAATAAACTCCAATAAACTTCTGAACTTCGAACTGTCAACTAAACAAACGTTATTGTACACCGAATTCTTAGTTGGGGTGGTAAGTACTTCCTATATTTTTTGTTCTAACCACTGCCTAATACTTATTCCCAAAAAACTTAAAAAAATGACTGGTTTCCTTAAGCAGTTCGTTCGTGGGTTTTAATTTTATTTGAGGAAATAATTATGTGAAGTAAAAACTTTTTATTAATATCTCATGTTTAATTAAATGAATAAATGTTTAATTAATGTTTAATTAAAAAATGAATAATATAATTATTGTAAGTATCACGTTTAATATTCAATTTTTTTAACAAATAGATAGAACAGTTACCAACATCTTTTTTTTTCACTCTTTCTGCAGGTTAACGTTTGTTGCTATTTCGCTCAATTCTAATGTATAAAATTTGGAGTTTTAAATACACTTTCATTCAATGTAATTAAAATGTTTAAATTCCAAGACTGTCGAAATTTATTTGTTAGATAAAAATACTTTAAACATGAGTAGTTAATACCTGGCTGGCGAGTCCATGAAGGACATCTTTAAGGGGAGACGTTGGTGGCCATTGTCCGTTAGGGCCTATCAGGGGCATCGAGGCAAACAGCCTCTGATGCTCGTAGTAAGAAGTAAGAGTAGTTAATACCTAAAACACTTGATACTCCAAGAGGACTTTAAAGAATAAGTAGTTACACTATTTACGCTTCAGAATAAAAGAATTATTTATTAGATTTATTGATAAAATCAAGATAATTGTAGTTTTCATGCTATAATGAGAACATTACCATCAATCTTTAACAATGTCGAGTTTGGAGCTTACATATTCTTGCTAAAACCTATGGTAATTATCGCAGAGGAACTTGACCATTCTTCCACACCTCACAACACCCAACTAAAAATATATCTCACACACATTCACATAGCGAACACTTTCAACGACCTAAACTACTCTCCTCCAAGGAGCAAGAGAGGAAGAGAGAGAGAGCGGGAAAAATTGTTGTCGCGGTGATTCAATATTCTTCCCTTTGCCGTCGAGTGTCTTCACTCGAGTAAGTGGATTAATGACTTTATTAATTGGATCTTCGCGAGGAAATTGCCCTGGAGAACGAGACCGAAGGCATCAAACATCGTTATTATGGATTTTTGGACTGGTCCACGGATGAGACGAAGGAGTTGAGATACTATGTGTTGAACTTCGCTATTGCTTGTCCTTAAAGGAATTAAATTAAATAGTAAATAACTTATTACGACAATTGTTTTCACAAATACTTTAACACATTTGGGACACTTGATACACGTTGAGTTATATGTAAAGGGTGATTCAGGAAAAAATGCTAGGAGGGATAGGGGGTACATCTACACTAGGGTGGAGCGAAAAACACGAAAGTTGGAATTTCGATTTTGGTTACCTCCAAAAAGTTGCCTTTTAGTGTCCAAAATACACCTGTAAAATTTTATGAATTTTGAAAAACTCCTTCAGGTCTCTACCAGGGCTTTTATGTTTTCAAAAATTGGTTTTTTACTGTAAATTTCATATTTTGCATTGTTTATTGGCAAATTTTTCTGGTATTTTTGTATTTTTAATATAAAATGTAACTTTCCAGGCCCGACAGTACATTTTTAACCCAAAAAAGTTAATGAAAAGGCACAAATAAATGTATAATACATGTTTTTTTACTTTTTTAATATACTGCGTAATGGGGGGAGCAAAAAACCTTTTTTACGAAATCGGTCTACGACTAAAGCTCAAAGTTTGTAGTTGGGGGTCCTTATAACCCATAAAAAATTTTAACTTGGTCGGATGATATCTTTAGGTTGTGCTTTTGAGTCAAAGTTCGAATATTTCATGAAAAATGTAAAAAATTTGATAATTTTCCCGATAATTTCTAAATGATCCCGAAGTTTTTTTATGGTGAATAATTACATATATTGCTTGTATGTTGCTTAATATTAGAAAAATTAGTATCTTTGAATCACGTAAAAATGGTTTAATAGTTCTTCAAAACTCGTTAATGGACTATGTTAAATATATGTTAGTAGCTTATTACATTGTGGTCGTTAGGAACAATGTTTAAGGAATAAAACCGGCATCACATGGGTCGAAAATGCACTCCTAATGATCTTGGGGTTTTTAATGGGAGGCATGGGAGGTTGAACAATACGGAGCGGAAATTGACGCTTAACCATTAAGATCGGATTGGCATTTATTTTTATTACACATAATAAATAGAAGAGCTAGAACTTTAATTAAGTTCTAACCTGCCCAATAAGTTACGACTTATGATAAGACTTCAAGATTGAGAGAAATTAGGATCCTTACGATTATCCTTTCCTCCTCTTCAATAGCGGTAGTGAGTTTAATCAGTTAAATTACTAACTTGAGTTATTATTTCCCAACAAGAGTATAAAGAAAATTTAAAGAAAAAAAATCAACAATAATTTATTTGGTTTCGGTCTAATTATTTTGTCTTCTATGTTGACATTCCCCATTTCTTATTCAAGGCAAAATAGAATTAATGCTTCAAATTTTATTTCTCAGTCTTGCGTTGCTGCCAATACAACTAGTGAAAGAAACACCGCCCATTTTTTTTGTACGAATGAATGCGGAATCCACATACTTTCTTAGCGCCTCATATTCTCCTTCGAAAAGCGATTAAGTTCATTACACAGTCTTTCTCCCAGACATGCCATGTGAATCTCGGTTGACCCAAATCTCTTTGTGCAAACCTAATGTCCTATGAGGCTTATGCTAAGAACCTTGTAATGATCGTTAATGGCTAATGTTTGCAATCGTACCGAGGAGACACAGCCTGATTCCACAAGATTACATTCCAAATAGGCTGCTCTGGAATGACCGTCACCGGCAGATTTATCTTTGGCTTCATTTCAATAATGCCCTAAATCAGGAGGGTCCACCCTTTGAGCTTTGAATTCGAAGAACACTGTCGGCATTGAGCGGAATTTGAAGATGGCTATAATAGTAGCCACTGTTGAGAGCTAATAATAGTCTATTGAATAAGAATTTTGTTCAATGAAATTTAAATTATCTCTATGATAAGGCAATCCATACTTTTACTATGGTAGTTGTAACGTAGGGGTCGCTATATCAGGGGGTTGCTATGAAGAGGTTCTACTGTATTTTTTTAAAGTAGGTATAAGATTTTATTCCAAGCACCTCTATCAATTTACTTTTCAAGCTTGTTACCCATACACATGAAATGTTTTCTGATTTTAATAAGCTAATAGTTTTTTACAACTAAATATGATAAAATTCAATACATTTGTTACCGATTATCTAATAAATAAATTGTGTAAATGCGTTAAATGTTCATATCTTTTCCGTCTTCTGTCTGAGCCATTTTTCATTTATGCAATAAAAAAACTATGTCTGTTTTGTTTTAAAAATTTTCTGATTAGAAAATGACAATGTTTTGTTATTAATTCAGTGCTTTATGTTACTCTCCTTAAATTTGTTTACATTGAAATAAATGTTATCAGCAATACTTTCATACTTACTTACTTCTTACTTCTTGCTACGAGCGTCCGGCTAAAGCAATACTTTCATAAAATTAAAAATATTAAATATAACCCAGTTATTGAAAAGAGATCAAGCAGGTTTCCTTATCAAGAAAACATTTTTATTCATTTTTAATTTACTTTTTGGGATGCTTCAAAGTTGATTTCCTTGTAATGGACGCATAAAAGAAAAAAGTCCATTAACTAGTAAATATTATGTAAAATTATTTTTAGTGACATTAGAATTATTAGCTTGACTATTATTATTATATGGAGAAGGTTTGTTTAAATTTATCGTTTTATTAAAGAATTTTCGTTATCGTTTTAAAATGTTAAATCAACTTTCATTGCTTATGATTCAGTGAATTTTTCGTTATTCTAAGTAAGCTTGTATTTTAGATAATTATTCAAACAAATTTTGATAATCTCTTGCAAATTCTAAGAATATGAAGGTATGATGTGAGGGAATTTTTATTTAAGAGATTTTTAGTAGGTTATTGTAAGTTATTGAGTTATTGGTATTATAGTTGCCAGAACTAAGCTTCTATTTTGAGTTCTTTTCCCTTATATTTAACGTAAAAATATCCTCCCCCCACAAAAAATCCAATCTGAAGTATGTCAGTTGAATACCATGGGTTTTTCACCTCTCTATACAACACTATATTAAGTACAAAAAAGAGAAACACACGGTATACCCCCTCGATAAAAAGATCCTGGAATTGACCTTTAGAGTGGGAACAAAGTGTGGAAACACACCGAAATCACCTTTAGGATTGGAAACCGTTTGGGCCAATTGTGGCAGAGAAAGATTTCCAGATAAAGCCATGACAAGAAGGAAATTGAAAACATAAAAAATAGATCCGACCGCTGTCTCCTGAAACCATTTTTCGTGGGTATGGCATTGCAGAGATGGAAACTGAAAAATCATTTTCTCCAACAACATTCCGAAAACTGTAATTTTGAATGTCAGGCCAAAAATACTTTTTCTTCTCTAGAGCCAGGGTGGAAAGTATATTGATAACGCATCAATGTTATGTTCTATGCAAGAATATTCTGGGATATCTCCTAAGATAAAAAAATTGTTTGTTTTGTTTGAAAAACAGACGGGGTTCATCTTTTTTCCTTCCTTTGTATTACAGGAGTCAAAATATTTGTCGATGCTGCGTTAACTAGTACTCTAGAACAATATTAAAAAAGTAAAATGGAACTGGAAGTAAAATAAAATGTAGGAAAAAATCGATATGCGAAAGATGATAACTAACAGTTTACGAATAAATATACGCTGTAGAAAGTTAGTAATTTCCATACTTATGCATACAACTATTACAAATACCTGCTGTCATAAGTAAAGGTAAATATTTTTTACTTTTCGCAGGTTTTACAAAATGTCAAGTTTTTGACATGTTTAAATTTATTCTTTATTTATTTCCCAAAAAGTACTCAAATTATTCTTGTGAAATAATTATTTTCTGCGGATAATTAAAACAAAAGGTTTTGTCTTCTCTAAGTACCTCAAGCTATTATCGATGAATTTAAAATTACTCAGTTCTAACTGAGTGTGAGTTTTTTCCTTACTATTGTTACACAAATCTTAATTCCTGTTCATTTTTTTAAACACTTATTCTAAGAAAATGTAATTTAAGACACAATTGAGACAACTGGCTCCACTGATTCCGCTTCTTTACCAAGAAATATCTTCCTAATCCAATGTTATATGAAGAAATACATTCAGTTCGTGGAATGAATCAATGCTATATAGAATTTCAACTAAAAAGTCTTATTTTTTTCCACCTTTTCCAAGAACTCTCAATGAAGACTCTTAAGAAGTTCCAAATTTTAGTTACAGAAGAGTTATTTCTTTATCGCTACTTTCATGCGGTTTTTCCTGGAAGAATACGAAAGTTTCTGAGTATTTCATAAGAAGTGCACGAGGTCACCATAACAGAACGAAAAGCATTAAATTATGTTACGCATGTAAAAAAAAATTCAAACTGCTTATTGTACTAAAAAACCGTATTTTCATTACATACTTGCTTTTATTCTGAATAAAAGTAGAAATTAAATTAAGGAAGACCCAACGATGGTATTATACTTTGAAACGTTAAATAAAGAAGGGGCGTAGAATTGTTTCTAATTTCAAAAACATTTGGAACACCTCCTACACACAAGGTTACAATGCCGGTACCTTTTTTTTCCAGAAATCCTTGAGCCTTGCATCACCTATAAATATATCTTTTGTAATAAAAACATTTATTATTTGTTGAAATATAAAATGAAAAGGGAGCTTTGTACCATCAGTATGAAACATTTCAGTAGATTTGTAATGAGTAAAAATAACTTAAAACTCTTAATTAAAGGCTTTTAAGGGAAGAATATTACAAAAATACACGGGTAACTACCAAATGACTATTGTTTGGCATACAGGGGAAACATTCAAATTTGCTAGACATTTTTTAACGGTGGAATCCCGAATAACGGTCACTATTGGAGGAGTGGTCAAAACGGTAGAAAGCTCGGATAATGAAACAAGTTATTAAGTAATTCACATGGATAAAAATTTTTAATATCCAAATAATTTAAAAAAATTTCTTTATGGAGAGAAAGGAACTAAGGAACACATAGCATTTTAGAAACTGAACATTTCAAAAAGCTTTTATTTTTTAAATAGCTTAAAACGTTTTGATATTTCAATTTTAAAATCAAACCTGTTGGAAAGGAGTAAACACTAATCAATAGCTCTCCAACGCCAGGCTGATGCTCGGATAATCCAAGGAGTCGGTTAATCAAATGCCAGATAATCGAGTTTGCACTGCATTGAATATCGAATCTGGAACATGAATAAAGCATCCCAAAACCCTTTCACCGGAAAAGAACCTCTCCATTTCTGATTCAATTTTTCCCAATCACACGACACGGGGTAGGATCACCCCAATTAATTAATTACCCGTGATTTACACCGCCCCGGGAAGACATAACCGCTTCCGTCTCTCGAAAAAAAAAAGAACACGTCCCCCGAAATTAATTCTAATTGCCCCTCCGAACAAAGCGATCGGTGTCGAGCGCCCCTTTGTGATCGGCGCGACAATTAGCAGGCTGCCGATACGCCGCGTGAAAAATGAGGGAAAATCCGTTTGGGCAGGGAAAAAAACCGCTTTTCCCCTCTAATAAACCCATCAGAGCTTTGTTTTGGATGGATGGATGGATGGAGAAGAGATGCAGCGTCCTATTCTAAGCCCTGGTATAGGGTGTCCTGTGTGAATGAGAAAGGGAATAGTGGGTGTTAGGGGAAGTTAACGTGATGTGAGGTACGCTTTTTGGGTGTTACGGTTCGGTTTGATGCTCTCCAGAAGGGTGGGCGATTGTTCATTTGGTTTGTGTTTCATAGATCAGTGATTCTCAACTTTTTCATACGCAAGAGCCATTATAGATGCCTTATTAAATCAATGGTGGACCACATACAGTAAAAAATGATAATATGGTGAATATTATTGTTTTGTTAGCTTATTCATAAATTTATGTAAGTCTAATTGGTAAATAAAATAAAACATGGAATGTAAAAGAGTTGTCACTCTTCCTTCTATACAAAATAAGGAAAAAATCATCTTTTCGTAGTTTATGATTGTGGGGACTTATTAAGAGGCATCAAATAACATGTAGAAATTCCAGTTTTTCTTCGAGATACACTTAATAAAGATCATTTACATTTAACTACATAAGTTACAAAGCATATTTTAACTAATCAATCCTTTTACCTTTATTTCAATATTTCGTGGACCACCTGGAAGCGTCCCACGGACCACAAGTTGAGAATCACTGTTCTAGAGCCCAACCATAGTTCCGTGAAAAATTTTCAAGGATTTTCCAAAAATATGGAACACTCAGTTGTGGTCTCTTCTTCTTTTTCTTCTTCCTTATCCCTTTGGTCTGGGTCAGACAAGATCCATGACAGTTTTTTTTTAAGCTCTCCAATACCAAACCAGGGTTTTATAGAGTTCCTCCTTCGCCAGTCCAATACAATCTAAAAGATGTTTGGCGGTGGCCTCCCCTAAATTGCACTTGGTGCAAACAGGATCAGTTGTGGTTACAGGTAGGACGCATATCCCTCTAAACCTCTCCCTGAAATTTTTCTAGAGATGAACCCTGCTAGGGGTCAGGATATGGGATAGTTGTACTAGTGTCGTTTTGAAAGTCGAAAAAGGAAACACTGTTTTTAAAGTTAAATTTCCAAATACGGAGATTCCCCAAGCATAAAGCTAGGTCCCATAAAATGAAAGTAAAAAGCTCAATCGTTTTACCAATCAATCATTTTTTATAATTTTCTTTTGATCTGTTAGCTCTTTTATTTTAGGTTGTATTTTGTTGGGAGTGATTAGTAATTTGAACCATGTCATCAGGATTCCGTGAAAGTGAAATGGTTGGAAAACGCTATTCTAGATTCTAGTGCAAAGAATATAAGGGAAAACAGGCGATGAGACTTCTGTGAATTATTCTACTCATGTTTCCCGTTTCCAGTTTCCACCTCCATTAAGGATCAACCAGAGCGACTGGTAATTCCATATTAAGATGGACAATTATCTGGAACACCAATCAGAGCTCTCATTCACTCCTAATGAAATTGAATTGCTCCAATTTGTAAAACCCAAAATTGCTGTTATGAAATGAATACAGTGTCAAATAACGAACCAAAAATAAACTTAGTGAATGTACCGGGAAAGCTAACTACGATCTTCCGTAGGAGTTATTCCAGTTTAATGGTTTTCAAACTTTTTAATTCTACTCGTGATAGAGTTTCTCAGTGTAATTTTACGTAGGCGGGTTATTTTTGGAAGTAAAGGAAAATATTTGTGCTTCTTTAGGCCATTGAGATGACACTTATTGGATATTGAATTTCGTTATGTTATTCATTTCAAGAAAGTAAACATGCAATGATTGTCTTCAGCTTTCTTACTCAAATATCTAAAATTGAAAATACATGGAATTGTAATTTAACTCTTTATTACATCATGTACTTTTCCATTTATCCTAAGATGTTTCTGTACAGGTTCTTTTTTCTAAAACGTGACACTATGTAGGCGTGTAGGCCCATAAGAGCCAACGAGAAACAGAAGTATCGGTTTTGAGAAATGGGATGATGATTTTTCACATTTTACCCTTGAGCTTTCGCATGATGAATCTTTGAGTTTTCAATTTCCGGTAACCTATTCTTTGTGCATTTTTCAAGCAAAAATGTTAAAAGAGATATCGACTCGTGTTTCTATTTTCAATTCGAAAACATTGATAATGCTACAAGGATGCTAACTGATTCTAAATAAGCATTTAGAATGACAACTGTTCATATGTTTAGGACATTATAAATATCTAAGAGTAGCTACCTCTGAATGCTTATAGAGTTCAGAGATAATGCTTAGCTTTCCTGCAATAGTTTTAATCTAATGCAGATCATTTTTTGACTTGCTCATTTCTTCTAGAATTGGCCGGAATACCTGCCTATATTTAGTAGAACCTTGAGTAAAACCTTCCGTAAATAAACTTTTTGGATTATTCGATTTACTCTTGTCATGAATTTAAGTGCCTAATTAACCAAAAAAATTTTTGGTTTTTCTTTCTCTTAGTTCGAATTTTTTAAAGTTAATTTTAATTTATTTACTGATTTTGAGTTTTGCATACTACTTGTGTCATTCTCCTCTGATTTATTTAACCTTTTTCTCTTTCCGTCCAACCCCTAGTCTATTCAGTGACGGTTAATAGAGGTTGCACTGTAATTACAAATGTTACAAAGGCTTAATATTCCCCCTCCATCAAAACAAAGTTAATTTCTCCTTTTTTCTTTTCATTTCATATTATATAAGTGATGCACTAAAAGTGGCAGGAACCTGAAAAGATTGTATTTCTGAAAAACTCTCCGATTTAGCTTAGAGGACTGCTTAAAAGTGTTTTAATAGGATTCGTAATTAACAAGCCACAATTTACCGGAAATAATGCTTGATTGTTTCCTTGCTTAACCTTCTATAACAAATAATAGTAGAGAATTGAGGAAAAGAATAATCGTGAAAAAAGCTATTTTTCGTAATGCTGTTGCTTATACACTGCAAGTGATTGGTAAAACAACTGAAATTGATTTTAAAACTTATCCCCAAGGTTGACTTTGCTTCTCTTTTTTAAGCTCGAGCCTTTCAAAGAGAGTGAAACCTTAGTCTAAAACTTCACATAAAAAATTTCATAAAGCTATCGAGAAGAATAAAAACAACATCTCCCGACACCGCCCACTTTACTCCCACCCCTTAAAAAAAGTCAACACCATCCAAGGGCTTCTTACCATAAAAGTGTCTTGGAAAACTTTCCTTCGGCCCACAACCCCAGAGGCTTGAGAAGCCTTCCCGGCAAAATTACGACCCCCCGAAAAACCATCACAAGGTGGGTTTCTCGACCCTTTAACCTCACCCTCTCCGAACATTGTTTTCAAAACAAAGCTTTTGGATGTCGTATTTGCATAGAGATGGGGGGGGGGGGGGCTTTCTAGTCACGTGCCGGTGGGGGGCTATTAGGGAGATGACTCTCCCTTTCACTGACCGCGTGGATGAGAGGAAGGCATGTGGTGGAATGCCGAGTGGTGTTAGAAGTTACGATGGTTTTATCTCGCTGTTTAAGGTTAACCTGGAGAGGAGGAAATATGTTGTATTCGAGTGGGTGTGGATTTTTTAAAAATGTAACTTTAATAAATACTTAATTGTTAAGTGTGCTAGTGTGTGGACAGGTAGAAAAATACTGCAAAAAGAAATTTTTTAAAACGATTTTTTTAAATTCTGTGAAATAAAATAAATATGCGTTCTTCTGAGAAAAAAAACTGCAAAAATTTCATACGTAGTTGTAAATAAAACTTTGTACAGGAATACGAATTTATGAGAATTAACTTTTTTACTAACCAAAAAACACTATGCATATGGAAAAAAAAACATTTTAAAACAGATGTATCTGAAAAATTACAAATAAAAATTAACGATAAAAATAACATTAGTTAATTTAGTATAAACTTACTACAAAAATAATTTACTTGAAATATCATCAGTTTTCAGCAGATCGCATTTCTTAGGCATAAGAATCAAGTAAAAAAATATATATTTTTTAAAGTACTTACTAAATACAAAAATTAGTCTTTCATGCATTTAAAGGTTTGTTTTGTCTTTAAGTTGGCTTACTATACTTCAAATTAAAACACCTTTAAATCTAATTATTTAAATCAGAGTTGGACGCAAATCCTTTTCAGAATGATCAGAAATGGACCATTTATGCAATCAAATCATATAAGGATTATTTTTTTTTTTACCGAAAAAGATTATTTTAAACCCATCCTATACCTTTAATAGTTGTAATATTTTTACTGTATTTTGTTCTGTGTAAATTCATATTATTTATTATAAAAATTTTCTTTCGACCTTTCTTTCATTAGATTAAATAAAATATTTTAGAAGTTTTTTACTATTAAAGTCTCAAATACCTTCATAATTTATATTTTTATAAATGAACATTCGTTAATAAAATATTGGTGTCTCTCCGAACAAAATTTTTTAAAAATACCGCTATGTGATTGTGAACTATTCATGTTTTACTTTATTTTGCTAAACAAAGGAACAGCATATCGTGGGTAATTGAAAAATTCGTACTTTCAAAACCTATTACAAAAACCATTATCATCTTCAATGCGATTAAAATAATTCTGGTATTCATTAAACGCTTATTCTTTACGCATATTAAAAACAGATCGAATTAGAAAATTTGCTTAGATTTTAGATCTTATTATAGATTTGCTTTTATTTCTCTAAAGAGAAAGTAATTTAACAAATAGCATGAAAAAAAATGAAATTAATTCAAATTACAATTTCGATTCACTGCGGGGTGTTAAACTTGCTACTCTTTCAGAACCGGTAACCATAACTTCTTTCTGCTTTATTTAAATTCCTGCTTAAAATTGCATAGTCAATTGTATTGTAAATTTATGCAGTATGTATAGTGTATGTATACTGTTACCATCGACACACACGCACTCACACGCTCAATATATTTTAACAAGGGAAAAACATTCATTCATCTTTTCGCACGAACATCCATGAATGAACGAACATCCATCAAACCCTAAACGACCGGCTTCGTATTCAGGTACACGAACCACTATAGGACACAGTATCCCAGTCGATTAGTGTAATTGATAACATTAAATAAGTAAATTTAACAACATTATTGTAATGCAAAATAAGTTATGATAGTAAAGATGTTAGTTTACAATAGGGTGTTTCAATAAGTCCGCCCAAACTCTGCACAGAAAGATTCTTTGCGAGGAGTACATAAAAATGGTTTACTATACTATACTTTTATTGTCCGAAAAATGTCTTGACACATCCAACAAAACTTAATTGTTTCATTCCATGGTGATGGATATTAGTAACTTCTTTAGTGTACAGGCATATCCAATAACTATATTCACGTTTTCCATAAACCTTTTTTTATCGTAAACCGGATGTGATATCATGCCTTTTTCTGTCGGGAGTTTCTGAAAATCTATAGAGCATTCGCACATAACGTCACACTTGACGACGTGGAGGACAAAAACAACGTTGCTAAGGCTGGGGAAATAGAAGCATCCAATAGAAGCATTCGCACATGACGTCACTGGAGGACAAAAACAACGTTATTAAGGCGGTTGTTCTTTGTAAGATTTCTTTCAGTAACCGAGTCATGTGATTGAAAATGCTCTATAGGTCAGTCGTAGAAGTATAGTTCTCTGGTCATTTTTATGCACTCCACGCAAAGAATCTGATGGCTTTGCACTGTTTGGGTGAACTTATTGAAACACCCTCTATTAATAAACATATTAAAATTTTCCAAGTGATGGGATAATACGTATTTTTTTAATATCAGCCAATTAGTATACTAATGAGCTACAATAATAACATTTAATTATAATTAATATTATAATTAGCTAATAAATAACATTTAATTACTATTTTACAATGTTATAGCAAGTCAGAATGTCTTTCTATATATTAATTTACTTGATAAATAACATATTCAAAAAGTAAAAGTGTAAGAAATCTACCAGATAGAAATAGCCGCTTCCCCTTTTATTAGAGAGATTTACCTCCAAAAGACAATTTCCCGACTTAAAATTAATGCTCCGCTTTTCCAGGGAACAGGATCCATTCAAATGGTCTCTTTGAAGCCCCAATTCCTTGATCTATCCACGAAAACAACGGGTAAAGAGAGAATCCGCGTTATTTTTACCAAACATTTCCCTCCTCCTCCCAGTGATGATGAATCGCTTCCAAAAATGTTCCGTTTTCCCCCCAATTTCGCTCTTTTCCCCCTTGGATCCCCCGGAACAATGGCCGCCGATGCATCACGTGAGAAATGAGAGGGGAATTACGAACAAAAAAGGCGCGAGAATCGGCGAATGGTCCAGACAAGCGGAAGAAAAGAGGAGTTTAGTTGTTTTGGCAATGAGGAGAAGGAGGAAAAAGTGAGCGTGAAAGTGATTTTTAGTGATATTTGGATGTTATTTAATGACTAAGTGATTCTAAATTAATTTGGCGACGTTCCCTTTGAAGTATCGCATGATGAAGGGTGGGTTTTTTAGGTGAGGATTTTTCGCTATCTTTTTTTTTTTGGCGTTGTAGATTCCATAAATGGATGCTTAATATTTGGTGTTAAGTGGAGTTTTTTGTGGCAATTGGTAATAATACTTAAGCGTTAATTTTTTCCTTTTTTTCGAATGAAAAAGGAAGTGAATAGTAAATCATTAATCTTAAAATTATTAGGAAAAATGTTTGAATAACTGCTTGTTCAAAACGGAGGTTTTTTTTAAAAATTAGGCAAGTTTTTCTTTTAGTTAACAAAGCTAAACAGTTTATCTTTAGTGGTCAAAGAAGTTTTTATTTGTTCTTAAAGTTATGTTTTACTTTATCAAAAGTTCTGCATTGAACTAGCTTCAATACATTATATCTCGAGACCTTTACTTTTGAATGAAATAAAAATGAAAAAACCTCCTATTAACTTATAACCTCCTATCCTTATTAAACTCCTAGTTTTCAAAAGCCTATTTTCCAAGTTTTGTTTTATTGTAAATATTAAAATTCTTTGACTTCTTGAGGAATTCTTAAATTCTTTTTAAATAATAGTAGTGAAGATTAATTAACATTCACAGAACTAATCAATTTTTAATCTTGAGTAGATAACCATCATTTTTACTTACATAATGTAAAATCTAACCAAGTTTTGATAAAAGTATGAACTTGTCACCTATTTGTTTTCCAAATTTAATAACAGTTTATCAAGGAATATCAGACTACAGCCACACAACGCCATTCCCAAAACTCTATTCATACAAAATCACGTACAAACTTTACACGAAACTTCTAATCTACCATTTCCATCTTCTATCGAAAAATGTGTAATTTCATCCATTTTTCATCATACTCATGCAGAAAAGGAAATTCCGCAAAGGTGACTTAGAATTTTTAAATTGAGTTTCTACCCGGACGTATTCTGCCCTAATCAGGGTGGAAGAGGCGAAAGAAATCCCTTTCCCCAGCGAGAAAGATTAAAGTTGTCAAGAACCTGAGCAGGAAGTGTTGGCGAGGGATAAGGCTAAATGGGTGTTTAATATGGATCAATTTTGCGTCCGTTTGGGATTTGCTCCTTGTTTTTCTCCCGTCTGCAAATTTGAGTTCTCGTTTCGTCATCAGTGGAGGCGATAAAAATCTTTCTAATCTTCGCCCAAAGCTGACCTGTTTGGGGTGGTTCTTTTTGTGAGGTTGAGGGTTGAACGCGTTCGCTTATGCGTAGAGAAATTTTGTTGTGTGTACGAACTTTATCAAAATAGAGTTCTGATGAAGCGACATGCAGCAGTCGTGGATCGTTTTTACGAGCTTAATTCTTTTAAAAACAATCAGGGATGTACGAAATTTAAGCTGTTTATGAACAAATAACGACACAAACCCCAGATGCGCAACTGATAATTTCATTTATAACTTACGAACTAAAATTTGGACAAAAGCTATTTTTTACGAGCTCTTTTCCACACTTCATTTGACTTAGATGACTTAATAAAATGCATGAAAGCTTTATTTTTTCAAATCTATTTAAAGATATATTGGGAAAGGTGGAATAGAAAGACACATTTGGGTAAGCGAATCTAGTTAAATGTTAATTTAAAGAACGGGCAAAGATGACCTTTGGATTTAGTATTACAAACCCATCTTTTTTATCGTGACTGTGCTCGATCTATAAAATCTATGTATTATTTTTTCAATGCAAAAACATCTGTAATTTTTTTATTTAACCGTATTAAATGGAGAATAGGTATGTGTTCTAATAATAAGCAAAACATTAAATTAAAAAATAACTTATGTGATTGCTAAGGACTTCTTTATTTGGAAATAATTTGGAAAGTTTTTAACCTCACGAAAAATAGAATTTTCTGGGAATACGTTATCACTTTTCTTCATCTATTTCATGAAATGCTCTTAATAACATTAAAAACTAATTTAGTGTACACACATTTCAATATTACAATATTTTAATTTCTTCATGAAATGCTCTTAATTAACATTAAACATTAATTTATTGTACCAGCGTTAATATTATGTGTTTGCTAGTATAATAAATGAGTGCTAGTTACATGAATATCTTTCATAACTTAGGCGAAACACTCATTGATTAATCCCGAAACTTGTGTTGTACGTTGCACTATACGAGACTCAATTATTTACAAATGAAACACTACCTTTATGTCTCTTAGGAAGAATGCATACATATTTGCTGATGCCATTTCCATTTCCTTATTGCTCATTTCCTAAAATGTCCTCCTGTTGCCATCTCGATGTTTAATGATACGTAACAATAGCCGTACTTCTTCTGACGTTAAAAACAAATGTCCTAATCTTGTTTATGGGAATAAATTAGTTGTCAGACATACAAGAAAAAACTACTACGCTTGATGAAATGCTATAAATTAATATTTTGTGTAATGCTACTGTATTCTGGCGTATTTTTATAAATATACATGATAATTTTTATACATATCGTTAATTAGATTAGTAGTAAGAAATAGTTATCATTTTTTTTAAATATTCATTATAATTTAATATTATACATATTATGCGTTTATTTGTGATATGCCTTAACGAACATAATCTAATTATTCGAAGTTAAATTGTATTATTTTGGGATGTATGAACTATTTACGGGGGTATTTTCCCTTGAATAATTAGCATTAATGATGTAAACTTTTAGGACGAGAGACCTTATAAAAAGTTTTTTTTATAATAATATTTCAGGCTTTTGATTTTGAAGATTTTGAGATTTATTGAATATTTCAGAATGTTTCTAAATTGAATTATGCAGCCATGCATGTTATGAAAGTTATAAAAAGTGAAAATTATTTACCTACACACCTGGGAGAAAGAAATTTATGATTATGATTATTATCAATAAGGGGATATTTCTATTTAGCATTTAATTAGTTAAATTCATAAGAATTAAAGGTTAATTAAATGTACCGTGAGAAATGATAGGAATAAACTTCTGTCTACAATGTTAATTTAATTTTTTTGTCTTCAATATCCGCCTTGAACCCAATCTATGTGCTGCTTTCGCACAAAGAACAATGGTCGGTCGCTCTGTGTCCTCCTAAAGGGCACTGCTGGTCAACAAAGCGCACATTGAGTCCACAGAACGGGAGAGTTAAGAGAACAATATGCGTCAGCACCTAGGACGTCCATAGGGAGTGAAGGCATTTACACGCCTCTCTAGTCCCGCTCAGAACTATAGTACGTGGCTTTGTGCTCATCGCCTTGTAAAGCTGTCAACTCCATTTGTTGTTGAGGACGAGTACTTGAAGGTGGTTTTGTTGCTCTTTAAAAATGTTTAAAACTTGTTTAAAAATGTTAATGTTTAAAAATGTTATAATTATTCACTAAGGAATATATTGATTTAAAGAAATTTTAATCTTTATTAAAGTTGGATAGTTTTGTATTGGAATATTGACAACCACCTAATGGAGACAGAGCGAGAAAAGTGAGAGTAAGACAGAGAGAAAGTCCAGTGAGAAAAATAGAAGGCAAGATAAAGAGGGACATTAGAGAAGTAAAATAAAGGGAGAGTGAATGTTTTAATCAAGAATGGTACCAGAGAGGATAGGTATAAACTACTAATAATAGATTGTTTCTCTTGTAGAGTAAGAAATATGCTTTGAAGTAATGATAAAAGTATTTACCTGCAGTTATAAATTATGTGACTGAATATTAATATGAAAATATCATCCAATGCCTAAAACAAATAACTTGGTTCGTTGAATGTTTCTGTTTTCTAAATGCTATTTCAATGTAATTTCTTAGAACTAATCTACTTCGTTATTTATACATGTAATAGAAATGTTGGCGTTTACATCTATCATTTTTACGTTTTGAGGTTTGTTGTTTCGCATCTGTTTTATTGGGTTATTCACTTTGTAATATAAGTTCTATTTTTGGAAAATTAGGAATATTATTTCAAATGCTTTGCATCATAATTCAGTTGAATTTAATTATTTAAAAAAGTTAATATTTAAAAAATTAAGATATTGAATAATTTACTAATAAAATTTAATTCTTTAGATACAGGCCGTCATTCCTGTATAATTTTTAAGGAATACGGATATTTGTATTTCTTCCTTGAACGTCTTTTAATGCTTGTGACCAAATTTAACCAAACGAAGGGCAAATTTAGATTAAAGTCTCACTTAATTCTTTCCTGTTCTAGACAAAGCATTTTTTCCAAAGAGGTATTGATAAATGTGCGGTTTCTAAACCAATCATCTAAATTTTAAAAACACTTAATATTAAATTTCAACTTTTACTCTTTTTTCAACGTCTACATCCCTTTACATGCAACTTTTGCTTATCTAAAAATAAACGAGGGCTTTACCCTACTAAAACTTATTTTGTAAATCAATCTTGTATGTCCCTATGTGCTTATTAAAGTTTAACTCCTCATGCTTTTCATGTTGAATTTAAACCATTTCAAAATGCAGAAGTTTCCGTTAGTACGCTTTAGGAGTTGCTAACAACCTATGCACGTTTAACTTCGAAAGTACTTTTTTTAATGGGAGTATTTTAAAACCCGATAATCAGTTGCAAAATGTTGCATCTGACGTTACTTAAGAATTTTCACACGTCTCCGAAAACTCCAATTCTGACAACCCCTTCTCAAAAATAAATTAAATCCGCAACTCCCAATTCAACAACAAGAAAGAAAAAAATCCCCGAACCACTTGTGAAATGCTTCGAATTTACCTCAAGACACCCGCATTAAAAAGCGGGCGATATTAAGCGATATCGCAAACATCCAATTTGTTGCCACTGGATTACTTTGAAAATCACCAAACCAAAAATAAACCATCGAATATCAGTTTCGGGCCCCGAAATTTCCGTTGCCTTAAGTGGGTTCGTTAGAGAGCCTTTCGGTTTTAAATTGCTTCATTACTTGTAACTGCAACCGCAGCCGTAGAGATGGATACGTTACTTAATGTCAAAACACAGACAGCAATTTCTAATTTTGTTTCCTTTCGATATCCCTAATGAACTTAGGAGAGTTTGGGTTCCCTCTTGAGTGAGGCTCGTTCAAATTATGAGGTTATTTCTCTGGCGAAATAACAAGGTAAGGTTTCCTAATAGCGCCGTTTAAAAAATCGAGGTTTTTGAGTCATTGAAAGCACCTATTGAAGAAGATGTGAGTTTTTTTTCCCAACAGATTTATTTATTAATATCGACAGAAATAAGTTCTTAGGTTTAATTTATTTATTTTCATTGAAAACTGACTGATATGAATGGTTTATAAAATTCAATTCATAAGGCAAAGAAAATGATGATTTCAATCGTTAATTTTAGGTGATTTTGTTATTGAGGGTAGGTAACACGGGGGTGAGTAATAGTTTTTTTAAAAAGTAGGTAAAGAAAGACATTTTAATAGTAAGTGCCATAAAACGATTGTAAGCTAAAAGTGTGCATATTTTGGACAAAATTAATATATTTATTTTTAACATATTGGCATCCAACATATTCAAATAACTACTTATGTTCCCGTTTTATCCAAACATTTTTAAGCGCAAACTGGATATGGTGACATTTTGTCGCAGTTTTTTCAAAAACGATGGGTCGTAGGGATATAGTTCTTTCAGCATTTTTAAGAACTCCACGCAAAGAATTTGGATTTTAAGAGTTTGGGTGGACTTGTTAAACACCCTATATAATGTACTTTTAATATTCAATACTATGATATTTTTTAGATCAATTTGAAAAACGTTGCTAATTTTCAAGTGATTTGATATTTTCATATACCTACTTCTTTGGAAGAAGACAAAAACACATTTGAAATTTAAACAATAATTACTTAATTCAGCCCTCAATTTTTCATTTCGTTCTTAGATTTACTTCTTTGGAAGAGCATTGTATTGTATGAATTATGTTTTTAAAAATTCTTCATTTTAATAAGGATTAAAAAGAAAATTGATTATTTGTACCGAAACTAAATATTACCCACCATAGTAATTAATCAGATATGTTGCTGAACTAAATTATACCTAAATAATTGAAAACAAATAAAATTATGTTTTTATTGCTAATGGCGGGTACTACTTCGATAGCATATTTTATGCATGGCAAGTCGATTTAAGTATACTTTTTTTGGGGTTACCAAGCGGGCACCTGTAGATCGAAATCAAGGTAATGTAGTATTGTTGCTGGTAGTACTTATAGCACACATCTTCACAAAACTTCTTAATTCGATGCAGCATACAGTTTTTAAATTTTCAAGCAAAAAAAAAAGTTGTAAAATGAAGTGAACAATATAAACATTCCTACGATTATTCAAAAGCTTGATCCATTGAATTTAATTCATTACATTTCACTCCACAGACTTTTCATTGCAACGAAAAATATCTGGTCACGGAAGGTCGTCTTCATCAGACGGAAACACGCAATTTATAATCTATTTACGAGTCTAATGGTTTCTCGGTTCCTCGTTAAAAATGTAAATGCTTTCGTGGTTTTCAAGGCAATGTTCCGGATTCGATTTTTAATTGCCTTAATTTTAATAACCTGCTATGCAAATCGCGTATCAATTTAAATAACAGCTCGCGACCGGCTTCCCAGGATGAAAGGCAAAGCAAAGTTGTTAAGCATTCTCATTAGAATTATTTTCGTCACGACTTTCGGATTTCAAATGAATATTAATCTATTACATTCTCCAGGGAATCACGTCTTAAGTCCTGAGCTTTTTGTATCGGAATTTTCAGTGTCCCTGGTGTCAGGTAAAAAAGATAAATTATTAAGTAGGTGAAATAATGTTTTGAAGTTTTAAAGGGGAAAACCGAAAGGATGAAGTTGTGTTTTGAAGTTTAGAGTTTGGCTTTCTCTATTTAGTAGGGTTTTTGCATCAATTATTTGTTGGTGTAAATAAAAAAATTGCAGTTGAAGATTTACAGAAGAGCCTATATTTTAAGCTTCACCTCATTCTAGATTAAAATATTTGATTTTAATCAGTTTCAAGATTAAAACATTGAAACAATAATTAGAGTTACATAAAGAACATAAAATCAAAAAAATAATTGTTCATCATTAAGTATAAAATTTTGTTAGTGGATATTAAATTTTTTTTCTTCTATAAATAGTATTTACTAAAAACATAAAAGGACATAAGAAAATAAATTTTGTGATTTTTAATGTTTCAATTTTAAAATCGCCAAAATGTATTTATTCTAAACCTGCATATGACTTGAACTTAAAATTTCCTTCTTAATTTGAAAATATGAGCTTAAAATGAGTGTCTTTTACATATGTTACGGTTTGATGCTTGAAAAAAGTTTTAAAGTTGTTTTCACCGCAGAATGACTCTTCTCGCAAAGAAAATGGTTCTACAGAGTACTTGCTGTGAGGGAAAAGCACGCAACAGGTTTCGTGTTAGGATTGCTAAACTTCATCAAAAAGACCAAATGATATTGTAATTTTATATTTTTGTGTTTTCTATCAAAAGATTGCAACAGTAATGAAAGTTTCGTATAATTTTGTTGTAGTTCTTGATAATTCATTCGAAAGTCTTTGTTTTCTAAAGTATAGTTTTCTAAAGAGGATATTCTAAAGAAAGATAGTTTAAGTAAAATTTAAACTTCATGCCTAAAGGAAAAGTTAACATTTGTGTTGAAACTGGTAAGGATGTTGAAATGAAAGTGTTTGATGAGAAAACTTCAAAAACTAAGCGTCCGAGATAAAAATATTTTCCAACAAAACCTCTAAACCTCTAACCGTAAGTAAATAGCTTTAAACATCCCCAAGACGATTCGACATTTAAGTTAAACATGTAATTAAGTGGGATTTTTCCCATTTATTTATTACATATAGAACAACACACCCACCCACCATACGATATTTTTTATAGTAATCTAAGTACATCTAGTAATCTAAGTAACCTCTAAGTATATAGGTAGCCATATTTCACATAAGAAAAGGATAATAGTGATAGTGAATCTTTGGTTTGTCTAGATATTTATTTACATTAGTTTTCTTGTTTTGAGTGGTGCAAAGTTAATATCACAGGAAGTTTAAATGAAGACACCCCAAAATGAACAGCTTTAAAAAAAAAAAAAATTATTTATAATATATAGCCCGGTGGCGTAGAAGAAGCGCTTTGCGCTCCCACACCATAGGCCCGGGGTTCAAATCCCGGTCCACGGGCAAGGCAGACTCAGCCCTTCATCCCTCCGGGGTCGATAAAATGAGTACCAAGGTTACTTGGGGAAATCAAGAGGGGGGTAGCATCAAGCTAGCCACTCCTCAGCTGACTGTGACTTTCAAGTCACACGTTCTGTAACAGTTCAGCTCATGGCCTCACCCAGTGAAGCTAGTTATACTGGAGTTTGAAGGTCCAACGACCTAGGTACTCCCTCAAAAATTCCCCTTGATTTATTTATAATAATTTAATTAAAATAATTAAACTTTAAAATAATTATTCCCAATTCCCACGGGTTTTTTAATTAATAATAATTCAACACTTGTTAAGACTAATAAATTATCAGCATCAAATTTTAAAATATTAAATGTTTGACTAATAAATATTCCCATAAACAAAGACTTTACACACAAATCGTTTGAAGACGGAAGTTCCCCATCATCGAACTCCCCCCCCCCTCTACGTCTTAATCCAAAGCGGAAAAAGGTAATCAGAAGCAGCAATCCACCGACCCTCAAAAAGAACACTTTCTTCCCCCCCCCATCCACAGCTGGTTGGTGATCCTTTAAATCCCCGCGTTTTTCTTTCCTATTAGATCGAGAGGCGACTCGAGTACTTTCTGTTAGCAACAACGGCGGCGGCCGGATTATCGGAGCCGCGACATTATGTCCGGCAAATGAACTGCGTCCGGTCCATCCGGGAGGGGCTTTCGGTATCGCTTTTTGTGTAACAGGCAGTTTTTGAGCATCGGATTCCGTTAAAGGAGGGTGCTTCATTGGGAAGATGCGATGTATCGGGTAAAGCATTAATTGGTGTTTTGTGTGGGGTTTGACTTTTCGATGGGGATCGAGTGCTCTGTTATGGGCTTTGGTTGTTCGGTAAATTAAGTTTTTATCTTTATTTAATAGTTAAATTTGTTGTATGGTAAAGCCGCATATAAAAAGAATAGGAGTGCATAAAAATTGCAGAAAAATGTTTCCTTAAGTTTAAGTGGCTATAATTATATACTTACTAGATGTTGAAAGGTGTACCCAAGTCGCTCGTTGAAAATCTGTGCTTTCATGATGAATATAACACTTATATATTATATATACAAGAATTATTTATCATAAACTTAATTGTCCTATACGCTTATCACTGACCCTTAATTAATTATAATCCTCAAAATTGTTTTAAATTTTATTGGGGTTAATAGAGTATCCGTAATGGATAACTTATCTTGCCAAAGGTTTTTAACTTAATAATAATTAACACTGTTCAGAAAGAAGAAATTATGAGCTTTAAATTTAAAAAGATTAAATTTTTGACAAAAGAATATTATTTCCATAAAGAAAACCTTCAAAGGCAAACAGTTTCAAGACGGAGGTTCCCCAATGTTTAATTACTCCCACTTCACTAATTTACACTGACGCTTTTCATAACATAGTCCACGCTCAACACAAAACGTATAGCCTGTTATTTTAACAATCCATCACCACTTAATTCCACAACGATATATGATTTATAATACTCACGGCGTGAAAATTTAGAGGAAGTTAAGTACTACAGTAAGTCATACTTTCCAAAACATTTTAGCCCAACGACTCCATTTGTCCTACACTCCCACAAGTCTCGCGGGACTCAACTAAAAATTCTTAAAATTTCAAACCAAATCTGTTATCACATAAGCTGTAATTGTATCACTAAGTATTCATATCTTATTAATATCAAAATTCATCCGTCCCAATGCTTCGGTCTATACTTAATCCTCTACTCTGCTCTGAACAAACGTCCTCTACAAAAATATGTAATTCAACGACACAAAGACATGTATTCGACAGTTCGTATTCAATCACGATCGCCCTCGCTACTGCATTAGATGGATATCTAGGAATAGAGCTAATCCGTCCTCCCCTATTATCCTCCCAACGCTCCTCCCCTTTAATTATCCCGTCGAAGCGGATCATTATCCGCCAGCTATCCTCAAGACGTGACCGAATATATGCGTTGGAGACATAGTAATGACACTAGGCTTCACTCCGAACATCCCTGTAGGGTGATATTATAATAAAAGGATAAGATTCAATTATATCTTAAATGGCATCTTTCTTTATATGTTTAAATCGAAATCCAAAATCAACACCAGCGCTAAAAATGTTTCATTTTATTATCTGATTTCACATTTGTAAGAAAGTATGTAAATTTTATGAGGATTGAAAAATCGGCTAAAAAGGAAAAACAATCAAAGAAGGGTATGAAGTCGAACTCTCGTCAGGGGGTCCGAATAAATCGTCCCTCGAACGGTCCGATGGACAATTCATTTACTGTGACCTTTCTGGTACCTTCAAAATAATTGGATAAAGTTAGAGACTTTAGGACTTCTAAAATTAAAAAACTTGGCTGAAACCACAGAAGTAACACACGCCAAAACATTCAAATTCCAAAAACATTCTTTACCTGAAATCCCTTAGAATTTACATAAAAACATACTACACCAGATGAAGCCACATATCACTTTATTATAAAATTATTAATTAAATACCATATCACCTTGTATATATTTTATCCAAAAACTAAAAGGGAATTGATATTTTTATTTGTAAAGACTAATTTTTTATATACTACACTTGTTAGTACATTCACTTTTAAATATAACTTAACCTAATTCAGTTATTAAAGTTTATTCAATACTAATATAGATAACGATTAAGTCAAACGTATCAACATTCAACAGTAATTTAATGCACATGATTTACACTAATACACTATCATAAAATTATTTCATGATTTACTGTCTAATAAATTCAAACTGATATTTACAGACTTAAAATGTAATCGTAACTTGTATGTTGCAGTCATTGCGTTTTATTTTGTGTTCAACAAACCAAGCCTATGAGTGTACGGAATTATACAGGGTGTCCCGTAAATGATGTGTCACACTTCTAGGGGGGATAGTAGACACCTAGACGAGTCAGAATCACATAGGACTTAGGGGTCCCAGACCCAATCCCAGGGAGTTAAAAATGGAGCGACACCCCAAAACAATTATTGAAAAATTCAATTTGTAGAAGAACTGCTATTGGTAAAAATGTAATTATGGTCTCAAATTTTGCGGTTTATTATGATCTTCAAAATTATCTTGACAGTTTTCAATTTAAAATTTTTTTTATTACGAAAAAAGTTAAAAAACAGCAAAAAAATGTGAAAAATATGCCAAAACTTTATTTTTTTTTTCCGAAATCCTTTCTTTCGATTTGATAATCTGAAAGAGCAAAATTAATTAACCTTAAGTCCAAAGTTTCACGTAAATAGCATCAGTATTAAACGCTTGAGAGCCTGTTAAAGTTAGTTTTATGGGAGCAAAAACGGCTTCGGAAAACGAACGTTTAGGGACAATCTACAAGTTACGGATAGATGTCTGCCAACTTTCATTCCTCGCCCGATTTGGCGAGACAGGAGTTGAGTATGAAAATATCTGAAATGCGCCAATTGAACAATTTGGCGGGATGAAAATTTCAAAAGCGTAAAATGTTGATTCTTAATTCTTATTTTTTTTAGAAAACAAGAGATTAATTAATTTAATTAAAAAATTTTTTGAACATAAAGAACAAACATGATTTTACTACTGATTTTTAGGAACTATCGATCTTAAAAATCAATAGTATGAATTGTTAGAAATTATCTGATAGTATCGATAGTTTTTTATTCAATCGATAGTTGTGTTAGTTTTACAAATGTATCAATCATGCAAACAGCATTACTACTTATTGCGTTTAATGAGAAAAACTGTACATTTGATAACTTAGGTAAAAAAAACAGAAGAATCTATTATTTACAAACATGGTTCGTAAAATATCTTTTGTACATAGTGGGGATACGTCAGTCGGTGGATCCTCAATCGCTAGGTTCCTGATTTCGGGTTGCGATACAAGGGTGGTTCCTATTAATTAAAGAATGATATAATAAGCAAGTGGGTATGCAGGGTCTCCCCTCAACTTCCGATATAAGAAATTTGCAAAATAAAAGAATGCAGGTTATTGAAAGTTATGACAAACCTAAGATATTGCTTATCGGACGGTGAGTGGATAGCCCCCATACACTTTGCTTATTCCCATTGACATTTCTCGATTAATAGAAACTAATCTTGTATCTCAATTCGAAATCACGAACCCAGCGATCGAGGATCCGCCGACTGACCTATCCTAAAGCAGGGGTATAATGAAAAATAACGACAAAAACTGTTTACAAAAAGTGTTCAAAGTTGGCATGGTGGTTCACTTTTTTATGGGATGGGAATTATTTTGAAAAAAATTAGTAAATTAATTAATTTACTTAAATTTTTGCCTTCGATTTCAGACCGTCACAGAAGTCTAGAAGATAAATGTTTATTGAACTTAACAAAACAGAGACTTAAGAAAAAATAAGTTGTAACTATCCCTTTTGCTAAACAAACATTGCTTATTTTCTTGGGTATAGTAACAATTTTTTCTTGAGTGTCTGATTTGATAGCTTGAATACATTTACCTTTTAGACTTCTAGTGACGATCCGAAAACTAAGGCCACACATCGCCAAGGAAGTTAGAACTATCTGTAGAAGCGTAGGTTGGCGAGGAATCTCGTATCGCAAATAATGTTGGGAAATTTGGCGAGCATCTATCCGTAACTTGTAGATTGTCCCTGAACGTTCGTTTTCGGAAGCCGTTTTTGCTCCCATAAAACTAACTTTAACAGGCTCTCAAGCGTTTAATACTGATGCTATTTACGTGAAACTTTGGACTTAAGGTTAATTAATTATGCTCTTTCAGATTATCAAATCGAAAGAAAGGATTTCGGAAAACAAAATAAAGTTTTGGCATATTTTTCACATTTTTTTGCTGTTTTTTAACTTTTTTCGTAACAAAAAAAATTTTAAATTGAAAACTGTCAAGGTAATTTTGAGGATCATATTAAACCACAAAATTTGAGACCATAATTACATTTTTACCAATAGTAGTTCTTCTACAAATTGAATTTTTCAATACTTGTTTTGGGGTGTCGCTCCATTTTTAACTCCCAGGGATTGGGTCTGGGACCCCAAATCCTATGTGATTCTGACTCGTCTAGGTGTCTACTATCCCCCCTAGAAGTGTGACACATCATTTACGGGACACCCTGTATAATACATTTAAAATGTTTCATCTATCATAATCTATCATCTATCATTTGTGACTGTGTTTAACTTTTGATGATTTACAACTTCTTCTCTTTCAACATATCATTTTTCAAACAATTTTAACGTTTCTTGTAATTTTGGTATCTGAATTTTTTTGCGAGACTTTTTATTTATATTCAAATTTCAAAAATGTGAAACATCAAAACTAAAAATTTATTAAAATGATTTTTGTATTATTTGTTATAAGTGACACAAAATACATCGACGTTGTCAATACATTAACAATGATATTTTATATCAAATCTTGAACCTTTCCTTAATAACACCAATAAAATTAAATCACACAGAAACTAATATTTACTTAAGAAGAGGGAACCGCTTAAATTAAGTTTAATTTAAACACGTTAAATGTGTCATCATAAATGAGTCTTATTCCTCGATCTTACACGAGGATAATAAACACATATAACCATAACAAACGAAAAGGGTTACAGGGAAGTGAAAAAGTTATATACACACCCATCATATAACCGATGAATTAGCCAAAGACGATTGTCACTCCATTGATATACGTGCCTACCTGTTGGGTCAAGCAAGGTTGCTGCCCTCGTGACCTACAACCCCCCTCTCCTCTCATTTTTCACCCACCGTAATTGTGAGCGCCCCTGCAAAATTCAAACGTCCCAGCAGCCATTAGATCGGGGCACACGCTTCCAGCCGAATGGGGCGCCGTAAAGGTAAGAGGATCGCGTAAAAATAACTCTTAAGGCCCGTAAAAAACGGCGGAAAATTTTACGAGGCGGACATTTGCTCCGGCATTTCGATTCGCCCTCGCGTTATGACTGTTTAAAGTGGCCTTTTTCTGTTTGTTCCGCTCCGCTGGATCGTCTGCTTGTTGCGGGAGGAAGGGATGAGCTTCCTCTTCTTCTCCTTTTGGACTAAATGCGCGCCTTTTGTGAAGGTGGAATAGTTTGGTTATATTTAAACCCGTGTAGTGCGTGTTGTGTGAGGTATTGCTTGAAGTGGGACTTCTGTGTATCTTCGATTGGGAACGTAGTATAAGTTATTTTTGGGAGATGTTTGGACTCTGTATGAGATTACTTATTTGGATTTTTTTACATTACTACTGGTATAATATTCCTTACTGGTATAATATTGTTATGATGTGTCTAGTTTATAAATATTGGGCAGTTTAACTAGTCCAGCAGGATAAGAAATAAGAATTAAGAATATGGTCATCACTGTGTAAGGAAATTTGACAAAGTGGGGAACTTACAAAAAAGAAACCTATACACAGAATCCAGGACAGAAGAACGTATTTTTGATTATCCGGCTGTTTTTGACGAACTGCTGAAATGTATTTAAATTAACCTTAGAGTGCAACTTGCCACGGCTGTCACCTGCACCCATGACACTCTTTGTTATGGATACTGCATCCTCATTTTCTATAAATAACTGTGTAAAATAATGAAATATCTTAACAGTTTATAATAGATAAACTGGTGCTTCAAAGGAAATTTTTTCCCAAAATTTAATGGATCCAAGTTGTCTCATTCAATAGAAAGATAACTAGTTTCCCCCCTTACATATAAGCTAATGTGTGTTGTTTCTCTGGCCTTCGCTCGTATCTTTAGAGGTAAGGGCTTACTTTTGTTCACTGTTTAAAATAAAGTTTTGACCTATTTTATTTAAACAGTGCTTTCAACAAGCACAGAAAGATTCCTTGCGTTGAGTATATGAAAAATTCTCAAAGAACTATACATCTTCGACGACTTTTACTTTTCGAAAAATGTGACATGCACGAGCAATAGATATTTTAAATTTTTAAACATCTTTGTGAGCCAAGATATCCAAATAACCATGATCACTTTTTCAAGCGTAAACCAGATGTAACGTCAAACCTTTTTCTGTATCGATTTTCTTTAAAACTATGGGTCTAGTCTAGACTGTATTTAGGCATAGTTCTTGAAGCATTTTTCATGTACTCCACGCAGAGAATTTGCCTGTGCAGAGTTTGAGTGAACTTGTTGAAAAACCCTGTATATTTGCCTCCTTATTGAATAATTTCTACCAGTAGATTGACTTTATTAAATTTATGCTTCATTACAAATTAAATAAAGTTACTCTGTACTTCAAGTTATTAACTTTTACATCGGGCTAGCAGAAATAAAATCAGTTTTTTCCAAATACGAAAAGGGAGCTAATTTACAATGTTAAGATAGTCGTTTATATGAAGGTTCAATCAAGACAACCGCGAGTTAGAGAAGTATCAAAAAGTAGTTTCTCTAATTTTATCGAACAGTTGCATCTTTTTGTACGACGTAACACATTTCGAGAAAGAATCTACTATACCTGCATCGGATTCATGGAGCACAAAAGCAGCTGTTCTGAAAGACTAGTGACCGAGAAGGTTAAGAACTACCCCACCAAAGCAAAAAAGATCAATAAAATCAATCCCTTTAACGCATCGCACATCCCACGTTCCGGCAGTATTTAAGAACGAAAACCGTGAGAGAGTGACCATTGTCCAACACGTCTGACCACAGACCACGTTCGAGATAAATGGGGGTTCTCACGCCTCCTCTCAGAACATCTGCATTCGATTCATTTAAGTTCCCCCAAATCCGACTGAGATGTTTCCTTGCTTTTTTTCCCTCTGATCGAGCGGCTCTTTCGAATGAAGTTTTGTTATTCTTTTTTTTTTGTTATTATCCGCTTCGTCTGTTTGTTGTTTACTGGTGTGTTGTTTGAGGGTATGCGAACTTTCAAAAAGTTCTCTTTTTTTTTTTTGCAGTCTGCTCTTTCTCGATATGAGCGTTCGGATTGTTTAAGAGCAAGAAGGCCCGATGCAGCTCAAGGGGGATTTGTATTGATGCATTAGTCGGCTTACGGGGATAATATTTCAAAGTAATGCGTTTAGAAATAGCTTTTTACGGGGATGGGTTTGGAGGAAATTTCCTTTATGGTTATTTATTAAAATACACGGAAAGAACGCCATCGTATTATACCGTAATTTCAAAAAAAATTTCGTTTTAAAGCAATTTCGCATGTTAACTTTACTATTCAAATTTTTGACTTTTTGAAAAATCAACTTTTAAAGATTTTCAGACATTTTATATACTTAAATTCACTGTGTTGATCTGTAATTAAGAAATGGATGAGTTTGTATCTATTCTCAAGTTCTTCAATGACTCTTGAAAACATAGAATTTTCCTGCTTGTAGAGAGATTTAAACAAACTAAAAACTAAACTGTAAGTACTTTGTATTCAAAATTAGAAAGAACTAAAATACCATTTAAGTTTTTTTATGTAATGCAATTCAAATTTGGGACCTTAATATTTTTTTTTTATCTATAATTTTATGAATACGGCGAAACACTTCTGATTTATGTTTGTATTGTTTAACATTTTGGAACTTATAACTTAATTAGCAAAGTTTTACAAATTACTCATAAAAACATTAAAAATATTGAAAGCAACACTGCTCGTTTAGATATTTTAATTTTTATCTACTTTGATTATTCTTTTTTGACGATTTATCGGAACACTCAACACTTTCTCCCATCTAATCCATAAGTATCAAAATTTTTATACCTAACCAGATACATTATCCATTAATTTAAATTCTATCTCTTGCTTTGTTTAGAATTGATTAAAAGTAGCATTCAATTGAACAGCTTGTCCACTCGCATCGTACATTTACGTATCTAAAGCGATCATAAATTAATGGTAAAAGGTTCTTTGTTTTGCAAGAAATTTAATCCAAAAGCCACGTATTTTTAAAATTTCAATATGGTTCTTAAAAAATTAAAGAACGGAATTTTTTTAATCCATTTTTTGGTAATTGCATGAAAAACTAAACACACAATCAAATAAAACGTAAGAAAACCTAAAACATGTTAGCATAACATGTTGAGTAAAACATGCTATGAAGGAATGATATAAAATATGAAATGAAAATGAAAAAGTTAAACGGATTGTAAATGTACAAACCAGTTTACTCCCATCTAGTCTACCAGTTTTATAGTTCCATCGAATTTCAAAAACCCTTTTCGGGGAGCTAGCTCCTTTTACAAACCGTTTGCAAACCCTCTATTGGATAAAGACGTGCGTCAAAACTCGTTCCAAAACACTCAAAACGTTTTATTCGATTCTCGCGCCTCAATGGGCACCATATTCCCCGGCAGGCGATAAAAAATGTTCCATCTGTCCACTTGGCAGAAAAATGGCGCCCAAGCAGAAATGGAATTTGCGGCCGCTGCTGAGCTGGGCTTCCGGTGCTCCCCCGATGTTATGAGAATCATTCTTTAGGGGGGATTTCACAAAGATGATGGGTTAATGATAGGTCTTTGGAACCTTAACATGTGTATTTTAGAGAGAAAATTGTGAAGGTTTTGTCACATCAAATATGCTTACTTGTCACTTTTTATCAGGGTTATTTTTATGTAGCATCATTAAAACGGAATAATCTGAGAGGTGAGATACTAGAGGAAACCGTTTATAAAATCTTAAAATTGGCTATAAAGATCTCATATAATTGACTACAAAGTCGTCATTAATATGCCCTAAATAAAAAATACTACCACTAACAAGAAACATTTACCTATTAATTACTTTCTGAAAGGGAGACAACAGTACTTTTCATAATTTTTAAAAATGCGTTTTGGTAATTTTTTTTGTGTTATTGTTTTTAGGGTGAAGCCATGTACAGTACAGTTATAAACAATGTTTTGGCAGTTTTGCAGCTTGAAATCAAAAATGTTCTGGAGAAAATTAAGAACGCCCCCTTTCAGGAATGTTTTGGTTGGGATTTATCTGTTATAAATTTTGACTTCAATTAATTTAAAAGTTATTGATTAAAATCACTGTTTATTTGAGAAATGACGGATTCGTTGTTAATTCCATAACTAATTGAAAATAGAAAGGAAGTATTTTAGATCTACAGTCTTAAATATTTGATAGGTCAATATCCAAAATGCCAGTTCTTGCATGTTATAATTCTTTTAAAATCAAGAACGTAAGAATAGTTTTGTAAGTAGGAACAACAATAGTTACATTGGTGTTAAAAAAAAAAATTACAATTATGTCTTGTTTTACATCGCTAAAGGTCGTCAAAACTGATTTATTGGCAAAAATACTTGTTTTGAATACGTTCTGTATGAAGTTCGATACTGCATCTAAATACAGAATTTAATTTTTCAATTCCATCCGTAATGTTAGATTAAAAATATAGTTAAACTATCTCTACTTATTGCATCTTTGGGTAGTATAATTAATTACTCATGTGATACAGTCAAAGTTTTAAACTGGCTCCCCCAGGATTTGAAATTTTTCAATAAATGCCCTCGGATATAGTTCGGATAATATTTCTAACCTCCGGCAGAAAGATAGATAAATCCGAATAAAACATCTCATTAATCAGAAAAGATCGCGTCTGAGCTCAAAAAATCCGATCAATTTCTATCCGTGTATTCGCAGTTAGACCACAATGTTTCAAAATCGGATAAAAATAGACAAAAACCAGATAATTAATTCATCGATTAGATTTTTCAGGTCTAAATTTCCGCCTCAAAAAGATCGATTCGCAAATATATCTTTCAGACGGAAAAAAGAAAGTGAATCCCTCTACTAATTAAACAGCGATAGTAATTACTTAAAGTGGACACTTTTTCCACATCACGGTGGGCTGCTTCATAGAGGCAGAAATGCATTGAGGAGGCATCGAGCTCGAACCAAGGGAGAGTAGGTGAAACCAACAACGCCTTCCACTTGCCAGAATTGGCACAGAAGTAATGCTAAACGGAGTGTTTAAGAAGTAAGGAGTTACAATGATGAAAAAAAACTGTCAAAGTTTTAATAAAAGAAACTTCGACCAGAAATCTGTACTGTACTTATTTGGTAATACTAGTTTCTACCTCCACAATTGAATCCTATGTTCTGATTCATAGAAATGATTTTGTCATCAAGTAAAAAAGATACCGCCTTTGAATCCAACTTGTCTATGGAGAAATTGGCCCCACCAGCGTCTGGAATATTCTGTGGTTTTTTTTCTAAAGGCGGATACTTGAATAACAAACAAATGATCCCTGAAATGCAGTTATTATTACCTACTTAGCGTTACCCAGCCGGCACCTGTGGACTCGTATAATCTCTTTTTAAAGGGAGGAGGGCATTTATTCATCTACACAGGAACGCAGACTTCTTTAAACGCATAAATATTAGAGGTATAATGACGAAGAGTTAAAAAAAAACTCCAAATGTTTTTCACTCTTAAGCGTCCCAGTTAAAATCATTAAAAGAGGTAATCACGTATTCCCGTCGACCGTTCAGCGGCACATCTAGTATAGAACAGTCAATGGGCTTTGATAATGTTTTCAAATTCAGTTGCACGGTCAACGGGATAATACGTAAAAATCAAAAAAAAAAAAAAAAAAAATACCATCACAATTTCAAAGCAAAAATTATCTCTTTTTATCTTACTAAACCATGATGCTGAGATAGTAGTAACTGCCCTACTGAAAAAAATCTTCACTTTTTCTTTAAAAAAATCTGCAGAATATCTGCAGTTATTTGAACATCTTCATTCTAAAGAAAATCTTGAGATAATGTTCTTAAGAAAATCTTAAGATTATGTTTTCTTAAGATTTTCTTGAAAATGAAGATGTTCAAATAACTGCAGGTATTCTGCAGATTTTTTTTCTGAAGATTTTCTCCAAAATATTTAAATCTTCAAATATTCTTCAGAAAGAAGTGATCCGCAAACCTGGAATATATTTCAATAAATTACAGGCTTGGTATATTCTTTCTAAAGAATATTTAAAAATTCAAATATTTTGCAGAAAATATCATCAAGTGACCAAATATTAGTTAAGAGAATGCAAAAGCACAAGAGTGGCAAACAGGGTGTCATTAAATAGAATACTACATATTTTCTGTCTTACAGGTATGTACAAAAAACACAAAAACCATGATGAGTATCAGAAGGAAATATAAAAAAACCTACATTAAAAAATTTTCAATATTTTCTATTGAAAACAAAAAATCCTTTAGTTTTTTTTTTTTAAATAAATATTTGGATGGACTATTTTGGAATTCTAGTGGTTGCATATTATAAAGTTTGGGGCTATATAACAGAAATTATTACAAAATATAGATTTTTTGGGCTTAGGAATTTAAATTATGTTTCAAAAATAATATTCTGTGAAAGCAATATATTTTGAAGAAAATTTGAAGATTTTGATCATTCAGAAAAATGTCTTTATAATTGTCTTCAATATTTCTGCAGATTATATAAAGATACAACAGGTCTTTAAAATGTCTGTGAATTGTCTTCAAAAATTCTGAAGACAGTTTAAAGATACAACATGTCTTTAAAATGTCTGCAAATTTTCTTCAAAAATTCTGAAGACAATTTAAAGGTAGTGGTAAATCTGCTAAAAAACTTACGAATTTCTGTAGAAAGTGGCTTTCTCTTAAGAAAATCTTCAGATTATTTTTAGTGGGGTGTCGTGGCCTTTGGATTTATTTAAAAGTGCTGTTCTCAGAGTTAACAGCGGGCTATTATGGATTGCTACAAGTTTAATTTCTGCTAAAAGCTTTGGAGACTATGTGGGATCATTAATGCTAAAGCACTTGATTTTAACCCCACATTGATATTAGTCTCACAGGGTTGCACCCCGCGTCTCCTCTAGTTTCTCCTACCTCCCTACGCTGGAATAATGTCCTCGGGCGCCATTTTTCACAGTCTGCAAAACTCGCCCCGTGTTCTCCATTCTTGAAAGTTTCTTATTATCTTCCCCCGCAGTGGGTTTTTGTGTGCATGGAGTGTGCGGTAGTGCGAACTTTTTCCGAGGGCACGCGCAATGATTAAAACGGCGTAAAAAACAAACTCGATGAACTGAATGAAAGGTGCAGTTAATGAAGAAAATAAATATTGCCTCCCGTCGTTATCGCGAAAGATATTTATTCCGGTATTGTGCCGAGAAAATTAAAATTCTATCGATTTTTTGCTCGAGAAAAACACGCGGGGACGAACAAAGGTAACTACTAATTTGAAAATGTAAATTATTCCTCTGTGTGTGGCAATCTTGAAAAGAAATTGATGAAAACAATGTGGGAATAAAGTGCTTTTGCTTTTCGCGCAAAGTGGTGAAACTACATAAATACAAGCTATTTCCTGCATCGCAATTGCTTTTAAAGGATTAAGATTGCATTTACAACTAATTTTTATCTGGGAGACCTTATTTTAGTTGCATCAATTTTGATCATCCTCATAGAGCTTGTTTTTATTTTAAAGTTTGTTTGTTCACTGTCTAAACTTAACTAAATGTTTTTAACTGAATTACTTGTACACAAGATAAGATGTAAAGCATTTCGAGTGTATCAAAACACCATATTTTTAGTAGTTATATAAATAGTCAGGAATTCGATACGTGGGGTGAGGAAAAGAGGTTTATACAGATTTGTACCCTAGAATATTTTTGTGTGACTATGGAGTATATTTTATGAGAATGAAAATTAAATGACCATGCTCTTATTGATACAGTTGCCACAGTATCCACGATTAACTCTTTCAGTTTTTTAAGTAAGTTAAATTATATTATATTTTTTGGAAATATAATAAGAAATACTAGGAAGGTTAATTTTTGGGTGCTAAAACGAATTTGGATTTGAAAGTGAATGTAAAGATGAACCAGAAAATGTTTGGAAATGGAGAAAAATACTAACAGAAAACACTTTTCCTCTCCTTGCTCCGTACTTTCTCATCTTCTATTCTCCCAGAACGGATTCTGGAGTCCTTAGTCCTTTCTTTGTGAAGCTGAAGACGGAGAATGGAATCATCGGAGCTCCAGTCGTTTTTAAAATGTGTGTTTGACTGAGCTACAAAAGATTCAATGTAAAATTTATAAAGAATTCGGCACGGTTTAAGAACCACTGCACAAGTTCACTTCTCATTGTAGTGGTGATAATACTGACTCATGTGAAGGCATTTTTTCCAAACCTCTTAATATTGTTAACAGAATTTGTGAACACAGAATCTGTGCGATCGGGAATGCGATCAGTGCAAGGCCGTAATCTTAAATATTCCCCCGGCAAGCAGTCGGGGTTTCTTCGGATTCTTACAGTTTTCTCGATCACACCAGCGAATAAGGAAAGGATAAAATAGTTTATTCGATTAAAAATTTTTGCGTTACGGCATTAAATGTGAGTAGAAAGCTTATTCTGAGTGTATGAAAAAGAAATAATAATTGAGAATGATTTATATTTCATATGATATTTTTCCATTTTTATACTCGAATTTAGTTCTACATTTTCACGGGGGGTTCACGTACTCACGTGCTCCTAAGGAGAAGCCGTCACTGGATGACACTCACCACACCATAGACCTTAGGAAAAAGAAATACTTGACGTGGTTGTTGAAAGAACAGCTTTTAGCAAATCCTGCTGTTGTTTCAACCGCGTGTGTTGTTCACCCACAAAACGATCGCTTAAGAATTTTGCACTAAACCCCATGGTTATAATAGTAGTAACCCATGGCTTATAGAAAGATTGAGGTCGATCTTAAAAACTTTTCGACCGTTAAAGATCTAACGATTTTTCCACCGATTGATCGAATGGAAGATTTATGGGTGCAAAATCGCCCAATACTTGAAAATCACTGTTTTGGTCCACAACTCATAAGCAATAGTTTGGTGAATAAAAAACACCACGATTGAAAACAACAACACTGATCACGTGAACAGGGGATTCATGTGCTTTTCAAATTGAGAGAATTGTATAGTAAAACGGCGTACTGCTATGGGCATTCGCGCGCCATTCTCAATCTATTATATTCCACGGTCTATTTCACTCACCTATATTCCCCATCATAAACAGACGATAGGAATCGTCTATTTATGACGATAGGTGTGAACAGACGATAGGCGGCCCACCTGAAATTCACGTCTCCTTATCGTCACGCGGGGTGGTGATGAGTATTGATCCCGTTGTCGTTTTTTGTGTCGCATTGATTGAAAAGAGTCCCCCAGGGGTGAGGGAATGTGACTCAGCTGTGCCTCGGGTGTGGTTGGAACGCTGCGTGCCCAGGTGCCGTAATAGATTTGTCACAGTCGCTTGTAAATGAATTTCGATTTGGCGGAGGAATCTTATTGTAGATACTCCACCTCCCTTTATTGTTAACTCCATACGGTTTGTGTATTTTTCACACCTCTTCGCTTTCCTTTTCTTACCTGTATTTTTTTCTTTTTATACCCACCTTTCTTCTTTTTAATATTTTTTCCACACTGCATTTTCTTTTTAATCTTTTTCTGCAGTTCAATACCTGATTACATTTTCTCTTCATCTTTTAAGTTCATATTATGTTCTATTTCTTTTCTTTAAAGATTTTCTCTCTTTCTCTATGAACCAACCTTTTTCTTCTTTCTTCTGATGAGTCCATTTGTATTAGTTTTCTTTCTTTTGTTACTTTCTTGTTTTTTTGCATCTTTCTCTTTCTCTATATTTGTTCCTCTTTTTTTTTCTCTCACCGATCTTTTAATGTTCTTATACCATTCATCTCTTTTTCGCGACTATTTTTCATTCTATTACTAAAAATTCACGCATAAGATCAGTTTTTCATTAAATTTTTTTAACAAATCTATATTTAGCTTTTTCTATTAAAGAAAACTAAAAAAAAAAACCTAAGGTAATTTTATAAGCAATCTATAAAAATAAGACAAACTATTGTTGAATTACATACATTTAATAAAACATTTTACTTACTACTATTGACGTATTACTATTTGAAGACTCGCATAAAGTATAAAATTTAATGCATTACATGCCACGTATTTTAATCAATACAATTATATCAAAAGCTAATCAGATCGCCAAATGCAAAAAATTACTCAATATGTGTTCCGTATTTATTTCAAGATGCATTCCATTTAATGAACTAAAAGGTACTAAATTCCTTTTAATAAAGGCTGTCCTAATCTCTTCATGCATCCAATAAAACTCAGTATCCAAAAAAAAACCCCGCTACAATTCTATCAGCATTGATCGGAAACTGCGAATACAAGACGATAACAAAAAAAAGAACAACCAAATCCACCAAGGAATTGTTTTTTCTCTGGCCGGCCCAATTCGTTTGTGGCAGGTATGTGAAAAGAGATGGATTATAGCCTCAGACCCCCGGCGGAATAATGGAGAAATAGAAATCAAATACCCTAAACTCTGATTTTTATGGCCTCCGTTTCACTTGTTCTGTTTTAGGGAACACTCCAAATATAAAACGGGGTTCATGATAAATGGACCTAACCTCTTTTGGAGCTTTATGACTTCATAATGTGCAAAAGTGAAGTTTCGCTGGAAACTTCGGTTTTTGCTCCTCGGAGATTGGCCGTTAGGGCAGCTCTGAAAGAAAAGGGAATGAAGGAACTAATTTATTACGGAAAGAAGGTTGCGGGGTAGATTTATTGCAGGCATTTTGGAAGGACCGTTTCTTTCATTTATGTATGTAATTGATTTCGGTGAAGATGAAACCGTTAAAATGTATTCATAAATTTTAAGAGTTAATTGAAAGATTCGATTTTTATTTAAAACATTACACAAACGTATCTCTCTTGGATGCAGTTATGAGAGTAGATAATAATGATGGGATGTTGAATTTTTCTTTGAAAATCTTTTTGCAGAATCCTTGTAAATAATTATTGTGTAAATGAAAGTAATAAAGCTACAATGGATTGCTAAATTTTAAGAGTTTGTGGAAAGATTCGATATTTTATTTATGTAATAGATAAAGCCCCCTGCAGTTATTCTGAAAATTATGAGACTATTTTATAAACTAAATGAAAAATAGTTTCTTTCAAAAAATTATTCCCTTTTTAGACAGTTATTGATATTTATCATCTTTAAATAAGGTATATAAAAACTTGGAATGATTTTAAGGCATTTATTTAAGAATTTTATCAAATGTTCGAAAGATAAAAATATTTAACATTTGATAAAAATAGAAAGATAATACTCTATTCATGTCTTCAATAGCATTCATATGGTTTTATTTGCATGAACAAAACTCCAAGTTTTCTCTTTTTACTTGAAGTTTTGGTTTAGTTTAGTATTATATTAGGTAAACCCACAATAGATTGGCTCAATGAATTTTTTCGCTGCAGTTTCTCCTAAAAATTTCACTTATTGTAAAAAATATTATTTGTAGAAGTACTGCATTTCATATAAATGAACAGTTTGTGCAGATGTGTGTAAAGTCTGTATATTAATAGTTACTTAATATAAAGTGTATAACAGCATCTAAATCTCATCCGTCTTTAAAACAAAACCAATTCATTTCCGAGATAATACCCATAAAAGATGAACGCCAATTTCCTCTTTTATTACAAAAACAATAAAATAAGTCATTATAAGTAGGTTAAACGGAGCCAAGTGAGAATAAATCCCCCTCAAGATGAATCCACTCAATTCAAAACTGATACATTTTCTTTCGTCCCCCTCAATTACCCACTCTCAAATTCATCTCCATAATGGGAATGCCAAACACAGAGCGATTCCAATATCCCATTCCAATCATCTAATTATCTTCGGGAAGTTGGTGTCGCAGCCAGAGGACGGTCCCTGCGAATTAATTCTCCTCATGGCCGTGTTCCGTGGAGCGGAGGGTTTTTAATTCCCGTTTCTTCTTCCCCATTCCTCACGCCTAATTGTGGCGCCGCCGCCGACATCCCGCCAAATGTCGCCAATCACTCCGATCGCTTCATTTTGTGTGGGGATGTGGAGGAAATAGAGGGAGCATTTTGAACTTTCTACATCATGTGTAAGAACGTTTTTGAAGGATTTATTTCAAGATCTAAAACATTTTTTTTTCAGAATTTTAATTGAAGTCTTTCAATACGTAACTAATGAAAGGAAAAAAACTGAAAATAGGTCAAGGTTTTACCACCGGTATTGTAGTACCTTGGTTTCAAGGGTAGTGTACCTTGGACCTATCTCAAAAAACTTTAGTTGCACCACTTAACTTAATAAAATGTTTGTGAAAAACTCAGGAACAAGTGCTCATTGAACCACCCAGATGTATAAGCTTATAGATTCAGTTGGAGCACTTTTCAGCATAAAAGTTTTAAAGCACTGTTTTTTGTCACATAATTATAGATTTCCCTTAAAATTCGTGTTAGTCATGAAACTAAATACTACTTTGCTTTTAAAATCAAAATATCAATGCAATAAAAGTCAATATAGTGATTTTTTTAGTAACACAAGGTAGTTAAGTGTATCTTGGATAGGTTCAAGGTACTACATTGTATACATGATTAAGGTGTAAAATAACCGTACTGAATCTATTGAAATAGATAAAAGAGGCTTTCTTGGAGGAAAAACATAGTAAACTAAATATGGGAGACTTTAGACAAATATTAAGTGGCAAAGATATGCTTTATGTCATAAAAGCACAGAAAAAATTATAGTATTCGAGGAGATATCTGCGAGTGAAAATTGCTTTTCAGCGCCTCGAAAACGATTTAGTCTCAAACTGCATGGAAAGATCTTATTTCAAACACTTAAAATAATTTATCCTAAATCAACCAACAACTATCTTTAAAAATTATTCCTTCCAAGTCTACTATGTTTTTAAACCAACGAGAAGGAATAAAAAAAAACTTTCGCAAAGAAACCCATCTTTAGAACTTCCTATGTTACTGATGCCACTTTACCACAGAGGACTGCAGCTGATGCGTATCCTATAGTGAACCCTATCTCTACTATTTTCTCCCGTTCGCTAATCGAGAAATTTGAGTCGTAAAAAGAACTGTATAATTTTTGGAAGGCGACGTGGGCCGAATGACCAATGTCCCATTCATTAAAAGCGAACTCTCTTTTGGGGGGACGAGAGTTTCTGTGTCTTAACTCTTCTGTAGTGATGACGGATTGGTTCGAGAGGATTTTCACGATTGGTATAACTCATTTTTGAATTTTTTTTCTCTTTCTTTTTAAATCGGTGGTTTGACATTTTTGAGGTTTTGTTTTGGATGAAAACGGTTTAATTCCTGTGGATAAGTTGTTGTATACGCAAGCTCAAGATCTATTTCTCATATTTAAAAGCGTTTTAAAAAATTATTGGGTAAAAAAATAAATTCACAGTGAGTAGCAACAAACTAAAGTACAATATTTAGTCCAATGTTATGCAATTAATTTTGATTTCTATTGTGCTTTAAAATTAAAATCTTATACGTTCACTCGTTTAAGATTATTCAGAAATTTCCTTTATAAATTTTGTTTCTTTCATTTTCAGATAACTAATTTACTTAATAAAAAGTAATTAAATTAAGAACCAATTTAACATTTAGGGCTTTTTTTCTCCATTATTTTAATAGATACTATAAACAATCGCCAAAAATAGTTTCCTTATCTGTTGTTGTTTCTTATGCCACTTGGAATTACTTTCTTATAATGACATTATAAAACCACAAAGTCTCAAAGGGGATAGAGAGAAAGCATACAATTTTATATTTGTACCAATGATGCTCATAATTATGTACATTTAATTAATACTTAATTAGTTAAATGTACTATAGTTTAAGTATTCAATTTATGAGAAAGTGAACCCTACTTAAAAACAAACACAAAATTTAAATGCTTTATACTTTCAATTTTAAAATTTCCCTTACACTTTCTTTAAAGAAATTTTAAGACTACTTAGACGTCTTTTGTAAGAAAAATGTGGGAAAAAAAGAAAAGCTTTTATTTAACTTTAGAATTTTTTACCGCCATTTTATGTAAAAAAGTATGTCTCTCGCTTGTTTGACGTGAAACCAACCGTAGGCAATGCATATAATTATCAAGTTGTTACAATAAATGTTTTCATTCTTAAATATTTTTTTTCTTTTTTTGGATCCGCAGAAAGGTATCTTAGTGAATGGAACACAAAAAGTTGCGATTTTTACATTTCGTTAAGCATGAATTTCTTCTTTTTTCTTAAAACTCATCGTCAGTTAACCATGATATAATCAATTTGCCTTGAAGTCATTTTTAACTGCTAATTTTTTGTTTATTTTGCCAGAGTGATAATTCTACTAATGGTTGGAATTTTAATTTCAAGTCCAAACGGAAGCAACATAGTTCAAACGGAATAAATAAATATATTTTTTACAACAATTTCCCTATTTTTGAACACTCGTGACACTCACTTTTATAAGCTACGTTTGAAAAATTTTTTGTACTTTAGTATAAAAAATCTTTTTTACATAAGAAACCTTACTTATAACCTTAACTTTTGAGGGTCTAGATATTTACTTTGTAACTGCAAATTTATTTTACTGAAATTTTAAGTTTTATAACTGAGCCATTTATTAGAATTATTAAATCTTTCAATTTCATTTAATTTTAAAAGCGTTTAATTCAAATGAGTAGAAATAAGTTAGCTAAAATATTATAGAAACCAAGTTAGAAAAGAAACATCGGTTCATAAACTTATAACTATGATGTCGCTAATAAAGCCTTTAGGAACCTAATTTCCTCATTATTTCTTTACACACGTATGATTGCTTTTTTTTAAATCAAATACAAGAGTTTATTTGCCATAATATAATACTCTAACAACAATTTTAATAGCATTTTATATTTTTAAAAGTTTTCTAAACAAAAGTTCAATGGTTTCTATAAAGTGATTAGATTAATAAAGGATAAAAGCTGCCCATACCCAAGATTTTAAAAACAGCTATAAGTAGAAAGTTTTGTGAAAATCTTAAACTAAACTTACCCGTTCTCAAAAAAAGCCCTCTTCAGTAAAGGTTAGTTCTATTTCTAAAATATCTTTTTCTCATGATAGAGAATGATGAAAAAAAAGAGCATTTTTTTTCTCTCTTTTGGATTTGAGTACTCTTCTTCGGATTGATTCTCTAAGGAGAGAAAAACCGAGATCTCACCACTTCACACTAAGTTCTCCAAAGCTGAAGAAAATTGTTCTGGTTATTGCTTGAAAGTAACTATTTCGAGAAGCTGTTTCTTGTGTGGTAATTTTAAGACTTTTCTCAAATGCGTTCTTGTTTGGAAATTGGTATCAGAGCAGTAAAAACTCAGGAAGTGATCTAGAAACTTTCAATTCTTGATGGATTTATTTTAAAATCTTTTTTGCGTATAAAAGTACTTCGAGATGTGATCTGCTTAACCAAATTACATTTGTAAGGATCTTTTTCTTTTGAAAATTGGAAACATCTTGTTCATGAGTTGATGAAATGAAATATATGTTTGCACAGTTTATTAAACGCATATTGGAAAGATCCAAATGCCTTCAACATAATAATAATAAATAGTATTGGGGAATTAAAACGGATTATAACTATATTTAGAGGAGCTTAATATAAACTGGAAGTCAATATTTCTGAGCCATCTCTATTTTTAGATTAATCTTTACAGTGAACAATTTTATAAAAGAAAATGCAGTCATAACTCCATTTCGTGCAGATATAAATAATGTATAGAAATATTTTTTTTATTTATGTCATTTTAATCTGTTTCGTATTTTAGTGATTTTGTATGTAATTATAAGCATAAAGAAATATTTATATAACATATTTTTTTTATCATTGTAGATTTCTACATATAGTGTACTTAAAGAGATGCACATAAAAAAATCCTAATTTCAATTCAGAAATATACTTGGGTTTAAGGGAAATCTTTCAACTCTCTATTTAAATTTATTTTATTTTCTCTGTCTCCATCTATCTGTTTATATTTAGTGTCTGTTGCTTAACCCAGGAGGATGCGCACACCTTTCAGTATCACGAGAACGCGCGTTGGATCTGTCAGGCCCCACGCGCGTTTTCCGTTCTAAACATTCAGTGTATATGCAAAACCTGTATCAAGGAACGTTTGAATACATACTGTAATCATCTGAAGTGTATAAAAACTAATTTTTAAGTCGACAGATTTTTGTAAAAACATAATATTGGACAACATATTTTGATATTTTTTTTATGACAAAAATGGGTAACAATAAAAGTTAACTCAGTGGTGTATATCTATAATATTAATATACGAATGGATAAAATTGGTCGTTTTTTGGAATTTTTGGTCATAACTAGTGTCCATACCCCCAGTTTGAGAAACGCTTCAATGTAAAAGACGTCTAAACATGGAAAATAATGCAGCTACTTTATTTAAATTCAGGATGCTATTGGTATATAGAGTGTTTTCAGGTGACGTCACAACCGGTTATTTTCTTTTAACTGTGTACCTTCTGTAGGGCTTTTAACTGTTGCTAAGGCCGTTGTTTATCTGTTGCTAAGGAAGTTTTTCGGTATGGGATCACGTGATTGCAAATGCTCCAATAGAAGAATTCCACGGCTAGTCATTTTCTGTAACTGTTAACCTCTGTAGGGCAAAAAACTGTAACATTATCTGTTGCTAAGGCCGTTGTTAGGTCCGAGTCATGTGATTGAAAATGCTCTATAAATCTTTAATTCAGTTCTTTTGGTTTCCGTTGACCAACGGTGCATTTGGCAATGGATTCCTACAGCAAAATAAGTTTCATTTACCAAATATAAATCACTCCCACTAAACCGCTCCAATCCCGACCCCTCAAAGAGGAGTCCTCCCTTGATTAGCGGGCGGGTGAGTTTAACTCGGTATTTATGGAGAGCGAATCCGTTGGGGGAAGAATGTGGGTAATTAAAAATTGTATGCCTGTTAATGCGTGGAAATTAAACAAGGGGAAACGAGCTCATTGTAATTTCGCTCCTCGTAACGACCACCGCACCTGATATCGTTTTAATTAACTCACCTAATGGGAAAAGACAAAACTTCCTTTGCTGAGCCACGCCAGTCCCATTCCGGTTTGAAGAATTGGGATTCTCAAAGAGATGATGCAAGTATATGTCTTCTTGGGGATGTGTGTGCCTTCTATTTCGTTCTCGTAGAGGATAAGGATTCTTTATTTTTTGCTTCATTCTCCTCATTTTTTCACTGCTATCCATAGGGTTTTTCTCCCGTTTTTACAATAGGTATTAATTAAGGCATTATCTCCCTATTCAAATATAATGCTTAGTTAAGAGAAAAGAGTAACTTCAAAAATGCTTAAAACATTTATTTGCTTAGTTTCATATGGAAAGGGATTTGCTATTTGGATCTAAGCTTGACTGCATTGACATTTTAATGAATTTAACTGGTTTTACCTTCGGGTTAGTTGAGTTTGATGGTGTTTGCTTTAGGGAATTTCGGTTTTAGTGACATAACTAGATAGATCTATTCCCCATTTAGTAAAATTTTAAATATTTGATTTTCAAAATTATAGAAAAACCGTAAAATTTGTATCATTTATCACTAAAATGTTTACCTTAAACAAATGCACATACATTATTATGTGAGTCCTAGCATGAAAAGAGTTCCCAGCAGGAAAAGTATTTCCGAGTGCACCATGTTAAATCTAAATAACGTCTTCCATTGGTGTCAGTTAAGCAGTACCAGGAGTTATATAAAATGTTTCGCATAAGAGGCCACAGACAGCGGATTTTTCAAAGAATTCTGTTTGTAACAAGCGAAATACAAGTCGATGCCAGGAGTCTTTTCAAAGGAGGAATCTCTCTTCCATTCATTTGGTTGAAATTTGAGGCGTTTTTTCTTTGGCTCATCTAAAACATTCCTTTAAAATTTAAAAACAGCCTTAGGATCTACTATACTTTGGTTAATCAAGAAGTGTTTGCGTGTTCTATGGGATTTCGTCCTTCTCGGAATTTATCCAATTCTTTGGAACCGCATCTGTTTTTACTCTATTTTTTTTTTATCTACAGTGATATCCTAACTTTACCAATTTTTAAAACTTATTTCCCATTAAAGAAATTCTAGATAATCTAGTACATAGTAGATATACTATAACCATATTGATATTCTATGCATAAAAACTCTTTTAAATCCATTAAATTTTGTGTCTCGTTGTCTAAATAGACTGAAAATAGTTAGTCTATCATATCTAGTTCCATGGAGATGATCATAAGACAAGATTATCAATTAAAAAACAATTGGAGTCAATTGGAGGGTTCTATCCAATTATTATTCGGCCCCTTTTAACTAATGAGTTACTCAACAGAACAGTATAATGTTATCATTTGCACTGATTTTTGTGTTTAAATTTTTCTTAGTAGGGTTAAGTACCCAGTGTTTATGGCTTAAGCGTATTTATACTTCAGCAGTTAGTAGCATTTCACCCGTGGCCAACTATACGAATAAGGTCGGTCAGAGAAGCTCCAAAATGTAACGTATGATAGACGTTCTATAGATCTTCCCAACAACTCAACTTCACACTAAAATCTCCCATGCTTCTGTACAACCGCTCCTTAAAGGAGTATTTTTGGATATTACTCCTTTGAATTCAAAGGAGTAATATCCAAAAATTTCCAAACCCAATTTTAAACTTTAAAAAGAATTACAAAGGTTGATTCATGAAAGTATTCCGCATGAAAAACAAACCCAATCACCGATGATCCACGAAACCAACCATCGCATCGCATAAATCCCAATTACGTTCATCACAACTTAACCACTTGATTCGCTTTGCAAATGAGAAAAGGCCTTTTCAAAGCGGCGGCGCACGCGATATCACGAGGTTAATAGATTCATCTCTCGGAAACGCAAACCGAATCCCTTTTTCACCCCCCTTTAAATTGAAAATTCTCCGGCGCACAGGAATCGGATTACCGCGCGGCGGCGCGGACGGCAAAACATCTCTAATTGGGAATCAAAGGGCGATAATGAATCGGGAAAAAATTCAATTATCCCGTGGCTCAGTGTAATTGAATGATTCGCCGCGGAAGCCGTAATGAGATGGAAATGAAGTTGCAAAAAGCCCGCTCGCCCTCTAACGAGAGAGGGGAGATCGTTAGCGGGCCGATTATGCAAATGGACGGCGATTTATCGAGGGTGACAAAGGGGGATGGAGATGCCCTTTCCACTGTGTGGAAGTCACCGGGGTTTCCCGAAACTTTTTGCGAACATCGACCGTTGCAAACATGACGTTTGAGTTTGTTTTGTTTAATTTTTTTTTGTTGATATGCGATTGGATATTCAAAAAAATTCTCCAGGGTTTTTGGTACTTACGTATTTTTCCGTCGACACAGTTCAGCGGCACAGTTACCGGGCTTTGGTGATCGGATTCAGCGAAACGCTCGACGGGCTATTACCTAAGTGCCGGATCAAATTATATGGGGCAATTGGGCAGTGTATTTAAGAGAATAGTATCTACATTTAAAGATAACTACTCTCATTACTTTAGGTAAATAGATTAATTACTTATTAGTATTTGTAAAACGTTGTAAAGATTAAGTTAACATTTTAATTCATCTGGAAGAATGATACTTCTAATACGTAACAAAGGAGTGTAATTCCCTTAACAATAGATTACCTACAGATAAATTGATTTGCATCAAGTGGTTTATCGAATCTAACCGATAATTTAATAACTAGTTAATCAAAGTATGATGCATTCATTGGTTATGAAACGATTCGAAAGGAATCCTAGATGAACCATCTTAAATTCGATTAATTACTTAAGTATTACAACAAGGTAAACGGCAGGAATCATGTTCAGTGTATTGGCCTGGTATTGTCAATAAAAGTCTTAAACAAGCAGTGCTGAATAAGAGAGTTTGACGTCCATAAGTTTCTTAAGGAAATCTTATTTGAATTGGTGCACGTTTTTCTGACCAAATCCCTATGAATACCTTGCCTAAGTATAATGAACATAATAAGGGTTTAGTTTGACCCAGTAACTTAAAGCCGTGCTCTCGTTGACATGATGGCCGTAATTATGACTACTTTGTCTTGTTTACAAAATTTAAACCCAACTGTCATATTGACTACTCTATAACTTCCCATGGGCTCCAAGGCACTGCATTATAATAACCTTAATTGCCTTAGAGTTAAGATCTAGCTCTGTAAGCTCTTAACAGGTACTGATTATGTGGTTTTTTTTATCGATAATGTGCTATCAAATTTGTTTCTATCGAGCTTAGTGTCCGCAATACAACACCATTATATTTTTCCTACATTTGCCCCAGATCCCAGATATACATTTGCTTGCGGTATGATTCTATTACCAATTTAAATAACTAAATTGTGGTCCCCAATTTATAGTTACTTATATTGGTATGTGGTAGGCCGGATACTACATAAATGAGTCCCGTGTCCATGGTCCACAAGCGATGTTCTTCAGGGCTACACTTTGGAAATCCTTGCCTTACCTAGACAAAATAGAATGAGTCCTAGAGTTAAAGAGCTTAGACCATCCATGGAATAGCTGAGAGCTTTCCGTGGCCCGGAAGGCCGCAAGAACATGCCCTCCGTCAGACCCTCTTTTATTATGCCACTTACGATCTTTTATTGTGATTGGCCGGGCAGCCCCAAAACCGTATCAGTGTTTATGACTGGCCGCACCGCTTTGTTACACGAGGTGTGCCGGAGATTTATGACTTGGTCTTCGCTTCCTTCCGGCCCTTCGTGTTGTGGTCAAAGAAGAAGAGGGGTTTCTTTCGTTACGTAAGAGAATGGAGGGTTTAATTTCTTTTTTTTTACGAATTCCTCGAAGAACGAAGGGTTTGTTTGCAATAACGAGGAGTTAATCGTGACTGTGTAGTTCTCGAGGAAAGATAGCATGTTGTTAAAAGCATGATGCTAAAAAGCGTAGACGCGCGTCTGGAATAGAATTTAGGTGGTGCAGATATCTTTTTAGTATCATGCAAAAATTAAATAATTTAAAGCTTACCTTGTATGAATTGGTTCTCAATTTTGGAAGTAAAACTTTCAAGTTAAATGTCTAGCTTTTTCTTATAATCATAGTTTTTTACTAAACATTAAAGTAATAAATTTATATTTTATACATCAAATTTTACTTATGTTGTTTTGAAATATAGTTAACTTTTAATATAAACTTTCTAAGAGTTGAAGATAAGTTTGAGTTTGTAAGTTTTGAGATATAGAGAAAACGATATTAAACGTTGGAAAACGTTGATATAGTATTTATTGTGTGTGTTGTTGATCTTAAGAAATACATAACTTATCAATTCCTGACATGATTACATTTTTATGATTTTTTTACTTGGGCTGAAATGAAAGTATTGAGCTCAGTTCGTAGTAGGACACGTTTCCGACTCCATTGAACAATTGGCAAATTTTAATTTGTAATTGGAATGCTCAAAAACCTTTCGTTAGAGGCATAAAATATAAATGCAAAGTTCCTGATTTTTTGATTGAGTAATTTTTAGCGGAGTAGATAACGGAAAAATACCCCTTTTCTTTCAACAGTCTCTTAACTTTCTTTCAAGTAACTTTCTTTACATCTCACCAAAAAAAATCACCTTGGTGAAAACCGGTGAATCCATTCCGGCAATCCATCCTGAAGGCTGGACGTGAAATCATCCCCCTCCGGCAGTTAGGACCCTCAAAATTAGCCGCAACGCATTACAAAGTTTACGATCCATAAAAATAAATGAAAAATCACTCTTCTCGACTGATAACCCCTTTTTCTCCCCTCCTCGAGCTCATAAACTAAAGATTTAAGCTCCACAACAAACCATCCATCTCTTTTAAAACGAGGTTCTTTTGCCCGGGCACTGCGGGTGACGCCGGATGAAAAATTGCCCCGGATTCCTTCCCTCCATTAACAACACAATTAAACAGCTCGTCCATCAAAAGAGACCGGTTCATCTTTTGCGATGGACAGCAGTCGGTCGTATTGTTTGCCGTGCGAAGAAAGGGTCTGAATATTATTAACAGATTATCCGGACATGTTCGTAAAGATGGAATTAGGTGGATAGAATACGCGTTTCGCCCTGCTTGATTTCGCCTTGGAAAATACCTTAGTAATGTGGACAGAATATTCTTTCTTTGTTACCGAGTGTTACTAAAACTTGGAGGTTTAGGACTCAAACTGTTATGCAGGGTGTTTCGACAAGTCCACCCAAACTCTGCACAGCCAGATTCTTTGCGAGGAGTACAGATAAAAATTGCCCCAAAACTATACCTCTATGGCACGTAGTTTTCGAGAAAATCACGACAGAAAAAGGTAAAAAACGCTAAAAAAAATCCCCCTATTTTTGGTAAGCGTAAACATGGTTATTTGGATATGTCTGTACTCTAAGATGTTAAAAATATCCATTTCTCATTCACGCGTGCACTGTAGAATGAAATAATAAAGTTTTTATAAGATACGATTTTACATTTTTTTGAAAGCTTATAGGTTGTAGAGGTATAGTAGTTCTTTGGGTTCTGTGTTGTGGTTTACATACATTTTCCGGTATATGTGCTTGATTTCAAGGATCCGCTTATACACCTTCGTCAAGTAAGACAGACACAACAGAATTTTTACTGACACAAAGAAGGAAATTACACCCAGGGGTGAGGTCATAATTGAACTGAAGACGGAGCAGTGCGCAGACAGTTGATCTTTGGGAAAATTTATCTACTCAACGCAAGGAATCTTTCTGGGCAGAGTTTGAGCGGACTTGTTGAAACACCCTGCATTTCACATACATTATGCATCGTTTGCCAAGTTACCTAAGGATATCATTCCTTCAAAAATGTTGTCTTAAGTATGAGAATGAATTTATCGATACTCAACACATCTTCACGGTCAGAAATTTTTCAGGAGAGCCGAAAAAAAACCAGTTACAGAGCCATTTAGTTTTGATGAGATCACACGTTTTTGCTATGGTTTTTAAAGGAGAAATATCCACTTTTGGAAGGTGCGGGTCTGACCAAAGGAGTAAACTAAGTCTAAAAAACTATTTTAGGTACGGGAGGAGATGTTGTATTTTAATGAATTCCTCCTTATAAATGAGACATCCAGATTAGCGATCAAGTGGATTGACGTTTTTTTATAATTAGATTCAGCTCTCGATCGCTTATTTGATTCGTCGGTTTCAACGTGGAAAGTAAATTAATTTTTAGCTCCTTTCACATTCGCAAAAGTCACATTAGCAGTGTAATTGATTCCTTAAAAGTTCTATACGCGCCTTTTATTCATTTTAACTCTACCGACTGGTAGGGTGCAAATGCAAAAATCCGCTGAGCTCTGAATGCAACAGTAGGGTCGTCGCGTGGGAAATCATCCTCTGTCGTCGTGGAGTGATGCCGTCCTCTCAGTTTAGCGGATGGGAATCAGCAAGAATTGTATGGAAAACGCGAAGATTTGTTCGTCGGATAGTCTTGAAAAAGTTTTTGAACCGAGCTCGCATTTGAAAGCGCCTGTGTTATTCGGAATATGCATGAGGCGGGATTTTATAGTTTGGACAATTTGTGAGTAACAAAAATGTGGAAATCATGAGGAAGTAATATTGAGAGAAATTGTCGTAATGGTTTATTTTAGAAAATTTTAACAGGGACATTTGATAAGAGATTTAGATTCTAAGTGGATAGATATTTATAATAATAATAATAATAATAATAATAATAATAATAATAATAATAAGCTTTATTATTTTCATAACGAAAATTACAACAAAACTGACAAAGTAATATATTTATCACCAAGGGGACTTTTGTCCCGTATTTTAATTTTATTTAATTTCCCGTATTTATTTATATTTACTACAAAAATAACATTTTTTGCTATAGTGTAGTACTCTCAACAGCCAGGTTTAATTTCGCGATGGCGAGTTTTTGAGTTAAGATGAGAGCCTGAAAGATATAAAAGAGTAAAAAGGGGGGAAAGAAATATGAAACACTCTGATTCCGATAGGGAAACTAAGTTACTGTAGCATAGATAATAGTCATTTGGCTTAAAAAGCCATGCTTTTGAAAACCTTTGATGTTGTTGACTTATTCCTCTTGGTCCAGCCGCAGGTTAGACCATTTGTAAACCTTTATAATGGTAATATCATCTATCGTTTGAACTACAAAATAACTACCTGGTAAAGCTTATTTACAAATCCCACTTCTTAAGGTGATGGGGAGAGCTCTAATTGGTTAACTGGAAGGTTGCTATTCCTAATTTGAAAGCTCGTTCTTAAAAATACTACCGAGTATGATTTAGAAATTTTGCATAGGCAACTAGCGTTTTTCTGAGGAAAATATCATATTTGGGTTCTAATAATTTTTGAAATCTCAAGGGGTTTTTTTAGAAAAGTCTGAAATAAAAATAGAAATTAAAATTGGAAAACTTTACCAAATGTGTCTCTTTTAATGCTTTACAAGTATGGTTCCGTATTAAGTAATTTTACTTAAACAACAAATGAACAATTGTAAATTGTGATAATAATTTACACTTTCCTCCCAATAAAAACGGTTTTGTCCGCCTTTACCCGAAGTCTGAAACGTCGCCGCAGTAAAACACTTCCCCTCTGATCTAAATTTAAGCCTTATTTAAATGCAGTTTCGCGCAGGTAACTTCTTGACGCGACAGAACCGTTGACTCGGCAAATATTGACGGCGAAGGGTGCATTTGATGGGAAGAGGAGAGAACAGGATGTGGGGAAAGGTCTAATCAGGGACTCAAATGAATTCGAATGTTTGATCGAACGGACACACTCCTCTTCACTTAAGGGAGTGTTTGAAGAGGGGTAAATTAATCGTAATTAAAAATTGACAATCATTACTTTGATGGAATATCCTCAATTACGCTTTTAATTGGTTGATGGAATGGAGTCAAAGTTTAGGTTAAGTTAAATTATATTATTGAGTATTTTAAGTTTGATTTTTACTGTAGTTGGGGGGGGGAGATTGAAATTCTCTAGTGTACGTGAAAAACTGCTAAAATACGGATTTCTGACAGCTGCATTCACTGCTAACCTAACCGAAGGTTAACCGGAAATCAAACCTCTGGGGTAAAACTAATTTTCCTTCTTTAACTACCAATCATAAGTTTGACTACCAGTAAACCGATAACCATCGGTCAGGTTATCGGTGAATACGGCCATATTTCAACTTTTAGTACAGACTATAATATACTCTGTATCTTTATGAAAGCTAGTTTCCTATTTCCAATAGTAATACAATTAGTAAAATTTATACTGCTTTAGCTCTTAGCAGAATGTTGTAGTTTGTATTTTCTATTTAGAAGGGGGAAACGATATGTTTCTACCCTAATGTGTGAAGAGAACGTATTGAGAACCTCTTTAAAAGAGGTTCCACGCACGCCTTGTTTTGTTGGAAGAATTGAAAATAAAATTGAAGACCCAATGTAGGGAGGCCATACTTATGCTTTACAAATAAATCCCCATATACTATTTGACAGACCTTGTTTGTTATTTAATTTTGTACAGTTTTTACTAGTATGTACTACGTACACACACACTAGATCTGAACTAGGTCACTTACTAGGTCAGAGAGAAGCAAAATGATTAGTCAAAAAGGGGCTGTCTTAACTAAGAAAATAAGAGGATTTAAAATTGACGTTACGGTGAAAAGAACAGTAAAAAATATTTCTTGAAACTTGTCACATTAAAGTAAGTTTTAGGGTTCATTTTCCATTGGCAACAAGATTCTAATGCGACATTGACTTCAAAGCATCAAATTAGGGATTAATTTCATTTATTGAGATAATTTTAGATAGGATTTAGCTAATCTGTTATCAGATTCGTCAACATCGTGTTAGCGTGACATTGCCAATGGAAATTATCCATTAATGTTAACCTGTTTTACTCTCTTATTCTCAATAAAACAAAGAAATTGCTTTTTGGAACTATTTATTTTAAGTACTATATAGCGAAACTTTTTATGGTTTGTTTTACGAGGTTTAATTTCCTACACCCCTAAACAGATTCCTAAAGAAACCCTCTCCTCCATCCCTATAAAAGAGGAAACAACTCCCCCAAAACAAGAGTCACCCCTCATGAAAAGACAATTCTCCCCTTTTTCTCCCGACCCCGCGAATCAATCAAACCGAACGCGATTACGCTAATTAAGCAAACAGCGGCGCAACTAAAACAAACCCCATCTCCAAACTTCGGAAGGATAATACAGTCCTTAAATTAGTTCCAGCAGGCAATTACACCCGTTTCCAATGTTTCAGTCTGATGTCTATTTAGAAAACAGCCCCGGCTTAATTCCGCCAGTGATCATAGAACTCGGATATTCATTCCACGAGGAAGTAATTGTCGATTAGAACAGATAAATGGATCATCCCTCCTGCCCCCTCTCCATATTCATGAGTTCCCGATTCCGGGTGATTGCATTTTCGGATGGTAATCCCTTTAGGGGGTGTACCCATCAGCACCTTTTACACGGGGCGAGACGATTTTTCAGTTGACAAATTAATGAAACACTGTTCTAAATTTATTAGAGATTATTTGTGAAGAAAACGCGTCTGACTTTCGTGAGTGTTGGTGTTGTTTACTGACACAGCGAATTTGTTTTCCGATTGAATTAAGATTTCAAAATTCCCATTAAATTTGATTAAGAGGGATTATTTACATTCTGAAGTTCCCACTCTCAAGAACAGAAATCTGTGACAATATGTTGCTGAGAGGAAAAGTAGTCCCACTCAAATTTCAGGGAAATGAATGTTTTTGTGTTTGAGTGGCCTATCTAAACTAAAGTTTGACCCTTAGTTTAGATCTGCATCTCTTGGGGGGATAGAGAACTAAACTAGAGGTAAACTAATTTAGGTAAAAGTATAATTATAAAATTAAGGGTAAAATCATCACTTTAGTTTTAAACGTAAGGCAAGTCAGTTTAGTTAAAAGTTTCGTTTTAAACGGAGAGGTAAACCAGCTTAGTTAAAAGTGCAGTTTTATGTTATAAATATCCCTAGTTTTTAGTTCTGTAAGAGATACAGAACTGGTGCACATAAAAATGATCAGGTTAATTCTATTCCTTAGAAACACCAAAAAGCTTCGTCAGACAGAGAAAATTATTTTGTGAAATCTCAGTTTCTAATATAATTTAATGTAAAGGAAAGTACGAAACCAAGTTTATTCAACCTTTACAAACATTTCCATAGAAAATCTAATACAATGGACTATTTTTAAACTTATAACAAAAATGTGTTTGAAAATTACTTCTTCCATTCATTCCTTTACCTGTATATGTTGTTTATTATAAATTTTAAATAAAACTATGCAATATTAATATCCTAAGACTCTTTCAAATAAATTCCAGAAACCATCTTGAAAATGACAAATGAATCCAGTACAGGTGCATGGCACCGTCACAATGCCGAATGAAGGGAAATATGAATAGAAAGAAGCCCAATATATTTTCTCAGAAAATTCCAGATTCATACGAAGTCTCTCTCTTCCGTCTTGAGCTCACTAATAAAATGATATCCGGATTTAGCAGAAGGTATTTCCTAGAGAAAATTCAAAACACTTCTTTGGTAATACCGAAAGGGTTTTTCATTCCATTCATATTTTCGGCAGGAAAACGCCAAAAACTTTCACCGGAGGTTGAAAAGAATGAATGCAATTGGAATATTTTAAATAACAAACTCTCGTTCCTTTTTATTTCATGGTTCATTTTTTTTTGTGTCGTCAAACGAAGTGTTGCAAGGGAAATAGATTTGATTTATATTGTCAACTGGAATTCTGGAGGGAAACAGAAAGTTCCGCCTCAAAACGTTTTGTTTGGGGATCCCAAGTCAAACCACATTTCGTTACTAAATCTATTATTCAAATACGGAATTTTTCAGTTTTTCTGAGGAGTAAATACGAGGATGGTATTCAAGTGTTCTTCTTTCACAATATTTACTCAGCAGTCTGGCTTTGACTGGTCCTGTTTTGGATTTTTTTTTTAGGTTTGGGTGCTCCCGAACAGTGTTTGAACCGAATAAATAATAAAAAAGTTTTACTAGTTTGGAAGAGCAGAATGGTTAGGACATAATTTATCTTCTTTTATTTGTGGTTCAGAAGGGATAGAGAAATTAGGATGTTTTGACTTTCAATTTAGTTATTAGTTTGGATATTTTTTTGTTTTTAATATTCGGGTATGTTTTCATGATCTTTAAATAAACAGATACACTTAAAAGTGGATTTTTTCGTCTCATTTTAGATATTGACGCCTTACAAGAGATAGGCACTAAATCACTTTTTTAGAATCTTTTGAAAGCGGTAGAACGATGCCAACGAACGAGCGGATTTACCAAAATATCGCCAAGCTGAAAAGCGATTAGTGTCTGGTGGAATTGCTTGGCGCTAAAGATTGGATTTTGGCAAATTTGGCAAAAAGAGTAGTTGATATCGAAGGGACTTAGTGCCCTTCTCCTGTAAGCCGAAGTTATAATACAACATGAAGAATAATTAGCAATAATCATCGATGAGAAACGATATTGACCGGCAAAAGTCAGTACTGGGGAATATCGTCAGTATAGGCCGATATTCGAAATGAGGTCGTTTTGGCAAAAGCCAATATTGACAGAGCGAAATTGGCCTATAATTATGTGCTACCTGAGTGACTTGTTCTTGAACCACCTCTTTTCTTCTGTTCCAGGTATCTGGTGTCTCCGACTCGTGTCTCTCCACGTGCCCACTCGCGTCATAGTGGGCGACACCATCAAACTGTCGTGCGGCTATGACTTGGAAGGGGACATGCTCTACTCCATCAAGTGGTACAGGGACGATGTCGAGTTCTTCCGGTTCGTTCCCAGGGACAAACCTCCCGGGCAGTTCTTCCCCTTGCAAGGTGTCATCGTGGATGTAAGTAGCCAGTTTGCATTTTGGTATTGGAGATTTTTTGGTTAGGACTAAGGATTGGTCTTATTGTGCTCTTGTGTTTATGGCTTTCGTATAAGGTGTAAACTCAAAGAGGTTTTCCCATATTAGTTATTGAAATATAAATTCTCATTTCGATGTTGTCAGTATATTTGGTGGTGTGCTGGGGTTAGAAAAACACAAAAAGGGGAGACCAGATGAATCTTTTGAAGCTCCTAATAATTTGCTCTTAATAATTTGATAGATGTTTTTGTGGACAAATTATTTTTCAATCCTATAAAACCGTACAACACAGTTATTCTAACGGTTACCATTTATGTTCCTGAAACATGCGTAGAGAGAACTGCATGTTTTTCTAGTTTTTTTTTATCCTACGATTTGAATGTTGCGTAAATATTCTGATAAGCCCCTTTCGTAGAACCTTTTTATCTTAAATGATATGTGAAACTTAATTTATCTTTAAGTTTAAATCAAGTACCTAAACAGCTATATAAAAATCTACCAATGCTAAACACTATTTTACCATCATGAAAATCCAAAATAAAGGTAGAAGGGTCTCAGTAAAAAAAAATTAAAGCAATGCAGTGCTATACAAGGAACTATTTCAAAATTTCCGTAAACCTAACATCTTACATGCACCTAACTATTTACTTCAAGATTTATAGTATTTATTGATTAGGTATACATCATAAGTGGATATGTTTTTTATCTTATAGTTCAATGCATACCAATTTTAGAACTGTATTAGAATTTTGTTCTGGAAATTCTATTGACCCTTTTACAAAGGAAAACCCCGCAGAACTAAGCCCTTCAAGTCAATTTTTACTCCAGTCAAGAACCTAACGGTTCATTAAGACAAAACACTCAGTATGAGGGCCACATGATATATTACCCAAAACGCCACACCTTAAAAATTAGCCCCACCGATAAAGGCATCAAAAAAACTGTTACACGCCGAGAGAAGATTTCACAGATTTTAAAAATCGCGATTCTTATAGGGTTCAAATCCCGTTGCTTATCTAATAAAGAGGCTGCCAAAAAAAAAAAACCCTGCCTCTCCCATCCATTGTTTCCGACGTGCGTCGGGAGATAACAGCAACATAAACGGGCCACTTCAAAAAGACTTTACATGGCAAACGACTCAGAGGAGCGTTGTTTTTATTGGGTTTCAATGAAGAGGGGAGGAAAGTGTTGCCAACAGCGCGGATGAAATACTACGGTTTGAATAATGGCCCCTTCCATTCATCTCGATTACGGCTTCTCTTTCGCTCCGGCCCTTAATGGAAATTTATAATCCCCCTCCCCATTATTCGGCGCGTTTAAAAGAGATAGGAGATATTAACTAGTGCGCCCTTCGAGCGTCTCTTTCCCGTTGTGCGATTGGGTTAACATCTATTGAAATGCATAGGTGAGTTGTAGACAGAATATAGCTTCTTTGGAGTTTTCGTTATCCGCATTTTCAACGCATTCTTACTATGATGCATATGAGTGTTTCCTATACCGAGTGACTGCAATCACAATCACTTTAGAAACTATCATAGTGATGTTCTTGAGTTATGGTGGAAAGAATCCCACGTTAAAATCATTTCTAAAGGTGGGATTCGTGGCAGATACGGATCCGAAAGTCCTACGATTCAAAAGGATACTCCGGAATCATATTAGTTTCAGTCGGTATTTATGACCCAATTGAATTATTTGACTCTTAGGGGTAAGCTAAGCATGCTTACGAAGCAATGGTTGAGACCGTTCATTGTAGAACGATGCGAAGACTTGGAAACACGAATGTGTATGTTTCCTAAACATTGACTACAATTGCAATCACTAACTCTCTATGCGATTATTGTAGTCCCCCCTTAAGGATCATTTCCATATGCAATGTAAGGATAACATTACGGTCCCTCGATGAATGAGATTAGAGATGAGGTATGATTAAAGGTTATTTATCATCGTATTCAGGTCGTGATGACTTATTTGATTTGACAAAATTAACGTCTCGTCAGCATCACGTTTACAATGGCAATGAACCTTAAGGTCGCTCAAAAACCAGTTGTAAATGTGCTCCAAGATGCGTCAACATTTATTATTTCTTTCTTTCCACTAAAACAACGCTTTTTCTCACGCGAATACAAATAAATAAATAAGATAAAGGGATTGGAAATGGCTTAAAATGAATAAGGAAGGATAAATTTACGCACTTGGCCTTTTCAGTCAAAATTTAATCTATTGTACGTATTTGTATATCAACTAAAAAATTACCTTAGTATTTGTTCGCAAAGGTTGCAATATTTTAAAATTACTGCAACCAAAAACAATTTGGATTGCGAAATAATATTTTGTATGGCAATTTCATAACTACCCCACCCGGAGAAATCCATAAATTCCTAAATACGGTTTTTTTTTTAGAGAAAGCAAGTTTTTTGAACCGAAATAACACCGTTCATCGGGCATTCCATAACGAAGTTTTATTTTCTGGCACTCCTTTTGTTGGCTGTGCAGAGGGTTTCAGCTCTTGTACGCTCTACCCACTTCTTATCTCTATGGTCCGAAAGAGAGAGAAAGGGATTTTTAAATGAAGCGATCTGAAGTGAAGAAAGAGATCGTCTGCCAAATCACATCCTATTTAGAACGTGCGGTTTGGCAGCGATGCCAGATGCCCGGGATAATGCAGATTAAAGATGCTAAATCACGCATGTGGGAAATGGAGAGTGAATTTGCTTACGTGCTAATACTTTTTGAGAAATGGAATCATCCCGATATCGTTTGCGGAATGTTCGATGGTGCCCGCTTTTCTTTCTTAGTTCGGTTACTCGAGTGGAACGGAGCGGAAAAATAAATAATTTGGTATTCTTTTGAGTGATTTTTCCCACAATTTACCGTTTTGCGCATCTTTGCGGTTTTTTGATCTTATTAAAATAAATGATAGTCTTTGCGAAATCAAAACCGCTGTATTTTTGCTGCATAGGCATTCTCAAGTTTTTGTATAATCGTTCTAAGTTAGGGAAAACATCGCTTTGCGGGAATTATTAAGTCATGTGAAAGATTGTTCTTAGAATTTCAAGAGAATTATGCTTGGAAAGATTTTATAAATGCTTACCAAATTAGTTTTCATATACTACCTAATTTATAAGCAGCCAGTGTATAAACAATTTTCAGTAGCACAATTCTTTTTTATTCTTCATGCCTTTTCTTATTATTGATAGTTTTTTTCCAAGGAGATTTATTTGTATTTTAGTATGTTTTTTTTAACTGTCATGAACTTTTCAGTTCTTTGATTCAATTGATTTCATGCACAGAATATGGTAGTGCAGAGTTTGGAGGTGCTAGTTAAATCACTCTACAAAAAGTATTACAGTGAGGAATTTTAATACACATGCATTATGTATGTAACTGTGCGCAATGATACACAATCAATATGTAGAAAATGGCCATGGTTAAAATTTAATTGAAAGGCGATATAGCTTGAAACACTTCTTTCAATTAAATAGTGTTTCAAGTAAACAAGAGAGTGTTTCAAGTAAACAAGAGAGTCTTTCGGATAGTTTTGTTAAAAACAAGTCTTTGAATGATTTTAAAAGCTGTAAACAAGGCGAGTTTTTACTGAAAGAAATCATCACAAAATTTCATGTTTTCTAGCAACTACCTACTCCAAGAAAAATCCTACAATTAGCCTTGCACATTTAAAACAGATACATCCAAAAAATCCGACTTTTATAAATTCAAAAGCCTTGATTTCGGCATTTCAACAGCCACCCTCTTAAACCTAACGATCCGCAACGCGCTTTCGAACCTTAAACCCGGAAGCAGATATCACGGGCGTTTTATTCTGGCGCGATCGGGCCCCGACAAAATATTTATAAATAATAGCCAGACCGAGAGAGAGAGAGTTCACCGTTGCATAAAAAGTGAACCTAAGCGAAATCTGCTTCCGTACTTCCCACGCTTCTCACGTAAGGATAAGAAAGAGAGAGAGAGGGAGAGATGAAAATAAGAGGACGAACCGAGAAGTGGGATTTCCCGAACTGTAAAAACCCACCCTGCGAAAAGCCCCCGGTTCCGACCCATTAAATCCTCCCGAGTCGGACGGGAGCAAACGATGCGGTGGTTTCAAAATGGCCGCGCGCGTGTTTCAATATGGCGACTTTTTACGATCGCCGAGACGCTAATAGAGCCCCGAGGCTGTTAGTTCGGGCTCTGTTTTATTTATTCAGTGCCCGGGCATGAGGGTTTTACCTGAGTCGAAATTATTGGGCGTAAAATAACCCCGCGGTTTGCGTAAATGCGCATTGTGGATCGCGCGCGGAAGACTTTTTTTTTCTTATTTTCTTTAAACAAGTTTTTTTTCCGCGTGCTGGGGTTTTGGGGATTCCCGAAATGGCTCCGGTAAGTGCCAGTGTTGCTCAAGTTTCGCAATTTCGGGGAATTTGGTATCGAGGCGCAATCAGCCTATTTATTTTGTCGTTGATGCTTGTAGTAGAAGAGGTTTCATCAGAAGCAGTCGGAAGCTTATTTTTGATGTTATGTCCGAATCGGTGCAGTAAAAGACTTGTTGCAAAAGTTAATTGCAGCAAGAAATAAGGAGCTACGTTTTGAAGACGCTTTTGAAATCACGAAAACTCAGTTTCATGTTGTAATTCAGAAAATATTTATACTCGCCTTTTCTTTTGTCACTTTCTGTCAGTGAACAAATTTGGTATCTTAGCCCTTTATATAATAGGGATACCTGAAAGGTAAAGGATGATTAACAACATAAATGTTTTATAATGAAAGATAAATAGCACAACTTTTTATTACTTTTATAATTTGTATGGTGTTTTTGGAAAGACAATATGTAATAACTCATTTCAAAAATAAAGTTTTGTATAAAACGTTTGTGAACGTAAAAAAAGTGCATATTCAAAAAATATTTTTTTTTCGAGTCTCAACAGATTTGTTAAAAAATATATGTTGCGTAGAAAAGCTGGTCCAAAAATACATTTTCCATATATACGTCATTAGGGCATGGTAAAGGAAAGCTTCATTGTATTTTGGAGCGGGGTTTTTTTTTTTGCATAGCCCTGAATGTAAATTACAATTCTTATGACACTTTTTCCTATAGGTACGCAATTTAAGCATTTTAAAACATCTGTATCGATTCATTTCTTTAAAAAAAAAAACAAATAAAAATACACTTCAATTTTGTTTTAAAAAGGCTTAATGTAAAAAATTATTTATAAACCTTCGTTTTGCATTTGGTCAGACACAACCATTTTCATGCAAAATTATCTTTGTAGGAAAAATTCACTTATTTTTTTAATGGCTCCTCTTTTAATACATACTTCTATCGTTATTACCCATCGCGTTTGTTTGTTATAAAATAGAGTCTGACGTGTCACAATACCGTCAGCCAATAAGAATATAGCAGGATATAAAAGTTACAGTATGACATGACATCAAAGTACAGAGAGTCAATAAAAACAGAGTGTGATAGTTAGATTATGTAATTTCTAAGCCCTAGTGCAATAATATTAATGGAGTAACTCTCATAATCACTTCTTTTAAGGAGGGAAGATTTCCTAGAAGTCATATTCTATTTTGGATATATATTTTAATCACTCTTGACCTCCTCCGCTAAACTAACTAGATCTGCCCAGTTCGATACAGACAACGAAAAACATAAAAACCCACTTCAAATGAATCGAAAAGATCGCATTTAATATATTTCTAAACAACACTATTATGCAGAAACCCCACTCCCCGATAGAAGGAATTCACTTAATCTGAGCAAAATAAAACGCCGCTAAAATCCAATTCATCCATTCCGAAAAGAAAGAATTCCGAGACGAGTTATTACATCGATTGAGGCACTTGATAGATTCACTCGTGATCCGTTTATTACTTCCACCTGGGTTTTCAAAAAGCCATCTTTTATGGATGTGTCGTTCCGATTTCCAATTATCCGGCGCCCCGCTCTCCCGCTATTAATCTCGAACCAGGCCTCCGAGGTGTCGGCTTCGTTTAAATGATCCGATAAAAATGGATCGGGCCGCTTTTTATGGCGCCTAATGATATATAAACATTCGAAGAGGCCCCTTTTGTGTGGAATCAATCATATTTACTCGTCAGGAACAACGGGAGTGTTGGGAATGACAGTGCTTTTACTATGTGGAACTTTAACCCCTTTGTTTGGGATTGCATTTAATTCTATGGACCGTCTGAGACGATAAAGAGTATGGCATCCGATTATATGAACCTATAAACTTCTTGTGGATTAAGGCTTTTTAATGGTTTTCCATTGTACTGTTTTAGAACTGTGTTAAAATACAATTTTATAAATTTCACTTTTGCATCTTTTTTTGTTTATATCATCAGTCCATCGAAGAAATCTCATTAAATTTCAAGGATTTTCTTCCTTACGTTTGGAAAAGCTGTTTTGAATTGTGGGTCTTGAGATTTTTCAGAAGACGATTTAGAAAAATAAATTTACTTTGGAAATTTAAAACTTATTAAATGTTGTTTTGCATTTCAGTTATGAATTGCGTTACGGGAATGATTCATATTTAGTGGACTTTATGTTATTGTAGTTTTGTACTTGGTATTTCAAACAGACTTGGATAAAACTTACTTAATGCGTATTTAAATTGAATGTTTTCTTACGCTTTTCTTATAACTTTATTTAAGAAGAAGAATTTAATTTATTTTTCAAAATCATTTTAAAATGAAATAAAAAAAACTATAAGTTTGAATAAAAATAACTATTTCTCTATTCGAAACAGCAAAGTATTTCAAAAGAAGAAATTCGTCTGGTTGCAAAACATTACCGCTCTCCAAAACAAAAATTCTGGGCAAAAGATAATTTCCTGTGACACTAAAGCAAGATTAGATAAAACAATAAACTCTAAACGCTTTAAAAACAAGAAATTTATCAATTTTTTAAATGTTTCTTGGTTATTAGTAAACGGAAAAGTTTATTTAGAACCCATAAAATTGCATTAATTGCGAAGATAGCATTTTTTGTAACTAAGTGCACAAATAGGGAAATAAAAAACTCTCCACTTGACATTTTTTTCAGAATGTATCTTTGATACAGTTTTGACTACTCAATAGCAGTTGTGTTCAGCCATTCCTGTCTTATCTCTAAACAATAAGGCAATCAATACACTGACCATAACGAACCCCCTTGCACACGAATTCGCATGCATGCATTCAGAACTAGATTTGTTTACCGGTGGTTCCAGTACAACGGCGGGTATCCAGCCCCCCCCACCTGTTATGGATTCCATTTTCTCCTTGAAAGAGATTAAAGAGGCCTTCGATTTTTCTAATAGAAGCGAGCCATCGGTTTCCTATAATAGGTAGGAGGGACGGGACCAGAAACAGAAAAGGGAAGGCTGACACTTAACCTCCGCGAGCGAAGTATTAGCCGTGTTGAAGTCATCGATGCCTTCTTCGGTCAAGGACTGGTGTCAGGGTTGTGGTAAAAAAAAAAGGTTACGGTGGACACATCGGATGGGGATTAATATGATATTCTTTGATAAAGTTTTTAATATGATCTTGTGTGTAAATATGCTGAGAAAAGTATTAATGGAAACTTAATCTTTCAAACCACCTTTTGGAAACCAGTACATCCATGTATCAAGCTATGATAAAAATTAAATGCCAATCTGAACCTATCGATTTTCGATTAGATAAAAAGTTGGGTGATATTTGAGCAATCAACTCTGAAAACGCTAGAAGGAAGTTGAAGAGAACTTCTTGTGTGATGATTCTTGAGTTGAGATTCTTATTTATTCATGATATTTTACATCAATGTTTTGTTTTAAATGAGAATATTTTTCAAGCTATCTAGAAAAAAAATCTGCTGAAAATAAAATTTTTATTTTTAAAAATAGTAATAAGTAATTTTATGTTATTCTAGCTACTAGATTAATGATGAATTGTTACGTTTTTATGAGGATATTGATATTAAAATACGTTAAAAAATAATTTGATTTCAAATTTAACGAACTAACCCTTCCCAAGAGATCATAAGGTTAGACATTTCATAATAGCGTTACTCTTTGGGATAATTCATCTCTATGATAATTTATGGCATATTCTTGAGTTTTAGAATAAACTAACGTCACTCGGTCAGTTTCTATAGTTCAAAACTTTTAGATCAGACAAATAGTTGGGTGATCTTTGAACTATCGACTCTAAAAACGCTAGAAGGAAGTTCAAAAAAACTTCTTGTGTGATGATTCTTGAGTTTAGATTCTTATTTATTCATGCTATTTTACTTCAATGTTTTGTTTTAAATTAGAAGAACAATCTATTTCCTAAATGCTCAAGTCTTATTAAAAGCTAATAAATATTAAGCAAGTATTAATGTCCTCAGTGATCTCCAAAACAATAAAATTTCCCTCCTTGATGGGCTGCAAGATTTTCAATATTGAGAGATAAAAGAATGGAAATATATATAGTATTAGGTTATATGTCCTAATGGGAAGCGGTTATGACTATAAACTCTTTATAGAGTTCGGTATAAACAGGGAACACACATGAAATCACACACCTTTCGCACAATAACTTTTCTTGCCGTCTTATTTGTATCCATTAACCTCCTTTAGTTTCCCAAAACGATACTTACACTCTAAAACCCATATTACATCATACATTAACCCCTCTTCGAACGATACCAGGTATCAAACTCGAATTCGACTCTCTTTTTCACTTTCATCCCCCCACAATAATAAGTCACAGCAGCATTGTGTCAGAGACCCTTAAAAATTCATGCCCCTCTATTACCCAACAGAAAGTGGCCATTAACTCGACCCGAGTCCGTCATCAAGAGTCGGTCCCATCAAAACTTCCGGTCGGCGCAGAACTGACCGGCGTGACGTCACGCGAGCCGCCCATTATCGAATGAATGGCACGTTCTCCCCCCCCCCTCTTCGGACAGGAAACGAAATAATTAAGACTTCGGGGACTCCAGGAGAGCATTGATCGCGGGTCACGCTCGGGCGTTACGAACGTGATTCCGACCACCACGTTTGGGTGGGGAACAGCGACATTCGGCACCCCTCCCGAGACACCGGCTCGATTTGAGAAATGTAAATTCGTTCGCAGAGTGTCCAAGAATTTTGCTCACTGGCTGAGGGTCGAACGTGCGTTTATAGCTTGTACTACCTACCTATTCGTTGATTCCTTCGTTTGCAAATCTCACATACACAAAATTTGAGTTTTTTTTAGGCTAATTGTTTTTATTGTTTCTTATGTCACTTGGAATATCCAAGCACCATCCGCAAAGCATACAGGAATTAAGACAAAGGAGAGAAAGTGAGGTCCATTTCTCCTGAGAAATTGAGGCCCATTTCTCCTGAGAAATTGAGGCCCATTTCTCCTGAGAAAGTGAGGCCCATGAATGGCAGGATTCCAACTTAAGCCTCGGATGATAGTTTATGACATCTGTCATGTCTCTGAAGGGGAGGAAAATAGTCTCCAGACGACGAGGGAAATAGTCTCCATTGGTAAACTGCGCCATGTCCAACCAAAGGACTTTCGGACTCACAGATTTATCGAGCAAGTACTCCGCATATACTCGGTGGGTCTTCAGAGGTGTCGGGTATTGAACCCGGGACTGTCCAATCCCGAAGCTGACGCCTTAACCACTAGACCCACGGCCTTTTTAGGCTGATTCTAAAATATTTATAAGCCAAAGAGGGGAGGGTGGTTGAACCCGTCTAGAGGAGTCACTCCCCTTAGAGGATTTTTACGTTAAGAAATATTTATACCGTTAGAGTTACCGTGTCAATATTTTTTTAAAGTGAAGTGGAAAAAAAGGTAAGAAAAGTAAAGGTAAGAAAATAGTAATTCTAGCTACGGGGTCTGCATATAATCTAACTGAAACTAATGAACAAGAAAGACTGAAAGAAATTGAATTTAGGGGTACCCCACAAAAGACCCATAACCTATCTCTACCTTCACAACGCATTTAAATAATTTTTTACTTTTCGAATTTGCTTTGAATTAAAGCAGTGTGGTCCAACCCGTGGCACGCGGGCCACAAGTGGCACTCGAAGAAATATTCGTGGCACTCGGCCTCAAAATTAAATTTGTATTCTAACTATATAGAATATAATCCACATTTCAATTTTATTGCAGAAAAGTGTAAAAACCCGGTTTTAGAGTAATTTTCAAAACATTTTCAAGGGAGAACCCTTGACACCCCTTGGAAGTTATTTTTGGTTTAAAATTCACTTTGGGAATCAGGACGGTGTGGTCCACTCGACCACAAAATTAAAAGCTTATTAAACTTCATAGAATATAATCCAGATATCACTTTTTATTACAGAAATCAGCTAAAAATCTGCTTTTTCAGGTCTAATTTTCAAAAACTTTTCAGGGGAGAACCCCTGAACTCCCTTAGGAGTTTTCTTGACTTAAAATTTTAAAGGAACATTAAAACCACATCAGTAGAAACTCTAGTTGGAGCAATAGTTTATAAATTTATATTTTATCCTCACTTATGGCTATACCGTTTCAACAACTTATTAGTTTCTTTTAAAAAGTATACATCAAATTGAAAGGAGTTATACAATCTTTACAGATGCCGTGAGTTGTAATTAAAGTTTAATCTATAAGTATTATTTCATAAATGTTCAGTACAGGGCGACAGTTTTCTTATATGTATGTCTATGTGTTTACAACTCAGTTTTGAATTTTTTTTCTAACCTCTTGAGAAAAAAAAGCACCCAACCTTTTTTTTTACCAGTAAACTTAAAAAACATTTCTTGCTCTTTCATTTTCAAAACATTGTAAATGGCCTAATTTCTAAGAAAGGTTTTTCTCTATACTTTGGATTAATTATTCTTTTAACAACATATTTTCAATTCGATTAAGCAAGGAAAATTTCTTAAATTAAATTTAATAAATATGAACATCAAATAAATAGTTTTTAAAATATCGCACCAACTATATCACCTTGCATACATAAGAATAGTTTTAATGACCCAGCCAATATTTTTGCATTGCCCACTTAAAGTGAGAGAATCCTTAAATGAAACGCATCTAATCTTAGTGTAAATATATGTTCCAGTATTGAAATAAGCTTGACTTGCCTGAGTTATATAAACTAGAGACCCGTAATTTTCGATTTTTATTGTCAGTGGCACTCCACTCCCTTTAAAAAGTTAAATTGGCACTCGGGTAACTAAAGGTTGGACCACACTGAATTAAAGGATTATGTTGTTTGGTAAAAGTTGTTTATCCCGCATACTATGTACTATGAAGGAAAAATAGTTTTACAGGCGTATAAAGCTTTCTTCCCTTTCCGATGTGTTTGTTTTCTTGCATACTAACTAATGGGAAGGAAAAAAGCGTTTTACAGTGATAAAGTGTTTTACGTGAAAGAGTGTTAGTGTATTCGGAGAAAATAAATTTGCTTTAACATTAACTCACAATTTTATTTTTATCGCCCAAAACTTCAAATGCCCCTATGAATTGACACTATACATACATGAAAGGGACGTGTTTTTTTGGGCATAAAAAATACAAAATACCTTAAAATTATTATTTCTACTTAACATGAATTTGTACAAAAAAATAGTGAATATTGTAGAACTAATAAAACAGATGGAAATAAATGCTAAATTATGATTATAAAACAAATTAAAGAGCCCTTCTACCGTTCATCTTATCTATCGACTTTTAATTCACTGGTCCACCAAAGGTATTCTTTGAAATAAAATTTATTTGGTTTATTCGTGTATCTTTGTATAATTTCTATGGATATTAATTAATTAATAAGTGATAAAAATGTATAGAACTTGCGTCAAACTATAAAACTGTTATGTAAAAAAACAGTTTTGCTTAGCGTTTCCAATTCGTTTTAAAAAGAATTTTTTCCTAAAAAAATATCCACTTTATTTTTTCCTCCTTTGACGAACAAATTCATGGAACGATAGGAAGTTTGCTATACATCAACTGCCACTCTATAGTCTATTTATTGAAAGAATAAAATAAGAGAATAACTCTTAGTTTCATGTAGTTGCATCACTGTATACAGATGCAGATACCTTACCATTCCCAAATGGCTGCCTACTACCTACTTCTTAGTTTTATATCTTTTCGAGAGGCAGTCTGTCGAGCGACGTCCCATTCCAAGAGCTATCTTTCACTGTCAGCGAGGGTTCGTGCCCACGTCAACTGCGGAGAATGGCGTGAGGAATCAGAAACCATTACCGCACAAAAATTTGTTGACGCCACATCATTTGGTTGAACTTGAATCTGAAATTAGTATTCCGCGAAACCCCGAATACCTTAATTAATGACGAGACTTTCTGTTCAAAGCAAGGGTCTAGACTTCCTTATCGGTTGAGACATCTATGCAGGAAAGAAAGCATGTTTCGCAACTATTTCGCATGTTTTACAGCATAGTTAATGGCTGAGGCTAATTTAATGAAAAGTTGAGGTCTGGAATACATTATTGTGTCATTCTCGAACGTTTTAGACGTTTTGATTTCATAAATGCTTGTTTTTTTATATGCATCAGCTCTTTCTTTTGCATTTTAAATGAATGTGTCACTTAATGAATAAAATACTCCATTATTAGATTTTAATTACTATGCTAAGGTGTACTTAGTCTTTCAAAGAGTGTAAAGTCACCAGGACTTATCGCATTTTGTTTGTAATGTATTTGTTTCATAGAATTCTTCATTTATTTTTCACTATTTTATTATATTTTTCTTTTTATTAATAAATATTTCTTTAGCTTTAAATAATTTATTTATTTTTGTGACTTTACTCTTATTTTTTCACATTATAATTTATAAAAGCTTAACTATATTAGGGGATTTTTTTTCGTGTAAATGTTTTACCTTCTGTTTCAATATAAATGAACTGATATTTAATCCCTAAACACTGTACATGAATATTGTCTTGTAGGTCCCATAAATGTTAAGATAATAATAAAATTTGGTTTTTAATACATTTTAAAGGCGTCATTTCTACATTACAATTCTTTCAATGAGGGTTCTGGGAAAAGTATATAACCCAAATATATTATACTAATCAGTTTTTATACTCGTAAATTCTTTCGCGGAGAAACGTTAGCTTTTTCAACTGTTGATTTTTCAACACGAGTTGGTTGAAATCTTGGTAAAAAAAAACTTAATAAAGTTTAATTAATACTTTTTAAGAGTAAAATATCAATCACTTCCCCATCTGAATATTTTATTCGCAATGAAAATATTGTAGATCTCGTGGGAATGAGATCATATTTACAAAAAAAAAATAATCGTTATTTGATACTGCATCAATGGAAATATAAATCAAAAGTAAAATTCACGATGGCTTAAAAGTTTTCATGCATTAAGATCTTAACAACGAGTTCATTTCAGTTCTTGAAATTGTCGCACACTATCCAAGAATGTTCATTTTGAGTCTTCCCCCCAGACCTGAATATTTTAATCACTTTGCCAGAGAGAAGAGACTACCCACACTCGGCATCAGCAAAACCCGGATAAAACTCAACAAAACCTTTATAACAAATTCATACACACACAGCGATGGGCACATCCAGAGAGAGAGAGAGCTGGCTAGAAATTGGCTTTCCGGGGAAGAACAGGATCGGGAGAGGGGAATTCCCTCTCTCTCCCGTTTTTCCTTCCTCCCTCTTCCCCGTGGAGAGGGGGGGAGGGGGGAGAAGTGGACCACACGTGGGGGGATTAAGAATCGGATGAGATCGCTGCGAGAGGTGGAGACATATTTGTCTTTCCTCTCAAAACAAAAGGGATTCGCTTCGGGGACCGTCTGCAAAGCGTAAGAGAGTTAGTTGTAGGTTGGGAAGGGATATGTGGGACTGGATGGAAGGTGGATAGGGAATAACTTGTTAAAAAACAAACTGTTATAGATCTCAAGAACAATTTAGTGGTACATAAGCACTTTTTTTCCTCATTTAGTTTATTTCTGAATGCTTTTGAAGTTTGAAGTAAATTTATCACTTATTATGACAATATATCTGTGATTTGGATGATGTAGGTGCAAAATCTCCAGATTTGGTATTAAATTGTATTAGTTAAGTTTGGGGGGTTAAAATATCTGGTGGATGATGAAATAATCATGCATTTAGAACATTTATACTTTTATAATTTCGAGTCTTCTACATTTTAAGTTAAAAATATTAGGTTTCATTATACAACCGGGTGCCACTTGTTTTTTTTGGCGTTGCCAACTTGGGCGATAAATCATTTTCTAGCAACCAGGCGGATTTACTGGATAGTGGATTATAATGCCAAGAATAGCGCCAAAAAAAGTCACCAAGAACAGTGGCACCCGGTTGTATAATAGCTCCAAATATTATTATTATGGGCATAGCGCAATTAATTTAAATAATTTTCCCCTGAATTCACTTTATGTCATTAAAGTATATTGCTTAAAGCTCCAAAATCTCAGTATGCAATTATGATGCAATTTTTTTTTTAAAACAAAATCTTAAACATAAAATTGACACAAATCAACACTTTGAAGGAAGTGCTTTTAAAACGATCCTAGATTCTGATTAAAATTGAAAGACCCTTCAAAATTAATCTTCATTGGTAAATGTTCCACAGCAGTTACACTTTTAATAAGGCGGCTATCTAGCTCCGACCCCAGAGAAAGATGACCACATGTCTTCGACCCACGCTCTCCACCCCTCTGCTACGTGAGAGTGAACAAGTGGGTCCATACAAAGGGAAGGAATTGATCTACGGCCTGTCAACATCCTTTGCAACACATGCTGAGGATGGATTTTGATTACATGCAACGATATTAATTGTGCCTTGCATTTAAATCACCCACCACTTACCAAAATTTTAAAAATATTATTTTTAAGGATATTTTTATTAGTATTCGTGAAAGACTCATGTATTGGAAATATAATATAGAAATACAATTAGAATTCACAGTTTGCTGCGTCAAATCAATAAGTTTGTTAGTTTAATAAAATAAAGTAAAAATATAGTTTTGATAGTATTAACAGTTTTATATCTTTTACCAATATTAAAATATGTTTTAAATAAACCAGTTATTTTAGATACTTTTTTTCTAAATTCAAAAGTTACAAATATGTTGCTTTATAAAAAAAGTGTGCAGCACGCAATGCTTTGAAATACTACCGATTATATCTTTTAGCAATATTAAAATATGTTTTAAATAAACCAGTAATTTTAGATACTTATTTTATCTAAAATCAAATATTACAAATATGTTGCTTTATAAAAAAAAAAAAAAAAGTGTGCAGCACGCAATGCTATGAAATACTAACGATTTTATATTTCAACGGAGGAAAAGTTTTATGCTGTATAGGATCTTTTGTTGACATTCGTCTGGCTATTAAGTATTTAAGAGTATACTTAACCGATTCATTACTAATAAAAAAATCATATCATTCTAAAGTTAAAATAACATCATTTGGATCTCAAGCTTAGGATTATGGGAAACTTAATTATCTTTAGAAACTTATTAATGTTGTATTAAGCCAGTAAATTTTTCCACTTTAGTATGAAGAATTTAAAACATGCAAAACAAAATAATTCAGAAATTCTATGAATAAAATTGAACGGAAGTCATTAGTCATTTTGTAACGGAAATTTATTTTACAGTGAAATTATAGGTTATACAATGTACAGAACTCTTAAAAATTAATTTATTTAAATGTTTATAAAAGAATAACAACTAAGTTATGCCTAAATTTTGATGAAAGAAATTGGAAATTCTAAATTTTGAAAAAAATGTTACGATAAACAGTTTATGTGTAATATTTTTGAATTCTATAATGAGTTTATCATAAGTTAAATACCTATAAATTTATTACTGAATTTTAATGAGCAGGGTTAAAAATACTTAATTTTATAAGAGAACAATTAAATGGGTATGGGCATCAAATTAAATGCCATGCATTTAATTAATATCTTAATCGATGCATGTTCCAAAATTACCTTCAGTTCTGTAAAAATACACGTCCCCAATGTATCAATATTTAAAGGGCAATTAAAAACTCATAATTATTTAATTAAGTTTATTACATGAGAATGCATTAATTCTCCACCGTTGTAGAATCATAGCTCTCACTTTAATGTCCCATTTTTTTTCATACAGAACACGTGGGTGTTCCAGTATTTCTTGTATCACTATAAATCCATTACCCTCAATAAATCAAACCACCTCGGTCAATTTAACCTTGATTAATGAAGTTAATTGCTTATCCCAGCTTATTTACTTTACCCTACAAAACCTCATTTAATGAAGCCTCGCAATGAATCATTTATTTGTCATCCGAAAAGAAATACGATTTGATATTTCAATATCCAAGCGGAAATGATTAAGCGTTTTCATTACGCTTTTACCTTTCAGTAAAGGCATTACCTTTCGCTTATTCGAAAAATGTTGGGAACTTTTCGCACTAAGGGGATATCTTTATATTACGGTTTATTTGAATAGGAAATACATTTAAATACAGCAGTAACTCATTTATTTTTGCAATATTATAGACTTTTGACCTTCTGTAGCTATAATAATTTGGTTTCTCTTTTATGTAAAATTTTTAAAGGAAAAACTAAATATCTTCTTTGCAGGAAATGGTAGATCTTTAACCCCGTGGGGCATTGATATGGCACCGCTTGATGATGGAAAATATATCAAGGAATATCATTTGGGCCATCGCCACAATATTATTTACCAAAACTGTCTATACCTATTATTTAATTTTTAAGACATTTGTAATTGTTATAACCGGATCAATCATTATATTCTTTTTTATGATGTGCTATCAGCACCATGAAAATATTTAAAAAAATTTTAACTAAGTTTATTTAAATAATTGTACTATTAAAAGTGTATAAATATACTATGGTGTTAAATGCTACATTTCTATTCTGAATTTTAATGTGGAAGGTATTTGCTTAAAATACAATTAAAACTAATTGGTCTGAAAATTTAACTTTGCATCTTTTAAGTTACACAAGTAGATATATTGGTTATGTTTTGAAAATTTTTTTTGTAATATATATGTTAGCATAGTATATATTTAAAATAATAACGTCAAAAAGTAACGCAGCGCAAGATTGAGTTTATTTCTTTAATGTAGATATAAAAAAGTATATATTCATGAAACCGTGAAAAACACTTTTTATGTGTATTACTTTCTTTTATTGTCTTTGAGACTATCCATGACTAAAATATTATTGCATAGATTATTAAAAAATTTCCACAAAGAATAACTTGTACTAGACCAAAAATTGTTTTACAATAAATAAAAAAATATCAACTAATATTTGAGGTCAGAACGCTCATTCACTGTTTGAAGCTTCTCTTTAATAACAAAATCGTGACTGATAATAACAGTGTTTCCCCAAAACTCTTCTCATCAAAGATTTAGCCAACCAAAGACGAGTATATTAATTTAAGCACTCTTCGTTGCAGATTAGATTGACGCTTCCGTTAATGCAGAAACTTGATTCTTAACTCAATGAAAACCATTTGGCTAAAAAGAGTGAAATTAATTACTCCTTCGGGTATCCTGCTTATCTTTTGGGAAGATATCGCTAGAATCGAGCCCAAAAGAAGCTCTCGAACTTGTTTTTACCCCAGAGATAAGGCAGGGATAAAAATTATGTAATGAAAACTTTCCCTCGACTTTATTTCAGAAAGTTTGCCCCCTTTTTAAATATTTTCCTATGAGGTTTTTTCCTTGCCGCAATTATGTTTTTTTTTTAGATCAGACAAAAGCTGTTGTTTTAACGACCTATCGTGTCAATAAATTTTTTGCTTATGATTCCTCTCCACTAACCCAATTTCTTTTACACATTACATGGTATGGTTCAAAAGTAAAAAAGTTAACACATCTGGAGGTGTTTATGTTTTTAAACATAAAAGTATTTTTTTTTATAAAATGTGATGGTTCAATGTAATCTTTGGGTCATTCTACAGAAAATATACGTATATAAGTCCGAAAGCATTCAATAGTATTTTTTGAAATCGTTTATGAACTTATGGATTATATTGCTAAAGAAGGACCATAAGAAAGCATTCTCATTCACTCGAAATGTTAACGGTAAAGCCAATGGACCAGTAATTAATAAGCCAAAATGACGTCATTTTGAGCTGTCTCACTGTGGTTCGTCCCATTGACTCACCGGATTGCCGTAACGCAAGTATTCGAATAAGTGAAAACGTTCCCTAAATGCGTAGCACCGATTTAATTTTTAGAGTTTTACATTTTTATATCTCAATCACATGATATAAATCTCACATCCACTTCATATACCAAGCTCAGTCTAAAGATTTGATTAATTACCTAATTAGGGGGGAAATATTCCAACTCAACAAAAGTAGGTTTTTCAAAAACTCAATAAATTAGTACACTATTTTCTATTTATCACCTCTTTAGAAGAAGAATGACTTAACTGCAAATTAGGCCCATTTCAGTATAACGCGTCTATTTTGTGTAAACTGCACCGAACGTAAACATTTCAAGAATGCCATCATTTCTAGTATGTTATTGGGATTATTTCAGACATTTAAAAGAACATAACCTTCTAAAGATGAAGGGAGACATACCCTATAAACCTGTCAACAAATAAGTACCTTTGTGAACATTTTGAACATCTTTGGTGAATAATCATAAGAGACTTCAAGATTCAACTCTGTTAACTGTCTCGTTAAATATCGCCAAGTTGTTTGAGACGTCAAATATTATAAAAATTACCCCAAACTGTTCAATCTAACCGATATAAATATAGAATACTTATATCAATGACAACCATAAAAATATGGCGATATTTGAATATTTGGCGTCCAAAATAAATTTGGCCATCTTCCTCAGGAGACCCGAAGATGCGATATTTTTGGGGTAATAAGGGCGATATCAATACAAAAAATACACTTGTAGCTTTTCTAAAGAATCTACGTCGAATAGTGCCAAAATCACCTATCCGGTGTATATCCTATAGTATACTCTAGAAACACCTATTTCCCTCCCCCTTCTCTTAAAAATTTATGCACAACTGAGAAAACGTTTAAAAACCACTTCCTAAACAGAATGCGATACTCCCCATCAACCAGTCAATGCCACAACAATCCCTTTCTCAACAAGTGCAAAAGCTCTCCTCCGATCGCTGCCGACTTGTGCCGAACGGAGCCGAATAGCAGAGAGAGTCACGCGACTCGCCGAGAGATGGATGGCGGTCGCGAGGCCGAGTGACAGCCTCACGTGAGGGCGCCGGCCGCCTAATCGAATTAGCGCGCGTGCACACCATTGAAAGCAGGCTGCTGATTCGCCTTCACACTTTTCTCCAGTTCCTTATTCTTTCGTTAACGGTGGCGAATAGAAAAGTCGAGTTTCTTTTGTTGATATTTATTTTATCGTATTGTTATTATTTTACCGTACTTATTGTTAGTATGTATTCGTAATTAGTATCTTATCCTACTTACTGTTATTATTTTAACTTTATTATTATTGTTTTATCCTACTTAGGGGAAAGGAGGGTAAGAGAGCCCAGTCGGGTAAAAGTACACAGCGTTTTTTTTTTCTGTTGGGAACAGTATAAGGGGGAGCAAGTATGATCACATGGACACATGTATCATAAGCTATCCTAAAAGACTGTCATTATTTCCATACAGTTTGTACTACATATTTTATTTATCAGGTAAAATATGGTTTCTTTGAGTTAGCATTTAATTTTTCTCCGAAGGAATCTTGATATTTTGTAAATAAAGAACTAATGATTACTTTCAAAGTGAATGCCAATTTTGATTAGTATAAAAGTTACTGTTCAGACTAAGGTTTAGAAAACGGACTGAAAATTTTTCTGTAGCGTTTTCTAAAAATGTCAGGAGATCTAAAGTATTTACAAACAATAGATAAAAAACAACTTTAACTGAAAAATTAGTTTTGAACCTGTAAGTATACAAGGAATTTACACCTATAAATAATTTTAGCTATGAGGCTGAGCTGTATCATTATTATGTGTCGAATAGCAGCCTAGTACATATTCTTGAATTTTCACTAAAGATAACAAAGGTGTTCAGAAATTTTCCAACTTATCATATGATTCTTCTACATAAAGGTAACAAGCTCTAATTTGAAGAAACGAGACGAACGTTGATGCAATGAAATACAAAAGCATAGCAGAAACTGTTGCATTCATAGACACTGTGATACCCTTAGATAATTTAATGGAATTATAAAATAAGGCGTTTTTTAGACCTGAAAATGCTTTTTTTTATTTTTTAAAACAAGTACATGTAAGGTGTTATAATTTTTAAATACCAAACGTATAAATTTTTTTAAGTAATTAATTGTTTAAATTAGGTTTTAAAAAATTGTGTGTAAGGGAATGTAAAATCCTTGATGAATGGATGTAAGTTAATAATTTGAAAGTAGGAATAGAAAAAAACATTTCTAATTTTTTAAAATTGTATTTATAAATAAAGATAATTTAATAATAGACATTGGGATGACACTCTATAAATTACAGAGGTATTAAAAACAGCATTGATCAGCAAATGTTACTTAAAAAAAGAAAAAAAAATATGTACCACAGGGTTTGAAAATTGAGTGTTTTAAACTATTATAATTTAAAAGTAACGAAGTATGTATGATGGCTTTTTTATTAAAAATATCCTTTATATTTTAACTAACATCAACTAACATTGATACTTTAACTAACATCAAGACTTTATTATTTATTCTTTTTTTACTAAATTAAAGTGCAATGCTACTTTATTTTATACTCACGTTATATCAATAATATCTAATTTCCCTTATGCTTTTGATAAAAATATATAATGAAATTAACCGCATGTCGAATACTTCTTAGAAGTTTATTACTTTAATGAGCCTTCAAGACATAATCATAAATGCCAATCCTGTTGCTTTCAGGCATAGTGTCATACTCCGAGAAGGGGGTGTTATGTTTCTCGACAATTTAATGTGACGCTAAGTTTTCTATAAAAGTTTTATTTTTAAGTTACTGTGCATACGAGGAAAGAAAAATGCTAGATTGTCCATGGATAAGAGACTAATTTATCTATACACTGCTGTTATTGGTATTGATGTTGTTAAAATGTTAATATTTTAAAAGCTATAAATAGTTGTTTTCAGTTTTATACCTTAGATATTCAATTACTGGTTTTGAAACTTTATTAGTTAATTGTCTGGGGTAATTCGAGTAGTTTATCACTATTACAGGGAAAATACTAAATAAACTTGGATTTTCTCATTTTTCATAAAAAAGATCATTATCACAATTTAAAGCAAAGAATACCTCAATTTATTATTTTAAAGATTGTAAACACATGTGGAAACCATTATAAGTATTGGATTATTAATTAATCTATTATACTGAAGGGACAATTCCCAAATTGCTTCATAGGTTTAAGATATGGTATTCCATGTGTTTCCTGATGTGACAAGGGAAAGGGGAATTCAAACTTAATTATATTAATATTAATATTAAAGTTTCAAAAGTGTGACAATGCAGTAGGGAAGACGGGTTATAGAAATGTGACAACTTGTGACATTGAAAAAAGATGTAAATCTTTTAAAACTAGTGGGACATTATTTGGGAATGACCACTTAATGTTTTAAATACTAAGTTGATGAAAGTACTTATTTTAAATTGGGAATTGCTTTTTAGAGTTTCTTGTTTTAAGTAAAAGTCACTCTAACAACTGAAAAATTATTAACCTTCCTGTTTTTAAATCTTTCATGCAAGGGAAAAAAATTCTGCGTTCAACAAACAATATTTTAAAAGTAATATAATATTCTGAATGAAAGAAAGCGTTTTAAAAAATAATACATAAAAAAACTTCACTTTAATCAAATAAGTTATTTTTAAGAAAACCTAATAAGTAAGATTAATTTTAAAAAAAGAAATGAAAGAAAAAAGTTACAACTGGAAACAAAATCATTTTCCAATATCGTTTCATCCTGAAATCAAAGATATTCCCGGATCCCGTATAAAAATAAACAACCCTAGCAAATAACTCTAGTAAAGTTAATTTGTTAACCTAAAAAACCAAAAACAAGCTACTAACAGAGCGAGCTACTGAGATTCCCCAACTCTTCACTCAATAAAATTCGGCCACTCGGCTCACCAGAACTAGCAGCACGCGATCCCCCATCGTGTGAACAAGAAGATGGATGAATGCAAAACAGCTGCACCAGCTGCGTGTGTGGTGGGAGACGACACCTGGTGCCTAATTGAGTGTCATAATTTCAGAGGTTTTTTCTATTTGCCGTTCCCCTATTAATTACTTTAAAACCGGTTTTGTTATGAGCCGAGTTTACTTTCAGTTATTAGTAGGGTTGCAGTAAGTTTTTTTTTTTGGTGGAAAACACTTAATTTAAAGAGTTAATTGAAGAGAAATATGCAATGGGGGTATACCGTTATAATGTTATTTTATGAGTAGTTTATAATATTTTTTTTTTGTATTCGGTCATTTATATCTATCGGGAATTAAGTTCACGGTTATTTTTAATTTCGTAGGACATTGACTTGATTTCTCTATTTTTGTAATTTTTATTTCTACAAGGTGTTAAGAGAACTATTTAATACTTTTATTAAGACTTACATACGAAAGTAGTTGTAAAAATTACGTTGCATATAACTGACATTGATATCAGATGCATATTTAAAATAAAGTTTTAAACGTGATTTTTGTAAATTTGGATTTTAACACAAGTTATATGACATGTATGGAATTCGAAATCTCTCTGTATGACTTTAAACACCAATTCTTAATGTTTTCATTAAACAGTAAAGCAACAGTTTCAAATGACATTATAGCAAATAAAATATGTCATAACCTTTCCGAAATACTAATAATAGTTATATTTTTATTACATAAAAGACATAGTTCGAAACATGTGCAATTCATTGAATGCAATGATATTAAGATATATAATTAGCTGGATTAAAAAAGCATTATCTTCTTACTTAGCAAAATAAAGATCCTAACATTTTAAAAAGCATGAAAAACTCCACATCAAACCTTACTACGGGTCCTCCTTTGAGTGACATGTCGCTGAACGCTTTTTCGGCACATCCCGATGCCCGAGGGTGTCAGACCGAGGCGACAGCACGACATGATGTTCACGTGCCTAGCGAAAGCTGCCTTCTTCTTCTAAAAACACGTCACGCGGCCCGGGGAAGAGTGGTTAGGAGGTTAGGACAGGAACAACAGTGCTCGGTTAAAGGATCTATTGATCCCTACTTGATGATACTTGTATGTAGTGTCATTGCTGCTTCCTGTCTTCAATTCTTTTTTTAACTAAGTCTTTGTGAAAGGTTACTGTTTTGTTAATGAATGAATTAGGTAATGTTCAGGATTATTCTAGACGATTATGGCTCCATTTGATTATCCTTGAACTATGATAGGTGAAATAAGTTCGTCGTGATGTTCCACATAAAAGTACCTTTTCGCATTGATTATTATAGAAATGAAAATTTTATGGTCTTCTTTCAAGAAAGGAAAGTTTGATGCTTTTTCCTGCAAATTTTGTCACTGCAGAAATATGTCACTGTGTTCTGGTAGTCTATTAATTATTTTAATAAATTGCACAATTGTTTGCCTTTTTAAATAATCTTTTGAATAAAAAGGTTCAATCAAGGTTGTTTTATTTCTAGTTTGATACGTGGGTACATGTACTTTCAATAGGTTTAGTATAGTGTAGGACAATCAACATTATTGTGGAGAATATTGTAAAAGAACTTAAGTATAACTATAGATCTACGCCGTTCAAGTGAGATAGGGATTTCAAAATTAGATCTATTGAACTTAAAAAGGAAATAACGGAGAAAATTATTTTGTATTTTTTCAATTAAATTAATAAGGGATGTGTGTGTAGGGTTCCAGACCACAGCGCCATACTCCAAGATCGGACGAACCAACAGGTTAAAAAGATTTAAAATAACAGACTCATTGCAGAAATTGCTGGTCGATCTCTTTAGAATTCAAAGGTTTAAGGCTTTAAGGTTCTTTATTCAAATAAAGACAGCTTTTTATAATTGTTTAAGTATCAATATACATTTTATTGGAAATTTCAATTTTTGATACTTGTGTCTAAAATAGTAGGAAATCAGCCAATACAAATTTATTTTGGTATTATCATGGCCAATACTCTTATGGGATTACTGCCAAATATTATACTGATGATTACTGATGTTAATTTCATGATATGTTTATTGTTTCCACATCACGTTATGCCGCTATTATTTTTAATGATTCGGAAGCTGTTAAAGAATACATACTTTCAACAAACTCAGCCCCATGCTTTCTTTGCGATATCTTCAACAACCCTACTTTTCGCCAATCCCAGTATGATCATGACGTAACACCTCTAATCAGCGCCCCCTGTCGCTGCAACAACAGAAACTCCACCCGTTTGAAGTGAGAAAAGCGAAGAGATTCCGCACAATTATGCTCCCCTCCCTCCCGACTTAAAATTTCGTTTCATTCATCTTCGCGAAAACAAGGCGGGAGCAGCATCCCCGTTAATTGGACCTTTTCCTTTCAAGAAACGGAATGCGAGGAGGGGGCAACGACGGAATTTCCCATTTGTTCTGGAACGGAAATAAAGTCTTGAGAGGTGAAAAGGCGAGGTATCGCCTCGATTGGCCTTTATTTAATTTAGCGATCGCATTTTTCTACCCGTATTCAACTACTCTCCGAGACGTGGACGTCGCAGCTTTTCCATTATTAATTCGATTTGCCCGGACGGGGTGGAATTCTCGATAAATCTTCCAGCTACACAACAAACACAATGCTTCTCCTTTTTTTTATCTTCTGTACTTGAAAGAAATGGGAAAAACCTTCCGTTCCATCGCCTCGCGCATTAGGTGTGAGTGTCCGGGGGAAGGAATATCCACCCTCTTCAAAAGGGGGGGGGGGTCTCGTTCTTGACCGACGGGCTGGTAAACTTTTGAGACAACAGGGAGCGAGTTATTGTTATAACCGTTCGTATTGGAGAAGTTTTGACTATTCAAATGCAAGTGTTGGAAATCGAATTGAATTTAATGGCCTCCAGGTTTCGAATGCTTCATTTAATATTCCGTGGAATATTTTATCTGGAAATTTTGGGGAAAGTCTCTCGATGAACTTGGAAGTGGAAGTGGTTGTGCTGATAGAAATGCATAACTCAGTTCTGTGTTAGTGAAAACCATTTAATTCAATAGTAAATTTTTAATTTTTAATTTGAAGTAAAAAATGTGTTTAGTAAGCCTTCTAGCTTAAAAAAAACATAAGTAAATATATAAATGCTTTCAAAGAACCTTAGAAATGTTGGTTGAAGTGCAGTTAGTCTTTTAAATATACAACCTTTAGAAAATTTAATAAAATCACAAAAAAATTTGGGGCTTTGAAAATTTTAATTTTCTCCACCCAATTATTGAGTATGAGATAATCCAAAGGAAACATGTGACGAGTGGAATAAGTTAACTATGTGGGAGAATAAAATTGTAAATACTGAAATTTCTACTTAACAAAATTTTGGGCGATTTTGTCTGTAGTCTGATTTATCAGATTTTATTTACTATCTTTGTAAACTAAGGGAAAGTTATACTTCTTATCAATTACACGCATGGTTAGTCCCCCTCACATTATCACTTGTACGTTTTGGCTTAACACTTTATAGATAATGAAACATGTAAAACGTTACATAAAGCTTCTAAATAGGATGCTTATTTAGACGTTTTTTATTTATGTTGCAAATATTTATATTCATCGTTGTTCTCTCATCCATGAAAAAATAACCTGGTACTTTTTAAGCATGTTTATTTTATCTGACTCTTTCTGCCTATTAAAATATGTAACACATCGAACCTTAATAATAGTTATTTTTCTTAAAACATACAGATTTTATTGTGTTTTGTTTTATTATTTGAAACGCTCATTTGTATTTTAAATTGCGTCTCATCCATTTAACCCGTTTGATCCCACTCCATCCAAGATTGCCTTTAACGCCATGTAAATTTCATCTTCCTGTAACCAAACAAGGGCTTAATCTGATTTCTTTCAAAATCCCAAACGCAAAGAAAAAAAAATACTCGGATATCCTCCACGAAGAAAAAAAAGCTAGGCCTAACAACGAGAACGCCAATATGGCAACCTCGACTCCAACAGTTGACACCTGCAAATCCTGCCGCTTTCATCACCAACCACCACAGACACACGAGAAAAACCAACTCCCCTTTCCAATAGCAACAGAAGCGAGCGGCCTTTTCCCATCCTATTAGCGGCGGCAAGACCGATCGAAGCCATGCCGCAAAGAACGGCCAGAAAAAAAACGCACGGAAATTGAAAAAGGTGGGATTGAAAAACTGGAGCTTAATTAGGGAAGCAGGGACCCCACGCTCCGCGCATTGATTAATAAGGCGCCTTTTTCGAGGCCGGAGAATCCCCTCTTTCGACCCTCGACGCTAATAATGAAAAGGAAATCGAGAGACTTTTTCCTTTGTTTTCGCTGTCCCCCCCCCGCGTGGTGGAATCGGTAAATTGTATCAGGTGCCATTGTGGAAGGTGTTATGATGGTTCTTCAGAGGAAATTGAATTCTGTTGGCGTCCCCCTTCTTTTAATGGTCCCGACCTGTAATCAGGGTTTTTAATCCCTGTGTATGTAAGGGAGTGATTGTGTTGCGTTGCAGTTCAAAGGGATTATTTGCTCTATTGATTATGGATCGTTTAATCCGAGTAGGGTTAAGTTTTCGTCAGAAGTGGCAGAAGCCTTTTTTCCAAGTATTAGAATAGATGGAGAAATGTCGGTAGTAGAGACCGTTAATTACTTTTCTACAATGTACCTCTATTTTTACCACATTTTTTCCCTCACAAATACTATACATTTTCTACATGTTTAAAATGACTTACGCTCAGAATTCCTATCCTTGAAGCAAATGTAATTAATTATATAATTAAAAGAATTAAGTTGTTTTTGGTTTTAGTTGTAATTCCCCAATGTTGTTAGAAGCAAATTGTGGATACTTGGATATTAATCCTCCATCCATATAATACAGAGGTTTGTAGTGTAACTTAGTTTTACCCAAAGGGCACTAGTGGATCAAAGCCACGAATATGAAATACTGTTGGATTTTTATACCACTGTTCAAACAAAATGCTTTTTAGTAAATTTAATTTTTTTTTTGGCTATGATTTTTAACTACAGCCTGATCTATGATATCAGTTAATATATTACTCTCCTAATCCATTAATCTTCGTATTTTGCTTTTTTTATACTCAGCAATACAACCCTAATCATACAAAGTTTATCCTGCTATGTAAATTATAAAAACTTCAGTAAAATTCTTTTTGTAAAATTGTGTAAAATGATCTTATTTAAGCTTTATAGGTAAATTCTCTGATAACCCTTTGAATTGACAGCAAGATATTTTTTTATTCTATTAACTTATCCAAAATACCTCCTATATTTTCATGTATATTATCTATCAAAATCGAATACAATGTTAAACTATTTATATCTCCGTTTCCAACTTTAAAATTCCATTGTCAAAGAGAAAAAAGTCTGTGTTTTTATCATAAAAAAATGCATTTAAAATCCTCTTACCTTATAAAATCTAAGCAACATCAAAACAGTTATACTTTTTTCACTGAAATTAACCAAGAATTGAATGTCTGTGAAGCGAAATCGTCAAAGCAAAAGTAGGTATACTATTGAATAGTTTAAATTCATCATTCAGACAGTTGAATACTTCCAGACACAAAGAATCTCTTCATAGTAAACCAGGGAGATAAAGTTGACAAACTATAGAACTCACCATTCTCTAAGCTTTTCAGACAGATAAGCGCTTGAAGAGTAGTAACAAATAAAACTGCCGCTTTTGAAAAAGGCCGATGCAGTTTCAGCATCATGCCATAATACCCCGTCGCACTCATCCATAAGTAAAACGTGAACTCTCCTATTCCAACGTTCAACCCGTAGAGGTTGTGTGAATAGAGCGTACACCGGGGGTATGATCAACGTGGTTAGTGTACAAATGAAATCCGAAGCATAAGGAGTCCCTTTGTGGAATAAATTTAGGAACAGAGAAAAATTGCCTCTTTAAAAAAAAATGAGGTGAGGAACCTTAGGTGAGAATAAGAAGGAGATAGTTGGGGAATAATCGAAAATTACGCTATCTGCGGCAGAATTTTTTCCTTGAGTTGTTTTTGCCCATCAGGACCTTATTCAGGAATGTAACTACAGTCGAACAAGGATTAATGGAATCGTTGGGTACCAACGTTTTGATTTCTCCTTATACTGGTGCACTTAGACATTTATATTTTTTTCGTTCCACTTATCGAGGTAAAAAAGAAAATAATGAAATAACCGAAGTTATCATGAGTGTGTTTGGAGGTAAAGTTTTCACGTGTTTCTCACTGTGATTTTGTTTTTCCAGTTGCTGTATAAATAACTGTACGTAAAGTTTCTGTATTCATCTTTTAAACACTGACGAAGGGGATCCAAGCATCCCCGAAACAATTGGTTTTTTTTTTACTATGCGCAATAAATTTACGTGGTTTCCTACAAAAATATAATTTTACGTTCTTATACTTTCCACGGGTAGAGGTAGACTCAATAATTCTCCTTAATAGGTCTCGACATTCCTGGATTTTGACCATCTAAGGATCGGGACCAACACTTTTTATCACTAATTGAGGTATTCCACTTATCCAGATTCCCATTATATTGGTTGAGACTGTATGTCAATTAACAATAGAAAATATAGATAGATAATTCTAAACAATATCGATAAAATATATCGATTACTGTTGTCTTGTCCAAGAAATTGGTGCAGAGGAGTCAAATAGGAACCGAAAGTATCTAGGACAGCCGCAGCAACATCAACAACCCTCGAAAATACATCGATTAAAAAGATGATATAAACATCGTTAATCCCAGAAAATATTGATTTATTTTGAAATGATTAGATTAGATTTGAAACGACCTTAGAATTCCTTAAACATTAACTTTTAGAAACTCCTTATTTCCGGATAACTTTCTAATAAACGGGTAGTGTCGAGGCAAATCTGAGTAGTAGCTTGTTTAAGTGGAAATAGTTGTTGGTACTGTTTCTTCAATGGGGGAAAGACGGTCCATGCACCGCCTGTTTCTTCCTACTCCATATACCCGAGGGACCACGTCGACAAAAAAGCCCTTTTCTGGATGACAAAAAATAAAACGAAGAAAAGAGTGTCCTATCATTCTTTAAATATGTATGCTCGCGCCGAGCCCCCTGTATTATATAGATAACGGTCTTTACAAGTCGGATCTGTACGAACGCAACAAGTTGCCTTTCAGAAATTCTAACCCCTGGCTACGAACGCCCTCTTTCAATGAGATAGCGGTCGGCCGGGGCTCACAATGGGAAGTTGGGGGGGCTTATTCGCAAAGGGGCTTTCATACATTTTTGAAGAGTTGTGAAATCAATTCTTTGACAAATTAATCTGCATTATTGATGAGGAAGTTCGTTTTTTGTGAATGGAGACTTTGATTAAAAAAAACCTTTACGGTAGTTCTGCAAGATTTGACAAAAGCGAGATTACGACATTTTTTTTAAAGTTTATTTCGAGAATGGAAATTATCCGCGCAGAAAGAAGTACGTTCGGGGTATTTATTCAATTTTAAAAAGCTGGTAAATTGAATCAGATGACTTGAAGGACTTCTGTTTTTCTACTGTTTGAAAATTCTGAAAACGCCATTTGCTTTATTTTTTTAAAACCCCTTGAACGGTTCTAGGAGCTTTTCTTTTGCAAAATGTTTTGTTTAATCTCTCCAAGAATTCTGTAAAGTGTTTTTATTGTATTTCCTTAACTGCAAACTTTCTAAAATCAGGAAAACTTTAGAGTAGTTAATATTTACTGATCCAGTTTTCGGGATTATAGGCCGTGGCCTTTAGATATTATATCCAGACGTTTAAGCCCTCTACTTCGGAGGCTCAGAGAAAAAATGATGAATTGTTGATAACGGTTCTTTGGCGGCTGAAAAACCGGTAAATTTGAAATGAATTTCCTACTACAAAGCTGTGTTTCTTATGAGGATTTCTTTCATTTTTAAAATATTAATAACGTTTATTCTCTATGCATGATTAAAATTTTAATAATTTGAGCTAGATGAAAGTAAAGGATAAATTAAGCAGTCTATTGATGAGTGTATCTTAAAATACAGTTAGAAAACAACAAATAAGCATTTAGCTAAAGCATATAATAGTTTATACTTTAAGATTAAAAAGTTGTCCTTTATTAAAATAAAAGCACTCTACTTGAAAAAAAAATTTATTCCACAAAATTTTTATTTCTAAAACTTTTTGGAGTAAAAACGTATTATCCGCAAACTGCAAAATCTAAACGCCAATTAAAATTCAAAACCGTCTCGTTTGGAATTTCCGCAAAAATCAAGACATTTCCCTGAAGTACTGGTACAAAAAAAAATCAACAACCCAAAAGCCACGTTTTTATGGCATTCATCCCTCCAAACATCTAAAAGGTTTCCATAACTAAAAACACTCCCTCGCCACATTTTTATGAATAAGTTACCAATCCCTTCTCATTCCCCCATCCTTGAATGCCTTTTTCATTAACCATCACCCATTGCAAGGATCAGATGTTAGTGTTCCATAAAGGCCTTTTTACCTAATGCCTCGACATAAAGGCCTTAATATCCGGTGGCTGTTGAGCATAGGTAAGAAGTCAAGTAGCCATCTGATTCGATTTCCTGAAGGTTTTTTTTTACCTCCGATAACGCAATTAACCGCAGAGAGGCCGCTATTTATTTACCCATCGACGTGTTTTTTAATTCCTTTGCTGGCGTAATAAACGGAGAAAATAATGCGAGTTAATATCCGATGGGAAGGGAGAGTAGAGATGGTGGGAGTCAGCGTGTGCATGTGCTGTAAACCTGCATGGACAGCGAGGACCACAATCGGTAATATGGGGAAAAGTGGAATTTTTTTGGGGAAAAAAGGACTTGTGCTTGTGTAATTCGGTAAGTACCCAAAATCGAAACTTTCAGGTATTATTTTGAATTGAATTTATTGGACATGGACAAAAAATGAGCATTATTTAAATGTAACAAACGCAGGGAAAAGAAGTACAGAATATTTAAATACACAAATAGAAACACATAAAACATTTCACCAAAACATAGACATATACACTTAAACATAAAAAAAAATCAAAACGAACATTTACACATCTACATGGAGAGGGAAAACTTAAGTGTTAGTACCGAAAGAGCCATGGGCTCGTTCCAGGTCCCAAAAATGAACTAAAAATCTACCGGTACTTATTTATTACTTAGAGCAGTGCTGCTCAAAATTTCAAATTTTTTTTATTAAAAACAAACAAAAAGCTCCCCGTGTACGACAATGTATTGCACGGGGCTTACAGAAGTAAGTAATATGATACTATTACAATAAAACAATACAAAATAAAATTATTACAATAAATTATTGCTGAACTTAAGGAACAAGTAAAATGCCATTTTATGGGAAATAAAGAACCCCAACAACAAGAAATTTCAACATTGGCGACCCAATTTTCAATCGTAATTTTCCCATCGCGCCCCCTTTTATACAATAACAATATATGCAATGAAAAAATATAATTTTGACGCTAAAGCAAAAATACAACCTTATTCAAAGACATATTTTGGAGGGGTCATTCCCAGGGGAAGAAACTAGAATTTTAATTTTGGAGGTGTATAAAAATTTTTTTTGGACTTAGTTTTACGAAAAAAACGGGATCTGGGGGCCTACTCCTAGAACTTTTTAGAGAAATTTGGAGATGAATGTTAATCCAACAAATTAGGGCAACTTCTTTCCAATACTAATTCGCGAACAAAACTTTCGAAGCCCTGATTGATTGCTTTTGGTCTGAAGAGCACCGGTTAGGAACCACGGCCCAAGGGGAAAGGGGGATCTTTTGTGTGATAAAAGCAATTCTAAGCTTTTTCTTAAGGACACAATCATGGCACCCCTGGCCCCGCCATTGGTCCTAATCTGAATATAGTGACGTTTTCGAGATACTCAATTCATTAGTATCTTTAAAGAAATATTTTTTGGAGGGGACCAAATATCCGAGAAGGGTGAAACTATTCCTAATTCCCCTCCATAATAGGTTTAGAAATTGTAAGGTAGGATTTGCATCTTCACTACATGAGTTTTCTCAACCGGAAAGATTTAATAAAAGAACGGACATCATTATGACGCACAAAATTCTACGTTATATCCTTGTCCCTTCTGTGAATTTGTCCATTTCTCGAAAATTCTGCCAAGCGGAATTTATATTTCTCAATACAAAATGGTTTTATGTTTACATAATAACATAGCGACTTAATTTATCACATCAACAATTTTACGTTGACATGTGATATAACGACTGAAGTTGTACCCAGCAATGGCAAGAGCATCAGTGGAGCAAGTGTTCTAAAAGAGACTGGATAAAGTGGTTAAGTAAATGTGTATCTTATTGTGGCAAGCGTTACGACGAAAATCCGGGAACTCTTTGACTGCCCCTAGCTGGATCTATGTGCTATCTATCTCTTCTGACTCTATGGCAGATAGGCGACTACGATGCTAATTAACATGAAACGCAAATCTGGAACTCGCCTCGAGACTGGGGTTAATATTTATGAATCGTGGATTTATTTTCTCCAATTTTTTTTTTTTGTTTGTTTTTCGTTTTTCTTATCCAGAGGGGAGGAAAAAGAATGAGATTGCGTTCGTGAAAATTGTTCCGGGAGGGGGGAGGTTCGGCTATTTTCGTTTGCATAAAACCCGCTCGTTATCGATGAGGGTTTTTTTTCTCCCTTTCACGAAAGAAATTAAGTCTTTAAAATGAGATTGCGACAATCATCGTTTTTGGGTTTCGTATTGTGTGGGGAAATTAATGTATAGGTTTTTCGGTACACAATTTTCACGAATCTATCCTGTTTTTTTTTCCAGACAATAGTAACTAACGTGTCTTTATAAGTGCCCAAACATTAGCATTTTAGTTTTATTTTGGAAAACATTCCAGGTATGCATAGTTATACGTACGCAGGGGATTTCCACAGATTAAGTTGATCTATTCATCATTTCTAAACTTTTATTTAATGATACACACCCATTTTAAAAATGATAGTTATGTAAATTGTAAGAGTGTGTGGTAATGAAAGAAATGCAAAAATAAGTTAAAGAATATTGATGTTCCAAATTATAATTTTTATATGGTGCCCAGCTCTATTGGTCATACTTTAAAAAATAATACCCGTATGAATATAGGTTAAACTTAAATTGTCCCGTGTTAATACTACAACATGAATTGACCGTGAATAGTTAGCCAATGGTAATATTTTTGCAGTTTTATTGGTTTTTTTTCTTACTTCTAGTCTTAGATACTGTAAAAAAATAAAGTATACATTTTGCACTTGTATTAATATTTTGAATGCCTATCGACCCAATGCATCGACCCAATTAAGTTTTTAAAAAAAACTTTAAACCTCTAGGTACTCTACGTCTACACTATTGAAGCCAGTTTAAGTCGTAAAAACAAATTAAGTGATCAGAAGTAAAAAATGATGTATGTAAAGAATCTTATTATGAGCTCAAAAATAAAACATATGGTTATGGTGTTAATAATATAAAAAGGATCATATAACAAAAAAGGAGAGATTTAAAAGGTCATTCTGGTGAAATACTTTCATTCAATTAATTAACTTCTTTATTCTTCTACTACATGAACATTTTTACCAACTGGTTTGGGTTCTTGAAATACAGCATACTTTTATGCAGAAGTTTTCATATCTGGACCATAGATTTATCGCGCTCCACTCCCCATTCTTTACATGAAAGAGATAACGGCAAAAATATTCGTGGTTAACCTATCTGAGCATAACATGAATCAAGACCAATGATTTAATTGATCGCGTTGCTTTACATACTCCGATTGGTTTCATTGTTGCCTTGGTAACAGCTACGACGCAGCTCGTTTGGGAAAATATTCGATTTTAAATGTAATTGAGATTGCTATTTGTAATCAATACATGATTAAATACTTGAACATTCTACTTAAATGGGCAAGTTTGATATTCACGAAACAAAGAAATATTTTGGAGTTTATCTACGGTAAACTGTTAAAAATAGTTTAAAGCTCCTTAGTGATAAGTATTCCAACAGAGATACTATGTCCTTTACAGTATTTTTTAAAACAGATTCTCTATCTATCGGTATTTTGAGTAATGCTAGAATTTTGTTTGCCTAGTCTTAAAAATACATGGTGTTTCAGAACTCTCTGTAAACAATGATAGGGTGGGTAGGCTAGACAAGCATATTTTGAGTAGGAATGGGTGGGACAGAGATGCAGCGCTAAAGTACTAGGACCTAAATGTAGTACGAGGGCGTTACAAAAAGTTATTTTACCCAGACTCTTGTTTAAAAAAAACATAGTTAAACAAAAAGATTCATAACATAAGGTATAACAGTATGCCAGCTAATTTCACCATTAATTTGATTAAAATTTAAATAATTTTGGATCCGCGGGATGAATTACAAAAGTGTAATATCAAGAGTTCAGACGAAGAATGGAATGCATTGCAATATACAAAACAACTTGAAAGAGATAGAAAATCCCAAAATATAAATTTTAAAGTGATTACCTAAGATTTTAGGTCTTGACTCATCATTTAATTGGACGTTTCATACCTTGCTTAAATGTTAAGATCATTAAGAATTCTTAGTCCCCCAATTAACATTAGGGCACTCAATCATCATAATCATCAATTTCCTTGTGTCATTAGTTGCCTCGTCACATCATTTGTAAATACTAAAGTGACATTATTTAATTTAAAATGTAAATTAAAGATTCTTTTCCTTGAACACCAATAAGCTTCAAAATTTGCCTCAAGAATATCTAACTAATTGCTACTCAAACACATTCCAAATGAGTTTATGAATATTTAAATTTTTTTATGCCGTACCTTATCCTTAATTTAAATGAGCAAAACTTTCTACATATTAGAGATTGTTGCAAAGTGAGGGATATCAACTTGAAAAACACTGCATGATCAAACTCCTTGGTTACATTGAAGTAATTGTGCTTTAATTTGTCATATTTAAAAGTATTTTCACCGAACTGGAAAATGTTTATATACCTCAGATACTTAAGAAAATTTGTTAAAAACTTCATTTTTAGATATAAAAGGTTGTCACTATAAATTTATTATCAGATTGAATAGTATTGTTTTTATACATCTAATAATTTAAAAACTAAAGAGGAACAACTTATGAGTTGCCTATTAATTTTTTGTTAGGAAAATCATGAAAAATGAAAGTTTATTATTATAGTTCTCGCATATTCAGAAAAACATTTTTAAATTCTCGTTTAGAGGAAAATTCTTAACTATATTACGCTAAAAAATATTTTTCTCTGTTATAACCATGGAAAAAGTAAAACACTCCATATTTTGTCTAAAAATGCGACGCTATCTAAAATAAGTCATTAACTACTATCAGCTATTTAATCATGCTTATGACGTTATTGCTTGGAAAAATGTATTATAAACTTCTACCTTAACGATTTTTTTTGTTAAGCTTCTAGCATTGTTGTCAACCTTGATACCAATATACGATGTTTACAACAATGTTGCACGTCTGTGGGGAAGTTGAAGGTTTTGAAATTTCAAGTTGAATCAACGGATGATGCTTAGGTTGTCGAAGTAACCTATGGGTTAAAACAACAACACATTATACAAGAATGATAAAAATAACCAGACAATTTGTACTAAAACTTTTGGAATTGCTAGGAACTACTTTTTGAAGTAACTATGGAAATTGCTTTTCAAACTATTTCATACTAAGTTTTTGGTGCAATGCTCTTAGTTTGGTTATCAACAACATTGATTATTTTTTCATTATTAATTATTGGCAACATCAACATGATAATGGCTCGAAACATCGATCTCCAGATCTTTAGAAACCAATATGACCATTTTTAGTCTGCATTAAATTTCAACAATAGAACTACTGTTTTTCAAAAACAACAGGATTCCGCTTCTTACTGGAAAGTTTTAAGTGGGTTTAGTTTCGACCATAACGCAGGATTAAGCTTTCGTGCCAGATTGAGCATTGTAAATACCACTCCTATTTGCATTCTCTAAGCCTTGATTTATGAACAAAACCCGCGATAAATCACCTAAGTTATCACTCGGTGGAACCGAGTTGTTTCTCTATTATTGCACCATTATGCAATACACCACTTTCAAATCTTTTTGATGTTTCCTCCATTTCGTTAGCAAAGGGTGACGTCATCTGTAAAAATTGTCACACCCACCTTTTGAAGTCTCACGAGAGAGAACAATTTCTTTTTATTATTAGTGGTAATGGAGAATAAAAGGTTTCGTTTCTTTTTCAGTCAGTCATTAACATAAATAAAAAAATGTATCTATTTTTATTTGTATGGGTTTGAAAAAATATCAGATTTTATGTGTTTTGACCTGAAACATTGTAGAATTAATGCTGAAACATTGTAGTGTATTGCAGGTTTTATCTGCAAACCTCATAACCATTAATCTTTTTTTTAAAAAACATTTTTGCTTGATTGTCAAAGCCTGCTCCTTACTTACTATTCTATAAATATCTTCTTTTTTTTTTAAGGAAAGTTTAAATCACCAAAAACATAGTGAGTAAAAATTTTAATTCATGTGGATTTTTGCTTCTGTTAAGTTTATCAAAAGAGGTAAAACGTTAAGTTACTCGCATGTTTCTATACAGGATTATAAATAAACTGAAACTTTTAAAAATCAAGAACCTCACTAGTCATCAAAATCTGAAATTTCACATGAAATCAGACGTTTAATAGAGGTGGGGGGGGGAGCGCAGCAAAATAATGGCTCAAATAATTGCTGAATCTATGTGCTTCTGTTCTGAGAAAGAACAGAGTTATGCCATCGAATACTTTTGAGACATAAATCTGTACTTTTTCAGACGCACAGATTCAGCAACTATTAAGATTGTGTTAAGAATAGTTTCAGAAATAATCAACAGAGTAAACCATTCCTATATTCAGTATATCTATGATCCTAGAGGTAAAAATATTAATTTTAGCCTTTGATGAAGAAATACGATGTTCGAATATTGTGTTGGAGGGACAACTTTATTCTTATTTTCATTGTGTTATACCCCTCCTTCAAAAAAACTTTATTAAAAGTTTCAAGACATTTTGACCAGTGATTCTTGTTTCATAGGTATATAAAAGTTTCAGTTAAATTAAGATCATCCCGTACATCAAAATTTCAAAAAAAGGTTTAGCTTTGGTAGTTAAGATACAAAAGCTGAAACAACTTTACAAAAGTAAAATACAGGTTTTTACAAGAAAACATTTCAAAAGGTTTTTGAAACATAATAATTTCAATATTATGGCAGGGACTGGGTAGTTCCAATAGCCTAAGGAGGGGTGCGGAGCAAAAGTTATAGAACGGCTGGATTAATCCGAAGGTATTGCTGGGTTACCACCCCTTTGGTTGGACATTAGTGACGGTCAGACCCCCTCTCGCGTGCTGAGCCCTCGTAAAGTTCAACTTCTAAAACACGAACAAAAGTAAATCATTGAACCTGACACAATAATAAGTGGGCGCCATTTCTGACTCACTGCCTATAAATCTCGCCCTAAGTCTATATCGTTAAGGATTTTAATAACTGCAATCTCTAAACCATCGCTCGGACTTGGGTCAGGAAGGAAGTCCGGCTGCCTCACTTTTGTTCTAGTACAATACTAATCTTATTTGGGTATGTGTAGCTCTTTATTACAGTTTTTACAAAGAGAATAATGCAGGAAGCGTTTCTTGAGTCTTTTTCATTTTAAGTAACGTAAAAATTTTCAAACAGTTTAGTACTAAGGTGGAACAAATTTATAGGAAACACGTTTATTTCAATGCATTACGGCAGTTAAGAAAAACAACAGTTTAGATTAACTTTTAAAACTTTGACTTTTGTTTTTCGTTTTAAGTAGACTTGAGTTTTGTGAATTTCCATGCTCCTCAAAACAGGAAAACTTATTTTAAAAATATAATTTAATATTTTTAAATATAATATAACACATATATATAATAAATATAACAAATAAATTTAAATATTTTGAGTGTAGAAATTCTTTCTCCGCTGCTACGTCTTTAGGTCAGTGTTTTTGTATGGCATTAATTTGTACGAAAACTAATTCCTTAAATGCTAATGGTTATTCCTTGTTTAATGAATAAAATATACTTATGATGTATTGCATTGAATTTTAGAAATATTTATTATTTTTTCTTTATTATTTTTATAAAATTAACATTATTTCTATCCAATCTTTCTAATTAAATCTTTATAGAGATATACTATTCAGAACGGTTTTGGCGATTAACAACTTTTTTAGTTTTGTATATTATTTAACTAAATATGATTAGTAGAAGGGAAGGTGTATAAAAAATTAAGTTTTGTATTTTTTGTGTATAAAAAATATTTGACCAAAGCAGATTCATGTATGATACCATACCCCATTTTACGCATTTTCGCAATCAAAATAATGCATAAAACTATATACATGTTAAAAATGTTACGTTAATGAAACGTTTTGGTTTATAGACGTAAGCTATTAAGCTATAGTATGAATGAATACCCAGTATAAACATAACAAACTTCAACAACTTAGCCAAAAAAAAAAAAAACATTGCAAAAATAAAATTTTATTAGAATATCAAGTCCCTAGTTAAATTGACCACAAACTACCTGTATCAAGTTAAACGGGAATATGGGACACATAATATAATCCCTCCAAGGCAACTCAACACTCCTCTACCTATCTTACCTTAGCTCGCGACAAGACTGGAGCATTAGACGAAATCCCTGAGAGGGGATGACACAAAAATAAGAACCACAACGAGACAGGGGGGGGATCGTGTCGAGGGAGCCATAATCCTCCATTCCCCGTTACTTCCGCTTGCTTGTTTAGCTTTCTAGTTGGGAAATCTAGGGGAACAATGGGAATATATCTCTCCCCCCCCCCTCTACTTGGCGTGGTTCAAAACACGTTTAAGCTGTTGCTTTCTGTTTTATTGGATTAGCAAGCGTGTGTTTTCTGGGAAAGCTCTGCCTTGGATTTTTGTTTCTTGTTCTGGAGAATTGCCACTTGAAGTAGATTTTAAACTGTTTTGATAAAAAAAATTGTTTCTTTTCTAAATATGTGGGAATATAGTAGTAAATATCTTAATTACCTGAGTAAAAAATCTGGAGCACTATTTTATCCCTTTGATAGTAAGATTTTTTTTTAGTTTTTGTAAGTGGACAAACTTTAAACTATTACTCTGTTAAAAATATTTAAGAACCTGTTACAAAGATATTCAGAAGAATATTTTATGTTAACGATTCAACTAAACATGCGTATTAAGAAAATTTAAAACATGCACTTAAAACCCTCTACCAACTGTAATAAAGAATGAAAACATTTAAATTTACTTTAAAATCGGACTTTATTTTATTTTTATCATAAAACTATTCAAACTCCCCCAAGGTATCATCATTATTACGCCGTCCGTGTTTATCTTTTTACAAACTGTAGTTTTCTTGGGACTCGAGTAGAAATGAAATTACTTTAGAACTATTCAACATCCAGACATTTATTATTTTGTAAGATAGTCGGTCACAAAGGAGAAAGTACGGCTTAGAATAAATGAAAGTAGAAAGTCACGTAACAGACAGGAGTTTATAGTCGAAATTTCTTCAAGTACTGAGAAATTTTCACTTTTTCTTCACCATGACTCTACAAGCGAAAATACATTTTATTTCTATATCTTCAACATACTTACAAAGAACCGCACTGAAACCCAATCCGTTCTCACATTAGAATAAACACCACACACCTGCTTTAGTGTGACATCTGGAGACGACCTGATAGCCGCAAACAAATACAAACACCACTTTTTTGTCCCATACTGTTTTTGTCATTCGAATAAAAAAAAACCTCTCAAAACATGCAAAAACCTCCTCCATCAAAAGGCACAAAAACCCGTTATAAACGGAATCCCGAAAACCGGAAACAAGAAAAGGAGGGTGTAAGTGATAACCGGGAGCAGATGTCGCCCGTCGCAGTCCGGTTTTTTCCGGGAGTCTGTTCCCAGCCCGATAAGGGCCGACTCCGCTCAACAACCGGTTTGTTTCCGCGCCCTTACATAAATCAGGGCGCAACAAAAACGGGGCGGAGAAAAAAAAGGGGCGCAACAATGAATGCTCCTTTTCTCCGTTTCTCCGTCGCTGCATAAATCAATGCCCCGGCCTCTGGACTCGCGTAAGGGTAATCATTCAAATTCTCTGTTTCTTCAGGTTTTTTTCGTTTCTTTCTCTTTTTTTTCTCGCTGCACCTTGAGAACTGCGATAGGCTTTTGACTCCGTTTCGCACAAATTGGAGAGCAACAACTGGAATCTTCTGTTTCGGAGGCATTGATCTCCGTTTCTCTCTCCCTTCCTCAGTGTTTGTATCGTGAGGGTGGGAGATACGGCAGCTCTGAAGCAAAGTCGGCAAGGTTCACGGGTGTTGAAGTCGAAATGCATTGAGTTTTATTAAGAAATGTGAGCAGTAATTTCGAATATTTTACATATCGTACCTCCCGAAGAAGGCTGTTCCAATATCCGAATTTGAAAGATTCATTTCTACTTTCCCTTTGGCGATTGATTGTGTCTATCGCCGATTTGGCGTGGTCTCGTGAGCAATTTAGCTCGCCCAATCCAGCCATGTTTAACCACGGTTAAACTCAAAATCAAGTGATATGCTACTTGGAAAAAGGCTATCACAACTAAGTTAATGGAAAGGGTTGGAAATGCAATCCAAAGGATACGTGATTTTATAAGGGCTAATTCATATGCATCGATCAGAAGATGATCTTTTACCTGTTTAAGATCAGACCTAAACTAAACTAGCAAAATCGTCTGATTATTACATGAAATGTCTTCTTCGGGATATGTGTCTTTCATTTATGTTAACTAAACATTTTGCTCAGATTTTAAGAAACATAACACAAGATTTTTTTAAATCCTGTTGTAAAATCTTAATAAGTGGACAGGCAGCTCAATAAAATGAAGAGGATGTAAAAAGTAGGTTTTAAACTTGGCCTCCACACAGTTGTTGGAAATAAACGACAACCACGTTAATATCAGAAGAACGTTAGTATAATTTCAATGCAGAATTAAAACTGGGCACAATGAATTCGGTAAGCAATTAATAAATGTAATGTCTAAATTTGTATTTGTAATAAATTTAATTGTAAATTGTACAAAAAAGCTTAATAAAAGAGGCTCTCAACTTTTAAGAATAACTGTTAACACTTCTACAATGAATGATTTAATAATTTATGCATTTTATATTGATTAACCTAAAATAACTAAAAATTTCACCAATGAGGAAAAGTTTTTTTGAAAAACAGATATAAATTAAAAGGCGAAATAATATTTTTTTTTTCATTAGATATTTTAGTCTCAAATATTTAAAAAACTGTAACTTTTTTACAAACTAATTAAAAATATTTTTAAGTTGACACTTTTGATTCCACTCATTAATAGTAATCTTAACTCACACGACTTCCATCCAACCCTATCAAGAAATACTTCCCAAGATAGAAGCCGCACAGTTTTTATTTCCTGTAGTACCTGGACAGCGGGGGCGGTTGACAGATATGGCCTCTCTCCACGAGGATCCATTGTCACCACGTGCGCCGAGTGGCCATCTGTCCATCGAGGGCACCTGCCCCCAGCCCATAAACGGACCCGCTTACGATCACTTTATCATCGTTCGCGACGCCCTTAATGGGCGAAGGGGCCATAAACGCGAAAAAGACGCCGATGAGGATTGACCCCTGAGTATTGGTGACGCGATTCTAGGAAAAATGGGATGTTTGCTGCTTTGATAGAGAAATGTGATCAGTACTTTTATTGTTTTATATTCTTAAATGTTATCATATTTAGGAAAAGATGACGCTTTGGGGGATAAATTTAAGTAAAGTGAAACCTGGACAAGTGGAATCATTGAAGACCGACATTTTTATTCCAATTATCGGAATATTACACTTACATAATTGTCTTATCACTTTATATTCTCAAATTCTAAAAATACCCTGGCATTAAAACTCCTGTTGACCTGTGTTGACTGTGTGTGAATTATTTTCCTGTGCTATAACGAGGTAAAGCGTTATTAACTTTTGAAGCAATATACTATGTTGATACGTATATGATTGTCACACAATAATAATTGTGTGACAATCAAAGCATTAATACTTAAATTAAAGCTTAATTAATAAATCGTAGTGTCTATTTGGACGGCAAAACCGGCAGTTGGCGCATGCGCCGTAGGTCTCGCGGTTACGTAGCAGTCCCGGCGCTCTAATCAGAAGTTGCTCTAATCAGTACCGGGAAGTTGCCGGGTAAAAAGGACTAGAGTTAGAGAGTATATTTGCCGGCCAAATAGACAGTGCCTTAATAAATTAACCAATCATTCTTCCATATTCAAAGCATCAACGTCGGTGTTCCAGATAAATGGGAGATAGTGAAGTGAAGTGAAGCTTATTCGTTTTAAACTTATAATGGCGACGGATCGTTAAAATATTTGCACAGCTTACAAGCAATTGTTTGTTTACATCAGCTTCTTTTTCATATCTTGTAGAACCTTACATTAACGCTTTAGGGGTTAAAAAAAAAGAGTACTATTACAACCCCAATTCAAAATAATAGAACCAACCACTTAACATAAAAGTTTTCTTCAAACGAAAAAAAAATGTTGTATATTTAGTTTGAACATTTCTGTTCTAGATAAAGGAGCTGATTTCTTCTTGTGTTTGTTTTTATAGTTCGACTTTTCAAATCTGTTTATTTGTTGATAAAAAAACAGTTTTCCCAGAAATCAAAATATTTTCTTTATTAAGAATAATAAATCAGAAACGCAGAAAGCGCCTCCTGTTTGCTCATTGAAGCGTACATTTCATTCCAATAAAACACAATAAACGAAAAATTTTTAAAATTTCCATCGATTTGAAGAAAAAAAATCTCCTTCCTCACCCACCAAGAAACCTCAGATACAATTACGTTCACCCAACAAAAAGTCAAGTTTAATTTTACCCAAAATTATTTGCCCGAAAAAACAAAAAAGAAAAAAAACCTTTCCATCTTCCAGCCAAGATAATCTCCTCCAAAAAAAACATAAAAAAGTGAAAACCCCTGAAAATAAAGAAAAGAGTAATTTGTTAAACGAACATGGATTACCCCAAGGAAAACATCTTTTATCTTTAAAATCGTTATTTTCCTCCGTGGCTTTTTGTTGCCTGTTAGAAAAACCTTCTCTTGTTTCAGAGGTATTTTAATTAAAGTGCGGCAGTGCTAATCTGAAGCACCTCAGAGGCTAATTTGATTTATCTGCGATTCGAACTTTCTCGAGAAGAATCGTTCGTTTACAGCAGCTTAGGTTATTACTCTCCAAATGCGTTTTTAATTCCGTTTAAAGGATTCCTTTCGAACCTTTTGTGTTCTGATGACTAATTCCCTTCATTAAGTATAAATCGACTCGTTCTAGTTTTGTAAATGTGACTTGTGTGCGAATAACATTAATGAATGTTTAGTACGCATTCGAGATATCTTGTAATATAGGCTAAAGTACCTAATGTTTGCTAGTAGCAACACAGTGGGTTCTCCTTTTAATACATTAACTAGACATTTTAGAATTGTATTCATGTTATTATATGATTGTTTAATGGGTATATGTTTAATATTCTTTTTCAAGGTCTAAGATTCTACCTAGAATATAAATACTACAACCTTACGGTGTCTGGAATGTAAAAGCTGATTTTGATTACATTTGGGGGACTGAATGTAAATAAAAATATACTTTTTCTCTGTAGGCTTTACTTTATTTCATCAATTTAATGGGGGGTTATAAGATTTTATTGTACCATTTTACAAAACTCTTGCAGTTTTAACTCCATTTTTTGCAGTTTAAAATTTCGTTAAGTTTAATTTTATCCCGAATATTATTACATCCCTCTAACATGCTTAAGGAAAATCCACTAGAATTTCACAAATAAATGTCTTTTTAAAGGTAGTGGTTGGTGCGTTTCCTTAAATACTTGTTTCATATCGCTTTTTATATAAGAAGTTAATCATTAACAAAATAAAATAATTTCGATTCTGTGTTACATTTTTATTTTTCTCATAGATTTTTTTTAATATAATGTATAATTTCATTATGTCTTTATATTTTCACGAAATTTTCAAAATACCCTGGCATTAAACCTCCTGTTGACCTGTGTTGACTTCTGAAAGAGTGTTACAGAAATTGTTTTCCTTTGCTATAACGAGGTAAAGCGTCATTAACTTTTGAAGCAAATATACGGCCTAAGTTAACAAACACTGTGAACTTTTTTTTATTGATGATTGTTTTTATGAACACTTTATAACAAACTACAAGCTTTTTAAATCTCCACGACTTAGTTTACAAAATAAAAATTCCAATTCCCATTTAAAACAAACTGAAATTTTGAAACTTTCTAATTCATAAACTTTTTCAGACTTCAAACATCACAAATATGCTTTTTTACTTAATATTTTGTATGAATATCGATTATTATGTTAGGGACCATTCATTAATTACGTAAGGATGATTTTTGCAATTTTTGACCCCCCCCCCTACCCCCATGTAAGGGTGCGTAAGATTTTTCAACCCCCCCCCCCTATTCTTACGTAAGATTCCATTTCTTTTTTCAAAATAATAAAATGTTAGAAAAAGGATCAATCCAATAAAAAAAATACATCTGATATACCTTCATTTTTTTAAATTAAAGCTTCGATAACATACCGAGATCATCGGCATTTTTAAATTTTTCTGGGGTTATTCAATAGTAATTTGATTAGAATAATTGGAATTTGTTTACATTAACTTGGAAAATCTTACGTAAGAAGGGGTTTGACCCCCCCCACCCCTCTAATAAGGGTATGTAGATATTTTTCCAACCCCCCTCCCTCTCGGGACCCTTACGTAATTAATGAAGGGCCCCTTACTTAACTGTCATAGTTACTATTTTTATATACTAAATGATCAATAAAATTTTTAAATTCAAAGTATGATGTAAAAAAGATTATAAAAATTTTTCCATTTATTAAAATTAATATTTATCGTTAAGTTATTCTGGAAGTAACCTTTAATAATTAATTTCTATTCCATGAACAGTTCAAGATACGTATTAGAGAAAGCTTATGTCAATATTATTCTATGAAAAAAAAGAATTAATAGTTTAGTCATAATCTCATAATATGTTCCTAAGTTAGTAATAGTTTATCATGATTACCAATTTACTAGTAATCCATTAAATGCTACTAATGCTACATGAAAATACTGTCTACCCGATATCCTAATGAATTTTTTCAACATTTCCTTAATGCATTCTCATGTATCGATGCACATTTTATAATCCTCGGGGCCAATAAGAAAAGAGTTCCGCATACTTTTTAATGTTTCAAAGAGCATTGAAAATGGCTGTACGCTTGTCATATTGAAATGAATTTGAGTGTTTTATGTTGTTTATCTTTAAACATCATCCTTACTTGATTATTTTGAATGCCAAAACAGCAAGGAGAGAGTTCTTATGTAGGAAAGAATATTCAGTTTTGCTTGTAAAGGAAAACTAATTATTTTTTGTTTTAATTTTAACGTAAATGCTAGAGTTTTCTTAATGCTTAATATAATTTTATTTATTTTTAAATAGATTAGTTAATGGATCGTACAGTTACGATGTATATGCATTCTAATAGCTTATTTTTGAGTCATTTAAGCGGAGTTTTAAGTTTTCAATATTATTATACAATATCTTTTTTAAAATAGTACTTTACATAATGAGTTTTACATATTTAATGGTTAAAATTTTAAAGTGTAATACAGTTCAATAAAGTCATATAGGGTGTTTAGTGGTATTCTTTATCACGGCCTTAAATTCTGAACGCCTGCAGATATTGCCTAAAAATTTAGCCTAGTACAACAGCTACGCGATTCAATAAGACCAATTGAAAATGACTGTAAATTTGTCATATTGAAATTAAATTGAGTGTTAATGTTGTTTATCTTAAACATCATTTTTATTTAATTGTTTATTTTGAATGCTGTAAAGGAGAGTGTTCTTACATAAGAAACAATATTCATTTTAGCTTGTTAGGTAAAACAAATTATGTTTTCTCCAGAAACAAATATTTTTATTTTATTTCTCTTTTCAGACAAATATCAACGCCCTGCAGCGGAAAGTTTAGTAGTTACATTCCCTTTCTAAAAATCTACTATTCAATATATGAGACAAAAATCGTAGAGCAGCACAAATTTTTTAACAAAAGACATTTTGGGCAAAAAAGTTAAGAATAAATTCTTAAACGCTCGATCTTTTAGGCTGGATTTCCAAGTTTTTATCTCCTGAAACTCTATCCCATATCTCGAAATTTCTTAAAATAAGAAATTATGTATCATGACTTTCAAATTTCTAAAAGAATACTTTAATTTAAGCCATTTCTTTATTTCTTCAATTCTAGTTTCTAAACCAAGAAAAAAAATCCACATGTTGTTTGACACATTTAAAAGTATTTTTTACTTTTTAGGCTTGATATTTACTAATGCTGAAAATTTAAGTTTCCAAAATCATGAATATGCATCAAATAGGGAAATTTAAAATAGTTAAGCCCTTATTACAGGATACAAGCTTTTTGAAAAAGGAAAAAGGTATCTAAAGTTTTATTTAACAATTTTCAAAATGTCAAATTTACTCTCCAGCAAACTATAAATGGGTTGATTACCTACCTATACTTGTTCACTGTAAACAAAGCAAATTTGCTTTGAGTAATGTCTGAAATTGGTCAAAAGTATTCATAATTTTAACTCTTGTCTAATTACAATTCTAAGAAACATAATATTTAAAATGCGGGAAAACTAAATTTAAAATATATCTTTTAGTAATGGCAGAGGTAATTTAAAGTGTATATCAGATTTAGAAACACTGACTAGAAGAGATGAGTTTTTAACGAACCACAGTTATATGTTTTTACTGCAATGCATTAATACGAGAACTAGTACCTGTAAAACGATTTCTCCTTTATAAATCAAAGTATGCAGAGAAGACAACCTCACTAAACCAAAAAAGAATGTAAAATCAAAATTTTTATTGCTACTTTTAAAATCTGGAAATGTTTTTTTATCCTGAACGGATTATCATTTTCCGATCCCAAGTGAAAATATTTAATTTTAATTATCACGGTGATTCCAACTATTTTCAGATCGCCAGTGACGATTATTTTCCGAGTAATATTTCTTGAATAAAAAAATATAAATAATTTTTGTCTAGTCAAAAATCGTCAATTCGCCAACCATTATTCTGAAAACTATGAAGAAAATACCTATCGTCAAAAAATTAGATTGGCGGTTTTGGCAAGGTGTGAACAAGATGTTTTGGCGCTATTTGATTTTCATTTTTTGATCAAAGCATTTTATTTATATCGTAAATTAATCATTATTATATGAGTAAAACCGTACCACTCAAAAGTCACCCTTGAATAATCGAAACAAATGCAACTCAAGATTGATTGGATTTTTATATACTACAAACCCAGAGCCAATTTTAAAAACATGATCAAAATTTAATCACCAAAACTTGATCATCAAATCCAAACCCAAACATTTGGAGAAACACAGATCGACAGACATCTTCGCCCGATCTGTTCCTCTCCCTAACCCCCCCCCCCCAGTCGCCAGCGAAAGAAAAGACGAAGAAAAAAAAACAAGAAAGCACAAGAGAAAACGTGAAACCCGTGTTCTCCCCGCCTCCCGACCGTTTCACCTGATTGCCGCTTTTTTAATCCCTCTCCGAAAGAGATCCATTAAGAGAAACAAAAGAGGGGGTGACGTAACGAGGGGAGGAGGGGGTTCGTGTCCCGCTCGATTAGGCCCGGCTCGCGTGACCCGGGACAGATGACCGCTAAGTGACCACTCGCCCGCCGCCGCCGCGACATTAATAACGACGCTAAATGTCCGACCTCTGGACGTCTCTGTTGAGGATCGCTCGCTCTCCTCCGATGCTCATTTGGGAGGGTATTGGGAATGAATATAGTAGTAGTTTAAAGTTGATTTGTGATGCATAAATTTAATGTTTACTTATTTTAAATGCCGTTTTCCTCGGAGACAGGTTTACGTAATATTGTGGTCTCTGGTCATTGACGGAAGATTAGGAAGACTAGAAGATAAATTACACACTATAGGGTGGTCCTTATTTGTATGGTAAAATTTTTTTTAGGGAATTCCGTTGGTGTCGCCCCCTAGTTTTGTGTCACTATAGAAAATAATAATGTATGCAAAATTTAAGCTCATTCGGATAATAATAACACGTGCCCCCCAGGCCTTAAAGTTTCAAAAAAGTGCTGATTTTTTTACAAAACATCAAAAAAAAACAAAGATTAAACCCTCCCATATTCTTCTTGATTTTTTTATGAAAATCTAACATAGTTATAGTTATAATGTTCCAGATTCCATTCTTCTATCACCCCTCTTTCGGTAGTAAAAATTTTTTAAAGTAAAAATAACTCTTGTAAAGTTGTTTTTACCGCATTTATAAACAGCTAATAACTCTAGAACTATACAACTTAAAAACCTGAAATTAGTGCCATTTTGTTTGTAATTTTATTGTCTTTGATTTTATGTGCAATATTATGTGCCTTTCTTAAAAAAAAAAATTCAAAATTCAAAAAAATGGGGAAAAAATTAAATAAAAAAAATTCTGAAAGGAAATTTTATTAAGTAAATTTAAAGTTTTCCAACTCCCAAAATAAACATTTCTGTAGAAAAAAATAAAAATTTTCGAAATTTTGGCAAGTCCCTTAACATTCTATGTAATTTAACAAAAAAAGCGATTCACTCATGGGGAATTCAAAAACTCCCTTGAGGGTGTTCATACAATTTGTACAATGCAAAAAAATTCAGCTAAAAAATAAATTCAATTAAAAAAAAATTGAAAAAATCAGCACTTTTTTGAAACTTTGAGGCCTGGGGGGCACGTGTTATTATTTTTTGATTGAGCTAAAATTTTGCAAAAATCATTTATTTGTATGATGGAACAATTTGGGGGGGCGACGCATAAAGATTTCCAAACTTTAAAAATAAGGACCACCCTATTACACACGAATAATTTTTTTTAGTAGACTATAATTAACTCTATTGTTTGGATTTGATTAAACACCTGGATTAAATATCCCCTTTTAGGGGAGCTTAAATATTACGTAAATTTTTTCTTTGTTTGAAACCGCCCCAATCTTGTAATATAGAAATTTTACAGTAATCCATTGTGGTACAGTAACCTACTTTAAATAGTTTAAAAGTGTAAATGACAATTTTTTTAAAAGGGAAAATTTCTAATAAAAGTTATTTATAAAGGCTACTAAAAATTCTACTCCAAAGAGAAATCTAAAGAAAGGGATAATTTAAACTTAACATTAAAGAATACACACTCACTTTTCACAACTTTCTACACTACACTTTAATAATTATCAACTGGATAGTTTATACTGTATGAGTGTATCCCCGAATAAAAGCTCAAAAACATCGTTGGATATCATTCCGTCAATATTGATCTGATATATTTAACGAATATTGGTTTTGCTGGACAATATCGTTCATCCTATATTGATTATAAAAAAGAGGCAACAAATCCGATTTCATCTCTACAGGTTTATTTCCTTCAAAGTATATTATAATTAGAATGATTTAACAATGAAGGCTTTCACGGTCAGAGTTATGACAATAATAAAAGATCATTTCCGGGCAAGTAGGCCGTGGTCGAATGGATGATGGTAAAATCCCAGACGTTTCGTCTCCAGTCATTCCAGTTCGTTCCTGACGAAACGTCTGGGATTTTACCATCATCAATTCGACCACGGCCTACTTGCCCGGAATGCTTCTAAGCTTTTTCATACTTAAAAACCCTATAAAATATCCGACATTTATGGATGTTTGCCAATTTTGTTGCAACACTGATCTCTGTTCTTGTCCTACCTGGTTCATATTCATATAGTGCTAATAACTGCTAATAACCTACTATTTTAATAAATAGGAAATAAATCTTAGTGATTAAAAACCTTTCAGGAGATTTTAAATAACAAAATTCATCAGAAACATAAATCTTTTACGCGAAAAATCACCAGTTGCTTGATGATGATTCTCCAGCTAACTTCACTCCGTTAATCTCGCAACACGCAGCAGTCAGTTGGAAAACCTCGATGATATCTTTCCGGCGCTTTCGTTTTACTCAACCTTTCTCCCTCCCCCCCCTCTTCTTCTCGAAGCAAACGATCTGTCGGAAGACTCCCCTCCAGGGGGAGAGAGCACCCTCCAACATCCATTAGTTCGAATAAAAGCGAACAGCGGTGCTCGCTTTTATTCCGCGATTCATCTGTTGTGTGCTTTATCTCTGGGCCAGCTGATATATCTGGCCTTTTTCTGCTGGTTGAAAGAATGGTCTTCTGCGTTTCTCCTTTTTTTATTTTATTTTAGAAAATTGTCATTACTCATGATTTAAATACTTAAATTTTGTTATCTGTTCGGTATAGTTTGGTAATCATGTAAAAAGTTTAATTTCTAAATTTCTTTCTCTGTTTTTTTATTTATTTAGTTATTTTTTTAAGTTTAGAGACTTAAAGGAAATGAAGTTTTAATCAGTTTTGAGATTTTAATGTACCTTCAAACCGTTTTCTAAACATGAGTGGTTAGAGAAATGGAAGAAATACTCCTAATAAAGAGACATATCCCCTTGAATTAGGAGCTCGGAATTTTGTTTCACAAAGTTCATCTATTTGAGGTAGAAATTTAGCTTAACATTTCGTCTTGTGTTAAAATTAAATTTTGTCTTGCTTATTCTCCAGTCGTCTGACCAAATCACACAAGGTGGATAAGACTGAGATGAAATCTATCACTATTGGAGGGGTTAATTAGATGTCCCTCCTGGTGAGTTCCAAACAGTCCAATATATCGCATCTCCGGAGAAAGAACGACACAAGTGCACATGTGGAGGAAGACACGGGTGAAGACGACTTCTTAAATTTTTCTCCAAGTTGTCAAGGTAAAGCTTGCTTTACTTGGCGGCTGAATATTGCGAAACTTTTTTTGCACGTTTAAGGGTTACACTAACCGCCTTCAAAAAAAAACTACAAGCTGTAAAATAATATCAATGAATCGTAACCCAATGGCCTTGGAGACCAATCTAAAAGTCTTACCGCAGAGCTCCCGTGTAGTAAAAATTCATCCCTTTGTAGTTGCGTCGTTCTTCTTCTGGAGATGCGATATGATCAGCAGTATAAACCTTAACAATTGCCCCCCTCCTTCCTTTGATAACTGCATCATTTGTTCTCAAACTAGTCTGAATCAGTTCTTATAATTGTGCTTCTGGGCACTGATGTGACGATGTTGTCGTTTTTCAGCTGATCCGTTCGGCGAATGGCACGGTGTACATGAAGGACACAGACGAGACGACGACCGGGACCTACAAGTGCGAAGTGTCCGCCGACGCGCCCTCCTTCCAAACCGTCTCGGCGCAGAAGAGGCTCGTGGTCAGAGGTAAGCTCTACAAATGTTAAGGGCCGTTTCCACTAATCCGATCTGCTGCGTTACGGCATGGAGGAATCGCACTGGTTGGTTTGACGTCAATCTTGTCTCATTCGCTGGATTGCCGCAACCCAGCAGATCCAGATAAGTGGAAACGTTTCCTTAGGGTTCATTTTCATTGCTAACGCATCGTTGTATTCGACTAATCAGATTATGTGGTAGATATAATTATTTGTTTAAATTATCTTCTGGTCGCTCCTCTTATTCGTAGAGGTCAACGTCGTGTTGCCAATGGAAACGAACCCTTACTTTGATGTATAATTCGGTAGCCTGAATTTATTTTCCTTTCCAAATTTATTTTTACCTTTTATTATAACTCAAAATTAATACTTAATTATAAATACTCAATAAATTAATACTTTTAATACTTTGGTATTTTTTTCGTTGGTTGGGTGACTGCATACTGGTAGAAGTTGAAAGTATTTTTTAAAGAAGAAAATACGGTTTACTGGTAAATGTAGAAAATGTGGTAAACTGTATTTTCTACTACGGTTTAAATTAATTTAAAACTACTTCTTTCAAAAGTTGTAATATTGTTGTTGTAATTTCTGCTAACTTTATTTATAAAATTCCAATTTCGCGTAAAAAGTTCAATGAAGATAAATGATTCAAACAAAAATATACGTTATTCTCTGTATTGTTCTTATACAATGAACGAAAAATCCAATATTCTTTTGAATTTCATCTCTTGCATAACTTGCTATAAAAGTATAATGCTAAATAGGAAAATTTTCTCCAGAAAATCTGCATTTGTGTTGAGGTCCCACGCAGTTTTTCTACTGTAGCTCATAAATTTAAAACATTCTATACCGCCTCAAGGTTTTTGAATATTTTAAATCGGAAACATTTTGCAACAATCTAGAAAATTAATTAACCCAGAAATATAAGTTTTGCTTTACTTTCCAAACCCTTAAAGTTTTTAAAAAATATATGTATTTTTACGAACTTTTGAAATTTAATTTACTCCACAACTTATAAATAGACATAAAAATTCAAATAAGTTCAGAAACTTTTGAATGGTAGGATTTCACAAGTAATTTCAAAACCATCTAGTTATAAATAAAAAATAAATAACTCCTTTTTTAAAAATTTTTGATTCCTAATGTATTAAAAATTCTCTGTATTTAAAAATTATCTTTTTAAATATAGAAAAACTCAAAATTATGCTTCAAAATGTCATTAAGAAAAATTTCAAACTTCATGAAGAAATAAATAAAGGTGTATATTTCAAAACTCCAATTTTACGTTTGAATCGATTCATATTGTTACGAAGGTAATAGATATGCGAATAGAAAACGTAGAGAAAACGTTAAAGATATTCTTATTTTAAGCACTACAAAGGGCAATTAGTAAAGTAATATTTCGTTTATCGTGGTGGTTGTATTATCTGATTAAAATTGTGTTGTAATATCGGTAAGCTGGTAAAATACTTAAAACTATAGATTGGTGACAAGTTAAAGAAAAGCTGTACCTTTAATGTGGAATTAAAGACATGGCATATACTTACTTAGAATTCAAAATTTTTATTACCTACACTGCGAAACGGAATTTTATTTCGGCATTACCTTCGTGTATGTTAAATTTTGTAAACATTAAATAAACAGAGAGGACATTGAATAAGAATGGTAATGAACAGTTTTTCAGGTTTTAACTAATTTCTAAATCTGCGGCAAAATTGCAGAAAAAAGTTAACAATATGTCAAATAGTATTTAAAGAGGGAATATAAAAATAATCAGGAAATATAAGAAAAGGGAGTTTTTAAAAGCCTGAGTATGTTTTCCCTTTCTTGTAAATTTTACGATTTGAAACTTCCTACGCACCCACTTTCCGATATCCGAAATTCATTCAAAATTAATACAGGAACCCCAATCAATCAATAAATAGAAAGGAAACCAAACCCTGGATACCAGACTCTTTCGAAACCGGGGACCAATCTTCCATTTTCGAAAGAAGAACCGCAGAAAAGAAAAAAAGAAAAATTAGTTCATTTGCTTTTGGAATATCCTGGGGTTAGAATTTCATCTTCCTAATGAAACCGGAAAGTTTCCGGGTCTTTTTGTGTCAACAACCGCAGAAAGGGACCTTGGAGTAATATTTTCATTTCATTATTCATTTTCCGTTTAGGACGACGACGCCAGAAAAATGTTTCGCTAATCAAATGGCGTCTGTCAGCCAAAAACGTGTTGTCTGGACGAGTTTTCTCCCACTTGTTTTGGCTCTGGGGTGGCACCAAATCGAGTTAAGGGGTTCCAGGAACGTCGCTATAATCGATTGAAAGGTTTTATAAAGGTTTAATCTATTCTTTCTCTAAGAAAATTCCAAAACCCGATTTTAAATTCGTTGTTATTTGAAACCGGTTTAATTTAATTTTGAACTATGTAATCAAAAATCACTTTTAATTTGTGAAATTATCTCTCTTAAATTCCTAAATGTATTCATTCAGTAAATAATTATTAAGTTTTTTTCCTATCAACTTGGCGCTATTCGACTCTTATTTTTTAACTAATATTTTTACTCTTAATAAAATTATACTCAATATTTACGTTTACTAGAGATTGTGTGAGAGAATGTGTGAGTTTGGCGTGGGTGACTATACTTCACCTCCATGGCTTCGGTCCACAGGTGCCCGCTGGGTAACGCAAAGAAAGTACAAATATGAATATCAGCAAGACATAGAATGTCAATGGAATCTTCTATAAGTGTATCAACCATTAGGAAATATAACTGTTGTACTTAATTATGAAAGATTTTTTAAATTCTAAATCAGTAACATCACGCATACTATATAATAGAAGTAGTATAAAAAGGTTCGTTTCCTCCCTTTTGCATCTCTTTCTTTTTGTGTTTCTCTACTTTCTATTATGTATGTAGTTTCTTTTGATTATGCTGTGCTAATAAATATTAAATTAACTTTTACTACCTCTGCATTTTTTAAAACTTCACAGAAACGCTACAGATACTTTCGTTATTAAGAAACTGAAAGTTTTAAAATGCAGCCAAAATTTTTTAGAAACTAACTTTGCTCAATATCATTTTATATCCCTAATAGCATACGATATTTACCAGTAGTTCCAGATACAGTTACGATATTATATAAAATATGAACTAACGTTTGATATCAGAGCAGTATCAAATAAAATCGTGTGTTACCTGGAATATATATTTCGTTGATGATGAATAAACATGAAAACCACAGCATGAACAAAAAAATGAAGGATGGTAATATTTTTAGTAGCGAAAATAAACATTCTTTAAAATTGTGTTTTTCCCTTTCAACCTTTCCTAATTTGGCCTATTTTCTTCTACATAATAATGCAGCTTCGTAGTTTTTGAAGAATCAAATTTCTCAATTTTTTATTTCACTATTTTATAAGATAAATATACACATTTTAAATAGATACCTACTAATATTTTCTTTTAAGTTTTTATAACCATTAAATGCTCTAAAATCCTTTGGAAGTTATAACTCATCCGGAAGGAAATAAAAATTCAGAACTTTTTTGGGATTATTATATCAAAAAACAGGTAGCTACGTACTTTTTGTTTGGATATTTTAAGGTTTATGTAAGAAACAGATATCCATCTGTTTTAAAATATATAATGAAAAAATATGTTTGCACTAAAGTTAGTTGCTACACATCAATCTCGGGAAAAAGGAAAGATTTAACGAATGAAACAACTTCCGCACATGGGAAAAAATATTTAATAAAGACCACACACACAAAACAGGAGTTTCCAGCCGCACGTAATAAAGAACCTAAAAAAAATGAGCCATCTTCACATAAAAGAAAAAAAGATTAACTAAGGAAGCGAAAATTGAATAGAGAACACAACCTACAGGGATGGAAAGTTAATACAATTGAGACCCATCTCATGCTCCGGTGAATATTGACAGATTTCCGTGCTGAAAGCACATTGTTCTCCTTTTGATAAAAAGGAAACGGATACTTTGCGTGTGGTTGAAAAGAGAGCGTTTAATAAATTAAGGGGTGAGGGGGGGTTGGTTATTGAAAAAATGACCAATCGCTGCACCTGCAGAGTGTTTATCACTGTGTAGAAAGCGGGGGGTTGCTTTTTTTTAGGGGATATCATTTATCAAGCATATGATTACTTCTAATGAGATGAAACTTATTACAAAGGTGAAATCCAGTGATAGGATGGGATTTATTAAGTTCAGGGTTAGAAGTAACAAATTGCTAGGAGGATTTTCTTGGGTTTATGTTAGTTATGTATTAAAAAGAAATTGGAGTTATTAAATTAGCTTGAAATATCTCATATTAAATCCCATCATAGTCGTTAAAGGTGGAGTTTGAAAAATCTTACTTATGTTTGATGTTAATATCGATTAATATTCTTTGTAATGAGAAAATTAAATTTAATCATTTTTAAGGTATTGGAAATTAAATATTGATTTTATAATGCTGAGTGTTAAAAATTTTTATAGGTGTTTGATAGAAAAAATACATTTTGACTCTACACATCTAATTACTTAATTACAAAATTTATGTTTAGAAGGAGATTTGTGATTACTAAGCCCTGTTTGATTAGACTATTCTTATCATCATAGTAGAAATTTGTAAAACTATCTAGAAGGAAGAGGGGTAAGTGTAACCACAGCTTATCACGCTTTAAATATAATTTATATTTCGGCCACTTTTGAATTGTTAAAGATGACTCACACATGAAAGACAATTACACTTTTGCATGATGTTTTCAAGTATTGTATTATTTGTATCTATTGTATAAGACAGTAGAAAATTTCAGTTATTGCATTTTCGTAAGAGGAACTCTTAACAGGAAAATCTTTTTACTTACAAAGTTTTTAGTTTAAAAAAGCATGCAAATTCAAACTTTCCACTCTCACCCGTACAATTAATTACATAGGTTTCATAGATCCTAGAAACTTTAGTCCGCCCTCTAGGATCAAAGGATTGTATTCGGGACCATACTTTTCTAAGTGTGTGGATTCGGGGTAGTCTACGACCCCTTTTAAATTTTGTACCAGGAATTCATGAATCACCCTCTAAAACTGATAGTTATAAATATCTAAAGTTAGCTCTTCAATGGAAAATAGATCTGCATATATATACCCAATCTGCGAACTGTGCCGCTATTCATTTCCAAACCCGTCATTACAGCAGGACGACCATTACCGAAATGAAAGTTTACGGTCGACCTTGGGTCGCGCGCCCGTGACAAGCGTGGGGGTGTGGGCCCCGAAATAATCCCCGTAATGACATCCGAGAAAGGTCCGTTTCCGCTAATTGCGTGCGCCACACCTTCCGCAGGGGGAGGAGGATCCTCTGGAGCAACACGCGCGACCACCTGCTTTTTTGAGAAGGGTGGACCCCGTAGAGGCAATGCTGACCAGAGATCGAATCGACCCTTCTTTCCTCGTGGCACTGTCTGACAAATATCGCTGGCGTCATCGTATAACCTCTAATAAATATGTCTCAAAATAACCTCTAATTATATAACATCGTATAAATATATCTCAAATCTACAATCTACCGTATCTACCGCATAGGATATTTTTGTGAGTTCATGCCAGCGAACAGCGCCAATGATAGATTGGAAGCGTACTAATAAAATACCGTATCGAGTACTAATAATACAAGCGGACCCATTGACGCCAAAAGAGAGGATCGTTGCCGTTTTAATGGGAACAACAATTACATTGCTAGGAGTAACCCTTTTAGTTTTTGTTTTACTTTCATGTTATCAAAATAAAATTTAATTTCATTACTGTGTGAAAATTGGTTAAAGCGACAAGACCTGTTGAATTAACTTGGAGTAGAGCGAGTGGAGCACTTCACAAATTTCTCTCACTGATGATAACATAAGAGTAAAATAGTATTAAAAATACAAATAAGTCTTTTTGTAAGCATTTGGAACACCTGCTTTCTTAAACAGCTTATTAAAATACAATGCTATAGGTCTTTCATGAAAATCTGTTTGTCTAGGAGACGAATATCGTAGTCTTGTACTGTATATTCTACAAATCCGAGATACGAGATTATCCGATGACTCCAGGGGTATGCGTGTTTGGCATTTGTACTTATCGAGTTTCCTACTCATTTTGGAGACCACTTAAGGATCGTTTCCTTTTATCCGAATCTATTAATGTGCGTCAATCCGGCTAGAACAATGGACGAATCATATGGAGACAAAATTAACGTCACTTTAAGTTGTAGGTTGTTACGCTAGAATTTGTCCAACTCAGTGGTTCCCAACTCGTAGTTCCCAACTCAGTGGTTCCGAGGACCACTAAGCCGAAACTTGGAGCCATTACGGACCACCCTTTATAACTTAAAATCCTTCCACCCTCATAAAATTGCAAGACGAAATTTCATTTCCTCTATTTCATGAAAACTCATATGATGATATAAAATGTAACAAAAAATTTAATTTTATAAGAACCCATTAATTTTATAAGAACCTAACAAAAATCAAACAGCCTTAAGTCATCGGCACGAATTTAATTCAATACTTTCTAGTTTAATGCACTCAACTGTCTATTTATTTTAAAATATTTGGGTGCTACAGGGCTTTTTCTCGGCTTTTCAAGTGGAAACGGTCCCTTAGATTTCATTTCTACTGGAAACGCGAAGTTGAATTCGAAGGATCATGCAAGCGATCAAGTTTTCTCAAAGACGTAATAGTAAGATTAGCGTTTTCTTGGAAATGGACATTTATGAACATAGTTGTTAAGAGTGAAATTTCTGACCCGCTAAACTTTTCCCTTGATTGATAAAACCATGCTTTTCTTCCTATGATTCTGATTTAAATAATAGGAAATTCCTTGAATTGAACCAACAATTTTATCGCTTATTTCACGACAGTAAACGGTGATACATTTTCACTGAAAATTTTCATAAAAATAAAGCTGAAATACCTTTAGAAGTTGGTTCTACGGTTCATGATATCTTAAAACAATTCCAAACATAAAAAGCAATTCGGATGGAGAAAATTTTATTCCGCATAGGTATTCGCCATCCCTCCATTATCTGAAATATCTTTTAATCCATTTTTCTCGGAGATATTTTTCTACCTCAAAAAACCTCCCGGCCACAAAACGGCCCCATATTACTAACACCAGATCCTTTGCATAACATAGCCCCCTTTGCCTTAATTCCTGTATGCCTTTGTGGATAGATATTTGATATTCCCCCCAAGAGTCATTAGAAACAACAACAACCAGAGCCTTCCCATATTGCCACGGAGGTTTTCAACTCATGCCCTCTCTATCTCTATGCTATTTCTATGGGTGGAACGACTTTGCGTGACACTAGCCAAAGGGAATCGAGAGGTCTTCGATTTGAAATGCGAAAAGTATAAACGGTGACATTTGAGACATTGGTCTGCTAAGTGTCTAGGGAGGTGTCCTGGGATGGACTTTTATGACTACATTATAGTTTGATCAAATCTTTAATGTAATCTTGATCACAGGAATATCACAAAGTTAACGATTTCCATCTCACCCAGTTTGGAGCGTGTTAGCATGTCGGACATCATTGATATACCTCCATTTTTCGATTTTCGCACCCCTTTATTCGTTAAATCGAAAATGCGTGACTCTATAAATATCTTTGTAAGTGTCATTGAAACTAAGTGGTTCACTATTTTGCAGGTCACCTTTGTGAAATGTTATTACAAAATAACCATAGAATGAAATAACCCAATCCTTTTTCATTATTAGATTGCTCCTTTTTGCACGGAAAACTGCAATCTCTTGTGATTATTTAGAGATTAACCCCCATTGGACCTCAACTGAGAGTAAATAAGTCGTGTCTTATAGAATAACATTACGTCTTTGGAGAGTTTCAGCATTCTTTATTCTGTAACTCATGATCACTTATCACGTCAAAGTATCTAATAATTAAATTTTATTTTGAAAATTTAAAGACATCAGAATCATTCTAGCAGCGTAATTAGCAGCGTTTAATTAGAAGTAAATAGATTATAATGAGATAGCTGTATACGTATGTTACTAAATATTTTTTTCTCTATTCCTTCCATAAATTAAACACTAAAATAAGACGGTATTATCCATACACCAAGTAAAACACAATGAGAAAATAAAGTAAAGTAGTGTACGGTAGCAGGATTACTAACTTTGTACTTTTAATTATTTTGGTTCTATTTCTACTTTATAAGCTGAATTTAAGATTACCATTGTTGTAAATAGGTAAACTATATACGGTTTAATAATTTTCCTGTTGACCAATTAATAAGCAAACCTGAAGGATACACAAAGAAATGATGTTTTGAACTTTTAAATTGAATTCCTCCGTTTTCATCTCTATTTTTAGAAAGACAGATTTATGGACACAAAGAAATGATGTTTTTCTCTTTTAAATGGAATTCCATTGTGTTTTTATTTCTATTTTTAGAATTATACAAGAGTAACGAACCACAAAATGGACGCTAACCGTCCACAGTTGCCTTTTGGTCCATATGTCCGTGAAAACCTGAGCTATATTCTCTATCATAAATATTTTTTTTATCACGATAAAAGAAAAACCTTTAAAACAGCTAAATAAGAGTTTGGTTGGTTACTAAAGGCTGTATTCACCACTAAGGTTAACCTGAAATCAAAACTTTTAATTGGTATTTAAAAAAGGGAAGCAAGTTTCAAGCCCATCAGAGTTGTCAAAAAAGCTTGATTCCAGGTTAATCTATGGTCAAGTTAGAGATAAATACAGCCGTAAGTGACTCAGTAATCCACAACCATAATCCAAATGGTAAGAATAACTTCTCAGTAAAAAACAGCGAAAGTGCATCACAGGTAAACCCCCATCATCTTCAAAGGTAAAAGGGGAGTGATTTCCCCCTTCAAAAAAAGAGCTCACCGCCCCCTCTGCGACGGTCATTACCCACAACAAGAAAAGGAAGAATCGGGCAAAACAGGCACATTTCTCAGACAAAACATCGCTCCACCCCCACCCAACCCCTCAAAACAACGCGTGGGGGTCCGACAGTCAAAATGCAATTACGGACGACGACGCAAATTGAATCAGACGGGGGAGGGAAGGGGCGGCGTGCGTTTTTCCAAAGGGAAGAAAAGTCCCTGCTCGTGCTCCTTAAAATTCTGTAGACTCTTATTCCGATCGCGCTCATTACGATTTGATATGGAGGCCAAATTGCGAGGAGTTATGTCGGAGGTCATGGAAGGGGGGGGGGCGTCCTCATATTGCGTTTTCTACTGAGGGGTTTTGTTTTATGACTCAGATTTCGTTATGTACAGACAGAAGATCCTTTCGTTATTTGTTCCATTATATTTACTGAATTTTAGATTTCTAAGCCCTTTAATTTTATTTTAATTGAATTAATTTCTATCGAAATATTATAGATTTAGTTATTGTATTCTGATTTGGAAATAATGTATTTGTTTTGGTATTTTGAACTTAACATTTTTTAACTGGTCAGTACCGTAAAATGGGATAACTTTGGGCCAAATGAAGTGGGGTTTTTTTCACATTAAAAGCATATAAAAGTCGTTAACCAAACAAACCGTTTTCAAAGTGTGGATTAAAGTTTAATTTTTTGTTTAATTTTTGGATATTTATGGGCCAAAGTTACCTTGAATTGGGGTAACTTTGGCCCAGATCTCAAAAACCAAAAATTTAAGGCGTTCAGTTAGCTTTATCCAAAGCTGTACCATTTACATGTGTTGCTAAATTATCTATAAATAATAATAATAATAATAATAATCTATTGCAAGTTTTTCTTACACAAAACCGATTTCATTTTAGTTACCGAAGGAAATTTTTAAAGAAAATACAAATATAAACAATAAAAAGTATTTTAACATCCTTTATATATAGTGTTATTCCTAGGAGTTTTTTAAAGGAGTAAAAATACTCCTTGACTTTTTTAGGAGGAGTGAAATTCAATTATGAGGAGTGAAATACGGAAATAGCATAAACTACACATACAGAGACAAAATTTCTATTGAAAACGCTTACTTTTTAATGAACAAAAGGAAATAGAAAAAAAATGAGGATGTTATTTTGGGTTTCAATCAATCAAACTCCCTAATCATCAGAACACTAATTGAAAAAAAAAATACTATGGCTGTATGAAAACACAATTAAAAAGTATGATAGTTAGGATGCCGTGGCTGAAGGTTTAAGCTAAACTGCTAAAACTTTGTGGTAAAATTCAAAGAGTGAAAATACTCTTGTCTAGTTTTTTAAAGAGTCATTCTGATTTTCAAGGAGTGAAATACTCTCTCAGAGGAGTTAAAAATATCTCTGTTTATAATGTTTTGATAAATGAATTGTCTAAATTGTGAAGAAAAATCCACTTTTGGAACAAAAAAACTGATATTACTTTGAACACCATCTATTTCACAATAATAGTAATATCTACACCACACAGTCTCAAAGGTTTATTTACTTAAAATTTGAATTTTTTTTGTGTTTAAAAATAATTTTTCATTTATATTAGTCCCCTTTTTCTTTAAACACATTGAGTTTTTATCTTATTTCCCCACCTACCATTGGGATAAATTTATTCCACAACATAATAAAAATTCAATTATAGTCAAACCACAAATGAAACAAAATAATGAAATTGAAAAAAAAATTAGAAAATTTTTTAATTGATTGAAAAATCTGACCTAGTAATTTTTAATCACGTACTTTATTACCTTTCAAAAGAAAAGTTGTAAGGTTAACAAAAATTGACATTTTGATACTACCTAAGTTGGAAACCCCCTAGTAATCGTATTTTAAGAATTTCAAGACTCCACTTTGAGGATGCCATGACAACAATTCTACCCGTTTGCCCTAGCATGAAGTAAGTAATAATCACATTCTTTATTATAAATACGGAAGGTAAAATCTCTTTCTGATGGTTGGGCCAAAGTTACCCCATTTTACGGTATTTTAAACATAATAATTCTGGAATTAATCTCCAATCTGTTAAATGTTTCAAATATTTAGGGTTACATATTGATTTAAAGCTGAAATGGAAAACTGCCATCAATGAGTTAGGAAAAATTACGTGTCGTTATGGTCAAATTTTACCACCTCAAAAGTGAGATAAGTTTGTCATTTTTAAAAATTTTATACTTCAAAACTTTATACATCATTGAACAAAATTCCGGCTGAGACTTTTATTATCATTATTCTACTTTATCATCCAAATCACAAGTTGACAAAATGAAATTATTTCATAATATAATTTATCTAAAATTACGAAATACACATAAAATCTAATAAAAAATAAAACATTTATACAAACAGGGATTTTTATATCAAGGTAATTTATACTTCAAAATTATATTTATCTGCTACTAAAATTTATTCTTAATTGTAAAACATTCCAGCTGAGACTTCTGTTATCATTATTCTACCTTATCATCCAAATCACAAGTCGACAAAATGAAATTATTTTATAATATAATTTCTCTAAAATTAATAATACGTAATAAAATAAAACATTTTTACAAACAGTGATTTTTTATGTCAAAGTAATTTACTTAAATTTAGAATGGCGGAAACATTGCCCAACTTCCCTAGTACCCACAGCATAAAAATCTACTTGATAAACATGTTTAGAAGCATATAAATACTTCGTGAACTTTCCTATAAATTTTGATCCGATTGTTGTCTGATACCTATAAACTTATTATTATCCAAATGAAAAAGCACCCTGAACAGAAAGGAACCTTTATCTCATGAGGTGCTTCATAGACGCCCCCTAAGAAAGAGAAGACAGAGTTCTCCTCTCCTCCCCAATGACGATTATTCCGTCCCTATTTGTTTTCGAACTCCCTGGATAAGGAATTGTTGAGTCGCTCGGGGAGGTCTCCTGACGGTTATTAGAGCAGATTTTCGTTCGGTGGAGCGGATTATTCGGAGTAATGCAGGGTGTCAAGAGCAGGGGAGACGACGTAAATGTTTGTTCCGATACTCGCTTTTTAATTTTGCTGCTGCTTCGTCTTTGACACTCGAGTTGGAACGGGTTTCCGTATTGAGAGGGATTCTTAAATGCAAAATATTCGATAAATTCCAAGGCGAGATTGGATTCAAAATATCAAATGACGAGCGTTACTCGATATTCTCTGTGCGGAATTCCCATCAAGGAGAGGCTTATGTATTTACAATTGGGTGTTGTTCTTTATATTCCTTATGATAGCAAACAAAGAGTTGCACGTTCAAAAGTGCGGGTTTTTTCCCTAAAACCCACACTCACTCAAAACTCAAAATTTTAAATGGGTTCCAAGAACAGGAAACTGCTATGAAGGAAGAAAAAATAAAATCGGGTAATATTTGTTAATGTATTTTTTACTCTCATGGCTGAAAGTTTTTGAATAGTTTTATAACTATTTTTTTCAAGATACTTTAATACTTTTGTAAATACTTTTTTAATAACTTCAAAATATCGCTCTTTAAAAGCTTTTAATGTTATAACTGGATGTATGTATTGGTAAGAAAATAAATTAGAGAATATCTAAAATATTCATCTCAAAATATTTTAAAATCTTTATATTTTCTAATTTAGAACAATTTTCAAGAAGAAATGTTTGGATTTTAATACTTTTAAGAAGATTTTTAATTTCTTAGTTGAAAACACCATTATATTTATTTTTTAAAAAAATCTATTTCGAGAATCTTTTTGCAAATTTCATCACCGTTGTATACTAAACTTATCATTAATAAAGTATCGTGGTTTAAAATAATTTAATAAACTAAAACTATGTCGAGTAAATAATGACAGTAGCAAAGTAAAAATTTTTTATACCACTAATCGTTTACAAAAAGTTTAAAGTAAGAAGAAAGTTTTACAAATAGTTATTTGCATATTAGTTTTTAATGTCGTGTGTTCTGTCGTGTTTGTGTCGTGTGTCGTGTTTAAAGTGTTCTTTTGTTTTCAACAAACTAACTGAATTTTAAAAAAACTAAACTGGTTATTAAATTCTACGAAAATTTGGAACTTAATCAATTTAATGTTTTAAAGCTTAGATGGTAAAATCTTAGCAATAAAAATAATCCATGATTTAAATCTATTTTGAAAAATCAACCGTTTAATTTAAATAATGAAGAATAGAGGACCTCTTCTTACCACCCCATTGGTACTCAAATACAATGCGCAATGTAACTAATTATAATTTCAAAGGGCCGAAATAAAACACATCGAAGTTCATCTTCATCAAAAGTGAACGACCCCGACGCAATAAATAACAAGACGAGCGACCACTAGCTCAAACACATCCATCTGGATGGAAAAACGCACTCGTCTCTGTTTACAAGTCGGTTCTATTTGTATAATGGCCCATAGAGCATTAATCACCACTATAAAAGGAAAAAGAACAAGTCAAGGTTCGCGTGAGAGGGAAGTGGACAGTGTTTGTCTTCCTTTCCGTTGTTCGGATCTCTTTACGAATCGATTCGGAAGGGGGTGTTCTATCTGGGGGTGAGTCATTTGAGGGGAAGAGTGACCGGAGATTGCGATCTACTTGATTTCGTTTTTATGTGAAGTATCCTTTGGGGTTGGTTTCGTTTGGAAAAAGGGATTTTTTAAAGAAAGTATTTGAACAGCATTTTAGTGTGTTGACTCATGTAGGGCCACGGGGGTGTTTGATGCACGTAAATCTACACGTTTGTTTTCTGTGTGAAAAGAGGTTAATTGTAGACTTAAGCAACTAATCAGAAGATCCCTATTGATTCAGTGGTTCTTAAACTGATGAGGTTTGTTAAAACATCCCTTCTATAGTTTTCTATTCAAGCCAATACGATCATGTCCCCTGGTGGTCAAAAATTGGTGTTTACTTTCCTGTGCTCACATACTCAATTTTTTTTGCCAATGGTGGTGGATACTTGTGGATATCATCAGATCCATGCCGAGAATAGCTTCCACTTTACGTCACTCAAACGCACCTGTAGACCAAAGCCACAGGGATGAGGTTACCCGCTTCACATGCAGTTTCGCTCGCACAACACCTTGCTAGAGGAGGGGCATATTTATCCATCTCCCACAGAGACCAGAAAGGAGTATCCATACCTGAAAAAGAGGATTTGAACCCTGGACGTCCGGCTTTGTAGTCTCCTTTCTTAGGACATACGACAGTAAACCAACCTCATTCTCACTTTTTACCCATATTAAGCTGATAAACAAATTTGAAAATATAAAAAAAAAGAAAAGAAAAGAATCAACGTGTTTGATGCACAAATGATGTATGGGAATACTAGCATAGAGTTGAGAATCTCCAAAACAGTTATATGTTGCTACAAATGAATTGCTTATCTTTAAGTTAAAAAAATAGGCATTATCGCTCCTAAACATTTATAAAAATATTAGAGTGTTTTTTATGGCAATGCACCCAGTTTGTAACCGTATCAGGCAAGGTTCCGTTTCTTCAATCAAAGAAGCTTTACCCTAGAACTCTCCCGCAGCCCGTTTTGTCCCTTTTCCGAGACCAAACCAATCCCTAATCGTAACAGATTCCCAGACTCGTAAGAAACCGCAGAAAGCCACCGCTTCCGATTGTTAACCACTCGAAAGATCGATCCGATTCCAAAACAAATCCGCGGCTCGATCTCCACATAAAAAAATCGGTCGATCTCCTTCCAGGCGAGTGGGTCCCTTCCGGGCGATCCTAATTAGTCCCGAAACTGCAACCGTCGCTGAATGGGCACCGCTCTTTTCTGCTAATCCGGCCACTTTCTCTCGAGATCGGCTTTTTAATCAGTGCCTCTTCTTCTACTCTCGCTTTCCGCTTGGCCGGATCCGGAAATCGGGAGAAAAACCGGAGTCGAATCGGGAGCGAGGAGTGTTTTTCAGGTTAGATGGAATATCCAGTTCCATACCCAATCCTTGGGTAGCGTAAGGGGTTATGTAAGAAAAGGGACTTTATTCAATCAAACAATTTATATCCTAAAAAAAATGCAGTAATGATGGAAGTTCGGTTGAACTAAGGTCTTATAATGAAGGCCGTACAACTTTGATATTTATGTACAGACACGTACTTTTAAATTTCATCAAGTAACATAGATACTTAGACAAGGCTGCTAAAATATTTGAAAAACTTGTTTAAAACTTTGTTTAAAATCAAAACTTTATTCACCCCTTTTGAGTACTTTAACCCCTTTTTTACAGGGTGTTTCAACAAGTTCGGCAAAACTCTGTCCAGGAAGATTGCTTGCGTAGAATACATAAAAGATGTCCTAAGTACTGTAGGGCGACTTTTTATTTTTTGAAAAATGTGACGTAATATCAGATAAAAACTAATTATTTCATTCCACGGTGCACGCATGCAGGCTCAGAAACATCTTCGTAAGCAAACATATCTAAAAAAAACATGCTCTCGTTTACCATAATCCATTTATAGTGTAAACCAGACCTTGGCGCCGTAACTCTTTCTTTTGCTAGTATTTTCTTGAAAACTATATGAGTTGCAAAGGTATACTAGAAACTAGATGAATAGAAATTTTAGGTACTCCACGCAAAGAATCTGGCTGTGCAGATTTTTGCGCGGACTTGTTGAGTATTATGTGTTTTTAATTCAGCACATCGTTAACTAATAAGCTCTCCGTTTACTTCCCGAAACCCGCAAGACTTTAAGTTCCAATAGTTGGCTTTACTGCATACTATGAGTTAAGAAGGACAAATCGTTTTACAGGAACTAGTTGCATTGTAGTGAAAACGAATTACAGGTAGTTTGCTCTATGTTCGCTCTATAAATCGTTTCCAAATCAAATACTATTCAGCAACTAAAACTTGTTCAAAAAAACATTATGTATACTAACCGTGTGAAATTCAATTTCAGTGTTCTTTATCTGATTATATTGTGTTGGTTACAACTTTAAGTTTATTCATATTTTGTTCACATGAATAAAAAAATATTTATCAAAATGTAAAGGAATAGCTATGGTTTAATAAGTTATCAAATGAATTCCACACTCAAATTCTACGCGTTTCAAATTTATCGTCCCCTTAACAATCATTTAGCAATTAAACTCATTCAATTACATCTTCACAAACCGTGTGAAACACTAAAGAGCTTTATTGAAAGAAGAAGAAATTAAAAACAATAAAGAAAACCAAGCTATCAGAAAACACGCCTTCAGATAGCTTACAAAGAAAAAGCAAAAGAATAGTTCGATCAAGCTATCAGAACAAGGATTCCGACACCAGAACAGAGCTCATAAAAAGCAAAAAAAAAAAAAAAAAAAGAACAGTACGATGTTCACGATCCATTTCGCCCGCGATCGGCGTTGTTTTTTGGGTACTTAAACCAGCAAGTTAAATTTATGGTAATTAAATGTAACAACAAATTAAAGCATCGAGAGAGAGAAAAAAATGGCCGCCCTTGTCTCCCGGCGCCCGCAGCCATGTTAATCGAGCCCCGCGCCCGCCTAATTAAAGTTGAAAGGAACGACAAAAAAATGTTCTAGAACAAAAAAAAAACACCCTCGAACTCGGAATTTTGAGGGAAAATCTGAAGCGGGAAAAAATAGCGATGAGAGAAATGTAAATGTTCTTTTTTATTGTTCCTTTGGTGTTTTTTTTTATTTTTGTCGTTTCGCCGCCATTTGCATTCGCTCGCAGCGCCCCCTGTTTTTTTTTTGTTCGGTCTCTTAATTAGTGGCAGACTTTCTTCCTTCTTCGGAAGTATTAAAACGGTAATTACATTATTTGATAATTACGGGCGGTAGGCCGCTTTTGTTTCCCTTCGCGGTCCTCTTTGTTTGCTCAGACTTTCCTCCGATTCCTGTTCCCCCGAAGAACCAAAAAGAACGCGGAAGGGGGAAAAAAAGAACGCGGAATCGAATCGGCGCCGAATTTTCTCGGCGCAGGAAGCTGAGGTGTAACATTAACTAGACGCCACATTGAAACTATCGTACTACCAACATTCCTTCCGACTCCGAGAGTTCAAGAACTAGCATTTTTAATGACCACGCTCCTCACCAGTAAAATTTTAAGATTATACTACTTGCTGTGTATAAGCGAACTGAAAAGTTACACTACCGGTGATTGGCAGTGTTTCCTTGTTTTTCCAAAGGTTCAGAAACCTGTTGCGAAAGTGGATTCTAAGACCTAACAAATAAAAATGTATGCAAATGAATAAAATACAACTGAAATAAGAGAAATCAATAAAAATTTAACTCCAAGTGTATTCACATTTAACATCGCAACCATTCCACCAAAAACACCAACCTGGTTTTTTTTCCCAGTTTTGATTAAAACCCATCCAAAGTATAGAGAGAATAAGCGTTTCCAATATACGCTGACCACTAAACGAGGTTCTTTCTGACAGATTTTTATTTCTTGACTTCTTGAAAGTTCATGGACTCCTGGAATTGGTCTGAAAACTTTTGTTAGACCAATTGGGATTGGTAACAACAACAAGATACGCTGAATGGATTCTTTAGTTTCCGATAAATCTTAATTTAAATTACGATTTCCAAGTCTAGTACGGTGTGCATTACCACCTAGGCAATTCAGATATGAAGTTAAGTGAAAATGACCTGAAAAACTTATAGGCGTTTGTGGTTTGGTGGTGACAAAATGGGATAAGTACATGCTTCTTAAATTGTTAAAAAATGATTTACATGATTATAATTTTTTCCTTTGTAAAATCGCGCCATCTATCACCGTTTTTCATCATTCTCATTTAAGTAGAATATTATCCGACCCAATATTCGAGTATTTTTTGCGGAGGAGGGGTGGTCAACTTTCTACTTTGAAACACCTCGGTCAATTCAAGTTCCCATGTTACTGATTTCAAAATCCCCTTTCTTTGCTGTACACGCAGGGCCACAGCTCCTTGCGCTCTCTACTCACCTACCCCCTCTACATCAGGAAGCCCTTCTTCCGAATAAACAACCGCAGAAGCCGCGGGTTTTTTCCACCCTCTCCCCCTCTGGCCAATCATATTCCTCCGAAACAAAAGATTCTCATTTTAAGTGGTTCGGATTGGGATGTGGCGGAAGCACAGTTTTTAATTACTGCATTCGCTAATAACGGTATTAATTCGATTATAAAAGCGCAAATAAACGCGTTGTTTCTTGGAAGAACACTTTTTTTTCGCTCAATCTCCAATGGAAATCTAATTACCCGACGACGTATGAATGCGAATAAATAAAAGTGAGGCTGCTGATTCCTCAATGAGGTTCGGATAAGTGAATTAGTGGCGCCGAGGCCTCTTGTTTCGGCAATCAGCACTTCTTTGCCCGCTGATTAATTCTCTCCGGCTGCTCTCTTTTCGGAGGTCGTCTGCATAAGTGATGGAAATCACGGAACCGTGCGCCGAGAAAAATGAGAGAATTTTTCTTTCACTTTTATCATCGCGTTGGATAATATTATCTCATAATGTTCCCAGTTGACCTTGATCCGCTGGGTATTCAGAAACCTTTGGCACCTTTATTAACAAGGGCAACTTGTTTCAGGGTAAAGTGGGATGGGTTCGATGTACGGTTTGCGCATGAAGTATACGCACACCCGAAAATTTTCTGAACGCTTTATGTAAAAAACTGTTTTGGATTTATAATCTAGTGTGTTTTTCAATCCCACTGGAACAAAATTAAATCTATTTAAAAATTATCTTTTATTATGGGAAATAAAAATACAAAACGGAAGAAATATCGCTGCTATGTTACAATCCACTTCTTGTGCTACTCTTCTTGGCGGCGCTTTCTGCGCTATTCTTGGCACCATAACTTACTATCCAATATACTCGCCGGGTTGGTAGGAAATAAATTATCACCCTAGCTGGCAGTGCAAAAAAAAAAGTGGTACCCGGTTGTAGCATGAAACATGTTGTAGCATTATCTACTAAAACTTAAACTTGTGCACTTAAAAAAATTCTCTAGAAATGCTATTAAGGATATCACTTCCTAAAAAAATTTTTTTAATCGCAAAATATACATTTTATATTGTACTCAACGTGTGAAAATATTAAATTAAAAATAATCATATTAATTTAAAAATATTGCGTTCAATAATATAGAAACAAACATTTTATTACTAAAGAAACAAAATGACAATATTGTAAAAAGAAATTATTATCCGCCAAGAGGAAAGACCCGTTCAGGCGAAATAAAGATTAACAATCAAATTAAATTATGAAAAATCAATTAATCAATTAAAATTGACATGAAACAGAACATAACGCAGGAAAATAAAACAAAATATAAAAACATTTACTGTAAATATAATAATAATTAACTTCAGAAAAAATGCACAGCTAAAGTAAAATGGAATAAATTCTGTTTCTAATAATTAGAGAAAAAAAAAAAGCATCAATATTTTCTATATTAATGATGAATTATTATATTAATAATTCTAAGATGTATTAATTCAAAATATCAAACTGTTACTGTTAATTTGAAGTAACACAACATTTTTTTTAATTGTAAAAAACTTTAAAAATGTGTACTTGATTCTATAAGTACGTATTCACACAAATTGTTGAATTAAACTTGTTGTCCACCCACTAGTTTTTAAGTCTAAAAAATGTAACAATTGAGTGTTCTTTGACACACCCAGAACTTCCTTATTATACAGAACTTTGTCTTTTTCAGAGTTCGCCATGGATGGAGCGGACAGTGGTCACCTGAGGTCCGGCGTCTCGCTTCTGCTGGCGACATCTCTCCTCTTGGCCTTCCTCTGGTGACTCTCGACACCCCATCCATCCTCTTCACTGTGATAGTCATCCGTTCCTAAGCGAGACTGACCCCCTTCGGCATCGAATCGAGCTGAGGAAAACTCGATTCACCTCAAGCCCTGCTGCCCAACGAGTATCGATTGATCAAAGATCGGTTTTGCGAGCAATTTGATTGATCGAAGAACGAATTTGAGTCGAGTTGGTTGATCAAAGATCGATTTTGAGTTGGAATGATTGGCCAAAGATTGATTTTGAGTTGGAATGATTGGCCAAAGATTGATTTTAGTTGGATTGATCGATTGAAATCAATATTGTGAGAAATTTGATTAATCAAGGATCGATTCTGAGTTAGATTGATTGATAAAGGATCGATTCTGAGTAAGATTGATTGATCAAAGATCGATTTTTCGAGAAATTTGATTGATCGAAGATCTATTTTGAGTTAGGACAATTGATGAAAGATTGATTTTGATTTGAATATGGATGCATGATCTGAGTTTCTTCTGTGAAAGGTTGAAATGCAGATTGATTGAGCAAGAGCAGAACTGAGAACGATGCCTAGTTTTCTACTGAGTTTCAGCTCCAACCCGAGGATTTATAGTTTGTTTTCAATAAATCACCGAGGAATCGAAAACAGATACATCAAGTGGATAGATAATTCTGCAAGGACGGACTAATAAAGACAAATCGATTCTTTTGACTGTATTCACAAGGTAAAAATACGTTTTTCTCTCTTCAGAGCATGCGACTGAAATGAAATTCGTCTTTATGTATCGCGATTTATGAATGATCGGCTTATAGCAATGGATTTTTATACATTATGTTTGACATCTATAGAAACAGGATTCAAGTCTACAACATGTCATTTAACACAACAAATTAGAATGAAAATCTAGAGGCTTAACGCAGATACTTCTAAGCAGTTTCGAACCTTTCCTGTGCTTCAAAATGTTGAATCATCATTGAACTATTACATCGTACGGAAGAGTTTACAATGTTCATAAAGAATAACCTGTAAGGCTGAAAAAACTGGTCACTAAACATTTATTTCATTCACCACAAGATTTCATTCATGAGTCATTTCCATTTATGGTTATAATTCTGTTACAGCAGTTTTCCTCATCAAAATAATTGTTTGTTCAACTTGGAATAACTTTTTATAACGTAGATATTGTTTTGCTCTCCTTTTCATTTCTTACAGGTGATTTTAGTTGGATGTTTTCAATAGGGTTGGGTAGAGTAAAATGGATATAGGGATTTTAACAGTTTATACTTATAAAATGTAATGTTTTTTTGGCATGCTGCTTTCTATTGAGGCTCAAGATAAATTATCATGCCAAAAAATCATTAATTTTTATAAATAACTATGAAATCCCTATATTCATATTACCCCGCTACTATAATCGTTTTCCCCCTCCTGACCCTATTTACCGAGCTTTACCAGAGTGCAGAACTCTTTGATTTTCTCAAGATAAGTAATTCCAAACTAGTATGGGTGGATTCCCATGCAACCCTTTACAGTAGTGCTTCTCAAACTTTCAGTATTGGCGACCCAATTTTCAATCATAAATTTTTTCGCGCCCCCTTTTATACAGTAACAATGTAGGGTTTTTGACGTTAAAGCTGCAATAGAGCATTTTCAATCACATGACTCTGCCTAACAACGGCCTTAGCAACGTTGTTTTTATCCTCCAGTGAGGTCATGTGCGAATGCTGCTATTGGATACTTCTATGTCCCGCCCCTAACAACAGCCTTAGCAACGTTGATTTTGTCCTCCAAGTGAAGTCATGTGCGAATGCTCTATACGACCTTAGTCCAGTACAGACTTTCAGGGGACCATTCCCGGGTTATGTAACTTAGATTATTAATTCTTAATTAGATTTTTAATTCTGGAAGTATTTAAAAGTAATTTTTTAGACTTTAACTCCATGGGGGAGAATATTATGATATATTGGTAGCGTAGCCAGAAAAAAAAATTCGCAGGGAGATATTGGAATGTATGGGGTAAATTTAGTCCATTTCTATGAACAAAAATGGAAAATTTCTGACTTTTGGGGGATAATATCCCTGTGGGAGGGGACCAATTATTCTTTAAAGAAATTTAGTAATAAAAGATAAGTATAAAAGATAATGGGTGACACAGAAGATACAAGTAAAAAAAAGGGGGTCTATGGGGTCCGCCCCCGAAAAATATTGGAAATTGGACCCTTTAAAACAGGTTTATAACTGATTTTTGTCCACTTAGTCCAAATTTCGGGAGGGGCCCAAAATTTAGTAAAATGTAATAAACGCGTTTATTGCGTGAAAACGTTGCATGTGAATTCACCCTATCTTTTCTCGGAGCTCTTAGTAACGCGCTCCAATTTGCATTTAAGTATATTTTCTCTACAGAAAACCATAAATCTAATTTTTCTCTTGAACAGTGCTCAACAAGTGCTAAAAAAAGCTTGGGAACTATTTAAATTTATTAATACTAACTATACTGAAAATATACCATATTATTTACCGGATGTATACAGAATTAGTGGATTTTTGAAATACTACCAATTTTCACGATCTCTACTCCTGTAAAAAAATTAATTTAAATTGTTGTAGCCAAGAAACTTTCCGTGTCACTAATTCAACCTTATCTCAGACTCATAATGTTGAAAGAATGTTGTTTGTATCAAAGAAATAGTTTTATGAGATGATTGCTATGCTTGTGGAAATACCTAAGACAAGATTAGATTATGTTACAATCTCTGTAACATATTTAAAAAATGTATTCTACACAATATTTCCATACAACTTTCCTAGTCGGTCTCAGATGCCAAAATCATCCCAAAAAGGTTTCATGCTGATACCACAAAGCTTCGAGTTCCATCAATCAAAATCAAATCTGCTATCAGAAAAGAACAGGTTTTGAATAAAATTGGGAAAGAAATTTAATAAAATGTATTGTGTTTACATATTTTCGATCACATAACCGTGATCTGCATCTTCCGACTTTTTATTTTATGAAGACTCCTATTTCAGCAGCCCGTTGCCAACTACGAAAACAAAAATCAGTGTAAGTAAAATGTCTCAAGTTAAAGTTTCTATCTTGCAAAACGAAATACTGTCGCACCCATTTAACATTAAGTTTGATACTTTACAAATTTTGTTGGGATGGGAACTAATGATTCCATGAATCATCTTACGAAAATGTTTACGTTATTAATTAATTAAAACCAATTGGTTAATTTTATTTAAAACTTTATGAAAGAAGTTGAACGATAGTGTAAAATTTTGAAGTTAGATAAATATTAACATGGAGCTTCTTTTTAAAATGATTGAGCTTCTGTGTACTGGGTTAATTCAACAACATTGAATTGAACAAAAAAACTAATTTATTAATTATAAAACTGTTGACTTAGTAATAAATAATGGATTAATTTATTTAAAGCGAAATTTTTATATTTTCCAACTGGTTGATTCTTGGGTTACGAGAAGTTTAATAATGTGTAGGATTATCCATTAAATTACACAAAATGTAATTATGTGTAATAATTCAAGTTTCAACTTTTGTATATCTATAAAATACAGCTACCAAATTTTGTAGCACTGGAGTACTGTAAAATATTACATAGTTATGAACTGCGTATAACTTCCAGTTTAAATTTATGTTTCTTTGTAACCAACATTATATGTAAATTATCTAACACATAAAAAACTGCACAGAATGCTTAAAACCTGTATTTCATGTGTTATTCAGACCTTAGTGCATTTGGAAAAAATACCTGTAGGATTCTATCATTTGGTCATACTTCAATCATCTGGTTTACAATTTCAGCTCGTATGCTTAATTTTTGAAATTTTATTATGCTTTCAATCATATGAAAAAGAGTTGCATCATTTCATACTGTATAAATGTATATCATTATTAAAATTAAATTGACTTATTTTGCTTGTTGTTATTTAAATTTTCATCTAACACAGGAGTTAAGGCTAACTGAATGGAACTGATGGATCGAAAATTATTAAGTCCCCCGATCAAAACCCAACCCTTCCAAACAATTTTTTTTTATTGTTATAAGTCAAAGCTTCCCCCTTATTCCCATGGAGAACTTTTTTGAATTTTGTAGATGCCCCCTTCCCATTATGTTCTTAGTACTAGGCTCATTAAAACAGGAGTTGCTTTAACATTTATTCAAAGTTTTATACTGCAGTTTAAATGACAATTCAGATCAGTAAAAAGCAAACACCTTGATGCCCGTATGTTTTAAAATTCATGATTGATAGTAAGTTGAAATTAAAAGCCATCCCAATTGATTCAAGTATTTATACGTACTTAGCTTTGATTACTTTCAAATAACATCCAGGTACTTTCTTGAACCATTTCATAGCATATGTTGGGACTTTAAGATTTAACTGAAGATCGTGCTCCATGGCCTTCCGTTCGGAGACTATCTCACTTTCGGGCGAGTCCAGCCCCCGGATTGACGGAAATAATTGCTTTAAAATAGGGATTTGGGTTTAGAACTTATAGTTGTATAAAACAGTTTCACATTGGATATCATTCTTGAATGAGGGTTAATCCAATATGCTGGTCACGTTTGCCCTTTGCTTGATTACCAGTTCAGGTTGGATGTTTAGACATGAAATGGTTATGGAGAAGTTCACAGAATTTATAATGTTGTTGTTGTTAACCCCATATGGCTAAAAAAGGAACTTAATCCATAAATATCTGGTCACTCACACAAACACAAAAAAAAACTATTACAAATTGCACTTAAAATATTGACATTTTAAAAAATATATGTATAATTATAAAAAACAATATTAAAATACCAGAACATCTATAAAATTGCAATTGGGGAGCAATCAAGTGTTTAGGACATGCGATCTGTGGTTGAAGCAACTCGCCAAACATCGTAACTTCCCTAGTGTTATAGATTTCTTTATGTCGAGATTACGGCAGACTGGAGGGACGAATGAGAAAGGACTTCGTGTTTTAGTGTTCAATGTCTGTAAATAGTCGTGCTGTAAATGTTTTAAATTCAAACCAACGTATCCGACTCTACTTTGCCTCGGAGTTTTAACCCCTCTAGGATTATTCTTCACACTCCGGGACCTTTTAGTAAGAGGAGGTAAGGAAGACTATCTCTTTTTAAATGTTAGTAAAGTAGTTGGAACAATGGTAATCCAATAAAGTAGGCAAACATCTCTGTAACATCACTACAGTTACAATGGGTCAAGACCCGGGCAAACGAGTAGGGATGTCCTTTGTTCATGTTACCTGTTTTGCAGAAAGAGCATAAACTACTATTCCTATATAAAACTATTGCCTATTCTCTTAAGATGTTCGGCTAGGCCATAGGTTCCTAAACTTTTTGAGACCACCGCCCCATTTTCAAGATGAAAATTTTCCACCACCCCCTTACAAAATTTTGTCCCTAATTTGCTTATATTTCATAGAATTTTGTAATAATAATGTAATAAAAATACTTTAATTTATAACCAAAAGAAATAAAATTTTTTAGAGCTAGTATATGGACAATATTAAAAAGGTTTTTTTATGCACATTATAATTTAATTTGAAATAATTATAATAATAATTTCCATTTTTTGCGACTACAGTGTTATAGCTAACCATCAATACCGACTATTACGGCCATTACTCCCAGAGAAAATTTTGGAAATTTGAATTGTTAAGATAGTGTTTCAACTCATTTCCAAAACAGAATTTTCAAAGAAAAAATTATACAAAACTAATCACCAAACTTCATGATGGTATCGAAACCTATAAGAACACCCCATGGATAAGAACCTAAGTAACACACCATTCTGAAATATAATATACAACCTCAGATTTCGAGTTTAAAATCTCTGGGAAGGATATTTTAATGGGTTCACACAACCACTTAGATATAGTTAGTTCCTGGAAGAAAAAAAAACATATTTATTTGTATATGAAGTAAAATTAGAGATAATCCACAGATGAAAACAATCAGAAACTAATTGCACGTTTGTTGCAACGTACACCACAAAAATATTAGTATAACGATTCATATTTATAATATGGCAGTAGGAATAATGGAAAGTGTCTAGGAAAAAATTTGCTATACTCCATAGCAACGTTTCCTGACGCAACGTTTCAATACGCGGAAGCAGAAACTGCGTAAACAGAAAGCCTGTTGGGTTGCTAAGAGGAGTTTCGGTGCGCAAATTGTGATAAAAAGACTATTTAATATACACGGGTTTAACAAAATAATATTTTTAAATTGACTTTCCTAATTTCATTAAAAATTCAGACACCACGCTGGGAACTACTTTGTTTGTTAGTGACGTCATAGGGTCAGGAAACGTTGTAGTCTAGTATAGTGGTTTACCTACATTCATCGTATTTACAAATCCTACTCAGTAAGATGTTGGGGAGTGCTCTGATTCGCTTCCAAAGAATTTCCTTTCCTAATACGGGTATGCCAGTTGATCTGTGAACGCTCTGATTGATCTTTAAGAATCTTACCAAGTAGGTAAATTTGCCTGAAGCTATTTCACGAGCCGATAGTGTTTGTTCAACCACGGCTTACTAGATACTTATACAGGCTAGCCGAGTACGGAAATCATTGCAAATCTAGATGGCAATACTGGACCAACTGGCAAAGCATATCCACAGTGTTGAAGGCGGTGGGTGATATGGGTAGGTCTTGTAGCGCTCCAAGCGGGAAAAGTTGTAAAATGGTTTTCATTGTTTAAAACTCGGCTAGCCTGTATAAGTATCTAGTAAGCCGTGGTTCAAACAATGTATCGTTTCAATGTGTTTCAATGTCAATGTGTGGTTTTTTTTAATATGTTCACTGAAATTTACTTAATAGGGTAGATATCACTATGAATTTAAAAAAGTAACGAGAAAACATTCGTCTTTAAAAAACAGTAGGAAAGTAAAATAGTATTTTGAATAATATTGAAACACCAAAGATTCTTTCGAAACAAACAATGAAAGCAGTTTTTCTAGACTTTCATAAATTAGTTAATGGGTTATACGTTATACACTTCATAGGCAGATTCAAAATATTTTAAGATTTTTTTTTTTATTTTATCAAGTGATGTATGTACTAACTTAAATTTCCTGCAAGAAACTAACATTGATAAAATTTAGTATCGAAAAGTTATTTGTATTTTTATAAAATTAAAAGGGAGAAAATATTTTTCAGCGACACTTCATCAACTAATATTTTAATAATCTTGATAACGTTAGATACTCCCGGTTTTAATTGGAACCACCACACAGCACGTGAACTCAAGAAGAGTATATTGATCACCCAGAGGTGAAATCAAGCCCTGCTCCGTCTTGAGAGCAATTAATGCTTTAGTAAGGCTCAATTTTCAGTTACATAATTAAGCTGCGTCAAGGTATTTTCATAACAGCTTAATTCCAAGATCTCCGCCATTACGTTAAGTCAGGCTTTTGTAATTGCTTTGGAATGACCCCACAGATTTCATTACGCTGTTGTAACATTAGACAGGAGTATTTTGGGATCAAATATCCTAGCGTGGTTAGGTCATTAGTTTCAAGACTCTTCAATCTTTTGCTGTACTTAACTAGTCAATAACGTCCAAGGACTTAATTTCTAACAAAAGAAGAACAGGATCCATAATATTTTGCACCACAATAAAAATCGTGGTGCATCTCTCTGTGGGTAAATGGTGCGACTTAAATAAATAGAATTATTAAATATTTTTTTTAAGTATTTAACTTTTTACGGTTTTGAAAGAAATTAATTTATTAGTAAAGCTCAATTATTTAACCTGTATTTAATAAATATTTATTAGGAAGTAAAATTAAAAATATGGCATAAACATAAACATAGCACTTAAGATAAAACACTAAAATATCAAGTTTAAAACGTGAACTTTTTATGTTTTCTAAAATGTAAAAACTATAAAGTTTAATTTTTACCAAAAGATTTTACTTAGTTTGTAAAGAATTTGCAAATAGTGCCGTTTAATTATACACACCATGTATTTTAAAAACAATCCCGAATTGTCGTTTTAAAAAGAGTAAAAGGATTTTTTAAATCTATAATAAAGATTAAAAAATTAAATTTTTGCATTACGATTGTTTATTATAAATTCAATTAATGACAGAAACGTATTTCAACAATTTACTTGTTTCCGTTGCGAAAATTTTCTTTGAACGGTTTTTAATTTGAAGTACTTCACTTGTTTATTTAGATCGAATATTCCGAAGAAAGACAGATGACAGAACGAATGCATAGATTGCCACCTCTAAAAAAGACAATAGAATGACATCTGCCAGCTAACGACAAAGATGTCTGACATACTAAATTTCGATACAAGCTCAAACCACAAAAGATAATACCATTCTCATTTTTTAATAAAAAAAAAAAAAACTTTGTATCGTGAGGGATCACTCATGTGTATTATTTAAAAATTCTTTCAATGAAGGATTCAAAGGATATTTATATTGACGTGGTAAACAATTCAACCAGTAAATATTTGCTTTTTTGTTGTATTTTTAATTCTGGAACTAGTTGGCATAATGCACTCATTCTTTTAAATAAGTTTTTAAAATTATATTTTAATTAGAACTAAGATATAACAAGATTGGCTAGAGCAGAGGTGTTCTAATAAACAAATCCTACACATACGTAAAAGTTTAATGAAATTTATAGTATTTGTAATTAAGTTGATTAAAGGGGATCCAAGTAAAAAAAACTATGAAATAATCTGAACAAAACCAATACTCTCTTACTGCTTTGATTCACTTTGTTACTTTTTTCACGCTCGTTATGTTTTTACTTTTATGTTATTTTAAAATGCTAGCCTGTTGAATAAACTCGTTTTACTATTCTAAAACTGGCTGGTTTCTATATAATTATGATTTATTTACAAATATTTGGATCTTCTATAGCACATTAATTAATTTGTTACGTTGTCCAGTTTATATTTATTCTTCCAATTTTAGATTGTGCATTGTGCATCTTATTTCTCTCTAAATAAATGAATTTTAACTGAAAATATTAAGCAAGGGGAAAATGGAAGAATTAATAGCTGTAATAATTTCCAAAACTTTTATCTATTTTACGAAGAAAAACTGGAAACAATGTCTGAATAAGATTCAAAATAATTTTTATTTACATTACAAACCATAGAGCATTTTCAATCACATGACTCGGACCTTAGCAACATTGTTGCCTGTTCTCCACGCCTATCCACGTCGTCAAGTGTGACGTCAAGTGCGAATGCTCTATTGTGCCAACCCTCTCACACAGCAATATTTCCTGTAAGGTGAACCGTTCGCCATTGATACGAAACCTCCTGGTAAAATTATTAATTTTTATATTATTATTATTATTATTATTATTATTATTATTATTATTATTATTATTATTATTATTATTCAGTCAAATACAATACCCTCTGAGTTAATATAAATACAAAAACATACAATTGGCATTTAATTAAATAAATCTTTTATTAAAATACAAAATAGGCAAGTACTTCTTCAGTTTTAATTTCTTCGATGTTTTGAGAGATAAATTTTTTTGATAAATTAAGTTTTTTTGATAAATTTTGTTTTAAACATAAATTTTGTCAACTTAGCAAGTTTCATAAACGTTTCTTTGTAAATAAAATAGGTTGCATTCACAACATTGTGTGCATTTCGTTCACCATCAGAGAGACCAACTGGTGCAAAATCTTTCATCAATATCTTAATTTCAAATTAATACTAATAAAAAAAACTTTATATATCTTTCAGCATGAATCTACTTGTAGGCCAGATGGAAGGAAAAATTTAACGGCACGTTAAAGCTGAAATCGTAAACAAATTTTTCCAGTTTTAGTAGTTAAGGCTTTGGTTAAGAGTCAAGAATGCCAATTAGTATATTTTTGTTGAAAAGAATTAATGCAATAAAAATGATCATTTTGTAAAAACTCATTGTTAATTTTCACAACAATCGAGATTCCAGATCACCATTATTGAAAACAATAAGAAGATAATTGATATGCTCCAACAATCTGTATCTCTAGAAATGTAAATCTATTTATTTTGTTTGCTCTTTGGTAATTTTAAAGGCACTTCTGAATTAGTTACTGTTGATTATTTGAAATTTTAAAACATTTTTAAAAGGTAAGAATTTTAGGGCGTCGACCTATCTAAAAAGTCGGACTATATTCATGTTTTAAATGCACACTAAACAAAACGTTCGATTATTTTATTAATTGAAACTAATTACATATTAAGCATTTTTAATTAATGTGATTGATTCGAGGGAGTCTAAACATATCCGTTTTATTAATTTCCTGGAACACAGAAACTATTTATGCTACAAGGTCTAATTTGCTGTAAAGGGATTAAATGGTTATCTAGTTAATTAAGGTATTTCCTATAAAATTCTAACACTGACTAATTAATGGAACTAGTATATCAAGACTAAACCAATTCGTATTTAATTTGAATGAAATTAAGTGAATTAGAATTCTTCTAAGGGCATTAATCTACATTGTTGGACTGCAGTTTAAAATTAAACAAATACATCTGGGTTATTGATACATATAAAAAGTAATTAACCCTAAAAAAGAGCATAAAGCCTAATAGTTTTGAGAAAAACTATGTTTTTAAAATCATAATCACTATATCATCTAAGAGGGAATAAGTTTTAAGTAATGTTTTTAAACGAACCTATTAAAAAAATTAGATTAATTAAGAAATTAATTAGATTTATGACTTATAATTTCAACAATTACGCATTTAAAAATGTTTTATATAATAAATAGATTATTCAGCTCTCTATATATGGCCCCGTTCACATGGACCATTCTAAATCCCAGGTTTAAAGCCGGGTCAGGGGATTTCTCGGGGAACCCAGAAGCCGTTCCATAAACCCGTTTAGTCCAGTCCTCAAATCCCGGGATTTGACGACATTGGTCACGTGATGAAGTGAATATACGTCATAATCCATCCCGTCATTCTTTGCGGTTTACTTTTTCTAGCTGTTTTGATATTTTGCACAAAAAATAAAATCTAAATCATGGATTGTTTGCTAGTTCAAGTTCCTTCGATGTTAAATTTGACAACGATTTTGTTGGAAGAAGCAGCTTGAATTGAAATGTAAACTAACATGGCGGAACTTTGAGCCGAAATGCATCATGGGAAAGCCGTGTTCAGAAATTCCAGCTTTGAACCCAGCATCAGCATCATTTTATCAGCATCAATTGTAAATTCCACCTTTTGACCCGGCATTTTTCCCTTTCGTAAGGAATGCCGTGTTTAAACCCATTTAAATCCCGAGATTCGTGTCCATGTAAACGGGGCCAATCTCTCCGAAAATTTTCCAAAACTTTATGGTTCAATTCCGTTATCTGCCAATCCCCCAAAAATTTGTAACGCCAAATATTTATTGTTTTCATTGATATAACTGCATAAATTACAAAAAAAATATTTTATTGTGACCATCTAAGGATGAATTTAGTATGAAATAGTAAATGAATGCAAAAATATTTCAAAAACAAACGAATTAAAATTACTTATTTGCTCTCTAGGATACTCGCCCATAATGTCCAGGATAAATGTCATGAATGGGCTTTAGATTTCATCATTGTCCGGTTATTTTCTCTCAGTGGTTATATTAAAGTCGTTTCTACTAAGGTACACTCTAAAATAGACTGTTGATTTAGCAAAGAAATCCGTCAGTTATGCTACCAAAAAAATCCTGTAATATGTGCAAGGATTTCCTATTACACTGATACATAATCTGTAGTCAGACTACAAAGAAATCGTAACCGATTTAGAACCACATTAGATATTAACTAAATATTTAACTGTAACTTCTTACCATTTGTAATATATTTTTTGGGGGGCATTTGGTTTATTTGTGATGTCTATAGATACCCACTTAGGAAATTTATTTAGCTGATATACTATGTCAAAGAGCTCTACTTCACTTAAAGAAGTAAATAAAAGAGCGAGTGGTAAGACGCAGTTATGTGACAAAAATCTTATTTCGAGATGCTATTTGGCTTTGAAATTTTTTATGGCATCTTTTGTGGAATGTAAGTCAAAACATACCGTAAACATCCACTACAGTTACTCTTTTTTCTTAATGTGCCACGATTCTCCTTCCTTCACATATCCCTTCAATTGCAAAAATTTCCTTTAATTTTTCAAATATCAACAAACAATCAAACAAAAAAACCACTAACAAATTAGAAACACACATTACAAACACAAACCTTCAGTTTATGTCAACTTTAGAGCACAGTACCTTGATTAAATGACAAGCCGAAGGCGATTCAAATTAATTTCATCAAGAAGTGTTCAAAAACTGAAAGAGGATAACTTGATATTTTTTATCGAGGAAGGTGTGTGGAAAGTGATTCAAAAGACTCTTCAAGATTGACTTGAAGGGTGCTCGTCGATAAAAACTCTAATGAAGTGGGCTCTGATTTGGATAGAGAAAATGGCTGCCTCTCTAAAATGCTCTTTCATTTGTGATAACCCCTAATTCATAGATACGCTTATAATAATTGCTCTCTAGAAGAAGGATTTTTTCAATGAATTCAAAAGATGACGAAAACTTCGATTATTATGAATTCGATTATTATAAAAAGAGAATCTTTCACTTTCTTATGGTTTTCATAGTTTTCATACCGTAGTTCTAAGTGTTAATGATTATTAAAAAAGGTTTTAACTTCTTTTAGTATACTAAACTGTTTGAATTAAAATAGCATACTTTTATTTCATGAAATGCCTTTTTACATTAAATAATTTTCTATTATTTTATGGTTAAAAAGAAAGAACTTACTGGTTCTTCCTTATACTATTTTAGTAAATTTGTGTCTTTCCTTTTTTTCACTTAATGTTTTAAATTCAAAATTTCATTTCTATGGTTAAAGCTCATTCAATAAATTTTTAAGTATCACATAATAATTTTATTTACCTTACGAAAAGAAAATTAAGGGTATTCGATTGGGCTATTTTGTATCAAAAAGAACTTTTGCAAGTTTTTCGCGAGTTTTGCGTCAAGAAAATGAAGTTATTTGACAGATAGAGGAGTGTGACAAATGAAAATCTAAAACAGTTTTTCTTTGGAACTGTCATTTATTACCAAGTAATCAAAAAAGTGCTTCCAATGTGTCGGAGAAATTTTTATCTCCCTTCCAACACATAGATCTTTCTGAAAGTCAGTGTTTTTGTAATATAAAAGACGATTTATTTTAACAGATAGGGTTTTTTTTAACTTTCAGAACATTAAAACTTTTCCAGAAAATCTTGAACGGATACAAATTATCGTTATAACTTAAATCAGTTAAAAGGTTTTAACTTACCATTTTTTATACTTTGAATTATCCACCTGTTTTCGAACCCTTTTATAGAAAAAGTAAATAATTATGTACGTACAATTATACTTCTTTCTTTTTTTGCTGGATAATATTTTTCTTCTATTTTAAATTCTGTGTGCTGTTAACTTAAAAATACTATTTTACCCTGTTAAATTTGAGAAAATATATTAATTCACGTTTAGAAACAGTGCAAAATCTCCATACAATAATAAACGCATTATAAACACATTTAACATGTCGTGATATAGTGTTCTGAATATATTTGAAAAGTGTTATAAGTGTGTTCTAAAAACAGTGTTGTAAAATATTTTTAGAACCTGAGTGTTCTTAATGTAAATTTTAGCAACTCTTTAACAGCATTATTTTTTCTCACTCATACACAATTGCTATATAATTAAAACGCTTTTGTTGTAAGTGTTCACCATTGTGTTTAATATTCGTTACAAAAGTGTTTCACGTTGTAGTACAACGTTGAACAAGCTCTTTCAGGACTCGTCATTTAGTCATGACAGTCAAATATAGGTTTTTAATAACTGGTGTCTTTTAGAACTTTTTCAATGTGCATGTGTTTCGAAAGTTGTTGCAGAGTTTTTTTTAATAAACTGTTCAACTGGACTTTTTCTCTTGGTCTCTTCACCACACACATATTTGAAGTGAATCTTGTAGTTTCACCACCCAGGTAGCACACTATATCAATATATATCCCTACGATATCAACCGATGACTTAAGTCATAAGTTGATATAAATTGATGTAAAATGATATAGCTGTGCTGCCTGGGCATAGTAACAAGTTTTTGCTAAAAAGGTCCAATTCAACCAATTCCACAGATAATATACAAAACCTTATTCTGAACAGCATAAGTAGAAGAAATAAAACAAGTTAAGTGACTTTTTCTGCAATTGCAATTTATTTAAGGATTCTAAAAATTACAACAATATTAATACATAATACATATAAATACCAAATACCTATAACCATAAAATTAAATTTTTAACAATATAGTACATTCTAATATTTATTTTAGGAAAATTTAGATTATACATTGACGATATATAGGAACATTCCGGACAGTTAAAACAAGGGAGTTTATGTTTGTTTATTTGATAAGGAAGCCAAACAGTTTTCCACCGGATATAAAATCAGCATCTAAAAAAAAAGAAAGTTTTTAAATAAATATTTAATAAGTTAAAAATTGTAGAAGATTTGGGTGGATTTTATAATTTATTAAATTATCCTTTAATTAAAAATACAAACACGTTATAAAACACAACAATATAATACTACTACATAAGAGTAACTCCATTTATTAAACGCACCAATGAATTATTATTGAGAAACAATGTTGGGGATGATTTACATCAGAATTAACTCTAATACTCTGCCTAAACTCTGTGCAGTGTTTCTTCGCGTGGAACAATAACATAAAAAATTCCCGAATAGCTATACCTCTACGACCAGAGTTTTCGAGAAAAAAAACGACAGAAATATTTCCTTAATCAATCCTTAATTTATCAAATTTCATATCTTAATTTATTTTTTTATAACAATGAAAACTAGTGGAGGAAGAAATACAGGGTGGAAAAAGAGTCTAGCCACTTTTTAAAGATTCTCAAAAATCCATAAAACAATTGGAATGAAAAAAAAAAGTTTTTAACCTTGGAATCAGGAGAGGTAGAAAAAAAATAGAAATAGTTTGAAAACCTCTGATAGATGACGCCACTACAGCAAGTGATATAATGGTTCGGGGACGTCCATAAATTACATAAGATCAAAAAAGAAGGCTAGCAAAGTCTCGCATCTCACCAAAGGAAGGGAGGGATTTAAAAACGACTCACGTAATTTATGGACGCCCCATTTGGCCTTTGATCATTCCGGATTTAACTACCATAACGCTTATAGTGGTGCCCTCTATCAGTGATATTTCAAACTGTTTTTCTTTATCCAAGGCTAAACTGGATCGGTTAACTGTGTTATATCAGGCTTGGACAATGAGTGAAAAGCGATGTTACGGATTATGTCTCTAGTGAGCCATACGTGGCCAGAGTCATCTATCTGTCATTCATGGCAAGGAAGGGAGGGATTTAAAAACGACTCACGTAATTTATGGACGCCCCATTTGGCCTTTGATCATTCCGGATTTAACTACCATAACGCTTATAGTGGTGCCCTCTATCAGTGATATTTCAAACTGTTTTTCTTTATCCAAGGCTAAACTGGATCGGTTAACTGTGTTATATCAGGCTTGGACAATGAGTGAAAAGCGATGTTACGGATTATGTCTCTAGTGAGCCATACGTGGCCAGAGCCATCTATCTGTCATTCATGGCATTTTTTAATAAAATTGCCGACTCGTCACGCTTGAATTGAGACTCGCGCATGACCAACGATGTGGCAGTGCATTGTGACTAGTGGAAAATGACTAGTAGTGAACCTCCAATTTTATTTACACAGACTATAGATCATTAGAAACCTACAAAAAATTAGCGATCAAACAGAGCTGACAAATCGAATTTGTTTCCCTCTTCAAACCAAAAGATTCCTTCTCTCCCAAGATTTTATCTCCGGGTGGCTGATTCTCAACTCTCATCCATGCGAGGTATATGTCGGCCAAAGAGCCGAGGCAAAAAGCACCAAGAACCCAACCCAATCAATCAACCAAATTTCCTTATACGTGGCCAGCGCTTTCAAGCGGTAAGGTCTGAAAACTTCCAGTAACGTCGGCTTCTTTGATCTTTTGGGAAGTGACCAAGCCTGATATAACACAGTTAACCGATCCAGTTTAGCCTTGCTTTATCTTAAACAAACTCGTGAACTTAATATGCCTAGATAACTTACCATAGTCAGATAAATCTACAGGGTGTTTCAAAAGTCCCTTTCACGGCTTTTATTTGCAACCAAAGTCTCCTAGGATAATGGAAGTAAGGTGTACCTCTAGGTAAGGGACCATGGATAATACATTGAAATGACTCACAGCGCCCCTAGCGGCATAATAATAAAGTTAAAAAAATTAATTAAAAAACTAAAGAAGATAGAACAAAAACTTCAATACAAAAATTGTTGGCAAATTCATAAAAACACACATAAAAAATTCATGAAAATGTAATAACGAACATTTCAAACTTTGAAAAAAGGGTCGTCCAAAATTGAAAATTTTTCTTTAGTTCAAAAATTGGATTTATTTTATGTTTGAATTCAAAATCGCCAACATGACATCGGAAAAGTTTATAAATTTGTGAACGGCCCCTTTTTTTAAGGCTCAAAAAAGTGCTAAATTTGGTCGTTAATATCTCCTCAAATATTTAAGATATTTTCATGAAACTTTTTTCTGTGTGTTTTTTATGATTTTGCCAAAAATTTTCGTACTCAATTTTTTGTTTTATCTCCTTTAGTTTTATATTTACTTGTTTAACTTTCTTATTTCGCCACTAGAAGTCAAGCCACACAAGTCACTAGAAGTTCCGGCAAGTCACATTTCAATGGATTCTTCATGGTCACCTTTACCTAGTATTACAGCTTGTTTCCATTACCCTAGGACAGAGGTTCTCAAACTGTGGGTCGCCAGCTATTTTTGGGTGGGTCGCGACAAGTTTTTGAATTCAAGAATTTCCTTAGGAAATGATGTTGTAATTGAAATTTATCCTAGATTACCAATAAAACGAGTTAAACCCCTGTTTATAAGAGTCAAATTTCAAAAATTTCTCTGGGGGAGGACCCCCCTTCTGACTCTGGATCTCATCGTTGCTCACACAATCAAACAACTAGATACGCTTAGGTTCAAATATTCCTTTTTAAATACCTAAAAAGTTAACATAATCTCTAATGTAATTTATTATTGTAACAAAATAGTGGATGGGCAAACCCCACACGCACAAAGCTGAAGTCATGTAGGGGGTATTGGAAAATTGGGGTGGTGAGAAGATGAGGTGGGTTGCATTAGAGTTTATTTATAAAAAGTGGGTCGTGATGTTGGAAAGTTTGAAAACCCCTGCCCTAGGAGACGTTGGTTCCATATAAAACCTGAGAAAGGGACTTTTAAAACACCCTGTATATAAGACAACTTACATAATCAGATGTAAGGAGTTGTCTCTCTTATTTCTCTCCTTTGTTTTGGTACTTGTGGCTTGCGTCTTCTTCCTTCCTTTCTGTGGATCGCTTCCTCCTTTCGGAAGCCACAAACCTACAAGGGTCATCGTCATACTCATCGCCATAGGCGCCGGACAGAGTGTCGTGGGCTTCGTCGTATTCCTCATCATCGTAGTTATTGGAATCATCGTCGCCGCAGCCCGGTTTATCAGGGGGTGGAGGATTCTTCGGAGGGGGGGGCGGAGGGGGTGGGGGTGACTCTTCATCGTCACCGACTTCATCATCGCCGACTTCATCATCGCCCTCTTCTTCCGAACAGGTGCACTTCAAATGTATCTTATCCTTCATAAGGTCAAGATCGGGTCCTTCTGAGTCTCCCGACAATGACGATGGAGGGGACCCAAGTCGTGAGGGATGGGATCCAAGTCGCGATGGATGGGATCCAAGTCGTGATGGATGGGATCCAAGTCGTGATGGATGGGATCCAAGTCGGGCGTTATGGGGGGAAGAAAGAGAATGTGGACCTCCATAATCATCAGATGGATGGGATCCAAGTCGTGATGGATGGAATCCAAGTCGCGATGGATGAGATCCAAGTCGCGATTGATGGGATCCAAGTCGGGATGGATGAGATCCACGTCGCGATGAATGGGATCCAAGTCGGGATGGATGGGATCCAAGTCGGGATGGATGGGATCCAAGTCGGGATGGATGGGATCCAAGTCGTGATGGATGGGATCCAAGTCGGCTGTTATGGGGGCCTCCCGACAACGACGATGGAGGGGATCCAAGTCGTGATGGATGGGATCCAAGTCGTGAAGGATGGGATCCAAGTCTTGATGGATGTGATCCAAGTCGTGATTTATGAGATCCAAGTCGTGATTTATGTGATCCAAGTCGTGATTTATGTGATCCAAGTCGTGATTTATGTGATCCAAGTCGTGATTTATGTGATCCCAGTCTGGAGTGTGTGCCTCCGTAATCATCAGAGGAAAGAGAGGGTGGACCTCCGTAATCATAAGAGTCATAATCTTGGTTATAATCTGATAAAGAAGGAGGTGCACCTCCATCGTCATAGTATGAAGGAGGGGAATTCCCCCCACAAGGTTCCTCGGAGAGGGAAGAAGGGGGTGGGGGAGGAGGGTCCCCACAACCATCCTCATAATCGGAAGGGGGAGGGGGTGGGGGAGGCGAGTCCCCACAACCACCCTCATAATCCGGAGAAAGGGAAGGGGGAGGACGAGGTTTCTTTTTGGGACATGGATGGACGATTACGAAGACCGCAAAAATCAAGAGAACCTGGAAGAAGAAAAATGTGTAACTAGTATTTATAATACAGTGTGTTACGCTGGTGTCATCGGATAACTTCGTAGTAGTATCTCAAATTGAGATAATATACAGTATATGAGATATTTGTGTAAATTTACGGCAACGAACGCCACCAATGACGGATCGAAACCCATGGCATACCGTGTGAGTAATAATAAAACCCGACCCATTGACACAAAAAAAGGATTGTTGTGATTTCTTTGGGAAGATCACTGATACTTCCAGGGGTGATTCTTTTCAGCTTTTGTTTCACTTTTCCGTTTTACTTTCATGTTATCAAAATAAAAATTAATTTCATTGCTAAGTGGAACATATTTAGGCAACACCTGCTGAATTGTTAGCTGGGGGAAAAGCAATAAGAGCACTTTTCGAATTTCTCTCAATGGTGAAAGCAAAAGAGTAAAATAATAAAAAATACGCATCGGTCTTCTTGTGATCCTGTGAAACACCTGCTATTTTCTTTAACGCCTTATTAAAATTTAGTTCTATTAATTGTTCATGAAAATACGAGGTTATCCGATAACGCCAGCGATTATCAAGTTTTTAATTTAACTTAATGGCATTATTAGTCATGATATTGAATGGTACTTTGACCGTATCGTTTTATATAGCAATATCAGTTAATATCACTTGGGGGATAAACCGAAATTAGGCCTATTTTCTTCGATTGAACATTTTACTTAAGGTTGTGGGAGAAAATACTATGCAGAGTGTTTCAATTTGAGAGTCCCCTAGGCTAACTTTTTATGTATTCCCCTAGACACATACACTTCCAATTGCAAATTTTCATTTTAAAATGTGAAAAATTAGATATGACTAGCTTTAACTCCATAGGGGTTCTACTTAAGAAGATGCAGAAAAAAAATTTATACAGTCCCGTAGTTTAAAATTTCTAATTAATAAAATTTTCTTTATTATTTCCTTAATAAGAAAAAACAATTCTATCACAATGTCTTCAAAACTCACTAAGGTATTAAAAATTTAAAATTGGTGACTTACACCACTTTACAACACCCTTTTTTATTTTGCAAAATAGGTTCAAATTTAAGTTGAACCTGCTTTATGCGGTTATAGGAATACAAACTTCAAAAAAATTCATTTGTGAGGATCCTATAAAAACTTAAAAACGCATGTCTTAGTGAGTTTTGATGATAGTGAGATTGAATTTTCTATGCCATATTCAGAAAATAAAGAAAATTTTGAAAATTAGAAATTTTAAATTACGGGAGCCGTATAAGAATTTATTTTTTGCATTTTCTTAAGTTGACTCCCAATTGAGCTGAAATCAGTCCCAACTATATATTTCAACCTTTTAAAATTAAAATTTACAATGGAAATATGTGTTTAGGGGAAATATGTAAAAGGTTAGCCTATGGGACACTCAAAAATACCCTGTATAGCCGACTTCTTGGAATAAATAAACTTCTCACCATTTTGTTTTAAATTACAAATATTCTAAGTTCAAATATTTTTTGTACCCTGTTCTCAGATATTAGGTGTTCCCGTTCTACATCTCTCCTTATAAACAGTCTACCGTTATTATTTTTTTAATTCCTTCAGCATTACTGATGTAGGAAATCAGTAAAGTAAAGAAATACGGTAAGGGAGACAGGAGCGATTTGGCACTCATTTCATGTCACAATGAAGCTAGAGCTTATGGGACCAGATGTTCTACTTTAGGCGGGACAGTCCCACTTTTTGTCTCACTGTCCCATCTGAATGTCCCGCTTTTCTGCCAAATTATAAAAATTTTATAAAATAGGTATATACTAATGTTTCAGTACTAACGCTTAACTGTTGAATGTCTTAACCTTAACTTAACGCCTTAGCTGTTGAATGGCTGCAACTATTGCCATGAAAGTGGTGTCGGATGAGAGATGGAAAACTCATCAGAAAGTTAAATTTGAATATTGCATTCTGTAGGAAGAAAAAAAGGCAAAAATTTTCGATTTTTTATAAGAAGCCGACATTCTACATGGCAGAATGTACTACATTCAGAATGTGTCTACATTCAGAATCAGCGCCCCAAAAAAAGTAATATAAAAACCGTCGAAAAAAACGTCCTATACAATTACTTTTTGTATTACTGGGCTATAATAGAACATTTTGCAAGAATTTTACTTACTCCCAGCCATGACTTCATTCCGATGGAGAATATGAAGAACAACTATTCGTAAATTTGATTTCCTCACATTTATAACCTCGAAATGACCCTTCATTACGAAGAAATTTTCAACTCTTCGGTTTTCGTATCTTTTTCTCGAGAAATAGAGTTTAGCAATGCTTTACATGAATTCTTATATAGATTTCTTAAGTTCACTGAATCGCTGAATTACTTGATGAAATTCTTTGAAACCACAACTTCCATTCATCTCTTTACACATAAAAACTTTCACGGCCTAATTGATTTCGCCACGTTTCTTATTAGCTCATTTTCTTTTTTATCTGTATTTTTTCCATTTCTGGTGGAATTTTGAAATCATTTTTAACTAATTTTCCGAAGACCTACTGACTTGAAATTTTACAGATAATCTAGATATGAATGACAATGTAATATTATAGTAGGGGAGCCCAGAGTGTTTTTGGGTAGTAACTCGAGCGCGTCAGGTAATCATAAGGGGGATACCTTGCATGCTTTTGAGTAACTCCACCAAATATAAGCTCTCTATCTAGGGAGGTTTGTCTAGAACAGCCCGTCAGATTTGTAAAAAAAAATTAGTTAAATGGACATACTCGAGCGCGTCAGATAACGATAAGGTAGGTTAGTTACCAGCTAAAAAGTGTACATTTTCTAAAATCTGCCAATTTGAGCGGTGGGTAAGGTAGCGGGAGGGTTACCAAGTTGCAAAGTAAAGCCAAGACCGGTAAGACGCTATCGCTCTTTTTGAGAAAAATGTACGAAACAAAATGTTTATAGGGCTAGTAGCCAGGAAACTAGGCTCAACTAGTTGTAAACTGTCTTGGTAGCCATCTTGGTAGTCTTGACGCGCTCGAGTATGTCCATGTAACTAGTTTTCTTTCAAATTTTGACCGGCTGTTCTAAACAAACCCACCAACATAGAGAGCTTATATTTGGTGGAGTTACTCAAAAGCATGCATGGTATCTCCCCTATGATTATCTGACGCGCTCGAGTAAATCCACATTTAGCATCATGGGCTCCCCTACTACCTATTATCCCAGTTTTTTGTTTGTTCATTGTTTCTCTAAACCTCCAGGAGGGCTTAAAGCACGTAATTTTCATTGAATTGACAAGGCGCCATATTTGTATTAAGGAGGGGTCTCAAAATAGCACAAAAATGCATTTAAAAATTTTCCCAGATGAAATATCCTTTCAAGAACGATCAAAATTCAAGTAGAACCAAAACACACATCATTTAACACCAAAATTACTTATCTTTGATGCAGTTTTCTTGGTTTTTCGTCCAGATTTTTTAACCGTAATACTAACATGGCTGTATTTCTCGTCAAAAACCATTGTTATACAGATTTTGCCTCTTGTTGATTAGGATGGCTTCGGGAATATTTTAAGACACTAGTAAAAATAAAAATATGATAATATTTTAAGAATAAGAATTTTAGAATATTTTATTGGCAAACTTAACATTTCATTAAATTAAGTTCCTTAGATGTATAAAATTAAAACCTATTCACATTATTAACTGGATGTGGCTGCTACTTATTTTGTCTTCAGTTTCTGAGAAATATTTTGTAAATTAACTTTACATCTTTTCAGTTGGATTTGTATGGACTATTAGGATGATTTGGAGGTATCTCTCGAACTGTGTGGTGTGATTAACAGCTCGTTGCCAACAGAGTGCGAGAAAACGTAAAGAAGGGAGTCGATCGATCCGGGTTCGACTTCATTAGCGAGAGTGATTCAATCGATTGAGGCGAGACAAAAGGCTCTTTGTGTCCGGGGGACGAGGGGACACGACACTTTTTTTAGGGGGCGAGTTCCGTGCTTCGAAGGACACTCCCCTTGTGGTTGAAGGGGTCTTACGTAAATTACGCTACAAGAGTTTCCCACTTGAAACTTTGGATCATTACATAGTATCACCTTTAACTATTATTTTTTTGTATGAATTAGGAATAAATAAATTGTTTCAATTAAATTAAATAAAGTTATTTTGACAGTGGCATCGTACGTTGGATAGCATCAATGATCTGTGAAATGCCGTATCAGGAAAGACCATTTTCACTTATGCGGTATATTGCGGTACGGCAATCGGGCGAGACCAATGGAACGAATGAGGCAAAAAGGACGTCATTTTGAGCTGTCTCATGGCGTATTTACAACATTTCGTCAAAAGCGGACAGCGGCTGAAGCTTAGAGACCTAGCGACAGAGAGCGTAACAAAGCAGAGGCATCAAAAGCGCCTGCAGCGGTTCTCGCCTTGTCGTTTTCCGTTGCTCGCTTTTGTTTCTGTCCCATTTTGGGTGATTACATATCAAATAGAACATTGAAAATTTTCTTTTATCCGAATATTCACAAATAGCCTAAATAATTAAGTGAGCCTGATATCAAAAATCATTTCGCAAAATACTATTGAATTATTTCATTTTAACTAGATAGCAGAAGAATGCTAAGTCAAAATGATAGCCATCTACTCCGGATTTATGAGTTGGATTTCATTAATTGTTGTACTCTATTAATCTGAACACTCTGGTTATGCAACAGCCCTTAACCCCTTCGGACCTGATGTGCGGTATACCGGACATCAACTTTAAACTCTACTAACTTCATTAAAATACTTTAGAATAACACCGATTTTGTTTTAGTTGATGCTCCACATCTGTACTATTGTACAAGGTTTATTTAAACATAAAATTTGATTACCAATAAATTCTTTTTAAGGCGCTGAATGTTTTTTAAAAATGGATGTCCGCTATACCGGACATCGTACTGGACGTAAGTAAAAGCTACTTGTGATCGTGTAGTTTGTTTACATGGACGAAACATGTTTTAAACTTACTTACACCTGTATTAATGCAAGTTTTTTCATTTTATTGCTTTATTATATTTAAAAAATAATTTATATAAGTGATTTTTGATATTTTAAATGCTACTTTTTTCTGTCTGTAATTTGCTTAAATATTATACCAGACACTTCAAAATTTGTGACAGATATATTTATCATCATAGCATACTATGTACCAAAAGAAAATATTTTCATACTAAAATTTCAAAATTCCGACTGAAGGGGTTAAATATCAAGAAAGCACAAAATTGATAATAGAATATCATTTTTACATTTCTATTGGAGAAATCTAGATATCGAAACTTGGACTTTCTACCGGAAATGGTCTGATCGCTGACCGACCACAAATGAAGCTGCGTCTTCAGCGGCATTTTTGACGCTTCCTATTGGTTCTTTTGAAAACTTTCTCACCGCAAACCGCTCTTCCCGCTTTTGACACGGTGCTGTAAATCCGTCATTACTGTGATTCTTCCATTGGTCTCGCCAACCATTCGCTTTCCATTGGTCTGCCGTACCGCAACAGGCAACGCACGTGTACCGAAGCTGCGGACGTGAAGTATTGTTGCACACAGAAGCATTGTTACCGGTTTTTTTCTACGGTTTGTACAAATGTAAGTAACATGAAACAACCGGATTAAATCTGTGGATTACATAATAAGTTAGATTACATGTATTTTTTATGTGAATTAAACAAATATAATAATGATAATGAATAATCAGTAGCGGATTTCTAAATAGGCTAGCTAGGCTGAAGCCTACGGCGGCAAATTTTCATAGGCGGCAAATTTTTGACGGTGGAATTTTTTTCCTGCAAAAAACAGGAGAAGAGAAAGGAAACACAAACACTGGAAAGACGAAGAACGCTCTTTTCAAGTAACCAAAATCCCAACCCCCACCCAGAAGTTTTGAGTAGTTTGATTCAGCAAAGTAACAAATCTATTATTCTATGCTTTCTTTAGACCACATATGGGCAACCTCCAGCCCACCTCTCCATTTGTTTCGGTCCGCGGAACATATAAAAAATTGTCATGGAGAAGAGTCAAAAGAAAGACTTCAAAAAGTCTCAAAAGGACTTAAAACACAATTTTGAGGATCAAATTTTAAATTTTTTTTTTTGAGGGAGAACCCCCAAACCCCCTCCACAATTTGGAAGTCTGTTACATAGTGTTTTTCCTTTGGAAATTCTGCAGCTTACAAGAAACGGTTCCCTTTGCGTGTTCCCCAAAGTGGATTCAAATGAGATAAAACACTAGTTTAAAGGGGAAAATTTTAAAAATTTTCCTGGGGGTGGACCCCCAGCCCCCTCGAAATTTTGACGCCTATTTATAATTTTTTTACCTTGAACATTGTGCGGTTTACAAGGAACCGTTCTCTTCAAATGTTACCCAAAGGGTCTCAAAATCAACTAAATCACTACTTTTATAGGCCAATTTAAAAAAAAATCTGGAGCTGACCCACAGACCCCCATTTTTACTTGCAGCTAAGATAGTAAAATTTTGACATTATGTGCACACTGTTAAAAAAATCACGTAAAATTTACGATTTTTAACTGGCAACTGGGTTGGTTGTGGAAAACCGTAAAAACAAAAGTATTTTACCTTGTAAAACAAAAAACATGGATTAAAATGGTAAAACACCATTGTTTTTATGGATTTACTTCGTAATTTTTACGGTTTTCCCCAACCAACCCAGCTGCCAGTTTAAAACCGTAAATTTTACGGGAATTTTTTACAGTGAATAGGCGGCAATTTTTGGTTCAGCCTATAGGCGGCACATTTTGAAATCCGCCACTGTGAATAATTATAATTGGTCTTTCTAGTGAATTCTGTGAAATATTGAATCTAGATTATGTTGATATTCTTAGAACTGATTTCAAAATATGTGTCTCAATTTAGAATTAAAGCAACAAAATATCAAGAGTTTTACATTTTCCTATCCATTGAAGTTGTCTCATTAAATAGCTCTTCATAGATAAAATATGTTTAATTTGTTAAGTTATAGAGTCTAATTAAGAATTCAAATGGTATAAAAGTGATCGCAAGGTAATCTATTATTTATAATTCACTGAAAAACTCTTTGAATTGCTGCCTTATCTTATTACCCTAGTTTCATGACTCCATAAAATTTGTTCTTATGATCTTCTAGTAAAATGATTTTAGAATTTAACTTTATTATTGCATAACTCTTGCATAATACTTGTGTCGATAGAGGAGTTACAGGAACTTTATTAAACCATGTTGTAAATATTTGCATGGTTTTATTTTTATTTTTGTTTGAATTTTATTTTTGTTTGATTTTGAAGCTGTCGCATAGGGTGAATATGGTCTCCCTTTGCCGTATTTCATCTTAGAAGAAAATGACGCAGAATATTTGATTTCACATATTTGGTAGTAATTTATTGTGAATTTATTGTGTGAGGAATTGTTTTATACAATATAAACCAACATAATTAGATTCAAAAATGGGGGAAATATTGTATCACATAAGAAATTGAAATTCATAAACATGAAAATAGTACTGTCAAATGATTAAATCGGAAAGTTTTGATATCTTTTAGTTGTTACAAAGAAAAAAGTTATTAGTTTTATAAATGCTTTGATTTCTAGACCTGCATCGAACCTTATAAATTGAATTATAACCTAAACGCTTTAGAAATTAGGACCACCAACTGCTCGAAAAGTTTGATCCTCCAACTTTCTAAAAGGTCGGTCGAAAGTTAACTAGTCCTCTTACGGTGGTGAATCATTTGGTCATTAAGCCATTATGAAAACAGAAACGTGATCCTTTGGCAAACCTTTGTGTATCGCATTACAGACTATGGATTCGGGATTATAGGGCGCAAATCAATTATTCACCGTTGGTCCGCTGCCGGCTATGCTACTGTAACCAGTTTCGCATATTGTTAATTACGTTACGGCATGCACTAATATGGATCTGACAATTTAATAATATGCCCTGCAAGGGAGCTTCATGCTATGCTACCTTCTCTACGTACTTAGTCCCTTGAAATGAAAGGTATTTGGATTTTATTACACCTCTTCATTTATAACTCCTTTTCAATTTTCCATTCATTTCATTATTAGACTAGTTCATTTAACATCTGGTCATATCTACCAAGCATTAAACTTTGTCACATCTTATACTAAGAGATGAAACTTGAACAACGTAGAACAGTGATAATCACATTAGAGTAGAATGAAGTTTTTATGAATGAGCCAATTTTACCATACGCTTATATTTCAGTTAAAAATTGGTTAAATCAATGTCAAGTGACATGCCATACTAAAAGATGAAATTCGAACAACACAGAACAGTAATATTCTCAAAATAGTAGAATGAAGTTTTTATTCCAGTGAGTTTAATTTTCCAATTTCGTCAATCAATGTCAAGTCATCACCATGCAAAATCACTTCCTATTCTTTTCACACTTAATATAGTGTCAGATAGATTTAACGGCTTGACATTTAAATCATTTCCTAAAATATAAACTTCTTTTTAATATAGGGCCATTCCATGTCAAATCAACCAAAAATTCTCAATTCTCAACCAGACCCTCACGGATTTTAACAAAAGTTTCAGGAATGGCCCGTAATTTTTTTTTTTTTTATTTTTATGCGGTAGAGATTTTTGAAAAAGAAATTTTGTCGTATTGACGTTCTGATGCTTAATTATCTTTTTGTTTAATTTCAAAGTTCGTCTTTTAAAAAGGAGCGCGAAAACGGCTGCTACATCACAAATAATTGTGTGACGTCAGTCGGTACAAAAAAAACTGATAACAGCCAATCAAGAATAGCCCTTCGGCGATTCTCGATGTTTGTTTGTATCAAATGACGTCACGAGCGTTTCGACCTCAAATTTAGCTTATTTTTATTTTCAAATATTGTTTTACCCGGAAAATGGCTTTACTTATATTTTTAAAAATACGTGTATTGTCCATTGTTCTCTCCTATGATATAAATGAGAAAAATGTTTTATCATTCAATTTTCTTTGTAATTTGTTTTTATTAAAGTTTTTTGAAAAAGTCGGAAAAAATTTCTGAAAGTTCAAGCTTCAAAGTTCGCTTGTTTCATCTCAGATATCCAGCACAACCCGCTTGTCGCTAATTTTTTTTTTAGGTGCTGGTTAATGGCGACGTGATGGTTGCGAATATGGCTGTTAGAAAAGTGAAAACAGTCGATAAGAACAGAAAGTTAAACATTTTATTGTGTTTGAAAAATTTTTCACGTAACCTCCTTCGTCGTTAACCACCGTTTTCCGAAATGCAATGTGTCATCGCACGTGAAGGAGATCTCATGGAAACTCTCTACAAGCCGGTCTCTAAAAGAAACCGGCAATCTTAGAAAGAGTACTTTAAACAACGCTCTTTTTAACCGTTGAATCAGAATTAAAACGGGCATCATGCTTTATTAGAACGCTCTGACACAGCGCCAATAAAATCCCTCCGAACAGATTGAAATTTTACGACGCGACGTGGTATGTCCCCAATAAATGAAAATACCCCTCCTCACAAAAAAACTCGCAACACAAAAGACGATTAAAAGGCCCATAAAAACTCGATTAGCATAAACAAACAGGAGCTGTGTCTCTAATATAAATTTCCTATCAAATAGCGTTTAAGAGAGACATAAATTTTCCGCGGCGAATAAAAATGTTTCTTCGATTGAGAAATCAATAGAGCGACCCCCGTCTTGTTACGGGTGTTTTTTTTTTATGTCGGGGAGTCAAGGTGTGTCTCTCGGTCGTTCTATCCGAACAATCTCGTTTCGGGGAGGAGGGATTGAAGACCGCATTTTTTTTCTCCTTCTGTTCGCTGTCATTGGGTGGGCACGATCAAATCGAATTTGCAAAACAGCGCGGGAGGATTCTGCCGTTGAGATGGTGTTTAGATAGAGGAAGCGTGAGCTACCACCCTGCGAGGCAAACAAGGAGAATGGTTAAGAGTAATCTGGTAACGTAGGAAGTTCCATAAGCGGATGAATTTAGGATAAAACGGTGAACTTGTAGTTCAAAGTGTAGGGGATAACTGTAGTGAACAATATGGTAAACTCATAAATATCACGGATTTTTTTTTCCAATAAACAAAGCGAAAGAATTCTAAAAGTGATGACGAATAAAGCTAAATTTTTGAGCTTGACCTTAATTTGTCTTTAAAAAGTAAGGTGTATGTGGTTGTTAAAGCAGGGTGACTTATGAACTAGAGTGGAGACTAGATTATGGAAAAATTCGATCTCTTTATAACGGCAGGTGGTGAAGTAACATAGCACGTAAAAAGAAATTCTTTGCTAAAATAAATTAAAATACACACGTTATTTTATTCACTTGTTTTGATTTGCCACCCTTGAAAATTCTGCCACCTTGAACAACCGAAAATGTCTCATATTTTTAAATGCTTATATAATACTTATTTTATTCATATTATTATATTCAATCGAAAAACAGGACTGAATTTTTTTTCTGAGAAGCTCAATTTCTAACTTTATTCTAAGCTTTTTTCCGTATGGTTACCGCTAACCTTGTAGCCCTTGAGGTGTCAACTAGTGCAGGTTGTTTTAACCTTGTCACATAGTTACAGTTTGTCAATGACAAACATGCAAAAACCTTAGATTGGTTACTCAGTAAGGTTACAACAAGGTATAAAAAATATTACCTTGTGTGTGGGCTATCTGGGGACGCTCTGCGTTCCAAATAATACATTAAAAGTTAAACAGCTCACCAGCTTCATTGGGTAAAAAAAATTCTAAGCGCGTTCTATTCTTCCTTACTCTACTGGTCCCCTCCCTGTTTTGCCTCGGTTTTTCTATCAAATAAAACGCGTCAGTCTCGCGATGACTGAGCGGAATCGAATAAGGGGTGAACACCGAATAATGCTCCGAATAACTTCATTTGTTCGGTGGGAGAAAAATATGTATCCAAATGTATGGAGCCTGACTTGTGCTTTGGCAGTTTCTCAAGTTTGCGGTGATATTTCGAATTGAGAAGTTGGAAATTATTTTCTTTTCGCTGTTTTTTGAGAATTCGATGGTTTTTCTTTTGAATCCTTTGACTCAAAAGAGATTTTGATAAAAAAAAAACTTTCAGGATTAGAAATCTTTTTCTCTATTGTGCTATTAAAAGTATATATTCAAATATGTTTACATAGCAAAATACACACTATAAATACACACAATAAAATACACACTATACACACTATAGTAGTATTTAATACACACTATATATACACACTTTTATATGCATACATGGGTTTTTTTACTAAAATAAAAATACATGTGTGCAGTACGAAAATAAATTCGTATAAAATGTGTATATTTTTCTTTGGGCTTTTCTACAAGACTTAATGTAAATTTTAAAATAATTGCTTTATTATCTTACTAAAAGATTTAAACAAGTCTATAAAAATTCACACATTCATATATTCTTTAGTTGTTGGAGATAAACACGGTTTTAATCTTAATAGTTGATGTTTTATGAATTTTTTTTTATTTAAACTACTCAATTAAAAGACACATAGAAGAAAAAAATAACTCAAGATATAGTTCTTTTTTATTAAAAATAAATGTTCGCTGACGTTTTTAAACACAATAGGATATTGAAAAGGTTACATTTTCAGTAGAACGTTTTCAAAGTGTTACAGATAATGACCTTTGTTTTTATCAAAGGTTTTTCCTCAATCCTTAAAAAAAACTGAATTGGGCTAAAAGTAAAGCAGAAATTTCATTTACTTTCATCTATTTTTACAAAGCAAATCCGTTTCAATCAAAGATAACCCTCCTTTACAGCAACAAAAAAAATCCTTATCAGGGCGAAAAAGTCAAGCCAGTCCCCTGTTATACTCCGAACTAAGTTTCAACGAGAAATAATTAATTGCGAATATCTGGTAGGGGAAAAGAGAGAAGAGGATAGAGAGCACTCGTCGCGATTTTCGCTGGAAAAATCCCCCATCCCTTTCAAAGTTATTCTCCGGACCCCGCGATGCGTGAGGGCCCTCTCACGGATCATAGTTCACTAAATAAGCAGAAAGTTGCTCAAAGCGAGGCAAAAAAGACGCGGTTCTAAAGCTGCCTCACAATTAAGAAGCCAGAAAAAGCACCACCTTCTCAGAAAAGGATTCCTCGCGGAGCTTTGATGTGTTTTCATTCAGAAATATCCGTCCTTTACATTTTAATCAAAGCCTTAAATTGCTCCAGAATGTTTTTCCCTTTCTATCTCTCTCTACCTTTTGTCGTTCCTCAAACACGGTTTTTTCTCCTCACCTGTCTTCTCCTACCGCATTTAATGACTTTCATTTAGAAAGAGTTTATTAGAAAGAAAGGCCCAAAAAATTCCACAATTGCTCCCGGCGTTTTATTCGTTTAACAAATTTAAACCCATGCTTTGGAAGGGAAAAAAATTCCCCTTTTCCCACATCGCTCGACGGGAAGTTTTTCCCCTCTCCGCTTTACTCACCACTTTTTTCCCCCTTCTCTTCAAAAACAAGACTTTTCACAAAGAAGAAAATTTTTCGTCGGGAAATTAAAGTCCCGCACTGCGTAAGGTTTTGGTGAAAGTCAACAGTAATTTATTTTCAAATTAGTGGAAAAACAAACTATTTCTTCTGCTCTTTCCTCCAACGGGGAAGACAGAACATATAAATGTATACCCCTCTTTCATTTCTGCATTTAGTTTACTTATCCAGATTCGGAGTTTTGTTTATTATTTTTTATGCCTAGAATGAGTCGTAGGTAAACCGAGAACTTAAGCAATACATCCTCGATTATTTTTTATGCTAGAGCATTTTCCGGATTAATGCAAAACAAGTGCAATAACTTTTTTTAGTCATTTGTTTTGTTTATGTTAGTTATGTAAAAACGTATTTAAATATAGAAACGAATTAAAGATATATGAGGGTTATTCAATGTCTGTGTTTGTTTTGTTGTCTTAATAAGCATAAGAAATCGAGCAAGGGCTGGAATAGCAGTCTTTTTAGTGTCTTCAAAATATCCTTAAAATGATAGCTTAAATATTTGAAGTAAGAAGAGTCTATTTTTAATTACTTTTACTTTGAAGTGCATTATGTATTTGTTGTGAACTAAAAAATCTCCATAACGCAAACTTCTATTTAATCAGCGATACGGTTTTAATGTGCTACTAAATCACAAGAAAAAAAAACACGTTATCTACTAACTACCAACAAGTTATTCGCTACTTCAAAAATGCATCCTAATTTATTAAAGAATTTTATAAATTGATTCATTAATCTTTTATCATTATAATTTAGTAAAATTTGGTATAATTTAGTTTGTAAAGCAGAATTTTTAACAAACTCGTGTATTTACTTAATTAGATTAAAACGCTTTTATATTGGAAAAATCATCAAAATAAGCAGAAGTAGTAAAATACTTGAGTTCTTCTGCATTCAAGTAGCACTTTAAAGTTTTATTTTGGATAAAAATAAATGTTTCTTAATCAACTGAAACAAATACCTCGAAGTCAGTTGGTAATGCTATTATGAATAAATCAGAATACAGAAGCAGACTATATTTTAAATATCAATACGTGTGCAAGGTACTTAAATGATTATGTAAAACAGAGATAAAGAATTTAACAACTCAGACATAAAAACATACATTACTAGTTTTAAGTAAAGATTATTACATCACTAACTATCTTTAGAGAGTAAAAATAGTTTTATTTTATGTGTTTATTTGATAATCAAAATCTTTTTTGATATCCCTTTAAAGTTTCAGATTTTAAAAATTTAGGATCCTTTACAGTTTAATTTGAATTATCAACAAGCACTTTATCATAAAAGTGTATTTTTAGATTGGAAATTAGACTTTGTATGAAAAAAAACAGCCTTGCATGAATTCGTTTCTTTTAAAATTTTCAATTTTAAACATTTTATCGAAAATTGTTAATTTGCCTGAGAAAAGTATTAAAAAATATTTGTGAAAAGAATAAAACGTTTATAAAAATAACAGTGTTTTGTTCGTTTATTCAAAAAGAAAATTTTCAGAATGAATACAACGCCCTTTTTGCCCTGTCTAAGTAGCTCATTATTACTTCCATCATCATTTCCTTACGATAATTTCTCCCCGGGCATAGTGAGCAGTTGTCGATCAAAGGTAAATCCGTCCACAATTTCTTTCGACGAAACCAAAGTAACCAACTCCTCCAGTGGCCCCTCAGAACGAAAAACTCAACCTCCCCTCACATTGTGAAGAATCGGCATTCTTTGTATCATAAACCCTTTGAAGTCGCCTTTTGAACAGAATCATGCAACTAGAAGCGATATTGTATCTGTCCCCCATAGAAAAACTTTATAAGAGGGGCTGAGTACCCTTTCCCCTTTTGGAACCTAGTTGATCATTCTATTGTTCTTTCAACCGCAGACGGATAAAGTTTTTGAGACACAGTGTTAAAAAGTGAAAAGTATTTATAAAATTATACATACACATTAAACAAATAATCATTCTCAAATTTAAAAAAATTCATAATTCTTATGGAAATTCCAAAAGCTTATTCGAAATTCTCAAAAGAATCCGAAAACTTTGATACCAAATATGTGTTAAACGAATCAAGAATTAAAAAGTTTTTCTCTGGAAACCGTTTAGGGGCCATTCATTAATTACGTAAGGGTCCCGAGGGGGAGGGGGGTTGGAGAAATCTCTACATACCCTTATTTGGGGGTGGGGGGGTCAAACCCATTCTTACGTAAGATTTTCCAAGTTAATGTAAACAAATTCCAATTATTCTAATCAAATTACTATTGAATAACTTACTTTAAATTTCTACTGATAAATGGTATTCCGAAGACTAGAGTAGACTGATCCTTTTGTTTTCTAATTCCATTTTCTTATTTTGAAAAACCAAATGGAATCTTACGTAAGAATAGGGGGGAGGGGTTTCAAAAATCTTACGTACCCTTACATGGGGGTAGGGGGGGGTCAAAAATTGCCAAAATCATCCCTACGTAATTAATGAATGGCCCCTTACCAATAACTTTTTTAGAATAGAGATATTACTGGTGAACGTGAAAACTACTGAAACTTGATATTTTTATTACGTTTTAAAAGTAAGAAATTAGTTTAATAAAATTCTTACTTCAAATTGGTATGTATTTCGAAAATAAATATTTTGTTGCTATACATTATTTTAGAAAGAATTGATTGCTTTAAACTAAACGTTTAAAAGCGAAAGAAATTAAAAGAACAGTAATCACTGAAAAAATAAAAGAAAAAACACTGGTATTTTGTTGCAGGAAAAGCAATAGTGTAAGATACAGTAATCAAAATATGATATAAAAGGATTATTTGAGAGTCGAAACATAAAAAAGTAAAGCATATGAATTATTTATTACGTATAATGAATAAACCTTTTTTTAACACGCTTTCACTATCATAAGTACTGCTAAGAAAACAAAAACTTTTCCCCGATCTCCTATTAAAATATTCCATAACAGATGTTTGACATTTTGTAGGCGCTTCTCTAGAAAATAAATTTTTAGTTACAATAATTTGAATTTCAGAAATAGTTATTTTTCTTTGGAACTGAATATAGTAATAATTCCGAGATATTCATGATAATTAGAAGTATACCTTTCTTTTTAAATAATGAAGCTGTAGATAAGCTGTGTTACACTTTCATGATCAGAGACGTCTCGACGGGGGAAAATATAAAGTATGATATTTTACGAAATCTCTCTTGATTAAGCATTGATTTGATTCATTTCTTCTCTATACTAAAGAAAGTAATGCTTTAAATATAACTGCTTAAAAAATATACATCAAGAACTAAAAAGAAAAGGTTCTAGCAGCTGTTGAATGGACAAGAATTTTCATTTTACAACCACCAAGTTTTTAATGGGAGGGGGGGGCTTTAGAAGCCAATATAAAGTATATAACAGTAGGTGAAGAAATTTTGTAGATCGTAAAGCATTGTATATGTATGTTATAAAATTTAATGGATTTCCTTCTTATAAAATTTAACTCAAAAGAAATAGTGAAAACATAAAAAAAGAAAAATTAAATTAGACAAAAATAGAAAAATTTAATTTAATTTAATTTAAAAAAAAATGAAAACACTGAGACATTATTACAGTTGAATGTATGTTAATGGAGTCAATAACCCTAAAATAAACCAAAAATAAACATTTTTTTCGTTTTGTTTAGAGTCTAAATATGATAAAAAACAAGCCTGAAACAAAATAAACTAAATTAAAAAATTTTCGCCTCTAATATGAACTTTGTGAAAAATAGTTGTCTAGGGCTCAAATCAAGTGGATATATCTCCTTATAATCTATTGTCAATCGATAATAAGTTAATAACTTCTAATAACTAATAGTTAAGTTAACAACTCATGTTTAATACTATATTCTATCTATTTAACTCAAACTATTACTTAATTGCCAGCCAAGCCATAATTATTTCATATTTTACTTTATTATTTTTTATTTATTATTTTATGTTTTTTGTCCCCTATTATATTTGTCTATAGATATTCTGTCACCCCATGGACGGGAGTTTGCCCCTTTGGGATATGTCATCTTATAATAATTTGGGATATGTATATGTGTTATATGTATTTGTATTTATTCGCGTTTGTGCACTGTTTTTGTGTTCTATTTTTCTTGTTCTTGTTAATAAATTTGAATAAATTTTAATTTTATTTTATTTTCATTTATTACTTTTGCTCTTTTACAATCACGTATACAATGAAACTCGGTTATATTCCAGATACCAAAAAAAGTAAGAAACCGCCAAAAGTACTCAAAACACCTTGAAATGAATAAAATATATCTTAGATATGAGAGCTAAACCAACCCCGTCCATGAAACAACAAAAGGAACTAAGGGCAAATAACAAAACAGTGGGAAATCCCAAAAGTTTGATGAACACCTCTTCAAAACCCCGGGTGTTTTAACCCCACCCTGTCCACAAGCAAAGCAACAATAAGAAGCGCGACACCAATAAAAGAAAGGCGGCCCACGCCCAAACGGGGGTGGAAGATTGATCAGTCGCCGCTCTAATGTCGTTTAATCAGGGGAGTGCATTCGGAGCCCCCCAATTACGGCCTTTATGCTAACGACCCTGTGAGCGATGGGGCCCTAATGAAAGTGGACTTCACCCTCAAAAAACGACGACCCTTTCTCTTTCTGACTTCAATTTTCATTCCAGGTATGCGTGATTAGCGGAGAGGTTTTGGAAAGTCGCTTCTTTCTCCCCCGCAAATTAGAAAGATGTGTGTGGGGTTAGGAAATCTCACTTTTGTATCGGTTTCTTTATTGCCCCTTTCTTAATTACAGAATAGGTCAGGGGTGTTTCTAAAGAGGGTGGTTTTCGGGGTTTTAACCATCTCCTCCGAAATATTGACATCAATTTATATCATGTTTTCTGAGAGCAATCTTTTTTTCAGGTGACACCCAAAGTCTTCCAAATGCCCAAAAATGAGTCAAAACACTTCTTGTTAGGGTCAAATTTTAAAAAATGTTCTGGGGACGGATCCCCAGATCCCCCCTCTTTTTTTGGTGCTAAGTGTTATCCACAAAAATTTGACTTTAAAAGACGAAGGTTTATGTTTAGGAAGTGTCTATTTGGACGGCAAAAACGGCAGTTGGCGCATGCGGCGTAGGTCTCGCGGTTACGTAGCAGACCCGGCGCTTAGTGTGATCTCCAATCAGAACCGTTGCCGTGTAAATAAGAGTAGAGTTTAGTTGTTTATTTGCCGTTCAAATAGACAGTGCCTTATGTTTATCCTATGTAAATTCATGACAATAGTTCTTCAGTCCTGTTACCTCCCTGAAATGGTTGGATGATATTGTTAAAATTTAGTTATGGTTTAAAATTTATTTTAAGTGATTTGTACTCACAATGAGTAAATTTGTTTATCCAAGCTCTTATTGCTATTAATTTAGATAATTTATTTCAAATGAAAAAAAAAATTATCTAAGAGTAGTTCCTATGAGCTACAACTCCATTTTCGTGCAGTATATGTATGTATATTCAGCATGTATTGTTCTTTTTTGTTCAATGAATTGATTGAAACTGTAAAAATTTCACTATTTCTAACTTCATTGTCCTTTTCAATTAAATAGCAATCATTTGGCAAAACAAGAAATGACATGAGAAGGAAGAATCAAGAAATACCTGCAGAACTTCCAGACATATTAATGCAACACATATTTATCCTACATAATCATTTTAAATGCAATTAAATGAAACTTTTTTAAACAAGATTTCAAAGAAATCAAACTTTAAAATTCATAAACTCGTTGTTTATGAAATACTACACTACAAGGGTACAGAATTGTACAAAATTTCTTCCTAATTACTCAATTAATTATTGCAACTCTACGAAATATTGAATTTTAATACTCAAGCAAACAAAAATCAAGCTGAACGAGATAGTAAATAAAGGCGTAAATAACAGCAATAAAAAAGAGATGTGTTTTAAAAACACGAAATGAACAAGTAAAAGAGGAAGAACATTATATTAATAACTCCAAAAAGTACGAGTAACCTTAGAGAACTTTCTGGAAATTTTATTGCTGGAGAAAAGACCTTTTTGTTTCCTTAACTTTCATTTGTGGTAAGATTCTGTAAGACGACGGTCCTAACATAATATGCTGCAAAAAAGGCTGATTACTTCCAGGAAAATGAAAAATTATTCAGGTTCAATGGAGGGAATGAACTCTCCAAACATAAATAATCCTAAGGGATCAATAAATAATCAGACTCACTTTTCTTCCGTTACTTTTATGTACGCGTGCTTAGGGGGTAGAAGTAACAGTAACTAGAGCGCCCAAAGAACATCTTCAATAGTGTAGTCTTGTGGGTGACGTCATCAAATGACACCACACCTTTTACGTCACAATTCATTAGTCAAGCCTTTAATTTACTATATTCAAATATTTGAAGATTTTATATTATTAATAGTAATATATATTGAAGATGAATCATTAATTATTGAACTATCAATTAATGCTGAAGATTTTTGTTCCTAAATAAATCTTATTTTTTATTTTGCCAGATTTGTTTTAAAAAAACTTCTTAAAGCTATCTGAAATAATGGGAAAAACCTACAGGCAGTTACGCTGGAAACTGAACGCGAACTAGCCGAATTTCATTCGATAGTAAGATTAGTTTTTTACAGTTTTATTCCGAATTCGGTAATTTCACGTGATGTTAGAAGTTGTAAGTATGAATTTTGTTAAATTCTAAACTCTCGAAATTCTTGATATGGTTGAAATTAGGATCATGCGCTTATGCAGAGCTTCCCTGTAAACAACTCACGCTTCGCCATTGCCTGCACCGACCTTTACTATAAATGTTCCCATAGGTATAACAATATAGTATGGATTTACCTATGACGTCAGACAAAGTTGTATATATATAGCCTTTATGCATAGTTCTTAGAATTCCTTCCCATTGAAGTGACAGTAGACAGTGCCAATATCTCCTCAGATCCTCTGTTTTCAATAACTGCCAACAGATTTTTCTCGAATACCTACGACCATTCAAACCTGTTGCAAAGATACGTACCAAACTCAAAGCTCCGAAATTTGCTTTCTCCTGAAACAGTGGGTATGCATGAGTTACAAAACACGGAAAAGCGCGCTATAAAAGTATGCCATACCCTCAATATTACGAAGAAACTGAAAAGTTTCTTGAAAGGGAGATGCCGCAAAATCATAACTAAAAAACATAAAAATCATGCAAACTTATTAGGAAAGAAAAAAAATAAACGAATATGGTATCCAAGCTTCTAATGGATGCTTCGCCACATCAATGGAAGTATAGTTTCCTCAAATAACCTCGCTATTTCAAAATCAGTTCAAGGGAAAAAATTAAATGATAAGAATTTATTTTTCCTCTATGATTCTTCATAATTCTCTCCCATGTCCTAGGAAATTGTAGCACATACTTTTTTCCTCGGTCTTTTTCACTGCAAAACCGAGGGATTATTCGGCTGTGAAATTCGTCCCATCTATATGGCTGCCAGATTTACAGATTTTCCTTTTGCCATTAGTATTTTACGGGTTCATATATATTGGCACGCAAGGCTACAGAATACGCGCGCTCTATTGAAGTATCCTCTCTATTGCCTTATGCAGTGTTATTGAAAGACGGATGAATTTTCTAATCTAAAAAAGAAGGGTAAACAGGGGGAAAAGCTTTTGAAGGAATAAAAATTATATCTCCGAGGAGGACAAATTGGGAAGGCCTTGTTGTAACGAGTGCAAAAAGTAAGGGAACAATTCTTTATGGGAGTTTGAAGCCAGAAAAGAAAGAGGGAAATTGATGAATAATGACTCGTAAAACATTGCACAACAATGTATAAAAATTGATCATGGAAGATTGTTAGCATAATAACTGTAGTTAAATTTCCTATTTAAGAATAGTTCATGAAATAAGTTCATCTTGATTAAAATTCATTACTAACTTATTTTAATATAAAAGTACCTAGGGATCGTACCGATACTACGTGACCCATTTTTTACTATTTTTGACCCCCTCCCCCCCTTTGGTGACCACCCGTAGTATATGCCAAGACCCCCCTCCCCCTATTATAGTTTTCAAGTAGTAATTCATAAATCATTTTTTAATTTTTTTAAATCATTTTTTTAAATCATAAATCATTTTTTAATTTTTTAATTAATTTTTTAAAAAATTAATTTGGATAAATTTGTCTTTATTGATACAGCGCTTGTCGTGTGACGCCAAGAGTGCGTGCATACTTTAGTAGTAAGAGGAAAATATATTAGCAAGAAGAAAAAACTTATGTAAAAGATATTGTAACAGGAACTTAATTTACAAAAACATTTTTTTTTATTTCACTCACGTAGTATGGGTACGTTCCCCTATGTATGAAATTTCAAGAAGACATGTTTTCCTAGAAAGTTTGTTTTCTTGTATGGAGATCAAAAGGTAAAAGCAAACCACATCATCTCGTATGAAGTAAATTTAGAGTATTTTAACTAAACGAAATAAATTTCTAGATTCAATACGTTCAAAGATAATAAAATTCATTGAAATAATTAGTTTATAATTACTTAATTTTTTAAAGAAATACCAATCAATTCCATCATTAACGTCCCGAACTGTCTAAAATGCAAAACTTATGATTTTTTCTCTTTATTGATTGATCTAATTATGTATCTGTAAGTTTCTTCCAATTACAGTGCATCGATTGTACGCATTTTCTGCACATCTGGATGCTTAATGGATCTTAGTGAGAGATTATTTGATTTAGCAATAGCAGTAAGGATTAGTAACATCATCATTAATGTCAGTATCATTTTTTAATCAAGGAAATTTTATACAAAATATCGAATAACTTGTACAGCTATAGGTTTATTTATAAAATTTATTCCATCTTAGGTATTTAAACCCTGCCCCTACAATTTAAAAAAGGGGCTCAGAATGTGAGGATGTAATTTTAATTATTCTGGAAATAGTTAAATAAAGGACTCGGAAGGAAAAAATTGGACTCGTGAAACCAATAAAATCAAGTTTACTCCAATTTAAGAAGGCATAAAATAATTGTCATATTACTTTTTTATTTTTCAAAATAGTTTGGAATAAAAAGCTTAACAAAAACATTAGGTAACAGAATATTTAGTAAACCCAATTATTTTTGATAAATTTACCTCTCCATTCAAAAAGCTACTTAAATATCTCTTAGAAAGTTTTAAAAAATGGTAAATGTTTGATATAGAATATAAAATACAACTACTATATAAAATGAGAAAAGAACTTTCTTTCGTACCCTTCGGATTTTCTTCTAAATAAATGCTCTAGTATTTTTCAAAGAGCATATATTTACCAGAAATGCTACAAAACCCCTCACCCCCTATCATTTATATTTGATATTACGAAACAAAAAAAAAACCTGTGCATTACACGAACCCGACCCAGGAGCAATTCCTCAAATACTTTACGGAAACATTCTTAGAACAAAAAGAGCCAATTTCCTCCCAAAATCTCTCCGCGCCCAGAACCATAGAATTTATTTTGATTCATTATCATACCTGCCCACTCTGTGCAACATTTGCTTCGAGTTAGATTCCTCTTCTCTCGAAAGAACAGTGATATTTCGCGACAAACTTTTATGCGTACCTCCAAACAATTCAAAGAGTTATGGCGAATAACTTATGCCAGAAAGACCTTTATTCACTTTTGTGTAACCGTTATCGGCAACACTCCTCTTCTAACTGGGATTTATTGGGTGAACTCTTTTTTTTTTATTTATTTTTGTTAGTTTTTGTTGTACTGCATTTGTTTTGTTCCTGTGTCTCTCCAGACCGTTTTTATACTTTTTAATCATTCACAGCATCATATCCTGGTGGGATCTTTGCTTTATTCGTTTCGTAAATTATTGAAATAAAGTTATTTGGGAGTCTCTCTAGGTAATAGAAACTGTGTCTTTGTTTTTGGGATAACGGAGAAAGTTAAGAAGTGATTTGCGATTGTTGCTGATGTTATTAGGTACTATTCATACCTCGCTTCAGTGCCCGTGATCATCATACAATCAAAGAAATTCAAATCCGTCCTTCTTTATAACAAAAATAAATTTTATTTTAGAATTTGTGATGCTTGTTTCGGAAAATACCTTTTTATCGAGTTTCAATACTATCGACTGATTTAAATGAGTTCTTAAATAAAATTCAAGGCACAGCTTCGATAAGAGTCCTCTAACCGCCATGTTTGTCCACAGCAATATGCTTAAGTGTTGTCATCGTTTGAGCATATATGGGTGGGTAAAAATGGCGGCTGGAGGATTCTTATCGAAGCTGTAAAAAATTCAATTATTTATGTTTTAATTAAATAAACATTCTTTTGTTAATTCAATTTATAAAATTCTTCCTCCAAAAAATAGCTGTTTTCGAAAGTAAATGTGAAATATGAATAGATTTAAATCGCTTTTTGTTCACACAAAAAATGACTTATTATTTTTTATCCGAATCATTCTCATTCATATTTACTACAAATGAAACTGTCTGGTTTCTAAGGCAATAGACAGTTAGGTATAGTTTGTCTAGACATGTATTTGAAGAGTGAATAAATAGTCAAGTTTGAAAAAGCTGTATCTTTATCATTAATGATAGTTTTATCATTATAAAAGAGTATTAAAGGTTTATTAATCTAAGACTTTAAGAACTACATTTTTGAATTGATTACTATTATTTGTTCAAAAACGATAAAAACACAACTTTAATTATTCAACATGATGGCACGTATTTATAATTCGTAAGGTAAAAAGACATAATTTATTTCAGCATTCTTTTATATTTTAATACTTATCTGTAGCACTCAATTACGTATAATAATATTCTTTGGATAAATTTGAAACTCTTGATTCCTGAACAAAATTTAATCTATTTATTTATTTTAATGAATATATAACTTTTTATATATTCATTGAAAGATTTAAACCCTTCATTAAAAATTAGGACTTACGATATGAAAAGTCCCACTTGGTTCTAATGTTATACCTCTGTTTAAAGCAGGAAAACTGGAATTACTTTGTCCTTTTATTTTTTATTACTATACCTTTATTGACTCTCTTAATACATGAAACCATTTTAACAGTTATTTTAGTCCGATAGTGCTGGTAATATATTGCATTACTAGGCTCTTACCATATTGAGATACTATCATATTGAAATCACTATAAACTTACATATAATTACGATAATTCACAAACTAATGAATGCACAGTCGATATTATATGCACAATTAATTACATTTCCCTCTTGCATTTCAAATTACCACATAACCAGACTCATCTCAAGTAATACGTTTTCTACAAACTTCTAGTAGAATGGCCATTACAAACTGTTATAGAAAAGACGTAATGAGAGCTTTATCAATTTTTGCATTTTAATGGGAGTTACAGTTTCATCCCGTTTTACAAATATTTTATACGAGGTTCTTTTAATGTTATTGAGATGAGCTTAAAAAATCAGAAATATGTTTAAAAAAATATTAGCCTAACTTTCATAAATACAGGGTATTAACAAAATATTCGTTACGACTTAAAACTTAAATTACTTTAAAACTATGCACTGCAAAAACATTTGTTTTCTTACAAAAGAACAAGAGCACGATAGCGTGGGGGAAAACACATTTATTTCGAAATACGCTTAAAGGTAATGGGGATTTTTGGCCAAATGGCTCTAATAAGTTGTGTAAAAAATTTCAACTCAATACAATTCCAACTGCGCCCCAAAGAAAATCAACAAAAATGTAATTATGAGAAAAGCAGAAAGAAAAGTCGTATCCAACTAAAATTTTCAAACGATTTATTGAAACTGTTTGACCCAAAATGCACAATGACCGCAAGCGTATTTTAAAGAACATGAACTTTTATTTGTTTATTTCCTAATTTTTAAGCTCAAGTCAGTAAAAGAAGATTTTTTTCTAGTTTTATTAAAGATATTCTATCGAAACTTTACACCAGCTCAAAGTAAATTTTTAAAAATTTATAAATAATATTTATCCAAACTTGGGGTGCAATGCAGCAGCAGAAAAAATAATCGTATCGAGCTGAACCTTTTTGCACGTTTAATAGAAGATATTCGGCCAATTCGGCAGCGGATACCGATAAAAGTGTTTTTTCAACCCACCCAATAAATTGTGAGTATGTTCACAGTAGTGTAAGAATAAAATGCACTGACTGATGGGAATATCGCAATGTGAGTTAAGGCGATTTTTTGCACTCATAGAAATAACCGCAATTTGTGGACGCCCCCGCTCTCTCATTAAGCTAGGGCTCTAATGACGGGCGCGATGCAGATCCATAAAAGAGACGTGACCCACGGTACGATTCCCAATCACTGCCGCCCAAGGCGAGACCACACTGCCGCAGACTGCCCGGTGTGCTGTACCACTGCCGTCTAATCTCATCTGGGGGCACATGCTCGCCTTTTCAATGGCCGATCAGATCGGTTAAATGGGATGAGCTAAAACCGCTGGATTTGATGAGGGTTTCAGACAGTGTTATTCCTAGAATTTTTTTGGAGGAGTAAGAATATACTCCTTGACATTTTTAGGAGGAGTGAAATTGAATTATGAGGAGTGAACTACGGAAATAGCATGAACTACATTTACAAAGACACGAAAACCACAACTAACTAAGCATCAGAACAATAAATAAGAAAAATACTATGGCTGTATAAAAACACAATTAAAAAGTATGATAATTAGGGTGCCGTGGCTTTTGGTAGTTGGCTTTGGCCAGAAGTCGGGCGAAAATGTCTCCGTTGAGATGAGTTGGTGTTTTGAGAAAAAAAATATTATTTGTTGATGGGTGTATTTTTGTGGTATTTTTTAAGGGTGTATTTTTTAAGCTAAACCTTTGTGAAAAATTCAAAGAATGAAAATACTCCTGGCTAGTTTATTAAATTGTATATCCGATTTTCAAGGAGTGAAATACTCTCTCAGAGGAGTTAAAAATATCTCTGGTTTCAGAGGTTTAACAAGAAAAGTGGAAAATGAAAATTTTTGATTGTCTGATTGACTACCTAATCGGAAGAACTTTTGATCCCTTGAGGGATACACTAAAATAAAATGCCTACTGTGGTTCAAGTTCAAAAATACGGTGGCGTTATAGTATAATAAAACTATCACGTTGAGATGGCTATGGAAAAAACTACTGGATCAAATGTTATCAAACTTGGTCAGAAAGAGGTTATGAAATTTTATTTTCGGGGTAAAAAATTATTTCAAAAATTCACCACAATAGGAAGGTGGCACTGTAGTAATATGTTATCCGATGAAAGAAGAGAAAGAGCTAGGATTCTATTTTATTCTCCAAATTGATTAGCACTAAATCTGAAATCGCAAATGTATGCAGCTAATTTGTGAGTTCTAAGTCTTAATTTGCCTTAAAACATGAAGACATCAGTTGAAAAATCATTGTTAATATCTTTTAAACAAAATTGTCATGGGGTTATGCAAACATTAGCGCAAATTTGACATTTGGTGAAATTTTGTAACTATCAATTTACGAATTAAAATTTGAATCTTAGCACAAAAAAGAATCACACAGAAGGAGTGAGACATAACAAAAATATTAAGTTAAATTTAAATTTTAACTAATTTAAAATTTTTACCTCCAACATAAAAAAAAATGTATGAAGAATTATCGTCTATCGAAAAATATCGTACTGCTCTAACTTCAAGGTTGTTCATGGTTCAAGGTTTTTTCATCGTTAACTTACTAACTTCAATTTATATATAATTTTATATTTAGCACATCTATCTCATCTAACTCATTATACAGTTTAAACAAGGATAAAAAATAATCACAATAATTTTTCAGAGTACCGTTATTATTACATAAACTACAATAAACAGTACTAACAAAAAAAAGAACTAAAACTATTTTCATAGTGACCATTATACTGAAAAAAAAAACTTATTGATAGTAATAAATTTAGTATAAACTTAAACATAGTAATAAACATTACTTAATATCACTTTCTTAACGGACTAAAATCGAGACACACGATGAAGCAATTATGAAACTGTTATTATGAAACCACTTTCTATAAAGGAAAGAAAATTATTTTACACAGATAATTTAGTTAAACAAACTGAAAACCAAACTAGTGTTTCTGTCTTACAAAAGAATTCGTTTCGTAAGCATCTAATGAAACCGTTAAGAAAGGAATTATTGTTTTTAGAAAACTAATTTGTTAAAGTATAATATTGTTACTTTCATGAAAATAGGCACTATTAATAGAAAGTAATTATGAATTTCAAGAAGAGTAAATTTAATACAGCTAAAGAATTTGAAGTACTTTGTGGTAATTAGAAGAACTTTTTCGTTTTCCATTACCTTACGTAAAGCGATAGACTTTATTCTGCTATATTTTGTCACTTTAAAGATGGTTTAAAAAAAGTTAATTATTAGCTATATTCTTAAAATATACAAAATATAGCCCAAATTACAAAATATTCCGTCAAAATTAAGGTTAAAACTACAGAAACCCCATTACCAACTAATGATAATGCAGAAGTGTTTCAGTTGAAATTTATAAACTTTTCTTCAATTACTCGTATTTATGGGTTTTTTTCTGCTTTTATTAGTTCCTTAAACAGTTTTGATGCTAAAGTTTTCTTTACTGCATTGCCTATTACTTACTATTTTCATTTACTAAACAAGTGTGTTTTAAAGATACCTAGATACCTAGATTTCATTATAAAATTTTATGTTTTACATAATTTTACATTCATAACAAATGAAAGAATTAGGTATGTTCATTACTTAAGAACCCTTCCTTCATTCACCAAAAAATTTTACCTTTGACTACAAAATGATGTATTTATGTATACACACATGAGCTCATCCAAAAGTTTACCGAAACCCCTGAGCACTTCCGGTGTATATTCCATAACACTTAAGATAAATCGTATTTCCGGTTTGAACTATACAGTCGGAAGTCTTTGAGGGCTTTGTGATGACTTTCATTTAAACTCGTCTGTATCAAAGGAATCCATTATTTAGGAACCCTTTCCTTTTCAGTCTCAATGAAACTTTTACACTTTATAGGAAGCGATGCATTTATAACAAACGAATGAATTATGTTCATTTTTTAAGAACTCTTTCTTCATGTTCTAATCATACGTCGAATTTCAATTTCCGGAGGAAAAGAGAGTATAAAATAAATTCGACGTATATACTTCGAAACTAGACAGGATAAATATAGAAAATCATATATTGTGCTTGAAGAATCTCCAGCACGAAAAAAAAATTAAAATAATCTACTCCCTAACTCTATTCGTAATTGGCTATGATTCCAATCCCTGCTAAAAAGCTCCTCGTTCTTCAAGTGACAAGCGACGGATTTGGGAAAAAGGAAAAAAGGCACCGGAGCCCACTCTTCTCTATATAAAACCGATCCATCCGTTCTTCTCAATTAGAAAAGAGAAACTTTATAAGCAGGCATTAACAGAGAAATCCCTTTTTCCCGCATTCGGGGAATCAATTTAATATTCCCTTTTCCGGGAGATGGGAATGGGAGCGAAATCCGATAAATTCTGGTAGGATTTCCAGGACCGATTGTTACCTCCCGAAGTGCCGCCGAACGTAAAACACTGGAAGGGGTGAGGTAATATATATAAATAAATAATAACGTCAAAAAAAGGAGTCCCCACGAGTGGAAGAAAATTAGGTAGTATATGGAAGGAACTCCGACAAAAAAAATCTGTTTTTATCGAAGCAGCATCCGTCATTAGATGAGACACTTTTGTTTTCGGAAATGATTTTTAGAGGGGGAGGAAGTCATAAGGGGGGGCACTCCCCTTTAGTAATTGAAAGGGAAAACGGGAGGCCAGTCTCGAGAAAATTCTCGTTTTAATGAGATTTTAAGTCGGCGATTCGAATCTTCCAAGTCGACGTCGTCTCATTATCCGGACCAGCGCTGACGATTTCTGCAGCCCGACCCCCCAAAGACTCTCCCTCTCTCTCTTTATTCGAAATTGGGGCGTCTTCAGAGCCGGAGGGGGCCCGCTTTTTTTTTTCGGTTGGACAACGTCTGAGTTTAATCATGCCATGGGAAAACGTAAATTTAATTAATGAAGTTTACCGTTCGTCTTCATATGGAGGTGAACTTTTCGCGGAGTGTATTAATAAAATGCTAATAAATTATGTGCTGGGTGGGGGTTTTTTTAGTATTATTATTCGCTCGGATCAAAAAGCGAGCAGGGACGTGTCGAAAGGGTGACGTTGTTTTGGGCGTAATTTAATTAATGGAGTTTAGTTCGGAAGATTAAGAGTTTTTCTTTCGGGTGGCTATTGTTTATTTCGAGTTGTTTTAGTTTTGTCCGTCGGAGTCTTGCTTGTTTGCTTAAGTTGTTAGCGATGGGGATCTTTAGAAAAGCCTTCGGGCTCTGGATGGATTTTTCTCAATAAGAAAATCTCCAAGGAAATGAGCATTACTGAACATAGGATCACATTAAAATAATTCGATAAATAAAGATACAGTTAAATCGTACTTATCTGGAATTTCCGTATCATCCTACTTTTTAACACTACTAACACTTCAAAGTAATCTGCATAAAAAAATTACAATCATAGTTTCAAAAATTACTTTTATTTTTTCACGTATGATATAAAAGATATTTTAGATGTCATTATAAACAAAAAACTAAATAAAAGATTTACATTTTTTATGTTTAAAATTTTAATTTACAAAGGAAAATTATTTTGACAGTTTTCATTAATTTTAAAGTTTTCCTTATATCATAAATCAATTCTTTCTACTCAATTCCTACATTTAACTACTAAGTTTATGGAATGATAGATTTCTACTTCTTTTGAATTTGTAAAAATTCTTAAATTTAATATTTCGATTTTAAGATTTTATCATTTATCATAAGTTTATCATATTTGTTTATTGTCAGTGACTAATTCCAATGATATTAATTTGATAATTGAAAAGTAAATCAATTGAAAAAACTTGTTCAATGAAGAATTTCCGTCTCTTTAATAGTTTCACTTTTTAAATATTTATTTAACTGCAAAAATGAATAAGTGTATATTACCTTTAAGAATCAGCTATTCGATCAAATTCAAATTAATCACCAAACTCATCCCGAACCAGGGACTAGAGATAAATACGTATCACATATATACAGCCTGTAATAGAGATGTCCATTGACAGAGAGGCGCTTCCCAGTTATGGATAGGTCGTATAGAGAATGTATGCTTAACCAGTGTTGGGTGTTCTGAATGATACTTGAAGGACTAAAGTAAGATAGGTGACCAACCGTCCACGAGTGTTGTGCCACATTAGTCATACAAACGTAAGTGTAGCGTGAATACTGCAATTATTGAACTGGATCAATCAGTTCACAGTGAAAAGTTTTTGCAGTGTCATTCAGGTTGGTTGATTTGGGTTTTATGAATAACGCTTTTTAGAAATTCTTTAAAACTAGATTTATTTACAGGATTAGGTTATTTATGAGGAAGTTATAAGGATTTTTATTTAGTAGTATGTCGTTCCTTTTATTGTAACATTACACATTAGGGTGTATCGAAAAAAAACTTTTTTTTATTTTGATAAAGTCTTAGCAAAAAAAAAGTTGTCTAAGGTGGCAGAGAGTACCTGTGAATTTTTTCAGAATTTTCGGATAATATCTAGGGGTGCCGCAAAGCCCCCGAAGGTTCCCATGTTAATCCTATGGACCATACGACCCTATATGAAGTAATGAAGTATGCTACCCGAAAAAACTTGAATAACAGCTTAAATATCTATATTACGTTTTTTTGTGTGCTCAAATTTTGTTGAAAATCGCGTATTTCCAAGAGCCCACAATCAACGAAATATAGATATTTAGGCTATTATTCAAGTTTTGTCGGATAGCCTAGATCATATAGGGTCCATAACTCGAGTGAAGAGATTCGTCGTGTGATTAGGATAGAAATGAGGGGCGAAAAACCGATTTTCGGCCTTTTTGGCTTGCGCGCTCCATGGGATTAACATGGGAACCTTCGGGGGCTTTGCGGCACCCCTAGATATTATCCGAAAATTCTGAAAAAATTCACAGGTACTCTCTGCCACCTTAGACAACTTTTTTTGCTAAGACTTTATCAAAATCAAAAAAAAGTTTTTTTCGATACACCCTATTACACATGTATGACAAAACGTAACATACTGAACAAAAATTATTGCTATATTTGAAATTTCCTACCCCGCAGATTTTAAAAGGAGATTAATTACTTTATTGTAGGGATCAGATTCAAACATTATACCAGAGATTTAGTCCAGAGAGGGCTTTGGGGATATTCTGACGTACCTTGAACTATGCTCAAAAATTAAAGCCTCTATAAACAACTCTTGGAAGCAACCACCAGCAGATCCATTGTTTTTTAGTGAGGGTCCTGGTACTTTAATTGTTTTTGTTGGTGAGTTTTGTTTGGAGAGACCAAACCACTTTGGTTCGACTGTTCACTGGACATTTAAAAACTCTCAGGTTCTCCAATGGTACTAGGACCGTCCCTGTTGGCACCAAGTGCAATGTTGAAGAGGTCACTTTACAACATCTAATTAAATGCGTTAACATGGTGCGCGGAGATCTTACAAGAAGACGCTTTTGTCCTGGAGATATTTTGAACGAATGAACTCATGGATCTGATCTGATTTAGATCAGAGTTAAGTAAGAAGATGATGATGGCAATAAATATATTTAGTATTTTTCCTGATCCATCGAATTAGTACGGAATTATCTTTATAAGTTGTGTGTGACATTCTTTTACATTCATTATATTTCCAGTAAAAAAGTAAAAACTTAAAATAAAAAGATACCTTCATTTTTTTATTACGTAAGAAAAAAGCGTCGATTTTCTTTTGTTTATTTAAAAGTTATATTATGCCATGATACATTAACGAATTTTTTTGCAATGTTAAATATCTCTTCTTTTTTTCGTAAAATTCTTTTTATAACCGAGTGTATTAAGAGTTTTAATCAACCACAGCTAAAAAGTCAAAATGTAAAAATAGTTCTTTCAGTTTTTTTCACAAATCTTTTCATGGTATTATTTTAATGAAATAAAAACTTCAGATCCTTCGGTAGGTGTCCTCTTGTATCTTTTATCCTTCCTTTTTTACATAAAAAGTTAATTCAAATGACGTATTTTTGTGACATTAGTTTTTAATCTTGTAAGTTTTTCTGTATTGTTTTTTTTCTTTCTTAAGAAAAAAAATAAAAATAAGCTTAAGAGATGTTTTTGGATTTTGCGCATAGATTCAAAGTGATACTTTTAAAAAATTGGTGTCAAAATATGTAATTCAGGAAGGCTTAAAGAGAATTATTTGAAATTTACCGTCCTTCTTAATAGTTATTTTCGTCGAATAAAAGTTTAAAACTGTAAGAACTTAAAGAAAATATATACGTATAGTAGTAAGAGTTGTAAAATTTAAGAAACAATGTTTAGTTATTTATATACAGTTACAAATTATTTTTTTCCATGTAGTTATTCCTTTCCAGTTTTTATAACTGCTCAATGAAGGAACACAGATACTCATTCAATCCAGGATGCGAATCTCATTGTTAAAATAGAGAACCTATAGCAAGTGTAGTTATAGCAGAAAGTAATAGTTTAGTAACGATTCCTAGTGCAAAAACAAATTGTGCGATATTTTATCTTGAAAGTCTTCAAAAGTTAACTGTGAATAATTTAATGAGTACCCTAGCTCGAATAAATGTTATTCTAATGGGGAACCGAGATGACAGTATTTGTTACGTAGAATTGAATATAGAAAACCACCATAAAGAACTATGAACCCAAGTTATACAAAATTTTTTAATTTTTTAGAGCGAACGCTTAAATTTACGAATCTCATTGTTAAAATAGAGAACCTATAGCAAGTGTAGTTATAGCAGAAAGTAATAGTTTAGTATTCTTAACGATTCCTAGTGCAAAAACAAATTGTGCGATATTTTATCTTGAAAGTCTTCAAAAGTTAACTGTGAATAATTTAATGAGTACCCTAGCTCGAATAAATGTTATTCTAATGGGGAACCGAGATGACAGTATTTGTTACGTAGAATTGAATATGGAAAACCACCATAAAGAACTATGAACCCAAGTTATACAAAATTTTTTAATTTTTTAGAGCGAACGCTTAAATTTATTTTCTGCAAGTATATATAAGTACTAATTGTTTAATCAAAAATTTAGTGTAATAATCAACAATGAATTCAGTTTAAGGTACCATTGATAAATTTGAGTATTTTTGATTTTTTGTGTCCAAGGAGTGCTTTTTTTTTTCGTTCAGTTTTAAATGTAAAATAAGATCGTGAAAAATTTCAGCTACCATAATAAAATATCGAATGTTAAAACAAATAAGATTTTAATCTTTGAATCAAACGTTTCTTTCATTGATTTTATATATCTACCCTTTGTTACATCTCTTGTAAAAGTTAAATCAAGATATTATTTCTTTATAGCAGAAAATGTTTCATGATAAGAATAGGGGATAACAAATCTGATCTGATTTACATACATTTTACAAAAATATTTTCATAGCCTTTGTAATTTCTCTTTAAAATTTATATCTTTCTCTAAAACATGCACATTTTAAATATAAATCATAAAATCTATTAGTACAGGCTGTGAAAGTTCATAGATGAGAAAATATTCAAATTTAACTATTATTTTCTTAATAATAAAACTTAAGTGTCCCTTACTGATCAAGCTTTCCCTATAAAAATAAACATTAAATCACGTTCATTATACTTCCGCAAAAATATTAAAATTTAAGTTCTAAAATAATTTAGTCTTTTTTTTTTTAGAAACTTAAGCAAGCTAATTACTTCTTCTCTAAATTGAGCATAATTATTAAGTTTTTCTTAGGAGAGTTGATGATTTACCCAATTTTCTAATTAATCGAAAAACTGCGGTTATTAAATTTTTTTGAACACGTTTTAAGTTCTTAGGAAAACAGAGTTGAAAATTGTCCCAAAGAAACCAATTAAAAGGAAACCAAAACAAATCATTGCTTGCAAAAATTACTCGAGCTCAAATATTTTTGTTTAATGGCTTAAAAAATTCAATAGCACTTATCCTACGAAAGTAAAAGTCAACTGGCAGTAAATCTTAACCGTAAGCTTAATTCTCCAAGTAATGACCTAGTTCTATTTTTTTAATATGTAAACTTTTATCTCCTTATGCTATTAAATCACTTAATGATATTGTTTAGAACGTCGTCTAGAAACGTACATTTTAAGATTTTTGAAGTCAGCCATTTGCTCTAGTTCAAAGATCTAGTTTTATGATCAGAATAAATTTTACAAGCAAAATAAAAATGAAGTTTTGTATTTCTTTTTGAAATCCTTAAAACTACAAGTTTTTTTTTTTTTAAATTCTAAGACTTAACTGCCCTTTTTATGCAAATGAATTTTATAAACAAAAATTATCAAAATTTGATACATTAATTATCATTATCATTATTATTTTTATCATCCCAGTACTGTCTGTTATTTTATGTATCTTATTCATCTACTCCCCAGTGAGCACAGTACGTAGCGAATACGTCCAGATTACGAAATCGCTACATCGCGAATATCTCTACTTTTGGTAGTTTTTTTGTAGCGATGTCACCACCTTTTACATCGCCACGACAAAAATGGTACAAAAAGAGTACCAATTTCTGCTTTAGAGTTTACCTAATTGGGACGTATTCGCTACATATGTAGCGAATACGTTTCATTACGGACGAATTTCGTCTCTTATAGGTGCTCTTTACATCCCATTTAGAGCGCTCTGATGACTTTAGTACCAATCCGCTGCATAAAACAGACGTACGCTTTATGTACTCTTTACATCCCATTTAGAGCCCTCCGATGTCAAAAATTCCAATCCGCTGCATAAAACAGATGTACGGTTTTAGTACGAAATAGGGACGATTTATGTACTATTTACATCCCATTTAGAGCGCTCTGACGACTTTAGTACCAATCCGCTGCATAAAACAGACGTACGGTTTTAGTACGAAATAGGGACGATTTATGTACTATTTACATCCCATTTAGAGCCCTCCGATGACTTATGTCCCAATCCGCTGCATAAAACAGACGTACGGTTTTAGTACCAAATAGGGACGATTTATGTACTCTTTAAATCCCATTTAGAGCCCTCCGATGACTAAAATCTCAATCCACTGCATAAAACAGACACACATGGACAGTTATGAAATGTATTAAGCAAGTACGGCAGTATAACAGCCGCTTTTAACCAACCCGCTACATAAAATAAACGTATACCTGCATTATATTTAGCAAGTTTTCATGTTAATTTTTTTTTTGCCAAACCGAAATATTTGATCAAACTTAGAAAACTTGCTAAATATAAGGCAGGTTACGTTCGTTTTATGTAGTGGGTTGGTTAAAAGCAGCTGTATTACGGCCTTACTTGCTACATAATGCATTTCATAATTGTCCATGTATGTCTGTTTTATGCAGAAGATTGAGACTTTTGTCAATAATTCCAGTTAACAAAATGGTTGCACTTCCTCCACCCATTTTCTTCAGAATCTCCACCTGAAATGCACTGAAATGAATTGGCACACTCGATAATTATAAATAAAATTTATTTTATTAAAAAAGATTTAATGGAAAATAAAAAATAGTTGCATGAGTAGAAATCTAACAAAGACCAAGACTAAATTCAAAAAAGTAATAACAGCATGAGCACTAGGTTTTTGAGACAATAAAACAGTAGAGTTTGAGCTGTAGCGTTTCTTCTTTTTTGTACAGAGCATTTTCTCGTAATAGGAACGTCCTGATTACGATCAGGTTAGGACAACATTTGCTGTCCGGTTTTGGAAATTTTTCGCCTTAACTGGGATGAGCCCAATACGTCCACTTTTGGGCAACAATTGACATTTCGAAAAAAAGCAATTTTTGGTAATTTCTCGTCTTTAAAGCGATATCCAGATTTCATCCCCTTTATGATAACATTTGACGAACCGTTTTGGAAATTTTTCTTCCTAAAATTGATGAGCCGAATTACGTACAGATTAGGGCAACAATTGCCATCCAGATTTGGAAATTTTTCGCCTTAACTGGGATGAGCCCAATACGTCCACTTTTGGGCAACAATTGACATTTACTAAAAAGCAATTTTTGGTAATTTCTCGTCTTAAAAGCGATATCCAGATTTCATCCCCTTTATGACAACATTTGATGAACCGTTTTGGTAATTTTTCTTCCTAAAATTGATGAGCCGAATTACGTACAGATTAGGGCAACAATTGCCATCCAGATTTTGAAATTTCTCGTCATAAATCGGATGAGCCCAAATACGTCCATTTTTGGGCAACATTTTACGTACAATTTTTGAAACTTTTCGCTTTAATAGGGATGAGCCTGAATACGTTCATTTTATGCCAACGTTTGACATCCCATTTTTGAAATTTCTCGACGTAAACGTAGTCGCTACAAATCCGCGACAAAGTCGACGAAGATAGGACGAAAATGGTACATGTGTGCTCACTGGGTCATTGCTTCCATTTTAATTGACAATGTATAGTAGGTATAGAAATAGACATTGGGATGTTTTAAACTTCTTTTACTTTAAGATAAAGGTAATTTCTGAAGTTACAACAAGGAGGAACGTAAGTTAGGAAGCATATTATGAAGTAATTATAAAAAAATAAGTTTAATAAACTCTATACCACAAAGCCTGAGTGATATGCAAAAAAAGGTTTAAAAATATTCAAAAACCCATTGCGTAAGGATTTCAAGGTAATTTTTTCCAATTTACAAAGAGTTTTGTCTAAATAACTGTAACTATTTATATAGTAAATTGTATACATCGCCAAACCCAGTGTTAAAAGAGGAAGATAGAAGACCAACTTTGTTAAATCCGTGTTTTCGTTACGATGGTTTGGTTTTGAATATATGTGACATTATTCTTAAATATAAACAAATAAGAAAACATTATTTTAAGTCATTCCACCTAAATATATAACTATTTTTTAAAAAAATAAAATATCTTACTCGGTCCCCATTTTATGAGGCAAAAGGAATTTTTTTTATTTCATTGTAATTTCTTGTACAGTCAGCAATTTTTAGTGATATCTACACTAATTACCGGTCAAAGTTCAGAGAGAAAGATAACGAAAAAGTACCGATTATTACATGTTAAACGGGAATTGTACTTGATAATTGATCCAACTGATTTCCATCTACTCGCTAAAACTAGGTTTCCGTTACAAAACGGGTTCATCTGTATTATCAATTTAGTTAACCTTTTAAACGCCGCAATTCAAATTTCAAATTTAAGGTTCTGATTTTTGGCTTAAATGGCTTGTTTCATCATTACTAAAACCAATCTTGACATTTTTTGGCAGAAAAAAAATCCTAAGTAGGATTTTCAGGATGTTCCCATTTGGGAACATCAGCGTTTGGAGTGAAGTTTTTAGGGGGATTTCCAAAAGGCATATATTTCAAAATTAATTCAAGTAAAACTACTGAAATAGGTTTCTACTCAATAATTTTGAACATTTTTATCATATTGGACTGTTTCTTCATATTTAATTCCCATAGTTGGACTATTGGGTAAAATTTTAAAGATTTTCATAAGAAAAAATTTACATATTTATTACATGCGTGACACTTTTCCATACATTTTTACTGCACAATGGGTAATTTTTCGGTATAAAAAATACGAAACAATGTTCCCATGCGTTTCAAAGCTAAGCAGTTATCTTTCTGGGTGAAAAATTAGGTTTAATTACTGTTCTATCTGGATATAGCATAAAATCCATGAATTGCATTCAAATTTAATTAGCTTTCAAAAGTGATAATCATAACTATCTCCATTGATTTGTTAAAGCTGCGTTTCTCATGGCTCATGGAAGATTCTAAACTAAACAACATATCTCTTACATCTCCAACTTACGTTAGAAAAGTGTTTTTAGATGTACAAACTTTTCAATATTTTCAAAATTCTGCAAATTTATACCTAAAATTTCTATGTAAAAAAGATAACTTGAACAAAATAAGTACCCAAGTCCTCAGAAGTACTCCAAATATGCCCTTTGCATAACTCATAATAATAATTACTGCAAATTAATCGGTCAGGGAGTTAGAAAAATATTCAAAAATAGGAATCTGCTATAAAGATTTGGCACTTATTCCTCCATAAATCAGGAGAAAAAAATTAAATTATAGATTTAGAAATTTAAAACATCATGATTAACCTGTTTAAATCCTTTGAGACAGAAAAGATTAAAAAAATTAAGGATAATAAGAAATAGCTTGAATTTTTACATGTTATGAAAATCCCCTCAAAAACTATACCCCAAACGCCGATGTTCCCATTTGGGAACATATACGTTGAATTGGTAATTACCCTCCAAAATTGGAATATGGAGCTATTCTTCCAAGCCAATTGAAAAGATGTGTACTTAAGCTACCTAAACACAGCATAATTATTTAAAACTAAATTTATTTAAATTTATCATAAATTGAAACTTGTGCAACTTTTGGAAGAGCCAAATATCTGTTATTTTGATATAAATTCCACAAAAAGGATTAAATTGCACGGTAAAAATTTTTGCATGTAAAATAACCTCATATCTTTGAGTTTCTTACTACCTAGTATCAAATTCCTGCATGAAAAATTTAGTGGTGAAAAAATTCCCTAAAGTGATGTTCCCATTTGGGAACATCGGCAGGTAAAAGGTTAAGTACCCCTAAACCTTTCAAAATAAGTCATCATAAGTATCATCCTAAAATAGGTGTTTTCTGGTATCACAGGGGTAATTTACTTCTGACAACACACATAGAGAATGGTTTTGCCCCAAATATAAATTAATGTTTCATTGCATGCGAGAACATCAACGTCAAATTCATTCCTCAATTGGTGGATGTCCCCTCTAGCGAGACGGCAATGGAGTGAGAGGCAAGCTTAATTCGCGGCCGTAGTCAACCGCTTACTTATTCATGCGGCCCGTCTTTATCGCCCAACCTCTGTTGTTGTTGTTGTTGTTAACTGACTGCCTCCGCTCTTACACTCAAAGAGCTTTTCAACAGAAGGCTGTTTTGTTTGTTTGTCACTCGATGTCACAGATTTACATCGAAATTTACATTAGAAGCAAAATTTTTTATTTGCAATCAATCTAAGAGGGCAATTTTGAAAGGTTTCTATTATTGGGATTGGGTTATTTCTGTTATTTCAGATCCCTCGATATCCAGTAACTAACATTCAAAAACAAGAAAAGATACAAATGGATGTAAAGTAAAAAAATATTAAAATACACGCTTTTTTACACATTTAAAAACAACTTGTAGGTAAGTACAAAGTAATTTATTTTCTGCAGACTAAGGAAAATTTTTCGAGGCAAATTAAGTGGAAATTTAGTGAAATCAAATCAACAAAGGATGATAGCGTAGGGAAAAGGAATTTCGAGATTTGTAAAGCATGAACTAGAACAAGGACTTTTTACTACTTTTGTTTCCAAAAAAAAGTTATATTATATCATTATTTGTTCATTTGTTTCATCAAATGACCTTTTCTTCTGTTATTAGTTATTCTTAATGTGTTCCATTGTAATAAGGGGTATGAGTAGGAACATACTAAGAAAACCAGCATTAACTGTATGTTATTAAACATTACCAATTTATTAAAATTGTATCATTAATTTTTTTATTTAAAACTTTGTTTACACAAGGAAATAGGACAATTTATTAAAAATATGTTTTAGGGGGAAAAAACTCACAAAGTCTGATTATACACTAGCTGTTGAAAAATTGTAGAGATAGAATTTATGTTAAGATCTTGTTTAAAACGATTTCTTTCAAATGAAAAAGAATTATTAACCCCTTAAAATAAGTAAAAGAAAAATTTGTAGTTTAGTACATTATTTATCCAACTTTGAAGAAATAATGAGTGGAAATTGGAAAATTTATAAAAAAAAGAATTTATATGACAGTGCGTTAGGGCATACTATAACAAACCAATATGTATCGGTATATTATATATTGATCCTACACGTATCATTATTATTTTCACTTTATTTTTGCCGTAGTATATGGAAATAACGGATTTTTATGAGTTTTTGAAGGCTCAACAAGAGACCATCTTTCTTGCTTTTATGCGATAACTCTCACAATAAATCAAACTCCCATGCATCGTTAACTCTCATTAATGGAGGTCAAAACAAGAGCACTTAAATTACGCGATTGCAGAGGGCAGGAATCCGTAAAATTTGGCGCTACATAATTTACTGAAAAAACGCTCCTTTTCATTAAAAAATTCTCGTCTTTTCTATTTTCCTGAGCGGATTTATTTTTCTTCGATGTAAGCTTTAAGAAAAAAGATTTAATGAGCGATTACATGAAGAATGAAATAGGTTTAGTGTAATAAGTAAGCTTAAGAAAAAGCTTTACAATTTCTATAAAGATTTCATCTTTTAACTAATGGCTTCAATAGTGGAGTTTTTTTAGATTAAAGTACTTAAGTTTATTATGTGTGTGTGATAGTGGTTAAATATAATGATCTTTTATATGTTAGACTCAATATTTATAAATTAGAAAATAAGTATTTTACTTACTATGAAAATGTTCAAAAAAAATTTTTCAAACCTATTTTAATGACATCACTCTTATATTCTCTTTTTTTCAGTCTTTTGAAATCGAAACTTTAATTATAATCACCCTGTATTTACACCTCAATTTCTTATTTTATCTTGTAAATGTTTCAAAACGGAAAAATGTATCATTTTAATTCCATTTCTAATTTTAAATGAACTAATTAGTTTTCGGTGGGAAAACGTAGTTGATGGTTGTTGCCAATCGAAAATTTCAAAATACTTTTAATATGACTATTACCGAGATCTCTCGAATCCATAACTTTAATTTACACTGTCAAAAATTACGTTTCGATAGGTGGAGTTAGTTAGTTAAAGAATTTAACAAGCACAACTGCTGACTAAATATATGTAAATTATTTAGTTTTCTGTGAATAATTGAATGGCAAAATGTTTGGATTCCGGATGCAATACAAGAGTTGTAGTTAAATAACCCTTGCTAAATGCAGAACCAAAGAACAAATTTACAAACCAACAGTTATCTACTGGTGTTATATTTATGTTCTAAATTTAAAGGAAAGTGACGAACTAGAGTCGCCAAATTCTTTTCATTAAATTACTAAAATCACACAATGCCTCCAAAAGAATTAATTATTCAATTCTTAGGCATAGCCTTCTATGCCTGCAGTGTTGTTTTAAAGCGGGAAAAGGTTTTCTATAAAATGTCCTGCGAATCCATAGAGATAGGATAACATAGAGCCGAAACAAGGATTTAAACTCCGTGTCCCACCATCAATGCCAGGCAAAAGGAATTCTTTAGCATGGTATCTCCCATAGACGGTTCGATTTAAAGGAGAGAAATTCCTTTGAATTTTATTTAATTTTATTCAAATAATTTAATACAAAGTAACAGTTTGAAGGCTGGATGCAATGCAGGGGCTATCGTTTGGTAAACAGTGTTAACATACTAATGGTAAACTTTGGTATCCAACTAGTACATAACCAAAAAATAATCTGAAAAACCAATTAGTCAATAACAGAAATCGGAATAATGATTTGAAAATTAAAGTGAACTCCCAAGCTGTCGTCTAACTGTTTTGAACACGAACACACACACACATAGCTAAAAAAAAAATCTACCTGATAATTTCGTTTTGCTTCAAGATTCTTTTATTTACGCTAACGTAGCTCCCTTCCCCACAACTAAGTGACTCTTCAAAACTCCCGACACCACCCTTTCCCAAAAAGGCGTCAACAATAAATCGAGCAGCAGCGCTGATAATTCCACACCCTCTTTATCACCCGAAATATGTAAAGTGATTAACCGGAAACGCTCCCCCATTTACCTCAATCAATACGCGAGGATGGAGAAAAAACGCATTGATTAATTATTCCGGCAGCGCCGAGAAATTAAAACCGGCTCCATTAGGCCCGGCCTAATTCTATCAGGCGGCCCACCTGCTAATAGACCGGCGGCAAGCGTGATATGATTCGCCGATTAGCGCGCGATGGCGGGGATGAGAGGCCCGTTAGGCACACATTAGAATGCGCGGGCCTTGAGGCTCTCGGTCCCTCCGTTTGCAGATGCGACTTGAAAGGCTCTTGCGGGAGAGGGGTTAGCCTTGGCATGCATGAAATATGCAGAGTGGACACTCTTTATGTGGTCTAGTATCTTAGATTTAACTCTCCTGAGCAAAAAACTTGCGCCTATGCTGTGGTTGAATCTGTGTGACACACGATCGATTTAAATTTCATCCCTATATACTGCTTTTTCATAAATAGAGAGAGGAAAAGGGTAAATAAGTAGAAATAAACCTTCTTTTACTTTTTTATTGACTAAGAACCTTCAAAAAGGGAAAATCTTTAAGGGTGAAATCTTTAAATAATAAACATAAGTGAGAAAACATATTTGCTCTGCTTTTGTTTCTTTCTCCTGTTCTTATATATCCTCTAAAGTCTAAATCCTTGGTGTCATATTTTTTCCTCTTATAAATCAGTTTCAGGTCAAACCTTATCATCATCATCCATTCACATTAAACAATTTAGATTGAATTATCTCTATTTTAACTGAAATTTTTTCAAGTAAAAAAATACTTGCATTTTGACATCCTGTCCATGTAACAAGGACTAACTGTAAATGCATATTATACAAAATATATAAAAAGAAGTAATATTCAGAGTATATTATGAAATTTAACGTAAAAGAAACAAAAATATAAGAGAGATGTAAAAGTTAGAAAATTTCATAAATACTATTCTTGTATATCTGAGATATATGTATGCTAATATTTTTTTTAAAAAAATCATAATTTCTAAATAAAAACGGGGAAAATTAATGATAAAAAAATTAGCAGCATATATCAGCTAAATAACCACAAAAATACTGCTAAAATAAAAATATAAATGGAGGTATCGAAAAGTGTATGTAATAGATAAAAATACCTGATACCTAAGTATTAACAGTACTTGAAATAATCGGTTTTCCCCATCCCTTCCTTACAAAGGGTTTACTGGCAACCCCAACATTGCCTTGTCACAAAGGCCTCGACGATGCCGCATCTTACATCCCCCATAAAAAAATAAACATCCCTATCGAATGGATGGGAAGAATCACGGGACAGAAGAAGCGATTCCCTCAGAAATAAGTTCCCCGACGACGGAATGTATATTCGTACGGCGACAGGTTCCGGAACAAAAGCGACAAAAAAATCAGAGGGGGAGACGAAAGGAAGAGGACTGAAAGTCGTTTTTAATCGCGATAATTATCATTCTTTCTTTAGGGGGCCGGGCACGAAGCAAGTTTGCGATATGGTTGGGGAAGGGAAATCTTATACAGGGTGTTTTTCAGAACTTTATTTTTAAAAAATATTGAGTGTGTGGAGAGGACCTAGACAAGCATATTTCGAATAGGAATGGGGGATGCTGGGTTGAAGCGCTAGCATGAAATGTAGTACGAGGGTGAAAGTGAATGTTCCATGACCCGTAAAACCAAACAAAACAGAATTGAGTTCGAAGATTCATTCCATAAGGTTTATACTATATGTCAGCTACTTTCATCATAAGTTTCATAGAAATTGAAGCACTTATCACACCGTGGAATGAGTCGCTCGCTGTGCGATCCTCCTAACATTTCGTCCTAGCGCTCGAATGCAGCATCTCCACCCCCATTCCTATTATAAATATGCTTGTCTAGGTCCCCTCTACCATGGCGAACTACGTAGATTCATAAGGCCAGGGAAGCTCAAATTGTGACGCTTGATAGTAGTCCTGACCTGACGTTACTTTTGAACGTTTTTCGACAACAACTCAACTTCACAATTCAACAATTAAATTCTGTACCTCAGAACCAAAAGGTTATATCATTTAGTTTCTCCAAGAGAGATAAACTAAAAGCTTAGATTTTAATTCGAATTTTCAAAGTGGTAAAAGTTTAAATTGCTTAAATTAAATTAATTTAGTTAAAGTTAATTAAATAATTACTTCAAAAATTATGATTAAAACCTAAAAATTTTGTTTTTCTTCTCTCCTGGAGAAACTAAGCGATGGGACCTTTTGGCACTGGGTTCCAACTTTCGAGGCATTTCATACAATATTAGAAGGGCGATTTTGAAATAAAAAAAGCATAAATAATAATTGCTACTTTAATTAAAGTCGGTAACTAAGTAATAATTTAATTAAAAATTACGCTGCCGATATTATTTAAAATTCCCTTCTAAAGTTTTATTAAAATGAATTTTAATAATTAAATTTAATTTAGAGGGAAGTTGAGTTGCCAAAAAGCGATCAAAAGTGACGTCAGGACTACTCTCACTTTTCGCAATTTCGAGCTTATCTGGCCTTATGAGTCTTATCTGGTCATGCCTCTGCCCCATTTTTAGCATAAAGTTCTGTTTGAGGATGAAATGCCACTTGAATTTCCTTTCAGAAAGAACCGCATGCATTTTACCTCTTTTTGGATTCGTTAAATTGTCTTCCCTGCATACTTTGAATTATAAAGGAGAAATCGTTTTACAGGGAGATATCGTGTTGATGCATTGCAGTGAAACCAAAACTGACGCTAAAGCTTGTCAATAGTCTCGAGTTCCTTTATCCTTGCCACTACCGCGGATAACCCGCTGAAACACTAAAATGACAGGGAAATAGAAGGTCAATCCATGAATTCCAAGAAGACCTACATAAGCCTTTTATGCACAAAAAGCTTAAAAGCATGAGTTTTATTTTTTTGTAGCCGATTTTTTTTAACGGTAGTAATATTGAGATTTCCCCAAATTCTGCTTCCGGGGAAAAGTTTACTGTACACAATTTTTAGTTAAATTTATTTTAAGGAGTATTTGTGAGTATGATTTTCAGAGTCAAGAAACACTGCTGTAAACTGTTCTTATTGATAGGAACAATAGTATATAATTACTGGGAATTAACTAAAATGTATAAAGAAATAAATTTAATTCAATCATCCGTTTAACAATTTATTATTCAATATTAATCTAAATCTCGCAGTAATTACAATATCCAATTCTTATTTTATTTCTTGTGCTGCTGCCCTCTAGTGTGAAACTCGTTAAATAAAATGATACTGTGGTTCATTCTCTGCTCTCTCTCTTTTTTTCTATCGTATAAAAACAATTTTACTAAATTTAATATATCTGCTTTTACGTTTAAGTTACTTTTACAGTTTAGACTTACATGATATTAATGTTTAGTGGTTGTCCAAGTCAATGAAATGAGATCTTCATTTAAGTTTTGTAGCTGAGTGGCACAGCAAAAAAATCTTTGAAGTCTTTTTAGTGCAGTCGTTTTATCTCGATGAATACTCGATACTTATCGGAATGTACATCATGTTTTTTTTTCTTTACAGTAAATACAACCATCCGCGTCTTGTTATAACACTCTCAATTTCAAATTCGCTGTTGATTTGAACAGAAAACACAGACAAGAACTCAGAATAATGTGACGAGGATATTCCAGCTATACAGGGTGTTTCTACAAGTCTGCCCAACTTCTTGCACAGTCACCCATAGTTTTCGAGAAAATTGAGACAGAAAAAAGTTTGACGTCGTTCTCCCCGGTGCTTTTAAGGTTCTTTTCTTCTCCTCTTTGGGAATCAGAATAATTGCTTTAAAACCTGTTTTAAAATACCCCATCCAGCCGTTCTTTCTGGCACTTGCATTTCTAGAAATGGAGAACTGACTTACTGTCTATATCTGTTCTTTATAAATACAGTATAATTGGATAATTTAAAATTGATGAAACCACTCAAAACTTAGTAATATCCAAATATTCGGATTAAGGAAGTACAGTAGAGCCCCGATTATCCGCGAGCGGTTAATCCGCGGTGCGGATTATCTGCGACTGCCACGAAAAAAATTTTGTTGATTTGAATTGACTTTTTTATTTGAATTTTGAAAATTTTAGTGATTTAGATGTAGAGCAAATGTTTCTGCTGTACTGTACATATTTTAAAAAGTTTACATATGTTTTTTGTACAATAAAACATAGTTTTTATGCTGAATTTTTTTTTCTGGGGGTGTTTTCACCTCATTTTTAGGTTTTTTTTGGGTTATCCGCGATTTTCGCTATCCGCGGTATCCTTGCCACCCAATTCCGCGGATAATCGGGGCTCTACTGTATTACCTTTTACTTTAATGCTAATTCCACTGAATGATTTAAAGTATTACTTTCTATCTTGCAACCTATCAGGAACCTTTTCTATTCAGAAGCCTTTCAATTTTTTGTTCTAAGCGTATAGGATTTACGTAAGAACATGGGGAATGTTCACTAACAAAGCTGTCAACTGAAAAAAAATCCGTAACGTAACTATAAAAACGTTGTTTTGAGGTATCTCTTCTTTGTCAAGAAAGCCGCAATGACACCATACTGACTGAAACAAAAATTAAAACCTCATGGGGAAAAGTCGAGATGATTCTTTTGTGATTTTGGGGATAATTTCATACAGATGAAGGGGAGAAAATCTTCATGATTTGAATGTTTAAAGAATTTGAACATCAAATTATACACGATATTTATTTTAGTAGAAGTTAAAGGGACCAAGATAAAACTTTATGTTACCTACGAATTAAAGACATTCAAGTTATCTCCAAGTTGTACTGAACTTTCTCTATCAACTTCCATTTATTTTTCTCTGTTATTTTTTATTTACTAAACCACTCTTTACCTTCTTTAAATCTACTCTTTATGTACCTAAACCTCTGCGAGTATTGTTTACACCAAAACAGAGATATAATTCAGAGCTATTACGAGAGTAATTTCGCATCTTTAGAGTGCATCTTCTTCCATCTGGAGCAATCCGAGAGAGATTATATAAGAAAGAGTCTACACGACGCACTTCCTCACCTCCAGGGGTCCCCCATGAACGTGCTTTGAGCGAGCCAACCGACGCAGAAATAAATAAAGCGGCATTCACAAAGATAAAAACAAACCTCCCCTCTCTCTTATGCAAATGATTTCGTTCAAATCTTTTCAAACACCGCCCTCTGACAAAAGTATTTGGGGAAAAGCAGGAAGATAAAAGAGCTGCAAAACCAGTTATGAAGTCACCGATCTCAGAAAGAATCGAAGCCCCCCCCCCTTTCCCTTCTCCCCTTATTCGAACAAAAAAAAAATCTGTCTTTTCCAGACTGTGTTTTTAACGAGTTCTTATTCTTCTGTGTGAGGACAATACTTTTTCTGTTTCCAGAAAAAAAAAGAGTGCTCGTATGCAAGAAAGGCAGCTATGTAACCATTGTTCTCATAGTCAGGGCAACAATTACCGGCGACATCTTAGTCTAAAGTCTCGAGATTTTCTTTTAAAGATCTTTCGGCGAAAGTCGCGGCGCCTGGGGCCCGGTTGTCACGATTTTTTGATCGCGCCAACCCTTTTAGACACTGTAACCGAATGGAGGGACGTTCTTTTACCTTTTGCATTTTAATACCCATCGGCGCCATTGTATAAACAATGCGGCAGAGAAGAGAATTTCCCCTTTCAGAAATTTCAGTCTTTTTTCTTCTTCTGGAGGTAACTTTCGATCGCGGCTGCTTTTTTTTTTTTTTTGGCAGTTTCTTTATCGTGTTAGTGTCTTTTTATGGAGCTAAATGCCAAAAATTAATATTAATTTTAGAACTTGTCTTCGATGCAATATAAAAAGTATTCAAGATTATCATTGACTGCTGTTTTATTTTTATTTCATGATGATATTGCATTGTTATTATCCTACAATTTTTTTCTACTAATATTATGCCTACAGCAATGAATAAGGTATGTAGTAACGGCTTATTGTGGGTTAATATTGATGAACTAAACTTTTTTGTGAGGCATCTTTCTTTGACTAAGAATTTATCGGATATAGTATTTAGAAAACGAAAGAAATAATGTATTCAGAGCTACATTAAAAATATTTTTATTTGAACATAATTCAATGAATAAAATAAATCCACAAGAAATTAACATATTTTAAGTATTATTAAAATAAACGCTACATTATGGTGCCCTCGAAAAAGATGTCTAATGTATTCGAACCCTATGTTTATGTAAATTTTGGTTGGTTATTCGGTTTATTTGTGTTTGATGGTATAAGAGCAACCAAGATTCATGTTAATAAAAATTTGAAACATAAATTTTTAAGTTAGAAATTCCGTAAAGCTTTCTTATTTTAGTAAACTAAACTAGGAAGCTTTGGTCAACTTAAATTTTCATTCACATCAAACTATGAAGGCCAAACATCTCTTTTTGGTCCTTCATCTCTGAAATTATCAAATATAGTATACATTATACATTATAATATTATATATAATTATGTATAATAGTATGCATTATAAATAAAATAATTAATTTGACACAAAAGTATAAGTTTGACCCTGCTCTGTCCGTCTAAAGCAGGATTCTATGTATGGCAATGGGCGTATACTGTTAGGGGCCGAGGTTCAGACAAAACCAGTTTAAATTCTGCTTTAAAAGGTCAAATTTCAAAAAATTTGATGGGGGTGCCCCTATACCCCCTTTTTCTTGAATGGAGCTAATAGTAATCATTCACAAAAACTTAAAACAAAAGACAACCCCTCTTGCCATCTCGAGGGATCCTGGAATCTTTATAAATATATATAAATAAACCAGAATCGAATGCGAGTAAATTTTAAATGAAACCAATAGTAAAGGAAGATACACACTCCCACTTGTATAGAATGAATTTTAAAAGAAATCTTAATAATTAACAAACAGTTAGGCTAAACATAATCTGTTTTTTCACAAGTTCAAGTGATAACGATAACACAGATTGTGTTTAAAGATTATATATAATATTTTATAATTTTGTATCATAGAGAAGTACTATAAGAAATCAATAGTAAGATCCGCATAACTCTTTCTTTGTTACCTACACAGTACTTCAATATCTCTCTGATTGTTCAATAACCTAAACATTCCTCCATTGAAACGGTCATAAGCGCTTGCCATTTCTCGATCTCCCCAGAAATAGGCACAACAACAACTAAACTCTTTTTTTTTTCTTTCAAGACTGGAGAATCGGCCGCGAAATAACAAAAAGCGGCTTAATCCTGCTGAGAGCCGCGGCAAACACAGAGAGAGGCCGAGCTCTCCTTTTGGAGGTCTTGTTTATCTTCTCCCCGAAAGATAGGTCGGATTGATTTCGCAGAGTAGTGTATCTTTGTCTTATTGGGGGGAGAACAGAACGAGAAATCGATTGCGAGAGAAAAAGAAAAAACTTTTTTTTTTCTTCTTTTCCGCTCTTTCCAAAAACGGGTAACAAAAGCCTTTTGCGCAACAGTTGGGAGGAGAACTACAGAGGAACATGCAAATGCAGATGTGGAGTTCTCTTTCAAATATTCATTGGCTTATGTGGGGAGAGGAGTGCAAGGGCATCGGATTTATTGGTTGTTTTCGCTTCCCCTCCCCTTCTTTTTTTCCCGGTTTGTACCGAGGAATGTTTGGGGATGTATTATACTAGGTTGGGGAAAAGTCGGCGAAATAATTTGAAAAATTATCCAATTAGAAAAAAAGGGGTTTTAGGGTTTAGTTTGACTTCTTGGAAGGTTTTTTAAAAAAGAAAAGGTGATTACTTGGTCTGATAGCTCATTTCTCCAAACGTTCTTTTTAGATGCACACTTACAAATACAAAAAAGTTTGAAAAGAAAAGTATTAAATAATCCTATTTAAACGTTTTTAGACAAAACAATTTGTTTCGAAAGAACTAATTTTTCACAGTCTTCTGTTTTGGTCAGTCATATTTAGTTACGAAATATTCATACATTAAGATATTAAATTCGCTACCTATAATTTTAGAGCAGATTAACTAAAAAAAAGAGTGAATTTCCTCATTTCACGATAACTGCTGATGCAGAGTCTCTATTTTGTTTACATTTAACATCTCTTTAAAATTACCAAATTACTCCCTTGGATATTCTACTATTACTTTCGGAGGAAACTTTATCAATAGTATCACAATGTCTTCTTTCGTATAGTGTACTATAGTAGTATGATGTATTCATCTGACTAAATACAATTCACAATGTAACAAAGAGGAAACATATTTGTTTAGTCATCAAGTCCCTTTCTTGCAAAAAATATCGCACTGAAATATTGTCCATTCGCTACTCTTGTAGTATAGTTTACCCTCTATGAGGTAACCGATAGCAATTCAGCAGAAATCGAATTACGAATTTCTTTTTTTGGTTACTTTAAATCTACTTTCATGGGGAGAAAAGATCCCTCTGATCATGTGTTCGCGCGAATCAAACTTTTTTCCCCACATCAGTTTCATGAATTTTTGAAGTTCAAAACAATCTCGTGACAATGTCAAGTTTCAAACCCTCGCATGACTTTTTCAATTTCAAAAGATTCGAACAATAAGAGCCGTCCAAAACGACCCGACACACATCAAAATGGGTGTTGGCCGGCACCCGACTGTAGTAGGTAGATGACAAAAGCCTTTTGGACTGCACGCGGCCGAAGTGGGCGTGAAACGCTTGGAATGGGTGAATAATTAACACGACACTTAACTAGATCATCTTGCTGCCATATGGATTGAAGGGGATGAGGGTTCGTTACAAAACCTCTTTAAATTATACTTTAAGTCAGTAGGAAATGTTTATCATTATAACAACAATTTCGTTTCTCCTTATTTTAAACAAACTAAAGAAAATATTTGTATTTTCTTATTTGAACAAGTAGGTTATTAGTTAAATAGGTGTGATGTGGGTGGAAATCAAGGTAGCAATTTATCTTGTTTGCTATAAATCCAGGCCCTTTACTTAAGAAAATTCGAGGTGTTCTTAAAAAACAACTTTACAGACGTTGAAAATTTTGTTATTTTTATCTTACAAAGCGAAGGGAAAATCTTAATGTAAAAATCAGTTTTTATTTATTTGACTTACGTACTATGAAATGATATTTCAAGCTGTTCAATACAAATTTATTCACCCAAAGTACTTTAAAAACATTTAATTTAAAAACTGTAGGTCAGTTTTCTCCTCCTTACATTCCACAAGTATTGCCATGGGTGTCTTTTTGAAATTCTGAAAAAAAAACTTTATCAATTCAATTCTTAACTACTATTTGTTTAAAAATGTGATTTTACAGAAAATTTTCACTCTACTACAATTTACAGCTATACTCTCTATCAAATGCCACAAGAAGAACCGTCCTGTTAGATCAAAGTTTATTTTTGTCTCCCAGTGTTATTATCCCAAGCCACAGCAGCTAATTCAACAGTGATTGAACCCTAAACCAGCCACACACACGCAGTGAGATGACCGGACCATTAGCTAATAGGAGATAAGTAGTCTCTGAGGCGCAGTAAAATTTGCGCTCTGCAGCTACTCTTGGCGGCCCCGTTGCCAATTAAGGCAGGCTGCTTTATAATATATGCCCGCGACCCAAGGAGTTATCTGGAGGGCCTCACCTTGCTCCATAAATATCTGGTCCTCTGCGATTTAACGAAGGGTAGGGGAATGGGAGATTTGAATGATCGGGTCAAAACCTTTCCAAGCGAATTAGGTAGTTTATTTTTTCGTGAGTGGGGATTTATTAGAGGAGAAAAAAATTAGGCAAATATTTTAGTTTTCGGACTGGGCATATTAGCGGGATTTTTCACAAAATGCATTAAAAAATAAACCGTTTGGGAGGATGCATATTAGATTACATGACATGCGTAGAAAGGATAATACGACACCTGTTTTTTCTCTTTGCTTTTTTTACAGGATTGAGAAAAAACACGCTAGTGTGGCTATCTCTTTTGATTTCAGTTAAAATTTCTAGTCGCCTTCTAGATTTATAAAATTAAACGTAATTTCTTTGTTATTCAATTATGTATATTTTCAAAAACAAAGTTGATAATTAAAAATATGAATTACAAGTATTAACATGTTTTATTGATTTTTATAATTATTTCTCTTGGGTTTTCTGATTTAATGGAGTAATTAAAATTAAATTTCAACAAGACAAGCTTACTTAGGTGGTATTTTCAAAAGCTTATCTTTAACCAATTGGGCTCCTGATTGCATGAATCTCAGTAGTTCTTGAACGTCATTACAACTAAATTTAAATGTTCTGATAAGACTTATAATTTTGTGTGCTTGAACTTGTAAAAGGTGCTTCGTGCTTGTAACTGTAATATGGTTGAATTTCACATTTGAAAACTATGGACCTTTTTTCCGACACCAAAGAATGTTAAAAATCGTGTTAAGTTGGTGTGGAGGATGAGGTACTGGATGACTGGATCTAACTAGAATAATCATATTTATTTCCCCACTCTTTCTTAAATGATACTGTTTCACCAATTTTTAGTATATATGTTACGGGCAAAGTGATTAATCGGGCATTATTAATAATGCTCGAAGTGGAGGCGGGCAAAGTGATAAATTTCATTCATAAATGCCACTAAATGTAACATATTGCCCGCCTCCCATCGGGCATTATTAATAATGTCCGGATTTATCACATTGCCCGTAACATATATTTCAATATTATAGTATTGATTACGAATGGCTAATCTGTACATGGTGTATCAAAAGTCCGTTTCACGGCTTTTATTTGGAACCAACGTTTCCTAGGGTGGTGGAAGTCAGATGTACCCCTAGGTAAGCGATCATGGAGAATCCATTAAGATGGCCTACAGAACCCCTAGCGGCAAAATAAGAAAGTTTAAAAAATAACTAAAAACCTAATGGAGGTAGAACAAAATCTTGCAGTGAAAGTTGTTGGCAATATCATAAAAACACTCAGGAAAAAAATTCTTGAATTATCTTCAATACATTGCATGCGAAAATAGCAATTTTTCAGGCCTCAAAAAAGGCCACAGCAAATGTTTTGGTGTTGTCAACAAAGTTTACAAGTATTAAAACAAGTAATATTTGTAAACTTTATTCTTATTTACTTTATTCTTATTTTTTATATACAAGTATTAACACAAGTAAGTTCTTTTAGCTTAGTATAAAGGGATTTTAACTAAAAAATCAAAGAAATAACTTGGAAATTTGTGAACTTTTTCTTTTTTGAGACCTGAATAAGTGCTACTTTCACATGCTAATATCTCCTCGAATATTGAAGATATATTCATGAGATTTTTTCTGCTCGTTTTTTATGATTTATTAATTACGTTAATTATTACAACTTGTTTTTTTTATCTCCTTTAGGTTTTTAATTATTTTTAACGGTCTTATTTCGTCGCGATGGGGTGTTGTAAATCATTTTAATAGATTCTTCCTGGTCACTTACCTAGGGGTAGGGGTAGACCTTACTTCCATGACCCTAGAAGACGTTGTTTGTTTCCAAATAAAAGCAGTGAAAGGAACTTTTGAAACACCCTGCATATCCCCCACTCCCGAATGTTAGAATTTTTTACCTTAAACCTTAAGGGCTAGTTTACTTCATAATCAAAAAAATATATATGTAATATTCCACTCCTAATTTTTATTTCCAGATAATCCCCTGGGAACGGACTCCTATAAAAAGAGAAATTAGTATATTATAGAAATTAGTTAATGCTCTCTTGAATAAATTTTAAGTTAACCATAGCAACTGCTCTCATTTCGATTTCTGGAGTGTTTCCTCTTTCCTAATCCCACTAAGCTATACAATAACCTATAATAGAGCTATATCAGAACCGTATCCAAGGGGCATATCCAAGGCCGTATTCTAGGGGTTCAAACCCCTCCCGAAATTTTGACATGAATTTTTATACTGTGTTTTTCTTTGAAAATTCTGCAAATTTATAAAGAGCAATCCTCTTCGGTTGTAACCCAAAGGGTCTCAAAATGTGTTAAAACACTCTACTTTTGGTGGGCAAATTTCAAAATTTTTTCTTGGGGGGAAAAATCTCAATAAGTTTTCTGGGAGAGGCCCCCTAGAGGCCTCTCAAAATTTTGATGCCTACTATTTATAATTTCCCCCCTCTAAAAATCGGTAGTTCACGAGGAACTGTTTCGGATGGAACCCAAAGGGTCTCAAAATGGAACTAAAATGCTACATTTAGAGGCAAACTTTCAAAATTTTTATGGGGAAGGCTGTTACAGCAGCCCACGGGTCGCATGCGGTTATACCGGTTATTATTAATTACCAGCATCTTGTGCTGTTTAGGTTCTTGGTATTTTGAGAAGATGTCACTTTTCCTTTTGATGACACCCGGTAAAATAAATAGTAATGTAGAAATGTAGAATGCCTATTTAGTGAATATATTTACTCCCAGCTGCAGCGTACATTAAGGAACGGTCTTCTTGAGGAGTCACCCAAGGGCTCTCATGGGAGGCTTTATTATTAACATTGAGCCACAACCGAAAAAAATCTAGTTATGGTTCAGCAATTCATTATTTATCTGAAATCCAAAGTTAACTAGCAAATTCAATCGTTTTAGGCAAAAATTAAGATCTTGTTTTACTCAAAGTTACTAGATGGCAGCAGCAGCAAGAAAAAGGACACAAAATTTAAATGAAATTTAAAAGAATAAAGAGATGAGAACACAAATTTGGGAAAGGTACATTTTCAGAAGTAAAATTAATACGGGAAAATTGCAAAAACTTTAAAAAATCTGGTAATAATTTAATGATTTATATGTTAAAGTAAATTTACCTGTTATTGGTATGAACATTTACAGTTCCTAAGTTTTTAGAGGAGAAAATTTTTGTTCAAAACCTTTGACTACTCTGCCCCTATGATTAACCCTGTTATTTTGAGTACGGTAGTTTAAATGTTAAGAGTGTTTTTATTGTAATAAGGGGGATTTACGCGAAAAAATCTTCCAGTCCTCTTTTTTTGTGCTAAGCGCTTTACTACTGCCATCTAGTGTTTAAAAGTATTACTAATTGATTTTCAATAATAGTAATTTGTTTTTAACTTGTTAAAAATTTACAATTATACAGTAAAACGTGATTTAAAATTTATTAACGACTAAATAATTTAAAAATTATAACAGCTTTAAGCCTTTAACTCTCAAATTTGAGAGCGAGTGCCGACGAAAAAGAAAATTTAATAAGTGAAGGCTTTTAGGACATCAAGCATTATCATTGATCGATAATATCATAAAAATGTTTTAAACTTGATATTCGATTGAATATAGGGTAAGTATGTAAGTATAATGACTAAAATTGAATAATAAAATATGTTTTGCATCCACATAGAATGTAAGTTTACATTTCGGAATTTAAAACAGCCTTTTGGCAACGCTCAAGCGCATGCGTCAAAACATTAAAGTACAGAATGGCGAGTGTGCAAAACATCAGCGTAAATGGTGATAGAAATAAAGGTAAATTACCTTTATTTTTAATTAATAACCTTTCTAAAAGAAATATAAATCGTTATTTCAATGCATGGAGTGTTTAAGAATCACCGATTGTGAGTGAAGCTTATGTTTATAGTGCTTGCATCGCGCGGAACATGGGCGAAACCGATGTTTGACATAAACCTGTCAGATAAGTATTTGCCCATTGATTTACTGAGATCACATCTGTAAAATCTCTTTAAAAATGCCGATTAATCAGGAAAATTTCTCCAATGTTTGTTTAGATCGCCTGTGTAACACCCTGAAATATCTCATGTGTTGCACTTTCCTCATAACTCAATATTTCCCCTTGAGAAGTGACGGTTTCTTAATGTTTTCATGACATATTAACATGCAAATTATCTCACCTGTATAGTAATATATTTATTAAATGAGGTGGAAATCAACTTGTTTATCTTCTTAACATTTAATGTATAAGTTATTATCCTCCGACTTTACTTGTTTATTGCAATTCTCAATTAAAAGCTTTGAAATAAAAGAATAACCCACTGCTTGATTAATATCATTTATAGCAATAAAATCAAAGGCATCAACAAACCTTTATTATAAGGAAGTATAATCACCACCAGTGATGTGAGTGTTAATACCCAAAATGGGTAGAGCATAAATATAATGGTATTTGCCCAATTCATATTTATTCACAATTATATCATCTCTAAATGTAATTTAAAGCTTAGGGATGGGGGGGGTTTGGACTTTGGGGAGATTTTCAGACTTTTTTTATTTTCTGAACAAAAATTTCAGACTGCTAAATAAATTTTAGATTTCTTTTATGTGAAAAATCATCTTTTGGACTGAAATTTTCCACTCAAAGTTGCGCCACCAATCTCAACTTCATGTTATACCCATATTTAGAAGACTAGAGTTTTTCAGGATTCTTGTTTAGAATCTTTTAAAAGTTTTTGGTGCTTATGTATTATCCTGTGACTATTCAGCTCAACAGCTATAGAACAGTCAATGGACTTTGATAAAGTTTTCTAATTCAGAGACATGGTTGACAGGGTAATATGTAGGAATCAAGATATTTTCCTCATGGAAAAAGTTCATCATCCAGGTTTTTCTGCCTGGGTCTTGTTTTGGGAATTTTATAAAAAATAAATGGAATTTTTAGAAAATGAAGGGCCTGTAGGTACAATTACAGCATATAGAATTTTTGAAATGGACCTAAAACTTGCAAATTCTGTTCCAGTTTTTGAAAACCACTTTTGATCTCTTGACATTTTTTGAATATCATAATTTTGTGAAGGGTCCTTAAACAGTTCCATTTTCATTGTAGATGAACCTGTGATTTATTAGTAATTAAACTTTGTGAAGTTTTTTTTTGTGGAGCACTTTTACTAATTTTGCAAACTAGGATTAAACATAAATATAGTACAGTAGAGCGGGGCCATTCAAATATTACGTAAGCAAGTTTTTGGTCATTTTTGACCCACCCTCCCCATTGTCTAAAAATAAGCAAACCCCAAACCCCCTCTAATAATTACGTAAGAAAACTTCCCGACCCCCCTTTCTTTTTTTGTGCAAAATCTTAAGTAATTTTTAGATTTCTAAAATTCACTGTTTTCCATAAACATTTAACTCATCGTTAAAACTTACCTTGCGAAATTTCTTAAAATTTCCTTGTTCAGTTACTTTTTTTGTGAAATTTATTTTTGGTTGAATTTTGAAATTAGTTATGCAAGAAACAAGATATTTTCGAAAATGCAGTGTTTGTAACATCTTACATAAGCATCACTCATACTCCACCTCCCTCCTTGTCAGGAAAAATAAGCAAATAGCAAACCACTCCCCCTTAGGTGCTTACGTAATATTTGAACAGTCCCAACTGTAATTATCCAAACTCTGATTATCCAAATTAATATGAATGTTGTCTTTTCATATTTCATTAATTAAATGCTCTCTTTCTTTAAAAAATAGTTTTTTTTCTCCCATTTTCAACATACATGCTTATGCAGTTGTAATTAATTAAAATGGACCTTTTTTTGGTAAAAATACAACTATTCAAATTTTTTATCAAACCTACATAGTATGGAGTCTTGTCCCTGTTGATTCGGATAATTGGAGTTCAAATACACAAAATACTACACAAAAAGTTTATATCATTTATATAAATAAATACTTATATTTATAAATATGAAAATTTTAGTGGGGGTTAGAGTATCTGACTGTGAAGCTGTATGTCTAGGGTTTGAATCCTCATTTGGCATTTATGTTAGTTTCTATCTTTGTGTGTGATAGATAAATGAATGTGGCCCCCTTGTAAAAAGGGGTTGTGTGAGTGAATGGTGTGTGTGGCATGAGTAGTAGTACCTCACCTCTGTGGCTCCGCTCCACAGGTGCCTGCTGGGTTACAAAGAGTAGGTAGTACTTCTTAGGCCATTTCATGGGTTAAGAATGATTTATCCTCAGTACCTGCCCATTGGTTGAAAAAAACTGCTCAAGAGATGAAAAAAACTAGTTTATTACTTTTACATACACTTTTATGTATGGATGTAGTGATAACAAAACTAGTAATCAAATCAATCTTCCATGAACTAGGCATATAAGCAGGATAATCCATAAAGTTTGCATCACCACATATTTAAAAAAACATCAAGTATTTGTATTGAAGTATATGCAGGAAAAATTTCTTGCTTGTAGGTACTAATTAACTTTTAGAATTGATTATAAAAAAATTTTTGCTGCTTACCTATGGGTAAAATGTTTTTCTAGAACACTCTATTAGGTTGTGTAGGCTTTATCAGCAATTATTTATTACTTAAGTGGTCAAGCTTTTGTTGCAGATGGAAAAAACATCTTGCTAAAAAAGATTTTACACCCATAAATGCACATTTAATTTTTTTACCCATCCTTAATTAGCAAATATAGAATAGCAATAAAGAGCATTGGGATTATCACACAATAATAGAATAAAAAGCATTTGTTCCTTATGGAAAACATTGTCATTCTCCCATCCTTAACTCTGGAATTTTTTCAGTATCAAAAAAGAGGATCACTTGTAGCAGATAACCTGCTGCCATAAATAACTGTCTCACTACACAAATGCTTTATATCTAATCTATTTCATCCTAGTTTTTACTCCAAAATTTTTAGCTGTAAAAATCTTAAAGTGCCAAAACTCTGGACTTGTCCACTGAAGCATTACTAGTAAAACCTCTTTAATCAGAATCAAATTTGTAGATCTTTTATCCTGTGCTTCCCTTAAATGCCAACACGTGTTTAAACCGAAGACAGACCAATTCTTTAAAATGGTGTGAAAATTATGTTATGTAATTTTTAATGTTTTTTAAACAACTGGCTGCTAATGCTCGAAATCGCTTGTTAACCCCAGAAACCGATAACACAGTTAAGTTCCCTTTGGATTGCTTCACAATACATGCTCGCTCACCATTTGCTAAAGTTATTAAAAAAAAATTGTACTTTCATTTTAAGACATTGACTCTTTTCAATGATATAAATCAGTTATCAGAAATCTAGGGATCTGTATTTCCCTAGAAGGGTGAAGCATAAAAGTCAATATCCAGATTCGCCCTTGTGTGTCAATGGAGGGATAATAAATACCAAGTAAAATACCCATTTGAGATTCTGCCCAAATTGTTTCATATTTTTAAAAAAGAAGAAAGTAGTAAAGAATGTGCCCTGTGTGGTAGCCAACTAGATTTGCTTGGAATAGATCGCCTCTTTCTGACTGAATTTATAGTGAGCTTCCTCCAACATATAGTAGTTATTTAGGAGAAAAAGGGCACACAGTTCAAAATAAAAGTACTAATTAAATCCTAAAGGTTTTCTCTAGAATACCTTGAAAAGACTATTTAATTTAACTAAGAAAGCTAGGGGGCATCAAAACTTCAAGACGAAAATTTGCTCATTTTATTACTTAACCCCGTTTATATGATGAAGTAGCTGTCTGGGGCTCTTGGTATTTAAAGCGTAGTCCATTACAGTGTGGCCCTTGGGCTAAAAACTTATGAAGATCCGGAAAAAAAGGCGTTAATTTCTACTGTTCCTTATCTAAATTATGAAATGGAATCCAATCAGAATGGAATTCAATACTAGTGAAGTTCAAAATTTGAATGTGTGTATCTGAGTTTATGTATTCTGGGACAAGGCAAGTACTCCTGATGGCTCCCTTAACCCTTCTCTTTACGCATCCGACTCAGAATCTAATGTAAATCAGTGTTGCGCACTTGTTTATTATGTCAATGTTTAAAAAAAAAGTTTTCGGAGATCGCAGTTGTTGAAGATGACTTATTTTCCACGTTGCATCACCTCATCGCGATTGCTTGCGACACCTCCATATGCAAATGAGACACACCGGTTCTTCTTACTTAGTTCTTCTCACCCTCTGCTGACCCACTGCGTCTCAGGTATTTCATTCATTCATTCTTTTTATTTGACGAAGGCATGCACCAACTTTCCTCGAGTGTGAAACCTTGATAATAGAGAGGTTATGGTTATGAATGACGACGCTAAATGGTTTCATTTTCTCGCCTGCATATGCTGTATACCTATATACTGGGGTCAACTACCCGAGGCGTTGGGAGCCTTGATGTGATCATTAAACTCGATCCCAGCTCTGTTGTGTAGGTAGAGCGGAACGGCGTTTCTCAAAATATTTGTTTTTGCATGCGGCGGTGTAGGGGTAATGAGAAGTGGCTTCGAATTAAAACGTAGCTCCCCAAGTACAGACCTGCCTATTCCGGCTTTTTTTTTAACTTGCCCGCCCTGCTGGCCAAGGGGTATATACTCGGTTGTCCTTTCTAAAATTTTAAGTTATCTCTATACGATATTGTTTCCGTCTATGACAACTTAATAATCATTATTAAGTTAGTTCTTATGACAACATAATAACTAACACGAACGCAGTCTCATTGATATTCCAGTAATTTGTGGTTTTTATATAGCTCATGCCCCCCCCTAGAGGGTAAACATACTCTGGAAAAAAACTTTTTAATAAATCGGATTTTTGAAGCTGTGAAAGGCTGCGATGCGTAGTTTTTGGCTAAAAAAGTATATTATTATTTAATATTTTTTTTTTAAATTCCGATTTTATTGCGGAAGATGTTTTTAAATCCTGATGCCCCCTGGTAGGCAATCATGGATCCTCCTCTATAAGGATAAATCCTTTCACAAACATTCAAAAATATCTGTATAGTATATCTTCACCTTCAAAAAAATCCTCTCAAAAAAATTTCTGGGTGCGCCCATGAAATCGGCGATGACTTCGGTAATATTTACAGTTACTTCGTGTCACTGTCCGAATATCGCTGTTTCAATTGGCATTTATCCTCCTCCTCCATCACAGGAAAGAAAGAGTTGCGGCGGAAAAAAAACAGGTTGCACGATGACGATGAGCAGTAGTAGGTGTTTCGCCTCCCACCTCTGCCTTGTCGTTTCACAATGCCCTTTCCTATTGCCGAGGGCGTCGACGCTCCTACCGACCCGTGAAGATGCGCTTTCTCGATTTTATTTATTTGCTTCAGATCTTGTGGTTTGCATGCAGTACTAGTGGTCTTATAACCGTATCATCTGTTTTCGAAAAGCCCATGGGCGTAGCTTTAGGGAAGCCCTCAGTTTGGAAAATGCCAAGGCGTATAGTTCCAATAGAGCATTTTCAATCACATGACTCTGCCTAACAACGGCCTTAGCAACATTGTTTTATTCCTCCAGTGACATCATGTGCGAATGCTGCTATTGGATACTTCTATGTCCCGCCCCTAACCTATAACAGCCTTAGCAACGTTGATTTTGTCCTCCAAGTGACGTCATGTGCGAATGCTCTATGGGATGACCAGTGATGTAGTCAGAAAAAAAATTTTGGCTGGAGTATGTTTAAATTTTCGTAGAGATATGGTATACTTTTGATTGTTTTCTATGGCCACGCGGTACTGGGAATTTTTGAGTTTCAGAGGGATATCCCCCATGGCCGAGGCAGTGCCCCAGATCTATGAGGATGCAGCAAATCAACAAGTTTTAAATCCCATATCGGAAGAATGTTAAAAAAATTCTCTCGTTTTCTTACGGAAGGCCCGAAATTCGATGAAGATTTATAATTTAAATTTATTATCTCTTCATGGGCTTCAATTAATTACTATAAATTAAGAGGGAGCCTAACTAATAACTTATATCGTGTTACTATTCGTATCGTGTTGTGGTTTAGAGTTGTTGTAATAGATAGATGTGGTTTAGAGTTGTTGTAAACTTGTGTTGTTTAGAAATGCATTGCGGCAATATTTTCCGAAGAAGTCGATCTATTTTAGGGCGTCTGGTGATGTCCTAAGTGTGAGGCTATTTTTGTTCTTATCCCAATGATACACATCACCGTGTGACCATTCGACTTTCGTGTCCAGATTCTTTCTTTTTTTTCTCACACATCAGCTGTCGTATCCACCGAAGCGGGTGTGTGGAAAAATGGCAGAGAATCTTCTTTTCGCAACGCTTCGGAAATCCCGCTAAGCTCGCCCGCTGATACGCGGCTGCGACCGCAACACTTTTCCGTAGCGTGACTGACGTTTATTACGTTCAAACACAGATGTTATCATCAGAGATTCCTTCCTTCCTGAACAAGAACATCCGTATATCATTAATAGCCCTGCTCTGATTAGTATATGAAATACCTCAGAAGGGTATACGGGTCTATTGTATGCTCCCGCGTGCAGAAATTGGCCCGTCAGTTATACTAATATGTGGTCCACGGCAGCTGACCGGATTTGACCGGTATCCGGCCGACCATTTTTTTTTTCTTTTCACTTAATTTGTAGTCAGCCTTCTACTATATATAAATATTTAGAAATATAAAGATTTCAATAAAATAATTAAGAATTCGGAACGTTTCCTTCAATTTACGGGTATCAAAAAGTGTCTTCCCATCAGTGTAGCCCGCGAGGTTTTAGGCAAACAAAAAAACTTAGGAGGCCACTGTTAATAGATTTTTTTTGTAATGATGGGTTCGCGTAGAGTAGAGGCATAATCTCTCAATATAAAATAGTTTTCTATCGAAATTTGGAGGTATCAAGGCTATACTACACAATTTCTGCCTTTAACACCTCTCTAGACCAAATCCCAGATGTGCTACTGGCTTTGCCACAGTTTGCAATTATGACTTAAGATTTTTTTTTATTGGAGAAATAAAATATCACTCAATACTTTAGACACAAAGGTGGCCGATTTCTTTATGCGGGAAGGTGCCTCTTCAAACCAGAGGAGCTAATATCGGCGATGTCTGGACAATAAGGAACCTAGTACCGCATTAAATTGGTCCTTCTTAAGAGAGGTGTCATCTATTTTTTAGAACCAAAGGATTGCTGATTTGTTCATTAAAAAAGGATGCTCTCTTGAATCGGATTGAAGCATCGTGTCTCGTCATCAGTGGTCAGCCGTCACGGTCTGGCGACCGCCGACCTTGAGAAAGGAGGCTCAAGGGCTTCCTCCGTGCACCGTTTCACTGATCGGAAATCTTTTCATCTGTATTTCGGCGTTTTGTCACTTTTCCGCAAAATCTGTCTGTTGTGTATCTAGTCGTGTATCAGCTGATGTGGTTTGCGAGTGCTTCTGCTCTCTCTACCTCGGAAGTATCCCTGTTGGAAATTTCTCAACGGGATTTCGAAACTACTGAATCCGTTCCATTAGCATGGGCATTGGTTTGTACTACTAACTCATCGTTAAATTTTGCGAAATGGTGGTTGGTTTTTTTTATGTTTAAAAATGGGCGCAAGTACCGAGCTTGGCCGTGATATGTGCCATAACAGGATCAGCAAATAATTAGATTTAAGTTTTAAAAGTTTATGGAGCAGAGCGGGAACTTCAGTCCTTCAGTGTCAATTATAATTTATTTCAACAATTAGGGTTAATTAGTAAAATAATAGTTCGTTGTGTGTTTATAAAGGAGTTAGTTGGTGTGCCACTCCTCCTGTCTATAGTCATTTTTGTAAGAAGATTGGATAACTTTAAGCTAAGGGTTGCATAAAAGGTGATATAATATTTTCATTTAACGCCATCAAAGGGTAAGGGAATTTACTGATTCAACATCCCACCCTGTTTATTGGGTTTTATTATATTAAAGAGTAGTTCCCTAACCTAAAAAAGGGTTGTCTTAAATTCCCTATAAAAGGTGCCCATACTTTATTAAATCAAAGAAATGCCTAGCGTATGGATGAATGGTCATTTATGTGTGAAAGCTTGATTATTTTGTCTCGGCCATTTATGTTTTCGCGTGATTAGGATAACATTTTTATCTTTTTCCCTAGGCGAATATGAAAGAACTCCTGCTGCACCTATCAGAAACGCTCTAAGAGGTAATGATTGTTCCACTGCTTTTATATTTAACTTCTAATTAGGGATAGGGTAAAAATAGGATACTTCTGTCTGGTGATATTAAATTCATGTTTTTGTATCAAGTAATTGATACGGTTAAATTTTGGCTTTTGGCCTTTTGTTGTGAAGCTGTAATGTATGACTCGTTTAAGAACGTATTCTTGTTTAATTATTTTTCAGAATCGCTTTGGTCTCGGAGTGAAGATGCTTCGCTGCCTGTGAAAGATGCCGCCGCCAAAACACCAGGTAGTAAATCTGTACTACAAATAACCCTGTCCTTGAACATCATCGGCATCTTTTCATAAGATCTGAGTTTAAATTGTCTTGTTTCCCAGACTGCCTCAAAACATCTACGGCTACCGAGGAGCGCGAGGCCAAGATCCGTCGGTTCCGTGAAGCGCAGGAGGCGGAGCTTGCCCGACGGAGGCGTGGCCTCGAAGAGCAACTCCTCTCTGCGCAGAAGCTCCGCGCGCAGCAGGAGGAGGAGCGCAGGCACCGATTGGAGGAGGCCCGAAGGAAAGAGGCGGAGCGTCGGATACAGGTGGAGGAGAGGAAGAGGCAGATATGGGAGGCCGAACAGGTAAAGATAACAATATTACATTTATTAGAACCTTTAAATGTTTTAAAACGTCATCTTTATAGTGTATTTTAATACTCTAAAATTGTTGCCTGCAGGAGCGCAAAGAAGCCATCTTGCGACGAAATATGGACCGGGAGGCTCGCATCGAAGCTCGGAGGAACGCCCACCGCAACGCTATTGGCACGTTCGCCTTCGGAAGCTCCACCCCTCGCACCTTTGATTTGGAACTTGGGCAATTAGGGGAGGGGCTTATGGTTGCTCCACCTGTTCGAGCAGCTTCTGCCTGCAGTTTGCAAGGTCTCAGAAACAATGGTGAGGCTTTTAAAATCCTCACAATAAGTGGGGTGTTTTCTGATATGAAATGTTGGCTATATTTTTATGGGTATTTCTGTGGAACTTTCTAATATTTTAATGGAATAATATGGCTCAAGTAACAGTTACTGATTTCATTGTAGTTCAAAAAGCACTAGATTTTATTACTGTTCAATAATAAAATTGAATCTTGTTTATTTATTTTCAACTTATGCTGGAGGAGTGTTTGGGGATAGTAATGAAATTTTACTCTAGAAGACAAGGAACCAATCTTTGTCAAACTTTTCTGGGCCCTTTATCATGATACACTATACAAGGGAGTCACCCTGTTGTTATGAGCAGATGAAGTTTTGAATTAGTTCTAATAAGATAAAATTGGGTCTAATGACTGATTCCAGTAAAAAAAAAAGTGACACCCTATGTGGAATATTTTAAGTGAGCTCCTCATCCATTAATTTGGGATACTCTCCAAGGGATTCTGATCGAAAGAAAAAGTCCACTGACCCACCCACTTTTTCCTTAGAAGGTTCGGCCGAGGAACTGTACCGACAGATCGCTCAGAGGCAAAAGAGCTCTCGCGATGTCCTGGACTGTCTCTACTTTGGTGAGTGAAGTTAGGTGACGTGCGCTTCTGATGATCACCCCCTCCCGTGACTAACAATAGAATAACTCCTGACAAATACCGCTAACTGCCGCTTCCTGTGCAACTGTTCAGTCTTGCCATGTCCTGTCCGCTTTGCATTCACTGTTAAAACTCGGTGGTTTTTATAATGTTTGAATTAGCTTGTTAAGTTAAGCAATGTTAGGTATCACAAGAATATTTTGTCTTTGTTTTAGCATTAATACCTTAAGGTACTTTTGATACAAATGTATCCATACTTTTTAAAGCGCCTTATCAGGTAAATTTCTTTTACCAATAAATCAAATTTCTCTCCATAACTTTTTCTGAAATGTGCTGTACCTGACATAAGTGTATGTCCTATTGCTCCATAACCAATGTATACTCTACTGTACCTTGCTTCTATCGGCAGTTTCAGTTTGTGTGGGTGTGTAAAGCAGTGAATGTACCGGCATGAACTTGGCAAGATTTTTAATTGGAATGATTTTATGTAGACTGGAATTATTTATTGGTTTAGTGAATGAACCTGTTTGAATTTAATTTCAAAATAGGATTGTTTGCATAACGAGTGAAGCAATTTTTTTAAAACTCTTAACACACAATGTAGCTTCATTGACAATAATATCCTAACTTAAATGCAATAATGTATGTATTGCCTTTTTTCTGATGTATTATCAGTTTCATCTCCCAAAATTCTCAAATTTCTGGTTCATTCACTAATCTGTTGCTTGTTGAGACTGACAGCTCATGATCTTACTCTTTCCAGCCGAAGACAACATGAGCCGTAGCATGGTATCCTTGTCCTCTTCCACGTCTGCAACGTTCCGGGGGCGTCGACGAACAGACATCACGCCCACCCCACGAAGCCACACCCCTCGCGGAGGTAGCCCTTCCCACTTTTCAGCTCCACGCATGCGTGGAACAGTCAGCATGACGCGTTTGGACCAGTTAGCTCAGCCACGGAGGACCTTTCACCAATCCCCGTCCACCTTTCAGTCCCCGCCTCCGAGCGTTAGGAGGAGCATGATCAACCTGTCCCCTCCCACATCCAACAGAGTCGGCGGATCATTGGCCCCGCCCACTGTTGGCTCCGCCCAGCGCCCGATGGGGGCCGCGCGAAGCATGCTGCACCTCAATGTGGTAGTCACGCCTCCGAGGCTCACGCGGGCCGCGAGGCTACGCGCGCAGGCGGCTTCCGCCTGGAATTTAAGTTCTCAGGCGTCGCCATCTACCGGCAGCAATGGAAAGCCTGTTGCAATGCAAGGTATACATGCGAGCTTGGCTTTGCATGGCTTTTTTTGTTACTTTTATTTGCAAGTTTAATTTACATTTGTGTTGCCTGTATTATGTTGTTTCATTTGCAGCATCCAGTGTAAAAAGGCTGAATATTATTTTGTATAACTGCATGGGAGTGAATGAACATTTAATTTGCATTCGTGGAAAGGGTCTCATACTTGTTTGTAGAACATTACATTTATTAAGCATAGGACTTTTAATGATGGTACTCTCAAGTAGTGTTAAAGTGGAAAGAAAAACATGATTGGCTCGAGTTTAACCCTCTAGCATTTCAAGATAATTTTTAATTATTTGATGATACTTGGAAATTTAAAAAATAAAAATAAGGCATTTTCAAAGAAACTAAATACATGCTCATATATTTAATGAGTTGTTTTCCAGCCCATTTATCTTATTAGGGGAAAAGACTATGTTAGAAAGAAAATGAGTTTCACCTGAGTATCTTACTACCTTTTAATTTTTAGCTTATTGCTCATAGCACAAAGGCCTTTTTTTATTATTTATGTATTGTTTAGCACTTAGTGGGTAAAAAGACTGAATCTGTTCCTTTTTTGCTCTAATTTTATTTTTTATGGTGATTTGTTATAATAATTGATTTTGCAGTTGAACTCCATTTGAAAACACTTGACTGCCAATAATTATTTTATAAGCCCCATTTCTTAACAGTCTCTAAAAAGTCATTTAGCAAGTTTTCCTTTTTTAGTGCTGTTCAGTTTTTTAACTGAATTGTTTATTAATTTTTAGCTACATTAAAATTATAATTGTTGGTACGAGGTCTTGATAAGAAGTGAAAGTTTATTGAATAAAATACATATTTACAGAATTCTATCTGGTGGTTGAAGTATAAAACAATATAAAACACTTGTAGCATTTATAACAATAATAATAAATCATTTTCAGGCCTTTTACATGCATTGTAATGTATTACCATTAATTTCAATTCTTCTTCCTTCAATTTGTATCCGTTTTACTACCTAAGTGCACATTTTGTGTGTTTAAATATATATGTATGTGTAGTTGATTTGATGTTGCATGTGGGCTTCTTTATTAGCATGCTTTATGTGGTGACTTAAAACTACCTTTCCTTGCATGGAAACTAGCATTTTAAAGGGTTTTTTTTCTGTTTTCAGCAATTTGGTGAAAACTGCTTTATTATTGCTTGATATTGTACTGCTATTAACAAACAACCTTCATTGCTTCTTTCAAAGATAAATAGAAAACCAACCCTCTGAATTTTGTGAGCCCTCAGTATCCTACAACTGTCTTTCTTGTCTGCATAGAAGACCTGGCTACCCAGCTTTGATTTTGATTGGTTTTTCAGATGTTTAATTGGTTCGTAAAACTCATAATGAAGACTATTTTACATTAAATGTTTTTTTTTTATATTAAAATTGATGTATTTTGTCTTTAAATATTAAAGAATCAATGTTCAAAAAACTTGATTAATACGCTCTAAAATTCTTTAATCCATATTTAAGACCAAAATTGAATAACTTAAGTGAGAGTTTTTAATTCAAGACAAACCCTATGTTGGCAAATACCTCTTTCTATCATCCTATTATCTATGGGTCCTCTGTGGTGGTGGCTTTGGTGTAGGTTACTAACACATTTTAACTTTGTGACATAAGGCAAGAATATTCTTTCCTTATTTATTACTTTTCTTATTCGGAAAACAAGAATGATCTCCATTCTAGTAGTCTTAGAATTTTCATAAGTACTACTGTTTTTAGTATATTCTTAGCAAAAGTATTCTCATGAAGCTAAAATTATTAAATTCCTAAAACATTCTTTGAAGAATATCCTTGCTTTACATCTCTTTCAAATTGTTGTATAAAATCATGGTTACTTAAGCATTTTAACTTATTCAATACATTTGTTCTTGATTCTCACTGAAATCTTATCAACACATTTCGCTGTTGGTTCTCTCTCATTGGTCACAGGTTCTCGTTCTCCGCCCCGCCCTCCAAGCTCTCTGAGTGACGTCAGCGCTGCCTCCAGCTCAGCCATCCACATGAGGCCTCGCTCCGCCCCCAGAAGGCCCCGCCCAGTCAGTGTGGCCGGAATACCCTCTCACTCCAGCAGCTTCTCGGAAAGCACCAAGAGGCCTGCACAAAAGCCCCAAGGTTAGTGCTATCCGAAGACCCAAGAAAATAGCTGGGTTTAATCTAAATCAGAGTTCCCCCAGATCAGTGAAGAAATTAAAATATGGTAATGACTTTATAGGTAGCTCTCAAACATCTGTTAAGAGCTCCAACAGAGATCTTGGGGTCACCCTTCAAGGGCAACGGCCCTCCAAGCCCCTCCCTCCACCCAAGCCAAGCGAATGGAAAACCAAGCCACGTCCTACCCCTCCCCCGTCAAAAGATAATCTCAGGCTAAAGGTGAGTTCCTTGTTGCTGTGGTTTTGGTTAATAATGTGTATCTGGTGTTTCTGTATTGAAATGACTATCCCTTTTAAATCTCATTCCCTACCCTGATGTAGTCTTAGTTGAAATTTAATAACAGTTCCTGATCTTTCAACTCAGGTAACTCGTACAACTAGTGGACCACAAGTTGAAGACCCAAAACAAGCTAAGCAGCCAGTTAACACCTCAACCCTCACCTCACCTGACTCAGAAGCATTCCAGGTGAGACTTAATGATTATTGTACAAGCCAATGATAACCAGGGCCGGATTATCCAATACAATAGACAAAGTAGGCAACTGCCTAGGGGCCCATCGCCAGCTAGGGGCCCCGTCCCCAGAGGGTGGGTGCCCATATGTTTGAATTCAGGAAGGGGTCCAAGAAAAATGTTTACAAGTAGTAACTACTATTTATATTTTTTCAAGCAGTAACTAGACTATTTTTATGAGGGGTTGGTTCATAATTATTTCAAAAGGGCCCCTCACGAGTACTTCATGCAAAAATTCTTGCATAAAATACTGGAATTTCAAGCAAAAAGTGGGTGTCTACGAATCCTCCCCAGAAAAAGTTCTGAAATTTTATTCTTAAGTGAAATGTTTTAACTCATTTGGGTGACTTCTAAAATGGATTGCGAGAGGGGCCTGCACATAGGCCCCCCTTTGCCCTTTTGTATGGGCACCCATTCCCCAGAGAATTTCTCTTTAAATGTATCTTTGAGTTAAAATCAAATTTAAAGATTTTTTTTGTGCGAGTCCGGACCTAAGCACACACAAGGGGCCCATGAAAAAATCGTCTAAAATGGTTCCACAGACGGACCTCTCAGATTCCCTATAAATTATATCTTTTGCATGCTACAAATGCAAAAAACAAAAACTTAAGTTCTGAAAAAAATTATTCTTTTATATACTTAGGATTGCTAACTTTTTTATGTTCTTTCTACCCCCAGACCCCTCTTTTTTGCTTGAGGGCATGTATTAACCGCAAACATTTTTCATTACGGTTCATAGTTTGGTTTAGCTAACGTTTTATAGCAAAACATTATTGAACATGGTGATAACAAGCCTTCTCACTGTAGTAAAAGCATAATATTGCGATGTGGGTTTAAAACATATTTTTGAAAGGTAAGAGAAAAGGGGCCCCGAGGGTGCATTGCCTAGGGGCCCCGACATGGTTAATCCGGCCCTGATGATAACATGGTTCCCAACTAAATCCACATCATTTTTTAACATACTAAGAAAAAGTATGATTCTTTTAGAGATTCTGTCAACTGGTTGGTATGTTATTTAGAAACCAGAAGAAATTTGTTACCTGCCATAAAAGAAGTGGAAATTATTTTGTGGAAAGATTAGCAGCCATCTAATAGGAATTTCTATCTTAATTTTTATTAGTTGGAGGGGCAATAAATCATTTTAACTACTACTTTTTTCAAAGATTAAGCACACCTGACATTTTAAATTTTGCTTTTGATATTAATTTAAAATAATACGGATTTTTTTTCTAGAATTTACCAGTATTCACAAAATGTATCTTAAAGTAACTTAAGACCATATTAAATTTTAATGTCACTATAAAATTTTTATTCAATGATTTGTTCTTATATTCCTGTTTTTCCTTTTAGGTTAGCTCAGATGACTCCAAAACTTGGTCAATGACTGAGTCCAGAGGTGTCTCCATCAGTCAGTCTTCATTTGGCATTTCTGAGTCAAGCAAAGACATTCAGTTGCTCACAGAATCCACCAGGACTGGCGTGACGGAACTAAAGGAAAGCCAATCTAATACTGAATCTGCCGTCGAGATGGTTCAGTCGATGACCGAAACTGAAGTTACTCTTCAAACAACTGTAGTTGCTCAAGTTCAACAGCAGGAAATGGACAAAACGACTGGAGACGTATCCGTAACTCAAGAAATCGTGAATGCTGTGGAACCTGAGGAAGAAAGTGTACTTGATTCTAAGTCAAGCACACCTGAACAAGACGTGTCAAAAATTGCCGAAAGTTTGTCGGAACTAGGCGTGAACGAAATGGTCACATCCCAGCAAGAGGAAAGTGTGTCAAAACCAGAGCCTCTCCCTAGGGTGACAAAGCCTGAAACAAAGCCACAACCTGATTTGATAATGCAGGTGAAGGAGCCACCTGTGAATGGTTCCGAGTCCAGCCAATCGGAGAATGCCAATCGACGGCTCATCACATCAGAAGAAGAGGCCAGGGCAGCTCTAGCGGAAAAACGTCGCCTAGCAAGAGAACAGGCTGAGCTTGAACGGCAGAGACAGGAAGAGGAAAAGTAAGTTAGGTGCACTATTCTGTTTAAACATTCATTTGAATGTAGGTTTCAATATGAAATAACCTGGAGAATAATAACTAACAGAAACTTACTCTTTTTAAATCCTTAATCATGGGTGACTGCTCCAGGGGTACCCCGAATCTCCAGGTTTCTTGATTGGCACATCCAGGTTTTTCAGATTTTCCGGTTTTCAATTTACCTCTTTAGTTTTTTATGTATCCAACATATTTTTAAACTTTTTCATAAAAAGTTGTTATTTTTCTCCGAAGCACAGAGTTTGTTCATCTCCATGGTGCAGAGGACTCGCCATATGACAGAAAAACTTAACTTTCCCTTCTAGGAAGACAAAACCTTACACACAATACAATACCTCTACTTAAAACCTCTTAACTTTCCTTCTTTTTCTTTTCTTTCCATTTCTGCTCAGGCAAACAAAAAAGTTGGACCTTTACTTTATAATAAATAGCATCAGTGTTTTAGTACTCAGCATGTCTCTATCTGGTTACGAGTACTGCTTATACTGATCCAACCGGCATTGGGTCACGGGTATACTTAGCCTTTTTATCCCTTTAGGATCGATAAAAAGCATTAAGTTAACTTAAGAAATCAACTGGGAGTCCAGTGTCAGTCTAGCCATTCAGCCTGGGCAATAGCTTAGTAATTAGCTCCTCACAACTGAAGACTACACAGAATCTGTGATGGGGCTAATTTGGTCTTGGCAGAATTGATTGTTACGATTTTCAGTTCATGGCTCTCTTGCTTTTAGGCGTCTGGAGGCGGAGCGTCATGAGCGGGAAGAGGCGGAGCAAGTGCGACTCCTGGAAGAGCACAGGCGGCACGAAGAAGAGAAGCTTGCACGTGCGATTGCAGAGCAGCAGCAAAGGGAGGCAGAGCTTAGAACCAAAAGGGAGGAGGAATCTAGATTGGTATGGCTTGGCTTTATTAGTTGAATGTGGTGTTGGCTTATAGGAGAAGGTCCTATAAGCCTTGGACCTATTTTTACTTTTTATGTATTGAAAATAAATTAATGAAACAACTTCCCCTCGATACTTTTGCTTTTCATACACAACATATATTTTTTTCAGAAGTTTAATTCAAGTATTTCAATATGTAATTAATGAAAGAAAAAACTGAAAATAGGTCCAAGGTACAACACCGGTATTGTACCTTGGTTTCAAGGGTACTGTACCTTGGACCTATGTCAAAAAACTTTAGTTGCACCTCTAAATTTAATAAAATATTTGTGGGAAAACTCAAGGAAAAAGTGCTCATTGAACCACCCAGATTATAGATTTAGTTAGAGCACTTTTCAGCATAAAAGTTTTAAAGCACTGTTTTTTGTCACAAAATTATAAATTTCCCTTAAAATTGGTGTTAGTCATGAAACTAAATCCTACCCTGCTTTTAAAATACCAATACAATTAAAGTCAGTATAGAGATTTTTTTAGTAACTCAAGGTAGTTAAGTGTATTTTGGATAGGTCCAAGGTACAATACTTGATCATTTACTGAAAAATGTCTAACCACTGTGTTGATTTTAGCCCTAGCCTCATTTAAAGTACATGTGATAATAGCTAAAACAATACCTTATAACATATTAAATTCAGTGCAAAATAAAATCTTTATATTTTGAACAATAGCTTACAAAAGCAAAGATAGAAAACTTACTTTTGAAGGGTGAAATCAGTTTGTCAACTTTTCTAGAAATAATTTAGCTTGAATGTGGGCTCTGGTAGTAAAGATGAAAACTACTTATTTAGTGTTGCCATATACCTGAAAGCTAAGCTAAAAAAAGTATAGGATCGAGGTACACTTCCCCTACACTTGGCAGTATTGTATGTTTTCTGTGACATTTTTTGGAGGTACTTCTCTGAATTTAAAACTTACTGCAGATTTACTTTTGTAAGCTACAGTAAATAGTAATAAAAAAATCCCTGGTTTCCAGGGTTCTGACTGAATACAACTTTAATACTTAACTTGTTTGTTTTTGCCTTTTTATTATGATATATAGCTGAATATAAGATCATTCGTATATATGCTGAATATACAGTTTTTCATCCAAAAATGTATCTTAATTTTTTTTTATAACCAATGGCATTTATTTGGATCAATTATCCTTGACTGCAATGAAATGCCTTGAGATATACCTACTCTCTGAATTTATCTTAAATTCAAAACTCATATATAAGCTGAAGTTAAATTATCTGATCCATTATAGTATAATCTATTATAAAATGCTGCATTATAAGCATTTTTTGTGTGTAAACTTCATTTATGTAAATATTTGCTAAGTTTTTTAATTTCTTAAACATATTTCTGTTATTTCAGCTTTCACAACCCAAACAAGATTCTCTAAATTATTAATCGGTTCCATTATTTGATGCTTGGTCATCCAAAAAAATACTTACTACTTTAGCGAGATTAGCAGATTTGAATATAAGCCAGCCCTTCCCCTTCAGTATCGAAAATATTCCCAAAATTCTTGGCTTCTATACAGAAATACACAGTATATTACTTTAAAAATGGTAAAGATAATAATAATAATATAATAATTTGGGTGCTTTCTTGAATCAGCCCTTAATTAGCAGTTAGCAACCTACACATGGTGCAGTTTCTCAGCCACCTTGATTTCATAATGTTGTATTTGTATATAAGTTTGAGAAATATGTCTTCCTTTTAGCGTGCCGAAAAGGAAGAACAAGAAAAGCGGGCTCGTGAGGAAGCCGAGCGCCAGAGGGCAGAACTCGCAGAAAAGCTCCGCAAAGAAGAAGAGGAACGAGCTGAAAGGAAAAGGGTAATGATTATTTAGTTATGGGTATTCATAATTCTGCTTCTGGTGATAGTAATTTTTTCCAGATATTATGGTTTGGGGAAATTCTGTCATCATTCCATTTGGCTGTGAATTTTTTTAGAATGCACTTTTTAACGTGCTGGAGGAAATATAAATCCACTTTTAATTAATTATAACATTTAAACAAAACTGAAATGTTTAGTATACTGAACAGCTAGTTAAAGGTAAAAACTTGGCCTAACTATTACAAACATCGATTTATGTAAGAAATATTTCTCTTAATTTTGAACACAAGTAAAAGAAAAGATGATAAATCTCTCTAAGAAGTAATATCTTCTGCCAAAAAAGTAATAAGGATTTTTAATAAATATCAGAAATATTACTCACACATGTTTCCTAATCTATATACTGAGTAAAAACAGTTTACATACTATTCGCTTATGAATGTAGATACAAGCATTAATGCCTTTTCAGAGGGTCGAACAAATTATGGCTCGGACGAGAGGCGCAGCTGCAGCTGCTGCCGCCTCGACACCAACAACGAACGGAACAACAACCCCAGCTGCCCCTCAGCAGAACCCTGTGCAGCAGAGGAACGGCTCGGAACCTGTGTCAAACGGCTACAGTAGTCAAGAAGACATGAGCTGTACCACTAGGTAACAAGTGATGAGTAATTCATCAAATACCAATCAATCTTCTATTACTTTCTCCAATTCTGACCTAACAGAATTTGTCTTTTTGAAACTTTAAGGAAGTTATGGTATACTTGTTTTCTGCAGCTTTAGGAAAAATTAGGAGCTAATAAATATGTTTCTTTCTGTGATGAACATATTTGAGTGTTCCTTGCTGTTACTATGTTTTCATACTGAATTACACATTATTTATTTTCTTTTAAAATGAAGTAAGTGCCATTGTGGAAAATTATTAATTACATTTTTTTTTCTCTTTATCATTTCATCATTTGTATCTAGAATTAGTCCATTATTTTGTCTTGGCAGTTCACTAATTTTTTTTTTAGTTAGAAAACCCATTTGAAAGCAAACCAATCTTGGGCAGCCCCAAAATATTTATATTAGGATTTACTTAACTTAAAGTTTATTTTCAGTTAAACCTGAAAATATATTATTTTTGTCTTATCACGTTATAAAACATTTAATGAATGTTTTTCCAGCCCTGAAGATGAAGGTGTTCTTATTGATCTTGTTCCCACCCCCACCCTCAATGTAACGTCTCGGCACCCTTTGGAGGATACCCTCAACTCCAATCTGTGCTCCCCTACAGACAATGCAAATAGGACAACACAGAATCCACCAGGTAGTAAAGCTGTGTACTTGTTCATATATTACTACGTCATTTTGTTTTTCTCTGTCAGCAAGATTTTGTTGCAGAGCTTTTGTACTCGCACTCCCGAAAATGAGGTATGCAATGTCAAAATTATAAAAAAATTGATCAGTAGAGCTTTAATTGATACAGTAATTTCAATATTTCAAGAAATTTTGCACTTTTATTTGTTCTATGTCTCTCAATTTTCTTTACTCTTCAAAAATGAATCCTTTAGTTTTTTTTTTATTTGGATTAAATTTTAAATAAACAGTTAACCATTTTTATAAATTTACTAAATAAAACATTATTTAAAAATTACTGTGTGTAAATGAAATAAGTTATTGAAGGTTGATAACATGAATATTTATTTCAGTAAGTTTTAGTACTCAAAGCATTAATGCCATAGTTTAACAGTCTTTTTGTTTTTTTTTTATTTTCAGATCTCCTGTTGTAGCGGCAGAATTCCATCTAAATCTTCGTTGATTCTTCTAACCTGTCTTATACTAATAATATAAATAACCCTTTTGGCCATAGAAATAAAGAGAAGTGCCATAAGGAACTTGAATAAGAACTTACAGGACTAATTGAGGCAAGGAACTTTTAATAGATCAGAAAGAGAGAGAGCTACGTATTAATTATTCTTTGATCTAGAGCAGTGGTTCTCAACCTTTTTTACCACTACCTCTTGTTTACTTTTATGGGTACTGCTTCTCCCTCCAACTATTCTTTAATAGAAGATTTTGTAAAGTCCTGTTTTTAAGACTGTCTAATGCAGTTACAGCATACAACCACCCTGTGTTTAGTGTCAGTGTCTATTCTTTTAGTCATTTATAAATAATATCATCTTAGTGTCTTTCTCATTGTGTCATTTTTTAAAGTATTGAATTTAGTTCAGATCTGATTGTTACCTTTTAATTGCAATGCTTTCTTTTGCATAAAAATTTACTAGATTGGAAGCATCTCCAAAATTCAAATAGGAGTATGTATTTCTGTATCTAAATCTGGTGTACTTGTTTAGAGTTCACTGATCCTTTTTCCATTCTTCATTTTATACATGTGAAAATGGAATTGTTTCCAAAATATTTTAATTACCCAAACACTCCCCCCCCCCCCACACCTTTTTTTTCACAAGATCTTTTCTCCCTCTACATATGCTTGAGCTAGATTGACCATAGTCAATTTCGCCAATTTTACGAGAATAAATGTTTTGAAATACAAGATATTTTTAGGCATGATTCCCAAGTAATTTCTCAATGCAGAGTTAAGTTATTTTTAGAAAGGACATCTGTCAGAACAGTGAAGGTTACTTATAGGCCCTTATCCTACACAAAATACCCTAAAAAGGCAGTGCCGATTATTACTTATTAGTGATAATTTTTTTATATTTATTCTTTTGTTGGGGATTTTTTCTTATCCTTATATACATGAGGTTGGGAACTCTGTTCTAGAAGAAGAATGCTGGTTAAGTGAGTTAGAAGTTATAGTTTACTTGATACAAAATGTAATGGTTTTTTTTTATTTGTTTTTTTGTTTTAATTACAAGAACAATCCATTGAGGCCTCTTGTTCTGAAGAAAGGTACAATCTGGCATACTGCTGCCTCTTTTAACTCTTTAAAATCTTCCCTCCATTTCGTTGATCTTCATAGGCTCTCATTATGATCTCTCCTTAAGCATAAATATGAACTAAATAATGCTTCCAAAATTGTAACCAAAGACACTCCTATGTAGAAAAATATTAAACTTTATATATGTATAAACTAATTGTGAAAGGGTATTGTGATTAACTAAATTTAGTGCCTTTAATCACTTACATTGTGAAATTTATTATTTTTACCATTGTATGGCTATCAATTTAAGTAGCATATTTTTGGAATATTTTTAGACTGTAAATATGTAAATTTTCTTAACAGAACACGATATCTTTGGTGTATATCAGCTCCAAGAATTGCTATAATTTAAAATATTTTCTTGCAATGTTGCCATACGAAAAAGTGCCATCCAGGCATATATGCCAGGTTGTACCTCCAGTGTTATCCCTTGTGTATTTTTCAACATCAACCAAACATTAACTTTTAGTAGCCTCAGTTCTTGCACAGGCCTTCTTCTGTTGTGGTTATTGGTCACTTCTATGATACTTTCGTTGAACTGAAGTGGAAGTTTCTGTGATATTTTTACAGGAGCTATTGTTATTATTTTATTTGCTAGCATAGTTCCCCTCTTTATTTATCTCTGAAAATACGATTCTTCTGAAATAGGGTAAATTATGCTAGTAAATAAGAGTGTTGATGTTATTTCCTTTGTATTTATGTATTTACCGTGTATTTAATACAGTCTTTTAAATTTCTCCTGAACTTTAATGCCATCATCTGAGGCTATCCTTACCTAGAAGATTTATTGCTACTAACCAGCATCTTCACAATGGGTGAAAGCTAGAAAATTTTCTGAGACAGAACTGAAATGACCCTTTTCTTTAACTCCCTAATTACCTACATATTAATTTTTCTCCCCTGTTCTGTTTAGAAGAAAATTGCTAAAGACAAAGTTCCCTTTCTCAACAAGATGACTTCCACCCATGATCTTTACCCCTATTTCTTCTTTCTGTATAGGTTTTTTTTTTAATTGTTTCCTACTAACTGTACATTCCGTTGATGAAAGTACTTAAGAATCGAAAGTCAACAGCGATTTTGAATTGTGTTGAAGTGAGTTTATATACGTGCTGGAAGCACTTACTTAATGAATGAGTGATGATTAAGTTAAGGCTAGAAATCTCTTCTTAACAAAGTGTTACTACTAGCTATGTTACATAGATATTTGAGGTACTTCTTCACTTCATTGTCATGACTGGAGATAAAAACTTTATTATTTTTCTTTGATGGTAGATAGTCTAATTTTCTTTCTTAATCAAACAGTAATTGGGTATCACTACTATTACAGTAGTTTATCCATTTGAAAAGAGGAAATCTAAAAATGTGCAAGTACCTTCTGTTGTACTAGATCTCATCTCAGTTGTTATCCTTAAAGACCTATCGACAAATTTATCATTGAACATGGTAAATTTATTTTTGTTATGCTAAAAAAAGTTTTCTTTTTATTTTTTCTCTCTTACTAATAACTATGGTGATACCTACTGTGTTACTAATGTTACTATGGATTTTAACTGGTTTTTATGAATTATGTTATTGATCTAGCTCACAATGCCCCTGTAATAGAAGACTTACCGTCATATTCACAGCCATCAGAGTCAATGTGTGCCAGAAGCTGAAGAAAGGAAAATTAGCTTTTTGTTGCTGACTCCCAATCCTCCTTTGACCAAGGATTTCCCATTGACGCTGATGGCTGTTAATGGTACATTCATTAATTTTAAATTTCTAGTGTCTAAGTCTTGCAGAGAGGAAATGAAGAAGTACTGAACATGTTATCCCAGTGTAATAAATGAAAAAGCCTTGACAATTTAAAAGAACAGGCATACCTCGACATTTGTACCAAATTGGTTTTAAAAATTAAATTTAGAAATGGGGGAATATTTTAAAACTTTGATTTTACACTGATTTGTTGTGTTAAGGATCCAATGTTTCCTTTTTATATGTATGTAATAAAGAGCTGCTTTATAGCATTTTTCCTCAGCTGAGTGCGATTCCAAGAACCCACGATCAGGGGTGCTACTTCTCCAGGGTAGCCCTGGAAATCTGTTTTTTTTAACAGCATGAATCCCGGAATTCCAAGTTTCATCAAAAATCTCGTGCTCAACAAGAAAGCGCAAAATTAGTTCCAATAATTGCAGGGTTGAAGCTTTAGCATATCTTTTATGAAGAATCCAGTCCCACCATCAGTTCTAAGCGCAAATACACATAGTAGTTACATCATTCTGAAAGAATTTTTTGCAGCTATACGCGTGTACATACAGGCTGTAGTTAAATCACTCCTGACCGTTCTGTATCATCTGTTTATTGAGAGTGCTGTAAGTTTTGTGGAAAAATACCTTCAGAACAAGAAGTTTTTAAAATCTGTAAACGGTTCCAGATTTTGGATTTCGTATTAAAGGTTTGCAACTCTAATAGTTTTCTGGGATTTTGAGTTTAAGTCAGTAGCACCCCTGTACCATACTTGTTAGAATTTGTAGTTCTAGGGATCTGTTTAATTAAAGCTTTTAAAGGTGATTTACAAACTTTTTAGACTTTGCTTCTGACACTATTAACTGACTAATTAATTAGTCAGTGCTCAGTTAAAGTTATAAATCCTTTCGCATGTCAGGCCCCTAATAAACTATTTTTCTGCTACATGGCTAGATTAAAAAGCTTAATCTCATAGGAGTTTTTTAACTAATATTCCGATAATTTGACATTTGTATCCAGCTGAAGTTTTGATGTTTATATTGTTCTTAAGGTGTATACCCTCCATTGTGCAGTGTTAAGTCTTTGATCAATTGATTTTTCAATTGGTCAATCCTTAATTTAAAATTCAATTGCTTTTAATTTTTTAAATGTTGAACTGATTTATAGAGAAATTAGTTGATTATCATCTTCATTGCAATCTTTTTCTTCCATTATAATAAATGAACGCAAAAGGGCTGATTAGACAAAAGTGAGGTACTGCCTGTGCTACTGTTTTCTCTTTGAGAAGTGTATTCTTCATAGTCATTCCAAGTCAAATACTAACTGTTCTCATTGACTTTTCTGGGTTGTAATGAAAAAATAATAATAAACGACTATTTATTTACCTGTGATTTTTCTTAAGAGTTCTATTGTTATTCTCTTTTCTTGATATTCCTTCAAAACCTAACAACTGTTAACACATTAGCGATTAAGACCTCTTGATGTATTTCCTTATTAATGTATTTACCATTCAAGGCATTTAATATGCAACCTGATCTAAGAGTGAAAAGTAAGAGGTTTCAAGCCATCCATATCCAGTAGCTGCAGCTTTTTCTGTAGCACTCTCAGGCAGTAGCTACAGCAGAGCAGTCACTTCATTTTGACTTAAGTTTTATAAAGCCTCTGTATCCCTCTTTATTTGAATTCCCCACTTATTAAACTTTATGGTTTTTAATGTGCATGGAAGACAAAAAAATTAGGAATATAATTTATTATTTCCAAGACACCAAATTATTGCACAGAAATATCCTAACTGTTTTGTTTTTAATGAACATATGCATGACATCACACTCAATTGCTTTGTGTTCTTCTTTAGTTTCTTTTATTAGGAAAGGAACCTAAGTAAAATTGCTTAAAATAATTTTTTTTTAAGTGTTAGGGTCATTCCATTTCAAGTGGTCCAAAAAAAGTAAAATTGGTTGCTCGACCATTTTTAAAAAATCTGAAATTTTTTGTACATCAACCCTAACCTAAAAGAAGATCAAAACAACCATTATTTTTAATTTAACCTATTTTGCTTGTCCGCAGCAGCCATGCAAATTTCGACTTTTTAGCGGTTTTTGCTAATTTAGGCGTTTACGGGATTGGAAATATCTCCCCTTTAAAATCTCCAATTCAAATGGGGTTTGAAGCAAAATTGTTTAGAATAAAATGGTCTAAAAGACTAGAGCAAGTATATTTTTCTAAAATAAACCCTTAGGGGGGAAATCTTAGTTTAAAGTTGAAATTTTTTTAAAAATATCTACCCACTTTAAGAAGATTTTTTTATAGGAAGGAAACATGTCAAGGCACCAATATTTTTTTTATTAATAGTCCAAATACATTTTAGGTCATATGCAAAGATTTGGATCTGAGACTCGATTTGTCTTTATTTAAAAAAATCTCAAAGTCAAAGATTTGTCAAAATTTGCAGTTTTGAGGGTTAAATATCTCTGGTGGGGGACCAGTTAAAAATTTTAAAATGGTTCATTCTAGAGTACTATATATTAGTGTTAAGCTCAAAAAGTTTTTAGGAGGAGATTTGACTACAAGCCGAGGTATGATTTTTACAAGGTGCCCCCAAATGTCGCAAAATTTGGAAGTTAAGGATTTCTACAAAATTTGTCTGTTTTCAAGGGGACTTTTTTAAAGGAAGGAAACCTTTCAACACAACACATATTTTTATACAAATAGTCCAAATGTAATTCAGGTTACACGCAAAATTTGAAACCTGAGACTTGGTTTTTCTTTGCTTAAAAAAAATCCTAAAATCAACGATTTGTCAAGATTTGCACTTTTTTAGAGTGATATCTCTCTGGTGGAGCACGAGATAAAAATTTGAAACTTTGTCATCTTAGAGCAGTGGTTCCTAACCTGGGGGCGATTTGGGTTATCAGGGGGGCGATGAGTTTTCAAAGGGGGGAAAATTAAAATAGTAGTATAGTAATTTTTACTGATCACCTTGGATCATGGAATCAAGATTAGAAGATTTGACGAGTTCCGGATTGGATTCTAGGTCCATTCTCGTTTAAGGTGTGGTTAAGCTTGATAACTCTTTGCAGAAGGAATTTCTAGATCAAAAGTATGACTGGGAGGCGAAAATCATTTTTAAGCAGAGCGGTTACGAGTTAGTCAACTTATCCACAACTATCAGGAAAAACTTTGTCCTTCGTTCCTGTCAACATATTTAGTTGAAAAAGGGTTTAGTTTTGTTGTCCAGCTCCTCAGAAAACAAAGAAATAAGTTAGACATTTGCCACAAAGGAGACTTGCACCTGAACTTGACGAACATAAAGCCGAATATTCAAGCTTTAAATGAAATCCATCAAGCCCAAGGCAGCCATTGAAAAGATAAAATAAAACAATTGCAAAGTTTTCAAACTTTCATTTATTTTTTCAAATTTTAATGTCAACTTTCTTAATTTTTCCAGATTCCAATTTAAAAATGAAAACATGTACTCCTGTTTTTTAAATGTACGTCAATGAACTTAGTTAATTATTTCCACTTCTTTGTTCTTATTAAAAAAATCTGCAGAGAATGTACATTTTAATTTTTTTTCTATTTTATTTAAGAGTGACCGGGTAAAACCTGCTTTGGTTGTTTTTATATGCCGTAATAAAATTGCTTTATTATTTACACTTTACTTCAAATTAAAATTCGACAAATTCAATGAGAATGAAAAGGGGGCGGTAGGTGTTAGTCAACCTCCAGAAAGGGGCGATGGGCCACTAAAGGTTGGGAACCACTGTCTTAGAGTATATTATGGTAGTGTTATGCCCTAAAAGTTTCAAGATGGAGGATATCTTTATCCGTGTATCTTTTCTCTTTTTTTAAATGCTCTATTTTAATTTCATTAAGTCCTTTGGTAATAACCTTTTTATGAATTTTTAGTGGATCCGAACAATTATTGCCAAAGAGATTATGATATTTTAACAAATACTTTTTCGCATGATATTTGCATGTATTTTTGACAGATTTATTGATCCTTAGAACAATCAAATGTTGATGATCTTCACTTAGTTCACTTACCAGATTAACCTCAAGAGTTACTGGGCCATAAATAGACTTGTGACAATTTTCTTTGATAAGTTGACCAACATCACAATCCATTTTTTAACATGAACTTTCGACTAATAAAAAAAACATACGTATACAACAACAAAACACCTTGGTGAATCGAAATGTTCTTTCGATCTTGGTGCAGGTTTGCAGTATGCAATAAAACAATTCTCATGGCGGGTTTCTTCTTCCCTCTCTGTCTCTCAGGTTGTAAAGATTGTCAATGGCTGAATGCTAAGGTTAAGTAGTTAATATAATTACTTACATTAGGCCCTACTTTAACATATGTTTTGGTAAAGAATAGAGATAAATATTTTAATTCATAAAGTTCATTGCTAAGTTTTTCTATATTGCTGTATTTTGTGTAATTAAAATTAAAAAGTAATGAAACATTAATAAAATTTACAAAATAATTGTAAAGTAAAAAAATCTCTTCAACAAAAAAAAGTTTAATATGATCCTTGCCATTTCTATGCTTGTAGCCAAATAACCCTCCATCTTGAAACTTTTAGGGCATAACACTACCATAATATACTCTAAGATGACAAAGTTTCAAATTTTTATCTCGTGCTCCACCAGAGAGATATCACTCTAAAAAAGTGCAATTCTTGACAAATCGTTGATTTTGGGATTTTTTTAAGCAAAGAAAAACCAAGTCTCAGGTTTCAAATTTTGCGTGTAACCTGAATTACATTTGGACTATTTGTATAAAAATATGTGTTGTGTTGAAAGGTTTCCTTCCTATAAAAAAGTCCTCTTGAAAACAGACAAATTTTGTACAGGGTGGCGACAGATCAGGGAAAAGTCAGGGAATTTCATTCATCTGGAAAAATCAGGGAAAAGTCAGGGAAATTCAGAAAAAAGTTAAAAAATCAGGGAAGATTTTAGTAATTCACGCCGCAAATACGCGCGATCCGCGATCGCATCCTTCACTCATTTCAGTGGCTGGGAAAGTCTGGAATTCCTATAAAAATCTGGAATTTCAATGAAAAATTCCGGATTTCTGCCGAAATTCGGATGCTTCCGGACGTTTGCCTGTAAAGTTGGCATTTTTACGGCGTGATCGCGGGCGGAAAAAACAACTTCACGGTAGGTTCGCGATCGCGTTTTTCAAACTTCGCGTCAATATCCTTGACTTTAAATGCTTGTTTTTGGAGATTGGTAGTTCAAATGTGAAGAATATTTAGCTGGACTTTTTATTGGCTTTTTAGAGGAATTTCCTGTTGTTTGCAAGAAGGCAAATAGAAATTTGTAGTTTGAACTTTAGAGTTTATCAAAGAATTACAAGGTGTATTGATAATAGGATATATGAATATTTTAAAGTATCAAAAAGGAAATCTTACAAAATCTTCCATATGGGTAATTTTTTGGGGTTGAAATTAAACTTTTTGGACTTAAGTTTTTTTATTCCTTTCAGATTGTTTTAGTTTTTCATTTTCTGCAATTTATACATTTTGAGTCAATGCATTAGAATAACTATTGATCATTATTTATAGTTTTATTAATAGTATAAGATAGTTTTTAATTTTTTGAAATTAAATCTGTCTAACTGGCGTATATAAGGGGGGCCTTGCCTCCCCCCCCCCCGAAATTCAAACTAGGTGTACCAAACAAGTTAAAATCCTGCTTTTAGGGTCAAATTACAAAAATTTTCTGGGGGAGGACCCCCAACCCCCCCTTTTGTACTTGGAACGTATTACTAACGACTTTATTATAATAAGTTCATCCAAATCCTGCCTAAAAATGTGTGTCCAAAATTCGAACTAAATTTTTCTGGGGAGGGCCCCCAGATCTCTTTTAGTACTTGAAACTCTGTTATTCATAACTTTTTTAATATTAAGTTCATCAAAATTCAAATCCTATATAAAAATGTATATCTAAAATTTGGGCTAAGAGATGTACCAAAACTAGTTAAAAACCTGTTTTTTGAGTCAAATTTCAAAAATTTTTTGACCCCCCTTTTGGTACTTGTAATTATGCTCCTCACAACTTTTCTTATACTAAGTTTTTTAGGGCCTAAATAATCACCTAAAATGTATTAAAAAGCTACATTGGACCAATTAAGTTTGTTTGGGAGGGGCTGAGGAGTATTTTTGGGACTCTCCCGAAATAAATTCCTGTGTATGCCACTGCTGTCTAAATAGGTTCATTTATTTCAAAATTACATGAAAATATTTTGTTAATATACTATAGCGTAATTACATTTTTAATCAAACCCTTTTGTGTAGCTAGGAACTTATATGAAAATTTTCTTTTATTAAACTATTTAATAGATATAGTTGTACGAAATGAAACACACATGTTCCTTAAAAAAAATTATTGCAAACAATATCTGTCAGCCTTGAAATTTTCATCTGGTAGCCTGGAAAAGTCCTTGAAAATCCTTGTTGAGTTTTTTTTCCTTAAAAATTGTATGAACCCTGATATTATAAGCATTAAATACATAGAATAATTGAAAATAATACATTATATTTCCTACTTGTATGTAGCTGAAGATTTGAATAAATAGAATATTCATATTTAATCAATGTCTTTTGATTAAAATTTTAAAATATTCTATGTAATATTTCTGCATAAGAAATATTATATATCATTGTAATTAATATTTTAATATGCTTATTACGTTCGAGTATTTCTTAGTTTATATAACTTCTAGTTTACAAATTACAGCTTATTAATATTTATCGTTAAAAAAATTTTGATGTAGGTATATCAGGGAAATTTTAAAATTATAGTCAGGGAAATCAGGGAAAAGTCAGGGAAATTTTTTCCACAGATTCTGTAGCCACCCTGTTGTAGAAATCCTTAACTTCCAAATTTTGCGACATTTGGGGGCACCTTGTAAAAATCATACCTCGGCTTGTAGTCAAATCTCCTCCTAAAAACTTTTTGAGCTTAACACTAATATATAGTACTCTAGAATGAACCATTTTAAAATTTTTAACTGGTCCCCCACCAGAGATATTTGACCCTCAAAACTGCAAATTTTGACAAATCTTTGACTTTGAGATTTTTTTAAATAAAGACAAATCGAGTCTCAGATCCAAATCTTTGCATATGACCTAAAATGTATTTGGACTATTAATAAAAAAAATATTGGTGCCTTGACATGTTTCCTTCCTATAAAAAAAACTTCTTAAAGTGGGCAGATATTTTTAAAAAAATTTCAACTTTAAACTAAGATTTCCCCCCTAAGGGTTTATTTTAGAAAAATATACTTGCTCTAGTCTTTTAGACCATTTTATTCTAAACAATTTTGCTTCAAACCCCATTTGAATTGGAGATTTTAAAGGGGAGATATTTCCAATCCCGTAAACGCTTAAATTAGCAAGAACCGCTAAAACGTCGAAATTTGCATGGCTGCTGCGAACAAGCAAAATAGGTTAAATTAAAAATAATGGTTGTTTTGATCTTCTTTTAGGTTAGGGTTGATGTACAAAAAATTTCAGATTTTTTAAAAATGGTCGAGCAACCAGTGCTGGACCACTTGAAATGGAATGACCCGTTAACATTTCATAATTCTTTTTTGTGGGACTTGGCAGTGGTTTGAAAGAAAATTGTGTCCATCTAAGGAACCTTCACAAAATTCTGATGTTCAAAAAACGAACATTCTCTTAAAAGTGCAAAGATTGAAAGTAGTTAAAACTTTTTTTTTATCTTCATGGAATGGAATTTGGGTATATTCCTAAAGTTAAAAAACTTGGTGGTTGTACTATGCACCCTCGATTTTAATCTTCAGAATGGTCCTAAAACAGGGCCCTGATAGAAAAACCTGAATGAACCCCTGCTTAGTAAAATTGTGTAAAATCAATCCCTCTTTCAATTAATTATAGATTCAGGTATAGCCTTGCAGGGTTAAGGATTCAATTCCAGTGAGTGTTTAGATAGTTTGTCATGCAATTGAAAATCCATACAAAAAATCATTTACATGGTACTGGATTCTTCTACTTGATATTTAATAGTTAGACCAACTCACACAAAATTATTCAATCTATATATCCTACACTGCCTTAATGGATGATGCAGTTTCAACCTAGGCTATTTCTGTGTGTGCTCTTCAGCACAGAGTGAAGTACAACAAACACCATCATTCCTAGAGAACTGATTTAATCAAAAAATAAAAATTTCATCATAATGATAATTACTAAAAGTCCAAACAACTAGTTACTACAACAAAGCTGAAAATACCAAACACACTCACACACAAGAACTTCTGTGAACAGCCAAATATAGAGAATGCTGTGAATCCAGATTGTCTTTTATTGCCCAGACATCAGCAGTCTTCAAAGATGTTCAATCATGCACCCCACAATAGAAGATTTTTAAATTCGGTTTATAACTAGACTTCTACACAATCAACAGGCCATTTTATTTAGGTGTTTTCAGGGAGCACACAACTAAACATAGTCTGAAGACTACTGGCTAACACAAAGGATGTACCCAAATCCTCTTTCATAAACCTTTGAAGCAAATGTCTTTTTTAATAGCATTTAAGAATTTAAAGGGTACAAAAAACTCTTGATGGATATAATTTTATTATAAAGGAAATAAACCAAAGTAAAAACAGATACAGGGTCATGTACCCAGTGTTAATTATTACCTTATTGGGGAAATAGCTTGCTCAGATTGTTTCCTTTCTAAAAAATGATTTTTGTAAAAAAAAAAAATTCTTAAATAAAAGTCCCATAAATATACCTAGTGTATGATAGGGTATATATCAAATTCTATTCCAATCAGAAACTAAAAAATATATACCCTTCAATGCATCATTATTTCTCAATTATTCTATACTTTGTCATTTAAGATGTCGCGCTCTGTAACTTTTCTGAACTTGTCAATTCCTACTTCAGAAAACATCAAGGATTAATTGGGGCATATTTGGCAACATGTTATGTGGCCTAACAAAGAATTAATAATATAAAAGTTTTGTTAGGCAATAAAATGTTGTCAATTGAGCCTTGATACCTCCTTCTGACGTTTGAATTGACAAGTAGTGAAAAGTTGAAACACTTCAGCCATTTTAAGCAACAAGTACTATTAGTAAGCAACGTACTATTACTACACTGGGTACTTTACCCTACAATGAAAAAATTTGCTTGTAATAAAATTTTTTCAATACTCATAATTTAAATATAATCTTATGCTATGAATCATGCTTGATTTAATAAGACCCAGGAATCAAATGGGCAAAAGAGATTCAAAGGATGATTTAAAAGCAGTCACTGATGTAAGATCTAAAATAGTTAAAATTAAACTGTTAAAAATGTATGAAGGATCAGATATTATTGAGAATGGAACATGCATTGAAAAAGAATGATTTATCTAGTGTTAGGAATGTGTATTGAGTAAGCACCTTGTTTTATGTGAGTGTATCCTTTTATTTTAAGTGTGGCGCCACATAGTTCATTTTGCTGATTTCAGTCAATAACATCACAGTTGGAAGAAATGGACATTTAATTCATTTAGCTGAAATCACAGCACTTGCTCATACCATGCAAACATAGAATTACAACCAGTGCTCAATTTCTAGAAATAGAGGCAATGGAACTTAAATCTTCTGAGAGGCTAAAAATGCAGTAATATGTAATTAAATATTTTTAACTATTCTAATTTTTAGCGGGTTCCAGAGCATTCTGCTTCAAATCGAGCCCTGATTACAACTAAGTATAATTCATAACCACTTTAAACCACAATGGTCGAAAAATGACTATTGACCTAAATTGCATTAAAATATTATTAGATTCACATACTGACAATTAAGTGTTTCACTCATGACTCTGGAAGTATGAAAACACCAGTAGTTTTCAGAAAACATTGTGAAATTTAATCATGGGTATTGTAGCAATTACAGAGCTGCCTATATTGGGAAATAAAATTTAGGAGACTAGCCATATTTAGATTTTAACACAAAATTTCATTAAATAAACATTGTTTAAAAATTTAAATAAGTTTTGGAAAGAATTATGTATATATAATTAGCTGCACCACATATGAATTATTGTAAATTAATTGTAATTAATAAAGTAGAAATAAAATGTTATGGCATTTTAGATAGACAGATTTTCATAACTGCAGATTAACATGATGTTATCATAGGCTCTCCCAAAGTTTTTTTCAGTAATGTTATGTTTCTTTTTAATTTGAAAGATTCATGTCGAATTTTGAACTAGGTATAAGGAGATTTGGCAGCTGCGCTATTACTTAACTCATTTTACTCATTGTTGTTAAATATAAAATGTTCATTAGAATTTCATACCCAATTCAAGAACATATCAATAAAATATTTTTCTCAAAATCCATGAAAGGTCTATATATTGACCTGAGATTAGTTGATTGTCTTGAAAATTTTCCAATTGATTTAAAAGCATGGCTATGATGGATTCAGTACATTTATAGGCAAATTATTAAATAGGCACACTGATTCTTATCCAACTGAAAGGGTTCAAGAAAAAAACTAATTCAACAACTTCACAAGCAAATGAAATACAATTCATAACAATGATGGCCTGATAATTCAACTTTATCAGGTTGTACTATTCCAACAATTTTTTAATTTAAGAGAGGTAAATCTTCGTCACAGTTGTTTCCACACATTTGGCAACACACTAATTTAACACTGTACAACACAAAAATCACACATGTTCATTTCAGATGCTATGAAGCAGCCCTCATATCATCCTGATCATCAAATTTTCCACATAAAAAAGGCACCACATCCTGACATAATGTTATTAAGAGTGCAGCACATGAGCTTTTCATCAATTACATCACACCAGCATCCAATTTATGAGAATTTGTAGAGGTTGGTTGTAATACTTTTTTTTTTAAATATTTCAGTTTTACCTCTTTATAATCTCAATTTCCCCACAATTTTAGAATTACAAATAGTTTTCCCCAAATAATTTTACTAACAACTACAATTTCAGTAGCAACAATTAGTAATGATTTACAATTTTATGTGAGCAAAATTAGATTTTACCTAAATATTTTGCAATAAGAGAATCCCTAAATAATATCTATCAACAAAACTACAACAAAAAAAGTTTAATAGTCTTACTTGAAATTCTTCAAACCAATTGAATTTAGCTATTTTAGCAAAATTATTGTGACTATTACAAAAATGCCCATTTTAATTTATATCATCACTGAATAAAATAAATAAACAGGTTAATATTTCTCAAAAAGTGGATTGAAGTAAGATAATTTTGACATTTTTTTGACAAAAACTTCATTCCTCAATCAACAGGGTGTGACATAACTAACAAGCAACTCATTTATTCCCATCAAAGTGGGAAGTTCCCCTACAAATCAACCACAGTACTAATATCAATAACACCATCAAACTTCTAGAATGTTTTCTAAGACTCTATGATTGCATTCCAAATGGCAGGAAGCAACTCTCTTCGACACTCAACCACACGCACACACAGATAGGATTTTTTATTTCTATGTACAATGTTTCTAAGAAGGAAAGTTGGAAAAGGTGCAGTATAATCCTCTTTGACAACCAAAATATGGGTTGAAACGATGCATTGTACGGTGCAGTCGTCCACTGCAGGACCAAATACATAGCATAATAATGAAATACTGCGAAGTATGTAAAAGAGATTGGAAATTTAAGACAGCTGTACTTTAATCCTCTAGGTTGTTTTTTCAATTTCTGCGGTAGTAAAATATTCAAAAAAAATTTCCTTTAAATTTAATACAGCTAATTATCTATTTTGTTAGCAATATTTAAAGAATCATTTAATTTAAGTCAGAAAAATTATAAATTTTATAAAAGAATGCTTATATATAACATGTGTTAGTAGAACTTTTAAATAGGTTATCCACATTTGTGTTTAAGGTTGCCAAAAACAGGATTATACACAAATAACAAGGTTTAAACTATACTTGATTTGAATCAAGTCATATTCTAATCAAGATCAAAAGCAGCCTTACCATCTCAAGTATTTAGTATCTATGTTATTCTTTCAAGCTTAGTAAAGAATCAACCTCTCATTGTATAATAAATAAATCTGTCATTCAATACCTAGATCAGGGGGTCAGCAGCATTTAATACTAAGGCACAATAAAAATCTATAAAAACTACAAAAATATGATTCTAAAAAAATCAACCCCAAATAGAAATAAATAAACAAAATAATCAAGATTTATACAAATGTTAAACAAAAAAGACTGCATACACAAGCAAAAAATATAACTAAAACTAGAAAAATCAAAAACTTCACACAGAAAAAAATTACAAACAAAATTAAAACCATAACAGCTCAAATTTAATGAACAATTACTTGACCAGCTCCCAGGACATTTGGCAATTGAAATATCATTTGCTTACCAAGCAGTTCACATTGAGAAATTAAAAATTTATTTACTTCCAACATTTTGAATGAATATACATAAATCATTAACTTTCTCAAGAGCACCAAAGGCATTAATACATTCTGACCCTCTATCAATTGCCATTAACAGGTTTGCGTATGTGCTTAGACCCCTGCTCTTGACATCCAACTTCACATTTTTTTCCAATACCTTTTCAAATATCATCGTCACATAGAATATCCTAGAGTTCTATTTCTCTTTTTAAGTAAGTCTATGTACAACTGAGGCTGCGAAAAATTGAGAAAGCTAGTTGAGGATCTCCAGGTATGCCACAGGAACCTTCCCTTTCTCTGCACCCCTCTCCCCTGTCATCCAATCAGAGTCGCCTGGCAGGGGACTGACCACAATCACCTGTAAGAAAGGAAGCCTTCTTTACTATTTTTGGTATTGAAAAATATATGAGCAGACCCATCAACTTTTGAGTTTTGATTAGTAGTACGTTCCCAACTAGTATTGTCCGGGTTTCTTATATGCAGTGGAATGTATTTCGAGGGACCAATGAATTCACGTGTTATTCATGGAGATGACGTATGTTTGGAAAGTTGGTTGACATTTCCTCTGCTAATTGTTTTTATTGCTTACGGGGGTTGGCGAGCATTAGCGAGCAGGGGGTGGTAGCTCCCTAATGTTTTAAATTTAAAAACTTGATAAAAGCATGTTTTTTCAATAAGCTGGTTGACAATAGTTAATAGTAACTTGCTAGATACTTTTTAGGAAAAGATTTCGATTAAATTATTGATAAACTAGAAAAGGAATATGTATTTCTGAAACAGCTTTATTTTTTTTTATTTTGGGGGGAATGATCCAGATAATATATTTTAGCAAGAGAGATAAGTAGTTTCGGTTTTAAAGGAGCATTAATTATGTCTACGAGTGGGTCGTGTTGGATTGGTGAAATGAAACAATCGAGCTCTGCTTGCTGAGATCACTAGGTGATCTGAAAAGAACTCTGAAGCAGTTCTGGGTGTTGGTTAGCAATAACAAGCAGGGCAGGAGCCCCGTTATCAAGTAAAAAAAAAAGCAATTATTTGAATCAGTACTTGGACATTTTGTAATTTAATGAAAGATTATGGGTGGATAAATGCCAACTGTAAGAGTTTTTCATTTACATTAATTAACTTGTGTTAATTGTATCAGGCTTAAAACTAATGCAAACCATTAATATTTTTACCAGCAGTCTAAGAATCCGAATATGAGTCAGATGGTGCAAGTTGTTAAAGAATAGAGTCAGTGTTATCAAGGTAAATACTATTGAAATACCTCGTCTGTAGCCAGTGAGAGCTCCCTGGCATCATATGCCTCATAGTCATAGAGCACTCGGGCTCGCTTCTTGTCCTTCTCCAGAGAGGGGAGCTCGGAAGGGCTGGTGGGGGAGGACTCAAAGAGACCACTTTTCACACTGCTGCCACTCACCACGGCATTGCTGCAAAAGAGAACACATTTCATTCAAAGACATAAAAGCAGAGGTTCCGAGAGGGTTAGTGGCCCAAAATTTTTCCTCAGTCCTCCCATGCATATTTAAAAGGGCCAATGTAGCTTTTTAACACATTTTTAGGTAGAATTTTTGTCTTAGATCTTAATATAAGAAAAGCTGTGAGTAATGAAGCTCGTAGGACCAAAAGGGGGAGCTGAGGGTTCCCCTCCCCAGAAAATATTTAAAAATTGGAATCTAAAAACAGGTTCTCAACTTTTTTTAATACACCTAGTCCAAACTTTGGTCATACATTTTTAGGTAAGATTTTGAGTTTGATGAACTTGTTATAAAAAGTGTCGAATATTAAAGTTCCACGTATAAAAGGTGGGTTTGGGGGCCTCCCTGAGAAAATTTTTAGAAATTTGACCCTAAAAAACAGCTTAATATGCTTTGCAATAATATGCAAATTTATAATAATAATATGCAATAACACAATAATATAATATGCTTTGAACACAATTAAACTTAACAAACTGTGACTTGAACTGACACAATAACATGTTTAGGTGAGAGAATTAGTTATACAAAAATGAAACATTCAAATCAACAACTGGATTGCAAGTCATTTGCAGTTGATACACACAATCACACTTTACCTTGCTAACTCTTTCTGCAAGTCAACCATAAACTGTTGGCACTGATTATAGAAACTAGCTTGTGCTTCAACAAAGTCATTTAGACAACGCAAATGGTTAGTCTGAAAAAGAAAACAGCTTATGATGACATTTTGAAACTAAGAATAAAAAAAAAACACAAGGATATGTAGTAGTAAAATGGTAATATGCAATTGGTAAAATGGTGGACGTTGAGGTAATCTGATTTTTCCCCATGCTGACGCTTTACTTTTATCAACATAACTATTATGTTTATTTGTTACAGATATTCCTTTGAATTACATTTAGGAAAAGTAAAAAATATGCTTGAAGCATACCTAATTGATTATTTTTAAAATTTCATTCAATAAAAATCTTTACAAACAAGCAATTTTTAAGTCTCAACAAATATTGTTAGACAGAATAGGCCAGACATATATCCATTTGGAGGCTAAATAACAGGGAGGTTATAAAGTTAAACTCCTTCCTCCCAAAATTTTGATGATTATTTATCTACTGGCTTTTTTTCTTTCAAACTATGTGCGTAGCAAGGGGGTGGTTTCCACTGGTATCACACAAGACTCTACATTCATGTCCAAGCAGGGATTTGTTTGAACCTTTCATAGCCAGATTCTAACTGCTAGGCAGGGGTACAGAAAATGTTTGATAGCCAATTTATTACAATTAGTTGTGGAAAATTTCTCCATATTAAGTTAAATTTTATAAGCAAGAATATTGATGTGATTCAACAAGAATGGTATTTTTAGGGCATTGATATGCCAATCCTGTCACGGATATACATTATTTTTCCTCCATATTAATAAAAAAATCATGAAAAAACAACTTCCAGGTATTCACCAAGGAATGGTTTGGCGTAGATCTGTAGTTTAACACTCTACATCAGTAGCTCCTTAGTTATCTATCACATAATTTCCACAGAAGTCTGAGAACAACAAAATATTTGTTTGTCACTAATAACAATTGGGTTTATAGTTTTTTTCTTTATAAATTTAGGCAAAAATTTCCAAACAAGCCCCCCGGATTCCCCCTAAACCTTGTTCAGGCGTTTGGACATATTCTGCACCCCTGAGGCTAGGTATGTAAAAGATATTAATTACTAAATAGTCCTTGCATGCACAAAAGTAGGAAGATAAAATTTTAAAAATGAATAGTTATGATTTTAAAGAGTCATGTTTTTGGTGCACTCACGTGAGCACTGCTGATTCCTTCAAGCAACAGCCGGGTGATCTCTGCTTGCCGTTCAAAGTCAGCCTGGGAAATTCGCAGTTCCGTTTCTGCCTGCAAAGAAAAATAACCTTCTTAATACATAAAAACAATTGATTACATCAGCTGTCTTTTAAACAGTTTTGTTGAAATAAATGCATAATGAGAAATATTACGACAGATATTGTGACTGAATAACTAGTCTTCTCGACACTAATTTTGGAATAAAACCAATGTGGCTGAACTTGACAATTAGATACATTTTGCCAACAAGTTTTCAGCAAAACATTCAAATTTATCCCCAGAATGTATCAATAAAGAAATAACTTAATTGAATTTTCAGTCTATTTTTCACCTTTTTAATTTTAAAATAGAAATGACAACATTTCCTTTGACTTGATGAAAATTTGAATAAGTAATGACTTAAATTATTTGCTTTTCAAGTAAAACATCAATAAAATTGGTAAGGGTAACAACAAAAAAAGATAATGGCGATGAAATATTAGCAAAACTTATTATATCATACTTTACAATCACATCCAAAAACTTCCATACATAAACCCCTTACCACTTAATAATTTTCTATTTTATGCCTTTTATATTTTTGTTTTGGTAGATGCCTAACTTTTAAACACAGAATTTAATCCAAAACCTTTTTGTTGTGAATTTCATTTGTATTAAAGTAAGGCAACATGATATCATGTCAATATAACAATTTTGACCTCATCTTCAGTGCTGGCAAAATAATTTGAATGAAATTCAATTTTTCAAATTCACTTCTAATATGACAAAACTGTTCGAAAAGAAATTTAATTCTACTAAACCATAGCACAACACACAGAGAAACAGGTCAACCATATCTAAATATAGTAGCCTTCAAAAGCAAGTAAGCATTGAGAGTTGTCAAAAAATAGTTTCACAGCTATTGGTAAAATTGGTAACAAATCAACATAATAAGATGAATGAATATAGCTAAAATTGTGTTACGACTTTCTGTTTAATCATTTATCTTAAAAAACACAAAACAAGTAAAACAAAAGTAACATTTCAAAGTCATTTGGATTAACAAGGTTTTGCTCTAAATTGAGAGAGTGTACAGTAAACTATTCTAAGGGAGAGGGAGTTGGGTTTTGTGCAAGATCAAGAAAACTACTCTAAGAGGAGAAGAGGTAAGAACCTATACCTGTTGAATCTCTCTTTGAACTTGGTCAGGTTTGAGCTTTTAAAAAAGTCAAGAACATCAGACAAACAATAAAACAAACCTACAACACTAAAGGCAAGCCTTGACTCTCATGACCAATAAATATTGAAATGACATAAGGTTTTTATCTCTTAATATGATACTCAGATGTTAAAATAACATTCAGTTTTTAGATATGTTTTAACTTTTAACACTAACTTTTGATCATACAACAATTCATGCATTGTGTTTTATATTTTACAAATTAAAAAAACATTTATAACAGTCTAGTCTAGTATAGTTTATCAGTCTGATAATTCTGTAACCATGTTTTCTTAGAGTCTGTACTTAAATAATAAAAAAGGCAAGAAAGTCAATGTTTGCCTATAGTGACTTCTTTACAGATGACCAGTTACAACACAAAACTATTTTTAGGCTACTTAAATACATCTGGAATCTATTACGCTTAACAACAGAATGCAATGCTAAAGAGGTTCGGTTTGAGTATTATGGCCTATGTTAAAAAGGAACATAAAAAATTATCTAAGCTATTCACAATTGATTACATTAAAAAATCCTCAGAAACAGGGTTCTATAGGCTGAATGACATACTGATGAAAAACATTTCTATACAGGCCACTGGGAGATACATTGTTCATTTTGCTCTTTAGATTAGAACCATTTGAAAAAGAAACACACTCCAAAACAACTTAGTGTTACATCATTAAGTAGATTAACATGAATTAACTACTCAAAACAAGCCCTTAGTCGAAAAAGCAGGTGGCAAACAAAGCATCGAGTAAAATTCTGAGAAATCAACTCAGCTCTTGAAGCCGGAGAAACAATAAAAAAATACACAATAAAAATAAATAAGATGCCAACTTATGTCTAGACCCTATAACTGGGATTATATAAAGTACCTGATCCCCAAAAGAAAATTTTCAATAATTTTAAAACACATTTTGTGAAACACAAAGTCATGGCATAAATCAATGGATTGTAAGGGTTTTACGTCAAGTCAAGTTACTACTTCAAAGGTATGGTTAAAATGTACTCACATTAGCATGGCTTTCCATAGACCTGGCTTTCCTCAGCCTGCTCTTGGCAGCATCAAGATCAAGACGTTTGTTCTCTAAGATTTTGCGTTCCTTCTACAAGACAAAAATAACACAAGAAACATAACATTTAATAGTTTTAATACTAGTTCACTACAGTAGAACCTCAAAATCAAAAATGCAGAATATCCAGGTAATATGCTAACTGATTCCTTATTGCAGAATTATTGTTTATTACAATAAAAAACAAAAAAACTGTCATTTCTTAACTGATCCACTGCACTTAAAACATGCATGGCTTTTGAAAATAGCATAATTATGTCTATAAATCTGATCCTGATAAATAAGGTTTTTCTGTTGTTTCAAATCAACATTATTGGATTAGTTAGTCTCCAAATTTTAAGATAACTGTATTATTCTAACTAAATGAAAATCAACACAGGAAATTAAATTATGGTAAGAATAAAATACTTAATTTTTTATTATTCTTCAATCAAATTATATAATTTAGTAACAAAATCCTTTTAGTAATTGTTTTATAAAAAATGGTACTTATGTACTTTAAGCATGCCAGTTACTATAATCACTAAAATTATGAAGTTACTAATCATTAGATCATACTAGATCCCATCACGAAAGATAAAGTAAGAGTATTACCATGATGGTCTTCATGTCTCCATCCAAAAACCTCTTGAGAGGAGAAACGTATGTGGTCATAGCAGAACGCACAAACTCTCTTTCCGCAGCTCCAAGTCTCTGCTGGGCCTGCCCAATTTTGATCAAGGCACTTCCTAAAAAATGGAATCAAGGTTTATTGACTACTTGCTTGTTTGTTTCATTTTTTTATTCGATGACAGTTAGTTTCGGGTAATTCAATAATTTAACATTAACAGTACATTCTCCATACAGGGTGGCTACAGAAAACTTATTTAAATTAATATATATTTGTATTATATATTAATATATATTTGTATGAGTAATATTGATTTTAATTATTATTAAATTAATTATTATTATTTAAAAGAATTTTTTTACCTATCACTAGTAGTTTCTCCCCTGAGTAACCCATAGTTTGTCTTTTTCAATTTTTTATAATATGTACATGGTTTTTTTTATGCTTCATGTAACAATTATAATATAAATAAATATTTCTTTAAAAAATCTCTGATAATTTCAGGTGTGGAATCCAATGTTGGATTGCTTTGTATAGTGAGTGGAAGTTCCCAAAGCATGGTAAATATTAAAGTTCATAGGACTTTATTTTTAGATAGGATAGGAGCCTAGAACCTGAAAATCAGAAGAAATGCTGAAATTGTTTTTGAATATAATAGGATTTTCTACAAAGTTCCTTGATTTCCCAGATAAATCCAAGTTTTTAAGGTTTTCGAGGTCTGTGGCCACCCTCTCCATAGTTTTGAGCAGCGTTCGAAATTGAGGTGGATTGCTGGTCCGGGACAGCTAAAAAACAGCTAGGACCAGTGGAATCAGAAAATCACTGGTCCACCGGACCAGTGCTGTGTGGTGAAAAAATATTCCACCCTCCAGTTCTAGCAGCAATTTTTTTTTCTCGCTACGAGTTGGAGAAGAAAGCTGTTCGGTGCTGTTCACTGGGCAATTCGAATGATTTGGATGCTTCACATGCTCTGGAAGTTTCTCGAGCACATGTAAAAATATTTAGACGAGTTGTTCAGTGTGATAGCGGTATTTTAAGTGCGTTTGATGATTGCATTTGGTGAAGCAAGTACATATTTTTGACGGAACCCTAAATGTGGCAATATGGGATAGGGGAGCCCCGGACCTGGAAAATGTGCCCGAACCTACGAACCTGGTTCGGGGGAAGCCCCTGCCAGCTCCATAGGAGCAATACATTAGGTTCGGGTAAATTTTATTAGGTTCGAGGGAAGGTTACAACTTTTTCCAGGTCCGGGGAGCCCTCTGCGAAAAAGAAAAATTATTGAATATGTATTAATTTTTAACATTACTTTTTGGTACTCACATTCAGTGCAATAGTTACTTTATAATATTTAAACCGGTCCTTTTTAATTTGTCAGACCAGTGACTTTTGTTGCGGACCAGTAAGATTAGCAAAGCACTAGTCTGCAGGACCAGTGTTTTTTTTACCCCAATTTCTAACGCTGGTTTTGAGGAACATAGTAGCTAAAGTTTAATTACTGAAAATTTAAGAAAAGGTGCAGAATATCCCATAAGAGTGATATACTATTGAGAAAAGTATCACACAAGACACAGAATGAACATGAACACTTAACCAGGAGGTAGTGAAAATAGGTTATAGGAAGAGACTATAATTAAAATACAGGAAAGATTTTACATTTCTTGTTTCACTGTGTTATTTTGTATGTTCATGGAATCAAGACAGGGGAATCCTCTCTGGATTCACCCGTTTTTGTGCTTGGCATCTAATTTACTCAAATGCAACACACACTGGCACAATGGAGTTTTGATCAAATGGAGAAGGCCCATATGTATCAAACCTATGAGGTAATTATAGTTACTAGTTATAGGCTCCAGAGAAGACCAAAATGTTTAAAAATAATCAATCTATTATGTTTAAAAAATCATAATTTTTCTTACTTTGATAAATTGTATTGAGAATAATACTTTAAATTTGAAAACATTATCCAGTTTTAATGGTCAAGTGGAATAACAATCACAGTCATACTAGATAAGTAAAGAGTGCCTACCATAGGGGGTTTGAGACCCAATGTCAGCCCCTGCATCAATCATGTCCTGTCCTAGGAGATCCAAGTTGGAAGGGTGCTCCCTTCGCTTGTCCAACTTTTCAAACAAATAGTCCTCTACACGGGTGTCTGAAATAGGTTTTTCAGATAATAAAATAACAATCAGATAAACAATACTTTTCAATAGTATTGAATTCAAAAAGTAACTTTTAGTAATACTCTGTAAACAGTAGCCCAAGTAGTCTAAATTGTACCTCAAAATTTTAAAGTTTCATTAGAATAGAAGCAAATTTGCATTGAAATTTGAGTATTCGTGTAAAAATAATGAAGTCAGACGGACTTATTGAATATTAATTGAGCAATGTTCAATTAAATAAATATTTTTAAATAAATTGCAATTTTTTATAGAGGTGTCAGAATGCATGTTTGGTACATTCGACTTCAAATCAAGCCCTACTTTAAATATACCATTAAAAATAGCCATGACTCAAAATTTTCCAAATTACTGTTGTTGCTTTTATCTATATTAAAATTGGTTGTTCTATCTTTGACAGCCAAAATAAATCGGCTTTTACTGTGAGGGTTATGAAAAGTATTAAAAGCAAAGATAAGCCTTAAACAGAAGAGTGCCGATCTGTCTTTAGCATAAAGCTGTACTATAAGAAAATCCAGTTCTTAGTTCATGATAAGTATAAAATGCACAATCCTGGAATACCCACTGGGATTCGGCTGCAGAACTGCATCAGTGCGAGAGACCAGTTTCTCTGTCCACTGCTTGGTGCGGTCTGCCCGGTTGGCCAGGCCCTCAAAGTGAGCGTCCAATTCCGTCTTTTCACTCGTGCCAAGCTTCTCTTCGGTGTACTGAAAAAGTTAAAGAAACAGTTAGGGTAGAACCAGATAATGACTAATGGTTCATAAAACTTGCATTGCAAAATTACTTTAAATTTTAAAGCACAGAATATAATCCAACTGTCAGTTTTATTTCAGACATGTTTTACAAACATGTTTTTATGGTCGAATTCTCCAACATTTTTCAGGGGAAACCCCCTGAACTCCCTTTGAAGTGTGATTTTAGATTAAAATTCAAAAGGGATATTATAATGGCATCAGTAGAAAGAAACTGAGTTTATAAAATAGTAAGGTTATGTGAGATCCCCGATCCTTGCGAGTCACAATTTTTTTAAGGAAAAACATTATAAAAATTGAAGTCTAAATTTCAGGAAGGGTTTGAACCCCAAAAACCCCCTCCTTGGATATGGCCCTGAATGATTTGCTGTTTTGACCTATCTGCATATTGTTTCAAAATTTGTGCTAAAAAATATTAAAAAAAGTATAATTTCTAAATCAAAAGTTTAATTGAGATTTTAATTGACTCCCCTCTACCCTATGAGATTTTGCTGGACCCCCCTTTTTGACCTCACATTATTTATGGACGTCCCCTTATGCCTAAGAAAAAATTAATAATAACTTAGTCAAATTTCAATAAGAACTTGTAAATTTGCTCTGATTTGGAATTCCATTACCAAAGAATTGACCAGATGCTTATTGAGATTTATTGATACAATGTACATTTCATCTGCAAGTATAATTTCAGAAAAGTTCACTAGGGGTTTTAATTGTTTATCAAGACATTTAGAACTCAATTTTGAAAATTAAAATTTCCTAACCCCATAAGGAGAGAATCCTCAAACTCTTCTTTGGATTACCTAATTTAGCAATGAAATCACTGACACTTTAAACATTTCTTTCTCTTTTAAAATGCCAGGAGTTGCTTAATTTCTAAGAAAGGTTATCTCATTTTACTGTGGACTATTTAACTTTTAATAAAAAATCTTTAATTTGGTAAAACAAGAAATAATTTGCTTCAAACTTTATTTTAATAAATATGAACATCTTGTAAAATAGTGTTTAAATTGTTGCACAAAATATATCACTTTGTATAGATCTGAAATGTTTTAATGATTCATCCGAGAAGCCCAGTGGCTGAGTGGTAGTGCACCTCGCTGCCATGCCAGTCCCAGGTTCTATTCCCTGGTTGGCCGCGAAGCAGACTCAGCCTTTCACCTAGGGGTTAATAAAATGATGACCAAGTTCGCTAGGTTGGTTGTTTTGGGTTTTATGGCGCAAGGTCCCTATATCGGACATTCTGCGCCAAACACAAGATTAATAGTTAAAAAGATATTTAAATTAAAAGTCATGTCTGTTTCCAACCAATATTAAAATATGAAGCTTATTAAAATACTTATAAGATGCGGGCGTGAAGCACGTTGTCGAGCGTAGTCTATACGCCATTTTTAAAAGGTTGATAGGTTAAAAACAATTTCGGAGATGCTAGCATCTTTTCAATTGTACATATGATTAAATGTCGTGAATTATTCTAATGGCACCAAGTTCGCTAGGAAACAAGGGGCTTAGCCTCAGCTAACTGTGACATCTTTTTTAAGAGCTCTACTCATAGACTCTCCCAATTAGGCTGATTGTACAGGAGTTTTAAGGTCTTCACAAGCTAGTACTCTCTCAAGTAACCCACCATGTTTTTTATGATCCTTCCAATATTTATGCATTGCATCTTTAGTGTAAGAAATTTCTTAAGTGAACGTGTAATCATAGTCGAAACAAATGTTTTACTGTTGAAATAAGCTTCACTTGCCTGTATTAAAACAGTAAAATATAATATTTTCATTTTTAAATGACTTTGCCCCTAGCCTTCCTATAATAAAGTTTGATTGGCCCTCAAGTAGCTAAATGTTGGACCACATTGAGATAGAAGAATCATCATAGCAATAAATAGGGAGAACTACAACAGGAGTATATGAAAGTTTGGATGCTTATTGCTCACTGACTGATGGTAAAGGGAAAGGTGAATTAAATCCCTCATTAATGAAATAGGAAGGACATTTAACAAGTTTCAAAATTGGGAACATATTAAAAACAGGTCCTCCATGGCCTACAACTTGGTGACTGCTCTATAGCAGTAGCTGATCAGCCGGTCTCCTGTTCTAGAAGGACCTGTTTCAAATCTGTACCCAAAATTGTTTCATTAAAACTATGAATTTTATTATAACTAAAGTTTATAGAATAAGTTCAAATACAAAAAGCAATACCCAATAAGAGACAAAGATAACTAAAGGGTACAATAAAATACAGAATATATATAAACAAAAATCTTTCAGGATCCACAAAATTTTTCTTTGAAAAAATTAACAGAGTCAGATGTTTAGCACAGAAATAAGGAAGTATATATACCTGCACAGCTCGGCTGAAAGCCGTAGCTGCTTCAGCTGCAAACCCTTTTATGCTTTTCATACTGAAATCCATAGAGATATTCAACTCTGATTATTCAATCAATTGATCGAGATCTTCAGATTCTATGCTAATTCTTCAAAAAGCGATACACGGTGGGTGTTAAGAGTTGATCAAAAGTGTTTCAAGCATTATTTGATTACAAAGTTACAGCAAATTACTCAGTGGGGATACAGAAATAACTTCGATAATAATACAGTGCGTGAACTACTCTAATCGGTAGGGAAAGAGGGGAACGAATTTTGGGAACGGGGGGAAAACACGAAAATGAAAATAGAGTTGATTTTCAGTTGCCATTAATATGATAACAAAACTGAAACTAAATTGGTGAGAGTTTTTGTGCAATATTGGGTGACTTTCTGTATAATTCACGACTCAATATACTGATAGATGGCGCTGTGCAAATAACCACAATGTTTAGCAAGTGCGTTTTAACATGGAGTTTCGTACTCATTTCGAAACTTCAATGTCTACATATTTAAATTAATTTAAATTGGATTTTTCTCTTTTCATTTTCGAAATATTGTCTAAGTATATCATTAGAATCGCCCGAAGTATCATCCTCCAAAAAATTTAGAAATTCACAATTTTTGCTCTTTTACAAAAAGGGATCTGGGGGCCCTCCCCCGGAAAAATTTTGGAAATTTTACCTGAAAAGTTAGTATTTTTAACTCATTTTCATCCATCTAGTCTGAAGTTTTAGGGCGGGGCCGTGTCCCTTTACCCTCCTTATCCCCCCAGGCTTCACTGCGTCCCCCTTTGGCGTCAATCCCCGGGAAGGACGTCTCCCTAATAATTAGAAACATTGTTTAAAAAATCGTAACCCCGGACAGTTCAGGGTTTTTAGAGCTGTCCGGGGAAATATCCGGGGTTCTGACGAAGATTCACTAAATGTTTCTCTAAAAAAGCCCGGTGGCGTAGAGGAGGGAGGCGCTTCGCTTTGTGCTCCCACACCACAGGCCCGGGGTTCAAATCCTGGTCCACGGGCAAGGCAGAGCTTTTCATCCCTCCGGGGTCGATAAAATGAGTACCAAGGTCACTTGGGGAAATCAAGAGCAAGAGGGGGTTAGTTAGCATCAAGCTAGCCACTCCTCAGCTGACCATGACTTTCAGTCACACGTTCTGTAACAGCTCAGGTCAAGGCCTCACCCAGTGAGGCTAGTTATACTTTAGTTTGAAGGTCCAACGACCTAGGTACTTCCTCAAAATATGCCCTTTGATATTTTTAAATGTTACACTTCAATCTTTTAATATTAATTGAAGGTTCTAATTTTCCAATGAAACCGATACATAAGTGGTTCGGATGAGGGGGAGAGCCCTCCTTTTATATAAGGCAGTGGCGGATCCGGGGGGCACTCTGGTCAGTGCCCCCCTTGGACCCAAAAAATCACTCACGAGTACAAAAAAAAAGTCCCAAAAAGTACTCAAAATGAGTTAAAACCCTACTTTATCAGGTCAAATTTCATCTTGAGTGTATACGATTTAGATAGTCCTCTACATTTTGATATTTTTCTCAAAAGGTAAAGGTGATGGTCTGGAAAAGTGACCCCCTAAGAGCAGTGCTGGATCCGAAACCTGATAAAAGGAGGGCTGTCCCCCCTACAAAGGGCTGTCATCTACAAAAACTTTGGACTAAAGTTAAAAAAATGGTTCAGAACCGTAGCATCATTTAGGAAAAGAAGAGTTCCTAAATCCTAAATATGAAAAGTTAATTTCGTAAGTAGTTTATAAAATAAATCACGTTTTTTTACGATTCCCTAGCTTTTCCCTTTTTAAGTTACCCTGCAATAACTGCTATTAACATATCGTTACCACCACGCCAAAAACACGAATCTGCCATTCTTACACATAGATGATTCGTGTTTTTGGCGTGGTGGTAACGATATATTCCCCCATAATGGGTTGATAGTAATAAAAATTGCATATAGTAATGTTTTCTTTTGCACGGTATTTTCGATTGCTCATCTTGTTTATCCTAGAAGAAATCATACAGTAGGTATATACTGTGCACATAAATATGAAAACAATAAAACATTTTTATTTAAGATACATCAACAGGAAAATTGCCCCACAGTGAAATAACTTTATAAAATGTACAGAACATTTGCTCAAGCAAACAAAAATATGCTATACATTACATGTTCACTTCAACATGCAAATATGTACACTATGAAGACATATTTCCAAATCGGTTCAATTAACTCTTCGTGGCATGTTGAATTTGGAATAGCACTATAACTCTTACTGGTGAATTGCATAAGTACTCCCGTCTTTTCGATATCTTTCATACTGCAACTTATAGAAAGAATCTTAAGTAAGCACTAAAATGTCAAAGAATAGCACCACATGCTGCAAACGAATCTACTCTCACAACACAAAGGGAAAAAGGTCAAGTAGTATGATTCTGCAAAGCAGTATTTTTCCAAACCTCATTTTGTGGAAATTGGCATTTTAACAGGCCCACCAGCCAGACCGTCAGAGCAGTATCATTTTAGAGTCTTTTCGTCATACTCAAATCAGACTGACTGCTGTGTTCAGTCAATGTAACCAATGGAAATTTCAGAAAGGTCTTCTGATCTTTCATAGGGAATGACTCCAATGCTATAGATGCAATAGATTGGCAAAACAATGCTGATCTGATGAAATTATCTTGGGAAAAACACCTGAAATTTTTCAGCATGTAATTTATTTTCATATATTTTTACGGAGAGGAAAAATTTGTTCGTAACGAATATTTTCAGTTAGGTCATGGATTGACTTGTGCTCCATATAAAGAGTCATTCTATTTAAAGTGTGAGTTAGAAAATCATAATCAAAATTATTTGAGTAGAGATCTTAGGAAAGCTAAGAACTTTTTTCTTTTAGAGATGTTAACATGGAGTACTTTGTTTAAATAAATCCACTTTACACTACATTTGTTCATTAGGCTGGATCAAAAAAGACAAATTTTTGAATAGCGAAACATTAGGGTCTCAAAAGTTGCATCTTGACATGCTGATAGAGAGAACTGGATAAATAATCAAAATATTTCCTTGAAGAGTGCATCAGACAAGATCTTAAGTTTGAGAAAACTGACAAAAATCACCTTAAACTGAAAAAAACTCCCGAATTTCGTAAATTATGTTAATGAAATTCAAATCTAGGTGTAAGTGTAAGCTTTTAGTTGTCTGAAATCAAATAAAAATATTTACAAGATGTGTGAAACTAGTGATGGACTTTTCCAGTAAAGTGGCAAAGGTAGAGAAGAATTCATACAAACAACATTGTTTTCATACATGATCTTGTATCTCAGATTCTGATTGTAAACCCCACTTTAAAGCTAATTCAGACATACATAAGATACAAGTATCTTTTTGACGATTAAATGGGGTTTAAGGAATGGTAAAGTAATGAGGCATGCTGAATAAGAGATATTTTTTATGTGTCTTCATGCAACTAATTTTTTTGATTGTGCACAATATAAAACGAACAAAATGTGAAGAAACAATATGAAGGAAGTTGATTTTATTTATCAATGAAAAATGCATTTTTTAAGTTTTACATTCTTTACATTCAATGGTGCTTTATTTCGTAAGGTTTTTTTTTTCTCTTAAGCCTCCTGCCTAGATTTCGAAAATGAAGTTAAGATTTTTCAAATACTTTTACTTGACTTCAAGCAAGTAAAAGGATATACTTACACCTAGTTTGAAGTTTATAAAAATAATTTACAAAATTTGGGAATTTTTTCAATTTAAGATGATTTTTCTAAGCTTTAAGTCCTTGTCAAGGAAATTTTAAGGAATTTTTTTATTACCTCTCAGAATCCCAAGATGCAACTTTTAAGACACCAAACGTTTCGATATTCGAAAATTTGTCTTTTTTTGAAACAACTTATTGTGTGCATTAAAATACATTAATTTTTGAAGAATTTCATAAAAATGTACCTGCTACAGAAATCCAGAACACCTGGCCCCATTAAAAATAAATAAAATTATTTTGATGAGGAATTGATATCAAACTTAAAGGGTATGCTGAGGATATTTTGAAGGAGTCTAAATGGCATTTTTCAAAGGGTCACATCAAAACAAATATGTTTACATAATTTATATTTTAATTCTCATTCAAAAATTATGTGTAACATAAAAATTCAGGAGTAGGAAATAATGTAAGGACAACCCTGTATTAGACAATATATATGAACCAGTTTGGAAAACACTGCTATAGAGGTCATTACAGAAAGAGAACACACAAAGTGCATGTATATATATCAACGAACACTGAACAATTTCCGCTACTCTGTGATAGCACGAAAATCAATCTAGATCTGCATGCCATGGTCGGATTTATGAGGGGTCATAGGGGGGAAATGCCCCCAACTTTCTGAGAAAATTCCATTTTTTATAAGGGAAAATCATGTTTACAAAGCCATCAGGGACAGCTTGCCGCTCCCAAAGGTTTCCAGTGTGCCCCCCTAGGGTCCACCACCTAAATCCGTCCATGTGCATCATGAATACAATACACAGAATTAAAGTTCAATTGCTTCACTTTCTTTACACTTCGAAAGATTCAATGCAAAATGTGAGATAGCACACAATACACATCCAAATACACATGCTTTCACTTACATTCACGGAGCCAAGACATCTAAGGAACTGCAAGTCGCTTTCTCTAAATCCTTTAATATTAAGTGGGTGTTACTCTTAAAAGGGTATTTCACAGTCTTTTCCAAAGAGAAAAGACCAATTTAAAAACTGGAAAAATCTAATGAAAGGCAACAATTTGGCAGTTGATTGGTTAGCTTCTACTTATTGTCAGGATTTGTTATACTGTTTAGATTATCCCCAAACTTCATGTCTTGAAAAACATATGGCATAGTTTAAATATTTAAGGGAACCAACAAAATTAAGTGTATAATACTGAGTCAAAATTACATTAATCTAAAATTTTTAAAAATGTACTTTCACTTTAAATATCTTTATTTACAATTTTATCTGCTTATTTTTCTTTGTTAGATTCATAATTTCTTTGAGAAATCCATCACATGACTTCAGGTTTAAATAACTCTTCAGATCTGAAAATTTATCGTAATCTATCTATAGATTACAATTTACAGTTTTTAACTTCAGATAAAATAAAAAAAAGTTTACAATTATAATTTTTACCAAACTTAGTTATTTTACTAATTCAAATCCAAACTAAATGATTCAAGAATAGATTTAAATATATGTATGTATAATATAGACAAAGGCTAAGCATAAAACCCATCGCAAGATTTAATCACTGAATTGATAGACATAAAATAAATTATTGGATGTACATCATAAATAAGAAGATTTTTTTCATCTATTGGAAGTAAATTCATGCATAGAATAATCATAGCACTCTTGGTGGGCAACCGAAAACAAAGCCCAAAAAACTGAGGCACATACCTAAGCCTATTTTTGAGTACAAAAATAGGACTTTTTCATACCCTTCTTCCCCAGTGGAATTTAAGTGTATTTTGAGACAGAAATCCCCCAATAATCGTAAAAAAACAACAGCATAAATCGGAAGTATTCTAAGATATAACATATAACCACCCTTGATATATTTCCCACACTTGCTAACATAGGAATGCAGCACATATTTTAAATCATAGCAAATCAATTAACAACTTGATCATGAGTATAACAACTACCTGTTAACATAAAAGTGATATTTACTTCCGACTTATTGTACTTTTCTTTTGTAATGTCAATTTAAGCTACAAAAAGTTCTTATTACATAAAAAAAGCAAAAATCTGAATAATAAATATTTGCAATCACATTTAAACTGTACATTCAAATTGATCAATCCTCGATATTTGTACAAACATCAACTCTTTTTACTTACTCACAGTTTATATTTATTCCAATGACAAAATAATTTCATCACAAACCTAACTTCTCAATAAACTTTTCCAATACATAGTAACAGTCAAGGTTCACCTTGCATTTATCAATCACAGACTTTTAGATTAGCTAAGAAATACCATTGTAATACTGAAAAAAATCATAACATCTCATACAATCCAAAATGTTAGACCCAATAAATAATGCCAAGTAAAAAAATGTAATCATAAATTCTTTCAAGACAAATACTTTGGTAATGGTATGCCAAACTACTTATAAAAAGACATAATGGCTAAAGTAAAATAGCATGCCAAGTATCAATAAATAGTCATTCATATTTATACACAATATTTGTTAACTTGAAGTTTGAATTTCATTTATAAAAACTATTACTTTTACTGGGTACTTACTCAAATGGTTCTTAAAATATGAAAGTGTACTGAACAAAATTTTTCAAAGAGAAGTTATTCATACCTTGTTCTAAGGTAAGTAGCAATTATTTGAACAAACTCATATGACCAAGTTCAATACATTTTTGATAAACTTATTACAATGGTATGTAAACATATTTTTTCTCCCAAATTGTATCAATGTACTTCAAAGAATATAGAAAAAATAAATTTTGGGTTCTATAAAATGATTGTGTTAAGCTTTAATGGTATTTCAATAAATTATACCATTTTCAAGCAACGCTATTTTTTAAAATAAATTTTAAATACTTAAAGAGTCTTTAAAACCAAGAGAATCCAGTTAAGTGGTACTAGCATTAGATGCTTAAAAAAATAAATAACAAACATACAACTGATTATATACAACTGAAATTATAAAAACAATGATTTTAACATAATGAGAGTTGGATGGTGATGAAAAACAATGTTTGTACAGTGGATTCCGCTTATTAGACATGGCAATTATTGGGTAATCCGCTAAGAGACAAATCCCCACGAACGGAAACAAAACTATTTAAATAATGCAAATTATAGTCAGTTAATATATACACAAAGCCACTCAATAGGCATAAAGTGAAACTCATCTGAACAGAAGATGTTAAGAATAAGCAAAAAATTTGTTTTCATAGAAAAATAGTTTTTCTTTTTACTTATACAGGGTGTTTTAAAAGTCCCTTTCACGGCTCTTATTTGGAACAATGTCTCCTAGGGTCATGTAGGTAAGGTCTACCCCTAGGTAAGTAATCCCGCAGAATCCATTGAGATGACTTACATCCCTGCTAGCGGCAAAATAAGGTTTAAAAATTAATTAAAAAAAGGAGATAGAGCAAAAACCTCAATGAGAGTATTGTTGTCAATGTAATGAAAAACTCTCAGAAAAAAAAATCATGAAAATATTGCAAATATATGTGGAGATTTTAGCATGTGAAAACAGCACTTTTTCCGGCTTCAATAAAGAAAAATGTCTCAAATTTGCAAGTTTTTCAGTAGTAATTTGTAGTTTTCGGTTTTTTAGTTAAATGAAGACAAAATTTAACGAAAATAAAAACCTTGCTCAGTTTTCTTTTTTAAAGCCAGAAAAAGCACTATTTTCACATGCCAATATCTCCACAGATATTCACGATATTTTCCAGAAATTTTTTCAAATTTTGAAATATTTATATATAGTTTGAATTTGGGGGGGATCCCAGGGCCCTCTCGTCCCTCTCTTTTATACAGCCCAGGTTTTGTTTTAGCAACAGAGTGAACAACTATACATGCTTGTAATTTTAAAATATCTCAACTTAATTTAATGCCAGTTTATGTAAGTCTATAGATATATCTTGAAACAAATGTTAGTTTATAAAAGAAAATACACATAAAATTTCTCTAAATTCTTTGATATAATGAGCACTTTGCATAGTTGGGAAATCTGTTTAATCAGCACATAACTCCCCAGTCCCAAAGAGATTTTATTAAGCCAAGTCCACTGTATACTTTGAACAAAAGTGTAAACACAATCGTACTGTAAGACTTGATAGTTAATTCATATTATTTGACAGAATATTTCTAAAGTAGTATGTTTTACTTAAATAGCATTGAGAGGAAATCGAAAGAAAAATTACTTATTTTAAATAAAGTAAAGTATATATATGTTATGGGCAAAGTGATTAATCGGGCATTATTAATAATGCCCGAAGTGGAGGCGGGCAAAGTGATAAATTTCATTCATAAATTTTATCACATTGCCCGTAACATATATATGTATACTCTAAAACAGTGTGGTCCAACCCGTGGCACGCGGGCCACAAGTGGCACTCAAAGAAATATTCGTCGCACTCGACCTCAAACTTAAATTTAATCAAACTAAATGGAAGGTAGTTCGCTTTACAATTTTTTTTATTTCAGAAATTTGTTAAAAACCAGATTTTATGGATCGAATTTTCAAAAAACAATTCAGAAGAGAACCCTTGAACCTCCTTTGAACCTTTTTTTATTTCAATTTAAATTCAAACGGGTTATGAAAAGTGCATCAGTATAGAAGATCCAGTTGGGGCAATAGTAAAAGGAGTTATCAAATCAGTAGAAGCTATGAGTTGTAATTAACATTTATAATCTAAATGTGTAATTTCAGAAATTTTACTACATGGCTGTAGTTGTATCTTTGTATTTAAACTTAATTTTTATAGTTGAAAGTCCCTCTTGAGAAAAAAAATCCAACCTCTTCTTTGGATATGAACTAATTTAGAAATTTTAATTAGAAGCTGAAAATCACTAAAACTTTAAACACTTCTTCCTCTTTCATTTTTAAAACGTCGTGAATCGCCTATTTCTATGAACGGTTTTTCCTTTTAAAAACAAATCTTCGATTTGAAAAAAAAAAAAACAAGAAATAATTTGTTAAATTTTAATTTCATGAATTTGAACTTCATGAAATAGTGATAGTGTTTAAATTGTGGCCCCAAATAAATCCCCTAATGAGACCCAGTCAATATTTTTGCATTGCATTTTAAATGTAGGAAAGATATTTCTTAGGTAAAATGTATCTTAGTAAATATTTATAGTTGAAGTAAATGTTCCAGAGATGAAATATAAGCTTTATTTGCCTGTTTTAAAATAGTAAAATGTAATTTTTCTTGTCTCTGGCACTAGCCTCCTTATAAAAAGTTTAATTGGCACTCGGGTACCTAAAGGTTGGACCACACTGCTCTAAAATATCATTCGTTTAAGAGAGAATATTTTTAGAAAAAAATATTCAGGGATGCTACTTTTCCAGGGTACCCCAGGAAATCTGATTTTTAAAACAGTAAGAATCCTGAAATGTCCACTTCAAAAACAGATAAAAGATTGGATATTTTTCTTTTCTTAAAGGATGTGAGGGATGAATAACTGGCACCAATCCAAAATGAAGCCAAAACTGTAGGGTGCATTCTGTTGGTAACTACAATTGTCGCGTTTAAATCCTGAAATCAAAACATTCAATAGGAGTGAATGAAAATACGATCACACTGGTGGTTCTTAGCTCTATTACATGCTAGCAACGTCATTTTGAAAGAAAATTTTCTGCAACGCAGCTATAACCGTGTCACCTTTATATGCAGCTGCAGTTACCATTCTAACTCACCATTTCATCAGGAGCACCATAAGTTTGAGGGGGAAATAATCTCGGAACAAAAAAAAGTTAAACTTTTTTTTTCTTTAAATCTTGACAATTTCTGGATTTTTGAATTCCAGATTAAAGGTTTACTACTTTAATAGTTTTTCAGGATTTTGAGTTGAACTCAGTAGCACCCCTGACCATTTTAAAAGAATGAAAGGTTTTTTTTTACAATCCAACTAAGAACTTTGCTGTCAGTTTGGTTACCAACTATACTTAATTTTAATAAAGTAAAAATCATAAGTTCATTTAAAGAAACAGCAAAGTTTTAACATAAAATAGGTTTATAATCCTTAGGTTTAGTAGAATTCACATTACAAGATAAATATTCCCTTTAATGTCTAGTGCATCAAAGGTTAAAGAAGTAAGGCACATCAAAGGGATTGAGTAAAGCAGCAGCTTGTGATAGAAAAAGTCACACTCACACTAAGGTAATAACAAATCACAGTCAACCCTCAATATAGTCAAAGTACACAAGCCAATGCATTATTATTATAATGCCAAAATGCACTTTAGAAATGGCTCAGTAATTCCCTTCATTATATTTCTGTGGTAGATTGTTAGTGGTGGCTGTAGCATGGAATCAGCTGACAGGACATTTATTTGGTTCTGGAACATCAACAAAGTTAGTATAACTCGGCTGACAGTACCCTTATATCCCTTTTAGAGTTCTTTAAACAGCACTACCATTTATAATGATGATGTTATAATCACCAGTTGCTTGCATTACTCAATGCTTTTAGAGTGCATCACTTTTAACTTTGTATCTCAATTCCAAGAATGCCCAGTATGCTCAAACTAAAAATAATGAAAGCTACTAGAGTAAGTGGTTTTGAATTAAGAAATAGTTTTTAAAAATAAAACCTATGAAAGATACATTTATAATCCATTCTTATATTCAGTCTCAAATACCTAGAATTACAATCTTAAATAGATACTTTTCTAGTGCTGTTCTCGTACAGTAATTTACTTGAGCAGATATACAGGTTATTCACAACAGTATTTGTGTTAATGATTGCATCAATAACAGAACAAATGAAACCATAGCAGAACAAACTGAAAATTCCAAAATAACCTTAAATCAAAGCCTGATTCAAATAAACTGTCTTTTGAACCAACTGAGGAAACAATCCTTAAAATGACAACTCATCTGGCCGAGGCTGCTGAGCTTGAGAGTTATTTGCAGTCCTAATATCAGATACATACTCTGTTTCCACGTTCAGTAGTGATATGACCTGAAAACACAAGTAATACCATTAGTAAGTAAGGGAAGGTTGTGTACTAGGCCATTGCAAAAGTTTATGAAAAAAATATATAAATTTTTCAGGCGCACCGCCCCCTTATGTTGTTACAAAAACTGAAACATTCTAACCTGCAAATTTTCAGGTATCTAGGCCAATTTTTGACCCCCATGCACCTCAAAAGTAGTAGAGAAAATACTGAAAATATCTTAATTTTTCATTGTTTTTAATTTAATAAGCCTGAATGCTATCAATATTGAGTTAAAACCTATAAATCACCTTTGGGATATCATTGTCCCAAGATCCTATTGGAAAAACATTCAATGGCACCTACTAAGGGATGTTGCCTGAGAGTTAAAAGCACACTGCATAATATGCATTCACTCATATAGGAAATCAGTTAATTGAAGTGGCAGAGGTCGAAACAAAACAAGATAAAATTTAACATACATTCTTTTTTAACTAATAGGAACAATATAGAGGTTGTCACCTTACAAAAAAGGTTCAATAAAACACTCAAGTTGCCTTAACCCAGCTCCCACCCACAAGCCTTCTCTTTTCTTGGTAAGAATGTTTCCACATTTTTTTTACAATTCACTAGTCCAGCTCCTACGAAAATGATTCCCTACCTGTTTTCATTTGTCTCTCTAGGGGTGGGTTTAGGACTTAGAGGTACAGTTCCAATGCTATTTGTGTTTTTTTCACATCAGGGCTCACATTGGGAGAAATAAAAGGGGTTAGATTGGGAATTTTCAAAATTTTTTTACTTTAACTGTAACTGATAGTTTAACTGTTCCACCCCCCGCCATTCTCATCCGCATCCCTCAAAATGTCTTCCACCAAAATTTCATTCAATTCTGATGAAAGGTTTTATGGACACCCTGTATCCTCATGAGCCTCATTTTTTTTCTTGTTTGTTTTACAAGGAGTTGGAACAAATTACGTAATAATTTTTAATTTGTTTTAAAAACATGGTTCTAAAAAGTTTTTTATTTTATTATAAGCACCTTTGGCCAAAAGATTTAACTCACCCATACAATTCCCAAATAAATACAGCTAAATGAAATTTATTCTTTCAAGAATTTTTTTTCAGAAAAAATAGTATATAACACTTTTGGGAACTTAAGGGGCAGAATTCAGTTTTCGAAAGTTTCACCAAGAGTCTATTTTTGTCCTCGCACCCATGATAGTAACTGTTTTTCAGGTTGCAAAGACAATTTTTCTTAACTCTTAATACAGGGGTAGGAGCAACTATTTCACTAAATATAGGACATTCTATACAAAAAATATAGGACCCTCCGAAAAGGGTTTAACTAAATTTATTTACATTTTTCCAGATTATAACTTTAAAAATTGATACCTCTCAGCGAATTTAGACTCAATAAAGAAATGATATTTTTAGATAAAACTTAAAACATGCATTAAATGTTCTGAAATGCAGATTGAAACATATCATAGGGTGATTCAAAACTCATGGGCAAAAATGATAGGGGGGATCATCAGATCAGATTGAAACTACTCGAATATAATTCAAAATTATCCTGAAAAGGAGGACCCTGAAGCAATTCTAAGGTGCTAGGGTACTGATGAAAATTGCCAGAACCAATGTAAAATGAGTTATTGTGGGGGCAAACAATTGGAGGCTGAAATAAAATTATGATGTTTTAACTTATTTATAAAAACTGTGTAAAGTTTTTAATCTTAAGAGATTGTCTTCAAGAAGAGACAATAACTTTCTTGCTTTTTTTGTTGTTAAACTTTGAAGATAACCTCTTTAGGAAAAGAACTTTACATGGTTTTTATGAATAAGATAAAACATTGAAATTGTCACTGAAATTTTATTTTTCTACTATCAACCATTTGCCCACTTTTCCATTCCACCTATTTTTCATTACTTTTGTACACACTTTAGTTTAATGCATCAGGATTGCTTTAACTTCGGGTTTGAGACAGGCCCGTGCTGGGCCGCCGGGACATATCCCGGTGCGCCCTCCAGCCTGGAAATTTTGGCGCCCTCCTATTCCGAAACTGACAAGGCTTTGAGTGTTGCGACTGTAGGCTACTACTTAATAGAGGTGGGCGCCTTTAATCAAAACAGCAATACCTTTGAGAGTGTAAGTCAAGGTGTTGTGTTTTTTGCACTAGGGGAACCCTAAGCGAAAAAAAAGTACTAATACATACCTTGATAGTGGAAAACTAGGCGGTGTTTTCAGGGCACCCTTTTAAGCTACCGCGAAATTTTGAAAGTTCCGCTTTAATTTTACTGCGGTGATTTTTCATGGCGATTTCGCTCTTTGTTTAATACTTCGAATTTGCGAAGGCGGGGCGGTGTCTTTTAGACGCCCTTCTTCATGCACAAACCAGAAAATGCAAGGGCACAGCACTAATTTTTGGTGGGCCTTTAGTGAAATACGTTGAAATTGAAAGGGCGGAGCTTAAATTTTTTACGGTGTTGTTATTTAAACAGGTAGTTACTTGACTAAGGGCCGTCCTTAGTCATTAGAGAGAAGTATCGAAAGCAGGGCCATATCCAATGGGGTTTTAGGGGTTTAACCCCTCCTAAAATTTAGACAAATATTTATGCTGTTTTTTCCTCCTGGTGTAACCCAAAGGGTCTCAAAATGTGTCAAAACAGTACTTTTAGGAGTAAAAATTCCAAAAATTTTCTGGGCCCCCCTCGAATTTTTAAAATCCATTAGAAACTAATTTTACTTGAATATTCTCTGACTTACGAGGAGTAGTCCTCTTTTGATGTAATCATCTGAAGGGGCTCGAAATGATTCAAAATACTGTGTTTCACAAAAATCAAATATTAAAAATAAAAAACAATCAAATATATCTCAAATAGCAGTATTGCTTTAATTTTTTTCTATTGAGAAAAGCAATTTGTGAAACGTCGCCAATCTTAAAAGAAAAGTAAGTTTTTAGGTTTACAAATAATTATTTGGGCGGCGCCCTTTCACCCTTTGTCCACCGCCCTCTGAAGGTACCCAGCACGGGCCTGGTTTGAGATGAGAAATATAGGACATATAGGGCATTTGCAAAAATATAGGACATTTTTTAAGGTTTTTGGAAAAATATAGGATATATAGGACAACTCTGACCCCTGTTAATATTAAAAATAAGTTGAACTGAGTCAAAAACTAGTCTACAGTCAGTAGCGACTCATCCATAAGAGCACATGAACCCCCTATGAAAACATAGAAATAAAATCTATATAAAGATAAATAAATATAAAATGAAATATAATAGATCATTCTCAATCCACCCTTCTCCTGTCAGTAAAAAAAAATATCGCCAGAAACGCAAAAGTTTTAATTGAATAAAGAATAAACTTTTTTCTTTCCTTATTTACACGTGTGACCGAAAAATCTTGAGAATCCGAAGAAACCCCGACTGCTTGCCAGGAGAATATTTTAGCTTATGGCATCACACTGTGTATTCCCGAATGCACAGATTTTCAGTGCCAGTGCTTGCATTTTTGAGTCTTAGCTTGCTTTTTTTTGTCTGGATATTTTTGGACTAGTGGGAAAAAGAGATAAGTACTTTTTGAAAATATCTTTTTATCAACTAATTTTTAATAATTAATTCTTTTGTTATTGGTTGTGGATTTTTTAATATAGCATTGAAAAAAATTACAGTATTTTCACTGGACAAAAAAACATTAAATTAAGCATTTAAAACCAGCACCTCATCTGAACCTTGTCCAAGTTACCAAAGGAAAAGACAGACTTTAAAAGAGAATTTAAGAATGATATTTATGACTAATAGAAATGGATATACGGGATGGATAAATGGATATTTTGCTTTCCTTGCCTCTTATTTGCCAAACTAAATACTGTATATGAATAACGGCATTGATAGCTGTATATAAATAACTCAACTCTACCTGGTAGTACAATAAAATAACTCATACATGTGAAATTTATTTTTGTGACTAATAATAAGAAAATACTTATTATTATAATTACTCCTAAGATTGTTACTTAATTGCATTTTCAAAATATAATTGCAAACCCCCATTTGACCCACGAGCCGCCACTGTCAACTTCAAAAATATTTTAAACCTTAACAAATATGAAGCAAAAAAAGAATTAGTAATAATTTTTTTTTATTATTTCAAAGACTGTTTATAAGTTACCTGTTTAAATTTAGCTCTGATTTTCAAAAGTTTAGTGACTGCATCATCATCTTGTATATTTGTGTGTGGAAAACTTTCAGTCATTTCTTGTAAAGACTTCAGGGCATTGAGTTTTCTAGAAACATTAAAAAATTAATAAGGTTAAGTAATGCCACTCTAATACAAGCACAAAAATAAATAAAATTCTTAAAAAGCCATTAATCTAAAGGAAATAAGAGTATAATTTATTTTAAAAGCCGAAATACTTTAAAACACAAATACATACATGTGTAGGTATATATCAGGGATTTCCAACTGGATTGATTCTTAAGAATAATAAGGAGTATTAAAAAGAATTTTCTGTACTTTAGGATTAGTTGGGCACAATTTTTTTTCCCTGTAATTTTTAAAGTTAGGGGCTCTTTTTGAAACACCCTGTATTAGAAATGTACTGTATTGGAGAGATTAGCACTAGGTTGAGGCAGATACAGGATTTGAAACACCAACCCATGTATTTGAACAATGAGTCCTCTGGGCATAACAAAGTTTAAGTTTGTTATTGTGTCTTAAAACTTTTAGGCAGTTAGATCTACTAGGTGTGATCAGTCCCTAAGATTGTTCTCCTTAGACTTCTTTGAAGAATGTTGATACTTATTGATTACCCTAACCTGACAATATGATCTATAACCATATTGTTTTTCTCATTCAGTTATAAGTTAGTATATGAAAGCTAAAATGTAGCCGTTTTTTTTGTTTTTTTTTTCAGAATTGCAGATTAAAAGCAAACATCCAACAACAAGCAACAAAGCTCTGCATTTTATGGGAAAAATAATTAGCAGTGTTAACGCTAAACTGCCGAATCTCCCAAGGAATAAACTAGCTTTGAAAGGAAATACCTGGTTCTTACCCCATAGCCCTCTATTGTGCTGAGAAAAAAACTATACAACATTAATCCACCGCATGTCGCCTTCCAGGCGACGGGCCGGTTCGCCCTGAATTTGTATACAACATTACCTGTATGTGTAAGCATACATTAAGCAGCAACAGTTTTCTAATGCAGAGATATGACTTCATTCTGGCAGTTATGATATATTTTTGCATTATAAAGTTTTAAAATCATCTTAAAATTAATTGTCAAAAAAGTAAGAAAGAAAACCAAACTGATAATCGATCACAAGGAATTTCAAATCAATTTAACATACTTTTTTATTACAAAATGTATATTACCTTTGTTTGGCAGTTTCTTCTCCCTCTAAAACAATCATCCATGCAATTGCAAATCCTTTATAAAAACCAATCTGTAAATTACATTAAACAATTTTAATAATCCACACAGAAATTACCTTACATTTAGGTTAAAGAATCATGACTAGTCATTTTTACACTAATTCAAACCTTGTTTTTTAAATTGAATTTTATTATATATTGTTTCTATCTTATAGTACAAGAACAAGATTCTTCACAAGATTAGATAAAAAAAAATATTCAATATATGATGTTATTTAATCATGGACTTTTTGTAAAAAAGAGTGCCTCTATTGAGGAAACAAAAATTGTAAATGCCACTTTCCCCTTTTATCAATAAATATATTTTTCACAAAATATTTACATATACACATATTGGATACTCCTACTCCCCTGAAAAATTTTAGGAATTTTCACATGAAGTGGACTTTTAATGGCAGTTTCAACACTTTATTTGAAAATCCCCAGAATCAATAACTTTAAAAAAGGGTATACTATATTTGCAACATTTTATTATTTACACATAAAAATTAAAGGAAACACTGCTAATTGGGATAATTTAATGGTGTTACAGAAGGGGGGGCAGGTAACTGTCATTCAGACATCCAAAAAACTGGCCAACAAGTTATTTTAACCAAAATAATCAAAGAAATTGCAAAAAAATTAAGTATTCAGAAAATTATGTTAAGAGTAGATGACAGGAGTAATGACATCATGTTAATGACATGAGACAAAAATTATTATTTTTTAACAAATTTTTTGCTGTCTTCTTGATCTACCGTTCTAATTCTGCTGTGCTACGGTTGTGCCACCCCTGCTCTAAATAAAGTTAGAAATTTTCTCAAACAAGGTTATAAAAGTTGGCCTGTGCATTCATTTCCTTATTCCTGCCGTATTTCTTTGGTAAAACAGAGGCTCAAAAAACTTTATACATAAATAGGCATAGTCAACATTTAATTTCAAGAGAAAAGAGCCAAATACTTCTGATGCTATCTGAGCTCCTCTTTGAAGTCCCAAAGCATATCCTTCTTTATACCCAGTTTCCTCACCTAAACTAAAACCTCTTGTAAAGCCAATCTTTTGATACCTGAAAAAAGACATAAATTTATGGGTATTATTAAAAAAAACTTGTAAACATTTTTACTTGCATCTAATCACCACTATTTGGCACCTAAGTAATAGAAATATTACTAAAAATTTTCATTGAACATAGAGATAATTGATACTTTGCACACAAACTTTATGAGAAGCCCACAGTTTGTCCTGAAATCCACGTTTCATGTCGAAATACGCAAAATAAAGTTATTTTACTTAGTCTGTAATGCTATACTCATGCACTTTTTAATATTAATGCTATTTCGTTACATATGTAACATAAGTCACCAGGAAAATTTTCCCAACGTCTTAAACTAAGAGCCATATTTCACGAAACGCACAGAGAAAAACAGTTGTTAAAATTGCTTTGTGATAGGGTTTTGATTTGACACTGTACCATCGACTGCGCGACACTTTACACGACTCAGCGCGACACTTAACACGACTCAGCGCGACTGATTTTGTAGATATTTCAACAGGGTTAAAGGGATGAGGACGGAGATGTGTCAGAGAGTGGTATTTTATATATTTCACTATGGTAGAATGATGTTCAGGAAAGCAGGGAGGAAATTCAAAGTGGAAATAAAATTTATGGTAAATTTTCAATAAAAATCCAAAATTGAATTTTTAAAAAAACTTGACGTGATGGAATTTTTTTATTATTTTTTCTGAAATCGGCACCAAAAAATACATTAAGTTCAGGTCTTACTTGTGTTGTAATATTTTTTTCATCTCAAGCCTGTTATTAAAGTAAAACATGTAATTAGTTTCTTCAAGCCCTAAGTCGTCTTATAGAAACAATTCAGCAATATTATTACACTAACAATCGCGATGTTTTAAAATGTATAACTTTTTTGAAGAATGAATCACAAGAAGAAAAATATCTCGTATTATATAAACATCTTTAGTAGAAAACACTTTAGACACAAGGTTTTCAATTATGAATATTGAGGGAAATATGTGGAAAATAAAATAACATAATTTTTATAAAATTATAAAGTATGTGATATACGATCTTTTCAAAACATGAAAAAAAGACCCTTGATCAAGATAGATTTGTTTAACACTTTAGGTGTTTATAAACAGAAGTCTAACGCACTGAAACCTTAAAATAAGCAAAAAATGAAAAATGGTTCTAAAATTCTTCGAACCTGTTTTCAGCTAAAGCGATTTCATCAAATACTTCATTAATATCACGTTCCATTTTCAACTCTCTACCTCTGACCTTTCCCACTCGTCAACACTTTACACTTCCCCCGATTGACCAAACGACATCAGCAGCAGCAGAGAAGATGCGCGAGATAAGTTGAGATGTCGAGAGGCTATTCCGAAACTACAGCAGAGCAGACAACTAGCAGCCTTTCAAAAAAACTTGTCATGTGTACAACTACTGCGCACAAGACCACACAAGACGGTCCACAAAGAAATTTCATAAACTTTTTTGCACTTCAAGGCTTGAAAAATGATTATCATCGCATTTTAAAACAATAAAACTAGACAAGATAGATTTCACATAATTGACGCGAGATGGCGTAGGTCAAATACTTGCAGACTAGCATGTGTAGCTTAGCTGGAAAGAAAAGTAAACATTTATCTGGCATTTGGCATTTTTCATAACAATGTGTCAAAAAATTAATCATTTAAACTAAAACCAAATTCATTCATATTCAGTTTAACAAAAACTATTTATAGCGTTCTAAACATATGAATACTTGCAACTGAATTCCTAAAAAAGTGTAAATGATCTAAAAGTTTTGCCTGTGATAATTCTTTCGTGAAAAGGAGGCGTTTCCTGTTTGTTGATTGTCGATCGAATATCGTAATATTGTTGTTTGTGGTAAGTAATTCAATCCTAATTTTATTTTGTCAATGTTCGGGTTTGTTCGCACATCTAAACCAACATTAATTAGCTGTTAACCTGTCGCATGTATGTAATTAGTATAAATGCATTGCATGAAAATGATTATGTTCGATCTGTAGTAGTGGTTATTACTGTGCATCTAACTGCTTAATAATACTTTTCCTTTATTATGACTTATATGTTGATGTTTATAGATTATACAGATATTCATCCAAAAATACTAAGTGCTATTTTTGTTACAAAGGAAAGACCATTGGATTATCTACTCAATGTAATTAAGAGTGAAAATACATTTAGTTTGGTGTAAGAAACTTAGTTTTATCTAAAAACAAACCTAACATTTGAAAGATAAGATATTTGATACTTACATTATTATTGTGTAGATATTTCTAATTAAAGAATGATTCCATGTTTGAAGGGACCATTTATAAATTATTATGTATTATGTGTCTCAGCAGGAAAATATTTTACCTCAAGGTAAAATTCAAAAATAATTTTTCCTACTTTTAAGAAATTCTTTTAAAGAAACTTTCTCATTTATACAATGTTTCAAATGTTTCCTTTGTACCAAACCAAATTTCAATTTCCCATTTTGATTTATCTTCCACCATCATTACTAAAAGCATGCTCCTTATTTCTATTTACAGAAAGTAATCACCCACTTAGTATAATGTAAATCTACTGATCTTTTGCCATCTAACAACTTTGCCTAACCATGCACCATGAAGTCTTGAACCACAGCAACCAATCCGAACCCCTCTCCCAGAAGAACGAAGCCTCCACCCTTCCTGAGCACCCCCAGAGTACCCTTGAGCAGAATGGAGCCAACAAGGAGCAAAAACCTGATGAAGTGGAGAATGCTGAAGTTCCAGAGCCTCAGCAGAAGCCTCCACATTCAGCCAAAGGTAGGCTTGATCTGTTTTACTCTTCAGAATTGGTGGTCCTTTTGCTGGCAAAGTCCTAAATTTGCTTTTAACTAAATACAGTGGTTGGGGCAGATTCCGTTGTTGGGCCTGGTGTGGGTAGCCAACTTTGAGATAAATTGACAAATCTAGCAATGTTTTCCATTGTTGTTGTCTTATGCCACTTGGAATATCCAAGCTCCATCCGCAAAGCGGATAGGATTTAAGGCAAAGGGGGTGCGGCTCCTGAGAAAGTGAGGCCCATGAAATGGCAGGAGTCCGACTTAAGCCTCGGATGATAGATGTCGCCACCTCCTCAATTTTGCCATGTCTCTGAAGGGGAGGGAAATAGTCTCCAGACACCTGGACCCGTGGTAAACTGCGCCATGACGGACCCACAGATTTTACGAGCACGTACTCCGCATATACTCGGTGGGTTTTCAGCGGTGTCGGGAATCGAACCCGGGACCCTCCGATCCCGAAGCCGATGCCTTAACCACTAGGCTCCCCTCGGCCCAATGTTTCCATTGTTCATAATCAATGGTAACCCTACAGTAGTGCTCTCTTATACTATGCACATCACAGGTGTTACTTAAAACTTGTTTCAACTCTCTGATTTTCTTCCTGTAGGTGATACAGCATGGAAGGCCTCCTCCCGCAGGTGCTCTAGCGATGGGGCACTGAAGGCAATGCAGGGGAATGGAGGTCCTCAGAGGCCAGAGCGGGGCAACAGTTTCTCGGACTCTGACGAGAAGACCGCTGCCTTGAAAGCGAAGATTCACGAGAAATATGACCAATTGGACAAGGAGATGGCAGCCAAGGCGACTGCTAATGGAATCCTGTTGAACGGGAACTCACCAAAAGCAGTGCTCGAGCTGGGAGGAGAAGCCGCAGTTCTCCTGTCTCCTGATCCCAGGTAGTTAATAAACAGTTTATTGATATTTGCCTCAAGAAAGTGACCTGCTTTGGGGCATAGCCAGTATTTATTTTCATTCATGTTTTTCAAATGTAATTGAATTGAAAGGTAGCATTACTTTTTAATTCAAAAACTTCTGATGCTAATTCTTTTATCTTCTTAATTTTGAAAGGAAATAGTCTGAAATTTAAAAACATTATAACTTGCTTGAGATCATGAAATGAGCATTTTATAGGTAAATGTGAATACACACAGTTTTTAAAATAAATAAGTGAGACAACTATTGTTTTTTGAGTTCTTCAAATATCAAAGAGTGATTAAAATCTTAACTTTCAAACTTTAAATACCATTTATCTCTTTCATAACTACTTATGCAGTAAAAACTCTGATTAATCGCCCCTCTGCTTATGAGCAGCTTTAGAAGGCACATATTTTTTCTGTTCACCTATGATTAGCCACCTAGCAATCCATTAATTCCTCAAGTACTCCTTAATTTGTAAGTCGAAATTCTGTATGAAGTCTGTCAGGTCCTGCTTCTTAAGTGCAGATTCTGGTTTTGAGTATTTGTTGCTCGCCAACAACCTTTGTTTGCCCCCCAGGTCAATGCCTCCTGAAGATACATGTGTCTTTACAAGTGGAAGTCCTGCTGGCGTCTTGTGGGAGCTTAAAGCCACTGATGATTCTCTGCCCGGGAGAAATTCCCTAATGGCTGAAGTCAAAGAGCTTGCTTACTCTCGTCTACAACAAGAACTCCACAAAGCCCAATTGGTAGGATAACAAAGTATATTTTTGTGTTACTGTTTTGTCTCTAGTAGTTAATCCAGTAGTTTATTGCTGGTCACTAGTGATGTTTATTTTCAAAGTGGTAAACACTTCTGATGGTTTCAAGATATTTAATGTTTTTCATTTTATTAAATTTAAAAATATTGTGCTGCTTTTTATCCAAAAGATTTGTTTTATCCAACTCTGCTTATATTCGCCATTGGAAAATTTGCACCTTATTTCGCTACTAAAAGTCATACATTCAGTGAACTTTGGTCCCTGTAAAAGTTATTAATTAAGTTTTTTCAAACCATGTTCTTAATTATTGGGAGAAACGTCCTCCTGGATCGCTGCCCATGTTGATAATGGAATCGAACCAACTTGGTACTTAAATTATGGGTTCCATAAATTTTTGTACCAAATTGATTAGGACATATAAATACAATAAAAATAGGTAGGTTGGGTTATTAGTCAGATTTAAATTACATCTTGACTTTAATTAAAGTATAATTCTTCTGTGTATTATTTGTATTTAAAAATGAAATAATGGTTTTAATCTTCCCTATAGTGGATATACCTGATAATATCTGATCATTATGAATTTGAATTCCATGACAACTCTTCTTATTTTCTAAATTTATTTTTTAATTTTTATCAAAAATCTTTCAACATTTTATTAAGGAGATATTTGATTAAAATTGACCATTATTGACCATCCTGTTGTAAACAACATTAACATTGTGGGGTTTTTTTTTCAAGGAATTAAAGTTGAAAGATGAAGAAGTGGCTAGACTCAGTCAAATTAGGGACGAAGTTGGGGCTGAACTAGAAGAGTTGACTGCAAGCTTGTTCGAGGTTTGTTAATTTTTCTTTAAAGTCTCCACTGTTAAACCTGACTAGTGGTGGCTCATTAATAGTTCAAAAGGGGTTAGGGGTTCACAATGATATTTTTAATTCAATGTAGTAACATCTCACAGTTTTAAAAAATATATATAATTATTTACATTACTTAATGGTTATGAAAAGAAATTTCACTGGTGTTCAAATTCCTAGATATTTCTATCTGGACATCATTTTATTTTGCTAATTAATCCAAAAGAAAAATAAAGACTTCTTAGTTTATTCACATATGCGATTTGCTGTGAGAATCTATTTCAAATATCCATTTAAAATCTCTGATTTGTTGCTAAAATTGTATTTTGCACACTCAAAGTGTGCGTACGGGAAGAAGAATTTTCTCCCCGAGCCAGCTCAGAGATGGCTTTCCTGCCTAACCTGTTTCTCAGTCGCACGTACCATTAAAAATTCGTAAAGCATTGAAAGCTCAGAGGAACTCATTCTGAATAGGGTACAAGTTGAAATAAAATTTCATAACTTTTTCATTTGTTTTTATAGATTGAGTTTTATTTATTATCCATGAGGTTAATGTACTCCTATGAATGAGCTGCCACTGAACCTGACTATAAAACCTTCAGTCAAATATATGCTAAATTTCCAAAAATAGACACAGTACCTTAATAGTATCTTATTTTTAAAAAATTGTTGACAATGTTTTTTACTGTAAAGATATTTGTAACTTGGAATCCTAAATGTTCCTTAAATTGGCACATCTTTAGATTTGTTTTACTAATTTATTTTAATGTTCTGTAAGTAATTTCCTAATTAAACTTATGGCACATCCAATTAATCACTTAGGGCAGTGTGCAAAATAGCAAGAATGTATGTTCTAGTGCCTGCCCACACAAGTCGGTACAGACAGGAATTTTGTGAAGGGCCACAAAAAGGCCCAAATTTTTGGGTGGATTTAAACCTGCTAATAGGCATTTTAAAGAGATATAAAATAAGAATTTTTCGACTGGTTGTGCTAATATTTAGTGCACTTAATAAGAGAACAATTTTGTGAATAATTTAATGTTCTCAGAAAAGTGTTTAGTTTATATGGGTATGCCTGGTTATTAATTGTTTGTTGGAATTTTGTTGAAGATTATTTTTGTTACATATAGTTGCATTTTCTTTGAAATTTAGGAAGCTAATAATATGGTTCGTGATGCAAATGTTAAGCAAGCATATGCTGAAAAATTACTCAGAGAAGCCAATTTAAAGGTAAATATTAATTTAGTGTTTGTAAAAAATGTTTTTCTGTCTTGTTTTAAATAGGAAGGCCACATTCTCACTATTAGTAATAATATAATTTCTTGTTTAACTGTAAATATGAGAATCAATGTTAGTTAAAAGATATGTACCTGTCTGTATAGGAACTTTGTTTTTACTACAAGAATTAATCTCAGTAAACTTTTTGGGATTTAATGTTTAGTCTTAGACTAATTATTTGCAATTATGTAACTGAATGCTGATGTTTTTAACCCTTTCGGGACTACTGTCTCACGGGTGAGACGGGAGCGAAGTGCTTTCACCGGCCTACCGTCTCACGGGTGAGACGCCTGCTTTGAAAGGACCAGGGGACGGGCGTCTCATATATGATACACGATTAAAACTTCATATTAGTATTTTTAATTCTCATTAGATGTCGCCCTATGTCTGTTACAGCGAAATAATTCGAAAGTACAAATCTGAATCTTCATACCCATAAATTATTTTATATTTTTGATAAGTTGTTTCGAAGGATTAACGAGATTTATGAATGATACATTGAGAACATAAGTAATGTGAATTTAGAGTGGTCTCTTTCACTTTGTTAGCTAATACAAACTTACTCATATGTTTTATAGGCTTCAATATACTTTTTTATTTTCATTTGAAGGATAAATGGGGATTTGATGTTTTTATTATGATGGATTTGTTTTTTTATTTCTTTTAGATTTCGCTTGTGTTCTGGTGGAATTATTTATTGCTTGGTTAGAAATAACCCATATTTTTTAGTGTCTAAGTACTCGAACATGGAAATGGATAAAATATTTGATATTTTTCTCAGAATTACCAATGTTTCAACGACTTCCGAGCGGTTAGATTAGAAGCGCGCTTTGCGCGTTTCAGATAAAAGAGAAATAAAGTGGGTTTTGATCCAAATATGTTGAATATATTTTCATAAATAAGTTTCATAAGATAAAATCTCTTCATTTTATATTTTCTCCAGTTTTATTCATCTTAGATATGAGAAAATGTAAATAATTTAAATGTTATATGTTTTATAAAATTTTCATTTAAAATATAGGTAAAACGTTCTAACTTTTTAGCATTTACTTCAAAGGGTTTTTGCTGATCATTCGGCAAAAATTAGATATTTTGGACCACAATTTTAATTTCTACGATTTTTTTTCTGAAGTGCGACTTAGAGCGAAAAGTGCCCGTCCCCTGGGGAAAGTTCTTTCTACTCGTTTGCCATCCTGTGAGAGCAGCTTAGTGGTTGAGGCACCCGTCGCGAAAGGGTTAATTAAATCAATCTAAATACAGTACAGTATAATCTCAATAAAGTTCTGGGACTAACAACATAATATAATATGTAATTCATTTTTATAATGAATTTGAAGACAATTTATTATTTCTATTACTTTTATTCTTGATTGTTGTAACAAAGGGGTCGCTATGTCATGGGGTCCTTAATTATAGAGTCTACTGTATCATATGTTGAATATGAATTTCTTTGGTTGTACTTGTAGATTGAAGTCCTGCAGGCTGAAGTGCAAGCCTTGAAGACTCTAGTGATAACTTCCACCCCCAGCATGCCAAATCCCCACCTGCACCCTCAGATTGACAAGCGCCACAATGGCGTACGGTCCCTGTTCTCCCAGGGCCACAAGAGGTCCCCGAGCAACTATGAGCTCTGCACTTTTAAGGAAACACCTCCTGGATCACCCACCAAAACGGCTGCTGTTGCAGATTTCAGTCCCGATAGCTACGAGGTAGTTCTTCTTTCTACAGATCTTTAAACCTATCCTCTCTAGAGCAATGTTTCTCAATTTTTTTTAATTGTGGTCAGCACAATAAGGAACAACTAGCACCACTCATGATTATGTTAAGTTATGTCAAAAATATGGGATGGATTTTTACATCAGTTTTTAATTCAAAGTTTATCAAAACTACAACAAAATCACCTTGCATTAAAAATTTTAAAGAGGTTTTTAAAAACAATTCTATTACTTAAACAATTTTTTTCAACTTAATCACAAGTTGGTTTTTGAAAATCAAACTTTGGACTTATTCTCTTTTTTAAAGTGACAATTCAAATAAAGTCATAAATGTGTGTCTCATAATGTTTCACACATTTATGTTTATCAGAAATGTGTGTTTTTAGCCTTGTTTGGTAGTAAGTACAGTTAAGTTCACCTGGTTTTAAGCATAATTTTGTATAATTTATTAGGTTGATCCTGTTTTTCATCAGGAGTTTGTAAACTGGCATCAAAGCCCCAAGTTTGATAAAAATGACCCCTTCCTAGCCAATGTTTACAGAGAAGATATTCTACCTTGTTTGAATTTCACAAACAAGAAGGTAATTCTTGGACTAGTTTTTCTCTCATTGCTCCGAAGGCATTCCTTTAATTTAATATATTAATACCTACTGTTACAGCTCTCTGATGCTGTTATATCTGCCATAGAAGAAAATGCCATAATTATTGAACAGGTCAATGGAAAAAATCCATTTCCTAAGTGAGTTTTGGAAATTTATTTAACATTTTTATGATAATCCTTTAAAAAAAAAAAAAAAAAAAAAAAAAAAAAAAAAAAAAAAAAAACCAGGCTTAACTTTATAAACCTTGTAATGTATTATTTCAATATCAGTAACTAAATATTTACAATATATGCAGTGCAACTTGGATGATTTAAAGATGTAGGGGCCACTAAAAACATTAAGTTTCAAACATTAATTCCAGGTTTACTAAATGATCGAAAAAAAAATTACTTTCTAATCTTGTAATACAGTTTAGAAGGGTCTTTTCTTTTTCTTTATCAAGAAGACTTACAAAACAAATCCATTTAGAAAAGGATGTTATAATATTGTAATCAGTGCTTTTTTTACCAGTTGTTGTAAAGAGGTATTTACCATTTTATCTAAAAAAAAAAAAAACTTGACATGCACTAGATGACACATTTAATTACTTCTTATTCCTTTTGTTCTCCTTTCAATAAACAATTGGTCTACATGAAATGTACTCATCTTGAGGGAACTTAAATATTTATTTGAAAAAAGATGAACAACTTAAAGATTTTTGGCTTTACTTCTTAAAAATCAGTCTAGTGACAGTTGAAAAATGTGAGTGGAATTAGCCATTGATGAAAATCAAATAATTTTCTAAACTTAAGAGGTTTTAGTGTGTGCTGTATTTGATGCAAATTATTAAAAAGGCTTAAGAGAACCTTCGAATTTTTAGAAGGTGCTCCTTATTAGAGGCTACTAGAGTCTGCAATTATCGAATGAAACTTGGTGAGGATTCAGAATGGCACTACATATCCCAATTGTGTCGAAATAGGGTAGGGACTCCTTTTTTTTAATATAGTTCTTTAATTTTAAGTAGCTGTAAAATTTCATGTTTTTTTTCTCATTTTCAGATAGCAGCTGTTTGTGATTTCTTTTGTTACATTAGGTACATTCAACAAGGTCTTGTTAAAAGTGCTGGTGAGTAATTTCTTTTACCAAAAATATTTTGTCACTTAACATTTGTGATGATATTGAATACATTTATTATTTTTCCTCTTAATCACATTTTTCTCCAGTTACTGTTATTAAAAAACAAAGTAAAACAAATTCTTATTTTATGACTAATTTAAGTCTGTTTCATAAAAGATGTAATTATATTACATACCCTACCAATTTTTAAAAAATTAACTGTTTTCTTTATCAAAAAACTATTTTCTTTCAGAACATGAGATCTACTGGGAAGTTGTCAGAAAACGTCGTGATGTTACTTTAGCTAGACTTGGTATATTGTCTTTATAAAGTTATTACTTGTAATACCTTCTATTCATTTCTTTAAATTTGGCTTAGTTTTTAGCATCAAACAATAGTGAATTCAAAGATTCTTTCTCTTTTACTTAGAGGTTTTTCTACAGTAAAAGTTTTATTTTCTTATTGTGCTTAAAATTGTGTCCAAATGTCTCATTTGAATCTCAGAAAAACTTAGAAGATGCAATTCAAATAATATTTTGATTATTTGGGCATAAGAAATACTTAGTGCAATGCATAAAAACAGTATTTCCAAATTTTTACTCAACATAAAATGTATTTAAATCATTGTTTATTTTATGTGCTGTCTTTATTTTTCCCCAAAAAATTCAGTTTTTAGTATCCATTAAATTTGGATAAAATGAAGCAACTAAAGGGAAAGACATACTTGTACATAACTTTATAAAGGGTACAAAAAATAATATTGGGGTATTTAAAAATCCTTTCTTTTGCACTAATGATGAGAATCTTCTTATGGATGTATTGGGTAATGATTGTTGTCATTCACTTTGGGTTTTACATCCTGTATAAATAGTTTTTTATTTGAATTGAAAATCCAAACTTTTATACTTAAATTATCTGTCATTTAAAATTGTAATAGGAGTATTCCTCTTCTATAGGAAACGTTTGATTATGTTTTACTATTTAATTCATTAATGTTCTTTCCTTTACTTATTTTTTTTTCAATAAACTCAATCTGTAATATTTGCAAATGAAACTTAAGTCAAATTTAAAGCATACTGCATTTTTATAATTACTATCCTAACAAAAATGTGGCAGGTAATTTCTTACTTGCTTTTGATTTTAAGGTATGAATAAAACATTTGGTTGTATCTCCTTGGTTAAAATAAGTTTTTAAATTTTACTGTCAAGCCTTTTCATTTCAATCAGAAGACTGCACGTTTTATTTCTTATTGTCTTAAGCTCTCTCAAGATTCACCATTTTTAGTCTCAAATCATGAAGGTAGTATCTATATTTCTTACACATTCCATTTAATGTATTTTCTTTATGTTTTGGTGAACAATTATGTTTTGTTATTTCACCTTTAGCTGCCTATCAGAATTTATCTGGAAAAAATCTAAATTATTCAATGGAATCTTAAAATGAATTTATTTTACTTTTTAATTTGAAAACCTTTATTAGGTTTTTATTTTCCTTTTTATTTTGTTTGTAGAAATGTTAAGCATTATATATTTTATATTATAGCAAAAAGATCTCGGCATCTAAATGTTAAGGTGTAAGAAACTTGTTATCTTTGGATATTTGTTTACCTATATTCTTTGTTACATTTGTTTGAGAATAATTATTTTTATTTGTTTTCACACTAAACAACACTGTTTCTAAGATATACATGTTTTTGTTTATCATATTTTATTTATGGATTTATTAACATTTAATTTAGTGATGGAATTATTTAAGGTATCTATATGTTTGTTAGATTTATAACTTAAGATTACTATGTTTTTTAATAACCAAGTTCATTGATTGCTAGACATGTTCTTTGACTTTCTAAAGGAAATGTCAATACAGTAAAACCTCGGTCATCAGAAATTCCACTTTTAACCAAGCTATCAAGTATTTCTAGAATCTTTATATCATTTAAAAAATGAAAAGATCACTAAGTAACATATTACAATTAACTAAGGACTTTTTAAAAGTTAAAAAAATTTCAACTATCTATGTGTTTTAAAAGTCAGTTTCATGGCTTTTATTTGGAAATGTCTCTTAGGGTCATGAAAGTAAGAAATACCCCTAGGTAAGTGACAATGCTGAATCCATTGAGACTACTTACAGCTTCCCTAGCTGCAAAATAAAAATAAATAAAAATTGATTGAAAAATCTAAGTTAGTTAGAACAAAAACTTTAATTAAAAATTGTTTGAAATATCATAAAAATTCATGAAAATATCTAAAATATTGGCGGAGTTCTTAGCATATGAAAATAGCACTTTTTCCCATAGGCATCCCAAAAGAAAAAGTTTCTTTAATTTTTTAAATTGAAATTTGTCTTTAACTAAGAAAAATACAAAAAACTACATGACAGCACTGAAGAAGTTGCAAATTTGCAAACTTTTTTTAGACCTGAAAATGTGCTATTTTCACATACTAGTATATCTTTTAATATTCAAAATATTTTCATGAAATTTATTGCAAACAGTTTTCTTTTTGAAGTTTTTGTTCAATCTTCTTTAGTTTTAATTATTTTTTAAACTTTCTTATTTCACCACTAGGGGTGCTGTAAGCCTTCTCAATGGATTCAGCATGATGGTCCTTTACCTAGGGGTATACCTTGCTTCCATGACCCTTAGGATTTTTATTGTCTTGAAGTGTTTTTTACTTACATAGGCATTATTTATTTATGAATTATAAATGTTTTAAATTATAATTACTGTTTGATAGAGGTTTTCTTAAAAAATTCCAATAACAGTTGATTCTGCTTACATGATCATAGTTAATGCCATCAATTGAATAATTTCATCAAAATTGACAAGTTCTAATCACTCCTATACAAAATATATAATTTATGTAAAACATCATTAGATGTTTTGAAAATTTTACATATTTCCCAAAATATGTAAAATTTCCAGTCTTTTTCCAGTTTCAAATGTCAATTTTCTGAGGTTAGTTTTTATTCAGTTATAATTTATTAGTTTTTACTACTCTGAAATTTTTCCTAAAAAATATAAAGTCAGAAAATACTTACTATGAAGTCATTTTAAATACTTTAGTTGTAAAGCAGAATATAAAAGAAACAACGTTTTTATTTTGCACGTAAAATGTTAAAATTGTACAATGTTTCGGGGATACTTTGATCCCCTTCGTCAGCAAGAATTCACTTCCTTCTGACTTAATTCTTGCTGACGAGGGGGATCAAAGTATCCCCGAAACATTGTACCATTATAACATTTTACGTGCAAAATAAAACCGTTGTTTCTTTTATATTCTGCTTCATAGTCTAGCACGGTGGATTTTATTCTCACTTTAGTTGTAACTCTTAGTTATGATTTTAATTCAAACACTCTAATTACCCTATTAGCAGCTGGTTATTATTGAATCATATTGTTATCAATTTAATCTAGGCCAATGGTGTTCACATTAAGCGAAGTCGACTATGCTTGTTTTTTCATATGGCTAAAAATGTGCATTGAGTAAGAAATAGTTTAATTTATTTTCCTAGAAGTGTATCTATAACCAACTGCACAAATGTTTTGCTTGAAAAAAAATTAGTTTTAGTGAGGTAAGGAAGGTATTAGGGCTACAAGCTGTTCCTCAAATAAAGAAAATTGTATCTCAAAATTCTGATGTTAAAAAATGAGTTTTAGTTTGAAAAAATTTTGAAGCTGGATATCTTTTATCAATAATATCAAGTATTTTCTGGTTGTCAGAGATTTTATCTATAACAAAATGTTGAAAAGTTTAGATTTATGTAAGTACAAGATCTTATTTTACACAGTATATTTTACATCCATCCAGATGTTCTTAGTAGCTGTGTGTCACAAAAATTTTTACCAGAAAACCCTTTGTGGATCATACTTTTAGGGTTTTTTTCTCTTTTTATATTCTCAACAAAGTGCTGTTAATCTCTTGGTTGCTACTATCGGCATGTGAATCAATTGAGGGTGAGATTTTACTCATTTTATTGCTCAAATATACATTTCATGAGCTTTTTTGTGTTGACTGTTCTAGACAGCTGGGCGATATTTTGTAAAGAGATGCAAAGCGTTTTTTGCTTTATGTGTACATAGAATATTTGTGTTTATAGTGTAAATTGTAACTACTGGTATTTGTTACTAAGTTTTTGAATTAGCCTCCTTTTCATTTGTAGATTCACATATCTTGTATATTTCATATATCTTATTGGTCAACTAAGCTGTGAGAACTATTAATTTTTTAAAACAGCGATAAAAGAATAAACTCCTCCTTGATACTATTATTATAATACAAAATACAATGAACATTCATATTATGCTTCAAAAATTTAATGTATTAGTAAATAATTATTTTCTGTTAAACCAAAATCATCCCAACTACTAGGTGACCTATTGTATGTAATTTAACAAAAATCATGCAAAAAGAGGTGTAAAGGAAATAAAATACTAAACATTCAAATTTTCTTGGCACAGCTTTGATAAGAGTCCTCCAGCTGCCATGTTTATCCACAGCTCCGACAGCAATATGCTTAAGTTTTGTCATAATTTGAGCTTATGGGTAAACATGGCGCTGGAAGACTCTTATCGAAGCTGTGTCATTTTCCTTTGTACTGTAAGCCTTCATTATTCTGTCGTAATTGTGTTGAAAAATTCCAAGCTAATTTATTAGGAAAACTAAAAATCCTGATTATGAAGAATTTACTATAATACAAATGAAAGTGATTCTAAAAATTATAAAAGCTTACTAAGAAATAAATTCAAATATGCAGAATTGGAAATTCTTGGAGTATTTCTTTGGATCTTTTTTGTATTATACAAGTAGAAAAAAGATCTAAAAAGCTTGTCTCCTTACTGTAAACAATATTATTAGTTAAAAGTATTTTTTGCTTAAAATCTGAGTTACTTTTAAAGTTACATTTCATGATTTGTAGCTTCTAATTTGGCTCTCAATCCTGACTTAAAATTTCCCACCTTGGAGGAGACATATTCTACCTGTCTTGTGTACCTTCTTTCTTTAGGATAACAAATTATTATAGATTTATACATGTGCTCCTTGTGCCATCTGTATGTTTTCTAGAAGTTAATGTGCTTTTTCATTTAGTTCAGCATAAATTGATGTTCAAGGAAGTGTGTTGTGCTGCATGAAAATATCTATTTTCGTAAATGAATTGGACTCCGTTTATGCTGAAACAACTGTTCTATTTTGAGTTTCAATTTTTGTGTGAAAAAATTTTAAACAATTTTTTTTTGTTAGCTACTCACTGCTTCTTGGAAATCAAGAAGACAGTAAGATTTTAAGTGATTAGGAAATTTCTTAAAACAAATTTTGAATAGTTAGTTTTTTTCCCCCATATTTTAAAAGAAAACTATCATAGATTAACGGCCGTATTCACCGGTAACTTGACCGGTGGTTAACCAGGATTCAAACCTCTGATTGGTAGTTAAAGAATGAAAACTAGTTCTCCGCCAATCAAATGTTTGAATCCTGGTTAACCACCGGTCAAGTTACCGGTGAATACGGCCGTAAGTTGTAAAGATAAAGTAAAATGGTAGCATAATTGTGTGCACTCAGTTCTTTTTAACCGTGTAAACATATGTCCATTATAAATTTTAAAACGAATTTGAATTTTAATATATTATGCAAAAGTATATTATCCTTAATCAGATGCCAAACTGTTCAGTGTGTTAAGAAACTTTATAAATATCCATTTTATCAGACTTTTATCCCATCGAAGCTGCAGTTACTGAGAGAATGAATTTACTTGTTTGTAGACTGTTATAGAAACTGTTGAGTGAATATATTGTGTATATATGTTATTGTAGCAGCTGGTATTAAAGGTTGTCACAAATCTGGAATGCTTGGTGCATTTATTTTTATGCATTTTGTTAGGGAACTTGTGTAAAATGTTAGTTATAAACTGCATATTGTTGTAAAAATGTGCTGTATAAATGTCTTATATAAAGTAACTTTGTTATCATTTTAATAAAACAACATTTAAATTAATTGTAAACACGCTCTAGTCATGTGGTAGTAGGTTAAATATTTGTGAAAACTCATGTTTTGGCTTTCAGACAAATGATTCTTTTCCTACTAAAAAATACTCAGTTGTGCATATTGCAGGGCTTCTCAAAATTATCTTATGCTCCTATAAGACAAGTACAATGATGGCTCATCCATAAGAGCTTATCCCATAAAAAAACATAAATCAATATTAAATAAAACGATGTAATAAAATCATAAAAAGTTCCACGGCCTATATGCATATTGCTCCTGGCTCTTGTGAAATAAGGGATCAAGTCAATACAACAATCATGCATCAGTTACATTTTCATATCTTGTTTTCACTTAGAATGTTAACACATAATTTGATTGTTTTTCTTCAATTTGGCCTATTTAAGGTGTAAATGAAAGTTCTTTGACACTGAGGATGCCCTCTGAAGTAGAGGATGAAACGTCTAGTTATAAGGTCTGAAGGCAAAGGCCTACAATCACCGAAAAAGTTTCTAATATAAATAGTTAGAAAACAATGTATTTCAATTACTGCAGGAAAAATTAACGGCTGGAAATGTGAAAGTTTGGGATAAATAAATACATTTGTATTTCCTTAATCCATCAGGGACCAAAAAAACTAACATTCAAACATTCCCAACTGCTGCTGGCAGAAAATTTGAGTCTACAGCCTAACCCATAGAATTCCGATCGCACAAATTACGTATGCCACAGCTAGCTTTCCTTTGTTCAATAAAATCATGATCATTGTTTTTCCTGCGGTTTGAATTTTAAGCTAAGTACTTTGTTACAAATTAATTTACTAATATTTTTGCATTTATTAATTGCTGCTGGGCATAATTATGTCTAAAATACTCTTTTTAACATATTTTTGACATTTTATGTTAATTTTTGTAAAATGATAGTGAACCCCATGATGAAGCCATGAGCCACCACAGCAAATTAATGTAGCAAATACATATTTAGCTTTTCGACAGGAGTACTTTCAATTTCCCTGTATTTATCATGCAAAAGAAGTTAGGATTTCTCATAAAGGATATGGTGTAAAGGGAATGAAATATTAAAATGCTGATAAATCAAACCTGAGCAATAAAAATTCTTTATTAATTCCTACGTTTACTTTTGATCTGCAGATACTTGGGTCAACAAATGACAAAGCATTTGACTGTGGTGATTGATAGTCCCTTTGATTGTTGATGGGATGTAAGACAGCAATTGAGAAAGTTCTTGAAGTCCGTCTCTCTTGTAAAGGTCATTGACATTCTGTAGCTGGTTCTTGCTATATAGTCTGTCTTCAATCACACCAGCTGAAACAAAACCAGAATTAAATGGAAGGTCCGTTAAAATATACAGCATAATCAGAAAATGTGTGGCCAAACACTAATTTAATTGTGAGGTCAGGGACTACCACTTTTTACCAGTAGCTCTTAAAAAAATTTAAAGGACTACCCAAAGGTAATTTAGAATCACATAGAAAATAATGGTCCCCGACACAATCCTGAGGGGGGGGGGGAGCAATAAAAGGTGGTATGTTGGTCAACTTGTCTGGCTACGAGCACTACTGACCCAGGTTTGATGCCTTGCAGCTTTAACTTTTGTAGGTCATGGGTCAATCAAGCACATCATCGCTCTGAGGTGTATAAAAGAGCACCAAGTTTGCTTGGGAAATTAACTAGAGGCCATCCACTCAGCTTTAACACACAGGCTAAGTAATTAGCACTCCAGGCCCAAATGCTAAAGAACTGGAAATGAGCATCACCTCTTTCTAATAGGAGACTAGACCTGGGAAGGATTTGACGATGTGGTTAACAACAGAGCGGTGGAAATAAATGGTAGAAAATGTTTTTCTTTAGAGATTTCTTAGGGGACATCCATAAATTACGTGAGGTCAAAAAGGGGGGAGGGGTTTGGAAAAATCTCACCAAGGGGGGAGGGGGAGAATCTCACGTCAACTTTTTAAGTTAGAAATTATACAATTTTCTTTTTTTTAAGTATGAGAAAGGAATACACACAGATAAGATATTGTGGTGATGTATCAGTTTGAGTGAACCGTTGGCTTTTTCCATTTTCTATCCAAATAGGATAGCAAATCATTTTTAAAAAGTTGTAGGTAAATCTCACCAAGGGGGCAGGGGGGGGGTCCAGATTTTGGAAAAAACACCTAAGCACCTAAAGCAATAAAAGCTTTTTTAAAACTCATGACCTCTTAAGAAAGAAGATATACTCATCCTAAAATTACCCCCAATGACACAATATTCACTAGTTTTTATTTTCCACAAATACACCAATTAGAAAAATCATAAGTGAAACAAAGTCTTACCCATTAATGCCACTTGGTAAATTTTTTTGTCCATTTTCAATGCTTTAGATACAGCTATTTCATTGCTAAACACGATAGCTGTATTTGCATTTGTTGACTCAAATAAAGGAAAAATAGTGGAAAACTTGGTACCTTCCAGGGCTGTTTGTATAACAGCAGAAGAAGTTACATGGAAGAAAAGATCCTAGAAAAAGATAAGCAATTATAACTGATACCGAACAAATGCAAGATGTTATGGATTATGATTGCACTTTTAAAATATTTAAAAATAAATTTTAAATTTTATTTATTACACTTAAATTTTTAAAACCTCTAAACTAAATTTCTAAACAATACATACGTCATCCTGCAACTTACATTTTTATAAAAGGTGTTTCTGACATTCCTATGTTCGTTTACCCCAAGAGGAGACACATGATAGAAGAGGATCATTTTTGATGTTTCCCAATACTCTTTAATATCCTTGGCCAAAAGCTTTTCATATGGGTGAACCTGGAAGGAAACCTTGGTTATAATGGAAAATTAAAAAAGTTAAAATTCCCTAGATTTTACTAGTGATGGTTTGACCTTAATAAGGCATTGAGCCAGCCATAAGCATAGATTTTGATTGCTAAAATAGTAAGTAAAAAAATATTGTTTGTAAAATAATAGGTACAGTAAAATCTCACTGATGGTTATAATTAAAATTCAACTTTGAGACGTCTAAAAAGAAAAATACTGGACCGAATGTTCTTAAACTTAGGAACAGGTTAGAAGAGGTTGTGGGATTTTATTTCCTCTGAAATAATTTTGAGTTCAAAAACTTCCCACAACAGGAAAATAGCGCTGTATGACATACTTTTCAACAAAAGAACTAGGATTCAAACTTAAATCCTCATATTGGAAAAATACAAAATTCTTCCATTAGTCAAATTGGCATAAGGTTTTGCATAACTTATCATGAAATAAACAGTTTAATTTAAAGCAAATTAAAAAAGGGTTTAAGCTAACAACTTGGTGTTTTAGGACTGAATTGAAGGGCTTGGTGGATGAAGGGGTTATGTAACATTTTTTGAAAATACAATCTAATTCAATGGATGAAAGAGTTATGGGCAGATGTGTTACGTAGCAAAATCTGAATATTTCAAAACAGCTAGAAACGAAGAAGATTAAGGGGCTAATGTAACATTAAACACTATGCAACAATAAAACTTTGAACCTAAATTACTCGAAACTAGGGTTTTGTAACATAACCCCTTCATCTCCCTAGCCCTTCAATTATGATTTCAAATTTATAAATCAACAATAAATAGAAGGTGCATACATTTGCAATATCAGATTTTGTGTTCATCAATTCAGTTAAGGATTAAGGTTTGAATCGTAGCTCTTATTTTATTTTACAAAATGTCATGCAGTGTCATTTTTTTGTTGGGGTGGAATAAACTAAAGCACTCACTGATAATTCTTCAATTAAATTTGAGGTGCAGTTTTCCCAATCTGGTTTTCTTTCAGGAACAATAATGGGCTTGCAGATTTCTATCATTTTCTTCCTGTCAAAAAATGGTTCTTGAGGAGTGTAGCGTTTAGACCTAGAGCTGCATATCCTTAATCTTGCTAAAGGCATGCAGAGCCCTAAAAAATAAAAATTTAGAACTTTAGCTAGAAATTAATTTAGTCAAGGGTCAGAGCACCCAAGCAACATCAAAAGTGTTTGAATTACTCTCCAAAAGTTTTATATCATGTTTTATATTTTAGTACAACGTAAGGTTTTTACATAAATCCTGTCGTGCCTTGAGCCATAAAACACAAAACAACCAACCAACTAAATCCTGTAGACCATGCCATGTAATTCAAAAACGTTATTAAAGCACATTGACTGTTCTATAGCTGTGCCGCTTAATTAGGTAGATAAGATGCAGAACGGTTGCTCGGTCTCGCTAGGTTCTTGCATATTATCCCGTCAACCGTACCGCTGAATCCAAAAACTTTATCAAAGCCTAGTACTTTTCTATAATTGTTCCGCCAAATTAGACGATCTTTGAACGGTCGACAGGATAATCCATAAGTACCCACTACTGTTCTGATAAAACTATGATTATGTAACTAATATGATTATATGATCACACAAGTCATCGTAGAATTAAGTAATAGAAACTTAAGATAGGAACAGTATATTTCAATAATACCTAATAAAATAAAAAATGTATTATGCAACTAAGTGAATAATAAACCAATTTAGGTAAATCCAAAGAATCCGTGCCTGGGCAACATTTTTGGTGAAATTGGGTGTTGCCAATGTCGTTTATTGGTGAGTAAAGTTTGTTAGGCTAGGCGAGAATGGTAAACCCAAACAGGGAAGGCCATTCTCTTCCAGGGTTGGATAGGTATGGAGAGAGCGCCAAACTGGTTTCTTCGCGCCTAATACTCCCCCTCCCTTCCCTCTCCTTCGAAGGAGTCGGTGATTTATCCATAGCATTATGGGGTGCTTAAGTAGCCAAGCCAGCTACCCTGATTTGCCGCACCCTACTCGAACTTGAATTTTCCGCGTTTGGGTTTACCATTCTCGCCTAGCCAGGGCAGACAACCTTTAAGCAATTCAACTTCTATAGAACTGGGTTGCCAGAATTTACTATTTTATCGCCATTTTTGGCTCCAGGGCCGGCGTTCTTGCATGAATCTGAATTTCTATATAACTGGGCTGCCAGAATCCACTATTTTATCGCCAGGCCAGGTTTCTTTGGATACCTGCATGATGATATAAATTATCTGTTCGTAATATTATTTTGTTCATAATAGCCTTGCATGCTACTTCTATGAAGTATCTAAATAGATAAAATTGAAAAGTAAAAATACGTACTAAATGAACTCCTCAATAACATGTTGGAAAAATTAACAGTAATATGATTAAATTTTTAATTTCAATTACTTAGCTAGTCTGCAAATTGTTTATTTACATTTAGAAAAATGTTTTGTTTTGAAGTCACTTCAGTGCTTTGGTTTTCTAAACAAAATACTACTCTGTGCAAAATACCACGGAATACAGAGAGTCCACGGCCATAGAAGACCATTCGCACATGACGTCACTGCCCTCTAACTTATACAGAAATTCAAAAATAGCCTTATGTTGTGGACCTTGTGTTTTGATAACAAATTTTTCTTAAGAAAGAACATGATTCTTTTCTGCACAAAATGGTAAGTGTTTAGGGGCCGTCCATAAATGATGTCACACTTATTTTGCCCATTTTTGACCCCCTCCCCCCCCTATGTCACAAACTGTCACACTTCCCCCATACCCCCTCCCCCCCTATGTCACATGTCACGCTTTCAATCGATCAAAAATTAATTTTTTTGGATAAAAAATCTTAGGAAAAAAATTCTGTTTTTGTTATTTTTGGTTGATTTTCAGTTTTGGAAGATGTGATGTCACAACTTTTGAACCCCCCCTCCCCCTCATCACAAACTGTCACAAATTGATTAACCCCCTCCCCCCCCCCTCTGAGCGTGACGTCATTTATGGACGGCCCCTTATTCAAAAATCTATGCGGGATTTATGGTGGATGGATTTACACCACCGTGTCAAAAGAGGTTAAAATAAAGTGGCAAATCTCTCGTGTCGAGAGCTTTTTCATCGTTATCGTATTGTTTCATCTTCGTGTTAAAGGGCCGTATATAAGGGACCGATACGATAATGATACGATAATGATACGAGAACGATGACGACCACTCGGCTCGATCGTCCACTGTTTGCTGCTGCCTTCTATCGGAAAGATTTACAACTAATTATACGCTGATACAAGAAAAATTTTACTAACACAAGATTTTCGTTACTTTCGTAATATATTAATATTAATGTATGCGGACTGTTTTTGGTAATTAGTATTATTAGGTATTTTGGTAATTACCAAAAACAGTCCCTATCCCAGGTTCCCTATCCCAGGGAAGGTGCCCTCATGGAGTATTCTCCCGAGGGAGAGTATTCGGAGAAGTTGGAAACAGCTCCACCGAAGAAAGCTCCTGTACGGGGACGGGACTCCTGTACGTGAGGGTCATCAGAAGACTTCCCCACAACACCGATATAGAAAACATCAAAAGGAGGACACAAAAAGTCAAGGAATAGTCATCACATGGATATTCCGGAGAATTAGCCAGTGCTCTAATAAGGGGCCTCTCCCACTCTTCCAAGTGGAGATAAGGGGACTCCGAAGAGCCACTACTCTCCTAGGACATACCATCAACTGTGAGCTGATGGTATGGTCGTGGGTCAAGAACCCACGTGGGTATAGCCGGCAATGAACGAGCCGATTCCTTGGCCAAGACGGCGATTGTGTCTGGGGTTGACATCATTCTCCTGTTCCTGTCCCCTGCTCGTTGTCTGAGGTCTGCTGAGGTGGAGGGGAGGAGTGGGAAGTGTGGGTGAAGGAGAGCAACAGAACAGATAGGAGCAGTAGCTTCGTTGCCCCATCCCGTGTAAGGGTATCACACTGTTCAAGGAACTGGTGTGGCTTCTGACGGGCCATGGACCATTCCCAGTCTATCTACAAATATTCTGTATAATGGACAGTGGGCTTATGCTCCTGCGGCGAGCTGGGAGATGCAGATCATAATTGCCCCTCCCAGTGGCGGATCCAGGGGGGGGGGCCTGGGGGCCATGCCCCCCCCCCCCGAGAAACCCTAACAAATAGCAGAGGGGGCCCATCTGACACTGCTACCAGTGACGTCACTGGCAGCGGAAGTGACGAGCCAAAGCTTACACTGGCCAATCAGGCTTGTTAAGGCGGAGCGTAACGTTTCCATGCCACCAGTATCTTTCCTTTATTCCACTCAAACTGAAAGTGATTGGTTGTTCAAACAGTTAGGAGGCGTTACATATGACGTCACTGGCAGCGGAAACGAGACGTCACGAGCTTTTTCCATGTCTATGTGAAGAGCCAACCTTATATTCTATAAACCTTGAACAAATAGCTTAAAAAACACTTTCTTAATGCTAAAATTCAAAAAATTTTCTGGGAGAGGACCCCCAGCCCTTTTCAAAATTTGGCATCTATTTATAATTTCATCCTTGAAAATTCTGTGGTTTACATGCTTTCAAAATGAGCTGAAACTTTATTTTTAGAGGCAAATGTTCAAAATTTTTCTTGGGGGTTACCCCCCAGACCCCCTATTAATTTCTCATGGTTACTTATTTACTGTTTTCTACTTGAATTTGTTTCTCTCCTCTCCTTTTAGGAGTACAAGAAGTTGCTCTCTGTAGGTGTTATCCAATGGGTACCAAATGTACAAAAATGAGTAAAAAAACTTCTATTGGAAGCCAATTTTCACAAAATTTTCTGGGGGGAGGACCCCCAGAACCCCCTTTTGCTTTCGAGGTAGCATTATCTGATGAAACCTTTATAACTTTAACAAAGTTTCGTATTTTATTTATGTTATACTCGGAAAATTGGGAGCCAAACACCTCGCGGAACATAAGTATTGTTATGCCCCTACCAAAAAGGCTTCGCCTCCCCCCCCACTTTCTAAAACAATGGCACTGGCCCTGGATATCCTCTAAGTTACTATAAACCCCTAAAAAGCTGCTTAAAAACAAGCACTCTTCAAAAAAATTTCTGAGGCACTGATAATTTCGAATGTAATACCCTCCGACTCTGACATGGCCCCTCCGAAAATCTGGTCTGGATCAGCCCTTGGCCCCCTCCACTGTTCGTTTTCACCTGAGGAAACCGGCCGGGGACTATGAGAAGGAGTGGTTCTCCTCGGTCATCAAAAATCCTATAAGTATCTTTAGACTACGGATGGCCATGCAGGCTGCTAGAGATATCACTCAGCAAATTGTCCTCGGCCGGTGCCTTCACCTGGCTCCTCTCGGACGTGTCTGGTTGGCCTCGGAGGTGAGAAGGTCGCTGTCATCAACAAAAGGTTTTAATTGTTTTTGCGTTATGTCTTATTTTAACGAAGGATTTTTTTAATGTTTTTACCTTATATTTTAATCAAATTCATTCTATCTCGTTTTTTTAATGTAATTTAGTGTGAACTTTGTATACATTTTATATTTAACAATAAAGACTTCCCAGTCGCCGGTCCCTCATATTACCCCCCCCCCATAAACTGACATGTTGGGGGGGGATGAATTGGTTTACCCAATACCCAAGTCAATTTAGGAAGCTGTGAAGCCGAGGTGCTAGGACCTATCTTCCTCCTCCTGCCTCCTTACACAGACGCAAGATTAGTCAGCACCTTGGCGGCCACATGGCCAACCGAAATTATCTAAAGGGACACTTTGGAAAACCACAATATTTCCGCGTGCGGAATAAAAAATTCTAGAATATGAGCTGCTCAGAATGACAGTTACGCAAGTTGAAAAGTGCGACAATCAACTGCCCGACAGCTCAAATGCCCGACTCCGCGTTTGCCTGACAGGTACGTTTTCCTGGCAACTCGTTTCCCCAACACCCCGATACGATTTGCCCGAAAACTCATTTTTCTTAGATAGGAATTTATAACATTGTTGAAATACGAGGGGGGATTAATATTTTAGGTTTGGGTGGTTGAATGAAGCTACGTCCCAGGATCCCCGGGCCTGATGACTAAAAGGGTGCTTATAGCCAAAACATTTAGATCTTATTATTAAAAAAGTGGCACTATGGGAATAGCATTAGTGGAAGATCAAAGAAAGATCAAAAGTACTTGCCCCCAATGCTATTCTTATGGGGGAAATTTTGAAAAACATGCCACTTTTTTAACGATAAAACCTCAAATTTTGGGCTATAGCCCCCTTACGTTTTCTAACCCGTGAAACCTGGGACGCCACTTACTACAACCACCCAAACCTAAAATATTAAGCCCCCTCATATTTCAACATTGTAATAGAGTCCTATCTGGACAAATGAGTTGTCGGGCAACCGTACCTGTCGGGCAATTGACATGTCGAGCAGACGCGGACGTCTCAGAAACCTCCTCGGCAGACTTGAGTTAACAAACACGGCCACGGGCGAAGCTATAGCTTTTAGAAGGGGGGGTCCAATAAACGTCTTTCAGGGGTCGCAGTAGACACTGAAAGTGTAGCTAAAACAGGGTTTTCCAACTGGCGGGCCGCATGCGGCACGCCTGGTGATTTTGTGCGGTCCGTGAAGCTCCCTGAAATCACCTAAAAAGTAGCTTTACAAAACTTTTTAGCATACTAAAATTTAAAAAATTTTGAGGGAGGACCCCTGAACCCCTTATTACATTAAGGAGTAGCTTTGGTCAGTCGTTTTCTATGGAGAGAAATTAAAAGTTTGAGGTATTGAAAGGGAGGTAGTATACCTTGAAATCCGCCTTGAGCGTAGTAAGGGATTATAAAGGCTTAGGTTAACCGTTAACCTTTATCACGAGGAGAGACAAAATGGAGTATCATAGGCGTAAGTTCAACTTTTTGACTAGGGAGGGGGCTAAACCTATAAGACCTCAGGACCTAGGGAGCCGTTACTACACTCTACATACACTGTTTCGAATGGGATGGGTTCTGGACTCCCAAATGTTTCGAACAGTTTCCCTTTTCTAGTAAAATGTAAGGGCAAATGTGAATTTTTGTGAACTTAATCACAAATTTTAGCGGTTAGTACATGCTCTCAAACAAAATAGGGGGGTCTGGGGGTCCTCCCCCCGAAAATTTTGTGAAATTTGATCCGAAAAAGTCGTATTTTCACTCATTTTTTGGATATTTGGGACAGGAACCTTTCTGTTTGGCTGACATAAGGTTTGGGCTAAGGGGGGGGTCTGGACCCCCTACCCCCCCCCTCTTATATACGTCCATGAACACGGCCTTATACAAAAACACTAAAAAAAAGTCCATTGCCTCGTGGGGAAAGAGTTATAGCAGCACACAAAAGAAAGGGTACAGAGCTCTTTGTGTGGTTATGGTTAGGGAGTCCTCTCCACACTCCCGTGGGAGGAGAGCCTTCCTTTTGCACGCTGAAAACTCTGTGAAACTCTAAACCGTCCCTTATACTATTCTCTATTTCAGGTAAGATGCATCAATATTTTTGATAAAAATCAATAGAAAAGAGACCATTTCTATTTCTATATGCTCTCCCCATCCGGGTCAAAGGACACGTGTTGCGCCTTCACGTTGTTTTTCCGGCAGTTGTAAGACTTCGGGTAACCATGGAAACCGGAGCGACATCACAAGCTCTCTCCCATGGTCAGGGGATCTTCGGTCAGGGTATGATAGGCTCTGCCAATAGGATCGGCCATGTTGAGAACACTGCTGAAAGGTAGGTCTGGTTCTTTTCTAATTTCGATGCCAGACCCAAATTGGAGTTGGGGAAACTTTTCATTGCGATTTTTCTATGAGTGAAAGTTCCAGCCTATTATTTAAAAAGGCGAGGAAATATGACAATAACGATTAAATGGAATTTATCTTCATTTATTACTATTGCTTGTTATTAATGCGGATTGCCGTATTAGTTCTTTAAAAAGTTTAATAGTTACTTTAAAACTTCAATAAAAACGTGTTCAACCGGAAGTTGACCCAAAACCCCAGATCATTTCTGGTGTATATTCCATAACACTGGCACAGGAACTGCTTAGAACCTTTGGTCAACTTACGGTTGAACTCGTCTATAATAACCTAGGAATAAAATTTTGAATTGTCAATAAAATGTGCATAAAATGGAGCTTTTTATTTTATTTATTATATATTTATATTACAGGTATTGAACTTTATGACTTATCAGTGAAAATATTTATAAAAAATTTAATATAACATATTATTAGTTTATTTTATACTTAGTCATTGAACGATATAGGGCATGATTACGTAGGTTCAATACAATACATTAAATACCCATTAAACCAAACAAAGACATGAATATTCAAATCAAAGTAATTAATCACTAAAAATATTTTTTTTTCAAAAGAATTAAACATACAACAAATAAAGGTAAAACATTTTTAGTTTTAACTAATATAAAAGGTAAAAAAAAAATCTTCTTTTGGCTACTTCCAAAAACGTCATTAAGAACGGCTGCACCACTGAGGATGTTATCTGAATTTGAGGATGAAACGGCTGAAAAATATTTCCTTAGACCACGGCTCATTTAATACCAGGAATTTCTTTCACTATTGATTGTAACGATTTGGTTTTCATCATTGTACCTATTTCAATTTAAGTTTAGTTTGGTTACTATTCCTTACATAGATATATAGGTTCTCTTGTTCTGAAATATTTTAACATGGATTCAAGCAACTCACGTTGTGGTTCTGATTTCTTACTTCGTCATCAGGGTCTCTCTGCGTGATTTTACTGGCTATAGCTATACACTCCGTTCTCCAGAGGATATGGGTCATACACGGTATTGTAGAGAAGCCTCAACCACGATATGATGTAATTATAGGTGAGTGAAGTATTCGAAATTCACTTTATTTTTTATTGCTACAGGTGGTTTATTAGAGTGGGCAGTAAAAAACTTTAAAACTTTCTAAAACAGATTTTGCCATAGTGCGAAACATTTGTGTAAGGGAAACACACGGGTAACTTTTGTCACTACCGTTCTGGCTGTGAGTGAAACTTAGGGATCACACACGGTACGGCGTGACACATGCATGACAATTCTGTCCGTAGTTATGACCCCGACAATCAACTTCCCGACAGCTCAAATGTCCGACGCCATTCGCCCGCAAGTCATTACCTGACAGATACTTTTTCCCGACAACGCATTTGTCCTAGATAGGAATCTATTACATTGTTGAAATATGAGGGGGCTTAATATTTTAGGTTTTGGTGGTTGTATGAAGTTGCGTCCCAGGATCCCCGGGCCATATCACCAAAGGGGGCTGTAACCTAAAAATTGAGGTCCTATCGGTAAAAAAATGGCACCATAGGAGTAGCATTGATGGAAGATCAAAGAAAGATCAAATATACTATTAATGCTAGGGTGTTTCAAAAAAAATTTTTTTTTTTCGAATTTCCCAGATGCCCCTCCTCTCAAGTTGTTACAAATACTAAAAAATTATTACCTGCAAATTTTCAGGTCTCTAGGACGATTTTTGACCCCCGCGCCCTTCGTTTCCAATGTTAAAGTATAGGGAAAATATTGAAAATATTGTCATTTTTGGTTCTTTTCAATTTTACGAGCCTGAACGCAGTCAATATCGAATTAAAACCTATACATCATCTTTGGGACATCATTGCCTCAAGATCCTATCGGAAAAACATTCCATGGCACCTACTGGGGGGTAGTTACACGGGGGCGAAAAGCGAGCTTTCACCGAAAAACGAGGATGCTTGCCGGCGTTTGCGGCGGGAGCTGGATGAAGGCCTCTCATGTGGGGTCCAGACACAACTCCCGCCAGATGGGTTCCAAATGACCACTAGAGACCTGAATAGTTGCAGATAATAATGTTTTAGTATTTGTAACAACTTGAGAGGGGGGGGCATCTGGGAAATTCGAAAAAAGAATTTACCATAGACTTTCGAAGCACCCTAACTTAATGCCATCCAACGCAATAAAATTTGCCCAGAGAACTACTTTTATTTTTCAAAAAATGTGTCATTATATCGTAGTATGAAAACTCAATTATTTCACTTCACGGTGCCCGCATGCATGTGCAATTGATTTTTTATATCATTTTAATGCGCGAAAATATCCAAACAAACCAGGATCCCCAAATTTTTTTTTAGCGTCAACCAGATCATATCTTTTTTTCGAACTCGTTGATATACAGTGGCGATCGGTCTTCCGCTCAATTCCTGCAGTGCTTCTCTGCGCACGCACGATATGCAGCCCATCTTTTTTCTTCTTTACTAATACATTAATTACTAATATATTACTAATTAATCACTAATATATTAATAAATTCGTTGTTTGATAAGTTTGGAACATGACATCAGGGTGATTGTTGCAGTTGGCGGGGGATCTGCGGGCTGCGTGGTGGCTCGCCGCCTGTGGGAGCGCACCAACCTCTCGGTGCTGGTGGTGGAGGCGGGGGGTGCTGCGCCCTGGTTCAGCGCCCTGCCCCTGCTCGCCCCGGCCCTGCAAGGACGCTCGGCCGACTGGGCCTTCGTCACCGCCACGCAGAAGCACGCCCTCAAAGGCCTCAACCAACAGGTGAGAATTTCTATACAAGATCACAGCAAATAATTGAATGAGCGATCAGGCGAAAAGTCTTACTATTATGTCAAAAATCTTCAAGGGATTCCATCGATGCAGAAATGCTACAGATGTTAGTAGCTCATTACACTGGTCGTAGGGGAAAATGTTTCCGAAATAATTTTGGTTAATGTTATGGAATTTGAAGGGTTCAAAAAAGGTTAATTTAGCCTTTAAATTTATCTCCTTGCTACAGATGTTTGTTTTAAGAGTATTTAACCCCTTCGACCCCTCAGAAAAAAAATGAAAGGTTGAAATAGCAAATTATCTACAATTTTATAGGTGACTGTTATAGTCAAACGAAAAAAATATTCCGTATTCGTTAAGGAATAAGGAAGTGTGAAAAAATATGGGGTCCCTACTATAGGTTTATAAAAAAGCTAAAGTAAAACTCTACTATGGTCCATCACAACAAAAAGTTCTTATTTTTATAAATTCTTGTTATTAATTGCTATTTTAAAACAAATTAATCCCTATATCAGTATTTTCCAAGTGATATATTAAACTACCCCACATATGTGGCACATTGATAATAGTCTTCATGCTTATATACTTATTAAACTTACTATACTTATTAAAACGACTAAATTCCATAAACACGGGTTTATGGAATTTAGTCGTTTTTAGGTACTTTTTAGAAAAACCATTAATCTGAAAAATATTTTCACTGGAAGAAAAGTGGGTTTAAGTTTTGAATTGAATTAAATAGAATAAAATTTATTACAAAAACAGAAAAAAAAACAAAATACAAGGGTAATACAATACAATACACACAAAAACAAAAGAAAAATAGACTAACACACACTTACATAGCAAAAGATAATAAGTAATAAGTATTAAGCACCAAAAGAGCACAGATCTATATCAAAACTCAAATCATAAAACATCTAAATGTACCCCATAATTTTTGTTTACCATTACTTACCTATTATTGTTTCATAATTATTATCCAATGGTTGTTTAGTTTAACTTTATCCGCTTTTCTTTGATGCTCCTTGGTTTTTTCAATATTTATATGCTTTCAAAACATGCAAAACATATGGCTTTTCGGCATAGCGTTATACCTGTAAAACTGTTTATGCCACTGTTAATCATATCTAGCAGCAAAAATAATATCCAATTTACCTTCAAAACATTGCACCTAGATGATGGCTTTCCCCTATAGCGTCGTACCTGTAGAACTGTTTATGCCACTATAAGCCAATATAGGCAGAAAAATCAACATTCAGTGTTTTGAACTCAGATCCCAAAAGTTTGGCTTTTCCCCCATAGCATTGTATATATCTGTAAAACTGCTTGTTTTTGCCACTATTAGCCAAATTAGGCAGCCAAAACAAAGTTTGTTCGGTACCTCCTTTAGTTGCATCATACGGCCGGATGCAGCCCGCTGTGCCTCATCCGGCCCAGTAAGTTTTGTATTATTTTAAGTAAGTAAGTTGTATTATTTCAGTAAGTTTTGGATTATTTTAAAATGAAAAGAAATTGAGGAATTAAAAATATTAATTTTGATTGCATTAAAAAAATTATTATTATTATTATTTTTGTAAATGTTTTAGTATATTGAACTGTTTTAGTGTACATACATAGATTGCAAATGAAAATAATTGTAAAGGAAGCTTAAAAAAAAAAAAAAAAACTTTAAAAAAGGGGGTTATCGTCAAAAATATGAAAATATCTTTGAATTCGTTAATTTTAATTTTTCTGGATATCATAAAATGCTAGAAATAGTGAATTTGGATTCTGATATTTTGGCCCGCTGAATCGGCTTGATCGTAAAATCTTTTGTTTTTTCCGCGTTTTGGCTCTATTTTAAGCTATTGTCTCAGTACTTTAAACGTTGCGTTGTAAATTAATACTTTTTAACGTGTCTATGAGCTACTTTTACCGTTTGAACATCTTTAAAGTTTAAGGTACATTTAAACAAGAGTTAATTGGTATAAAAATATTAGCTATCTAACATTATTTTTAGGCATAGGTGTATTTTTAAATAAAATATATATAGAAATATTTCTTGATAGTATAAATCAGTGTGGTCCACCCCGCAAGCCGTATGCGGCCCTCAAAGAGATTTTCATGGCCCTCGTCGTCAAAATTCATGCTCATTAAAACTGTATAGAATATAAACTAGATAGTATTAACTCGTCAATTTTACTTCAGAAATATGTTAAAACTTCGTTTTTATTGGTCCGTTTTTCAAAAAATTTCAGGAGAGAACTCCTGAACCTTGAAGTGTTTTTGGCTTAAAATTTGAAAGGGCACTTGGCATCATCAGTTTATGAGTTCTATGATTCTGACAAAAAAAAAAATTGGAATCCTTTGTCGTATGAATAGATTGATATATTACATTAAAATTAGTAACATAATAATAATTAGTAAAGTGAAGACCGAATTCTATTTTCCGAAATGCTACGTATAAAAGTGTGTCGGTCTCACTTCCCCAGATGTAAAACTTCCCTACAAGGCGTCAGCTCTCACAGAGAACCAACCGTATAACACGTTGTTAAAAGCTCTTCCGCGAAGCCAATGCAAAGCGATGTCTAAGCCAATTAAGAGCGAGAAAAGCAATGGCAAAGCCCCCGATCCGAAAGCACATTAGAGAGAAACCTAATTGAAGGTGAAATTGCTCTTTAATAGGGCTAATAGAGTTGAGGGAGCAAACTTTTAGGGAGTGTTCACAACCTACATCACAAGATTTTCAGGGGTTTTATATACCGGGACCGATGGACGAGAACGGTGTTTACATGGATTTAAAATGGGCGTATGTGGGTTTAAATCCATTTGTATAAATGGGGGTTTCGAAGGTAATTGCTTTTAAAGTCGTTTCATATTAACATAATCTAACTTCTAGGGGAGAGGGGACACATTTAATCATTTAAACAAATATTATATTTTTGACTCTACCACGAATAGAGATAGAAACATTTATCAAAAACTTCCTACATGAACCATCTTTCTAAAAATTGAGAAATTCTATTCAAATGTGGCCCATGGTAGCGGAATTTTTAAATACCACTTGGGGCACATTTGAATGCCTGGCATAAATGATACAAAATTCATTTTTAGAATCTACCAAATTCATTGCACATTAAAGTTTGCATTTGTTACAGCAATAAATTAAGCTGGATATTTTTGGCCTTCTTACATTTTTTTTTCAAATTTTAGAAGTTTTTTTCACACTTGGAAAAACTTCAACGAATTTTTAGTTCAGGTTAAGATTTAAATTAAAAATATTTTTTTTTAATTCTGAAAAAAAAGTATTTTTCCACTTTTTTCAAATAAGATCTTTAAAGGTGAATCCTAAAGTTAAATTAAGGGGCCGAAACTTCATAAACTATCTATTGGGACAAAAAGTAATGAGAAAAACCATTGAGAGAAAGATTTTTTTATTTTTTGAGACCTTTATATCACCGTATGTATAAAACGTATAGCAAATATTGTATTCAAGTAGTCATTGTAGAATATCTCAAAAACTAGAGCTGTTGAATAAAAAAAATGGATGTTTTTTTTCTGAATCAGCAGGTCAAATGTATGCAAAACCAGCTCTAACATTTCCTGATCAAAGAATTTTTTTTTCCCGAGATCAGTGTAATTAATGCATATGTTACTTACCTTAATAAATAAAATACCATTTACTACAAAAATGAAGCAATTATATTTAGAGGGGGCTTAAGGTTTTACTTAAATTTACTAAACATAAAAATTTACTTCATTCTGGGGTAAGACTTGACATTAAAAAAAGTAACCGACTATATCAAGTAATGAAACAGGAAACTATGCTCGATTGAACTATAATTGATTTATATAATAATGCTAGCATTTTTAAATTATAAGCATGTTTATTCACTTAGGAAAAATATTTGAAATTGTATATGTGTTTAACGGAGGTTAATTTAAAAAATGCAATTTAAATTAAGGTTTACATGCAAAATGTCTTCATTTTCCAAGGATAAAAGTTAGAAAGAAGTAAAAGTAGCATACACTCAAAATTTAAATTTAATTACTTAGAGTTTAATACTTAAAAAAACCATATGAATATAATGCATTCCATGCAAAAAAAAAATCTTAGTAAAGGTAACATAAAAAAAGGTCATCCGGAGGGGGAACTTGGGCTCGGTCATCCCCCCACTTTTTGCTCACCCACTTCTACCACTCTACTTTGGCTGAAATTTTAATGGCTGTAATGTTGGTATTTGATCTTTGCAGCAGTCTCCGTGGCCCCGGGGCAAGGTGCTTGGGGGCAGTAGCGTCCTGCACTACATGCTGCACACGTGGGGCGCTCGCTCCGACTTCGACCGGCTGTGGGGACACCGCGACTGGAGCTTCGACGCCGTCCGACGACACTTCAGGAAGGCCGAACGCACACGCTTCATGTCAGGTACCAAAAAGAAGGGTCTATTTCAATGCCAAAGCAAAGATTTATTGCATAAGGTACAACAGTAGTGCAGCTATATTCCATACAAATTTGATCGAAATCGGAACCATTGTCAAACCGAGGGAAGAATTATAAAAAGTGCAATATATCAAGAGTTCAACCAAAGAATGGATACAGCGTCTTGAGATAGGAAAGAACTGTTGACACCTCAGGGACGATAAGACATGGCTCGGTGCGATGCTAGAGAAAAAGAAAGAAGTTTTTGCGATAGCGTCAGTTTTTTCGAGGCATCCAACCTTCGACGTCGTAAAAGGAATTACTACGTTTAAGCAGTTTCTTGTAAAAAAAAACCAAATTAGGGTACCAATATTTTGGTGGGGGGAGTAGTTGGGGGGATATGCTCTCATCAGTGGTGTGTTAAACAGCCCAATGCTAGTCGGCGTGTTGTCCTGTCAAGACACCATGTCAGTGACTAGCCACCGTGTAAACTGGACTGCAAATCGTTCCAGCTATTGTATTGGGTAGTTCAACAATTCTTTTACTGGCTCCAATAACGTCATTCCGAAAGTATAGCGTCTTTTACGTTCAAAGGGAGTTATTGATAATTTGATTTAGCATTTTTGGAAATTTTCCCTTTTATCTCTGTTAAAACATTTCAAAATGTTTTTGAGGCTAAACGGAAAGAAATAGAACGGACTACTTGACGGGTAATAAACATTGATGTGATAAGGTTGGGCTAGAATGCCAGTAACCCACTGGGATCGTGTCTTTCTAGAGCTGCGGGGGCGGCGGGGACCGATGCCGGTGACTGAGTTCGACACCTCGAGCTCTCCTCTGGCCGCGGCATTCTTGGAAGGAGCCGCTGAGCTGGGCCTGGAGCAGGGAGACCTCAACGGGGAACTGGAGCACGGAGCCATGCCCTCGCAAAGTGAGCCTCTTCCTCCTCGCGCTCATCCTGATATCCCTCGTCGAAGAAATATGAGCATCAGCTCTTTTTTTTTCTCTTAATTTCTAGGTAACACACACAATGGATGGAGGATTTCCGCATTCGATGCCTACTTAGATCCAGTCATGGGAGCATCTAACATTCATCTCCTGACGAACACGCTAGCAATAAAGGTAGTACGTGAAACCAGATCCAGAATAATTAGAAGATAATAATCAACTTAAAAATCTCAAAATTAAATTAGGTGTCCTCCTCTTATGGCTCTCATAATCTCAATGGGGAAAATATTTTCCTAGACACAAAAACAAATTTTCTGCCAACAAATACTTCAGTTATTTATCATTAAAATTCTATTACATTTAAAAACGTGCTCATTTTAGTTTAATTATAAATATTGGTATTAGATACTTTAGTTTTTGAGTTTCAAAGTAGCATTTAATGTAACCAGTCATTTGCCAATAAATATCTTTTGTTGTGTGATTGTATTTCTATTTTTAACCATAAATATCTTTAATTTCCTAAACGGAATTCTTCCAGGCGAAATATTATGTATTCATGTACTATTAGTTCTTTTATTCTTAATTGTTGGTTGGTTGGTTGATTTCCCTTGGTCTCTGCTTTCCGCTTCTACCAGATATCCTTTTAAGAGTCTTCCTATTTTTCCCATTTTTAATTCATGAAGAAAAACTCATCTTTCCATGTTTCTTATTTTTAAAATCTATTAAATATCTTTGAAAAAATTTAATATGGCCCTTGCTTTAGTTTCTTCCTCATCTTCAAAGGATGCTAGCCATCCAACTTATTTGATGACAATAAAAGCAATAAATCATAATTAATTTGTGTTTATCTCGGTTCCCATTCAGGCCCTGATTATTGCCTAAGCCTAAAGGTTCGGGTCTTGAGCACATCTTACATAAATTTTTTGTGGTGAAAAGGGGCCCCCTAAAGTATCAGGGCCCTGAGCCATCATTCAAAGAATAAGTGTTTCAGACGTATTATAATTATTCGTTATAAGACTTTTAAAAACGTTGGAATTGAATGTATATGTAGAGGAAGGACAGCTGTGGTAAAGAAAGAGCTTTTCTGTTTGTAGGTCCTGGTGGAAGACGGGAAGGCGGTGGGCGTGGAGACGGAGAGCCTGGCGAGCGGCGCGAGACACCGCGTGCTCGCGGACAGTCAAGTGATCGTGAGCGCGGGGGCCGTCGGCTCCCCGCATCTCCTCCTCCTCTCCGGCATTGGACCCAGGGAGCACCTCGAGCAGCACGGGGTAAGGAAGCGGCCGTCTTCCCCAAAATGGAAATAAAAAAGCTTAACTCTACTTCCTACAACCTATAATGTAGTTGTAGTACATTGTACGTGTGAGGGTGATTTCTATACACGCTATACTGCATTTCTTCTAAAAGGTTACATTAAACCTAGTATAATGTATTACATGTATAATGTAGTTTGTAGTATAATGCATTACATTTAACCTAGTATAATCTGAGCTTGAAGGAGAAATAATTTTTGGTCAACCCCCCGGGAAGAAATTTAGGTACGAAAAACTGTGTAAAGCTTTTGAAATCTTACAACAAAAAGGAGATAAGGAAGAAGCTATTATTGTCGAATTTTAAACCACCTCTTTAAGGGGAAAAAATCTTTACATTTGTTTTATAAATTTGTCAAAACATGAAAATTATCACTGGATTTTTATTTCTACCTCCAACCGTTAGTCCACAGCATCCCATCTTTCATTGCTTTGGCTTCTGTGCTCTAGCACCTTGGAATTGCTTTGGAGCCCCCCTTCCAGAGTCTCTTCTCTGAATTGTCTTTGGGCATTGTCTACATACAACCTCTAGTAATTTTGCCAATAAGCTGTGAATCACCCTGTATAAATAAAGTGGTTCGAGTGTCTGACAAACAGCCTGTTCCTGAAAATTACGTTGTTTTAAACATAAGTAGCATTTCTTGTTGGTAAACTTCTGATGTGTCATTTATCTCGACAGATTTCCGTGGTTGTGGACCTTCCAGGAGTAGGCAAGAACTTGCGAGATCACCTGAATGTCCCCATGTACTTTCATATAGACTCCCCTGTAAGCACAACGACAACAAAAATAAGATCTTTATCAAACATTTGGAATTTTTTGACCAAAGGAAAAGGTACGTTTACACATGAGTTAAATTTCATTAGTTTTAACAACAGAATAAAATCTAAATTTCTTAATTTCCGTCTCATTAGATTTTTAAAAAATTATCTGCTGAGTAGGGAGGGATAAAATGGAAGAGCGGAGGAGAGATGGAAGAACGACTCATGTTCTCAGAAAAAGTATCCACCTAACATGTAAAGAGAAATCCTTTAATCATTCAATATACAAGCCATTAGGGTGTCCCAAAAAAGAACTTTCTGAATTCCCAAGTCTTACCCTCCAAATGAATGAATGAAATGAGTCTGTGAATATAAGCCATCATGATTTTTTTTTCAGAACATTTCAAAATATTTAGAGGTCACTTAAGGTCATTGGAGTTTCACAAATAGGGCCAATATATAGTTAATTAGTAATTGAGGGTTAAGTACAAAATGCAGATTTTTGTATTTGAATTATTACAAACTTCTAAAAAATGAACAAAGTACACATTATATTCATTTATGAAAGATACTTAAATATTGTTTTTGGAAATTTAAAACTTAAAAGTAGTTTAACTGATGAAAAAAGAGACCATGATCATGAGTCTTATTCTATACTGACCTTGGGTGATGAGTGTAATAAATTAAGTAATAAATAAATGATACTTTAAGGGAATTTTTCTCTGGACCTACTGGATACTAGTGCGTCGTGCTACGGCCAGGAGAGGATACCCTTACTAGCCTACTACAAATCTACCAAATTTGAGCCCGAAGTCAGTTTCCGAGGTCGTACCGTCCCGTCCCCTTGTAAAAGGAGCAATAGAGTTCATTATTAACCATAAAACAAAGTAATAATCTGAAGTATATTTATAGCTAATATATTTTTTAAGGAATGTTTTTTTCTTTCTTCCAGGGCACTTTTCACACAGTGGAGTAGAGGCCTTGGCAAGGCTACCTGTTCCTGGAGACAACACAACGACGGCAAAGATGTTTTTTATGCTTTTTAATCTGGGGAGTGTCAACGAAGGCTTGTTCACTTCCATCTCAAATTTTAGAACTGATGTAAGTGAGACTTGGGCGCATCTCAAATGGTGCAAAATAGCCAATCGCACATTTTTGAAGACTCGAAGTCTTATAAATTACTTTACCCGAAAAAATATAAAACAATGAAACGCAAATTGGTTAGTTGAAAGATTTTAATTTCGATATTAACGGAAATTATATAAAAAAAAAAGAAATTTACAGTATGTTGTTCACTAAGGGGCCCTGGCCCTTCCAAGTGAAGCAAATAATGTATATTTCATACTTTATTTGAAAAATTAAAAGTTTGCTACACAACAGAATTTTGAAGGGAAAAAATCTGTTCAAACCAAGAACACCCTGAACGCACACCTCTCTCTCTCTCTCTGTTTTTATCATCACTTTATTAAATCAATTGTTTTTAAATTTTGAAGTAAGTAATAAATGGGAAATAATTCTAAAAAATTCTATGAAATATAATTAGGGGCAAAATTTTGTAAGGGGGAGGTGGTGTGGGTATTTTTTTCTACTACACGAAGGAATCATTCTGTGTAGAGGTTGAGCAGACTATTGTTGAAACACCTTGTGTAGGGGAGAGTGGGACACCTTGGGACACTTTTAATTGAATTATTTTTTTGCACAATTATATTTATTCAAACACAGCTAATATATTAATTATACTCCTTTGCGCATCTAATAAAAAAAATTCGGATCAATTATCTCTTTTAGGTAATTTAAGATAATTTTTTTTTTAAAACCTCCTTAAAGTGTCCCAAGGTAGCCCATTAGTAACCCACCTTAGGACACTTTCAATAACAGCATAAAAATTGTTATTTTTAAAATACAAAATTGACACTAATTAATGAAAAATCTATAATTTATAATCTAATATTGAACATCAAACATATTTTACATTCAAAATTTTTCACTGACTTCCTCATTTTTGTAATGACATAAATCACAGGGTTTTTTTTTCCATTTCCTTCCAGATACTTTTTTGCCCCATTTCTAAATTATAATACTCTAAATTCTTTAGTTATTTAATTTTTTAAATAAAAATAATATTTTACTCATGAGAGGTTTGGGGTGCTCCAAGATGTTCCACTCTCCCCTAATACTGCCGTCCTAATAGAGTAATAGGTGACACATGCACCTTTTACTCTTAGGACGGCAGAGTATATTAGCTACTACTGTGATATCGAATTCCTTCTGCACAATAGTAATTTCACCTAATGAATCATGCCAATAGGTTTATTCGTTGACAAATGCCCATCATTTCAAAAATATCTGACAGGTTCCACCTCTAATACGGGTTAAGCTTTCAAATTTCATCATTTTAGAGTTTTAATGTAATAACGAAATATAACCTTTTGGCGAAATAGGCTATTTCGAAATTTCGTACGTGGCTGGTATCACGGAATCTACATTTAGGTGCTAAAGCTCAGATAAACGAAAAGAACCCATTTTTTGTAGTGTTAAAGTTTGTCTTTTATCGCTATAAGCGGTTAGCGTAACCCGCCCAAACGAGTTAGGCCATTTACTCCCTATAGGGTTGGGGAGGTAAACTGGTTAATTCTCGCCGATAAAACTACCCCACCTACTTCAGCCAGGAGTGCTACTTTTCCGGAATAGCCCCGGAAATCCGGGTTTTTTTTAACAACATGAATCCCGGATATCCGGATTTTTCCGTTCCCAACCACCTAGCGAAGAAAGACAGACTTAACACGATTTCAGAGTTGACATGGATCTTTGAAGAACGGCCTTTTCAGACTTTTGTAGAAACTTTCCCCGATACGAAGAATGATTCGAAGGAGGGGTTCATCCTCCTGGTCTCGTGCACTCAGCCGCTGAGCAGAGGAGAGATCCTCCTGTCCTCATCTAATCCCAAAGATCCTCCCATCATAGACCCCAACTACTTAAGCAGATCGGAAGACGTCAAATGCCTCAAGAAAGGTAGGATGTAAACCAAATATATCCTGAACAATCTGTTCTTCCATTTATTACGGAATAGTATACTATACCACAGAGTACCAGAACAGGGAGTCCATATGGTAATATCATATACCATTATAATCATATATACCATATAAATAATATAATGGTATAATAAAAAAATCATTGCCCCCTCAACCAAAAACTGAAATGATGCCCCTGATGACTCAGTTTCATAATAATTTTTAATTTTATTTGTCTCTGGTCTATCCATTTTTCACTTCTGTGCTGTGAACTAAGCAGAGATAAAGTTTAATTGTCGAATTAAGTGGTTTTTAACAATTTTTTGTCGATTGGACTTTCATAAAGTTGAAAAAAGCGACAAGTCCATCAACTTTTTTCAACTGTAAAATATTTTTGAATGAACTTACATTTTTTTCGATGATTCTCCACTCTAAATAGGGTCCTGAATTTCCAGTACAAATTTGGTGCTTATACAACGGAAATTCCAATACTTATACAGTTTTTTTACTTTTTTCGATTTTCATTGTTTTTGAACTTTTTTTCCAAACCGACGATTCAACTGACGTTGTTTTTCCCCTAGCGATGCGGGTGGGCGCACGGCTGGGCTCCTCGGGGCCCCTGCAGTCGCTAGGAGCTCGGCTACACCTGCCCTCGTACGGCGACTGCCCCGAGCATCAGAGCCTGGACAGCGACCGCTTTCTCGAGTGCTGGCTGCGGACGTCGGCTGTAACCGGATACCACCCCGTGGCCACGTGCGCCATGGGGCCCCCGGAGGACCCCCTTGCAGTCCTAGACTACGCACTCAGGTGAAGTAGCTCTCTCGTTTGTAAGGGGCGAGTTTATTTGCAGCGACTGGCTACGTTTTGGTCAAACTTCTTCAATAAAGGAAAGTTTCGCAGCAGCAGCATCCCATAGGTTTCACCCGCAGACGTCCTTAGTGGCCGCGCGCCTTCCATTCTTTGCGGACGTCACAGAACGTCGGATCATCACACCCATTTTCGAGCGTCTGCTCGGGAGCAGATGTTTAGGGCCGCATTCAGAAACTTTAACACGAAGAAGAAACGAAGATATCGTTAAATAGTTCCAAAAAATCTAAAACAGCTATTAATTACCAAAACAAGTCCTCAGATTGTGTTGCGAAAGTTTTTTATGTATTACGAAGATTTTTTGGTAATTATAGCTGTTCTAGATTTTTTGGAACTGGTATTTAACGGATCACAAAAAGTGTAAAAGCAATCCGCATACGGTTCGAATCTCGGAACAATATGGCGGGCGAGAGCTCTGAAGTTACTTCTCGTTCGAGAGGTTTTTCACCATTTCCGTACCGTTCTGGTTTCTTCTTGTCTTTCAGAATACGGCCCTAAACGTCGCGTCGTCACAAAAAGTAGCTGCATCTCCTACTGATGCTGACGTACGCCATAGCGCCAATATGGAAGAACTCGGAAGGACTATAGATTCTACATCAATGATGAGAGCAAAAGGAAATTTTTGACCGTTTTGCCCTCGACGTCGCTGCATATTAACACACCCTCACTCCCTGTCTCAGTGCAAATAAACTACCTGTACATATTAGATGCCATGGGGTGCTGAATTGCGAAAAAAAATTAAGAGAACACTTGAGAAGAAATGGAACTAAACTAGTTTTAAAAATAAATTTACTATTAAATAAATAAAATTATTAAATAAAAATACTTTTTTGTAGAAATAAATTACATTTTAAGAAAAGGAAATAAATTATAATAATTATTCGTTTGTATGAACGTAATTTTTTCTTTCTTTCTTATAAAATACCAGTCAGAAAAAAAAAACAATTAAAAAACGCATATATATGCATGAAAATATAAATAAGAATGAAAAAAATCCCTCTTGAAAGCCCCTTGAACTATGTCATCCAAACTCAATGGCATCTAATAATGTATACAGGTAGTTTATATGCGCACCAGACACACAAATTTATTAGAATTAGCAAGTCATTCATTATCGCCTAAAGAATTATATTCTTAATTTCATTTATTTGTTTTAATATTTTAAGCGGGTTTTTTTTTGCAGTTTTTGTATGTGTTTTTTTTTATTTTAATAAAAAATTTTATAAGGGTAAAGTGATACATAAAATTATTTAAAAATCTTTGGTTTTATGATACAATGTTTTTCGTAATTAAATGTAATGTAATTAAATGTAATATATGAATTAATAAAACTAAATTATATGAAAAATGTGATATTTTCCAAAATAATGTGCATAAAAAGTGAAGAGTAAAATAATATTTGAGATATGTTTTCATATCAAAGAGGTTTTTTTTCGTAAATTGCGTTGAAATTACTACTCAGAATAAATTAACTTTTTCCCTTAATCTTACTAACAACGAAATGTTTGTTTTGCTGTCTATAGAGTCCTATAGTGGCATAAACAGTTTTACAGGCAAGGATGCTTTAGGAAAAAACAATCTTCTGGGTTCACTGTTTTGTGAGTAATGTAATACAGTGGCGCTCTACTGACTTCAACCTTTGTGACCTTCAACCAACAGTGGCGAACCTTTTATTTAACACACGAAACCTCTTGGACACACACTAAAGGTGTGAATTGAATGCAACTCATATGACAATCAACAACAATGTCAAATTTTTCCAGACAACATATAACACTATTTTAAGGGGGTTGGGGTTCCCCCAGAAAATTGTTGGGATCATCAGACCCTAAATAACTCATTTTTGATCAGCTCAAGCGCTTGATTAACATAAAACCGAAGTCAAAGAATTTCACTCAAATGTTCATTCATTTTCAGATCACGACCTCCTCATTCCGAAATTATCTTTAATTTTTTTCATTCTTAACATCACACAAAGTGCTAATGGTCCTTCCATAATAAATATAACTTAACGTTTTTGGATATAAATATCAATATTCATAGAGAAGAGCTTGATTTCAGGGTTCGGGGCTTGCAGAACCTGCGTGTGGTGGACAGCTCCTCGTTCCCCCACCCCACTTCTGGCAACCCCCACGCGGCCGTTCTCATGCTGGCGGAAAAGGCAGCCGACATGCTCATCGGCGACCTCAAGACACCTGCAGTCTGACCTCCAGCAGTCACTCTTGGCTACCACTGAGCTACATACAGGGTGCATAGGAAAGTCCCTTTAATCTGAAAATACTCTCGAACGGAGAGAGCTACAGCTATGCATGTGAGATAACGGTATAGTAAAGCAACTACACCCGACATAATGCAACCGACCGCAGCGCCCCAGTGGCGAAATAAGAAAGTTTAAAAAAATTTATAAAAAAACTGAAGGAGATTATATAAAACTAAAGGAATAAGAAAGTTTAAAAAAAAATTAATTAAAAAAATAAAGAATATAGAAAAAATATTCAGTGAGAATATTATTGCCAATGTAATAAAAAACACACTGAAAAAAATTTCATGAAAATATCTTTAATATTCGAGGAAATATTAGCAAGTGAAAATAGCACTTTTCCAGGCCTCAAAAAAGAAAAGTTTACAACTTACCAGTTTTTCATTGTTATCATGCAATTTTTGCTTTTTAGCTAAATAAATACAAATTTTATCTAAAAAATGAAAAGAACTTTGAAATTTATTTTTTTCTTTTTTGAGGCCTGAATATTACTATTTTCACTTGCTAATATCTCCTCGAATATTGAAGTTATTTCCATGAAATCAGTGTGAATGAATTCAGTGTATTGTTTATTATATTGGCAACAATATTCTCACTGGATATTTTGTTCTATCTCCTTTATTTTTTTAATTAGTTCTGTTAACTTTCTTATCTTGCAACTGGGGGCGCTGCGGTCGGTTGCATTATGTATGGCGTAGTCACTTTACTATACCGTTACCCAGTGTTATTCCTTGGATTTTTTTTGGAGGAGTAAAAATACTCCTTGGCTTTTTAAGGAGGAGTGAAATACGGATATAGCATAAACTAAACTACATATACAGAGACAAAATTTCTATTAAAAACGCTTACTTTTCAATGGACATAATGAAATTGAAAAAAAAATGAGGATGCTATTTTGGGTTTCAATCAATCAAACTCCCTAATCATCAGAACAATAAATGAAAAAAAAATTACTATGGCTGTATGAAAACATAATTAAAAAGTATTATGATAATTAGGATGCCGTGGCTGAAGGTTTAAGCTAAACCTTTGTGAAAACTTCAAAGAGTGAAAATACTCCTGGCTAGTTTTTTAAAGAGTAATTCCGATTTTCAAGGAGTAAAATACTCTCTCAGAGGAGTTAAAAATATCTCTGCCGTTACCTCACTCACTCTCTCCTTCGAGAATATTTTCAAGTTTACTATAATAAAGTGCCGTTCACATGAGCCACTCTACCTGGGTAAAAGGTTAGAAAAACCGGTTCTACGCAGTTTTATCACACCGCTTCCCCTACGCAAGGGAAAAAGTGCGGAAGTAACCGTGCAAAACTTCACCCTAGGCTAGGGTAGGGGAATAAAGTACTCCGACCAGAGTTTGTTTACAAAAACAATATGGCCTCCTCCTACTACACTGCACTTCACGTTAATCATAAAAACCATATTATTACTTACGAAATAAAATATTCTTGATCCTCAATATTCTCAAGGTGTGTTTTGTCTCGTTCAATGTTTATGTTATGATATTTTTAGTTTTAAAAGCTTTTACTATTGCGTTCCGAAATGTTCTGATGAAATCGCTTGCAATAAGTTAATAATGTTTCAGTGATCTTTTTTATGATTGTTCTTCAATTTTATTTTTTACATCATGGTCATCCTTTGAAGGTAGCTAATATATTCATTAGTATAATTTTGTATTACTTCGATGGATTAATTTATTTAATGATCAAAGTATAAACATGACTGGCCGATTCAATATTCCAAGTTTCCAATGTTGGCTTAGTTTTTTATATTTTAATCAAGGTTAGAATATTATTTAACTCCATTATGGTGTTAATTAAAATAAACTTTTATTCATAGTATTTTTATTAAATGTGTTTAGAGAAAATTATTCTTATAAAATCTATGCGAATATTCTGATTACATTTCTGATGCTTAATTTCTTTCATTTGTGTTGACCATTTGTTTTTTTCTTTTCATTTATTAGTATTTTGAAGCATTTGAGTTTTCTTATTTTTCAATTATTTTTAGATGCTGAGATTTTTTATTACGTTCTTAATTGTGTGGAAAGTGGATAAAATTAGTTATATTTATTTTTAATTAGAAAGCCTTTAAAAATTGTTTAAATCTTAGTCTTGTTAAAATTTGAATGTCTCGGGTCCCAGAAAATGGATAGAGCATCGTAAAATAGATGGTCTCACGAAGAGAAATAACCCTTCTAAACGTGTTAGAAGCCTTCATACTGGCAAAATTTTCTGAATACTATTTTATATTTACATTTGATATAGTGCTGAACAGTGCCAGTGTTTACTACTTTGTAACTGCAGATGGTGCTTCTTTTTCTTGATTGCTACCTTAATCTGTAAAACAGGCTTTTATTTACCCTAGAAATGCAATAATTATGTTACTCATACTGTTAGGAAGATAGGTTAACATTCTTAGACCTAAACTCCATTGAGTTTTAAAGGTAGCTTTAGTTTTCTGAGGGATTTCATATTCAAATTTCTAAAAATGCATTTTTATCAATTTTTTTTGTGATAATCACTGGTTTCTATTAACTAAATTTTTTGAATTGCTCATGACAGACTGTTGAATCTTTTAATATATGAATTTATACATTTATATAAGAATTATATTTTATATATATTCTTAAAATATTAGTTTGTATTATGAGTCCTATTAAGAATTATGATTAATATATAATTATGTTTAAATATGTCAAAAAGTGTTCCAATTAAGAATTTTTAAGCCTTTTTTTTTCTCAATGCGCTGTTATAAAAAAGCATTCAAATAAATAAAGCAATAGTTTGAGTACTACCTACTAAAACTAAATTGACAGTTTTGTAAGAGTTAAAAAAAAACTTTTAAAACTGAGATTTTTTAACTTTTAAAATATGGTTTGTCAAACTGCCCCACAATTTGGAATAAAAAATGTTTATAAACATTCTTTTAAATAAAAAATACTTTTTATGCTCTGTTTAATTGCACATTATATATGTATTCAAAATAGGGTACTTTGTTGCCTTCATGCTTCATCTCATTTCTCCTAATTCATTAATAGAAATTCTTAAGCAAAAAATTTACTTAAAGCATGTTCCTAATTCAAAGAAAAAATATTCCTCCCAGGGTTTATTTCCCATAGGAAAGAGCCTCATAAGTCAGAAACATCAACTCGAATAGAGAAAAATGCAAATTTGAGTTGAAAATTTCAGCTTATAGGCTGTTTTATAAATAAATATCTGTAAAATAATTGTTTGATAAATAAGAAAACACTAAAATTTTTGTTGAAAATTATCCCAAAGTCAGAAAAATATCATTCCTCTGCTTCAAATTGTAAGATGATATTTAAAAAACCCTCATTTTTGGGTGAAATGAATAAGAACCCACCCAGTGAGTTAGAAACTAAATTTCTTTTGAAAATACCCTATTCTTTAACAAAGTGACAGATTTTATTATGATCTATTAATACATTTTTGGTTACAAAACTATCCCTAATAAAATTCCTAAATATATTTTTTGGCAGAAAATAAAAAACCCGCCAGAAAACGGATAATAATTAACCATTTAAAAGAAGCTTTTGAACAGGTAATGAAAGACTTAAAGCACAGCTGAATACAGTGAAAATTTGCTAGCCCAAAACCAACTAATTATATAGGTAGGTCAAAACCAACAAATAATTGACTTGATGAATAGGTCATTTGAAAAATTTTGAAAAAAGTTTATGTTTTTCTGAAATAAGGATTTTCTATTACAGGATTACCATCTTTTCATTTCCTAGCACTATGGAAACAAATTCCTTGAATTTCTTCAAGCATCAGAAATTTAAAATATACTTCTGAGGTTACAGAATTAAATCTTATTCACTTCTAGCCTTCTCTAAGGATTCTCCTCTATTCTAGTCTGTTCATGGCTACAGTTCGCCAGTTCCTAAATTTTAGGACAAGGAAGTCCTTGTCATAAAAATCAGACCATCTGAGTTTGGGTCTTCCTCTAGCTTTATTTCCAAATGGCTTAGACATAATAATTATTTTTGTGGTACATTGGTTTGGCAACCGGAACTTTTAGAATGAAAACCCTTCAGATTTTTATAGAAAAAAAAAAGGAACTGGATTTTTAAAATTTGAATAAATTACCTATTAATATAAGTACATAGGGTGGGTTGCCCAGTGAATGAACACTCCCAGTGAATGAACACCTGGTCATATAATCTCAATTATTAAGCTATTTGAACTCTGTAAAGACTATTACTAAAATTCAGTAGTTGCAATGAGACCTCCTAGAGGCCAGGCAATAGTTGATTTAACCGTATATTCCGATTTCAGTCTGTGTAAATTTTTTTACTGATACTCGAGCTTCAGACCCATGAAAAAGTCTCCGGTAAGTTAAGATTTGACTTGATTCATTCATATTTTTCTAACTTATAATTGCGCTTATTATGATTTTTGTTGTTTTTTATCAAATGTTAAAGACTTAATCTTTGATATGGCATAATTCAGAAAGCTGTACTTTTGAAATTGCGATAGATAAGGGGGTGTTCACTTACTGGAAGTGCAAACTGAGATTTCCCAGTGAATGAACAGGTGTTCATTTACTGGGGAAAATGCATATTTCGTAAAACCTCATGATTATAGTTTTATTTGATTCATAATGATGTAAGCTAAACTATGTAAAAATGCGCGATGATCAAAATTGTGTCCTTCCAGTAAATGAACGGGGTATGTTGATTAGAAAGTACAAGTGTTCACATACTGGAAAGAGTAATTAAACTAAGATTTACCAGTAAATGAACAACCTTCATACTATGGGAAACTGTTTATCTCGTGAACCAAAAGACCTATAGGCTTATTTGACGGCTTAAACTAGGAATAGGTTATGATAAAGATCAGTATTGTCTTTCCATAGAATAAGTTTTTGATTTAAAAGTCTAGGTTTATACAGGGTGTATCATTATGAATGGGAAAACTTCTAGGGGAGGTAGACATCATAAGGGTTCAGAATTGCATAGGAACCCATGGTCCCAAACGACAGGCAGGCATGGACGTATATAAGGGGGGGTTAGAGGGTCCAGGACCCCCCCCCAATAGCCTAAACCTTATGTCAGCCAAACAAAAAGGTTCCTGTCCCAAATATTCAAAAAATGAGTGAAAATACAACTTTTTGGATCAGATTTTCTGGGAGAGGACCCAGACACCCCTCTTTTGCTTGAGGGCATGTATTAACCACACAAATTTGTGATTAAGTTCACAAAAATTCACATTTGCCCTACATTTTACTCGGAAAGGGAAAACCATTAGAAACATTTTAGGTTACAGAATCCCTTCAAAACAGTTTAGTAACGGCTCCTTTGGTCCTGAGGTCTTATAGGTTTTGCCCCCCCCCCAATCAAAAAGTTGAACTTACGCCTATGGTACTCCATTTTGTCCCCCCTCGTGATAAAAGTTAACCTAAGCTTTTATAACCCCTTGCTACGCTCAGAGGGAATTTCAAGGTATACAACCCCTCTTTCGAAACCTCAAACTTTAAATTTTTCCCCATAGAAAACGACCAACCAAAGTTACTCCTTAGTGAAAAAGTGGGTAAATAGGGTTCGGGGGTCCTCCTTCAAAAATGTTTAAATTTTAGTATACTAAATAGTCTTCTATAAAGCTACTTTTTATGGGTTTTCAGGGAGCTTCACGGGCCGCATGTGGCCCGCCAGTTGGAAAACCCTGTTTTAGATACACTTTCATTGCCCATTGCGACCCCTGAAAGAAGTTTCTTGAACCCCCCCCCCTTTTAAAAGCTATAGCTACGTCCGTGCTAGGAGGTATTGATTATTAATTGTGTTAAGATGGAATATGCAATTAGTATAACGTCGCAATCGATGTCTGGCAAGATTTTCACCCACCTAATCCTAAGTACCTTTTTTGTGTGTGTGCGTGCGTGTGTGTGTGTATTGAAGAAATTTTAGAGTTCTTAGTAAAACATTTTCTATTTTATGTAACGCAGGCTGATCAGTTGAAAAAAATCATGGTATTTTTCAGTGTTCATTTACTGGAAGACACTGTTCATACTTAGGGCAAACTTTGTTCATTCACTGGGTCTATCGCACTTTTTTCACTCAAATCAGGATTCCTTCAAAACTATTGATTTCTAAGATCTGGAAATACTTCGATCATATTGCTAAGAAAAAGCCAGTATGGAAACATACCTTATTTTTAGAAATTGACCGAGAAAAAGCCCTGAAAAAATTTTTTGAAGTGGGAAAATCGCAAACCCAAATGCTAAGTGTTCATTCACTGGGCGGTTCACCCTATTATGAATGAAATAAAATTATCTTTAAATATCATTATTTCTATAATAAAATAATTGGTACTTTAAATACCGGTCGTTGTATCGGGAGGGTCGTTATAAAGGGGTTCTACTGTATTAGTAGTAAAAAAGAAAAAATGAGAGGGTGTCACTTAAAAATTTACTCTTTGAATTTTTCCTTCATTTTTAAAGGAACCCCATAATTTAATACTCATACTTTATTTTTATTAACCATATAGTTAATTAATTTAAATGCAAAAATTGTCGGGAATTTCTATCTTCTTTCTCATGTAAATCATTAAAAACAAACAAAGAAACTCCATGATTTGATTATAAACAATAAAAAACGACGCATCAACAAGAATCCCGTTGTCCACGTGTTACCCTCATTTCCCATAATACCTTTCGAATCTCTCAAAGATTGCTCATCACGTGACTCCTTGTCCGGGTAAAACGAGTGTGCATGTGAACGGGGCTAATCAACAGTCACCCGGGTAGTCTTCAAAAAATCCTTTCTCCCTACTTCACTACTCTTTTAACTGGGTAAATGGGTTTGGCCATGTGAACGGCACTTAAGTGTGGAAAATTTGAAGCATTTAAAACTAAAGTATTAAGATAAATGCTTCAAATTTTCCACACTTATTCCAAATTTTATTGAAAAGTTGGCTTCATCTTCATATTCGTAAACAACATTAAAATATAGCCTATAGACGTGTATCACATGCCTATACTACAAAATTTAAAAAAATTTAATTTTTTAAAAGATATTTTGTCTTTTTCTAATTTAATTATTTTTTAGATGATTTATCACTGATTGTTAAAATATTTTCTGTTATATTTGATTGAATGATTTTACCTGTATTTTTAATGTTCATTTTAATAAATTAATTAATTAACTAATGATTTAATCATCAATTGTGTTTTTTTATGTTGTATAGCTATATAACTACAATATCCATGGAAAAATGACCTTGGCAAATGCCTCAAGTGTTTTTAACAAGAGAAGACGAACCAAATAATTTGGAGGGAAAAAACTTTTTATAGTCCGAATTTCTTCCAATTTTATTATGTCATTATTTAAGTCATTTCTAAGAGAAAATCGTTTTAATGGACTCTAACCGTCTGACGTCACACGGAACCAACACGTGACCAACTGAGCTTGCGATTGGTTACCACAGATACTACACTAGTAGATCTACTAGTGTAGTATCTGTGGTAACCAATCGCAAGCTCAGTTGTAGGTCACGTGTTGGTTCCGTGAAGTCTCGAACCAGATAGGCGGTTAGAGTCCATTACTTCTTTTGCAGTTATTTTGTGGTTTCGAGCGATGCTTTATTTTTTCATATAATTTTTAAAAATTGATATTTTAAATTTTTTAATGGAAAATTCGTATTCAGCCTATAAACATGTATCACAAGTCTCGACTACTATTAATTGATTTTTTGAAATTTTTTTTGGTGATTTTTTAAAAAATAATAAAGTTACCGCGGGCCGATTTTGTCCAATTTTTAGTATGTTACTAGCTGACTTACCCGGCCTTGCACGGGTTGAGTTAATTCATAAATATTTTAAAAAGTTTTTCAAGTTATGTCTTTTCTTTTTCTGGAACTTATCATCCCGTCGTCTTTTTCATCCCAGTTCTTAACTGTAAAAATATACCCTAACTCATCCCGTCCCGCATTTAAATTTGGCTGTTACCTTCGCTGTAAATAAGAACAATCAAATTGAAATCATCAGGTTTATCAAGTTATATGTCTTTTCTTTTTCTGGATTAGCAGTTACTTATCATCCCGTCACCCCCGTCGTCTTTTTCTTCCCGGTTCCTTACTGTGAAAATATATCCTAACTCTTCCCGCCCCGCTTTTAACTTTGGCTGTTACTTTGGCTGTTAAAGAACAATCAAATTTAAATCATCAGGTTGATTGAGTTATATGGTTTTTCTTTTCCTGGTTAGTAATCACTTATCATCCCGTCGTCCCCGTCGTCTTTTTCATCCCGGTTTCTTTCTGTGAAAATATACCCTAACGTATCCCGTCCCGCATTTTACTGTGGCTGTAAAAGAACAATCCAATTGAAATCATCAGTCTTTTGAAATTTATAGTTTAAAATCTTAAACAAAATTTCTATGAAGTATTTCCGATGTCCTTTTCAAAAATTACGCTTCGGTTTTTATAAATCACTTGATAAAAACTTAGGAAGTAAAAATCACAACCCTCTTTGAGCCCCTTGGAAATAATTTCCTACAGGATGTTACCAAAACCCTCTATATACAAAGCCTGACAACTACGTCACTGTGACGTCAAAGGTGGCGGAAAACCGCTAAATTTCCCATGTTAAGTCTATGGAGCATAAAAACTTACTTTCTTAACTCCTCGCGTTATGTATGCCTTCAAGGCTGATAATACTGTTCTGGAAACTCAAAATCTTTCGTTTAGAATCAAAATTTCGTCCCTTTTGTACAGCTTTTTTGTATTTTCATTCAGTTTTTTAGCCTTAGGACTAACATGGCTTTTAGTTCAGTTTGCAAATAATGAATGCATGTCATGTAGGTTTTTCTCACAATATTAAGTTTATCTAGGAAATTAAAAAAAAATCACTAGTAAAATGAAAAGTAAAATCTATTAAAAATTAAAACAAATCATTGAATTTTCGAATTCTTCCAACAGTATATAATTTACTTAACTACATTAAATTCTTTAATTTATTACAAGATTAAACTGATGAGAATCAAGCATTATATTTATTGTTGCGGGAAATGCACTAGTAGCACTAAGTTCTAGTTAATTCTTCTGATTTGTATTTTTACATTTTTCTCAGATGGCATCACGTTTTTGTTTGTTGTTCCATCAATTTTGTTAAATTAAAAGATTTCACAGGCAAGACGGGTTGATTTACAACTGCCTCGAGAAAGGGATTCCAGGGAAAGCCTGCAAAATTATACACTCAATTATAGCAGACAGAACAACCAAAATAAAGTGGCGAAGTGCAACGTCTCAGGGGGAAAAAACGAAAAAGGGAATTCCCCAGGGGAGTGTACTCTCCCCTTTCTTATTCTCAACATACATGTCTGACTTACATGACACAGTAGGCAACGAGGCAAAATGCCTCTCCTACGCAGATGATATAATCCTGTACACACACGGGAAAGTGGAACAGGACGTAATAATGAAGCTACAAAAAGCTGTAGATCGAATCACGATTTGGTGCAAGAATCATAAACTAGAAGTAGTCGCAAGCAAAAGCTTTCTGATGAACTTTTCAAGGAAAACGGTCAAAACTATACCAAGAATAGTCATAAACCATACACCCATCACCATCGCCAAGAATGCCAAAATCCTAGGCATTTACTTCTCAGGAAATCTAACCTTCCACCACCACTTCAAGATTGTTAAACAGAAAGCTTTCAAAAAAACGAATGCCATAAAAGCGATAGCATCGCACAAATGGGGAGCCCGCACAGAAGTCCTGGTTAAGATTGTTAACCAGGTAATTCGAAGCAGCTTAGATTACGGCAGCGGAGTCACATCAACAGCGTGCGTAACATCAAGGAAAAATCTAGAGCCAGTATATAACGCAGCTCTTAGAGTGGCATGTGGCCTTCAGAAATGGACACCCATACCCCTTCTTCTCATGATTACAAATCAACCATCCTGTATGGACCGTCAGAATTACCTCACAGCGAAATTCTACATCAAACACATGTCTCTAAAATACGTATCCGCCCTATACCCGGAAATAAGTCAAAATCTATCAACGAATGAAGGTGACTCAAATAAAAGAATGACAAACTTGCAAGAAACTAGGTACATCCTAAAGAACTTAAAAATTAAGCCAGAAGAGATAATTCAGGTTACTCCAGGAACAAAATCTCGTGAAAAGGTGACATTCCTCGTATCGGACCTACCATTTCAGAAATCAAATGTACCCCAGGAGATCGTGCATCTCTACGAAGAGTTTATCGAAAAGCACAGAATCGAAAGCGAGATAATTGCAACGGACGCCTCGAAGACAGCAACAATAACATCAATCGCAGCAATAGATACAAAGAAGAAGATAAATTTTTTAAGAAGGATTCCTAACATTAACAGTATATTTACTGCAGAAGCAATAGCCCTGTTCTCAGCAATAAAAAAATTCATTAAAGAGAATACACAATACATAATTCTTTCAGACAGCAAATCAGTGCTGATGGCATTGAAAAACGTTAATAACAAATCCGCTGCGATTATTCTACAGCTAAATAAAGCCATGCAAGACGCCTGTAGAGCCTCAGGGGCTCAGTTAACCCTCATATGGACACCAAGCCACACGGGTATTAAAGAAAATGAGCAAGCAGATCGACTAGCGACAGCCGCAATGGAGGGTACGCCAGTCCTTAAATGGATCTCCCCAACGGACTTAACTAAAAACATAAAAGACACATATTCGGGAAGAACCAAAAGCAATTTTCAAGCCTCTAAGTACTATCAGGAATTCAAAAGTATTGAGAAACCTATTAATTTTAAATGGTCCAAAAATCGAGAAATGGATGTCCTTCTGGCTAGATTCTACACGAATATGTTACCAACTAACAGTCTCCTATTTAGATCTGGCCTGACAGATTCTCCGCTATGTTCCGTCTGTCATGTAGACGAAACAACAGACCATATATTCACTCTATGCTGCAGATATTCAGAGATTAGGAAGAAACTAAAAGAAAAGCTAGATATTAAAGAAAGTGACGACCTCAACCCTAAGAACATCAGAGAAAGAGGGACAAGGTCAAGCAAAAACCTACAAGCAATAGGATCCTTCTTAAAAGGAGTACAATAATCAAATCGACCAAAAAAAAAAAAAAAAAAAAACCTGGAAAAATAACCACCCATGAATAACTTGTAGAAATTATACGTTTTGGCAACAAGAAGGTTAAGCGGCTCGCAAAGAGCAAGCAAATACCTCTATCTATTCTATTCTATTCTATTCTATTCTATTAAAAGATTTTTTTGATACTTTATGCTTATTTCAGATTTCTACTTATTAAACTGTGGTTTACATAGTGATAGCCATTAAAAATTAATATCACTGCGTTTGTTTTTACATCGTTACATTAATGTTAATAACAAAAACACGAATATTCCTTGTTAAGTGTTAAGAAGTCAAAAAATATAAAACATGGCGTCGTCTTGCATGTGACGTCAAAGGTGGCGGAAAGTGTGACGTCACCCGTCCGAGTTGTGAGGCCATTATATAGAGGGTCTTGATGTTACAAACCACAGAGTATAGATTCTAACAGAGGGTCCAAGCGGCGATTTTACTCTTTCGGAGACAATAGTTCCACCGTTATCGCATAGTGGCGCTGATGGTCCCAGTTGTCAATCGATATCATATCGATATCAAGTGGGAGGGAACAAGTCGGAACGAGTGATTCTGATTGGATATGGAACTTTTTATGGGAATTTCGCAATCACTGTTATTTTTCCCCAGATCAAGGAACTTTTCCCTAAACTTTCCCTGCCGGTAGTAAAATTTCCCCATAAATAAACATGGATGATTTGTAGTGTCTCGGTCTCATCAGTGATTGCTCTAGCAGATATTATTATTTTGCATCATTCTTTTATAATTTTAACCTAGCATCCTATAACCTTTTGCACTTTACAGGACATAACCTTTTGTATTTTAAGCTAGCAAAACTATACTCAATTAGCAGAGATGAAAGGCACAACGCTTACTCCATAGCTTTTATTAGAACCGACTCATTTGAATTTTCTTAAGTCTCGTAACAATACATCACGCGTACAATAATGTTGCCATCCATGGCGGAATATATTAAACAAAAACAACTAACACTAGACGTTAACACTAGTACATTTATTTTCTTTAACACTTTCCCTTGTTAGCCTGGTTTTGTTTTAGAAGAATCCCATAGTCCCATTTGATGACAGAATGTCACTATATCTGGTCTAGTTCCCACCATCAGGTACATAAGAGCACCAACGGCTTCTCTGTATGTAAACTTGGGACGTGTGGTGTCTTGAGGCTTTTGATGTGTTCCTGACTCTTTTAACATAGGTGTTGCTACAGGCTTACATTCATCAAATCCAAAACGCTGAAGGATTTTCTTAGCATATCCCTTTCGACTGTAATCAATGCCCTGACGTTGACTGTAACCCTTGACAACAAGTCTTGCCTTGTACTTGTCGATGCCGCCATCTGGATGAGTGTTAAGTCTGTAAATCCACTTACATGGTATTGCTCTGGCTCCAACTGGCAAGTCGTTCAGCTCCCATGTTTGGTTTTCCTTTAAAGAACTCATTTCACTATTCATGGCATTTTTCCAGTTGATACTATCCTTACTTCCAACTGCTTCTTCAAATGTCATAGGAGTATCACTCTTATTCATAAATGATTCTGCCTCCATGATGTAATCTTCAAAATGTTTGGGTTTTTGAAGAAGGGATCGGTCTCTAAGCTGTCTGGATGATATGGGTTCAGCATCTTCCTCTTCGTCAGTCTCAGCATCACTTGTTTCTTCTTCCTGACACTTCAGATCTTCCTTACTTTCTATTTGCTCCTCTTCATTCTTTCCCTGGTTCATCTCTTCCTCTACTCTGTCATGAAAGGATGATTTAGTGGGGTCGTCACAAATGCCTGATCTTTCCTGAAAGATCACATCTCTGGATAGAATCACTCGATGATCTTCCTTTATCCAGATTCTGTAACGATCGTCTCTATCGTATCCCACAAGGTAGCCCTTAATAGCTTTCCTATCCATTTTCCTCCTTTTTTGAACCGGAATATGAGCAAAACATGTAGATCCTACTACACGTAAGTGCTTCAACCTGGGTTTCTTGTTAAGCCAAAGCTCATATGGACTCACATCTTCTACTGATGACTTTCCAGTTCTGTTGAGAACATATATGGCTGAACTTACTAATTCTGCCCAGATTGCTTTAGGGAGGTCTGCTTCAGGATTTGCGTACTTAAAAATTCGGGCCATTTCGACTATGGTGCGACATTCTATTTCGCTGCTTTCCTTTTGTTCTGGAGTATAAGGTGAAGTCAGTCTCTGGGTTATTCCTTTAGAACGCAGAATTCTACGAACACCCTCGTTGTCAAACTCTCCACCCTTGTCACTGAGGATTTCTTTTATTTTATGTCCTACTCTTTCGGAGTGACTAATCATGTGTTGTAACATGTTCTTAACCTCTGACTTTTTCTTAAAAAGGTAACCCATTCGAAATTTTGTATAACTATCTTTAAATACTAGTAAGTAACGTTTCTTTTGGAAAGACATATCGAAGGGTCCACAAACGTCAGCAGAAATTAGCTCACCGGGCCTAGAAGCCTTCATCCTGGTACCGACTGGTAACCGATGTGCTTTGCCATAAATACAAGGCTCACAAATTTCTGTATCCATATTTACACAGATTCCGAGTTCCTTTTCTAAAACTCTTTTCACATGACGTTTATCTTGGTGACCCCACCTTTCGTGATATAGCTGTAACTGTGAACTTTCCACAATAGCAGTGTGCACCTCGTTAGGTACAACTGGCTCAAACTCTGCTTTAAACAATGTACCGTTTACTTTTCTAGATCCTTTTAGCACTACTTGACCATTTACTCTCAAACTGCACTCTGTAGAAGTTGACTCAAATATACTATTTGGGTTTTTATCCTGGGAAGCAAGGACCGAAAACAAATTTCTACTAATGTTAGGCACTAACCATACATCTTCTAAAATGCTCTCGTGGTACTTTCCATCAATAGTAGTTCTCACTTTAATCTTGCCTTTCCCAAGTGCAACCAACGTTTCTTTTCCAGCAGCTTTTACGCCACACGGATTATTGAACTTGACAAAGTCCACAAAGTATGAGGAACTGTTAGTGACATGTCTCGTGGCTCCATTATCAATCCAAAACGTTGAATCGGTGTTGGTCTCGGCTGCATAGGCTTCCTCGCAAACGGACATCAGTATACTGGTTGCCGACACTGCATTTGCTTGGCATTTGCTCTTTGCTGGTCTTCCGTCAGCAATCCACTGGCTGCAATCCTTAACCCAGTGGCCTTTGCGTTTACAGTAATTACAAGTATCTCCTTTCCTCGACTTGTTTTTAATTTTGCTATCTTGTCTTTGTCTTTCTTGTCTTGCCACTACAAGTGCTTCCTGAACAGCTTTGCTACTGTCTTCAGTCTTTATGAAATTTCTCTCAAACATACTTAACTGCACAGCTAACTCTTCAAAGGATTTCTTGTCCTCACTTGACAACAACATCCAACTTGATTTGAATGTCTCAAAACTACTTGGTAAAATATGTAAAACTTTGCATACTAGCATTAAGTCTGACAATTTACTTTCTTTCATGGACTGAAGGCCGTTGTTCAACTCGTTCCATAAACTTCTAAGCTTAGCTATGTGAGTAGAAACATCGTCTCCTTGCATCCATCTAAAAGCAAAAAATTCTGTGCATATTTTAAATAACTGATCTTTAGAGCTTGCTTCAAACTGTTGCCTTAATGCATCAAATGCTTGATAAGCTGTATCTTGGTCCATAATTTTCTGATAAACTATGTCTGTGACAGTGCTTGTGATCATGGATTTGGCGTAGCTATTGGCTTTGCGGTAAAAATCGCTCTCTTTTTTGTGTTGCTTTTTCTCAGCTTCTGTGGCTTCTGCAGCTAAAGGCTCTGGCTTCTGCAGTTTTCCATCTATAACATCGAGTGCTCCCTCGTGATAATCCAACACGTCGCGAATTTTATGCTTCCATACTGGCCAATCTTTCTCGCCCGTCAACGGCCTTATGTGCCGGCTAAAATCCATTTTCAGCTTTAAACTTTTGTAACTAAGTCGTAACCAACGTTGCAAGAAAGACGTTTTACTTACGCTTCTTTCCGCTCTGACTATCAGCTCAACAACAAAACTTGCTACGACGAGCCGCCTATCTCTTTTCAATGACGGCTAACTTTCGCTATCTCCCGCAACTAAGCAGTACAGCGTTCACTAACTATGTCGTACCTTTAATGGTGGATTCTATATCACTTCTTCCCGCATCTACGCAGTACGGTGAAAACCGGCCATGACGACAACTTTTTCCGAGGAGTACATCTGCCTTAAACTATCTTGAAGACCTTAATCCTTGTCTATCTGCGCAAGTTGAGCTCGTACTATCACCCATAACCTTTTATAATTTTAACCTAGCATCCTATAACCTTTTGCACTTTACAGGACATAACCTTTTGTATTTTAAGCTAGCAAAACTATACTCAATTAGCAGAGATGAAAGGCACAACGCTTACTCCATAGCTTTTATTAGAACCGACTCATTTGAATTTTCTTAAGTCTCGTAACAATCTAACAATACATCACGCGTACAATAATGTTGCCATCCATGGCGGAATATATTAAACAAAAACAACTAACACTAGACGTTAACACTAGTACATTTATTTTCTTTAACACATTCTCCAAGTAAGTCTCATTTAACATTGTTTTATTCAATAACTTAAATCCTATGATTAGTTATAAAAATGCTTCTTTTCTAAAAATGTCTTTCTTTTGCTTTTAGAACACGTTTATGTTGAATTGTAAACAACTTCCTCCAGTTTTGATGATTTTCGTTTGGGAAAGGATAAACTGTAAGTGGGTAATGACTTTTTAATAATTTTCAAATCAATGTTTTAAAAAGCAAGATTATGTTAAGAATATTTGTTTATCAAATAAAAAAAGCAAAGGATTAAGACATTACTATAGTAAAAATTTGCCAATTATCAAATGAAAAAAAGTAAACAAAATGGGTGACTTTCCATTACAATGATCCGAAAGTTATTTAGAACTGTAAATGAAATCTTTATTTTTTTTACTAAATATCGTCTGGTAATACATATATATTTGAAGATCAATTATATGTTATTTAATGTTATAAATGGTTTGCGAGTACTACTTTGTTTCCTGAATTCATTCCTTGAGTTTTTATTAGTATGCAGTTTATTATTTTTATAAAGCAACTTTCCAATAGCTAATAAATTGCAAGTACGTTTCAATGCTATTCTTACCTTTTGATTATTTACTTTATCACTGAGTTTTGATGAGTTACTTTATTTGTGAAAATGTTTTTTAATCTTATATTCGTGCTTTTTGAGTCATGTTTTTATAATTAATTTGGAACTATGCTTCTCTGGTAATTACTGTTGACTTGTAAATCAAGTCTGTATCCTTTTCCCTTATTGTATGTCTTGACAGAATAATTCGCACTTCAATAGTTATTAATAAAAAATTTATTAATAACTAAAAACATTAAATGGAAAATGGAAAAATAAGTTACATCAGGTAAAAAATCATAAACAAAGAACAATGACTCGTTTCAAAAAAAGTAATAATAGCACGATTAGCACGAGCACTAGGTTTTTTTGATACAACAAAGCAGTATAGTTTTAGTTGTAGCGGTTCTTCATTTTAACAGTATGGCCCCGTTTACATAGCCCACCGAAAATGCCGGGTAAAATGCAGGATTTTGGGATTTGGAGGGTAATCTGAAAATGTGCTTAAAAACCCGTTTACATAGCCACTCTTGAAATCCAGGGATTTGACGTCACTGATCACGTGACTAGTCGAAGTTGTTACGTAAAATCGATCCCATCATGCCTAGAGTTTTGTTTATTTATATTTTGAAAAATATGAAAGACAAAAAGATATGCTGGTTTTTTAAACCAAAACTTGAATTGATGATTAATAAAGTATCCCGATTGTTTTAATTCGGGTTTTCTTCACAATTCTCAAAATATTAAGTTCGTAAGATGCTGAATTAGATCAATACATTTTAGAGGGTAGAAATTACTTTTATAACCAACAAAATAATCAATGTTAAATTAATAAAAAGCTTTACACTGATAACAAGAGCGAAAATTTCGATTGCTCTAACAAGCAATACTTTCCAAGATTTCCATGGATAGTTATGAACATGCATATAAACAGAACACATAAGATGGATTTTATTTCAATAGTTTTTAAAATCTCTTGCATCTCTTTCCTCAGAGGAAGTCACTAGTGTTAAAGTGTAATTTGTAAAATTTTGGTTTGTAATAATGTGTAGGACTGATTTTATAGATTAAAAAAAAAAGAAATTCTTGTTACACCATTTAAAAATCTTGAGTTTGATTATGTTTTAGCATTTACAAACCTTGATAATGAATTTATTTTAAAAAAAGACAATTTAAATCTATTTTAAAGTTTATGATAGGATAATTATCAAACCGAAGAAGATTTAAAAGGCAACGGTTTTATTTTACACGTAAAATATTAAAAATTGTACAATGTTTCGAGGATACTTTGATCCCCTTTGTCAGCAAGAATGAAATCTAACTAGAAAGAAAGAATTATCCAACTAGTTTCAATAAAATAAATCAACTGTGTCTCCTTATAAATCTCAAATTCAGATTTTAGAGAATTCAAAATTGTGTTTGGTATATTTGGTGGTAGATCACATGGGTTCAAAAAGAATTGGTACACAGTAAAAACCTGAAGACAAAAAAAATTATGCATCAAGTTACAACTCGCCTAACCCGTATTCCCTTTTTTGTTAAGTGAACAGAAGCAAGAAAAATAAATCTTACAGTAAATAGTACTACATATCAGAAATGTTAATGAATATTACTCTTCTTTGTTTTAATATTTCCATGATACGTAAAATCACAGCATGTAATAAGTTGCCATAATATTTTAAATCTGATTACATACATTAAAGTGGGTAATATGTACTACTGAAAAAATTTTTACTCTTTGTACATACCTGTTCTGTTCTTTTCAAACAATGCAATTTGGCATGTGTATTTCAATTTCTATATATTTTAAATAATTCAAGGATGGGTAAAAGGAATTTAAAGAGATAATTTTATTTTATAAACTGTATTGTTTTATTTGAATTGATGACTACGCCTTTGGATGGGTGAAAAATGTTCAGATAAAAGGTTTTCGTTCACATCAAGAAAAACCTCCAAAAACAGAAAATTATGACTTATGGTTATATAGTGACAGCCCAATATAAGAAGGCATTTTATAGTCTGTTCTCTAAATTCTTTGCTAGGTATGGTGGTTGGGAACGAGGAAATTAAAGTTTGAGTAAGGAGGGGACTTTTTTGTAACCGTAACTTTGAGTGCCGTAAACACCGTAACTTTAAGTGCCTTACACTTTTTGAAGGTCATGTGCCAATTCTTCAAAAACAACAGAATCATCACCTGCCAAGTAGTGATACCTATATTATGATATGGAAAAATTAATTTTTGATTTTAAAAGTTTTTTTTTTTTGTCTTACCAAAGGTTTTAAAGAACTATTCAACATAAGAATAGAAATTAACATTAGACTAATTCTTAATGTCCAAGAAAACAGAGATTTTTCTAGAAATATAGGTTTTTGGCATAACGATGATAGTCATATTAATCACATATTATATTAATCATATTTATTTTGTACATTAAAAGTATGTACTGTAACAAATTTAATTACCAAAGAAATCACAATACAGTTCTAAATTTTATTACAAATGAATATCTTTAAAAAAATAATAATGTAATGAACAAATAAAAGGTGAATGAATATTACAAATAAAAAGGGGTAAAGACATAGGTTGGTAAATTTTTTCCCATGATGTGACTGTTAACCGGGAAAAATTTGTAATTGATGTTTCAAATAAACATTCAAAAACAAACCTCACCCAGTTTGTTTAAGTTGTCGACCAACAACTTTTTTAAAGTTAGTAAATTCAATCCAGTTATCCAGGGGTATCCAGTTTCCTTCTCCTAAAATCAACACATAATTAATAAAAAAATAACAAAAGACTTAAAAATTATCAGGACTAGGAACTAGGACTTCCACTAGAAACTATTTTATTTTAGTACTTATGCGTTAGCTGGGCACAAATGTCGCCAAATGTGAACCAAATGCTCGCCAAGCGAAGCAAATGACAAAACAGTCAACGAAAAACAAAACAAATGCGCCGGAGGCATATGTTCTTGTGCAGGAGGTGACCGTTGACACTTCTTCTAAAAGTTCTCACAATACAAAATAAAGTTAAAATACAAGTACATAACAATTTGGGCGTTACTTGTGTATTAAGGTGTATAACCAATTTCCCAACATTGAAACGTTTTTGAAAAAAAATTCAACAATTCACTGATTTTCATTTTTTTGGCAATAGTTTTATCCTAACACCAGATCAAAAACAAAATATTTTAGATTGAACTCGAACAAATTATAGCAAAATTTTGGTTCAATATTCCGGCATTCGTCCCGCTTAATATCGCCAAGCTGTTTAGAAACCCAAATATTCTAACAGCTTCTGTAGGTAGGACACTCTTCTGATTAGTAGTAGGACACTCTTCTGATGAATCGGGTAACCGAGAAAAGTTTGTAATTGATGTTCCAAACAAACATACAAATACAAACCTCACTCAGTTTTATGTGAAACCTTCTTCTGAAATCAAACATAAGAGTTCACAAAAATTAACAAGATAGTTTTTACAAAATTGTTTAAAAACCTTATATTCAAACCGAAATTTTACTATGAGTAAAACATATCAGGACTATTACCCCTCTAAACCAGGTATAATTTGTTTAGTTTTCAACATGTCTTATCACACTTTCTCTAAAAATTCTCGCAACTTTAAATTAAGTTAAAATATATAAGTATCTATAACAATTTGGGTACTATAATTGTGTACTAAGCTGTCGACCCATTTGCTAACAGGAAACTGTTTTGAAAAAACTTTCTTATGCTTATTCTTCTTTCTGTCTTATTAAAAACTTCTTTATTTTTTTCTGGTAATATTAACACTATATAAAAAAACATAAAGGTTTAGATCGCACGAGACATTTGATGGATTTGAACCCAAATTTCCTGACACTTAAGTATGATTTTATCTGCATGTCACATTTGTACACTTGATAACTTTAAGAAAAATGAAAATTGTCGACAATCTGAAGTGAGTACTGAAGTTGTCAGTAAGTAAGAAGAGTAAAGAAGTCAGTGAGTACTGACATTGAAATACTGAAGTGAGAGGGCAAACCATGTTAAGTATAGTTATGTTGTTCATCAAGACAGAGGTCAGATGAAGTTACATGGATGAGATAACTTTAGTTGTTATCAATGAACTACATTAGTTTTAAAATGATATGGTAAATTTTAACGAGTCCTTTATTCCCTGTTATGAGGTTAAGATGGCATTATATAAAGTGAAACTGTGTACTATAAATTATGATAACCATTACCAAGCTATTATAGAGCTGAGTGAAGCTCAATTTTGTATTAATCATGGCACATGAAAGACCCACTTTAAGGATTTATTACCTATATAAAGTATACTAATGTGTGTGCTTTAGATTTTGCACTGTTTAGAATCATATTTTCAAAAGATTTATTGTAGTGGAAACAATATCCTTCCAATTTACTAAGAAAACTTAAATATGCACACATAAATTTTACATAAAATAAGGAAAATTAGAATTATAATAGTGTTTATGTTCGGTAAACAATCATAAAAGTCTCCGATTCAAAATTAAAAATGACAAGGAAAAACTTACTTTATTATTGTGGCGGAAAATCCTATAGTCGATAAAAACTAGATTTGTAGTTTCTTAAAGTTAATTTAACAATATTTAATGCGAAAAATAATAAAATTTCTCAACAAGTAAGCGAAATCAACAAAGATGGCGGATTTCTGGAAGCGCAATGTATCATGGGAAAGGAGGGTAAATAGAAATCCTGCATTTATCCCCCAATCGAGGTGGAACTTTAACTTCCTCCATTTCTCCCACCCTACTTGGGGATTGCAGGATATTGGAGAGCTAAAGTTCCGGCATTTATCCTGCATTTTGGCCTATGTAAACGGGCCCTATTGGAGGCTTTACACCCCCGAGGTTTGCGATTTGCGATTTGCGTTTTGCGGCGAAAACGGGAACCGCAGAAACTCAGCGACCGCTCGAAGGAGGGCGCTAGAATCGATTTACGACACTAGCGGCTGCCGCTAATGCCGCCGCGACCACTAGTTTTGAAGATGATTCTATTCTTTTTATGGTTTTGAAATGCTCCACGATTATAGAAAAAACGGAGCTTTATTTTTCAAAAAGAGTTAGTGCAAAAGGGGTTACCTTCTTGACGATTGATGAATTAAAATGTCAACAAAGCACGAAAATGCGCGGGAACCAAAACTGTCGCGGCGGCATTAGCGGCAGCCGCTGCGGTAGTTTCTGCGGTTCCCGTTTTCGCCGCAAATCGCAAAACGCAAATCGCAAATCGCAAACCTCGGGGGTGTAAAGCCGCCATATGTATATTCTTCAGTTTATTGATAACTATATTAAATGAAGCCATGATAAACTTTTTTGCAGTTTTTAATTATTTGAATAGGTTTAAATTACCTTTCTCAAGTAGTATAATCTAAGTAATGGTTGAAATTTTGAAATATGTTTTAATAAAAACTATAACAAAGCATGGTTTGGGAATGCAGGCAATCACTTTAAAATACTTATTTTGAAAAAAATCTGATAAATTCATCAATTTTCAGGGGCTTTTGAATCTGCATTGGTTGAATTCAAAGCTATCAAGAATGATTGCATTATATTACCCTGCAGTGTCAAAATCATGGAACTAGAAGACTGAGGAAGAGCCGTATCGGGAAACGAGTGAAGCATTCCCTGTAACCGCGCCGCCATCTTGGTCCATCTTAATCCCATAAAAACATTGCGTTTTCCCATGTAAAGCAATGGGTGATTCCGTATTTTATCGTTGTATTTTATAGTAATATTCGTGGACATGTTTGTTAAATGATTGCATTCAGTCAAAGAACAGTGTTCTGCCTCATGTTCAGCGGAATAAATAGTGAAGACGATTCTTAGAAAACGTTTTTAGGTAAGTTAAACTAATCATGTTCTAGTTACTTGTCTCATTCTGTTCAAATGTGTTTATGCAAAAATATTTCTTTATTTTATGTAATTAATGAAAAAATTGAATTAAATGTTAAATAAATTGATGAAATAATAATGTTTAAGTTGTGTTGCTTGGATCTGTTTAATTTATATGTTCTTGGATGTTACGAAACATTCTTATTTTAAAATATTATTATTAATAATACTAATATTATTCTTATTTAAATATTATTAAAAAATTTGGAATTCTAAACATTATCATAATATTAGACTGCTTAGGAATTAAGGAAAGGCTTTTATCAATATTTTGTGGTTCTATGCTTTATTTAAATAATTTTAATTATGACTTTGAAACTGAGAATTTATAGTATATTTGCATAGGTTCCGTCCTGGGGACGGAATTCCGGTTTTTTAAAAATTTATGTGAATCTAATTGCGTCCAGTGTTTATTACAAAATGCAAAATCAGTTGACTAATTGACAGCGACTACTAAAGTACTAAAATTCAGTACTTACATCGCACATTTTGTCCGCAAATAAGCCTGCTTTATACAGTAGATGCAGCTTTAACTTAAAATTTAAGGACCTAATATTTCATTTTGTTTACATGATATTTTATAACTTTTCTGCAATTTTAAAAAAATTGCTAGAAAAAAAAGCTAGTTCAAAGTTCATTCTTGCAATTTTTGAAGAGTAAAACACCCATATATATTTGTTTTTGATAATTTTATAACGTTTCTTCTTTTTCTTCAGTCTTATATTTATATGTGAAGGCTGATTGTAAATTTCTAGTAGAAAATCCACGGGTTACATTTTAACCACTGGGGAAGTTTCTTATTACATACTTAAAAACAAAGTTTATTTAATATTATAAAATTGTCTATAAAATGTTAATGGCATTTTTAAAATTTCAGATCAACAGTGAATCAGAACATGAATTATGCATATAGAATATGAATTTCGAGAATAAGAACTTGACTGTATTTTTAAAATTGTAATTATCTCGACTGCTTAATTTTCTAACTATGTATATAGCCCATGGAAAATTTGTTTGGACCCCTGTAAGATATGATGAAAGATTTTTACTATGAAAATCTTTTAATAAAAGATATATTTGCAAAATTGGAGCTCAATAAAAATCTTTGCATTAAAATTTACTTCTGACAAAGTTCTTAAAAATAAAAACAGTAAGAAAAATATCTCCAAGAATTTTTACAAGTTACAAAAAATATTTTGTTATAAATATTATTAATTTTTTGAATAACTTATTTTGCCTCAAATTATCCTGGGTTTTGATACCTATTTAAAAAAGAAAACTATACAAAATCCTTTCTTTTACTGCTTTTACCAAGTAAGTAGCATGTTTTTTGCTTTAAAAAAATAGCAAACTTTACTGTTTTAAACTTTCTTTTGATAAAAAGTTTTTAAAATCATTTACTTATTTGTTTATTATTCTTATATTTTCAATAAAAATCTCTAAAAAGTATTTTTATCTTGTTTTATTTCTAAGTTCATTGAAATATGTTTAGTGTTTTAAAGTTTTAATTGTGTCAAGAAGTTAAATTTTCAAAGGTAAGTAAACAATGGTAACTATTTTATGAGAAATAATAGGGTAATAATATGCCTTTAATTTCAAAACGAAAAGCGCGTTAGAAACGGAAAACATCGCGAATCTGCCCGGCCGCCATGTTACTGCATTAATTTAATCGGCTTCAGTTAAACCGGTAGCGCGGAGCGGTTATGGCACTTCCTTATTGTACTAGTTCCATGGTCAAAATTGTTATTGAGTTATTGTTATTCAAAGTTATGTTTTTTATGTAAGAGGTTTTAAGCTTAGGTTGAGTATTGTGTGCCTGTGAAAGCAAAAGCTTTTACATAAGTCAGATACTAAAATAAACAATAATCTGATAAAACATTTAAAAATATAGAAATTATCTACTATCTCAAATTCTATTGTGGAATAGGTTGGCAAAATCCCTGAAGGAAGTCAAGGCACTTCTATGTCTAAATCATTGAAATTTCCTGTTAATTTTTTAAAAGGAAAAATGCTTTATTTGCAATGACTTAGAAATCACTACTAATCATTTTTCTTAGTCAAATTCTGTTATATTGTAACTGGGATTTTTCCCACTTGTGTCATTTTATTTAATTTCAATTTGTCTTATATTTTTGCATACATCCCTTCAACTAATTGGTTCTTAAGATATCAGAAATGCTTTACATGAAATTTGTCTAGTTTTTTGTAATATCTGTAAATATCTGTTCAATAAACTATTTTTTATTACTACTTGTATTCACTGTGTTGAAATTAATATGAAGTAATTATTTTCTATGTTTCTTCCAATCTTTTCACCTAAGAAAAATTATATTTGGGTATAATTTATGGTGTTGTTTTATTTATGGATAATAGAATTGTTTATATTATAAATCACCATATATTCATTCTACCTCACCTGCAATCCAGTTCAGTTTTTGAATATACTATAGCATAATCTAATGTGAAATAAGTTTAATAAATTTACTACTTTTGAATAACCAAAAAAAAATAGCATTTTGTTTGCAAAATGCTAAAAAATGCACTTAAATCATAATCACTCAGTTAATCAACTCATTGTTTTAGTTTAATGAAAAAAGATAAACTCGCGATAGAAATAGATAACAAAAACTTCAATTGGTGAAAGTAAAATTACAAAGATAATTCAATTTCTAAGTCTAGAAATTATTCAGATCAATCGCTGTAAAAGGCGATTTCCAATTCAAAAGCCGAAGTTAGAAATTTCCTCTTTCCCCAGCGCATGCTCAAAAGACACACGTAGCTGTTTGAAAACTGGGAAAACAGAAGAAATCTTTTTCCCTTTCTAGCGATTTGAGTGACAGGTGAGGGATGATAGCTGGCCAGGTGGGCGGGGTTAATAGAGAAAGAGGAGGTTGCAGAGAGAGAGAATGCATGCGAATTGAAGAGAGTCAATAACGTTCGTCCTGCACTGTCGTCCTGTTCTCTGGTTAGTTCCACCGTTATCGCATAGGGGCGCCACGTTCTATGGGAAAAACCATGCTTTAAAAGTTGCCATTAGCGTCTATGGAGATGGACCCTCTGTTAAGCTCTATACTCTGTGGGTCTAGTAAACCATGCCCCATGAAACAATGAAATAATTTCAGCTCTGTTTCCATGGAAACCATTTATTTTAGCCTTTCCATAAATATATTTATTTTAGAAAAAAATTAAAATTACAAATAAAGGAAAATGTTGTTTCAAAATTAATTATTTGAATTTATATGTTTCCTGAAAATTGTTATAATTTTGAAATAGAAATTTCCACTGTGTTTTTCGTCTTAATTTGTTATAAATTATGAAATTTTTAAAATTATATTTTATCACATGAGGCCAGACGAAACAAAAAGAGAGAAATAAACCTACTGCAATTTATGCATTTCAACAATGCACATTTGCACAATGCTATTTCATTGGGAAAAACGGAGTAGAAAAAGAGCCGAAAAACAGGGAAGGAGTCATTCGATTTTTAAATCCGTTCTTAGTGCGCGTCGCATAGTTGAGAGGAACGTCTCTGTCAAATTTCAAAGCTTTGGGTCCAGTAGTTTTGGAGATTCCGTGTTGAGTGTTTGTCACTTACCAGTCAGTCAGTCAGTGGTATTTCGCTTTTATAGATATAGATTATTGAGGTCATTCTCAAGTGAAAACCGTTTAAAAACCAAATGTATCAATTTGTTACCGGTTTGACCCTTTTTTTTCAGTGTAGGTGAAAGTTTTTTGAACAGAATTGGAATAAACCTTTTAATTGAAACTAATGTTTCGATTATTATTTCCTATTTTTCTAATGTAACTATGGACTAATCTTTTCGTCTCGTTCCATCTAGATGAAAATCGCTTAGTCAGATTTCCGACTAAAATTTCAAAAATTATTTCAATGGCTTGGGCTTCTTGATTCTATATATAAAGAATTGTGTTCTACTTTTCTGAATACAGCTTCAGTAAAATAATTTTAAAGGGCCGATAAAAAATGTTTTGGTTTGTGTTAAAAAAAAGTGGTTCCATAACTGACAAAATAATTAAAAGATTTATTTACAGGTAGTGTGATATTTTTTACATTTTGATCGTCATATACAATATGTACAGATTACTTCTGTGTCATACAATTAATCCTAAAGCCTAAGTAGAACTAAACTAATCTTGAACATAAAATCAAATATTTTTTGTAACAGTGTATAAAGTATTAAACTGCATAAAATAAATCCTTAAAAAGGATAAACATTAAGACAACACATAATGTAAAACCAACTTAATTAAAAAAAAGTGCTACATACAAAAAAGTAATTTAAAAAACTCAAAAGTTGTAACACAGAAGTAAACTTTAGACAAATGACATGTTAATTGTATATCCATTTTTAAGAATGTAACAGGCAATGTGATAAAAATCCAGGCATTATTAATAATGCCCAGTATACAGGGTGATTCGAAATTACGTGGACAAACTTCGCATGGGGGTAGAGGGGACCTAGACAAGCATATTTCGCATAGGAATGGGGGGGCGCTTATGTACCGCTAAAGAGCTAGGACCTAATGTAGTGCGAGGACGTTACAAAAAGCGGTTTTCCCAAGGCCCGTGTAACGAAACAAAACATAATAAAATGAAAAAAATTATTGCATGAGGTGCAGCAGTATCCATTCTACTTGCTCCATAAATTTGATAGAAATTGGACCACTTGCTAATCCGTGGGATGAGTCTTAAAACATGCAATATTAATCTTTTAGCCAAACAATGGAGTTTCCTTAATGGTATTCAGAAAAATGATGATCGGGGAAGGAATTTTCAATGATCATTGAAACTGTATGATTGTTGAAAATTCTTTCCTCGATCATCATTTTTCTAAGTACTATTACACTAATGGAAGGGAACTCCATTCTTTGGCTAAAAGATTAATATTGCACGTTTTAAAAGTACCCCCACAATTTAGCAAGTGGTCCAATTTTTATCAAATGTATCATGTATGTAGTACGGATACTACTGTACCCCATGCAATAAATGTTTTCCTTCTGTTATGTTTTGTTTCGTTAAACGGGCCTTGGGAAAAACGCCTTTTGTAACGCCCTTGCACTACATTAGGTCCTAGCTCTTTAACGGTGCATCTGCGCCCCCTCCAGTTTTTCAAAATATGCTTGTCTAGGTCCCCTCTACCCCCATGCGAAGTTTGTCCACGTAATTTCGAATCACCCTGTATATTACTTTACCCGGAACAAATAATATAGTATACCAGGGTTGCTAACAAATATTTTATTCGAAATCCCAAAATGCTGTAAAATCCGGAACGTTTACCGATTATAATTTTTACAGATTATAATTACAGATTATATAATATACTACAGATTATAATTTTTGTTTCATTATTCTGAAGGTATTTATCCCTTAAAACTTATGGCGTGCTGGATGTAGCGAGGAGACAAAAGGTCGGGAATGTTTAGACTATGGCTGTATGTAAACACGACTCGATCCTAGCTACGGCGTCAAAAAATTTCCTTCAGAATGATGTAGGTACTCTATGTAATCGCGCTTAGTCATCCGGTCCACCGATGGTGGGACCGAATTCTTCATAAAAGATGTTATTAATGCAGAAGTCCAGCTCGCGCAAAATTAGGTCTAATTAAAAAATAAGCGCAGGGCTTCTGCATTAATAACATCTTTTATGAAAAATCTGGTCCCACCATCGGTTCTAAGCGCGATTACATACCTACATCATTCTGAAAGAAATTTTTCGTCGCCGTCAGCTACGATCGAGTCGCGTTTACGTACGGCGGCTGTAGTTAAAACATGCATGGTGAAAAATATATTTAGAGATCAAGATTTTTTTTTAAAAACGAAATCTGGAAACATTCCGGATTTTAGAGCATTCTGAAATTTGGGTTTTCGGATAAAAGGTTTGTTACTCTTTGCTTTCCCTGAACCCCACTAAGGTCTCTCTCTAAGTTTAGCTGTAAGACTTTTGTTAAAAAATCATTGCTGTGTAGATTTTGCCTAACGTTAAATAAAGGGCTTTAGAAGTATTTTTAAAAGTAATTATTAGTAAAATGGAAACAAAGGATGTTTCAAAAGTCCATTTCATACCTTTTATTTGGAAACGTCTCCTATGGTCATGGAAGTAAGGTCTACTCCTAGGTAAATGACCATGGAGAATCTATTGAGATGGCTTACAGCGCCTCTAGCGGTGAATTAAAAAGGTTAAAAAATTAATTTAAAAATAAAAGGAGATAGAGCGAAAACTTCAATGAGAATATTATAGCAAATATTATGGAAAACTTGCTGAAAATACTTTATGAAAATATCGGAAATATTCGAAGAGATATTAGCGCTTAAAAATAGCACTTTCCAAGACTCAAAAAGAAAAAGTTTGTTAGTTTCGTGTTATTTTAGTCAAATAAAAACAAAATTTAATAAAAATAATAAAAAAAACATGCAAATTTGGAAGAGGGAAACCGTTATATTAACTTCATAAAGGATGTTTTAAAAGGTCATTACCAAAAATTCAAAATCACCAAGGAAAGAACGGTTGAAACTATAGAAGTTTCCAAAAGCAATATAGAACAGGTAACTGAGGGTAGAAATACAAATAAAAACAAACTAATTTTTATTCAGAACCAATCATCATGCTTGAACTTATTTATAAAAACTGGAGAAAGTCCAAAAAGAGGTTGTCCATAAAACACTCATGTCGAACATGTCACATTTTGAAGATGACCTTTTACAACTGAACAAAGCACTTATTTTTTAATAGGACCTAATTTTGCGCTCTCTTGTTAAGCTCGAGATTTTCGAAAATTTCGATAAAGCCAGTAGTTTCAGGATTCATGATGTAAAAAAACAGACTTCCGGGGCTATCCCGGAAAAGTATCACTTCTGCTTTAGGTAGACTACACCCCCTTAAAACTTGGCAATGACCTTTTGAGACACCCTGTATAAAATTTTTATGATGGTTTTCCGATCCATAATTCAATCAATAGCAATAGCAATGGGCAATTCCTGCCTTTTTTAATACATTTTTCCAGTAAAAAAATGGTTCTAAATTCAATAATTAACATGAAAAGTTTCAAAAAAATTTAGCTAATTCATTATTTTAAAATAGAAATCAACATTCGTTTTGAATCCTAAGAACAATGTTTTGGATTGAACGACATCAGATCTGTTTTGGCGCTACTTTAAAGTAAAAATCAACAATCGCTTTGAATCTTAAACGATTGTTTAAAACCAATGTTTCAGATTGAATGATGTCATATGCTGTTTTGGCACCCTTTTTAAGAGTCAAACTTTGAAATTAAATTAAAATCTAAATAAGCATTGTAATTAAAAAAAATTTGCACGTATATTTCTCTCTTGGATGTCTCTTTCGAAGAAAAAAATAAAATGAAAATGCAGGAATTGCCCATTGCACAACAATATAGGAAAACAAGAAAAGTTTTCCCATTAGGGGCTGTTCGAATATTATTTAAGTGTGTTTTTGGCAATATTTGACCATTACTTCCCCCTTGACAGCAAATTTAAGCAAAGAGTAACTCCCCCATTAACATTAGCAAACTATCCAACAGCCTCCTACCCTTCTTTACTTTTACAGAACATTTAACAGCAATAAATAATCTAGTTTCAAAAGTTTAGTAAAGTTGTATTACAACCGTATTTTGACTCTTTTAGACCCTTAATCGACCACAGAAAAACTGAAATAATTTCAGTTCTTTCACAAACCTGATTTTAAAAAATTTATTTCATAGCTGCCAATTCTTATGATTTATTTAGCCAGAAGATTTCCATTTTTTAATAAATTTTCCAATTAGTGACAGAGTTAAAGAGTCTGAAATTCGAAACACCAGAATCAGACAACAATTGGAAGATATGAACAGAACACGAAAGGTAAACAATTTGTAAATAATAACAAACTGAAATCTTCTGGCTAAATCGGAAGAATTGGCAGCTATGTAATTTCTTCGCATTTTACAAGAGATTTACAAAAACAAAGTGTTTTTTTTTAGGGTATTTCTAATAATTTCCTCAGTCTTCCGATATTTTTTCAAGCAAACCCCTGTTCTTCCTGAAGTTCTTACATAATATTTGAACAAACCCTTACATAAGGTAGACATTAAGTAGGTAAGTTCATTTCAGCTGCATCTAAACTCGACAGCAATGTTTCCTAACCTTATAACGTCACAACATGGAAGCAGAAACAGCATAAACAGAAAGCCTGTTGGGTTGGAAGGAGTTTCGGTACGCAAATCGTGATAAAATGCTATATATACATTATACATGGGTTTAACAGAATAATCATATTTTTAAATTGGAGTTCTTAATTTCCTTCAAAATGCAGACATCACACTGGAAGCTACTTAGTGACGTCATAGGGTCAGGAAACGTTGCTGTCAAGTACAGAACTTTTCGTATCTAGATTTGACTAAAATAATAAATAATAATTAAACACAAAATATCAATGTTTTGTAAAAAATTCATATTTCAATGGTATCACACATGAAATTCTCTAACGACCTCAATGGAATAAATACAGTGAGTAAAGCACCAAATGGTAAAATCGAGCATCATATATAATTCAGCTAATGCATATAAAAACGTTTTCATTCACCACACTTAGGCAACATTTATGTGGGCAGTATTTAAGTACTAAACCATGGAATCCAGAAGTGACATTTAAAAAAATTAAGAATTTACTATAAGTTAATAACACATCTTTCATAAAGTCAATTAAAAGTGAGGTTTTTTTGAAAATTTTCAAAACAAAAATGCAGAGTTTTTAATTTAACAAATTAGATTTACTATTACTGATACTTAAATTTAAACAAATGCGTGAAAATGGCAGACCATTCTTAATTTAACTTTTACCCCAAAACAAAATATTAATAACAAAAGCTGCCTAACTGATTGGTAAATTTTACATAAGTCAAATTTATAACAGGACTTTTTTCTACTGGCAGTAAAAACAAAGCTATCGGACTTTTTTGTGTACGGAAAATGCATTCCTTGAAAAACCAGTGATGTTGCAGAATGAATATGTACATATGGTTTTTGTATGGGGTACACAAATCTGAGTCCTGTACCGAGTCAAGCATATTTCTAAGCTTCAAATATGCAAGGATACTTCCAATAAGCAAATTCGAGCTTATAAGTCTTCAAGTTCAATGCAAAACTCAAATACATGCACTGCACACCTTTCGTCTAAAAAAATAATTTACATAAAAATGGTCTCTGATGATAAGGGTGCATAAGAGTCCTTAACCCAAAGTCATTTGATCAGGTTCCTTTTTAATTGAAGTAGAAGCCATAACTTTCAATGCTTCGTCCAGCTTTGAAAAAAAATTTTCAATTTGTTTACATCCAAGCTGAACTCTTTCTCTGAAAAAGAAGAAACAAATAGAGATTAGTTAATTTCAAAATTAAATATAAATGGTTTGATTCAACTTCTTGGGTGATATTTTGGAAATATTTTTAAATTCAGAATTGTTTTTAAAAATCCAACGGCTTATTCGGAATCCTCAAAAGAATCTGGTTATTACGCTACCAAAAATGTGTCATTAGGATCCAGTTGCTTATAAATAACTTAATCCAAATAATTCCCCAAAAATAAAACTGTTACTAAAATATTCCTTTCCTAGAAACAGCCATAAAGAGAAGAAAAAATTTAAACTTTGAATCTTAATAATTCCAAAACTAATTGGAATCTTTCAAAAAACACAACCCCAATTTATATATTAAAAAATATATGTGTTTAAAATATCATAGTTCTACCACGATTAGTTTTTCTTTAATAACAAAGAAAAAGTGTAAAAAATTTAATTACTTCAAAATTAATTTACACTTTAAAAACAGGGCGACAAGGTGCAAAACTTCCTATTTAAGAGTATGTGGCTGGAAAAAATATTTCTGCTGTAAATAGATTTTGCTAGGGGAGGAACTCGCAGCAGAAAAAAATAATTTTATACTTTTAACATTAAATAACTAGAACTAATTTCATTATCTATTAGCTTTTAGAATAAAAATTACCCTCATGCATTTTTTTAAAAATGGTCAAAACTGCATAATATTCCATCAAATAGTTTTTGCATAGTTAAGAGTTTAAAATGTTAAAAAATAAAATTTTCAAAATCAGCAGTGGTGGTCAGTTACTTTTTTAATATATAGAAATTTAATTTATCTTTTTATTCCTCTTTATAAGCACAACATAATATTTTTCCCCAAAACCTTTTACCAAACTAGTCACTTTCATCCCAACAAAGCAGGCTTTGAAAAACCTGTTTTTTTAAACCACCTGGGTGTTGTTTTTTGGGCTTTATTGGGGTTTTTCGAGGGTTTTTTATTTTTTTATTATTTTTATCAGCAGAGTTTTGCAGCTGGAAGGAATTGATGTGTTAAGTTTATAATTTTTAAGATATTAATTTAATAGTTAAGGGAAACTTCAATACAAAAGTAATTATTTTAATTAATTAAAGTAAAAAATATATCTTTAATGCCATAATTTGGTAATTACAAAGAATATATAACTTTTTTTATGACCAGAGGTAAAGGCATGCTACAATGCAAATATAAGTATGTTGTTTTTTGTTTCTTATAGGTTCTTCTGTTTATCATTTTAAAAAATTAAATAAACAAAACCCACAGAGAACTAGAACAGAGAGTCCAAGGCCATAGGCGATAATGGAAATAAAAAAAGCATGGAATATTGAATAATATAGAGGCTATTTTGGTGCTGGGATCGCGTCACATCAGAAGAGAAAAAAGTTTGATCCTCCAATAGCCCTTCGAAAAGACAGATTGAATTAACACGCCACAGCCAATCACAGCTATGACCACCAAAATGCCTACTTCTCTGTCAATCACTAAATTTCCTGTGATGCCCTCTATCTTATACAGAAATTTGGAAATAACCTTTTCGACTCTCTCTTAGGATTTTTCTCTGTGACAAAACCTAGCAAAAATATTTTTAAAACTTATTTTATATTAGTATTTTATACCCCCCAGCAAGTGATTAAAAACATAACAATGTACTCACGTGTTGACTGGATTCCTGCAATATTTTTCAAGGGCTTCTGGAGTGAAGTTATCAACACTAGGATTGCAGACCTGTTTGAGAAAAACAAGAGGTTAGTACTTCTTAATTTAAACAATTTGGTGACAAAAGGCATCATGATTTAGCATTAAGTAATAAGTTATTCTTTTTTAAAGTGATTAAAACAAACCTGAATTTCCAGAGTAGGAACTAATTCTATTAATGCTGTGTATAACTCCTTGAAAATACCCCGGCGTGGGTTGTGGTTTTTTACAGCAGCTACCACCCTATATAAACCAAAAATATCAATTAAAACAATGGAAAGACTAAAACTTTTACTCTAAGAAGAAATGATAAAAACATAGATAGGTACAATTTGGGAGCATTATAATCCCAGGGGGGATTTTGGGATATATCCCCCTCCCAGACACTCAGAAATTTTCCTTTTTTGACCACAGAAAACCACTAAAACTACCCCATATCCCCCTCCGAAATTTTGTTCTGGCTTACGCCACAGTGTTATGAATTGGATAATGTTATCAAAATTGAATGGTCCCAATCACTTCGATTTAACTTGTATGTACCACTCTCACATTTTTCTTAAAGAATGTAAAAGTTGCAAAATACATACTAAAGTAATTGTTTTAAATCCTTCAATTAAGACTACATAGTTGAGATTTTAAGGCAAACACTTGAGTTACACTGTTTGCCACTTTTTATTACAGAACCACTTTAAGGATATTGTTATCAATCTACTCTAGGACAAAAGTGATCACATTATGCGGAGTCGACTGTATTAAACTAATTTTTATCATTCGAAATAAGGGAGCTCTTACCCAAGCATTAGCTTCTTGATATTAAGTACGGACGGATACAGTTTTGCCATCAAGCGATGGAATTCTGCATCTGCAGGCACAAAGTCTGGCTTTTCATAGGAAAAGCCATGAGGAATGTGGTAAAAATCCATCACCATGCCACTAGAAAAAACAAAGGGAATATATAATCAAAAACATTATATTTACATAAAAATTTCAGTTCAATTCTTTAAAATTAGTTAGAAAAACAAATGAATAGGGAATGTTTATAACTATCATATTCATTATTATCAAATTGTGTTTTGTCATACTTAAAAACTGGATCATTATAAACAAGTCAGAAATTGATGTTTTACTGAAGAGAATTCTTTTCCAACTGAGATTAAATCAAGAGCCTATTTTTTTTCGAAGGAAAGCTCTTTAAAATAAACCCCAAAGACAAATGCAAGTTTTGTAATCTAGGCAAACCTGAAACATGGGAACATGTTTTTCTATACTGTCAAATGTATCGTTTTTATAGATTAAAGTATCTTTCCCCCTTTATACCAAAATAACTTTTCAATGGTTTTCTTACTTACAATCATAAGAATTTTTCGCAATAGTAAATTTTATTAAATCAGCTCAAAGGTTGAACCAGTTCTTATTTTCGGAAATTGCATTCTAGTTTATTTATTTATTTGCTTTGTTTTCATGTTCAATTTGTCTTGTATTGTGTCTGTTTTGGATGTTTAGTATTTTGGTATATGGGCCAGTGGGCCTTTTTTTGCCAATAAAATATTTATTATTATTATTATAATTATTATTATTATTATTAGTCAGGTAGTTAGCTACTGTGTGCTTCTGCTAACTACAATGTACTTGTTCTTTATGTAATGCATAGGTTCCCTAACTTTTTGGGACCACTGCCCCCTTCTCAAGAAGAAAATTGTCTACTGCCCCCTTACACATTTTTGCCCCTAATTTGCTTGATAGAATTTTATTACAATAAATAAATTTTTTAAAGATAATATATGAACAATATTCAAAAGTTAAGTTTTCTATGCACCTTAAAATTTAATTTGAAATAATTAGGATAATAATTTTACTCTACCTTTTTATAAAATTTTATTCAAAAATAATTCTTTACCTAGTTTTGAATGTACTGAAAATATGAAATATATGGAATTGAATACCTGAACAAGTAGAGAAAAAACGTGGGTTCTAATTTATCCAGGTTTGACTGCACTATGTATGTTTGACAACTATTTGAGTACAGTCCTTATGACTATAAACATTAAACCTTATCTGTATTTGGCTATATTCTATTTTGATATAAATATTTATCATCATTTTTAAAACTGGCTTCGAGTTGGTGTGAAGTGGGGTAAAATTACTAACTCACTCTAATAGACATAAAAATTTTTTCATTCGACATCATCCCCCCTCTTTGACCCCAAATGAGTTGATCTTATCCAAACTGTCAGTCCTGCCTCACCTTTTTTTAAATTATAGAGCATTTGACCAAATGAAAAGGATGAAAGGAATCATTTTTACTACAAATTACACAAAATTGAATCTTATCGATTTTCCTTTTCAGCCCCTCTTACTATTCCAAGATGCAGACCTGAAGTGTCCACCATCACAATACATAAACTAAATATTTCTGTTTTAAAGTACAGTCAGAGTTAATACTATTTTATGAGAATAGTGGACACAAAAACTAACCATTCAACATAGACACAGTTTTTAGATGCAATCATTTCATAACATAAGTAAAAAATATAGGAAATGAAAATAATAAAAGGAGGTAACTCTTACCATAGGTGATTTATCACAGTCCAGGCGTTATCGAATGCTTGCAAAACACTTTTAGACTCTGATTGGTCACTTTCTGGTTCAGGTGAACTCACAGTATGACTAAAAAAAATTAAATAAATAACATAAGAAATTAGAGTGATTCAATATTAATAAAACTTTGTACCATGAAATAGATAATGTTTTGAATTAAAATATTTATTGATTTTTTATTAATTTTAGAATCAATTAGTTATAAAGCTAAAGGTAAAAAACCCTAACAAAATGTAATGAAGAGAAAAACTTTGTCTACCTTTGAGGAACTGGCACATCTAAGTTGTTGAGCTTTGAAAACGAGTTGTTACATTTGGATCTAAGATCTTCAACTTTATCTATATGAACTACCAACTGAGGCCATCTTCTTTTAATGTGGCAAAAGATGTCTTCGATAGCTGTTAGAGTATTTAAACAATCATCTCTGTCACCACAAAATCCTGCAAAATTTAAAACACATTTAATCATAAATCACCAAATGAACACAAAATGTGTAAAAATGTTAAGTTAAGCATTTTATCATTTTTTTTCAGTTTTAAAGTAAGATATTTTGACATTTAAGTGCACTTGTTTCACAAATAGAAAAATGGCTAACCTAGTAAAATTTATTCAATCGCAAATAAATTTCAACAAAAGCTTAAGATACTTTATTTTTATTTTTCTATCTCTTACCTATTAGTAAATGAAATTTATGTACTACTAAATTACAAAAAGAACTTAACTATATCTTTGAGGAAAAGGCTTAATAAATTTTACAAACCTTCAATACGATTAACTTTCTCCCTTAGAAGCTCGAAATTGCGTCTATCCTTTTCAAGAAAGTTATTAGCAAAAACGTTTTTCCAGTACCTACAAACAAAAAAAAAAGTATAAAATTACATGTTAAAAATAACTATTAAAATTAGTACAATTATGGAAAGACCAAATGAGGTTTATTTTCACAAAGAAAGTAGGGTTAGCATAGTTTGTGGCATCAAAAATTCTAAAAACCTACTTACCTAGAAATGGCCTCCAATATTCCACTCAAAAGGTGTTTATCCATTTTGATTGCATTCCTGAAAAAAATATTACAAATCAATTAAATTCATTCATTCATTCCCTCATTTATGCCCTGAAGCTCACCCGACAGCATTTCCAATTGCCATGTTGTTAATTACTTTCATCTATACATGTTTTTTTTGTGTGTGTGTTTTTGCATTTTATTTTCTTTAGAATTTTTGTTGTATATTGTGTATTCTTATTAGATTAAATATGTTTCAGGTGACCACACCTCCTTGGTGATACAAATGTTTTCCATTTTTTTTTTTTGGTATTTTTCTAATAGTTAAAATGTAATAAAAAAATTGATTGATTGATTGAAAAAAAAATTGAAGACACAACATGTTTACAAAGCATTACTATCATATTTATTAAGCTGTCTCAACTTAAACGGACACACAAAAATCCTACTAATATGTTATGCTTGAGAGCTGAAAAAAAAGATGGAAAGATGGATGTGCACCTTTATGTTACACAGAAACATGCATGAGGTCTGTCATTTGGATAACAAGTTAACTCAGTGGTGTGTACCCATAATTTCCTTTTTGCAAGAAAAAAATAAGATTGGAGAATCTCTTTGGTCACAACTAGTGCCCCTACCCTCAGTTTGAGAAACACTTCAATAATAACGACATCAAACACAGAAAATAATGCAGCTACTTTAATTAAAATTAAAGAAGTTACTGGGAAATCTTATAGACACAGGTTTCAGCTCTTTTGGTTGAAAATGAGAGTTTTTTTTAAGGGGTGTGGTCTGGCAGACCCCATGCACGTCCTTGCGGTTTAAATTCAAGCTAAAGTTGATAAAAATGAGAATTTAAAAGAAAGAAGGTAATACCATGCACTGCCATAGGCATCATCCATTTCCTTAGCTAAAAATGGCTCTAGAACGTCTTTCAGCAGCTGTCTCGCTTCGTACATGATCGCATAAATTTCCTGAAAAAATTTGAGCTAGTTGAAATAAAGCAACCCAAACAAAGGAAATAATATTAACGAATGCACATACAATGCAATCAACAATTTTACTTTGGCAAAACAATTCAATATGATGGTAACAGAACACACATACTATCACCATAATACAGTATAAACAGGTTTAGAAAAAACATGTTTTTTTTTTCATAAAAAACAAAATACATGTTTTATTTGTTATTTTACCCTTGACAGAAAAAACTAAAAAACATAATTTTTAAAAAATTAAATCTTTAAAATTGAAATTAGATTAACAAAGCTATACTTTCTAAATACAGCATAAACAATCTGTCCTTTCAAATGATTTTCGTTAGTTCTAATCACAGAATCACTCTTTATCAAGTAATGTACCACCTATATCATGTACATCCTTTTTGTACGTCAAATATAAAGCTAATAAAACTTACCATTTCATATCCATCAGGACACATAGGAATCTCTCTATAATCATTTGTAAGTTTCATGACTTTTTCGGGAGCATCAGGTTGTTTAATACTTGGCAGGGGCACAAGCTGCATGATGTGGTTTTGGATCCCCTTTAAAGCAGAGAAAAAAGTAAACTTAAAAGTTAATTAAATTAAATCTGTTAATTAAATTTCCAAGTGAAATTACTATTTCAATTTAGAATATTCACTAATTTAATGCAATACAATATCCATAACAAACAACAAGGTCTCAGCTTCAAAAAACTTTCTAAACAAAACGTAGATTCAAGTGGGGGACTCCAGAAAGTGCCCCCTGTAAAATCAGACTGTAAGGAAAGCATTACAATACCACCTTAATCTGTGCCCTCATACCAACTGATGAAAAAGATGATGCAGAAAAGGATCTATTCTAAGACTTACTCATGAAGTGTTTGTTATAACAGATGTCCTGCACAAGACTTTAACGCTAAAATCAGTCAAGAGCCCTATGTTCGCTCCCATGCTGGTGCCAATAGTTTACACCAGCGGTTCTTAAACTGTGGTCTTCCTAGGGGTCCACGAGTAACCCTAAGGAATACCCTCAATGACCTACTATAGACCAATTCCATACTCTGAGACAAATCTTAGAAAAAACTAAACAATACAACATAAAAACCTTCCATTTGCAAATACTGGTCATAGACATTGTTGGATTATTTAAAAGTTAAAAGGAGGGGTCAAGACATCCAAATCGATGAGAAAATTTAACTCATCTTTTAACTTTTAAATACTTTTGTTCAAGCCTGTGGTTTTTAAATGTAACTTTATTTACCGTTTTTCACATTATATTAACTGATTGTCATGCTTGTTTTTCCCATCACTGACAAAGAGGATCCAGGTGTCCTCGAAACATTTGTATGATTTAAAGTTTTAAAATTATATTTTGTGCAAATAAACCACATTGTTTTTACTTGCATTCATACGACCTTGCAGTCTGTTTTTTGTCAAACGGATGATTAAAGCATTTTTGATTTAAAATCAAAAATATATTAAACACTTAATAACAAGGATTTAAAGCTAAAAAATGTCTTAACTTACATTTTTCTTTTTCTTCTTTTCCATGATTAAAGCATTATTGATTTAAAATAAACAATAAGTTACACATTCAATAGTAAAAGGATATTTTTAGTTTTAAAATTTTTAAAATTATATTTTGTGCAAATAAACCACATTGTTTTTACTTGCATTCATACGACCTTGCAGTCTATTTTTTGTCAAACTGATGATTACAGCATTTTTGATTTAAAATCAAAAATATATTAAACACTTAATAACAAGGATTTAAAGCTAAAAAATGTCTTAACTTACATTTTTCTTTTTCTTCTTTTCCATGATTAAAGCATTATTGATTTAAAATAAACAATAAGTTACACATTCAATAGTAAAAGGATATTTTTAGTCAAACAGTTTAAACAACTTACATTTTTGGCATTCTTTTTCTTCTTTTTGGATTTAGAACTACCTGTAGTTCCTAGTAAAAAAAAATAATATTAAAACAGATATTTTAAGGAACAAAATTAAAAATGTTTCATTATATATAAACATAATAGGATCAATTATTAAAAAACTTTACAGTACTACTTATCATGAAATTCAAAATAAACCAGCTAAATAAAATAGATAACAAGAAAAAGTAAATAAAGTAAACTTGCCTTGTAGAGACTTTGTAGGAGCAGCTTTCATCAAGGAGTCCCAATTATGAGTATTTATACCACAAATCAGAGCTTTGTTTATCAAATTCTTGTCATAGGTTATTAACACAACCTTTTCTGCAGGCACTGAAATATTATTTCCACATTTAAGTTAAAAAGAAATACATATTTAAGAATTTTTCATTTTCTTTCTATGCATAAACTAAATGCAAACATTATATACTAGTGTGAAAAATGGAGCTAGTATCTTTAGGGACTGGTTAACTGATCCAAGGCTAAACTGGATCGGTTAACTGTGTTATATCAGGCTTGGACAATGAGTGAAAATATCAAAGAAGCCGACGTTACTGGAAGTTTTCAGATCTTACCGCTTGAAAGCGCTGGCCACGTATAGGGAAATTTGGTTGATTGATTGGGTTGGGTTCTTGGTGCTTTTTGCCTCGGCTCTTTGGCCGGCATATACCTCGCATGGATGAGAGTTGAGAATCAGCCACCCGGAGATAAAATCTTGGGAGAGAAGGAATCTTTTGGTTTGAAGAGGGAAACAAATTCGATTTGTCAGCTCTGTTTGATTGCTAATTTTTTGTAGGTTTCTAATGATCTATAGTCTGTGTAAATAAAATTGGAGGTTCACTACTAGTCATTTTCTACTAGTCACAATGCACTGCCACATCGTTGGTCATGGTCATGCGCGAGTCTCAATTCAAGCGTGACGAGTCGGCAATTTTATTAAAAAATGCCATGAATGACAGATAGATGGCTCTGGCCACGTATGGCTCACTAGAGACATAATCCGTAACATCGCTTTTCACTCATTGTCCAAGCCTGATATAACACAGTTAACCGATCCAGTTTAGCCTTGACTGATCTGATGAAATTTATAATTTTTCCATATTTATTTGGCATCATATTGAAAATGATTATGTGTAAAATGATTTGAATAGTTTAGTTTTAGATTGGAAGGAGAAATAGTTAGTATGGTTTTTGTATAGGTTTTAATTTGGGGGTAGTATTCATAGGTGTGATAATATAACTTTTGATATTTTGTAACCTAAATTTCTAATAAGCAATAGCATACTTTTATAAACCCTGGTCCTCAACTTCAAAGGCTTTCATCCGGTGAACAAATTAATTTGTCGAAGAAATTCTACAACTAGACTGCAACGTTTCCTGACCCTATGATGTCACTAAGCGGAAGGAAAACTACGTAAACAGAAAGCTGGTTGGGTTGCTAGGAGGAATTTTGGTACGTAATTCGTGATAAGAAGACGCTATATATACATGGGTCTAATCATATTTTTAAATTGACGCTAGTTATTTCATTCAAAATTCGGACACCACGCTGGGAACTACTTTGATTTGTTTCTCCAAGGTCAAGTAACGTTCGAGTCTAGTATCGTTAGACATTCATTCAATGCATAAACAAATCATTCAAAATTTTGAAATAAGCCTCAAAAGTATAAAAATTGAATCCATGGTAAAGGTTATTCGGGTAATATTCCGTAATCGAGGTTTTCGCCAAATGTCGCCAAATTCGGGCGATAACCAGGGATTTAGATGTAGTGTTAGTAGTAGCTTGGTGAGATCTGATCTTACCAAATTTGGCGAAAACCTCGATTATGGAATCTGTCCCGGTTATTCTTACTTTTTTGAGCCAGGCTCATACAGCATTCCAAAATTTTATCATCATTACATTGACTATATGGCTTGGCACAATCTTCAGCCTACAAAACAAAACAAAATTATAACAAAACAAATAAAAAGAACTAACTAACATATGGAGGTTTGAATAGTACCATTTCACTGATATCAAACCTTTTGCACCATGTTATGTAGCAAATTTGTTTTCAATCATTTCGGTTGGTTGGGGTTTATTGGTGCAAGGTTTATGAAAACGGACAAAAGCGCCAGAACATTGTTTAAGATTTTAATCAGGCATGAAGGCCATCGTCAGGTGTACTCTATACACCGCTTTTAAAAGTCCATAAAAACAAGTTGATGAAATAAAATCTACAACTCGTGAGAATGAAGTTTAAAAAAAATAGTAAAGGATGATGTGGATGTTTTAAAAGATTGAATAGATCAGGTGATGATGAGTTAAAATATTGGGAGTAGGTCGAATTAAAATAAATGCAAGAAGTTAAAAGTGTTTAACAGATAAAATTTTATGACAATGAGGGCATGTTGGTGGCGGTTCTCCAGCTAGAAGAAATTGGTGAGTGGCTCTTGAATGGCCTATTCTGAGTCGAGTCAGCAGAACATCCAGCCGTCGAGATAGATGACGGTATCGGTTACAATCATTTCGGGTATCAGTGAAATGGTTGACAACTTAACATTAAAATGATGGACCTAAAAAGATGGAAGGGGCCTGTGTGGCTACTGGCAGACTTTTTGAACTAAGGATCAGTAATTTATTTAAAAACCATACACACTGCAAAGCGTGAACACTATTGCAACAATAAATAAACACAATAATTAACACTTCTAAAAAGAGTTTTGATTACGTTGCAATTGTTGTGAGAACAAGATAGTTTTGTGAAAGTGTTGCTAAAGAAAGAAAATGTGTTCCTATGGTGTTCTGATCTAAATTTATGAACACTTTCAGATTTTAAACATTTTTCAAAATTATTATTTTTAAAACACATTTCCAATACTTTTCAAACATATTCAGAACACTATCATAACACAATAAGGTGATAAAAACTTTAGGGTTCTATAGGCAAACCCTAGAGATAATTTAGGGGGCTGAAACTTCACACACCATCTTTTTAGACCAAAAGGAATGGGAAAAGCCCTGGGGAGCAATGTTTTTTAACAAGATTTTTTTTGAGACACCCTATGTCTATGTGGCATCAAAGAGACAAGGAAAGCATTATTGAGTTGGGCTTTGTTTAATAAATTTACCTCTTGTGGAGACTGGCCATGAAACCGAGGATGTTTTGATTTCAGCACTTCATTCAAGTAGCGCACAGCTTGCTGAGCAGCCCTTCCAGTTCCAGATCCCTTAAGTACAAAAGAAAGTAGGTTATAATAATCGAACAATCTTTACACAACAATTATTACAAACAAAGTTGACAACCAATAGTAAGCTCAGAGCCAATAGTAAACTAAGATTTTATAGTATTTAAACTAAAGTTTAACCATGCCATGTTATAAATAAATGCCAATATGGTTAAAAGAAAATCATAGCCTATTTAAGACTAATATAAATCTAGGTCACTATATACAACAATGCAATATGCAGTTACATATTTTGAACTTAGAGTAGTACAGAATTAATGTTTGATATTTTAGTAGAGAGTATTTATAAAATAAAACCACAGGATTCATCTCCAATAAGATTGACAATTGATTGAGTGATAAAGATATAGTTTACTTACTTTGTTGGATTTTTTTAAGGAATCAAGTTCTTGAATAACAATCCAAGGAATAAAAATGTGAGGAGGACCACAATCTGAATAAGAAAACATTTTCAATTTTAATTTAATCCAATTAAACTATCAGAAATAAAATCAAATTATGCATAAAAAGGTTAAGAGAACAAAGAATCATACTTACTCCCTAAAGAAGTGTCTTTCATTATTGATATCATTTTCAAATCTTCAATCAAAACATTTGTATCAATAACAATGTAGTAGCTCTACAAAAAAAAATTTACATCATTAAAATATGATTCAATATAAACAAGGCTACAGAGTAAAAATGTACCCGAGAGTGTTAGTAAAGTACAATTAGTATAAAGAGTCATGGAAACTACCTTGACCTGAATAACAATTTATTAAATCATTTTCCAAGATTGTAGGCCCTATCTTTCGGGTAGGTTCAAAGGTTGAAATAAAAGACTATGAAAAGTACAGTACTTACACATAGATCTTTGGCTGCTTGAAAGGGGACAGCTATATCATCTATCTTAGTCAAGTCAGCAGAAACCTTAAAAATAGAAGATAGAGTAACTATAGATAAAAATAGAAGATTAGCATCTCTTAGCATCCATACCATAAAACAATTTAATATAAACTACTAAACTGCAAATGGGTTAATTTTTGCTACCTTGGATATATAATTGCATAATACAGGAGCACAAAGAAAAGTTTTTGGATTTTGCAGAAAGTTTTTCGTAAAGCTCAAATTAAGCTAAGTTTTTCAAATTTTAAGCTAAAAAAACGTCGTAAGAAATTTCAAAATGATAGAGCTGATCCCATTATTTTGGCTGCAGCCTCCTAGGAGTTGAGAGCATGTTTAAGTAGCGAGCAGAAGATAGTTTACTGAAGAAAGTTACCATAGTTTTTATTTTAGTTTTTACTTTCTCCTGACTTTCATCAATATTAATTATTTATGTTTTGAAAAAACAAGAGATTGACTGGGCTATAAAAATATTTTTTAAAGCTTAAGATCCTAATTTGATAATATACAAGCTAATATTATTCACCATAAAATAACTTCGGGATCATTTTGAAATGATCTGGAAAATTTTCAAATTTTTGACATTTTTAATCAAAATTTTCAAACTTAGATTTATAAGTGTGATCTGGAGATATCGTCACTACCAGATGACTACCACGCCAAAAACATGAATCGTATAAGAATAGCAGATTCGTGTTTTTGGCGTGGTGGTAATGATATCATTCGATCAAGTTGAAATTTTTATGGGTTATAAGAAGCCCCAACCACAAACTTTGAGCACAAGCCGTTGACCGATTTTGCAAAAAAGTATTTTTGCTCCACCCTATTGTTAAGTAACCTTAATAAGAATAAAACTATAACACTTACATCAAGCATTTCAATATCATCACTCCAGTTACCCAAAGACTCATTACCCTGTAACCTAGATGCAGTAAAGTCTTCCATTTCCAAATCATTGAAGGAGCCTCCAAGGGAAGTAGAAACATGAGTAGAGTCTTTTGAAACTGAAATATTACAATACAATTAAAATCAATATATTCAAAGGGAAAGATTTACAGCAACAATTACAGAGTGCAACTTGGGTAATTTAAAGGGGAAGAGACGACAGAAAAATTTCGAATCATCCACAAGGATTCGAATGAAAGAAACTTCAGTTTCTACCTGTAATTCCAGATTCACTGAACACATTTTTATTTTATTAAGGTTTTGGAAATTTTATCGTTAAAAGGAGTGTTTTAGCTAGCTCATTTTGAGATCCTTTGTGTTATAACCAAAAATCACCGCTCCTTATAAAGCCAGAGAATTTTCTTCACTCTTGGATCCCCATCTACAAATGTAGGAAGAGGAAGATTTAACTATATATAAGTATTCAGGAGTGCATTATAAGTTCGATTGCTTTAATGATTCAAATAGCAAATTAAGGTAAAATACAAAAAAAAATTGCAATATTTTCAGAGACTGTTTTATTTATCGAAATATGGATAAATTAACAAATGAAACTAGAGCAATTATTTGACTTAAAAAGTGAATATTCAAAGATAGGTGTCAATTAATGTAATTTTAAACACATTAGCTTATGTAAGTACTATACCTTTTTCAAAATTCCACAGCTTTAAGGAGACTAGTTTATAAATAATTTTTGTGATATGAAATTCTAATCTAACTTGCTGAATAATTCAACATAAAATCAAAAATGCAATGAATTCAATGCCAACCCTTAAAAATAGCTCATGTAGTAACGGGGGGATCGGGGGTTTACCCCCAGAAAATTTTCGATATTTAACATGCAAAAGAGTGTTTTTCAGGCACTTTTAAGGGCCTCTCCTTAGTGGCCACTGGTAATTATAACACCTAAAATAGGGTCTAAAAAATTTTGGGTCTGGCCCAAGGGGGGGGGGGGGGTCCGGACCCGGGGACCCCCCCCTGGCTACGCCCCTGTCTTGTTTATGATGTAATATATACACAGACTTGCCAACCTCTGAAAGTCAAAAATCAGGAGATTTTCCATAGAAATCAGGAGAAATTTTTATCGATGTATAGCCCATCGCAAACCAATTATAAAGAGATATTATGTGCTCAAAATAAAAATTTAACTGGTTTAAAATTACACAACCATGCTTTTTCGCAATCGCACTGTCCGGGAACATTTTTCTGAAGAGAGCTCCGGAATGGTCCTCTACACTGATCGGTAAATTATGCTCCAATAAGAATGCTGTAAAAAGGCATTCAGCATTAATTACCGCCTGATCATTCTGTATTACAGAAATCCTTTGGTTATTTTCCACACATTTCGCATTTTCCTTATGCATATTTCGAAAAAAACAGGAATTCCGAAAAAAAAAGCGGGAGAAAACCGAGAAAGCGGGAGATTTTTGGGGAAAATCCGGAGGGCGGGAGGAGAGAGTGAAAATCCGGAGTCTCCCGCCAAAATCCGGAGAGTTGGCAAGTATGTATACATCTTGATTGCCTGGACGATTAACTGCTTAGCTATTTAAGAGTTAATCAAAAGCTCAATGATTGGCTCGTAGGAGCTGATTAAAAAATGCCTTCTCCATAGGAACAACACAGGCGCCGTTAGAGAAAAACTTCAATAACTCAAAACTACGTTTGGTGGACTTCTGCTACTTTCATTCTAACTAGCTCAATTAGGAAAGGAATTTCTATCTTACATGTAACTTTCTTGTCAACTCCTTGAGATACAGACACCATCAGGGCAGGCTTCTTGAAGCTTTTCAGCGGGGAGGCAGGCTGCGTTCCTTTCAAAACAGACGAGTTGGAAGGAATGTTGACAAGCTGCTTCTTTCCCTTCTTGTAAACTACCCGAGTGCACTGGTTGTTGGACGGTCCACTCTTGCCCAGCACCACGGGAGCGACGATAGCAGTTGGCGGCGAGGTCGAATCTCCCGAAGATCCAGCTGAGGCCAGCAACAGTTTCCTGGCCTTCTTCTTCTTTCTCTTTTTCGCATTTTTATTTTTGGTCGGCGCATTCGCTTCAGTCTGAGTGTTATTTACAACGGCACTAGAACTCTTAGCAGGAGATGGAGTCTTCTGAACAGATGGCGAGTGATCGTTTTCAGCAGCTGCCGGGACATTTGAAGCACTTGGCAAGCTCTTCTTCGGGGCATCTTTAGAAGGAGAATCCTAAAATTAAATTTGAAATATTTATAAATGTTTGGTCACTGAGTATAGTTGAAATTTAAAAATAGTATTCACACAAAAATTCTGAGTCTTATTGAAGCCATTTGCTTTAATTGACTTATCACTATTGCTCTGTCAAATGTCACTTTTAGAAATTAGAGGAAATTTTTTGGTACTTTCTTAAAATTACAGGAATTTTATGGCTGCTATCACCATTACCTCGGAATACAGATAGACAGAGCATGTCCATAGCAGTGAGATAGAGGGATTGTCACCAACATCCCAACTCAAAAAGCATGTACATATATCCCAACATCAGCTGATCCCTGTTGTTGTTTTTAGTCGCGTGTTTGGCTTTTACACCAAACGATCTCTTAAGAATTTTGCACCAAAATAGTGATTTTCGAGTGTTAGTTAGTAGTGGTAAGTATTTATACATTACAACAAATTTCCCTTAAACAAAATTTCAAATATTAGATCTTAAGATCGACTTCGATTTTGTACTCATAAATCTTCCACTTAATCCCATTGATAGAAAGTTTTTTCAGTCTTCAACGATCAAAAAGTTTTCGAGATCAACTTTGATTTTCAAAACTTTTTTTGAAGCAGTGAATTTGGTTACTGTTAATAACTTTGTACAAAATTCTTAAGTGATCGTCTGGTATATAAGCAAAGCATGCGACTGAAAAAAATAACAGCGATGTTGGGATATTCGCCGAGCATGTTGGCGACACAGGCAATGCCCACTTGCTAGGTCTATTAGTATTCCAAGGTAAATGGCTATCACTGATGAATTTGAAGAAATATGAGGCAATCAGAATTTTATCTAGGAGGAAGAGGTAAAATCAACAATTTTTCAATCAGAAAAGGAGTATTTTCACCAGAAATGCTCGTTAGGGAAAATGTTTGGAAACTCCAACTCTCAAGCGTCCCCTCCAGCCATGGACCAGTTTCGTCCTTATTAGGACTCATCAGCACAGCATATGAAGGTAACGCAAAAGAGCGGAGGCAGGCTTCTAGTCTAGCCGACTATAATGGAAAAAGTGGTGACCATTGATTAGTCTACCACTATCTGCTGGAATGAACTGTACATTCCCAGGACATATTTAATTTCCAAAGGCAAGAATGAGAAAAGGAGTATTTTCAAAAAGTTTGGAAACTTTAACTCTCAAGCGTCATCTCCAGCCATGGACTGGTTTCGTCCTTAGAACCAGCGGTTCTGGTGAAAATAGTTCCTTTCTCATTCTTGTCTTTGGAAATTAAATCTGTCCTGGGAATGCACAGTTCATTCCAGCAGATAGTGGTAGACTAATCAATGGTCACCACTTTTTCCATTATAGTCAGCTAGACTAGAAGCCTGCCTCAGCTCTCGGGACTTCCTATGCCGTGTTGATGAGTCCTAACAAGAACGAAACGTGTCCATGGCTGGAGGTGACGCTTGAGAGTTGGAGTTTCCAAAAATTTTTCAATCAGTTTATAAAAAATTAGGATATTTAATAAGAACCCTAAGTATGATTAGTACTACTTATTCGTTAGCCTGGCGCAAGCAAAAATTTTCAAATAATGTAGAATGAATTAAGGAATTCTCTGTTCCAACGGTCGCCAACATCTGCCTCTGGCACATTCGTTTTGTTTTCCGTTGACAGTTTTGTCATTCGCTTCACAAGCGTTTGGTTCACAATCGGCGACATTTTCGCATGGCTAACGGATAAGCACCATACTTAGCAAATTAGGGCAGCTTAATTCTTTTCATGAGCAAAAATTCTGAAACATTATGTGACGAAAATTTGCTTTTAATTCCGTTAAACAGTTTCTGGTAAAGACAAGATGCTATTTTTAGGAATAACTCAGTGTTTATAAAAAAAAATATTTTTCTTTTAATAAAAAAGCATATAGAAATGCACACAGCTATTTAGCTACAACATTGGGGTATATCCAAAATCAAATTTATGTATATTCAATCAAATGACCAAATGATTCAATCAATGATTTGGCAAATCATTTTGACTGACAAGGAATGTACATTAATTCTGTCCCTAAAATTTTACTAAGACAATAGAGCTCATGGCCTATTCAGCCATTGCTTGTTTTTTAATTTAAAAAAAAGTTTAATAGGAAATCTTTTTAAATATTAGTTTAATATAAATTATCAATTAAAGTGGAACTTGCCTTCTCTTCAATCAATCTTGGAGGATCTAGTATAGGGCATTCCCAAGTAGAAGCTCCAGTGAGAGTATTAAAATAATACACCCTGTCAGGATACTTGCTTGAAGTCCTAACTATCCAGCCATAAGGTAAACATCCTTTCGGTGATATAGACATGTTTCTAATCTATAACAAGAAATTTTACTTTATAAAATGCACATCTATAATAACAGTTTCATAACATAATCCCTTCTATGAAATATGGTTAATGTCAGTACACTTTTTTCTCTTACCCTCCTACTTATTTGTCCCGTTTTCAAATATAGTTAAATGAGAAAATGAAAAATGTAAATAAATTAAATTATTAACACTTTTTTGAGTCAAGAGTTATCTATAAACTTAAGTCCTTTATTGGTACATTTGAATTTTTAATCTTTTATTAGTTATTTTAAAATTAAAAACACAACTGAATTGATTAATGTTAATTTTTTAATCTTACATCAGGGATTGGCAAGCCCGAGCACCCCAATAAAATTTAGCCTTTGTAAAAATGTCAGTTTCATTATACAACAGGGTGCCACTTGTTTTTTTGTTTGTTATACTGGATAGTGGATTATAATGCCAACAAAACCGTTCCCAACAATTGTGGAACCCTGTTGTATAATAGCACCAAAATGTCATTCATAAAACACATAAAAGAAAGGTCCTCCCAGGTTGTCAAGTGTAAAAATTACTTTGTTTTCCCCTATGCGCATAAGATGCAGGCTGGAGTATCTACTACACCAATACAGTGCCGGTGTTCATTCAGGTAGCTGGTCAGTCAGGTCAGTTGCAAGTGTAAAATTTTTAATAAAAACTGGACGTGGCCAATCAGAGAAAACCTTTTCAGCACAAATCACTTTCGGCCAGCAATCACCAAAGCCAGTATCGGCGTTACCTGAACCTCGCGCTATAAATACTGATCCAGCTCGTAACACGAATGTGCATCAACCCAGTGTTGAATTACACTGATGCTAACTTAGAAGCAGTGAATACGGCCGTAAAATTTGCAATAAAAACTTGACGAGGCAAGTCTGTAGGGATTGGTGGAGGTTTTTTCTTGCTACTGAAATTATTGATTTCTTACCTCGTTATATCTGTAAATTATGCCATCAAAATTGTTCCAGAGAAGTTTATTGATGTTTTATCTCTTAATGTAAAATAAATGTATGTTTACTACTGATTAAAATAAGAAACTACCTAGCTAGGGGTCCATTTGTTTCACCAGAGAGGTTGAGGGTTGAGCATTAACAACTGTTACAAAATTTAACAAAGTTTCTATCACATTGTGAAAAATAATTTTTAAAATTTTCCTTCCCACTCTCTGCTTTATTTTTAAGGTTGCAAAACTAAAAACTCCAAAATTTGTAAGAATAAAGTAAACTACCTGTAATGCAGGTGTGGCAGAGAGTGGGAAGGAAAATTTTAAAAATTATTTTTCACAATGTGATAGAAACTTTGTTAAATTTTGTAACAGTTGTTAATGCTCAACCCTCAACCTCTCTGGTGAAACAAATGGACCCCTAGCTAGGTAGTTTCTTATTTTAATCAGTAGTAAACATACATTTATTTTACATTAAGAGATAAAACATCAATAAACTTCTCTGGAACAATTTTGATGGCATAATTTACAGATATAACGAGGTAAGAAATCAATAATTTCAGTAGCAAGAAAAAACCTCCACCAATCCCTACAGACATACTTGTATAAAATGAAAACCTTTCTGCAAACTTAATTTTTTTCCAAAAAATTTTCTGCAAGAATTTACACATTTTTAAATCTTAAAATTCTTTCTTAAATACTCAAATTGGTACCATAATCATTTTTATCTGTGCTACCTGACTATCTTGTACCTTTTTCCCAAACTATTTTATTTAAAATTTATGTTTGGAATCAATTTCAGATCTAATATTTTGATTGTTAGCTTTAAAAAATATTTCTATCAACATTTTCAGCAGGATGTGACAAAACTGAATTGGAATTAAGCTTGAGTTGCTACGATAGAAACGCTAGGAAAAGCTTTTCAATCGCGGTAAAGTTGTTTTCTCCGTATTGCGATCGGAACACGAGAAGAAGCAAACTTACCGGGCGCGCGCGCGTCAAGACTCACTAGCGAATCCGAAAAAGACTTGAAAAAAAGCCAAATTTGACTCAATAAAAGGGCCAAAATTGAAAAAATCCTAAGGACAGGGATTAGCAGAGAAAAATTTATCGATCAAAAAAAAAATTCTGCAGAAAAATTTCTAAAAAAATTTAATTTTGTAGTTTTTCTGCAGAAAATTTTCTTCAGAGGGCAAAATTTTCTGCGAACGCCGTTCGCGCGTTCGTGTATATTATAAAAGTATGCCTACAGACTTGCCTCGTCAAGTTTTTATTGCAAATTTTACGGCCGTATTCACTGCTTCTAAGTTAGCATCAGTGTAATTCAACACTGGGTTGATGCACATTCGTGTTACGAGCTGGATCAGTATTTATAGCGCGAGGTTCAGGTAACGCCGATTGCAATTTCAATGTAACATCTGTTACACATATTACTTTGAATAATAAAAGCTTATTGAGGAACCAAACTATTAATTAATTATAAAGGGAGTATTTCACCATTACCACTGGTTAACGGACAGTAAGTATAAACTCCAACTCTCAAGCATCTCCAGCCAGTCGGCTAGACTAGTTCTGACCCTCCACTCCATTGTGTTTCCTTCCTATGCCGTGCTGATGAGTCCTAACAAGGACGAAACCAGTCCATGGCTGGAGGCGATGCTTAAGAGTTGGAGTTCATACTTATTAATTAATTAGGTTTTTTTTAAATTAGGAACAGCTTTAGAAAAGGTTCACTAGCCACCATGCTTAATCACAGCTCCGAGAACAACATGATTAAGTGATTAAGATCTAATCGTACTATTAGATCTTACTATTATATTAGGATCTATAAATATTAACAATTAGATCTTAATGGTAATCGGTAATAAATTGAGCTGTGGTTAAACATGGCGGAAAGCGGACCTTTTCTAAGGCTGTACCATTTTATATTATTAGGTAAAGACCAAGAATTTCCAATCTATGTTTGCAAATCAGAGGCATCATCTAAGGGACCAGGTCACCCACCAAGAGGAGGAGGGCAATTGCTTTCCCCTGTTTGACTTAATTGCAAAAACAGCATCTAATTAATTAATTATTAACATTGATAAAAAAATTAAGCTAATCTAATATTCTTTCAGCTACCCCTAATCTGTTCCAAATCTGGTAACATTATTTACTCTATGATCTTCATAAATGCACTTAAAATTAATAAAAAATAAAATCACACTACTATTTCAAGCATTAAAACTGGATAGCATATTAAGAAAAACAATAATTGGTAGACAAATAAACAAAACAAGTTAAATTCATGGCACCCTAAGACCATGCTGTAAAAACAAAAACCCCAACACAAAAAGCCCCATGATCAAGTGTTTAAAATACTTACTTCTATAAAGTTGCTTACTTTTGATATAAAGTTGTGATTTCTTGAAAAAGAAAACAAAACTAACTTTTTAAAAGAACAAGGTAGAACAAAGATTACTGGTTACATTCCAGCATTCTTTTATCAACAGCAACACAACAAACAAATTGAATTGAATTTAAATTGAATTGGTTGGAGTTGGAAGTTGTTAGAGGTATTTGCTTGCTCTGTAGAGCCGCTAGCCGCTGCCAAAAAAAAAATACAAGAGTAAAAAGAATGGCGTTTCTGTAGTCCTTGTCAAGCCAATCCTCATCTGTACGGTGATTCGCGACTTAAAGTACCATAAGGGGCGCTCTCCAAACTAACCACAATCTTTAGACTAGAACGTGCACAGAGGGGGCCCATCTGACACTGCTACCAGTGACGTCACTGGCAGCGGAAGTGACGAGCCAAAGCTTACACTGGCCAATCAGGCTTGTTAAGGCGGAGCGTAAAGTTTCCATGTCACCCAACATGTCACCAATATCTTTCCCTTATCCCGCTCAAACTGAAAGTGGATTGGTTGTTCAAACAGTTAGGAGGCGTTACAAATGACGTCACTGGCAGCGGAAACGAGACGTCACGAGCTTTTTCTATGTCTTATGTGAAGAGCCAACCTTATATTCTATAAACCTTGGAACGTGCATAGCATTTCAACATGATGGAGTTTCGTACTCATTTCGAAACTTCAATGTTCACTTATTTAAATGAATTTAATTTGGATTTTTCTCTTTTAATTATAGAAGTATTGCCAAAGTATATCATTAGAACCGCCCGGAGTAAAAATTTAAAACATAAATAGCAAGAAACCGGCACTTTTTTAACACTGTTTCCTTGACCCGTATGCCAAGTAACCTTGGCCAAGTTGTTAAAAGCTATCACACTCGGACCTAACAACGGCCTTAGCAACAGAAGATGTTACAGTTTTTTGCCCTACAGAAGCGCAAAGCCCTTTGTTTCCCCCAGTCTCGCTCAAAATCAATAATAGAGCATTTTCAATCACATGACTCCGCCTTGGACCTCAAAGGGAGCCGTTACTAGACTGTTTCGAAACGGGTTCTGGACCTTAAAATTTTTCTAATAGTTTCTCTCTTTCTGATTAAATTGTAGGGCAAACGTGAATCTTTGTGAACCTAATCACAAATTTTTGTTAAAAACCTACAATATTTAGACGATTTTTTATTAGTTTAATGCAAAAATGAGGGGGAAATAAAAAGCATAAGAAAAATTATAAAATAGAATGAAATAGAGCATTCGCACATGACGTCACTTGGACGAATAAACAACGTTGCTAAGGCTGTTGTTAGGGGCGGGAAATAGAAGCATCCAATAGCAGCATTCGCACATGACATCACTTGGACGAATAAACAACGTTGCTAAGGCCGTTGTTAGGTAAAGTCATGTGATTGAAAATGCTCTATTGATTCATTTATATAATTTAATGGCTGTCAATGCCATTTACTAGGCATAAAATAAATATTTTACATTCGTTCAACAACGGAGCTGTGGGATATCCCTCAATGGAATGAACTCGACTCTCCTATCAACCTTGTATCAACTGGTATCAACCCCTGTGGAAGGGGGCTTTGGAGATCACACCTTCGTGAATGGGCTGAACTGAAAAAAGTACCCAGTATCAGGAGCTTGTAAACGGACAGCTAAATTTGGTTGGATCGCGATGCGTTTTTCGTTTTACAAGGACAAGGAGGAGTTACAAAAATTATTTCGTACTTTTTAGTCCATTTTAAAAACCAGGGATGAGATTGTGTGACAAAAAGCAAAAGTCTGAAAACTGTGCGAACGACATTTATCTCTTAAATTTCAACAATAAATTCTTAAACTTTAAAATTAAAGTTTTAATGTGTTAATCTATTATAATAAATTGGCTTAAATGTATGAAAATTTACCATATATGTCTGATATGTATACATCAACTTGAGTTTTTTTTTTTAGAAAAATGAAATTCCCAGTTAAAAATATCAGTTCATAAGCTGGTTTTTTTTAAAGTAAAAAGTCTGAAATTTTCATGATAATTTCAAAAAAAGGTCTGAAAATCCTCCAAAAGTCAGAAAAACTTGGTTTTAAATAGTTTTTTTATTTCATTAAATTATTTTATAGCACTGTTGTGAAATCTATTGTTTAGAGGAGCATGAATGACATTACTTTTATTTACACTAGATATAAAATAAAACATACACTAGATAAAAAAGCTATATTAACCATCATAATCTGGCCCTGACTTCGTTTTTTTTATCAAAATGGGGGAATATATTTTTGTAATTTTAATTTTCCTGTTATGTTTGAACTATAATTTTGAATGCAAAGGTAAGCACAAAAAGAGTAATTGATCTATAAAAACTTTTCTTTTTTAGTCATGGCAGAAACAGGACGCTAGATAAACCATTAAAATAGAATTAAAGGAAAAATTAAGTCAAAGTGTAATCTGTGACCATAATAAATCGGTTTTTATTAAACATTTTAATTTAAATTTTGAACGCTATTAATCCTTTTATTATGATTTTAGGCTAATTAAAAAGCAAAATGTAAATAATTTCTAGTAATGTTGACCACTTTTTATACATCTTACTTAATAACATGTTTTATATGGCACATGGTTCATATCAGGACATACCCAAATGTGAGTTAAAACAATACTTAGGGGCCGTCCATAAATGACGTTACGCTCAGAGGGGGGGGAGGGGGTTAATCAATTTGTGACAGTTTGTGACAAGGGGGAGGGGGGGTTCAAAAGTTGTGACATCACATCTTCCAAAACTGAAAATCAACCAAAAATAACAAAAACAGAATTTTTTTCCTAAGATTTTTTATCCAAAAAAATTAATTTTTGATCGATTGAAAGCGTGACATGTGACATAGGGGGGGAGGGGGTATGGGGAAGTGTGACAGTTTGTGACATAGGGGGGGAGGGGGTCAAAAATGGGCAAAAAAAGTGTGACATCATTTATGGACGGCCCCTTAAGAGTAAAATTTTAAAGCTTTTCTGAGGAGGAGCCTTTTAGACACAACCTCTTTGTTGAAGCTCCAGTATTTTATACTAAATTTTTGCATTACGTAACACGTGAGGAGCCCAGAAATAATTATGACCAACCCCTCCTTAAAAAAAAAAACTTAGGCGCGCTTGTCTAGCTAACTTGCAAAAAATTTTCTTGGCCCCCTTCTGAATTCAAACTAATGGGCGCCCTGAATGTTTAGTTACATCAATAACTGTTTAGTTTAGTCAAATACTACACAGGGGTGCGACTGACTTCAACTCAAAATCCCGGGACACTATTAGAGTAGCGAATCTTTTTTTCGGAATCCCAAATGGAATTCCCCAAAACCCGAAACGTTTACAGTGTAATCTTGCTAAGAACCGATGGTGGGACCGGATTGGATTCTTCATAAAAGATCTTAAGGTTGCAGCACGGCACTAATTTTTAATTGGCGCTTTCTTTTAGTGCTCGAGATTTTCGAAGAATCCCGTAATTTCGGATTCATGCTGTTAAAATAACCTGGGGAAGTAGCACCCCTGGATACGCTTATACTTAAAGGGCCCATTCCTTGAAAAAGTGGGACATATAAGGGTTGAATTTTCAAATTTGTTTCTTACTACAATTTATAGGATCAAATTAAAAGTAAATATATGACCCAAATGAAATAACAGAGAGCTAAGCTTTAAAAATTATTCTTAGATTATTTTTAGGGGCTCAAATTTGAAAACTTTTCAAGTATGCAAAATAGGGTATTTTGCATTTTCATCTTGACCAAAACAATACTAAAAGCAACAGAATTTCCAAAGAAGATGCATTTATCCCACTATTTGATACTTCATAGGGGCATAGCCAGAGGGTGGGATTTGGGGATATATCCCCCCTTTAAAATTCGGAAATTTACCTATTTTGACCATAGAAAAGGAATAAATTCACCCCACATCTCCACCCGAAACTCCAATATCCCTCTCCGAAATTTATATTTGGCTACACAACTGATACCTTATATACAAATACCAAACTTCAAATATGTGCTACTTTATCATAGATTTTAAGTTAGAGTGAGAATGGAATTATTTTACACATACGTACCAACGAAAATAAAACTGTTGAAATTAAGATATAGGTGAGTCTAGACAGGCAATATTGGCAAAGTACGGAGAGAACCACTAAAATTTGCTTTAGAAGTTTTTAAATGAACCCAGAAAATTAGGGGGGGGGGTCAATAAAAGCATTGCATAAGTCAGCAAGGAAAATACTAGAGACTAAACTAATGGCTGTTAGTTTTATTAAATTTTGTTGGTATAATAGCTATTATCAAGTTAACTGCCAATATTGATCATAGTTCATTTGTTAAATAATCTTAAATTTGCAAAATTTGTACTGTGTCACACCTGTTGCAAATCCTGTCACCACCCATCACAGCAGAAAAAAATTATTAATTGAATTACTTAAAATTTATAGGGAAATTAATGTATAACTCAATCTGATTTATTTATATGGTAAAAACCTTGCAGTCATGAAAGTGAAATTCCCCCACACACACATTCACAGGAAATGTAACAAATTTGTTTATCAAACCCAAGGAAACTTGAATCAACCCTCTACTGGTTCAATTCTGTTATTTTAATTGGTACCAAAAACAAATCACAAACAGGAAACACTTTCTGACACTTTATATAAATAGTATTTAAAAAACAGAGCTTAGAATTGGTTAATTGTCCTCATTATACAGTGAAGTGTGAATAATAATAATGTGCATTCTTCTTAAAATTGAACCGTATCAACTATACTTAGTGATTTTTTTCTTCTAGATATGCCAAGGAAAGAAAAATCAAATGTAAAAGAAAATCAATTTTCTAATTATTCTTTTCAAGACCCAAGAAGTACAGGAAGAATTTCCAACACACTTGCTTCATTCCCCAACACTAATAACAAAGATCATTGCCAATCTTTCCTATCCACAGGACAAAATGAAGAGTGCTATTTAAAAACTATCAACACAATACTGGATTTGTTAACAGAATTTGGAGTTACTTACAATGAAAAAAGTGTTGAAAATATTAAATTCTGTGCGAATGAGATGAATTCAAAAAGAACTAACTTGACACGTATAGCTTTCCTCATAACCTTAAGAATCAAAGAACACCCTCCATCTGACTTGGATGGAAAGGTTTTGGAAAAAGAGTTTCAGAATGATCTGATCCAACAGATAAAGAGTGTAATGCCTTCAAAAGCTCTTCAACTAGATTTCATAGAAAAAGCAACCATACAACTAAAAGCTAAAAATTTTAGAAAGGAAAAGAAGTTTGACTTGAATATTCTGATCAATATTGATACTAAGCAGAATATGTTAATTAAAGAAAGAGTAATAAAGCCGGAACTTCCTTCAACAGAAGAGGAAGGAGTCATTAATGAATTTTTCAACAGGAAAAAATTGAAAACTAAGCCTTTAAAGCTCAAAACATTTGTTAGCAGTAGCTCATATTTTGGTTGTTTTTTAGCTATAGTATCTAGTGTATTGTGTGGATTGAGTTTTGTTCTGAAAAAACGGAGCTTTCTCAAAATGAACGACACCACTTTTTACCTCAACAAAAGATGGTGGATGGCACATTCGCTGATGGTAATAGGTGACATTTTACACTTCACTGCCTTTTTCTTCACATCAGCTGTCCTAGTCTGTACACTGCAGATGCTGTTGGTTTTAGTGGTTGCAGTGGCATCATCCAGAATTTTGGGAGAGCGCTATAATGCATACTGGAAATATGGTTTTACTCTTTCCCTTGGGGGATGCTTGCTGATCAATGTCCATGTTCCAAAAGAACCTAATGTTCAAACCATAGAACTTTTCACTTACCTAGTTACAGCTCCTAAATTTGTTGCATACAATGTCATTCTCATTTTAGCAACATGTATCATGGTGAAATATGCGATTCCAAAATGGGGAAAAGTTAATTCGTTGGCTTATGTAGTTCAAAGTGCAATTTTCGGATCTACCGCTGTTGTAGCTTTAAAAGGTGTTTTATTAATATTTACTGATAAACTGTTACATTGGCTACCTCTTACAAGTGCTTTGATCTTTTCAATGAGCTTATTATTACAACTAGAGTACCTGAATAAAGCTCTCAACGGCTATAACACTTTGGTAGTAGCGACACAGTATTATGTCTTATACTCAGCACTCGTAATTTTAACTTCATTTATACTTTTTGAAGTTTGGAAGTCAAGAAGTGATGAAGCAATTTGTGTGATTTTACTGGCATTAGCAACTACAACATTGGGGGTTTTGATTTTTGCCATATTCCAAGAAAATGATGCTACGTTTGATTTTTCCAAACTGTTTCACGGTCCTGAAATTGAACATACATCTAACAATTGAATCATTCAAATGAATTAAACAATCATTTAGCTGAAATTTTTCTGTCCTTTGTTTCAAAACTTTGAATTAATGAAAATAAAGTCACATTGAAATAAATTGATTTATAATTAATTATCTTCTCACGAAAGACATTTATTGAAAATATTTAAAACAAGTATACAACACATTAATATACAAAAAACCTTGAGGTAGATCACTGAAAAGTAATTTTCAATAAAATGTAACCTACAAATCACAATCAGTATTTTCATAGGTAGGAATATAAAAAGTTGTTAATTTTTTCTGAGTTTTTAAATTTTTTTCATGTAACTCAGTTTCAATCATCGAAAGTAATGCGCTATCTTCTCGATAGTCTTCAGCAATATCAGGAGGAGGGAAACCTAAAGAAAAAAATTTCAGGAAAAAATTACAAATACCCGTAAATAAAAATACCTGTTTCTTAAAAAGATGCTAACTATTCAACATGTCTGAATTTAAATTATAATCATCAGTTCCAGACATATTGTTTTAAACCCCTCTATGATTATCCCTCTCTCTCTTGCAATCTCTGGTATGCAAGACAAGAAAATGAAAGGAATAAGAAATATGTTATTGACTTAGAAACTAATACATACAAACAGTACGTATAGGTTTTTTTTTATATTTAAAAGCTAAAACACAGTGCCATGTCCCCCCTTAAGTCCTAAAATTACCATGTCCACCCCAACAGGTTCATGACTAAACTCAAGTTTCATGCTAGGCAGGGTTACAGCTCCTAAGTATTATTTTACATTAATTGCATGCACTTATCAAAGGTTAAATTTTAAACAATTAAAGGGTAGGTAGGATTTGAACTTTTGCGCATAAATTGTAAAATTATGTGGGTAACACTCAGGCCGTATTTAAGATTTTTCCACCCTGCCAACAAGGAAAAGCCAGTTCTCTAGCCCGTTACAAAACATAGTTGCATCTGGCCCCTAGTAATGTACTGGTTCTAGTAGAGCAAACAAAAAGTGAAAAAATTTCTATTTTTATGAAGTTGTAAAAGCAACTGGTTTCAGTCCATTATAAGTAAAAAATATATATATACAAAAACTAGAAAGCTGTAATACCAGTTTATTTAAAAAAAACTAGGCAATACCCAAAAAATTTGAATAAAACAATAGAAATTTAAATAAATACCTTTATCCCATGGAACTTTTTCTAAAGCTGATGCAAAAACATGATCATTCGTAAGAATCTGGTACTGCCATGTTGTACCCGTTGGGTCAATGGAACGAGGTAGGGTATAGACACCTTAACAATAAAATTTTAAAATTATTGGTAATAAGGTTACACACTTGATTGAAGAAAATGTAAGGGCTACATAAGACTGGCATGTGATAGCTGAAGGAAGAAAACGAAATGTTTTATATATAGAAGCTTCTTGATTAGTTTCATTTTCCTAACCAAGTTACAATGGCTAACTAAACAGCTTTTTAACAATAGGTACTTTCCACAAGGTTTCTTTCCAGTGGCGGATCCAGCCTGATCCTAAGGGAGGGGCAACCACATTTAAGGAAGGTTGGGGGTTCTCCCCCAGAAGAATTTTGAAAATTTTACCCTTAAAACCTATTTTAAGTCGTCTACAGAGCTGTACAACCAGACTTTAGTTTTTCGGGAAGGGTTTAGATTTCCATATTTTTCCCAAGGTCTCTCCACCCGATTATTTTATTGACGCCCCAGAGAAGGAAGGGGGTCTGGGGGGTCCTCCCCCAGAAATTTTTAAAAAATTATACCTTAAAATGTAGTTTCTTTACTTATTTTTGAACTTTTAAGACGGAATTTAAGGTCCCATCCTCTGAGAGAGATCCTAGAGATGAGCGGTCATCTCTGCTCTAGATGGTCAAGGGGTTGACACATGGGGCTGATTGCCCCAAAGGTCTCCCTCTCTTTTCATCACTCCAGAGGCACATATAGAATTTTATTTGGGTAGGAACCCAAATTTCCTCTTAAAATCTAAAAGATTTACTCATTATCAAGCCAAAATCTAGATTTTTGCACCGGGGGAGAGGGCTCAAAAATATTCCTAAGGCCCCTCCCACGCATATTTAAGGGACCATCCATAAATGATGTCACACTTTTTTTGCAAATTTTCGAGCCCCTCCACTCCCCCTATATCACATGTCATGCTCTTAAAATGTCCTAATATACGGTTTGAAATGCCTAAAACCAACTGTTTTATTTAAACTTAATTTTACCCCACCATATAGTTTTATTTCTATTTTTCATTCATGGGGTTTAAATTGGTTTGTTTTGAAAAAAGTATATTTTAGAAAAAATGAATTGTGTTTTTTTGTTGGTCTTCAGCTGCAGGATGTGATGTCATAACTTTTACCCCTCCTCCCCCTTGTCACAAATTGAATACCTCCCCCCTCCGAGTGTGACATCATTAATGGATGGCCCCTAATGGGTTCAATAAAGCTTTTTAATATGTTTTAAGATAGTATTTGTATCTTGAAGAACTTAATATAAAAATTGTAATAATGATCCATAAAACAGGGTTTTAACTCGTTTTGGTACACCTAGCCCGAGCTCTCCATATTGACTTGCATTTTCATGCTTCCTATTTAGTGTTCAATATTTTAATATTCTCTTCCCACTTACAATTTTTTCCTTTTCTTACCTTAATTTCATAAAAAGTGCCTGAGCCCAATGGGGGGGGGGCAAAAGACCTGTTGCCCCCCCTTGGATCCGCCACTGTTTCTTTCTCCAGTACCAATTCTTTGACATGTAGAAGTTATATACACTTAATAAATTATAAACTAGACTTCTAAATTTATTGCTGATAAAACCACAAGAAAACCAAATAAACATTTAAAAAATAATCAATCTTCAAAGACAAGTGCTTAGTTCTAAATCTTGAAAGCATTTAAAACAATCCTCTGGTAAGTAAAACCAGAGTCAGGGCCTTAATAACATGGGTGAGGATTGCCCTTCCCAACTATATTTGTTGATTTTAATCCCACTCCTGTGTAAGGAGACTAAATGTTGCTTTTAAGAGGTCCTCTAGGTCCAAATTATCCAGGTTAATGTGGACTAATTTGTAGTTTTTATATAATGGTTGTGAATACCCTGTTAATCAACCCACAGGCTGCCATTGCACAGAGTAATATCAAGTAACATAGCAACTAAGGTTAACTAAAATATGAACATTCTAAATTTCATCTCTTACCATGAAGTCTTATTAAGCTATGTCCATACGGGAATTTGGATTTAAGTTCTTTAGGTTTTGTTTTCTTCCTTTTCTGTTTAGCCAACCTTTAAAATCAAACAGTTATATAAATAATTTCTCCTTAAGGAAAACAAATTGGTTTAAAAAGTAACACAAATCATCAAAACTAAAAAGTAGGAGAAAATGGGGAAACTTAATAAAACAGGTCAAATTTTAATGGGGAAATCAATATATATTTTCAATAATAGTAGTTTATTCATTACTTTTAACAATGCAGAGTTTGTGCAGAATATTAAAAGCAAAAATACCTAAGTATTTTTTCATGGATAGCAGATTAGTACCATATATGTTTTAAATGAGTGTTTCCAGAACTATACTAGATTACAACCTTTCTTGGCAATGAGTAGAAGAAAACCTGTGTTAACAGTTCATCTGTGAGCTCTCATTGGTAGGCACGTTCAATTCTAAATGAATGTACACTGCTGGCCAAAAAAAAAAAGCAACACCCAGAAGAAAAAGAGATATCAAAGCCAAATTTATTTCTATGATTGCACCTAGTGTAAATGTGAGTTGATGAAAAATTCTGCCTTCCTGGATGTTAGGGGGCCGAGAAAATCAGTGAGGAGTGTTGTCTCCATAGGTGACACTTGGAGCAGCAACAGAAATGTCTATGCAAGAGGTACTTAACTGAAAATTTCATGTTATTGCTAAAGAATATGATTATTCCTAAACTGAAAGCATATTTTTAAGTGTTTTAAGTGTTTGATACTTATTTTTATGAATGGTATTTTTTATAACTATTTTAAAGATATCGGCCTAATAATCATTTTTGATAAATTTTAGCTTCTGGATCATTTTTGGCAAGTGATATCTGACTGTCAACCATTTGTGTAGTTCTCACACGTGTTTGATAGCGTTTAGGTTTGGGGACCCTGAAATAACTATTCTTCCATTATCGTGACTTATGAAAAACTTTGAGATAGCCACAATGGGATTTTGGTCACCTTTTTCATTCATAAAGAGAAAACCTGAACCCTTAATGTCTTTTAAAAGGAGCAAATTGGATGTGATAACACAGGTACACAATTGCAGACATCAGTGAAAATGTCTGTGGTATATAGGGAGTGCTAAAATAGCCCAAAATAATTGTTTAATTTCACAAGGAGGACATCTGTTATTAACGTTTTGTTTTAGTCATTCTCATTTTTACAAATGCATGGTGTTAAAACTACTTACAGAGGAGAGTAGTATAGTTTCTGTACAACTTCCATCCACTTAAATAGGTATTCCTTAAAAGCAGCCTGCTGGGATTCATTATTTACACTTGTGTAGTCTTGAAAAAGAATAATTCCTTGATCCAAGGGAGTTTTGGAAAATACTGCTTTTTCACACCGAGGAGAGGAATACTTCTAAAATATCCACAGAATACTTGATCAAAAGATTTGGAATCATAATAAAAATCAGAAGAAATATTTTACGCAATAATTAATTACCAATGAAAATTTTCAGTGTAAAATCATAAACGAAATTGTATACAATTTGTTACGAACATATAATATGCCCTCAGTATGCATGGGAACAGGGCAATGTGAACTAGTGCTTCATGCTTCCAATTTAAATTAAAGCACAAAATTTCAATCATCCCTGAATAAACATGTAATACCATACTAAATTGTAAATTAGATATAAAATTTTTCAACTAACCTGCATGCAAGGTTCATAGTAGATAATCATTTTTCGAGTGGCTACTAGAGAGACAACTTCTGGGGTGATTGATTCAAGCATCAGCTTTGGACACTGACTTATACCAATTCTTTTCAGTGCAGGACAATAGTGTAACTGGAACATTTTTAAGATGCGACAAGCCTGAACTGAAAAAGCATGATATTTTCATTTCTCAAGGAACTATTTCTTCATCAGAAATATTATGCAAGTTTAAAATATAATATCCACAAATAGTACTAAAACAAAAAATATCAAAGTACAATATTAAAACCTCTTAACCACCATAAAAGTCGTATATCTGTGAAAACTAGAGATGTGAGTCGAGAATATTCTCGGAGAACGAGAATATTCTTCAGGGGCGAGAATTTAGAGAACAATCGAGAATATTCTTTTTTTTTTTTTTTTGTTGATAAATGGAAATAAATGTAAAAATGTTTGATAATATGAAACGGAAAATAAATCTGAATAAATTCAAATCTGAATGAATAAAGAAACCTGAAAATAATAAATTCAATGAAACGTACCATTTAAAAGTCACCCTACAGTTCAGAGAATATTCTCTGAACTGTAATTTCATTATTTCGCAAGATTTTTTTAAACAAGTAAATTTTATTTAATACAAAATAAAATATTTTTTAAAATATTAGAAACAAGTTTTACTGGGAGAAAATACTCATACAATTAAAAGAGGAGTCTAAATTCTTTTTATATAGTTGTTAAAAGCAAAGGCAATACCAATAGTTGTTAAACTGAAGGACCTTTAAAATCTGACTTTAGCTAAATTTTTGATAGAACTTTGAAAAATTAGGAGAATATTCTTAAAAGAAGGGGATATCACATTAGAATTATTTGTTGAGAAAAATATTTGAAATAATTTTATAATATTTATTTTACAGAGAATAATTTATCATGAGAATATTCTCAAAGAACTCTAAATTACTGAGTATTATCAGATGAAGTTTAATTTACTTTCTACTTAAAAATTATTTATGAATGAATATTTTACCGGAACTTTTTATTTGCATAATTTTAATTCAGATTCATTAATATTTTCTTTATGAGAATATTTTCAAAGTTACAATTAAATTTATATCTTACTTGTGTTGCTGAAATAATTAAATCTTCAAATTTTAATTCACTATAAATATAATTTTACGTGCATCTCATCATTTTTTTCTTCATGAGAATATTCTCATTAAGATTCCACAAAATAATATCCAGAAAAGCATTTCCTATTATATACATAATTTATTTCAAAAACGCTATTTAACAGTAGGAAAATCTTAAGTTAATAGAATGTAACTGGCTTACTCTACTACCTATCAAACATATTGTCTTATCAATTAAGTAGTGATTTTAAAATATTTTTTAATTTAAATTGGCTTTCTTTTATTTATGATGATTTCTCATTGTAAAGCCTTTAATATTCTTCTAATTTGAAGTTAATATATACCTCATAATTTTTTTTCCAAAAAAAAAATTATTTTAGTAGCTTCTAGGAGAATATTCTCAAAAATTCTCCTCTTGGAGAATATTCTCCAAAAGATTATTACCGAGAATTTTACATCTCTAGAAAACAATTCATTTCGCAAAAGAAAATGGCAACACTGGATAATATTTCATCCCCACACTAACTACAAGAAAAAGTATCCCCTCGACAAAGAGGTTTTCAAACTGGCTACTACAATACTGCTATGAATCATTGAATAATTACCTTCAAAAATGTTAGAAAGCAAGCAACCAAATATGATGACTAAACCGGTTTGGAGAGCATTCCAATTAGCCTTCCCACAATGAAATCCTCAGGGAAGTTTCTTAAAAGAAGAATTATACCTATCCATTATATAAAAACTAAACAAAGATTTTTTGAGATAGGCATGTCTAATAAGCGGAATCTACTGTATCTGTTGGTCCTTTTTTCTATATTTGTGTGCTTATCTGTTTTGTCTATTGTATTTTGATTCATTTTTTGGTTCAATAAGTTCTAATATGTTCAGTAGTATGTTCATTCAATTGTGAACAATGTCCAGAATTGAGCTAAAAACATTTTTTAAAGGTAGAATTTCCAAAAAATTTCCTTAGGCTATTCCTAGAACCCCTTTTGTGTTTGTAACTCCTCATATAGCCAAGAAAAAAATGTTAAATTACTCAAGGTTTAAATCTTATCTAGAAATGTTCTGAAAGCTTTATTTAGCCTATGCATGTGCGGAAGAGGCGCTTGAGGAAAAATTTATGAGTTTTTTTTTTCAATTCAACTTAGAGCCCTTCTTTAATAGGTACCAATGTTTTTGAACATTGATAATTTCAAACAAAAAGAACAATTAAAGTCGAAACAGCATACAAACCAGATACCAAAATATATTACCTTCAACATGGGTCAAACTGTGGCAATGATCAATGACAACATCTGATATTCCACAAGATATGATGGTTAAGCTAATCAAGGTTTCTGATACCAACCGCAAAGTCTATAAGAAATTTTAAATTAACATGATAACAACAAAAGCATATATACTATACAGAACAGACTGCTTTTGACTTTTGAGAACACAATGGAACCAACATGCTTGTTTACTCACTAACCCTTTCATCTTTTCCTTACTCTGACTTAAATAGTTAGGGCTGAATTCAACAGCTAAAAAATAACAGTCACTAGTTTTACCAGCATGATCTATTAAGCTTGCTTGCAGTGGTGAAGGTAACCAAGGGTAAGCACAATTAAAACGAAATATATATTTAACGAAAATTTATATCAGGGAGGTGGCCTAATAGTAATAACTTTTAGACATTAATTCTAGGCCAGAGGTGTACAACCTTTTCAGGAGGAGTGCCACAATCCAGGAAAAAGAAATCTAGCATACCACTTTGAGTTTTTCTAATACTACCAAAAGGTATAAAGTATAAAGAGGTGAAACATGTAGCTTATAGGCTAATTAGGAAATTACACAAATAACAGTAGAAGTAGGATTAGAGATTTAAAAAGTAATACCCCTAGTATAAAAGTAATACCAGTAGAGCCTCGATTATCCGCAAGCGGATGATACATGGTGCGGATTATCATAAAAGAAATTGTTCTTAAGAGAAGACATATCCATATGATGTACTGGAGAATTGTTTTTGAATGTATTGCAATTTTTGTTAATTAATACAAATTTTATTGTGGTTTTTTCTTCATTATTATGATTATTGATGGATGATTGTACATGTATTTCTGATTTTGATGTATTTTTTTCATGTATTGAAAATGTATTTTTCATGAACGGTCCATGGCCTGATACGAAAATAAATTTTTTCTTCTTTATATGAACTTGAATAGGACAAATAAAATAATTTCCCTGCAATATTAAACTTATATTAATTACTCATGAACATAAAAAAATTTTAAGTTATCATATTTAAGACAGTTGCCTATTAAAAAAGGGAATAATTTGAGTTCACGATATGCAAAACCCCCTTTATGAGTTCACAAAGAAATCAAAGAATATTTCATACCTGAACAGCATCATCCTCCATCAGAGGATCGCTAGTGCTTGTTGACTTGTTATGAGTAACTACATTTGGTTTCCGATGAGTCTTTCTCTTAATCACCTGGCGGCATGACCTTAAGCAAGAAAAAGTCTTTATTAAACACAAATGGTAAGCACATTTGGGGCTGATCAAATATTATGTAAATATTAATAGGGTGGCCCACTTTTCTATGGGAACAAATAAAGTACCTTGATATCGCCAGGGCACCCTCTCAACTTTTCAAATTTATAGCGAAAACTATGCTGGTAAAGTCTGAGTTTTGTACATTGATTGGAAAGTAATGACCAAAGGATCTTAACTTTAGTAAAAAAGCAAAATTTTAAGATTTTAAAAGCTTAACTTATATTTTGAATCAAACGCTTGGCATCTCTGACAACATTTCACTTCAGTCAAAGTTCTGAGTGTTGATTCCTTAAAAAATAAGTGTCAGCAGTGAACTCAGCAGTGAAAATGAAATATTTTTCTGAGCATTAGCTCAAGCATATGAGGATATCAAGGCTAACTACATGTATTTCGGCCTCAGTTTTAGTTTTTCCTACAAAACTGGGCATATACTACATAATTACATAGTAAATGAACTTATCATGATAAAAATATTTTATTTTTTAACTAAAACTGAAGTCATTAGATGCACTGAAATACCATCACTAATCTAACAATATAACTCAAACAATCCCCAAATACAGACATAAAACAAATAAAAGATGGCTTGAGTCTTTGAGATCTTAATAGGACATCCAACTATATTTTAAACTGGACGAGTAATCAACGTTTAAAAAGAGACTCCCCACTAGATCATGTGTGGAAACAAGGTTTTATTGATTTTAAGGTTATTCTATCATTGACTTTCAGTTGTTTGTCCCCTACAGTATCATTTGAATTGAACATATTAGTTTTAATGAGAATTTGAAGTCCCGAGCTAGTAAGCAGCAGGATATCTTCTAAAACAGATGACCCTAGATGTCAAAATGATATCCCTTTGGAGGCCTTGGTTATCAACATAGATGGTAGCAAATTTGATGACGACAGAACTCGAGGTGGTGTCTTCCTTAGCTAGCAATTATGAAGGGGATAATCAAATTAGCATCCAAAATTCTGACCTTTTCTCTGTTTTTAGGGCTGAAATTATTGCTATTGGAAAAGCTCTTCATTACGCCCTTACTACTGATAAAAGAAGTGTACGGATTCTGACTGACAGTAAAAGTGGCAATACATACAACAAGTAAATTTGCTTAAAATTTGAAAAAAGCTTTTTAATAAAGAAAAAAATTGCAATATAGGAAAATTAAAACAAAAGAAATTATGTAAATTTTTGCACATAAGTAACAAGGGAGCCCAACTTACACTCTACTGGAGCGAGTGGTTGTAGTGGTGGTTCCAGTTGACTCAGCAGCAGGAGTTCTTCTAATGCAACTCCTCAGGCGCCTCAAGGAACGTCTTATGTCTGCACTTGTTGCTTGAGTTCCCTGACTCACCAGGTTGTAACCAGAACGACCAATTCGCCTCTTTTGCTTCTTTGTGAGGGCTCGCGAGGCTCTCTTGCAGATCCTCGGAGGGTTCCTTTTTCTGGGTGTCTTCTTGTCAGCCCCTTCCTGCACACCACACGCAAGAGATTCAACTTCAGTTTTAACATGAGATCTGCAACTACAAGCAGTACTTGGCTCTCCTTGAGCTTGACTTCCTGTAGTATTACATCTCACTGCAGAGTTGCTGTTCTCGGGACAGGAATCGACAGACTCGCATTCGGATTTTATTTCGAAACAGCAATGGCAATCAATGATCCTCGTGTGGTTTTGTCTTCTTGTGGGTAACTCTGGTTCCACATTGTTCTCTTGAGGCGAATCATTTGCTGACTCGCATTCAGATTTAACTTCTGCATTTAAAACCAGATTGGCATCATCGGAGTCAGCCCGCCGAGAAGGGCCAGCTTCCTGATCATCGACCTCTCCCCTTGGGGAAGGGGGAAGGGATTCAGGTTCAGACTTAATTCGCACAGGTCCGAGAAAGCACCCATTAAGCTCTGAATCTCGACTGTGCTGTGGTCTAGGTTCATCTATGTCAGGATGAACATGGGGAGAAGGAGATGGAACAGATTCGGGTTCGGATTTAATTTCTACATTGAGGGAGCAATAATTGTGGTCATTAGGCTTATAATCTTCCATTGAATCATCCTGTACAACTATAGTCTCTTGTATGGGTGAACTGGATTCAGGCCTAGCTTCAGGAGATAAGTCGCAGCTGTTGCTTTGATCATTATTTTTCTTGGATTCTCCAGACTCCAATGCCTCCACAGGCTCTTTTCTTGATGATTCAGTTGATAAGTCAATGCTCTTCTTTTCCTCTCTTTCACAATTAGATTCCCATATTTCAGGAGGAAAGTAACAACCTGGTAGTTGATGATTTTCTTTAATCCAATTATCACTTGAACAACCTGAAGGGACTGACTTATTTTGTTTAGTTTTTTTTGGAAGGGAAGATGATTCAACTGGTTCATCAACAGCAGGATTACAACCCATGGTTTGCTCACCATTTGAACCACGTTCAGAAGATTTGTCTTTGTTAACGAGAATTTCCGTTTGGAGTACAGGATCCGATTTGTTGACGACAGAAGGATCACAGCTCATATCCAGATCATTAGTTTTGCAACAGCCCATTAACTCATCTTGTGATACGACTGCAGTCTCTATAACAGAGGGTGGAATGGAGGACAAAGGCCCTGACTCGCTTTCAACAAGGCGATAGTATTGATCATTTTCGGGGGAGTTCTCTTTTGTAGCACGCTTTACTTGAGAAGGAATTACTTCCATTTCAACTGGGATGTCACATTTTATTATTGTGTCATTGGTTTCACAACATTCCATAGATACATTTTCCACACCCTCAGGGGGATCTTTTTGAGAAGAAAAATCCAATTCTGGATCAAATTCCATTTCAACAGAAAGGTTGTAATTATTGCTCAAATCATTCAATGAACTACATTCCATTGTTTCATCTGGCATTACTAAAACATCTTCTTGAGAAGGCGAAGGAACCAATTCTATACTGTGTGCAATTTCAACAGGAGCTTCACAATCAATATTTTTATCACTTGGCTTATTTAGTTGATTCGATTCATCTTCAACATCCATATGAGATTTTTGTGGTGACGAAGTTATAGATTCGGTTTCAGATTTGATTCTTAAAGGGAAATCAAAAATAATATCTTCATCTTTCATAAGAACTAATTTTGGATCTTTAGGTTTGTAGTCAGAGTTCACATCTGGAATTGGAAACACTTTTGGTTTACTATGTACTATAGAAGCTTCTTTTGAGCTTTCATTTTGATCATAGATACTATCAGTCTTAAATTTTTTCTCACTTTGTTCAGTATTGAACAAGTTTAAGGATTCTGGTTCTTGAGAACCTGAGTGCAATACTTCACTCCGATCTCTTGTCAAGGGACCACTATAATTTTCACCTCTTTCATCAGTAAGTCTTTCAGTCGATTTTTTCATGGTGTGTTCAATATTGAACTGGTTTGAGGATTCTGGCATTTGAATATTAGAAATCAACACTTCACTGGGATCACCAGGACTACAACTTTCACCTTTTTCATTAATAAATCTTTCGTCTTTAGGTTTCTTTTCAATGTGTTCAATATTAGACTGGTTCAATGATCCTGGCACTTTAACATGAGAATTTAACATTTCACTGTGATCCCTAGTCAAAGAACTACAGCATTCGTCCTTTTCATGAGCCCCAGAACTTTCATCTTCTTTATCAGTACATATTTTGTCTTTAGGTTTCTTCTCAATGTGTTCAATAATGAACTCATTCAAGGATTCTGGCTCTTGAGCATAAAAATTTAACAATTCACTATGATCCTTTGTCAAGGGACTACTAAAATTTTCACTCTTTTCATCAGTACTTTTTTCCTTTTTAGGTAACTTCTCAGTATTTTCAATAATGGACTGGTTAAAGGATTCCGGCTCTTGAGCATGAAAATTTAACATCCCCTTACGATCTCTAGGCAAAAGACTACAACAACTTTCATCCTTTTCATCAGCACACCTTTCGTCTACAGGTTTCTCTTCAATGTGTTCAATATCAAACTGGTTCAAGGATTCTGGCTCTTGAGCATAGGAATTAAACATTTCACAATGATCCTTTGTGAAAGGACTGCTACAATTTTCACCCTTTTCATCTTTAGGTAACTTTTCAGTGTTAATAATAATGGATTGGTTCAAGGATTCTGGCTCTTGAGTATAAGAATTCAATATTTCACTGTGATCCCTAGTCAAGAGACTACATTTTTCACCCAATTCATCAGTAACCTTTTCAGATTGATCAACACAAAGATCAGAATTACAATGACCTGCAGCCTTATCAAGGTTAGATTTCTTTCTTATTGGTTCACCATCAGAAGAGGATGATACTCTACTCCTCTTATTAACCTTAGGATCAGCTGCAAGTGGCTCCCTCGATTCAGAATCGGCACATCTGCAATCAAGGCAGTTTCCATCTTTGGATGTTGAAGGTTTATTGGGATCAAACCCTTTTGAGCAATTTTTTTGGCACTTTTTATCATGGTGGCATTCTTTTTTAATGTCATTTCTTGTGGATGCTTGAGAGTTGGAAGAATTAGCCAGCTCCTTTACATCACAGTCAATGGGTTTTCCTTTCACAATCCCCTTCTTAGAACTAACCTTCTTAGATGAGGGTAATATTTCGTTCTCATCGGAGGATAGCCCACAACCACAGAACCTCTCGGATTTCTTCCTCTTCTTCCGGTTCACTTTTCTGCGATAGCTGTTTGAATTTCTCTTCTTTGCTGCTTTTCTCTTATCACTCCTTTCGTCATCTGTGGTGGATAAGGGAGAGGCATCAGACTCGCTTCCCTCGGCATCGCTAACTGCCCTGTAATCTGCGTTCAGTTCCCTTCGGATCTGGTTCTCAGGCACGTTCCCGACCGGAAGGATGTCCTCTCTCTGCGCCACCGGAGCCCGGGCAATCTGGTTCTCCTCGTCGAAAAACTCCTGCTGCAGAACCATGATGTGCTGGTCTGGGTTCTCCATGTTGTCAACATCGATGAACTCGTCTTCCATCGCCTCATTGTCGATGTGGTCATCAGGATGCAGCTCAAACTCCTGGTGGTGCCCTTGAACTGCTATGTGCTCGTCTTGGTTGCTGACCACTGCAGAAGACATGCCGAGTCCCGTTCCTGCACTCAGACCCACGTGGCTGCAACCTTTTGGGGGCTCTCTGAACATGTCATTCAATATGACAACCTCGATTTTGGGAAGGAAGGCGAGAAACAGTGCAAAGGAGGGGAGCTGCAAGCAATGGCACCTCTGAAGGGTCAGGTCATTCAACTCTTTCCAGACCTGTTGCTCTCCTGAAAGAATATAATAGGAGTTAGAGGCTTACTGGATGTGAAACACATGCTGAAAAAACAATTACAGCAGTTCATTCTTAAGTTAAGCTTTGACTAACTATATACAACCGAAGTAGCACAAAAGTATTGGCCAACATTAAAAATTTCGGGAATACCAGATATTGCATTGTGTTATTGGACAATATTGCTTTATATTGTGTAATTTTAAAACATTAGAAACAGTTTAAATAACAATCTAAATTATAATAAATTAATTTAATATTAATTTAAAAATGGAACTGGAATATTTCAGACATTTTTTTTAAATTTTGAAACTTTACACTTTTTCCCAACATTGTTTAATGTTTAGTGATATTGTTGTATCCATATTAGAAAAACAATATATGCCGATATATAGTAACATTGTTTTCCAGTGTTAGAGAAACTAAATGTTGGTAAAAAAAGTCAGAAAAAAAATAAAGGGGTAATAGTGTTTTTTACTACATACACTGAGAAAAATGACATTTAGAAATCAGATTACTTGCCCAATTTGCTCAGACAATGTTAATGGACCAATATTGGTCAATGCTGTTTTGCAAATTTCAGTAATAGTCCTAGGTAGAGGTGGGCAAATCTGCTATTTTTTGAAAATTTAGCAGTTACGTTCGTTAAGGAAAAATAGCAGCTAAAAGTAGCTGCTAAAAATTAGCAGATTAGCACTCTCTATGGTTGAGGTTACAGGTGCTTTTTTTTAGCAGCTGCTACGCTACGGGACAGGATCGCGTTATCTGCTTCTGCTAAATCTAGGCGATTCTCATTGGTCAGCGCGTAGCAGTATAGATGCTATTTTTTGACCAATCATGCTGCCTCAAATGTCATGTCCTCAAATGTCATTCATGTCTTCAAATGCTGCTAAATTTTAGCAGGGGACATGATCGTGTTTTCCTGTCGTTTCCTTCGTTATCTGCTACTGCTAAATCTAGGAGATTCTCATTGGACAGCGCGTAGCAGTATAGATGCTATTTTTTGACCAATCGAGAGCCTTCAAGTGCTGCTAAATTTTAGCAGCTATTTCTGAACACGTTTAGCAGCTACATTAATTTTTTTCCTGTAGCAGCTATTTTTTAACTGCTACTCGTTTTTTGCCCATCTCTAGTCCTAGGCAGGGGTCATTTTAAAGTGTTGGCCAATATTGTTTTAACAATATTGGCCAATTAATATGTGCTACCTTGGAATCAACTGATAAAAGGCATGAATATTTATATGAATAATCTAATAAGCAGAAATTCTGATTCTCACTCAGTAATTTTAGAAGTAAATATCATGTTTGATTATGTTTTCATACAGAAATTTTAGAACAAATATTTTTTCAGAATAAACAAATATAGATCTTGAAGGACAATCCATGAGCTCCAGATGAACAGTAATTTACCGTCAATAGCTGACCATTGGTCCATAGCCATCAAATGAGGGCAGTTGCTCACAGACATACTCTTGATGTTAGGAAACAGCTGACTAATGACCTTCATTCCGCTGTCAGTCAAAGAGGAAGGAGTGTCAGGGATTTCAGCCAAGCCAATAGAAAGCAAGGTATCATTTGTCCATTCTCCTAAAAACAGTTTAGCTTCAAATAAAGTACTCAGGCACAGTGAAACATTTCCTCCATAAAAACAAAATGCCAATTTGCATATTTTAAATGTATAAGCTTTACGTGGCAATGCAGTGGAAGAATAATTCAACTCAAATAAACAGGCCGATTTCAGCATCAATCATTATTTACGAAATACGCAATATTTATACTAAAAAATTACATCATAAAGTTAAAATCTTAAAGTGACAATTAACAAATGAATATGTGAACAAATTAAATTGATACATTCTAACTAGTTTCTTCAGACCAATTAGAAAAATGTATTGTAAAAAAGCAGGATTTATATTTTAATCAGTTTTTATTAAACCATAATGCTCTGGATGGGGGGATGTAAGGAGGGAATTAGGGGATGTAATTCTCAAAATTTTTAATTCATCTTACGACTCAGGTTTGGTATTAATGGATTGGAAATTGGCTAATTTAACTCCAATATTCCAGAAGGGACGAAAATAAGATCCAGATCCAGGTAATTATAGACCAGTTACAGTTAGTTTAACATCAGTCATTTATAAGATTTTATAAACTATTCTGAAAAAGCTCATATAGGTGTAAACTTCAACTTTCAATATTATACAATCGACTCTGGTTATTGTGATCACAGTTAATGTTATCAATCGGATAATGTTATTAAAACTGACCGGTCCCAATCACTCCTACTTAACTTAGCGCAAAATGTATCACTTCATGTGATCAACACGTCACTTAATGTTATAATGTTAATGTAGTCGCTTACGTTAAGTGTAGTTATGCTTAATGTTAATGTAGTCGTGGTGATCATCGAAGTGTAGTTACTGACTCATTGACTGGAGGTGTAGAGGCATCTGTTTTTGGGAACCCAAGAAACCCTACTGTTTTAATATACTGTTTGTTTCATATTTTTATGAATTTTGTTTCCAGGATATTTAATTTGAAACCTAAGCACTCTGTTAGACACATTCATATAGATTAAAACTACACCAGTGAACTAAGAGGAAAAGTTCATACCTGGAGCATTAAGTTTGTCAACATAACCTAGATGCAAACTTTTCAGCTTAGGGAATTCACAGTTAGCAAATGAGAGTGAAACAAACAAACTGTCCCTTGTAAGCGATGGCTGTATGGATATGCTTTCAAGGTTTTTACTTGATACTATCATCAAATGACCCAAGTCAGATTCCAGAACACCCTAGATTGAAAGAAAAAAACACAACTGTATAATTTTTCTGATTGGTTGATATTATCTCATCTCATATTGGTGAATGATTATATGGGATGGGAATAAAGAACATGCATTCATATTCTGTTTTCAAACTTGCTTCATAATTGACATTTCAATAAAGATTTTACCATTTTACTCAAGAAAATAATTATTTTGATGATACAGAGGTTTGAATCTAGGAACCAGAGAACTAACTGGTAGACAAACATTTTTCATTTCACATATGTATGATACAAAGTAAATAGCATTTTAAAATTTTGGCCTTCAACGGCACATGCAATTGAGAAACAAGCAGGTGGCAGGAAAGCCATTACTGGCTGGTTCTTCCTTATGGCGACTGCTCTTGCCTAGAGATGGGCAAAAAACGAATAGCAGTTAAAAAATAGCTGCTACAGGAAAAAAATTAATGTAGCTGCTAAACGTGTTCAGAAATAGCTGCTAAAATTTAGCAGCACTTGAAGGCTCTTGATTGGTCAAAAAATTGCATCTATACTGCTACGCGCTGACCAATGAGAATAGTCTAGATTTAGCAGAAGCAGATAACGCGATCCTGTCCCTTATCAGTAGCGTAGCAACTGCTAAAAAAAAGCACCTGTAACCTCAACCATAGAGAGTGCTTATCTGCTAATTTTTAGCAGCTACTTTTAGCTGCTATTTTTCCTTAATGAACGTAACTGCTAAATTTTCAAAAAATAGCAGATTTGCCCACCTCTACTCTTGCCCCGTGCGCACTTTACTTTACCGCAGCTTGCATTTCTTTTTTTTAGCTTTACTTGCCAGTAATTTTTTCTCACTTTTTCAACGCTTATTATTATTTTTCTTAAAATATCTCAGTTTGGTGAGTTTTAGGTGGTTGTAAGAGAAAAATTACTTTTTAACCAGTTCATTTTTTTACCACAGAAAAAAATCCTTTGGGCCAAAATACAATCCGAGTGACTTCTTGTTGGGCAAGTTGCCTTATTAGGAAATTGAGCACCATGGACGTACCCATTGAGGGGCAGCTACCCTCCCTGCTCCTCACTATTTTTTATCAAACTGCTGTCTGAGAGAAATTTTTAATTTTCTTTAAAAAATCATGAAATATGGAAAACTGAAAACGAAAAAATTTTTTGCAGAGGAGCAAAATTTTCTGCGAACGCCATTTGAACGTTTGTGTATATTATTTGGCTTTGCCTCTTATAACCTAGAATTGAAGCAGTTACTTGAGCATACCTTACAGCCAGATATGACAAGGGTTTTCAAGTTGACAAAGCCGCTGTGTCGGTAAGAGTCCTCAACTGCTCTCTGGAACAGCCCGCCTGGCAGTGGCACTCGCACCAGCTCCAGCCGAGAGAGGGAGGGAGATGAGCTCAGCGCAATTATGAGGGAAAGATACCTGAAACAAATGATGCCTCAAACTAAATTTACTTTTAGTAAGGCAACACTTATTTTAAAAACAAGAGCTAAAAGCATCCATAAGTAAAGGCTTATATTTACAGAACCAATTGGAATTTTTTAAATAGAAAGAGCAAGTTAGTAGGTTTTAATACAGTATAGGGGAGACTGTTGTACCTCCAGACCTATTTTAAAATAAATGGAAAATTGTATTGGTGGTTGATATTGTATGCAGACGGATGCTATCTAGTTGCTAACATGAAATTAGCTCTTTAAATTAAAATTTTAAGTAAATATGATAAATTTTCTGTTTTCAGATGGTCAAAATTACTTTTAGTGCACCACCTTATTAATATTTTTCTTCCCCTTTAATGATATGATTAAACAGGTGGTGAATCCCCAATAGTTTGACTATTTAGTTTTGATATTAGAAGTCGCCAGATCTCAATCCCTTTTTATTTTTATAGTACTTTGAATTCCAAAACACCTTATGTTGTACCATTGGACAAGTTTTTTATTTTTCAGTTGCTAAACAGCATTTTTAAATCGGGTTTTCTTAATGTGAATAGACCTGAATGCATGTTAAATTACTTCTGAATTATGTGTTTGCCGGTGATATGTATTTGTAATTTTAAGATGAAAATATTTTTAATCTAATCTCATGAGAATCCTAAAAGCATACTACATAATGTTTGTAAGTAAGAAGCATTTTAAACAAAAGGCGTTAAAGCCTTTTGACCGAAATGGCAAACACAATATTGACTTGACTCTCTTCACACCTATGTGGTATATGAGGCCGCAAGCTCAGCCCTCCACTCCCGCCGGTTAAGTGCCGCAGCCCCCCAGCTGGGCCAACCCAGGGAGTTTCTTTCTGTTATGGCCATCCTGCACCAGGTCTGCCTGGGTCTTCCTCTTTTTCGCCTTCCTTCAGGTGCCCAGGTCAAAGCAACTCTCGTTGGGTCTGTTGAAGACATTCTTAAGAGGTGACCAATCCAGGTCCATCTGCGTTTCTTTATTGGTTCAAAAGTAGTTCTCCTGTAAAGTTCTGCATTTGTAATTTTATCTGGCCAGTAGATTTTTAGAATTTTTCTTAAGACATTTGGTTTGAAAACTGTCTAACTTGTTTTCCTGTAGTTTTGTTAACTTCCAAGATTCGCTGCCATATAGTAAAACTGATATTATGGTTGCTTTAAATATTTGTAATTTAAGGTTTGTTTTTATATTTGTGCTTTTCCATATTCTCTGCAATTTCCTGTAGGCATTATGCGCCTTCTTTGTTCTTGTTATTATGTCTTCATCTGTTCCCTCTTCTATAGTTACATTCGCTCCAAGGTAGGTAAAAGTCTTGGTTTCTTCAATACTTCTTCCATTCATGAAAATATTATAAACACAATTTGACATGTTCCAATTGAAAATCCTGAATACACAACTTTTGATAGCTAAATTTATCATAGGGTTCACTAAATTTTAACCCGAATTTTAGATGCGTTAATTCATACTTCATTTTAAAAAATTAGGAAAACTAGTGATTATTAATGAAATACCCCAAAATGGATGAATATGTAACAAAATATGTATTTATAGCTGAAATATGTAAAACATACATATCACAGGTGTGCAAAAAAAAACTTTCTAAAAGCTGTTTTGGATATTTCAACTGATTTTGATAATATTTGGTGCGCTGAATCCGAATATGACCTCCATTTTTCTCCTATACGTCAGGTTTTTTGACAATTTACGTTTTATGATAATAAGGGAAATACCTCAAAATTAATGAATAGACTAATAAAACCAATTATTTAATTCAGAATATTCCTTAAAACCTATTTTCCTATGTATTTTGGTGCGCTGAATCCAAAAATGACCTTTGTTTTGTCCTGAAAGATCATGTTTGCTTACAAATAAGGTAAAAAGGGCAATTTCTCAATAAAAGTTAAGTTAAATTTTTTAAATAATTTTATTCAAATTTCTAATAGAAATGATTTTCCATATGATTTTGGTGTGCTAAATCCAAAAATGACCACCGCTTATTTTTAGGACGTTGCGTTTTTTCACAATTGAGCTAAATATGTAAGAAAATACAATTTCAATATAAATGAAAATTTCTCACAGAAATTTATTTTTATTGCATATTTTTCATGATAAAAACAACTCCTGTAGTTTTCTTTAGCAGCTCATTAAAATATAATTCATCATTTTTTCATGAAAATCTAGCAAAGAAAAGAATCCCGCACACTTGTACTACTGCATTTTCTCCCATAGAAATACACGGAGTCGGGTCGAAGTGAGGCGAGCCGAGACGCCAGCGCGATGCTGCTCACATTAAACTATTCTCTGGGGATTTCTTTTACAGTTAGGGACTTTTGGAAATATGCATTTTAAAGGCCTTGATATGAATGATATAAAAATAGCTTTAACTAAAAATTTTGTTGAAAACTCTCGGATAAAAAAACACCTAAAATTGGGAAAATAGGCCAAAATTGAAAATAAATATGCATTTTATAAAAAATACTGACGTGTAGTTTCAGAAACATTTGAGAGAACTCTGCAATATCAGATGTCTGAAAAGATATATAATTACATGGAAATCCCAGCCCTAATCATTAAAGCTGTTACTATGGTTGTAATGATTTTTAATGATAATTTGCCGATGTGAGTAGTCATATTTCTTATGTAAAAATCTTCTACTTGAACGTATTGAACCCGTGAAATTTTATTAAAAACCATCCCTGCCTGATTTCAAGTTTGAAAAATCTGGTTACATTAACTGAAATAAACTTGATCAATAATAATTTTTTCAGATTTTTTGGAAAGTTTTGATAAAATACATTTTTTATACCTTAATGATAAAGATGGGCCCATGCAATGTTTCATGACAAAAGTCTTCAAATTTTGTGCCAAGAAAGCTCTAAAGGGTTGGAGTTTAGTGAAACGTACACACTGTAAATGCAGATGATGTAAATGGGGCATTGCTGTAAGCTCTGGAACTTCCACACCTTTAAAAGTAATCACATACATAACATTATAATTAAAAAACGTCAATAGATAATGACAGGAGTTAAATAAGTATAGAATAAAAAATGTTGGTACTTTGGTTTTGAACAGCTATTAAAAAGTAACAATGTTAAAATCAAATACTTATAAAAAATATCTCAATTAATAGTGCAACTCCTTAATTATTTTATACAGTATACTCTCAATATGACGAACTTTGTTACCTCGAAAATCTCTTATGTCTAACATTTTTTTCATAAAACCCTCATTTTCACAAAATGTTTTTCGAATCTAAAAATGGATTTTTTTACATACACATAGCACTATTTGTGTAGGTGATAATTCTGTTAATAAAAATGGGATTGTGACTTTTAAAAGGAGGATGTGTGGTGTCCTATCAAAAATATGTCGGACATCTATACTATTAGCAGATGTATTCCCAAAAATGAGTTTTGACTTATGTTTGTTGCTCAGTTACACATTGTTTCAAACCATAGAGGGATTTAATTACCAATCTGAAAATGAAGAGATGTAGAGAATCTCTTTGTTGTTTTTGCATCGAAAAATTAGTTCAGAAACATTCTGAAAAAAAAATTGTGTCACTAATATGCTGTGCTGAACTTCTTAAATAAATTATAATTGTGAATATGTTAAAAATTTAATCTAAACTCCAAGTTTCGAAAATTTAATTAATAATAATTTTTTTTCAGTTAAAATTTTTCTTATGTTTTTCCCAAAGAAATCATTTACTGTATTAAAAATGAAATTAGAGCTTAGTTTAGAAGTTTACTACATGTCTTCTAATGACATTTTATAACCATATTTCGTAAATTTCTAAGATTTTAAGGCCTTCCTTGTTATGTTGAAAACTCAAATCTCAAACTCTTTTATCCATCTCTTTGGCTTCGTCATATTGAGAGTATACTGTACTATCATGTGCATTTGGAAGATGTTCCCAATGAAGTTTGATTAGCAAGAGTTGCACCTATATTCTAATAATTTTAAAATTGTCCTTACTTTAAAATGGTTCTCTTTATTACTGCTCCTTTAGTAAGATAATGTATGCCATATAAACTGCTTTTTCATACACCCAGGCCCAAGATTTATGGCTTTTGCTAACCATGCAAGAACTTTTCTATTTAGAAAAAGCAACTTTTTTGCTTGAATTCTAATCAGGATTTAACATTTCTGATTTTTAAAACTGATTTTTGACAAGTGCTATGTTTTATAGAAAATAAGTTTAAATCGGGGAAATATTCAAGTTTAGTTTCCTAAACTGTTTCTAAGAAACAGTTCTACTCCGTTAGCTGTCCTGTTAAAAACCACTAAAATAAAATGTTTTACACACCAAACATTTAAATATTGCCAAATATTATATTATTGGCATTTGTATAATTGTATACTTTAATCAGTTGGTTTGCTATTTTTGGCAATATTAATATTTTTGCCCTCTATTAGTTTGACGATATTTAATGTTGGACAGAAAACAGAATAGAACCGAAATAACTATTAGTATTTTAAAAGCAAATTTAAAGATTTTAATTGAATTATGAATTACAAATTATGAAAAAACCTAATTAGGAATAAATTACAAATTTACTTGAACTAAGGAAACACACCTGCATGCAGGCCCTTAACTTTTGTGGCAGAGCAAGGGGGAAACTATTAACAATTAGACACTAATAAATCACATTAGGGTAAATTTTAAAGCTTTCCATATCATTAAATATGACAAACCTTGCTGAATTAGGTTCTTGGATGGGTAACCTTGAGTCTTACATGCTTAAATAAAGCATTTGGGGGCTCTCTGCCAGAATATTTTACTAAGTAGAGTTTCAACTCATTTTTGGACATCTTAAAGATTCTTGGAGAATCACCTGCCATCTCGCTAAGCTATAGAAGTTCCAAGAAAAAAATAATCAAATCACCTCTTAAAACTTTCTGTAAATTTTGCTCTTCTAAAAATTCTGCTACCGTATCTTATAGCACATGTCCGAAATTGGCCCTACATACACCCTACTGCTAGTGGAACAATGATTAAGAACATAAATCATAAGTTATTTAGAGAAATTTACAGTTAGTTCATTTTTTTTTAGCTAATAGAAGATATATTTAGCAGTACTTTTCCAATATATCTATTTTTCTTATCTTAAAATTCTCTATGCTGTTTTGGTCACCAAATATTAAGAAATAACTCCAAAATATTTTAAATATTACTAGCTTAAGAAAAAAATTTGGTACTACTTTGCGGCCAAAAAATAACCTGTATTATTATCCTGTCGACCGTGTAGCTGAAAATGAAAATGCCAAAAACTGTGCCACTGAAACTTATGGTCAACGGGATAATAAGCAAGAACCAAATTTTCAAACACAGATGGATAGTGGAATAGTACTGCCTAGAAATCTTATAATTGAAAAATTTGGATAAGCTGGGATAAGTGTCCTCTATTTGGTGATCGCGACCACAACGCAAGTCGCCAAATGGAAGACTAATCCCAGCTGTGACCAAAACTTTATTTCCCCAACCTCTTACCAATTAAATGCAAAGAAGATATCCTAGGGTAAGGCAGAAGTTTCAGCCTTTGTGAGGCATGCGGAGGAAACACACCATCTCTGTTCTGAAAGTGTCCAATGATATCAACTTGAGGAAGATGATGCATTATGGCTTCAAGTAACCTAAGATCACTTGTTTCTACTGACTTTAAATTACAACAAAGACAAAGGGCTTCTATAATTCCAGGAACAGTAAGAGCAGATCTCTTGCGGAGTCTGCGCCTCTCAACTTTTAGGGGATGTAACCCATAGACAGCCTCTAAGTGGGGGCATCTTTTAAGCAAAGCATGCATGTGGTCATCTGTGATGGTAGATGGCATATAGTCATAAATCTTTCCTTCACACAAGTCAATCTCCTTACATAATCGAAGGTGCATGTCCACAGCATACCGTAACTTTTTGCACAACATGGAAATAGAGAGTACTTTCTTTAAAGGAAGATACTGTAATATATGACACAGTAACTCATGAGAAAAGTCAGTTAAAATGGGAGAGTTTTGTGGTGCCATACTTTTTATTATTGATAAACAATAATTCAACTTTAGGAAACAAACAGAATAGCTTTACAGTTTTTATAAATACAGATTTCAGACACTTCCAGGAGCTGGCAATCTTCTTGCACGTTCAGCAATTCTAGCTCTTGTTTCAGCATCTAAATAATTAAGGGGACAACTTTTTTAGGAACATTCAACAAGAACTCAAACCAGAGAGCTATCCAAAATATGCAGACACATAACCAAAATGTGTAAAATAAGTGAGATCCACTTACCAGCAGTAGTAATATCAATTGTACCAGGATGGTAAATCATATCGTAAATAACTCGACTGAAGAGCACTAGCATGGAAGTTCCTAAAGCGCCGAAATAAAATGTCTTTGGGTACCGATACATAAAAGGAACCTTACGTGCACGCTTATAAAAGGGTTTTTTCTTATGAGGATATTCCATTTTTTATAGCTTTATGTATTTCTTACTAATCTTTACCCTTATACAAATAAAAAATATTTTTATTAGAGGAACCAGAAAAAAAAGAAAAGTGCTCAGTCAGTTCAGTTCTGTTCTGTTCTATGGCTTTAGTCACAGAGGTCACAGAATATGCTTTGGCTTTGGTACTCTCTAATCTAATCCTCATTTGTACGGTGGCAAAGCACTACACGGTGAAGCAACGTCACTCCCATGGTAACAGCGAAAGCGTACGGTGGTGACTGGTTGAAGTTCTCAACAAAAAAAAAACGCGTTATCAAATAATTTATATGGCCAATGAGATGATAGATGAGGATTGACTGGACAAGAACCACAGATTCTTGTGGCTATGGAGTTATTTATTAGAATTAGAATGAAAGGATACGCATTTATAATCAAGAAATTTTAAACTAATTAAAAACAATAAAAATTGAATATTTTAAAATATTTTCTTAAGATAGCATCCTTTACAATTCAACTCGGTAAATATCTTGTTTGTATGTTTATTTATCTATTTATCTATGGTATTTATTTATTTTGAAAGTACGGTGACGGTGACTTGAAAGTTGAAAGCGATAAGCAGGCACCGGTTATCTAATTCAAAGAAAATTTTTAAACATAGAAAAGTACTCAGAGTAAAGGTAATTTTTATGAGACTTATCTTTCTATAAAATGAAATAATACATGAATAATACACATCTAGGGATCAAGGGCGGATCTAGGTTTGACTTCTAAGGAGCACGTTACTTTAAAATCTTTCGCAACAGATACAGAACAGAAAAAAAAATTGGCAGATTTGATGTAATAAAATTAAAATAAAGGCCTATTCATTGTTCCCCTAAATTTGGGGCCCAAGTACCACCCACCAGGAATGCGCATTACATTTTAATCTTGTGCAATACAGTTCGGGTTTTATGAGTTTGCTCCTTAACCCAAGTAGAGGGACTGTTTACCCTACTGCCCAGAAGAATAAATTACTTTCTCAACCCCATCTCTTGAATTTAGGAGGAGGAAAGCATGCAGGCTAGGGTGTCACTTATTTTTTAAAGTACACAAGCTAATTTTTTCGTGCGGCTATAAAACACTCGCCTATAAAATTATAGGTCATTTGAAGCACATCAACCTTTGCCGAATATCAAATGGAAGATTCCTATTGGTCCTGCCATATCCTAAAAAAAACTCACCTGCACCTACTCACTGGAGTGAGAGGGGGAAATGATCCTTGAGTTATTTTATGGAAAATAATGTTGATGCCTGTGGATAGGCTGATACCTGTTAGTAAACTAATGTAAAGGAGGAGGTGGTCAAGTGCAGGGATGCAGAATATGTCTGATCCAGCGATCTAGGATCGGGGGAAATTTTAGCCATCTGGGGAAATTTTGTGAAAAGTATACTATTGAATTCAATTTCAGTACAGTAATAAAATTTCAGAAGCTACGTTGAAAGGCGTAACTACTCGTACTCTTGAAGAAGCAGGAATGATTAAGTGCATTCCTTGTATTGCTCAGCTCACTATAAAAATGTTCCCAAAGATATAGCAATTTTGAAAACTAGTTTATTTGGCCAGTTTTCCTTACCTGAGGAGCCACAATTAATTCAGGAAAATCAAAGCAAAAATTTTGAAATTTCAAAGGCTATTTAGTTGATCATCTGAAATCTATTGCTCACAAATGGTGCAGTGATTTCAGCAGAGCATTAAAAATTAAGGATAAGAAAATATTTTAAGAGCATGACAAGATTGGGCTCAGGGTAGGCAGGACTGCCTACACAGCTATGAAAGAACGTAAGGGTGGTAAGTTTTTCGAGAGACTCTTAAGCTTAAATCAATTAAATGATGCAGATATTGGTGAACTCAACCATTCAAGTTAATTTTAAAGATAGAACTTGTTAACATATTTTTGATACCGACGGATAATTTAGAATTTTGTAGGGTAATAATTTAGAATTTTGGGGAAATTTTTGTATGGAGTGAGGGAAATCTTGGAAGTAAAAACATTTTCTGCATCCCTGGTCAAGTGTAGCCTAATGTAACCATAACTCAGCGTTCGAAATTGGGGTGTTTTGCTGGTCCGGGACAACTAAAAAACTGCTGAATCAGTGGAATCAGAAGATCACTAGTCTGCCGGACCAGTGATTTCTCGAGCACATGTAAAATCTTTTAGAAGATTTGTTCAGTGATAGTGGTATTTTAAGTTCGTTTGATGATTGCATTTGGTGAAGCAAGTGCATATTTTTGCAGAACCCGAAGTGTGGTGATATGGGATAGGGGAGCCTTCGGCAAAAAAGAAAAAATATTAATATGCATTGATTTTTAACATTACTATTTGGTACTCATATTCAGTGCAATAGTTACTTTATATATTTAAACTGGTCCTTTTTAATTTGTCAGACCAGTGATTTTTGTTGCGGACCAGTAAGATTGGTAAAGCACTGGTCCGCAGAACCAGTGTTTTTTTCCCCAATTTCTAACGCTGCCATAACTGACTCTTATCATTCGTCCCAGTTTTTGCCGTGACTCACCCATCCCTTCATATCAGTGAATATGGAGAAACCTTCGAAGTACAATGTATGTTTATTTTTCCGGATGTATCTCATTTATTTCAAGAGAACCTCTGTGTCACCCCCCTAAATAGCAAGATGGGTGACACCCAGGGTGGACCGCACTTCATGCCTCTCCTCATTACGCCATTGCATTTTGTGTTTCACCTAAAGTAGGAGGGTTTTAGGTAGCCCAGATTGTTTGGATTTACCAAATATTGAAGTATATAGTAGAACTCCAACTATCCAAATCGCTTTCAGAATTTCAGGAAAAAAAATAAAGACGGAAATGTACTGTTATAAGAATACAAAAAGCCCAAGAGCATTTAAAAATGTGTAAAAGCTTCCCCTCTTATATAAAAACCAATCCAAGGCTTGGATGACTGCCGTATTGTTTACCGAATGGTACAAAAAAGCACCAAAAATCTAGTTCTTTATACTAAGCTGGGCACAAAAGTTCCAAGTGTTATGATAAATCACCAAAAATAATCAAAATAAAAATCAATAAAATATTTCAACTAGTAATGTTGCTTTTACTTTTTTGTTAAATTATTTTAGGTGTAATTTGGTAAAATGTCGCTAACAAAGTCAAAGTCTGAAAGGTGATATTTGCTCCTGGCTAATCCTTAAGTACCTAGATTTTAATAGTACATGTTTTCTATGACATTTTTTAATATTTTTCAAATTATTTTTTTGCAGATGGCAAATCCAAGAATACTTTTATTATCAAACAGTAAATTACATGGACAAGAACTTCTAGAATGGTGTTCTGATCTATTTAAGGGATTTTTAAGCAGGTAAATATTCAAAAATAACTTAATTATTGTATTGTTTACCTTCAATTTAACTGCCTACTTAAATTGTTAGTACTATCATACAACATTTCTAAATCAGGGTTCCATGAAGCCTTCTCAAAGATTCCTAAAGAAATATGGAACACCCAAAGAGATGGTTTTCACATTACCACCCTAAAGTACCTTAGTAATACTTTTTTTTGGCATTCATTAAACTTTTGAACTTTTTCAAAGAAGGATCTCCTATCCCCCAGTAACTTAGGGTTTAGGTTTAGGATATGGGGAGTTGTACTCTAGTCATTTTTAATGTGTAAAATAAAGAAAACTTTCTCATAGTTCCCCAAGAGGTTAATAGCTAAAATACTATTTTTAAAATAAAATTCACAGATATGTTTTGTGGGCAAGAAACACAAAAATAGTAGTGTAGCAGATTGTTATATTTATTAGTTATATCCTTTCTCCCTTGAGGGCACTGTGTGTCTGTGCTTTTGATTTACGTAATGAGTAATGTAGATGTAAAAAAGTGAGATAAGATTCTTCTCTCTTCCCGCCCCGACCCCATGGTGGTCGGGTGTGCGGTGTGCGCGGGGCCTGTCCCTTTTATTTCTTTGTGTTAATTGTAAATAACTGTCCGTTGTCCTGATTAAAAGTCCTTGTCTAAACGTATTGCTGTCTTGCGTGTTATAAAAATGGCGCCCAACTCGTGGTCCGTACCTGCCACCCATGATGTCTCGACTGATGTATTTCCCAGTCTTGAGAATTATTTGTGTTGTGTGTGAAGAGCCCTTACCTCTTCTGTTTTGCTGATCCCTGACCGATGTTCTGCGTGATTGCCGGTCGTGATGGATAGTTTTTCGTCGATGGACATGCTGTCCATTAGGCCAAGTGTGCCCGGACCTGGAAAAAGTGCCCGAACCTGCGAACCTCGTTCGGGGGAAGCCACCGCCAGCTCCATAGGAGCAATACATAAGGTTCGGGCAAATTTCACATATTTTGGGGGAAATCTGGGAAAAGAGGGGGAAGGGGAAGCCGTATGGTGAAAAAAATATAGTTTTGTTAAAATCAGAATGAAAGATTGGGGTTGAAAAGCGAACGCAAGGCGAAGTTCTTATGAAGTACCAATACCGTCCTTGGAAAATCCGACGCGCAGCCCGTTTCCGAACTCTATGCCAGTCGAATAGTTTCCCCCCTTTTCTGAAACGCGGCAGCATAGCCTGTTTCACCGAAATAGACTCTTCTTCTGTCAGGATAAGAAATTTATTCATTACCAAAAAAAAAGGTTAAATGGAAACTCGAACGTTGCTCAAAGTATCAAGTTACAACGGATTGCCAGTACAAATTTTGTATGTTGTATAATTATAGTTAAGTGACAAGGGTTGAAACTTTTCTCGGAATAGAATTTATGTGTTTATATTAACTCACGATGTGCAACAGTTTTTCTCATTACTTTTATTGCTATGTATATTGAGTTTTAAATCTATTGAAACGGACGATCTATACACGTAAGTGACGAGTGATGTTCGCTTATGCAGCACTAACACTTTGATGATGGATTTTATAGTTTTTATTCTTTTTCTTTATTCATCATCAATGCCTTCGATTCTTATCAATAGTAATTGTTTATTACTCTTGACTGACGTGGAAAAATGTTTTTATGGCTAGATATATTTCGTTTGAATATATAACACTCAACGTTTTTATGTTTTCTCAAATGATATTGGACTACCCAGATTTATATTCGAAGATAAATCCTAACCCTTCAGCATTTTTTTCATAAAGAACTTATTTAAAAATGTGTACTACTGGAAATAAGCAGATGGTTGTCGAGGGGAATCGAATGCCGTATGCCAAGCCTTTTATAATGTTTTCTGTCTGCGTCTACAGCTGTGTGCCCTCTTTTGACCCCGAGACATAAAATTGTCAGTCGCTGTCGGAAGACAAGTGATTAGCGGACCCCTTTTCTCTCTCGTAACCACTCCTCGTCGGCTCGACCCTTGACCCAGCACCTGCAAGTGTGAATCTGTTTGTGGGGGTGCGAAAGAAAAGTTGGACCGGGAGAGAGAACAGACCGCCAGAAATAAACAGACTCTTGATGCAACCACACCAGTTTCAACACTGCTACTTTGGATGTATTTTTCATTCGTTTATAAAATAATTTAACTGCACGGTAAGTTATTTTAATCTAATTTGTCCAAAACGAAAGCTTGAATTCAACTACTCCTAATCTACTGCTTTCCTAATATTTGCTATCTTTCTCCCGTATTCTGTAACTTCTATAAATTTATCTGGTGGATATTTGCTGGATGCTGGTAATTTATGTCTTTTAAGTTTTAAGTAATTTCCCTACCGAAAAGTCGGCTGTCCTTTGTGTTTCGATCGTTTGATATAAAAAACAACGTAATCATTAGTTTGCTCTCAGAATTTCATTTTATTTATTCACGTCGACGTTTTAAGGGTGGTCAAAATTTCATTCCCTTTTTACTAATTTCAAAAACATTTTTAAGTTTAGCGGACTGGTATATGAATGAAAGGTCACATATGGTCATGTCAATGATATGGCATGTGGCTGAAGTTTGGGCAACACTGCTTTTTAAATTTTTACTACTTTTATAGTATTAGAAACAATTTCCTTTAAATGATCTAAATTTGTATCTGAGAAAGATAATAATTAAAGTGGGATTGTAAGAAATTTTGGAAAGCAGTAGAAAATATTTTTCCAGCACTAATTTAGTAATCTTGACACATATCATTCTAAAATGTTTATACTCTCTAAAATTTATCAATTGTCTAAAAAGTAATGTCTATCTTTAATTTTTATTTTTCAATTACTGGTTTACCTGCATCTCAGATTTAATTGAATTCAATGCATATAGAGTTTCCAATGTATTTGTTTAGTGTTTAGTCTAATTCCCTGTTGGTTTTACGTGCAAACTGAACTGTATATTGCATTGTAAGATAATCGGGTTTTTGAGTTGAAAGTAATATCCTCCTGTTGTTAGCAGTTTAATAGTATATCGAATCCAAGCTACAGTGGTCGCCGTTTATAGAGAAACAATTTGCACTTTCATTTGAAAAATTAAAAGCATAAAATTTTTCCATTAGCAATCCAGAAACCGCCACTCTTTGCCAACCTTTACGGGTATTTTGTTTTAAAAAGAAATTATTCCCTAATTATACATAATATTTAGGTTAGGTTAATGAAATTAAACGATCATATGATTGAGGCGAAAGTGGATGTAGGACTCCATTGAAATCATTTGAAAATATTTTTTATTATGAAGATTGTTTTAGATTTATAAAAATCTATTAGCAAGGTTTTTTATTTAAGTTTTTTGATATTTTCTGTATTTTTCATTGCTCTTTTACGGTTTTGATATCAGAGGTCGATCTAGCCAAAGCCTTTTTCATGACCCCCTCACAAAATTCTAAAAACGGCCCCTTCAAAATTATAATTTATAAAAATTTGCCCCTTCATGAAATTCAAAATAGCTTTAATGGTTATTCACAAAAAAACTTTCCACAATCTTCTTCTATTTAATGATATTCTAGGTTTGTGTATCAATTTTTAAAAAAAATACCTACTGGCCTGCCAAAGCCGCGACTCGGTCCGTAAAGACGGCTTCTAATCGCCTACTTTTGTTGTATTGGAAAAAAACTACTACTGAAAACTACCATTTTCTTGCCTTTACCGCAATGCAACTAAAATGTGAAGAGAAGACGACTTTACAGAGCGTAGTCATCGGCAAAGTCGGCCCCATGCTTTGTATTGCAGGAAAACAGTTTTAAAATTTATTTGAAGAGAGATCCTATTCTAAAACAAAGGCTTGATTTTTATGTATTTCTCATTGATGGCTCAAATTAAAACAATTGGTTAATGAAGGATTATTGAAGGAAAATTTTGACTTAGAGTTTAGGTAATAATTTATTGTTTTGACTAATTGTAAGAAAAACAATATGTTTAAAAGGCGATTGAAGGTTACCTTTTTATTTTTTTTTACATTTAAGTAATAGAAACTTTTAAAAAATAGATAATTTAAAGAAAATATGTAAATCACCTTAATAAAATATTGAAATAGTTCTTCACAAAAATTTCTTCATATCAATTGTATCATGAAGTTATACTTTCAAAGTAAATTGGTATAAAAAAAGTAGAAAGGTAGTAATTAAAAGGGGTGCAGAAACTGTTTCAGGGTTAAATATTTCCCCAGAACAAATGTTTTGTTCAAAAATTTTAATTTTTTTATACTTTGAAGTTTTACTCAAAATATTTCCATTTTTATCTCCATATACTATGAGTTTTTATTTTAAATGAATAATTATCAAAATATGGTTATGGCCATTTTATACCTTCTTTGTCTTATCTAAAAGTAACCTAGGTTCAAAAATGTCTCTTGTCTTAAGAAATGAATTAAAAAGTTTTTTTTTCTAAGTTGAAGTATGGAAGAACTCCACTAAACTTTATTCAATTTGTTGAAATCATTCTTGTAATTAAACAAGAATTTTTCTCATGAATATCACCTATCTTGTCACAGATGTGTTGTTTTTCCTGTAAATCAACTGAACCACTAGGAAAAACCATCTTTCCAAGTTTTCACCGAGAAAACTTTTTTCCTATTAGTTTCATAGTATTTTCTGTTCTACAACAGAAATACCGTAATTTTCTCCTCTTTTACGTAGAATTTGCACAGAGGACTTGATATTGTCACCAGCTAAAATATTTGATTCTAAAAACAACTGGATCTGTAGAGGTTTTTATTCTTCATAAACTTGAGTAAAATTTCCCCATAAATCCTAAAATTTTTCCCGAACCTTGTTCTTGTAATTAATTGTGTTCAGTTACATTTCTGAATAATTTAATACTTTTTTAGGGGTTAGATTTTTTTTTTTAAATTTTACTATTGTACCTGAAATGTATTAGGTTATCACTTTATAATTCTATTGCTAATGATAATTTCACAAATTAATTAGCATCCAACTGCAATTTTTTAAAAAATTAATTTTTTTTACAATATTGGGTTCTTGAAAGTGAAATGTGGATCGACCCCTGAAAATGATTATTAGATTTTTGTTAAATTTCCCATTTTAAAAATTTTGTTTGTGTATATTGTAATAAAATGTTATTCAATTTCTGGGTACTAGAAATAAAATGTGCTATCAATGTCCTTTATGCTACTTTTTATTTTGGAAGAATTCGGCTGTTTGGAATTTTAGGGGGAAACGGTGAGGGTTGGCTGGGGGAAGATATATTTGAGAATTAGGTTCGGGGGAAGGTTACAACTTTTTCCAGGTCCGAGTGTGCCTGGAGAACAACCTGCTGTTCTCATTTTCGTGACCCCTGTGCGGTCTTGTGTGGTGTAAGGCCACCTACCCCTGTGTGCGGTCTTGTGTGGTGTAAGGTCACCTAGACCCTGGACACCCTGTCCTAAAATGGTATAGGCTATCTGATCCTTTTCTGGTGACCGATGTGTTTTCCGGTCATGAAAGAGACCTTACCTCTTTCGTTTTGATGGACACCCTGTCCAGTTTATACGGTCGCCCCGACCGTCAGGCCATGTGTGCCTTTGTGAGAACACCCCTGTTCTCTTGTTTTGACCACTGTGGACTGTGGTCCTACAGCTGATTGCTGTAGTGTGCAAGTTTATCGAGCGGACATGCCTGTGTCCGGCTCGCTTTCGTTTTTACCCAACGTGAAAGGACTTCCCCGTCCGCTGCTGTTCGTGATTGAATCAATTATGAAGTTATAATTTGAGTTTTGTTTAATTTAAGTTGAATTGATTTGTAATTTTGAGTAATTTTTATGTTTTGAAAAGATGTAATCTGAAATATTGTAATTTTGATTTCAGTTTTAGGTTGTGAAAAATTTTAAGTTTATTGTGATGTTAAGATTTTTGAAAGCTTGAAGTTTGTTTTCTCAATAGTGAAAGTGTATTGATTTTGTTTTGTTGATTTAACGTTTTCGTTTGGCCAAACTTAAACTGGGGGTTAATTTTATTTTCTTAGTTGTTTTTCATTTTGGTTTTGTAGCTACTTTTCTTTTGAGTCACTTGAATGTATGTTTTTTACTGTTTTGGTTTTTCTTTCATCTTGAGTGTTGTATTTTCTTTTGATGAGGTGTTTGACATGTTTATTTGTTTTGTTTAGTTTTCTTTTGGGTTTTGTATAACCTTGAAACGTATGATGTAGGGGGAGAGGATGTGTTGAGTTTTGTTTTTAATGTGGTTAGGAAAATTGATTATTGTTTGATACTTTTGGTTTTGGGGATAGCTTTCTTTTAACTTTTCTGGTTGCTTGTCGGGACGCCGGCACAACCAGAGGGGGAGTCTGTAGCAGATTGTTATATTTATTAGTTATATCCTTTCTCCCTTGAGGGCACTGTGTGTCTGTGCTTTTGATTTACGTAATGAGTAATGTAGATGTAAAAAAGTGAGATAAGATTCTTCTCTCTTCCCGCCCCGACCCCATGGTGGTCGGGTGTGCGGTGTGCGCGGGGCCTGTCCCTTTTATTTCTTTGTGTTAATTGTAAATAACTGTCCGTTGTCCTGATTAAAAGTCCTTGTCTAAACGTATTGCTGTCTTGCGTGTTATAGTAGTTTGTATATACTATATTTGTTAGCTGTGTTAAATACCTTGAATTCTACTACATTTTTATTAGTTGTTGACCCTGAACCTCTAAGGAGGCTTATTGGATTTTCAGGTTTCACGGCCCACCACACCATTGTCAAAAATATTCAAAATTTCACATGAAGGATGCTTTCTGTACAGTATCTTGAAAAATATTTCCCAAATTTTTGATACTTGAATTTTAAGGGTGCAAAAATCATCTTTCTATGATTAAACCCTGTCAGTCATCAGTCATAAACCAGTCATCAGTCAAATAATCACCTGTTGCAACTCCCTCTGTTTCTTATTCCCGAGTCCCTCAATATGAAAAATTCTTACAGATATTCTGAGGCAAAAAAAATATTGGTTTTTAATTTTTATAACAAGAAAAAGGAATTGAATCACTGAGACTCATTTAAGTATGTTTCAAAACTGAAACATGATACTAAAAAGCAGAAAATAACACTTTTAAAAACCTATAAAATTTTTAAGTCAATAGCCGTATGAGCTCAACATTTTTAGTTTAAGAAGGGTTAAAACTATTATTTTATACTTTTTAGTTCATTTTAAAAACCTGGGTTTTTTAAAACTTTTTTTTATTTCATTGATTTAGAATACACAGTAAATCAGGTAAAAAGTTGGATGTCTATTACTTAAAAAATACTATTTTTAAGATATGTCTAATGTGTTTTTAGGTACAATGTAAAGACAATTTTGTTTGTGCCTTATGCTTGTAGAGACCATGGTAAATATGCTCAGAAAATGGCTGCTGCATTTAAAAATCAAGGTAAAAATAAAATGCAAAATCTATTCATTTTTTATGATGAATTATATGTAATGCTAATTTACATATTATTAATTATGTAAGAGTTGCATTTATAAAAGGTCAATTTAACCTCTAATGACTTTTCTTTTAGGAGTAGCTATGGAAAGTATTCATGAAAAGTCTGACCCTGTTGCAGCCGTGAATGACTGTGAAGCGATTTTCGTAGGTAATTGTGTTAAAGAAAGTCAATTACTAGGAATAAAAATTCTTTAAGATACACTATATTGCTCCTAACATTTTGACAAGGCCTGTAATATAATTATGACTTTTCTTAATATCCTTACCTTAAAACACCATGTCTGTTACTACCTGCGAAAAAGATATTTTTCCTATCTAATTTGCTGATATGAAAATAAAAAATCCAAACTAAATTAATTGAATCTACCCTAATCTTACTACAACTACATATTTTCCCACTTTCTACCTGACAATTCTAGATTAGCCTTGCACTTGTAAACCATTGTTCTTATTTTAATGGCATATTGTTCAAACATAAGTGAATATTCAAAATCTGTTTTGGAGGACCTTCTTCTTCAAATATATTAAATAGTAGTTATAGTTAAACACCAACTCTAGTTGCAAGGGTTTTTTTTTTTCGTTTGTTAAATTTTTCATTCCATTAACCCATTAAGGATGACTTTAAAGTAATGGAAGTAAATAATTTTTTCTTCCATATTCTGTTTGTTTATATTAATAAGAGTAACAATTGCCAATTTTCAGATTTTTAAAAAAGTAATTTTTGTGATTTTTTTAACTGGCAGCTTTTCCTGCCAACTCTCCTCAGTGGGGTCTATAGTCTGTGTAAATAGAATCGGCAGTTGACCTTGAGTTTTTTCTCCATGTATTTCTTCTGCGTTGCCATGGTAAAGCATGACGTGAAACCGCCGATTTTATTTACACAGACTATAAACTGTTAATAAAACTTATTTGATAGCTTAAGGTTTTGATATAAAATGTAATGTTACATAATTAAAAGGGATTATGCATAAATATAAGGGAATTTGGACTTGATCATAGATAGGGGGTGAGGAAAGGGCATATCCCCTTATATCCAAAGTTATGAAATTCTCCCAATTTCAACACTTAAAATAGCCGAGCTGAAATTTTTTTCTGATATTTGAGTCAGAACCAGTTTGTTTCAATACTTTAGCTAATTTAAAGATAAAAGGAGTTTATTTCTGTCATCCACACACAGGCTAGAATATAGGATTTCTTTTGTCTGCCGAAGTCTTATCTATAACTACGCTTTCACTTTTGTTAAATTTTTTAGGATTTTTTTTCTGTCTTCACAGATGCTTTCTCCTATTATAAGTCCCAAGTTTTTACTAATGATTCTTTATTAAATTCATCTAAATTACTATATTTATCTTTATAGCATCAGATTTCAAATGTTCCTCACAAAATTACCAATTACCACAATAAATGGCCAAAATTACTAACTAAGCTAGGCTTATTTAGTTCTAGATATTAGATAAAAAATACAAAATTTGCATAAAAAATAAATTATTTGTTAAAACCAGTTACAAATGGCTTTTGAAAATTTTGAACTCACTTCGGACAATTGGCAGGAAAAACTGCCAGTAGAAAGAAATTAACCATGGTTTTGGAAATTCAAACACTTTATTTCAAAATGTAAACGGTTACAATGTTTAAATTGGAATCTCTAAAATATGCTCAAATAAAAAAAATTTAAAACAATTACACCAAAATTTTATTATTTTAGCATCTTTCAGCCTTCAGGGGTCATTCCAGACTTTTTGTGAAGGGTCCGGTTTTTGTAAAAATTGTGAAAATCTACTCATAATTTTGTGAATTTGAAGTTAGTGTTAAATTAGTTTTTTCAGTCCAATATTTGAAGTACTATTAAGAAAAAAAGGGTCTGTTTAAAGGCAAAAATACTTTGTGAAGGGTCCGTTTTTGAGGTAAAATGTTTTGTGAAGGGTCCGTTTTCACAATGAAATGTATTGTGAAGGGTCCGAAAACGGACCCAAATTTCTTCTAAACAGACCCCTGGCCTTCTCCAAAATCTGATGAAATGTAATCTTTCTAAAAGTGATTTCATCAACAAAATGTATCAGAAGTCATAAATTTCCATTTTTCCTCTATTAATGGCAATAAAAAATAAAATGTCTTTTTGCAGCTTTTCGTACCAACTGTCCTTAATGGGTTAAGATTTATTCAGATTTTATAATGTTATTTGAACAGTATTTGATGTAATCTTATTATTTTCCCTCGAATAGAAATTAAATTAGTTTTGACAATTATTAGGGTAGATTTTATTTTAAACAATTATTTACTTAAATTTACTTACACTTTTTTCATTTTTAGGGGGTGGAAACACTTTTCTTCTTTTGAAAACTCTTTATGAAAAGCAGTTGATGAGACCTATTCAAGAAATAGTTTTAAATGTAAGTTTTTTTATTGTCTGCTGAGAAATTTTACAACTATCTTATAAATACAGTAAAACCTCTCTTGAGCAACCACCTTCCATTCTGAGAAAAATTGGTTGCGTGTTTATTGCAAGACAAGAGTGAATATGAAAATTGGAGCCACTGTTTGAAGCAAAGACGTTGTAAAAAATTTTATACGGTCACGTAGTATGGGTGTGTTCCCCTAGGTCCAAGGTACAATACTTGATCATTTACTAAAAAAGGTCTGATCCTGATCTCCATGATCAGTTCTGATTGCCAGCCCCATTTTAACCACTAAGTTAGGTCCGAGGTATAACTTTCCAATATATCTTTGAATTCAATTGTTTTGAAAAAAAAAATACTGTTGCTGAATGAGCTTGATCACTTTATGTTAACTAATATTTCAGAAAGGAATTCCCTACATCGGCTCAAGTGCTGGAACGAATGTTGCCACTAAAAGTATCAACACCACTAACGATATGCCTATATGCTGTCCTCCATCTTTCAATGCCTTGAATTTGGTTCCTTTCAATATAAATCCTCATTACATAGAAACGGATAAAAACAGCACACATATGGGAGTAAGTAACTAGAACTATATATTTTTTTTCAATTCAGATGTCACAAAAGGAGTTTGAACCCTTTCTTTTCATGTGCTTTACAAAAGTTGATACTGACAGCTGGCTATTCAGTATTCAATTCTAACTTCTAATCATGTCTGATGTGCATTCTATTCCTACCTCGGAATATCCTATAACCTCTATCTGTAAAAGCAACTCTTCTTGTGATCTACTGCTATTAGGCACAGGCCGTTTCGGCACCAGAAAAAAACTAAAACTAAAAAACAACTAACTAAAAACTATAAAAAAATGTTCGTTTTGCGCCGAATCGTCCCATTCCGCTCTTCTCTTCTTGGGTGTAAAGTTGTCACAGAGGACTTGTAATGTTTGTTGCTTTTTCTGCTAGGTAACGAGGTCCTGACTATATTGCCAATATCCCCTCTCTGTTAGGAGCTTCCTTAAGAGCTTGCTGATTCTTTTTTTTTTTACTGCTTCACTGGTCTAATTTCTCAAAATTGGTAATGAATTAAAATGTTATAAGGTAGACTGTTTGTTGTACCAGACAAAATATACGTTTTAATTTTTTTAAGACTAATAAAATCTCGTTTCAATCAATTAAAATGCCCAACCTTTAGTCTTAACCTTTGTAGGGTGATATTTTTAATGTATCTGTCGGGCAAACGGCATTGGGAATTTGAGTTGTCGGGATTTCGAACGGATCCCCTTTTGGCCAGACGGATGAGGTTTAGGGAAACTATCTTTTGAAATCAGTAATTTGTAAATTCAACACCCATCAACTGGACTAGGTTAGATTGGTTGAACAGCTGCACAGTTTTGAGTGTAAGGTTGTGGCTATAGGTTATGCACTCTAAATGGTCGAAATGTGATTTTATCTGTCTTAGAAAAATTAAAACGTGATTTTTATCCGAAGCAATGGCGGATTAATGCAATTTTGTGGGTGGGGGCGGTTAGAGGGAATATTCAATTTATAGTACTGTTAAGCTGTACTCCCTGGGGGATAATGAGATGGGGGATGATGAGGTTTAGGGAAACTATCTTTTGAAATCAGTAATTTGTAAATTCAACACCCATCAACTGGACTAGGTTAGATTGGTTGAACAGCTGCACAGTTTTGAGTGTAAGGTTGTGGCTATAGGTTATGCACTCTAAATGGTCGAAATGTGATTTTATCTGTCTTAGAAAAATTAAAACGTGATTTTTATCCGAAGCAATGGCGGATTAATGCAATTTTGTGGGTGGGGGCGGTTAGAGGGAATATTCAATTTATAGTACTGTTAAGCTGTACTCCCTGGGGGATAATGAGATGGAGGATGATGAGGTTTAGGGAAACTATCTTTTGAAATCAGTAATTTGTAAATTCAACACCCATCAACTGGACTAGGTTAGATTGGTTGAACAGCTGCACAGTTTTGAGTGTAAGGTTGTGGCTATAGGTTATGCACTCTAAATGGTCGAAATGTGATTTTATCTGTCTTAGAAAAATTAAAACGTGATTTTTATCCGAAGCAATGGCGGATTAATGCAATTTTGTGGGTGGGGGCGGTTAGAGGGAATATTCAATTTATAGTACTGTTAAGCTGTACTCCCTGGGGGATAATTTAAAAAAAAATAATATCTTTAAAACTAGTACTGTTAAGCTGTTTTGAGACTTAAAACTAATATAAAATAAGTTTAAAAATAGGGGAGAAGGGGTATATTAATTTTAAAAAATTTGTGGGCAGTATAGAAATCCGAGTAAAAAAGGGGGTCTGTGGGGGTCCTTCCCCAGAAAATTTCTGGAAATTTGACCCTTAAGAAATGCATTTTAACTCTGTTTTTGTAACTTATTAATTACAGAATGTCGTCTTTTCCTCTTTTCTTTTTGAGTAAAATTTCTGAAAAATTACTGGTGACATTTCTCATTGATATCTATTTCTAGAAATGTTTTGGTAAAAAAATCCATGACCTGGTGAATTGCTATGAAATGAGCCATATCATTTTTAATATATATTAACATTTGATACTTTTTAATTAATATTTTACCTAGTTAGTGTACTAGGGGAGTCTTTAGCTTTTCAAGTACTTAAGTCAATGTTATTTTTACTCTAGGAAACAAGGGATATGCGCATTGAAGAATTTCTTGAAGAACCTGATTCTCAATGTGTTTTAGTGAGTTGAACCTTGGTTCTTGAAACTATAATCAAATTCAAACTTGAAATAGATATTTAAGACAATTACTTTTTTAGGGGCTTAAAGAAGGTAGTTGTTTGCTTGTGGAAGATGGAAAAATAACACTTAAAGGGACAAAGGAGGCCAAGTTCTTTCAAAAGTAAGATTTTTTTATCTAAGTGAATATTTGAATCGCCAGTTTGGAAAAGGAATAAGTCCAAAAACCAAGTTTTGATAAAATAAGAAAAAACTGTATTAGTAATTGAGTTTTTGTTGTATAGCTACCAAATTATTTTATTTAAAACTTAGAAAATGAGCAAAAAAATATAAGTATAGGTATTCAAAAATATTGTACAGTTGAATAAAATTGATGTTGAAAGTTGAAAACTTAAAAACCACTAATATTGACAAATTATATTTCTGCTTAGTTTAAAAAAAAAAAACTAAGGCTAATAAAATTTAAAAGTATTATAAAACTGAGTCATTAAGGCATTTTAATTAATATCAATGGGAGTCACCTGAAACTCACTGGAAAAAAAGGTAAACAAGCTTTAAAATTCAATATATATATCAATCAAAATATATTTTTCTTTTTAGCTACTTGGTTATTGTTCATACATTTGATTATGTTAGCGACATCTGTTATCATAATTTTGAACTAATTTTTTTTTTATTGTTTATAAAATATCCCCCGACCAACCAATGCTAAAATTGAAGACCGCTTTTTAATTCGGTTATTTTTCTAGATTTTATGTATTTTTAAAATGTCTATGGAATTTCATTTACCCTGTGAAGTGCAGATCCAAGGGGGGGCAACTGGTCCATTCCCCCCCCCTTGGGCTCGGACTAGGTGTACTAAAACGAGTTAAAACCTTGTTCTTTGGGTCAAATTTCCAAAATTTTCTGGGGGTAGAACCCCAGACCCCTCTTTTGTATCCATAACTTTATTATATTCTACTTTTTATATTGCGGTCTTCAAGATGCAAGTAGTACTACTATCTAAAAACATATTAAAAAGGTACATTCTACCTATTAGGTGCTGTCCATAAATGACATCACACCCAGAGGAGGAGGCATTGAATTTGTGACAAGGGTGATGAGAAGAAAAGGTTTTGAAAAAGTCCTGCAGCTGCAAATCAACCAAAAAAACCCATGAATGAAAATTAGAAACAAAATCCTTCAGGGGAATCTCAAATCCTTGGGTTGTTCCCCCCATAATTTTTAGGAGCCGATGACCCCAGTGCTTCTGGGGAGGAATTCCCAATTCCAGAGCAGTGGCGATTCCAGCCTGGACCTATGAGAGGCAACCACCTTTTAAACAGGTTGGGGGTTCTTCCCCAGAAGAATTTTAGAAATTTGACCCTAAAAACCGATTTTATGTCGTCTACACCTACAGGACCTTCGGGAAGTGTTTTTACTCCCAATTTTTTTTTCCTAAGGTCTCTCCACCCTAAGTATTTTACAGATCAAATGCGACCCTTCGTGCAAAAATATGTAAGTTTCATTGACGATGCTCATATGACGCCCCAGGAAGGAAGGGGGTCCTCCCCCAGAAAATTTTTAAGATTAGACCTTAAAATGTAGTCTCTTGACTCATTTTTGAAATTTTAAGACGCGATTTAAGGTCCCATCCTCCGAGAGATATCCCAGAGATGAGTGTTCATTTCTGCTCTAGATGGTTAAGGGTTTAACTTTTGCCTTCCTCCCCTTTGTCACAAATTGAATACCTCCAAGCGCGGTATCATTTATGGATGGCCTATAATAGGTCTCTCCCCCAGAAAATTTTGGAAATTTGATCCACAAAAAGCAGGGTTTTAACTCGTTTTGGTCCTAGCCCACGAGGGCAATTGGCCAGTTGACCCCCTTGGATCCGTGCTTGTTCTAGAGTCACCCCCCTCAACATTCTCTTGCTGGCGTCGCCCATTCGTTTGACAAATAGCCTTATCTTTATTTATTAAATATTTTATAAAGTAATTGAATTGTTAAATAGTGTTGCTGTGGTTTGAAACGGCTTTAATAGTAATTAACAAAAGTTTTTTTAATTAAACAATTTAAATAAGAAGTTAGTGTACTCAAATTACGTCTAAAAAATATGTATATCTGAAATTAAGACTTCAAAAGTAAGTAATAACCTATAATAATAATCCTTGTTTTTCTTGAAAATATTTTCAAAATTATTTGAAAATTACTTGCTGACCCCAGTTGTAGATGTTTGCAAATGTCCTGAATTCCTGAATAATAGTTGTTAAATTGAATTTTTTTTCCTAGGGGTAAACAGCCAATAGTGTATCAGCCTGAAAGTGATTTGACATTTTTGCTGGACTTTAAATGTTAAGAAAATTTTAGTAAGTTTAATTTATCTATATTTTTGCTGTTCAAAATTATTTATTGTGCTTATGCTTCGAGCCATGAGTGAGACCTTTTTTTACCTGAAGGCCCCACTTCATATTGCAGCAAGAAATCTAGCAGACTAGAATGCATGTTAAATTTAAGTATGGATACTTAAAAGTTGTTCTCACTATTTGATGCCCATTTTCTAAATTCACAGTAGTTTTATAGAAACATGTTTCTGAATATTTGGCTCCAAGGAAAGGGTGGATTTAAGTTTCAGCTTGGCAAGCTGTCTCTATAATGGCTTTGGAAAAACGATTTTCCCTTATATAAATTGAATTTTCACAAAAAGGTGGAAGGACATTGCCCCCCCCATAAATCCGCCCATGCTCCAAAAGGTAAGTTCCTTTCTTTTTTGCTTTGCCGTCTAAATTTTTCCTGGAGCAATGTTTGGCATGGTAACTCAATCAGTTCCAGATGTAGACTACTTTGACATGGTGTGATGGAAATATTGTTGTGCAAATTTGCTGGTTTGAAAGAAGACTCTCGAGGCACATGGGTAGTTAAATAGGGTTTATTCGAAGAAAACGAAGATATTTACGCGATATCGACTTTCTCAAGCTTTATTCGATTAGATTCAACAAGGATCGTCAATGCTCGTTTCGAAGTCTTAACTTCTTAATCTTAACAAACTGTTTTCGACCAGAAATACAGATTCAAATTACTCAAAAACACGTCCAATCGAATCACAAATGTTCATTTTATTATATAAGAAGTAGTTTAACTGAAATTATGCTGAATCTACTCCAATAAAGCTTCTGAAAATCGATAGTACTCGGCACGAGGTTTTTTAACATTTGTTTCACATCATCTATCAAAATGTAACGGAGAACATGTGAACTTTTTCGCTCAAAATCATTAATTTTCACTTCCTTCCTTATTAACAGGTGTTTTTTTTTCTTTTTCCGATCATTTTTCTATGAGTTACAGGGATTTTTCGCCTCCGAAATCGATGCGTCTATGTGAGCTGCAATGTTAAATTATTCTTTTTCCCTGGTATTGATGTAGGGCAAGGTTAGATGTAGTGAACACAGGGTTGCCGTCCATACCGCCTCTATTATTCTTCTACCTCTATGATTCACACTCTATTTTTCTTTCCTATTAACTCTATGGACCTTACTGAACTATAGTAGTACAACAATCCAATCATGGCAGTCCCCTCTTAACCTCTTATAAATGCATGCATAATTTGCGAAAAATCCACATGATGCGCGAATAGGTCCAAATTCGTAATATCCAATCAGATTATGCTCCGCCCTAAGCCTTTCTTCCCTAGGCGGGGTCTTTACCGCTTACAACTGGGCGAGAGTTTTAACAGGAACCATCCGTTTTTCGAAATCCGTAACAATATTAACTGATATTTTTCAAACAAATGAGATTCGTTCTTGTGACTAAACATCTTTATTCATTAAAATTCATTTAAAAGCTTTCTTTAGAACAGTGGTTCCTAACCTTTATAATACTGCTACCCCTGTAACCTGTTAGGAAATCAAATTTTACCCCAATTTTAAAATGTTATAAAAACACTCAATGCAAGCGAATTCTAATGTTTATTAATTACAAAGTTGTCATTGCCCAGCAGTTAGTCAGAAAACTGGATACATTGTGGCTACATAAAAACACAACAATATTACGATATTTTAACTATGAATTAATAATAATAATCAGTGTGAGGGTTGAAATTGTTTTGCGTTTACAAGTTTTTTTATGTTAGGTTTAGTGTCACTTAAAGCACATCTCATGTCATGTTCCACATTGAGATGGTTTCTGGCCTTTGTTTTCAATGAAACTAAAGTTGAAAAACCACTCTCGCATCTGTAAGTGGTGGCAAAAGGTACTATCATTTTTAAAGCTCTGTTAGCTATGACAGGATATTCGGCACCTGCTTTAATCCAAAATCTGCTGAGATCATACATTTGAAATTCTACTTTGAAAGTACTATTCTCGCGCAGTCCAAGAAATTCTACTTTGGCCGCTACATCTTCGTCTTTAATAATGTCATCATCAGTAGAAAATGGTCTTAATATCCAAGAGTTGGACTAACGATTATCTAAATCCGGAAAGTATTGCTTCAGTGACTCTATTACTGCAGATAAATGTTGATCCACGGCATTTCCAAATGTGATTTTGTTTTCTTCGGTATTTACCAATTGCTCACAAATTGTTCTGTTACCCCTGAAGAATAGCGCGTGTTTACCCCCCGGGGGGTAATTACCCCCAGGTTCGGAACCCCTGCTTTAGAAGAACAGACGAATTGTGCCGCGACATTCCATGAAAACGTGCTTTTTGGAATGATTTTTGAAATAAATGACGTAACATCACGCGGAGTGGCTGGAACGACGATCTAAATCCGAAATCCATTCATTCCCAACTGTTCATAAGGTTGAAATCTAGTGTCACGTTTGTTTCAAAGTCAGTCAGTCAGAGTTTGATTTTTGACATCATGGGGTGATGTAATTCATGACATGACACCGCGTCGTCGTTCCAGTTTTGTGGAGCGATTAATTTCACGTTATAAAACTGAAAAGCAAATTAATTTTGAAAAACCTTTCGGAACATTTACACATATATATACAAGGTGTTTTAAAAGTCCGTTTCCGAGCTTTTTATTTGGAACCGACATCTCCTCGGGTCGTGGAAGTAAGGCATGTTTTTCTCAGAATTGCAAAAAAATCAATTCAATACGGAAACCCCCTTAGATTGTGCCCAATAACATTTAAAAATTGCCTTAAAAAGTTCCACCAAAAATATTAATATTAACATACTCATAAAAAAGCATCAAAAAATCTCGTGCCTCTGTGGGCACAAAATAAGGGGGTATGCGTATGCATATTGAATTTCAAAACAGATATTATTTTACTATTTTTGAGGAAAACGTAAAGACGAGATTTTTCGATGCTCTTGAGCAGTTTGTTAATATTAATATATTTGCTTCAAATTTTACTGGCTATTTGGCATAAAATGAGAGGATATGCGTGTTGAATTTCTGAAAATATTTTTTGGAACAGTCTAGTATTTATTTGGCTGTTATTTTTAGAAAATGAATTGCAAACAGTCCAAGAAAGAGACGAAAAAATGACTTTGTAAGAAAAGAGGAAAAACCTAAAATTATGAACTCAATTAAAGTAAAAAACAACCTTATATTTCGGGGGGTACCTCCAAAAATGCCATATATAATGCTGTATTTTTATCTGCAGAAGTATTAAAATTTCAATGGGGACCATTTTGGAGGACATCTTGATTTATAAAAAATGCTCAATACTTGCAGAGTGGCATCTATCGATTCTGAAATCTACACCATCAACTCTACCAGAAACCATCAAAAAATTCTATCCGTACGCCTGAACACACTTTTCGAGTTAACCCCCAGGCCATATGTTTATTTAATTCTTGTGTGTTTTTAAGTTGAAACAGACGTAAAATGTCTTATTATCTAACAGGTGTGAAAGGAAATTTTACATAGAAGAAATTATACGAATGCTGCTGAAGAAAGAAATCTTGATCCTATGAATATTAGACGACTTCAAAGAAATGTCCTGAAGTGGAATTTAAAATCTTCTTAATTTTGATACGAAATTATTGTGAATTGAATGTTATTTTTATTAAAAATTATTTTTTGAAATAAAAAATAAATTTTATATTTTTTTTAATATGGATATGTTTGCTCATGAAATAAATAGTTAAACAATTATAATAAAACGATGCAAATAACATAAATACATATTCATAGCCATCGCGTCGGTGTTATATCCTAAATCAAAGAAGGATTCCACCAATCGGATTAAGCCAAAGGTTAATCTTTAACACTGACGCCGATGGCTGTGAATATTACTATTGTTACTACCATCACCGACGCTAATGGCTATGAATATGGATGTTTTAGTGTTTCAGCAATACTGTCTAAACTCTGCGCATACTTGAAGTATATTAAACCCATAATTAAAAAAAAAATTTTTGACAGAAAAATGAATATAACTTCACATCTAGTTTATAGTCCATCCAGGCAATCTGCGATTCAACCAGTAAAAAATTGTAACATTTGGTTATTCAAGGGTTTTCACTTGGGAATGACCTCAATAATAACATTATATTTCAGTGCTGAATACGAATATTCCATTTAAAATTTTTAAAATCTAAAGTATCAACTTTTAAAATTATTTGAAAATTGCTTATTTGAACAAAAAATAAAACATCGCTCAAAACCACAAAATAACTGCAAAAGAAGTAATTCGAAACGAATTCCTTTAGAAATTACTTAAATAATGGCATACTAAAATTGAAAGAAAATCGGACACTAAAAAATATCGTTTTTTTTTCTTTTTGGCCTCAAAAATCGACCGTTTAAAAAAAATCTTGTTAAAAACGTTTGAGGCATTTGGCTAAGGTAATTTTTCCACGGATATTGTAGTTATAACATAAAAAAACACAAGTGATGATTAAATCATTGGATAATTTATTTATTAAAATGAATATTAAAAATACATGTAAAGTAAAATCATTCAATCAAATCAGAAAATATTCAATAATATACAGTGGTAAATCGTCTAAAGAATAATTGCGTGTATGGCAGGGAAGAAAAGTTTCCCCTGTAAAACCCGTTTTACTACGAGGGCTGTCACTGTGCAGCGAAAACAACTTAAGCACAGTGGAGACCAACAATAGAGCATTTTCAATCACATGGCTCTGACCTAACAACGGAAAACACTCTGTGTTGGAAATTTACCAAAATTTTGTGATTTATTTTATTTAAATAAACTTTAAATAAATTATTACATATTAAAATTGAAGTCTGTCCCCTTTTTTGTTATTAATTTTAGAGTAATTTTAAACTTTTATGCAAGGGCCATTTCAAGATTTTTGTGAAAAACCTTTCACTAAAGGCACTTTGATAATATAGAGTATTTTCAATCACATGACTCTGCTTAACAACGGCCTTAGCAACGTTGGTTATTCGCCAAGTGACGTCATGTGTGAATGCTGCTATTGGATACTTCTATGTCCCGCCTCTAACAACAGCCTTAGCAACGTTGATTTTGTCCTCCAAGTGACGTCATGTGCGAATGCTCTATTGTTATCATTATTAATTTATTTTTAATAATCAAAAAAGTAAGTAATTAGTATTCTTATGTGTGCATAATCAGTTTCACAGTTTAAAAATACGTTTTTGGTGGTTATTGGGGATTTAAACAGAGGCGGCCTTATAGGTACACGAATCTCCCCTACCTTAGTTTCAGAGCGTAAGTTAAATCATCGGGCACGTCCATTTCTATTTCTTTGGGGGTCACTGAATTGCTACTATAATGGACTCTAACCGTCTGACGTCACACGGAACCAACACGTGACCTACTGAGCTTGCAATTGGTTACCACAGATACTACACTAGTACATCTACTAGTGTAGTATCTGTGGTAACCAATGGACTCTAACCGCCTATCTGGTTCGAGACTTCACGGAACCAACACAATTGACCTACAACTGAGCTTGCAATGGACTCTAACCGTCTGACGTCACACGGAACCAACACGTGACCTACTGAGCTTGCGATTGGTTACCACAGATACTACACTAGTAGATCTACTAGTGTAGTATCTGTGGTAACCAATCGCAAGCTCAGTTGTAGGTCACGTGTTGGTTCCGTGAAGTCTCGAACCAGATAGGCGGTTAGAGTCCATTGGTTACCACAGATACTACACTAGTAGATCTACTAGTGTGTAGTATCTGTGGTAACCAATCGCAAGCGTCACGTGTTGGTTCCGTGTGACGTCAGACGGTTAGAGTCCATTGCAAGCTCAGTTGTAGGTCACGTGTTGGTTCCGTGAAGTCTCGAACCAGATAGGCGGTTAGAGTCCATTCTAGGTATGTTCTAGGTCCATTCTAGGTAGGGGCGGGAAATAGAAGCATCCAATAGCAGCATTCGCACATGACATCACTTGGACGAATAAACAACGTTGCTAAGGCCGTTGTTAGGTAAAGTCATGTGATTGAAAATGCTCTATTCGTTAAATCTTTTTGAAAACTGGCAAAAATGTGACTTTTCTTGAAAAAAACAACAGAACAAAATTGGTCAAAAATATGATTTTTTTTTCGAAAACTAAACCATTGGATCCAACCTGGCCAGTCCTGGTTTTAATATTTTTTTCTTTCATCCAAACTTTTCATTCATTAACATGCTATAGTTACTACTAGAGACAGAAATCTATTAGTATACTATTACTACTATATACCATTAGATCTTTATGGTCTCTAATAGTTACTACATATTCCTAGTCACAAGAAGTTTTTATGCAAATACCTCCCTTAAAATACCTTTTTTTTACTATCAGCCGAATTCGTCCATTTTTTCTTCCTTGATTTTTCGTTTTCCCTTCCCTAAATCTCTGCTGACAGTACCGAGCGTGCGTGCCTGCTCTGATGTATTAAAAAAGTAATCATCCGTCACGTTTCTTAGATCACGATACTCCATCCTATTTTGATTTCCCACACACTTTTCTTTTCAAATTCACATCAGACGCCTCTCAGTTAAGACCCAGAAATCACAAATCAAAATTTCGTAACGGATAATTAGGACAGGAATCTTTCACATTACAAAATTGCTTGTTAAATCTTTTGGAAGTATAAAAATGCCACAAAAAGAAGATTATCATTATTTCCATCCGTATCATACTCCGGAACCTCACTGCATTCCAGGGTAAGAATTTCTATTATTTTATCTTTTACATGCTCCTAATAGTGTCAATTTTTTATGTTTATGAAACTTTTTTGTGTGATTAAGATAAAAATATCTTTTTGATAAGCAATTTTCCGTAAAGTGTTTAGGAAGTTTTTCCCGAGCTTTGCCTCTTCTTGGCAGCTAAGAAATAATGGCTTAAGGTTCCGTATTTATATTTTAGTAGTAATTATTAAATGAAGAATTTTTGTAAAATTTCATTATCATTTACTGAATGATTGTCTATTCTTTGAAATGTTGGGATTTCTTAGGTAGGCGTTTTAATTGAAAGAAAAATTTAGTTTTAAAGAAAAAAATAGTTTAAGGTCATTTCTTTTCTTTCCCTCTCCTTATGGATATGTTGTGTTGGTTTAATTTAGAATTGTAAAATTATAAATTCAGGTAGGCCAAACCATTTTGGGCTATTTGTTTTAATATTAACTTAAGTAATCACCGATGTGTGGCTATATTATCTGTTCCAGAAGTTGTATTATTTAAACAGTCATTAGTTCATTTGTTTGAATTAGAATGTTTTGTCATCGTAGTTCTGATATGACATTTTGGTAAAAATATTTTATTTAGTTTAGTGGAAGTAGTTTCAAATTTTAGATAAATTGTTAGAACTGCTTTAGTTAGCATGTTTAACTTGTATCAGAGGTCGGCAACCTTTTTTTCTCGCGGGGGCACAAATTTTCACAGTAACTTTCGGATTGCTTACTCGTTGTTGTCGAAAAATTCTGGGTACTTTAGCACTAACCCGGGCACTAGTACCGGGTATTAGTACCCGGGCACTAATTTGAAGTGGGTACAATTCCGTTAGAGTCCCCGCTAAATATCGCCAATATCCAAATCGCTAAATATATCCAAATATCAACAAATTTTTGACTTTTATTAATAAACTGAATAGTTATTGATCTAAATAAACATTTTAATTCAGAAGTTTGAAAATATTTATGAATATTTCTACTTTTTGTTGTCTAAAAGAACCGGGCGATATTTAGCGGGGACTCTAACGGAATTGAACCTTGAAGGGTTCTGATATATCACCAAAAAATAAGCCAATGTCAAAATAAGGGTAATCCAAAGTGTCCGGGCCTGGTGCCAAAAATGGCGTGAACAGTAGATTCTGGCAACCCAGTTCTATAGAAGTTTTGTTTAAAAAATTTTGCCAAAAATTTCGCCCAGGCCCGGACTCTGTATTTACCTCGAAATAAATAACAATTAAAATATCAACGGGAATCTATACGATTCCGTTAAAAGGAATTCCGCATCCCTTTAAAAGATAGCAAAAATATTTTGGACAAGTTTCAATGGCCAAATTAATGTTGTTTTGTTTTCATGGTTTTCATCAATATAACTGACGTTAAAATCAGTTGGTATGTTGGTTCGGTGATATGTTTAATGTTTGATACCGAAGATTGTTTAAATGGTGATTTTTTTATGGATATTGGAAATCTAGAAAAAGCTTTATTTTTTAAAAATAAATTTGTTTCGCGTTATAATTTTATTAATTTTAAAGAAAGTGTTTTATTCACCTTTAAAAGGCGATTTTTTATTATTTGGCGAGAAATACCATGGCTATGACGCCACAGTTTGAAGGCTCGGTGAGTTCTTTTGCAACTGATTTTTTTAATGAAGACGGTTTAAGACCCCCTACTTTTATTGGTATCATTACTATAAGCTAGAGTGTTTGAGCATTACGAGAATCTTGACGGGAAATTGAAGTTATTGAACAAAAATAAACACCATGAGATCCAAACTATGTCGTAAAGAGGTCGGGGACATTTTTACCTCTCAAAATATAACCAAACGTATTGGTTCCCACCACCATTTCCGTAATTATACACAAGTATCCACTTTTTGACGACTCAACTTGATTTTAACATGGCTTCACTGTCCCCGCAGTCCACGGGTTGCCGACCCCTGTCTTGAGACGTTATGTGTGAAAAATACATATAAAATCAAATGCTATGTACCCATCAAATAGATGTTGAACTTGGATGGTTTAGAATAGATGTTGAATCTTATCTTTGGTTGTCTGGTTTGTATTTCTGAATTATTCACCCAACTCGAGAAGATGCTTCCCGCCCGAACAGAAAGGTTGCCGACCCCCCTCCACTGTGTGTAATGTTCGCTCTAAAAGATGCCCCCTATACAGGTACACGGGGTACCTGCCAGGATTCGGTCCCCATAAGCTGTATCAGTACGGCAAAACGTACGGAAGGATGACCCACGACATAATGGCGGACCACCCGGTGGCAGGGGGCCGGTTCGGACGCATGACGCAGCACTGCCACCACGGACAGCAGGACGAGGACTTTTACTTGGGGAGGCACGAGAGCACCACGAACGATTTGAAGCACACCAGTGACATGGTCCCCGGCTACACAGGTGGATTATCACCATTTTTTTCCTTGCAGCCCATTAATATTAGGCGATACGGGTGTCGCTATAGCCTCCAACCCCAGTTAACTGCTTACCCAGTTCCCTTCGGATCGCTTCATGCTCCTCTCAAAGCAGCTCGCTGCGCTCACTTGCTATACACTAAAAAACTTTCAGAAAGCAATGTTCCTTATTGAGGAACTTGGTTCAGTTCCGTTACTGTCTCGCTAAATATCGCCAAGCTGTTTTGGTCGCCAAAAATTAAAACTATCACCAAATATTTATGTACTTTTACCTCAAAACAATGGTTTAAAGGGAGTACAGAAGCCCTCCATTAATAACTAGCTGATATGCCCGCCGTTGCTCGGGGGAAAAAAGGCTTATCAAACTGTGTGTTAAAATAAATAAGAATTAGTGTTTAGATGCAATAGAGTCAACAGTCTTCCCGCTAGGATTCTTTTTTGATGCCATACCACTTCGTTAAGATGTAAAAAAAAAACTTTAAAATACCACCTGTTTAGATTTAATGTGTGAAATCCCCATCCCCGTTTTTAAAGAGTAATTTTTCAAAATAGAAAAAAAAAGTCAGGGGACCTTCTGAACCCCATTATTTTTTTGTCCTTTTCTCCCTCCGTCCATTTCTGAAATTGGTTTAAATGTATATTTGAGGCAAATTTCTCCGCCTTCGCTTCACAATAAAGATATATTATTGAACAGAAATGTCTATAGATAAAACTTATTTCCCCCTCATCCCTCTAAATTTTTATAAAATACAAAACAATTAAATATACTACATACTTTTATACTTTTTTAAGATGTTAAACGAAATCTTAAAAAACCAGTTTAGAATTAGTGTTTATAACCATTTTTTAATAATGATAATTTTTTTTTAATCAGGGGGAGACCCCCTGAACCCCCCCTTTGCTGATTTATCACCAACTCATTCATTGAAAGAAATTTAAAACATGAAATAAAAGTAAACATCATTTGAATCGACACTGAAAATGCCTGTGATAAAATATTGTTTAATTTGAACTTTGCTGGAAATACTTAAATTTGATTAAATAGAAAAAAGAATAAAATTTTTCAGTGGAACGGTTTTTAGTTATCATAAAAAAATTATTTAATCATTAAAAATGGTTTCTTTATCACATTTTTTAAAAATTCACCTGTTATAAAACATTTCAAAATAAATATTTCCAACAATAGAGGTTTTGCGTGTCCTGGAAAGAGCAATAACCGCAATAAATTTAACATTGAAGGTTAAGCATAAGAATTTAGAAAAGGGACAAAAAAGGCTCCTTGGAATGCTTTGATTCAGAAAATTCTTTTTCGCAAACCTTCCTGGTTGTGTGAGGAACAACATGCTAAAATTTCATAACAATCACATTAATAATGTGGGTGCTAGGATCCAAAAACTAAAAACGGGAGTGAATATTCAAACCCCCGTGCACACCCTCCAAAATCGAATATCGAAAAATCCAGAAATTACTTTCTTTGAAATTCCCTCAAGAAGGTATTACCAACAGTTCACTTCGTAATATCGATTTCTCGGTACTGTTTTCTTCGAAAATGTAAAACTTGGTTTATGCTCAGCAAAAACGGGTTTTTGGAATATACAGACCTCTTAAAATTCGAATATCGAAAATCTGAAAAATGCATTTCTAGATATGGTTGCTAGGTACCGTCCTGCGAAATAACAAAGATCTGGGGTCATTTGGGACGCCGCTGGGCTCAAAAACGTCGAAAACACTCCAAACCCCCCTGTGGATCAGAAAAAAGATATTTCGAAAAATCCCTTCTTAGTGCGCGTATACACCGTAAGGTCTTCGACCCTACCAAGTTTCAAATCTTTAGCCACGGTAGATTTTGCTGTGCGTTGATGAGTGAGTGAGTGGTAAAGCTCTTTTATTATTATAGATGAGTTCCATGCACATTTTGACAAATAAAAGAAATGTCCATATTAGTTTTATTTAGTAAACAATTTCCTGTTATTTGTAAGGGATATGCTATATTTAGAATCAATTGAATAATGTAATGAATTATAATATAATGCGTGGAATACCTTTAAGGGGCCGTCCATAAATGATGTCACACTTTTTTTGCCCATTTTTGACCCCCTCCCCCCCTGTGTCACAAACTGTCACACTTCCCCATACCCCCTCCCCCCCTATGTCACATGTCACGCTTTCAATCGATCAAAAATTAATTTTTTTGGATAGAAATCTTAGGAAAAAATTCTGTTTTTGTTATTTTTGGTTGATTTTCAGTTTTGGGAGGATGTGATGTCACAACTTTTGAAACCCCCCCCTTCCCCCTTGTCACAAATTGATTAACCCCCTCCCCCCCCTCTGAGCGTGACATCATTTATGGACGGCCCCTAGTGATCTTCTCAAACCTCATTATCAATGGAGGGGCTTTGTACCTCCCTTAAACTATTTGTTAAGGTAATTTGACCACGAATTACATATTAGCATTCTTATATGATCCTATGACATGAATTCCATTGACAAAGGACTAAGATTTGTGTGATTATTCTTAAAAAATCGAAATTATCCTTAATTTTTGGACACGTGTGTAGAATAGTATAAATGTGACCTTGTGTTAAAACTTTTGTAGACTCCTATTTTAGTTTGATCGGAAAAGGAAGACGAACATTTGGGGGAACCTTATTAATCAAGGGATAAGGATTGCACATAATTAATGTGATAGAGAATCCCCACGTAAAAGTTTCGGTTTTAAAATTTCAACATTTCGGTTTTTAAATATTTTTACCCTAGTTGAGAATATTAATTGGGGACAAACGTTAGCGTTAATCATAGCAAAATCATTTCATCTGTCAGTCTTCTTCCCCCTTGGAGACAGATGATTCGACAGATTAAATAAAATCCCACCAATCAGAGTTGAATAGGCCCTCTGTAACATATTTTATTATAATGAGTTGTGGTATAATGCATAATGGTTAAATTTATGGAGAAAAATTTATTTTTTAAAAGATAAATTGTTTCTATAAGTTCATAATTAAAGAGAATGAATTCAAAGGACTCAGAGAAAACAGGCAAATCCCTTGTACATAATCTCAGGAATTACCTCTAACTGAAACTCCTTTACCAAAACCTCATAAAACCGCCAAATTCTGTTTCCCGTTTCACTCTGATTCCTATCCTTTTCTCTGTTTTCTAGAAATTAGAAAATCTCTCCCCAACTCATTAATGAAATTCAGGTTCCCAAAGGAATCGTCCCTTCGATATAATTAAAATGCGTGTGACTTATTTCATTTGATATCACGATTTTTTCCTTTTTTGCCCAAATCGATTAGCTCCGTGTTCTCATTATTGAATGGACTGCTCCATTTTTCGGATTACATTTTTATGACTTGTACCGAATTTTATATAAATGAGTTTTCTTCTTACTTCATTTCTGGACTTTTGCAAGACAACGAATATAATGATTTTACACGCGTTTCGATATTAATTTTTCTAGAATAAAACATGTAAGTTAATTGCCTTAGGTGAGGTTTATTAATACCAGTGATATAGGTAATCAGTAATAATTTTTATCTTTTAATTTAGTTTTGATTATATAGCAATAAACTGGCAAGATGATTCTTGTGCAAATGATTTATTGCGGGAAACAATTCAATGCATAGTTTATTGCATAATAAGTTAAAAATTAATTAAAAACATACCCCTAAACATTTGTGCGTTCCCCGAAACATTTGTGCGTTCTCTTACCCTCTTTTCCACTATTTATAAAATCAATAGTATTTCACTTTTTTTTTGTTAATTAACTTTACGATTTGGAAATAAGATAATTTTTCTTGTGTATGCAGGACACGTGCCTAGACGAGATTTCTTCTGCGGGAACAACTATCGAAGCGAGTGCAGCAAAGGCATTGCCGAATTCGAAAAATTAAAGGACCGTAGCTGCGAAAACATCATGCATCATCATAGATACGTTCCGCCGGAAGATTTGTTGGTAAGTTGGCATAATCCTTTCTGAAACATTTCTCCGTGTAGTTCGGGATTCAAGATATTCGCTTCTCTGAAATTTCCTTTGAAAAGTGTAAAGAGTTTCATGATTCGAAAAGTTTAGAAAGCATTATTGCCCCACTGAAATAAATCCAGCAGTAGGAGGTCCTCTATCTCCATCTTAAGTCGAACCTTAACTTTTTATTAAGAGACTTCTTTCCTAATGAGGGAATTGCACGGGTTTTTTTTTAAATTTTATTATGATAGAGGATGAAAATCCATGAAAAATGACGTAAAAATTATTGAAATCGGAAAACTATTCCCAAGATATTAATTTTTAAAATGTCGTTTCCAGTATTGGCGGGAAAAACAGTAATTTCGTTATGGCTGCTGTGTGGCGTCACAGCGCTTGGACCCACTTGGACCCGCTATGTTATTGTATGCTTAGCTTGCTTCATTCTGCTATTCTTCAGAAAGTTTTAACTAAAAAACTATGATATTTTAAAGACACATACAAATATTTTTTATAAAAAGATTGACATTTTGTTTTTCAAAAAATATTAATTGGTTTTGGAATTATTAGGATTCAAAGTTTTAATTTTTTCTTTTTCTGGCCGTTCACTAGAGAAACAGACGAGTTTTATATGCGTGTTTTGGTTTTATGATAAGTCTGATTTCTTATATTTTCAACAATTCACTAGTTTCGACGGCGCTGTGACGTCAAATCCCGTTTTTTGATCACATGACTTTAATAATGTGTTTTGGCAAAAATAAAATCGAATTTTAAGTTATTTAAAACAGATTTGTGAACTTTAAAATCTGATATTTGAGAGTTTTAAACTATAACGTATCAAAAAAGTGTAAAATTAAGCAAATCAAGGTGGGGTGAGGTGAGGGGGCTCTGGCCCCTCCCCCGAAATTTGGACTAGATGTACCAAAACGAGTTAAAAACCTGTTTTTTAGGGTCAATTTTTTGAAAATTTTCTGGGGGAGATACCCCAGACCCCCCTTTTGTACTAGAACTATATTATTTAGATTTTCTTGTTGTATTATGTTCATCAAGATGCAAATCCTACCTGAAAATGTTTTAAAAACCTACACTGAACCTATTAAATATGCCTGGGAGAGGGCTTATGAATATCTCTCCCATGAATCTAGCTTTGGGCCTGATAATGACTAAATTTTTTAGAGGATCCTAGGGAAATAAATTTCTATATACGCCTGGGTGAATGACTCCCTTTCAATATTTCTCCCACAGAGCGACTCCAAAAGCCCCTCTCGATGTGCCTTGCGTGACGACGTTCAAAAGTGCGAGAGTAAAATCTGGGATCTCTGTTGGCCTCACCTTTAGAGAATTCTTTTCGGTCCCGAGAGAATTTCTGTCGGAGAGATTTTGAAAGGAAGTGTTCTCAATGAAAGAAAGGCATTGTGTGATATTCGAATGGAAATAAAAAATGATACAGATTAATTTATCAGTTCTCTCTTTTGTCTTTTCGTTTTATTATTTTATGCCCACAGCTGTAAAAAGGTAATTAGATTTTTTTGTATTGAATGGCTGATGTAATTTTCAGTGTAAATGAGTGAGGGAGTTAGGAATATTACCTTAGTCAAGTTGTAGAGTTAAAAACTGCATAAAAGTACCTATATTTTTAAACAAATTTCACAACAAATAAAAGTATGGCATTAAAAGATCTACGTTTTATTTTAAGTCCAAATCCAGTATTAAAAAAATTCTCTCTAACTTCTTAAGAATCTAAATACAATTGTATAAATAAAACTTATGAACTCATCTGCGACTTTTGCTTCCTGGAAGGACATAAAATTCAGAATTCCTGATTTTTTGTTGAAAAAAGAGAAAAATTAAGTCAAGAATTTTAATAACATTTAAAATAATACAATCTAGTATTTGATTCACCCTTTGAAAACTCAAAAACTATTTGCCAGAAAAAATAGGTATATTAAACTTAAACCTTGCGTAAAGAAAAGCTAAGTTTGAAATTATTAGTATCTTATCAATCTCTCTTTTCAAATACCGTTATTGTTAAAACATCACAAAACGAAAAAAAAATCCAATTTTTTGAAAAACAATCACTTATTTCAAAGCAGTACACCGAGACTGATGGAGATGAAATTTTTATTACTTGTAAAAATTCAGAAAAGGTTCGTCGAAATTCAGAAAAGGTAAAAGTTCTTAAACTGTGGTCCGTGGACCCCCGGGGGTCTCCAGGGCCTTTTTACAAAGTTTACGTTGACGGCAGTTAAAAGTTTTAACACCGTCAACGTAAGGAGGGGCTGTTCCCCGAAAATCTGAGGCTGATGGAGAAAAACGGGGGTCGGATTCGGATTCAGGGGGTCATTTTACATAAGAATCTGCTTTCAAAGTTTCTGTTGCATTTTGACCCAAAATCTACAGTTTACGAGAAAAAGTTAACATTTCTAATGTTCATTCATGTGGTCAAACAACATGGGCCGATTTAGGAGGGTCATGGGGGTCAATGCTCCCCCCAACTTAATGAGAAAATTCCGTTTTTATGAGGGAAATTCATGTTTCAAAAGTCATCAGGGACAGCTTGCCCCTAAGTTTCCGGTCTTCCCCCCCAGGGTCCACCACCTAAATCCGCCCATGTCAAACAACCGTTAATTACTATATTATGTAAGTACTAACAAATTATTCATTCAAATTGAAAATTTTTGGAGGTCCAGGACTTACGCGGTCCGCCAGTTGGCGGCCCTTGTTACAGAGTCAACACCTAAATGTAGATTGGGGATGTAGCCAGTTATTGAAGGATTAGTTGTATTCTTTAATTTTAATATAGAACGTGTAGTAAGTGTCCTCTCCTTTTTGAACGCAGCCTAGGAACCTCGCTTTTGCCCAACGATTGAGCGAGAGGCCGGAGCACCGGAAAATTCCTTCCTATGCTACCTTTACGAACCCCATGAACTATGGCCAATCCGTCTTTGAAATGAGCGATCTGGATCCAAGAAAGATTTACATGCCAGGTGAGTCAGAGAAGCAGTGATGTCACCACTCGTATAAGAGTTCTAATTAAGATCAACTGATGAGGTTGAAACATCATGGCGGATTTACAGCGCCGCGGGAAAAGAGACGAAAGCGGTTTGCCGCAAAAAAAGTTTTCAAAAGAACCAAAGGAGGCCTCGAAAATGACCGCCGCTGATCAGAGAGCCGCAGCGTCAATTGCTGTCGGTCAGAGGTTCAATTCTATTATTTAATGCTAAAAGAGAATGGGAAAGATAAACTCAAATAATGCACCGAATATCTCGTTACCTCAAAAACCTTGTTATGTTCAAAGAATGCGTTTCTTTACTGAATTTTTGTTGTTTTGATGTGCAAATAATTGAATATCTGGAAATTATAAACTTTGATTTCAAATCATTGAAAATATACTGCAATACTGCATGTAGTACCTGAACTCCATTGCATTTCAATCCAATTTACAATAGAAGCTCTTATAAAAACCGTACATCTCAGCTTTTGTACGAGTTAACTTTGGCGAAAATTCTTAATGGTAGCCAAGTTAGCACTATTTTACAGTTATTGTTTAAAGTTTAAACGAAACAAATGTCAAATATTTATTGGTAATAAACAGTGGCAACTTTGGCGACCACTATAGGCACTCTTTCAAAAGCTGAAACTGGTGGTGTTTATAAGAGCTTCTAACTGATCAGAATATTGATCTCGGTTGTGTAGCAAAATTGGTTTGATGAATGATAAATTTTTAAATGGCACAAAGAATGGGGGCCATCTTAAGCCCATTTGTGCCAAACGCAATTGTTTAGAACAGGGGTCCCCAACCTGAGCAACCCCAACCCAAGAGCACATACCAAAATATCGGTCGAATGGAGGGCACCATTTATTTTTTCGTGATAAATTTATAGTTGGTAGACATAATTAATAATACACTAATGCACACAAAATTTAATTTTAAGAATTAATTTGACACATTAATATAATTAATATTAATATTCTTTTTTAAAATAAAGGAATACTAATAATGGAAAACTGAAATATTTCATCGTTGGGCACAAGCAGTGGGCGCACCTAGACCGATCGACGGGCGCCATGGTGCCCGCGGGCATAGGGTTGGGGACCCCTGGTTTAGAATAACTGAAGGCTGAATAACTACTACTATATACCTCTCATTTTACAGGCTACACCGGCTACTTCACGGGCAAGTGCTTCGACACGGCGGTGACCCACGGCCGCGGAGCCCACCAGGACCTGTGCGACCTGACCAGCTCGAAGCTGGAGCGGCAAGTGGTCGAGAAGAGGCCCAAGATCAACGACTGGTACCGCTGCCCCGTGCTCTTCCCCCCCAGGCCCCCGGAGATAGAGGGCTACCACCCGCCCAACTTCGAGGTCCCCAATCTCGTGCCTGGATACGCGGGCCACATTCCAGGTTTGTATCCTTTTGAGGGTAATGTCAGCTAAGGAGCTCCTTTGTCCGATACCAAGAAACAGCAGATTTTTTCAACTGATACTATCCTGAAAAACAGGGTGACCGTACTAGTATTTAAATAATTCTCCTGATGATTATTTTAAATTTACAAATGGACGTTTCAGTGAGAATATTTTCGTAGTTTTCATGGTCTATGCATGCATAACACTAACAAGGGATGAGTTTGTAAAATAACACTCACCTAGAATTATTTTACTGCTGAATACTTCAAGTGGAATGCTACAATCATTTTTTTTATGTTACAGGTTATCGAGATTGCTGCCTAGGAGAATCCTTCGGAAAGTCTGCGGGAACCATCATAAGAAACCAAGAGCTAGTAACTTGCCAGAATCTTAGGAATCAATAAACTCCAGTCTCTTAATTTATGATTATAACAACCATAAGAGTTTTCATTTATTTGTTTTCTTTAAAATAACATACTTTTTACACCAGGGATAGCCAACCCGTGACACGTCTGAGTAAAATCAGTGGCACGCGAAGATGTTAATAAATTTAGGGATAAAATAATGTGAAGTTATCAATTAGATTTTAATCCTCCCGTCCATCTCCTCTTAACTTAGTTTTCTGACTGAGAGCATATAATTCCTTTTTTTACGGTGTCATCAATGATTTTGAATAAAATCTTAAGTGAAAGAGTTCATGTGGGCCAAAGAAGGTTATGGATTATAGAGCATTTTCAATCACATGATTCGGACCTAACAACGGCCTTAGCAACGTTCTTATTCGTCCAAGTGACGTCATGTGCGAATGCTTCTATTGGATACTTCTAATTCCCGCCCCTAACAACAGCCCTAGCAACGTTGTTTATTCGTCCAAGTGACGTCATGTGCGAATGCTCTATAATGATCTTCATAAAACATTTTCAAAATGCGTTAAAAGTCCGTTTTATGAGAGAATTTCTAAAATGTTGCAGGCGAGTGTACCCCTACTTTAAAATCTCCACTAAGCAGGGTTACATGAAAAAAAAAATTATTTTCTAAGAATTCCCCATAATCATAATATTTTGTTGTTGTTGTTGTTGTTGTTGTTTTGGCATACCTATTGAAAAAAAAGTGGCAATGGCACGCCCAATTTTTCTTCCTAAATTGTGGCACACTTCCGAAAAAGGTTGGCTATCCCGCTTTACACCTTAGTTTTTAAAAAATCAATGGCATGCTTTAGTTCGGGCCTGTATATTACAATATTATCTACATCTTTGCCTTTCTCAAGGGCCAAAAATTAATTGAAAACTATCACTTGCATGTCCTAACCATGCTGCAGTTTTGCACGTAATTTCGGCAAAGAACTTAAATGTACTTCCCTCATAAAAAAGAAATTGAGGAAAGAAGTTTTATCTTGTTTTATGTAACTGAAATTTTAGCCTTTTCCTTGGATGGAGGAAAATAACTAGGACATAAAAATGACAACGAGGAGTGCATTTCAGCAAATCCAATAATTTTTATATTTTTGATACTTAAAGGTTTTCATAATCATTGTAAAAGCTGTTTTTTTTTAATAATTTACGTTTATATAAATTAGTTAACTAAATAGTTCAACAATTTTCCGACGGTGAATTCTTCTGAAGATCACATCTACCCCAAAACGGAACATTTTCACTAAAATTTCTTAAATTAATTTTATTTTATTCATTCTAGTCTTTTGGGGCCACGAAAAGAGGTCTGGCAAGCCGCATGTGGTGCTTAATTGGATTCAGATTTGATGAAAAACATGACACACAAAACTATGAAAGAATCTAATGTTTATTACTAGTACTTCAAAATGAGGAATAGCATCACAGTGTGACTTCAGAGTAAAATAAATGGAAAAGTCATTACGCGTAAACTAACGACATGAGTTATACAAAATCTATTTTTTCACCGACAGGAAGAATTCTTTGAGCCTGAAAAGACATTGATATTAGTTTTATCTAGTAATAGAAATATTGTTTTTTTTCTTCAAAGTTATGTATACGTACCGTAATGCATGAACCTTAATAAACCCTTCAGCATCGCTTGGTGAATAATCGCCCGGAAAATCCATGCTGAAAAAGACAGTATTTTTAGAGATGGTGGAATGGTTCTAAATACTATACAATTGAAGATTTATTTATTTTTTGGTGAATCCCTAAGATTTGCAGGATATATCGCCAATGGAAGAATGTTGAATTGTTTAGATCGCTTATTAACATGTTACGGGCAATGTGCTAAATCCGAGCATTATAAAATATTGCCCGCGTATTTCGGGCAAAGTGATCAATGCTAGTTAATAAATGCCATTGAATTTATCACATTGCTCGCATGGGCGGATTAATGGGGGGTGGGCGGCAATGCCCCTCCCCAACTTTTTGAGTGCCCCACTCTTCCCTATATACTAGTTTGAACCAAAAACGAAGAACTTCCCTACCTTGCAAGTTCTTGGTTATAGGATGTAGTTGGTGACTTCCTGGCTAGAATGTGGACATGGCCTTTGAACACCATCACTCTTACGACTCCATTCACGTTCTTTTGACTCTCTTTCAGACAAAACTGGGTATAGATGCTCTCTGGACTGAACCACAGCCCTAGAAGAGTTAATATTTGAAGAAAAACAACTTCACGAAATCAAAAAATACAAGTTTATAAAGTAGAGTAGATGGATACTATTCTTTAAGGTTTACTTACCATTGTATATTTGATCCGCAAATTTTAAGGCTAGAGTTTTCTTAATTTTGTACACCTCCTAGAAAAATTCATGTAAAAATTTGATTAGACTGAAATCTGGATTTGTTTAATAAGAAAAATCTGAGCTCTTTCCTTTCTTAAAATAACTTATTACTTTACTAATTACAATTAGGTATTTTTGTTTCACCTGTATCCACCGTCAAGGTTTTAAAAACTGGTGATTTTTTTCAAGAGAAAATAATATATATACAGCTTAAAATATTCTATTCTAAAATATAATTATCGTTTTTTTTACTTTAACATTATTGACCTACTAAATTGTTAGTGTATTAAATATTGTTTATAAAATGTATTTACGAGTTTATAAACAATATTCTCAAGAACTTTGTCATATGTCAAGAACTTTTTTTTCAAAGTTATTGACATTAAATAGTTCGAAGTATTTTTTAACTATATACTTTTAGGAAATGGGTAAGAATAGGTTCTGTTTTAAGCTCTAAAAGTTGTCATAATCACTACAGAAAAACCAAATTACCCTGTCTAAAGTAAACAACTCCAGATCTGTGTGCGCATTGTGAAGAATAGTTCCACCTGGAGTTTCATAAACCCCTGTGTAGGAATAAAAACGCAAAATTTATTAATAACATCCGTTATTTGAGGCGGATATTTATGGAATTTTCTTTTTTGTTTGCCGAACCTCTTGATTTGATTCCTATAAATCTGTTTTCCACAATGTCTATGCGCCCGACTCCGTGTTTCCCTCTGTAAAGAAAAACACGATTTTATTGTTAGTAAACCAAAAGATGAAAAATAAAATCAGAAATTTACCGTATAGTTCCACGTATAAACCGAGAGTAAGGTTTTTTAATGAAACTTTTACCCAAAAATCAAAACCCGCGTATAAGCCAAATTAAAAACTCTCCACCATCGCTCGCGCCTCGAAAAGCCGATTCTGTCACAAAGAAAGAATCTTCAGATTCGCGTATAAGCCGACCCGACTTGGAAAACCATAAAAAAAGTTAAACGGAAAATGAAAAGCATGAACTTCACATATCATTGTTAAAAGATTTTAACTCATCAAAAAGATTGCAATAAGCACTATATACAAGAGTTTAAAATGTAAAAGTATTATTTTAAGATAGAGTTTTGTGTTGTTGGTTAGTGGATTGAAAACACAAAGTTACACGAAAAACACTATAGTCGCCAAAACAAAACGGTCCAAAATGCCACAGAAACAATTCCAGTTGTTTATGTATGTATTATCTTATGTAGAATGACTCTCTTAATCCGAATATGACCTCCGTTTTCCTCCATCACCCTCAGGTGAACGTCTTTTTGTTTTTATTTTGCATTTTTGGATGGTTTTATGACTTTGAATTTGTTTTTCAGGGTCAAAAAGCATTATTTTGAGATGCATTTGTTGAGGGGCTAGAAAGGTTAAAGATTCTAAAATTTGTATATTTGTAGCAAAGGGATTGATTTAAAGAGTGATTCCTCCCTATTTCAACGATTTTTCCACTTTTAGAAGCCCCCCTAAAAGTGCAAAAAGTCATTGAAAAAGTTAAAGGTTATTGTGTACTCCTTTTGTTCTCGCTAAATTTTAGAAAGGAAGTAAAGACACGGGGAAAATATAGACCTGTGAACCTGCCTCTTAAGGTAACAAATCATGAACTTAAATATCAATGTTTGGGATCTCTATAGGGTCATTCTTTTTTTAAATCTGATTCTGATAAACGTAATTTTGCTGTTAATAGTTTTCACTGAACTAGTATTACACGTCGAAAAAAAAATCTTTAACTTAAACCATCATAAAAATACTCCAGAACTCTAACAATCGCATTAATTAGCTTTTTGTTCGAAAGTGTTCTCCAAACACTTCTCTACAAAAGTGTAAGTTTTAAAAATTTTCTATGCAAAGTTTTTGTGTGGTGAAAGTTCAAGAATAAAAATTTCTGAAATGGTGGAAGTGATGGTAACTTCTATTAATACAGAGAGATTATAATTCACTCACCCAATTTCGTTTAGGTATAGGTACAAATCTAGGGCTGATGACCTAACTTCCCCATTATCTAAATTAGTGACTCGTTCTGGTATTCCTGTAAAATGAAAGATAGTTTAATCAAATACATCAGTTGGTTCCATGGTCGTCAATGAATTTTAAAAGGGAGTTAAACTGACCAATAATTTAAAAAGGTATACACACAATTCTATGTCTTTAAAATGTTCATCACAATTGCTATAATTAAATTATTTAATATCGTTTTAGATACATGCTTGTCTTTTTAAACACATATCTTATTTGATTGTGATTCCATTTATGAAATATAAACTTAACTGGCTAAAACAATAACTTTTTTAAGCTTATTACCCTACTAGCTGATATGCCCAGCCTTCGACGGGTACCTTAGGTTTACATGATCCCCATAAAAAAAGTATATGTAGAAAAAGTATTATCCCAAAAATTATTTAATATGTTCATTTAGAACCCCTGATTAACCATACCTTCATAATTGAAGGGCTTGGTGCATGAAGGGGTTATGTTACATTTGGGACAGATTCATTAATTGAGGTTTTCATCAAATTTGGCGAGATCGGATCTCGCCAAGCTACTACTAATACAACCTACATCTATAAATCCCTGCTGTTCTGGTAGAAGCCATTTTCACATTGAAATGATAATCGCTCAAATTTGGCGACATTTGGCGAAAACCTCGATTACGGAAGATTACCCGTTTTGTACATAACCCCTTCATCCACCAAGCCCTTCAATTTCAATTAACTTTTTAGTGAAATTAATTCAATAATGAAAAAGATAAGTGTTTCCCTTAATGTATTGAAACTCAAAGGGCTTAGTTTAGGATAAACCAACCTTCTTTAAATTCGATGTCCAAAGTAACTGGTTCGTCTGGAGACCGCTTAGGACTCTCTGTCATACGGAAAAGGTCCTCAGGAGGGACAGTCCATGGATCCTCCAGCACTCCCGACTCGTAACTGAAAGCAAAACAATTCAATGTATGCCATTTAGAGACCACAGTGAAAAAGCAGCCTAACAAAGGGTCCAAAACGCTAGGAGCTTTTTCTCGACGACGTCACGACCAGTTATTTTCTAATAGTTATATATGTTGTACTATCAAAGGACTTCAGATTAATCATCTGAAATTTTCATAGTATAGTCCTAAAAATTGAATGCGTTACTTTTACCCAAAGTGGGGGCTAAAAGCGCCCTGAAGAAATCTTGGAATAAATCGCAAGAAATGCATTCCTCCCTCTACTATGTATGCTATGAAAACTTTGTATACTATGTATAGGTTAGGTACTATATACTATGAAAATTTCAGATGATTTATCTGAAGTCCTTTGATAGTATTAGACAAGATTGAAAGCGAGTTTATAAAAGCATGTAAAAAGTTTTCAATATAGATGGTTATAAATTGAATACAATAAACGGGGAAACGCATACCTAATATGCATCAAGTTCGCATCCATACTCCATGGTGCAGAAGGTGTGACTGGTACCGGGATGTTCTTTTCCTACCAACACCAAACCAAAAAAGAAATAAGAATGTTCTCCATTCTGTTATTAGAGTTATTAAATAATCCATAATAATAACCACTGAATAATGGACTTTTTACAGTCTCAATGGACTCTAACCGTCTGACGTCACACGGAACCAACACGTGACCTACTGAGCTTGCCATTGGTTACCACAGATACTACACTAGTAGATCTACTAGTGTAGTATCTGTGGTAACCAATTGCAAGCTCAGTTGTAGGTCACGTGTTGGCTCCGTGAAGTCTCGAACCAGATAGGCGGTTAGAGTCCATTGGAAACGTCACTTTTTGAAGTTACTAGTGAAAAAAAAAAGTATTATACTCAAACTTTTTAAAAATACTTTTTAATTTTTCAAATATTCTATAATTTTTAATTTTCTATGTAAATTATAAATACATTAGTGGTTTATTATTCTTATATGTTCTTGGCATTTTTGTGTGATACAATTTTTGAGATGACCAATCAAGTCTAGCCCTTCAGCCGCATTTGGTGATTGGCCCCTCAAGGGAAAAATATCTGATCTAAAAGTGTTATTAATGATAAATATTAATTGCTTGGAATCAACTAACAATTAACAAAAAATTTAACCCAGAGAATCATCTTAAGAATGATAATCACTCGAGGGTCTTTCTTTTCGCGTGACTCCGATCACATGTGTTTTTTCTGCTCGGGTCGAGGTCGCAGAACTATCGAACGGGTTTAGAGCAGTTTAGAGTGGTTTATTCCGACGACCCAGACGGGGATTCCGGTTGAAAGCGGACCACTTAACTATTATAACACAGTTTATTCCACCAAACTATCGTAATTTGTGTTTGCTTAAAATTTAGTGTGTAGGGGAGAGTGGGGACACCTTGGGACAACTGCCCACCTTAGGACACTCCATTTTTTACTCGCCATTTTATAGTTATGAATTCGTGCTTATGCTAATAAATAACTCTAAAATCTACTCTTCATTGTGTTTTGGAATCTTTTGTACGTCTGGATAATTACTTACATCAGTATTTCTGTTTTTCGTGGTGCAAAGTTACGATCACTTAGTCTGAAAATTCTTTTTTTTTTATGAAAAAAGTGTATTTATCTAATTATAATTATGTTGAGATTAAAATGCGTATATTCATTAATATTTTAGAGAAGAAAGAAACATTTTTTTGCTAAAATTAAAAGAGTAATTATTAAGTTTAATATTCAAAGAGTCAAGTATAGGGCACCTTGGGACATGCCCTAAAGATACCCCAAATCTCTCATTCTCTATATTAAAGAAAGTATAAGTGACCACCGCCGCAGATTTTGAAAATTTTATTTTTGAACACTTTGATCTCTCACCACGCAATAACTATTAATAGGAAATTTTTAAAATGTTCACCATTTGTAGACCAATATTGAAATATATGGGGGACCTTTTCGTGCCAATAGCTAATAATTGAGATAATTAGTTTTGGAGTTATTTATTGTCAAAGTCAAAAATTATTTTTTTCTGCTGCGAGTTCGCCCCCAGCGAAATCTATGCACAGCAGAAATATGATTTTTTGCAGCCGCATACTCTTAGATATGAAATTTTGCACCTCGTCGGACTTTTTTCGAATTAGTTTTGGAGTAATTAAGTTTTAAAGTTTCAAAATTTTTAACGGTTTTTTCGGTTTTTTCGTTATAAAAGAAAAAACTAATAACAGTAGAACTATGATATTTTAAACACAAATGTACAGTTACTTTTTAAATAAAGATTGTCGATTTATTTTTCAAAAAATTCTAATTAGTTTTGAAATTATTAAGATTTCAAAATTGAAATTATTGAGATTTCTTTAAAACCCTTTTAATCCAAAATTGAACATTATTTCTGCTTATTTCACAGCACAAAAGTGAAAAATAGAAAGACCAAGACAAAAAAAGTTTGTGCCATAACAAAAAAAAAATTGTTATGCATCTGAGTTCTTCTGAGTCATTAAGACAGTATCAATGAAGATGTAAGTGAATATCAAGGAAGTCAAACATTCACTGGATAAAAAAAAGTAAAAACACTTTAAAATTTAAAAAATAAATATTTTGGCTTAGTTTATTGCACAAAGAACAAGAAAAGGACGACAACTTAACTTAAATTTCAAATTTAATAAAAAAATACAGTGAATGGACATAGATTTCGCCAATATCAGGGGGCTTTATCTACCAAGGGAGCAGTTATCCCCCCCCTCCTTCGAGCAAAGCTTGGAGATTTTTTTAGCACAGAAAGTCAATTTATTTTTTGGACTTATTTCCTTTTTAAAGCTGGCGATTCAGTTTAAATTTTTTGAACAACCCATGTCATTTTAATCAGCATTCTATCTTTTCTCCCAGCGTTGTATGACGTAAAATTAATGACAACTTCCGCGGCACAGATAAAGACTTGGAAATATCAGATAGAAATTCTTCAAGAACCATTATCTCATATACAAAAAAATATATATATATCCATGGAATCGTCTGCTATCTGATGGTTGTGAGATGAAAAATGAACAATTTGACCGTTTGTTTATTCTTATCTTAATTTTCCTATCATTAATAATTTACATCTTAAAAAAAATTTGGTGAAAGACTTACATTTTTGTATTTATTTCCGTCGTTGAAATTTTAAATACTTTATTAAATTATTACTACCCTTTCATTCGACTTGGCATCTACGATCTACTATAAGGAGATGTCCATAAATTACTTGAGCACAAAAAGTCACTTTATGGCGAGGGGAGTCAATTAAAATATCACGTCAACTTTTAGTTTGGAATTATATGGTTTTTCTTTTATATTTTTTTGGACAAGTTTCGGAAAAATGCGCATATATTAGTCAAAATACTAAATCATTAGCAAGTCAGTCATGATAATTACAAGAATAAGACCATGTTTTGGATTATAACATGGATTTGTAATGTGTTATGTTAAGCGTTATGACGACAAAACGAAACAAACATGGCTAAAGCTGAGGAAAGAAATTAATTTATTTAAAAGTAATAGAGAATATCCCATGTGAGAAATTGAGGGGTGACGGAGTGTCCAGAAAAGTCTCACTAAATCTCCCAGGGGAAGGGGTTCAAAATTTGGAGGGGAAAACTTCATGTAATTTACGGACACATCCATAAAGCTGACGAGACTTTTTACTCTGTATTTAATTGATATCCCCGTTAAGTTCTACTATTAGCAACATTGCTAATTTCATGAAATACTCCATTTATTGACATTGAATTTAAAGAAAACGTTTGGAAATTTTTAAAAAAGTAAGCAGTGTTTGAAGTATTAATAATTATTTTATAACTATAATTTATATTCTAACTGTACAATGTACTTTTACTTACCTTAGCATACTTGATGAGATCTTGCCTTCCAGCAAAGCGCTCATAGAATTCAGCCATTCTCCAAGGAGAAATGACCTATCGAAACATCAAAGATCTTATATAGCTCTACTTTAGACAGTCACATTTTACTATGCAGGGAGTTTCAAAAGTCCCTTTCACGGGTTTTATTTGGAAATAACGTCTTCTAGGGGTCATAAAAGTAAGATCTACTCGTATATCCCTAAGCAGGCGCGGATCCAGCCCTGCTCCAAGGGCACTTTTCTAGACCATCATTTTTACCTTTTCAGAAAATGTCAAAATGTTGGGGATTTTCTAAAAAGTATCACTCAAGATCCCCCTTTTGGTACTTCTGGGGGGTTATGGAGGTTCTCCCCCAGAAAAAATTTTAAAATTTAATTTGACTGGTAAAAGTATTGTTTTAACTCATTTTGAGTACTTTTTGGGACTTTTTTCTTGTACTAATAAGTGATTTTTTGGGTCCAAGGGGGCACTGACCAGAGCTCCACCCCCGCGCTCCTAGTGACGAAATAAAAAAGTTTTAAAAAAATTAAAGAAGATAGAGTAAAAACTTCAATACAAATATTGTTGCCAATATTATGAAATACTCCCTTCAAAAAATTTCATGAAAATATCGTAAATATTTGCGGAGATATATTAGCATGTAAAAATAGCTCTTTTTCAGGTTCGCGAATTTGCAAGGTTTTTTTATTAAATTATGTATTTTTATAACTAAAAAAACCCACAAAACTACATAATAACACTGAAAAACTTGACGAACTTTTACTTAACTTCCATGATCCTAGGAGACGTTGTTTTCAAATAAAAGCATTGAAAGGGACTTTTGAAACATCCTGTACCTGTATATTTACCTATATTAAACAGTATAAAAACATTTATACTATAACTTTTTAATAAAAACTTTTATATTATTGATATTAAACAGTATAACAATCAGGGGCGTAGTCAGAGGGGGGATTTGGGGATATACCCCCCCCCCGAAATTCAGAAATTTACCTTTTTTGACTATGTAGAAAATCCTTTCCCGAAATTCCAATATCCCCCTCCGAATTTTTTTTCTGGCTACGCCAGTGGCGTATAAAGGAATTTATTTTTCGAGAGGGGCCCAAAATTACTCCCCAGCCCCTCCCCCACATCAATGTAGCTTTTTAGGTGATAATTTAGGTCCTAAAAACTTAATATTGGAAAAGTTGTTAGTAAAAATACAAGTACCAAAGGGGGGTTTGGGGGTCCTCCCCCAGAAAATATTTGGAAGTTTGACTAAAAAAAACAGGTTTTCAACTAGTTTTGGTTCATTAAAAGTTATTAAAATAGAGTTCCAAGTACAAAAGGGGATCTGGGGGGTCCTTCTCTAGAAAATTTTTGGAACTTTTTCACTAAAAACAGGGTTTTAACTTGTTTTTGGTACACTTAGTCCGAATTTTGAACATATATTTTTTGGTAGGATTTGGATTTTGATGAACTTATTACAATAAAGTTGCTAATAATAAAATTCCAAGTACAAAAGGGGGGCTTGGGGGTCCTCCTCCAGAATTTTTTTTTAAATTTGACCCTAAAAGCCAGGGCCCCCTCGGCCTTCCCCCTTATATACGCCACTGGGCTACACCCGTTTACACTCAGAATTCCTTCCATCACGCCTCTCAATTTCGAGCTTGTCTGGTTTTATGATTATAATTATAGGTAGCCATGATCAGGCGCGTAGCCAGAGGGGGGGATTTGGGGATATACTCCCCCCCCCGAAACTTGGAAATTTTCTTTTTTTGACCATAGAAAACCACTAAAAATACCCCATATCCCCCCAAAAAAAATATCAGTATCCCCCTCCGAAATTTTTTTCTGGCTAGCCACTGGCCATGATTACGAACATTGCATTCTAGAAAAAAGAAAGGTATAACCTTAATTCCTGGTTTTAGGGCGTAGCAGGAGAGCTCGAAGCGGACTTGGTCGTTGCCTTTCCCCGTCGCCCCGTGCGAAATATAAGCAGCCGACTCCTCTTCGGCCACTTGGGCGAGGGCCTTGGCTATGCAGGGCCTGGCCAGGGCGGTCCCCAGAAGGTACCTGTCCTCGTATATCGCCCCGGCTTGGATGGCCGGCCAGATGTACTCCTCCACGAAAGTCCGCCGCAAATCAGAAATCACCACCTATACACGCAGTTACTTTGTTTATAGTATTTAAAAAAAATTAAGAAAATTCATGACAAATATTGCTTTTAGCAGTGCTTCCCAAACTGTGGGGTTTAAAATTTTTCACAACTTAAGATTTTGGAGTCTTGATTTCCAAAATTTTTTAAAACTCTTAAATTTTTATGAGAATGTGTTTTATGTCCTAAAGTTTTGAAACAGTAATATTTCTTTAAAAAATTTAAGTAACTAAAACATTAGATACTTTTTGCTCTTTTATTTTCAAAAAGTTGTAAATTTTTTAATATCCATCAAGAAAGTTTGTTTTACTTGTAAACGCATATCTTTTATTTGATTATACAAGAAATAATTTATTTTGAACTTTGATTTAATAAATATGGACATCAAGAAAAATAGTGTTAAAATTGTGACACAGAATATATCCCCTTGAAAAAATGTGTTATTAAATTAATTGTTATTAATTAATTGTTATTAATGTATTAAAACTTATTAAAATAGTGAAATGTAATTTTCACTTTTTACTGTCTCTGGTCTTCACCTCCCTATAAAATTTAATTGGCCCTCGGGTAGCTAAAAGTTGAACCACATTGTTTTCTAAGATTATGAAGTTTTTAGTGGCACCATAGAAATAAACCCACAATATGAATGTGACCTCACAGGAGCAAAAAATAGAACTTCATTTGATGTCCCATGGCGAAATTTCATTTGGTTACTTTAGAGCCACACTCAATTAATGGGAAGGCAACAGAATAAACAAAGCTTTATGAAATTAGCGAAACTTCTGGATTGTTAAAATAAAGTGAAACGTTTTCACAAAATGTGTGTCAGACAAGCTTTGTTAAAACTGCTGAGTTTTACTGTACAATACAATCAATACTGTGCACAGTTTTACTTTAGAGATTTTATTAAATTCATGTCAATTCATCTTCATTATCTTGAGATCCCATTTACGAAATGGATTGGATAAGTTTTCTTACGGTTAAAGTAAAAGAGTTTGGAGTTTTCGAATGGTTGATTGAATTTAAGATGGAAAAAAGTGGGTGTTGCCTTGGTGTTGGTATACTCTGGTGTTGACTTTTAGGCAAACAAGTTCTATAATAGTTTTAAGGGCTTATAAGGTGCATAATATTTATAAAATAAATTAAGAAGTTTGATAAATGCACTTAAAAATTTATTACGCTTTCAAAAATTTTTCATTACCTTTTTCGCTCCCAAAACCGTAGCTTTGGATCTAGCTGCTTCAAAATCTTCCTCTTGGCCAACATTCGCCTGGAAGTAATTTCGACAGATAAAAAATACGTAATTAAAAAACACGTAAACATGGAAGTAATTCCGACACAAAGAAAACAACACAAAAGCTTTACATTTTTGTAACGAAATTTTAAAATATATGCTTGACGGATGTGCTCTATCAAGGAACTGTACTGTTTTTTAGAAGAAAAAAGAATTGAAAAATATAGAGGGGCGGGAATTTAAAAAAAAAACACGGTTTAGGTGAAAAAACCCATGAAAGTTTGAAATTTTTTTTTCTGTGCTGGTGAAGGGTTTTTTGGGGGTAGGAATAGGTGAAAAACGAACACATACTTTTCCTAAGGCTTATTCCAATTCCAACTATAAAGCATTTTCTAATAACTTTCATAAAGGTCAGAAATACTCATTAGAATTACTCAAAAATACATCTAATCGAATCACAAAGGTTCATTCCATATTTTACTAGATGTAGTTTACATGAAACTATACTGAATCTAATCGAATAAAGCTCGTGAAAGTTGATCGTATACTCGACGCGAGGATTTTTAAAATTCCAAACCATCAAAATGTTTCGGAGATAATATGAACTTTTTCAGTCAAAATCATTAGTTTTCTATTCCTTCCTTATAACAGGTCTTTTTCCCCGATCATTTGTGAGTTATAGCGATTTTTCCCCTTCGAAATCGATGCGTCTATGGGAGCTCTAATGTTAAAGAATTCGTTTTGCCTGGCCTGGCACCATGGCATTGATGTTGGGAACACAGGGTCTCTATGGACTATGGATGGTATGACTCAAAAAGTGAGATAGGTAAGAAAGCTTTTTTTCAGTCTTGATGGGGAACCGTCCGTCGTCTTTTATTAAGTGGTTACAAAACAGAATAATTCCCTTACCATGAAAGCAACAACATCGTATCCTTTTTCTATCAGCCAAACCAGGATACACGAAGTATCCAGGCCTCCACTGTACGCCAGAACAACCGTGCCCATGTTTGCTGCTGATGCTTTTCTGGAAGACGCGCGCGCGGCCTTCAATATATAGGTGGAAAATATCAAAGGCCTACTACGGATGGCTACTTAATGAGCTCTCAAGGCTGTGAGGAGATAACGGCTATCTATGCAATCTGCTAACCTCTATCTTCAAAGAGTTCCTAACAAACCATCAATTGTAGCGAAATGACGACTGACGTAACTCGTTACACTTACTCCTGATGCCTGGGAGATGAGATTGATGGGGATTTTATTTGTATTCATATAATATATTTAAGGCTTGCGTTTTCGACCCGTAGTTATTTTTTTTAAATTCAAAGAGGGGATGGTTTAAAAATGAAACTTTTGCATTTCAGGCGATGAGGAGGAAGGTTTGTTGTCATGGGGGTTTCTCTCCCGAAAAAAAGGTAGGGAGGATTAAGGTATGGTATGTAAAACTTTGTAAAGAATTTATGTACACACACACAAAAAAGCATGCGCAGATCCAGGGGAAAGGCACACACACCAGGAAGTTAATTTTCCTCCTTGAGCTGATAAAAGTGACTTTTTAGGATAAAAAATATTTAGGGGAGAAAATCTTTCAAACCTTGACCACACCTGAGATTTTCGATAAATCCTATGAAGAAAATTTTGAGCGGCTACGGGCAGGACTTTGAGAGGGTTGAACGGGACTATTTTGAGGGACTAACGAAAAATTAGAAGAGTACTCGGTGGCCTTCGGGTCTTTATACCTCCAAAGTGGGTTGAGATGCTCTGCTGACTTTAATGCTTCTCTCAAGTCTCCGGACAGTGTATAGACCTGCGTCAAGAACAGCCAAGAATATGAGGCCGCCTAAGGCGGCCCGAGTCGACAGATGTTTGAAGCCCTCCGGGCTAGGTACGTCATCGATGCGTCCCCCCCCCTCGTCCACGAAAAATTAAACACAATTCAAAAGTCTAAGGGGAACAGGGCAGAAAAAATCTTATGGGGAGACCAAAGAGACATTCAAGAGACCAAAAAGTAACCTTTCATCCTTAACTTAAAGTTAAAGGTAAAAAGGCGACTCAAAAAGGGGATTCCTCTTGGGGCCGGGTCGGATCCGCGATTTAGCACATGCGCTCATTAAACTTTAGAAAGAAGCTTAGTCTACTGAAAAAATCGTTTAATTTTTATGCATGGTATAGTATAAAAAAGCTTTTCAAAGGTTTCACTTACAAAATGACCTAATAGTGACACACTGAAAATATCGGCCAAAATCAAGGCATCGAAAATTGATAGAAACCTTTTGTTTTTACTTAAAAAAGTGATTGTGATTTTTAAAATCAAAATAATAGAGAATTATGATACTTATTATATTAATATGATACTTATTATATTATATTTCGTAATATTAAATTAATATCGAGTAAATATTTCGAGTAGTATATTAGGATGAAAGTTTTTGTGATACTCATTTTTCAACGGGCTCCTTAGACGCCGTTCAACATCTTGTTAATCAAATTATAGAGAAACAAGCTTGCAGTATTCAATCAATCGAGCGAGAGGGAAATGAAGGCCCTGTCTGGGGAATGCGAATTCAAACGAATACGAGCGAGCGGGCGACCCGGCGGTGTCTCTTAATTATCCCTGGGTCAAAACAAGCGGTGATGTCACCGCTTAAAATTCCCGACTTTTCTCCTCCTCGGTGAACGGGGTTATCAGAAGTCCAACACAATTGGAGCAATCAGAGGAAATGAAGAAGCTTCCGCTCTCTCGTATTTTTGGAGACAGTCGCATTGTCCTCTGAGGAGCTCAATGGTTGCGTCAATATACGGTTATCGGAGTTATCAATTCTGAAGCTATTTTTTAAGCAGATATATATACCGACTAAATGTAGCCCACTTTGTCTAGAACAGTGGTGCCCGACCTACGGCTTGCGGACCATGTATAATGTATATGCAAGCGCGAATCTGGGGGGGGGACAATTCTGGTCAATTGCCCCCCCCCTTGGGCTCGGACCAAAACGAGTTTAAACCCTGCTTTTAGGATCAAATTTCAAAGACTTTCTGGGGGAGGACCCCCAGACCCCCTTTTGGGTTGGTAACAATATTATTTACTACTTTTTATATTAAACTTTTAAAGATGAAAATACTATCAAAAATGTATTAAAAAGCTACATTGAACCTATTAGGGGCCGTCCATAAATGATATCGCGCTCGGAGGTTTTCAATTTGTGACAGTTAGTTACAAGTTAAACCCTTGACCATCTAGAACAGAGATGACCGCTCATCTCTGGGATATCTCGCGGAGGATGGGACCTTAAATCCTATCTTAAAAGTTCAAAAATGAGTTAAGAGAATTCATTTTACGGTCTAATATTAAAAAAATTTCTGGTGGAAGACCCCCGGACCCTTCCTTCCCTGGGGCGTCATATGAGCTTCGTGAAAGAAACTTAGTTTTTTTTGCACAAAGGTTCGCATTTGATCTGTAAAATACTCGGGTGGAGAGACCTTAGGAAAAGAAATTGGGAATCAAAACCCTTCTTGAAAAACAAAAGTCTGGTTGTACGGCCCTGTGCCCCTGTAGGTGTAGACGACCTAAAATCGGTTTTTAGGGTCAATTTTTAAAATTCTTCTGCGGAAGAACCCCCAAGCTTCTTAAAATGTGGTTGCCCCCCATTGGTCCAGGCTGGAATCGCCACTGTGTATAGTATGGCCCACGAAGCTGATTCGCGTGGCCCGTTTATATATACTATTTGTTCCCTTCTTTTGAAGCTTGCTGAAGGACTAGAAAAATGTTAAATGGCAATTCATTTTTAAATTTTGGTATCTGATTTTGCCAGCAAGCTTTATAGTATAAGTATTAAGATAAATAGCGGCTTGCGGGGCAGAATAGGTTGGGCACCACATTAGTCTAGAAATGGTAGATTAGGCTAGAATTAGAGAAGAAGTAGGCTAGAATTTTTTAGGTGTTATAATTATGATTACGTCTCTATACCCCTTAAAAGTATCTGAAAAACACTTTTTTGCTTGTTAAACTAAAATATTTTTGGGGAAATCCCCCGTATCATGAGCTAGAGGCGTATGTAAGGGGGGTTAAAGGGAGCCCGACTTCCCCTTCAAAAGTCCGACTAAGTGGATAAAAACGAGTTATCCATTATAACATTAGTTTGACCCCTAAATGCTGTTTTTAGGGGTCAAATTTCCAAAAATTTTATTGGGGAGGAAATTAATGTGCCCCCTTCTCCCCTATTTTAAACTTATTTTATATCAGTTTTAAGTCTCAAAAAAGCTTAAACAGTACTAGTTTTAAATATATTATTTTTTAAAAAATTAACTTCCATGGAGGACATACTGTAAATTGAATACTCCATCTAACCGCCTCCACCCTCAAAATTGCATTAATCCGTCACTGTTTCCCCCAAAGAGTTTTTTAAACCTCTCCTAAAAACACAAGTTTAACTCGTGTTTTTTTGTAAAAGAAATATGGAATATAACAAAATTTCTTAATAAAATTCCCAAATTTTGCTCCCTTGTTTTATCAAATTACACTCCTGCCCAGTAGACTGGTTTAATCATGATAACAGCAGTAATTCTCAAACTGGGCACTCAAAAGGCTTTGGCCACCATGTGCCCTCCTAACAGGATTTTCCTAAGTTTCCGTCTCTTTTTTTATAGAAAAATTCAGCCCCCGACTAGGTGTACTAAAATGAGTTAAAACCCTGTTTTTTAGGGTAAAATTTCCAAAAATTTTTTGGGGGGGAGGACCCACAGACCCCCTTTTGTGTTTGAAACTCTATTTTATTGACAATTTTTCAATATTCACTTCATCAAAATGCAAATCATACCTGGAAATATGTTAAGAAACTACATTGAATCTATTAAATATGCATGGGGGGAGGTGGGAGGTGCTTAGGAATATTTTTGGGTCCTCTTCCCCGGTGCGAAATTCTAGCTTTCGGCTTTTTAAAAGCAAATTTTTTTTTTAGGATATTTTGGACCCCTCCCGAAATAAATTTCTATATACGCCACTAGAACGAAGCTCAGAATTTCCATTGTAATTTAATGTTTGTTACTTCTACTCAAACTTAACATACTCTCCCCCCCCCCCAAAAAAAAAAGTTATTGTTTAGTGAAAAATTTATGATTTTGGAGCAGTCTCTCTAAATTATACCTTCTATAAAAGCTTTTATCCGGCGAGTGATGCGTGATGCCCATAATGAAATAATTGAATTAAGTTTTATGTAATGGTCCCTTAGACGGCTTTTTGGAGATTATTCTTAATGGCTAACTACCACACAAAAAGAACTTTATATTTTAGTGGGGGATAAGGTTTGGTAAAGAGGACCTGAAGATTGCAAGCCACGGACCCATGTAGCATTTTTGGGTTTTTTTAAGGTTTTTTCATCCTTACATTGCTTTTTTATTTGTTTATTTTGCAACCCAATTTTATTTTTGCAATTTGGGTTTTTATTTGCAACCCAAAACCCCCCAAAAAAACTTTTTTACAACAACCTCAAAAAAAGGTACGCCAGTCAACATTTCCAACCTTTTTTTTAACCTTGCTGAAGAACCTTGTGCAAAGGTTAGAGGTACAGGTTTTTACAAGATTAGGAAAAAAAAACCTGTTTCAATATTCTTGAGCCAAGTTGTTGAAAGATTTCATAGCAACCTTAGAAAAATGTTTTTTCATGTAGACTGCGGCAACCAATGCCAAAAAACCTTCGTTCACTATTGCGGTCATTGGTTTTTGTAAGGTTTCCAAAATATCTTGATTCTATTGATGTTTAGGTTTAATATCGCATTTTTTACTTTTTTCGGAGTTTCTTTGTTGAATTATATGATGTCGCAAAATTTTTCCCGAAATATTGCACAGTATATAATACATATTTTCAGGGAAAATTTTGTATCATAATTCAATAAAGAAACACCGAAAAAATAAAAAATGCGATACTGAACTTATAACTCTGGAGATAAAAATAATTTATCACAACTTTTTAGCTAGGTCAACAGTCAACACACCACTTTTAACAAAAAGTAACTCGAATTTTATGCTGTATGATTACAGAATACTTCAAAGTAATTATTAAGTAAATACAGTAAAATGAAGTAATAAAATAAATTTAAAATTAAGTTTTTAAAATTCATAAAAACAAAATATACATATATATTTTAATTTCTACAAAAATTTTGTTTAATTTAGGCTCTTAAAGCACTAATGAAAAACTTACCTTTAAATAGAAGTATAATTCAAGATGGACACATGGATACTTAAAAAACTTATTTCAACACATTAAATGTAAGAAAAATCAAGTTTATTGAACAACTGATACAAACAGGACAAATTTTACAAACAGCTTTCAAGCATCACAGGGATCAAGGTAAAAGTGTTCATATAAAAAAATATACATTAAATATAAACTGTGAAGGTAATAACTAAACTTAACAATGTAATATAATTAAAATTTGTTTAAAAAAATGATTCAAATAATACTATTTCAGGGGACATCAAATTCAACTGACAGCTACCCGCGCCACCACCACCAAGGGCGGTTCCAGACCAGATTTTCGGGGGGGCCATGTCAAAGTCGGAGGGTATTACATTCGAAATTTTCAGTGCCTCAGATAATTTTTTGAAGAGTGCTTGCTTTTAAGCAGCTTTTTAGGGGTTTATAGTAACTTAGAGGATATCCAGGGCCCGTGCCACTGTTTTAGAAAGTGGGGGGGGGGTGAAACATTTTTGTAAGGCCATAATAATACTTGTGTTCGCGAGGTGTTTGGCTCCCAATTTTCCGAGTATAACATAAATAAAATGCGAAACTTTGTTTAAGTTATAAAGGTTTCTTCAGATAATGCTAGCTCGAAAGCAAATGTGGGGGGTCTGGGGGTCCTCCCCCAGAAATTTTTGTGAAATTTGGCTTCAAATAGAAGTTTTTCTACTCATTTTTGTACATTTGGTATCCATTGGATAACACCTAAAGAGGGTAACTTCTTACACTCCTAAAATGAGAGGAGAGAAACAAGTTCAAGGAGAAAACAGTAAATAAGTAACCATGAGAAATTAATAGGGGGTCTGGGGGGTGCCCCCAAGAAAATTTTTGAAAATTTGCCTCTAAAAATAAAGTTTCAGCTCATTTTAAAAGCATGTAAACCACAGAATTTTCAAGGATGAAATTATAAATAGATGCCCAATTTTGAAAAGGGCCGGGGGTCCTCTCCTGAAAATTTTTGCAAATACGCGTATTTAAACTATAGTATTACCGGTTTGAGAGGGCTTGAGCCCCATCCAATGTTAGCTGAAGGGGGGCTAAGCCCCCCCCCCAATATCTTGTGATGTTTGGATATTTTCTGGTTTGGAATCCCCTTCAAGAGCGGTTATTTGGGGAGAGGGTAACCCACAAAAGGTCTCAGAATGTGTTAAAAATTTCTTTTAAGGGTCAAATTTTAAAAATTTTCTTGGGGAGAGACCCCAAACTTTCGAATTAAGCTGAAATGCTACTTTTAACAGAGAAATTTCTAAAATTTTTCTGGGAGAGATCCCCCAGACCCCCATCTTATTTCGAGCTCGCAATAATTACACAAAACTTTTACATTAAATGCACCTCAAAATATTACATCTTGGCGATATTTAAAGGGACATGTAACGAAATTTAATCTATACATCTGATACAAAATTAGGTAATTAGGCACGTAAACTTAATGGTTGTTTCTTTTAATTTTATGTTTTTTAATGTCTTGTATTGGCCCTCCCCCCAATATTTTATAAAAGTTGGCGCCTATGGATGTCAAAATATTAAAGGGGGGTTTGGGGGGTTCTCCCCCAGAAAATTTTTTGAATTTTAACATTAAGAAAGTGTTTTTTAAGCTATTTGTTAGGGTTTCTCGGGGGGGGGGGCCATGGCCCCCAGGCCCCCCCCCTGGACCCGCCCCTGCGCGCCACCCACACATTGGCTCGCATAACCCTTTTTAAAGGGGACCACATTCATTCACTACACACAAGGGAAACAAAACGAAAAACGGGGATTCGAATATCTGACGAACGTCTTCTTCCCATCCTATATAAATCCCGTTTCCTAAATTTTTTTCTATCAACTTTTCGACGGACGGACGGTCCCATTCGTAGAACCATCTCTATGATATGTCTATCCCTAGACGATGACAGCCGAGAATTTATTTTGAATTTAGGAACAAAGTTAATTTCGAAGGGGATTAGTAAATTTATGAGCAGTGGCGTATATAGGAATTTATTTCGGGAGAGGCCCAAAATTACTCCTCAGCCCCTCCCACATATATTTGATAGTTCCAATGTAGCTTTTTAATACATTTTTAGGTGATTATTTAGGCCCTAAAAAACTTTATATAAGAAAAGTTGTGGTAACAAAATTACAAGTACCAAAAGGGGGTCTGGCCGTCCTCCCCTAGAAAAGTTTCGGAAATTTGACACAAAAAACAGATTTTTAATTAGTTTTGGTACTTTTAGTCCGAATTTTAGATATACATTTTTATATAGGATTTGAATTTTGATGAACTTAATATTAAAAAAGTTATGAGTAATAGAGTTTAAAGGGAGGTTTGAGGGTCCTCCCCCAGAAAAGTTTCTGTAATATGACCCTAAAAATCAGAGTTTTAACTTGTTTTGGTACACATTAGTTCAAATTTAGGGGGGGCAGGGCCCCCTCTTATATACACCACTGTTTATGAGTAATTTCAATAACATAACTCAAATTTTAAATTCATGGAAGATGGAAAAGCTCCTAAACCTCAAAAACTCTCGTTTTCCCCTCTTCTTCTTTGTTTGAATGGATTAAAAAAGAGTAACCTTAGTAATTTAGAAGATTTCATTTTGTTTTTCATAAATTTAAAACCATAAACTTCTATTTTTAGGTCCATTTTTCAAAATTACCGAGGTGCCGAGAATAGCATCTAATTTTTGCGGAGGAGGATAGATACCTTTTTTTGGTTACGTAAGTTGGCATCACAAATATTTCTCCGGCTGTCTTTCTCGTCAGCTCCTAAACGAAACTGGGCGTTGGTTTGCAGATAATTTTCTGCATTAAAATCAACACAAGGTAATTAGTGTTTGAAATAATTTATAGATAACTCTTCTAGTTATTCTCCTGTTTTCATGCTGTTTATTTCTATAAAATTCCTTAAATCCATCATTTCTGGAAGGATCGAAAAATCCGGTCACTTTGCTACTGATGAAATGTTTATTTATATCTCTGACCGGAAATAATTTGTACAGGTATTTTATACAGTGCGATCCGCGAATAAAAGTTTTAATGTTTGAATGTTCATTAATGTAAAACAATTTAGCTTAGGTAAGTTGCTTCGGTTTATTGATTAGTCTATTTTCGAGTGGTAGGGTTGGGTGATATATTTCTAATTAGTCTACCGCACCGAAAATGTAATTTATTGAAACTATTTTACGTTTTATTTCATGTTTCTTTTAAGAAATGTATTCTTAACATCAAGTATTTTGTGTTTATAATGTCCAATTCGTGTGTTTTATTAAAAAGGGCAATATCTAAAGGAATAAAAACATGATTTGTTCTCTATCGTGTCTAAACGTTTGATGAAGAAACTCCTATTTATGTTATTCATATATTTTGTTTGAAAGTTTTGTATTTAAGTTAATTTATGCCGAAGTTTTCATCGTAGAACCTTTCTTCCAATGTGATGCCCTGTCAATCAATGTAGGTCATAGTACCTACCTGGACAACCCAGGGGTCTGTCTAGGATTTTTTAAGAGGTACCTATTTTGTTAAAATTTAGGGCTAATTTGTGAAAAATTTTCTGTAAATTTGTGAAAATTTAAGTGCAAAATCAATATAAAAACATATGAGGTACTTAAATATTTTTTTAAACATTAAAAACACAAAATAAAATTTAGTCTAGAATAGCTAAAAATTTAACTATTGAGAGAATATAGCATACTATATAACTTTCTTTCAAAAATGTATTTTGTGAAGATATCTTTTTTCCTAATACTGAATTTGTGAAAGTACCTATTTATCAAATGATGAACTTGTTAAGGTACCTAAAAACTGTAGTAGAAAATATTGCCCTGGACAGACCTCTGCTGAACTACATTCGTAGCTGCGGCAGATTCAATCCTATTTGTTTATATCTTAACTAATAATTGACCTTAATAAAAATCCCCATGTACTTGGAAGTTATGTAATAGCAGCTAAGATTTTCAAGCTAATACCTCCCAAAAATTCATTTTTGAAAACTTTTTTGGCATGTTGATTAAATTATGAAAAAAAAAAACCTAACATTGTAATTAATACCTATAAAATTGTAAAATCATCACAACATAATAAAATATTTTATCAAACCTCATAAGATCTTAGCAACAGAAACAAGTTAACATAGGAAGTAATGTATTTTAGAGGCAGTTTTGATTTTTTCTTTGGCACTAATTATTAATAACTTTCAAATCATTATTGAATACATTCTTGAATTTGTATTGAATAGTGAATACATTCATTATTTTCATAAAATTCTTGGTACAGTGATGTTTTCTTGTAGTAATTATTAGCAGATATTCTATGGATAATTGAGGTTTAATTAAAAGGGCTCTTAAGTAGTAATAGGACATTGGTTTAGTCTTGTAATTACTTTTAAAGAACAGTAATTTTCCAGTTTAAATTTGAAAATATCAGATATATATTTTGGATATTTTGATATTTATATAAATATCATCTGATATTTGCCAACCCTGCAAATAAGACTGTTTTACTCAGATACAGCTTTAACATAAAATTTAAGTTCAAATTAAGTTAAAATTTAATTGTTCATATAATATTTTATAAGATTTACTGGCATTTTTAAAAAAATTCTAGAATAGGGGAAAATGATTAAAAAGCTAGTTCTAAGTTCAGTCTTGCAATTTTTGAAGAGTGGTCACCATGATTAAGTTGTGTTATTGTCTTTAAAATAATCAAAATTTGGCAAATCTATGATGACTCTTAACTTTCCTCTTGAAACATGGTTTTCTAATTCTTCCAATTTTTCAACAGTTTCAATCATGGATATTCAGCCACGTGAAATCAAAGTGTTGGACAGTGTTGAGGACATTCAAGAGCGCAGAGGACAGGTTCTCTCTCGCTATGCTGAATTTAAAATTGAAGCTCGACACAAACGAGAGCGACTCGAAGATTCTCGACGATTTCAGTATTTCAAGCGCGATGCTGATGAACTGGAGTCATGGATCAACGAAAAGTTGCAAGCAGCCTCTGATGAGAGCTACAAAGATCCTACTAACTTACAAGTGAGTTTGTTATTTTACTGGGGTTATTATTTAATGGGGTTAGGTTTCTGAATCTCTTTATTAACAGTTAAAATGTGCTTGTAAATTTTTATAAACTTAGGCTTACCATACGTCAGGGGTTAACCTAGACAGTCCGGGGGGTTTAGAGCTGTCCAGGGAAATATCCTGGGTCGCAAAAATGTCAGGTGTTTCATACATTTAAGATTTTTGACATTTTTATTTAAAAATTCTGACCAAGATGTTTAAATTGCTTTGTTTTACTTTTATGACTTAATTTCAATAAAAGTAAGTCAAACAAACAATTTTTGAAAAAAGTTATGCCAAATAAAAATAAACTTTAATATTTCTGTTCAATGTTTTTAGTTTGAATGTTTTTCACTTATTTTTAAATCTTTGAGGAATCAATATGGTACTTTTAAGTAATTTCAAAAATATGTCCTGGGTTGGACCCAAGAAAATATGGTAAGCCTATATAAAGTACGGTTTGGGAGTTTCTCCCAAATTTTTTTTTTTTTTGAAATTTTGTCTTTTTAAAACGGATCAAACTAATTTTTAGTGTGTTAAGAATACATATTAAGGATTTTCAATGGGGATGGTCTAAATGTTTTGGATGATGATGGCCCCCCAAATTTTATTTTTGTGGAGATTTTGATTCTAAATGAAGCTTGAAATCAGGAGGGTGTATTTAAGGGGAACAGTCCCCCTCACAAGTGGAAGACCTACTGGTTACAAGAAAAAGTAAATTCAATTTTAAAAGAAAAACAATGTTCATAATTGAGGTCAAACAACGTAAAAATTACTTGTATATATGTAAATATTTATAAATTATTCATTCAAATTGAAAAATTTTGGCAGTTCAGGAAATAAAGCTTTTACACTGTACAGATATGGACACGGTCTGCCAGTTGCTGACTCTTGGTGTAAAATCTAATAATCTCTTGTTAATTTTTATGCTTATAAATTTTGAAAAACAAATACTAAGCATTATTTTCTAATTGAATTAAACAAAACTTTACTAAATTTAGAAATTAAGTGGTTTGAGATGCTGGACTCTCATCAGTCTTCATCAGATTAGTCTATTATTTTGAATAAAGTTAAATTCAATAAGGTTTTCAATTAAAAAAAATTTTAAATGAATTTTCTTGCATTCATTCATATAATATGAATAAAGTTATGTTTAAAGTTTTAAATAAGTGAATGAATTTTAATTGTGTGTGTTGACAAATTCTATCTTGTGTGTTAATTTGAATTATTTTTCTTTTGCAGGCAAAAATTCAAAAGCACCAGGCTTTTGAATCTGAAGTAGCTGCACATAGTAATGCCATAGTTGCTCTTGATAATACAGGTTCAGAGCTTATTAACCAAAATCACTTCGCTTCAGATGTAATAAAGGTAGGTTTTTTTGACTTGTCATTTTAATTCTTTTGTAAGGACTTTTATATTCAATATTCTAAATTATTACTTTTATTTCCAGCTTCGACTAGAAGAATTGCACCGTCTATGGGAATTATTGCTGTCTAGATTAGCCGATAAAGGATTAAAGTTGCAACAAGCTTTAGTTTTAGTTCAGTTCTTGCGCCAATGTGATGAAGTCATGTTCTGGATCAATGATAAGGTAAAGTAGTATATTTGAATTTGATCAGGTTTTTACCCCTTCGCGATGCAATACATAAAAACAGTGTGGTCCAACCCGTGGCACGCGGGCCACAAGTGGCACTCGAAGAAATATTTGTGGCACTCAGCCTCAAAATTAAATTCGTATTCTAACCATATAGAATATAATCCACATTTCAATTTTTATTGCAGAAAAGTGTTAAAAACCCCGGTTTTATCTAATTTTCAAAAAAATTTCAGGGGAGAACCCCTGACACCCCTTGGAAGTTATTTTTGGTTTAAAATTCACTTTGGGCATCAGTTAGAACAGTGTGGTCCAACCCGCGGCCCTCGAAGAAATTTTCATGGTACTCGGCCACAAAATGTAAGTAAGTTGTAAAGAAACGAAGCAAAAAATAATTTTTATTTCAGAAATTTGTTAAAAACCCGATTTTATGGGTCGAATTTTCAAAAAAAATTGAGATCCAGTTGGGGCAATAGTAAAAGAAGTTATCAAATCAGTAGAAGCTGAGTTGTAATTAACATTTAATCTAAAAGTGTAATTTCAGAAATTTTACTACAGGGCTGTAGTTGTGTCTTTGTACTTAGAACTCAATTTTGGTAGTTCAAAGTCTATTACCTCCTGAGAAAAAATCCAACCTCTTCTTTGGATATGAACTAATTTAGAAATTTTAATTAGAACCTGAAAATTGCAAACTTTAAACTCTTCTTGCTTTTTCATTTTTAAAACGTTGTGAATCGCGCAACGGTTTTCTCTTTACTACTAATAGACTAATTTTCCTTTTAACAAAAAATAATCGATTTGGGAAAAAAAAAACCCCAAGAAATAATTTGTTAAATTTTAATTTCATGAATTTGAACATCAAGTAAATTAGTGTTTAAGTTATGGCACAAAATAAATCCCCTTGAGTAAATAAAAAATATGTTAATGAGACCCAATCAATATTTTTGCATTGTATTTTAAATGTAGGAAAGATATTTCTTAAGTAAAATGTGTCTTAGTAAGTATTTGTAGTTGAAGTAAATGTTCCAGTGTTGAAATATAAGCTTGATTTGCCTGTTTTAAAATAGTAAAATGTAAATTTTCCTGTCTCTGGCACTCGCCTCCTCATGAAAATTTTAATTGGCACTCGGGTACCTAAAGGTTGGACCACCCTGCATAAAAACATTAATTTTTCTGAGTTAACAATGAATGATTAAATTACTATGGCCTCAAGGATCCTAAAATTATTTTTTAGTACTTTTATCTGTTAATATTGCCTAATATTTGTGTTTTGAAATCTTTAATTTGATTTCTCAACAGGAAGCATTTGTGACCACTGATGAGTTTGGTCAAGATTTAGAACATGTTGAAGTTCTGCAAAGAAAATTCGATGAATTTCAAAAGGTAAGAACTTACAAAAAAATTCTTTATTTATGCATAAAATATTGTCCTCTTTATTGAACAAACTATGGAAAATAAGTTTCATACAAGTTGTAAGATGGGGGGATATTCAGAATTATTTTATGAATAAAAGATTTTCACTCTAAATGTAGATTTTCAATTAATCTTTTAAACTTTATGTGTTAAAATGTTTCAAAAATGAATGTTTACTGTAGGATATGGCCAGCCAAGAATTCAGAGTTCAAGAAGTGAATGAGCAAGCTGATAAGTTAATGAATGAAGGCCACCCTGAAAGAGAAACCATCAGCAACAGAAAAGAGGTGAGCCGTCAGATGGTTTTAAGTTTATATTCTTTACCATTGTGGTTTAAGTGATGTTGTTCTACTGTGTATAAAGGGTCATTTTCAAAATTTGCTGCCCGAAGGTAAAACATGGTGCAGTTACGGATTGCAGCAAGCTCTGGGCCAGCATTATTCCACATTCTCAAATTTTCCAGATTTTGTAATTATTCTGGAAAAAGCACCAAATAAGGACGCATCTGTTTACTAAAAGAGCTGTGCCTGTATCGTGACAAAATTACATTCATCTGCTGGTCTCCGCAAGAATGAATTAAAGAAAACCTATATGTCAACAGCCCCATCCCTTCCCTCCCAAACATCAAAAGCTGAGGAGAAATAAACAATCCCTATAACAAATATTAGGTTTGAAATTTTGCTTAGGCCATAATTAATGACAACTTATTCCAACTTATTAATTAGTGGCACTTTATTCTCTGTGCCTCTGACAGAGTGTTTTTCTATTTTCCATGAACTTAAGGGTATTGCTGTTGGTTTAAAACTTTAAAACAGTTTATATTTGCTTTTTTATGTTGTACATGGTTTAAGAGCCAATTCCATATTGTTGATTCACAGACTTCATACTCGTGTTGCTATACAACTTATTCAAAATCTCAACTTTTTTCATGAAATTTACTAAAATCAGTAGAAGATCTACTGTGTGATCTTCTACTGTGTGGATACATTTGGTTGAGTAATGTTTCCTTTCCCTCTTTCAAGCAAAGAATTCTTGGAACGATTTCAATCCCATAGTATAAATTGCATCCTTATTGGTCCTATACGATCTCTCCTCTCTACTTTCACTGATTAGAAAAAATCATGTCTACATTTTGACAGTTGAATGGGTGGCTGGAAAAACGTTGCATGTCTTTTTTTTAACAAAGGTTTTTCTTTGTTTAAGAAAAAGACATGCAACGTTTTTCCAGCCATCCATTCAATTGGTCTTGGTGCACCTGCTGCTCTTAACATCGGAATTAAAACTCACTGCTCTTTTCTTCACAGTAATGGCCCCTGTCGAATACCTTCTGAACATATCGCATTCAGAGCAAAAAAAATTTTGGAAAACATACCGTATTTTGAAGCATTTAAAAGTTGCCGGATGAGGGGTGTTAATGTATTAAGCAATTAATACTACTTAATATACTTATTAAACTTAATAAACTTATTAATAATACTTAAAAATTTGTTTGAGATTTGACTGAAGTAAAGAAGATAAAGTGAAATATACTTAGTAGCTTTAAAAGTCATAAATACAAAACGCGAACCAAAAATACTTGTCCCTAGAGAAATTCAAAGTAATTTTTTGTAATTTAATTTTACTTTTTAAATGAAAAAATGATGAATATGAACTATGAAAATGAAATGAAAATTGTAAATTTATATCTTGAATTTTATATTTTTGCAAATCAATAAAATATTTTGTTCCTCACTTTACGGCAAGTATCCTTACTGTCACATTATTAAAAAAATATCATAAAAAATATTGTTTTAAATTGTCAACAAGCGCTTCAAATGATTGTTTATTCGCTTAAGAATATATTTTAACCATTTTATTGTTCTTCTGCACCAGTGGCGTAGCCAGAAATTATTTTTGGGGGGTGCACGATGATATTGAAAGAAAGAAGAAAAATTTAGGTTTTATATTACCATAAGGAAAAAACTAGCCATGTACTAATATCAATCTTTCTTGACCGTAGTTAAAAAATAATTATACCAAATATAATTATAATTTTACCAAAAAAATACAATAACAATAAATAAATTATTAAATTAATCTTAGGAAAATATCAGTGTAAAATAAATCTTATATATAACTCTTTGTAAAACAAAAAATGAGGGGCTCATGCATTACATACTTAATTCGCCGGCTTCTCTTAGTATTCATTCTTTATCCCTTTCATTATGGACAGTTTCAGTAACTGAGGAATTATCTAATTAATATTACGCCCCATCTTTTTCGTTTTACAAGGAGTTACAATTTTTTTGACATTTATTTCACATTATTTTTTTGATTTTTAGTTTTCTTGAGTTAAGTTTAACTATTTGACCTAAACGGACTTACAATGATTTTTTCACGCGGTATCGTTATTTATAATCAAACTAAAAAAATTAATACTGAATAATTTTACCTTTAAAAGTATCACAGCTACATGCTACATGACCCTCTGTATTATATTTAGGGTCATGATAGCAACATAGCTATGTATATTTTCGTTAAAATTACTACTTATGCAGATTTTACCTCTCCCGTTAATTCAGATAGGTACAGGTACAGGAATTTTTTTAAACACTGGCAAAATTAATTTCGAGGTAAAATTATGTTGTGGAACATAAACAATATTAATAGTTTAACAGTAAGTAAAAATTTGTTTCAAGTTATATGTATTATGTAAAATCAAATTTTGACAATTTATATTATACAGGGTGATTCAGAAATAATCATCAATAATTGAGGGGGAGGTAGAGGAGCCCTAGACAAGCATATTTCGAATAGGGACCTAATGTGTGTTTCAAAAGGCCGTTTTTAGAAACCTTTTGAAACGCACTCGCACTACATTAAGGTCCTAGCTCTTTAACGGTAAGGCTGCGCCCCACCCATCCCTATTAGAAATATGCTTGTCTAGGGCCCCTCTACCTCCCCCTCAATTATTGATGATTATTTCTGAATCACCCTGTAGATTCTTAAACTCATCCTGAATTTGATGAGTAAATTTTTTAACCCCGAATGTTTATGTAACTCTTACGAAATTTGCATGAAATATTTACACATTCAATCCAGGAGATTCCCATCCATCTAGAATAAGATAGACATTTATTCTTATTCTAGCACCTATACTTCTCTCATACATTTAAAAATTAATTGCAATTAAACTACAAATAAGTGTTTCTGAATTGAATTAAGTATTATTTTATATATTGGACATGATACTACTTGTTAATACTGGTAGCTCTAAAAAAGTGTTATTCCATTTGTAAAATTATCAAAATAATTATCTTTTAAATAGAAATAAATATTCATATTCAAACACACTGCAACAAAAACTGAATGTTTAAAGTAATTAAAGTTTGAATTCTTTCACAGGTGTTGGATTAACATACTACCTATAGTAATTATAACTCGTAAAAGTGGTACAGATTTACATATTTGTGTCATAATAGACAAGTAAAAAAGTTCTATATCAGAAGTTAATATTTCTTTTAAAAAACGAAAAATGGAGAGGGAATAATAAGAAAATAAGAAACTGAAAAAGCAGAAGGATGACGCATAGGCCTGCACAAACACTACATAACCTTTAAAAAGTATAAATAAAAAAAATCTTCCATGTATAAAAATAATGATCCTATATAAAAATTCAATAATTTTTTTATTTTTAAAAATCAAATTGCGTCTTTTCCTTGATTATAAATCACCATAAATTTAAACAAAATCAAAATTGCATTTCGTCATTAATTAAAGTTATTGGCAACCTAAAATACCACTTACCATCTCTGTAGATTGTAGAAGAATTAATAACGCATCCATGGCGTCTTTTTGGATCAGGTGGTCTTTCACTTAAGCTGTTGTCATTCACAGATGTATTTTTAGAAAAAAAATCATTAGTTGTTCGTTTGCGATTCATTTTAATAAGAGGGCAATTTTATCTCAAGTCTATCGGACACAGAGAAGACGGATAAAAATGCGACTACTAAGCTTAAACTGATACCTTCTGCTGACCCCTTCCAGAGTTTAAGAACTAGATATATTATTTACACTTATAAATACGAAATTTAAAATTATTTTTGATATCTGAGGGATCAGAGCTCCAAAGTCTGGTGTGGTCGCCTCGATAAAATCGGTTCTAATTCCATTCTCTTCTCTCCCTCGTCTCGAAGAGCGTTCTTGTTTATATCACTCAAGATACGAGGGGGCAGAAAACATAAAAAGTTCCCGCCATTTGTGTGGGTGTCCCTCGAACCCTCAGTTTTTGACAGGTTTATGAGGAGGGTGTTAATGAAAGTCACGCAGCTGGGAGAGAGTACCGCTGGTGCAATCCCATTCTTAGATTTAAAAAATATGTAGTACAATTATGTTAGGGAAATAAAAAAAGCTATTTGAAAATATTTTATTTTACGAAAAAAAAATGTTTGGAAAAAGTTTTGGGGGGGGTGCAAAAGACCCGTTGCACCCCCCCTGCCTACGCCACTGTTCTGCACCAACTATATTTTTTAACAGAGTAATCTCTTGTCTAGGACTAGTATTTTTATTCATGTTAAGTCAACTGTAATTTTTTACTCTGAACTGAAGCAAAAAGGGTGACAACCTTTTTCTAATGTTATTAGAGTCTCTATCTATTCACATATCTATTCTATTAACTAAGAGGGAAGAGCATAAGAGAAAATTAAGATTGTTATGTTACCCTGTAGATGGACCTGCTGGATTGTTAGACCCTGTAGGTCAAACATTATGATTACTGTTTCCCCTAACGCATTTTCCAATTTATTAGGAATTGAATGATGCTTGGCAAAGACTAAAGGCCCTGACACTACTTAAACAAGAAAAATTGTTTGGGGCTCATGAAATTCAACGTTTTAATAGGTAAGCCATTTTGTTTGAAAGTTTTTCTACAGATTAATTTCACTTTACATCAGAAATTAAATTTACTAAAGTTAAAGCAGATAAATCATTTTATGAAAGAGTAGTAGCTATACAATTTAGACTATGCAATAAACTTAAAGGAAAAACCTTGTAACTTTCTAGAAACATTTATGAAACTGGAATGTAATAACTTTTTAATAGGGATGCAGATGAGACTATTGCCTGGATAACTGAAAAAGACTTGGTCCTGTCATCGGATGATTATGGACGAGATCTTGTTAGTGTGCAAACGCTGCAGAGGAAGCATGAAGGAATCGAAAGGGATTTGGCTGCTCTAGAAGACAAGGTGAGCCATCTTTCGTTTTAGACAGAAACAATGGCAATAGTTTTTGTTTTTAATTTTTTTGTTAGTTGTGTGTCAATTTTTGGCAATAAAAGCAATCTTTCTTTAAATGCCATAAAGTTCAGGGATTTTTCCTGTAAAATTGTTTTAAAACTTCTGTCTTAAGAGTCCTAAAAAAGTTGTGCTAACATTTTGATAAAAAGCAATTTTGTTACTAAAATTTTAAAACATTTTAAGTTTTGAATCATAGTTTCATTTCTTTATTTATATTGTTAATGTTTAGGTCATGACATTAGCTCAAGAAGCAGACAGGCTATGCAACATTCATCAAGATCATTCCAGTCAAATTCAATCTAAAAATGCAGAAATATCTTCAAATTGGGAAAGTTTGAAGTCTAAGGTAACATGTTTATTCATTATTTTAAATCCTTATAATCTATTTATATTTATATAAATATTTTACTTTCCTGGATGGACAAGGGCTCCTTGGTGAGCAATATGTATTTTTTTTTGTTTTGTTAATATAGAAAAATTCTAAAGAAAACATATCCCCTCAGGGGCACACCTTGTTGAGGTGTGACGGGTGTCACAATCCCGAGGTACCCCAGTGTTTTTGTGCCTAATTAAAAGGCCAATCTTCCACCTGCACGGGAACCTCCTTTAGGTGACCAAGTGCATCTTTCCACCGGGAACGCGCGACCCCGGGCAGCCTAAGCGATCTTTCTTCTTTTTCTTTTCTCTTTACTTCCCTCTTTCCTTTTCCGCCATAGTTAAATTGATACTGGTTTTGATTTATTAGATGCATTTTACACTGGAATTTTATTTATTACCTTTAGTAAGATTTTGTTATTATTGAGTTGGTCATTTAATTACATATAATTTCCATCTTATGATTAAACGTAGTATTATTTTGACTCCCTTCTTCCACCATTTTGATTAGAGGCTTTACAGCAAATATTTTTTCTTTTAAAATAGTTCAAAGTTGGACTGGTTTTTGGTTTCTTCAGAGCACCCAAACTCAATAGACCCACTTTATTTTGATTTGCTTCTCCCCTGGAGTGTTTAACAAGCTCTGGATGGGCGGCATATGGGTAAGCAGCTGAGACCAGGATACCATTAAATGTTGTGTTGTCCTGTGTTTGTTGTCCGGTTCCTGGTTAGTCAACAAACCGACGTTCGGCTGTGTCACCTCTTGCTCTTTAGCAATGTGGCGGCCCATATGTTTCCTTGCTTGCTGGGCAGTTTGTGGGAGCTGCCCAGTCGGTTCTATCGTTTTTCCACCTTGGCGGACACCATGCCGTAGCGCCTGCAGCAGCAGTGCAGTCCCGCTCAGCAGGCAGACTGCTGAGTTCGCACTGTGGGAGCTGTGGGACCAGTAGTGGGAGTGGGAGGTTGTCGTTTGGTAGGTTCTTGATTCCTCCCTCTGCCCACCATAAACACCAAAAAAAGAACCTAGGCGCCACTCTCCCTCATGGGGTCCTCTTTTTTGAATCATGGTGGTAAGTCCACTACACCTTTACTCACTTCAGAAAAAAACCTCACGAATATCATGCCTAAGTTTCTACTCTTACATGCTACTGATGAAAATTTCAAGTTGACTACTGCATCGCCATTTTTAATAGCTAAAGGAATTCTTGGAATAGCTGGTACTGTAAAGAATGTCAAAAAACTTCCATCCGGAGACCTACTCGTTGAGACAGCATCACCATCACAATCACGTAACCTCTTAAAAGCTAATAAACTTGCTCACATAGACATAACCGTTACACCACATCCAACATTAAATACTTCTAAAGGCGTCATTTATTGCCCTGACTTAATTCCTATTGCTGATATTGAGATTGAAAAAGAGCTTGCTCCACAAGGAGTTCAAAGCATCAAACGCATAGTTAAGAAGCAAGACGATAAAACCATCACAACCCCCCTTGCCATTCTGACTTTCTCAATGCCATCCCTACCAGAGGAAATAATGGTGGGATACCTCTGTGTTAAAATCCGACCATACATTCCTAACCCTTTACGATGTTGGCGATGCCAGAAGCTTGGCCACAGCCAGAATGCATGTCGCGGCGTTGCTGCGTGTGAAAAGTGCGGAAGCACCAAGCACGCTGGCGAGTTCTGCACGGCTGCCAAAACCTTCTGCGTCAACTGCGAAGGGGAGCATCCTTCTTACTCCAAGACATGCCTTATGTGGCAGCAAGAAAAAGAAGTACAGAGGATAAAGGTCTTAGAAAACATTTCGTACAAGGAGGCAAAAAAGAAAGTCACTAATATCCTACCACCTAAACCATCAACATCATTTGCTGCAGTAACGGCCAAATCGGCTCCACAGATTTCGACCAATACCAATAGAACAATATTCTGTCAAACCAATTTATCATTTCCTCCAGACTTTTTAAAAACAAAAACTTTTCCCACATCACCCACCCCATCAACTCCGGCTTCTACCGAAGAAGACGGGACTGAAGGGGAATCGACCACATCCAATAAAGTATTAATCTCTGATGCTACCCTCATGCCATCGACCTCTACAGTTTCCTTCGATACTGAGAACGCGATGGAAGTTGACCTTGCTTCCTCAGCTAAAAAACGTTCAGCGTCTGAGGCAACCGAGGAAGAAGCCAAAATTCCAAGAACATCCATTCTTTCTGAATCCACACGGCCCAGCCGCGTTGATCAGATAGAAACCATACTTTATAAACAACATAGAAGTAGATCCCAACCAAATAGAGACAACACTTTCAATAAACAAGAGCTCTTAAAAAAACACCCGCCAATTAAATACTCAACTTCTGAAAAGCCCAAAGGAGGGCATAAATCTCCGAAGGCCAAAAATAGGTGAAATATTGCAGTGGAACTGCCGAGGACTCCGTTCTAATCTAGATGATATTAAAACTCTTTTAAACAATTTCAAACCAGTGTGCATAACATTGCAAGAGACATTATTGAAGCCTGAACAAACAATTAATCTGCGAGGATATTCAGTCCTCCGAAAGGACTGCGAGACAGGTGACAGAGTTTGTGGTGGTGTGGCGCTGCTGGTAGCCCACACGACACCCTTCTCTCCCGTCCCTCTCCGCACGTCCCTTCAAGCTGTTGCAGCGCGAATTTCTGCAGTCTCTACCATCACATTATGCAATTTGTATTTACCACCAAGCACACTTGTCCAATTCAAAGAGCTCGAAGAACTTATAGAGCAACTACCTCCTCCGTTCATCTTGATGGGAGATTTTAATGCGCATAATACGTTGTGGGGTAGCCAGGATGTCAACTCTAGGGGTCGAATGGTCGAGCGACTGATTACAGAGCTAGACCTCGCTCTGTTGAACGATGGCTCATCCACATATTTCCATTCTCCATCTCGCTCATTTACTGCCATCGACTTGACCATCTGCTCTCCAACTCTCTTGCTGGATCTGACATGGAAGGCTCTGAGTGACCCCCTCGGAAGTGACCACTTCCCTGTGGTTGTTTCTTTCAATCCCCCAACCGCGAGCACGCCACCTAGTCAACCACGGTGGAAGTTCGATCGCGCTGATTGGGAGGCTTTCCAGAGCCATGCAGAAATAACAGAGATTATGGTGCTCTCTGGTACAGTGGACGATGCAGTATCAACAGTGACGGCGTGCATCTTAACAGCTGCTCATCTATCAATACCTCAAGTATCATCTAGATTTCAACGATGTCCTAAGCCCTGGTGGAACCACGACTGCCAGGAGGCTAAGAAGGCACAAAAGAAGGCATGGAATAGATTCAGGCGCTATCCTACTCCGGAAAACATGGTGGCTTTTAATAAAGCCCGTGCAATAGCCAGAAAAATCAGGAGACAAAGTCAAAGGGATTCCTGGATTAAATATGTAAGTGAAATAACATCTTCCACTTCCGTTAAAGTAGTGTGGAATAAAGTCAGGAAAATCAGCGGAAAGTTTGTCACCCACCCCATATCTATGCTTGTCAGTAACGGCAATAATATCAGTTCCATTCCTGATATTGCCAATACTTTAGCTGAATCTTTCGCAAAAACATCCAGTAGCGAAAACTACTCCCCTGCATTTCAAGTGCTGAAGCGCAAAGCAGAGCAGTTGACGTTGGATTTCGCCTCTTCAAACGAAGAAGGCTACAACTCACTGCTAACCCTGCTTGAACTTCGTACGGCACTTCATCGCTCGGGAAATTCAGCAGCTGGACCGGATGGCCTGCATTACACAATGCTTAGACATCTTTCAGATACTTCCACACTCTCCCTTTTGTCACTATTTAATCGAATCTGGTGCACACATGATTTCCCATTGCAGTGGTGCCATGCGCACATCCTGCCATTCCCTAAGCCAAACAAAGATCCCACTTCTCCCGACAACTACCGACCCATTGCGCTAACGAGCTGCCTTTGTAAGCTCATGGAAAGGATTGTCAGTTCGAGGTTGATGTATGTTGTCGAGGCGAATAGCCTACTGTCTCCACTGCAAAGTGGTTTTCGGAGATTCAGGTCCACAAATGATAATCTATTGCGGCTTGAAGCCACAATCAGAGAAGCTTTCCTGATGAAATGCCATAACATTTCAATATTCTTTGACATCAGGAAAGCGTATGACATGACTTGGAGGCATGGCATCCTCAGAGACCTGCACAATATGGACCTAAGAGGAAACTTGCCCCTTTTTATCAAAAACTTTTTAAACTTTCGTTCATTTCAAGTACGTATTCACTCATTTTTATCTTCCATCTTCATTCAAGAACAAGGAGTGCCTCAGGGGTCTGTCCTGAGTGTGCTGCTATTCATCATCAAAATCAATGGCATCACAAATAATCTTAATCGTGGCGTCCAATGTTCTCTTTATGTAGATGACCTCCAGATGTCTTATTCATCCCCATATCTTCCTGTTGCTGAGCGACAACTACAAATTTCCATTAACAGGCTAAACCGATGGGCCCAGCAGAATGGTTTTACCTTTTCTGCTGAGAAAACTGTCTGTGTCCCTTTTAGTAGAAAGCGGGGTCTATTCCCTGACCCAGAGCTTCAACTAGAGGGTACTCCCATCCGAGTAGCAGAAGAAACACGCTTTCTTGGGGTGATATTTGATAAAAAGCTCCGCTTTCATAGCCATGTTAAAGATCTCAAGACAAGGTGCATAAAGGCACTTAATATAATTAAAATGCTGTCCAACACACGCTGGGGTGCAGATAAGACGTCGCTGTTACGCTTGTATCGCGCTCTTATCCGCTCCAAAATAGACTACGGTTCCCTAGTTTATGGATCAGCGTGCCCTTCCTTGTTGCGGCCACTGAACACAGTCCACCATCAGGGCCTCCGAATTTGCCTGGGTGCATTTCGAACCTCGCCCATTGCATCATTATATGCTGAGGCCCATGAGCCCTCGCTGGACTCACGCCGCAAGTTTCTAACATTGTCTCATTTCATCAAAATCAGATCACTCCGCCATAATCCATCCTTTTCCTATCTCTTTGATTTTAGCTTGAACAGACACATCATTCATCGCTCCATCCGGTCATATACCCCGCCATTCCAGTTTAGAGTGAGTAACCTCATGAGGGAAATGGACATAACGCTTGGTCGGATTGCCCAGTCCACCATTGCGCCATTCCCTCCATGGGAGCTGATAATGCCTGATGTGGATTTCTCTCTCACTTTCTATCAAAAATCCTGCACATCGGAGTCGGTGTATCGTGCTTTGTTCGAGGCGCATCGAGAGTGTTTCCAGGACTATGTTCCAATCTTCACTGATGGATCAAAGTCGGACACTCATGTAGTAGGCCAGTCACTAACGACATCGAATCGGGCAAAAAATCGCGTAGTTCCAATTTTTTTCTTATGTTGTTAGGACCCATACCAGGAGTTTGTAACCAATTTTGCAGCTTCAAAAGCCCTGTGCTAACTGCACAATCCTCGAAAAACCTCAAAAATTTCCGACTTTTTTCAGTTTTTGGCTCATAACTCATACAAAATACATCCCCCGGAAAAAGTTTCAATTATCATTTTTAAAGTACATAAAATTTGCAACAATTTAAGACCATTCCAAGGTTTGTAAGTTCAATAGATTCCAAGTTGCATCTCTTCAAAAATGAGCAATTTTTTCCAAAAAATCAAAAATTTGAGTGCAAGTCGTCTTTATAGCAACAAATCGGCTATAAACCCCATCTAAGAGGGAAGTAAGGGTAATTAATCTTCAGGGCAGTTATTATGCTTTAATTTAAGCCCAGAATGAAGTCTGTAGGCCCCATAGTTCTTACTTTATCTTAAAAAAACAAAAATTGGGAAAATAGGAGGAGTGGAACCTGGCGATTTGTGGGTATAGTAAAAAAGAAGAAAAGTCGTATAAAATAATGTAACGTTATGAAAATTCGTATTTATTGATTTAAAATATTTCCTTTTACCACATACATATATTAATTAATTAATTATATATTATTAATAATTTTAAATTTAATTAATTATAGTATTTATTGAATTCAAACAAATGGTTCAAAGGAAATCTCTACAGGCTTGTTTCTCCTCCAAAGGTGCAGAAATATCGATGTCTTCATTTTTTTCGGATCTTGTCTTCATAGTTTTCTACCTCAATTGTGGGAATATTGTGGCATGACTTTCCCCGATAGAACTTTTAGGTTACCCAACATTTACATTTTAATTTTTCTTGCCAGGATAAGGCTAAAGTGGTGTAGAAATGGGTGAATGCCTGAAGGAATAATTCAAATCCAGGGGAGAATGATATATTATTTACTACATATTTGTTTAATATCTCCATACGTTTCCATGTTACAGAAAAATACTGCCATCATAACTGAAATTGTTTGGGGTGTTAAAGTTAAATGCCATATGGCACAAGAATTGGAAATAAGTCAAAGAAATCACTTGGATATATGTGGAATAGTTGGTTTTAGAAAAAGACAAGGCATGTTCTTTGGCATCAGGCTCTATTAAAGTGCAAAACCAGCAGGTTCAAGTAGGTCCTCTCTCTATATTCCAAAGGCTTTGTATTTTATATATAGCAGACGGATAACGGCATCCGAGGGCTTTGTTTTGTGAATAAAATATGCGACAAAAGCAAAAATCAGGATTTTACTCAGCTTTCACTCCAACTTCAGCACTGAAACTATCTCTGTATGCTTTGGTTTCTGATTTATGGCGCAAGACCCTTTTCGTATGGTGAATGGAGACTATAGATGATCTGTTACCGAAATTAGTCCTTCAAGTCAAATTTATTGTATCTACTTACCATTAGCTAAACATTTATCTACTTTGGAAGGAACTTTTAATGTGGCAGATGTATCATCCATTTGACGGCTACCCAGAGAAGGGCGGTGAAAGGAGTACAGATACAGAATTGATACGTCTGTTTTCGGCTTCTTAATTTAGTGACATAATGTTTGAAGAGTTCACACTGGGTATCAAGGTGTTAAAGGAGAAAATTTTCTGTCCCACGACAACAACAAGCAACACCTGATCGACTCCATCTGTGTTCTGGAAAACGAGTTACCGAGGATGCATAGTGTACTTAAAGTATATACTAGTCGTAAGGACGCTTCTCTCGACAAGCGTAGCTCTTATAAAAATGTCTTCATGTTTAGTATGTATGTAGACCTGTGGACTTTCCTGAATGGTTTGGGCTTGATAGTGGAAAACATGCTTTTCAAGAATGGTAACAAGGGTAAATCAAGTTGTATGTAGTTTCCTTTAAATATAGTTTCATCACACAAAGCTGTTATTCTCCCCTGAATTTGAATTATTCCTTCAGGCGTTCACCCATTTGGGGACGTCCATAAGTTACGTGAGGTCAAAAAAAGAGGGGGGGGGAGGGGGTCCAGCAAAATCTCACCATGGGTGAGGGGGGAGTCTAATAAAATCTCACGTTACTATTTTTATTTTTGGAAAGTCCGTCTTTTTTAGCACAGTTTTAGGAAAAATGCGTAGATTAGTGAAAAGAGCGAATCATTATAGCCAGTCAGTCGTGATTATAACAATTTAAGACCAATAATTTCTGATTTCAACATGTATTTGCACATCAAAACTTTTGCAATGTGTGTATTCAAGGTCATGCCGATAGAACGAAACAAGCATGGCTAGAAAATATAAAAGAAATTGATTTATTTAAAAGTTATGCAGAAAATCTCACGTGAGAATCAGAGGGGGAGGGTGTCCAGCAAAATCTCATTAAGGGGGATGGAGGGGGACCAAAATTTAAAAAAAAAAAAAACCCTCACGTAATTTATGGACGTCCCCTTTCTACACCACTTTAGCCTTATCCTGGCAAGAAAAATTAAAATGTAAATGTTGGGTAACCTAAAAGTTCTATCGGGGAAAGTCATGCCACAATATTCCCACAATTGAGGTAGAAAACTATGAAGACAAGATCCGAAAAAAATGAAGACATCGATATTTCTGCACCTTTGGAGGAGAAACAAGCCTGTAGAGATTTCCTTTGAACCATTTGTTTGAATTCAATAAATACTATAATTAATTAAATTAAAAATTATTAATAATATATAATTAATTAATTAATATATGTATGTGGTAAAAGGAAATATTTTAAATCAATAAATACGAATTTTCATAACGTTACATTATTTTATACGACTTTTCTTCTTTTTTACTATACCCACAAATCGCCAGGTTCCACTCCTCCTATTTTCCCAATTTTTGTTTTTTTAAGATAAAGTAAGAACTATGGGGCCTACAGACTTCATTCTGGGCTTAAATTAAAGCTAAATAACTGCCCTGAAGATTAATTACCCTTACTTCCCTCTTAGATGGGGTTTATAGCCGATTTGTTGCTATAAAGACGACTTGCACTCAAATTTTTGATTTTTTGGAAAAAATTGCTCATTTTTGAAGAGATGCAACTTGGAATCTATTGAACTTACAAACCTTGGAATGGTCTTAAATTGTTGCAAATTTTATGTACTTTAAAAATGATAATTGAAACTTTTTCCGGGGGATGTATTTTGTATGAGTTATGAGCCAAAAACTGAAAAAAGTCGGAAATTTTTGAGGTTTTTCGAGGATTGTGCAGTTAGCACAGGGCTTTCGAAGCTGCAAAATTGGTTACAAACTCCTGGTATGGGTCCTAACAACATAAGAAAAAAATTGGAACTACGCGATTTTTTGCCCGATTCGCCCTTTTTTATGTCGTTAGTGACTGGCCTATAGGGGCTGCTGCTGTTTGTCTCCAAGCTTCAGTCCACGATGCCTTGCCTATCTATGCATCAACATATACAGCTGAACTCCATGGCATTAGGATGGCTCTAGAACATTTGCAACGTTCCCATTATTTTAAATTTATTATTTACTCAGACTCACTCTCAGCCTTACAGTCATTGACTTCATATGAAGTTTCCGTTCATCCCATCCTCATAGACATTTTTAAAAAATTGATTTATTTGAGCAGACGTGGGTATGAAGTTCGCTTCTGTTGGGTCCCTGGCCACGCCGGAATTGCTGGTAATGAAGAAGCTGACGTGCTGGCACGTACAGCGACTGGTCTCCGTAATCGTTTCCCAGCTCCTTTCTCAGACCTGAAAGCATTTTTCCGGCGGAAGCTTCGTTCCGAGTGGCAGGCCAGCTGGGATACCCAGCTGGGGAACAAGCTTCATTCGATTATGCCACTATTAACTCCTCTCCGCGTTCACTCGCTGAACCGTCGGGAGGAAGTTCTAATATGTCGGCTTCGAATTGGTCATACTCGGTTCACCCACCGTCATCTGCTGATGGGGGAGCAGGCTCCTGTGTGTAATGTATGTAAAGTCTCTTATACAGTCCGTCATATTATTTGTGAATGTCCCCATTTTAATGCTGAAAGATTTCATGTTTTTAAACGTAGAAATTTTAATATGGCTGATGTTTTAAACAAAAATTCTGATTTTAAACTTGTTCTCAATTTCATTCATATCATCAATTTTACCTATCATGTCTGACATTTTAACCTGTTTTGTTTCATACCACTGTTCAGATTTTAACCTGTGTTTTTAAGGTTTTTACTTTGATGTATAGAGTACATCCAACAAGGGCTTTTCGCTCGCTTAATTTTTAGCGATTTACTTATTTCTTTTGGTCTTGTTTGGCGAAGTATGTCCCAATAGGGGCCTTGCGCCATAAAACCCTAAACAACCAACCAACCAACCAACTAAAGAAAACATATTATTCCTAATCACATCAAAGGCTGAATCCAAATCTTCGCCTGTGCTATATTTTTTACAAAATAAACACTTCATTTTTGAAATTATCTTTGAAAAAGGATTTTTTTAATCTAAATTTAGTCGAATTGTTTTGGATTATTAAAAAGCAACAGTGAATAGTTAGATAAAATGGCTTGGCTTTCAAAATAATTTCCAAAGCCTATTAAAGCAGTGTTACTAGTATAATAATAATTTTAAAAAAGTATGGCTATTTCTTTATCTTCAAAAGAATTGGCAGCTCAATTTTTTGCTTATAAAACCGAGAAACCAGCACGTGCTCTGCTGGTGTGCAGGGTTTTGTTGAAAGATATCAGAGTAGGGATAAAGGAAGGATTGAGGTTTCTTCAAAAAATATTTTGAGTTTTTGCTGCCCACAAAAATTTGCAAGCAGACAACAGAAAAAACAGGAGTTCTTCGTGTTGACTACTGATGCACAAATTTTCAAGGATGTTCAAAACTCGCATACATTTTAGTGGGTATAATGATTGAATTCCTTTTGACCCCATTAGTCCCTGAAACATAAACAATGTTAGCCAGAATATAGTTAATTATTTAAATGTTTTTCAGGCTCAAGAGCGGCGCAGACGTCTTGATGAGTCTTACCTGCTGCACCGATTTTTAGCTGATTTTAGAGATTTAGTTTCCTGGATTCATGATATGAAGGCTATAATATCTGCTGATGAATTAGCAAAGGATGTGGCTGGTGCAGAGGCTCTTTTAGAAAGACACCAAGAGCATAAGGTATTGTATTTATTGAGCATTCAAAATCTGTGTTGGTCCGATACCCCTGAAAATCCGCACGGGCCACTGTAGAAAGAAGTTCACTGGTCCTCCAGACCAGCTCTGATAAACCACCATAATAGCATTCCAGCTGCTTTGGGGGTTAAATAAATTTTTAGAATATGAAGATGAAGAAAGTAAAACAATTTTTCTTAAATTAAGTTGGTCTGTCAATTTTGAAAGAACTAAAATAGTTTTATGTCAATTATGTACTTTTTTTATTTAATAAGGGAAAAATACTATACTATTTTTTCAAACTTATTTATTATTTGATGTAAATGAATTTACTTTTAAAAAATAAAACATATCCTTATTTTAATTTGGTGGACTAGTGAGATTTTTTTTTCAATTTCTAATGCTATATTAATCAGTACATTCAGAATTAAGCATTTTTTTATTCTTTCATTTGTTTGATGTTTACTTACTGGTAATTTCTAGTTTCTGGATAAAAATCCTTCTTTATGATGTGTTCTTTATTCTTTATATCTAATTATATTAGTATGCATTTTCATAAAATGAAACAGTATAAATTGACACAAAATATCAAAACTGCATCATAGTGTAAATGAAAATTTAATTAACATTTATTGAATAATGTTTATTATATTATTTATTTAATTTTCTTATTTATAGTTAGAGTATTTAGTGAGTAAATAGACATTTTAAAGTTTTTTAGCTCATGTTGACTGCAACCTTTATTTTTCTTAAGGGGGAAATTGATGCCAGGGAAGATAGTTTCCGAGCTACTGCTGAAGCTGGAAAAATGCTTTTAGATCAAGATCATTATGCTGTTGATGAAGTTAAAGAAAAGGTTTGTTGTACCTCCACTCATAAGTAGAGATCTTCTCCTACTTTCCAAATGGTTATTGTTATTAATTAGCAAACTAATGAACCTTAATTTGACATGGGGTCACTAATTGTTTTAAAAATGTATTTTCTTTGTATAATTGCTTTGATTTAAAGTTAGTACATTAATAGTCATGAACGAGAGCTGGTGCTTTGTAAATTATCCCAATTTATGTATCAATAGTGTATGGTTTAAAAACAATTAAATCGTTACATTTCTGTATTCTTCTTTCTCATTTTCTTTCATTATTTCTTTTCAGCTTGTGACATTAGCTAGTGAAAAACAATCATTGCTGTCACTGTGGGAAGAGCGTCGTATTCTGTATGAACAATGCATGGATTTGCAGTTGTTTTATAGAGACACTGAGCAAGCTGATACCTGGATGGCTAAGCAAGAGGTAATCTTTGGTTTAATGTTTTTTATTAAGCTAATTATGTTATGAATTTTCCCTTTTTCTATATGAAATTAATAATTTGAAAATTCAATTTTTGAATAAAGATTTGGGTCTTTTGGTATGTTAAAAAGAATCAGCAATTAATGCTGTTAATAAAGAGCAACTTTGAGAAGGTCAGTCAGAGTGGAAATAAGAAAGATTGCTCGCAGTAGCATACAGGGTGTTTCAATAAATCTGCCCAAACTGCACCAAAAGATTTCTTGCCATGTAGCACATAAGCCCAAGGAACTATACCTCTATGACAACTTCTATTTTTCGAAAAATGAGACATCATATCGGATAAAAACTTAGTTATTTCATTCAAGGGTGCACACATGCAGCCACAGAATTATTCTTTGTATAAATTTTAAAGTGCGTTAGTCAGATCAGGAGGATCAAAACTAGTTCACACTTCAATATTGTGTACGTTGATTAACCTTGAGTTAGTTTACTGTTATTTGTTATGATGATATTTACTACAAAAGCTGTATATGAATTAAACCTGAATGGGTCCAGCTAGCTTTCTAATGAAACAAAAGAATCTTATTATGGTCCTTAAGATTTTCTTCTGGATGGAAAAAGTAACCCAGAGGTAATTGGGAAATAATGAAAGCATTGGTTTCAATCAAAAAGGTTTAAACAACTCAGTTTTCCAAATTTTTCCAACTTTCACCCATGGTGGGAATATATTGTAAAGAATGATTTAAAATTTTCTTTTTTGAAACTACTGAACCAGTTGAAACTGATGTGATTCATTTTATTTTTTAGGCATTCTTAGTTAATGAAGACCTTGGAGATTCTCTGGATTCTGTTGAAGCTTTGATTAAGAAGCATGAAGACTTTGAGAAATCTCTGGCTGCTCAAGAGGAAAAAATTAAGGTATTAGCTAATTTCTGTTGTTCACTAAATCTATATTATATGATGACGGCTGGGATATCTTCTTAAACGTTTGCATTTTTTCAGGCTTTAGATGAATTTGCCACCAAGCTCATTGAAGGACAACACTATGCTGCTGATGATGTGGCTCAGAGAAGGGCTGCTGTAAGTGTTTAGTTTCTAGATGGTGCTTTAAGTATTCAATTGCCAGTTGTTCTTGCTAATGTATAGTTTCAAAATTTAGCTTCTGGAGCGTCGCTCCGCATTGATGGAGAAGTCTGACATTAGGAGGTCCATGCTGGAAGACTCATGCAGGCTTCAGCAGTTTGAGAGGGACTGCGATGAGACCAAAGGCTGGATCAGTGAAAAGTTGAAGACTGCAACTGATGAGAGCTATTTGGTATGCAATATTTCCTTGTTGGACTGTTTTTCCTTTTTTCATAGTATTAGGATTTTTATTTTTGTTAAAAAAAAGTTCTTGCTGTTAAAAGATTAGAATTCTTAAGTGTTTTTACTAATGCTTTCTGTAGTTTTAATTTAATTATTTGAACCATAAAATTTTAGTTTTTTTTTGTTTGTAAATTAAGTTTAAACTAGTATATTTCATTTTTTGATGTTTTCTCTTTCAGGATCCTACTAATGTAAATGGCAAAGTACAAAAACACCAGAATTTTGAACAAGAGTTGAATGCTAATAAGAGCCGCATAGATGAAATTGCCAGTACAGGACAAGAACTAATGGAAGCTAATCATTATGCATCTTCTCGAATCAGGTACCTTAATTTGGATTGATTATATAAATTTAATGATTACAAATTTAAAGAAAACAATTTTAAACATTTCATATTAAGATTAACTAGCTTGTTTTTCCTAATCTAGATGTAAAAAAATGTGTTCTTTTCAAACTTGTTTTTGAGAGGAAAATGGGGAATATCAACTCTCTAAAAATATTCCTGTAGATTCTCCGAAAGGTTAAGATTCAAAAATCGTTTCTTACTTTTCCAATTTTTGGTGGCTTTCCTTGTTATCTTGAAAATTCTTTACCTCAAAATTTTTCATCATATTGAGAATTGAGAGTAAAAGTAGTTAAAAGATGTGTGCAAACATTTGTTATGCAATAGTTAATTACATTTTAGAGATGATGCCTAAAATTTTATTCAAGTAGTCCCAGAGTTATGAATTTACTGTTGGAATAAATTTAAATCTAATGAGTTTATCTTGTGCAAAAGTTTAATGATCTCCTCCTCCTCCTGTAATGGACTGAAATAAAAGTAGTGAATTTGATTTGATTGAATTTCAGTGAGCGAATGATGGAAATTTTGGACATGTGGAAATCTTTGGTTGAGGCAACTGAGAGGAAAGGAGCCAAGCTCAATGAAGCTGCAGCCCAACAGCAATTCAACCGGGGCATTGAAGACATTGAAATCTGGCTTTCTGAAGTCGAAGGACAATTGCTGTCTGAAGACTATGGAAAAGTAATGCTTTTTCTTTGCATTCATCATTACCTCGTTAGAGCTATAGTTGTTAAAGCACTTGACATTTTAAATTTCAGGACTTGACAAGTGTGCAGAACTTGATAAAGAAACATGCTCTTCTTGAAGCTGATATCGGTTCCCATCAGGTAAGCTGTCAGATTTGAAACTATTGATTTATTTTATGTACTAGCCCAGTCAAATGGGGTTCAAAAGTGACGTTTTCAAAACTTTCATATAGAAGTTTTTTTTTCGACGGTTTTATATGTTTTCGAGGTCGCTGATTACGAATATGAAGTTTGCTGCCACGTGGGAGGTCGGCTTCATATCGAAAATCGCAAAAAATCGCAAAATTTTTGCTCTTTTTTCGATCTTTTGCTTATACATCAAAAACTATAAGTTTCTCGAAGATAATCTCAATTATAAAGTTGAAGTAAACAAAATTTCCTACAAAATGCACTACTCAACATTGATTTTCTGAAGAGTGGTTCTGCCGCTAGAGCGCGCTGAAAAACAGCGATTTTTTGGCCTTTCCGCAAAAAAATGAAAAGCGCGCGCTTCTACCCTCTACAAAAGGAAAACTATTCACGTTACCAACAAAACTTTTATACCACGTGAAAGAGAATTTAATTGCTTAAAAATAACCTACCTTACATTATTATTTTTTGAGAATGGGGGAGGGAGCGAAGCAAAGATCGGAAATAAAACTTTCGCGCCTTACAGCTAAAATGAACTCTCGCAGTTGTTAATTTCAAATCTGCGCTTTAATTCCGGTATATTACCAATAAAATTGGTTGTTTTGGGTGAATTGATGACTAAGCCTGTTTAAAAAAATAATTTTTAAAATTTATTTATGAAATATTAGGTATTTTAGGCGAAAATTCAATATTTTTAAAAAAATGATAAATTAAATTATGGGAATTTTTTAATGAACGAATTTATAGGTTTTTTGCATTGCTGAATCCGAATTTCAAGTTCATTTTCATTTCAAAAGTCATCTTCACATCAAAAAATGCAAAAAATCTCAAATTTTCGCTCTTTGGTTCGGTTTTTCATCGATTTTCTCAAAAAATTATTCGTTTTTCGAAAAATAACAGTACACCAAATTAAAGTACATAAAATTTGCTATAAGATACACTGGTTCGTTTTTATTTTACAAAGAGCGGTGTACGCTTTAGAGGGTTTTAAAGAGCAGCGATTTTTTTTCTTTTCTACAAAAAAAGTGAAGAGCGCTTGCTTTCCCCCACTACAGCTCTAAATATATACACGTAACAGACACATATTTTATACCATAGGAAAGTACATTTAATTTCCTACAAAATGCACTACTCAACTTTCATTTTATAATGAGAGGAATTGACGCTAGAGCGCGCTGAATTACAGCTGTTTCTTGACTTTACACAGAAAAAAGAAAATCATTTTTCTTCAGAACTCTCTAAAGCGTACACCGCTTCTTGCGAAATAAAAACAAACCAGTGAATCTTATAGCAAATTTTACGTACTTTAATTTGGTGTACTGTAATATTTCGAAAAACTAATAATTTTTTGAGAAAATCGGTGAAAAACTGAACCAAAGAGCAAAAATTTGAGATTTTTTGCATTTTTTGATATGAAGGTGACTTTTGAAATGAAAATGAACTTGAAATTCGGATTTAGCAATGCAAAAAACCTACAAATTCGTTCATTAAAAAATTCCCATAGTTTAATTTATGATTTTTTTAAAAATATTGAAATTTCGCCTAAAATACCTAATATTTCATAAATAAATTTAAAAAATTATTTTTTTAAACATGCTTAGTCATCAATTCACCCAAAACAACCAATTTTATTGGTAATATACCGGAATTAAAGCGCAGATTGGAAATTAATAACTGCGAGAGTTCGTTTTAGCTGTAAGGCACGAAAGTTTTATTTCCGATCTTTGCTTCGCTCCCTCCCTCATTCTCAAAAAATAATAATGTAAGGTAAGTTATTTTTAGGCAATTAAATTCTCTTTCACGTGGTATAAAGGTTTTGTTGGTAACGTGAATAGTTTTCCTTTTGTAGAGGGTAGAAGCGCGCGCTTTTCATTTTTTTGCGTAAAGGCCAAAAAATCGCTGTTTTTCAGCGCGCTCTAGCGGCAGAACCACTCTTCAGAAAATCAATGTTGAGTAGTGCATTTTGTAGGAAATTTTGTTTACTTCAACTTTATAATTGAGATTATCTTCGAGAAACTTATAGTTTTTGATGTATAAGCAAAAGATCGAAAAAAGAGCAAAAATTTTGCGATTTTTTGCGATTTTCGATATGAAGCCGACCTCCCACGTGGCAGCAAACTTCATATTCGTAATCAGCGACCTCGAAAACATATAAAACCGTCGAAAAAAAAACTTCTATATGAAAGTTTTGAAAAAAAACCCATTTGACTGGGCTATACTGGGAATTTAAAAATCCCTGTAAGTATTAATATTGTGGAAGCAGTATAATTGACAATACTGGTTTCCAACCTTTGTATAGGACCGTATTGATGGAGTTGTGGTCCAGGCAACCAACTTTGTGGAGCGAGGGCACTTTGACGCAGAGTCCATCCAAAATAAGCAGCAGGCGCTCACTGCCCGCTACAGCGGCCTCCAGAAGCCGATTGTATCCCGGAGGCAGCGCCTGCAGGATTCTCTGCGCGTGCAGCAGCTGTACCGCGATGTGGAGGACGAAGAAGCCTGGATTAGGGAGAAGGAGCCCATTGCAGCCTCCACAAATAGAGGTCAAGAGTCAAATGATTTTGCTCATTAGTTATCAAGAGCATTAGTTTCACCTTGTCATAGCGGCCAACTCTCCCGATTTTTTCGGGAGACTCCCAAATTTCACTGTTACCGCCCGATATCCCGAAAAAAATAATAAATCTTCCGAATTTCTTTATAAATCAAATTTGAGGATTTTCCCGTCAATTTTCCATATTTTAACCTATATAAAGTCCAAAAAGCATCAAATGAATGTTAAATCTAATCAAAGTTGCAATAAAATCAAAACTTAGTTTTCTTCCGAGAACTTAAGTTCAAACTGTTTTGTGCAATGTTTAATAGTAAAAGTTAATAAATAAAAGTTTAAGTAGCATTTCTGTTGTGAGAATCTTTATATAGAATTATTTTAAAATTTGTTTTTACTCTAAGTCTTAGAGAAGTACTGTATTTCTACCAAAATTAAATGTCGTGAAAATCTCCCTAATTTGTGTGAAAATATCCTTAATTTTTTAGAATTATCTCCCTAATTTATGTTTTCAAATGTTGACCGCTATGCCTTGTTCCTAACAGACTTGTGGGATTTAAATAGGATTTAACTAATTAATTTAGGATTTAAATAAAAATGGTAATACATATCATACCCTGTAATTTTAATTTATTAAAAGGCATAAAAACAGTAGTAATCATAACCAAAGAATTAGCTTATTAAAGTTAAATTCAGTTTTTGGGTGCTGTAATGTTGGTAATTTTTAGAAATTTTCCCCTCAAGTTTTCTTTTGAATATATTCTGAATTTGCAGATTCTGCACTAAGTTTAGTCAAGGGTATATTCATATACAGTACTTATTTTCAAAAATCTTTCATCCTGAAAACAAGTTACTGAATTCTTATATAAGTGTGATCAAATTCAGATTTCTCCTTTCATTTGTTAAAAAATACTGACTGTTGGTTATATTCTGCAGGAAGAGATCTTATTGGAGTTCAAAATTTGATCAAAAAGCACCAAGCCATGTTAGCTGAAATCAATAACCATGAAAACAGAGTACGCTCTGTCTGCCAGGCTGGAGATGAAATGGTGCAAGAAGGTAAATATACTTTATTTGTTATTTCTGCTTACAATCCTAAATATAGCTATTTGTAGGAAAACATGCAATGAAATAAAAATGTGTTGTATTGAAATACAAAATATTTTCTTTTTTAGGACATTTTGCTTCTAATGAAATTCAAAAGCGTTTAAGCAATCTCAGTGAAAAGTGGCAAGCTTTGAAGGTAAGACATTTTAGTTAATAACTTACGCTCTCATTGTTTTCTTTTAAATATAAGGTCTGCTTAAAACAGCTTAAAATCTAAAAAACTTAATCCTAATTTTTTGAATACTATCTCTTGTGTTTACTGGAAGAAAAATAATCCATTTGGCTCTTTAGGACAAAGCTTTGCAGAGAAAGCAAGATTTGGAAGATTCTCTTCAAGCCCATCAGTACTTTGCTGATGCCAATGAAGCTGAGTCCTGGATGAAGGAGAAAGAACCCATTGTTGGGAGCCAAGATTTTGGAAAAGATGAGGATTCCACTGAGGTATGAAAAATAGGGTGATTTGTGTAGATAGTTATAGTGATCCATAGTGCAGTAACTTGGATGCTAATATTTTAGTTTGGTTTTAGTCTCTGCTGAAGAAACATGAAGCATTAATGGCTGACTTGGAAGCCTTTGGTAACACAATCTTCTCTTTGAAGGAGCAAGCACAGTCTTGTCGTGTATGTATTGCAATAAATTAATTTATATTTGTTTTAAAAAACAATTTATTACTTTAGCTATATTAATTAATTTAATTCAACATTTCAATCAAATGTTGAATTATGTGCATTCAAAATTTATCATTTGTGTGATCCTTATTTTCAGCAACAAGAAAGACCAGTTGTAGACCATGCTGGAAAGGAGCTAGTTATGGCTCTTTATGATTACATTGAAAAAAGCCCAAGAGAAGTTTCTATGAAGAAAGGGGATGTACTGACCCTTTTAAATAGCAATAATAAGGTAGTTGAATCAATCTTTTGTTTTTTGATTTCAAATTTATTTGAAAGGCTTCCAATGTTTGATTTTGTTTAATTGCCTTACAGGACTGGTGGAAGGTTGAAGTGAATGATAGGCAAGGATTCGTTCCTGCCGCCTATGTGAAAAAAATTGAAGCTGGACTTTCATCTAGCCAGCAAAATCTGGCAGATACCAATAACATTTCTGCTCGACAGTCACAGATTGAGACTCAGTTTGAGAACTTGATGGGGCTCGGTCAAGAGCGACGAAACAAGCTGGAGGAATCTTGCAAGGCCTATCAATTGGTGCGGGAGGCTTCTGAGCTAGCTCAATGGCTTAAGGATAAGGTATGACTGCAGTTTTTGTTTTCATAAAAAAAATAATCAATTTTTGATTTTATCAATTTATTTGGAAAGCAACTACTAGACTTTTATTTCTTAGAGAAGTTATTTTGATAAGTGATTATCTCTCTGTGATATTTTTTTCTTGTATGGAATTCGGAAATGTTTTGTGTCCAAATAACAATGGAAATTGAAGAATATGTATCATCTTAGTTAAATTTAGTTTTCATCATTTTATGTTAGTCATTGTGGAAACAAGACTTTTTTTTCTCTGTTCTTGGGAATTCGTTTTTGTTCAAAAACTTAATTTATGTGTTCTGTACCATTTCTATGGTTTGAGAATTATATTCATGGGTACACTTTGAATATTTTACAAATTTAAAGCATGAACACATTGTTATTTGATGTAGGAACAAATTGCTCAAGTGCAAGATGTGGGTGAAGATCTAGAGCAAGTGGAAGTTATGCAGAAGAATTTCGATGACTTCAAGGCTGAACTGCAAACTAATGAGGCTCGTCTGCAGCAAATGAATGAAACCGCCAGCCGGCTCATGAGCTCTGGACACACTGAGGCAGCTCTAAAGATTCAAACTCAAATTGAAGTGAGTTACTTTCTCTTTTATATTCAATATCATAATATCTTGGTTCAGCATAAATATATTTTTTTGTTATGTCTGTTCTGTGCAGTTTGGTCAAAATCAATGTTTGTTTTGTGAGACCAGCGTTTCATTGAAATAATGATTGATTATTTTCTTAAAACATTAGTTAAATTTCTCTTTTGTATAAATTAAGTTCATGTGTAAAAACATTCAAATAACGTTATAGTCCCACGTGACCCCTAAGTCCTCACTCTGCTGAGGTCATAGAACATCCGATCGTTCAATTTGCAGGGGGCAGACGTTTGGGGTGCCAACAAAACAAAGCTGCATCTGGCCTACTATTAATAGATCTTATAAATTTTTGTATGTTCATACTGCTTGAAATTAAATATACTGCCTTATTTTACTGCTTGTTAATTAATTTATTTCTTAAAAAAGTATATGGACTATCTATGAACTGATGAGTGAGAATAGCTGCATAAACAAAGAATCTCCCTTTTATTTTCCTCTGTTTAAGTGGTGATCAGATACAAAATTTACAATCTACCTAAATACTATTTTCTGTGTGTTGCATTTCTTTAACTCCTTTTTTGCTGTTCAGGATGTGAATCAGAAGTGGCAAGAAGTCCAACAAGTCACCGCTGAGCGAGCCAATCAGCTCGGATCAGCTCATGAAGTGCAGAGGTTCCAGAGAGACGTGGATGAAACCAAAGACTGGATAAGGGAGAAGGATGACAATCTCAATTCTGATATTTGTGGAGATGATTTGAGAAGTGTGCAAACCTTACAGAGGAAGCACGAAGGCTTGGAGAGGGATCTGGCTGCCCTTGGAGATAGGGTAAGTGGGACCAATTTTCTACTCCTTCATTCATTGTCTTGTAAGCTTTGATGTAAAGACCTACCACTTTTAGTTAAATTTTGATTGTAAAATTGGTTGATATTGTTGGTAAATTTCAGTGCGGGTCAACATTTAACTACAATCCAACTAGTTGAAAGTGGCAGGCTGCTCACTATATCAATATAGTTGTTTATCTGTTAACAAATCTCTCATGAATGAATCTTTTATAATATTACCTAATATTTAGGTTAGTGTTTAAAAAGACATTAGAAGTTCTTGAAATAGATTTAGTTCATAGTATCTTATTTTTATGTCATTTCACCCTGAGTATATTTTGTGTAATCGAGCATTACTCGTTTGACCGGTAGATTCGCAGCTTGGATGATACTGCCAGCCGCTTGATGCAAACTCATCCCGAATCTGCCGAGACCATCTATACCAAGCAGAAGGAGATCAATGAGGAATGGACCCAGCTCACTGCCAAGGCCAATGCCCGCAAAGAAAAGCTTCTTGATTCTTACGATCTGCAGCGCTTCTTGGCTGATTACAGGTTTGTTTCCTTTTTTTCATTAATAGGAATAATATTGAACAAAATGCACGTTTTAACTTGTTAATAGTATTTTTCAATTGGAAATACCAATGATCAAAGGTCTTTCTATATGGATGTTTGTCTATAAATAAAAGCTTTTATTAATCCTCAATGAGTCTTAAATAACATTATTTAAATAGGATTAGGAAAAGGTTGTGTACCTCAGTACAAAGGTTTTCAAACCATTCAAAACTGGCTACAGTGCTTTGAATCACTGAATAAGTACATTCGAAAATGTTTAAAGCAAGTAACCAAATATGATGAGGCATTCCAATTAGCCTTCACACAATTAAATCTCATCAAGGACTTATAAGTTTCTGAAAAGAAGGCTTATATCCATTAAATGAGAAATAAACTAAGATATTTTTCACATTGGTCCAAAGTACACTACCAGTGGTGTACCTTAGACCTGTCTACTTTGATTTAAACTTTCACTAATTATGTACTGAAATACTTTAATTAAAATTACAAAAGAACATATGTTGTGTATAAGAGGCCAAATAGAGGGAAAATTGGTTTATCAATTTATTTTCAATAAATAAAAAATCACAGGGTAAAAAGTAAAAATAGGTCCAATGTACACAGACCTTCCCATTCAAATAAGTAGAGTTTTAATATTTTGTTACTTGTGTTATTTTATAGAGATTTGATGTCATGGATTCAAAGTATGATGAGTTTGGTATTTTCTGAAGAACTGGCAAATGATGTAACTGGAGCTGAAGCATTGCTAGAAAGGCATCAAGTATGTAACTTGTTGCTTCTTTTATGAAGTTAATATTATTTTTATATTTTAGAGTCACCATAAACTTGTAAATACTGATACGATATTGCCTGCTATATTCATCAATTATGAAAGTTTATACACAGAAAATTATTGGCATTTAAATAGTTATATATTATTTTGGTACAGTCCAACTTTGATAGCTCAAATGTCTTAAATTCGATGTTATGGGTAATTAATTTTAAGACTTGCCTTGAATTTATTAGAAGATATCCTTTTTATAATTTAAAGTTTGAAATCAGTGGTTCCCAACCCGTGGTCTTTGAGAGCCTTGGAATTCCTTTTTCTATAAATAGAAATTTGAACACATTGGCAGAGAAAGGATTGAATTATATCTTTCATTTTGACTTTCAGCTGTTTAATTTGTGGAGATTATAGTCACTACTAAATTGTAAACGATACTTTATTGTACTATAAATATTTAAAGTGTAATTGCTAGTTTTCTTGTGGATTCAGAAGTTTTAATTGTATTATAAAAAATATTATCTCTTTTGAGATATTACATTTTTATTAAAATAGAGGTATGTTTTAGTTCATCATACAAATTTTCATGCTTAAAAGCAGGGTTGTTACGTTTAAAACACTTTGTTTAAAACACTTGTTTTAAACACGTTTAAAACAAAGCAAAAAAAACATTGTTTAAAACACATGTACTTTTTTAGTAATTCTTTTTTCTATGAACAGATGGCATTAGTATTTAAAACTTAGTATTTACTTTCAACTGTTTTATTTGATTTTTGTCTCGAAAGTTATTTAATAAAAAATACAAATAAAATTGTTTAAAAATCATATTTTTTTATAATTGACCTGTTCTTTATGTTTTATTTTAATATTTTAAACGATCAATGCTGCTAATGTCGTCAAAATACCCAATGAACTGAAAAGCACTGAAATGAATATGAATATAATAACTTATAAATGTTTAGCTCGTATCTTAAACCTTTTAGCAAAATATATTTACATTTCTAATGTTAAAGCTGAAGTTGTTGACATAGTATCATATTTCCAAAACATCATTCCAAACAAATCATTTTACTCCACCAAGCTCAAAGAAACAGAAGCTAAAAAGCTCAAGATGCCATTTGATGTCAGGGATAGCTTTGTTAATCCATTTTCAATTTTAAAAACTTAATTTAGTTTTTTAAAATCATGGAGTTTTTTTTAGAATTTCTGTGTCGTGGGTAAAAAAAACAAATAAAACGTTTTAAACAAAAAAAAAAACACGTTTAAAACAAATAAAACACGTTTTTTGTATTTTTTAGAAAAAAACATGTTTTTTTCCAACCCTGCTTAAAAGGGAAAATAAACTTGTTCATCTAGCAATTTTGTGAGGGTGAAGGATTTTTAAGTTGTGAAGAGTGGTTTGTAAATGTTCCAATTTTAAGCTTTGTGGCCACTTACTACTTCGAGTTGGGAACTACTGTTTTAGATGATTGAAACGTTTTTAAGGCCCTTCAAGTTATCCAAGTTACTGTTGTTGCTGTACTACAAGTTTTGTATATATAGTTATTTAATTTTTTCATATATTTTGTTTTTTTTTCATGTTTTAGATATTGAGTAAGAGATGTTTCAAAAGTATTATTTTTCATGGTGAAATTTTATTTTAGCTTATAGTTAATGAAAACATTAGGGTGTCTCAAAAAATCAACTTTTGAAATTTCTAGGTCTTACCCTCCAAAAATGTTCTTTCTGTGAATATAAGACCATGATTTTTTTCAGGATATTTAAAAGTATTTTAAGGTCCCCCAGGGTCATTATAATATCATAGATAAGACAAAACTGTGTGAAGTGTGGATTTTTTTATTTGATTTATTATAAACTTATTATGTTCAAAGTACATTATTTTCATATAGAAAAGGTACTTAAATATTGTTTCAAACCAATTCTGTAATAATTATCTGGGTAGGATGAAACAAAATACAATAAAGAAATTAAGAAAAATATTATTTTGTAGAAATTTTTACTTTTTGGTACAAAAAGTGAACCAAGGTAAAATCTATCTTACAATTGGTAATAAAAACAGTGAGAAAGAATTTTAACGAATATTTACAATTGAATTAATGCAGAATTAGTTTGAAAAAATGTTCAAGTAGCTTTCATAAATGAAAGTAATGTACTTTACACATTAAATGTTTTAATAAATTAAATAAAAATCTTTATTTCAGACTATTTTTGTCCTATCTATAAAACTAGGATGACGTTAGGGGACCTCTAAGTATTTTTTAATGTTCTGGGAAAAAAATTCATGTTCTTATATTCACAGAAAGAGCATTTTTGGAGGGTAAGACCTGGGAATTTCAAAAGTTGGTTTTTAGGGGACATCCTATCCAACACTGTATGGTAATGTTATTTTAAAAAAAAATATATGATGCAGTCACATCTATGCTTATGCATAATTTCTACATGCAGTTGCATATGCTTCCTTCTCAAGGATAAAGGCTCTGCAAGCTTTTCTGTTCTTTTAAACTTTTGATGCTAAAACTTTGAGATCCATTCTATTGGCATCTCATTTTCAATTCCAAATTTGATCTTTTTTTAGAATTACCGTTCAGAGATTGATGCACACTATGGTACCCCACAGGTATTGAATAAGTTGGCCAAATTTCAGCTTGAATAAATTAACAGCATCTTTGTTTAACATTTTGCAAATTTATCTGTGCACTAAATCCAACTTGCTGGAAAGAACAAATGGCATTGCTAACTTGCTGTGAAGATATATTGCTTATAATAGACATTAACTAATCCTTGTCAAATCTAGTACCAGGCTCTTTTGTACATGTATCTTATTTTTCTACCAACCAATTTTGTTTCTCAATAGAACCCCCTCCCTATGGTTAACATAGAATATTCAATTAAAATTTCAATTCTTTCCTATCTATATTCCTTTCACCTCAACTAAATTTAATTTAATACAGTAGACTCTGCTTAATGTGATTACTTTTGGCCAAGACAAGATTTAACTGATAACTATATCAGATTGATAATAATTGTGGCCAACAGAGGGTTTGCCTTAAAATCATACCTATATATGCAGCTCTCATTAAAGTAGTATTTAAAAATGATTTTATGGTATGTATTTTGCAACTCAAAATTATTTTAGAAAAATGAGTTTAAAATTCGGGTAAACTAACTGCAATCGGGAAAATCAAAGCAGAAACAGATAAAATCTTCACCTGGACTTGCCCATGGTGCAATATCCCTTTAGTCATCCAAAAGTCATTTCATTCCAAAAAGATAGAAACACATTCTGAAAAAAAGTTTCAAACCACTTTTAATCTTAGCACTTTTGTGAAGATTATGTTCTTGGGGAATAGGAATTTGGGGAAGAGGCTCCTTTTTTGAACATCAGAATTTTGTGTGAAGAGTCTATAAACAGACCCAATTTCTTTCTAGATGAACCCTTAGCTTGTGTAAATTGACCCTGAAAACTAGAAAAAAGGCAGATTTTGTAGATGTGGGCAAATTTTGATAACAATAAACTATATTTTTTAAACACATAAAACATTTTGTGTTAAATTCAGTAGGAGTGATTGGGACCTGTCGATTTTTATAACTGTATCCAATTGACAACATTAACCATGTTCACATTAAGCAGAGTCAACTGTAGTAAAATACTATCCAATTATCAAACCTATTCATTATCAATTATATCTCTATCATATAAATCTAGGGCTCGATTTAAGGCAGAACATGTCAGTACTGTGTACATTCATGTACTTCTCTTTAGAAATCCTCCTAGAATTACCATACTTTGGAGTTATTCTCCACCTATCCCCTCAGAAGGTTACCATTTTGGCACCTTGAAATTGACCTCTGTATAAATAATTAGTTGTTACATTGAATTCCTTTTAAATTTTAATTCAAATTTTAACAGGAACATTTTTGATCCCAGAGATTTGATATTATTAGATTATGTATAAATAGATCAGATAAGCAGTTATAATAAATAGTGATAGTTTATTATAGACCAGTTTTCCTTATGTATTTAACTACTTCGGTCTGACTTTATAAATACAATATAATTTTTTTTGCGTTAAATAAATGCAACTTTTTTTAGTGTTGAAAAGTATTTGAAAAATTAATGCCTTTGAAATGTACTGTTAAGCTTATATAAAGCATGTGTTTGGCTATAACAGCTTAGTTATTCCTTTCTTTGTAGTTAGATTATTTGTTAAACTCCATAATTTTTGGTAGATAAGCCAATCTGTTGTTTGAGCATCTAATTCCAAAGTATGAAATATTAAATATTTTTATTCTAATTATTATTTTTAGTTATCAATATAATTGAATGATGTTTTTATAATTTAAAATAACTATAAAAGTTGAAAAATACAGTATAACCTTCTTACAATGCCCCCGAAACAATGGCCCTGTACATTCATTACATGACTGGTGATAAAAGTACTGATTGTTTTATCTTGGGAATAATTTTTTAGGTAATTTTAAAACAACGATTTGGCCCAGACAGGGGCCATTCTATCATGGTTTTACTGTAAATAGAAAGAAAATTCCTCATAAGGAAATGTTGCTTGTCAATATTGAAATTAAATAAAATGTAGGAAAGAAGTTCCTTCTAATAGACTGTGCCTGTAGACCGACATTACAACTTTTGAAAAAGTATAGGCCATGGATTATCTACCTAAAATTGTGGTAATTTGTAAGATTAAGTTTGTATTTAGCTATAAAGCCTATAAAAGCATGCACTTGCTAATTGTTAACCTATGTATTTATAAAATCTTGTGTTGCACGACACTTAATGCTTAAATATAGTGACAACTTTCATTTTACCATAGATGTATTTTTAAATATAGATAGATCCTCTTTACATGTGTTAAATTTATGGCATACTGGTAGAGATATAGCCTGAGGGAATTGAATCCCTCCTCCTGATACTTGTCAATTTTCTTTTTTGAAAATTGAAAACTAGTGAAAATTTCCCATATCTTCCATCTTCCCAAATCTGAATATTTTTAAATTTTAAATTTTTTTCTCTGGCTACGCCACTGTAGCTATTTGCTGTTATCTAAATAACATAATTTCATATTAATTAAATAATTAAAATAAAATAATTCAGTATATTTGTATATTTTAATAATTTTTAGTTTTTATATAAATTTTCTTTGAATAAGTATCTTTAATTTTATTGAGAACCTTCCATATTTTGTAATAAATAGTAGTAGGTTTTGTGCTTTATACTGGTTTAATTGAAAGGGTAAAGCTTTATGTAACAACCACTCCTGGATCTTGATTAGTTTTTGTTTTAGACTTCAATTTTTAACCAGTAAAAAATATTGTTTCTTAGAAAGTTAAAGAAGAATTAAAAGTTTTTAAACATTCTCAAAAAAATAACATCTAACTGCAGTCTACTCAGAATTTTTTTTAGACTCCTACTTGACCTTGATAGGGTAAGCAACATCTGGTAGAACTGTGTAAATAATTTAGAGGAGTACTCTGAATTTACCTCCAACTAAAACTTATTACCTTGATGTAGGAGCACCGTACCGAAATAGATGCCCGTGCTGGTACCTTCCAAGCCTTTGAAATGTTCGGCCAGCAGCTTCTACAGAGTGGGCACTATGCAAGTGTTGAAGTGCAGGAGAAAATTGAAAAGATGAATGATGCTAGACAAGATCTTGAAAGGTATTCAAATATTAACTTACCTGTTTCTTAAAACTTGTAGTTTATATTATTGTTTAAAAACAACCCAGTTTTTAATTTGTTTTCTCCATGAAAGCTTAGTAAGAATTATAATTAAATTGATCAAAGTAGTGTTGGGCTCATCCTCCCTAAACTTTTAGTGCTAAGCTTTTTTAATTCCAACTTATCATTACAAATTGGCAATCAATCAAGTAAGAATTTGAAAAAAACTCTTGCTTCTAAAAAGCCCCATGTCACCTAAAAAAAACATGGTTAACAGTTTTTTAATGGAAAACAGTTAACAGTTGGTTGTAGTTTAAAAAATTACAAACAACTTTATTATAAATTATATCTTAGATTAAATGGTCTTCAAAATGGCTTTTTACTGTTGTATTTTTATATATATATTATACTCCTAGTATTGTAACATAAAAACACATAAAAATTAACAGATTTACAACATCAAAATCTGTAAAACTAATGTATTTTCATTTCTTTCTAAAAATCTACATTATTTGCTTATTTAAAAAAAAATGGTTCTTTGACTTGTATTTACATCCCTGCCACTGTAAATGACATAGAGACCAGACACAGGGTATAAACTTATTTGAGTTATTTAATTTTTTTTTAAATATCTGGTTTATATTTAGGATACATTTAGGTGTGTAATTTAATTTTAATTTAAAGGTATGGTTCTCAATGCCTGATCAAGCCAGAAATTAATTGAATCAATTGTAAAGAGATCTCAATATCTTGAGAACTTATATTTGAAAAATCTCATTTTATTTTTGAGAGCCACACTTCATTTTAAAATAAATAGACTCAAAACCTTCAACCTATCTTAGTTAAAAACAACTAAGGGAAATGGATATAATGCCAAAAACTGAAATGAAATTGAGTGTGAAATGCATGTTTCAGAGCCTGGATCGCCCGTCGAATGAAACTCGACCAATGCTTGGAGTTGCAGCTTTTCTACAGGGATTGCGAGCAGGCAGAGAATTGGATGGGAAGCCGAGAGGCCTTCCTCAGCTCTGATGACATGGGAGGAGACAACGTTGAGTCTCTCATCAAGAAACACGAAGATTTCGACAAAGCTATCAATGCTCAGGTTAGTTTCCGATAAATATGAGTTTTAAATCTTGGATTATCCTTGGTAAAAATTCTTTGCAGATTCTAAAAAAGAAATTATTTAACAAAAAAATTATTTAATATAAAGTTAAAGAAACCTTGTATGCTGAAAAAATATTCTAAAAATGAGGTTCCTCATAAGATATATATCAACAGATTTTATCCTTCATTCATTTTATATGAGCAAGTTGAATTAAAATATTCTTTTAAAGTCTGTCTTTCCATGCTAGGCAGCCATAAAACCCAAAACAACCAACCAACCACGCTAGGCAGTTAGTATAACCCTAAACGAGTGAGGCCATTCACTCCCTAGGGTTGGGGAGGTATAGAGAAAGAGTTAAACCGATTATTTCTTGCCAGTAAATACCCCACCTCCCTTCCCTCTTCTTCAAAGAAGAAGACACTTAAGTAGCCAAGCTAGCTACCCAAATTTTCTGCACCCCTACTAGGGGTCAATCCTGCCGAAAATTGGGGCCCTTTTGCTGCCCCTTCACAAAATTCAAAGGCCCCTTCACAAAATTCAAATTCTTAAAAAAAAAGACCCCTTCACAAAATTCAAGTTAATAGAAATGACCCTTTTTCAAAATTCAAATCATCTTCAATCATTATTTGCAAGAAAACATTCACAAAATCTTATTTGTTTCAAATAAGAAATATGTTTTTTACGGTAATTTGAAAAGTTAAAATATAATTTGACTTCAATTTTTCCCCAAAACAATTTCTTTTTCACAAAAATGGGCCCCAAGAAATAAAACCTGGATCAACCTCTGCCTACTAGAACTTGGATTTACCCATTACCAACTGCCTAGCGAAGAAATACAGACTATACTTCACTTGCATAAATAATTACATTAATAATAATAATTACATTATTATATACAACACTTTGGTGTTTTTTCGGAAATATTTCCTTGCATTCCATCATATTATGTAAATGTAGCCATCTCTGTTTAACCGAGGGTGTTTGTAGGAGGAGAAGATTGCTGCGCTGGCCGCCCTGGCGGACCAGCTGGTGGCGGCGGACCACTACGCCTCGGACGCCATCAACGAGAAGAAGGACCAGGTGCTGGAGCGGTGGCACCACCTCAAGGACAACCTGATCCGCAAGCGGTCCAAGCTGGGGGAGTCGATGACGCTGCAGCAGTTCAGCCGGGACGCGGACGAGATCGAGAACTGGATCACGGAGAAGCTGCAGATGGCGATGGACGAGTCGTACAAGGACCCCACCAACATCCAGAGCAAGCACCAGAAGCACCAGGCGTTCGAGGCGGAGCTGGCGGCCAATGCGGACCGCATCCAGTCGGTGCTGGCCAACGGGCAGAACCTGATCGACGGCCACCAGTGTGCTGGGTCGGAGGAGGCGGTGCAGGCGCGCCTCAGCTACCTGGCGGAGCAGTGGGAGCACCTCACCAAGAAGACCATCGAGAAGAGCGTCAAGATCAAGGAGGCCAACAAGCAGCGCACCTTCAACGCTGCCGTCAAGGACATCGACTTCTGGCTGGGAGAGGTGAGTGCGCTTCATTTTACCACACGTTAGTAATCAATGGCGGATTCTTGGGTCCTGCCTTATAATACCATAGCTGCCAACTCTTCCGTTTTAGCTGGAAGATTTCCGTTTTTTTTTTTTTTTTAGAGAATCTTCCGCCATCCATTTTTTAATCAATTTCTTCCGTTTTTTTGCTCAGTTAAAAGATTTTTTTTCTCATTAGTTATTAATCTGACTTGGTTAAAGCTTAAAAGCAGTTGTTCTACATTGCTAGATCTCTTAGTAAAAAAATATTAATTGTGTAAAAAATGCTGTGGGTATCGACCTTTTTTTATAATCCGAATGTTGGCAGGTATGCCTTTATAATACCTAAATTAGTAGTATTACACATCTGTGGACCAAAGTCACGGAGGTGAAGTACTGTTTCCCACTCCACACACAACACATTGAACACAACAGGGATGAAGCAAACATACCCCAGCTTCATTGTCACACGCTCTGAACCACTAGGCTTTTTTTGGTAGATGTCGGGAAAAACTGAAAGGCGGACCTGGAAAAAGTGCCCGAACCTGGTTCGGGGGAGGCCCCTGTCAGCTCCATAGGAGCAATACATTAGGTTCGGGGGAAGGTTACAACTTTTTCCAGGTCCGCTGAAAGGTTTTGTTGGCAAAGATGAAACATTGTTCAGTCAGTCATTTTAAATTCTACTGTGGGTATTGTGACAACTGATTCTAGCAGACTTAAAATTCAGATGAATGTAAGGGCTTGCTTATTATTTTCTTTTTGAGCTGTTGCTGTTATTTTTTTTACTCAACATTGTAACACAAAGTAGGATATCAATCAGAGAGGAAACACTCCTGCATCTTGTTCAGGATTTACCAATGATTTTTCTAAGCTAAGTTTTTGAAGTTAAATTTTGTTGGTAAAAGTTTAAAGTTTGAAAATTCATTGTTTTTATATTAATAAAATAAAACACTTTAGTTTTAATCCTAAACTGGTACAAAATAATTAACCATCTGTTCTTGTTTTGGTAAGTTGTAATCTGAAATATTGAAGTCTTTTTGTGGCTGTGTGTAATTTTTTCTCTTCTGTATGCGTAACTTTTTCTTTCCGTAACAAAAGAACTTGATTAAATCGTTACTAATTTGAAGTAAAGCATGAATTAACTAGAGAAATGTCTGTCAGGTGGAGTCCTTATTAAAGTCTGAAGAATCTGGCAAGGACTTGGCATCTGTGCAAAACCTGATCAAGAAGCACCAACTGGTGGAAGCTGATGTGAATGCCCATGAGGACAGGATAAGGGACATGAACACTCTGGCGGACAGCTTGATTGAATCTGGACAGTGCGATGCCGCTGTCATTGAGGAGAAGCGCAGCTCCATCAATGAGCGTTACAACCGAGTGAAGACTCTCGCCACTCACAGGAGGGACAGGCTGAATGAGGCCAACACCCTGCACCAGTTCTTCAGAGATATTGCTGATGAAGAATCTTGGATTAAGTGAGTTATTTGATCCCTTTTGTGATCAAGTTTATCAGAGTAAAAATATAGATTTGAGTCTTAAATGTTAACAAGGAATTATTTTCTGTTACATGATACAATTAACTTCATGCTTTTAAAAATAAGTCGTATCTAAACATGAGATAATGAAACTGGCCTAAATGAAATATTGCTAAAAATTGTGAATAATTTTGGATGTGTTTAATTTTTTTTTCAATAAAGTTCTTATGAAAACAACTGTCTTAGAATGAAAACCATGGTAAAAACTATTGAAATTGAACATTTTAATAAGGATCTTGTGCCATAAAACCCAAATCAATCAACAAACCAACCTATTAAAATTTTTTCCAAACAGGGAGAAAAAGTTGTTGGTCAGCTCAGACGACTATGGAAGGGATCTCACCGGTGTTCAGAACTTGAGGAAGAAGCATGTCCGATTGGAAGCTGAGTTGGCTGCTCACGAACCAACCATAGAAGCTGTTCAGGAAGCTGGCCAAAAGCTGATGGCTGTTTCCAATCTAGGTGTTCCTGAAATTGAACTGAGGTTGAAGAACTTGGATAAGGCATGGCAGGAGCTAAAGAAGGTGATTTATTTGTGCATATTTCTCTTTATCGAAAGATGTGAACTTATTGTTTTCTTGTTACTTTATGTGGTCATCATTTTGGGCACTCTGTTACTCATATGTTATTTTCACCTTTCCTTTTTATAGATGACTTCTGACCGAGGAACCAAGTTGAATGAGTCCCTATCCTACCAAAATTTCTTGGCTAAACTGGAAGAGGAGGAAGCTTGGATTTCTGAGAAACACCAGCTATTGAATGTGGAGGATTATGGTGACACCATGGCTGCTGTTCAGGTATAAAAAATTCAGTAATCTGTGTGTAACTATGGAGTTGAGAAACTTGTTTAGTTGATTTCGTCTTTAAAAGCTGAAATGTTGTCTGCTAATTCAATTTTAAAAGTATACTGTAGAAAATGTTTGCTAAATTGTTTCAACAGTTTTCCTCTTGCTTTATATTTGATTGGTTTGTCAATAGTTTATTGTAAGCATATTGTAAGCTTATAAGCTACCTGTACATTAAATAAGATGCCATGGATGCTGAATTTGTGAACTCACCTCCAGTTATTTGGAATAAAATCTAAAATTAGAAGAGGTAAATAAATCGATGAAGGAGGTCTACCTGTGGACAAAGAAACTTAATTTTAAAGTAAATATTAAGCTAAAACTGCATTTAATATAGAAATAAATTATATTTTTAGAAAAGAAAATTAATGGTATTAATTCTTTTACATGAATGATTGGTAAATTATAAAATAAAATGGTGATTCATGCAGACTATGTTGAATAATTTCGTAACAGTTTTTAAAATTAAGGTAATTTATTAAAGAATGGGTGGGCTTATATTTGCAAATATGCAGTACTCTTGAAACAAAAAAAAGCTCTTGGGCTGATGGACTGTGTTCTCAGGGCCTGCTGAAGAAGCACGAGGCGTTCGAGATCGACTTTGCTGTGCACCGGGACCGATGTGTGGGCATCTCGTCGGAAGGGCAGCAACTGATCGCAGAGGGCAACCACCACACGGAGAGCATTAGCCACAGGCTTCAGCAGCTACACGACCGTCTCAATGCCCTGGACGCCAGTGCCACCCGCCGCAAGAGCAAGCTCAAGGACAACTCTGCCTACCTCCAGTTCATGTGGAAGGCTGATGTCGTTGAGAGTTGGATCGGTGAGCAATCCTATCCTCGATACATATATAGATAGATTTTACTCCTATCCCCAAACAAACAAATATGTAACACTTTTGTTGGTTTGCAAGACAGTTTTGTTTTTGTATGAGTCATACCTCTCGCATGTGCTCGGCTGACTGCTGGCATACGCTATTTTATTGCCTAAAATCCCCCCCCCCCCCCCAAAAAAAAAAAATAAAAATAATAATAATAATATTTGTAGGAATTTTTTTCTCAAGATGAACTTTTAGCACATTTTGCAACAATAGTTAATTTAAAATTTACCATCATCCATGACTTACAAAAATATGTAAAACCCGAAAATGTTACCTAGATATTATACTTCAGGAATGGAGAATCATACAAGAAAAAATTGCTTTTAAATTGAGAAACTTCGACAAAGGGGGGTGAATAAGCTACTTAAAAATTTAGGAATCTGGAAAAATTTTTACCCTAAAAGTTATTATAACTCAAGATATTTTTAGCTAAATCATTAATAAAATCATGAAAATAATTAGAATGGAGTAAAGAAGAGATGGAAATAACATTGATGACAAGAGATAACATTGCTTTTTGATTCTGCCAAGGCACGAGTGCCACTGGTTGGCCATCCCTGTTCTACATCATACACTTTTCTGTCTCAAGATCACATTAAAAAAAATTAAATGTACCGTCAATTTTTTAGATACATTTCAAGAACTTAATGATTCCTAACAGAAAAACCGGAGAGGTTTTGTTTTAGAACAGTGGAGAGCTTTTGTTTTGGACCACCCCAGACCCCCTTTTTATCATGAGAGTCAGTGTTGCAGTTGCAGACAAAACTGAAATAATGATGCGCTGAGGTTCAAATCTTATCACTTAATTTAAAAACAAAAAACATTAAATCTATAATGCTTGCATGTAATTATTGCAAGTAAAATAGTTGAGGACCAAACTTTACTATGCCTTGTTGCTCCCCTGAAAAAATTTAATACCTTAATTAAAGATGAAGTGGGTCACGTTAGATTCTGTTCATAAAAAGTGGGTCACGATATTCAAAAGTTCGAGGACTCCTGGTCTAGTATAGTTACAATTGAGCTCTTAAAAAAAACACCCTATTGTATTTACAACTATGGAAAAGTAAGTAAACCTCCTCTTAAAAATATGCTTGAGAATTTCAGAATAAAAAGGAACCTTCAATTAAAAATTCTGCATTAACCTGTTTGAGTAGTGGTTAAGTTTTATTTATATATTATATAAATTCTGAATTCTTTGACTTTTCTCTCTACAGCCGACAAAGAAACCCATGTTCGATCGGAAGATTATGGTCGTGACTTGTCTTCAGTTCAGACTCTCCTTACCAAACAGGTATGCTTGTTTAATTCATTGTCATTGAATTCACAGTCATTGAATTGCTTCTATAAGTTATCTCGCAATTTTACCAATGGTTAAAAACTTGCGATAAACCATACAGGTAGCAGAATGCTTATATTTGAAGCTGTCAAATTTTGATGCCATAAGTTAATTTTATAGTCCTTATAAAAATATTGGATATACGATACAGTACTACTTCAGTGTATTACAGCAAGAATAAATGTGAACCCTCTATCTCTTTGTGGAGCTCTGAATAAATATCTTCCGATTCTAGGAGACTTTCGATGCTGGTTTGTCAGCCTTTGAGCAGGAAGGCATCCAGAGCATCACACAGCTAAAGGACCAGTTACAAGCAGCTAACCACGAGCAGACGTCTGCTATCGTCAAGAGACACGATGATGTGATGGGAAGGTGGCACAACCTCCTAGCTGCTTCTGAGGCCAGGAAACAAAGATTGCTTCACATGCTTGAGCAGTTCAAGCAGGTGAATATATGTGTTTCTTTTTTATATTCAGAAAATCCATTTCTCATAATCTTACAAAACCATTTTAAGAAATATTTTTGTTTCTGTTTGAAAGACTCCTAAATTTGTCATACTACTTAACTCAGTGAATCAATAGAAAAGGCTGATACAGTTTCAACTAGTACTTGGTATTACAACTTAATGCTTAATGTTAAATTTCTTGGATCGTTTAAATTAATCTTCCGGTAGTTTTCTAACCATAATTGATAATTTTGTGAAGAGTTCAATTTGTGATTATTTCAAAGAACCTTCATCATCAATAACTTAATTCTACTGATCAATCCATAGTTAGTTAAATACACTTTTAAAAGATTGATTCATCTTCCAGATTGAAGAACTGTTTCTCACATTTGCAAAGAAAGCTTCTGCCTTCAACAGTTGGTTTGAAAATGCAGAAGAGGACCTTACAGATCCTGTGCGTTGCAACTCCATCGAAGAAATCAGGGTAATTATATATGTTACTTGTTTATCTTTTAAGAAATAAGTTATGTGGAAATGCATTTTGGGTTTATTGTATTGTTGTTTAAAAATGTTAATTATTTAATTTTAACAAAAGGCTCGTTGATTTTAATATTCAATCTAAATAATCAAAATTTAACCTATGTTTTTCTTGTTAGTGTGCACTTGTGAAATGGGATGGATATTTTTTAGGCTCTTCGTGAAGCACATGCCAAGTTCCAAGAATCTCTCAGTGCAGCTCAGGTAGACTTTGAAGACTTGGCTGCTCTCGACCAACAGATTAAATCCTTCAATGTGGGTGCCAATCCCTACACTTGGTTCACAATGGAGGCACTGGAAGAAACATGGCGCAACCTGCAAAAAATTATCCAAGTAGGTTTTCAATCATACTTCATTACTGCTCATTATACTGAGGCGACATTGGGCCGGACTTTTAAGCCAAAAATGGGCTCAAACTAAATGTAAAGAAGGTTTTGATGTTTTGCTGACTCAGGATGATGTGCTGAACAACATATCTAAAGTCAACCAATACCAATGTCTGATGGGTGAAACACTATCATCTTGAAAACTTTAAGCCAGTACCAAATTAAAAAAATTTATAAATAAATAACACAGGTCTGCATTGAAAAAGCTGTTTAAAAGTTTTTATCAAATTCCCACGTATTTTAGGGTACTGGTAATGAAAAAAATATTGAAAAAATTCCTAGAAGCCAGAATTTTTCACAAATTGCAACCTAATTTTGAGATTTTCCCTTTTTTGGCAGTTTTGGTACATTTCTTATTTTAAAAAAATTAAAGAGTTGTGAGTAAAGAACATAGTGAACTATTTCACCAGGATACCATAGAGATGAATAGAAATTTCCTGGGAAGGTTAAATAGTGCAATAATGACGAATTTTTGCATTATACTTTGAAGAGACATTCTAGTTGCAACTCACAACAAGGGTAAAAGAATCTTCATTTAAATGAAAAATAAGTTTTAAACTTAAAACGTAAATGGCTTGGTAAATGGGCAGTATTTTGAGTCAATATCCATTGGTTGGGGGTTTTATATAAATTTTTTATTACTTTAAATTTTTTGTTGAGCTAAACTAAACATAAAAGTTTACCCTCAATTTTTTAGGAACGAGATGTGGAACTTGCAAAAGAAGCCCAGAGACAAGAAGAGAATGACAGGCTAAGGCTTGAATTTGCTAAGCATGCCAATGCTTTCCATCAATGGCTAACTGATACAAGGTAAATGGCAGATTTTCAGCAATTTGGTTTTTAACAAATGTGGTACTTTAGTATTAGCCAGGTGCAAGTGAAAACTGTTCTAATAAATCACCAAAAATAAGCAAGTATCAAAATAAAAAGCAATTAAATTATCTTACCAGCAGTGGTGTTCTAATTTTTTTTTAAAGTTATTCTGTGTAGATTGTAAACACTGCCAATAAAGTACCAAAAATTTTAATTAAGTATGATTAAAAAACTAAATTAGCTATCATGTTTTGTTCTGTCTATTAATTTTAATTATTTTCTTTTATGTTCATAAAGAATGTGGCTGCTTGATGGGTATGTATTGAAATTTCCAACACATTTTTTAAGTGAAAGTTATGCTATTTTAATTCGGAAAACTTTATATAAGTATTACTATGTCAGAAGTAAATGACATAACATCATAAGTAGTCAATGATTAGTGTTGAATAAAAGAATCTCTAAAGGTTTTTAACTTCTATTATTTCATAAATTTCATTTAAAATAGAGCCTAGGACTTAATTGTAACAAACATTTTTTTTTTTAATAATTCTTAATAAAAATTCTGTTTTATATTTTAGTCTTAATATTTTTACAAACCTAGCAGAATTCTGCTGCTTTATTTTATTCAGAATAATCTTTGCTAAAATTGAAAAATTGTGGCATTTTGCATAAACACAGGATTTTTTTTAGATAAGAAAATACCTGGAATTATAAAATTTTAATTTATATAAAAATTAGAAATATTTATTTTTTCTAAAACTAGGAAATCAAGGCTAGTATTTTTACCTGACATTCTCTAGAAACAACTGGAAACCATTAAAATTTACTGCAAATACAAAATGTGAACAATTTCATTGTTTGGTTTAGTATTTAGTAACTAGTATTTAGTGACTGATATTGATTTTATGGTCTCATCTGCTTGTGTAATTCCAGGTCATCTATGTTAGAAGGCACTGGTTCTTTGGAAGCTCAGCTAGAGGCTACTAAGGTACTTTTTTTTTTCAAATAGAAAATGAAATTATTGAGATAATTTCCATTTTTCTTATTGCATTATTTGCATCAGATTGTTTGAAGTGGTGAATGAATTTGCTGCTTTGAGTTATAATTGTTAACTGTATCAAAATAAATCTTATTAGAAATAACTTGCAGCCTAAAATCTGAGGCAAATTTGATTTAAAAGCAAGTGTTTTTTTATAGCTTAACTTGTCATGTCATCAAGAGAAAATTGTTTGACATCTTTTCTCCCTTTGATTGTGTTTTCAATGTTAATCTTTTTATTGTCTTTGTAGCGCAAAGCTGCTGAAGTGAGAGCAAAGCGGACAGAACTCAAGGAAATTGAAGACCTTGGGGCCTTATTAGAAGAGCATCTCATTCTAGACAATCGATACACAGAGCACAGCACTGTGGGCTTGGCCCAACAGTGGGATCAATTGGACCAACTAGGCATGAGAATGCAGCACAACCTTGAACAACAAATACAAGCTAGGTGAGGATCTGATAAAACTACTAATTTTTTTCTTGAAACAGGATATCAAAGAACATGTGAGAAATTGTTCACACTGAGAAAAAAAACTTTTTTTTTTGTGTGTGTTAAAATAACCATATATCATATGCTACTTGGATGTGTTGGTTTTATTTTATTTAAAACTAGCTGATATGCCCGGCCTTGCACGGATGTAGTGTATCAATTTATTTTTTTAAGGTTTTCTCAAGTTACATGTCTAATTTTTCTTTAACCTCAATTACCAATCATCCCGATGTTCCCGATAATTTTTCATATCCCGGTGTCTTTTTTCCTGTTCCGGTATTCCCGGTAATTTTTAATATCCCGGCGTTCCCGGTGTTTTTTTTTCATGTTGGTGTTCCCGGTGCCTTTTTCATCCCGGTTCCAACTGTTTAATGTTTATATTTACCCAAAATCATCCAGTTCCTATGTTGCACATTTATAGTATCCCCTAGTAAAATATTTCATTTTAAGGTTTTCATTTCTTTAACAATAGTGAGTCAAGCAGATCTACATTAGTAGAAAAATAAGCATCTTTATATAAAAATGTTAATTACATGTTAATATTCTATTTTCGAACTTGGAAAACGTTTTATTGATAATTCTCGTCTCCAGATACGTCTATAAACCTAGTTTTGTCCTCGCCTGCGGCGTAGTTTGAGAGGAGATATAATTTTGAGGTTTTAATCTCATTTATTACAATAGTGAGTCAAGCGGATCTACTCTAGTAGAGAAATGGAGAAATAAGCGTTTTTGACCATAAAATCGTTAATTTCTCGTAAATATTCGATTTTCGAACTTGGAAAAGTTGATGGTCGTCTGACCCGCCTCGAGATACGTCTATATACCGAGTTTTGTGTACGCCTGCGGCGTATTTTAGGAGGAGATCTTACACCCACCCACACACATAGCCACAAACAGTTTTAGTTATATATAGATCTGATTTTAATTTTTTTTTTTTCTACTTTTCAGGAACCAGAGTGGTGTGTCAGAAGATGCCCTCAAGGAGTTCAGCATGATGTTCAAGTATGTTTTTCAATATATTATTGATCAAATCTTCTATATTATACATTGCTTTGGAAACGATCAGTTTTTTGGAAGGTGGTCACTAAAGAGAGGTTTTACTGTATTAAAATTTGAATTATCATTCAAAAGTTATGAGATTTCTTAAGACCTCCGAGCCTTTTAAATAAGCTTATCACTGGTGTAACACTCGCTTTTTCCTCCCCCCCCCATCTTTGGGTAAACTCATCCCTGACTCAGTCAAGGAACTTTCGGTGTAGATGGAGTAAAATCACGGCATCCATGAATGATGTGCACCATGTCCAGTGCTTCAGGGATTTTTTATAATAATAATTTTATTAACAAAGAAAAAAAAATACAAAAAACAATACAATACAAATATTGCTCACTTAAGGGGCCCTAGCCCTTTCAAGTGACATTTTTTTCTTCTTTTTTTTTGTTTGTAAAAATCTAAATTTTCCCTATTTTAGTTCATAAAAGACAGATTTATCATGAAATATCGAAGCTGTGTATGAATATTAAAAATCTTCCTTTTTATCTAAAATCTTCTGGGTTTTTTTTACCATTCTCAGTTGGCAGCTATGGGTTTGCTATTGAGGTTCTACTTTATAACAACTGCTATTTTTAACCTATTATGTGTGTTAAGTGGGGTGCTCTATTGATTGAGTACCTATTCCACCCCCAGGCACTTTGACAAGGAGAAATCCGGTCGTCTGAACCACAACCAGTTCAAGAGCTGCCTGCGTGCCCTGGGCTACGACCTTCCCATGGTGGAGGAAGGGCAGCCGGACCCCGAGTTCGAGACCATCCTGAACGGCGTGGACCCCAACCGCGATGGCTACGTGTCCCTACAAGAGTACATGGCCTTCATGATCTCCCGGGAGACGGAGAATGTGCACTCGAGCGAAGAGGTGGAGAACGCCTTCCGCGCCATCACCTCTGGGGAGAGGCCCTACGTCACCGCTGAGGAGCTCTATGCGGTACGTTTCCTTTGCTTCTCTCGGGCCTGGCATACAAATTTCCCTCTAAATGTGCAGTAAATGTAAAAAAAAATTTAAAGCAAGTGAATAACTTAAAGTTGGTTATTTAAAGATGCTTTGAAAGAATATTAAGTGAAATAATTTTTTTGGAAGAATAAATGTTGGACTTAGAAATAAATAGTGCAAGTACAGTAACGGACCCTTTATCCGGCAAGCTCGGGGCCGACATCGTCGCGGATTTCGGAATTTTCCGGATTTCGGGTCTGTTCCGGAAAAAACGCCAGTAAAGACGCAGCTGCTTTAGTAAAACCAAAATACCTGCTTCCCCCTCCCTACTATCATTTTCCTTTCTTGTAAATCTAAATTTCCGATCATATGAACGGGAATTAAAATTGCGTTAACATCGTCTGCGTTGTTCTGAGCGTTCGTTTCGGTTTCAATAGTAGAGGATCCAGCAATAAAATTCCGGCGAAGCACGTGGGTCGTGGCAGAACCGATAGCAAAGCAGCAGGAGGCGAAGAGAAGATTAGAAACAGAAGAGAAGGGCCCTTCCAAACTTTTACGACGGCCGGAGAAGCGCCTCTTCGCGGAGTAGCGGGTGCACGCGATCCCGTCCGAGGAGGGGTTTTCTATTGTTCGCTAATGACCGCAACTCCGCGAAGGGGCGTTTCTCCGGCCTTCGTAAAAGTTTAGAAGGGTTCGAAAGTTGCACGCCTTGGGTGCAACGGAACCATTGCGCGTCGTAGCAGCATTTGCTCACTAAAAATTCTTATTGAAAATTCTGAACGCGAGCCGGATTTCGGGTTTCCGGATAAAGGGTCCGGTACTGTATTAGACTGCATTTAAAAAAACTGTTATAAGAAACATGAAATTTAAGGTAATTGTATTGAGGAGTTTGTGTAATGGTATAAGTATTTATATAGTAAAGTCAAATTCATAGGCCTGGTAACAGTTTCATGTACTGAGATTTTGAAGTTTAAATTTAATTTAAATTATTTTACAAAGAAAAGAATTGCCTTTTTTGATAAAAAAAGAAACTGCAAATTACTGATTCGAAACGACTTATTAACAGTCATAATCATCACATAGATCTTAAATTTTCTATAAACTGAACCAAGGAAATGACTTTAAAAGCTGACCTTTTATTATAGAACCTTACTAAAGAAATGGCCGACTACTGCCTGTCCCGCATGAAGCCCTACGATGATAAGAAGAGTGGCCGGACGATTCCCGGTGCCTACGACTACATAGACTTTACTCGCACTCTCTTCCAAAATTAATTCCGGTTCAATGTTTCCTGGTGTTTCATTTCTATATCATGCACATTTTGTGATTTACGCTTTATTTAGGGAGAAAGTCGTCATTCATCTAAAGCTTTCATCTTCGAATTGGATTGTTAAGCCTTTTTAGAACATTTTTTTTATCTCTTTACTTTGTTAATTTAAAATTATCATAGATGTAGAATTATATTATATTATATTGTATTGTCCAAAGAGTTATCTTTTAGATTCATCTATTGAATAAACTTATGAGGTAAATTACAATTTTATGCTTTATGAGTCTAATCTTAAAGCTGCTAATTTATTTTGTAAATGTTGGAGAAAATATGGAGACCTTGGAAAAATTGTTTTACATTTGTGTATGGCTTTTATTGTAGTGTTTTGTGCATTTCAGCTTTAAGCTAAAATAGCCTATGTAAAACTTAAGGAACTCTCAATCATCTGCTTACACCAATCCTATCTTGAATAATAAAGTTTATTGTTTTTAAATATTCTTGTCTAAAGTAGTAATTCTAAAAAGTCATTGTAGATTCTGTCTAAGTCAGGGGCATTGCCAAGGGCGTTCCCGGGTCTGGACTCCCCCCCCCCCCCTGTGAGCCAGACCCAAAATTTTTAAGAACCTATTTTAGGTGTTATATTTACCAGTGGCTACTCAGGAGAGAGCATCTATGGCCTTTAAAAGTGCCGAAAAAACACTTTTTTGCATGTTTAAGTCTAAAATGTTACGGGGGTAACCCCAGGTCCCCCCTTACAATTATTAGCTAAAAGGTTGGCATTGGAAAACTGCGATACAAAAGTAGGCTCGAAAGTTGTATCTGTGTATCTTTAGCTATAAACACACGTAGATCCAAAATAAAAAATTTTGAGGCTTTTACGGAGGAAAAGCCATTGTTTTATAAGTATTGGTGGGTGAAGTTCTACCAGAATATCCCGTAGTCATTCCTAAGATAGCACTTTGATAAATTCCTCCGAAGTCTCTTGAAAACATTGCAATATTGTTTTAAGGTGATATAACTATGCTCAGGGGAACAGGTGTGAGCAGACCCTTTTCCAGGCCAGTTCCAGGGCCGTAACTAGACTTTTGTTTTAGGAGGGGTTTTTAATCAACATTATTTCTAAGGTAACCTCAATCGAGTTCATTTATATGTTAAGTTTAAGATCCCTTAAATTACAAATTTTTGTAATGTGAACTCAAAGTATATATGGGGGTCCTTCCCCAGAAAATTTTTGAAAGTTTGCCTTTAAAAATAGCATTTCAGCTCCATTTTGACACTCTTTGGGTTAAAACTGAAACAGCTCCTCGTAAACTAGCAATTTTTCAAGTGGGGAAATTATAAGTAATGTCAAAATTTTGAGGGGTCTAGGGATCCTCCCCAAGAAACATTTTTGAGATTTGCCCCTTTAAACTAGTGCTTTATATCATTTTGAAACCTCCTCTTTGGTGAACACTCAAAAGGGAACTGCTTCTTTTTAGCGGCAGAATTTACAAGGGAAAGACACTGTAAAAAACTTGATGTCAAAATTTCGGGAGGGGTTTGATCCCCTAAAACCCCCCTTGGATACGACTGTGCAGTGTTCTGTAATAAATCACTTGGTTTTGGAGGAAATAGGCCAGCCTCTCGTTTCCTGGACTCCCAAAGGGGAGAGATTTAAATGAAAAGTTTGGTTTAGTAGCAGATGACCTGAGGCAGGTCATCTGCTACCAAAACCAACCTGACAGGTGAGTCCCATACAGGAGAATGTATAGCAGCCAGCAAGAATTTAGAGAGTAATATGAGGAATAACTTTTTGAGCTCATGGGGAATTATTCAGTGAATTGGATAATTTCAAATAATGTTTATTAAACTAGTCTTTGAAACTTTGTGAAACGTATCGTCGGTGACGAAGTGATACCTCGTATCCGACAACCTGAATGAGCTTTACTTTGAAGGTGATTTTTCTCCACAGCGACTTTTGGTGCCGAATGAAGTTGCATCAAATCCGAAGTTCTTGAACACTATTTATCAACTCGGAACTTGAGGGGGGGCAGTGAAAGATACATCCAATGTTTTACAAGTTTTGTGGTCTCATGATTTCTAAACTGAAACTTAATAATACAATCCGTAAAATATTTAGTTTTAGAATTATTTGGGAATGCTCAGGGCAGTACCAGTTTTTAAAATTTACAAGTTTAACTGCATAGATCGTAATGTCACCTATAGATAGTTTCGTCTGCCTAATGAAATTTGGGAATTCAGAGATCGACCGATCAATTACTATTCCCTTTTTTTATATTAAAAGATTATTGATGAAACCACGTATCCGGTACTACACGAAGAGTACCAATCCTCGAGGAAAAATAAATTTTTGATTCATGAGATAGATAATTAATGAAATTCTATCAATCTTACACAAATTATCTATAATGAACAAGCATCTAATGAAGCCCAACAGTAAGACATGAAGATTTCATAACTCATATTAAGAGCAAGGATCAATGAATTGTATGACTATAAAATAACCAAATAAAAGAAAATTTTTTGGAATTTTAAGATTCCGCAATATTCCGATCTTCATCTAAAACAAATTCCAAGTAAAAATTCAAAGCTTTGACCTTTCCTAAATATTACAAATCTTTGATTACCTAGTTTTTACATACAACTGAATAAAAAATAAATTTCTTGTTGTAGATACCTTATTTGCCTGAATTTTGAGATCTTCGATTAAAACTGCAATCTCGAGTACCTCTCGGAATGACTATTTAAGTGCCATATTGGCAAATAATCGCCTTGGCGTAAAAGCTTCTTTTATAGTAAATCTTGCTAAGGTTGTCGGATACGAGGTATCACTTCTTCATCGACGATATACACAAGCTAAAGCAGGGGATCTCAAACTTTTGAACGAAGAGCCCCCAGGCAACTAAACTTAAGCAGTCATAAGACTCAAATCTCGATTAAGCTTGCTGGCTAATTTCAGCAAAAACTGGACAGATTCCATAATATGAGGTTTTTTGCAAAATTTGACGACATCGGATCTCGCCAGGCCATTTTCACATTGACATGGTTATCACCCAAATTTGGCGAAAACCTCGATTACGGAATTATTATTCGCGAAAACACTAATTTAGTAACATTAACCGGTACTTAGGTATTATCCCGTCGACCGTTCAGCGGCACAGTAATAGTAAAGTCAATGGGATTTGATAACGTTTTCGGATTAAGTGTCACAGTCGACGGGATAATACGTAAGTACCCATTAACCTAATCCTTAATATTTTCGAACGGCGATATCAAGGCAGCAAAAAATATATTTTGTTTGTCAACAAAACTTTGCCGATCGCTATCAAAATTTGCGCGATATTTTCATCATTTTCTATCTGTACAAATTTTACTCTTTTCTCTATTGAAAAAATTAAAGTACTGACATTAAATAGCCATTTTAACACTTCTGAACATCGCAGATATCATCAGGGACAGAAAAATTCAAATCAAAACAAACCCCACGTTTTGTAAATAAACCAATCGTTGCCAACGACGGATAAGAAATCACTCAAATCCAACCAATCGTTTTCGATAAAGTATTTTTAAAATGCCTTTTGGCAACACAATAAAAGTTTGTTTTTGTTTATTTTAATTTTGAAAACAGGTGGGCCGAGTGTTGCAAAATGTGTGTCTATAAAAAACACTTATAATTGTTTATAACATTGTTTATAACAATATTACACAAAACTTCATTTAATCTAACCACCGCGCTTTACTTTTATTATCTTAAAAAGCCAAGAGGAAAATTCAGTTAGTTACCGTTTATTTTTATTAACATGATGCTCGCAAGAATAATTAGGTTGCTCTATTTACGTAAATATATATTGATATTGCTCACAATAACATTCATCATATGCCTACTCTTTCACTTTAATGAATCTCGCTTGCATGTACACTTTAAAAATTTCCTGGCTGGGGACATTGTTGACTTTTCATTCTCGGATAACATCACTGGATATGGTTATCCAATTGTGCCAAATGTAGTACATTACGTTCATTTTGATAGCAGAGACTTGAGCTTCATACAAGTGATAAGTATTAAAGCTGTATACATAAACAGCCCTCCTGAAAAAATAATCATCCACTGTAATTGTTACAGTCTAAAAGGGAAATACTGGGATATGGTTAAAAATATTTCCATTCTAGAAGTATCGTACACTCCCAAACCCACCCATGTATTTGGGAAACCCTTGAGCTCGGTTTACCACTCGTCTGACATAGCACGTATGCAAGTCCTCATGGAGCAAGGAGGAATCTTCTTGGACTCTGATACATACGTCGTTAAATCGTTAGAATATTACCGTAAATTTGAAATGGCCTTGGGATGGCCACCTGACCAAAACCTGGGAACTCAGCTGCTGATAGCACACAAGAATGCACGATTCTTGCGACTATGGTACAATTCATACCGTTACTACAGGAGAGAGCGGTGGTACTACAATGCTGGAGAACTGCCTACCTCTTTCATTCTGGAACGCAGGCCATACCTGGTGCACAGAGTGCCTTACGACTTTGGCGTGCAGAACCTCGCCCAACTCCTGTACGGAACGTGCAGCCAGCAGTGGAAAAACTATTGCGCCATTCATTTGTTGGTGAGACACAAGAACTACCTCATTCCTGGGGATGCATTCCAAGAGTTTGATGAAGAAAATATCAAGAGTTACAATAAAACATTTGGTGATATGGCAAGATTGGTGTTGTATGGGTCATCTGATATTTTATGATACCTTTTAAATATTTGGATGTATTTACAGTTGTACAGGTAAGTTTTCAAACCTACACAGGGCTTCCACAAATTAGAGAGAATAATTTTTGCTAAACCTATATAAAAGAGTAATTAGGTTTTAATATTGAAAGTGTCGAGTGGGGACCTTGAGACAAGTTCCAAGATGCCCCACTCCTCTCATGAGTGAAAAAATTAGTCACGGGTCTGTCCATGGGCGTCATTTCAGTTTTTGGTTGGGGGGGGCAAGGATTTTTTTTTAAGTGGGGCTGAGCCACGCCGTAACCAGACTTGTTTTTTTTTTTTGGATAGGGGTGACTCAACATCATAAGTTCTAAGTAAAAATGGGGGGTCTGGGGGTCACCCCCAGAAAAATTTTTAAATTTTGCTTCATTTTTACAACATTTAAGTTACATCCGAAGAGTACAGCCCCTTGTAAACCACATAATTTCTAGAGAAAAAAGTTACAAATAAAGTTTCAAGGGGAGCCGGAGTTCCTCCCTCAGAATTTTTTTTGAAAATTACCCTTTAAACTAGGGTTTTATCTCCCTTGCAACCTCGTTGGGGAGCCCCCAGAGGGAACTGCTTGTTGTGAGTGGCAGAATTTTCAAGGAAAATATACTGTATAATATAAAATATATTTAAAAATTTTAAAGGGGGGTCTGGGGGTCCTCCCCCAGAAAATTTTTTGAAATTTGCCTCTTTAAAGTAGTGTTTCAGCTCATTTTGAGGTCCTTTGGGTTACATTCAAAAAGAACAGTTCCTTGTAAAGCATAGAATTTTCTAGGGGGAAAAAAGTTATAAATAAACGTAAAATTTTCAAGGGGGGGCGGAGATCCTCCCCCAGTAAAAATTTTGGAAAATTACCCTTTAAACCAGACTCCTAGGGGCTTCGAACTCTTTGGTTCCCAAAGGGAACTGCTTCTTGTAAGCGGCAGAATTTTCAAGGGAGACACATTGTATAACAGACATCAAAGGTCAGGAGGGGGTTTGGGGGTTCTCCCCCAGAAAATTTTGAAATTTGACGGTCAAAAGTAGTGCTTTAACTCCTTTTGGGACGTTTTGAGCTAAATCTGATACTGCTTGTGAAAGTTACAAAATTTTCAAGGGACTCTCAGCAATTTTTCACTTAAGAGTGGAAACCTTGGGGGGGGGCAATTGCCCCCCCCTAAATGACGCCCATGAGTCTGTCCATGTTTTTTAAGAGGTATCTATTTTGTGAAATTTTTTTCTTCAAATTAGTGAAAATTTAAGTGCAAAATTGACATAAAAATATGTGTACATATCAGTGGCGGCTCATGAGTTAATTAATAGGGTGTTCACTGTTCACACCTATTATATAAAAATTAAAATATCTAGAAAGAGAAGGGATGGTGGATCAGTATACATAAATCTAACTTCTTTTAGTAGAAACATCTTTCTTGGTTAATTCACACCCGCACATAAACTCCCTATCCTTTCCTTTTTTAATTTGGAAAATGGTCAGATAAGGTGTTGGTCTTAAGTTCTTTATTTCAACTTTTTTTACCAGCAGCAATTGGGAAAAATAAAGATGCTTTATCTCAAACACGGAAATTTTATTTAATGCAATTACTTAAAAAGCATCCTAATTAATAACAAAAGTATTAAAATATTTTGATGAAAATGTTTAAATTATATTTAAAAAGTTCTCTTACTCGTACTTTTCAATTAGCCGAAAATAATCAGTTCAATCAGACGTCAAAAAAAAAAGCTGTGCCTCAAAAGTGAAGTCCTCGGCACACTAAATCTGTGCGTACGGGAATCCAAATTGCGAGGCCGTAAGCTTAAAATTCCCCCGGCAAGCAGTCGGGGTTTCTTCGGAATCTCATATTTTTTACGTTCACACGTGCGAAAAAGGAAAGAAAAATAAGAGTTCATTCTTTTTTCGATTTCTTTTGTGTTTCCGGTAGTAAATTTTTCTTATTGAGTAGAGAAAGGGGGGGGGGGAGAGAAACATAATTCTGAGTATAAAAAAAAGAAATTGAGAATATATTTATATATTTCCATTGATATTTATTTATCTTTATATTTGATTTTGTTCTACTTTTTCTGTGGGTGTTCATGTGCTCCTATGGACGAGCCGCCACTGGTACATAGTTTTTTAAAATTCAAAAATAAAAGAAAATTTAGTTTGGAATGGCTAAATATTTAATAATTAAAAGAATATAGCTTATTATAGAACTTTTAAACAATGTATTTTGTGAAGGTACCTTTTTTCTTAAAACTGAATTTGAATCAAATGGTGAATTTGTGAAGGTACTGCAAAAAGTAGTAAAATTACCCTGGACAGACCACTGTTAGTTTTTATTAATAAATGTTGAACTCAAGAATTTAGAAGACTAAATTAGAATTGGAGTAAAAAAGTATCCAAAAATAAATTTTTTGTACCATGACGAGAATAAGGAATCGGTAAATAATTTTAAATGCAAAACATGTTTCATGTCCAAGTTAAGATTATTTAACATAAGTTTTGCATTAATTAATGTGATATTTATATATTTTTAAAAATAACATATATCTATTTTCTGTTATTATTGAAAGTGTCCCAAGGTGAGACACCTTGAGAAGCTTAGATTTTTTAAATTTGTTACTTTGAATTCGCTGGAAGAGATAATAATTGGTCAGAATAGTTTTTATTTTATGTGCAAAGGAGTATATTTAATACCCCAGTTGTGTTAAAAAATTTAATTGTATAAAAATATGACAAAAATAATTTAATGAAGAGACCAAAGAAGCCCCACTCTCCCCTATTATTAGCTACTTGTCTAGAAATTAATGTAATAAGTAAAAGGTGCATAAAAAAGTGCTTGTGTACTTTTAAAGTTTGTTTTCTCTAGAACAAATTACTTTTTAAAAAATATATAGTTAAAATGAAAAAAATTAACATAGATGCACAGTAAAGATTTGGACTTATCTAACAGCCTACTAGGTCATTTTGACCTTCTTCCAGCAAACCTTAATTAAAAAGGGGAAATATTTTTTGCATGAATACACTAATATGCAATACATTCTAGCTTACCAAATTAATATAATTTTGTTGGGTATATGATGTTAGAACATCGAAAGTTTAAACAATTTGGTGTAGGAAAGCACTATTGAAGTTTAGTGGGATCTGAACAATGCAGCTGGCTGATGCATATTTTTTAGAACTGCTTTGCATATTTTTTTTTTATTATTATATGCATATTTTTTGCCTTGCTATTGACATTGGAAGAATGGCACCCATGCTTTTGACCTTATTCTCAAATTTTTTAATGAACTTGTTGAGTTTAAACTTTACGATTTATTATATGCAGAACTATATCTTGATTTTAAGTTAAAATTGCTCCTTTGGCGCTTCTAGTTTAAAACACAGTAGCCTTGACAATAAACTTATGTTTATGAACATTTCCCTTTCATTGAATCCTGTGATACTGATAAGTTGTTTTTATAGCCTTATTTTTAAAAATCTTATTGATATATTTATTTACAATCAAATAAATTGTAACAAAAAATGTGATATTTGGAATTGATCTATGTATTTTAGTTTTGTGTTTGGGTAAAAAGTGGAATTGTAAACTTTTAATATATTATATTGTTTGTGTTAATGATTTTGTATTTTTAATCTAACACAAGAAATATATATCCATTTATACATAAATAAGCTACTGATTATTTTGCTTCCTCTTTTTAGAATTAAAATTAACTCAAATCATAAGCAATTAGCAAATGAAGTTATAGGGCTAGGTGGGGAAATTAGGAATAAAATTCGCTACTTTAACTTCTCATTATCACTGCAACCAAGTAAAAGCATTTAAAACTTTTTTTTCTGCATATACTTTGCTGATCCAGATCTCATCGAACTTCCTAACTTGTCAAAGATAAAAATTGAGCTTTTTAAAGGCTCAGTTTTTCACGTTCACAATTACCCCCATGGATTCCGAAATCCCCCATAGGTAGGGGGTAATTGGGAATGGCTAAATTTTTTCCCCCGAGTCTATTAAACTAACCCAAACCTTTAGTAACACAATGATTTTCAATGCCTTTTACACTTTGAGATTTCTAGCGGTCGGTTCCCAATTACCACAATCTAAGTGCTCCATTTGATACGTTGGCAAAAAAAAATTTTTTTGGGACTCCAAACTCCTTAAAAGGTGTAGTGTGGGTCAATTTGCGAGTTAGAATATCTTGGACAGCTGAGGCCACATTATCGACTATGCATAAGTAATTTGGGGGCATCCTGCATCAGTACAACCACCAATATTTTCCTAATATTTTCCATTGCTTTTTCTATTAAATTTGACCTTTTACAAAATAATATGCATTATACATTAAAATTGATTTAAAAAAAGGACTAGCTTGTTCAAGAAATCTTCCACAATCCACAAACAATTTATGGCAAGTCTAAACACGGCGTAAATTCTCTTGGTAAAATGGATATTAATAAATGAATGAAATAAAGTATGTAATAAATTAAATATTTATAAATTTAAATTTTCAAAGAAGTTATTTAAACTATTTTTCAAAGATGTTAATTTCTTTCAAGCAAAATGGGTCCAATATTTATAAAAAGTTGGAAAAAGAAGTTTGAAATTCAGTTCCCTATTACCCCCGATGTAAAAATATCAGGGGTAATTGAGAACAGACGTACAAACGGTAGTAAAACAAGTGTCGAAAAAAAACCCAACAAATTCTATTAATTAAACTAAAGAACAATTATTAACAATGAAAGTCTTAGCTGTGAAACCTGTAGTAACCAGCAGCTCTTGAAGTAAGGACACATACTTTGATTATCAGAAAAATTGGACGTAACTTGTTTCTGCTAGAGATCGGAGAATGTGGTAATACTTTCAACCACTTTGTAAGGATAGAAACTTTCAAGTTTCATGCCACTTCAGTCCACCAAGCCCCTTCACTAATGATATTAGGACTTGTTCCCATTTTACCCCCCCCCGATTCCCAATAACCCCTATCATTACTACATCAATAAAAAAGAAAAAAAAATTAACAAATAAACTATCATGTAACTTCATAAATGTACACTACCACATATTTTGTTAAAACTTATAATTTAATTAATGGAAACTTTAAGATTAGTTTTTAGTTGGTTGTGTGTTTTAAAAATTGGTGACAAACAATTGTTTCAGAGGAAAATACTTTAATACAAGTCCATCCGTTACATAACACAGGTTAAATGTTTCACACAGAACCACTTTACACAAAATAGAAATTTTAAAATTAAATTCAATACATTTAAATCCAGCTATTACAAGTGCAACAAATAAAATTTGGTGAATAGTTCAACATTTCTCTCTTGAGATTTAAAAAATATCTTTTAGCATAAATAACCATTTTGCTGATTTTTCTATAGATAATTTATTTGTAATTGTTATTGATTTTCATAGGAAAAATTGTAGTTCAATCAATATAAAAATTATTAACAATATTGATTACAGTTTACATGCTATGATTAAAACTAAAACGAAAAGAATTAAATACTAACTGCATTAAAAAGGCAGGATTGATATCACTAGATAAAGATAGCCCAGTCAGACTTGTCTCTCCCCTCTCAGTTTATCACAGTATAAACATTAACTTCAGTAGATATGATGGAAAAAAACTTTTTATACTAAATTGATGAGAAATCAAAACAAAACATGATTAAGAATTTTTTTTAACCAACAAAAGTATGAATCAAGATTGAATACAAACAGATCTTCACATACAATGAAATACAAATGAATAATCTTAGCAATGATGGAATTTCCATGACTGCAAGCCTGCATATGTTTTATGCAATATGAAGAGCTACACACTTAACAAATAAAACATAATGCAACATAAATGCAAAGTAATAAGGAAAATACAAAATTTTACATTAGAATGCCACATTAAGAGTCACAGGGTCAAAATTTTCTCACAAACAAAATAGAAAAGTATTTCAAATAATTTTGAACTTAAAAATTACTTGAAATTTCATTTAAGCCCATTTTAGAAGCCATGTTCAATAAGATTTTATTAACAAATAAAAAATATAAAGTCATGAATGCAATAAGAGAAGATAAAATTAGAACAAGTTCTTCATTGAATGTCATTAAATCTGCGATACTGTCCATTTTTATACTTCTGATAACAGATAGGCCCAGCGATACCCAAGATGACACCAGTAGTAAACATCAAAGTAATGGTGAGCCAAAATGCCACTGTTGAATCTAAAATAAAAACATACTCCATTACTCCACATGTTCCGCCATCTGCTTCGCGGGGCATCCTCAGTGGCAAACTACTTATAAATAAACCAAATTAAATAGATAACAAACAAATAATGCGTGAATGCTCTAAGTGAAAATGAGATATGAAATCTGGTACTTTTGTTGTAATGGCGGGATAAAGCCATTACAACAATAGTGCGTTCAACTATAAACTGTTGTTAACTTTGTCTTAAAATGATATGACAAAGTTGAAGGAATGGATAACAAATTTAAAGGTAAAGAGTTTTCAAGATAACAAAGAAGACCTTGAAAATTTAGAAAATTACAAAATATGGTTTATATAGTCAAAAAAAGACATTTGTCTAAATTCAGATCTAATTTTACTTTTCATGCAGTAACATAATTTTTTTTTGAAAAACAAAAGAAATATTTTAATTGAAATGAACTTAAATTAAAACTTAACTTGGGAAATAATTTCTTTTAACTGAACATTTCTGAACTAACTTTTCAAAACAAAAAAGTCAGTCATTCTCTACATCATATGTTTAAATTCATCATTTTCAGATTGGCAGCTAAATCTAAAAACTAGTCACTGAGAAACAAACACAAGTAAAAATCCATGGACTGATTAGGAAAAAAATCTGCTAATATTACAGATGTCTTAACAAATTTTAAATGTTATCATACCATGCTTTTTTGTACCCTTCACCTTTTTAAAAGTCACTAGCCCATTCTTTAACAACAGAGTTATCACCAGGCCAAATAGTGCTACGTATGTAGAATAATTCATTTTAAGATCCGAAAAAATTTCGGTATAACACAGGTTTTAGAGAAGTCTTTGACATAAGAATGGTGATTAACATTACAGGAATACCTAATGTCTAAGGAAAAAAAATATTTTTTTGATAAATATACATAGGTTTGTCATAACGAAATTCGTCATATTGAGAGTATACTGTAGTAAAATGTATAATTTTCTCCCTTTATACCATCTCTGGTCCTCACCTCCTTAAAAAAATTTAAATGGCCATCGGGTAGCTAAAGGTTGGACCATACTATTTTAACAGGTTCTCCATATTTACTGTACACTTTTAAAATGGTTACACCAAAATTCAAATTTCATTGCTATTTCTCCTGCATACCTTTGGACATTGAGTCTATATCACATCGTTTTGGGCACTCTGCATGCTTGCAGGGGCCCTACACAGTATTTGACAGGTGTACTTGTTATTTTGGCCCTTCACTGTACATAGTTCAAGCTTATTATGGGACACCCGGGGTAGACATTCACTTTTACACCACAAAATTTTCAAGGGGGAAACTGCAAAAAAATTATACCCCCTTGGATACTGTATGTTTAATTATAGTTTTCGTTGAAGAGGGTTTAAGATATAAAATGTTTCCTCTTTAAATAAAGTTTAAAGAATTATCTTTTTCGTTAAGTGTTTGAAAATTACTATCATCCCCATCCTAAAAAAATGGGGATAAGGGGTCAAGCCAATATCTTCCAAAGCTTTTTTTAACTTACATCCAGAAGTCTTGACCTCAGGTGGGATTGGAACAGAAGCACAATTTCTTTCATCCGAGAAATCCCCGCATTCATTGTGACCGTTGCATCTCCAATCCGGATGGAGACATACCTTGTTGTCACATTGATTGGATGCATTACAACCTGAAAGAGAGGGTGTATTCCAAAATCATTTAGCGTTTTGAATAAATACCCACGATTCTTACAACTACTTTTATATTTTTAAAATCTGGAACATAAAATAGAAGGATATAAAGTGGGGGTTCCCTAACTTTTCAATGCTGCAACAAGTACCCTTTGAAGAAATGGAACTTAATGAACTTACCCATGAAATTATATTGATCTGCCGTTTTATTATCTATATTTTTATATAAAATATCAGGTTATTATATAGACATTCCCTTGAGACTCCACCCTCTGTTCTTCAAAACTTTTAACAGCAATCTACCTGATTTTTAACATTCCATAATGTTTAAGTATAAGAAAGTTATAACTAAAATGGCGAAAAGATCAATTCTCGCAATGTGTCATAGTCCAGTCTCTGCATAAAAGATCTCTACATTACATTTGTCTCACAGAATAGGTTTGTATTTATAAAATTATACTTGCCTATTGTAGAGTATTTGATAGAAAGAATAGAAGATGGTTTTGCAAGGTCAACTCGTCTGTAGATGAAAATCAAAGTGTTTGATCGACTCCAAATTTGTGTGGTGTGGTTCACTATAGCAGAGTCTCGCACAGAGGAACCATCATATACATTTAGTTCACTAAAAAAACATGATTAATTATTTTACAAGTTCCATATGCAGCATACAAGCAGTTTTACATTATAATTATATATTTCGGGGATTTCCAAAACTTATTCAGGCACTCGAGTTTAATGTTACTGTCTAGGTCAGGGGTTCTCAAACTTTTGAACATCGTGAACCACTTTTTATAAACAAAATCTAGTGCGATCCTCCTTATTTTCATCATAATTTTTTCAGACATTAGCTTCACTAGCAAAAAACATTTAAATCAGTTTTTCTAAGCCTTTTTACTCTATGCATCCTATTAGCCCATCTACCCAACTATTTTCTTAACTGCACACTCGTATTGGAGGTCAAATACAACTTTTCAGAAAATTAAAAGGTAGGATAACCTTAGCATATCAAATTATTAGATTTTGTAAGGGGACATCCATAAATTACGTGAGGTCAAAAAGGGGGGGAGGGGTTTGGAAAAATCTCACCAAACCCCTCCAATGTGCATTATTTTTTGTTACCTTAATTTATCTATTAATTTTTATTGAATGAATCAGCTGATTTTTCTTGAAACTAAGAGTGGTCAGCTCCCAAGAAAACTTACAGCATCTCCGAGAAACAAACTTACTAATTTCCAGTATCGTCTTTTTTGCTCACAGCATACGAAATTATATTGACATTGTCACTGGAACCGCCAGTTTCAGGAACACTGATTTTCCAAATGCAGAGGGTTTTATTGGGAGGCACAGCAAACTCGTCACTCGCCTTCTGGTTCAAAACACCACCACAATCTAAAATAAAACACATAAAAATTCAGAGTCAAATAGCTGATGGTGTCATCAGATAACCTTGTATCTTTGATTTGGGGAATCGACAATAATCAATATATGAGATATTTGTGCGAGTTAATGCAAAAGAACGGTGCTAATGACAGATCTAAACCCTTGGCATACCGTAGTGAGTAGTAATTTAACCCAATCTATTGACACCAAAAAAGAGACTTGTGGTTTCCGTGGAAACATCAGTGATACTGCGAGGAGTAACCCTTTTACTTTCATGTTATCAAAATAAAAATTAATTTCATTACTGAGTGAAAATATTCCGTTACAACCACACCTGCTGAATTGACTGTGAGCTGGGACTATAGCCAAGAGGAACACTTCTCAAATTTCTCTCAATGGTGATACCATTAGAGTACAAATAATAAAACATACATATTGGTCTTCTTGTCAACCTTTGGAACACCTGCTGTTTTTTCTAACAGTTTATTAAAATGCAATTCTATCTATCGGTTATTCATGAAAATCTATTAGGCGAGGAAAAAATTTTTGCTGTATTGTACTGTATATTCCCCAAATCAAAGATACGAGGTTATTCGATGATACCAGCAATATAATAAGACTTAAATTACATCTATGATAAAAAGGATGGAAAACATATTTACTGGCAACAGTGCCATTGAACTTGAATCCTTCGGATGACTTCAACTCATTTGTAACTTTGGTTTTAACACAATTTCCAGTGTTGAATTCCACAATGGAGTTTCCAGGTAAAAGTAAGTCTTCAGGCAGCCCACTATCAGAGACATTCAAGATCGCATTATTTATCTTGATGCAGTGGTTTGGAGCCAGTTTTACAGCATCAAATGCAAGATGAACCCAGTTTTCCTTTTGAGTCGAAATGTTCCATTTGCAGCTCGCAAAAAGGGGGTAAGTGTCTGGATATTGAGGTGACACAATCGTGAATTTCGAAAGAGCATCCACAGTAATGAGGTTCTCACAAGCTGCAAATTAGATGGTTATAAATCAAATTTTTATTAAAATTGGTGAGCATTTCAAAACTATTTTATGTTGAAAACCCACTATACAACAGCTTAATGTCAACATCTACAAACTTCAGGATATAAATCTCTAGCCAATTGAAACCAAGAATTTATGATAAGCAGTTTTAGAACAATTAAACCATAAGTACCCTTAAGTGTAAATTTGGTTACAAATAGGAAAGTGGCAAAATAGGATTATTTGCTTTAAGGCCAGTGAACTTTGGACAGGTGCTTAAAATAAAAAATATTCTTTTAATAACTACACCCTTTTTTAAAATGAATTTAAGAGGTTTGGTTTGCTTGTTTTATGGAGCAAGAATCAAGTATCATCATATGGATTTAAAAAAAAAAACATCTGTAAAATAAAATAACTCACTAAGATCTTTCTGAGTCAAGACTTGTGCACATTTTAGAATTGAAAATGCTGCTAGTTGTGTCACAGTAAATTTATTAAACCTTTACCTTAAGCAATATAATTATTGGAAAAGCCAACATACCAGGAAGATAACTTGAATGACCAACCACGAATACTTTATCCTCTTTGACACAAGATTTCCTAGTGGTGCTAACTAGTGCTCCTACACTTGATGGAATTATAATTTGAGGTACAAATGTGACATTGCCAGGCACTGACCCAATCAGAGTTTTTGCAGCATCCAACTGAAAGATTTCAATAGAATCTCCTTCCTGGAGTGAAATGTACTGAAGATTCAGCAGCATCTCTGGAAAATAAACACCATGATATGTAAATATAATTTTAAAACCCTGAATGATGTAGTCAAATTTTAGTCTCAGTTGGCTTATAACTCCAAGAAAAAATGGTAAAAAAAGTTTTAGATTTAATCAAGCAATAATTGAATTTTCAAATTACACTAATTTATAAAACTATTTTTGAAGGGTTTTTGGTAAAAAAACCTAGAAATTCACGGCATCAATAGAATATTTCTTGCTTTTGTTTATTATCATATAATTTCATTAATAGTCTATTGTTTTACTTTCTAGAGTCGCAATTGTGATGCCAGCATTAAAAATTTATAATATTCCAGGTTTTTGGCTAAGATGAGCAATTTCCCCCCACTTTTAAGGTGAATTTTAAATTTCCCGGCTTTTTCAGGTATTCCCTGACCCGTTGGAATCCTGTGAAGGTCTCTTAGATGTTTATTTTATGTTTCAAGTGAAGAAAAGAAGCAGGAAAAAATCTTACCCCCTTCCCTCCTCCGCACAGCTCTCGCCTGTTTTGAACTGAACAGCTCTCACCTGTTTGAAAGACCTGTTTTGGAATTGTTCACATGGGCACCCATACTTAAGGGCAAAGAGGGTCCGGGCCCCCTCTAGCACCAGAAAAGTTACGTAAAATCTTCCTTTGTCTATAATAAATTGGGTTTTATTCAAAGTGTTTTTTTTTTTTCATTTTAAAGTGTATTAATCTTTTTATTATAATTGTAAGCTAATTCAAAAGCAAAAGGTAAATAGTTTCTAATAATATAGACCACTATTTTTATACTAGTTTCTTACTTGAAATTTTGCGGCTCGGCATAGGAGCAATCCTTTTTGAAAGTCACCCAAATGAATTAAAACTCTACTTCGAATAAAATATCAAAACCTTTTCTGGGTAGGACTCTTAGACACCCCCTTTTTGCTTGAAACTCCAGTATTTTATGCAAAATTTTTGCATGAAGTATTCGTGAGGGGTCTTGAACCAACCCTCCTTAAAAAAGAAACTTAAGTTTAGTTACAGGCTTGACAGGCTAACTTGTAAAAAGTTTTCTTGGGCCCCTCTTGAATTCAAACATAATTGATGGCTCATGGGTATTCAATAGTAATGTTCCTAAAATATTTTTTTTTTGCCTGGAATAGTTTTTATGTCTAAGTTTACACCAAGGCTCAACTGGATCTGGCAGCGCTCTCTCTTGCATACAGGCTGTAACATTTGAGAAAAGAACAATAGCAAATAGGTAACCACCGATAGGGACAATTCTCGCCGCGAGAGGGCTCTGAGCGCCGAAGGTAATTTAGCGTTAGTTTCAGTTAGAAAGATCGTAGTTTGCCTTAATTTCTTTTAAACTTTTGATACTTTTGACTTTTGTTTTTATGTAAATTGACTTGTAGTGACTTCCTACACCATGCCGTATTGTTGCGTGCCCTTTTGCAAGTCATCCAGTGAGGAGAAAACGGTTTCATTTCATGAGTTTCCTAGTGATGCATCACTATCATTTCTAAACGAATGAATAAAATTATATTTTAGTGAAATTATGCTTACTTCATTATTATAACTATTCATTCATAAACTAGAAAATAATTCTACGGTTCTAAAAGTTCAGAAAACTTGAAGATGTATGTTGTATGAAGATTTAATGTCTTTCAGAAATATATAGGTACTGCTGAAAAATTCTTCCAGGGCAGTAATTTAAATGAAAAAATAGGAATGATAAACAGTAAACTATATTTTAGTCCTGTAAATCTACTAAAGAAAAAAATGATTAAGCTGGAAAAAATATTAAAAAAAAATAAATAAATAAAAGTTATCGAGACTTATAATACATGTTTATTATGAGCTATTTTCAGTGCTGAATACGAATATTCCATTTAAATTTTAAAAATTTTACCATCAATTAAAGTTAATTTCACAAATTTGATATTTGAAAAAATAAAAACATCGCTCAAAACTACAAAAATGACTGAAAAAAAACTCAAACGGTTTTCCCTTATAAATGACTTAAAAAATAACATACTAAAATTGGAAAAAAATTGGACTATAAAATTTAAAATTTTTAAATATTTTTAACAATAATATTTTTTAAAAAATCGATTTTTTTAAAATTCATGTTAAAACGTTTTAATTAATTTTAAAATGAACATTGAAAATACAGGAAAAATCTGTTAATCTAGTGAAACAGAATATTTTAAATATTATTCGGCGATAAATAATCGAAAAATAATTAAATATAAAAAGACAACACAAAATATTTTAAAATTTTAACAATTTTTTTTAATGAAATTAAACATAATGAAGCATTTTAAGTAAAAATAATAAGATAAATGCTTAAATTTTTCTGTACTTTTTCTAAAGTTATTAAAAAAATTGGCTTGACCAAAAAAAGTTGAAAATTGTAAAAAAATTAAACTTTTTACTGTCCAATTTTAGTATGTCGTTATTTAGATAATTTCTAAGGAAACCCCGTTTGAAATACTTCTTTTTTGCAGTTATTTTGTGGCTTTGAGCGATGTTTTAATTTTTTCTATTATTATCAAATTTTTTAAATTATTTTTTTAGTTGATATTTTTTTCAATTTAAATGGAATATTTGTAGTCAGCAATAAACAATAATCTATGAACATCTATCATAAGTCTATTACTATTGTTTGATTTATTTTAGACCCTATTTATATTCACACTATTTTAGTGTGAATTTAAATAGGGTCCCTAACTGGGTTCAAATTAGGTCCTACAATTCCTTAGGTTGATGAAGGTATGAATCAAGTATTAGTTAGCAATTATGAAAAAAACATTGGATTGTGTTCCGTCGATCTTATTAAATAAGATTATCTGTGAGATTATTATAATTAGAAATTTACTGTTTGGTAAATGCACTGCTTCTCCACGAAGACTGTTTACCAGTTAAATTCTTTGAAAATGCTTACCCAGTTTTCAAAAATCAATTTTTATATAAAACCATAATAAAATCATTGTTATTTCTAATTTTTTATAAAATGTATAAAACTTGAACATTTAAAAGAAAAATTAAAAGTAGTTTGTGTAAAAGTGTGTAAAATAGTCCTTATTTCATTACCAAATTTCTGTTATGTGTATAAGAATGAATAAAATTTCATTTCATAGAGTATATACAAACTTGAGATTTATAGTCTTTTATATCATAGTATTATTTTTATTTTCTTTCAATATTAAACTGTAAAATATAATTTATAAAAATTACTCTTATTTCAAATAATTTTGAAAAAAAAAATATTTAGGAAAAAGAGTTAAAATACAAAAAAATTGCAATGATAAATGTAAACTATTTTTGTTATGTTAATGGGCTAATAGGTTTTTAAAATATTATTTATACATTTAAAGATGAAAATAGTTAAATAATTTCGTATATTTACTTGAATAATATATATTAATATTATAATTTAAACAATTTCGGTAAAATTTTGCTTATTTCATTACAATAAATTTCCAATTAAAAACATACATTTATATTTTCTCTGCAAAATTAATTAGTTAAAAATTGTAATTCTTAATTTATAATTCAAATCCGAATCTATCTTTAAGTGGTTCTGTTATATTTATTTAAGGAGAAATGTGCTCTGATAAAACTTTCCCAAGCCTCAGTGTCCGAAGGCCGACAGAGAAACGAAACTACTTTTTTTAATTCTCCCTTACACCGCAAGAGAGCGCTGAGTGCCGAAGGTTTCGAACCCGTTTGTTTGTTCCCAACTTTTGAGGCAAATGTTACAGCCTGTATCCCACGCGCACCCCAAAGCGCGCAGGATCGAGTTGAGCCTTGGTTTACACACTAGATAACAGCACTAAGATTTTTTTCCCAGATTTTTGATAGTTAGTTTAGGTTATTTTGATTAGATGTCAGCTAGATCAACATGTTTTATGCAATTCATTACTTCAAGCAAATAAAAGGTTAAAAAATAAAATTGAAGTCAAATATTTTTCATTCACTTATGATATTGTTAATGCAATTTTCTCGATTAAAAAAACAGGCCCTTTAATGACCTTTTTCTTGAAATTTATTCGAGAGTTAAGGGGTTGAGGAAATTTTTTACCTGAATCAGGAAGATTTTGTGGTGAAACGACCCAAAGACAGGTGGCATTGCAATTCTTTGAAAGAACGTAATTTTCATTCATGAAAGTAGTCATATGATGACAACCTGCATAAAATTAAAAAAAATTTTAAAAATGGGAGTTTAACCCTTTTAATCCTAAGCCACACGAGATTATCATAGAATCATATGGAAAATTCAGGGCGGTTAGGACTGAAAGGGTTAATCAATAAAACTACAAAACCTAACATAAATTCACATTACCAGGATTGATTCCTTTGAATTCTGCAACAAATCCTGATTGGGAGAAGTCGGTCGCAACAACTAACATCTTCGTGGATAGAGACATGACAGGATACCAAATGTTCCCAGTTTTCAGGGTTGTGAGTAAATTGGTTTGATCAAATCCATCATAAATTTTTATAGCAGCGCCAGAAGTCAGATGGGATTCAGAAAAGTTTAAGTAAACAATTTGATTAATGTCCACTTCCAACATAAAACTAGTGTCAGTTGCAGATGATTCAGCCTTAATTGTTCCATTTCTCCTAAAGTAACCACCACCTTCTGAAAGAGAAATAATTTTTTTAAAATCGAGTTTAACTTTCAATTTATAATACACTACACTCGTCTCCAAAAAATTAAAGATAATATGTGGTTGTTGTTTTTTTGTTAGCAAATTCTCACACAAATCTTAGTTCCTGTAATGCAATTTTCAGGGTCCTCAGACAAAACAAACACCCATGAGAGCTTTAAAAAATATGGTTACCACCCACCCATAAAGAATCCAAGTACTAAATTCCATCCAAAACAAAGATTGAAGTGTCACTTTTAATACTGCCTAAAAATCATACTTTTAAGTATTCCACACACTTAAAATCATTCATGGAGTTCAGGACTATCACATCCTTTACAAATATTAGGGATGTTTTTGCTAAATGACTCTCAAATGAACGTTTGCTACTGTAACTGTCGCTGTCGTAACTGATTTTAGATTTTTTATCTAAATCCAGAAAGGAGAGTAATTTTTTTGGAAGTACTTTCTTTGCAACATTCTCTTGCTCACTGGCATGGGAAAATGAACCCTGACTCAATCTGACTTTTTTAAATTAGCTGGCCCAAGCCGTAGCTAATTTGAGATTTTTAATATCAATCAAGAAAGTTTAATGAACCAAACACTTTTTTTTGGCAATTATATATGTCGCCAAACAAGCAGCATGGCAGAAGCACCGCAACATCTAAAGTAGGGTCTCACTTGTTGGAAAAAAGCACATGTTGCTTCTTGTGTGGTGATCAAAGTTTTTCCAAAAGACTTTTAAATTGCTAAATACACAAGATAAAATTGTTTCAAATAGATAATTAGAGCTACAGTTATGATTTTAATGCAACAAAACCTAGTTGGCCACTTTTGACTTGAATCGCTTATTATTATTATTATCAATTTGATATTGTTTACAATCTAATCTCAGCCTCCAAAAGTGATCACAGTAAGTGGAGTCTATTGTGATAAAAATTAATAAATTAAATATAAAATCCACCATTATTAACCAAACATGAAAATTTTGACAACATTTTATTCAGTTGAAAAAAATGTTAAAGATTTACTTACTACCACTATCACTGACTGTTGCTTGTATATTTGAACTAAAATCCACAGGTTTAAAGGCAATCCATAAGTAAGAACCAGAGGATCTAATCATTACATCTAGAGGAGAAAATATGTACTATGTTGGAGGTTTCACAATGAGATCATCAATATGAAACTATGCATCTAAGCTTCAGGAGATAATAATGATAATAATAATTAGTTTATTTACCACACAAAATTTTTTTACAAAACACAAAGGAAAAAAATGTATTTCACGCCAAGGGGAAATTAGCAAGTCCCGTTCAACAGACAGAGAAATAAATTTTACACCAATTTAAAAAAAAAAAAACTTAAGAAATGGATAAATAAAAAATGGCAGTAAGCTGGAAAATTGTTGAGAATAGAAATAGTTTGCTTCAATTGAGGGAAAAATATGGTCAATATTTATTTTGAAGTCAAGTAATTTTCTTTTAAAAGTTGAGTATTTAGTAATAGGAATTAAATTTAGAGGTAAACTATTACATAATTTAGGTGCGAGATAATAGAAACTTTTAGAAAATATATTTTTGGAAAACTTAGGAATCTGATAAATTTCAGTTGATCTAGTATTATAAATTCTTTTCCCTAGGTTACCTAAAGATTTCTGTTGAAAAAGGTGAAGTATAATACAGAAATATGGATTGTGTTGAAATGGAAGTAATCTAAGGGTTCTAAAATTATTTGGATGGGGTTGAGGATTTAGAATTTTGAATAGTTTTGTACCAAGATTTTGATATATATCCGATATATTCGCATTTAAACTAGAAAAATACTGTTTCTTACAAGTGAATATTAGTCTAAACAAAGTATTAACTACCATAAGAGCATTTTTAATTAAATCTTAATTGTCCAGAGCATATTTACTAATAATTATGAGAAAGTATTAATGCTTTTAGATATCAATTAGTTTATGTTTTAATTTTTTATGATTATTGTAGCATTCCTTACAAAATAGATAAAAATATTTGAGATAATTTTTAATTAGTCAGAGAAAAACAATGAGATAAGAAAATAAAAACATGTACAGGCACTTCTGACTGCAATGTGCCAAAGAAAAAAATCAATACTTTTAAAATACACAATTTAATTCCTATTACTAACTTGTTAAAATGCTAGATCTAATCAGATTTGATAAAATAAGATATTTAAACTTCATAATTTAACAATTTTATGGACACTAAATTGAGTATTGATTTTTTCATAACTTAATTAACATGTAAACAAAGTAACCTAAGTAAAGTAAACAAAAATGAATTTTGGGAGGTTTTAGTTGATTTTGTTTTTAGATAAATATTGTGATATATATCGGCCAACCCTGGATATTTTAAATGATTTTAATAAAGTTGTATTTGTTTTAAACTGAGTTTAGTTTCTTGAGACATAACATATATATATATATTCCAGATGTGCAATGTGTATTCCATGTTCTTGAGACTCGTAAGAGCCCAATTAATGCCTTCAATCCTATTAGTTGGCGAGAGTTTCAGTTCATAATATTACTGTATTAAGTGCTACTGTGTTAACAACCCTAATGTACATTCCATGTCGTGAAACTCTTAAGAGCCCAATTAATACTTTCACTCCTATTGGTTGGAGAGAGTTTCAGTTCATAATATTACTGTATTAAGTGTTACTGCACATGTGCGTTTGAGTGTCTGGTAAAATCCTTTGGTTGCTACTTCCTCTTTCCGTACTCTATGTTGTGATGTAAAGACGTATGTTTTGTGTCCATATTCGTTGTAATAAAAGAAGATGTTGAACAGAAAAAGACTGCTATTTACCCTAACATCCAATAAAAATTATTTATCAGTAATACTGCAGCCTATACTAAAACAAGTGCATGCTACCGCACGCTCACCAAAATGAAACTAGAAACCAATACAAAAGAGCGCATTGGGGAAGAGGATGCCAGGCCAAACATTGGCGGTGGCAAATCATTGCTGGCTGCAGTATGGCTATGAAATTTTGAATATCGGGCAGAAATTTTCAAGTGGAATTTTAATATTTCAAAGCAAATTGTCGGATTTTAATTTTTGTTAAAAAAATTGTTTCAGAGTTGGCAGGAGGTTAGGTAGTAAGAAAAACTTCTTGTTAAAAAAAATAATAGAAGTTTATTACGCAGATATAATGCCTTTAAACAACTTGTAAAAGAGATGGCTGGACGAGGTTGAAGAAGATTTGAAGAAATTAAGGGTGAGAAATTGGAAGACAAGAGCAAGGGATCGGAGAGGGTGGAGCTGCCTTGTGAGGGAGGCCAAGGTCCTACATGGACTGTAGAGCCGAGGAGGAAGGAAACAACTTGTAAAAAGTATGCTTATCTAATCTTCAATACAAACAACAATATTTATATACATATACACACATCATTTGCATGAATGGTATTATACGAAAATGGATTAGAATAAATGAACATACTGAGTAACCACTCATGTAAAAATATAAAGGTTCGATTCCGGGAGAGCAATACCAGATACCAGTAACTCAGTTGCCTAACAATTTTTTAAGTGAATTGGTGGATTTCTGCCAATTGACAGAGGAATCACATGTATGCTGATAAAAAATTCCTTTTTACTGTTTATCTTGAAAAAGTTGAACTGTCTTACCCTTAGTTGAGTTGAGGTTGGAAGATGTCACCTGAAGCAAAGGCGGAGCAAATTCGGTTCCACCATCAGTGACTGCGACAATATCCAATGGGCTCTCGAAACTGATTTGATTCAGTTGTACACCAAGTTTACCTCCTTCCTTTTGGAACAACCAATGGCACTCGTAAGAATCAGAGCCATTTAAGGATATTCGTGACGGTGAATGAAAAGTATACTTATTGTGGTCCTCTATCTTATGAAATAAACTGCATTCTAAAAAAAAGAACAAAAGGATTACTTGATATTTACCATTATACAAAATATAGTTAAAGGTACTTGAACATTTTTATTTTCTCAAAACTTGGTTTTCGGACTTATTCCCTTTTTCAAACTAATGATTCAAATGTCATTGTGGAATCAAAATTTCAGTCAAATGACTTTTCATTCGTATGATATTACAAATCAAGTTACTTACCTGAATTGACTTTATGTTTTTTGAGTTCATAGGTTTCATTGGTAGGAAATTTCATCGAGACAGTAATTGTAAGAGGATGACTCTGCTCTGTTGGGAATATTTCAACAGGTTCTGTTTAAAATAACAAGATTTTAGGAAATTGTAAGGATGATAAGTCAGTGGCGTCGCCAGAAAAAAATTTCGGTATGATATTGGAATTTCGGGAGGGGATATGGGGTAAATATATTCCTTTTCTACAATCAAAACAGGTAAATTTCTGAATTTTGGGGGGGATATATCCCCAAATCCCCACTCTGGCTACGCCCCTAAGATAAGTAATAGAGAACACATTAGATCAGTGGTTCCCAAACTATGCTCCACAAACAATTTAGTGCTCTGCGAGGAAATTTGAAATAAATACTTTTAAAAAATATCTAATTTGCGTAGCTTCGAAATTGTCAAAAACTAAACCAGATATAGATCTTTCTCATTACAAAACACACATTAATTATAGTACAATCTGCTAATTAGAGACTAAGATTTATGGTGGTATTGTACCCTCCTTTTGTTCCAATGCCTCCAAACCCCCTCGAAATTTTCACATTTTTTAATACTGTTTTTTCCTTGAAAATTCTTCTGCTTTCAAAGCGCAGTCCTCTTTGGTGGTCACCCATAGGGGGTGTAAATAAGGTAAAACAACACTTTTGAGGGGTTAATTTCAAAATTATTTAGGGGAGAGTGTCGAACTATGTGTGCTTAATTCCTTCCCCACTCTCTAGAAACGGGAATTCAAATGGGAAGATTTTTGACTCCTCAGTTTTTTAGATGAGGGGGTTAAAGATTGTAATCCTCTTTAGTTTTTACCTAAAACCAAATGTACAATAATGAATAAAAACATCAATTTGAAGCCAAATTTCTAAAAATCTTCTGGGAGGAAGACCCCTTAACTTCATTCTCTCCTGGGGCATCATCAATAAAACTTAGATATTATTACACGAAGGTTTGCATTTGATCAATAAAATATTTGGGTGGAGTGACCCTTAGAAAAAATAGGGAGTCAAAACTACTTGAGAAATAAAAGTCTGGTTGTACTCCCCTGTAGACGACCTAAAATGAGTTTTAAGGGTCAAATTTTCAGAATTCCTCTGGGGAAGAACTCCATAACTTTTTTAAATGTGGTTGCCCCCCCCCCATAGATCCAGGTTGGATCCACCACTGGAGCCATGGTTAAACGTGGTCATAAAACAGTACCAAATTGGCAATTACACGCCGCAATGGCGACAACTTTACAATTATTCATTTTTTTTTTAAATAGCTCATTTATGCAGCGAACACCTCAGTTTTATTACTAGTTAGGAGATAAAGTATTCTTATTGCCATTACTTTTCAAACTAATTTATTCATCAAACCATTTTAAATTCATTTAAAATGAACACTTATTCAAATTAAAATTCATTTAAATAACAGCACTTACCATTTTCATAATTCTTATCTAAACTGCTATGATCAAATTTAACAGTATTCTCAGAAGTGAAATTAAATTGCTTGAATATGAAGGTAGAAAATGCATCGCTTCCATGAACTTGAGGAGAGTTGTACACAATTTCGACTTGGCCAGTTGAATTTTCATTAGAAATGGGCGAATATAATGTAGTAACTGTAGTATCAAGAGGTATTTGAGCCTCTGTTAAGGAAAAAATAAAATTAGTTTTGGTTTTATTATGGCTAGTTTCCTGTAGGTTAAATATTAGAGAAACTACCAAAAATTAGTTGAGAAATCAAACTTTTTGAGAACACCAACTGGTTATTAGTACACAGATGTGACTAACCAGTGACCAAACAGTAATAAAAAATAACATGAAACAAAGCACAAAGGAAAAGCATGGGAAAATAAGTCAATATACAATGGGTAGTTGGGTCAGGGCTTAAATTCTAACCAAAGAAGTACCGGAGTGCTACTATTTCAGCATTACAAATATTTACTGATTAATGAATAAATATCAGTAAATATTTACTGAAAACCAAGAAGTACCGGAGCCCTGCTCCGGTGCGCTCCAGTGCAATTTAAGCCCTGAGTTGGGTACACACTCAAATATGTTGGAAAATAAGCATTTGAAACTTTTAAAGCTTATTAATTACCATTTTCTCCTCAACATTAGATAATTTAAGGAACTAATAATTTAACTATAGGGCAGTGGTACCCAAACTTTTTCCAACTCACAGCACCTTTACCGACTCAAAAATTCTTACATGGTGCCCCTCTTAAATTAAAAAAAAGAGTAAACTTCCAAAAAAAAAATGAAAACTTGCAAATTTTTTTTAACTTTTTCAAGATTATATTTTTTTTATTGTTAACTTGGTTTGGTTATTTTTTTATGGTACAAGACCATTGTTAACTTGGTGAAACCATTAAATTAAAAGCAAATAAAATGTACTATGTTCCACTAATTTGTTTTCAAACTTTTTTTATCAATATTTGTTTTTAATAAAAATCAACTACCCCTCCTAACCATCTTGCATCAACTAAACTCTATTATAAATTGAACCTAAAATTTGTGTGATAAATGCAAGAAAATGACAGCTTTTCAGAGAATGATGAAAATTTTAAAAATCACCACAACACTCTCGTAAAAATTTAGATTCAAAGTTCACCCAGGGCCGTTCCGGCCGGGCGTGCTGGCCGTGCCTGCACGGAGGCGCCGACCGATGAAGAGGCGCCTTAGAAAATTTTTTTGACCCCTAACTTTAAGGGGAAAATATTCCGTTACGTCCTGACTCAAAAGAAACAAACCTAAGTAAGCTAGATCGCCTTTCCTTTACAAAAAAAGCTTCAAAAGGCGCCTACAAACGAGTAAAGAGCGCCCTTACTGGGTTATACACACCCGTCCCCCTTAAGAGAACTAATATAGGCGCCTTTTAAGAAAAGTGCATTTTGAACTTTTTGTATGGGGCGCCCTCATCTAGTGAATCTATTAAAGGGTGCCAACTCTTAACAAAAATTTTAATATGCCCGACTTTGAAAGCTATAAGGAAGACTCCTTTTAGCTTTCAAATTGTATGGGGCGCCCCATCAAATAAATATATATTCAAAGCGCCCACCCTGAGAGAAAAATTGAACACACTGACTTTGAAATATGTAAGGCGTCTTACTTAGCTAAACCAAATTGTATGAGTTGTCTAAATTAAATGGATTTATCAAAGACCGCCAGACCTGCGAGTGAAAATTTTAACATTCCCAACCAACTTTAAAAGCTATACCATATTGTATGGGCGCCCCCATCAAATGAATCTATTCAGGGCGCCCATTCTGAGTGAGTTAAAATTTAAACACTCCGGACTTGAAAGCTGTAAGGCGTCTTAGAAAAACCGAATTGTATGAATCTATTAATAGGCGCCCTCCTTGGATGAAGATTTGATTCACCAGTTATTAAATAGCTATCAAGCGTTTGCCTCAAATCATATTTTAATAGATGTCCCTTAAAAATTTCTATATAATAGGCCCTTGACTTGTGAAAAATGTTTTGAAGAAGACTATTGTAAAAAACCGAATGGATATCTCTTACGTAAATTTATTAGGTGCACCTGGTGCTGCTACCATGCCAACTTAAAAATATTTTAAAAATAGAAAATAATTACTTTTTCAAACAAATTGTTCTCTAGATAAATATTGAAACTTCGTTTAATTTTTCAAAACAAAAAGTTTTTTCAGGATAGTTTTATTAAGTAGCAATAGCTAATTAATTTTTATATTGTTCTTAAAGTGTCAATTACTGGTAACCATCAGTTACTGGTTAGATAAATAGCCAAACCATACAGCCTCTATCGAGAACTAGGCGAAAATTGAGTAATCCTAAGTGAATATTTTTGAGTTTATGGCCCAGGGCCGTATCCAAGGGGGGTTCAAACCCCTCCCGAAATTTTGACATCAATTTTTATACTGATATTCATTGAAAATTCTGCAAATTTATAAGGAGCAATTCTCTTCGGTTGTTAGCTAAAGGGTCTCAAAATGAGTTAAAACACTACTTTTAGGGGTCAAATTTCAGAAATTTTTCTTGGGGGAAAACCCCCAACCCCCTCCCCCCACCACCAAAAAATGAGTTTATCATTATTCTTTAAACTGTAAAAATTCCCCACAATATATTGAAAAAAGCTTGATTTATTTTAACTGAAAACTAATTTTAATTGAATAAGTAATGCCAATATTATTTATTTATTAATAAGTAGAACCCCTTTACAACGACCCTCTGTTATAGCAACCCTTGCCTTACAACAACCGGTAATAAAAGCACCTTTTTATTACAATATTGTTAATTTTATTCGTTAAAACGTCCGCATTTTGTTGGCACCATAAGGAGTCGCTTTATCAAAGTTCTACTGTATCATTAAGTTAAGTAATATCAAATTTGTTTAAAGTAATTATTAATTAGTTAAAATTAACAAATAATTTAAAATAAGTGATTAATTAATTAAAAATTAATTAAAAGTAAAAATTAATTAACTTAGAATTAATTATTAATGGGGGTGAGGTGTAAGGGGTGCCGTAATTTATTGGCACGGAGGCGCCTTCATACCCAGGAACGGGCCTGAGTTCACCTCGAAAATTTTTGGAAATCAGTATTTCACATTTGCTGGAATGTGAGAACACTACCAGACAGGTAAAGCATCCTAGGTAACTCAAAGATATTGGAATGTCATGGAGGGAGGCAAAGCATCTTGCCACTAATAGAGTCAATTGGAGACTTATGACAGAGGCCTTATGCTCCAGCTATGTGAGAGGAATTGAGGCCATCTGTGCAAAAACCAGGTATCTCCACTTTCAAGATTCACCAATGAGGTAGTTCCATATTTTTCAAACTTTCAATTTTGTGGTTTATTATTACAGCATATGTTGTGTCAAATTGAAATCTACAATCGAAATTTATCTAAAAAATTTATTTACTTAGATATTAAGGAAATAAAAGTCGTCAACAAATGATGCAATCGCCCGAGTTGTGAAATGGTTGTGAAGCCATCGGGGCCGAGTGACGTCACGAACCTAAAATCACTAGTAAAATAAAAACGTAAAATCAATTATAAATCAAAACAAATCGTTGAATATTCGAATTCTTCCAACAGTAAATAATTTATATTTAACTACATTAAATTCTTTAATTTATTATAAAATTAAACTGATGAGAATCAAGCATTAATTCATTTGGTATATATTTTTACATTTTTTGCAGCTGGCATCACTTTTTTGTTTATTGTTGTATCAATTTTGTTAAATTAAAAGACATTTTTGATACTTTATGCTTATTTCAGATTTCTACTTATTAAACTGTGATTTGAATAGAGATATAGCCATTAAAAATTAACATCAAGGCGTTTGTTTTCATATTGTAACATTAATGTTAATTACAAAAACACGAATGTTCCTTTTTCAGTGCTAACAAGTCAAAAAATCTAAATCATGGCGTCGTTTTGCAAATGATGTCTGCAAGTTGTAGTAGACCGAGTTTGGGCCGAGTGACGTCACGAACCTGAAGCGCCGTTTTTCGCGCGCTTTTCAGAACACGAACTTTGAGTTGCAATAAAAAAATAAATAATTATCAGAATGAAAAAATATCTCGGTTTTAGGGGTTTATCGAAAAGCTGAATGGAATAAAAAAATAAAAATAAAATGTGGAACTAGTCCATTTAGCAATACACTTCCAATCATTGTTGCCTTAAGGGGCCCACAGACGAGCAACTTGGTCGTCAACCCGGTTGCCAACCAGGTTGATGCTTTTCCCACAGACGGCCAACCTGATCGTCAACCAGAATGTAAACAATGAAGAAAAAATTAATCAGATTGTAACAAATTAATATATTTTGGTACTTTAAATGCAAAATTATATTTTATTTAATTATTCTCTCGTGCTAGAATTATATTATTTTAATTTTTAATGCTTAGTTTCCTTTATTTTCCTAATAACATGTTCCGATTAAGCTCCGCCCACCAAGTTGACGATCAGATCATCAATCTGAAATTCAATCATCAACTTCCCCACAGACGGCCAACTTGGTTGCAAACTTCGCAAATTGACAACCCGGTTGACGACCAAGTTGCTCGTCTGTGGGGCCCTTTAAAATGCAGATCTTTGACTGTTGCCAGATATAGGTTCTTAAACTGCAAATCTACAAAAAAAAAAACTTGGGCTTTATTTCAACTTTCATGGAGCCTTAACTGAGTGGAAAAATAACAGTTTTTTGATATACAGTAAACTCCCGTTAGTACGCCGTTCAAGGGGATTTGTGAAAACGTCGTTATAAGCGGGACGACGCTATATGCGGAATTCCATAAAACACCGTTTCGGCGATATACTTAAAACCTGTAATACGTAATCTTACCTAGAAACCTTTTTAAGCAGGATTTTATCACTAAAATAGAAACGAAAGAACAATGTCTAAAAACAGAACAAACATTCTTACCTTTACATCTTTTATTGGTATATATCTACAATCTTTACACTTTGTACACACCGCAATCTCGTATTTTTAATTTTCTATCTGATTAAAAAATTTCCATAAGGAGTTGCTTCTGTTTTTCTTTTCCATAATTCTGAACTTACACAACAGTGGACTGAACTGAACACTGAGCTATGGAATGCGGAAGTCGAATTGGAGGATCGAGAGGGGGAGAATTTCCAAGAAATTCAGGGAGGGGCGCAACGGGGGGCCATTTGGAGAAAAAGGGGAGCGGTTAGGGGAAAAACCAGTTCTACCACATTGTTCCACTCGCGTTTTCAACGGTTCTGTAGCTCATACATTATTTGAAAGGAACTAGACGACGCAATAACCGGGATTTTTCTTCGGGGGACTGGAGAAAAACGTCGATATATGCGGGAAGTCGTAATAAGCGGGGGCGCTATAAGCGGAGAGTTTTTAATGATAAAAGGCCTATTGGTACCAGGGACCGGAGAAAAACGTCGTAATATGCGAGACGTCGCACTAAGCGGGGACGTACTAACGAGAGTTTACTGTATCTCTAAGATTGAGGGTAATATCCATAAGTAGCTACATTTTGAAAAAAATCCAAGGAGGTCCGTTAGAAATATTTAAAACGCAATTACAAACTTAAACTTTCTTATGCACAGAGAGGTCATAGTACAAATACAAGGGTTGCTGTTTTGACCCTCATATTTATCTATCCGACCCAAAGTTTATATAGCAACCCTAAGGCAGGCCAAAAATCATCTTAAGTAAATTTGAATTGAAAGTGAAGATACCTGGTTCTTGCACAGACGGCCTCAATTACAGTAAGTATTCCACATCCACATTAGTACAACGCAGTAGATGCATGAATTGCAGTGAGTTTTTCCGTCCTTATTTGTTTTCTCCGAAATTCTGAACGCAATTCGGGTAGTCAGAGTTAGGATAATCGGAAGTTCTACTAAACTACTGAATTCTTAGTAATTTTCTCAAAATGGAAAATAACAAGAACATAAAAATAATGAAAGGAGAGTCCAGCCGGAACACTCCACATTCCCCAATAAAACGCTTTCAACTTTCTTAGAAAGAAAATCCCATGAGGGCTGGGTCCCTCCAACAAGGTTCTACTGTAGTAACTGCAATATTTTGCTTGACAAATTGATAAATAACCATAAAAAATTACCTATAATGTAATTTATATTTTATTTAATTTTTGAATAGTTAAAAATGAAAAATGATGATTACTAAAAGTACGATTGAACCCGGGTTTTTAAGTTAGGAAGTAAGTACGCTACCAATTAAGCTATTCTGTCGTTGTGAAAAATGAATTTAGTGATAAATAGGTGGTAGCTGAAATAAGTAACTTTATGGGTTTTTTACATGATCTACTGGCTAGTGCAACAAACCTACCATGTTTGAACTCAAGAGTCAGTTTCCGAGGTCATGTGGTCCCCTCATAAACTCTACTAGTTTATGGTGTAGGCTACTAAAACTCAATTCATTTTATAATTTTATCAATGAAATATTTTGTCTAGAAACACAAAGACGTTAAGAGAGAAAATTACTTACGAGTTCCTCCAATGCTATAGTATCCTTCAAAATCTCTAATGAAAGTCGTGTCAGATCCTTTCAATTCAATAGTTATATCTAGTTCATCCAAGGCGACTGTTATTGAACCTGTTAAAGTATGAAAAACTCATTGTACAGTGAAACCCAAATTTAATGTAATTCAAGGGACCTATGAAAAATATTACATGCAGGGTTAAATCAGGTGTTTAAAACATTGAATGTATAGAAAGTTATTTGGGACCAAAAAACATTAAATAGGGGATGTGTTAAGTCAGGGTTTCACTACTATACAATTATATTAATTAGAAATACTATAATATAGTAAAACTATTTCTTCAAGGCTTAATAAAATAGAGCTAAAGTTCTCTATTTAACTGGACTTACATTGGCATTTTTTAAATTCGAAAGGGAATTATCCCTCATCACTAGACTGCAATCGGACCCCCCTCAAATGCTTGCAGTGGCACAAGCAGCTCGTGGGTTGAGTATGGCAGCCCTGCATGGTCAGGTGACACTGTCCCCACTTGCTACACAAACTACCGACATCCACTATAATAAGTAGGGCTAGGATTTATATGTAATTACATATTTGTTCAGGGATCTGATATTAAATGGTACTTCTGAATTCTATACGTTTTAAAAGATTTGGAATCAATTAAGACCATGTTTATTTTACATATTTTCACATATTTCGGTTTATTAACATATTTTTACATATTTAACCTATACTAACTACACATTTTTATTACACACTAGCGCTTTCAGCGCTAGACCCGGCGTTGCCCGGGCACAGTAAAACTTTATATATACCTACAGCACAACGTTGCTCAAATGTTATTGACGGGCTGCGCCCGTACTAAGATCCTTTGACTGAATCTCATAACTTTGAAATAGTTGGAAAGTCATATTTGTTAAAAAATATTAAAACAACTTTGATAAGAGTAATATATTTGATTAAAAATATTAAAACATCAGCTGCAGCAGATTTGGCATGACCCAGACTGCACCACGTGGAGGCCTGCTGCATTACAGTCCATAGAAAAGGGGGAAATATGTTTTTCTCCCCCATTTCTACCCCTGTTTTAGCATAATACATTGCTAAACAGGGACATGAATATATCTTGAAATAAATGTATCAGATTAAATGAAAATTACTTATTAAATTACAGCACATACTAAACAAACAGATAAGCCTTAATTAAGCACTAAGAATTTGTGAACAATAAATATGAAGTGTTTAAATTTAAATTAGATTTGCAACTAAATCTTGTCTTTAAGACATACAGAAATAAAAATTAAAAATGTTTACTTCAAAATTTAATAGACTCCACTAAAAAAGTAAAGAAAAAAAGATCATATAACAGGAAGTTAAAAAAACAGACAATCTAAGCTGATCTTAGACGCTGAATATCACTCAGCACAAAACTATAGGTATTGTAATGCGAAAACAAAAGACGGGAATCAGATGATGCAACAGTAAAGATGTTTTTCTCTCCCTGATTTTAGCATAATAAATTGCTGAACAGGGACAAATTCAATAGACTTCACTAAAAAAGTGAAGAAAAAAAAGAACATTCTCCCCCATTTATGAATATCACTATATTGAATGTAGCACAAAAGAACAGGTATTGTAATGTGAAAACAAAACACGGGAAACAGATGATGCAACAGATAAGCCTTAATTAAGCACAAAGAATTTGTGAACAATAAATATGAAGTGTTTAAATTTAAATTAGATTTGCAACTAAATCTTGTCTTTAAGACATACAGAAATAAAAATTAAAAATGTTTACTTCAAAATTTAATAGACTCCACTAAAAAAGTAAAGAAAAAAAGATCATACAACAGGAAGTTAAAAAAACAGACAAACTAAGCTGATCTTAGTTGTATGTGAAAACAAAACGCTGAATATCACTCAGCACAAAACTATAGGTATTGTAATGCGAAAACAAAAGACGGGAATCAGATGATGCAACAGTAAAGATATGTTTTTCTCCCCCTGATTTTAGCATAATAAATTGCTGAACAGGGACAAATTCAATAGACTTCACTAAAAAAGTGAAGAAAAAAAAAGAACATTCTCCCCCATTAATGAATATCACTATATTGAATGTAGCACAAAAGTACAGGTATTGTAATGTGAAAACAAAACACGGGAAACAGATGATGCAAAAGTAAATATATGTTTTTCTCCTCCTGATTTTTTTAGCATAATACATTGCTAAACAGAGACAAATTCAATAGACTTCACTAAAAAACTGAAGAAAAAAAAAAGAACATTCTCCCCCATTAATGAATATCACTATATTGAATGTAGCGCATAAGTATATGACAAACTAAACTGATCTTAGTTGTACGTGAAAACAAAATGCTGAATATAACTCAGCGCAAAAGTATAGGTATTGTAATGCGAAAACAAAACACAGGTAATCAGTAAGTTTTAACAAAATAAAAAAGTAATGAATAACAACTAAGCTGATCTTAGTTGTACGTGAAAACAAAACGCTGAAAATCACTCAGCGCAAAACTATAGGTATTGTAATGTGAAAACAAAACACGGGAAACAGATGATGCAACATTAAATATATGTTTTTCTCCCCCTGATTTTAGCATAATACATTGCTAAACAGACAAATTCAATAGACTTCACAAAAAAGTGAAGAAAAAAAAAGAGCATTCTCCCCCATTAATGAATATCATTATATTGAATGTAGCGCAAAAGTATATGAAAAACAACTAAGCTGATCAGTTGTACGTGAAAACAAACGCTGAAAATCACTCAGCGCAAAAGTATAGGTATTGTAATGAGAAAACAAAACACGGGAAACAGATGATGCAACATTAAATATATGTTTTTCTCCCCGATTTTAGCATAATACATTGCTAAACAGACAAATTCAATAGACTTCACAAAAAAGCGAAGAAAAAAAAAAGACCATTCTCCCCCATTAATAAATATCACTATATTGAATGTAGCACAAAAGTATATGAAAAACTACTGATCTTAGTTGTACGTGAAAACAAAACGCTGAATATCACTCAGCGCAAAAGTATAGGTATTACAAATAGGTAAAACAAAACACGGGTAAGCAGTAAGTTTTAACAAAATAAAAAAGTAATGAATACAACTAAGCTGATCTTAGTCACTCAGCGCAAAACTGTAGGTATTGTAATGTGAAAACAAAACACGGGAAACAGATGATGCAACAGTAAAGATTTGTTTTTCTAACCCATTTCTACCCCTGATTTTAGCATAATACATTGCTAAACAGGGACAAATTCAATAGACTTCAGTAAAAAAGTAAAGAAAAAAAAAGAACATTCTCCCCCATTAATGAATATCACTATATTGAATGTAGCGCAAAAGTATATGAAAAACTAAACTGATCTTAGTTGTACGTGAAAACAAAACTCTAAATATCACTCAGCGCAAAAGTAAAAAGAGGTTAGAGGAAGAAGAAGTAAAGGATATTAATAAACAGAATATGAAAAACATTAAACATGTAATAGGAATCTAAAGCAGTTTAAAGATGAGAATAAATTCAATACATTAACTGGCAAAACTTTATATTTAACACAAAACTTGCTGGTACACGATATTTCTTGTTTCACCTCCGTTGGTAAGGATGAATAAATTTGATGGCGAACCAACTCGGGAGCAAGCCACATAAAGTTGTCCATGGGAGAAACACGGTGATCGCAGGTCGAGTCCACAGTACTTGATTGATTGTCCTTGAGATTTGTTGATTGTAATTGAAAACGCTAGTCTCACGGGGAACTGGAATCTCTTGAAGCTGAAGGGAAGATCTGACGGGCATAGAGGTATACGGGGGATGAACACGGTTTCTCCTTTTCCTTTTCCTGTTAATATTGTTGCTTCCAATACAGTTTTCATCATCTTCTTAATGCACAGTCTTGTTCCATTACAGAGTTTTGGTGGGTCTAGATTCCGTAACAAAATGATAGGGGAACCAACTTTAAGTTGAAGAAGGTGTGGTGGCAATCCAGGTGGATGAAGGGAATTTAAGAATTCTGTTGGATAGTTGACAGCATCTTCAGTATCCATTGCAGTATCTATAGACTTGTACTCCTTGACTTCAGTTGGAATCTTCTTAAGTATTTCACTGTTGATTTGATGCACGTCTTCATTTTTAGCAGCAAGGATGGCTCTCTCACACAACCAATTCAGGTTACAGTAGTTTTGGTGAACATCTGGATACACTGCTTGAATTAAATCTACGACGGACGAAACCAGGTTACATAAATCACTTTCCAATTTGATATTCCCTGAAGACATAACTTCTGTTTTCCCTTCTCCAATATCCAGCAATTTTCTAGAGAAATCTTCAGCACTGGTGTCTCCAAGATGAACTCTCATGTTTTTCTTCAGAGTAACCTTCTGTACATGTTCCCATAAAACTGAATACTTTAAGCATGCGTAGATCTCATCTGCTGGGGTCGACTTGGGAAGTACGGGCAAAGTTTGTCGAAAGTCTCCACAGAGTAGAATCAGAGCTCCTCCCATCAAGTTCTTGTTGCCCCTAAGGTCTTGAAGAGTGCGGTCTAAGGCCTCGAGAGATTTCTTGTGAGCCATTGTACATTCATCCCATACGATTAACTTGCATGTCCTAAGAACATGAGCTCGACTGCTTGACTTGGAGATGTTGCATGTAGGATTTTCCTGTCTTGAAATGTCAATAGGTAACTTGAGTGATGAATGGGCTGTTCTTCCTCCTTCCATTAATGTTGCGGCTATTCCTGAAGAGGCGACGGCCAGAGCAATGTTCTCTTTAGCTCTCACTTCAGCAAGAATCAAATTGGTCAAAAAAGTCTTCCCTGTTCCTCCAGAAGCATCGAGAAAAATAATTCCACCTTGTTGTCTCTCAACTTGCTCCATGATAAATTTATATGCTCTTGTCTGATCTTCATTAAGAAGAGGTTTCTTCTCTGCAATGTAAGCTTCCAGTTCTTGAATGTTGTAGTTCATTTCTCTCAAGTAATCTGTATTTAAGGTATCTTCTGTGTTCCTTACTGGGGAGGGAAGGCCAAGATGCTGTAGAGTTTTACTTATCATTCCTAAACACTTGTCTTCTAGAAGAATCAAAGCTCGGTTGTATATGTCAGTGCCAAATTCAATTTCAATTGCTGGATTTTCCCTTCTGACTTTAGCTAGTATATCTTCACTTAGAGGGTTCTTGTACTTTTCCCACAAACTGCTTGGATTCGATGGGTTACAGGTAGTCACAATGATAGCAAACAGGTTTCTCATCTGTTCTGGGAGAGATATTAGTTCTGCTTCCTTTAATGTATCATCCCAATGCTGGTCTCCTTCAAGTAATCCCAACTTCTGACATGCTTCTCGATAGGTTTCACAAACTTCATCATTTATTGTTCTTAGTTCTTCAAAAGATCTTGGTCCTTTAACTGTGTGTAAAAGCAGCCTAAGAAAATAACATTCAGCGTTATTAGGATGAACTGTATACACGCGACCTAAGGCATCACTTGAACGAATGTCATGTCCTGGCACTGGCGCTCCAATTTTTCTTCTACAAAATACTTTTCTTGAAGTGTTCCACGTGTAGTATTTTGGTACCTCAGCATACAACAAAGTCCTTGCAAAATCATCCTGCTGACACAATTGGAAAAAGGCTGTCAATGTTGTGTTTGGTGGTTGATCAGCTACTGTTGAAGCACTCTCTGCTGTGAAGTATACCCTCTGCCCATTTTCCAGATGCACGCTAAGGTGGACAACAGTAGGGTGTCTTTCGTGAATATGAAATCCAAGAATTCTCCACACTGCTTCATTGCTGCTGATGTATCTTCCTAGTTGATACTGTGTAACTTCATCATTTTTCTTGTCGTCTCCAATGCCAAAAACAGCCATATCACTTCCTTTGTTAACATACTTGCATACGTACTTGATGGACTTCACACTGTTGCAGTATTCGATGTTTATGTGGGCCTGGAACATCACTGATAGCAGCGGAGAATAGGGTACCACCCAACGGTTGTCGATCTCTACTTCATTGTTGCCACGCATCTTCAGCTTTGCAGTAAAACCCCCATCCTCAGGAGCTCTTCGTCTGTAGAGAGGATAACCATCATTTCCTGTCTGTGTCTCCTTGATGAAATCCCTTGGGTATCTTTTGGTGCATTTCTTGTCCTTCATACATGGAGAATTGGGGTTAAGATTTCCACATGGTCCATGGATCATATTCTTCGTTACTATTGAGAACAATAGAGGATCTTGACTTTCATCTGGCAATTCCGCTGAGATAAGTTGATCAATCTGTGTAGGCTGGATTTTCTCTTCTAACCAAATCAAGTTGTGAGAATGAGGTAGTCCTCGCTTTTGCCATTCAATGGAGTACATCCAGCATCTTACAGCTCCAAATACACGGGCCTTCGTGATGACATCAATCAGTTTTGATTGCTTCTGCTTGAAAACTCTTGCTATCAAGTCGTGCCTTTCACTGGGTGCTTGTCCATTTGTGAGAAGGTCTTTGATTTCAGTCCATGTTGGATTACACGTGAAGGTGATGAAGAGATCTGGGCGTCCATAATTTCTAACATAAGTCATAGCATCTTGAGTGTATTCATGCATGTGCCTGGGACTTCCTGTAAATGTAGCAGGTAGAATGACCATTGCTCCAATGTTTTCCACATTCCCATCATTGACTACAGCATCCCTTAAATGTACATAATTTTCAACTCTTAATTTCTTCTGATTTTGACGGATGAATAGCAGACGCTCACTCTCAATCTTGGCATACATATCCACTACAAACTGGTGAAACAGCTGTCGACAATTTAACAAATGGTTGTGTTCATTGGTACGACTCATTATTCGGTAAGCATAGAAATCCATGGCTGAAACTTTCTTGTTGGTAGGTTCTCCTGTTCTTGGGTCAACTTGCTTTAAAAGGAAGTGATATCCATCCTCACCATAAGTAAACATGATTGGGTACTGTAGACTATCATAAGATCGATGTGTTTCTGCAATGCGCTGCAATGAACCTCCTCTCTTCTTAAGTACGATGTCTCTTCGTTCAAACTGTTCACCAGATATCACTACTGCAACTTCATTAACCTGTGGAGCGTTGAATCGCCGTTCATGCTCACCAACTGGTGTTTTGTCAGCCCTTATCACAACTTGATATTCATCACTTGGCATATTTTCTAATGAAGTCTTGAACATATTGATGAGGCCATTGTGTTCATGAAACATCCTTTGCAAAGACAGCACAATTTCTCTTCTGGTTTCTGAGATGTAGGAGCACCGCTGATCAGTTTGACGCTGTTCATCCTGAATAAAATATAGCTGGAGAAACTTGTGTGGTTCATCTGAAGAAGGTAACAACGATCCTGCCTTATGATACACTTGTCCTTGAACAGTAAATGTTGATGCAAATCCAGGTTGTTCCACAATCGAAGTAGCACCGAAAGATGTCATTTGGAAGCAGGAATTATATCTCCTAATGTTTTTCAGAAAATGCTTGGATTCTTGGGTATCTCCTGATGTGTAGGACAACAACTCTTGAGGAGGCAACTCTAGGCTACTCAGTTTCACTTTTCCATTCTTGCAGCAAATTCCCTTTGGCTCTGACTTAAACCTCACAGCTCCACAATATGTACACAGAACATCCATTTTTCCAACTTGAACACTCGCATGTTGAGGGTAATCTTCTGAAGGATCATAGTGAAGACCTTTCAAAACCAAAGAAAAAGTTCCAACTCTCCTTGGCACTGTCTGTACCACTATTCTTTCTTGTGATTCTTCGTGGTATTCAGGTACTTCAGAAGACGCTTCTTCTACAGCTCTCTCTCTCTGCAGTCTTTCTTGATACTGTTGTGGTGTCTCAGAAGACGTTCCGGGTAGAGCTCTCTCTCTCTGCAATCGTTCTTGATACTGTTGTGGAGTCTCAGAAGACGTTCCGGGTAGAGCTCTTTCTCTGTCCCTTTGCAATTGCAGAGCCCTTCTTTCTTTTTGCTTTTGAAGACGTTGCTCATGCTGCTGTGTTGTCTCTGAAGCTCTATGGGCTGCAGCTCTTTCTCTGGCACTTCGGAGTCGTTCCTCATGCTGCTGTGTTGTCTCTGATGCTATTCTGGCTGCAGCTCTTTCTCTGGCACTTTGGAGTCGTTCCTCACGCTGCTGTGTTGTCTGTGAAGCTATTCTGGCTGCAGCTCTATCTCTGTCTCTTTGGAGTTGTTCCTCACGCTGCTGTAGTGACTCTGAAGCTGTACGGGCTGCAGCTTCATGTTGTGGTGTCTCAGATATACGTAGAGCCCTTCTTTCTCTGTCCTTTTGGAGTTGTTCCTGACGCTGCTGTGGTGTCTCTGAAGCTCTACGGGCAGCAGCTCTTTCTCTGTTACTTTGGAGTCGTTCCTGACGCTGCTGTGGGGTCTCTGAAGCCCTACGGGCTGCAGCTCTATCTCTGGCAATTTGAAGTCGTTCTTCACGCTGCTGTGGTGTTTCCACAATCTTTTGTCTTTTTCTCGGTGGCATTTTTATCACCAGAATTTAACACAAAACTAAATAGAATTCAAAACAGTATGCACAAAAGTAAATAGAATTAAAAACAGTATGCACAAACAAACTCACTAATACCGAAAATCAGTAATTGTAAAATGCAACCTTCGGTGCAGCAACTAAAATTCAACTACGGTGACAGTGGTATCGAACCACGATTTAAAACAAAACTAAATAGAAATCACAACAGTATGCACTAAAGAAAAAAGAATTAAAAACAGTATGCACAAACAAACTCACTTACTAATACCGAAAATCAGTAATTGTAAAATGCAACCGTCGGTGCAGCAACTAAAATTCAACTACGGTGACAGTGGTATCGAACCACGATTTAAAACAAAACTAAATAGAAATCACAACAGTATGCACTAAAGTAAAAAGAATTCAAAACAGTATGCACAAACAAACTCACTTACTAATACCGAAAATCAGTAATTGTAAAATGCAACCTTCGGTGCAGCAACTAAAATTCAACTACGGTGACAGTGGTATCGAACCACGATTTAAAACAAAACTAAATAGAAATCACAACAGTATGCACTAAAGTAAAAAGAATTCAAAACAGTATGCACAAACAAACTCACTTACTAATACCGAAAATCAGTAATTGTAAAATGCAACCTTCGGTGCAGCAACTAAAATTCAACAAATGAATACACAAACGATTCCGTTCTCGTAAAATGTGTAACCAACCTTCAGTGCACTAAATAAAATTGAGTAAGCGTATAATGCTCCCTTCAGTGCACTAACAAAAAAATCAACAGTACTAAGCGTAAAGAAAAGTAAAATATATAAAATACTTAAAATATATATAATACTTATCGTTCAGGGAAAACCGTTTGCCGCCTCGGCGATTGTATAGCAATCGCAAGAATATCGGCGTCCGATAGCCGCCGTGAGAAAGGCCTAGGCTTTAGAAATGAAAAACGATACCTGAGAAAAGAAACAACGTAAAAAAGAACGAAAGATAAATCAGCTTTTGGATATAAACAGAGAAAAGATACTTTTTGCAGTGGAAAAAGCAGTGGAATTCAGGAAAATTTGTTCTCACAAAAGAGTCAGCAAGTCGGCTATCATGTAAATAGACCGCCAAACAGAATGATTATTGTTGCCAGGTTTCAAAGAGAAGAGGGCTACGCTTAGATCACGATTGTTCTTAGCATTATGATATTCTGACAGGACGAATCCTAACCACTCCGAGAGTAGGAGAAAGAGCTTTGGACCAATCACATACGTCGTACGGACAGTGCGGAGAAATAAACAACGCGGGTTTCCGGCGTTTCCGGGTTCCTATTTTATTAGTATAGATTTATCCATTTTCAAGTTTTTCAAAAATAATCGCACGTTTGACCGATTTTCAAATTAAAGTAACCCATAAAATGAAATACGCATTCAAATTGTAGTTAAAATTAGTGCACCCAATGCTGAATTTAACTTTTGAAAGGTTGTGAAGTTGGGATCTAGCGAGATTCGTTTTCCTCCCAAAGACCATTTTTCACGGTCAACAGGTAGAGAGTGAATTTTAATTAGCTGTTAAAGCAAAAAAGCAGGTGTTGTAATCTCTCACATGGCAAATAGCGAAAATCACCCTTCCCTACTATGTGCTGGCGTAATATTTGAAGAGCCCCTTTAAAAAAATTACTTAACATTTTCATTTTATTATTACATATTTGGCATTTTCTAATATATATTTTGCTAAAATAAACACATATTACATGTACATATTTTGGATTTTTAATTACATATAAATCCTTGCCCTAATAATAAGTAATGAAAAATTATCAAAATAACTTACCATTACTAGCTTTTATAGGGTGGCTTAAGAGACTTTCAGTGCCATTTTCGCCTTTGTATACATTTACAACATCCTTCTCATGTAAAAAGAGAGTTTTGAAGAATAAAATAAGATGAGTTGTATTTTCCACTTCAATGTGAAACAGGCACGTCTCATTCAAGTTAGTTATATTCAGATGAAATCCACCATTTTTTGAATTCAAATGGCTACCGCATCCACTGCCGTCTCCTAAATTGAAAATGCAGCACATTTATTAAAAGAGAAAGATCACTGATGCACAATTTAAAGGCTCAATTTCAGGCAGAATGCACCAGAACCCTGCTCCAGTGCATAAGTTGAATAAAGTTCTTTTCTACGTAAAAAAAAAGTATACATCCCCCTGTCTATTACTATGAAGTTGCAGCTTATCACACTAATAAAACGTTTGTCATTACATACAGGGGTGCAGAAAATGTTTTAGGGCCCAAAATTTCCCCAGAACATAATTTGTTTCCTTCAAAATTTCCCCCAAAATGAGATTTTATTTAAAAAAGAAGTTTTTTTTCAATAATTAAACTCCTTTCAAATTCAATAATTTTCACATAAACCATAAATTTAAATCAGGTATGGGCAACCTTTTCGAATCCGCGGGCCGGACTCAAAGATTATAATGTCGTGGAGGGCCAAAGAGTAGATAATAGGTAATATTCTTTAAGTAAAAAAAATGAGGACTTTTATTATATATATTTATGAAGTTTAATTCTAAAGTTAAAAATTAATCTGAACTTGTACAATATCTAAATTACATAAAATAATTATAATGAAGTTACATTAATCTGGACCAGGCGCGGATCCAGCACGGCTCCAATGGGGGGGGCACTTCTTCAGACCATCATCTTTATCTTTTGAAAAAAATGTCAAAATGTTGGGAATTTTCTAAAAAGTATCACTCAAGGTCCCCTTTTGGTACTGCTGGGGGTCCTCCCCCAGAAAAATTTTGGAAATTTGAGCTGTAAAAGTAGGTTTTTAACTCATTTTGAGTACTTTTTGGGACTTTTTTTCGTACTTAAGAATGATTTTTGGGTCCAAGGGGGGGGGGCACTTTCCAGAGTGCCACCCCCTGTATCCGCCACTGATCTGGACTAGAATAATATTACATACAATAATTATAAAGTTAGTTACATTAATCTACAATAGATTAATATTTTGATTAGAAACAAAAATTATGTTAAAGTTACAAAAATCTGGACAAGAATAATATGTGATTTTTGAGTACAATTTTTAAAATGTTCCGTGGGCCGGACCAAATGACGTGGCGGGCCGGAGGTTGCCCACCGTTGATTTAAATGATCTTTATGCTCTGGTTTTTAGTATTTCTTGCACACTCTTAACCTTAGCTCAGAAGTGCTTCTTTTCTTAAAAACATTGTCTATTTTTCTCAAAATTTAAGCTATCTGTATATTACTCCTTAAGTAACTCATTTTTTTGTAAAGAACATCGATGTGATCAAACACGAACGTAATTTACAGTGAAAATTACCCATCCCACCACGACTAATACGTTGTTTTTCCTGCATACCAATTGAAAAGCAAAGAAAAGCCAACTTTCAGGTATTTTCCTAGAAAATTAGGATTTTTACCGCAGATCCGTAGTTTACCCACTCTACATTTGTAACTCCATAGTTTTCAGCGGATTTCCGTTGAAATTGGAGGTTATGATGAAGTCACTACACAAAATATTTGTTTGTCAGCTGATTTTTAGTTTTTCTTTCTATCTTGGGGCAAAATTTCCCCAGGGCTGCTTGAATTTCCCCCGAACCTCGTTCAGGCGTTCGGACATATTCTGCACCCCTGATTACATACTGTATTTACAGGTAGATGAGTAGCTAGTAGATGTTTAAATTATTAAAATTTGTTGCAGAGTCATATTTTGCAGTAGAAATAAAACTGATAGGTAAAACAGACGTTTGAACTGTAATTCCATTAGTTTTTAGGAATTGTAATTGTTGGAATCGGACTCACCGCGCTTGTTCGAAGGAAATCGCAATCTATGGTTTCTGTTGAGTGACGTTTCAGATTGAGGAGCATTTTCAGATCGACTTTCAGCTTCTTTAATTTAAACTACTTTTTGAACAGTTTTAAGGAACTGATCTGAAGTGGGTGGTTATGACATCACCATTCCCGTTTGGTTGGGGCTTGGTGATGTCATATCTACTGCAAGTATAAAGGGTAAGAGTTCATGAAATCACTTTAACCCCTTCTCCCCATCCCTCACTGTGTTGTTTGTGCATCTGTGGTGCAAATGGATTGGTTTTGTATTCTTTTAATGTTTTATTAACCTTGTTCTTTATATAATAAATGTTTAGCTCTTAAACTTCTGTTCTCAATTGTTTCCAGTGGACAAACACTACTAGTTAAATTCATAATAAAAAAAAAAAACATATTTCCGGGGCTACCCCTGAAAAGTAGTAACCCTGTTATAAGTGAATTAACATTTTAAATGAAAAATTACATTGAGTTCCGACACACAGTTTGAGAACCTCAGTTCTAAAGGATTAAATGGCAATCCTAAGTGGTCTAGGATGGGCATCGTAGGCCTTGGCCCACTATAGGGCTGTTGCGCCGATGAGTTTTAAGTGGTCTAGGATTGAAAGAGTTCACGTTTTATGGAAAATCTTTGTACTGATTTAAAATCATTACCTTTCTTTTTCTTTGATACTTCCTCTTCTTGGCATAAAACATAAGCAAACAGCATCAAGAGGATGCACCCTGTAAAGTCAAAACAGACAGATTGTTAAGCAAACAGTACTATGCATCATATTCATAGTTGTACAATTTATAATTATCAACCTCCTTTCTTTAAAATAAGTCACTTTGAGAAAATAGAAAATTCATTGGTACATTGGGATTAGCCAGAAGCAAGCGTAGAGTTTTATGCTAACTTGCCAAAAATAATCAAATTTCAAAATGTAACAATTAAAATATCATAACTATACTAAACTGCAATGTTACTTGACCCTGGAGAAACAAAAAAAACACAAAGTAGTTCCCAGCGCAGCGTCTGAATTTTGAGAGAAATTAAGAATGTCAATTTAAAAATATGATTCGTTTATAAAGGGGCCCACAGACGAGCAACTTGGTCGTCAACCCGGTTGGCAACCAGGTTGATGCTTTTCCCACAGACGGCCAACCTGGTCGTCAACCAGAATGTAAACAATGAAAAAAAAATTAATCAGATTGTAACAAATTAATATATTTTGATACTTTAAATGCAAAATTATATTTTATTTAATTATTCTCTCGAGCTAGAATTATATTATTTTAATTTTTAATGCTTAGTTTTTTTTATTTTCCTAATAACATGTTCCGATTAAGCTCCGCCCACCAAGTTGACGATCAGATCATCAACCTGAAATTCAATCATCAACTTCCCCACAGACGGCCAACTTGGTTGCAAACTTGCTCAAATTGACAACCCGGTTGACGACCAAGTTGCTCGTCTGTGGGCCCCTTTAAACCCATGTATATGTTACAGGCACTGTGATAAATTCAGTGGAATTTATGAATGAAATTTATCACTTTGCCCGTAACATATATATAGCATCTTTTTATCACGATTCACATACTGAAACTCCTACTTGTAGCAACCCAACAGGCTTTCTGTTTATGCAGTTTACCCTCCTATGTAATGACGTCATAGTGTCAGGAAACATTGCAGTCTAGTATAGCAATGATCCTTTTAATTTATATTAAATATTTTTACATGTAAATAATAAAAGGATAGGAGAGATTTGGGTAAATCTAAAGAAACTTGGTCTGGGCGACATTTTTGGCAAAATTTGATGATGCCACAATGTTGTTTATTGGTGAGTAAGCAATTGAACTTCTTTAGAATTTGGTTACCAGAACCCACTCTTTTATAGCCCTTTTTGGCACCAGGCCCAGTTTCTTTGGATTACCTGAGATTTGGGCCAGGGTAATCCTGAAGTACCAAAACGTTTTGGTGTAAAGGATACTTTAGGATTAGTACAAGCGACAAGTGCTAAGTGTTTGCTAAATAACCCAAATAATTTTAATAAAAGAAAACCTTTTGACAACCCATTCCAAGAAACCTCTGTCAGTTCTTACGCATTACCCCGTTGACTGTTAGTTTCAGCACACAATTAATGGGCTTTGGCTATACATATTCGGATTCAGCAGCAAGGTCTAGAGGCAAACTCTGAACTACCTATCTCCCTTTTCCTTTTGGTTCAATTCCCAGTTCTTATAGACAGCAAAAAGTAGTAAACTCCTGAATTAAAATGTTTAATTAGATCAATAACCATCCAGTTTAAAGTTTCAGTCATTAATAAATGTTAGAAAAATTTGTCGATATTTGGATATATTTAGCAATTTAGATATTGGTGATATTTAGCGGGAACTCTAACAGAATTGAACCTCCCTTTTTAAGAGGGATGGTCATTCTGACAAGTGGCAACATTTGATTGGCTTAATCAAAGCATTCACCAAATTAATAATCATGAAAAGTTCTAAAACATAAAAAGGTACTTTTGTACTATCCCGTCAACAGTGCTGTTCAAAACCTCCGATGTATAGCCAAAGCCCATTAATTGTGCTGCTGAAACAGTCAACAGGATAACACGCAAGAACCCCCGCAAAAAAATTACACATTAATTTAGTCAGGGTTCCCACTCAATTTCAGAAATAAAATTCCCTTACTTTTCCAGGCTATTTACGGCATTTTCAGATATTTCTTGCTCTTATGAACATATATTTTCAATATATGGTCTATTTTTTTCCACTTTCTAAAGCCAAAATTGACACCCAAACATTAAAAATTGTTCATTTTCCAGGTATTCTGTATGATTTTTTAGGTTTTTGACCAAAATGAGCAATTTTCTCTGACTATCCCCTGACTTCTCAGATAAAATTAAAATTCCCAAACTTTTCCAGGATTTTCAGGTATTCCCTGACCAGTGGGAACCCTGTTAGTCCAAATATATATTCAAAAATTTAGATAAAAACGAATAATTAAAACAAGAAGAAATTTTAGATGTTTAAATTATTTTTTTAGGCTTATTGCAAGTTCAGGAAGATTTTAAGTTACCCCTATACTATTTAGTAATGGTTCAGTGTTCAGTGGTTCTCCACATACCATTTCAATAATTTTAAAAAAATGTAATCCAAGAACACTTAGAATTTTAATAAATAATAATGCCACAATATTAATTGATATATGCTCTAATTCGTAACAAACACCATTTTGCAAGGAATTCTTTCAAAATTATTTGATTTTGGAAACAAAAAAATATTTTGGTAAAGACCGGTTTTGCCGGAGTGACAAATGTAATATCATAACAAAGCCATTAAATTCATAAAACTGTCGATACCAAAGCTGTCAATACTTACAAAATACTGTTTTCTGCATTTTGCCTTATAAGTATGCACCAATACTTAATACGCAGACTGTAAAATCAACTGGATCTAAAACAGTAAATTCAATTTACGGTGACTATGGTATGAATACACGCATTCGAGATTTTATGACATATATTTACTGATTTATAGCAATTTTAAATGAACCACAAACCTGGAATAGCTCGTTTTAATTTATAATTAAATTTGAGTTCCCGGTTTTCAATTCTCTTATCTTGAGGGAAAATCCCCGTCTATTGCGTGAAGATAGTGAGATCCCAAAACAGAAACACAAACACAAAGTGAAATTTTCTGCAGATCAAATAAACGAACAGAAACTGCCTTTGCCGAAGAAACGTCACTACCGGTTGTTTACAATTGTTACCAAAAGGTATCGCTGCATTCGATTCCTTTTCCTGGAACGTATTCTGTATACATTTCCATCTTGTAAACGGAAACGGGGGATCATTTAGGAAAAGGAAAAAAATTAAATAGCATACATACATCACCCCCAAAAAATAAGAAATTCTCCTTTTTTTTGTCCATTGAAAATAGACTTACGAGGGTTGTCCGTAAAGTAAGTTTCCCAAAATTCTGCAGATGCGAGGAACACTGTTATGGGGGATTTGACTACACTAGCCTGTACCTTGGACCCTTTGGTGCACCGTAGACTTTTCCACTGGATGTAATAAAACACTTATCTCCAGGAAGAAACCTGAGTTTATAGCGCCGGTGACTTTGTGTTGGTCAATTACCGACTGTCTACAGGCGCGAGTGCGAGGGGAGATACAAAGAGATTGAGGGAGATAGGGGAGATAAACTGCTGGTGGTCCGGCCACAAATTGTTTTATTACATCCAGCGGAAAAGTTTACGGTGGCCCTTTTCTTCAAATCCCCGCCCCCCACCAGCTGTCTGCGATGCTTATTAAAGGTTTGGGAGCTGTTAGAGATGGAGCTTCCACTCGCTTCTCTCTGAGATTGTTTTTTTGTGTGCGAAAAACATTGCGGCTGTGGAAAGTTATTCCCACATGTGTAAAGTCTACAGAGAAAAGTGTATGAGCGCAAAAAAATGTGCGCAAATGGTACAGATAATTAAAAAACGGACGAACGGACGCCCAATACGACCAACGTGCTGGACGGCCTATGGGGGACTTATAACGCGGTTGGCGGGAGAAGCGAGTGGAAGCTCCATCTCAAATAGCTGCCAAACCTTTAATAAACATCGCAGATAGCTGGTGGGGGGGGCGGGGATTCAAAGAAAAGGATCCAAGGTACAGGCTAGTGTAGTCAAATCCACCATAACAGTGTTTCTCGCATCTGCAGAATTTTGGGAAACTTACTTTACGGACAGACAACCCTCGTAAATTTACCTCATACATCCCCCCCCAAGAAAAAATCAAAATCAAAGGGGATACTTGAACTTGAGGCAGGGTCGTATCCAAGGGAGGGGTTAGGGGTTCAACCCCTCCCCCCCCCGAAATTTTGACATCAATTTTTACACTGCTATTTTTCTTAAAAATTATGTCTCACAAGGAGCCATCCTCTTCGGGACTTCGGGTATAACCCGAAGGGTCTCAAAATTAGTCAAACTTTTAAGGGTAAAATTTCCAAACATTTTCTGGGGGAGGACCCCCAAACCCATTCGAAATTTTGAAAGTTTTTGAAAGTTTTGAAATTTTCAAAAATAAGTGAAATAAATTAAGTATTACAAATCCTACTATTTTTAGCGATTTTTTTGCGTTTTTAGGGGGTTAATTACCCCTTAAACCTATCCATTTGTTACAAATTTTCATAAATCCCCGAAAATCTGAGGCTGATAAAGAAAAAAGGGGGTCGGATTCGGATTCAGCGGGTCATTTTACATAAGAATTTGCTTTCAAAGTTTCTGTGGCATTATTTTGACCCAATTTTTTTTTTTTTTTTTGTCGCATAGTAAGTGTTTGTCGCACTTTGGCGGCGCCCTTTCACCCTTTGTCCACAGCCCTCTGAAAGTACCCAGCACGGGCCTGTCCCTCTGCTCTGGCTACGCCCTCCCATACCCTCTCAACCATTTTTTTCTTTTTTTCTTGGGCGCCGTTCAAATTTTACGTATATAAGCACCTAAGGAGGGAGGGAGTTTGCTCTTTGCTTAATTTTCCTTACAAGGGGGAGAGGGAATGAAAGATGCTTACCTACATAAGATGTTACGGATATTACAAACACCTCATTTTCGAAAATGCCTTGTTCCTTGCTTAAATAATTTCAAAATTCAACCAAAAATCAATTTTACAAAAAAAAAAAATGAATTTGAATTTTTTTTTTTTTAAATATCTTGAATTTTTGGGGAGGGGGGTAGGGCAGTTTCTTACGTAATTATGAGGGGGATTTGCGGTTTACTTATATTTGCTGACAAAGAGGGGGGGGTCAAAAATGACAAAAACATGCTTACGGCGTAATATTTGAACTGCCCCTTAAAGCTTAGCTTATTGGGACATTATATAAAAGCGCAGAGGACCAAAGTTTTTGGAGGGGTTAAAAGCTCCTTAAATTCTGAACCAAATATATAAAACCCCAAGGGGACTAATACTTTATAGGGGCTAAAGCTCATTGGATCCTTTAAATTGCAAATCGAATATACAAACAACGCAGGGGGCAAAATGTTTTGTAGGGGCTAAAATTTAATTCCATAAATATTAGTGATTCGAGATCGAGTCTATAAAATTGTAGGGGGTGGAAAGGTCATCATCATCCCCTTTTAAATTTTGCATTAAATCTGCAAAAACGCAGAAGCTAAAATCTCTGTAGGAGCTTAAGGGGCTTTGTAGGGACTGAAGCGGTTTGGGTGGTTTGAATTGTGAAAAAAAAAATACAGAAAACGGAAAAAGAAATTTGAAGTTTAGAATTTTTCTTATAATTTTTCATTAAAATTTGTTTTTTGAAAGCCTTTAATTTTATCTAATGTAAACTTAAGTCTCATTGGGAGCTATAGGCCCAGCTCCCCCCCCCACAGATCCGCCATTCCCATTCTCCGATATTCAAATCCTACCTGTAAATATTCTAATAAAGCTACATTTTTAACCTATGTACATGTACAAGTTGACCAGGTAGCACAAAAACAGCGGCCAATAAATATCGTTCTATCAATATACAAAAATACATAAAATATACAAGTTCTATCAAAAGACAAAACGACCCCCTTTGAAATATCGGCCAATATCGAAGATTTTGCTCAGTTATTGTTTTTTGTTAGGTGATATCGTTCCTCCGACATTGTTATTGTTCATCAAGTATAGAGGGTAAAATAAAATTTCATTTTTTCGTGCTTATTTCATTCTAATAGCGTAGATTGCTTTTGGAACCAAGTTCACAAAACGTCCTCTAACAATATTTAAATAACAATAAGAATAATAATAATAATTATCGATAAATTAACAATTATCGATATTGTCCAACATTGTTTTATCACAGCTCGGAATTTCTGTACGACCTGGGTGATAAGGGGAGCTTTAGAAATAATTTTACCCAACTAAACCCCCTCGAAGTCCAGTTGCTGCTCATCTGAAGACGATTAAAACTAAAACCTCCGCTGGCCTCCCGCATTCGCTCGGGAGTTTCCCTCGAAAGAGAACGATTTAACTAGTTTTTGGAAGGAATCGCTTGGGTGAAGGGCTGGCCGAAACACGTTTTTTGTGAGAAGAGAACAATTCGAGCATGAATTCGACATCCGCGGCGGAGGTGACTGATCTTGCTCGTCACGGCCCTCTCCCCAAAACCCCGAACACCGGCCGCCGCTCCCCGAAGTGCTGCTCTGGAGAAGAGGTGAGTAGTTTGCTTTTCGTTGGGGGTTCCTCCATCACAAAAATTAAAAGCGCTATTTCTTCAGTTGGGTGGCAAGATAGCATAAGAGGAAGCCTGCAGACCAGAAAGTTAAGTTTGAAAGCATGCTTGATGATGCGCCATTTAAAAATGTATTTGTTTTTCTGATGGACTGCTCTTTTAGTTTCATTGTTTGCATTCGTGGAAATTCAATGGAATTCAGAAAGTTCTTAACTTATGATAAAAAGTAAGCTTGGCAATTGTTTGACAATTTGTTATTTAGAAATCATAGGCAGACTCAGGTACGGATTAGTGCAAATTTTTGGAAGGGGCGGTCGAGCCAGAAAAAAATTGAGAAGTTTTTAGGTGTTATTTATATTGAATCAAATTCAAAGCAAAGGCCGAATCTAGAGTTTGGTTTCGGGGGGTTGACTGAATATTATTTCTAAGGTACCCTCCTAACGCGTGTTATATGGGAAGTTAAATGAGATGTTTTCGAACAAGGCAGAGGCTTTGAATCTATGGGTGCCCTTAATGTAAAAATGTTGTGTGTACATTAGCAAGTGTGAAGCAAAAAAAGGGGGGTATAGGCGTCCTCCCCCAGAATTTTTTTGAAATTTGAGATTTGACGAATAAACGTAGTGTTTTATTTTAAACTCAGTTTGGGACACTTTAGCTTTAGGTGACATTCAAAGAGCACCGCTTCTCGTACGCCGAAGAATTTTTTGCAAGTAAAACTAAATTATGCTAACAACGCATTCTCTTCTAAAGATTTAGAAAATTTAAATGTTTTTTTTCAACTTGTTTGTAAAAAAAGAAATGTCTCGAAAAAGTTCTCGATAAGGAAAATTCAGAGGTTCTTCCCTGAAAAAAATCTTAAACTTTAACCACCTAAAACAAATTTTTAACAAAATTTTAATCTTGACTTTAACGCAGTTAACAACGAGCGAAACATAACGACCGAGGTGGTGTATATCAAATTCATCTTGAAAGAATAAAATATTTTTGGCCTTTTAGGATAAATACATATTCAAAATAAAAGGCAAAATTAACTGTTTGAACGCCTTTTTTTTTGTCATTTTGGTATGTTATTGTTATTGAATCCCCGCTGGAGCAGTGGTTGTGGTAGGATTATAGTAGGATACTTGCGTAGCATGCGGCATTTCCTGGGGGGGGGTTCCAACCCTATTTATTATTTTATTAGAACGAACCCTATTTATTTTTTTATTAGCCAAAACACAAAACGAAATTTCATAAATTTATATCTCAGAAACTAAGCTACGGAAATACTTCATTTAAACGTCATTCTTCATAACAACAGATACCTCGTCACCTAGCAACCGCCTTAGCAACAGTTAAAAGCCCTGCAAAAGGTTAACAGAGTTAAAAGAAAATAGTAGCTGGTTGTGGCGTCATCTGAAAACACTCTATTAGATCTCTATGGTTGAAGATCAAATCTTCAAGTTAAATTCAACCAATGGACTCTAACCGTCTGACGTCACACGGAACCAACACGTGACCTACTGAGCTTGCGATTGGTTACCACAGATACTGCACTAGTAGATCTACTAGTGTAGTATCTGTGGTAACCAATGGACTCTAACCGTCTGACGTCACACGGAACCAACACGTGACCTACTGAGCTTGCGATTGGTTACCACAGATACTACACTAGTAGATCTACTAGTGTAGTATCTGTGGTAACCAATGGACTCTAACCGCCTATCTGGTTCGAGACTTCACGGAACCAACACGTGACCTACAACTGAGCTTGCAATTGGTTACCACAGATACTACACTAGTAGATCTACTAGTGTAGTATCTGTGGTAACCAATCGCAAGCTCAGTAGGTCACGTGTTGGTTCCGTGTGACGTCAGACGGTTAGAGTCCATTGCAAGCTCAGTTGTAGGTCACGTGTTGGTTCCGTGAAGTCTCGAACCAGATAGGCGGTTAGAGTCCATTGCAAGCTCAGTTGTAGGTCACGTGTTGGTTCCGTGAAGTCTCGAACCAGATAGGCGGTTAGAGTCCATTTAACCATCAACTTCCCATACAGACAGCCGGTAACTCGGTTGACAACCAAGTTGATCGTCGGGTGGGAACCTTTAAGATAAGATCATTATCTTAAAGGCTCCCTCGGATCGTTCGGATATTTTTTTTTATTTTTATTTTTAACATTTAATTATATTGTTACCATCCTACAATAAGAATTGTGTTTCTCTACTTCTTAAGCCTGCTTATAATTCCTTAGAATTTTAATGAGCAATAATTTCTTATTCCTCATATTTTATCGATATAAAAATAACAGAAATCGTAATTTTTAAGGAAATAAACAATGATCTTTTGGAGGGATATTTTCAACTCTTCATGAGTTATGAAGAAAAGCTTCAGAAATCAAGATTTCAAATTGCAAGTTTTTGACTTAAAATGTGATTACAAGGTAAGTGTTTTTAAGTTAATAATAATTTATCATGGTATCCTAAGCGTTTTCTTCAATGAAGTTTGTATGGTTTAGTGAATCTCCTAAAGATATCGTTTTCTGTTTTATTAGTTGCTAGATTCAAATTATCCATGAATCCAATTAGAAATTAAATAAACGAAGAAATTGGAAATGAAAAAAATTCTTTAGTTATTAGTCTTTTTGGGAAATAAATCTGGTATTGCTAATTGATGTTTTGTAAAAAAATTTAATTATTTTAAAAAGCAGATTGTTAAGTAGATAAGAAAATAAAGACTTGCATAAATTTAAAAAAAAAACTAGTATATTTGTAAGACCTGCAGCGCAATACGTGTACCACGTTCTCCTAAGTTAGGGAACAGATACGTAGGGGAGATCCTTGTACCTATAGGGCCTTGTTTTAAGTAGTGAAACTGATATGCACACATCCTCACACTGTTTACTTACAATTTTGATTATTAAATATATGTACCTCTATATGTATGCAATGCATGTATGTATATAAATGAGAAATATATTGAAAGAGAAAGCTTTTTAAAAAAATTCAAAAATGACCCTAGGTACAATTTGTTATTGTACCTAGGGCCAGTATCTCTTGTACCTAGGGCACTGCATAAAAGTTTAACATCAGACTTAAAATATTAGTAAAGCAAGATCTATATTCCAATTCCTCAGGAAGATTTTCTGTCGATTATGCTAAAGAAAATGGAGAAGTCTATCACTATATAAGTTCGACGAAAACAACCCTATCGTTCCTTAGATGTTTCCCTGAATTGAATGGATAATTTTAAAAAACAAATATGCGAAAAAAACTATCAGGTACTTTAGGATTAGCAGGGCGCAAGTGCCAGGTTTTATGATAAACAGCAACAGATGGAATATCAAAATATGTGTTTGCTTGACTTCATTACAATGCTGTATTCATGGAAAGATGTCATTGTCTTTCAGAAATACCGCGAAGAGGTCCTCATCAGACATTATAACTGAGCAACTCTCTCGATGGATGTCCTCAGCCCTCCATGACATCCTCCTCGTGGCAGGAGTGGACGGTAAGATCAGTCACCAGTACGGAATATCAGTTGGTAGTTTTCCACTTTTCCTTTGCTGTAGTATATTTTTTCCAGTATTGAAAGGAATTAACTTCATTTGAAAACATTGCAAGTTTTTGTAGAATTTTTTTTAAGCACTTAGTTAGCATCCCAACAACAGATAACGAATAAGTTAAGGACTATTCACAAATTATATTATTATAGGAGGGGGCATTTCAAACTTTTTAACATCGTACTTTAAAAACAGATGTTTCAGTGCTGTTAAAACTCTGAAAGAGGTGTTTCCTTCACTATTTGGTTTGATTTAGCAGTAAAAGAGTATATAATTAAAATTTTCATATAGTGAAAGTGGTGTTAAATAAAATTAAAATTCGTAAAATCATGGAAACTTCTACGGCCTGAATGACAATTTATGAATCATTTCCCAGGATTGTCTGCATGTAATATCCAAAAGACACAGCCTCCAATCTTGGAAAAAGATTCAATAAAAACATTAAAATTTTTCAGTTTGACCTAGTTGGAGGTAATGAAGGGGTGCAACAAGATGTGACGTAATTTAATTTGTGGATGGTCGTTTATTTCAGGCTCGTCTGCGCGCCTACGTGGGCTGGCTGAACTCTCAGCTCCGCAAGGAGGAGGGCAGCACGCGACGTGTGAGCGACCTGCGCAACGACCTCCGCGATGGCGTCGTTCTGGCACACCTGGTGGCCTCGCTAGGTAAGCTCCAGCTCCAACCCGTGTCTTAGCATTCAATCAAAAATAATAAGATATCTAAATTTGGTCAATCACTGCATTTTTATTCGTAAAACAATAAGCATCCTCCTCATCGCTTTAGCTGGGGTCGGAAAATTTTGTATTTTTCTTACCATTATTCTATTTTACCCCGCTAATTAACTCTAGTTATATGCTGTTTGAAACTTTCTAGAATCAAATCGCTTATTGTTATCAATCGGATATTGTTATCATATTCTACTCTTGGACAAAAGTAATTACATTAAGCGGAGTCGACTGTACTCAATTTAATCGACACACTAAGGATGATATTTCACTACGAAATTCAACAATAATTTTCCTCTTCGGACCGTATAAAATCACGAAAATAACATTCATAAGGGAAAAAAAGAAAACCCTGCCTCTAAATATGTATAATTTCGTATGAATTATATATATAAATGACAAATTTTAAAGTTTAAATTTTTAGTACGAGCAATTCAGTTAGAAGGAGCTCTTTTTAAGAGATCGATGAAGTTTTGGGTTGAACATCAATCCCAATCCCAAGGAATTTTAACTATGGAACACAATTGCTTTCTGAGTGGAATTTAAGTAATGCCAAATTCTTATTTAAGGTCTTTGTGGAGTCGTGATTTGAGACATGACTTCTTTTTTCATTGGCTGTTCGCAGGTAACGACGTCGTGCCTGGGATCCACCCCTCCCCCCGCACAGAGGCTCAGGCCAAGGAGAACGTGGACCGCCTCTTTCGATTTCTAGTGCGGAAAGGGGTCCCCCTGCACTCCCTCACCCCCAAGGGTAAGCATTGCCGTCTTACCTATAGCTTCAAGCAATCAGGGTTTTTTTTTAATAAAGTAGATTTATCTTACTTGTTACAATACACATAGAGTACCAAGTACATTACTGGTTTAAGAACTTCCTGTTTCAATTACTCATAACAGGAAGATGTCATTCTATTCTCAGGGGGCTTATCTAAAGGAAATCCTTTAAGCATTGCCTTTCTCTTTTATAAGAGAAACTCTCTTATGAAAAAGAGAGTTACTTCTTAAAAGTAACAATTAGTGTCCAAACTCTTTACTAAATGGCTAATAATTTAATATGTAGTGTAAAAAAGCAAGTGTTTTATAACACCTTTTATTTTAATACGTAATTTTAGGCTTGTACTTAAACAATATAAGACTATTTATTTGCACGTTTCGTATTTTCTTTCTTGTGGTCTAAGTCTGCTTAAAAGTGTGTTATTTGGTACATAATCAAACATTGAATTATTCTGATTTGTAACTTTCTCAATTATAAAATTTTTTCGCAAAACTAGGGTGAACTGTCCAATAATTGACCACTTGCCAGTAATTGACCATTATAGTAAAAAAAGTTTAAAAAAACCCACAGAAATTATTATGTGCATAATTTGAATCCGATTGGTAAAACAAATATAACATCCAATTAAAAGTATAATTGAAACGCCAGTTTAAAAAAGGGAATAAGTCCAAAAAATGACAAATTGACTTTTTATGCGCAAAAAAAATCTCCAAGCTTCATTGTATTTTTATTAAATTTGAAATTTAAGTTAATTTATCTTTCTTTTCTTAGTCTTTGTACTGTAAACTTAGCCCAAATAAAATTTAATTTTAATTAAAAAGTGTTTTTCTTTCGCAAGCATATTTCGAAAAAAATATTTTAAAAAAAATTGAAATAGGGGTTTTCCAAACTTGAGGAGCAATGCGGCAGCAGAAGGAATTGTCATATCAAGCTGAAATTTTTTACACGTATTATCCAAGCCATTTGGCCAAAAATCCGCACTGCACTATTACTCGTTAGCGGGTTTCGAAAACAGTGTTTTTTTGACAATCACCTTACTATACAACGTTCTCTGGTGCATCGTGCAACAGATGAACTTTGACTATGTGTAGACCTGCCAATTCCCAACGGCCCATTTTAAATCTTTACGCCTTATGGAGACAATACTCTTTACTGATTTTCTCTGCTCCCTCTCACTTGAAGGAAAGCTGTATTTTTAATCAAATAACTTTGATACTAGTATGTCTATACCTATACTGATCATGGAAATGAATTTGTCTTTGATATCCATTTTCCTTCTTGCTGCGCCGTTTATTTCCATGACCCATTCCTGGTCAGTTCATCCTAACCAGGGGCGTGCCAACAGGGGGGGCAGGGGGGTTTTCTGCCCCTCCAGCTTCTGGAGTGGGGGGGGCGAATACTATATTTCGCCCCCCAGTTTTTCCTGGATTTTTCAGACATGTTTAGAATTTATCTGAAAAATTCTTAAAAACATTTTCTTTATCAAGTCGGTCGAGGCAGAAAATATCAGAAAGAACGGAAATCCACTGAACGGTAGACAGAGCGAAAAATGGGGATCGCAAGTTCGAAGCTTCCTCCCTCGTCTCGAACAGCGTTATTGTTTATATCACTCAAGACACGAGGGGGCAGTTCCCGCCATTTGTGTGGGTGGCCATCAGTGGCCTTCTCCCGCGGCTTTTTCCCTCAGTTTTTGACAGGTTTAGGAGGGTGGTGGTTGACGAAAATCACGCAACTGGGAGAGGAGAGAGTACCGCCGGGTGATCCTTAAAATTATGGGTCATGTGACCCAGAAAAAAGAGACATATAGGGGGTGAAATTTGTACTGAACTAGAAGAGGTCGTGTGGTGTTTATAGTATAGTGTTTTTAACGTTTTCCGCCTACATCTCTGGCTGGTTTTTCGATTTTCCAGAGGTAAGAATGTTTTTACAATTACTCGAAAAAAGTGAGGGGAGCAATGATTATCCTTTTCCTTAATTAGATAATAATTACTTTTGATGTTAAATATCTTTGACATGGGATTTTAAAAAATATCCTATTTTGGTCTTAAAGTTAATGTAAAAATGCCCTTTGTTTGAAATTATTTTTATCTCCACAAGTCTTCTTCTTCAATGGCCAGACAGCCCAGGATGGGCCCTTGCCTTCCTCAGAATCGAATTCCAAGCTCTTCTATCCTTAGCCTTGGACATCCATTTATTAATTTTCAAAATTTCTATCTCTGTTTCCAAACAGTTGAGCCACCTTAGCCACAAGTATGCTTTTGAATTCTATGAAACCTTTTGAACCTCTCCTCACTTTTTCTAATCTATTATTGGTTCCCAATTCAAGGCGCATCCTTGAATTGGGGAATATTTGAATCGACAGTTTGGAAAAGGGAGTAAGTCCAAAAAAATGCAAAATTGAAGAAAAGAAATCTACCCCTTATAGGCGAAATAGTCATTTCTCTTATTTTAAAATTTAATTTAAAATTAAAGTTAATTAGTATTTCTTTATTCTTTGCAATAAACTCGGCCAAAATAAAATTTCTTTAAAATAAAAAAGTGATTTTAACTTTTGTTTATCCATGGAATGTTCGACTCCATTCGAATTAATTTATTTTATTGATTATGCCTTAATTCTTAATAATATTGAATTTTATTTGTCATAGTCTTTCTATTTCTCACTTTTGTTCGGTGAACTGAGAAGAAATATAATTTAAAAGTCAATTTAAATAATTTTTAAGATATTTTTAGTTGAAATTTCTATAGGTTAAAAAAGATAATAAGTCCAACAACTTTTTTCCACTGTAAAGTATTTTTTAATCAATTTATATTTTTTCGATGATTTATGGATGTTTTCTTGATGGGGTACTGAAATTTCAGTGAAAATTTTATGGTATACAATGAAAATTCTCTATTACTTGTACAGTTTCTTTTCAATTTTCTCAAAACTTGGTTTTAGGACTAACTTACTTTTTCCATGAATTGCACTCAAATTTAATTAGCTTTCAAAAGTTATAATCATAACTATCCCCATAGATTTATTAAAGCTGCGTATCTCATGGAAAATTTCAAACTAAACAGCATATCTCTTACATCCAACTTACGTTTGAAGAGTGTTTTTTTTTTTTTATTATTTTCAAAATTCTTCATATTTATACCTAAAATTTTTATGTAAAAAAGAGCACTTGAACAGAATAAATACCCAAGTCCTCAGAAGTACTCCAAATATGCCCATATGCCCTTTGCATAACCCCTAATAATAATTACTGAAAATTAATTGGTCAGGGAGTTAGAAAAATATACAAAAGTAGGAAAAATAAGAAATAACTTGAATTTTTACATGTTATAAAAATCCCCTCAAAAACTATACCCCAAACGCCGATGTTCCCATTTGGGAACATACACGTTGAATTGGTAATTACTCTCCAAAATTGGAATATGAAGTAGGGTGGAGCGAAAAACACGAAAGTTGGAATTTCGATTTTGGTTACCTCCAAAAAGTTGCCTTTTAGTGTCCAAAATACACCTGTAAAATTTTATGAATTTTGAAAAACTCCTTCAGGTCTCTACCAGGGCTTTTATGTTTTCAAAAATTGGTTTTTTACTATAAATTTCATATTTTGCATTGTTTATTGGCAAATTTTTCTGGTATTTTTGTATTTTTAATATAAAATGTAACTTTCCAGGCCCGACAATACATTTTTAACCCAAAAAAGTTAATGAAAAGGCACAAATAAATGTATAATACATGTTTTTTTACTTTTTTAATATACTGCGTAATGGGGGGAGCAAAAAACCTTTTTTACGAAATCGGTCTACGACTAAAGCTCAAAGTTTGTAGTTGGGGGTCCTTATAACCCATAAAAAATTTAAACTTGGTCGGATGATATCTTTAGGTTGTGCTTTTGAGTCAAAGTTTGAAAATTTCATGAAAAATGTAAAAAATTTGAAAATTTTCCCGATAATTTCTAAATGATCCCGAAGTTTTTTTATGGTGAATAATTACATATATTGCTTGTATGTTGCTTAATATTAGCAAATTAGTATCTTTGAATCAAGTAAAAATGGTTTAATAGTTCTTCAAAATTCGTTAATGGACTATGTTAAATATGTTAGTAGCTTATTACATTGTGGTCGTTAGGAACAATGTTTAAGGAATAAAACCGGCTGACCGGTGGAGGGTGAAAGGTCAAAAAGGTTACATATACTGAAAAATAATCATTTTTTGCTAGGTGATAAATTTAAAGGGAATTTTTCCATATTAACTGAAAAAATCAGTAAAAGTTTTTTTGTCTGTATTTTTTCGTACATATTTCCCAAAATGCTACTTCGATGGTTCTTTTCCCATTTCTTTTATTTGGGGATGTTAAAAGGAGGATGAGAAATTGTTTGAATTGGGATGTACGAAAAATATAACTCGGAAAATATGTAAATATTTAACGCGAAACCTCTCATGATCAATTTTAATGATTTTTTACAATTATTATGGAAAAATCCCCTCTTGAATTCATCACCTAGCAGAAAATATTTATTTTTCAGTTTATATAACCTTTTTGGACCCTTCACACGAATTTTTAAGGGTAAGGTAATCTTTTATTCTTATAAAAACTGAATTCACACCCATAAAATTACCGGAAAAGGTAATTTAGTGAGAAATGTAAATTGGGGCTCGTCCCCTCAAAAATTAAGATTGGTGAGGGAAAAAAAGGTCATATTCGGATTCAGGAGGTCATTTAACATAAGAGTCAGCCGGATTTTTTCCTTAAACATTGTTCCTAACGACCACAATGTAATAAGCTACTAACATATTTAACATAGTCGATTAACGAATTTTGAAGAACTATTAAACCATTTTTACGTGATTCATAGATACTAATTTGCTAATATTAAGCAACATACAAGCAATATATGTAATTATTCACCATAAAAAAACTTCAGGATCATTTAGAAATTATCAGGAAAATTTTCAAATTTTTTACATTTTTCATGAAATTTTCAAACTTTGACTCAAAAGCCCAACCTAAAGATATCATCCGACCAAGTCTAAATTTTTTATGGGTTATAAAGACCCCCAACTACAAACTTTGAGCTTTAGTCGTAGACCGATTTCGTAAAAGGTTTTTTGCTCCCCCCATTACGCAGTATATTAAAAAAGTAAAAAAACATGTATTATACATTTATTTGTGCCTTTTCATTAACTTTTTTGAGTTAAAAATGTACTGTCGGGCCTGGAAAGTTACATTTTATATTAAAAATACAAATATACCAGAAAAATTTGCCAATAAACAATGCAAAATATGAAATTTATAGTAAAAAACCAATTTTTGAAAACATAAAAGCCCTGGTAGAGACCTGAAGGAGTTTTTCAAAATTCATAAAATTTTACAGGTGTATTTTGGACACTAAAAGGCAACTTTTTGGAGGTAACCAAAATCGAAATTCCAACTTTCGTGTTTTTCGCTCCACCCTAATATGAAGCTATTCTGCCAAGCCAATTGAAAAGATGTGTACTTATGCTACCTAAACACAGCATAATTATTTAAAACTAAGTTCAATTAAATTTATCATAAATTGTTAATTCATATGTGTTTTCTGTCTATAAAATATACTTCCTGTTTTTCTTTTTTTCCAATATATTACGTAACGATTTATGGTGAATGAAGCGTTCAGCTTTTAGCCCAAATTACCTTAAGCACGACGAAAAATTTTTACTTTGAAGAATTTTATTAATATTATTACATAATACCCTCAACTGTGTTCTTGTTTATTATTTCTTTAAAGTATCTAAATCTAAATTGTAAAGGAATGAATATAATTAAGTTAATAACAATTATTGCATTTGTTGAACAAAGTACTATACTATTGCCCAAAAGTAGTTCGGGCAATTTTCAGACTGTTTGCCTTTTTCTCGAATTCTGTTTTTGGTCCTTTTAAAAATAAAACGAGGTCCTGAAAAAATCCTTGAATGTCTTTTTGTACAGTGGGAACCTTATTAAAGATTGCGGAAGCAGCGTTGTGTACAATAATGTCCTGAAAATTAAGATTTGATTTTAAAAAATGGTTAGTTTGTTAAATGATTTGAAAAATTTACTTTTAAATCTATTAGCTTCTTATACAACACAATTTAACTATTAAAAATTAATATCATTTAAGTAAAAAGTGCTTTAGTTTTAAAATTATTTTTTCTTTTGTACATAAAAATACCCTATAAGTAATCACAATATATTTAAACTTCTTCTATACCCGTTTTAAAAAGGTTTATTAAATGGATATATGTACTTAAAAAATCTGGTTCTTAAAATTAAAATATTTCATCCCATAATTTATCAAGGTGTTTAAACTGAAGATACTATATGCACTATAATCAAGATGAATATAAATAATTGTGCGATTGGTTTTTACTCGTATTTCGAATTTTCCCTTCAAATAAAGTTTTGTTTAAGTACAATTTTTGAATCCATTAGAAATACAAATACAAAGTATGACAACCAGCTTCAGGCTCCAAAGTAGAATTTCTCTCCGTTTAAGTGGGATCATTATCTTTATAATTATAATTAATATTGAATACTTCAATAATTAATTAATTATACTTCATTTATAATTAATTTTAATCGATTAAAATTAATTTATAATCAAATTATAATTAATTTTGAGTAGTCGCACCTGGTTAACTAGGTGAGACTACTCAAAAATGTTTCGCCCCCCCACTTCCGAAAACGTTGGCACGTCCCTGACCCTAACTAAGCTATTGTAGTACTACATACGCTTTTATCAAACGCCGAGTGCTATTGCAGAGGTATGTGACGGAGACTTGAAAGCAATCATGCGGCTGGTGCACGCCGTGGCTTCTCACTACAAACCCGACACAGTCCTCAACCCACCCCGAGCTTCACAGAGGTGAGTACAAACATTTTAATTAGTTCACATATAAAATCTTCCACGGAAATTAAATCTCTCTCCATTGAAAACAACTAAAATAATCCCCCTCCCTAAATTCGATATTCTAAAACCAGTTGTCCATGGACGCCCATTAGGGTGGAAAGAAAAAATGAATTTTGTCAAATCGTTTTGTAATAGCGCGCAAAAGTTGCCTTTAGCCATCATTAATATCAATATGTGAAAACCAGAACTAATTCATTTCTTTGTCTGTTTTATAACTTTTTACTAACTTACTTCTTGTTTGCATTTTGTCAGGGTAATCAGTAGCTTATATCCAGAAAATATTAATTTACGGGGGAATTTGCCGTAAAAGTAATTTGCAAGGGAATTACTAAAAGCAAAAAGTGTTCCGATTCACCCCGTTTTACGGTACTTTTATAATATGAAATATGAATATGAATAAATAACTTTTTAAAGTATCCGAGTGGCCATTCGGTGATCTTTTTTTCTGGATCCGCTACGTACCCCCTCAGATTAAAAATATTGAACCTCAAGTATTTAATCTAACTAAAATTTATATTTGCTAACTATAAAAGTCAGACCTTATTTTAATTTATTAATTTTGAGACACAGTTCAAATTATTTTTTCTGTTTATCTAGGGCTAAATTTGAATCCATTAGAGTTTCATCATTTGAGTGGGATCATGTTTATTTTTTAAAAGAACCCGTACCTTCCTCGGTATGATATTGTTCTTGCGCTGGCTCGGAGACAATCGAGACTTAAATGCAAATTTGCGCCGTCTCTTTTCATTGATCCACACACGTGACATACATGCTTTCGCGTGAGTGAGGCTCGTCCATTGATGTCTGAATGGAAACACACATGCCGATGGTCTAATCACGAATACGCCGGTTTCCGCACGCGCACTGTTCTTTTATTAGTGTTGTTTTCGTATGTTGGCTAATTTTCTCGGCGCTTCTATGTCGTTGCAGGAAGGAGGAAACCAAAACTTTGAAAAAGTCCTGCAAAGTGTCCCCTCTGCTGAACCCGACCAACCTAGCACACCAGCAAAAGAATTCCAAGAGCGAGCCTTCATCCTTAGGTGAGAGATATAGAACGCAGCCAAAGTTTGGTATTCGTACCTAGTGGAGGGGTTACAAGTACAACCTTCCAGAAAACAGCTAAAAAAGCTTCAGAGAACAAAAACTTGACATTATTGTCATTTATAGATTTTCAAAAGGCATTTTATAAAGTTCCCAACGAGGCATTACTCTTTAAATTAAAAAATTAGGGTATTAGAGGTAAATTATTGCTGTGGATCAGGAACTGGTTATTAATGAGGAAGCAGAGAGTGCAAGAGTCAAGGGTAACTATTCTCAGTGGGCAGAGGACATGAAAAGGGGGGGGGGTCACAAGGATCAGTATTAATAGGACCAATTCTGTTTACAATTTTTATCGATGATATTAGATGGGATATCAGAAACGAAATAAGCATTTTTGCTGACGACTTAAAGATTTGGGGGAGGGTAGGCACTGTTGAGCAGATACAAAATTTACAAAGCGATCTTAATAATATATCGGTATGGGCTGAAAAATGGGGTATGTCTTTTAATATAGGCAAATGTCAAGTACTGCATTTGGGGTTTGGGCTGAATTTTATCTGCAAGGGGCTAAAATAAAAGAAGTGAATATGATCAGGGATCTGGGGGTAATAGTGAAAGAGGATTAAAATGGTTCGTCAATGCTCTGCTCAGCTGCTTGTAAAAAGGCTAATAGGATATTGGGTTATATTAAAAAAAAATTATCGCTTCAATTCGCCTGTAGTTGGTCGTCAATATTTGTATTTGTTTATAAGCGTGACTCTAAATTTTAACAGAGATTCTAAAAATTATATAAATAGCTTTTATGAGTTGGATGTGAATGAAACTTGTAACTAAACTACAAAGCCGAGAACTTATCTGTAGGATACTTTAAGGTCGAAGAAAGGATTCCTTCATTTGGCTGAAAATAATAAAATGTTCTCAGATATCTTTTTTAATTGGTGGGGATTTCAAACACGTAATATTAAACATCAATTGAGAATGAGAAACAACATTTCATATCGTTTGAAGACATAAATTACCTGTCCCGAACAGTAGTACCCCTTTAACAACCTTTTCTTGAGAATAAATTCCAGCTCTCTTTTTTTTTTCAATAGATTGCAAACACCAGATATGATTACCTTTTTTAAGAAGACACAACACTGTTTTGTTTAAGATATACACTGATAATGACGGATTGAAGAATAATAAATTGTGTGTACTTACCACACGTTCACACTTATTCTTGGATCTCGATTACGATATCTATGGATATACGGTTTCGATTTCATTCAGTAGAAACAATTGTAGGCAAGATTATTTTTAAGTGCGTGTAATTTTATGACTCTTTTCAACGCAGATTTTAAATTATCACTTCTATTTTTCACAAAAAAGAAAGACTAAAAACACTATCTTTAAACTTTGGCACACTTAGAAGAAATTCTCAACGCCCGCCAGTGGAATCATTAAAATGCGTAAAAGTGAGTGATATACAGGGGATTCACTGCACACTGCACAGGTTCCCAAACTGAGGTTCAAGAGTCAATTTTAAGGGAAATAATTTTTTTCATAATTTTCCCGATCGTGATGTTGACCTTAAAACATCATACACAGAAAAAGATAGAAAAAAATAATAATATAGTTATACGATAAAATTTTTTAATAAAATTATGTAAATAATTTGGTCAATTAGATTATTACCATGATCTCAAAACATATGAATACTTCAAAGAAAATTCCAGAGATTATTTCACTAATCATCATAAAACACTGCCCAAAATAAATTTCTCTAAACACCACTGGTTTCTACCCCTTCAAACTTTTGCCTTCTTTAAACGGCATTGTATAAACAACCTGGGAAGCATGAAATAATTATTCATTTAATGAAATAAACAGTACACTATTTTCGAGAAGTCAATGAAGGAATGTTTCCTTAACGCTGTTCAATAAATATTAATTTTAAAATATAGTGGATAATTTTTGAGATCCTTAGATCGGATTGTACAGGTACCTTTGATGGTCTAAGAAGATGTTAGTAGAGGTTAACATGAAAGTTCTTACTTTTCAGACGGCTGTTATCGTCTTTCGCACAGCTTTGTTGAGCAGTTGCTTAATGACGTTCGACAGGCCAAGACACAGCTCATGATCCTTCAGGAAACAGTGAGTGCACCCTTTTGTTGTAATATTTGGCCATACTGCATTCCTCTGAAAAAAAAAAGCAAAATTGCAGGGTGTTTTAAAAGTCCTTTTCACGGCTTTTATTTGGAAACAACGTCTCCTATGGTCATGGAAGTGAGGTCAACACCTAGAAGATTTCATTAATATGACTTGCAGTGCCCCAAGCGGCAAAATATAAAAGTTAAAAAAAAACTGAAGATAGAACGAAAACTTCAATACATTGTTGGCAAAATCATTCGTTGTCATGAATCGGAGACGTTTCTAAATTTGTGGATGACCCCTTTTTCAAGACTTAAAAAAGTACTCACTTTGGTGGTTAATATCTCCTTAAATATTTCAGATTTTTTTTCTGTGTTTTCTTTATAATTTTGAAAACAAATTTTGTATTGAAGTCTATCTCCTTTAGTTTTTTTTTTTAACTTTTCTATTTCGAGCAGACCTTACTTCCATGACCCTTAGGAGACGCTGTTTCCATAAATAAAAGCCGTGAAAGGGACTTTTGAAACACCTTATGTATATATCTTCTTTGAAGATGCAATACCTATATGCTAACATTGAAGCAGCTATAACTGCCACGAGGTGTGACCTTTAAAAATAAATATTTAGATCACCCAGACCCAGGCGTGATCAGAGGGGCGTAATTCACAATATCTAACGGTGGAGTTTTTAGAATTTTATTTTATAAATTCTAACTAAGACTTTTAGGATGTTTTTCCAACTGCATAAAATATTTTTTTTTCGTTCCGATACCAAAAGAAATTTACTCTACTGCATTTACATAACAATAATTTTAAACAACTTTCTGTCAAAACTTATCCTAGATAATTTCTTTGAAATTTTAATCAGAATAAAATTGTTTACTTCTCTAAGTATAAAATTTATCGAAACTTTACAGGAAGGCAGAAAAGGAAAAAAAAAACAGATATCCCTTCTCTGAATGTTTAAATATAAAATTAAAATCTCTCTCTTAGAGCCCGTCTTGGGGAAAACGGTCGAAAATTCCCTATCGCTTTCTTCATTGATTTTGAGTCTTGCCCTCTGCCATTGGTCCTAAGTGTTATGACGTAGTAGTTATGTCCTATGTTGTAGGGAATTTTTAGGGAAGTTTGACCAGTCGCGATAGTCGAAACGCTGCATGTAAATCCAGCCTTAAGCTTAGGCTTAGTGATTTCAGTGACCTCCCTTCAGCACCAAATGATGACCTGAATCAGATAACGGAGAAACGCATTTCGACAGGAAAAGGTCACGAAAGGAGAAAAATAACGAGATTTCAGTTGGAAATCCGTGCGAAAATGCTGAATTCAAAATAGTAGGTAATATCAAACGGCAAGGATTTGAGGCATTGCACCTAATAAAACACAGGACATAATACCAATGAAATGTAACAGTTCATCTCTTTTAACGACCTCCGTTTTCAAAATCAATTAAAATATAATTTTCTTTTATTGTTATTGATAATAATTTTTATTCCATGTTGAAATTTCTCTTTTTTATGTCTCCTCATCCTCATCAATAAAACCTCACATAGGGGTAACCTTCTACAGTGTGGTACAAATTCATACACCAAAGACCTATTCACGGATTCTTGGAAATTTAAGAAGGCTTTCTTTAGTATTTCTCTTTGGGAATACAGTCAAACATGGATAAGTGGAATTTCTCAATAAGTGGAACGATAGTGTCGGTCCCGACCCTTAGAGCACAATAAACATCTTTTAGTGGAATTTCTGGACCTCCCCAGTAGCACAGCTAATACCAAATATGCCAAGTTTACGTAACTGCTACTAGATGTATACGAAATTTTGCCATACATTTCAACCGTCCGAATATCTTGAGATATGTGTGTTTTGGAATCTTCGAAAGAATTCCCAATTGAGAGAAAGGGGCTATCCAAATAAATGTTTCATTAACTTTTAAGACGGAAATTCAGCAAGTTTAGGAAAATTTACAATCATGGTAGATATGATATTCCTGATCGCTTACCATTGTCAGGAAAAAGGAAATTCCGACAATAAGAGGTTATTCAAAAAGTGTGATGTAAAATTTAAAAATCTTATTTAATGTTTAGATTAAAAAAAGTGTGATTACACTGTATGAGCACGGAGTCACTAAAATGTGACACAGCGGTATAAAAGTTCTGAAAATAAAGAGACGCAATTTGTGAATGAACCTTGATAAGCTCTTCACCTGCTGTGAGAAAGTCATTTTTTTAATACCGTGTCCCCTAGAATCCCTCTTCTTATCTCCATATTAAAAAGGAAAGAAGAGAGGGGATATTGTTGCCCAATTCCCTTTTGACCCGTTATTCCAGATCTACCCCGATGCTGACAATAATCCATATTCTTTCGTGATTTTCCATAATCATGGCTCGACAAACAAAGGCTCGTCGCTTTTAAGAATTCCAGCAGTCGCTCGTTCCGATCGAACTGCCGAGGAATGCCCCTTCTCCTCCACCAAGGCGAGCGGAAGCCTCTCGAGCTTGTTAAAAGGAGAGACAATGGCCGTTTGCCGTTTGTTTGCAGAGGGGGGCTTTTCCGCTCCGCTGAGTTTGTGAGCATCACAGAGAAAATTTACAGATTCTCCAGACCTTGTCGTATTTTTCTATTTTTATAAAAAGAGTTGTCGCAAACGACCATTATGAAGGCAAGAAATGATGGATAAAGGGTGATTTTTTTTTTTTTTGTAAAATATCATTGTTATTTTCATAGTTCCTCTCAGTTCCACGATTTAATACTAAATTTTTTATTTTACTTACTTACTTTACTTTATTACTTATGATTTTATACTTCAAAATAAAATTAAAGCAGTTTCCTTTTTTGAAAAAACCTTGTGTCTCTAGAAATTACAATAGCCCCCACAGAATAACGCCAAATAAATAGCTCCGAAATTGATGAAATATTTGTTATAAACGTAACCACAATTACTCTAAATTTGGGATGTAAAAGTGGATAATATTTGGATTTTATGTAAAGAATTTTCTTTACTTTAAAACTAAAGCATTGATCAAGAAGTTGGCTTTATCATGTCATCTGAAGGGAATTTCTCTGAGAATACGTTAACTAAGTAGAATTTTTTTAAACCAAAATTTTTAAGTGGGATGTACTGAAACATACATTTTATTTTTATATATTAATCCAATGGTAATGAAGATTTTTTCTAAATAATTATTTTTAAGAATTGATGTTTCATTTTCATAAAGAAAGAAAGGAAACTTAATGGGAGTAACTACAAAAATATTTTTTCACGTCTGTATACTTAAAGTCCAATCTTTTGTAAGTCAAATTTTTGTAAAATATACCTATTAATTAAAATAAAATACTCGAGAAGTTTAGGGAATCAGTAAAATAGGGTTTTCAAGAGGAAATTTACGATTTTAATGGGGGGAAATTTAGAGTCTTTTGAGAATTTGTCTCTCAATCCTGTAAACTAAGATATTATTATTTTTTAAAAATATTTTTAGACACCTCAGTACGTATTATACTCTGGAAAATGGTGTGTGTGGCATTGCAAGTGGCATGGGTTTTGAGTTGAGATACATCAAGATGTATCGTTCGAATTTTTATACAAAACTATGGGATATTGATAATTATTTCCCCTGTAATATTACAGGGTATTCAATGATAAAACATATGTTTTATAATGTGATGAAGATATAATTGGATTATGAAATTTCTTAGCCCCCCCCCAAAAAACCAAATCCTGGATCCGCCACTGCCCCTGTATATGCACTGGATGCTTCAATGTTGCCTAAGTCCAGCAATATTCAAGGACAACTCCAGGTTGATATATCTAGCTTGATTAAATCAAGTAAAAATCAAACAAAATTCAAACCGAAATCCACTTCAGGATTCAAGTTTGATTTCAATCTGAAATATAGCTGGCTCAAGCCAGATTTTTTCTAGTTTTCCAACCTGACTCAACTTCGGAACTTGACTCACATCCAGGTGGATTCCAGCTAGATCTACTAGATCTGCATTTTATTCATTGATAGGTCTTTAGGATCAGTTTTTTTCAGTATATTTTAGTACCATATTAAAAAGTCTTACATAATACGATAATAGGTTACATTTGAAATTGAAACTTAGCCCCCCCCAGACAAAAATCCTGGATTCGCCATTGACCTTGGATTCTTTTATACATGCTCTTATTTGATCAGAGGTGGGGATAGGTTCGGATATAAAAGAAAATTCCTTAAAAATTCGAAAAATTTTCTTGTTTTGGTGATAACAAAACGATTAAAATCTCCCCTTTTCCCACGAAATTTGTAATTATACCCACTGATATTTTCCCCTAGATCTGTCAATATGTATTTCATACATTTTTCAACAAAATGGAGTTCAAAGATAGAATAGGACAAAAATGCGAGGAGGAGAATACAAGAAAGTGTGAGGAGAAGGGTACGAGACTGGGGATAATAGGGATATTGAGGGAGGGATAGAAAGCGAATAAGAAAGAGAGAAAACCCCAAATATTTCCCAGCTAGCTATATCGTTCGAATGTTTTGATGCGCCGATTGCATTTGAATACACGCGCTCGGGTGAGCAGAGCTAGTCACGTCAGAGCAAACAACCTGTTGTGGAGTAGGTGTTGCATGCAGCAGGTGATCAGAACAACCCCAACAGCGGAACAGCTCGCCCGTCCTCCTCTCTCTCTTCTATTTTTTGGCGGGAACCGAAACATTCCCCTCGTGGACCGCAGGGAGAAGGGGTCCCGCGGGACCTCCTGGAGGAGCAAGCTCAAGTGGAGATCGGTGAGTTTATATACCGTTTGGCCATTTCGATGTTGTCTTGTCTGTGTCGCCCTTGTTTCGCGTGGGCGTGGAAAACGTGACGCTGTTGAGAGCTCATTGGGAGACCGGAGAAGTGCAAATGTTTGCTTTTCATCCTTTCCAGAAGGGATGTTCGAAATATTGGGAAATAGTTGGGAAGTGGCCAAGAGCGAACTGAATGGAATGATGAATCAGATGGGATGACATTGAAAAAAACAACAAGGACAAGTTGATGTCGATTTCATATCGCTTTTCTGGATTGATTGGGTCTCATATCTTTCTTCCTTGTATTGTGCAAATTCGTTTTTATTTTTCATGTGTATGACAGTCGTGATGAAACCAACTAGGTTTTCTGCTTGAGAAGAAAATGTAAAATATTTGATATTTTTCTAATGATTTGACATTTTGAAGTCAATAGTTTCTTATCCCCTCTCATGTTAATATCAACTGGAGGCAGGTCGTCTCCGAAGGGGGCACTTTTCCAGACCATCACCTTTACCTTTTGAGAAAAATGTCAAAATGTTGGGGATTTTCTAAAAAGTATCACTCAAGATCCCCTTTTGGTACCGCTGGGGCGTAAAGGAGTGCTCCCCTAGACAATATTTTGAAATATGACCTGTAAAAGTAGGGTTTTAACTCGTTTTGAGTACTTTTTTTGGGTCCATGGGGGGGCACTGTCTAGAGTGCCCTCCTCTTGAATCCGCACCTGCTCAACTCGAGCCTAAAGACCCTTTATATGGAGACTGGACAATGAACGATCCACCGTCATTTTAGTTACAATGTGAGAATTTCTAGAATTTCAAAAAACAATTATCAATTTTAAAATATTTCCATTTTTTCAGATTACGGGTAAGGTTGCAGTTACAAAGCAAGTACTGTTAAACAACTTATTATGCAACAAATCACAATCACAAACGACCAATTTACGCCGTATGCTATGGTGAACAAAAAATTATTTTCACGTTTTATATTTACTTTCTTCTTACTTACGAAATTCTGACTAGGTGTACTAAAATCAATTAAAACCCTGTTTTTTAGGGTCAAATTTCCAAAAATTTTCTGGGGGAGGACCCCCAGACCCCCTTTTTGTGCTTGGAACTATATTATTCACATTTTTTGCATTATTAACTTCATCAAGATGCAAATCATTCCTGGAAAATATTAAAAAACTACATGAAATGTATTAAATATGCATGGGGGGGAGGGCTTAGGAATACTTTCGGGCCCTCTCGACCGGTACGAAATTCTAGTTTTCGGCTTTTTAAAAGATAAATTTTTTTGAGGATATTTTGGGCCTCTCCCGAAATAAATTTCTATATACGCCACTCTCTTATAAAGTAGATGTTTTTCAATGTCCAATTTAATTATTTTGGAGGAGTGTCTTTTTTAAAATTAAAGCTCTTTTCATTTGTTTTGTAAATAAAACAATAAGAAGTTCTCAAAATCTTGCAAACTGTTATTTCAGTTGCTGAATGGAAGACCAGAAAAAGGATCTGTCTGTGGAAATTCTGAGGGGGTAAGAACTTTCACTCCTTTTGTTCGACGACAAAAATTGCCTGATCATAAAGCCTCTTCGAGGTTAATATATTCAAGAAGAATAATGTCCTTAATTTCAAAATCATGTAAAGAATCACGAACTAAAAGTTGGCTAAACATCATGTCCAGAGGCAATTTTGTCATTTTGAGAACTCATAATTTGAATAGTTTTAGAACTTATGCTTCAAGAAAGTAGTTCAAAACATTACACATGAAGAAATCACCTACGTCTACATTTTCTTCATTTTAGCTTACACTTTATATCCCCAACAACAATAGCTGTAGCAATAAACTTCCCATTGATTTCTTAATTCTTATCTCTGTAAGTTCCCCATAAAATTTTTCAACACTACTATACGTATAGCTAATCCCACTTTAAGAGTACTTTTAAATAACTATCCACCCTCATCAGTAGTAAACCAAACGGAACGATATTCTTCGCTCTAGTACTCCTGCTTAATTGGGAGCTCAGCTGAAGTAATTAAATGTTGAGCACGTCTAAGAATAGCTCCTCAGATCCATAACTAGCTGAGAAAAAGAGCCCGTTTTTTCGAAACATGCGCATTATTATTTTTTTATAGTTTTTCCGGCCCGTGCTCCTGATGTCAGCCCGATGACCGCTTAATCTGGGAATACAATCGAGGTTAAGCACCTTCGCCGTCATTCGGAAACGAGTTATGCATGCCGTTATCATCTATCTCTGAATGGATTTTCAAGAGCGATCATCATCTCCGATCGATTTTTTTTTCTTCACGCAGTTCGAAATGGAAATTCGCAGATGGAATTCTAGCTTCTGATGGAGTAATTGCTATTTTCGGCGCAGTAACCCAGCTAGTGTTCACCACATATTTTGACAGCCCATGATAGCTTCCTTGTCTGATGGGAAGGCATGATGTCATCTTCACTCGTGCCATCATTTTCGAAACTGATTCATTCTTATTTTGAAAGGAGTCATCTTAAAATATACCACATTTGACCTTACATCATAACTCCCTATCAGTGTCTCATGTTTGGATAATGATTTTAATCTGTTATCCATGGAGAGCACAGCTCCTATACCAATTTTTTTTTAAATTTATCATATCCTTTTCGAATTAAACTTGATGTTTAAAATGCGTCAAACTGAAAAAGTATTGATTTTAGTAGGAAAAGGTGTGTTTCTGTTTTCTCAAATCGCATATTTGCTTTTGATTTCTGCTTACTAGGGGAGTTAAGTTAAGATGGGAGGGATGACTCATCTTTTGCTGTCACGGCCTTATTCTCTAGATAGTGTGACCCCCTCTTTTGAAAACTATTATCAGTAATGCTTTATTTCAAAAGCTACGAGTTCAGCAGATAAAAAACAAATTGAAAAGTTTGGCTTACACCCAAAGAGGACCGCTCCTTGTTAGTTTTGTGGCAACGCTCGCCAGGAACAAGGGAAAAAAAAGTATAAAATTGATGTCAAAATTTCGGGAGGTTGTACCTCTAACCCCCCCCCCCTTGGATATACGTATATATTTTTTTAAATCAATCAATGGTTTTGCTGTTTCTGATAGACCTGATATTACTTTTTACCAAGATATGATAAAGATATAGTTTGAATCACTTTTCCCTTGAGACAATTTTATAAATGGTCTTACTCACAGGAAGTCTGGGATGATGGTCAGCTGATATGAAAACTTAAGTGATTCATTCACGTAAGGCTAGTTGTTAGCCTTTCTCGTTGCGTTATTCCATAACAAAATCGTGAAACTTTTTTGTCACACATGATAATCTTCTTATGATCTTTGTCTATCAGAGTAATTATTTAAAACCATTAAATGATTTTCTCCCCTTTTGATGAAGAAAAGAATTAAGTTTCTTCATTTTATTAAGGGGTGCATTCTTTAAAATGACATTTTCAAAACTCAGTAAAAAAAATTACTCAAATCTGAGTTTGTCACATAGCCAAACTGTGGCTCCGACACAAATTTACTCAAATTTGAAACCTGAATATACTCCTATCTGAAAATACGCAGAGATAATAAAATATGTGCACATGATGTATCATTTTGTGCATGACATTCACATAGATCGGAATGCGGCGAGTGTCACTGTGACCATATCATAACGTCACTAGTCAATTAGTAAATTGGGAGTTACGTTGCAATATTGTATCTCGCGCTAACACATCAAAAATTTATGTATTTTCAATGGACTCCAAAAATTTCCATTTTCCAATTTAAACATAAATAAAAAATAAGTATAAATTGAGTGGTGACTATTGTATTGTTTTGAAACTGAGTATTTCTGGTATTTCTCTTAGCGTAATCAAGATCACTTTAGAATTTTCATCTTTTTTCTTATTTCATCATCACATTTTCTTACACAATTTGAATAAAATGTTTCAAGTAGGCTTTTTTTCTTCAAATTTTCTATTTGTCAGAAAATCGCTTGTAATTTCAAGCATTTAGCTGATTATTTAAGTCAATATAAATATTTAGTTGTACATTAATATCCTTTACAAATTTACCTCTATTAATTACTCAAATTTGGCCGAGGGGGTTTAAACTCGAAGGAGTACCTAGTAGTCCCTAAGGACTTCAAACTCCTGTCTTAACCGCGCTCCGCTGCGCAGAGCGCATACTTGACTTGTCTTTACGCAGGTGGTTTATAACCACTGTCGACTGTAATTACTCAAATTTAATTTATGTGCTTTTGTCAATAAAAAAAAAATTACCTTTAGATCTGTGGATCCCAATTGGTGGGCCGTGAGTCTTGGAAGTGGTCCGTGAAGAGGTCCTATAACAAAAAATTTTTAATAAGAAATTGCGCATTGAACGAGAAAGGGATGAATTATACTCGTGACGAAGATTTTCAGCTGTTTAATATTTGGGGATTACAAAGTTTTACCATTTAATTGTAACATTAATTTCGCTACTTAAATAAAAATATAAAATGAAACATTTTTGTGAGTTCTGAATTTAATTATGGAACCAAAAATTATTATTGCTCGTGAGAAAATTTTTAATAGAGTAATATTTCAGAGCAATATCAAATGTTCTGAATCATATCAATTTCATGCTTATGTAAGGTAAATGCACTTTATCTTGCATATTTTTAAAGGTTAAGAATTTTAAGCTATAAAGGGTGATCCGTAAAAAGGTTTCAAATTTTAGTCTTAGTGGTCCGCCGATCTCTACGAGTTGTGCATAGGTAGGTAAATTAAATGTCATTAAATTGTTTAAGAAATTTAATGTTGTAAAATGTTCTATCTAAACTTAATTTACTTTAAACTTTTATAATTTAACTTTTGTATAAAAAACCCCTGCTGCTATACAATTTTATGATTTATAGATTAGTTTGGCGGCATTACTGACTTTAAATTATGCTTTTGATAAGTACAATTGAATTCAATCAATGAAGTTAAGTAACTATACACTTCTATTACTACAATGGCATACGATTTGAGAATTAAAAAAATAAGTGTAAAAAATGGTGTAAAGAAGTTAGTTTTGCAATGAGACAAATTATTGCAAAATGCTTAATTCAAAAATAAAAGTTCTTGATAGAGATGCTTGTATTAACCTTTGGTTTAATACAGTTCTATTCATTTTTTGTGAATACTTCTTTACAGGTTAAAAGTGAAAAGAACCATGCCCATGAGGAAAATGAAAGCATCCTGGAGGAAAACGTATGCCCTTCTTTTGAAATATTGCGAAGTTCTCTTGACACGAATTATGCTTAATTCTAGTAAATTAATTTAATGTCTTATAGATAAGAATGAAAAGGATAATCGAAGAAAAAGAAGAGGAAATTGCTAAATTGAAAGTAAGAAGCTAATTTTTTTATAAAGCTGAGCTTTTGTATTGAAATTAAGTGTATTGACTGTTTTAAATTATTATCGAAATATAATTTTCAATATGATGTAAGAAAAAACACTTTACACATTCGAACATTTCGTACAGCAGTAAAAAAGGAATATTTTTGCATTTAAAGAAGAATCCATGTACTATTCTCGAGATACATAAAAACATTATGATGGCTAGTTTAACAAAACAAATACCTTCATTAAAGAATAATAAAACAAAGTAAAATAGTTGTAATTATAGGGAAGAGTGGGGAAAGGGAATGAATAGGACAACTGATTTTTTTATACCTTAACTTAACAATAAATATTTAATATCTCGCTAGAAGTCAGTAGTACCTAGCCAATTCAATAAATTGTGTTTAATATCAGGTACCATGTTTGTATAAATTGAACTACTAAATGTGTTTTTCCGTACCAAAAGTAAGGGTTTTTTTATTTCACTTCTTTCTGTAACAGTTTATTAAAAATAATTTAACTGAAGCTAAAAACTTACTATGAGTTGGAAAATGTACTAATATTAGTATAGGGGAAGGGGAGACTGTTGTACCCCTGAAATAAAATTTATGTTTTAATTTTTCTAAGACAGATAAATAACATTTCGACTCATAGTTTGCGCAACATATACAGGGTGTTTCAAAAGTCCATTTCACTGCTTTTATTTGGAACCAACGTCTCCTAGGAGAAACCCCTAGAGAGAGAGACCCTAGGCTTATCCAAATTAATATTTTGTGTACTCAAATCATCCCATTCAAAAAACTTTTCTTGTAGTTGAAACGATGGCTAATTGATTGAATTAATTTATTTAAAATGTAACTAATAGTTAAATGTTAAAATATTTGTTTAAAAATTATTATAGAGCTGAAAAATGTAAAAAAATTTTGCCAATATTACTGGTATAAATTTTAAATTTGTCCCACTCATCCCCACCTTATGTTAGTTAAATATTTAGTATACATTTATATAATTAAATAATATGCTTAAATATTTGGTATTTTAAATTAAACATTAGCACAAAGTAAAGAAAAAAAAACCCTTGACTCCGAAATGTTGATTTTTTTTTTTCGTTTCGAAAATTACTTTCCTTTTGTTTTTCTTCAGTGTTTGTATGTATAAAAGCAAATATGTCATACTTTTTATTATTTAAGAGTACTTTTTAAGACTTGATAAATGGATTTTCTTTTCAGCTCTCAGCGAATGCACAAGCAACAAAAAACTACAAATACCCCTACTCCTTACCGCCGCGAATACAGGTGAGTGCTCGTGCTTAGATAAATACTTTGGAAGTTGTTCAGCTTTCACCGGAGTCGGCACGTTTCTGTTTTTTTTTTCGCATAAAACAACTGCAGCTTGACATGATTCATAACACAGGTGTTATTAACCGAAGCAATTTTATGCGAAAGGCTATACTTTTACTCGTGTTGACATTTGTCTGAGTACTCTTGCAGGCGCAGGGTCAATTTTAAGATGAGGTGTGACTTTTAAGCTACTAAGAATGAGAGCTATGAAATATTTTTGAACAGCATATTATCCGTGTCGTACTTGGTGAAATTTAGCCAGTAGAAAAAGCTTATCGCAAAAAAGAAAATTAAGAGAATTCTTAAAAATACTAATCGAGGAAGAATCTACGTAAAATGTTGGGGGAAAGTTTATAAAACACATATTTTCCAATCCCACTTTGAGCGAGAGATCTCGGATGGTTGTTATTCCCTCTCGTTATTCGTTATTGTTGGAATAACGAACACTGTATTGATCCATTGTCCATTGATCTGATTGGTAGAGGTGAAAACCTTCAAGTGCGATTAGAAAATACGCCTGTAGAACTCGTTTTTCCTTTATAGTACTCACTATGCGGAAAAGACAACATTACCTCAAGCATGAGCTTTTGCTTAGAAAAGGTGACATTTTTTTACAATACGTTTAACAGGGAACTTAATATAATTTGATTAATATTTTTGTACGCTAAAAATTGTCGATTTATCTCAGTTCACAACAACAGCGTTGTATTGAATTGAAACTGCAGAATATTCTCGAGGACTCGAAAACTTTGGTATTAAAATTTTTATCTTTTTATTACTGTGAAATATTATGCTATAAATTTGATTTTTTTTTATCTGTAACACTTGAAGACTTGAATTTGTTTAGATATCGACAGTAATCTACGCAACAAACGAAACCAAAAAATAACAAAAAGACAAAATTGGCAAATAACCCCATAATATCGATTTTGCCCCTCACTATTACAATCAATAACTTAAATCAGTGTGGTCCAACCCGCGGCCCTCGGGGAGATTTTCATGGCACTCGGCCACAAAATGTAATATCTTAATCATTAATCAAACTAAATAGAAATTAATTCGCTTTTCAGGATTATTTCAAAAATGTGTTAACCCGTTTTTATCGGTGGAATTTTCAAAAATTTTCAAGGGAGAACCCCTGAGCCCCCTTTGAATTGTTTTTGACTTGACTTAAAATTCAAAGGGGTTATTAAAAGTGCATCAATAGAAGATCCAGTTTGGGCAACAGTAAAAATAGTTGTCAAATAAGTAGAAGCTAGGAGTTGTAATTGACGTTTAATCTAAAGGGGCCCACAGACGAGCAACTTGGTCGTCAACCCGGTTGTCAACCAGGTTGATGCTTTTCCCACAGACGGCCAACCTGATCGTCAACCAGAATGTAAACAATGAAGAAAAAATTAATCAGATTGTAGCAAATTAATATATTTTAATACTTTAAATGCAAAATTATATTTTATTTAATTATTCTCTCGAGCTAGAATTATATTTTTTTAATTTTTAATGATTAGTTTCTTTTATTTTCCTAATAACATGTTCCGATTAAGCTCCGCCCATCAAGTTGACGATCAGATCATCAACCTGAAATTCAATCATCAACTTCCCCACAGACGGCCAACTTGGTTGCAAACTTGCTCAAATTGACAACCCGGTTGACGACCAAGTTGCTCGTCTGTGGGCCCCTTAAGAGTAATTTCAGAAATTTCTCTACAGGGTTGAAGTCGTGTTTATGTTATTTAGAACTCAATTTTGATAGCTAAAATTTCCCATAACCTCTTGAGAAAAATCCAACCTCTTCTTTGGATATGAACTAATTTAAAAATGACACTTTAACCTGTTAATAACTGAAACCTTAAACACTTCTTGCGCTTTCATTTTTAAAACGTTGTGAATCTCCTATTTTCTAAGAACGGTTTTCTCTTCACTAATAGACTAATTTTCCTTTTAACAACAAACCTTCAATTTCAAAACCCGAGAAGTAATTTGTTTTAAATTTTAATTTTATAAATATGAATATCAAGTAAAATAGTGTAAAAGTTGCGGCACAAAATAAATTCCATTTAATGAATAAAACATGGCAATTACACCCCAGTCAATATTTTTGCATTCCATCTTAAATGTAAGAAAGATATTCTTAAGTAAAATGCGTATTTGTAAATCTTTATGTTTAAGTAAATGTTCCAGTGCTGAAATATAAGCTTGATTTGCCTGTTTTAAAATAGTAAAATGTAACTTTTACTGTCTCTGGCACTTGCCTCCCTATAAAAAGTTTAATTGGCACACTGACTTAAATCAACCAACCGGTTCCCAATCGGTGGTTCATAAGTGGTCCGTGAGAGCTTTGGAAGTGGTCCGCCATTTCACATAAAATTTTTAATGCAGTTTGCGTTGGGAAAGAGAGGGGGTGGCATGCAAGTATCTATTGTAAACATTTTAATCCGAGATTATCTGAATAGCAACATCTCTTAAACTAATTTATATACTAGCAGACAGTGTTCGGCAACTAGTGGTCAAAAAATAGTTAACTACCAACTACTAAATAGTCTGGTAAAATCTAGTTGCAACTAGTAGTTAACTATTTTTTCCTGGGACTAGTTACAACTAGTAGTTAACTGTTTCCCAAAGTAGTTAACTACTAGTTAACTAGTCTATTTAATTTCATAACCTATATTTTGCCCAAATTCTAATACATCTTTCTTATCTATTATACATTAAAAACGCGTAAAAAGGGCCTTTAATTTTGGTTATGGTATTTTGAGTACTCTACCATCTTAATTAAATTTGTTACAGTACAATTTTTTCTATATTTTGATAAAAATTTTAATAAGAATTTTTTTGAAAGTAGTTAAAATTTTGAAAGTAGTTTCAACTAGTAGTTATTAAAAAAAGTAGTTCAACTAATAGTTGAACTAGTTTAAACCAAAAGTAGTTAAACTACTAGTTAACTACTAGTTGATCAGTAGTTAACTACTAGTTGCAACTAGTTCTAGTTAACTAGTGCCGAACATTACTGCAGAAGATATTTCGGGAAAGTGAATGAAATTACGTTCTTTCATCATAGAGAGAGGAGCTGCGTGTGGTGGGCGAGGCGCTGGGCAGCCTTCGCCACTGCTTCCCGGCCAACGACCCCCGCCAGCACACCATCGACACAGTGGACCAGTCCCTGGCCGCCCTGCTCGAGAGGATCAACGCCCTGGAGATGGACCCCACCACGGTGAGTACAGCCCCACAAATTGCCTTGAATGATTCCAAAATTTTGCCATGTGTCCGAAGGGGAGGGAAAGTCTCCAGACGACCTAAAACCATAGTAGGCCAAGCCATGACCGATCAAAGGACTTTCGGACCCACAGATTTAACGAACACGTGTACTCCGTGGGTCTTTAGCGGCGTCCAGAATCGAACCCGGGACCCTTCAACGCTTCAACCCCAAAGCCGACACTTTAACCACTGGGCTACCCATGGCCTTAGGATTCTGTTACACATTGATACAGATTCCCGTTAAAAATATTTAAGATTCTTTTCACCTTCATTCTCTTTACCGCTAAGATTTTTTTTTTTTTGCCCAAAGGTTACATTTGCTATATATCCAGTAAGGCCATTCTGGACTACTCTGTAGAACGGAAAATAATTATTAGGTTAAGTCTCTCTCTCTCTCTGAGTCTTTTATGCTCTCATTCTCTCCACCCCCAATTTGAATCCCTCTCTTAATCTCATTTTGAGGAAGGGGGTCTGGGGTTTTTCTCCAGGAATTTTTTTAAAATTTGACCATTAAAAAGCGGGTCAAACTAATTTTATTGTGTAAAAATGCATATTAATGATTTTCAAAATGTTTTGGGGGCCCAGGAAATAGCCTCACAAGGTAGCCAGTTGTCGACCCTTTGGGTTAGACGTTAGAGTATCTGAATAATATATTGATGGTGATGCTAGTAAACTAAAAAAAAGTAGCAATCAGCTCAGGGCAGGGTGATTCTAAAAGAACTTCCACTGTTAAAAATATTTCATGTTTTAAATGAACATCGATGATAGTAGCGTTATGTTCTAGGTAGCCAACTCCACCTTCCGGAGACCACAAAGCGAGAAGGACCCTTCATACCTTTTCCTAAAATCGCAAGGTAAGTATATCTGATCAATAGATATCCACATTTTAACACTGCATATTATCTACGTCCAGGGGCGGATTAAAGGGGGGGCGGAGGGGGCGACCGCCCCCCCCCCCCGAGAAAAATCCCCTAAAATGCCTAAAAGTACTTTCAGAGCACTTTTTGGCATGCTAAAATTCAAAAATTTCCCGGGGGAGGACCCCCGGCCCCCCTCTTCTTTCTTTGCCTACAGAGTAGTTTAAGTCGTTTTCTATAATGATAAGATACACGTTCTTATTAAAGAGCGTATCCGAGGGGAGGTCCCCTGGTCCGGACCCTCCATTGGGCCTGACCTAAAACTTTTTAGGTCTTATAATTATGATAAGCCTAAACAGAGGACTTCTATACCCCTCAAAAATGTCTAAAAAACACTTTTTTGCTTGTTAAACTTTAAAAAATTTAGGGGGAATCCCCACAGTACCATGCCATGGGCCAGAGGCGTATATAAAGGGGGGGTTAAAGGGGCCCGGCCTTCCCTTCGAAAGTCACACTAAGTGGATAAAAACGAGTTAAAATGCTGTTTTTAAGGGTCAAATTTCCAAAAAAATTTTCCGGGGGAGGACCCCCCAGGCCCCCTTTTTACTTGGATTTCTATACTGCCTATAAATTTTTTACGTCCAAATTCTTTAAAATTAAAGTACCCATTTCTCCACTATTTTAAGCTTGACAGTAGTTAGAACAGCTTAACAGTACTAGTTTTAAAGATATTATTTTTTAAAAAATTATATCCCGGGGAGGACCTACTGTAAATTGAATATTTCATCTAACCGCCCCCTCCCACAAAATTGCATTAATCCGCCACTGTCTACGTCAAGATTTAATAAATGCCTCGTTATATACTTGTTGTCAAAGCTAATGTGTTTTTGAGAAACTATCCAATAAGGGGCCTTAAATATGCCAGACTAACCAAAATGTAGATAATGAATTGTACTTTACTGAAGCACGGACCACAGAGTACTGTAACTAACTCATTGTCTGACCAGGAGGATCCTTTGAGTAAAATGTCTGGAAATGCAACAGACCCAAAATAATGACCTCTTAAATTCATGAAAAGCATGGTCCCACACTTGAGTTTTATTCAAATTACAGTCGTTTCAGGAGACTGCTCCAACGGATCAACTCTCGGAGAAAGCAACTCTACGAAGGTTGTATACTATATGGATAAGTCCCTTACTCCTTTCAGATGCACAATTCACAAAAGGTTCGCTAGCATCCTTACCTCAATCAATAAGAGAATCTTCTTCATGATGTTGAGCCTTTTATGTTCTTCTAGGATAGGTGAAGCCACCTTAAGGGATTTCAAGCTTGTTTTTGATCGTCCTGGTCAATACCGGTACCATTTCAAAACTCTGGACCCTGAATTTGGAATGGTGAAGGAAGAGGTAAGATATTTCGCATGCATCAAAAACATTAAGCACTTTAGTCTGCAGCACATTAAAAATGTTATACTTGGTATGACTGTTCAAAATAATTTTTAATTACCAATTTAATTCGATGTCTTGGTTGGAAAAGTAAATCTATCTTGGAGGTAAAAGTGAAATCAGCAGTTTTGAGACAAAAAAATGAAGGGATTAATAAGTATCAGTTTCTTTCAAGAAATTGCATTCGAATACTGATGAAGTTTAACAGTTGATTACCTAAAGAAAGTCTGAAACAAAATAAAATGTCAGATTTTTTTTAAGTAGCTAATTTTGTTTCTGCTTAAAACAGTATCTGAATCATAGGTCTGAATCGTGCTTCCATCATATAGAACCAGACATCAATTGGACATGTTGGGGGGCTGTTTTGGTAATCTAGCATTCTATGTTCTACCTTTAAGTGATTTTTTTTTCTTCTCTAAGTAAGATGAGTTTTTCACTTCTTTAAATTATCACAAATCAAGAACCCTTCATGGTAAAGAGTTGAAATTTGAGAGAGAAACATGAGCTTTTCAAACCTTCTACTTATTTTTAATTTCAAAATATGAAATAAAAAAATAATGAAATTTTAAGATTTTCCTCTTAACATTTTATTACATCAATATTTTTTAAAATGCTGAACCTCAATTAAAAATATATTCCTGTTTGATTTGATAAAAAAATTTTGAAAATTGATAAATATATTACACTATTTCTATTTATGAATTTTAGGATTTTCAAACTAAACCCTCTTTTTGTCTTTTTTCAAGAAAAATAAACTTATTAAATCTTCCTGAAAAGTTTTACATCATGAATATTACTACAAATTTGATGGTTAATCTTTTCAAAAAGTTTCAGTTTTAAACTAATTAATAAAGTTTTTTTTGAATAAATATGTTCCAGACCCTGGTAAAAACCACCCATAGTTAGCATTTTCAAAATAGAGGCCTCAGAAATTCATCCCCTAGAGCAGTGGTTCCTTAATTTCCTCAAACACAGGCCCTTTTCAAAGGAGAAGTTCATCACAGAGCACTTTGCAGATGGAATACTTTTCTTTAAGTGGGCCTTCTTCAATGGAGAAGTGATGACTTCACAGAGCATTAGGACACATTATAGGAAGAAATCAAGCTATGGGACCCCCTCCCCCAGATATATAACATTTTCTAACTTTTCATAAAAGCCCCTTTAGCAATTAAAATTAATCTTTTTATCTTTGTAAAAAAGTGAATTAAGTATTTCTGGTTATGATTAAAGAAAATCTTTTCTAAAATTTTAAATACACCACAATATCATTTTATGGAATTTACGACCCCTTTTCCTCCTTTAGGAGGTTATGCAACAAAAACTCCATTACTCATAGTTTTTTATTTTTTCAATTTTCTCTCGAGTTATCTTTTTAAAACTGACAATTCTATTTTATTGATTCACCCATCTGAAAATTTACAATGAGTGCCATAAGCCATAATAAACTAATTAGTTTTTTTCTTAATAATCAACTTAATCAGTGTGTAGTAATAAGTTTAAATCTTCCAATTCATTTCCAGGTCCTGCACGATGATGCAATTCTTCCTGGTTGGGATTCAAACATAATAGCTTGGATTGAAGAAGAATGTAGTTGATAAAAAACAGTGCAATTAATATTATTTGAGTGATATTGTAAGAGTGATACTATTTGTAGATTTGGGCATACTCATAGTATTCCTTTTGTGTGTGTGTTGACATTGTTTATGCATTTAAAATAATAAAAGATTTATTTTCAAAAATATTTTAATAAAACTCTTTGAAAAACAGAACATTTTTACAGGTAATTTGCTTACAACACATGAGACAAGGCACATGGATAATGTTAACACATAGCATTGCAACAGTTTGAACATAAGTATAAAAATACAAATATAGTGCAAACTGTAAAGCATTGTGCTCTTATGAAAATAGCATTTGCTTTGCAATACTTTCAATTTTGCTTAATAAATAAGTGTACAGCTATTCATAAAAAAAATATAGCATTTCTACCAAATGATAATGAATGGAAAACCAACAACAAAACTGTTCTGCCATCCTAGCATGATTGAAATGTTTAAAATAATTAACCCTAACTTGAAGCAGTTGCACAAGTCTAACTTCATGCGGCCATGACTAGTAAAGATGAAAGTTTTTGTTGAAACACTTGAGTATTTCTTAAAAATCTAACTTTGAAAAGTGGACAAAATGATAAATTTATGTATGAACTTAAAATTTATCCTGGTAGGTTTCTTTTCATTGAATTTAAGTGAAAACTGATATCAATTAAATATCCTTGGAATTTTACATCTGAGGAGATAAACTAAAACAAAAAGGAAAAAAGGAACTTGATTATAAGCATTGGTATTTATCCCTCCTGTTAAAAATCTCCAAAATGTTTTGGACACAGGATTAGAAATATCACTTAAAATAGCAACCAACTGATTAAAATATATTGATAGCAATACCAAGTTTGTCAAAATTTAAATATTTTGAGTCAAAATGTGTTGGTAATTTTTAACAGGACGGATAAAATATTCCCAGTAATTCTACAAGTATTTGACTTAACTTATTCAACTTGACAAAAGATCACAATAATAGAAGAAAAAGCAGTAGCAGCTCGTGGGTTCACACCCATTAAATAAAAATTACACTATTAAAATTCTTATTAGATCTTAAGAGAAGGGATGTATTTTGTGAATTTTATATCTATCAGAGGGATAATTTTAAATACCTAAATTCTTCACAGCATGCACTTTTATTTTTAAAAAAATATGCATTTAATAGAAATAAACAAGAACTTATTGTGGCAAGCAGATATAAAAAAATTAAGGATTTTATATTTTCCAACAATGTAAGAAAAATCTTTGTATGTATACAATAATTTAAAAAAAAACATGAATTCTTCTAAGTATTATTAAAAAAATTTTCATATGCAACAGCATAAGTAGTAGTTTCAAAATATTTATATATTTTTAAAAGTACTGCCTTAAATCCAACCATTCAAGAAGAATGAGAAGACTAAGGATTCTTTAATCTGAGCCACATAAAAGCAAGCTATGGTAAACAAAATCTGGCGATTAGAAATCCTAAGCGAAAGGCTGTACACTTAAATTTTCTACCACCAAGCAGTCAGAGTTTCTTTAAAATCTAATAGTTTTCTCAGTTGCATGAGCGAATAAGGAAATGCAAAAATCCCATTAAAAATTTTGCATTTCCAGCACTATATATTTCTTACTGACAGGAGGAAGGGGAGAGGTAGAAAGATAATTCTGAGTAAGAAAAATAAATTGAGAAGGATCTATTGCATTTCACTTAATATTTATTTATATTTGATTTTTTGTTTTTCTGGGGGGTTCACATGTTCTTGTACTCCTAAGGACGAGCCACCACTGAGTAAAAGCAACTAATATATAGTATAAGTTAAAGATAACAAACACTTAGAACCAATACTAATCTGGAAAAGACATTTTTATGAAATAAACCATAATTAAAAATTTAATAATAACAGCCGATTCCCAACATAGTCATGGCAGGTAATCAATAATAACCAATTTGACTACAATGAGTCCAATTCAGGGATCTTATATGCATTACACTGAATTTTTCAAAGAATTTAATTAAATAAATAGTATTTGAAAACTTCATAAATTTCAATGCTGCACACACAAATAAAAAACCTGACCACTGTACTATACTGAAGTAATCAGTTTAGTCTTATTAGTATTTTATATGGATGAAGCAGAATGTATATTTATTAAAAGGTATTTTCTGTACCTGATGCATAACTTCCGATCCCGATCGCAGTAAAACCAGTTCACAAAAAACTCTGATACTGTTTTCATTATTGCTGAACATGCAGGATGTGCATTGTAAAACCTATTACAGACAATCTCAAATAATGCATCTGAATTCTTAAACACTCTATTTACATATAACATTACACATATTTATACATATAAGTTAAAGCTACGTCTCTGATTGGTTGCTATTCATTTCAATTATTCTATACTTGATAAGACTAGTGGCATCTCCAGCTTTGGGAATATAGAGATGGTCCCTTGAGTTCACACTGATCCCTTCCTCATCTATGTAACCTGAGAACAAAGCATAACTGATAATGACTATTCAATTCGAATTCATTACTCATTCTAATGTTGGATGTGCATCAAATTCTCATGGAAACAGAGCAAAGAGCTGTTTGGCTAATGAACAGGGTGTTTTATTAGTTGAAAGGGAATCAGAACTGCAGTCTTAGCTTATGTTGGCCATTAGATTCAGCATATTTTTCAGTTTAGCTACTTCTTGTATTACAAAATGAACTTTTATGATTCAATTGGTTGTTTTTTTGAGTCATTCAAATCAGTATTTTTGGTCTAAAATTGTCTTATGTTGTCTATGAAGTTAAGAATCGAAATCAGCATTAGTGACCGCAGCAGTTAGATTTTTTTGCACAGTTTATGTTGCTACAAGTGGGGTTAACTTGGTGTGTTGTAGTTTTCTCCCTCATGAAGATGCATGATCATTGCAAAATCTGGTAACCCTGAGCTTCAATGCCAGGGGTTCTTGGCAACAGCTGCTTCATCTGAATTCAAAACTGATCTGTACTTTATTTTCTTTCATTGCATGTTTTGTGCTTGATAAAATATCTGAATTTTGGTTGATTTTGTAGTATAAATTTTAAAATTGTTCCATTTAAATACAAACTAAAGCAATTAAATTTAAAACACATATTGATCATTCATTTATTTATTAATATTTCTTATTCAAGGATTTTAATGTTTTATTTATACATAGCTTATTATAAACTCCATACTAAATGCCACAAGTTTAAAGCTGGATATTTGTGGGATTTTTAAGGTTAGAAGTTCAAATTGAGTTCAACTCACCATGGGCAAATATGATCCACTCAGGGCATTTTCTTTTGCTGGTTATTTTGACAATAGAAGATAGAGGTCGAGTGGCAACTATGTGGGCATAGCCTTTCTTGAAACGGTTTGTCCGAAGGATATACATGTGGGTATCAGTTACAATTAGATGCCTAAGAAAAAAGCAGAAGTTAAGAAAACAGCAAAAAGAGTAGGAAGAACTACACTTCTAGTCAGGATACATAACTGCTTAAACCAGGGGTTACTTAACCCTTTTGGGACGGATGGCTCATATGTGTGGCGGCAGCGAGATGCTCCAACAGTCTGCCTGGCGCACCGGTGAGACACCACTTAAAAAGGACCAGAGGACAGGTGGCACAAATATGATACGCGATTAAAACATTACATTAATATGTTTAATTCCTATTAGATGCCACTGCATGTCTGTTACAGGGAAATTATTCGAAAGAGAACAACTTTACCTTCACGCCCATAAAATATTTTATATTTTTGATCATTTGTTTCGGGAGAAATAGCGATATTTGTTTATGATGCATTGAGAAGATTAGTAATGCGAATTTAGAGTGTTTTCTTACAATTTCTTAGCTAATAAAAACTTATGTAAGTGTTCTACAAGCCTCAAAATACGTTTTATTAATTTTTTTTTAAATAGGAAATGGATGTGTTTATGGTTGGTAGATATTTTGGTTCACATTAACTTTTCAGTAATTTTCTTTCCGAAGTTCGACTTAGACGCGCTAAATTAGTGCCCGTCCCCAGGGGAAAGTTCTTTCTACTCGCACGCTGTCCTGTGAAGGTAGTTCGGTGGCTGATATGCCCGTCCCAAAAGGGTTAAGAAGGAAGTTCAGGGGTGCTATAAGGAGTTAATTATAAGATTTGGATATCTATAGTAATTGACTTGGTAAAATCCTATACATTTGGATACAAAACACCTTGTAGCGGAAATGCACCTAGACATCTCAACTCTTCATTGTGTTACTAGACACCTCAACTCTTCATTGTATTGCTATATATTCAGCTGCGTGCTGCTTGTTAATGCTTCCTGTTAAGTTTTTTGTTCTTGTTATGTTTGACTGTGTGTTAATAAACAAGCTTGTTAAAAGTATGTTGGTAATTAATGGCTAGGCCCCAACAACTTAATTTATCTATCATTGTTAAAACTTTGACTTCCTATGTTTTACTTTAATAGTATCCTATTAATTTATAGTAAAGAATATTTTATTGTAAGAGTAAAAATTGTAAGTCTTCATTTCTTTTTTATATGAGTGTAAAACTGGATAACTTTTAGAAAGGAATTTTTCAAGGAATAAATTACAGTTTCTAAGTTAGTAAGAAAGTATAAGTAACTGTATTAAAGCTGCAGTTAAAGAAATGTACAAGTAAAAAAAAATTGTATGAGCTAAAGATTCATTGAATTAAGCTCATACTCGCAAGTTATTATTTGATGCCTTAATTTTGTTTTGTGGTTGTATAAATATGAAATGTGTATACATATTTTATATATATATGGGCAATTATACATTACATGGATATCATTAGACAAGTGTGCCATAAAAAAATTATTTCTTCATTCTTTTATATTTCTTCAAGGTAGTGTGACTAGAAATGTTTGAAAGCCCTTGGCAGTAAATTTGCTTACCCAGGATGTCTTGCTTCTAAGTCTTTGATTTCTTCACAAACAAAAGATCCTTTAACACCAGGTTTCTTCAACCATGTCTGTATATTGACTTCTTCAAAGGAAGCTTCTTCATCGGATTCAGTGTAACGATCATGATCTGAAATCAAACAGTTCAAAAATGCTGTTTAGTATCAAATTTTGAGGCTCATAATATAAATACAGGGGTTCATCCAGGATTTTCTGCAAGGGCCCTGTTTTGGGAATTTTGTGAAAATGTAGGGCTTGAAGTACAACTACAGAGTTTATAACTTCAAAATGGGCCCAAAACCTGGCAAATTACATTCTAAAATGATAGAAACACATTTTGAAAACAATTTTTGATCTTTGGAGTTGTGTGAAGAGCCCGTTTTTGAGAAATTGAATTCTGTGAAGGATTTTTAAACAGACCTATTATCTCTCTAGATGAAATGAATGAACCCTTGAAATAGTGTCAGAGCAATTTTACTGTGTATAACAACTCACTCATTCTATTTATAATGAAAATATTAAAAATAATTTCGGCAAATTTTTATATTATTGAGGAGTTACCAGACTCCCACACTCCAAGCTGTTTATCCCAACACCTCACAGAAGAAGCAAAGGACCTATCAACTATCAAGATGAGAGCGATGTGCCAGAGAACCGACCAGGTGCCATCATTGAGACCAAACTGTGAAGACTAGTGAAATTAACCCCTTTTGTATTTCAAAACTCCTATCACCTCCAGTAAAATAACTTATATTCCTTTAATAAACTTAATTTATGTTACCCAAGGCATGCAGTACCTGTATCCCAGTTCCCATTATTTACACACAAGGAATAATCCCTTGCAGGCATATCCAAGGGGTCTTGCCTATGATGGGTAAAAGGATTATACACTTGATGGAATTTATGAGTGAGTATTTTAAGTAAAATATTACTAAGGCTGTAACAATGGATGTTAAATCTTTTGAATGAACAAGTTAAACAAAGAAATGCTCTGTACCTTCATCATCACCAATACTAAACACAGGAGCCATGCCTCTGTATCTTTTCCCCAGTTTGTCACTGCTACTTACATGCCTGAAAAATTAAAGACAAACATTCTAGATTATCTGGAAAGTTTTGCAGTTTAAAGTAATGTTAACAAAACAATACAGTACAAAACATTCTTGGAAAATTATTTCAGAAAAAAATTAATTAAGCTTTAACTAGAAACATTTAGATGCTTTTTCATGACCCCTAGATACAAGCAACCTATGCTGCTTCAAACTTTAGAAACCCAAAGGATGCCATGAAAGGCCTAAAAAATATTAAAAATTAACAGCAGGGTCATTTTCAAAATTTTCTAAAATAAAAAAGCTGTACAAATTATAACTATTATATCTGTAACTGCTATATTTTACTAATTAATAAAATGTTTGTCCCTCCCTCACTTTATGTCAAGAACCATTACCATCACATAATTTTTAAAAAATATATACAATAACAATTCTGCTTTAAAAATGCCAAGAAGCAATTCAAACGATTCTTTATTTACTATAGAATATATTTTTAACCACTTTTTATTCTTCTGCATGAACAATAGTGTTCTTTACAGATTAATCTACCATCTAGGTAAAGTATTATTCATGTCCAGTCCAGTTACCCAATAAATGTTTTGAAACCTATATTTAACCAATGTACGCACGAGGGAAGTACTTTAGAAACAGTCAATGCATGCTGGTCACGCAAGAGTGACCTCTCTGTATGTTTGTTGTTTTTATTATGCAAATTTTATGTTTACTTAAAATGCCACTAGGGCAGATATGTATATATTCAAATGTATCTGCCTGTTTCCTTATAACATGACATGACTCTGACCATTACGCAGCGAGATGCTGTATCTTTTTAGTTCCAATAAACCACTGTGACTATAAGTTTCCTTCTTCCTTTCCTTACCTGCATTGAGGAGTGTCTCAATGCGTACACATGCTAGGTTTTTTTTTTTTTTTTTTGAAAATATCCCCTTCAAATAAATATAGGTACTCCATAGGAGGGTCCACTTACCAACTCAGGGGCACAGACTTTTGGTAGCCCTGATTCAGTGTAAAGCTGAAAATTTGTTTGACAGTAAGAAATGCAAAAAACTCACCTAGCCTCTTCAGTTTGAGGATTAGTGATATACTCCACAAGCTTTTCTTTCATAATGTTACTTTTGCTTTTCACAGCAGTTGCTAACTGGAAAGTGTTTACAAATAACTAAATATGCAAACATAAATTTATATAGTTCAATGAGAATATTACAAGGTGCAATATAGAACAGGGGGTTCAAAAGTGGGTGCAACAGCACCAATGATTATTGTAACCAATTTTTTTTATTAAATACTGTAAAACGGGATGAATAGTTATACCTGATCAAAAATAGATACATCCTTTTCATGTATATCACCATTTACAGGAACTTGAGCCTTGCAAACTAAGCAACTTTTGGGACAGTGAGAAGCCAACAAGACATTAAGGTCGTTGGACGGAATAATGTTGTGCAAGGCTGAAAGGAATAAAAAATAAAGTGTGAGTTAAAAATTAAATTTAAAACATAAAGAATACATTTTTCAAATCTTGTGAAGTAGTAACGAGCGAAGCTCGCATCAGCGCCAAAGGCGCGTAATCTAGCTGGTAAGACCCGGCTTTGCCGGGTCATATAAGCTAGTTAAGAATTAAAATAATTGGTTCAAAGAACACTTTGCTTAAGAAATTCAACTGAATTTCTCATCAAAAAAATCATATACTAGTAGAGTTTAATTATATCTCCTGATTAGATTTAAATATTGCTGGTAAGACAAGCAATTAAGTATTGCTTGTTACAGGACAAGATTTGAGAGTGCCAATAATAATGAAAGTTGGCCTACCAGCATAACCACCTTGAGCTAAGCTAATGTACTGCTGATGCTTCTGCAGAAAACTGGCCACCACCATATGCACATACAAGTCCTCCTCTTCTCTCCCACTACCGATAAAGCATATGTGTTCTCCCGCTGCAACTGAGCCGGCCATATTGGCCTGCCTCTTGGCAGCAAAGAGTGCCTCCACAGCAGTCCCAAAAGCAGCTGGCTCACGTAGCATCTGAAAAGAGCATTTGGGCTGTGCAATAGAGCGTATTGACGGCATGGGCCTCATCTATGATAGGGCTCAGAAGACATCACATTTTTTAACAAACTGAGCAATACTTCACAAAAAATGAGAGTACTATTATTAACTGAGAGTACTATTATTAATGTCATTATTTTTAATGTTTTTTGGTGCACTGAATTCAAAAATGATCACAGTTTTGACTTTGATTGTCATGTTTCCTGACAATTTAGGGAACTTTGTAAAATAAGTTATTACTTTAATTTTAATGAAAAAAGGTTTATAAAATAATTTTTTATTATATATATTTTTCATAAAAATCATTATGATAACTAAAAGGAGCTCATTTACACACTCTAAAACCAATTTTTCCTCATATGAGGCTCCTCTTGTTGCATTTACCACCTTGTGGGTAGCAACAAGAATGGCTCAACAGAGCCTTCAACAATAGTTCGGCATAATGCCAAACTAAGGAAAGAAAATACCACAGAAGATTTAATTGTACTATAATGCCCATTATAGTACTATTAAATCTTCCGTAGTATTTTCTTTCCATCTCTTTTATGTCCTGATGAGATAGTTTACTAAATGCATTATTCACAGCTCCAAATTTTTAAAAGTAAGGAAGTTGGGAATGCACAAAAACAATGAAAAATGGAAAAATTTGAAAACATTTTTGCAATTTGTGCCAAATCCTGACGTATAGGATCTTTTTTTCAATAATTCTTTCGTTATCAGCACACCAAAATACATTGGAAATCGCTAAAATTATTCATATCAGACATATTATAAGCAATAGACAGGGTAACTAGAGTGATGGCCTATAAAAATATATTTATATACTACTTCTAAAAAAAGTTATTAAAATGTAGTATAGTTTATAAAAATTATAAATAGTATTATCAAAAATATAATAGTATTATAAAAATTTTACATAATTTATTAACGTAAAATATTACACTTTTAAATATTAATGTTATTTTATAAATATTTTACTAATTTTCTTTAAAAAAGAGCAGATATTTAGTAAAAATTTACCTTCAAAACTGGAAAAAGGGTGGGTATTTTTAATATGGACAAAGTTTGATAACATTAACCGATGTGTTGACCACATAAGCATTAAATTATCAAGTTATACTGCGTTCAGTTAATTAGGAGTTATTGGAACCTGTTGATCTTGATAAAAAATTTGTAGAAGCTAATGCTTAACACCACTTAAAAAAAATTTTAATTCCTTTTTCACAAAACAAGATCAATTCTTGTAATAAAAATATTAAAAAAATGCTTTGAATGCTGCCAGTGCTAACAAAGTTTAGCTCTAATGATAACTTAAGTAATGTTTATTGAAAAATGAAAGCTCTTAAAATAGGTTTAAGTTTTAATAGCTTAAGTACTTCTGAGAGTTAACGAATCATTTAAACATTTTGATTGGATCAATTTTTTTCATAATGTAAAGTTTGTACAGTTCATCATAAAAAACAAGTTTTTAAACTTAACTTCCATAAAATTTAAATGACTTTAGTAGAGCAACTCGTATGGAAAACATATTATCGAGCAGTACTTTTTCACCATTACTCACCAAACTGGCATCCAAATGAAAGGCAGTAGATAAATGACCACTGTTGTATTGATTAGCAGGGCGGCAGTCAACAACAAAGTACTTGATATTTTGGTCATTCTATAACAGATTATCAATTTAAGGAAATATTTACCTTGTTTTAAGATATCAAAATTCAAGTTATAAATTCCATTTTTTACAACTAACAGAAGTTTACTCATATACCAGTCTTATAAATAAAATGTACAAAAGATGCATGGAATTTCCCCATGACTTTTCTTCAGGTTTTTAGTGGGATATAAAAATGTTAAAAGATTGTGACGAATAGAAAAACCTACCTTTAGAGAACTGGAGACTAAGTCGCTGACTGACACAGATAAACACAAGGCTTGAGAGAGTCCTTCTTCAGTTTCTGATTTGCCCTCAAAGATCAAAGAAATATATTCCTAAAAGAAAAATGAAAAATTAAATTACCTGCACTTTTCTATTTTCATGTACTTTAAACCATTAAAATAAATAAAAATTATTTTAATTTTGAGATTGTTACTTAACTGTATTTTTAAAACATAATTGTGAGCCCCCATTCAAACTGCTGCTCATGAGCCACCACTGGTTAAAAACAGCAAAAATAACTTTTTGCCAAGAAAGTTTTTGCATTAATTTGGCACAAAAATTGGTCAACCCTGTTTTGAACCATAATAATAAAACTAATTATTTAACTAAAACAATTGATAATTCTTGCCTTTGTAAAAGATGGAGGAGTAGACATAATATAATGGAATGCAACAGTGCAGAAGTCTTCAACATCATCAGCTTCCAACTTACAAGGCACCATGGAGAGTTCATCTAATCATGAACAGAGTAAGTGAACATTAATTTGAGAATGAAAGGCATAAATAAGAATCAAAACACATTTTAACAATGCAAGATAAATTTCTAAAAATCAAATTATGTTCTTCATTATATCATTAAAATTTTATTTAATTTCTATTTGCAGCATTAATAGTTATTTGAAATGAACTCAAAACTATTTATTTTGTAAATTGAAAAGATAATTCCATTCTTAGGTTTTCAAGCAATAATTTTTGGACTACTAGCTGCATGGTTGTCTTAATTTCTTTACCATTCTACACTCATTCTTTCATAACTTTACCTGTTACCCAAGGAAAAATAAACAAGTGTTTTCCTCCTTTAATTATCAAGTCTTGAAATATTGGTAACTTTAGTAATACTTTTATTCTTAAATTTTAAGATTAAAAACTTAGTTTTAGAAACAGTCAGCTTCAACATATTATTACAGAACCAAACATTAACTTTTTACAGGCAAATTTCAATATTTTGAAAAGCTCAGTATAATTATCAGCATAGAAAACCAAAATAGTTATATTACAATTTATAAATTAAGTTTACACAGAAGTAAGTCACTAATAAAAATCAAAAATAATATTGGCCCTAAAATAGAATCTTGGGGAACACAACCACTAATTGGTTATTCATAGCTGCATACATAATTTATTTCAACAATTTGTGACCTCCCCTTTAAATAGGATTCAAACCATTTATAGACATTTCCTCTTATTTGAATTCTGAAAAGTTCATTTAAAAGTAAATCATGATTATCTGTATCAAAAGCCTTGCTAGGATCTAAAAAAACAGCAGTTGTTTTTTGGGGATTATTTACATTTGAATACGTATTATTTTTGAGAACTTCATCAAAGCTAGCTCAGTACCTTTTCTAGTCATATTGGTTATCTGCTATGATATTATGTTTATCTAAAAATTTAACTAAAGTACAAGCATTTTTCTGCTCTTCTGTATCAAACTTACCCATATTTGAAATTTAGGTAAAAAAACAAAATAAAATTTTTGGGTCGGAAATTGGAAAATAAAACGTTGAAGAAAGGGTTAATAACATTCATATTGATATCAAGGAAATAATAAGATGAAGATAATAAGAAAGGAAATAGAGGAAATTGAATGGAATAAATAAGGAAAGGTCATTTAAAATAGTTTACTATACCTATAATGGCTTTCTTGTCTGCATCTTTCATTTCAAGTAGTTGTTCTCTGTAAAGAAATAAAGTAATTCGACACCCAACTTTGATACTACAAACTGATAGAGGGAAGGGAAATAATGCATACTCACTTGGCATTGACAATGATAGCCAGAGAAAGGTAAAAAATTGTAAAAGGGTCTGATGCTTGAAAATATATATCCCACATATTGTGGATAACCTTCAGGCTGCATGTTGAGGAGAAAAGGCTGCCAAACTAAAAAGAAAATTCTTTTAAAATCCACATATTAAATAAGTTATTCCTCTTCAATTAAAAATAATAAATTGGTTAGAATTTTTAGCACTTAAAAACCTGAAATTTCTAAATAGGAAAAATTGATTCTTACAAATTACCCCATTGACTGTGCAGCTGAATCCAAAAACATTATCAAAGCCAATTGACTGTTCTATAGCTGTGCTGCTGAATTTGACCATCACTGAATGGTCGACAGGATAATACGCAAATACCGAAAAATTTTATTAGTGCAGGATCATGGAGCCAGTTTAGGGAAAGCTCTGACGCCTTTGCCCAATTTAAAATAGTTACAAACTAACAGTCAATAATTAGTTAACAGTTATTAACTGACAGCAACTAAATTACAATTTATATCTAAGTTGTGTAGATTTTATAGCAACAGGTATTAATGGTAATTACTTTAGTGATGGGGGATGACCAATATTGTAAACAAAAGGTTTCAAAGGAAAATATGTTAAGACATAAAACACTAACTTAATTATCCTAGCTATATTAAATTATGAATTTAAAGAAGCTAATATAAAAGTCAAAAACACTCAATTCAATAGTAACAAGAAAAAATATCCATTACCCAGTTTTTTGCATAAGATTCCGGAGTAATTTTCTTAGTATCTAAAAATGAACAGAGCTCAGGCTCATGGTACAATAAAAGAAGACGTAGAAGATGGAATGGACTAGATTCTTTGGCACAATTCCTAAAATATAAAAGTAAAACTAATGCAAACTACAAAAAAATCAATCAAAATATAGGAAAATATGTATTTAAAAAGTTGTGCTATTCATCTGAAATGCTTGAACATCATTTCAATATTTTTATTAAAATTTTGTGGAAATCATTTTTTGAGAGATCAATTTGACTTACGTATTAGGGAATGTACCCATACTACGTCTAGGGTTTCGTCACATAGTCAAAAAAATAAAAGTGAATAAAAGAAAAAATACTTGTTTTAGTAAATTAAGTTCATGTTACAATATCTTTTACATCAGGTTTTTCTTCTAGATAATATATATTTTCCACGCTTGCTACTATAAGTATGCACACACTCTTGGCATCACGTGGAAAGCGTTGTATTTTAATACAAACAAATAAAGCCAAATTAATTTTTTTAACTTTCTGTTTGCTAAAAATGATTGAAAACCGTATTTATGAATTACTACGCGAAAACTAGAGGGGGAGGGGGTCAAAAATAGTAAAAAAATGGGTGACATAGTATGGGTATGTTCCCTTATCCACATGCCATTATTGATCTTTACAGTTAATCAAAAATAATACTAAACAAAATATTAAATAAACTAAGAACAATATTTGGTGAATAATCACTGGCAAGCAGATAATATCTACAAATCAATTGAGAGCTCTTTTGCAGTTTCATTTTTTGAGATTGAATCATTGATCATTTGAATATTTAAAAAACCATTAAAAATACCAAAACTTTGAAAATTATTCAGCTACTTACTTGGGAACATAGGTTTTATGAAGAGAATAGAAAAATGAGTACAATTTTGCTTTTGGAAGTCGAAGTGCTACAAGAGGTTCCAGCAGATGGACCCAATTTGTGTCGTAGTCATATCCAGTTTTACGACAATATTTAGTAATAACAGACTCCACATCACACAGAACAGATACCTTGTCCTCTTCATCATTGCCTAACCTATCTGAAGATTTAATTTACAGTTCAAATAACAATAATTTTAAAGAGCATGTTGAATATTGCTTAGATATTAACATTAAGAAGTCACCACTAAAAATACACACACAATGCATGTGAACTTACCAACTAACTCTTGACAGTCTTTCCTGATAACAGGTTGTATAGGTAGGTCAAAAATTTCATCCCAGGTTTCTTGGCTTTTTTCATTAATAGATAAACAAATCTAAAATATAAAAACTATATCTTTCAAACTCTTTATCAGGACTATTTCTTAACAGAGAATAGGTAAATTCAAATTGTCTAGAGAAATTCATAATATTTTATAGTGTCATAATGGAACTACTTATAATTTTCTTATAAATTTAAAAAAGAATCTAGCTTTTATAGTATGGTATATACATATTAGCCCATTGACAGTTCAGAGACCATCAGATTCAATGGCAGTCTATGAGATTTTCTGATAAAATGACATGGTCCACAGGCTAACATGTAAGTAACATTTGTACTTTTCCATCATCTGGCCTGCTAAAATTACCAAGCAGTTTTGAATGCAAAAGGTAATAATTATCATCAAAAATTGCAAACCAACTGATTAAAATACAGTTGTCAACATTAAAAGTTTGGCTAAATTTTTATGTTGGATGTCTTAACCTTTTACCTGCCGATGTTCCCAAATGGGAACATCACTTTAGGGAATTTTTTCACCACTTAATTTTTCATGCAGGAATTTGATACTTGGTAGTTAGCAACTCAAAGATATGAAGTTATTTTACATGCAAAAGTTTTTCATGTGCAATTTAATCCTTTTTGTGGAATTTACATCAAAATTACAGATTTATGGCTGTTCCAAAAGTTGCACAAGTTTCAATTTATGATAAATTTAAATAAATTTAGTTTTAAATAATAATACTGTGTTTAGGTAGCTTAAGTACACATATTTTCAATTGGCTTGGCAGAATAGCTTCATATTCCAATTTCGGAGAGTAATTATCAAGTCAACGTATATGTTCCCAAATGGGAACATCGGCGTTTGGGGTATAGTTTTTGAGAGGATTTTTATAACATGTAAAAATTCAAGTTATTTCTTATTTCTTTTAATTTTTTTAACCTTTTCGATCTCAAAGGATCTAAAAAGGTTAATAATGATGTTTTAAATTTCTAATTCTATAATTTTAATTTTTTTTACCTGATTTTTAGAGGAATAAATGCCAAATCTTTATGGCCGATTCCTAATATTGTATATTTTTCTAACTCCCCGACAGGTTAATTTTCAGTAATTATTATTAGGGGTTATGCAAAAGGCATATTTGGAGTACTTCTGAGGACTTGGGTATTTATTTTGTTCAAGAGCTCTTTTTTACATAAAAATTTTAGGTATAATTTTGAAGAATTTTGAAAATAATGAAAAGTTTGTACATCTAAAAACACTCTTGTAACGTAAGTTGGATGAAAGAGATATGTTGTTTAGTTTGGAATCTTCCATGAGAAACGCAGCAATCAATGGAGATAATTATGATTATCACTTTTGAAAGCTAATTAAATTTGAATGCAATTCATGGATTTTATGCTAGATATCCAGATAGAACAGTAATTAAAACTAATTTTTCACTCAAAAAGATAACTGTTTAGCTTTAAAATGCATGGGAACATTCTTTCGTATTTTTATACCAAAAAATTACCCATTGTGTAATAAAAATTTACGGAAAAGTGTCACGCATGTAATAAACACGTAAATTTTTCCTTATGAAAATCTATAAAATTTTACCCAATTGTCCAACCATGGGAGTTAAATATGAAGAAACAGTCCAATATCATAAAAATGTTCCAAATTATTGAGTAGAAACCTATTTCAGTAGTTTTACTTGGATTAATTTTGAAATATATGCCTTTTGGAAATCCCCCAAAAAATTTCACTCCAAACGCCGATGTTCCCAAATGGGAACATCCTCAAAATCATACTTAGGATTTTTTTTCTGCCAAAAAATGACAGGAATGGGTTTAGTAATGATGAAACAAGTCATTTAAGCCGAAAACCAGAACTTTTCATTTGAAATTTGAATTGCGGCGTTTAAAAGGTTAAAACAGATTTCAGTTTTTTAATGGGATAGATAACTGAATTGTGCTCGTTTATCTTTTCATAAACTTACGTGGAACAGTGCTACTTATCACTAAATACTAGAGTTGTTTCTCGATATTAAAAAAAAACTCAATCATCAAAATACATTAGATTAATCTTAATAAAGAAAATATAGTACAAAATATAAAAATTTACCTGCCAAATTTCAGCTCGCAAAGTGTCGGGAATTGGTTTTCCTTGACAAACATTTCGAATGTTTTCAAGATTGCAATCAGATAACAACACTCTCTTGAGATCAGAAACCCTACACAAAAAAACTTAGGGATCAGAAGCAATTAAACATACATAAACTGTTCAGTGTAATTATGATTTAACTCCCTTGAAAACCGAACAAGTACGTAAATAGAACGATGTCGGCACATATTACATTCGAATAAAACATCCTTGCAATTAAATACAACACGCAAAACAAAACAAAATCATTCCACCTAAAGCACCAACATTATCTGAATATTAATTTTAAACAAAAGCAGTAAAAATATGGATAATTTAAGTAAAAAATACATACCAACTTGTATCGTATTCGTCTTCGACACTCGCCATGTTGTCAATTTTTTTATAAACATTAGCTGTTGCCAAATAATTCTTTCTACTATTTGACAAGTTGAATTTCGGTGATCAGGTGATCACCACATCACCACCTGTCCAAAACTAATATTAAAACTCTTTGAATGATATTCTTTACGTTATTTTATTTATAGGATTAATTTCATTCTGAATTCAATTGATAGTTCATAGCAAGAAAGTGTTTTCAAATTACAATCGGTACTGAAACATACTGAAACGGAACGTGATGGAGTGGAGCGAGCCAAGAGCGAGCTGCTAGATTCCTTGCGAAGATGCGAAGTTGAAAACCGAAACCTATTTTTCGATTTCACTCGATCCTACCCCAGTAGCACAGCGATGTTGCTGAATATCGCACAACATCGCCCGACACTGATTTACATCGCGAGCGGTGGGACGGTCCGATCAATACTGAGCAATATTTAGCAACTTCGCCCAATTCCGGCAAACGAACCCGCACCGATCCGCACAGTTGACGCATGCGCAAACTCTGTTGGAGGGAAAATCGGGGACGTGCACGGAGCCCACGGAGCTCAAACACAAACAGCTCAAATTCCAAACAAAAACATTTCTTTCCGTTGGGGTCTTGGAAGTTTTTTGTCCATCTCTAACATTTGAATTGAAGATTGAAGGCGTTGGAACTGTAAAAGGTAAAAGTTTTCCTTCTATATTATTCTTAATGTAATACTTTATTGTTTAGGGGTCCATCCAACCGAAAATTCGAACCCTTTTGCTGCTTTTCACAAAATTCCCCCTCTTAAATCTACCCCTTCACAAAATTCCATTTCATAAAAACGGTTCTTTCATAAAACTCAAATTAGCATTTTAATGATTATTTGCTAGAAATCTCACAAAAAATTTGAATTTTTCACGATTTTCTTGGTTTGCGAATCTATTTTTTAATACTTGCGCACTGGCGTGCTATTAGTTAGTTTTCACCGCTTCAATTTTACACACACAATTTTTCAAAAAAATTGAGGCCCAAAAAAAAAACTTGGATGACCCCTGGTTGTGTAAAACTGCGAGTCCCATCATTAATTATTGCTTTTCTTTCTTCGATTGTCCAATTTTCCAGATCAAATCCTGGTGGGAAATTCCATTTTTAACAAAAACTGTAGATTTCATTTATATTATTTATTAATACGTACCATGATCTGACTCATCGCTATTGCAAAATAAATATAATATAAACCCTGCCAATAGTCTAGTATAAATCTGACTTTCCTTGGTGGAAAAAGAAAAACATGAAATTTAAATCAAGTTTACTATCTGCCTACTGTGTTTGTGGAGTGACAGAGAATCCAATGAAATAGTTTAAAGAAGGTTGAAATTAGTTCATGGAAATTTCATTTTCTTGGGCTTATTCTTAAGATAATTGAAAAATTTGATCTTTTTCACATGATCCTATTGTTATTGTTGTTTATAGGTAGTATGTAATATTTATAGATTAAAGAAAATCTTGTTAAAATTTAGCTTTCAATATATTACATTTAATCTCAAGTAATATACTGGTACCTTATCAAGCCCCGTTAAAAGTCGCCACAATATTTTGTACGCTTAATATTTTCCAAATTTTTATTGTTGGTTGTTTCCAATTTTCAGTGGCGTAGCATTGTGGCTAGTGGGAAACAACTAATAGTGAGCCGCCTATTTTACTACTACAGACTATAATACTAGGTTAATTTTGGTACTGTTCAGTAGGGTGGTTCAACAATACATGGTAAAAATAAAAGTTTCAAAAACAAACCGGGCCACCCCTCAAATTTTTTACACTTGTAGACAGTAATCTTCTGGGAAAATTTCAACTTTATATCTCAACTGCAAGGGGGTGCTCAAGCCCCCCGAACTTTATAAGTTAGTGAATTCTATTGTAACTTTCTAAAAATAGTTTTAAAATACCAAAAAATACAAAATTTAGGTATGCATTTATATATATTACAATCTTTTAACATAAGAATAAATCAATGTATAAAAGTACAAAGTAAATTTTTTTAATATTTTGCCCTTGTTAATAAAACTACAGTATTGCGCAATTACTAAGGGTTGGTTGTTTTCATAAATGAGGGGAGCTACGATGGGGGAATTTCATTTAATCCTACACAAAACGGTTGAAAGCTTTTCTTTTCATCAGTTGTTTACAAAAAACAACCTAAGATCCTGGGGTGGATATACCATCTGACATGTAATGGGTGGCGAAAGACAAATGGGACTGCATGTGTAATCCTAACCCCCTGGTTAACTGATTTAGTGGCCAAGGGTTAAAAAGGTTCAATATCCCATGCATTTATCTATCATTATGTCTATTTTAATCTTTTCAAAGCATGAATATTAGTTCCTGAGTGTGTAAGTGCCAGCGTGATTTAAAGAGTCTTCCACTCTTCCACGGGTGCTTCTAGGGTGCTAACACTTCAACCGCTTATAGTAAAAATCCTTGCTGCATATTTTTATTAAATCCGGGTCTTTGAGGAAGGGTTAGGACCCTTAAAAGATGAAATGTGCAAAAAACACCAGGAAAAAATAGTTTAAAATAACCTCGATAATTCTTAATGAATTTTTGCATTTTTAGGGGGCAATAACCCATTAAACCTATCCATTTGCAAAAAATTTTCATATTTTAGAAATTTCAAACTTTCTTGTCCCCTCAGGAGTAATTTAAAGACTTAAATAATGCTTTTAGACCCTGAATATCGAATTAAAAGTCACAAAGTCATCGAAAAACGTAAAAAGGAGGAGGGACTGTTCCACCGAAAATATGAGGCTGATCAGAAAAACTGGGGTGATACTCTGATTCAGGGGGTCATTTTACATAAGAATCTGCATAAATTGTTTCAGATGCATTTTGATCCTATTTTTTGTTGACCAGTGTTACTATTTGTGTCATTCCCTATAGGGCCGCTAATGTTAATATTAAGGTTCATTGAGCACCCTCTTAGAATTTGAGTAGGAAGTTAAAATTTTTTCAGCACTATACTGTTGATAAGTCTAAAAAAGTTAGGGGGTGGCCCAGACTCTAGCTCAAAAAAAGTTTTTTTGAACCACCCTACTGTTCAGCCTAAAATTAAATACCAATTAAACATTACATCCCTCTATTTTCTTCACCTTCTAGTTCATTTATTTTTTTCCATAAATACATCTAGTTTTTGGACTTTTTCCAAGATTATTTTCATGGACTTTCAAGATATGCATGTGTGAGGTTTTATAGAAATTGCAAATTTTCTAATGGATTTTAGAGCACTGAATTCAAAAAGCTGGTCAAAATTTTCCAATAGTTCAAAGACAAGATTATTATTATTTTATTTTTTTCTAATGGAAAAAATCATCTAATTAACCTGAAATTTAACACAAAGGCCGATTAAAAAATTGTATTTTATTTTAATATTTAATTATTTTTTACAATACATCAGAAAACTTGGGGCTTACTTCACAGGCTTATATAGTGTAGCCACAGTTTCCATAATTCTTTAATTTTCATTTTTTGCTTTCCAGAAATGTCTTCCCAAAGTAAGCCTACAAAATCAAAATCCTTGAAAAGGAGGACCCTCCCAAAAACCTCCCCCAGGTAAAAACTTTAAAAAAAGTTATCCTTGGAAATTTTTTGGTCACAGGGGAAATTTAGGATTTTCTTATATATTTTACTTCAGCAGTGTAATGAGAAATAAGCAGCAATAGCTCTATTGCTTCAGTTATCACATATTGTTTTACTAATTAGCAAGCTGCATTAATTTGGTTAAAGAATAATGCAGTTTTACAAAGAGAAATTTAATACAAAAAATGTAATTTTTACAACTCATAATTTAGTAAAGAGAACGTTGGGTTTGGGGCTAAATTCTAAAATCTCAGTTGATATATCATCTGTTGAACTTGAATTATATATACACTTGATACTTACATTAAAAACTCATGAAATTTTTCTTTTTTTAGAAGTTATTCATGTAGATAACAGTATTGACTGAAAATATTCAATCTGTCATTTGTAAGTTTATTTAAAATTTTGACAATTTTCAATGTTCTAAATCTAAAAATTAAATGAAAAATATACTAGAATTTTTAAATTTTTAGGGAAAGTTGTTCCTTATGATAACCCTACAGAGCAGTCTAATGTATGGGATGGATGATGCATTTCTCAATTCCCTAGAAAAAAAACGACACAGAGAATCCAGTATCTAAAGTTTCAGTTGGAAAAGAAACTAGTAAGTTGTTTGTTTGTTAAGAATTATGTAGGGATATTAAAGGCTGTATTCTACTCGTCCACTTTAGCGAACTCCCCGGGTGAAAATGCTGGAATTTTTCTTCTTCGTTCCGCTTTCAAGCGAGTTAGCCACCAATTGGCTCAAGGAGTACGCTGAATTTCGATCAAAGTAGTCTGATTGGCTGAGAGGGGTTGTTTCGTTTTCAATCTCGCCGCTCCAATTTTGTGAGTTAATAGTTTGCGTTTTATTTTTTTCCTTCAAGCTTTTTGCTTTCAGTTAAAATCTGTTGATTTTTGTTAATTTTTACTTTACATCCCTTTTCAAACAATTAGATTTGTTTCGCAGGGTTGTGACATCAGCTAATAAACGGAGACACAATTCAACACAATAATAACAATTCAATTTTTTTTGCCTTTTGTGTTTTCCCCCCTTGTAAATTGTTTCCCTTCTTAAATTGTTTGTATTATTGTATGCATTGCATTGTATATTGTTGGGAGTAAACTTTGATTTGACTTTGACTTAAAATCTCCCCCTATTTCACCTACCACATTAGTTAGAATACACGCAAGTGAATACAGTGAGGTGAGTTCGACTTTGCAAAAAAGTAGAATACAGCCCTAAACTGTTGGATTATATCTAAATAGTGATAGTAATAAGCTAAAAATCTACTGTGCAAAGTTGAATAACTATAAAATTGAAATTTTTTTTATTTGCTTATAAAAAACTTTAAAAAGTTCAATTGTTGCAGGGATACATTTGGTTCCCTTTGTTAGCAATCACAATCTTTGCTGGCAAAGGGGGATCAAATGTATCCCTGAAACAATTGTACTTTAAAAAGTTTTTAAAGATTTTTTTGTCTGTAAATAAAGCATTTTGATTAAATATTGTTAATGATAGTAACATTTTTAAAAAGTTCTGTTATCTTACATATTGTAAAATAGGAGCCCCCTATTGGGTTAACAGTAATTCTAGTACTCTGTTATTATTAAATTTGTTTCTTATAAAATGCATCAAAAACACCCCAAGAAAATTACTTTTGTTTTATGCATTTTTATTACAAGATGTTTCAACAAGTGTGTACAAACACTGCACAGCCATATTATCTGCATTAAGTACATAAAGAATACCTGGAGAACTATGCCTCTATGACCCATAGTTTTGGAGAAAATCGCAAAAGAAAAGGGTGAGATGTCACATCCAGTATATATTAAAAATGTGAACATGGTTGTTTTGATGTTTGCACACTAATATATCCATTATGCTGACATGTGGCATCCTTGAATGAAAAAATTAAGTTTGTATTAGATTATAACATCACATCTTAGGAAAAATAAGTTACCATAGAGATAGATCTAGTTATTCAAGCAAATTTTATCTGCTCCATGCAAGAAATCTTTTTGTATTGCGTTTGGGCAGACTTGTTGAAACACCCGGTAAAGTTGCCTAATATTTTTTGAAGATATTAATATTAAGAAATACAAATCGCTTATATCATTCTCAAAAGTTAAGTTTTTAGATTTTTAAAAATTTAAGTTCTTGAAATTTTCTAAATTTAATTATAGAGTATTTTTTGCAAAATAACTGCTGTATGCATGACATAGCTGTCAATTTTTATGGTATTTTCATTTAACTTTACAGATGGATCTGAAAATTTTGTGAATTTTAAGTTTGCCTTCACTTATAGTCTGTTCATTTAGAACTGGCGCCTGAGACAAAATGTATTAGAAGCAGTTACTATCGTAATTATCATCGAAAGCATTTTCTTCTGCAATGACAAGGCAGCCGAAACAGAAGTAGTTGAAATACTGTAAAAAAATCAGTCACTGAAGTTGTGTGATGACCGTTATGAAGCATTATTGAGCGTTTTTGATCCTGTTTCAGGTGCCAATTCTAAATGAACAGACTATAACAATCCACAGAAGTGTAAAATCTTTCATAATGCAAACTATATTCTCTTGTACCTCTGCCCCCAAACCAAATTCCTCTACTAACCCCTGTCCTTTTAATTTTAGTCCTTATATTTAGTGAATTTTAAACGACTGTAAAGTTTTTCAGATTTGCTAGCACGTTTTGTCCTGCACTCACCCGTAAAGTGTGCTTCTTCTCATGCTCAAATCACAATTCTAAAAAAAAAAGTTGCGATGCTATAGGCATAGCTCGTAAATTAGTGGGTTACTGGTGGTAAAATTAGCTTCCCCTTGCAGAAAAGCAAAGAAAGCTACGTAGTTACATTATCCACGAAAGTAACAACTAAACTTTACTCTAATCTCGCTATTTCTGAAAAATTACAAGTTAAAATAAAGCAAAATACTCAAAAGTAGCAGCCTGGAATCGAACCGGGGACCATTAGGTTACTAGACGCACACTACCACTGGTGCTGATGCCAGGATTGATAAATAACATAATTTTAATGTTTTAAAACTTAAAACACGTAATAACAAGTTCCTATTACTGTGCATGTTTCAACTGTCGTAGCATCAACCACTTCCTATCCAAAAAGTTTAACTGATGTAAGTTTTCGAAAGTTGACAGCTATGGCATTTGCTAGTATAATATAGTCCAATTAAATATAAGTTTTAGAGAAAGTGTTGAAGGTTTTGCATTTTTGTTTTAATTATATAATGTTAAAAGATCATGGATCATTCAATTTCTTTATAACTTGAAATTATTTTATGAAACTTTCAAGTAATTTTCCTTTTATGAATTAATATGTTTTGCAAATGGCTGAAGGTGGAAATCATTTGTTTCTATCATAAAACAATCAATAGGTATTTATGATTGATGTAAAAGTTATTTCTGGGTGTAGTTGAAACATCTATGTTTATAGTTCCTTATATTTTTAGCTAGTGTTAAGATGAAATATGATGATGCGGACAAATCTGCAGTTTATAAAGTTAATTGTGGCAGAGTGCTTGCTGGAGCTCCTGACTGGGATGGCTGTAGAATCAGAAACAAGAGAAAAAGGGGAGGATGACAAGATTAACTAAGAACAATTTACTTTGTTATGGAAAAAACTAAAGTTCCTTAGAGTAATTATCAGTGAGGCTAAAATACATTTAAAAGTAGGTTGGCAAGAATCTGGCACCGAAAGTTTTCTTTTTCAAGTTGATACTTTCATATGGAATTGTTATTACAGTTGTATAATTTTTATAACAATGTGATTTATACCTATACTTTGCTTTTTCCAAAAAATATTGTTGTTTTTTAATGTGTTATGTCATATTTTGTTACCCCCCTTCTCCTAGTCAGATAGAAAAACCATCCCTCCCTTCTAACAATGACTTCCCTAGTGTAGAATAATTTTCATTAATTATTATTGAAATAAAAATGTTAACCTCAATAATATATACACCATTAAAAGTATTAAAGTAAATGCACGATTAAAAGCGATTTTCCAAGTCTATTTTTAAATAAATAAGACATAATTAAGTGAAAAGTTTCATAAGGTTAAGCATTATTCCAGCAAAATATAATTTCACCATAAATTGTATCTGAATTGAAACACTTATCAAACTACAATGAGTTACAAAAGTACATTATTAATAGTTTAGTCAAAGAAATGAGTTCCAGGGAAACATCTGTTGTATAGATCATTTTCATTTTATGGAAACTTTTTGATCATCCACAGTTTAGTCTCACCATTGTGCACTTAATTACATCTTACAAATAGAACTCAATTATTTTTTCTAAATTATTGATAAGCACTTTTATAACTCAAATTCATGGGGAAAGTAACTGGCATATTGTTGTACCTTATGCACAATCATCTTTTTTAATCAATTAGGTTTTTCTTTCAGACCGGTCCAGGGAAAATTGCTTTTTGTTATGCCTTATTACATTATATTACATCCTAGCAGTTAATGATAAAATTCTACCCCCTCATTCCTACTAAAAAATACAATCCAGGTCCCCTCTATCCACCCTAAGTTCTGAAACACCTTTTTTATGTAATCATACTGCTGTATTGTACTGCATCGGACAAAGAAGTGAAAAGTATGTGATCATTATATGCATATTCTAACTAAAAAGACTAAGAAGTCTGGATCGTTGCATTAAATTATGTTGTCTGTAGTATGATTGTGTATTATGAATAAGCACAAATAATAAGATGTAACTTTTTTGATATTTTACTTACATTGACAATTCATTAAATTGTATTTTACTTCAAATTCCAATGTCTTTTTAAAGAACAATTTAACATGTTCTTGCACTTCAATAGCAATGTGGTGAAATAATTTGTGATTGCGTAAACTATATTATTATGCAATTTTATTATGTACGAATTGTGATAAGATTTTCTAGTTATCTTAAATAAATTAAAATTATTAAACATGGAAATGTAATACCTGGAAATTCCTTTTTGTTATTAATATTGTCACTGACTCATGATATAGGTGGTTAACTCCATAATTTTTGCTTATTTTATTTTTCATTTTTGGCCGGTTCTGAGTATTTTTACCATAGGTAATTTTTGTTTCTTAATGTTACCTTTTGTGAAAATTTTAATTCATATAGAGTATTTTCAATCACATGACTCTGCCTAACAACGGCCTTAGCAACGTTGTTTATTCGCCAAGTGACGTCATGTGCGAATGCTGCTATTGGATACTTCTATGTCCCGCCCCTAACAACAGCCTTAGCAACGTTGATTTTGTCCTCCAAGTGACGTCATGTGCGAATGCTCTATATTATTAAGGAACCAAAATTATAAATTATGGACTTAACCAAAAATATCACTTAGACTGCTAAATGCCCCTCTTACTTTTTCACCCGTCAGAATTAAAAGTGTCAAAATTACTTTTAAAGCAAGTAACAGACTTAAATTTATTCTGGTTGAGAAAATATAATTTTTAGTGCAGTTTATCGTATTTTATTATCTTCTTAAAGTAAGAGGTTCAATTCAGTTATCTCTGTCCCACTAAATATCACCAAGCCTTTTGTAGGCTAAATATTAGAAGCATCACTAAAAATTCCAAACTATTTATAAAAATGTGTGTTCTGTTATATTGATAAAAACCATAGAATTTTGGACATATATGAATATTCTTTGTAGCACCTTGGTGATATTTAACAGAACAGGTAACAAAATTGAACCTAGTAACTAACATGTCATTAAAATAAGAATGACAGCTAAAATGCTGTGATTAAATTTTTCCCCCTCATATAAAGTTTAATTATTATACAGAGTTTATATTATGATCCATTAAAAAATTAAAGTTCATAGCTCAGTTACTTTTATTTAATCTACTTTTAAATTAATACTATTGGTTGAATTATTGTAAACCAGCACTGTATGATATTATATAGTGGAGGCCGCCAATAGGTAATGTGCTTTGTAAGCATACATCCTTAAATATCCAAAACCACAACTATTTGACAAAACCATTCAATATGGCACTTTATCAAGTAAAAAAATTATAATTGTAATTTTTTTGCTTGATAAAATGCCATATTGAATGGTTTTGTCAAATAGTTGTGGTTTTGGATATTTAAGGTATATGCTTACAAAAAGCACATTACCTATTTGGTGGCCTCCACTATATAATATCAAGCAGTGCTGGTTTCAATATCGGCCAATCCCGCGGGCAATATCGCGAATTCAGGATATCATACTAGTTACTTTATCGGGCGATACTGATCAGCAATATCGGGCAATACAAGTAAGCAATACTGGGCAGTATCGGCAAAAATTTGCCGTGCGATCCTGCGGCGATATTGGGAAGCGATATCGCTTGATACAGCGGATTTTCCAAATGCGATATTGGGCAATACAGGTTTCTTGATAAATTCCAATACCGCGCGATACTGCAATGCGATATTGCTCAATACTGATTGGCAATATTGGACAGTATCGCCCAAAATGTCAGCCATTCGATCTTGCGGCGATATTGGCAGGCGATATCGCTCAATATATCGATCCGATACTGTCCAGTACTGCTGTGCTACTGGGGTAGTGCTTTGCTCGATCCGCAAAACTTCTGCGGATTGCGGAACGACGATAACTTTAAACGCCTTTTTGACTTTTGTTAAGCAGTTTTACAGAACACTAATAAAAGTGACCCACCCTGAATATTTTCTTCAGAAACATCTCAAGAATTTCTTATGTTTTCCTATTTGTAAATTTTTTGAAGCGGGAGATATTCGCACACACCTTTAGCACCATTTGCTTTGGCTTCCTTCCTATTAAAATAATAACAGTATTTGTGAAAATGCATTAGTGATAAATGTCGATTTTTGTTAACCTTACAACTTTTCTTTGAAAGGCGATTGACTGTTTTCAATGCCAATATATTTTGTTTCACTTTGTGGTTTGACTAATTAAGAAATTTTTATTACGTTGGGGTTACTTATTTGGCCCACGTTTTGGGGTAACTTTGTTTGGCCCAATGATATCTGGTGAAATAAGCGAATTAGAATTACTCATTGAGTGGACTAATGTTTGGCTTTTGAGGTTGAAACTTTTGAACAAACCACTTTGAAAACTATTTATAATACAGTTGAAGATGTTAAAAATAATATAAACCACTGACCTTGTAAAATTTGTTTTGGTTGACAACTTTTATCTGCTTTTATTGAGAAAAAAACTACCCAAGTTACCCCATTTTACAGTATCAATTTTCTGCTTAACAATTAAATTGAGGCGATTTGCCTGAATTGCCCCTCAAAAACTCCCCCAAGTGCAAAATATCTTTAATAATTACAATAAGGCTTTAGACATTAAAATGAAATATTTGACTTTTGAAATAACATAAGTAACCAGCTTTTTACTCATTAATCAAAATAAATTTTTCTTTTTACTAAAAATTTTAGAATGAATGAATGATGGATTCTCTAACAAATAAAATATAACTAATAAAAGGTAATAGAAAAGCTTTCTTTACAAACCAGTCTCATTCCCAGAAATACTAATCTCGTAAATATGGGAATTAAATACTAATACTTTTGTAAATCTCTAGAAAAAATGAAATGTGTTTAAAATTAATGTAAAAAATTTTAAATAAGTTATAGTGTCATAAAAATAGAATACCTAAAAATATATAAAGAAATGTTTTTTCTTTGAAAATGAATTACTCCCCCTCATGTTTTCGCCAGTCGGGAGGTATTCTATGGTCATATCTTGAGATAAAATTTATATGATGAGTGTTGAACCACACCCAGAATGCTAAAGTTTATTTTAAAACCATACCTATAGATCATCTATACAAGAATCTTTTGAAACCTTATTTCAAGTTTGAACAAAAAGTTAACTTATATACTACTATTAAGAAACACTCTCATTATTACAACCACATGTCATATTTTCTAGTTCACTTTAGTTCAAATTAAGCATGCCCCCTCAAGTATTCTTGAGTTACTAATGCAAGAAATTTATCCATTTTAATGCATAACTCAACTTTTTCTAAATGATGCTCAACAGAACCTTTAAATGTTTGGGAAGAACTATGCCATATTAAATGGCATAGTTAAAAGCTAAAATTAGAACATTTAGTCGTGTTGCAACACCGATGGCTAGGAAATTTCTACCATTAGCCCCCCCATTGGCATATTAAACAAACTTAAATTTTTTAAAAACATGAAGTTTCCTAGGAATAGTGTGAATGACCTGTGGGACGACAACAAAAAAAACCTTAGTTATAGATAATTTTGTCAGGGAGGAAAAATCAATAGAAGTAAAACATGTTAATAAGTAAAAGCATTTTCATTTCTTTGTGTACTTAAAAAATAAAAATTCATAAAAGAAAATCTCAGCATTCGTTATATTAATCTCAATTACACATTGTTTGGTAGCGTGTATAAATAGTAATTACGAGTAATAAACAGTATGATGCATAAAAGTTATCTTTTGTCATCATTCACTGATGTGTCTCTGCTTACTGAACATTTTCTTGCATAAGTAAGTATAATCATATCATTTCCAATAAATCATTCCTACAAAAAAGTGAGATGAACAACATTTTTATGATACAAGAGAGCTCTGCCCCCTGCTCACTTCCTAACCCCAGTAAATGCAGACATTTCTTAACAGACTGTTTCGTATAATCTCAGAGAGTGAAGAATTTTTTGCATTTCACCAACCTTGGAGGTGGAGACCCCAGTTGTCTACCTTAATAATGCTCTTAAACCTAAAAGTAATCAAGTTTCTCTTCTGTATATGTTACAGGTAATGTGATAAACCTGGTAATAATAATGCCCGAAGTGAGGAGGGCCATGTGATAAATTCAATGACATTTATCACTTTGTCCAAAATACGCGGGCATTATTATAATGCTCTGATTTATCACATTGCCCGTAACATATATGTAATTTAATTTAAATCTTTCCCTAAACCCAGCAAATACTTATAAATTCAACATTCAGACTTCCTTAACCCTCTTGGCGGCCAGCATTTTCTCTTGTCATTGGTTTAACATGGGGAGAAAGCAGAGTATTCTCGGACTGGCCAGAGGCTTAAAAACGTAATGAACAAAAAAATCCCTTTAATACTTAAGTACATAGTAACACTAAATCTACCAACTAAATCGCTTAATCTTTAACAGAGGAAACATCAACTAACTTTCCAAAAATACATATAGCTCATCTGCACGAATAGCTTTCTCATGAAATTAAATTTTGTAACATCAAATAGATTTGTTTCAATGGCGGCTGATGTATTTTGATAGAATAGATCAGCGTTTCCCAACCTTTTTGCCTCACGGAACCCTTGTGACAGTCAAGTTTTACGGAACCCCTAATAATATAGTATTATATTTTGAAATTTTAATGACAACGGGAAATAGCTATCATAAGTCATTCATTTTAAAACAACACATTTTTGACTGTTAATCCATTTACAAGTTATCACAGAAAAATATTATTGTGAACAGTTTTTTTTTTTTTTTTTTTGCAATAAGGTATATAATTCAGTTGTTTTTACTCTGAAAATCAGTTGAGAAAGTTAACTTAACCTCAAATTCAAGATATAACTATCTTTTATGACATACACTCAAAGGTGTTTCAAAACATATTCATATTTGAACTAGACTATTACCTTTTAATTTTCATATCAGTACCAAGTATGTCTGTACAGATCTTAGTATATTTTTCATAGCTGTTGCAACAAATAATATGACGAGAAAATTAACAAAAGTCACATTAACCATTGATTTTTAATTAATAATTTATTTAGGGCATAAAATATTTTACTAAGGAATGCTTGTATGTTACACACAACCATACAATATATACTCTGAATACATTACACATAAAAACATTTTACAATTTTAAATAAAATTTAACACAAAAATAAATCCTACTTTGAAAAGATATGAACATAATATAAAGTTATAGTAGAATAAACTTTGTTTTGTAAAATATGCATAATACTAACAAGGGATAAAAACAAAACCACATCATTTTAGTTCAATGAAAATAATTTTATTGAAGCTATAAAAGTCAATCTAGTTAATTTATAATGAAGCCTTATTTAAAGAATAAAATAAAGTTTTATACCTATAAATGTTAAGGGCAATGTGATAAATCGGGCATTATTAATAATGCCTGGCCAATGTGATAAATTCAATGGAATTTATCACTTTGCCTGTAACATATACATTATGAAAAATGAATAAAATGGAAAAGAACAATAATTTTAATCCATAGTTTTGCAAAATATTTTGAAATATTAAATAATTTAAGGGGGAAATGAACAGCTGCAACATTAAATTTTATGAGCAAAGAAATTTAAGACTTATGATTTCATAGCTTAAAATGCAATAAAATCATCAGCTTAAAAAAGGGATTAAGTCCAAAAAACAAATTTTGAGAAGACATGGGTAAAAAAAAAATAAAATCTGAATTTTTATTGTATTAGCACCAAATTTTTACTGGAGATTTAAGACACTATTTATAATGCAGAAAAATCATAAGAAAAAAATATATTATTCAAAAGTATTGTAGAGTTGAAAAAATTGGTGATAAAAGTTGAAAAATAATAAAAACCACTTTTATTGACAATTAAATTATATTTCTGCTTAGTTCAAAGCACAAAATAGAAGGACTAAGACAAATAAAATTAAAAAGTTATGAAACTGAGTCATTAACACAATTTAATGAATGTGAATGGAGTCCATCATTCACTGCATAAAAAAAGATCACTCAAAGGTTCACAAAGGTAAAAAAGGTTCACTGGACAAAGTAACAAATTTCAAATTAAATAAAAAATATAATGATTGAATGGATATTGATTTCACCAAATTCAAGGGTCTATATCTGCCTATAGGGGGTAGTTATTTTTCCCTCATCCCACTCATGTGTAAAGCAAAGCTTGGAGATTTTTTTTAGTACAAAAAGTCAATTTGCCATTTTTTTTTTACTTATTCCCTTTTTTAAACTGACAATTCAATTTATACCTGTGAAAAAATCGGGATTTTTTTTTAAAAAAAATATGAAAAATGTAAAATTGCTAAAATATAAAATGCTACAATGTATATTTACTTACATTATTCAAAACAATGAAAAAGGAAATAAATGCAAATAAATCTGAATAGAAATATTGTAAAACTACACAAATGGAAAGTTCCTTTGTTATTGATATTTTAATAAGCACATTTGTTTCTTTTATATAATTAGTAGAATAAAATAGGTTTACAAAATAAAACATATGAAGTTTTAAGAGCACAAAAAGTTTTATTTAGATTTGATGTTTAAACATATTAAGAATTTCACAATAATTAGCTTTTAAATAAAGAAGAAACTGAAAAGGTAGTTATTAACAAAAAATGAGGTTTCAAGTTAAAAGTTTTATTTTTAACATATCATCTTATAAGCAAGTTAGGATCAATAGAAATTAATCTTTGTTAGCATACAGTTGATAACACTAACAAATATCATGACTATATAAATAAAATCCATCCAACCAAGTCGCATCTTTACTTTAAAAATTTGCAGCATAACCTTTCTTCATTCATTACCATTGATTTCAGCTAAAATAATTTTAGATAGGTCACCGTGGAGCAAACAAGCTATCGATTTCCCCTAGATCTGTGAAATCTTCTCCATTGATAGTGTAGTTGACTTTATATTTAAAGCGAACATTTTCCTGGGAAAAAATAACAGTGATTTAACAATGAGAAACTATGGTATAGATACTACTTTTTTTTAAAGTTAAGTTTGTTTCAATAGGTTAGTTTCATAAAAAAGTTTAGACACATCAAGCCAATAAAAAAAATATTTATAAAAATCTATGTACTTAGGGATGGGCCCTGGGGTGCAAGGCATATGTCCCGGTTAGGTGGTCAGCCTAACGCAGGACTCCCAGTGTTTAGTTCCCAAGCACGCTTGGTCCTCAATTTATCGACCCGCTCAAGGGATGAAAGGTTGAGTCGACCTTGCCCAGCCTGGGAATCGAACCCCGGACCTGTGGCACAGAAGAGCTATGCGCTACCACTGCGCCACCGGGCTATCTCCCTCCGGGCGCTTCCGGGAACCCCTCCCTATTCTTACGTAAGATTCCATTTCATTTTTCAAAATAATAAAATGTTAGAAAAGGATCAGTTACACTAAGACTCCCAGTTTGACGTAAATCAAAAACTTTTATTTTTCAACAGATTCTTTCATATTCTTGCTGTTAACTACATATTACCATTTTATTATTATCTCTAGTCTTTGGAATACCATTTATCAGTAATTATTAACTAGCAAAAATCTTACGTAAGAATGTGTTTGAGCTCCACCAGAGTCCTTATCACAGGACATACCCCATGTTATTTCTATTTCCATTACTGCCTTTTTTGCGGCTTTGGACCCTCTTTTCTGGACAAGGCTATTGAAATACAAACTGAGAAAGAAAGGACACCTGGATCTGATCCAACCAACCCTTATCATCAAACAAAAATCAATCCTAAATTTAAAAAAAAAATGCAAAGAGGAAAGTGAAGTAGCTCTTCAGGAGCAAGCATATACTACCTGAAATCTTCCCAACTTCAAATGAATTACATGTACATTAATTTTGGCACCAAATTTCTGCTTGTTAAGTGTCATTGGCAAGCAAATATCAAAACTGACAAGTAAATTTTGTCTTTTAAAATGCTGTGCTTATTAATATATATTCTGATTAATGCCTCAACCCAATGGCAATTAAAATTCTGGACCTTCAAAATTAAAATTTCATAACCTGCACTAAAACAAAAGTTTAACTTAATTTTAAAATAAAATTAAAGACAAGGAATGGGGTAGTGAGTTAAACATCCCATTAATTAATTAAAGTGTACAGGAAAGAAATTTCAAAAAAAAATATTTACTTTATTTGGATTGGCTAATAACATCACTTGGGTTATGGCAGCAGGAGGCAAGATTGGATTGTGTGGAGGCAAGTCAGTGGCTGATGGTGGCTGAAGTTTAATTTTCATGGTCTGGAAAGGACAAAAAGTAAAAAATACAATAGTACACAAAGGCAAGTAATGTTGTCACATTTTTTATTTTTAAAATTAAAAATAAAATTTGAAAATTTTTTTAAAATTTTCTTTTCTGATATACTAACAAAACCTGATAACAAGACATTAGATAGAAATTTTAAATTTATGTAATAACAAAAATAGATGTTATGTACTCTACGGAATGTCACAGTTACAATATTATGAAATGCACCTGCAACACAAATCTTGTAACCTCAAAATATCTGGTTTGTCCATCATACATAACAAAAAAGAAAGGATCATAATAAGCAATCTCTTTTCTTGCAATTGAGATTATCAGAAAGAGAAAAGGACTGTTAATCTGCTAGAATTCAAAAGTGCACTCAAGAAATACTTTAGCATTAAAACGTAGCTTGTACAGTAGATGCAGAGCTGAGATTGGAGGTGGACGCAAAATATTTGGAGCATCCCCCAAAATATGGTGTTCTTGGTTCAAATAATGTTAAAAAATATGTTAGTTAAATAATATTTTGCTTTAACTACAGCACTGCGAGTAGATAATATTTGAAACCTCACTAGGTGACTATAACCTTTGCTCAAGAAGCATCATGTTTACACATTTATGACTAATGCAAGGGATTAAGAAAAAAGTGTTGAACCTTTGGAACAGCAGCTTGAAAGCTAACATTCTTCACAGGACTAGAAGTTTTACTCATTGTGGACACAACCATCACGGTTACATCAGGGCGTGGGGAATCTTTTCCAAAATGAATGACAACATTCAATCCATTTTTTTCATGAAGATTCAGAGGTTGTATAGAACCTAAAAAAAACTCATTATTAAATAATCTTGTTTTAGAGCTGAATACTAATCATGTATAAAGCCATTGTATAAGTTTTTATATAAATCCAGTTCTTTAAATTTGTGCTCTGTAAAACATTACCAAACACAGTGTTTGAAATTTTACAAAACAGAGCCAAATCACTATTCCTTGACAAAAATTCATGACAGAAAACAATGAAACCATAGTTGCTCTTTTGAATTTCGAAAAAATGGCCAACCCTAATGATCGTGTAAAGCTGTTAAGAAACAGAGTCCTGCAACCCAATGCTGTAGCTGATTTCAGATTTTTAATCCAAATAATTTTATCATTAAATTTTTCTGATTAAATTTTAATTAGAAGGTAATGATTGTTTTAAAAAGTATATAAAAATAAACTGATTGATTTAAGTAATTTTAGATGGTCTTTTTTTGTTTTCCAACTAGGGGGCCTGCCCCCTGCTCGCTATCGCTCACCAACCCCCGTAACTGCTTTGCAGTTCTTTACAGATCGCTTCGCGATCTTAGCGAGCAGAGCTCGCTTGTTCATCTCAACAATCCTGCCTAACACTCTTCTCGACTTAATTAAGCCTCTTGTAATACCGAAAATACCTCTCTCTTGCTTATAAATAATTTAATTTGTATCATTCCCCTAAATTAACAACAAAAATGTTGCTGAAATACATTCCTTTTTTAGCTTATCAATAATTTAATCGAAATGTTAAGAAATATCCAGCAAGTCTACTAATAATCATCAACCATTTTGTAGAAAAACCATTGTTGAAAATAAAAGATATTAGACTCATCATAAAACTAGCCTGTTTCTCTAGTAAACGGCAACAGAAAGAGAAGAAAAAATTAAAACTTTGAATCTTAATAACTCTAAAACTAATTAGAATTTTTTGAAAAACAAAACGCCAGTATTTTTATAAAAAATAATTGTATGTGTGTTTAAAATATCATAGTTCTACTGTGATTAGTTTTTCTTTTATAACGAAAAAACTGAAAACCCGTCAAAAATTTCGAAACTTTAAAACTTAATTACTCCAAAACTAATTCGAAATTCGAAAAAAGGGGGACGAGGTGCAAAACTTCACATCTAAGAGAATGCGGCTGCGAAAAATCATATTTCTGCTGCGAATAGATTTTGCTGGGAGCGAACTCACAAGAAAAAAATAATTTTCGACTTTGACATTAAATAATTCCAGAACTAATTATCTCATTAATTAGCTATTGGAACGAAAAGGACCCTCATACATTTGTCTACAAATGGTCAAAATTTCAATAATTTCCGTTCCATAGTTTTTGCAAAGTGACAATTCAAAATTGTCAAAGTGAAGATTTTCTGAAACAGCGGCGGCGGCGACTGTTACTTTTTTTTAATACAGAGATAAAAAAACTAATAAATATTTGAAATAAATTTAATAGAAATACTTAAAGATGATTTAAAGTTTTATTTAACTTTTCAACTCATATGAAAATAAGAGGTTTCAGCCAGGGATATCACGATTCCCACCTGTGTGTGGTGTGAGAAAAAAGTATAAAAAAAACTCAGGAGGACTTCCTTGTTATGTTGAAAACTCTTTATTTCGAAATTTTTTACCCATCCCTTTGACCCTTTTTTTACCCATCCCATCGAGAATATGCTGTAATAAGTTTCTTTTTGCTGATTTGAAAAGGAAGGTGGGAACTCATCCAGAATGGGTCTGGTTCAAAATCCCAACAATCAGTTGCCCAACATCATCATCATCGCCAATGTGATACAAAGGGAACAAAGGAAGTCAAATTGTCAGGCAAATGAACGGATCCCATCCAGAATATGATATAAAGGTGAATAATGTTTTTATTATTTAACTTTTTTAATTTTTAAGAGGGTTTCATGGGCTCCTATGGGCAAGGTGCCACTGATATAGAGAATAACAAGTACAAAAATCTGAGCATAAATATTAACTACCTAAAGCAACGATAGCCAGGATTTTTTTAAAATGAAGTATTAGTTAATACTTCTATCTAAGTATCTAAAAACAGTTCTTGTAAAGTGAAGAAAACTATCACCTGGTAGAATTGTTTCCAAAGGGACAAAGACATCTGCCAGAGATAAAATGCTGTGTGCTGGACTGGACATGGGGGAGATTTTCTCTGAGAGGGGTGACGTGCTCATCAAACAAGGGACGTCGTCTGTACTCAGCAGCAAAGAGTCCGCTTTGGGTTGACTCTTCTGTTGTTGCATCAACTGGGAGAGGGGAACTTTCTGAGGAGTACTACATAAAACACAATATTATCACAAATGCTTCAGGCTGAAAAGTAACAACACAAATTTCACATCAACAGAACTGTTTCAGCACTGGATTTTTAAAAAAATACTATGCAAAGAGTAAAGTTGAAATTGCAGCTTTCATTTGTGAGAAAATTTTTAATGAAAGAAAATAAATTTTGTGTTTTTAAATATTGCACTTCAAATCAAACTAAAAACACTCAAAGAGTTTAGAGGTCTCAATCCAGAGGTAAATAAAAATTTTGGTATGGCTAAAATATCACTTGAGCCCGATTCAAATACGAAAAAAAAATTAATAGGATTTAATCAGATCTGATCAGACCTGCCCATGAGAGAGATGAATACATAAATATAACTTTTACGAAACATTATAGCTAAACAACGAAAAGATAAAAAGTATTACAATAAAGATTTACGAACTATCTCTTTTTCTTAAAGCCTGAAAAGTGCTATTTTCACAAGCTAACATCTCCTCAAATATTTAAGATATTTTCAAGAAACCTTTTTCAGTGCATTTGTTACAATATTGCAAGCAAACTTATCAGCAAAGTTTTTGTCCAATTTTTTTAGTTTTTAATTTTTTTAGTTTGTTGCTAGGAACACTGAAACCTGTCTCAAAAGATTCAACATGTTCACTTACCTACTTCTTTCTTCCATGACCCTAAGGCCGGCCGCTAGTTGAGGCGCAGCTCCGTGAGGTGATACAGGGTGACTCACGATCACCTCACTTCACCCTGCCACACGGATAGATTAACGCTAGTTGGCTCGCAGTTTAATTTCCCGACATTTTCAATAGTTCATAGCGGCCAACTCTCCCGATTTTTTCGGGAGACTCCCGAATTTCACTGTTATCTCCCGATATCCCGAAAAAGTATTAAATCTCCCGAATTTCTTTATAAATCAAGTTTGAGGATTTTTCCGGCAATTTCAATTAATTCAATTCAATTGGAAACTCGTCAAAACCATTGTTATGCAGATTTTGCCTCAACTTGTTAATTAGAATGGCTGCAAAAATGTTTTTTCAAAACACTAGTAAAACGAAAATATGTAAGAATAAAAGTAACACTTCATGTAAGTTTTGTCTTTTTTTATACACCTAAGGAATTTAATTTAATTAAATGTTAAGTTTGCCACTAAAATATTCTAAAATTCTTATTCTTAAAATATTATCATATTTTTATTTCTACTAGTGTTTTAAAATATTTTCGAAGCCATCCTAATTAACAAGAAGCAAAATCTGCATAACAATGGTTTTTGACGAGAAAACAGTTAAATATTAGTCTTAGGGAAGAAAAATCGGGATGAAAAACCAAGAAAACTGCACGAAAGGTATGTAATTTTGGTGTTAAAAGATGTATTTTTTGGTCCTATTTGCATTTCTATCGGTCTTTAAGGGATATTTCAGCTGGGAAACTTTTTAAATGCCTACTATTAGATCTCTAGCAGTAACGCAGTAAACTGCTCCTGGAAGACTGCGACAAGCAGTTGCCACTACACGCAGAAACTGAGGACAAAACCCGGCGTTTCGACTAGCGCAGATGCATCCATAAACATAGCGGGCAGGAATTTCACCGTGAGCAGCGCTGTGCACGTCACGGTACTGCGGCTCAACTAGCGGCCGGCCTAAAGAGATGTTGGTTCCAGGGCCGTTCCGGCCGGGCGTGCTGGCCGTGCCTGCACGGAGGCGCTGACCGATGAAGAGGCGCCTTAGAAAATTTTTTTGACCCCTAACTTTAAAGGAAAAATATTCCGTTACGTCCTGACTCAAAAGAAACAAACCTAAGCAGTAAGCTAGATCTCCTTTCCTTTACAAAAAAAGCTTCAAAAAGCGCCTACAAACGAGTAAAGAGCGCCCTTACTGGGTTATACACACCCGTCCCCCTTAAGAGAACTAATATAGGCGCCTTTTAAGAAAAGTTCATTTTGAACTTTTTGTATGGGGCGCCCTCATCTAGTGAATCTATTAAAGGGTGCCAACTCTTAACAAAAATTTTAATATGCCCGACTTTGAAAGCTATAAGGAAGACTTCTTTTAGCTTTCAAATTGTATGGGGCGCCCCATCAAATAAATATATATTCAAAGCGCCCACCCTGAGAGAAAAATTGAACACACCGACTTTGAAATATGTAAGGCGTCTTACTTAGCTAAACCAAATTGTATGAGTTGTCTTAATTAAATGGATTTATCAAAGACCGCCAGACCTGCGAGTGAAAATTTTAACATTCCCAACTTTAAAAGCTATACCATATTGTATGGGCGCCCCCATCAAATGAATCTATTCAGGGCGCCCAGTGCGCCCATTCTGAGTGAGTTAAAATTTAAACACTCCGGACTTGAAAGCTGTAAGGCGTCTTAGAAAAACCGAATTGTACGAATCTATTAATAGGCGCCCTCCTTGGATGAAGATTTGATTCACCAGTTATTAAATAGCTATCAAGCGTTTGCCTCAAATCATATTTTAATAGATGTCCCTTAAAAATTTCTATATAATAGGCCCTTGACTTGTGAAAAATGTTTTGAAGAAGACTATTGTAAAAAACCGAATGGATATCTCTTACGTAAATTTATTAGGTGCACCTGGTGCTGCTACCATGCCAACTTAAAAATATTTTAAAAATAGAAAATAATTACTTTTTCAAACAAATTGTTCTCTAGATAAATATTGAAACTTCATTTAATTTTTCAAAACAAAAAGTTTTTTCAGGATAGTTTTATTAAGTAGCAATAGCTAATTAATTTTTATATTGTTCTTAAAGTGTCAATTACTGGTAACCATCAGTTACTGGTTAGATAAATAGCCAAACCATACAGCCTCTATCGAGAACTAGGCGAAAATTGAGTAATCCTAAGTGAATATTTTTGAGTTTATGGCCCAGGGCCGTATCCACGGGGGGTTCAAACCCCTCCCGAAATTTTGACATCAATTTTTATACTGTTTTTCATTGAAAATTCTGCAAATTTATAAGGAGCAATTCTCTTCGGTTGTTAGCTAAAGGGTCTCAAAATGAGTTAAAACACTACTTTTAGGGGTCAAATTTCAGAAATTTTTCTTGGGGGAAAACCCCCAACCCCCCCCCCCCACCACCACCACCAAAAAATGAGTTTGTCATTATTCTTTAAACTGAAAACTAAAAATTCCCCACAATATATTGAAAAAAGCTTGATTTATTTTAACTGAAAACTAATTTTAATTAAATAAGTAATGCCAATATTATTTACTTATTAATAAGTAGAACCCCTTTACAACGACCCTCTGTTATAGCAACCCTTGCGTTACAACAACCGGTAATAAAAGCACCTTTTTATTACAATGGCACCATAAGGAGTCGCTTTATCAAAGTTCTACTGTATAATTAAGTTAAGTAATATCAAAATTGTTTAAAGTAATTATTAGTTAGTTAAAATTAACAAATAATTTAAAATAAGTGATTAATTAATTAAAAATTAATTAAAAGTAAAAATTAATTAACTTAGAATTAATTATTAATGGGGGTGAGGTGTAAGGGGCGCCGTAATTTATTGGCACGGAGGCGCCTTCATACCCAGGAACGGGCCTGGTTGGTTCCAAATACAATCAGTGAAACTGATTTTTGAAACACCCTGTATATATAGTTGAATTACAAATTGAGTTGAGATGTCAGACAAGTTAAGTTCCAGCAAGTTAATTTGAGATATTGAGTTGAGAAATCGGAATCCCATTTCAAACACAATTTCATGCCTTTCCACTAAAACCAGCAGAAGTTTCCCTATTTACACCTAACATTTTCCAATTTAAGGAAGTTGAACAATAATCACTCCAATCTAAAGATATTTACTTTGGAAATTCGTATTTAACAGAAGAGGTGATGGGCAAGCTTTTTTTCAATAAAGATTGTCCTATCTCATCCAGTTCTTCCAAGCCTTTAGAAGTTGTTACTGGTACACTTGGAGATACAGTTGTGGGTAAAGATGATGCTGTGCAATAAAACAGAAATCAATTAAAAATTTTAAAAATTGCAATAAAGCAAATGATAGTGTTGAAAAGAATAACAAGCACTGTCAGGAAGTTGTTGTTGACAATCGCACAATATTTTTCACTGCAATAAATATTGTCGGTCAATCAACATTAATTTTGCAGTTTTTTTTTAAGTATGCCCACATCTTAGGAGATACTGCTTTAAAACTGCTTTTTAATGTAAAATCAAAGAAATTGTTTCTTAAGAAAAACTTATGGCTAGTTCAGAGATAAAATATACCGGTATGGGTCATTTCATGTCAAATCAACAAGGCACTCAACCTGACCCTCTTGGATTTCAATGAATCTTACAGGAATTACAAATTAAAAAATTGCAATAAAGCAAATGATAGTGTTGAAAAGAATAACAAGCACTGTCAGGAAGTTGTTGTTGACAATCGCACAATATTTTTCACTGCAATAAATATTGTCGGTCAATCAACATTAATTTTGCAGTTTTTTTTAAGTATGCCCACATCTTAGGAGATACTGCTTTAAAACTGCTTTTTAATGTAAAATGAAAGAAATTGTTTCTTAAGAAAAACTTATGGCTTGTTCAGAAATAAAATATACCGGTATGGGTCATTCCATGTCAAATCAACAAGGCACTCAACCTGACCCTCTTGGATTTCAATGAAACTTACAAGAATTGTTTTCCTCTGATATAAATGAGAAAATATTTTTAAAATTTAATTTTCTTGGTTAGTTTTTTTTAATTTGAAGAGATCTGAATTTTTGACTCTTTAATCTTGGAATAAATCCAGTTCTATTAGGCCCAGAAAAATGCATCACCCTTCCTTTAGAAGAAGATTTCATCTATATACAATTTGACCATGTTCAGAATAAAATTTTAAATACTTTTTTTTTAATTTTAAATGAAAAAATATTTATAAACTATTTAAATGAAAAAATAAGAAGTTAGTATCCTTAGAAAAATTTGAACATAATATATATTTCTTAGAATATTAAATGACACAAACTAAGAAGTCTAGAATGGTCATCATGGAAAAGTAAGTCATGAAACAATGTAAGTCTAGTAAATATAACAGAACACTATTTTACAATTATTCAAATCACATAATTATTTACAAGTCACAATTAAAATTTGAAGTAATAAATATTTTTACAACAATAAGTTTTTCACTTTTTCAACTTTGGCAGTTCTGGCAGCCCTTTGTACTTAGCCTACTGGATATAATTAACTTGACTTTTAATTAATTTACTTATCTTAATTTAAAAAAAACTTTTGTTAATTGCCATTTAAATCTTTTTCACATCACAGAAACACTATTTAAAAATTCCTTTTAAAAGAAGGTCAAACTTATTTTTAGTGTCAAAGAATATACACATTAATGATTTTAAAAATATTTTGGTGGTCCAGGAAATAACCTCACACAGTCTGGATGTGGACTGCTAGTTGTTGACCCTTGCTATATGGCCTTTTAACTTACAAAGTGTTCAACTTCAAGTATTTATAATGTCCTAATTTTTCTTCTTCACTTTTGCAAAAATCTCGATATTTCAGGGGATATCGCCCCCCTGTGTCCACCCCAAAATCAGCAATGAAAATAATTAAAATAAATTTTTTAAAAAATTCTTGAAACAATTAGTTTAACCCTTTCAATCCCAAGGTACCCAATATTACCATTGGATCCTATGGGAAATTTGGGATGGCTTGGACTGAAAGGGTTAAAACAATTCATCACCTTAGAATCAAAAACTATCTCCAAAAAATCACACAGCTTAGTCCAGTTCTGATCGTGTTATTGGCGTTGTTAAGGGTTGCTTCCAAGGCATTGATAAAGGTTGTTATAGCAAGCAAGTTGCCACATCATTGTCATCTTAGAATCAAATAACACTGTCTTCCAGTTTGCTTCAAGAATATTCGGAATTGCGAGCGGAGAAGCTCATTTGATAGGTTCATCATCAAGCTGGAAAGATCAAATCCAATCAAATGAGTTTCTTTAACGATCCAACACAGAAAGTGTTATTTGATTCTAGTAAAAGTGGTTTTGATTGGCATCTGGTTATAAGTCACCAAGGATCGGGATTCCCAAAGTTTGCCAAACAGAGATAGTAGTGCTTGATATTAAGGTGACAAATTGTAACCAGAGCTCAAATCTAATCAGATACTAAAAAATTCATGGCAAGTACTTGGTGGCAATGGAGTTAAGGAAGGAATGTCAACCGAGTCTCCACTTTGGAAAACACTTCTAGGAAAGTTTATCACAGAGGCTGGAAGAGGTTTACTGACTGAAGAAAGAGTTTGAGGGGTGCTTTTGAAGATTTGGTCCAAGTCTGCTAAGGAGGCACTAGTTGATGATTGCCTTGCTTGACTTGATGCTCCAGAAATTTCTTTTGAGTTGTCACTTAAACCTGATCAAATATAATCTTTTCAACTGATATAAAACAAAAAGAAAACATTGATATAAAACAAGAGGGTAGTCAACCTTTTATACCTACTGCCCACTTTTGTATCTGTTAGTTGTGAAAATTTTCCACCAACTACCAGATACACAGAATTGAATTTATAACATGGAGAAATACTAATTAAATTTTGTTTTGCTGTTCCTAAGATCCAATCAAGAGTCCGATTCTTTAAGTTTAAATATTAACAGCTTTTCATATAACTTCCCGATTTGCGGTTGATTCTACTAAAATTTATTACTTGGCAATGCTAATGTTAACATTCATGGCCAGAGCTTTCATTTTCATGATTGGATATCAGAATGAAATTATAAAGAGGAATTTTAGTTTTGCAAATCGAATTGTCAGATTTAGTTGGAGAGTAAAAACAAAATACTTGAACTGTGTACATTAAATAACTGTCGAAAATTCAGTTTTCAAAGTAATTTTCTAACTTAAGAGTTGATCACCGCAGGCGCAGATCCAGCTAGACTCCACTTCTACCTTTAAATACAGAAATCGTTTTTATAATTTTTAAGGGGAAAGGGGGAATCCCCTTTAGACGCAAATAGTCAAAATTATCTTTTAGTTTTCTTCAGCCCCCCTATTGGTATTTCGATGCCCCCTCTTTTAATTAAAAATATAATAGGGGGAATCAATATTTATTAAACTATCATTGCAACCAGAACCTTGTTAGAAAAAATTGCAAACTCTCTTGCAAAATTTTTATAAACAAAATATAACACTATTTTAGGAGGGTCTCCTGCCCTAGAACATTTTTTGGGAATTTGACCCTTAAAACTAATTTTTGATACTTCAAGTGCTAGATTGACTTACAACCGAAGACAAAAGAGTTGTATCAAATGTTTGTTAGAATTTTTACTCTTATCTAAAATTTGAGAAGAGAGAAAGGGGAAGAAAAAGAAATAAGAAAAGATACAGGGTGTCCTAAAAAACACTGACATATTTTAAAAATCAATATTATATTTTTATCTTTTTTAGTTTTCGATTTTAGTTATTGATTAGCTATTCGATTTGTTAAATGTGTCAGGTCTTTTTTGGGACACCCTGTAGGAAGATGTTTTGAATGAATGAACAGTCTCAGTAACCTGGGAAAAGAGCCCCACTGAAAAAAGGGGAAAGAAGGGTGTAAGAAGAGAAAAGAAGAAAGTATATTTTGAAATATAAAAAAAAAAACATTGAATAACCCGAAAAAAAGGGCCCCTTCAAAGTAAAGGGTAAGAAAGTAAAAGGGAGGGAGAAAAAAAGAAATAAAGTACATTTTGAATGATAGCAAAAATGTGTCCTGTCATTCAAAATGTATTTCTTAATGTTATTCTTTTTTCTCTCCTTGTTTTCTTTTTACACCTTATCTCCTCTCTTTTATCCCTTCTTTCCGTCTTTTATTGGGCCCAAGGAGGGGCCCCTTTCTGGAGTACTCCCCCCCTGGATCTGCACCTGCCTCAGCATGGGTTTATCAGTCTGATGAGACAATTTGTAAGAAAAAAAATTTGCAAAATATAAAAAGCTACAATGCAAGACAGGTTAAATAATTTCTAAGAAAAGGAAATCTTTCATGAAGTACTGCAAAGTGCATAAGGGATTAATTGTGTAAAAATACCTTTATCCCAATGAAACAAAAAAAGCTTACCTAATGCAAGTAGCTGATCGTCAAGCAAAGAAGTATTAGTGGCTGGACTTGTAGAGTGAGATTGCTGGATCGGTGATCCAAGGTCCAGTAAAGATGCAGTCTCTGTAATGCAAAAACTTTGATTATAACTCTAAATGGTTTTCATGACATTCATTATTTTAATAAGTGAAAAATGAGCCACTTAATGAAAAAATAAAGTATAACACTTAACTTATGCGAGACAGGTTTGGAGAAACAAGTGTTTTTATGTTTTGTAGCTACATAAATTAATGATTACCTCATTATCTATTGGATACAGAACTCAACTAGGTCTAAACCACTTTTCTCTAAATGAGAAAAACAGGAACCCCAAAAATGGTTTGAATCATAAAACTTTTTTTATGAATCTTTTTTCTAGTGGTGGGTGATTTTTGGAAAGTTAATTCAGTGAGAAAAAAAAGAGTGGTAGCTCTGTAACCATTCTTTATATACCTTTCAAAGCTTTATTGTATGAAGGATTAACTTTTAAAGCTCACAAAAATACTAGATAGCCAGCACACTGTTAACTCTTTTTCAGTCATTTACCTAAGCTATCAAGCCAGCTGCAGTGTCTTGTTCACCATCCTTTTTTGGTGATTGCTTAACTACAGTGGCTTGTGGCTTGCCTGCCTTGTAATGACGCTATTCTGGGAATGGGAAAAAAAACACGAGGAGTGATCACTGAACAATCGAAGCCATCAAATAAAAAACTATTGAGTGACTGAATTAGATAACTCACTAGTTCTTCAAAGTTCAGAAGAGTGCAGTGAGCAGAAAAGGGAACTAGTGAATTACTTAGGATGAAAGAGTTCTCAGAGAGTGGGGACTAAGTTCATCAAAATCAGTTGTTTTAAGGATGGATCCATTTGGTAATTCATTTATCTGTAAAGAACTGGATAGCAGTTTTGGGGATAGTTGAGCAATAGCCAGCAGGGACAGGAGCCGCTAATATAAAAAAATAATCTTCATGACAGCATAAACCTGAGAAGTAGCATTATTCAATATCATTCTCAGCTTTTTTTTTCTAGTTCTAACGAAATCACTCCATAAAAAAGAAAATATTTCAAGTTTTCTAACAACACACTTGGAAAAGTATAGGGATTTAAATAGATTTCTGTATTTAAATAAAAATAAATTGTTTTGAGAGGAAATTTCTTTCTGCAAATCAAAGCAATAGGTGTACATAAATACTTAATATACTTACTAGAACTATAATTAACACTTCCATTTTCAGATGGTACACCCATGATTTGTTTGTAATTATTAATAACAATGGTCAATTCATCATTAGCTTTCAAAATATCACCTGTTAAAAAAGAACACATGAAAATAAAATAAATTTTAATGGATACCAAATCTAACATCAATGTGGGTAATTTATTTGAAATAATTAAAAGAATTTAATAGTATTCTTAAATAATTACCTAGGCCCTTGTCCTTTTCATCTAATTCGCCAGCAAGACGAAACAATTTAGGCCTTAATCTTTCACAACTTTCAAACAGCTCCTGTAGATGCATTAAGACTACTTAAGGAAAATGTCTTGGCTTTTTAAGAAACATGGATCCTTAACATAATATTTTTAACATGCTCCAAAGCATGCATTCTAACAAATTAATGAGCTGAAACTTTGCCCAATGTTTAATTTAGATTTAAATTACAATAACATGATAGTTTTTTTTAAATACCCTGTGAACATGAATAGGTGTTTATTTCAGTAAATCAAACAAGATTTTGAGGAAATTTTTTACAATAAAAAATCAAAGAAGAATCTTTCAGTTCTACCTTCATTAAATCTTTTTCTTCTTCAGATGTCTCTCCAGCCTTATAATGTTCTAACATATCAGCAAGAACAGAAGCATTATTATGAACAGTTTCCAATTCAGTTGATCTCTTGGCCATCATTTCCATTTTTTTGTCAGCCTATAAAAAACACAATCTATTTATAATTCTTTTATGCGACACTAAAATTTGGCTGTATTTATTTTCTGTAATCTAACTTCACCAGTGCAAGGCAGGGCATATCAGCTAGCCATCAATAAAACAGAAACTTACTTCTCTAACCATATTTTTAATGAGTCTATTAGCTGCTTGCAGATCTTCAGCATTTTTACTGCGCAACAATTTCTGCAATTGCTAAAACAATAAAAGTATTACTTAATTAAGCAATTTCAAATATAAAAAATTATTAACCAGCACATTATTTAATACTGTAACTGCTATCCAGGAGACTATGATTAAAAATTTAGCAACTTACTTGATCTTTTTCCTTATCAGTAAAAATAGAATTTTCAAGTCTAGGAGGAGGAGGGGGAGGAGGTTCATAGTTCTATGAAATACAAAAAGATTATTCAATTAATTCATGTAATAATAAAGCATTTTTGTAACTGCTTGAGGTAAAAAGGAACCTATAACAGTTTAAATCACACCAGGCATTGTTGTTTTCATCAGTAAAACTTATATACACATAATTATTATATGACAAACATTACATTAAGATTTAACCTTGAAAAAAAATTACACTTACATCTAATAAGTACACAGGATCTTCTATTACTACACCTTGCCTTTTAAGCATTTGATAAGCTTCTGCAATCTTTGATTCAGTTCTCAACTCTAAGCTCCAGATGTACATGATTTCAACTATTTTCTGCTTCACTTTTGTTGAGGCACGATTTCCTAAATACTAATAAATAAAATTATAATAACTGAGATTATTAAACTATATTATTAAACTAAACAGCCTTGCACAGGTTGAGTTAATTAAAATTAAGTTATTATATAGTTAGTTAATTAAGATAATTTTTTGAAAGTTTTATCAAGTTGGATGTCTTTTCTTTTTTGTGGATTAGCACTCACTTATTAACCTTGTTATCTTTTTCATCCCAGTTCCTTACTGTGAAAATGTACTTTAACTCATCCAACCCTGCATTTATCTTTGTCAATTGAAACCATCACAGTTATTTGAAATCTAGTGTTCAAAATATTAAACAGAGTTTTCATTAAGTATTCCTGCAGTCCCTTTAAAATTCAGCACCTGTTTTCAAAATTCCCTAGATAAAAAATTATCGAAAGCCCTCTTAGAGCCTTGGGCTAAAAACTTCCTACATGATATTACAAACCATATTCTTATACAATATATCATAGTTTTCCAAAAAAGATATTAATCTATAAAAAAATAATTTCAATGAGTAATTCAGTCAACAACTCTTGCTAAAGCAAACTATTAAATTTATTTTTAATTCAAAAATGATGAAGACATTTTCTATCTATTCCAGCGTTTTCCAACCAGGGTTCTGCGGAACAAATTTACTCTGTTTTCCACGTCTTTAATTTTGCTATAAATTATTAAATGTTTTTAAATGATATTTTATCAAATTATGCAAGACATCATCCTTAGAGAAAAGTAAACCCCCAACAGCATATGCATTTCAACAATGTACAATGTTTCAATGGGGAAAAACGGAGTTGAAAAAGCGTAGAAAAATAGGGAAGGAATTGGTAAAAGCAAAGACTTTCACAGCCAGTATTATTACGATAAAACATTTTATTCAGGCTAAAAGGCCGTAGTCGATTGTTGAAAGATTTGAAGATCTTTCAACTCAACCACGGACTATAGCCTGAATAAAATGTTTTATCGTAAAGGGAAGGAATTGTTTTAAAATCCTTTCTTAGTGCGTGTCTTTAAGATGAGAGGAACATCTCTGTCAAATTTCAAGCCTCTGGGGCCAGTAGTTTTGGAGATTCCGTGTTGAGTGTTTATCACTTACCGATCAGTGAATGAGTCAGTCAGTGGTATTTGGATTTTACAGATATAGATACAAAATTGATTTTCCAAAATATATAAAGGTCTTCAAGACAGTTTTTCATCTGTGAAGAAATGTTTTGGTGAGATTTAAAGCCTTATCTCATTGCTTAACATCTTGGGTTGGCAGGAAAGAAAGAAAGTTGCTCACTCGCAAAATTGATAACTAGTAGAAAAATTGCACAATTTTCCGCAGTAATGATACAAATTAATTGTCAAGGATGTACCGAACTACCAGTAACAAATATATTTCAAAATTCCGACTGCATTTTTCTCAGGAGCAAAACGGGAGTTGGGAAAAAAAACAGCTCGGCGATTTTAATATGACAAATAACAGAATTGCACCGTTATATGTAATGGAATAAATTCTGAACTAAAAACAATACAATACATTCAATTATATTGCAGCAATAAACTATTTTGAAGAGTGGTTTTGCTTCATAAAATCTTCTGGAACAAATAAGATTAGGTGAAATAGTTCAGCATACATTATATGCTGGTAGTTGATCCTTTGACAAATCAAAGTGGGAAGAATTTTAGAGTAAGAAAGATGTCAGAATGAAATTCTTCCGTACAATATATTTTTATAAAAGAATGCTGATAAATATATTTTTATTACAAACTTTGGTTCCTTGCCAAGAAGTTTTTAGTAAGTTAAGGACAATTTTCTAGTTATTAATATAAATTGATTTGCAATAAGTTAAAAAAATACAACTTTTAATTAACAATTAATAAGACCTTTAATATAGGGGTAATTCAGTCATACTATCACCTACTAAAAAGAAAATTTAAAACCACACTCCAGGTTTTATTTTTATTTCAATTTATTTTTTGCCTAAATACTACAAGTTTTAATAAATAATTATATACAAGAAAAGCTTAGCAAAATAATTTTATATACTAACTTTTGGTGAAACTACTTTTATCATTTCATTGAGAAACCTGAACTTTCCAATTTCAGTACGAAATCTAGGACTGCATTTCCTTACACATTCTTCAAGCACCTATATAATAAATATTTTTTGTTTCATAAAATTGTTGTACACAAATCATTAACACTAGATAGTTCACAGTACCATTTGGGATATACAGGGTGTATCAGTATAAATGGGACAAACTTCTAGGAGGGGTAGAGCACACCTAGAGGACTCAGAATCACACACAAATGGGGGGTCGGAAATGCACCCCAAACGATTTAGGGGTTTTTATAAGCGGGCATGGAAGGTTTAATCCGCAGTGGAAAATCACACTTAAACCATTTAAAATTGGATTAAAATCAGCAAATTAGTTTGATTTAGGCATTTTTAAAAATAAAAACCAATTTAAGACCTGAAATTTCAGTAAATATTCAACCAGACCAATTGTAAAAGCTTGTGGTAAGTCAGGACTTAATTTAATCCTAAGAACTGAGAAATTATGATTGAAATTTCAGCTCTTAAATTGGTTTTTATTTTTAAAATGCCTAAATCGAACGAATTTCTGGTTTTAATCCAATTTTAAAAGGTTAAGTGTCATTTTCCACTAGGGATTAAACCTTCCATGCCAGCTTATAAAAACCCCTATGTCGTTAGGGGTGCATTTCCGACCCCCCCCCCATTCAAATGTGATCCTGAGTCCTCTACTGTGTGCTCTACCCCTCCTAGAAGTTTGTACCATTTATACTGATACACCCTGTATATTTTAAAGCTATAAAGAAAAAACTCACTGTTAGAGCCATTAGCGATTCTTTCTCTATAGGTGATTGGATTTTATGCGATAGAAGTCTAAGGGCAGTTTGTGGTCCATCGTGATCCCCATCTATCATGGAACAAAAATCTACGACAGCATCAGCATCTGGTTCTTTGTGCAATGGATTTGTTGCTTTTGCTGTAGAGAGGTATTTTCCCCAAATTAATATAGTATAGAAACAAAATGAAAATACAGCACAGGAATAACTGACATTTTTTAAAACTATTTACACAATTGGTTATAAAAATATTCATTTTAACAGAGTACAGACAAATTACAGTTGGAAGATTATAAAAAATATGTGAATTAATTATATTTGTATGTCCAAATTTTGAGAGTCCTATCTTTTGTAACGCATACTTTAAGCTTAGCATTTATTTCTCTAGATAAAATTCACTCCCCAAGTCAATGTTTACCTCCACAGAGCTTTGAAAAAGCCCACTTAATATTTAAACAGTCTACAGGGCTTTGAAAAATCCAACTAATTTTTGAACAACCCAAAAAGCTTTGAAAAAACCCATTTGAATATTGAAAAGCCCATGGAGCTTTAAAAAAAACACATGCTTAAATTTTAAACATTCCACAGAGCTTAGAAAAAAAAACATTTAATATTTAAACAGTCTACAGAGCTTGGAAAAAACCCAACTAGTTTTTAACAACCCATGGAGCTTTGAAAAAGAAGTATTTAATTTTTAAACAGTCCACAGAGCTTTGAAAATAATAATTATTTTTTAAAAAAACATTTTACATAAAAAAAACCTCCCTAATCCTTAAAAAATCGAGTTAAATTTGAAAAAAAACCCCACTTATTCCATAAAAACCCCATGAAAATTTTTAAAAATTCGATAACCCATTATATTTATGGAAAAACTATCATAGAACTTTGAAAAAACTTTTTAGTTTAAAGGAAAAAAATGCCCAACTTTTAAATATGTACATTTAAATATGAAAAAAGCTTTAAAATTTTAACAAAACTGACAAACTTCCAAAAAAAACAAATTTTTATTTTTGAAAAAAAAAATACCTTTAATATGGAAGAACTTACTAAAATTCGAAAAAATCCACTTACTTTTAGTATAACCTCACTTAATTTTGAAAAAAAAACACTATTTCTGAAAAAAAAACCCAGTTTTCCATGGGTTTTATGAATAAACCCAACTTCTTGGGTTGACCTCCGGGTCCCGGGGTTTTGACAACCCTGATAAACTTTCTGCAAAATCCAAAAAACTTCCCACGCTTGGTGTGCACGTCTATCCAACTATGTATGCCAGCATATGATGTGATGTGTTAATCATTGTATTGTAATTTTATGAGAATCCCGTAGATGTTGAATAACTTTTAGTTAATTTTGGGATAAGATTTTCTTCTGAATTTATGAGGCAAGTTTGTTTATTCTAACTGTTGTTGCTTGTAAATTAAATGAATGTCTTAATTTTGTTCTTTATCAAACATCATATATGATATTGCTGGTTGACAAGGGTAGTATGTATGTTTAATGATGTTTATTCAAGTTAAGGTTAATTCTCCAAATATTTAAGTAAAGGATATTAATATTTGATTTTAGTCACATTTAAAAGATTAGCCATAAGGTACAGTATCTTGCAATTGGGGAATTTATTGGGGAATCGCAGATACTATTTGTTTATACCCAACAACTATGATGCAATGATAAGTACAAGGGGTCTTGTACGAAATACAAGAAACTATTATCGATAAAAATTTATTGTTTTTAAGGAATGTATTTTGTTTGTGCTGATATTTTTGGGGTTGTTTCGCTTATGGGTTAATTTTTGTATTATTCCCTATCTTGGTAAATCCAAAGAAACTAGGCCTATGTGACATTTTTAGCGATTTTTCATGTTTGCCGTTGTCATCAATGCCGTTTACAGGCAAGTAAGCAATTCAAGGCTAATGAAACAAATACAGGCTGCAGATTTTCATTGCCAAATTTGGCGATTGATTATCATATTTGGCATAAAAATAATCGCCAAATTCACTTGCAGCCCGGATTTGCTTCATTTACCCAATTCAACTTCAATAGAGCTGGATTGCCAGAATCCACTATTTTATGGCGATTTTTGGTGCCAGGCCCGGTTTCATTAGATTATCACCCAATCTTTTGTAAGTGTGATGGTTTTAAATTGTTCTTTTGAGTCATCCAAAGAATTCAGGTCTGGTACCAAAACTGGTGATAAAATAGTAAATTCTGGCAACCTTAATCTATCTGGCAACATCAAATTTCTCCAAAAATGTCGCCCAAGCCCAGTTTTTTTTTCTTTTTTGCAATCGTTATTACTTTTGTGCATTGTAGTTGATAAAAATCACTTGGACTTGCTTTTTAGCTTAAAATCGGCGCCATTGATACTTTGAAAACTCAAACCCACTTCTAGGATTTTACCTTAGCTTCCTTTTGTATAGAAAATCCCAAGTCTGTTTTCATTATATTAGTAAATATGTGACAGAATTGGTAGTATAAATATAAAATCAAAAATGTCATGCCATCTTTCATAAAAGAAATATTAAGAATCTCTTATCTGGATATTTTTTATCACATGCTGTTGGCTGATATGTTTTGTACACCAAATTGCACCGCTTAAGTTCCATAATAAGGGAAAAAATACATACCCAGCAGTATTTCCAGATTATCATCTTCGTTTGTCTCAGCAGTGGCCATAATTAACTTATTTATTATTTACATACAATGCCGATCCACAAGCAAATTCATGAAGATGACACTTAGCAATTTTCAACACACCACAACAGAAAGCAGAAAATTAAATAGCAAAGGCGAAGACGGGAAAGGTGTTGCCACAACTACCCTGATTTTTTAATATATTACCCAGTTTCAGTTTCAGTTTCAAGGTGGATCCAAAAAGTCTAAAAATTATGATACAAGCCTTTAAATATTTCCATTTCTGAATTGTGAACGCTAATCTTTTAAAATCCTGTTTGAAATTCTACTGATTGTTAATAAAACAATATTTACAAAGATTCTCAAACGGCGAACTTAATAACTATTCGTTAATTGCAAATGGGGATTGTCTTCAAATTGTTATTTAGAGATATGATATATCGTGTCACTTTTAACTGCTGTTGTTAAATTGTTTGTTGTTTATGTTTAGAAAAACTGATCGGATGTGTTGATGAATAATGCTACGCTTTTGTCATTCTTTACTCGAGAACTATTTCAGTAACTTTTCGTGTCCAACGAGTGTTAATTAGATATTAGAAGGTATGAGAGATATTTGTTCATTATTTACTTTGCAATGATACAGCTCTACATTTCCTTGTTTATAGCAGCTGAACACGTAGGTTAACAGTTGTTTGCTTCAAAATAATTTCGAAAGGAATTATAAGATTAAAATCAAAATAATATCCTCCGTAAACAAATTTTCCTTTAAATTTTAATGTGTTATGGTTTTAATTTTTATCCTGGTTTCATCCAACAAGTTACACTAGATACTTTGTATTTCGTGTGTAATTTGTTGTGTTGTATTTTTCAGATTTCTTCTTAGTTTTATTCAAGAAGTTAAAATTTAGTTACTGTGAATATTCAAAAATGAGAACATATGGAAATCGTTTTGAATTTTCTAGAAAATAGCATTGCATTCATATTTTCTGAGGTGAGATCAATTTACTTTTTTGTTTATTAATATATGATTGTTTATCCCCGAGTGCATCTCATGTTTGGGGATTACTACCTAATAAGCGGGGTTCACATATTGGCGGCAAATCTAAAGGCAATGATTGATTGTGATGATGTTATTTGACATTATTTGGTTTGGAGTTTAATTACCTTTCAGGCAAACCTAAAACCTAACCATTTAAACCAAACATAAATCGTATTTTGAATCATTCAAATTAGGAATCACTCTGCAATTCACCATTAAATGTTTTATGAAATTTCCCATTATCACTTCCTATTACTATGTGCTTATCTATCTGAAATTTTGATAGAATTGTTTCACCTGAATTAACAATAACTTTCTCCAAATTATGTTTAGTAATAGTCTTCCCTTTCTTGACTTTTAACTTCTTATTTATTAGGGAGCTACCGCCCCCTGCTTGCTATCGCTCATCAACCCCGTTAGCTGCATACACAGGACCTTTCGGGTTGCTTTGCAATCCTCACAAAACCCAGCTGACTGCACTTAACTCACTTTATGAAACATATTAGCAAAAAAATTATTAATACAGTCAACTCTACTTAAAGTGATTGATTTTGGGGAAATAAAGCTGATAACAATGATGGAAAGGAAAACAATGTAACTAGTGTTTGCCTTAAAATCAAAATTATGCAGTCTTAATTACCGTTTTTAAAATGATTTTACAGTATGTATGTATATAGGCAAATTATTTTTTTAGGAAATAATAAGAGTTGTATAATACTGTTAAAAAAATAAAATATTCACATTACTTAAAATATTGGTTCAATTCCGTTAGAGTCCCCGCTAAATATCGCCTGGTTCTTTTAGACAACAAAAAGTAGAAATATTCATAAATAATTTCAAACTTCTGAATTAAAATGTTTAATTAGATCAATAACTATTCAGTTTATTAATAAGAGTCAGAAAAATTTGTTGATATTTGGATATATTTAGCGATTTGGATATTGGCGATATTTAGCGGGGACAACGGAATTGTACCAAATATTTTTCCTTTGACTTATCAAAACGATGGATTATGTCCAATTTCTCTTTCAAGCTAAAATCTCCTCTTTCGCTCCATGACATCTGTTCCCTCCATTAAACCACGCCCAAATCAATCTAAATTCCAATAAACAAAGGGACAAATCAGAATGAAACACCTGCCATGTGCATGTAGCTGTGATATCACTTCACCAATCACAAGCATGGATTCCCCCTTAACCCTTCTGTTAAAATATATACTGAGTATCGAATGTTTTCTTTTATTACACTTAAAGCAAAGAACCATAAAGGTGCAATGGTCAAACTGAATCTTGACGTTCAGAAGAAAAAAAGCTCCATATGCAAGGGCAAATGTTACTTTGTAAAAATTGACCTTCAAAAAGAAACTCGAAAACAGACATTTGTTTAGGGAATATGGAATTTTTTGTAACATTAAGCTGAGTGCTGATCACATAACACAATACAATTTTACATTGAATTAAATAGGAGTGATCAGGACCGGTCAATTTTGATAACATTAACTGCAATCATATCTAGTGGAGTCAACTGTAAAATGGAAATATTATAATTATATGTTGTTTAATATACTCAGATGCACTCCCAAGAACTTGAACATTGTCACAAAGGTTCTGTGAGAGTGAAAAGGTTCTAGTATCATCTTCCGAGTATTTTTTCTGGCTGTGTTGCACTAGTGGTGTCTTATGATTAGCAGTACAACAATGCTTTTGAAAATTCATAAAATTTGTAATTCCAACCGGTATACCACACCTGTTTTTTAATTTTAAAAACAATGAAAACTTTAAACGTTAATGAAAATTGCTGTGCATTTTATTTTTCAATTGACTAATTCCATATTTTCCTCTTTTATATACTAGTTTTTGACAACAAGATTTGCATCCATGCACAACTCTTGTTTACATTTCGTTGAGAACTGGTTCGGTTGTGATAAGAAGTCACTCAACAAGAATGGATCAAAGGGAAATATTTACCATGAAAAACAAGTGAAAGAGCTGTGTGCTCTTCATGCTTTGAATAATCTTTTTCAAGACAAAAATGCCTTCAACAAGCAGGTACTGGATAATATTTGTCACAGGTGAGTCAACTTGGTTTTTAGGTTAAATGTAATGAATCTTTTTGTTAATTTCCATTCTTATGCCAAATAATTTTCTCTAAAACCCTTGTTTTAAAGAAATTTTTCTTATCTAAATATGGATTTTTCCTCTACAATGGATGATAATTTTATTTTTAGAAAGAATAGACTTGTGACTTTTAAAAATGAAAGGCATTAAGCGTATGGTGTTTAGAAATGGAAATGGCCAGAAAAAACTGGAAACTTCGGGATGGGGGAACTTTTTTTTTTTCAAAGGAGTTTATTTCTTTCTGAAAAAATTGAAAATTTTATTTTAAAATACTGTATTAAGAATTATATCACTGATGTCAACTGAAAATTTTTTTATAATTTGACTAGCAGATATACCCGCTGTTGGCTCGATGAAAAAAAAGCTTTTCAAACTATGTGTTAAAATATTATTTTCTTCACTATATTCTTCCTGTATTACTTTTTAATCAAAACTCTAAAAGCATACAACATAATATATGTTTTTAAGTAAGAAAAATTTTAATTGAAAAGCATTGCAGCTTTTCGACCAAAATGGGAAACACAAAATTAATTGTTCCAATTAACCATCTTGAATACACAACTTTTAATAGCTAAATTTAGCATTAAATCACTATATTTCAACTGCAACTTTAAATGTGTTACTTCACTTTAAAAATTGGGAAAACTAGTGATTACACTGGATGGCAAGAAAAAATGGTTAAGCTTTTAAGGTTGGGAATATGTGACCCTTAACCTCAAGATTTGTGTCACTATTCACAAAATTACGAGTTGTGCTTAGCTTTTGGATACCAGTGCCATTCCTTAGGTATAAGTTTAATTGGTTTATAGTTCCAAATTAAATATGCATTGCTGTTAAAATTTTCTTACTTAAAGAAAGGGATTTTCCTCTTTAAACTATAATTTTTGGGACAATTGATGCATTTTGCTCACACGTGCTGTACAAATTCTTATCGTTCCTTCAGTTGCAATTTACCTAAATTGCACTGGGTTTTTACTTTGGTTGAAAACACTTTTCTGGTAAAAATGTATAACTCTTCTGATTTTTTCAGTCTATCTCCTGATAATCTTGTGAATCCTCATAAGAGCCTTCTTGGCTTGGGTAACTACGATGTGAATGTCCTCATGGCAGCTCTACAACTCAAAGGATATGAAGCTATGTGGTTTGATAAACGAAAGTGAGTTTTTGACTTTTCATGAAAGAAATAAGAATTTGTAGGTTTTGGTTCAATTCCATTTACTCTTCTGTTAAAAATCACTAAACTACTTACAAGCCCATCACAGCATATGGCAGGGCCCACTTATAATCCTGCAACAGCTTTATCTCCCTACCAACAACTCTGATTCTTAAAATTATGAACAATCCCCATTCAGATGTTATGCATGGAAAAGTAAACATCATTTGCTTCCTTATCAGTAGTATGGATTCACCTAACATTCCCAGCATTGCAAACTCATTGGGATCAGCAATAGTGTTGCAAGAGAAATATCATCCAAACAATAAAATTTAAGTTATTTGAAAATTATTTATGGGACATTCTGATATTGGGTTTCCAAATAAATGGCTCATTGCTCTACCCTAGAAAACTTTTGTTGGAGTCTCTGTAAATAGTGCTTCTCTTTTCAACTGTAAATTTGATTGATTTGAATTTATAAAAAGAACACCTAAATTTTATTTTGAATTAAAGTTATTCTTTAGTTACTTGAAATAGTTTGAGTTTTCCATAATGCACTAACTATGTCTTGCATTTTTAGAGATCCTAGCAACATTGAATTCAGCTACATTTGTGGCTTAATTCTAAATATACCCAGTGAAATGAAATTTCTTCCTCTGAGACTCAATCGAAAACATTGGATTGCTGTAAAAGAGATAGAAGGCACCTTTTATAATTTAGATTCAAAGCTAGAAAATCCTGTGGCCATTGGAAAGGTAAGTTTTTAAAGTGACTATTGTTCTAATTAATTTCAATATATTGTTTTATTTTCCTTTAATTTTTTTATTGGTAAAAATAAGCATTGTCTTGTCTAGAGGTATTTGAGGTATATTTTAATTTGTTAATGCTTTTATAAGTTTACTCTCAATCATGGGCGTAGCCAGGTTTCATGTTAGGGGGCCAAGGATACTTACCTTTGCTCTTGATGTTGCGAATACTAAGAGTTGACTCAACATTATTTCCCTAGTACCCAGTGGCGAATCCAGGATTTTTGTCTGGGGGGACTGAGTTTCTAATGTTACCTATTATGTAAGACTTCTTATATGGTACTAAAATATACTGAAAAAAAAAACATTTTAAAGACCTATCAATAAATAAGCTAAAATTTTTTTTTTAACTGAAAATATTTTTTAAAATTTTAAATTGGTTATATTCATGATGTGTACATGGCCGCGGTGGTGTAGTGGTCAGCGTGCCTAGCTACAAGCATTACCGACCCAGGTTCGATGGTCATGGGTCAACTCAGCCCTTCATCCTCCCTGGGTCGATAAAATGAGCACCAAGCTCACTTGGGGAATCAACTGGGGGTCCAGCATCGGGCTAGCCACTCGGCCTGGACACAAGCTAAGTAATTAGCGTACCCCAGGCCCAAAGGCTAATGAAACGGAGATGGGCACTGCCTGATGGGCCACTAGGCCCAGGCAGAATTTGATTTGATATTCATGATGTATTATTCAATTTTTAAATCCTTAAAATAAAATTTGTAATTGTCGGCTCCTTTTTAGATTATTTTATCCAGCACTTCTTCCATTTTTGACAGTATTCTTAGATCATTAAAAAAATTTAAAGTTTTAGGATCTTATATATTAAAATAATTTGGTTTTTCTTTCGGCCGGCCGCCAGGCCGCACCCCGTTCCGATTTGGACAAACTCGGTCTTGATCGAAAGCTCTCCACCCCTAGATGAGCCAATAATGTATCACGTTCCTCCAAAACATTCCATTTTTAAATTATGCGGTTTTTTCGTTTTGCCCCCATGTTAACTCTATGGGGAGGTTCCGTTCGGCCGGCCGCCAGCCCGAACCCCTGAACCGATTTGGACAAACTCGGTCTTGATCCAAAGATTTCCAACCCTAGATGAGCCAATAATATGTCACGTTCCTTCAAAACATTCCATTTTTAAATTATAAATTTATTTCAATTTAACCAACACAGGCAAAACGTCTTTTAAAGAGCGTGAAGAAAATCTACTTTGAAATTATCAAACTTCAATGTTTTGACGTTTTACTAGATTTATCGCAACAGGATACTAGGCATGTTGGATTTATAAAAAAAATATCTGGTACAGGTTTAATTGAAGTATTACTTCTTTCTGTTCAGATGACGCATAAGAATAAGAAAAACCTATAATTTGATTGAAAATATTGAACAGTTTAGCGCTGACGATGCAGCTTAAAAAAAGTAATAAATTGTAAAAAATTTAATTGCGCTGCAAGCGTGTGGTAGTAACGAGCGAAGCTCGCATCAGCGCCAAAGGCGCATAATCTAGCTGGTAGGACGCGGCTTTGCCGGGTCAAACCAGCTAGTATTCATTTAAAAAATTTTTGGCTGAAGAAATAACTTATCAGTGTTCCCCAACCTTTTAACCACCACGGACCGGTCAACGTTTGATAACACTGGTCAACACTCATTTTGATGCCGGGAATATTAAAGCTGATTTTGTATATATTTGACCTCCTGATTCAGAATGTGGCATCCATTTTTGCTCATCAGCTCTAGTTTTTGAGATATCCCACAATTAAGTTTTGAAGACTTGCTCTACCTTTTATACAATATGGTGTTATAAAGATGTGTTAAAATATAAAAAAACAAACTCTCCAAGGCTTTTCCTATTTCTTAGGGTCCAAATAGATAGTGTCTACAGTTTCAGCCCCGAGTTAGTTCTAAGGGGTACCTATAGGGCCCTAAAGGTGAAAAATGGAGGGGGGTTTCAGAATTTTTTAAAAAATATTTTGAGTTTGCTAATGTGATAAAACTGGCTAATAAATGTTATTTAGAACTTATTTAGACAGGATAAAATAATTTTCCTATTTTCTTTGCATAGACCTATTTTCTAATTTTAGGCGAGAAATAGGGTCATTTCGCTCAAAAACGCTAAATACCAATAATGGTGGGCCGTGGGGAGCCTAGTGGTTAAGGCATCGGCTTCGGGATCGGAGGGTCCCGGGTTCGATTCCCGACACCGCTGAAGACCCACCGAGTATATGCGGAGTACGTGCTCGTTAAATCTGTGGGTCCGAAAGTCCTGTGGTCCGTCATGGCGCAGTTTACCACGGGTCCAGGTGTCTGGAGACTATTTCCCTCCCCTTCAGAGACATGGCAAAATTGTGGAGGTGGCGATAGATGGTGGCGACATCTATCATCCGAGGCTTAAGTCGGACTCCTGCCATTCATGGGCCTCACTTTCTCAGGAGCCGCACCCTCTTTGCCTTAAATCCGGTACGCTTTGCGAATGGAGCTTGGATATTCCAAGTGGCATACGACAACAACAACAACCAATAATGGTGGGTGAAATGAATAAATTCCAAATTTTTCAGAAGGAAGTCCTCAAAAAAGATGTCTTTTGATGTAAAACTGAAAAAAAAATTAAGAAAGGGAATTTTTCCACTTTTTTAAAATTGTAGGGCTTGGGAGCACTTTCTATTGTAGTCCAAGAAAGTTAGCTCAAAAAAGGGCTTCCTTCGGAACTAATTGTAAAAGAAAGTTTGATGGTTGATTCTTATAGGAAATTTTCCGTAGAAAACGATGGTGAAAAGTCTACCGAGCTACGACGTGTCCTTTAGCCAATATGGAGGATTTTCCAAAATGGCGGCCGCTTATTTTTCACATTTTTATTTTTTATGTTTTTACATGTAAATACATATTTTTTTTGCATAATATAAATTATTCTCTATTAAATTACCTATAAAATGGTATATTAACCAAGATTGTGCGATATTTAGAACCTAATAAAATAATTTTCAAAATGGCGCCCGCATATTTCAAACTTAGTGGAAAATGGATATTTTTGAATTCCTACCCACCTTTAAGAGTATTTACCCTCAAGTATCGGTAAATTATGATTATTCTGCTCATATTTTACTTAATAACATGTAAAACTTCTAATTTTTAAGAAAATACACAAATTTAAAGCAAACATATATTTTTAATCTTGACTATTTATTCTGATTATTACAACATTTTCCAACATTCCCTTTGATTTTATGCATACAAAACATTATTTTCTTTGAACAAATAATAATATTATAATATATTTCTAAATAATATAATGAATTTTAGGTTAATGGAAATTAAATTTATTCAGTTATTAAAACTTAAATTTAATTATTTTAATTTTAATATCGCTAAGTTCTTAATAAAAAGTAACCTTCACTAAGTTTTTTTAAACGTTATAATGTCTAATTATATTTTTAAGAACTATTTTAATCATCTTCCATATCTACATGTTCAGTATTGCAGCAGCTAACACCTCTACAGTCGCTACAAGTACTTGTACATATTGTACCTTGTTTTCTGCATGTACGTTGTACGGTAGCAGATTGGCTAATTTTAAATCCACATTTGACAAATTTCAAAAGATGGTCTGGAGCAGGTGCGTTTTTCATCTCTATAGGTCTCAAACCTCCTTCCCGTAATTCCCAACCCCAGTCACATGGGTCCATGGAAATTCCTATCCACTGCTGCTTGATGATAAACTCTTAAACAGTGAAAGTTTTTAGAATCTATTGTAGGAGGCAATATTTCTGGTGTTACTTGGACTGATTTTGTAGCTTTTGTTTGAAAGTTTGCAGTCTTACGTCATTTAAAGAGTCTCCCACTCTACCCCCTAGAGAGATGTCATTGCTCTATTGGCCAGCGGTCTGGATTTGTTACTACAATGGAAATCTCCATAAAGATGGACATTTTTCTTTTAAACAGTGATAATAAACAAGCCTTCATAGATCATCTATCAAAAAAGTTAGCTGAATCTGGATGTATTACGAACAAGCAGAAGACGACGCAGATGTCATGATCGTAATTGAAGGCATCACATCTGCACTGAATCAACCGACATCTGTTATTGGTGAGGATATACTGATCTTCTGGTGTTACTAATCCATCATATGAACTCTAAGTCCTGTGACTTATTTTTAATACCTGAACCAAAAAAAAAAAAACTTCAAAGAATTCAGTCATATACAACATAAAGGAAATTCAAGAGAAACTTGATGAGGATGAGTGTTCCAATATCCTTTTTGGTCACGCTAGGCTTGGATGCGACACTACCTCTAAACCATTCGGCTTAAGAAAAAGTGATTGTCTAAAGTTAATTTCAAAAAACGAGGATTTCAAAAATCAATGTGATGTTTTCAAAATACCCGGACTGCTGGATAATAGAGCAATGACATCTCTCTAGGGGGTAGAGTGGGAGACTCTTTAAATGACGTAAGACTGCAAACTTTCAAACAAAAGCTACAAAATCAGTCCAAGTAACACCAGAAATATTGCCCCCTACAATAGATTCTAATAACTTTCACTGTTTAAGAGTTTATCATCAAGCAGCAGTGGATAGGAATTTCCATGGACCCATGTGACTGGGGTTGGGAATTACGGGAAGGAGGTTTGAGACCTATAGAGATGAAAAACGCACCTGCTCCAGACCATCTTTTGAAATTTGTCAAATGTGGATTTAAAATTAGCCAATCTGCTACCGTACAACGTACATGCAGAAAACAAGGTACAATATGTACAAGTACTTGTAGCGACTGTAGAGGTGTTAGCTGCTGCAATACTGAACATGTAGATATGGAAGATGATTAAAATAGTTCTTAAAAATATAATTAGACATTATAACGTTTAAAAAAACTTAGTGAAGGTTACTTTTTATTAAGAACTTAGCGATATTAAAATTAAAATAATTAAATTTAAGTTTTAATAACTGAATAAATTTAATTTCCATTAACCTAAAATTCATTATATTATTTAGAAATATATTATAATATTATTATTTGTTCAAAGAAAATAATGTTTTGTATGCATAAAATCAAAGGGAATGTTGGAAAATGTTGTAATAATCAGAATAAATAGTCAAGATTAAAAATATATGTTTGCTTTAAATTTGTGTATTTTCTTAAAAATTAGAAGTTTTACATGTTATTAAGTAAAATATGAGCAGAATAATCATAATTTACCGATACTTGAGGGTAAATACTCTTAAAGGTGGGTAGGAATTCAAAAATATCCATTTTCCACTAAGTTTGAAATATGCGGGCGCCATTTTGAAAATTATTTTATTAGGTTCTAAATATCGCACAATCTTGGTTAATATACCATTTTATAGGTAATTTAATAGAGAATAATTTATATTATGCAAAAAAAATATGTATTTACATGTAAAAACATAAAAAATAAAAATGTGAAAAATAAGCGGCCGCCATTTTGGAAAATCCGCCATATTGGCTAAAGGACACGTCGTAGCTCGGTAGACTTTTCACCATCGTTTTCTACGGAAAATTTCCTATAAGAATCAACCATCAAACTTTCTTTTACAATTAGTTCCGAAGCAAACCTTATTTTTCTTGGACTATTGTTAACTCACTGATCTTCATCAAATGAAATTTCACTTTTACTTGATCCCCATATAGTACATGAGGGGATCTGGGGGGTCATTGCCCAGACAATTTTTGGTAATTTGACCCTAAAACACAGGGTTTCAACTTGGTTTTGGTACACCTACAAATGGCTCTTCCACCCCAATCTTTCATTCTGATTTGTACAAAACTTTATTTTATCTCCTTACGACTTCCCCTTTCCCAGACTTTTCAACTAAAACAGGGGTCCCCAACTCTATGCCCGCGGGCACCATGGCGCCCATCGATCGGTCTAGGTGCGCCCGCTGCTTGTGTCCACCGATAAAATATTTCAGTTTTCCATTATCCCATAACATGCTATGCAATTTTTTTTTTTTTTTTGCTTTTTCAATATTAATAATAAACGCAACAAAAATAGAAATCGCCATGAAAATGAATTGCGAGAAGAAGTGGAGATAGAAATTTTGGATCTTCAGAATGACATTATCCTCAAAACTATTATATCAGATGAGAAATTCTGGAATAATAATTCTGGACAAAAATTAATTTCCATTCTTAAAAAAGAGCAGCATATAAAATAAAGTCGTTTTTTGGTTCCACATACCTACTTGTGTAAAATCATTATTTTCGACAATGAATATCATAAAATTAAAATATAGATCACGACTTCTAGATAAACAACTTGATGATTGCTTGCGAGCAGGAATTTCATCATATTCTCCCAATTATGAAGCTCTGGCTAGTGAAATGCAATGCCAAAGATCACATTGGACTGCATTTTATACATTTTATAAATAACTTTTATACTTCGTATGTTTTGCTAGCAATTAAGTAATACTTTATTTTACAAAAGAATATTAATGCTAATTATATTAACATGTTAAATTAATTTTTAAAATGAATTTTTTTGTGCATTAGTGTGTATTTTTAACTATGTCCACCAACTATAAATTTATCTTGAAAAAAAATAAATGGTGCCCGCCATTCGACCGATATTCTGGTATGTGCTCTTAGGTACAAAAAGGTCAGGGACCCCTGAACTAAAACATGTGAAATTTGCCCGAACCTTACGTATTGCACCTATGGAGCTGGCAGTGGCTTCCCCTGAACCAGGTTCGCAGGTCCGGGCACTTTTTCCAGGTCCGCACCTAAGAGGGAGAGGGGGTTGCTATTTGCTTATTTTTCCTGACAAGGGGGAGTATGAGTGATGCTTACGTAAGATGTTACAAACACTGCATTTTCGAAAATCTCTAATTTCTTGCATAAAATATTTTCAAAATTCAACCAAAAATAAATTTAAAAAAAAACAACTATGAAAAAAAATTTCAGTGTTTTTCACAATGAAAGTATACTTTTTAGAATTTTATTTCAGTAGTATACATTACATACTTTGATACTTAATTGCTTCTCTTAATGAAGGTACCAGATCTTGTTGCCTATCTACGTGAGCAAATTCGAGGGAAAGATCGTGAAATATTTCTTGTGGTTGACCAAGATTTGGATCGCAATTCTCTGTGGAAAAAGGAAACCCGGTGGAGTGAAACATACAGTGCACCCACTCCAGTCAATACCTCCAACAACAGAGTAAATAGTACTGTGGCAGTGATTCATCTGAACTCTGAAGATGAAAGTAGACCAAGTTCTATAAGGCATCAAAACAGAGAAAGTAAAGATAAAAATTCATAGGTATTGCAGTTTGTTTGCAAGTTTGTAATCTGCAATGATAATTTCAAATGCTTGTTTGAAATATTTGGTTGTAAATAATGTTAATGACTTGACTTTCTGTTGAATTATTTTATTGGTGAGAAAATGAAAAATATATTTATATTGCTGTTTATACAGTTTTGTGCACAGAATTACAATGTTCCGTCCTTGTTCTTGTAAGTAAATGATTCAAAGGATGAACTGCAAAAAGTATAATTAGAAAATTATTTGAAGTCAATCCGATTTGACTTGTTTGGTGGTTTGTTAAATATATTTACTGAATCAGAATAAATTAGAGTATTAGGTTTTTTTTATTAATTTTATGAATTGTGTAAATAGTGATTAATGTATTGTATGATTGAAATTTTATTTGCTGCAGTAAAAGGCCTCGGTCATTTTACAAGTGTAAATATCATGCAGCCTGTTTTTATTCAAGTTGTCATCTGATTCTGCTAGTCCTTTTTTATTTTATATTTTTAATGAATTAAAGGTTTTCATTTTTCATTGCTCTATTTTCTTTATACTTTTATTGAAAAAATTGGTTGACACGTGACAATCAAAACTGTAAATAGCAATATGTTACTGAGCAGGTCTTTTAGAACTTTTTTTAAAAAACAGTGGAAAAATTATAGGATGTGTAAATGTCTTATTTTTTTCGAAAATCCTTCTTGAAAAGTAAATAAAACCTGGTGGTCCATGCCCCACCTGGGGGGGGCAATCTGGTTAAAAATTTTCAAATTGCCCCCTGGTGAGGCATGCCCCATGTTGGGAAACTGGTATAGAGGTTTGGTGAGGCCTTATCTTGTAGAATATGCATTTCAATTCTGGTCTCCATATTTGAGAAAGACATTGATTTAATTGAAAGGGTTCAGTATAGGGCTACTAAATGGTCAAGGGTATTTCCAGATTAAATTATGATGAGTGCTTGAAGAAAATGAATATGTTCACTTTGAGAAAAGAAGAGCTAGGGAGATTTGATTAAAATTTTTAAAATGATAAAGCAAGGGGACATAAAGGGTTTGGACTTCAGTATGGGTAATAGAACAAGGGGTCACAGATTCAATTGAATAAGGCACATTTTACCTGGGAAAGTAGAAAACATTTTTTCAATAGGGTAAAGGGAATAGGTTGCCAGAAACGATATTTAGTTTTAGTGGAGTAAACGAGTTTAAGAAAAAAATTGACAAATACTGGGACCTGGGATCTCTTAGTTCAAGTTATAAATGGACCAACCTTGCTGGGCTTCACGCCTCAATATTTGGTCCTCAATATTTGTATTTGTTTATGTAATTGATGTATGGACTTGAGTGGATATACTTCTCTACAAAATTAACCGAAGTGGAAAAAACAGAGTTCCATTAACTTTACATTAAGGAAGAGCACCAATCAACAAATTATGTTCCTTATACATTATTGGAATAGCTTGATTTCTTAATTTATGATTAAATTACAAGCACACCACACATATTTCATAGTTTCTCGAAATGCATAATTTTTGTCTTGGCATTATATTTGATTATAATTTATAATCAAACTAATAGTAAATTAAAACAAAAAAATGTCTTCATTTTAATTCATTATGTTTTTAACATTCTTAGCAACTACATGAATTCCATTTACAGTTCTTTGTAAAGTAATGTGTACAAAATTTATATTCTTAACTCTTAAATAAAATGCATTTCTCTTTTGCTGTTTTTTAATTCAAAGTATTCATTCATTAAATATTTACTCTTCTGGGGGGACGTGCCACCCCAATCTCTGGATCCAGTTGCGTGTTCACAATACCTACAAGGTTATTGGAAGGAATAATTACTTTAATAACAATGCACATGCGTGTGGTCTTGATTTTTGCTGTTTTTTAGGAATTTTAATAAAATAACTGGGGATGGAACCATAGCCATAGGGTATTACATTCGAAATTTTCAGTGCCTCAGAACCTGTCATCTATGACTTATGACCTATTTAGGGGGGTCCACGGAGGACCAAGCACTGCGACCTGAGGTCTATTGTACTATTCCCTGGAAGTAAATCCCTGCCCTTAATTAAAAGAGACCAGTGGCCGAAGCGAAGTTCAGCAGTGACCTTACAGGAACGTCCTGGAGCTCCCACGGCTCAAGCAAATGACACCCTAGGTGCTCAAATCTGTGAGCAGAGAAATTCTCGCATTCACACAGAATATGGATAACAGTTTCCTCACTGTTCCTGCATCCTCTACATGGATCATTTAGCACGTTCATGATTGTAAGATGCCTCCGTAGATTACTATGTCCAGTTAGTAAGCCTACGGCTCTGCGAATACCATTTCGATTGAGCTTAAAAAGCTCCTTTTGACGGGAACTTGGACAGCCTGCATTGAGCTCTCTGGCTTGTCTTTGGTCTGTCGAGTGACGCCACTCATTGTACTGTTGATCCCTAAAAATAGAGAGTACAGTTCCTCTGATAGTTTCACCGGAAAGTCCCAAGGCTGGCTCTGGACCATAAAAGGGAGTACCAGAACTTAGTCTAGCTAGTTCATCAGCCTTTTCATTACCTGGAATCCCTGAGTGACCCGGAACCCAATACAATGAAACATTATTGTGGGCAGCCAGATCACAGAGGTTAAGATAACATTCCCATACCAAAGGTGAAGTAAAACTGGATTTTTGCAGAGCCAAAAGGGCTGCCTGACTATCTGAACAGATGAGTATACAAATGTCATGATAGCCCCTGTGTATGCATATTTTACAGCACATGAGGATAGCATATACCTCAGATTGAAAAACTGTTGAGAATTCACCCAGTGGATAGAACTCTTTAGTTTCATCCATAGGACAAAAAACACCTGCTCCTGTAGAGTTGTTCAATTTAGATCCATCAGTATACCACACAATGGTATTGGTGTTAATTGGCAGATCTGTTTTCCATTCAATCCTTGTTGGGAAGTGAATCTTAAACGGCTTATAAAAGCCAAATCTTACAGTCATAACATCACAAGGCATGTTGAACAAATGATGCTCAGTAACCTTGGTGTTTAGGTCGCCCCAAGAGAGATATTTAGAGTAATCCTTCCAGTGACCTAGATTTTTTAATCTCTTTACACATATGAGAGCCTCAGCTTCAACCCTCATATGTAGTGGATGCATCCCTAGAAGAAGTTCCAGAGTAGCAGTGGGAGTGGTTCTTATGCAGCCAGAGATTGCAACACAAACCATTCTTTGAATTCTAGCAAGATTCTTTTTGCATATTTGAGATCTAGTCCTAGACCACCATACTACTGCTCCGTAGGTGAGGATAGGACAAATAATCATTGAATAAATCCAGTTGAGAATCCTGGGATTAAGTCCCCAAGTTCTCCCGACTGCATTTCTACAGCTCCAAAAGATTCTCTTGGCTTTGTTGATGCAGTACTCAGAATGTTTTGACCAGCTAAGCCTCTTGTCAAAAAAGACGCCTAAGAACTTAACTTCATCAGAACATATAAGCGTCTGATTAAAAAACTTGATGTTGATGTTCAGTGAAGTAGTCTTCCTAGTAAAAGCTACCATAGTGGTTTTCTGAGGATTAACAGAGAGACCCACCCTGTGACACCACATTTCAATTCCACGTAGGGCTTTATTCATCACATCACAGATTGTGTTAATAAATTTGCCCCTGGTGACAATTACTACATCATCAGCATAACCGATGCAAGAAACGCCAGCTTGCGTAAAGTTCCCAAAAAGAGAATCTACAACCAGACACCACAGTATAGGGGATAGGACTCCTCCCTGTGGGCACCCAGCAATAGCTTGGGACAGTAGAGTGTCGCCAAGAAGTGTAGCTCGTACATGTCTTGTCTTCAAAAGACTACTGATCCAGTTAACAATTACCTTGTTAACTCCTTTTAGTTCAAGAGCTTGAACAATAGATGAAATAGGAACCTTATCAAAGGCACCCTCAATGTCAAGAAAGATAGCAAGTGCAATCTCTTTCTCCTTTAGATTCTTTTCTAATATATAAGAAAGATTGTACAGAGCTGTATCAGTGGATTTGCCAGGTTGATAGGCATGTTGAAAGACTGACAGAGGTCTTTCCTTCAATACATTCTCTCTGATATACTTATCAATGAGTTTTTCTAAAGTTTTCAGTAAGAAAGACGTAAGGCTGATTGGCCGAAAGGATTTAGCCTCATAGTAATTTTCTTTACCGGCTTTTGGTAGGAAGATTACCTTGGTCTGTCTCCATGAAGAGGGGACAAATTCATATGCTATACAGGCTCTGAATATTCTACATAGAATAGGAACCAGTACCTTTAAACCTTCTTTCAGAAGGGCTGGAAAAATCTCATCTACGCCTGGAGATTTGTAGGGCTTAAATGAGTTTATTGCCCATACAATTTTGTCATGACTTACAACCTTTTTTGCAGTATCCCAATGATTTTTACTGCATGTAGGTGTAGTCTGATTATGTGTAGCTACCATAACTACCTCTCTGGAACCCGGAAAGTGTACTCGGAACATTTCATCCAGAATTTCTTTCCCAGAGGAGGCATAATTGCCATTTACCAGCTTGACTGTGTTAAGACCACAGCTCTTGTCTTTTGACATTAGTTTGACTAGTTTTGATGTAGCAGATATATCATCTATGCTATCACAGTATGTTTGCCATGACTTGATTTTTGCAAGCCTGACAGCCTTATTATATTCAGTGAGAGCAGAACGATAGACATCCCACTCTCCTGTCTTTTTTGCTTTATTGAACAGCTTTCTGCATTTGCAGCGTAGAGTAGTTAGTTCTTTGCTCCACCACGGGACAATATTGCGAGTGGTAGTGCGAGAAACTGTACAATTATTATAGTATGATTGTAGAATGGCATGTTGAAGTTTATCCACAGCCAAGTCTACTTCAGAAACAGTAGAGAACTTACCGAAATCCTCTCCAATTTCTTCCACCAGTGATGTTCTGTAGGAATCCCAATCAGTCTTCTTTGGATTCCTACCTTCGTTTAAGGTCCATGATGGACCTAAAACTGAAAAAACAATTAGTTTATGGTCAGATAAAGTGACTTCATCTGATACCTTCCAATTGTTTACATACTCTGAGCAAAAAGAATTGCATAGAGTGATATCAATAACCTCCCTTCGTTTCACATTAACAAAAGTAGGTTCATTGCCTTTATTTAAAATAAATAAATTATATTTAAGAATATACTCAATGAGTTCCTCACCACGTTTGTTGCAGTCATTGCTGCCCCAAAGAATGTGGTGAGAATTTGCATCAAAACTAAGAATGATCTTAGTACGTCTCTCAGTACAATGGTCTAAAATACCAGTAATTGTATTTGAGAGCGGATCAAGTTCTTCATAGGGGAGATATGCCGACAGAAAGACCATCTCATCCTTAAGACCCTGAGGGCATTTGTAGATTACCTTAATGGCAACACAATCACCTGTAAGGTAATCAACCAAGTTGATTACATTTAACTTAGTGCTCACTAAAATGCAAGCTCTAGGTCTATCACATTTTCTGTCATATATGATATTGTAACCTTTGGCACCTAGTCCCATAATGTTACCATTACGAGTCCAGGGCTCCTGCACCAGTGCAATGTCAACCTGACCCATAGCCAGCCTTCTACTAAGAATAGCAGAAGCAGAACGGCTATGATGAAGGTTTATTTGGCATGCATCGATACCTTTACTCATTAGAGTAGGGTGGAGCAACCAGATCACTAGAGCTTATGTATTAGCTCCCTTAGGCTCCTCATCCAAAAGAGCGGAGTCACTGACTTCAGATCCAGGTGAAGAGGGTTGTAGTGTACCCTCAGAGCCGGTATCAATTTCCAGCTCACCTATTAAAAGAAGTTCCTCACTTACCGATATAGAATCGGCTGCCTCAGAGGTAGAAGGTGTACCTACCTGAGAGGTGGATGCTTGTGCAGTTGTCGTGTCCTCCTCTTGAGAAGAGGTGGACGCTTCAGCTGCAGGCCTTTTGATATTTGGGTCATCAAGGATCTTGAAGACCCCTCTGTCCAGACCGGTGTATGCTGCACACCCAGCTGCCTTTATTGCTTCCGCAGACTCCAGTCCAACTTCGAAAATCCATCGGACGGAGAGCGGTTCCACATGCCTGTGTACCACTCGCCAATCCATTGAATTCAGATCTCGGTTGAACCGGTCCATCCGCTTCAGCAGTACATTTCCTTCTAAGGTGAAGATATCTTTTGTTCTGAAAGCAACCTTCACCGGCTTGGGAAGGTCGCTGGCACTTATAACTTTCAGGGAAAGTCCTGGAAACAATTCTTTGTTACCGTGGAAATTGTGGTTGACCCATTCCACGGTTTCAGGATCGTCACACTGGATGACAAGGGCTCCTGTATTGATTACAGAGCCCTGTATCTTGGGCAGATGATCTCCGTCCTTTATCTTATCAATAAGGTTCAGAATATGCATCTGAATGCGGTCTACCTCCTCTTTGGAGATCTTGTCTTTGGGATAAGCTTCCTTCACAATAGCAAGCTTTACCCCCCTCACTGCATTGGCAAAAGACTGTGGTCCTGTGTCGATGCGTTGCTTCTTTTTCCGAGTTGCAGGATTAGGGGATGGTGTAGAACCAGCAGACAAAGCTCTTTTGGTACTTCCACCACTCCCTCCCTCCTTGGCAACATCTGCCTCCTTGGTTGCATCTGCATCCTTGGCTGCAGCTCTGGCCAAAGCCTTTTGTTTAGTCCTTTTCAGGTTTCTTTTTTGATTTTTAGTGAGTACTACCTTGAACCCACCATCAGTCTCCGCGGTGTGTCCGCTTGCGCAGACATCACCACTTCCACCGGCGGTGTGGAGCAAGGTTTCCTCCTTAGGGTGATCCGTCTCCATAGGAGTAGGACACCTTGATCTAGTATCCCTTGATTGGGAACCCGATCCTTGTTTGGGGGTTTTAGAAGAAGCGTTTTTAGTCTTGACTTCTTTTTTTTCTTCGTTCATCATGAATTGTAGATTTTTTGGGGTTAAGGAAACTCCCCTCCAATTTTCAAAGGGCCCGTGAAGTAGGGCTAGCCCCAGAGTCAACAGTCAGCGGTGACCTCGGAAGAGCCCCCCACACTGCCATGCAGGACCCCATCCAGGCACCACCTGGAGCTACAATAAGGCAGGCGGGATTATACACCAGCTGATAGAGCAGCCAGGATATGCTGGTTAGGCTACCCCGGGCTCCTGTACTATCTGGCGGCCTGAGACGCTAAACTCAGCTTTTCTCCTGTATCCTCCACTGACCGCATTCTCCGAGACCCCACAGCACTAACCCCGAGATCCTTGGAGATTCATAACCTTCCCCCCAGTGCCGATTTTTCCCCTAGTCGAGCGGTCAGTGAGATCGAAACCAAACTTTCCACTCTTCCAGGGTTATACCACGGGCTTAGTGGCACCCTCCACATTTTCTCATCCGGGCTTGGGACCGGCAAAGGCAGTGTTACCTGTCATCTAGATCAGCAGTTCTTAAACTGTGGTCTCCACCCCCGGGGGTCCGCAGGGCCTTTTTAGGAGGTCCGCGAAGGTCTCTCATAATCCTTTTCACTGCCATCAATGTAAATTTCGTTTTGGGAATCCCAAGCGTTACACTGTAAAAAAAATCTTGCCACTTTCCTTGGAAAAACTGGGCAGCTGGGTTGACATTTTTTTCCAAGTATTATTCCTGGAAAATAACAGGAACGTTTCGGTAAAATCAAGCAAAAATACTAGTATAGCAGTATTTTATGGCAATGTTACTGTTATTTTCCAGGAACATTATACTTGGACAAAATGGGCAACCCAGCTGCCCAGTTTTTCCTTGGAACGTTCCAGGATTTTTTTTACAGTGTACCTTTGAGTGTTTGTTCCGTCTGTATATAATTTTTTTCCTTGAAAATTCTGTGGTTTGCAATGAGCTGTTTTCTTCAGGTATATCCAAAATTACTCAAAATGAGCTATAACACTACTGTTAGAGGCAAATTTCAAAAAAAAATTTTGGAGGGATCCCCAAGGCTCCATTTTTACTTGGAGTAAGTGTAAAATTTTAACTGAATGAGCAACATAATTTACGTTAGGGGGTACCTTAGGATTCACGTCGAGTCAACTACCCCCTCGAAACAAAAGTCTGGCTTAGGTGTAGGTGTTCAACCAAGGCTAAACTGAATCTGTTAACTGTGTTATATCCCACAGATATAACACAGTTAACAGATCCAGTTTAGCCTTGGTTCAACACTCGGTTCTTGGGCGATGTCTGGCTGAGGGGGGCCGCGGCGATCAAAAGTGTAATGGCGGCTTTACACCACCGCGGTTTGCGGGACGCGATTTGCGGCGAAAACGGGACCGCAGAAACTCAGCGACCGCTTGAAAGAGGGCGCTAGAATCGATTTACGACACTAGCGGCTGCCGCTAATGCCGCCGCGACAGTTTTGGTTCCCGCGCGGCACCGCTAGTGTCGTAAATCGATTCTAGCGCCCTCTTTCGAGCGGTCGCTGAGTTTCTGCAGTCCCGTTTTCGCCGCAAATCGCGTCCCGCAAACCGCGGTGGTGTAAAGCCGCCATAAGAACCGCTGATCTAGATGGCGCTACGGGTTTTTTTCTGTTCGGTTCTTCACATAGAGTAGGGTTCTTCATCTTCACCCAGCAGATTTCTATATCCTAATTAAGATAATCCATAAAATATTTAGTACAATAAGAATAACAAAGAATTAATATTAATCCTCTTGTTGATTACGAAGAAGAGGTTTCGCACCTTTGACGTCATGCGCTGAAAAAACCTTTTCTTACTAGCGCTTAAAAACGAAATACTTTGGTCTGACGTCGAAGGACAAACAGCCAATCAGAACATGGCATTCACGGCAAGAAAATGTGGAGGGATTTTTTTTTTGTGAAGGGGAAATTTAGGGATTTGGATAGGGAAAAGTCTAATAATGCTCAAATGTAAACAAGTGTACGGGTTATCTTGTTGAAAAAGTTAATTAGATTAATTTCAATCATATAGTTTGTGTAGAAGAACGGTGGGAATTATAAATTGAGAATGAAAGGTAACATGTAAAATATCTGGATTATTTTTACTATCTGTTTATAAAAATTATCGTATTTTTATTATTAGTTCATTGTACTTTTCATAATTTACTCTTGATTGAAACTCTTTGCTAATAGGATATTTAACAAGTTTAATTTGTTGTGTACTAGGTACTACAGCTTGTTAACTATTTCATGTGTAAAAAACCCTCACTGCAATTTATACAAGTACTTCAAAACACCAGAAAATCATGAGCATAATTCTTTAATGTGTAATGATTATTATCAATCTTGCATTGCACTTGTTTTCAGGGGGCTAATTAGCTATTAAAAACATAGGTTAAGCTTGTTATAAATTATAAGTATTCAACAAATGTTGCCCAATTATTTTTGCTGTCCTCTATTACTGTTTATTTTTCTCAGTGGTTTGCAATCCTGGTTATATTTGTAATCTTAACTTTCCAAATATCCTGCTCTATACAATATGAGTGTGAGTGTGGCTAACTGCGGGGGATTACCTAATAATTGGCGTTCCACTAATTGTCGCCAAATCATACATAATGCTAAAGCGATATATATAAAAACTTTTTTGCAACTTCTGTATATATTTCAATCTACCCCATCCACTTTACATTTTAAGTTTATTAAGTAATTTTTAAATCAAAAGAGTATTTTCAATATGACTTCAGAAGATATATACTCTGAAAATCAATTTCGTTATAGGTATTTTCAATGTGCTCAATTACGTGTTAGTTTTAATTGCAACTGTTATTCAAGTAAAGTTTGTTCAGATAAATTAGCAAGAATATTATTTTGAAGACTTTTGGCCCTCTGACTCACTAATATACTTCATGTATCTTGTTTATCGACTGGCTGAAATTTGAATTTAAATTAAACTTACCTGAGGGAAGACAGCCACAGTTAAAAAACCTTTGCTAGAGCTTGTTTGAATGTACATTTAAAGTTATATTAAATATTGCCAAGCTGTTTTGAATGCCAAATATTCAAATATCACCAAATTTTTATAGTTGTCATTGATGATATAAGGAATCCTGGATTTATCACACTGCCCTTTATATACACACAGATAGAAAAATGAGTATTGCATTATATTGTCGGCTTACATGAGAAAGAGGCACTAAGTCACTTCTGATTACTTTCAATTTGTTGATTCTCAATCATTTTCTTTTGCACACTATGAATTCACATCAACAAGCCGATTGTATTTCAACTTTCAAAATATTCACCAAAAGGATTGATGCTTTTCTTCTGTAAGCTGGCAATATGTTTGGTTCCTCATTGTTTTATGTGATAATTATTTTAATTGTAAGAGAACTTTATTTGTACAAGTTTACTGATTATATTTAAGTAATCAATAACAGCAGTAGGGAATAGTAATACAAATCATTTGGGAATTAGTTTAATGTGTTTTAAAGTTGAAATATAAATTTTTATTCTTTAGTATTCTATATTACACTCTCAATCAGCCTAACACCGTTTCTTTTCAACAGCTGAATGAACTTGATTCCCGATGACTTACCCCGTTTACCATAAAATCTGTACTTTATTGCAATGCACAGTAACTTAACTAATTGATTGATTAATAACTTAATCAATGTTTTCATATATATCAAAATAAAAACATTTTACAAATACATTTGCTTCACCACAAAGGTTTGAAAAAACTTAAAGCGCTAATCGATTAAAGATTCTTAATTAACACTTCCCGATTGACAAAAACAATAAATATATTTAATAGTTGAGTTATTATTCCTAAAATGCTACTTATTTATAATTCTAAAGATGCTTTTAAATCTAAAACTTGTGCATGTATGCAGATAAACAAAGGTGTTGATAATTTCACGGGCACCGCCATCTTTTAAAACTGAAATAACTGAGATCCATCTCAGTTTTATCTATTACAAACTTTTTTCGGTTTGAGTGAATTTAGGAACGACCTATCTTTTTCACCATTCTCACCGATTTAACTGTAGGACTTTTGGAACTCTCAGTTCTCATAATTAGTTTTAAGCGTTAAACGAGTTTAAATAAGCAAACAAGCCCTGCATTTCTAATCTTAGGTATTAAAAACAGCTTTGTGATATTCAACTGTGACGGGACAAATAACTGAATTCAACCAACAGTCCGTTTCTCAAAAAAGTTTCCTTTATGTTTTACAATATTTTAAAAGAAAATTTTATTTACTTAGGTTGGTTCTACTCAATGCAACACATCTTTGCAGAGGAAAAGAACATGGTTTTGAAGCTGAAATTGGAGAAAGCCTTTTTCAAGATTCTAAACTAGATGGTGCTCTTGTTTGGTGACCACTTACTTAATGTGGCATCAATCAAGAGCGTCTTTTGGTTGCTGTGAACATCGAGAGACATATTCTTCGAGTATTTTATAATTTACCTTTTTTTTAGTTTTTGATAGCCCTCTCTTACACTTAAATATAATCACCCCTGCATCCTTAAATATATACTGTCTTTTTACCTATTTGTTTTCTCAAGTGTTAATTGTTAATGGTTCAACCATGAAAAGCACTAATTGTTATAATTAACACTTGTTTTAGACCGCTTTTTGTCATGGACCATGTTCGAGTTTTCAATATCATGGATCTGGTCTAGCTCTGCTAGACGCTGGAGATTAGTAATCACAACACAACACTTGTTTTATGTCCCTATGGAAATGGGTAGGGTACTTTAGTTCTACATTGTAACTATTATATTGTAAAATTGGTTTCTGATCCTTGAAGGTCAAATGAGAAATTTGTCAAAGTAGCTTATGCAGCTGAATGTAATTTGCAATTTTGATGTAGTGTTATACTTAAGGTTTGATTAAAATAAATTTGAAGAGGCTTGTGTATTTTCTGAATAAAATTTCTATATGGACTTGATACTCGGCACACCGATGTGGCGCATGAGGCCGCAAGCTCAGCCTGCCACTCCCGCTGGTTAAGTCTGCAGCCCTGGCAGCTCCCCAGCTGGGCCAACCTAGGGAGTTTCTCACTGCTATGGCCATCCTGCGGCAGGTCTGGTAATCCTCTGGGTAATCCTCTTTCTTTTTCTGTCAGGTGCCCAGGTCAAAGTGACTCTCGTAGGGTCTGTTAGTTTACAGAAACCGCAAGAAAAAAAAATGTCTGTATTGAAATATAATAATTAATTTTGTGATTAAATACTTCTCTTAAAATAAATTCTCAGCATATGATTTAAATTTGAGTTTTTTTACATTAAGAATTGTGCTTATTTGGCTATAAAAACAAAAACATGATAAAAATTACTACTTTTGATTGGTTTTATAACAAGTATACTTTAATTTAGGAATTAAAAGTTTTCCTAATTGCACATGTAAAAAAAATACCTGAATCAATTAAATTAAATGTTATATTAAAGTAAAATTATCCCTCTTCATTCATTAAAAACTTAACATTTATATAAATTTCTCACTTAAATTTCCCCTTTTAATTAATTTTATATTAAAATTTAATTAAATGAGAGGATCGTCATCAGCCCTTTTTTATAATCGTGTACGTGTTTAATAAAACCCCTCCTTTTCCTTTAAATCCTTGTAACAAAACAAAATTGTTTACTCAATTTCCCAGTGAGTGCCACTATCGTTCAGCATCAACGCTCACTCAAGCCTTTCCTTTCTCTACGTTCCCCTCCGCAATCCCCAAGGATTTTCCCAAAATATCCCGCCATGTTCTGATTGGCTGTCTGTCCGTCGACGTCAGATCAAAGTATTTCGTTTCTAAGCGCTAGTCCTTTACTTAAGCTGCTCTTCTAGCGGTGCAAAAGCACCAACAACTACAACCAACCAACCAATCTAGCGGTGCTTTCATTACGTCACATTCGAAAGTTTATCCAAAACAAGCAGAGCAGACCACACACACAGGACGAATGTCTGTCTCCGTGTCGCTTCGCTTGATGGCTTGAGTGTGAATTGTCGTGATTGCCAAACTACGTGGTTGTGATGTCTGCTTCAACATTTATTTACGACGTGATTAGTTGTGTTTTTGTGAAAATTTACGTCTAATTGTGCATCGCCAACTCTAAAACGTGACTAAGTATAAGATTTAAGTTTCAGCCAAAAAATCATGGGGTTCATTCAACGAACATAAATGAAATGTCGTCATGTGTTTATTTGTTAGACAATCTTAAATTTTATCATGGGCTGTACTGTTGGTAAAATAGGCAGCCGCAAATTCAAAGATTCCACTATCATTGATGTGAACGACATGAAAATTCAGACAGTTCTGCAGTTAAACTCGCCCTTAAAGAAGAATTCTAGAAGCAACAGCAGAGTTGTTTCACCTATAAACCAAAAGAATCGTAAGCATAGAAAAAGTGAAAAGAGGAAAGAGAGCAGACATAAATCCCCAAGGACTAAAGGGGAGAGAGCTGCCAAGCAAACATACGATTCCAAAATCACAGCCAAGTATGGCATTAAAGCTGTAATAGGTAAGGGAAGCTTTAGTCGTGTTCTTAGAGTTGAGCATCGCATGACCAAACAGCCCTACGCGCTCAAGACTATAGACACTCCTCGTGGACGAGAAGCATTTGAAGCAGAGCTCTCAGTCCTTCGAAGACTTAATCACCCAAATGTGATTAAACTAATTGAAGTGTTTGAATCTGACAATAAAGTGTACATGGTTATGGAACTTGCCACTGGGGGAAGTCTTCTGGACCGACTCGAGACGAAGGGTTGCTTGACAGAGGACGATTCTCGAGATGTCTTGAGGATGGTTGTCAATGGAGTTCAGTACCTTCATTCTGTAGGAATTACTCACCGAGACCTTAAGCCAGATAATCTCTTGTACTACCATCCTGGCAAAGATTCTAGGATAATGATTACCGACTTCAGCTTTGCAAGTACTCGAAAGCCTTCTGGCAATCCTTACATGCACACAGTGTGTGGAACGCCTCAGTACATTGCTCCTGAAATAGTGACACGTAAACCCTATACATGTGCTGTTGACATGTGGGCTTGTGGAATAATAACCTACATAGTTCTGTGTGGTGCTTTTCCATTTGACTCTGAGCAAGATGCTCAAATTTTCAAACTTATTCTTCGTGGCCAGGTTGACATGTCTGAGTCGGTGAGATAATTTTTTTTGATTCCTAAGTTAGTTTTCTTCCTAATAATATAATATATAATTAAATATAAGCGCTGACACCATAGGGTTTGATGGGGCTTGAGCCTTCCCAATGTTGGTAGAATATATTTTAATAAAAATATATGTATCAGCTGGAATAAGAGTCCTCCATTTGGCGATCGCGTTGCAATCGCCAACTATACCTCCAACTGAACGTATAACTAATTGTACCGCTAACTTGGTGACCGCAATGCGAGTCGCCAAATGGAGGACTTATTCCAGCTGTACCAAATATTATTATATTAAAAAACCATTAATTAGTGTCACAATGTCTCCTAAGAAATGGAAGAAACCTTTTGTGATGTTCGTATATTACTATATTTTCTAGGTAGGTGTAGGTACCTATAATTTTTTTTTCATGAATGAAAGAAGGCAATTATTTTACGTCGTTCACTAGGCGTGGACTGCATACTTATCTCAAAAAACTTTCTGCTTAGTGCTTAGTACGGAACCAATAGAGGTCCGCTATGCGCAGGGGTCTGTCTAGGATTTGATAAACGGTACATATTTTGTGAAAATTTAGTGCTAATTTGTAAAAATATTTCTGTTAATTTGTGAAAATCAACTTTAAACATGTAAAAATTTTTTAAGCTTTAAAAACAAAAGAAAATTTAGTCTAGAATGACTAATAAATTTAACTATTAAGAGAATATAGCTTACTAGAGAACTTTCTTTTTAAAATGTATTTTGTGAAGGGTACCTTTTTCCTAAAACTGAATTTGTGAAAGTAAATGTTGAATTTGTGAAGGTACCGCAAAACGGTAGTAAAATTGACCTGGACCCACTGGCCATGCGGCCCCAGGGTCCCAAAGCAGTGGCGTATATAGGAATTTATTTCGGGAGGGGCCCAAAATTACTCCCCAGCCCCTCCCCCACATATTTAATAGGTCCAATGTAGCTTTTTAGATGATAATTTAGGTCCTAAAAACTTAATATATTGGAAAAGTTGTTAGTAATAAAAATACAAGTACCAAAGAGGGGTCTGGGGGTCCTACCCCAGAAAAATTTTGGAAATTTTACTAAAAAAAACAGGTTTTTAACTAGTTTTGGTACACTAAGTCCGAATTTTGGATGTAGTGCATTATGAACTTAATATTTAAAAAGCTATTAAAATAGAGTTCCAAATACAAAAGGAGATCTAGCGTCTTTCGGGTCTTTCCTTAAAAATTTTTTTGGAACTTTACCCCTAAAAACAGGGTTTTATCTTGTTTTTGGTACACTTAGTCCGAATTTTGGACATATATTTTTTGGTAGGATTTAGATTTTGATGAACTTATTTTAAAAAAGTTGTTGATAGTAAAATTCCAATCACAAAAGAGGGGTCTGGGGGATCCTCCCCCAGAAAATGTTTTGAAATTTGACCCTAAAATACAGGGGTTTAGCTTGTTTTAGTACACCTAGTCCGAATTTCGGGGGGCCAGGGACCCCTCGGCCCCCCCTTATATACGCCACTGTCCCAAAGGGTCCGGACCCCCCCCCAGAGGCTGAACCAGCTTTTTTAGACCATATATTCTTTTGTAGGAAAATTTTGAAAACTTCGAATCCCATTCTTGGAATCATCTTAGAATTTTAGTACACTTTTCAGCGACCCAACCTGGGGGAGAAAACTAATGGCAAAAGGGCGACCCTACCTGGGGGAGGGACCGAGTTCCAACCAAAAATAGTAGTACCTTATTTCAGCGTTTCCCAACCGGGGTTCCGTGAAGCATTCTCAAGGGTTCCGCTAGCAATATGAACACTCAAGGTTCCATTAAGTAGAGGATGTAGAAAGTACCATAAAAGTTTTTGGCATGCTATGAATCAAAATTTTTCTAGGTAGAACCCCCGTCCCCCCATTTACTTAGGGCATTTTTCATGGAAAATAGTTAAAATTTTCTTTTTAAAGGTTTAAAAGGAACTTTCTAAAATCTGGGGGTGAAGTTGAAACACTATTTTTTAATTAAAATCCCAAAATATTTTCTAGAAGACTACCTATCCCCCAAGCAAAAAAAACTAGGCATTTTCTCACAAAATTGAAAAAGCCTAAGCAAAAATCCTTTACCAATGTCCAATAGTTTTACAATTCATTCAATTTTGACATTTTCTTTTGAGAATTTGTTTCATTTTTAGGTTTAGTTGCATTTTATAGGTAGTAATTAATTATAATTTAAAATTTTTTATCAAGCTGTTATATTTTATTTTATACACCGATTGCATTTGTTTTAAAACGAACGACTAATAATAGCTATTTCCTGTTATAAAAATTTTAAAATATCATAACACAATATTATTAGGGGTTCCCTAAAACTGAAAAGGTTGGGAAACGCTGCCTTATTTGCTTATAGTATTCATAGTAATCATACTCGTTCATCTTCATCGGTTGTTTAAAATATGAACATCTCGGTTTAAGAGATTACTTTTAAAATGTATAATTGAAGTAATAATATTTTTATGCAATCAGATATCAATGTTGCATCCCACGGTTAAATTAAAGAATTAAAAGAAATATTGGAGATCATATGTGTGTCCTTCTATTTGTTTAAGTGATCAGAAAGATCTCGAATTAAAATTAAAACGGACAATAACCTGCTGAAAATAATGGTCAGTTCAAATTACCTACCCTTCAAATTATCTTACTTCTGATTAGCAGTATCGTTTGATAAATTGAGACCTCTTAATTTATTTTATCAAAAGAAATGAATAATTTTACTTTTATTTATTTTGTTAGCTGATATAATGATCTACATGGGTGCCACCATAGGCGTAGCGTGACCTAAAATTTTGGGGGGGGGGGCACAATTTAAAATTTTTTCAAGAACCCAATTAGCATTTGAACCTTACTCTCATAACAACGTCCTTTCTTCAAAACAACTTTTTCGTATGTATCATAACTTTAATGCAAAACTTTGTAAGTGTGTAAAAGTTTTTTAAGATAATGCTTGCTCAAAAGCAAAAAGGGGGGGTCTGGGGGTCCTCCCCCAGAAAATTTTGTTAATTTTGGCTTCAAATAGTAGATTTTTTGCACATTTGATACCTTTTGGATTACACCTAAAGAGGATATAACGTCGTGTGTGTACTCTTCTGAATTTTTAAGATAAAAACAATATGTAAGTAACTATGAGAATTTCGGAGGGATTTATTGGTACTTTAATGATATACTGTAAAAGGGGGTGAATCGGATCACTATCAAAATTAGAACTGCTGCCAAAAATTTCCCAATAAAGATTTTGGAGTGCTTTAAAAAGAAAATTTCGAGTCCTAATTAATACTTTTAGATCTTGTTGAAAAAATTCAAGATTGCAAAAAATTTTCGAGAAAATTTTAAATTAAAAATTTTCGAGGCACCAAGAATCGAGGTAAAAAAGTTATTTTCTTGGTGAAATTAACTTAATTTTGACAGCCAGGTTTTTGCGATTTTTTTTTGCATTCAACTTCAAAGACATGGCGGACCCAAAGTATGATAGTAAAATATTTTTTGATGACTGAAACAATTTCTAAATAATGTGTAGAATTGGCCAGAGTTCATCCTGATTCTATAACTTTAATGCAAGTGGAGTTATGATTTAAAAAACTTTCCCCGACAGTGATCCGATTCACCCCGTTTTACGGTTATAAAGGTTAAGATCTTTTCAAAGTAGCATTCGAATTATGTCCTACGTAATGTAAAGATTTTACATTTAAATGAGAAAAAAGAGGGTCACCTCCAGAAAAATTTTGAAAATTTGTCTCTAAAAGTAAAGTTTCAGCTTATTTTGAAACCTCTAGAATTTAAAAGGGAAGTATCATAAATATACGCTAAATTTTCAAAGGGGGCTGATGGGGATCCTCCCTCAGAATTTTTTTTAGATTATTCCTTTTTAAACTATAGTGTTTTTGAAACCTTTTGGAGAACACCCAAAAAAGAACTGTTTCTTCAAAACTTCAAAATTTTCAAGGAAAAACACAATAAAACAAACAGGTGATAAAAGGGGATTTAGGAGTTCTCCTCTTTAAAATTATCATTAAAAAAAGTGTTTTTTAAGCTATCTGTTAGGGTTTTTCGGGGGGTTTACAGGGCCCCCCCTGGACTACCCTGGACCAGCCCATGGCTTCTATAACCTTAAACGGCATGAAAAATGAATGACAGTTTTATTACCAAAAATAGCTTAAAAGATCTGGAATGAAGAAACTTGAAAATTTACATTTTTAGCTTTCTGATTTTTGGGGGAAAACTTTCGATTTTTTCGTCAATTTCGGAGAAGAAAAAAATTTGTTCACTGGTTGGGGGGCACAGGCCCCCCCGACGGTACGCCTATGGGTGCCACTCTTCAGTCCTCACGACGGAATTCCGTCTTTCTAAAAGTTTTGTGAACGGAATTCCGTCTTGGCTTTAATATGAAAAGTAAAATCGACAGCAATTTGTACTAAATTTTAGTACTTACATAACTCCTTTTGCCAAGAAATAATCCTGTTTTACACAGATACAGCTTTAACTTGTAACATTTAAGGACCTCATGTAATATTTTATGGGTTTTTCAGGAATTCAAAAAAAATCCACTTAACTGGAGAAAAAATATTAAAAAGGTAGTTTCAAGTTCAGTCTTACAATTTTTGAATAGTGGCACCCTTGATGATCTATTATCATCATAACTTTAATTAAAATGGAAAATCTTTTCATTAAATTTATTCTATATTTGATGCAATATTTTGATGCGAATATTTTATTTGAGGTAGTTTAATTCTAAACAATAACCGTAAAAAAAATTATTTTTTTGTCTTATTGCTCTAGAAATATTTGTAAAATTCAAAGAATAACTTTCTACAACACACAAAAAAATTTCAATGCTCTCAAAGAATTGAATAAAGGAATTATTTTGTTGGATTCGATCCCGGAACCTTTGGATCTGATTGCCAATCTTGACCACCGTACTAAATTAAACTTACGACTCAAGTTTGAAAGTTTTAATATATAAAAACTTTGTCAAACAATTAAAAGAAAAGTAGTGCCAACAGTTTAGATTACTTTTAACATTTTAATAATATCTAAAGCTGTTTCCTTAGTTGTTTATATGGATTTACAAAATATTTTGTTTTGGAGAATGTATTTTTTAATTATCTTAGTTAGAAATAGTTTTTCTATCTCGGCAGACATACACGTTAGAAGACCTGCAGATTTTAATTGATGTCATTTAAGAAGATTTTGAATGTTGATTCACTTATATACAATTGCAAATCTATTTTTTTCTCTAATAAAAACACTTTAACAATGAAAAAATACTTCTACGGTCTCATTATAAAAAGTTTGCATTTTGTGTTAAGCGTAAGAACACAGTGTATGAGTTCATCGGTGAATGGTCCAGTGCGGACCTGGAAAAAGCTGTAACCTTCCCCTGAACCTAATAAAATTTACCCGAACCTAATGTATTGCTCCTATGGAGCTGGCAGGGGCTTCCCCCGAACCAGGTTCGTAGGTTCGGGCACTTTTTCCAGGTCCGGTCCAGTGGGTTCGAGAAGAAACGACAATTTACACCTTTCACTTTCGATGATTCCTCGAAAATGAAGATCAAAGTGAAACAGTGTGAATGGGAGATTGAAGACTGGAGCAATTTTCACTTACATTTTTATTATTTTTCTTTTACTCTTTTTTATCATCTTTTAGTTTTCACTTCATTTATGAGAAAATAATTTTAAAAGGAAATTTGAATAACCAAATTTTTAAGAAATATACTGCTTCTGTTAATGCTTTTGACCATTTGCCAAATTGCTTCTTAAAATTACCCCTGTGTAAGACTCTTTTTAAATATTCTTGTTCTTTCTGAGTAAGAAACGAAGTTCATCTATTTTTGTGTCTTTATCCAGTTTTTCTTAAAACAGTTTACATTTAATATTGTAATAGAATATATAGATATCTCATAAAATTCAAAAAGAATTTTGTAAAAATTATTTTTTTATGCCAGGACCAGGAGAACTGCTACGTTAAACTTATAAAGTATAGTACTGAATTATATATTTTTTGCACTGAGGAATTGCATATAGTTTTATTGTATTATTACTGATAACAGAGTCGGGCAGCCATGGGCGTAGCCAGGTTTCATGTTAGGGGGGCAAGGATAACCTACCTGTGCTCTTTATGTTGCAAATATAGTGACTAGGAGTTGATTCAACATTATTTCCCAGGCCCCCCCGTACCCCATGGCGAGTACATTTACACGCTAAAGTTCATAGGCGTAGCGTCGGGGGGGGGCATGTGCCCCCCCCAATCGGCAGGGACGGATTAAAGGGGGGGGCGGAGGGGGAGATCGCCCCCCGAGAAAAATCCCGTAAAAGTAGTTTCTGAACACTTTTTGGCATGCTAAAATTCATAAATTTCCCCGGGGGAGGACCCCCGAACCCTCCTTTTCATTCTTTGTCTATAGAGTAGTTTAAGTGGTTATCTATGATAAGATAGAAGTTCTTGTTCAGGAGCGTATCCGAGGGTAGGTCCCCTGGTCCAGATCCCCCATTGGGCCTGACCTTAAACATTTTCTACCCTATTTTAGGTGTTATAATTATGATTAGCCACTCAACACAGGACGTCAATACCCCTCAAAAGTGTCTGAAAAACACTTTTTTGCTTGTTAAACTTTAAAAAATTTTAGGCCATGGGCCAATGGCGTATATAAGGGGTTTTAAAGGGGCCCGGCCTCCCCTTCGAAAGTCGGACTAAGTGGATAAAAACAAGTTAAAATGTTAAAATTACTGTTTTTAAGGGTCAAATTTCCAAAAATTATCTGGGGGGTCTTCCCCCAGTCCCCCTTTTATTTCTATGTACTGACGAAGGAGATCCTTGGTATCTCCGAAACTCAAGGTTCAAATGCAAATTCGAGTATTTGAAAACTTTTCAGCAGTGCCCCCCCCCCAACATTTTAGGTCACGCTACGCCTATGCTAAAGTTTAGGGTACTTATACAAAGGATTTGAACTTTTGCACACTTAACTTTAAAATATGGGTAATGAATGTGAGCTTAAAAATAGAGGGTCTGGGGGTACTCCCCCCGAAAAAATTTTTAAATTTGCTCTTCAAAGTAGTGTTTTGGCTCATTTTGAGACTCGATCTTTGGGCCGAACAGAACCCCGCTTCTTGTAAGTCACATAGTTTTCAAGGAAAGTTATGTACTATTGCTTTAATAAAGTTTTGTAAAGCTTTAAAGTAAAGCTTTTGGCAACAGAAGAAGCCTAGGGGGCGTCCATAAATTACGTGAGGTGTTTTTTCCAAATTTTGGACCCCTCCCTCCCCCTTGGTGAGATTTTGCTGGACCCCCCCCCTCCCCCCACGTGAGATTTTCTCAACCACTGGTTTTGTATTAACGGCATAAAAATTACCATCCAGATTGCAAAACGCGTTGAAATCGAAAACATGATTCTAACTTGTAATTATCACGACTGACTATGGCTAATGATTCGCTGTTTTGACTAATCTGAGTATTTTTTCTAAATTTGTGCTAAAAAATATTGAAGAAAAAACGTATATTTTCAACTAAATAAAGTTGACGTGAGATTTTAGTTGACTCCCCCCTGGTAAGATTTTTCCTAGACCCCCTCCCCCCTTTTGACCTCACGTAATTTATGGATGTCCCCTAGCCAACTAGTTTCTAAAAAATCTGCATACAAAAACCGCTCCTTAATTTGCAAAAAAAGTATATTTTTCGGGGGGGAAAGCGCTTTTTTCTGCCTTCGGAAATTTTGCACCTCTATGCATGATTCCTGGAATCACAACATGTAGTATCGTAGTTTTTTTTTAATCTGATGAAATGTCTTACAGATCCCTCGAAATGAGTCGGATGCATTGTTAATCACTGCTGACTCGATCAGAACGGATATTAGGCTTGGCCCAGGAATTTTTTTTTTTTTTGCGTCTCTCGGCCCGATCATGGAGCCCGATTGATAACATCTTTTCCATTCCCACTCGTGAAATATGACTGGAGACATTGAATTAGGGATCGCCGTCGTATCTCGTTTCGAGAGACAGCGTCTTGATGCAGCTTTGTTAGTGACAGTTTTATAGCTGGTAATCAAATTATTCTTCTCCTCGCTTTTTTTTTCTCGACGGAATAGCCTTAACGGGAGAAGATCTCTGAAATGCTGAAGAACAGCTTTGTTGATGGGCCTTGCTCTCTGAGACGTAGTAGTTTTTTTTCTGGTTCCCAAAAAATAAAAATGTCTTAGTGTCCGATTGGAAAGGATTTCGCATGGATTGAATTCAAAGCTTAAAAAATGGACCGTGGGCCTCTTTTTTTGTGTTGGGGCTATATAGGTACCAAATCAACAACATTTTTTCAAATATCATTATCAATTTATTATTAATTATAGTATTATTACCATTATCAACAGGGTTCCCACTGGTCAGGGAATACCTGGAAAAGTCAGGGAATTTTAATTTCACCTAAAAAGTCAGGGGATAGTCAGGGAAAATTGCTCATTTTGGCCAAAAACCTGGAAAATCATACAGAATACCTGGAATATGAACAATTTTTAATGTTTAGGTTTCAATTTTGGCTTTAGAAAGTGGAAAAAATAGATAATTTAATTAAATATATGTTCATAAGAGCACGAAATATCTGAAAAATGCCGTAAATAGCCTGGAAAAGTCAGGGAATTTTATTTCTGAAATTGAGTGGGAACCCTGTATCAAATATCACGAATTAACTTGTAATATTGATAACCTGTGCATTTTTGCATAGCATGCAGATACATATTTCCCAACCAGTTTTTCTATGGATTAAATGGATTTCCCTTCAATCCACTAGATTTATTGGTCCAAAATTTTTCTTAGGTTTGTCTCACGATTCCATTTAAGTTAACTTTCGTGCACTAGATGTTACAGTTTTACGGATTAAAAACCCCAACTTAAAATGGGGTCTATTGGACCTTTCACATAATTTTTTGATATTTTTCAATACATTTTAGAACCTTTTGGGAAAACCTGAGGAGGTTTGCTCCTTCACAGAACTTTCAAAGAAAGAAAAACAATATTTACATAATGGTGAATATTTTTGGTGATGGGGGAAACATATAACCCTCCATCTTTTGATACTCCCCTGATTAAGAATGTACTTCCTGTTGAGGATTCCATAGCTTTCAGTCCTCTTTTCCCTCCCTTTGAGTTTACCTCGATCAATATTTCAAAAATATGCTCTGAAGTTTCCTTTTTTTTGTTAAGAACTCGTTTAGATTGTACGGTGAACAAACGCAAATCATCAAACATTCAACCGATCTGTGGGTCGTGTGTAGAGCTAAAACTAAAAATCACTTTAAGAAAAGTAAACCACCAAATAAGTTACATGAAACTATTTTCCATTCTGTTCTCCCCTCCAAAAGGGAATGATCTCTTTCCGGCATGAGGGGAGGGACCCTGGAACAACACAGATGATATCAATGTCATATTTTCCACTCCGCTGGCAGCTGTGTTTTTCTCTCCGCGTTCTTTGTCCTCCCATAAAAAAAATTGTCGCAGGGTGTGGTGTCATAATTGGGCGGGGAGCAAAAGAGGCGGCGGACGGAGCTCGTAAAAATTGGGACTGGAGACAGTGTGTCTTTTACGTCTTCCTGTCTGTCTTTCATCCCCCGCCCTCACTTCTAATCGTTTTCCATTACATGCTTTCCCAAGTTTTTTCTCTACTGTTGCGAGCCCAACCATTCATTATTGGTCATTATAGAGGATCGGCCAGTTTTTCGGAACCGGAGGTGATGCATTTTTAATTGCATAAATAATCTTCCTTTTTCTTATTGACTAAATAATCTGCCCCCCCCCTTTAATTAGAGTTCTAGCTACGCCACAAAAAAAGATTTAAAAGAATTACCTAACTAGTTTTTTAATTGTTACCCAAATACTCAAAAACCTGAAAGTCTGATCAAAGTTCACACTTGACTGATAGGATTAAAAACTTTTAAAAAATTCGATGTGGCTATAGAAAAGATCATTTTTCCGGAACGATTTTTTGCCTGTCCTCGGTTTTGCCTGTTATGAAGTGAGATTTGTCCTCTTAACTGTGTGATTGATTGATCAGTCACGCTTTTTTTGGGTCGGAAAGTGCCCTATGAATACCATTAACCGATTCATTTCTATCCCAAGTAGCGGAGATGTTTTCAATTGAAGGGATAAAACTTTTATAAGGACGTTTGATCTTCGGCCTGTGCCTTGCTCATTCTATTCGTTTCGCGTTTTGTTTTTCTTTGAAAACTGTGAAATTGAAGTTCTTGCACTTAAGCGAAGTCAGGAGCGTAGTCAAGGGGGTGAGAAATTTGGGGATGTATCCCCCGAAACTTTCCTTTTTTCCACCTAGTGCGTTCATCATTACCATTGCACCATTGTTCATCATTCACCATTGCGTTCATCATCATGTGGTTGTGAATTTTTCTCTTGAGACTTGTCCGCAGGCGATGGTGAAGGTAAGGATGGACAACAAGTACATTGTAACATCTATGTGTAACATGCACATTTCTTTTGATTCAATTCATTCATTTCGTGCCTTACTTACGATTGCAACAACCAATTTAATGAAACTTACTTTCGATTATATGGAGCACTGCGCGATGCAAGAAGATTCTGATCGTAGAAGATCGGGGAAACGTAATTATCTTTACACCTACATGCCATGACATAAACATGTTGATTTTTCTGATGCATACTCTTCATTCCAAACCTCACAAAAAAAAAATTAATATTTATTTTAAATTCCATATTATCCTGGTAAAAATATTCTATATTTTGAAGAAAATTAAATATTAATGTATTTTATTCCATGTTTGTGCTTCCTATTGCGTGGAATCCTTAGGTTGTTAAACGAAGCTCTTACCGCTGAACCACGATCCGCTTGCAAATAGCGAAACTTATCAAATATATGTACTACTATTATAGCACATGTAAATTTTTCAAACGTGATTTTCTCTGAAATTTCTAAAAAATGTGCCTTAATATTTACGATTAAAAATTGTTTTTTACACGACCCATTTTGCGGGGGATGTACAGAGGGTTCACTGGCCATCTCCTCCTTCCCTCCGCGGCTATAAAAATCTAGCTGACACTACTCCAAACCCGTGTCTCCACATCCTCCCTAATTTTGTGGCATTCTACTCTGAAGACGGGTGCTAGGTGAGTGGAATCTCTTCCGTGTCCGAAAAAAGGATGTGGCTCCACAGTGACAATTTCCTCGAGTGAAGAACAATGGAAGGTCTCTCTTCCCGCAATTTTTGTCACTTTGTGAGCAGAGCGGGCGGAGGTCGGTGTGGCTGCCACAATTTTTTCATTCTGGGCCAATCGTAAATAATATCCGCTGGCGCCTGTGCGAAACTGCGTGCTGATGCGTGGGTCGGAAGAATTGATTTTCTCGGAGCGCGGAATTCCACTCATGGAGCTGTTTGTTCTGCTTTTGATGAGCCTCCATACCGGATCGGATGAAATTTTGTTCCGGGGTCCACTGACGAAAGAGCGGTCAATGTAAACATCGCATGATTTTCTTTGATGCCAGTAGTAGTCTCCTCGCGGCATTCCGGGAAGTAGTCTTTTGGATAGGAAATGGGTGTCTTGAATCTAATTTTTAAGCATCTCTTCAAACCCCCGTTACCGGTCATTGACAAAATTAATAGTATATCCTACACTTCGGTTTCTCTTGTAAGTAAATATTCTTGACCGCCATAGAGGGAACTCAGTCGTGGGAGGAGTATACAGGAAGTCGTGATGCCTTTTCTCGGAATCGGACAACAAACAACCCCATTCAATGACCCCCTCCAACAAAACGAAGGAGAGCAAAGTCACTTGGTGGTTTGTTAATTAACCAACTGTTAAGACATCAAGGCTTGTTGTCAATAATATTGATTGATCCTAGCCACTATGTTTTCGAGAGCGACATTACTTTCCAGATTAGCTAATTCAAGAGCAAAATGTAAATAGTTTCTAACTTATGTTGACCACTCCATACCTGCCAACTTTTACGGATTGTCCGTAAAATTTACGGATTTCTGTCTATTTTTACGGTAGTACGGATGGATCAGAAAATTTTCCGGATTTTGCATTTCTTTCCACTTAACTATCCATGAAAATGCAAAACATTCGCAACCTAAACGATTTTCTCTAATTAATATCTTTTTACTTCAAAACCATCTCCTAATCCCTGCTGTTACGATTTTATCAATTTTGATTCTTTTATTGAGTGAAATTTAAATTTTTTTGCAAATCTATTTCGGATTCGTCCGCGAGTCTTGGCGCGCGCTCACCCGGTAAGTTTGCTTCCCCCGTGTTCCGATCGCAATGCGGAAAAAACAACTTTACCGAGATCGGACCTGTGGTTCATCATCGCGTCTCCCTCAATTAGCATTAAGACTTGTTGGAAAAGTTTCTCTTCGCTTTCTAATCGTAGCAACTCAAGCTTATTTAAATTCATCTTTATCACATGCTGCTGAAAATGTTGATGGAAATTTAGAAAAAATTTTGCAAAAGCTATAATCATAACATTTGATTTGAAATTGATTCCAAACAGAAATTTAAATCAAATGGTTTGAGGAAAAGGGTACAAGATATTCATGTAACCAAATTGGTTTGTAGTATAAATTTTGTGAAGGGGGATAAGTCAGTTTGTTATTAGTAGATAAGTACTATGCAATTGAAGTAAGCTGATTATAAGCTTGTAAAAATTTAACTTAACATACTTATAAATTTAAGCAAAGAAATTTCACAGTTTTCTTCAATTATTATGTGAAAATTTTAAATACTTAAAAAAAATAATTTAGGTAATAATGCATCAATCTGTAATCTGCACCTTTTTTTGTTTGAAGCAATTCAAATTGTAGTACCTTGTAACGTTATGCAAAAAGTTTTACTGATGCAAGTTTTCAAAAGTTGGCAGGTATGCCACTCTTTATATACAAGTTTCTTACTTGAAATTTTGCGGCTCGGCGTAGGAGCAATCCTATTTGAGAAGTCACCCAAATGAGTTAAATAAAACAAAACAGTATGTTTAAGAATAAAAATGCAAATTTTTTTTCTCAAAAGTATGCAAAAAAAAGAAAGGACTCCTGGACACACTCTTTTTATTTGAAACTCCAGTATTTATACAAAATTTTTTGCATGAATTACTCGTGAGGGGCTCCCTTGAACTAACTATGAACCAACACCCTTTTAAAAAACAAACTTTAGAAGTCCAGTTACGGTCTTGACTGGCTAACCTGCAAAAATTTTTCTTGGCCCCCTCCTGAATTCAAACATATGGGCGCCCATGCGCTGCTGGCCAAAAGGGCAATGATTCAAACAACTCCCGGTCACACAATCGCCAAAGTCTCCATTTCATTTTTTGAATCGAATGTCTCCTTTTTGAGAAACTTTCCGTCCTCGTCCGGCGTTGTGCCACATCTCTTCTCGGACGGCCATCGAAGAACGCGGGAATTTAAAAGAAGAGAGAAAACGGTGCTCTTTTTTTTTTCACTCACTCCTGCCGATAGGAAAATGAGTTCTTGTCTTCTGAATGTTCGTTTCGTCATTTCTCGAGCTATGCGAGTGTGTGTGACGTCTGCATTTGGGTGTGGTGGTGAGTGATGCGCCTTTGCTTTTATCTGCTGCAGCCTCTGTTGGTTCCCAGAATGAGTCGTCTGGTTATTCCCTTCTGTTTGACAGCCTTCGTTACATCTCCCTTCGCATGCTTCGGTACACTTTGGGGAGCAGCCTGCCCATTCAGACTGAACAGCGTTTTATTTTCGTGCAGACCTCATTAACATTTCTTGCAGACCGCAAAACGCAAGCAGCGCTATTCATCATTAGCATTATTCCCGTTTTCGCTGGCAGAAAAGAATGCTAATTCCGTCAGTATTGCTCCTCCGAGCCCTCAAGTTTCGCGAGTAGTGTTAAGGGACCCCGCCTTTTAAATTTTAAAGCAGAGATGCCAACTAAAAAGGATTAAAACGTTTTGGAAAAACAAGGAAAAAAGAAAATCTATTTTTTTTTCTTGGAAGTTTAATACACCCAGTGCTATTCAATTTTTCTTCAGCTTTATATTTTTTTAAAACTCAACCAAATCTCATTGAATTTGGATTATATTGAGAATAAAAAACGTGCTAGTGCTATACCCATTACTAAAAAAGACTAGGGTCTCTGATAAAGAATACAATTTGAAATATTTCGGGGCTCTTAAAGATTATTTACCCTTCAGAAGGAGGGGCCTTATATGACACTGTTTTTAACCTATTTTGGGGGAGGGAGGCTTGGTAAAGTTTGAGGTACTCTGAGCTAGGTGTGGGTTTGGCAACAGAGCCTCTCTTCAGGCGCCTTCTCAGCACGGAGAACACTTCACTTGATTTTGTTTTTTAGAAAAACGAACTCTCGAGAAACGCCCTTTGCGAGCTTTTCTGGTCGTGAGCACATTCCCTGCCTGAGAGCCCTTATCTTCCCAGGTTGCCGGAGCCAACGGAAATAAAAAAAGAGCTACCGGATGGGGAGAGATAAGGGACCACGCCCGATGTGTTTACGCTCAGGGGCCGCTCGGGTGGGTGGGTGTTATTGCTGGAAATTTTGGTACATCTGGAGCACTTGAAGGGAGGCGACCTTCCACTTTCGATCACTGAGTTCTGTCGTCCGACAACAGCGGGCCCATTGTATTCGAACGAGTGGTTGTTATATTGGCTGTTCCTTAGTCAGTGTGCCTTTTGTTTGTTTATTTCGAAGGGTGGATGCTGAATTTCTAGACGTAACAGGTCTCTCCATTAAAAATTATGCGTAGTTTACTATTTTACATAGTATTTCTTCGTAAGAAATTATAAATTTTTTATCGTTTTTTCGAGGAGAATATGGGATAATGTGGTGTGATATGCTAGGGTACTTACGTATTATCCCGTCGACTGTTCAGTGGCTGGCACAGCGATAGTAAAGTCAATAGGATTTGATAACGTTTTCGGATTAAGCGGCACGGTCGACGGGATAATACGTAAAGTTAGGCAGGGCTTAAATTGCACCGGAGCGGAGCTCCGGTACTTCTTGGTTTTCAGTAAATATTTGCTAATATTTAAATTTATTAATCAGTAAATATTTGTAATGCTGAAATAGGAGCGCTCCGGTACTTTGGTCAGAATTTAAGCCCTGAAGTTAGGTAGGATATATTCAGTAAAGTGTCGATTTTGAGTATATTGAGTAATCTACTAAAATAACAAGCATATCACGTTCCGCGATAGGTGGGAGTTTCTCTTCTGTAAGCTCTTCCGACTTCCGAGAGAGAATGAAGTTGTTGTTTGCATCCGCCCTTCTCTGTTCTCTCTATAGCTGGAAATACTTCGTGTGGTTTTCTTCGATCACTAATTGCGTGTAATTAGTTGTTGCAAATGGTGGTTTTTTAAAGGGTCCGTTTTGGATGCTCTTTAAATAGAACGCCTTTGAGAAAGAAAAGGTTAGGCCACCGTTCAAATTTTTTATTGATTAATAACAGGCTGAATCTTCGTTGGCCGCTTTGTTTCGTCGAGACGCCCAACATTGCTAAAAATATCGAAAGCGGGTAGCTAATTTACTGCACATGGGTGAAACATGACGAAATCTTAAGATAATGTGATAAATACCTCGGAAAAAATTAGTGTCCTACAAAACTGGGGGTATGAACAGAGTCCCCAACTGCCAACATATCCGAATGACGAGTCAAAAATATTTATTAATAACGATCTGAATTTTTTTACACCGGCTTGGTAAATATTTATTTAATTCAATGGCCACATTGTCCTATACAAATTAAGGGGTAGGTTATCCCAGTCCTACACTCGGAAAATGTCAATTCCTGACTTATAGTGATGAGTAAATTTTGAGGCGAGCTTACTTACCACTAGTCAGAGGGAATTATTCATAGTATTTTGCGAAACATTTTTCTTATCCGGTTCAATAGTTAATTTCCAATAGCTTATATTGGAGTATAATAAGTAGACAAGAATATACAGGGTGATTAAAAAATAATCATCAATAATTGAGGGGAGGTAGAGGGGGCCTAAACAAGCATATTTCGGATAGGGATAGTGGGGCGCAGCGTTACCGTTAAAGAGCTAGGACCTAATGTAGTGCGAGTGCGTTTCAAAAGGCCGTTTTTAGAAGGCCCGTGTGAAGAAACAAAACATAATAAAATGAAAAACATTATTGCATGAGGTACAGGAGTATACGTACTACTTTAATCCTCAATGTGATAGAAATTGGACCACTTGCTAAACCGTGGGGTGAGTTTTAAAACGTGCAATATTCATCTTTTAGCCAAAGAATGGAGTTCCCTTACATTAGTGTAATGGTACTTAGAAAAATGGTGATGGGGGAAGGAATTTTCAATGATCATACAGTTTCAATGATCAATGTATGATCATTGAAAATTCCTTCCTAGATCTTTAACTAGAAACTTTCTTTACTAGAAACTTTCTAGATCTAGAAACTTTCTTTACAAGGGGAAAAAGTGGACTTTTCCCAGTCTAAAAACAACTTCCCACAGCTGTCGATTCTTGAATCGGCAACTGTTGCAGCAGCACTTGGATGAAAAGGGCTTGTCGTCCATTACGGCGGCCGTCACCCGAAACCCCGTGCACTTGAGCGATAGCGACTCCCTTTTTTCTCTCTCTCGAGCGGCGAAGAATGGCCCTTTCTGCCTCCGGATCGCTTATTTATTGTTGGAGTGTGAGCCTCTTTTCCGAATATAGAGCGATACTTGGAAATACAGATAAAAGTGGTATTCTGAAGTTTCCTCTTTCGCTCGGTTTCGAAAGTGGGCGGGAGTTGTCGGGGAGCGTCTCTCTCGACGCTTGGGTGACAGTTTTCATTCCCCGAAAAATGGACATAAAACATCACCAACCATTCCAACCTTTAACTGCCGGCCCGCCGAGTCATTTTGTGCTGCCCGCGAAGCCCCCTGAAAACCTTTTAAGAGTATTCGTGCCTCTTGGGTTATGGAGTAGCTTGGGTCGTTTTCCTAAAGAATTGAAAGTTTCAGGTGGAGGTAGTTTACCTTAAAATTCCCCCTGGGCGTACCAAGGGGTTATGGGGCTTAGATCAGCCTTTAATCACAAGGAGGGCCGAAATAAAGTATTCAGAAATAGGGTATAACGGATAAAAAGGAACTTTGCAGCCCGCCACTCAACTTCAAAATATCCGGTCCACAATCTCCTGATATATCACATTGGAAGTACAAAATACTTTCTACTCGCTTTTAATCATCGAGTTTATCAGTCGCATCTCAACAAAGAAAGCTTGTTCTGACACCCATGATATTAAATTCACTCCCTCGTTCGTTCTTTATTTTTTTTTATCTTTCCTTGCCTTGTGTTTACGGTTTTTTCCTGCCGTCTCCTCATAAACACTGCTACCAGCGATCAGATAAGTGGTCAGTTGGATACTCCTTCATTGGGGTCGCTCTAGTTGTGGTACTGCTTCAGGCCCGGATTTAATTATCCTCCAGGCCATTGCCTCAGCTGGTTAAATTGGAGATTTGGGTGGGGGGTCGCTCTCTCACTCGTTTTAGATTTAGGGTGATTCTATCTAGAGAATATTTCCACGCTCTTTTAGACATTTTTGGATTCATGGGGATTGTCTAGCCCTGCTAGACGATTCCAAGATTAGTAACAACAACAATATTTCCACGCCAGTGGTCCCGCATTAACGGCTTACGGCCAAATATCATCAACCAACTATGGTATAGTTAATTTCTCCATTTAAATTAATATCCTCATCTTTTTTATGCTTGTAAGTTTGGAAAATAGTTTTGGATCATTAAAATATACAGGGTGTCTCAACAAGTACAGCCAAACTCAGTCAATTTTATTGCGTGAAGTACATAAAAATGCCACCTCAACGACCCATAGTTTTCGAGAAAATAGCGACAGAAAATGTAAGGCATCATATACGCTTTCGCTAAAAAAAGGTTTATGGAAAACGTAAACGTGGTTATGTTAAGCAGACGTTAAAAATATCCACTGTGTATCTAAGCATTAATGAATCGGTAAGTTTTTGGATTACTTACACGTGTCTGTTTTGTCAAGGTCCAACCACCCAGCCTCTGCAGTCATTACTATGCTGGTTGTATGTAAAAATCTAAAACAGGGAAGTTGTCTCTTCAGCTTAAACGAATGCATCCATGTGAATATCGAAGAGAGTTCAATGGCAATCTTGGAAAATGTGAACGAATATTTTGTTATGCATTTCTTGATAGTTTTAAATACAAAAATACTTCTCTAAACAGAATCGTAAGGGATAGAAAACAAGCTGAATATATTTAAAGCTGTGTGATGAATTTAAGGTTCTCTTGGGTCAGGAAAAGTTCTTTTAATATGCCAAAACCAGGCGCGCGGATGCAAGGGGGAGGCACTCCGAAAAGTGTCCCCTCCTTGGCCCCCCTCAGGTGGTCAGTTTCCTCTGATTCTCCTAACTTTTTTCATTCATCAAACGCTTGTGCTGATCAAAAGTAAGTTATTGAGGGTCAAAATCCGTACAATTTCCTGAGGGAGGGCCCCTAGACCCCTTGTCAATCTTTTTCAGCTCAGACCGAAACAAAGCTCTCTTTAATATAACTTAAAAATCGACGCGCTTTTAAAGGTAAATGACTGTCCATTGACTGTCTTCTCCCTCCGCAGGTGTGGTGCGACGTGTCGGAAGAGGGCAAGTCGTTCGTGCTGCAGCTGCTGCGCACGGACCCTGCGCTGCGTCTGACGGGCGTCACGGCGCAGCGCCACCCCTGGCTGACGGCCGCGCGCCTCACCTTCGCGGGCAGCAGCCGCGGGGGCGACCACCGCAGCCTGCGCTCCTCGCGCTCCGTCGGCTCCTCGAGGTCCGGCGGCTCCGTCCACTCCCTGCGCGTCTACCGCAGGGTCCAGGCGCACCACCTGGAGGCGCTCTCCGCCGACCCCGAGGTGGCCGCCCTCTTCTGAGAGGTAAGAATGGGATCGCTCTTCGAACAAAACTCAACTTCACTCTGAATTAGTATATCATGATAGCCATCTAGACAAGGGCGGATCCAGACCAGATTTTCGTGGGGGGCCATGTCAGATTCAGAGGGCATTACATTCGAAATTTTCAGTTCCTCAGAAAATTTTTTGAAGAGTGCTTGCTTTTAAGCAGCTTTTTAGAGGTTTGTAGTAACTTAGAGGATATCCAGGGCCCGTGCCATTGTTTTAGAAAGTGGGGGGGGTGGCGAAACCTTTTTGGTAGGGGCATAACAATACTTATGTTTCGCGAGCTGTTTGGCTCCCAATTTTCCGAGTGTAACATAAATAAAATGCGAAACTTTGTTAAAGTTAAAAAAGGTTCCATCAGATAATGCTAGCTCGAAAGCAAAAGGTGGGGTCTGGGGGTCCTCTCCCAGAAAATTTTTGTAAATGCGCCCTTTTAAACTATAGTATTCATCTATTTTAAAACTTCCCAAAAGAGAACAGCTTCTTTTAAGCGGAAGAATTTTCAAGGGAAAAACACTCTAAAACAGATGTCACATGCCAAAATATTAAAGGGGTGTGTGGGGGTCCTCCCCCAGAAAATTTTTTGAATTTTAGCATTAAGAAAGTGTTTTTTAAGCTATTTGTTAGGGTTTCTCGGGGGGGGGCATGGCCCCCAGGCCCCCCCCTGGATCCGCCCCTGCTTCTAGAGACACATATGGTCAGAGAAGCTCGAGATCTTGAGGGACGTTCTGCCTACTATTCGCTTTTTTTCTACTTCAGCGCAACTCCAGTCTGGAATCTTTCACGCCCTCTTCAGACTGGAGTTGCGCTGTAGTCCAAAATAGCGAGGATGACGCGAAATAGTAGGCAGAACGTCCCTCAAGATTTCGAGCTTCTCTGGCCTTATGAGTGTAGTCTAGGTGACCCACCGGAGGGCAATTCGGTTAAAATTTTCAAATTGCGTCCCACGTTGCGAAACACTGATGTAGACCCTTTTAAAGAAATGCTAAATTTTTAATTGCCACACCTAGTAACCCATTCATAACTTTTTTAATGACAATACAACTAATTTACATCGGGGAACTTTTGCAGAATGCAAAAGAGACCCCTTAGAGAGCGTTCATAAATTACGTGAGGGGTTTTTCAAAATTTTGCACCCCTCCCTCCCCCTTATTGAGATTTAGTGAAATTTTGAAGGCTTCCTTCCAACCTTCCCCCCCCCCTCTCCAGTACCACCATGGGTCGCATATTTACAAAGGCTCAAGACTGTGGAACCGTTGGCGCGAGTCGAGGAGCGCCTCGCTTGGCACTTGGGCAATATTAGGCGCATGCGTAACCGAGTGCAGACTGCTGCCGGCGTGTGCCAGCTTGAACGAGCAACTGCAAAATCTAAGTAAAAGCAATATTGAAAAAATGAACTTGTTTTATTGAAATATTCTTATCTTAAAATGCACAAGGAAAAAAAAGAAAAAAGGGTCTGAAAAGGTACTGATTTTTTACGAGAGTGTTCGGGAAAATTTAACATGGCATGTATAGGAGAGTACTTGTACGTAGTGTCATCTAGTGGCCACCTTTGACAACTTTTTAACTGAAGGACCGCCTTATATTCCATTTTACTAATACTTTAAACCAGAGATGCTTGTTTTAAAACTGCAACCACCACAATTTTAAAAAATTAATTCCTTAAATGCAAAAATGCTTTTTAAGAGTTTTACTACCACATCATGATTATTGATGCTTAAAGGGAATCTACAGGGTTGGAATCTATAATTATGATTATTAAATCAAGAATTACCCAATCAATAATTTTAAGGTAACACATACACATATAATACTTTGACTAAAGTTATTTTAACTAAATCAATACCTTAAAGCTTTTTTTACTTTTACCCAAAAATTATAGGCATGGTTTTCATAGTAGTAATGGCATCAAATAAAATCATTATCATGTGGGGTTTTTTTTTTCAAAATAAATTAATATTTTAATTGAAATTTAAATTAGTCTTAATGGCAAAATAAAAATTTTAATAATGAATGAAACAGCGTCCCTCCTCGTGTGGCGCTCCTCGACTCGCGCCAAAGGTTCCACAGTCTTGAGCCTTTGTAAATATGCCATCGGCATATCCCTTCTAGAGGGTATGAGAGAAGAAAGTTTTCCTTTAGAGTTTCACTGGAATTAAAGTCTGTCTTTGAAATTTAACTCTGGCGATTAGAGACCAATTTGGATTTAATAATAAAAAGTGATTAAAGTCTGTGTAAATAGAATCGGCGGTTGACCTTGAGTTTTTTCTCCATGTATTTCTTCTGCGTTGCCATGGTAAAGCATGACGTGAAACCGCCGATTTTATTTACACAGACTATAAATTGGGGTAGTGGCACCAGTAACTGGTATTTTAAGAGCAATATTAAAAATAATTAGCTATTTCTACTTACTAAAATTATCCTGGAAAAAACTTTTTGTTCCGAAAAATTAAATGAAGTTTCAATATTTATTTAGAGCACAATTTGTTAGTCTTAAGTAATTTTTTTCTATTTTTAAAATATTTTTTAAGTTGGCATGGTAGAAGCACCACCGGTAACTGACCAGTCAGTTACTGGCGCCACTACCCTATGTGTCTTTTACTTTTCGCATCCATTATTTTGGCCAGGTGACAGGTAGAGCCTCCATAGATATATCTTGAAAAAGTTGGCAATTATTAAACATGAGCAATTAAAAAAAGAGGGGGTCGATATGCTTATGGTTGATGGTCTGGTCACTCTCCCTCCCAAATACCGACTGCTCCCGGCCGAAAGTGCTCAACTTTGGTGAAAAAATTTAAATTGTCAAATAAACCACGATTTAAGATTTCAGCAAGGACGTTTTGACAATTTATTTTAGAGGTAATTGAAATATTCACCAAAGATTATACTGTTTCATCCTTTTTCTTGACTAGGCAACCAATCTTTTATATACAAGTCTTGCCGCTAACGCTAAGCTACCGAACAGTAGATTATTTCCCCATTTGCAATTGCGTCGTTTATGCGTGGAGCATGAAAGATTTAAGTGTGAAAAGTGCAAGTTTGTGCATCAACTCTTGGCTGCAAAATATTAATATTAGAGGATAAATTTGGTCTGATAATTTTTAGTTTCAAAAGACTAATTTGATTGCAGCTGTAAAATTTAAAATTAGTCAACCAATTTAATTTATTTTTCAAGAGTTAGAGGTGTGTACTGACCCATTAAAGAGTGACCGTTTGTCATCTAATCGTGCACATTCACGTCTTAATATTTTAAAAATACTAACAAACTGATTTTTTAGGATCACTCTACCAGTGGTGGAATTTCATCAATGAATTTTTAGACTCTTTGTGGACATCTTCAACTCGGAGTCTATGGGTGAACTACTGACCTTATGTGTATAAATTTTGTACATTATTCTGTAAAAATTGTGGCTTTGTTCTATGGTGTGTGTTGAATTGGTACAAATATTGTGTAAATATTAAATTTTTTACAAATATTCGTGAACTTTTTATTTTCTACATTTCCACGTTCTTAGTTCTTACAACTAGGCTTCATCTGCAATGCTCATTTAATGCAAGCATCTTTCTCAGTTATCTACCAAAGCCCTGCATTCACAAAGATAATGTTTTTTTATTCTATCCTATTTTAAATTCCATGCCACTTGGCTGCTTTGCACAGAAGTCTTCATGTAACTTTTTTTATTGAGCCACGTCTAGGCTCTTATTAAAATATAGAGTAAATGTAATGTATGAAAAATTCTTCTATACTCTAAACCTGGTTACCTGTTGCCAGGCTTTTAAGGAGAAAAGGTGCCGTTAAAATCAGGGTTGTTTAAAACAGCAAAAAAAAAACATTGTTTAAAACACATATAGAGTGTTTTCAGGTGACGTCACAACCGGTTATTTTCTTTTAACTGTGTATCTACTGTAGGGCTTTTAACTGTTGCTAAGACCGTTGTTTATCTGTTGCTAAGGTGGTTTTTAGGTATGGGGTCACGTGATTGCAAATGCTCCAATAGAAGAATTCCACGGCTAGACATTTTTGTAACTGTTAACCTTTGTAGGGCAAAAAACTAACAATCTTCTGTTGCTATGGCCGTTGTTAAGTCCGAGTCATGTGATTGAAAATGCTCTATACTACATTTTTAGCAATTATTTTTTCTATGAGCAAATGGCATTAGTGTCAAACTTTGTATTTACTTTCAACTGTTTATTTATTTATTTTTTCTAAAGAGTAATTTAATAAAAAATACAAAAAAGATTTTTTCAAATCAAATCTTTTTAATTGACCTGTTCTATTTGATTTTAATATTTTATACGAACAATGCTGCTACTGTCGTCAAAATACGCAATGAACTGAAAAGGACTGAACATAATAACTTATGGATGTTCAGCTCATAGGGGGTTCCCAATAAAATTTTGCCGAGGACCCCCTATACAATTAATTTACTGACGAGGACCCCTTGAACTTAAAGGCTTAATTTTTTTAAAAAAATTTAGATTATCAACAACAGTAGGTAGCAACAATCGATTTCAAAACCGAAACTATCTTGATTTGGTCAATAAAAATATTGCAAAAAACAAAACATGGATTATCTTTGGTGGTAACCAGTGGCTGCGCTACCTACATTAATCTATTTGTACTACAGTGACAATTAACTAACGAATGAACTGCTGAGTAGGACAATGGTTACTTCAAATTAAGGAAAATAAAAAAATACTTAATTTCTCGGTGACATTTCGCGGACCCCTTGGACACAGCCCGCGTACCACCTATTGGGAACCCCTGTCTTAAACCCTTTAGCAAAAGATATCAATCTTTAATGTTAAAGCTGAAGTTATTGACATAGTGACATATTTCCAAAACAATTATTTTGCTTCAGCCAAGCTTCAAGAAACACGTGCTAAAAAGCTCGAGATGCCATCTGATGTAGGGGAAGCTTGTTAATCCAATTTCAACTTAAAAACCTAATTTAGTTATTTTTAATTCATGGGTTTTTTTAGCATTTTTGTGTCGAGGGTAAAAAAACAAGTAAAACAAGTTTTTAAGAACAAAAATATGGTTAAAACAAAACAAAAAACACGTTTATTTGTTTTTTATGAAAAAAACATGTTTTCCAACCCTGGTTCAAATAAAAAAAACTCTTGAGGGAGAAAAGGGTTATTGCTATATACTTATTGCTGACAAGGGGATATGGGGGATGCTTAACGCGTGAGACAAAAACACTATTTGTAACCTGCAAAAATAGCTTTATTTAAAAAAAAGTTAAATTTAAAAATTAATTACCTTATTAATTGCTTGTTATTACCTTACCTTTACAAATACACAGGTTTGCAATTTGCAACGAAAAATTTGTCCTCCAAGTGACGTCATGTGCGAATGCTCTATTGCCTGCCTCCTGGATAGAAGACGTATATTTAAGTTCAACTACTTTTATATTTATTTTTTTTAAAGTAGTGAGGGGATTAAGGATTTATGTTTTCTTTATATTTTTATCTAGATAATAATTACTATTGATTTTTATTTTTTGATATTTGTATAACATGCAAAGTAAAAAATTCTCCAGTTTTTGCTCGAAAGGCCTTTTATAAAACGTCCTACTCTCAAACAAATGTTAATGTAGTATGCTTACAAGATTCTATAAAGATATTTTGAAAGTTTACAACTTTCTTTCTCCCCTCACTTTTATAAATTCATTTGTAATTGTTCTAATAGAATATGTTCCATTTTCGGACTTTTCTGGTGGGCGTTTCATTATGTAAAATAAAAACCGTTCTGTTAATTCCAGTCAAGAAACAAAAAAAATTACAGCTTTACCCATGTAATAATTTTGTTTTTACTGACCTGAATTTTCGTATAACCATTTGTATAGAGTTTTTTAACAAGATATTCTGATTTAAAAAAAAAAAATTAAACTGAATTGTTAAAATTATCAAAATACTATTTAAGGGCATTTTATTTCTTTCATTTCATAAGTTTAATTTCATGAAAAGAAACAGTTTTAAGGAAACTCCCAAACTGTATTGATGAAAAAAAACTAAATCCCTCCAAAATATCATCCCCATCCCATCCTTTAACTTTTTTTAATATTGATTGCATTTTGGTAATAAAAACAAAATCATTCCATGATAATAAAAAATAGAGGAGCCAGCAACATATTTTGTCACCCATTTCCTCTCAAGCGATATTTGGTGGAAAATTTCAGGGAGTTGGGTCATAAAGCCTGGTGAGCGTCAGCTGCTTGTCACTGTCAGTGGGTGGGTTGAGCGGTGGGAGCCCCCCAAACAAAAAAAATTAAAATTTTCAGTCATTTCCTCCCAGCTAAAACTTTGATACATTATAGTAAACCCCAAGGTTTATAGAATATAAGGTTGGCTCTTCACATAGACATGGAAAAAGCTCGTGACGTCTCGTTTCCGCTGCCAGTGACGTCATATGTAACGCCTCCTAACTGTTTGAACAACCAATCACTTTCAGTTTGAGCGGGATAAGGGAAAGATACTGGTGGCATGGAAACTTTACGCTCCGCCTTAACAAGCCTGATTGGCCAGTGTAAGCTTTAGCTCGTCACTTCCGCTGCCAGTGACGTCACTGGTAGCAGTGTCTGATGGGCCCCCCGTGAGTAAACCCAATATCTGGAAGAAAAAAATTCGTCACAGCTGGCTGTACGACAGCTGGTCGTTTTGACATTTGGAGCGTCTTCCTCAAAGATTCTTATCAATGAAACTAGCGATATTGTCTCTTAAAAGAATACTTTTAGACCGGGAGCCAGCAACATATTTTGTCAGTCATTTCCTCTCAAGCGATATTTGGTGGAAAATTTCAGGAAGTTATATCATAAAGCCTGGTGAGCGTCAGCTGGCTGTAGGGCGGTGGAATAGACGTCAGCTGGTCGTTTAACATTTGGAGCGTCTTTCTCAAAAATTCTTTGCGGCTTCAATTACGCGAGAGAAAAAGAACAAGAGGGAAACTCCAGGGAAACTCAGTGAAACTGTTATGTTTTTGTTTACATTTCGATTTGCTTTGTATTGTTAGGAAATAGACCAACTTTCTTTAAAGAACAATAAATTATTACTTCTAAAAATTAATTACTAACCAATTTCCCTAAAGATAACTTTTAATTTCTTTTTATAAACCAAACCAACTTTTTGAAAGGACACTGTTTTAATAGACGACATTAGTCAAAACGTCACTTGCTTGTTTGGAAACGTAGATTCCATCTGTGATTGGTTCCGTACGGATTGGTACGGATTTACCTCCAATCAAGGAACCAATCACGGATAGAATCAACGTTTCCAAACAAGCAAGTGACGTCACACTAATGTCGTCTATTAATTTTTTAGATATTTATTTGTTTTTCAGATAATTTTAAGTTGGCAATATTTAATTAATAATGTTCTAGAAGGGAATTGTTTTTTGTTGACAACTTGATAGTCTGGTCTGTTAACCGAAAAAAAGGACACATTGGACAAAGTTACCAAATTTTCAAAATTTGTTCCTTAGAACATAAGGAAAGATTTTACGTGAGGATTCATATGAATTAGCAGCCATCTTGGATTTTATGGGCGCCATCTTTGATTGAAGAATTTTCTTTATCTCAAGATTCATTGGACATATAATCATAAACAAAGTATCAAAATATATGTTTATGGGGTCAACAAAACCGAATATGACATTTTCGAATCATCAAAAGAACAATTAACCATTAAAAAATACACTTTCTATTTTCTGCTACTCGTACATTTAACCATAACAGCTCAGTTCACTTATTTAAAACATTACCAAAATTCCCAAACTTATAAAATATGTTATTGTTACCATAAGAAACAATTTTAGAAGAAGAACCACCGGATTGAAACGGCCATTTTGAATTTTTTGGCCGCCATATTGGATTAAGAGAACCTGCTGTATCTCAAGATCCACTGCTCATATTATCAAAACCAATGTGTGAAAATGTATGTTTTTTGGATCAAGAAAATCGAAAATGACATTTTCGAACTATTTAGAGAACAATTTAATTGAAAAATTACGCCTTCCATTTCTTCTTGAAATTAAACAGCTCAGTTAATCAATTTATAAGCCAGATAAAAATCCCAAAAATTAGTAATATGTTTGTAACACTATAGGAAATAATTTCAGAACAATGGTCACCAGATGAAAACGGCCATTTTGAATTTATGACCGCCATATTGAATCATAAATACTTGCTATATCTCGAGATCCACTGCACATATAGTCATAAAAAAAGTGTCCAAATATATGTTTCTTGAGTCAAGAAAACCGAATATGTCATTTTCGAACTTCTAAAAAAAACAATTTAATTAAAAACATTACACCCTCAATGTCCCATTAAACTTGACCAGCTAATTTTAATCACTACCAAGACAGAAAAAATCCCAATATCTCCAAACTCACACAATATGTTCTTTATAAAGTTAAGAACAAATATAGAAGGATAGACACTTGAAAAAACGGCCATTTTTAATTCTAGAGCTTCCATTTTGGATTGAAAAGACTGAGTGTAAATCGAGATCCACTACGCATACAACTATAAACAAAATGTCGAAATGTATGTTTCTTGAGTCAAGAAAACCGAATATGACATTTTCGAACTCTAAAAATAATAATTAATTGAAAATAAAATTGCGTGATTTTACGTCACAATTACGTATGACAGGTCAATAAAACAACTCCACAACAACTCCCAAGCCAGATAAAAACACCAAACTTGCACAATATGTTTTTTGTAAGGTTAAGAAACTGTTAGAAGGGTCTCCATTTGAAAATAACGGCCATTTCGAATTTTACAGCAGCCATATTCGATTTACAGATCTTTGTGTAACTCGAGTTCCACTGCGCATACAACCAAAAACAAAGTGTCGAAATATATGTATTTTTGGTCAAGAAAACCGAATATGACATTTTCGAGCTCAAAAAATAACAATTTAATTAATAAATCCGCCTTCTAAGTTACTATAAACTTGTTGATCAAATTAAACAATAACAACCTAATAATGGATGAACGCTGCAACTGATGCATCATTGTTGTAATGGTTTTATCTCACAGCAGATTATTTCAAGTTTATAGTAACTTAGAAGGCGGATTTATTAATTAAATTGTTATTTTGTGAGCTCGAAAATGTCATATTCGGTTTTCTTGACCCAAAATACATATATTTCGACACTTTGTTTTTGGTTGTATGCGCAGTGGAACTCGAGTTACACAAAGATCTGTAAATCGAATATGGCTGCTGTAAAATTCGAAATGGCCGTTATTTTCAAATGGAGACCCTTCTAACAGTTTCTTAACCTTACAAAAAACATATTGTGCAAGTTTGGTGTTTTTATCTGTCTTGGGAGTTGTTGTGGAGTTGTTTTATTGACCTGTCATACGTAATTGTGACGTAAAATCACGCAATTTTATTTTCAATTAATTATTATTTTTAGAGTTCGAAAATGTCATATTCGGTTTTCTTGACTCAAGAAACATACATTTCGACATTTTGTTTATAGTTGTATGCGTAGTGGATCTCGATTTACACTCAGTCTTTTCAATCCAAAATGGAAGCTCTAGAATTAAAAATGGCCGTTTTTTCAAGTGTCTATCCTTCTATATTTGTTCTTAACTTTATAAAGAACATATTGTGTGAGTTTGGAGATATTGGGATTTTTTCTGTCTTGGTAGTGATTAAAATTAGCTGGTCAAGTTTAATGGGACATTGAGGGTATAATGTTTTTAATTAAATTGTTTTTTTAGAAGTTCGAAAATGACATATTCGGTTTTCTTGACTCAAGAAACATATATTTGGACACTTTTTTTATGACTATATGTGCAGTGAATCTCGAGATATAGCAAGTATTTATGATTCAATATGGCGGTCATAAATTCAAAATGGCCGTTTTCATCTGGTGACCATTGTTCTGAAATTATTTCCTATAGTGTTACAAACATATTACTAATTTTTGGGATTTTTATCTGGCTTATAAATTGATTAACTGAGCTGTTTAATTTCAAGAAGAAATGGAAGGCGTAATTTTTCAATTAAATTGTTCTCTAAATAGTTCGAAAATGTCATTTTCGATTTTCTTGATCCAAAAAACATACATTTTCACACATTGGTTTTGATAATATGAGCAGTGGATCTTGAGATACAGCAGGTTCTCTTAATCCAATATGGCGGCCAAAAAATTCAAAATGGCCGTTTCAATCCGGTGGTTCTTCTTCTAAAATTGTTTCTTATGGTAACAATAACATATTTTATAAGTTTGGGAATTTTGGTAATGTTTTAAATAAGTGAACTGAGCTGTTATGGTTAAATGTACGAGTAGCAGAAAATAGAAAGTGTATTTTTTAATGGTTAATTGTTCTTTTGATGATTCGAAAATGTCATATTCGGTTTTGTTGACCCCATAAACATATATTTTGATACTTTGTTTATGATTATATGTCCAATGAATCTTGAGATAAAGAAAATTCTTCAATCAAAGATGGCGCCCATAAAATCCAAGATGGCTGCTAATTCATATGAATCCTCACGTAAAATCTTTCCTTATGTTCTAAGGAACAAATTTTGAAAATTTGGTAACTTTGTCCAATGTGTCCTTTTTTTCGGTTAACAGACCAGACTATGAGACTCATGAAGTCAGGAAACGTTGAAAGGAAATCACTGAAAGTATAAATTTTTGTTCATGTTTGTTGGTTCCTTACATCTTACATTATTTACAAAATCTTGATTTAAAACGATATCCGCCACACACCCTTTCGTACCTCTCCTCAATACAAAGCAAATCGAAATGTAAACAAAAACATAACAGTTTCACTGAGTTTCCCTGGAGTTTCCCTCTTGTTCTTTTTCTCTCGCGTAATTGAAGCCGCAATAAATCTTTGAGAAAGACGCTCCAAATGTTAAACGACCAGCTGACGTCTATTCCACCGCCCTACAGCCAGCTGACGCTCACCAGGCTTTATGATATAACTTCCTGAAATTTTCCACCAAATATCGCTTGAGAGGAAATGACTGACAAAATATGTTGCTGGCTCCCGGTCTATTTTTCCAAAATGGTTTAACCTGAAGTCCAACCCCTGCTGTGCCGTGCTTCGTGCTTGTAAAACCTTCAACCAGTGTCCAACAATCTACAGATTGTTGCCTGGGGCCTGGGGGCTCAGTGCCTGGGGGTAAATTCTGAGGGTAAAAAAAGTTTAAGAAAGACTTTAAAGGGATTTACAAGTAGTGTTTTCCATGCCTTGCTTTTGGATAATTTTGTGAAAATTTTCTATGGGGGCAAACAGAGATGCCAGGGGGGGGGCTCTGCCCCCCCCTTAGCTACGGGCCTGCCCCTGGATCAGCCACTGTCCTAGCTCTTTAACGGTGCATTTGCGCCTGCGCCTCCCTCTCCCATGCTTATGCGAAATATACTTGTCTAGGTCCCCTCTACTAAAGCCCTGGATGGAGCGAGCCGAGCGGCTCGTGTTAAAGTGATGTTAAAAGTTTTTTGAAACTTTTAACATTGATTTTTGCAATTCTAGTTCTCGCCCCTAACAACAGCCTTAGCAACGTTGTTTTTGTCCACCAAGTGACGTCATGTGCGAATGCTCTATAGAGTGTTTTTAGGTGACGTCACGACCAGCTAATTTCTTTTAACTGTTAACCTTTGTAGGGCTTTTAACTGTTGCTAAGGCGGTTGCTAGGTAACGAGGTATATGTTGCTAAGGCGGTTTTTAAGTATAGGGTCACGTGATTGCAAATACTCCAATAGAAGAATTCCACGGCCAGTCATTTTCTGTAACTGTTAACCTCTGTAGGGCAAAAAACTGTAACATTTCTGTTGCTAAGGCCGTTGTTAGGTCCGAGCATCCAGAGTAAGTCCGAGGACGATAGTTACAGGTTGCGCTTGTTGGGGGCCAAAAAGTAGGCCCCGCCTACTAACCGTTTTGTAGTTTTGTATGTTCTTGTCTGTGTGTTCAGCAACTGCAATTTGCAGTGAACTGAAGAAACTTGCTATTTTGAAGTGTGTGATGTGAAGTGAACCGGTTTATGTTATTTTCGATTGAATTGAAAGAAAATACTCTTGTTCTATCTGAATTTTTCTTGTTCCGGTGAAGCTAAATTTTGAAAATATGTCTTTATCAGCAAGAGAAAAGGCCATTTCAAATAAAACACTAGTGTGTTTTATCCAAGGACTCAAAGGAAAGCATGTAAAGGTGGATTTCCGTGATGAAACAAGTGTTAGTGGAAGGATAGAGAGTGTAGACGGGTGTGTTAATCTTTATTGCATATAGTAAATTCGTTTGTGTTATATAATTTTTTCAAAGAAAAGGAACTGCATTTGTTTAAACTGGTGCTGATTTGAATTGTTCAATTGTATTAAGAAGTTTTTTTACTAAATATACTTACCTTATTAACGACATTATTTTGGTTTCACTTAAATAATATTTTAGTTGATCTTGTTTTCGTCAAATGCTTCTTTTTTAAACCTTGTTTCACGATATATTTCCTCTGTTTTTAAAGTTTAATTCACTGTTTTCTTTAAGATATATGAATATTGAAATGAGTGACGTGGACTATGTTGCACCTTCGGGGGAAACAACAAGATTTACTACTTACTGTTGCCAAGGGAAGTTCATTAGGTAAGTTAAACCATTTTAATACTTCCATTTTCATGGTAATAATCAACCCCCTTTAACCCTTTCGCGACGGGCACCTCATCCCCTGAGCCGCTCTTACAGGACGGCACACGAGTAGAAAGAACTTTCCCTTGGGGACGAGCACTTAGGGCGTCTAAGATGAACATCAGAAAAATCACAGATATTAAAATTGTGGTCGATAGTATCTTATTTTTGCCATATGATCAGTGGAACCTCTTTGTAGTAAATGCTAAAAATTTGATAGTGTTCTCCCTCTATTTTCTTTAAAAATTTAAGGAAACAAAAGGTATTTAAATAATAAACATTTCCACATACGTAGATGAATAGTGTGAAATGTCTTAAAATGAAGAGATTTTATCTCAAGAAACTTATTCATGATGATAAATTAAACGTATTTGGAACAAACTCCACTTTATTTCTTTTTTACTGAAACGCTCAATGTGCACAGGTAATCTTTCCGCTCGAAAATCGTTTAAGCATTGTTATTTCTGAGAAAAGTACCAAATAATTTATCTACATCAATCTCCATTTTAACTAGACACTCAAACATATAGATTTTTTCAGTTTAAGCAATAAATAATTCCATCTGAGTGCAAGTGAATCTAAAAGAAATAAATAGCCATAGCTGTCATAATAAACACTTCAACTCTCCCTGATATCCATTAAAAGTAAAAAAAAGTTCTGAAACATGTGTTGAAGTTTATATTAGCTTAGAAAGAGATCACTTCTCATTCACATTACTTTTGCTTAGAGATGGAAAATTTCCGGAAATTTTGAGAAGGCGGAAAAAACCCAGAAAAAAAAGAAAAATTGACTTTTTTTGCATGTAGGAGAAGGGTTTTTGCACAAATATTTATTAGAAACTGAATAACCATTAATTTCACATAATTAAATAAACTGAATAACCATTCATTGCATAAAAAATAAATATATTATCATTAATTAAATTTTTCCAAATGGAAATAAACCCATTTTGATAAAAAAAAAATCTGGAAAGTTAAGTTATTATATGGTTTAATATTACTTTAAAGTACTGGATCTAATAATTGTTTATAAGTATATAAAGTTTAAAATTTCTTTCTATGTAACTCTTCTGTGTTCACTAATATAATTTTGCATGTACATTTTTGTTTTATGTAAAAAAAACCTTGTTAAAATACCAAATATAATATTCTTATATACAGTGGTATTAGTTTATATTACTATTCAGGGTTGTTATGTTTAAAACACTTCAAAACACTTGTTTTAAACATGTTTAAAACAAAGCGAAAAAAAACCACTGTTTAAAACACATGTACTTTTTTAGCAATTAATTTTTTCTATGAACAGATTGCATTAGTATATAAAACTTAGTATTTACGTCCAACTGTTTTATTTTATTTTTTCTAGAAAATTATTTAATAAAAAATACAAATAAACTTGTTAAAAAATCATATTTTTTATAATTGACCTGTTCTTATGTTAGATTTTAATATTTTAAAAGATCAATGCTGCTAATGTCGTCAAAATATGCAATGAACTGAAAAGGACTAAAAGGAATATGAATATAATAACTTGTGAATGTTCAGCTCGTATCTTAAACCTTTTAGCAAAATATATCAAAATTTCTAATGTTAAATCTGAAGTTGTTGACATAGTAACATAGTTCCAAAACAATCATTTTGCTTCAGCCAAGCTTCAAGAAACAGGTGCTAAAAATTGCTCAAGATGCCATCTGATATCAGAGGGAGCTTTGTTAATCCATTTTCAATTTTAAAAACTTGATTTAATTATTTTTAAATCATGGATTTTTTTAGAATTTCTGTGTCGAGGGTAAAAAAAACAAATAAAACGTTTTAAACAAAAAAAAAAAAAAAACCATTTAAAACAAAAAAAACCCAATGTTTTTTGGTTTTTTTTAGAAAAAAACATGTTTTTTTCCCAACCCTGTTACTATTACTTGCAACATATATTTTCCAAGTTAAATATTTTCATGTGTGCTATAAAATATAAAAAAAATATTTGAAGAAAAAACATTGTATATAGAAACTATAATACATAATCTGTAAACATTACTTTTAATTACAAACTTTAATTTAATTTAATTAATAAATTTCCATTTTTTCTGAGTTTATTAAATTGAGGAATCAAACTTCTTTGGGGGAAAAGGCTTATTATATGGTTAAAACTTCATTTATAAGTACTAAATTACATATAAACAGCAATTATAAAACATTTTTAGTTGACATCAATCAGTTATATAATTCTTATTACAGTATATTTGACTAAAATTTTCAATTTTTCCAGAAAGAAATAAACCCTCGAAATAAACTCCCTGAAAGAAAAAAACCTGTGTTTTTTTCCCCCAAAGTTTCCGTTTTTTTTCCGACCATTCCCATCTCTAAGAATATCACATTTAAATCTCTTCTAATTCTAATTGGAATCATTGATATTAATTTGCATTGCATAATATTTTTTGTTTTTAGAGAGTAAAATAAATAATACTTGGATGTTAAATATAGTTTATCTTGCAGCTTACTTTTTCCAAATTTGTGTTTTCATGTGAAATATTGAGTAGGTATAAAAATATAAAATGAGAAGACATTAGAATTTAAATGTAGAAAATTTATAAATGCATATGATTCACTAACAATTTCAATTTTTCAAGTAAAAATAAACCTGTTTGAAAAAAAAACGTGAAAAAAAAATGGTTATTATATGGTTCAAAATTTTATTTTTGATGTACTGGATTCAATAATTATTTATAAGAATATAAAATTTATCATTACTGTATAACTGTTCTGTGTTCACTAATATAATTTTAACTGTACATTTTTGTTTACGTAGAAAAATAGAAAGTATAATACTTAGTTTGGTTAGATGTACATTAAAGTTAGTTTATCACTTACCTGAAGCTTACATTTTTTAAGTTAAATGTTTTTATGTGTGATATTAAATATCTAAATAAAAGCATTGGGGGGGGGGTAATACATTTCTGAAAAGAAACATTTTTTAATTACAAACTTAAAAATTTTCAATTTTTCCCGAGTGGAATTAAAGTTTTTTTGGGAAAAAATGCTTATTTTAAGGTTAAAACTCCATTTTTAAGTACTAAAATGTATGAGAATATCATCTGAAACATTTTAAAATTGATATCAGTTATAAAATTCTGAATAAAGTAGTTTAAATTAACATTTTCAATTTTTCCGGAAAGAAATATACCCTTGGGGGGAAAAAAAGTAATTTTTCCCTAAGTTTCCGGTTTTTTTCCGGCCATTCCCATCTCTACTTATACTGTTAATGCATTAGCATTATGCATAAATCTTGCTATATTTCCGAAACAAAGCCTCAGAAATTATCAATATTTTATGTTCATGAAGACCAGGATTTGTACTTTCGAATTATTTCACTGTAACAGACATAGGGCAACATCTAATGAGAATAAAAAATACCAAAATAAAGTTTTAAGCGAGTATCACATATGAGACGCCTGTCCTCTGGTCCTTTTAAAGCAGGCGTCTCACCCGTGAGACAGGCCGGTGGAAGCACTCCGCTCTCGTCTTACCCGAAAGACAGTAGTCCCGAAAGCGTTAAAGAGTTTTTGGCCCAATATTCAAAAACAGACTTTTAAATTCCATCAATATCCATGTAATTCAAAATTCATTCTTCATACAACTTACATTCTTTCTTATTTTTTTTTCCAAAGAATACCTCAACATTGAAATTTAGTTACGGTAGGGTTGACAAGGGTACCATGGTAAAAACTGGGGATAAGTCCTCGAATTTGGCGATCGCGCCCCTGATCGCCAACTATACACTAACTAATCATGATATACTGCCAACTTGGCGACCACAACGCGAGTTGCCAAATGGAGGACTCTTATCCCAGTCCCAGCTGTGCTTAAACGGGTATATCCCACTTAGGAAATACTATGTTTTTCTCACACAAAATTTTTATTTAAGTATTTACACAACACACAAATTCCCAAACCAATCTTAAACTGGTGAGACTCGCACCAACTGGGTGAACATTGAGACTCGCGGGGGAGGAGGAAATGAGAGAGGATTAGATAGACCTTTAAGGCAGAAGTTAATATACCTACTTGTCTTTTTTTAATATTTATTGATAATTTATTTGCATTAAACCATTTTTTAATTATTAAGAGATCATCATTAATTAGTTAGAACATTGTTATTTGATCATGAGTAGAGAATCACTGTGGATTACATTTTGCACTAGGTTTGTAGACATTCCGGAGGAGGTGGATCCCATGAAGGTAATAAAGAATCAACTGGAGGTCCTCGCCACATCCAGCAGAGGAAGAGGTGGACGCGGCGGAGGAAGAGGCCGTGGAGGCGGAAGGGGGCGTGGCCGGGGATTCTCTTCTGGTGGTGGTGGACGGGGATTTTCTTCCGGTGGTGGTAGCCGCAGTGGATATGGAGGAGGTGGTGGTGGTAGTAGTTATGGCGGTGGTAGCAGCTACGGACATTCTCGATATTAAAGTCTAAAAGCATTTCCATCTGTATATCTTTCATTCGATTCATACCAATTTGTTGGTAAAATATTAAACAGTTTTTTAAGTGGCATTGTTTTGTGCAAAATCTGTATAATTTTATTTTAATTGAAGGAACTTGCTAAACAAAAGTTTGAAACTCGAGTTTAGCTTACATAGTTCTGTGTAGCGATGGAGATCCGTGATTTTTTCAGGGTAGGATAGAAAACTTAAGATGGCTATGTATTTGTAAATTTAAGATGTTGCTGACTATTTTCATCTTCTGAAAACCTTTATCCTTGACATGATAGTCCAGAGTTCCCACGGGCCTTGAAAAGTACTTGAATTTCATTTTTGTTTTCAAGGGCCCTGGAAAGTACTTGAATTTAGTGCTAAGTCCTTGAATTTATTTGAAATATTTTATTTTCGAATTGTTTTCAGTTTGAACATGAAAAAGTTAATTTTATATTCAAGTAGTTTTTATCCTTTATCTTCTTAAACACGGATGGGATTTTTTGAATTATGGAACAGGTATAACTTAGCTTTAATTTTTCTGTTTGACTTTCCTAAAACAAGTGGGTACTTACGTATTATCCCATCGACCGTTCATTGCCCGTCTAATTCAGCGGCACAGTAATAGTAAAGTCAATGGGATTTAAAAACATTTTCGGATTAAGCGTCACGGTTGACGAGATAATACGTAAGTACCAACAAGTGAAATATTGTAGTATGTTTGAAATTGTTAAATATATGAATGGTAATATAATGTAGTCTTCCCTATAAGAAAGGTTTTTGAGAGAAGTTGTTTTATGAAGTAGAGGTACTGAAGAGAACAAGTTTTGTTGCTCGTAAATGACTTTTCCGCCTTTCTATGTTAGTCCATGAAAACTTTAAAATGAGCCTTGAAAAGTACTTGATTTTTTTCTTTACAAAAGAGTAGGGATCAACCGATGCATCGGCGCCGATTGTTTAAAAAAATAGCCATCGGCCTTGGCATCGGCGGCCGATGTTAACTTGTGAAACCATCGGCCGAAAAAAACATCTAAATGCCGATGTTTTTTGTAAAAAAACGAATATATAAGAGCGATTCTGTTCCAAATTTAGTTATAGAAATTGGACCTGTATGTTGTAAAACGGATAATTTTGGCCAGAAACTAATATTTTCCCAGTATTTGAATTTTGAAGGTAACTATCCTATTGAATTTCCCAATTTTAGTCCATATTATGAGATTATCGGGCGTTTTTTTATACAGTTTTTTAGATTTTGCCCGTTAGTCTTAGGCAGGCCTTCAATGAAGCAAGTCAGGGGGGTTAGGTATTCAACACCCTTGTCAACCCCCTTGGAAATTAGCAACTTACTATGAGCGATCCTCTCTGCGTGTAACCCAAAGGGTCTCAAAATGAGTCAAAGCCCTACTTTTAAGGGTAAAAATTTCAAAACTTTTCTGGGGGAGGACCCAAACCTCCCCTCAAAATTTTAAAATCCATAATGTACGGTTTTTCCATGAAAATTTTGTGACTTAGAAGGAGAGGTCTTCTTTGATATAACCTAAAGGGTCTAAGAATGGAATTAAAACACCACTTTTAGGGACAAAATTCCAAAATTTTTCTGCAGTAGGAACCCAAAACCACTTCAAAATTTCACTGATTATTATTACTAGTATATTGTTTCCTTGAAAATTCTGCCGCTTACAATAAGCAGTTACTCTTTGGTAGTAAAGGGTCTAAAAATGAGCTGACACTCTATTTTGAGGGCAAAATTTCCAAAAATATCCTGGGGGGAACCACCCAGACCCCCCAAATTTTACTTTAGATTCACATTGTTTCCAATACTTTTGGGATTTAGTTCACCAAAATATAAACTCTATGTGTAAGTCATCATAACGTATTAAAATGCTCGTAAGGAGGTACCTCAGAAAAAATGTTGAATCACTCCTCCCCCGAAACAAAAGTCTTGTTATGGCCCCGAAGTCAGTTACTTTTCAATTGCAATTCAACTATGTAGTCCCATGTACGCCTTAAGCATAGCTGCTAACTTTTATGGATTGTCTGTGTAAAATTTATCTAATAGTTTTACCCACCATTATTTAGCGATAAAGTTGCTTCTTCTTAGAGCTCCGATCAAAGTGCAGGGAAAGTGACTTGCCAGAATCCAGTGATTACAGTAGATCAGTGGTTCCTAACCTTTATAATACTGCTACCCCTGTAACCTGTTAGGAAATCAAATTTTACCCCAATTTTAAAATGTTATAAAAACACTCAATGCAAGCGAATTCTAATGTTTATTAATTACAAAGTTGTCATTGCCCAGCAGTTTGTCCGAAAACTGGATACATTGCGGCTACATAAAAACACAACAATATTACGATATTTTAACTATGAATTAATAATAATAATATCAGTGTGAGGGTTGAAATTGTTTTGCGTTTACAAGTTTTTTTATGTTAGGTTTAGTGTCACTTAAAGCACATCTCATGTCATGTTCCACATTGAGACGGTTTCTGGCCTTTGTTTTCAATGAAACTAAAGTTGAAAAACCACTCTCGCATCTGTAAGTGGTGGCAAAAGGTACTATCATTTTTAAAGCTCTGTTAGCTATAACAGGATATTATACAGGTTATTAACGGCGTGATGCGCCGTGACTCAGGATTCAGCCTTCAATTAACAAATTGTTCTCTGTTACCCCTGAAGAATAGTGTGTTTACCCCCGGGGGGTAATTACCCCCAGGTTCGGAACCCCTGCAGTAGATCTTTTTAATCCTGATTTTCTCAATTCTTGTCAATATTCTTAAAAAACTTAATCATGAGGGGAAATTATGCTAAAACCTTAACAGAAAACTATTTTAACTATTTAATAATATGTTTATTTTCTAATACTTTAAAAAAAGTTGGTGAAGTTAAACTAAATCACTTCTTCCATAGTCTTGTTAGAAAATTCAGCGGGTTGTTATACAACCTCATTTTTTGCTTTTAAATTTGAGTTGTTAACTCGATGCAAGACTGTTGACTTGATGGTTCTAGTCGTATCGAAGAAAATTCCATAACTATTTTGTAAAATGTTCTGGAATGTAATTTATGAAATATTTGTAAACTTGTTGCTTTTTACAGGGTTTTAAGCATTAAATTCTTTTAATTTCTGATGTAGCCATGTTTCTAAGTCAAGGTTAATAAAGTAAATTATATGGTGTCCTGGTTATATACAAGTTATCTAAAAATTTTCTAAATTTCACTTGGGAAAACCTGAGAAAGTCAGGTAATTTTGTTTTGACTGTATAGAGTGTTTTCAGGTGACGTCACAACCGGTTATTTTCTTTTAACTGTGTAACTTCTGTAGGGCTTTTAACTGTAGCTAAGGCCGTTGTTTATCTGTTGCTAAGGCGGTTTTTAGGTATGGGATCACGTGATTGCAAATCCTCCAATAGAAGAATTCCACGGCTAGTCATTTTATGTAATGTTAACCTCTGTAGGGCAAAAAACTAACATCTTCTGTTGCTAAGGCCGTTGTTAGGTCCAAGTCATGTGATTGAAAATGCTCTATAGTGGCCACAGAGAAATATCCTAACAGAGGGTCCACGAGGCTATTTTCGATCTCCCATAGGTAGGCGGCGAACGATTCAGACTGGATCCAGACGCTAGTGAGTTTTGTGCGATCCCAGCGCCACAATTCTCCCAACCTGTAACAAGATGTCATGATTTTCGATTTCCATTATTGCCTATGGCCGTGGACTCTCTGTTCTAGTACTCTGTGATAGTGGCCACACTGGTTGAAGTCAGTAGCACTCAGGGTTGGCAAGTTTCTTCCGAAGTGGAAAAAACCGACCGGAAGAAATAGTTTAATAAAAAGTCTTCCGGGTTTAAGGACCGTGGTCTGTTAATAAAAGCGGACGTTTCGTCTGCATCTACGGCAGACATCATCAGCAAGACTGCGATGCCGAAAGAATGTAAAAAATGAAGAAAGCCAAAGCCGACGGAAGTCACATGATGCATCCAGAGGAGAAGAATCTCATTGGTCAACGTCACAAAGAGGCTTGATTCTCGATTTCCGCAGGGCAGGGTGCCAAATCCGTGGAATTGTTAGCCCCTCCTCTTTCCGATTAAAATTATTCCGATGTTTGTGTATTTCGATTGCTTCTCTCACAAGTCGGGCTTGAAAATATGTCGATCTAGACAACACTTCAGTATTATCAAACTTAATGATATGGTCTTGAGATAAAGCATGCTCAGCGATTGCTGACTTGTCAGGTTGTAAAAGACGGCAATGTCTCTTGTGTTCAGAAATTCTAGTTTTGATGGATCGTTTAGTGGTACCAATATAAACAGAACCACAAGAGCAAGGGACTCTGTAAACACCCCTGCTCAGTAGCGGGTCACGTGGATCCTTGACAGATCGTAAGAAGCTATATAACTGCTTCGTAGGTTTAAAAATGGGTTTTATGAGATGGCGTTTTAAGAGTTTACCAATACGGTCAGTAACAGATTGAATAAACGGGAGGAAAACTCGACCCGAATTCCGATCGCGACTGGGATGCTCAGAATTAACTGTTACAGATTTCTTGTGATGAATGGCCTTCCGGATTTCAAGGGTGGTATATCCATTAGCTTGCAACGCGGTATTTAGATGGTCCAATTCCTGTTGAAGGCACTGGGGTTCACATATTGTTTTGGCTCGATTTACCAATGTTTCTCGATTTACCAAGGTATCTCAATAACAACTCTAACCACCATCCTTCTCAAAAGCGATCAGTATTAAAAACATTGGTAGAGTTGTTATTGAGATACATTGGTAAATCGAGCCAAAACAATATGTGAACCCCAGTGCCTTCAACAGGAATTGGACCATCTAAATACCGCGTTGCAAGCTAATGGATATACCACCCTTGAAATCCGGAAGGCCATTCATCACAAGAAATCTGTAACAGTTAATTCTGAGCATCCCAGTCGCGATCGGAATTCGGGTCGAGTTTTCCTCCCGTTTATTCAATCTGTTACTGACCGTATTGGTAAACTCTTAAAACGCCATCTCATAAAACCCATTTTTAAACCTACGAAGCAGTTATATAGCTTCTTACGATCTGTCAAGGATCCACGTGACCCGCTACTGAGCAGGGGTGTTTACAGAGTCCCTTGCTCTTGTGGTTCTGTTTATATTGGTACCACTAAACGATCCATCAAAACTAGAATTTCTGAACACAAGAGACATTGCCGTCTTTTACAACCTGACAAGTCAGCAATCGCTGAGCATGCTTTATCTCAAGACCATATCATTAAGTTTGATAATACTGAAGTGTTGTCTAGATCGACATATTTTCAAGCCCGACTTGTGAGAGAAGCAATCGAAATACACAAACATCGGAATAATTTTAATCGGAAAGAGGAGGGGCTAACAATTCCACGGATTTGGCACCCTGCCCTGCGGAAATCGAGAATCAAGCCTCTTTGTGACGTTGACCAATGAGATTCTTCTCCTCTGGATGCATCATGTGACTTCCGTCGGCTTTGGCTTTCTTCATTTTTTACATTCTTTCGGCATCGCAGTCTTGCTGATGATGTCTGCCGTAGATGCAGACGAAACGTCCGCTTTTATTAACAGACCACGGTCCTTAAACCCGGAAGACTTTTTATTAAACTCTGATTCCGACCGTGTAAGCCTACACTATTTTATCGGAAGAAATAGGTTTCTTCCAGGTGGAAGAAACGCATTTTACTAAAAAAAAATTGACAAATAAGCTTTAATTTATAAGTTATAAAATGTATTAACTATACAGGGTGTCCCATAAATGTTGTGTCACACTTCTAGGGAGGAAAGTAGACACCTAGACGAGTCAGAATCACATAGAATTTGGGGTCCCAGACCAAATCCCAGGGAGTTAAAAATGGAGCGACACCCCAAAAAAAGCTTCCCGAACCTCGCCCTCTGGTGATAGCTTTTGACAACTTCGTATACGGGTCAAGAGTCAATAGACGACATTAGTGTGACGTCACTTGCTTGTTTGGAAACGTTGATTCTATCCGTGATTGGTTCCGTGATTGGAAGTAAATCCGTACGGAACCAATCACGGATGGAATCAACGTTTCCAAACAAGCAAGTGACGTAATGACTAATGTCGTCTATAGACGACATTAGTCATAACGTCACTTGCTTGTTTGGAAACGTAGATTCCATCCGTGATTGGTTCCGTACGGATTTACCTCCAATCACGGATAGAATCAACGTTTCCAAACAAGCAAGTGACGTCACACTAATGTCGTCTATTTCCCATGGGAAACGGTTAGTGCCGGTTTCTTGCTATTTATGCATTAAATTTTTGCTTCGGGCTGATTTAATGATATACTTCGGCAATATTTCGATGAGTACAAGAGAAAAATACAAATTAAATAGACGACATTAGTCATTACGTCACTTGCTTGTTTGGAAACGTTGATTCCATCCGTGATTGGTTCCGTACGGATTTACTTCCAATCACGGAACCAATCACGAATAGAATCAACGTTTCCAAACAAGCAAGTGACGTCACACTAATGTCGTCTATTCATTTGAATAATGGCGGCTTTACACCACGAGATATGCTGCAAAAGCGACAGCCGCGATTCGAAAGAACCAATAGGAAGCCTCAAAAACTGTCGCTATTGCAGCAAATCGCGTGGTGTAAAGCCGCCATAAGTGAACATTGAAGTTTCGAAATGCAAATGAGTGCGAAACTCCATGTAAACGTAGAGCATTCGCACTTGACGTCACTGGAGCACAAGAAGCGGGATTACAGCCGCCGTTGTTAGGGGCGGAGGCGGTTAGTTTGCAAAGCGCCATCTATAGGTACTTTGATTCACTGCAAAGTGATTAAACTGCCAGAACTTTATTTTGTATTTCGAAATCCTTTGTTTCGATATCAGAATCTGAGAGAGCATAGTTGAAAAGACTGAAGGCCAAAGTTAAATATCTCTTCTCCCAAGATTCTTTTGTTTCGTTTACTCTGTGTCTAAAATCCTTATATTTGAACTGAAGTAGATATCTATAATTACTTCACTTCAGAAGCAAAAGTATCAACTAAACTCCAAACTCCAAGACTACTCGCTCATCGGTGTAAACCGCGTTGCCTTTTTAAGACATTTAACCTTTATGAAAATTTAAGTATAAAATATGGTAAGTTAATATTTTTCTCTTTTACTTCTCATATATCCGTCTTTAAAGTAAGTGCTAAGCTTTATTATTGTGCCTTGAGTAAAGCCATGTTCTGTGTATTTGTGTCCCCCATTTAATGCACGTGGCTAGGCCTACAATTTTTAAGTTCAATTATTTACCAATTTTAAGCTTTTTAAAATGATTTTATATTATAATACCGTTAATTTTCTTTTTTTTTTGTTTTCGGAAAGTGTGTCGCGTGTCTGCTAGTTATAATTCTTGTTTCAATCCTCGTATTTCTTCTAATTCTTGGTAACTTAATTTGGAATTGATGATTTATATGTACGATTGATCCTTTAACGTTTTTTTTAGTCCTTTCGACATTTAGTTCAAGTTGGCAGAGTTGCCTTCATTTCTTTTGGCAAGGACTCTGGAAAGTTGTGTGCTATTGTAGACATTGTTGACCAAACTAGGGTAAGTAAAATCTCAACTTTCCGTAGCACTAAGTATGTGCTAAAATGATTTGATATCGCGTTCAGGTCTTGACTTATTTTGTTGAATTGCTTAGGCTCTAGTGGATGGCCCTTGCACTGGAGTAGAGCGTCAAGCAATCAAATTCAACAGGCTTCGTTTGACTAAATACAAACTCAAGTTCCCACCTAGTACCTCTAGTAGAGTTGTACGTAAAGCTTGGGAAGAAGAGAAAATCACTGAAAAATGGAATGAAACATCTACAGCCAAAAAGATGGCAGCAAGGAAACTGGTAAGCAAAAATATTTTTCTTGCTATGAGACATGTTTGATGTTATGGTTTTAATTTGTTGTTTTGAGTCTACTGGTTTTCAGTAACTCAATCTCACAACCCATAGTTTCAGTATATATGGGGGAACAGATTTCAAAAAAACTAGCCAAGTTTAAAACTTTTTACAATCATAAGAATATCGGGATCAGATGGATTAAGAGTCCTCCATTTGGCGCCGGCTGAAAACCCGGCCGACATGCTTACCCACAGCTCGACTAACGAAAACACTAAACCCGATTTTCGAAGAAAAAAATCCCATACAGCAAGTTTAACAAGCTGAAACAATAAATATTATTAGGTAAAATCCTATTCTATACGATACTTTAGAGATGTGAGTCGAGAATATTCTCCGGAGATTATTCTCGGAGAACGAGAATATCCTCCAGGGGTGAGAATTTTGAGACTAATCGAGAATATTCTATTTTTTGATTGATAAATGGAAATAAATGTAAAATTGTTTGATAATATGAATTCATATAGTTGTTAAAAGAAAATGTAATACCAATAGATTGTTGTCTAACTGAAGGACCTTCTGAACCTGACATTTAGTTAATTTTGATAAAACTTTGTAAAATTAGGAGAATATTCTTAAAAGAAAGGATACCTTTCACTTTAGAATTACTATCTGTTGAGAAAATATTTGAAATAATTCTTCAATATTTATTTTACAGAAAATGATTTACCTATTGTGAAGATATTCTCAAAGAACTCTTAATTACTGAGTATATAGATGCAGTTTAATTTACTTTCTACTTAAAATTATTTCTGAAAGAATAGTTAAAAATTTTTGTTTGCATAATTTAAAATTCAGTTTCATAAATATTTCCCATTCTAGAAAAACATTCTATATACACTTTATTTCCATCAAAAACGCTATTTAATATAGTTGGAAAATCTTATGTTAATAGAATGTAACTGGCTTACTCTGCTTTACCTATGAAACATGTTGTTTTATCAATCAAGCAGTGATTTTAAAATATTTTTCAATTAAATGTGCTTCCTTTTACTTATGATGAGTTCTCATTGTAAAACCTTTAATATTCTTCTAACTAGCTGTTACGACCCGGCAAAGCCGGGTCTTACAGCTAGGCTAGCCTTTTATGCGAGCTTCGCTCGTTACTACTTCAAGTTCCTATTAATTATACATTAAATAAGAAGTTTAACTTTAATAATTTATTATTGTTGAATTAGAAACCAACTTCCCTAAAAGTAACTTTTTAACCTTTATTAAGTAAACCAACTTTCTTGAAAGATATTTATTTAAAAGCTATTATATTATTTTAAAATTTTAATTACTTTTATTTATTTATTTTTCTGATTATTGCGAGATGGCATCGAGTCAGTGAGTGACGTGGGCTTTTATATGAGAGATGGCATCATAGTGTGCGAGCGTTCCAGAATCAGTCAGTGAGTCAGTGAGTGACGTGGGCTTTTATATGAGAGATTTGAAGTTAATATGACTTACTTGACTTATTCCAATTACATTACATTATTCCAATTACAAGGATAATAAAGGTGATAGGATAATAAAACAATCTTTTAATTAATATTATTGTTGGTGCCCAACTGAATACCTGATACTTATGAGAGCAAACATGAAGTAGAATGTGCTAATTGTGAATGGCACGGGAGGCTCAATAAGTACCGCATTCACATGAGAATCCAAAAACAAGAAACCAATGTAGCCTTTTTGGGTTTTTTAAACCCGAAGATCGGGATGTAGAAGTTGAAAAGATAGTACCTAAAACTCGCAATGTCGAGAAGTTTACGATTTCCTTGACCTCTTCACCCCAGATCATCTTGATAGTCTAGTTTTTCATCAACATTTTACTCCTATATAGTCGCTTAATCTTAAACTAAAATTAAAATATGGAAGATTTTTTCTGGGGAAATTTTGGACGAAAAAATAGTTTTCTGGGGAAATTTTGGGTCCTGAAACATTTTTTGCACCCCTAGTGATCATAGCCAATTAGAGATGTAAAATTCTCGGTAATAATCTTTTGGAGAATATTCTCGGGAATATTCTCCAAGAGGAGAATTTTCGAGAATATTCTCCTAGAAGCTACTAAAATAATTATAGAAATATTATAAGGTATTATATTAACTATCGGATTTATTATATCGGTATTGTGTTATTGTTGTATATAACTTATATCGGACGCCTTATGCTCCAGTAATGGAGTGTAATAGGAATAAGTAAAGTAAGTCATACTAACTCAAATTAGAAGAATATTAAAGGTTTTACAATGATAAGTCATCATAAGTAAGAGGAAGTACATTTAATTAAAAAATATTTTAAAATCACTGCTTAATTGATAAGACAACATATTTCATAGGTAAAGCAGAGTAAGCCAGTTACATTCTATTAACTTAAGATTTTCCAACTATTAAATAGCGTTTTTGAAGGAAATAATGTGTATATATAGAAATGTTTTTCTAAAATGGGAAATATTAATGAAACTGAATTTTAAATTATGCCAAACAAAAATTTTAAACAATTCTTTCAGAAATAATATTAAGTAGAAAGGAAAATTAAACTGCATCTCTAATACTCAGTAATTAAGAGTTCTTTGAGAATATTCTCACAATAAATCATTCTCTGTAAAATAAATATTAAAGAATTATTTCAAATATTTTTCTCAACAGATAATTCTAAAGTGATAGGTATCCTTTCTTTTAAGAATATTCTCCTAATTTTACAAAGTTCTATCAAAATTAACTAAATGTCAGGTTCAGAAGGTCCTTCAGTTAGACAACAAACTATTGATATTACATTTGCTTTTAACAACTATATGAAAATAATTTAGGCTCCTCTTTTAAATGTATGAGTATTTTCTCCCAGTAAATCTTACTTCTACTATTTTAAAAAATATTTTATTTTTTATTAAATAAAATTTACTTATTTAAAAAAGAATCTTGCGAAATAATGAAATCACAGTTCAGAGAATATTCTCTGAACTGTAGGGTAGCTTTTAAATGGTAAATTTCATTGAATTTGTTATTATTTTCAGGTTTCTAACACTAATAATACATGACCATTTCCTATTATCAAACATTTTTACATTTATTTCCATTTATCAATCAAAAAATAGAATATTCTCGATTATTCTCAAAATTCTCGCCCCTGGAGAATATTCTCGTTCTCCGAGAATATTCTCGACTCACATCTCTAGCCAATTATTGAAAATTGGCTAGTAAAGGATTTATCAATTTTAGTTGATGTATGTCCCTAAAAGAAAACAATCATAGAAGAAATTTTTCACATATCCTATCATTTTTTAACTGCTATTTTATTAAAAATTACATGCATAGTAGCATAGGGCAGTTCTGTACATGATGTCAAGAATTGCAGAATCATGATGATTGTGATGATTTTTCATAGTTAGAAGGACCGAGTGGATAGCGTCCTTAGCCTTGGTATTCATAATAATGTTTAGATCAAAGTGTGTTCAAAGGCTAATGAAACGATTTGTAACCTTGTGACTGCAAGTCTTATTTTAGCCAAAATTAAAATCATTAACATAGTACTTGGAATGTGTTTCTAGTTCCAGGTTTCCCATCATGATACAAAATTTAATTATGAATACTGTAAATTTTCTTTGTATAAGCCAAAAGCATACTTGCCAACTATTCCGGAATGTCCGTAATGGTTACGGAAATTCGGTTTGTATTACGGATGAAAATTTTGAAGAAAAAATATTTTTTAGGCTTTTTTTCGGACGTTTGCCTGTAAAGTTGGCATTTTGACTTGTAAGTCTTGTTGATAAGTCTTGTTATATTTGACTTGCTATTTTCTTGTTGTTACATCTATTTTTTTCAAACTGAAACTTATTGAAGGCTAATAAAGCGATTTGTAACCTTGTGGTTGGAAGTGGTTATTTTAGCCGAAATTAAAGTCATTAACATAGTACTTGGAACGTGTTTTTAGTTCCAGGTTTCCCATTATGATACAAAACTCATTTATAAGACCAGTCTAAATGGAAAATGTATTGTTCTTATCAATTTGACTTGCAGAAATAATATTTGCCATATAATTGGTTGATCTAACAGGGGTTCATCTAGAACAGGGGTTCCCAAACTTTTTTGGCCCGTGGACCCCCTGACAACATTTTTCGTACCCCGTGGACCCCCTGTCTTAGGGACCGTTCAAAAAGTAGCTAAATTTCTTATGTTTATGATATTGTATATTTCTAAACCACTCGTAAGTTTTGTAATTTTTCAAGCGTGTTTTTCGTGTATTAATTTACATATTTAAAAAAAAAAAATATTTTTAAGGAAATTATAACAATCAAACATTTAAAAAGTTTGAAATAAAAACAAATCTAAATTTGTAATATCTAATATCACTACATTTTAACTTAAAAAAAACTAAATTTCCCTACAGATAGTATGTGAGCTCAAAAGTGGGGGGTCTGGGGGTCCTCCCACAGAAAATTTTTAAAATTTGCACCTCAAAGTAGTGTTTTAGCTCATTTTGAGACTCTTTGGGACGAACAGAACCACTTCTTGTAAGCCACACAATTTTCAAATTATTATGTACTATTGCTTGAATAAAGTTTTTCAAAAAAATAAATAAATTAAATTGAGAATTTAGGGGGGGGGAAGCTGGCCATAACCCCTTGCTACGCTCTGGGTAGATCAACCAAAGCTATTCGATGATTTAAAAGGCAAATAGGGGGGTTCGAAAAATTTTTAAATATTAGTATGCTAAAAATGTTCTAAAGCTACTTTTTGGCCACCAAAACAAAAGACAAAATTTTTGAAACATCAAAAGTTTCATTTTAATAAAGATTTTCCCGTGGACCTCTGAAAGTTGCTGTGGACCCCCTAGGAGGCGCTGTGGACCCCCAAATTTCATGTCCATGGACCCCCTGGAAGTTGCTGTGGACCCCTGGGGGTCCATATGGACCGCTTTGGGAACCGCTGATCTAGAAGAAAAATGGGTCCGTTTTAGGACCCTTCACAAAATTCTAAGCTTCAAAAAAGGACCCTTCACAAAATTCCAATTCCCAAAAATGGACTCATCACAAAAGTTTTAAGATCAAAAATGGTTTGAAAATTGTTTTTAGGCCCATTCCAAAAGTTATGAACGTGTGGTTGTACTCTGGGCCCTTCATTTTCACAAAATGCCTTTTTTTTTTTTTTTTCACAAAATTCTATTTATTTTTCACAAAATTCCTAAAACAGGACCCTAGCAGAAAAACCTGAATGAACCCCTGTCTAAGTAGAGTCGACACTTGCCATATTTTTAGGTTGCAACGGTGCAACCCAGGTCATATTACAAAAAAGTATTTGTGTTTACTATTTTTTGGATATTGGCATTTGATTTTAGCAATAGATATTAAAAGTTTACAAGAAAAAACAAGGTCTCTTTTCAATTTAATGTAAATGTACTTCTCTATTCCTTGTATCCAATGTTATTTTTCTTGAAACCAATTATTTAAATTAATTTCGAATTAGAAATCTGGATTATGGATTAAAGAAAAGTCCAAAAATGTCATAAATTACATGAACCCCTGTTTGCAACCATTAACAGTGCTAAAATGTAAGACTTAAATCCTGAGCATTTTGAAAGCCAACATGAGTCATGTCCTTTGTCAACTTAAACTTACTCTATGGGAAGGCTAATAAACCATTTGTAACCTTGTGGTAGCAATTGTGGTATTTTAGCCAAAATTAAAATCATTAACATAGTACTTGGAATGATTTTTAGTTCCAGGTTTCCCATCATGATACAACTTGTTTATAAGTACACAAATTGGAACTGAAATGTTTTTCTTGAATGTTTTTAAGGGAGTTTTCGGGGTAGTAGTGGCTTGTGGATGCAAGCGTTTTGTAACAGATGATGAACCCTTAGACTTGATAGGAATTGCCGTCTGAAACCTCTGATGATGGTTATCTTTCTGATTGTTACTTTCTACCGTAGAAACTATACAATGACCTGTAATAAAAATACAAATATTTGTATTGGTCATAATTTTATTCGGTAAAACAACTTTGCTCTATCAATATTCAACTGTAAAGTTTACTGATTATTCCTTTGAGCAATTATTGAACTATTCTGCTTTCCATTTATTTAACCCTTTAATGTGCTGGTTTTTGATACGTCCAGGGATGTTGCCCCTGTAAAGGGTTAGTTACTGATGAATCTTTAGTGTTTAGTAACTGATGATGAACCTTTGAGATTTGATAGGAATTGCCGTCTGATTTCACTGATGATGGTTATCTTTCTGATTGTTACTGTATTCAGAGATATTTTTAACTCCTCTGAGAGAGTATTTCACTCCTTGAAAATTGGAAATACTCTTTAAAAAAAACCAGCCAGGAGTATTTTCACTCTGAATTTTTCACAAAGGTTTAGATTAAAAAAATACACCGTATCCCAGTGAAATCAACAAATATTTTTCTACTCAAAACACCAACTGATCTCAGCGGAGACATTTTCGTTCGACTTCTGGAAAAAGCCAATTACCAGGGTTGGAAAAAAACACGTTTTTTTCTAAAAAATACAAAAAACATGTTTTTTTTTTGTTTTAAACGTGTTTTTTTTGTTTAAAACGTTTTATTTGTTTTTTTTTCTTGACACAGAAATTCTAAAAAAAAAACATGATTTAAAAAAATTAAGTTTTTAAAATTGAAAATGGATTAACAAAGCTACCCCTGACATCAGATGGCATCTTGAGCTTTTTAGTACCTGTTTCTTGGAGCTTGGCCGAAGTAAAATGATTGTTTTGGAAATATGTTACTGTCAACAACTTCAGCTTTAACATTAGAAATGTCAATATATTTTGCTAAAAGGTTTAAGATACGAGCTGAACATTTATAAGTTATTATATGCATATTCATTTCAGTCCTTTTTAGTTCATTGCATATTTTGACGACATTAGCAGCATTGATCGTTTAAAATATTAAAATAAAACTAAGAACAGGTGAATTATAAAAAAAATATGATTTTCAAACAAGTTTATTTGTATTTTTTACTAAATAACTTTCTAGAAAAAAATCAAATAAAGTCAATCAAATAAAAATCAAAATCAGTTTTATATACTAATGCCATCTGTTCATAGAAGAAGAATTACTAAAAAGTACATGTGTTTTAAACAATGTTTTTTTTGCTTTGTTTTAAACGTGTTTAAAACAAGTGTTTTAAACAAAGTGTTTTAAACGTAACAACCCTGCCAATTACCAAAAGCAACGGCACCCTAATTATACTTTTTAATTGTTTTCATACAGCCATAGCAATTTTTTTTTTTCATTTACTGTTCTAATGCTTAGGGAGTTTTATGGTTTTCGTGTCTCTGTATATGTAGTTCATGCTATTTCCGTATTTTACTCCTAATAAATAATTGAATTTCACTCCTCCTAAAAATAGGAGTATTTTTACTCCTCCAAAAAAATACCTAGGAATAACACTGACGTGACTGTATTAATATTTGTTTTTATCCTTCAAGCCATTATTGAATTGATCTGTTTATTTATTTTAAGTGTTTAGTAACTAATGATGAACCTTTGAGATTTGATAGGAATTGCCGTCTGATTTCACTGATGACGGTTATCTTTCTGATTGTTACTGTATGATTATTTGTTTTATCCTTCAAGCCATTATTGAATTGCTCTGGCCTCCATTTTATTTAAGTGTTTGTGACTAAATGATGAACCTTTTAATATTTGATAGGAATTGCCGTCTGAATTTACTGATGACTGTTATCTTGCTGAAAGTTACTAATGGAACTGGCTAAATCAGCAACTCAATGATGAAACTTAACACTTGATAGGAATTGCCGTCTGATTAAGTTGATGACAATTTCTTTCTGAGAAGTTTCTGATTAAGCACTCTTAACGTTATTCTGTTCTTACATGGGAAGGCTAATAAACCATTTGTAACCTTGTGGTAGCAATTGTGGTATTTTAGCCAAAATTAAAATCATTAACATAGTACTTGGAATGATTTTTAGTTCCAGGTTTCCCATCATGATACAACTTGTTTATAAGTACTCAAATTGGAACTGAAATGTTTTTCTTGAATGTTTTTAAGGGAGTTTTTGGGGTAGTAGTGGCTTGTGGATGCAAGCGTTTAGTAACAGATGATGAACCCTTAGACTTGATAGGAATTGCCGTCTGAAACCTCTGATGATGGTTATCTTTCTGATTGTTACTTACTACCGTAGAAACTCTTTACAATGACCTGTAATAAAAATATAAATATTTGTATCGGTCATAATTTTATTCGGTAAAACAACTTAGCTCTATCAAGGTTCAACTGTATAAAGTTTACTGATTATTCCTTTGAGCAATTATTGAACTATTCTGCTTTCCATTTTATTTAACCCTTTAGTGCGCGGGTTTTTGGTGCCATGTAATGATTTTCATTGATTCAAATATTCAGTTTTTAGTCAAACCCCGTTGATGACAATTTCTTCTAATGACAGTTATTCTTTCTGAGAAGTTTCTAATTAAGCGCCCTTGACATTCTGTTCCTAGATATGACAGTAACTATGATGAACCCCTAGATTTCTATTGATTCTTCGTAGTTTCTTACAGTTGTTTTCGTACTACGGATTACATAAATAATAAAAAAACCTAAGGAAGTACTCCCAACTCCGAGAAAAATGTATGTAATAAACAATCCCTTTTCAGATTGTAGTATTGCACGGTAATAGAAACTCTAGACATTGCAAACTCATCGGTACTGGAATTCAACCACAACCTGTGAGAAAAAAAAATTTCCACATTCATTCCTCACACACATAAGGACAGAAACTAACATCCATGCCAAACGGGGATTCGGGGTACGGCTTCGCAGTAAGATGCTCTAACCACTAGGCCAGTATGTCCACAGAGAAATATCCTAACAGAGGGTCAATGGGGCTATTTTCTAATGCGTTACTGATGTGAGGGCACCACACTAGCTTCTGGAACGTATGCCGGCTGCTTAAAACTCTCGCCAAATTAGAACTCTGCGCATGCGCAAAAAGGTGTTTTCGATCTCCCATTGGCAGCAGGCGAACAATCCAGACGCTAGTGAGTTTAGTGCTATCCCAGCGCCAAAATTCTCCCAACCTGTAACAATATGTCATGCTTTTTCGATTTCCATTATGGCCTATGGCCGTGGATTGGCCAAGGTCTTCAGATTATAGATTAAAGGGTCTTAAATGCTTTTCTAATCAGAGGTTCATATTGACTTTGACTATGCCTTCACTTAATGGCAAAAAAAATTCCTTTTAAATGTACCATAAAAGGTTCCTTATGGTACTACAGAAACTTTTCATTGGTGGTTGGAGTCTGAATATTAATCTTTGGTTACTTGTTAAACTATAAAGTGGGCCTCTTTTATGATTGTAATTCTAGGATTAGCAACTGTATGATGAACCTTAAGATTAGATAGGAATTGCCGTCTGATTCTGGTTGATGATGGTTTTCTTTCTGATAAGTTGCAAAATAAGCTCATTGTCTACATCTGTCAATGGTTAATCATTTAGGTTTTGTAAGTGTTGAAAATTTGAAATGCTACCAAAATGTATCTGGAGTGTTTTTTATGATAACATTTCTTGTTTCATGGTAATTGTGTGTAAAATCAAGTGAAGTCATTAAATAGTGCTTGGAATTTACTTCTAGTTCCAGGATTCCTATCATTACATACCAGGGTTGTTACGTTTAAAACACATTGTTTAAAACACATGTACTTTTTTAGCAATTCTTTTTTCTATGAACAGATTGCATTAGTATATAAAACTTAGTATTTACTTCCAACTGTTTTATTATATTTTTTCTAGAAAGTTATTTAATAAAAAGTACAGATAAACTTGTTAAAAAATCATATTTTTTATAATTGACCTGTTCTTATGTTAGATTTTAATATTTTAAACGATCAATGCAATGCTGCTAATGTCGTCAAAATACGCAATGAACTGAAAGGAATATGAATATAATAACTTGTGAATGTTCAGCTCTTATCTTAAACCTTTTAGCAAAATATATCAAAATTTCTAATGTTAAATCTGAAGTTGTTGACATAGTAACACAGTTCCAAAACAATCATTTTGCTTCAGCCAAGCTTCTAGAAACAGGTGCTAAAAATTGCTCAAGATGCCATCTGATATCAGGGGGAGCTTTGTTAATCCATTTTCAATTTTAAAAACTTGATTTAATTATTTTTAAATCATGGATTTTTTTAGAATTTCTGTGTCAAGGGTAAAAAAAAACAAAAAAAACACGTTTAAAACAAAAAAAACCATGTTTTTTCCAACCCTGTTACATACTCTTGTATATTAAAAAATTACATTTGACTTGTTGAACTAAAAATTTATGTATTTTTTTTTTAATTTCAGAAAGCAGAAATGACTGACTTTGACAGATTCCAGGTCTACAAAGCTAAACAGCAGGTATAGATAGATTTTCCCAGATAATCATAAAAAGCTAAGACCAGGGGTTCCCAATAGGTGGTCCGCGGGCTGTGTCCAAGGGGTCCGTGAAATTTCACCCAGAATTTAAATATTTTTTTATTTTCCTTAATTTGAAGTAACCATTATCCTACTCAGCAGTTCATTCGTTAGTTTTGTTAGTTAATTGTCACTGTAGTACAAATAGATTAATGTAGGTGGCACAGCCTCTGTTTACCACCAAAGATAATCCATGTTTTGTTTTTTGCAATTCTTTTAATGAGTAAAATAAGATAGTTTCGGTTTTGAATACATCGAGTTTCGGTTTGAAATCGATTGTTGCTGAGGGCAGACTTGCTTTGTGTTTGTGTTAAATGACTTTTAATATTGCTAAATTGCCGTGATTGAATTTGCTTGGTATAAGTACAGCTATTGAAAATGAATCATTGGTTGAAAAGTGGATCTACATATTAAGTAAACAAAACCTAGCAAAACAAATTTAAAAACATTAAATGAAAACCCTTATAAGTACAGTACCATTGTCAAAAATACATCTATATGATGATTATAATTCATTATTTTATACCAATTGTGCAGATTGCGTTCCTTGAAAATAAACTAAAGGTTTTATCGCATTTTTAATTTCCCTACGGTTAAAAATTACACAATTTTGTTTATTTTATTGTTGAATTTTTCCCCTTTTCATTAACCTTGCCCAATATTTTTTGGGCAAGGGGAGTTTTTTCTTCAAATATTATATTGTGAGTGATTTGCATTGTCAAAAGACTTGATTATGCTGGGTTTTTAGTGATATTTTACCCAATTTTTAAAAGAACCCACTTCGGCTGTTTTTTTTTTAAGTGGGTTTTATTAAAAAAAACCCACCCGGGTTTTTTTTGGGTTTGTGGGCAGGTTGAAAACCCTGCTTCAGACTTCCTGATTTGTTATTTAAAAATTGCATCTACTCTGTTTAATTTTAATGTGATTGATTTTATAAAATTGAATTTTCTTTTCAGATGAACCGAATAATCAGGATTGAATTCTTGAGACTGAAGAGCAGGCAAAAGAAAAACCCCATTAAGCCCAAGGTTAAAAGATTTAGAGGAAAGAAAGCTGTTAAGCAGTGATTTGGTATAACTCGTTAAAATAAAGCCTAAAAAGACAAGTGTTTGATTGCTTTGTTAATATCACTAGTTTCAAATGAACTGATGGAATTAAATGTCTTTTTGAAGGTTCCCATTTGATTCACAGATGCTACACTGTAGGGTGGCAGTCAAAAATGCAAGGGGAAAAACTATCGCTCCACTTCACATTTTCGTTGGAGTGTCTGCGGTAGTTTTCCTTATTTTAAAAAGCTTTGAAGATATTTAAATAGTGAACGCTCATCAAAGACTACCAATTTTTATGCAAAAGAAGCATGCTTGCATGAAAATCTCCCTCAGGGTGGCGACAGATCAGGGAAAAGTCAGGGAATTTCATTCATCTGGAAAAGTCAGGGAAATTCAGAAAAAAGTTTAAAAATCAGGGAAGATTTTAGTAATTCACGCCGCAAATACGCGCGATCGCATCCTTCACTCATTTCCGTGGCTGGGAAAGTCTGGAATTTCTATAAAAATCTGGAATTTCAATGAAAAATTCCGGATGCTTCCGGACGTTTGCCTGTAAAGTTGGCATTTTTACGGCGTCAACGCGGGCAGAAAAAACAACTTCACGGTAGGTTCGCGATCGCGTTTTTCAAACTTCGCGTCAATATTCTTGGCTTTAAATGCTTGTTTTTGGAGAAATTTAGGAGATTGGTAGTTCAAATGTGATGAATATTTAGCTGGCAAATTAAGAGGTTTTTTAGAGGAATTTCCTGTTGTTTACAAGAAGGCAAATAGAAATTTGTAGTTTGAACTTTAGAGTTTTAATATCAAAGAATTACAAGGATATATGAATATTTTAAAGTATCAGAAAGGAAATCTTACAAAATCTTCCATATGGGTAATTTTTTGGGGTCAAGTTTTTTTTATTCCTTTCAGACTGTTTTAGTTTTTCATTTTCTGCAATTTATACATTTTGAGTCAATGCATTAGAATAACTATTGATCATTATTTAGTTTTATTAAAAGTATAAGATAGTTTTTAATTTTTTGAAATTAAATCTGTCTAACAGTGGCGTATATAAGTGGGCCTTGCCTCCCCCCCCCGAAATTCAAACTAGGTGTACCAAACAAGTTAAAATCCTGCTTTTAGGGTCAAATTACAAAAATTTTCTGGGGGAGGACCCCCAACACCCCCCTTTTGTGCTTGGAACTTATTATTAACGACTTTATTATAATAAGTTCATCCAAATCCTACCTAAAAATGTATATCCAAAATTCGAACTAAATTTTTCTGGGGAGGACCCCCAGATCTCCTTTAGTACTTGAAACTCTGTTACTCAACTTTTTTAATATTAAGTTCATCAAAATTCAAATCCTAAATAAAAATGTATATCTAAAATTTGGGTTAAGAGTAGTACCAGAACTAGTTAAAAACCTGTTTTTTGAGTCAAATTTCCAAAAATTTTCTGGGGGAGGACCCCCAGACCCCCCTTTGGTACTTGTAATTATGCTCCTCACAACTTTTCTTGTATTAAGTTTTTTAGGGCCTAAATAATCACCTAAAAATGTATTAAAAAGCTACATTTTGGACCTATTAAGTATGTTTGGGAAGGGCTGGGGAGTATTTCTGGGCCCCTCCCGAAATAAATTCCTGTATATGCCACTGCTGTCTAAATAGGTTCATTTATTTCAAAATTACATGAAAATATTTTGTTAATATACTATAGCGTAATTACATTTTTAATCAAACCCTTTTTTGTAGCTAGGAACTTATATGAAAATTTTCTTTTATTAAACTATTTGATAGATATAGTTGTACGAAATGAAACACACATATTCCTTCAAAAAAAATTATTGCAAACAATATCGGTCAGCCTTGAAATTTTCATCTGGTAGCCTGGAAAAGTCCTTGAAAATCCTTGTTGAGTTTTTTTTCCTTAAAAATTGTATGAACCCTGATATTATATTATATAAGCATTAAATACATAGAGAATAATTGAAAATAATACATTATATTTTCTACTTGTATGTAGCTGAAGATTTGAATAAAAAGAATATTCATATTTAATCAATATGTCTTTTGATTAAAATTTTAAAATATTCTATGTATTATTTCTACAGAAGAAATATTATATATCATTGTAATTAATATTTTAATATGCTTATTACGTTCTAGTATTTCTTAGTTTATATAACTTCTAGTTTACAAATTACAGTTTATTAATATTTATCGTTAAAAATCGTTGTTTATCGATTTTTAATTTATCGTTTGATGTAGGTATATCAGGAAAATTTTAAAATTATAGTCAGGGAAATTTTTTCCACAGATTCTGTAGCCACCCTGTCCCTCTTCATTTCAATTATGACAATGGTCATTTATATGACGTGCAGTATCAGTTATATGTCGGTTCTCACCATGGGCGTAGCCAGGGGGGGGCAGCTGCCCCCCCTAAATTCTCAATTTGTTAATTATTTTTTAAAAATTTTCTGGAATCTACAAATCTAAATTATTTTTCTTACACTTTTTGTTGCTTTCAAAGTTAGCTGAGCAATGTCTGAACCTTGACCGAGGTCAAGTGTCAAGCAATGGCGGGGGAGAAAATTTCTGATAAGACCATGTTTTCACAAGGAGGATGCCGTAATTATTGGTAAACAGGGGCGTCGACAGAGGACCTCCCCATGTTTATCTTGGAGTGTGGGCAATAGTTGAGCTTGTTTATCACCTGTGACACTTGTAACCTCCCACTGACACGCTTGAATGAACTCAGATGTGTCCAGTGTTGATACAGTGGAGTCTCAATAGCATGGGCGTAGCCAGGGGGGTGCAGGGGAAGGATTTTCATTTCTCCATAAAACTAGATTTCTTGACCTGAAAATTCAAGTAAAATGCTGTGGGCGGGCCAGGCCGTCCAAAGGAATCAATTATAAGGATTCGCAACGCCTCCTCTTGATCTCTTTATCAGCTATTGGTTCATTGTACGAAGAACCAATCCTGTGTAACTAATGAAGAATTCCCGGGTTTTTCACCCCCTTTCATTGTTAGTTTTTACGTCACCTGTAAATCTCCATGCAAGCTGTTATCGCCTGAGATTTTGTTTGACAGTATAGGAGAGATTGCTACAACATTGAATTAGAGAGAATTTACTCAATTTGAATCAGCTGGAAAATAAAAATTGGTATAATTTTTCTGGTAAGGTTCTAATTTATTTTAAGTATTTTATTGTAATCAAATAAATTTCATAATTTATTATTGTTATCAATCAACTGGGGGTCCAGCGTCGGGCTATTCACTCAACCTGGACACAAGCTACGTAATAAGCATCCCAGGCCCAAAGGCTAATGAAACGGAGATGAGTACCGCCTGTTAGGCCACTAGGCCTGGGCAGAATTTGATTAAAGAATACTGTCGGAAATGGAGCTTGTGGCTTGTGGTTCATTGCCTGCAATGCAATTATTAAAATAGTATACAAAAAAAATTTGGGTAGCAACTTGTGGGTAAAGGGTTTTTAAAAAGATTTTGAATTTAAATAGTTTTGGTGTTCTTATGGTATTAAATTTGAAAGAGATGTCCGAAAAAATAATTTCATGTAACTTTTTATTCTTCTTTATTCTTTTCTAAATTATTATGTAATTAAAGCAGTAGCGTATCTTCCTAAAGCTTGATGTTTTTTTAACGTCCAAACATACGAAAGTTTCATCCAGTGACATAAAATAGAATAGATAGTTACTCGATTCGACTCGATTAGATTCTACAAATTATACTTTTAGTCATAAGCCACATAAATTTCCTTGAAAATTATGTGGCTTACAAGAGGTGGTTCTATTCGGGCTAGAGTCTGAAAATGAGCTAAAACACTACTTTAAGGGGTCAATTTTAAAAAATTTTATGGGGGAGGACCCCCAGACCCCCCCTTTTTCTTAGAGCACACATTTATTACACTATTAATTACGTTAACCCATTAACGCCCAATTTATTTTTTTTCGGCCAAATTTTATAAAAATGATGAATCTGGTGTATTTTGCCTTCAATATGGATATTATAAACAAATTTTGTAAAAACAATCATTAGTTTCTTTAAAAATAGCTGATCTAAAAATAGATCACTGGGCGTTCTGGGATATTTTTATCACTGAGCTAAGTAATAGTAGAACTTCCAAAAAATCCTTAAAAAATATAAAATAGGTATAAACTTTAGTACTTCTCCTTAAGAAACACATATTTATTCATAAATATGTGGAAAAATAATTAAATAATAATAAAATTAAATAATAATAAAATTAAATAATATACCCAAGATAAACTACATAAATAGCTTATGTTGGAAGTATTTAGTGGGAAAAATGGGAAAATAAACCAAGAACTTTAAATTGATGAGTATGTTATAGAAAAGATATGCCATAAAATTGAACAAAAAGTAAATTAAAATGCATTAGTTTCAATGTTGCGTAAATTTTATGAATTTGTTTTACCATAAAATGAAATTGCTCATGAAATGAAACGAAACATGGTCTTACTCAGCCAACATTTAAAAAGGCTGCGTCTTTGAGCTTTTTACCTGCACATTCCAATAATTTATTTTACCACAGCGTCAATTTTAAGGTTGCAAACGTTGTATTATGGAGAATTTTAAATAATTATAATTTTCCATTTGATATTTTCTCCAGATCCTCGAAAAAATGTTATTGTCTTATAATTTCCAACATGAACTATTTCAAAACAAGATAATTGACTTGTACTGTACTAATAAATTTATGTGAATAAACACAGATAATATTTGCCACTATTTGCAATGCTTTGCTTTACTAGCAATAAATCATGATTGTCTACCCTCCATTTATCGACCAAAAGAAATTATAAAATTTAATTACCGACAATATAATTTTCAATTTCATCAGAAAATATATATTTGACTTCATCCTGGACATAACTGAATATTCTCAGACTCATTTTTTAGTTTCAATTGGGAAAAACTAAATAATCGTATAGTAAGCAACACAGGAAAAATAAATGCCCGAACGCCCAGTGATCTAATTTTAGATCAGCAACATTTCGGCAAGAATTTTTACCACTTAAATTTATTTTATCATAACACCGCTTTATATCCTAATAGCCACATCTATGAAGATATTAAAACACCAAAATAAGTTTATCTTACTGGTACCACTTAGCTGTTTCCAGGGTTTATGCAAAGAAACGTCGAAAAACTGCGGAAAGAAATGGCGATTCCAACTTTCTCTTATCGCTGTAGATCAATGACCAAACCAAACAAAATAAAACACGTGTGGTAAAACAGGTGCATGCCTTATCTTGCCCCCTGGGCAGTTTGGAATGTGTGGGGTGGGTAGAAGGTAATTTAAAAGCGAGTTTCCCACGCTATGTTTAGTGATCTAGAAATAGATCAATGGGCGCTAATGGGTTAAGTGTGCAAAGTGCAAACCCTTCGTATAATTACTCTAAAATTTAACGTGTAAAAGTACTCCCCATGGGGTACCTGGGACCATGCCATGGGGCAAAGGGAAGTATCCTTGCCCCCCCCCCCTAACATGGGACCTGGCTACGCCCATGGTTCTCACTCTTAAAATTTGAAAATATTCACAATCAGTTGTTACTTCCTGGGGGAAAATTTCCCCGGATCAAAAGGATGCGAGTGCAGTGGCGTAGCTAGGGTGGGTGTCACCCGGGGCGGATGTTCGCGGTGTCACCCCCCCCCAGGGGCCACCATTTCTAAACCCCATACCTAGTTTTATATGACTTAAAAGTAGTATTTGAATTATGGTGCATATAATGTCACAATTTTATAATCACTCCAAGTAAAAAGGGGTGGTCTGGGGGTTACCCCCAGAAAATTTTTGAAAATTTGCCTTTATAAGTAGTGTTTTAGCTCATTTTGAGACCCTTTGGGTAACATCCGAAGAGAACGGTTCCTTGTAAACCACGCAATTTTCAAAGAAAAAAATTATAAATAGATATCAAAATATTTTAAGGGGGGCTGGGGGTCTTCCCCCAGGAAAATTTGCCTTTAAAAGTAGTGTTTTAGCTCCTTTCAAGACCCTTTTGGTAACATCCGAAGAGAACGGTTCCTTGTAAATCCCACAATTTTCAAGGGAAAAAAATTACAAATAGATATCAAGATATTTTGAGGGGGCTGAGGGTCAAACCCCAGAAAATTTTTGAAAATTTGCCTTTAAAAGTAGTGTTTTAGCTCCTCTTGAAACCCTTTTGGTTACATCCGAAGAGAACGGTTCCTTGTATAAACCACGCAATTTTCAAGGGAAAAAAATATAAATAGATATGATATTTCAAGGGGGGCTGGGGGTCCTCCCCCAGAAAAATTTTCCTTTAAAAGTAGTGTTTTAGCTCCTTTTGAGACTTTTTGGGTTACACACGATGCTTCCTTGTAAGTTACAGAATTTTCAAGGTACTTTTATATTTTTCTTTTAACACTGAAAACCTTGGGGGTTGGGAGGTCAATTGCTCTCTCCCTCCCCCCACTAAATGACGTCCATGCTCTCTTATATTTGTCCTTTTTTAATAAAAATGAGAGGGTACTTAAGTTTCTAAATACAATAGAAGTGGCTTGTGTTTGTCGTCTCCTTCTATATTTATGTAATCTGACGTACTATATAATACTATCCATGCATTTTACACTAATTTCATATTACACTGTTCAACAATGAAAAAACTCTGATGAAAATAGTCATCCTTATAGATTTTGGGTCGCTGAACCCCTTGTCACCCCAATTTTTTATAATAAGGCGACACCCATTTTAATGTTTTCTTAATATTATTTTTAAAAATTCAACTTTTAGCGTGAAGATGAACGGAGATTTAAAGTTCCGGTGTCACCCTCATTGTTCTCTAGTTGGGCGAGATCTGTTTAATATTTCCTTTCATAAAATAAGTTTAAAAAGTTATGTATATTTTTATGGGAAGATGATTGTAGTTTTTATGTTCCGGAGTCACTCCATTGTTATCTAGTAGGGTGACTCCCTAATTACTATTTCATTAAAATATTTTTCAAAATTACATTTTTTGTGTAAAAAATAATGTCCCCTTGTCACCCCAAATTTTTTCTAATAGGGTGACACCCTTTTTAATGTTTTCTTAATATTTTTAAAAAATACTTTTAGCGTGAAGATGAACGGTGGACTGAGGGAGTCACCTCTGCTATGTGTCAATGGTTTCTTAGACTTTAGATCCCCCCGGATAACCGCAGTAGTTTGAAATGTTGACACTCGTCCCGGTTTTTATCGGGACCCACGCCTTCATATCAAATCAAATAAAAAGGAAACCTTCGAAGTACAGTATCTTTATTTTTTTTTCGAATGTGTGGAGCTCCGGTGTCACCCCCCCAAGATAGCTAGACGGGTGACACCCGGGGCGGACCGCCCCCCCCCTAGCTACGCCACTGTGAGTGAGGAGTGTTGAAGAACTGCATTCCTGGGTTTTTGGGGGGAATGACCACAGAGTACTAGAACAGAGAGTCCACGGCCATAGGCCATAATGGAAATCGAAAATCATGACATCTTGTTACAGGTTGGGAGAATTGTGGCGCTGGGATCGCACTAAACTCACTAGCGTATGGATCCAGTCTGAATCGTTCGCCGGCTGCCTATGGGAGATCGAAAACACCTTTATCCGCACGCGCTGAGTTCTAATTTGGCAAGAGATTTAAGTGGCCGGCATACGTTCCAGACTCTAGTGTGGCGCCCTCACATCAGTAACGCATTTGAAAATAGCCTCGTGGATCCTCTGTTAGGATATTTCTCTGTGGGAATGACCATTGGGGGGTGAGTGCAGGGGCTGATAATGATTTCAGCTTTGACACCAGTTGTCTTTGCATGTTTTCGGTTATTGCTGCTCTATTTCAACCTAAAATGTCTGGAAAGCGTAAAGCCCTTACATTGCTTTCAAACCTTTGGGGTTACATACGGGGGGAATGATTTTTAAACAACTAAGGAAAAATAACATTTCACGAACTTAATTCTTCTAATAATCTTCACGTCAAACTTTATAAATAGATTTGCAATGCATTGGGATGTGGTAAGGATGTGCAATATAATACTCAATATATGAAAAATAAAATAAAAACTATTTAGGATAAACAGGTATGATTTGTTTTATTTTTGTTTTAAAATTAAATTATTTTCAGTTCAAAAACTGTTTTGCAGTAATTTTTCCTTTAGAAAAATCTTAAATTATTGTATGCACGTAAATCTGATCTGCATATAGATAGAAACCTAATAATCAAAGTGTTTCCAATTATGCTTCTTTTCATTTATACGTTGGTTCCTTGAAAGACGTATAAATGGTGCTATACTGTAATACATTTTGCACCTTAATTATTTTGATGAGTGAAAGGCATTAATATCCATCCATTTGTTAAGCATTTTAAGTTTTGAACGATTTCTGCATTTAACATGATTCCCATTGAAAAGCATAAATATTGAGAAAATCACCTAAAATGCTAATTTAGATCTTTTGATTAATAATTATCTTGAAAATTTCTGACTTCTTAACCTTTTACCTGCTGATGTTCCCAAATGGGAACATCACCTCAGGGATTTTTTTCACTACTTAATTTTTCATGCATGAATTTGATACTTGGTAGTAAGCAACTTAAAGATATGAAGCTATTTTACATGCAAAACTTTTTCATGTTTGTTATCCTTTTTGTGGAATTAATATCAAAATTACAGATTTTAGCTCTTGAAAAAGTTGTTCCCAAATGGGAACATCAGCGTTTGGGGTATAGTTTTGAGGGGATTATTATAACATGTATTATTATTTCTTAATTTTAAGTATAAATTTAAAGAATTTTGAAAATAATGTAAATTTAAAAAAAAAATTAATTAAATTTTAAAAGCATTTAAATTTTTATCGGGTAGAAAGTCTTACAAAATCTTCCATATGGGTAATTTTTGGGGGTTGAAATTAAACTTGACTCCTGTCAGTGTTTTAGTTTTTTATTTTCTGCCCAATTTATACATTTGAGCATTAGAAAAAATATTGATAATTATTTACAGTTTTATTAAGAATATAAGGTAGTCTTTTATTTTTTGAAATTAAATAGCTTGATTAAAATTTAATTCAAACCCCTTTTTTGTAACTAGGAATTTGTATGAAAATTTGCTTAAATAAACTGTTTAATAGATAAAATTGTACGAGATGATACTCGAGTACTACTTAAGAGGTTACATAAAATATTGGTCAGCCTTGAATTTTTCATCTGGTAGCCTGGAAAAGTCCTTGAATTTTTTTTCCCCTCAAAAAGTGATATCGAAAATACGCCCTTGACCCATCACCAGAAAATTGGAACCTCCATTCTGGAAGATCTCCGTTGGAAAATTCTGGCCCTTATTACTATTGCTGAAAAACTTTCTGATGATAGTTTTCAACTTGAGAGGGGTGTGACAGCATGAAGGAAATAGTCCATGCATCTGAATTGCGACCTGTAACGTATAAAAAGCTGTGAGCTCAAGAACTCACTTCTCTGCATTAAGATATTTTAAATGTTTTAGTAAAGTTTTATTTGCTTATATTTTTAATATAAAAGCAAAAAAAAAAAAAAAAAACTAAAAAGAAAGAAAGTTTTTCGATTTTTCACGTGACGCCGACTTTTCTTTTATGGCAGAAAACGTGATAGTCTGATTCACAGGGATGAGATTGGCAGAAAAAGTCTGAAAACTGCGCGAACGACATTTGATCACTTAAATTGAGAATAAATATATTAAATCGGCTTAAATATGAAAATTTACCATATAAAAGAGCATCATAAGCCAAGTAGAACATCAACTTGAATTTACATAAATGAAATTCCCAGTCAAAAATTTCAGTTTATAAGCTGATTTTTTTAAAAGTAATTTCAAGAAAGTCTGAAAAATTTCCAGCCCCTCAAAAAACATTTAAAACCATCTAGAAAAACCTTCTACCTATTAGTTTTGAAAACGTCATTTTTGAGCATAAAATACATTGAAGGGGCCATTCATCCACACTAAACACGACTAACTTAAATTCAATTATCTCAGCCGATTAAAAGCGGATTTTCAAAAAATTTGTTTTGGATTTGTTTGGAATTTAAACCATATTTATAAGGTTTTTTTCACTGGGAAAAAAGGAGCGAAACTCAAACAGGTTCTATTGCTGAGTATATTTTTTACGAGATTTCAAAAATATTTATTTTTGACCGAGATATGGTAAATTTTTGGAATGAAGCCCGCGGGGGATTTTACGGGACTTTTCAGATTTGACTAGGGTGGGTTGGGGTAAAGTGGATCTTAGGGTAAAATGGACCAGTTTTAATTAACTCGATATAAATCAAGTTTAAATTGAACTATTTTTTTTTGTATTGAATTATTTAATTTGTTGACAACATTTTCCGATCATCAAAAGTTTAGATTCATTAATTTAGCAACCAAAAAAGTATTGATTTTGAACCGTGTATGGTGATGACAAAAAAACAGAGTCTACCAACTTCGGAATATTTATATCGTGTAATTAATTGCAGTAGACCTTTAAACTATTTTTCAACAAAAGAAAGTCTGAAACGCATTTTAATACAAACCGGTAAAAAAAATATAAAATATTTTCTGTTTTATATCAATATTTCGTACTTGGGGTAAAGTGGATCAGAGTTAGGATTAGCTGATCCATTCTTTTCTTTTTGGAGGAGTCTTTCTGTATTAAGTTTAATGAATATTTTTAACTTATTTCATTGAAATATGTATTGAATTGTCAAGCAGTTTTATTTTTTTTTCTTTAAATGAAGTATTTTGAATTTTGAGCAATGTTCAGTAACTTTGAGAAATGTTTGAGTAGGGTCTGGTGGGGTAAAATGGATCACTTTTTTTAAAGTGTTATTTCATCAAAATTATTATTTTTAAATGATTTCTTTCAATTGGATATTGACATTACAATCCTGTTGAACATTTTAATCCAATTTAATTTAACATTTTTCAATTATAAGTAGGTCAAACTTAGCATTAAAAGTAATGATCCATTTTACCCCTCAATGGATCCATTTTACCCCAGGTTGGGGTAAAATGGATGGATGGATGGATGGTTTGGGAAAAAGGGTACCAGATATTCATGTAACCAAATTGGTTTGTAGTATGAATTTTGTGAATGTGGATAAGTCGGTTTGTTATCAGATAAGTACTATGCAATTGAAGTAAGCTGATTATAAGCTTGTAAAAATTTAACTTAACATACTTAACAAAGAAATTTCACAATTTTCTTCAATTATGTGAAAATTTTAAATACTTAATAAAAAATAATTTAGGTAATAATGCATCAATCTGTAATCTGTACCTTTTTTGTTTGAAGCAATTCAAATTGTAGTTTTGTAACGTTATGCAAAAAGTTTTACTGATGCAAGTTTTCAAAGGCAGGTATGGATTAACTAAGCTCCCCCTGATAACAGATGGCATCTCCAGCTTTAAAGCACCTGTTTCTTGAAGTTTGACTGAAGCAAAATTATTGTTTTGGAAATATGAATTATGTCACTAAAGGTTTAAGATATGAGCTGAACATCCACAAGTATTAAATTCATATTATTTTCAGTTCATTACGTATTTTGACATTAGCAGCATTGTTCGTTTAAAATATTTAAAGTTAGAAATTCAAGAATGGGAAAAAATACCACTCGGGATTTGATCCACAGTTCTTTTATGACTCGGAAAAATTAGGCTGCACCACTGGTGCACTTCACTTACACACCGATCCATCCGTTCCAGCAACCACTCAAGTTCCTTAATTGTTTGAAGTTGATACTTGACCATTTAAAAAAAGGGAAAAAAATTTCCGAGGATCGAATCCGTAACCTTCATGACGACATGACAGTATCAATTTTCCTTTGCTCTTTTTCCAGGGGTTGGGTGCCATGAATTTCTTAATTAGTACAGCACCTCTCTATCTGGAAACTTACAAGTTTTTTACGATTAGGAATAGGAAACTACTGTAAAGGTGGTTTTGTACAATTTTAATGCAAAAAAACTTATTTACAATATCATTTTGGTTACTTACAAAATCAATATAATAATCTCATGCATACAGTTTTTTTAAATACATAATTAAAAATATACAATTTACAATGCATAATACTTTCTTCCAAGCAGATATTTAAAATATTTTTACAGATAGATGAGTGAGAATAATTTTCTTGTCTTTCATTTAAGTGAAAATCAATGGAAACTATTTTTATTTTGTGTTAAAAATAGTTAGTGTTCGGCACTAGTTAACTAGAACTAGTTGCAACTAGTAGTTAACTACCAATCAACTAGTAGTTAACTAGTAGTTTAACTACTTTTGGTTTAAACTAGTTTAACTAGTAGTTGAACTCCTTTTTTTAATAACTACTAGTTGAAACTACTTTCAAATTTTCAACTACTTTAAAAAAAATTTTGTTTAAAATTTCACAAATATTTAAAATTTTTATCAAAATATACAAAAAATTACACTGCTATTTTTTTACTACAATGTCATGGTAGAGTACTCAAATACCATAACCAGAAATAAAGCGCCGTTTAAAGCGAAGCATAAGGGCGAGCGCGCACGGGCGACTTTTGTCACGGTGTCAAAGACAAAAACAACGTTGCTAAGGCTGTTGTTAGGGGCGGGAACTAGAAGCATCCAATAGAAGCATTCGCCCATGACATCACTGGAGGATAAAAACAAAGTTGCTAAGGCCGTTGTTAGGTAAAGTCATGTGATTGAAAATGCTCTATTGTTTTCTAATGATATTTTTGATACTAGTAATCCTGGTCGCCGTGACTTTAGTCGCTAGTGCGCGCCCGGCCTAAAGTTTTTTGTGATATAGATAAGAAAGATGTATTAGATTTTGGGCAAAAAATAGGTTATGAAATTAAATAGACTAGTTAACTAGTAGTTAACTACTTTGGGAAATAGTTAACTACTAGTTGAAACTAGTCCCAGGAAAAAATAGTTAACTACTAGTTGCAACTAGATTTTCCCAGACTAGTTAGTAGTTGGTAGTTAACTACTTTTTGACCACTAGTTGCCGAACACTAAAAATAGTCATGCATATGAAATACTTTTTTTAATAAGAATTACAAATTAATTAGTGTTTTAAAAAATCTAAAAAAAAAAAAGAATAAAAAATTGGTTAGTTAGAGCCTCTGTGACGATATACGCTAGTCAAAATCAGTCATTTTAAGAAGCAAAGTGTTTACTCCCAATTGTATCTTTAATTCGGTTGGTTTGCAATAATTATTGACGATATATTTCTAAATTTTGGCGATCAAAGCAGCTTGGCGATGTATATCGGGACAGTTAATGGAATTGAACCCCATTTTTTTTTTTCAGTTTTCAAAAAATGGGGAAATTGCCCGTTATGGAGGAATACACACACGGGGCGGCACTGCCATACAGTTTGGCGAGTTGATGATTCCAGGAATCCTGGAAGATGTCTTTATCTGAAGACGACGTCGCTGAGCACGGGGAACTGTCGCTCCTTGGATTGGCTGCGGCGGAAGAAGTTCCAGGTGGCCCTGCGCCGCTTGTCCTTTGCGAAGGGGCTGGAGTTGGAGCGCAGGTGCACGCGGTCGCTGAGGGTGGAAGAGGAGGCGGGGCTGGACTTCTGCAGGTAGTCGTGGCCGATGGGCGTGACCACCTTGAGGTTGAGCTCGTCCCCCGCCTCCCGTATCAGCCGAACCACCTCCTCGTGCCCCTCCCACTTGCAGTCGGTGCTGCCGATCAGCACGATGAAGTCGCCCTCCTTCATGCCCGCCGCCTGCAACACAGATTGGGAGTCACTCTAATGGCGGCTTTACCATAGGCGTAGCGAGGGGGGGGGGTTATTGGGGATGTAACCCCCCCCATTACATCAACGGTTTCTAAAACATGAAAAGCTGACAAAAATTCTCTTTACAAGGAGACTTGCTCCACTTGCTATCCACCAGTCCACCCCCCTCCCAACTATTTCCACCCAATCGCCGCTGAGGGCATCACAGGTATAGAAAGCAGGTGGTTCACAAGGAACTGTTCTTTTAGGAACTAACCCAAAGGACCTCAAAATGAGTTTAAACACTACAACAAATTTTTAAAAATTTCTGGGGGAGAACCCCCAAACCCCCCTTTAATATTTTTACGTCTGTTATACTGTGTTAAGTTAAGCCTCTTAGATGAAGTTTTCCCATCGGAGGTTTTGCAAAAAAAAAATATTATAGTACCTACATTTTTTAAAGGGAGTAATATGTTGGAGTGGTTGACTGGTCGGAGTAACACCCCCCATGAGTCAACTCTAGTTACGCCACTGGGCTTTACACCACCGCGGTTTGCGGCGAAAACGGGAACCGCAGAAACTCAGCGACCGCTCGAAAGAGGGCGCTAGAATCGATTTACGACACTAGCGGCTGCCGCTAATGCCGCCGCGACAGTTTTGGTTCCCGTGCGGCAGCCGCTAGTGTCGTAAATCGATTCTAGCGCCCTCTTTCGAGCGGTCGCTGAGTTTCTGCGGTTCCCGTTTTCGCCGCAAATCGCGTCCCGCAAACCGCGGTGGTGTAAAGCCGCCATAATGCACCACGGCAAAAGCGGTTTGCGACATTCGCGCCGAAAATGTTTGTCAATTTTGTCAAAGATTAAGTTTCGGGGTGTCTGGATTTCTCCAATAGAGAAATGTAAAAATGATCTTCCAAGAACAGGACAGAAACAAAACCGAGCAACGGGAAACTAAGGGCCGTATTCAGAAATTTCTAACACGATGATGAACCGATACGAGAATGAGAACGATGGACGTCCTCCCGAGATCACTCGGCCAGCTATCGTCCGCTGGCTGCTGCCGTCTATCGTAAATATTTACAACTAATTATACGCTGATACAAGAAAAATTTTACTAACACTAGATTTCCATTACTTTCGTAATACATTTAATGTCTGTGAGGACTGTTTTTGGTAATTAGTATTATTAGGTATTTTGGTAATTACCGAAAACAGTCCTCAGACATTAAATATATTACGAAAAGTAATGGAAATCTAGTGTTAGTAAAATTTTTCTCGTATCAGCGTATAATTAGTTGTAAATATTTAATATAGACGGCAGCAGCCAGAGGAAGACAGCAGGCCGAGTGAGCTCGGGAGGACGTCCATCGTTCTCACTCTCGTCTCGGTTCATAATCGTGTTAAAAGTTTCTGAATACGCGGCCCAAAGATCAAGGTGGGGGCAGTCGTTTTGCGCTTTTCCTTGTAGCGCTCTCTGTCGGCAGGTCTGTAAAGCTTCAGCAGCTGGCCGCTATTATTGCCTCTTTTGTCGCAATGCTGTAAATCCGCCTTTACAGCACCGCGGCAAAAGCGGGCAGCGGCTGAAGCTTACAATCTTGCCGACAGAGAGCACTACAAGGAAAAGCGGCTGAGGCGCGGATCCAGGGGGGGGGCAACTGGTCAATTGCCCCCCCATGGACCCGGACTAGGTCTATCAAAACGAGTTAAAAATATGTTTTAGTGGGTCAAATTTAAAAAATTTTCTGGGGAGGACCCCCAGGCCCCCCGTTTTGTATTTTATAACATTACTTACTATTTTTATATTAAGTTCTTCAAGATTCATAGAAGTGTCTCAAACTCTATCTAATTTTTGAGTCCTCTTCCCCAGTGCAAAAATCCAGACGCCACTGGAGTGAAAAGAGAGGGAGAAAATGGAAGACCTGTGGGGGCTATCAGCCCCATGTGTCTATTTAGAGGGCATATGCCATCTAGGGCAGAAATCATCGCACAAATATTTTTCCGATGACTCCGAATCTCCGATGACTTCAGAACGACTGTGGATTAAATTCCGTGTTAAAATTTCAAAAATGAGTCAAGAGATTTTAAGGTCTAATTTTAAAAAACTTCTGGTAGAGGACCCCCAGACCCCCTTCCTTCCCTGGGACGTCATCTAAAGCATCGTCAATAAAACATTGATATTTTTGCACTAAGTTCACATTGATCTATAAAATACTCGGATGGAGAGACCTTAGGAAAAGAAATTGGGAGTCAAAACCCTTCCCGAAAAACAAAAGTATGTTTGTACGGCCCTTTAGTTTAGTAGACGACCTAAAATGGGTTTTTAGGGTAAAAATTTCAAAATTCTTCTGGGGGAGAACCCCCAATCTTCTTAAAATCTGGTTGCCCCCCCATAGGTCCAGGTTGGATCCGCCACTGCCGCCTTATTTGTCTTCGTTTCCCGTTTCTCGCTTTTGTTTCTTTCCTCTGGGTGACTCTACATCAAACGGAGTATTAAAATCTAACACAAAATAATCAAGCGTTTTAAAGAGTTTTACCTGCGCGATGCCGTCTCTGTCTGTGGCGGCCACGATGACGGGTGCGTCTCCGCGGACGCTGAAGCCGAAGTGTTCCTCCCCCGACTTCTTGAGGTGCACGAGACGGGCGGCACTCCACTGGCGGCGCGCGCTGAACACCTTCAGCGGCCCCTGAGGAGAGAGAGAGAGGGGTGTTTGAAACACATGTAAGCAAATACAGACATCTTCTTAATATAAAACTCTTAATAATGGCATACATGTACTGAAGAAAAAAGTTCATTCAATGATTTTGAGTCTTAAAATTTAGGAGCATCAGTGCTGAAATATTAGTAGATATGTACCCAGTATCTTTCTAGTCAATAAATCAAGGTTTTGCAAATTATTCGGGGAAGAATTCCAAATTCCTTGCCCATCACCCTATAAATTTTCTTGGTAACGGTCGGCCATTCGTTTGAGCGATAGCCTTTTATCAATGTTTTCTAAAATATTTCATGAGTAACTTGATTTTTAAATAGTGTTGTTGCTATTTGAAAAGGATTTAATATAGAAATTATCAACAGTTTTTTTTAATTCAACAATTTATTAAGCAGGTAGCGTAGTCAAATTACATCTTTTTAAAAAATATGTATCCTGAAGATAAGAATTCAAAGTACGTATAAGTATCTATTTTTTCTCCGGACCTCGATAAAAATTTTCAAAATTATTTGGACCCCAAGCAAAATGACTTGTTGACCCCTGGTTTAGACTAACCAATTCAAAATTACCCTGGAAAGGTGTGTCGCAGGAACTGGAATTTTATTTCTACCCCCGACCGGTTGTCCACGGTAACCCATCTTCCATTGCTTCTGGCAACTTTCTAGCGCCTACACTCCACCATGAGTTTTGAATCACCCTATGCTGTATGAATTACAAAATACTTACCAGATCTCGAAACAAGTCCTCCACGTTGTACTCGTTGAAAACTGGAGGCATGAGAGTAAGTTGGTATTTAGTGGCAGCTGTAAACAGAAACAACCATGAGACTCCTCTTCAAATTCATTTCAATCAAAAACCAAATTTAGTTAGAAAGTATGTCATGGGAAATACAAAACAGGCCTGCACAACATACGGCCCGCACGAGGCTCTCGAGCCCTCTTTTTGTGGACCGATAAGTACTAAATTTTGAAAAGGTTTTGGAATATAGAAATCAATTTTAAACTAACATCCCTATGAGGTAGAGACTTGAAATTTGAACATAGTAGTTTAGATCTGGATGACAATGCGATTCTCCATCTTTTGGTTAAATTTTCTTCCCATGAACACCTAGGGGGCCTTAAGCAGTTCTGTTCTCGGGTTGGGCAAGGCAGACTCAGCCTTTCATCCCTCCGGGGTCAATAAAGTGAGAACCAAGTTAATTAGGGGAAACGGGGCTTTGCTCATGGGCTCACCCAGTGACTGGAGTTTGAAGGTCTAACGACCTATGTACTCCTTCAAGTATCCCCTTTCCTCAGTGAGAAAAACGATTAAACAGGGCTCTTATTTCCTTCGTAATGCAGACTGAAGTTTTCGCAGAAAGTGCATCATCCACCACCGAGATGCTATCTAGTTGCTGGGGCAGATAATAAAGACCACAGAGTATAGAGCTTACAGAGATTCCAAGTGGCAGTTTTCCTCTTTAGTTCCACTACTTCTTCGGGACGTAACACCGCCCCTTCGCAAAGGCGAAATGGCGAAAGTGATTCCTGGTTGGATATGGAACAACATGAGTGACACTGACAGGCGGGAGAAAGCTTCCGCGAGTCTATGGGAAAGTCAATGCTTTATAAGTTGCCACAAGCGTCTATGGGGATGAGACCTCTGTAGTAAGCTCTATATACTCTGTGATAAAGACCACCTCCTCACCTTGAATGGGCGGGGCGTCGAGTATCTCCTGGAAGTCGTCCTCCTGCTCGCAGCGCGCGAAGCGGTCGAGGGCGGCGTCGTGGGCGGTGCGCAGACGCTCCTGCAGGTTGTCGATCTGGCGCAGCTGGCGGCACATGCGGTGCAGCCGCAGAGACTCCTCGTGCAGCAGCAGCGACGCACGCAGGTGCGCCTTGCCTGAACAACAAGTCCTTCTTTAGTATACACTCGGTCATAGTGAGTGTCCACAAAACGAAAATTTGGTAATATAAATTGAATGGTAATATAATTGACACAAAAACATCTATCAAATAGTTTTCAAAACCCGATAAATACTACCCGACTAGGATTTGGCTAGAAAAAGATGAGTGATCCCATCGTTAGCGGGTTTGTCTGTATTTCCGTTATTTGAAGAACCGTCCGTCTCTCGAGCTTCGTTTTCGTTATAAATAATTTCTTTCAATGGACTCTAACTGTCTGACGTCACACGGAACCAACACGTGACCTACTGAGCTTGCAATGGACTCTAACCGTCTGACGTCACACGGAACCAACACGTGACCTACTGAGCTTGCGATTGGTTACCACAGATACTACACTAGTAGATCTACTAGTGTAGTATCTGTGGTAACCAATCGCAAGCTCAGTTGTAGGTCACGTGTTGGTTCCGTGAAGTCTCGAACCAGATAGGCGGTTAGAGTCCATTGGTTACCACAGATACTACACTAGTAGATCTACTAGTGTAGTATTCTAACCGCCTATCTGGTTCGAGACTTCACGGAACCAACACGTGACCTACAACTGAGCTTGCAATTGGTTACCACAGATGCTACACTAGTAGATCTACTAGTGTAGTATCTGTGGTAACCAATTGCAAGCTCAGTAGGTCACGTGTTGGTTCCGTGTGACGTCAGACGGTTAGAGTCCATTGCAAGCTCAGTAGGTCACGTGTTGGTTTCGTGTGAAGTCTCGAACCAGATAGGCGGTTAGAGTCCATTCACAAAAAATTAAATTAAAAGGACTTACAAAATATCCTCGTCTTCTATACGATACTAAAATTACTGGTTAAATATATCATGCAATGTAATCAATGTAAGAAGTAGAATTTTTCTGTGTGGAGAATTTTTTTTTCGAGAATTTGGAATATGTCCTTATAGCCGCTTGGGAGACAGTCTATAACCAGCCATATTACCAGGCCTCCCAATGTTAACCTTCGCTTTTACTGTATATGCGATAAGAAACCCTTTCAATGGTGCTGTATACAGAAATTTCTCTTGAGAAGAGTCTCACCCAGCTGCCGCCGCTCCTCTTGCGTGTGGGGCACCGTGATGTCCATGCACGTCAGCAGACTGTCGTCTCTGCAGTGAACGTACTCCAGATACGTCTCCACGTCCTTTTCAATCTCGCCTGGAGGGAAACAAACGCCATTACAGGACACCACAATAACAACGAGGGATTTACTTAAGAAATGTCCTCTTGAAATTACTTCTCTGTATTGGTCTCACTTTTTTTTTTTTAGAAAAGTTGGTAATGTGGTAAAAGTCTCACCGTTGTGTTCCAGGAGTCCCACGGCGGCGTAATGGTGGGCGAGTGCTCTGTAGTGCTCCGACTTGACGAGAAGGAGGCTGATCCAAGAGTAGGGGACGTAGTCCTTTACGGAGCTCTCGTTCATGACTTTGTGCACCGAACTATACACCGAAGACACCTAGGAAGAATCAGTTTTAGTACTTGGCCTGCGACGAATATTACCATATTGATGACAGGATATAAAAGGGAAGCAGGGATAGGACGAACAAATATCGATTTGCAGTCAAAAGAATCCAGTTTAACCGAGAAAAAAATAAAATACACTGGACAGTTTGACTAATATATAAGGTTGAAGTGAATTCAGTTTCTCAAAACCAAAGATTCAAGTGTTTCATACGGTTGTCAATGGTATTTCTATTTTCCTCTTATAACTTACTCTTATAACTCCTCTTATCACAAACATTTCTGCTATGTGTCTTTGTAACCCCCCCAGAACTTGTCCTGTTAGAAATTGAAATGAAACTGTAACGGCCGTATTCACCACTAACCTAACCTCAGTTTAACCAGCAATCAGTGGCGAATCCAGTAGGGGGGGCTGTGGGGCTGCAGCCCCCCCCCCCCAGAACCAGGACGTCCAAGTTTTGGTATAGTTAAAACTTGCAATAACGTTTTATTTTTTAAAAAAATTTTGGTAGTAGGTATTATTTTAGGGAGCCTGATTTCCTTTTCCGAGATATTTTTTAGCAGAATCATTATTGTTCAGAGTCTGTAATAGCGGCTACACCACGCAATTTGCGACAAATTTTGACAACCGCGATTCGAAAGAACTAATAGGAAACCTCGAAAACTGTCGCTATTGCAGCAAATCGCGCCATAACCCTAGTCATTAGGTAGTTTTTTTTTTCAAAACATTTATATAGTTGGAAGATTTTTTTCGACGGTTTTTTCGATCAAATTTGTCCCATTGGGAAGGTCGTCTTCATATTCAAAAATCGCAACATTTTTCGATTTCTTGCTTATATTTCAAAAACTACTAGTTTCTCGATCATAATCTCAATTACAGAGTTGAAGTAAACAAAATTTCACTGCTTAAATTTGATTTTCTGAAGAGTGGTTCTGCCGCTAGAGTGTGCTGAAAAACGGCGATTTTTTCGTCTTTATACGCAAAAAAAAGTGAAAAACATGCGCTTCTACCCTCTACAAAATGAAGTTACCATGCCATGGGCCAGAGGCGTATATAGGGGGGATAAAGGAAGGGGTCCAGCCTCCCCTTCGAAAGTCGGACTAAGTGGATAAAAACGAGTTAATTGCTGTTTCTAAGGGTCAAATTTTCAAAAATTTTATGGGGGAGGAACCCCCAGACCCCCTTTTTACTTGGATTTCTATACTGCCCACAGATTTTTTACGTCCGAATTTTCAAACTTATTTCATATCAGTTTTAAGTCTCAAGACAGCTTAAGCTTAACAGTACTAGTTTTAAAGATATTATTTTTTAAAAATTTATATCCCAGGGAGGACCTACTTTAAATTGAATATTCCATCTAACCGCCATCACCCACAAAATTGCATTATTCCGCCACTGAACCCGAACTAAATTGGCAAAAATTTGAGGGTTTTTTTTTGCATTTTTTGATGTGAAGGTGACCTAAATAAACTTGAAATTTCCATAATTTAATTTATGAATTTAAAAATTGATTAAATTTCCGAATATTTTATTATGGTGTTGATATAAATGTTAATGAAGTGCAGGACAAATTAAGCCAAAAGGAGCCGAGAATTACAAATTTTGTTGTAATGATTTCAAAATTAAAATTTTAATAATGATCATGTAAGTAAAAATTAAAAAAAAAATTCTGTAAAAAATGTGTACCTTATTTATTATTGATAGGTTTTTAAGGTCCCAGTTTCTTTGCAGTATATTTTAGTACCATATGAAAAGTCTATATAATAGGAGTTACGACATTTGAAACTCAGCCCCCCCCAGACAAAAATCCTGGATTCGCCACTGCCAGCAATCAAAACTTCTATACTAGACTGCAATGTAACTTGACCCTGGAGAAACAAAACAAAGAAAGTATACTAGTTCCCATCGTGGTGTCTGAATTTTGAGTGAAATTAAGTACTTCAATTTAGAAATATGATTAGTTTGTTAAACCCATGTATACATAATATATATACATGGGTTTAACAAACATAAAAAGACACTATATATATTATATATAATGTCTTTTTATCACGATTTGCGTACCGAAACTCCTCCTAGCAACCCAGAAGGCTTTCTGCTTACTCAGATTTTCCTTCCGAGTAGTGACGTCATAGGGTCAGAAAATATGGCAGTCTAGTATAATTAGTAGTCGAAAAAGAGAAACAAGTTGTAAGCCAATCAGAGTTGTCGAAAAAGCTCGATTCCATATATTAACCTTAGGTCAAGTTAATGGTGAATACAGCCGTTAAATGAATTGATAGAGGCCCAGTTCATTATGGCCAGATTGCTAGAATATAACCTCGCAAAATAGGCCGAGAGAAAAGCCCGATGACCTACCTGTTCAGCCTCTTGAGCGACTTCCAAGCACGTCTGGATGCCCAGGTTCTCCACACCCGGCGTCAGCTTCTCGAAGAGGCACTCCCTCGCTTGGGCCTGATGGGGGGAGATCGATTAGCATTGTCATCCCGATGGACGTTATTAGGAAAGAGAGAGATCTACTGACCAGCATGAGCTGAATGAGGGTGTCCAGCGTGTCGGGGGAGAGGTCCATGCTGGGGGCGTTGCTGAAGTTGTCTCGGATGTACCGAAACATCCCGGCCGCCCGCAGGAAGTTGTCCACCGCCGCGTCCACCCCGGAGCTCGTCAGGCGGTCCTGCATTCAACACTCTTTATGAATAATTATGGAGAACAAAGTAGCGAAGAATCCTGAATGGGTCGATTTAATGTGCGAAATATGATATTGATTTTTTAAAAGTAACTACATTATGGGGTGTCCTAAGTTTTGATCACTTTTCTATACTTTGTTCGCAAAATAAAGCTTAATATTATGGATTATTTCTCAAAGTGTCAGTTACTGGTGCCACTACCCTATTTGGCCACTGGAGCACAGATATGTCATAGCTGTCGCTGTTTTTCCCATGCCAGCCCGCATCACAAATGAATGTTATAGTCCAGTGTTTCCCAACTTTTTTCGGTCGATGCCCCACCAAAGCCCTTCTAAATTTCCCATGCCCCCCATTGTCTTTTTTTTTTATTCGAAAGTCCTCTTTGGGAAGTAAATAAAACCTGGTGTCTCTTGCCCCACCTGAGGGACAATTTGGTTGAAAATTTTCAATTTGCCCCCCTAGAAAATCATATTACCCCCTGGTGGGGCGTGCGCCCCACGTTGGGAAACACTGTAATACAGTCGTATTATAATAATAACTTATTCTGCTGATTCAGTCTTATGCTAATAATCTAATTTAATATTTAAATTAGAATTTTTTGAACTAAAGTGTCTAAGTTTGCTGAATTTTTCAATGGTAGCAAATTACTCAGAAATGCTAAAGTCGTAAATTTCGAGCAAAATCTTTCGTTTCAAAACTGCGGTAGTTATTTTTAGAACCCCTGTATCACAAAAGTTACAAAAAAAAATCCACTTTAATTTCAGGGAGCGTAGAGCAAAAGAGTCGTATACTGCATGCTTAAAACAAGATATCGAATTGAGTAGAATAGATGCCAATTTTAAGTGTTTTTGAGCATTGAAAGTGTCTTCTCACCTGTTTGGCTGCGATCTGCGTGTAGAGCGCGGCGATGTTGAAGAGGACGCTCGCCTTCTCGAAAGCGATGGTTTTCTGGGTGCTGGGAACTCCCGTCAGGGAGTCGAACCTACAATGGAATCACAAATGAGCAGATTTATTTTACCAACGTTTTGTATATAGCTATCTTTGTGTATAGTTTTTATAAACTGTGGTAGTGAGAGGAAACTGCCAAATTTATTTCTTGTGTTTAAGCAAAAAGATTGATGCAATTCAATAGCCATTAACATTTCATTGAAAGTCATAACTTTTCGTGAAATTGTGAAAATCTATTCGTAATTTTGTAAAATCCAAATCAGCGTTAAAATGGGTTCTTACGGTCAGAGTCCTGTGTTTATGTGAAAATAATGTTTCGGTAATAACCTAATTTTAACCTAAATTTTCTTTAAACTTTCTTTTTCTTAAAATGTCTTCAAGTAAAATAAAAAAAGAGTGAATGAAAACAGGACTTACCACTCAAAAAATATTCCCATGTTTCTGTGAGGCGGAAAAAATCGCTTATCGATAAAATACAACAAATTGTAGTAACCAAACAGTAGTTTGACTCCGTTGTAATCCCGCGTTGGAGTTCGAACAGCCTAGAAAACAAAGACAATTAAATCAAGTCCTTTTCTGCCATTGATTTATACCAAAAAGTTTAATTAACATTGGGACAATATGAAAAAAAAAAAACCAATATAAATACTATAACTATTACTAGGAATAACAAATATAAGAAAACTGGAAACTTGCCAGATATTTTACTTAATTATTTTAAGCTTGCTAAAATGCTTCCAGTTTGTAGAAAATGCCATTTTAACTTAAATTGATGCCAAGTCTCGGTAGTATAGAAGTATGTGTAATATGTAAAACGTATAACTGAAATACTGTTAGTTGTACTACTATTAACAAACTTTTACAAAATTTTTGAATTTTTTTTCATTTAAATCAGTAATTAAGATTCACAGCAGAGTACGTAAAAATTGTATGAAAGAACCTATTTACCTGCCGAATATCCATGAATTCTTTTATAGCATTTTCATACTTACTACTGTCTTCACTGTAGTGTTCAAGAATGAAATCCTAAAAAAAGAGCACTTGGTGGTAAAATTCAATACATAACTAGAGCTACTGTTTATTTTCCAAAGTTCAAAAAATTTATCAGAAATTTCATTCTTATCTAGTGCTAAGAGTGGTTTTGTTAGCTTAATAACCAAAGTCAAACTTAGCTACTACCCCAAAGCAACAAAATAATCTTTAAATTTTTTTTGTTTTCAATATAAAGGAAAAAATTGAGAAAACCAAAGAAATATCACCATACCTTAAAAGGTTCTTTGAAATCAATCTCCTTTGTTTCTTTTAGCCCCAAGGGTATCATTGGCACTAGTTGAGGAGTACTAAACAAACACACATAGTTAGCATAAGCATATCTTCAAAATTTCGGAGTAGCAGCTTAATTCTTTAGAAATAAAGATCGCATGAATAACATTTGAAACAGACTGCATTATTAAAACACCATTAAAGTATCCTTTATAGGATTTTATTGGATAGGTGCACTTATTCAATAAATGAGATGTTTAGAATGAGAGTCGGTATAAGTATACATTAAACGTAGTTTTGAGTAATTGAAGGTTTTCTCCTGTGTTGTTCCCCATGGAGAAGGCCACTTATTGAATGAGCTTTTGACTTAGGCGACTACAGGGCCGTAACCAGACTTTTGTTTCGGGGGGGGGGTTGACTCCAATATTTTCTGAGGTGCCCCCTTACGGGTACTTTTATATGTTAAGTTTTAGATGACAACACTGGATTGAAATTTTGATGCTGGGTCTGGGGGTCCTCCCCCAGAAAATTTTTGGAAATTTGCCCCTCAAAAGAGTGTTTTAGCTCATTTTTGAGACCCTTTAGATTACACCCATAGAGCACCACTCATTGTAAGCAGCCGAATTTTCAAGGTAAAAAGAAGGTACTATATTGTAATAAATGGCGAAATGTTAAGGGGGTTTTTAGGTTCCTACTCCAGAAATTTTTTTGAATTTTTCCCCTAAAAGTGGCATTTTAACTCATTTTGAGGCACTTTAGGTTACGTTAAAGAGGACCACTCCATGTAAATCACACAAGTTTAAAGGAAAAACCGTATACTTAATAGATTTCAAAATTTCGAGGGGGTTTGGGGGTCCTCCCCCAGAAAAAATTTGGAAATTTTACCCTTAAAAGTAGGATTTTGACTCATTTTGAGACCCATTGGGTTATACCCGAAGAGGATATCGCTCCTTGTGAGGCGTAATTTTCAAGAAAAATAGCAGTGTAAAAATTGATGTCAAAATTTCGGGGGGGGGGGGGGTTGAACCCCTAACCCCCCCTTGGATACGGCCCTGTGCAACTACCACCCTAGGAAAAGGATCTTAAAAGAAATCCAAATCCATGCTTTTCTCAAATTTTGTATTTTTGGACTTACACCGCTTCTATCCTGTACAGCTCAAATGTAAAATGATTCTACATGGTGATTAAAAACTAATGGGTAAAAATGATAGGTGGACTACCTTAAGACAATTCAGAATCACCCTGGTTTGGGTGAGGGGCGGCGTAGAAATCCTGAGGAGCTAGGCAAAAGTAGCCGTAAGTAGTCGTCTTTAATAATTTCGTTCCTGTTTCCCTTTTACAGTCGAATTTTAAAGACGACCCCTTAAGAAAAAATACTTTATACAGTAGTTTTTATAAATAAGTTAAACATAATAATTGGGATTGAAATTTTACTAATCTAACCCTAACCCACAATAACCGATTTTTCATTGCTTTCGGCAACTTTTGTCCGCGCTCTAACTCCTCAAGATTTCTTCACCGTCACCCAAAACCATCAGGATTCTGTCTGAATTGTCTACACCCCCTATCATTTTTGCCCATTAGTTTTGAATCACCCCGCATAAACTTGAAAAGAATGAAACATGGAAGATGACGGGCTCACCCCTTGTTCTGGTAGATGTTGACTGAGCTGTTGAGGTCGGCCAGCTGTTCCTTCAGCAGCTGCAGATTGGAGTTGACGAAGCTCAACTCCAAGGCAACCGTCTCGCGGAGCTTCTTGTTGGTCGTCACTCTGCAACAACACAACGCGATTAGGTTCAACCCTCTCTCTAAATAAAATACATGAGGCCCTCTGTGTATTTTCAATCGTCCCTCCAATCTAGAAGCTTGTATAAATTCATACTGTTCAGCGTGTAGTGTTCGGCACTAGTTAACTAGAACTAGTTGCAACTAGTAGTTAACTACCGTTCAACTAGTCGTTAACTAGTAGTTTAACTACTTTTGGTTTAAGCTAGTTTAACTAGTAGTTGAACTACTTTTTTTAATAACTACTAGTTGAAACTACTTTCAAATTTTCAACTACTTTAAAAAAAAATTTGTTTAAAATTTCAAAAATATTTAAAATTTTTATCAAAATATACAAAAATTACACTGCTATTTATAACTACAATGTCATGGTAGAGTAATTAAATACCATAACCAGAAATAAAGCGCCGTTTTGAGCGAAGCATAAAGTTTTTTGTGATATAGATAAGAACTATGTATTAGAATTTTGGCAAAAAATAGGTTATGAAATTAAATAGACTAGTTAACTAGTAGTTAACTTCTTTGGGAAATAGTTAAGTACAAGTTGCAACTAGTCCCAGGAAAAAATAGTTAACTACTAGTTGCAACTAGATTTTCCCAGACTAGTTAGTAGTTGGTAGTTAACTACTTTTTGACCACTAGTTGCCGAACACGATCAGCGTGTGACGTCAAACGTAAGGCAAAATAAGTCAATTTGCAATGTTATATCTGGAGCATAAAAACTTACTTTCTTAATTCCTTGTCTTACATATCTCTTCAAGGATTGTTTCAACACGCAGAACAGTAAGAATTTATACAAGCTATTAGATTGGAGGGCCGAATGAAAAATACACAGAGGGCCTGACACCAGTTTGATAAAAACCGTGACTTTGGTAGTATTATACAGAGCAAGCTGGATGATTCGAAGTTGAAGGGACCAACCTAAAGGTTGAAATGATCAAAAACCACAAACTTAATATGTAAACTTTCATTTAATGGAAAGTTCCAGGGACCAACAGTAATCTTCTAATTTTCCTTATCTGGAAGAAAGTTGTCGGAATAAACTGAACAACTTTTCAACCAAATCAAAATTAAGGTGTCAGTTAGAATATAATATAAGAAAATTTATAAGGTTAATAATAGGTAATATTATAGTTAGGAATCTTGATAAGTAGCTCTTAAAGTGAGGGAAGAAACATTGCAGAGCATTGTTGCTCCTACGAACTCAGTGGGGTTAGGTTTTAGATTAAAACGTTGTCCAGCAGATGGCAGCACCAAATACGAAAAATGGAGTCTGCATCTCACTGGAGAGAATTGCGTTGTGGATATTGGTATTGTTAAATTATACAAATACAAATACAAATACAAAACTGACGACCAGCTACAGGCTCATAGCCCAACAAGGCTGGTCCTATGATTATGAATTCCCCAATTCCCACAGCCTATCCAGTTGCCTCTTAAACTCAAACACTCCCTTTGAATAAACTATATTTTCTGGCAACGCGTTCCATATGTGAATTACCCTATTAAAGTAGTAGTACTTCCTTAAATCCCGATTGACATGTGTCTTATTTAGTTTATACCCATGGCCCCTTGTTCTGTTATCCTTGCTGAAACTTAAGCCCTCCGTATCCCCTTGCTTTACCAACTTGAATAGCTGAATCAAATCCCCCCTCTCTCTTCTTTTTTTCAGTGAATACATGTTGAGCCTGCTCAAACGTTCATTATAATCCAGATGTGTTATCCCCTTAATTATTTTTGTAGCTCTGTGCTGTACCTTTTCAATTACCTCTATATCCTTCCTCATGTATGGAGCCCAGAATTGTACTGCATATTCAAGATGAGGTCTTACCAATCCCTTGTATAAAGGCAATATTATATTCTTATCCCTTGAAGTTACAGTCCTTTTTATGTACCCCAATAACCTATTTGCCTTTTTACCCGCCGCTGTACATTGATGACCCATTTTAAAGTCCCTATGTATTAATACCCCTAGATCCTTGACTGATTCTCCCTTCTTTACCTTTACTCCTTGTAGACAGTACTCAGTTTCACTATTCCTGTAACCCATATGCAGTACTTGACATTTTCCTAAATTGAAAGACATGCCCCATTTTTCAGCCCAATCAGATATCATATCTAGATCACCTTGTAAATTCTCTATCTGTATCTTGGTATCCACCTTCCCCCATATTTTTAAGTCATCTGCAAATATACTTATTCTATTCCTGATCCCCTGCCCTATATCATCTATGAATATTATAAATAATATTGGTCCCAATACTGATCCCTGAGGTACCCCACTTGTTACTTCTGTCCATTGTGAATAATGTCCCTTTACCTGCACTCTCTGTTTTCTACCCAATAGCCAGTTCTTAATCCAAATCAATGTTTTCCCTTGAATCCCCATCCTTTCCAATTTAAACAGTAGTGCCTCATGAGGTACTTTATCAAAAGCTTTCTGAAAATCTAGGTACATGATATCAACCCTACTCTTATTGTCCAGCTCCTCAGTAATTTTCCCGTAGAACTTTAATAGATTTGTGGCACATGACCTTCCCTTCCTAAACCCATACTGATTGTCTGATAGCAATCCCCCCTCCTCCAAGAATAACATTATATGCTTTTTTAGCAAGGATTCATATATTTAAGGAAAGAGAATTAATGATTTAAATTGAATAACCACATTAAAAAAATTTGAAATTCCTATGAAATAAATAAGCTGTTGCCATATTAATTTTTTTATTATCTATCTATACAGAATAAGTATTTTTAGTCAAAAATTAAAAGATGCAACAAATCAAAAAGTTTAAGAACCATTCAACAGTTCTTTATTTAATCTTTTTATTTTTAAACAGAATTTCGACCTAAAAGCATTCAATTTCATTTGTACATTTAAGAAGAGTTTTAATTCATTAATATAAAGTTAAAGGGACACTGAGATTCATCAAATCGACCATCAATTGCCTGATAACAAAAAGGGACTAACGGCAACAGTATTGAGTATATTGTATGTTACTGCATGCATTGAAGAAGTGAAAAATTAAAATAGTTAATGTTAAAATGAATAATGCGAATAGTAAAATGAAAACTCATTCAAGTGTGACCCTTCACAAATGATTTAATTCTTGAAAATTTTATGAACTCAACTAGATTAGAATGGAATGATAGAGATTAGAATAGAATTCTAATGAAACTTAATTAAATAATACTGAAGATCGTTTCGAAAGTGCAATACGTCAAATTAAAAAACAAGAAGCAAACATTCTCAGTATCACTAAGTAGTACCAAATACAGTTGTGGAAACTCGCAGATTCTAAATTTCTCATTGCCCGTCTTATCCGCACTGTGTCTCGGTTTGTTATCAGAGATAAAGGAAATCACCTGGTTGCGACGCTCAGGTGAGATAAGGTGGCTTCCATTGACACAAGAAGAATGATAAAATACTTGACGAACAATAATACCTTCTTTTTTTTTTTTTGGTATTGGAAAATAATGTTCAAAAGTTTATCGACCTAAGGTTTCCATCAGCATAGGGCTAGTAATTTATTATAGTTATCCCCCCCAACTCGCGGATATTTCAGGGATTTTCGATGAACTTGTACAGATTTTTGCTTCTCTGGATTCTTTCAACGACTTTCTTTTTTATATATCAGATAGAACAGGAATATCGATCAGTGTTGTAACAATATTGGCAAATATCAAAAAATGTCGGACATTTATCAGTGGGATTTTAAATTATTAAAAACTAGGTTAAAAAACATTCTAAATAAATAACAGTATTTAAATGAAATAAACCTGAAAAATCAAATTATACATATATTTTTTGCTTCTATTTCGATAACACAGGTCTGGAAAAAAACTTTCTAAAAGCTGTTTGGGTTATTCCACCTGATTTTTATATGTATTTAGTGTGCTGAATCCAAAAATGACCTCCGTTTATTTCCTGATGGGACTTCACAGTTCCTGACAATTAGCGTTTTTATGTTTTATTGGAAAATACCTCAAAATTTTAGAAAATGGACTCATTATACAAAATTTTGAACTCAAATTTTTCCACAAGATCATTTTAATGTTTTTTAGTGTACTGAATCTAAAACTGGCCTCTCTCTCTCTCTCTGGGTAAAAAGTATAAAAAGGTCCGAGGTATACCTTCCCCTATAAGGGCTCTTTTATAGTCAAGTTGAATCTGAGCTGAAACTTAAAAACTATCAATCACTGGACCCCACACACTTTCCCCTTCCAGCCTTCGCAATACAAGAGAGGGGGTTGAGAACGTCGCGTAAACAAGGCGCTCTCGACCTCTCGACCCCCTCTCTTTGCATTGCGAAGGCTGCGAGGAGTCGCGTGCCGGGCACCTGTTTTGGATCGAGTTCAGTGGCGAATCCAGGATTTTTGTCCGGGAGGGGCTGAGTTTCAAATGTCTTAACTCCTATTATGTAAGACTTTTTATATGGTACTAAAATACACTGCAAAAAAACTGTGATCTTAAAGACCTATCTAAATAAGGTACACATTTTTTAACTGAAAATAACATTTTTTATTTTTACTTACACGATCATTATTTAAATTTTAAATTTGAAATCATTACAAAATTTGTAATTCTCGGCTCTTTTGGCTTAATTTATCTAGCGCTTCAGCGGCTCTTAAACTTTCGATCTCCGCGCCCCCCCCCTTTATGTAACAGCCAGACCTCACGTCCCCCCAAGATTTAAACACCCAGAGCAGTAACCAGATTTGAGTTCAGGGGGGTCTTCCCCCGAAATATTTTGAAAATTTGCTTCAAAAAGCTACTATTTTAATTAATTTTTGACATTTCTTGTTACACCTAAAGAAAGCAGCTCCTTGTAAACCACAGAATTTTCAAGGAAAAAAATTTAAATCAAAGTCAAAACTCTCAGGGGGATTGATGGGGGTCCTCCCCAAGAAATGTTTTTGAAAATTTTCCCCCTTCAAGTGGTGTTTTACCTCATATTAAAATCTTTGGGAAGCACTCAAATCAAAGGTAACTTGAGTCTTGAGTGTTCCCAGGGTTACTCGCGGACCCCCGGGGGTCCGCGGACCACAGTTTAAGAACCGATGTAGCACTTCATTAATATTTTTATCAACACCATAATAAAATATTCGGAAATTTAATCAATTTTTAAATTTATAAATTAAATTATGGAAATTTCGAGTTTATTTTTATTTAAAAGGTCACCTTCACATCAAAAAATGCAATTTTTAAACTTAAAATTCGGATTCAGCAATGTAAAAAACATATAAATTCAGTCATTAGAGCACTTCCATAATTTAATTTATGAATTTAAAAAAATGATTGAATTTCCGATTGATTAACATCTGGGAAGAGTTCGTTTTGGATGTAAGACGCGAAAGTTTTATTCTCCCCCTTCACAAAAAATAATAATGTAGGGTACATTATGAATAGACAATTAAATTCTCTTTCACATTAGATAAAATTTGTGTTGATAACGTGAATATTTTTCATTTTGTAGACGCTAGAAGCGCACGTTTTTCACTTTTTTTTGCGTAAAGACCAAAAAATCGCCGTTTTTCAGCACACTCTAGCTGCAGAACCACTCTTCAGAAAATCAAATTTAAGTAGTGAAATTTTGTTTTCTTGAAATTATGTGAATTGAGATTATGATCTAGAAACTTGTAGTTTTTGAAATATAAGCAAAAAATCGAAAATTTTTGTGATTTTCGAATATGAAGACGACCTTCCAAGTGGGAGCAAATATGATATTCGTAATCAGCGCCTTCAAAAACATAAAACCGGTGAAAAAACCTTCTATATAATTGTTTTGAAAAAAAATTCCAAATACCTACCTACGAAATTTTTTTCAAAAAATTCAAAACCTACCTAATGACTAGGGTTACAGACCCTGAAGAATAATGATTCTACTAAAAAAATATCACGGAAAAGTAAGTCGGAATAATCATATTTACTACCAAAATTAAAAAAAAAAATGTTATTGCAATTTTTAACTATACCAAAACTGGGATGTCTTGGTTCTGGGGGGGGCTGCAGCCCCACAGCCCCCCCTACTGGATTCGCCACTGATCGAGTTTCAAGCTGACAGATTTTTCAGCTTGACTATAAAAGAGCCCTAATACAACAAAAATCCGTCATTATTGCACTATTTAACCTTCCTTAGGATTTTCTTTCCATCTCTATACTATCCTGGTAAAACAGTTAACTGTTCTTTACACACATCTTTTAATTTTTTAAAGTAAAGAAATTAGGAATACACTAAATCTGCGAAAAATTGGAAAGTTTCAAAATAATTTTGCAATTTGTAAAAAATCCTGACGTCTAGGAAATTTTCAATATTTTTTTCGTCATCAGCACACCAACATACATGGGAATTTGATAAAAACCAGCTTATTCGTTGCAGACAGTGGCGGATTCAGGGGGGTGGCACTCTGGAAAGTGCCCCCCCTTGGACCCAAAAAATCACTCATAAGTACCCAAACATGTCCCAAAAAGTACTCAAAATGAGTTAAAACCCTACTACACGTCAGATTTCAAAATATTTTCAGGGCCTGGGGGGGTATGAGGGTCCCCCGGGGGACTTTGGGGGTTGATAGGGGATCTTGATACTTTTTAGAAAATCCCTAAAATTTTGACATTTTTCTCAAAAGGTAAAGGTGATAATCTGATAAAGTGCCCCCCCTTTGGAGCCGTGCTGGATCCGCGCCTGTTCTCTTCACATTAGAAAACCGTGAAGCATCCCTTCCATAAACCTGTGAAATATAAGTTTACCAAGCACACATACCGGAAAATATGTTATACCCAAAACCCAACCCAATATAAGTTTAGAGCTCGGTTTTTAATCGGTTTGGATTATTTCATTTTAGTGGTAGTGGTTTTTAGTTACCGCTTTTTAAATTAAGTGAAAAGTATTAAGTTGAGCATAAATATTTGCACTGTAACGGGATCTATGTTCTGCGTGAGAAGTGTTTCTATTAACATGAGAAAACAGTGAAGCATCCCTTCCATAAACCTGTGAAATATAAGTTTACCAAGCACACATACCGGAAAATATGTTACCCAAAACCCAACCCAACCCAATATAAGTTTAGAGCTCGGTTTTTAATCGGTTTGGATTATTTCATTTTAGTGGTAGTGGTTTTTAGTTACCGCTTTTTAAATTAAGTGAAAAGTATTAAGTTGAGCATAAATATTTGCACTGTAACGGGATCTATGTCCTGCGTGAGAAGTGTTTCTATTAACATGAGAAAACAGTGAAGCATCCGTTCCATAACCTGTGAATAAAAGTTTAGAGCTTTGTTCTTAATCGGTTTGGATTATTTCATTTTAGCGGTAGTGGTTTTTAGTCACCGCTTTTTAAATTAAGTGAAAATTATTAAGTAGAGCAAAAGTAATAACTCTGTAACGGGATCTAGCTATGTCCTGCGTTTGGAATGGCTCTGTTAATATAAGGTAACAGTCCAGCCATTCTTTCCATAACCTGTGAAATATTAGTTTAGAAGTAATTATGTTCTTAAACGGTTTCGCATTTGTGGATGTGGTTTTTAGTCACCACTTTTTAAATTAAGAAAAAAATATTAAGTAGAGCATCTTCATTAACTCTGACTAAAATTTGGTTACCACTTAATAAATTAGGATAAAAATCATAAGTTAAATGAAACGCCTGGGGAGGCGGTAGGGGTTTGTGGATGGGAAGGTTCCAGTACCATTACCATTACTGACCTCCTCATTCCTAAGACTCTTACATTCTTTCAGTTTCCGTCGTAGGCAAAAGAGTTTAAAGTCTTGAAATGTTACAAAAAAGAGTGTAAAAGTCATCAAAAATAGTAATATTTTCAATTAATTTTACTGTTACGGTTACAGTTAACGTTGGAAAATTAGAAATATTAAGACCCCCCGTGAATTAAGCAGGAAAATTTATAAATACCAATCAGTATTTATTTCCGAGTGCTATACCCGCTGAGAAGGCTCAGATTCGATCTGAGGGCCTTTCGGATGACAGTCTGGTGTGCTAACCACCAAGCCATCCGTTCCTGCAGCTGCGACAGTCTTGTAATTAATTTGAAGTTGATACTTCACCATTTAAAAAAATAAAAACCGAAAATATTGCCGAGGATCGAACCCGAAACCTTTCGTGAACAACTGTCACCTACCTCAGACGGCAGTGCGTTAACCAACCATACCATCCGTTCCTGAAGCCTCTGGTTTATTTTAATAATTTAAAGTTAATATATAAATTCAAAATTTGAAAAAGTGGTAGGCAGGCTTTGAACCCGGGTCCTTTCAATTTGTAGCATCACGATCTTGCCGTCCAGGCCATTCGCTCACATATACTTGAGAATTTTAAAGCTACTGTAGATTATTAATTTCGATGTTGTAAACAATAATAAACATGCAGAGTGTGTTATCCAAGTCTTATTTTTCTAAATTATGTTCATAATTTATTTTTTGTATGAATTTTGTATATCATCCTGTGTCAACCTGCAACCTGACCCTCATGTGTGAATTTCACTAACACAGACCTGGAAAAAGTGCCCGAACCTACGAAAACCTGGTTCGGGGGAAGCCCCTGCCAGCTCCATAGGAGCAATACATAAGGTTCGGGTAAATTTTATTAGGTTCGGGGGAAGGTTACAACTTTTTCCAGGTCCGCACTAACACTTTTAGGGGTTATTCTTTACTGTGAAAGAAACATTAAAATATATTTATTTGAATTGGTTGGTGATTTTTTTAAAACTTTGGGGAAAAAAAAAGTTTTAGCTCTTTAATCTTGAATAACTCCAGTTCTGTTAAGCTTAAAAAATGCATCGATCTTTACAGATTATTTTTTAAATTTAAATTTCATATACAACCTGACTATAGCTTAAAAATAAAACTTTTATCTAATAAAAAAGATTTTTTTTTTTAATTTTAAAAACATTTGTTTGTTGAATTTATTTTCAGTGCTATTTCTTATTTGTTTGTAAAATTTTCGGTTCGAGGCTTTTTTCTAATTTTATGAATTTGAGTGTGTATGAAGGATAACCAACCACTCCATAACTTTATTCATGGGTGGGCAAAAAGTCGATACACTTTTGAAAGTTCCATAGAAACTATCTATTATCATAATTTTGAACTAAATTTTTTATTGCCTTAAAAAATCCGTAAGACTGAAGGGATTGAAAGGACTAAAAACCATTTTTATTCCTTTTTTTTTTTTTTTTTGAATTTTCAAAGGTGTACTGACCTTTTGCCCACCCTGTATTCATTAAAATATAATTTTTTTTTTTGACATGAAACAAATTATTGACAACAAATTGAGTTCATATAGCTCATTATAGAGATAGGAGTATTGTGTCATTATCCCTGCAAGAAAATAATTGATTAGCAGGTAACAAAACTGTATAAGACGGCTTTTTAATATTTCAAAATACATTTCAACCAGGCGCGGATTCAATGGGGGGCACTTCGGAAAATGCCCCCACCTTGGAATGAAAAAGAAAGGGAAAGATGGGAAAAAGAGAGAAAAGGCGTAAAAAAGAAAGTAGATTTTGAAAGACCAAGAATTTTTTTTTGTCATTTAAAAAAAGATAATTATTTTTTTTTACTTTTTACCCTTTTTTTCTCTTCCTTTTCCCTTTTTGGCCCCTTTTTTTAGCCCAAGGTGTCACTTTCCCCAGATTCTCCAAACTTTTTTCGTTCATCAAACGCCTGTGCCGATCAAAAATGAATTATTCAGGGTCAAAATCCCTACAATTTTCTAAGGGAGGATCCCCAGACCCCTTAAAAAATTTGGGTTCTTAAAAGACAGTTACAAGGTTCAGATTCCGATCATAGGTTCAGAAATAGTTTCGCTTATACTGTTTATCAAACATGTTGGGGTTCAAAAATAAAATTCATTAGGGGGATCTTATAGAAAAAAGTAAAATTTAGTCTATTTTGCGTGCAAAGGTAGCGGTGATCCTCAAAAAGTGCCCTCCCCTTGGAGACCGGCTGGATCCGCGCCTGGTTGCAGACCTGTGTAAAAAAACGATGTCGGAGAAATAATATTGGACGGTGTTTTTGTGCTACTTGGAGTGTATCCCTTGGAAACATTTAATCAAAAATGGTTATCCACAACTCTAAAAACTAGTAGAATTTTAGAAGCCCTCCTACACCGCGCACATCATCCCCCAAAGAAATTTATAATCAACTAGCCCGGCGTTGCCCGGGCGCAGTAAAACTTTATATAAATACCTATAGCGCACGCGCTATCCCGGCGTTGCTCAGACATTATTGACGGGCTGCGCCCGTACTAAGTCCTTGGACAGAATCTCATACACTTTGAAATAGTTGGGAAGTCATATTTGTTAAAAAAATATTTAAACTTAAGGTGCAACAGATTTAGTATTACCCAAACTGCAACACAAAGAGGCCCGCTGCATTACCGTCCATAAAAATGGATTCAAACAGTTAAATGAATATAATGAAGAATTAAACAAAAATCAGTAAATGTAAAAAAGCCAGAGTGATTTAAAGGCACAGCTTCGATAAGAGTCCTTCAGCGCCATGTTTAGCCATAAGTTCAAATGATGACAACACATAAGCAAATTACTGTAGATAAATATTGTTGCTGGAGGACTCTTATCGAAGCCATGCCAATTTAAATTATGTGAAACAAATGTACGAACAACCTCAAACAAAAGTTCGCCTGAGATGCCTCCAAAACCGTTCAATTGTTATCTGTCCCGATGAATATCGCTAAGCTGTTTTAGTAGCTAATGGTTAAGAAAAAGTGTATAAAAAGCCACTAACAGCAACTCTAGATTTCTTTGCATAGATTATCAAATCTTTTTTCCAGCTCTCATCAGTGCCTGCCTTAGCTCATAGCGTTATCAAGAATGTGTTTCCAAATGAATCACTCCTTCTCTCAATAATATCAGCTTGTTTCTTTTTTTTATTTTATCCTTATATTCAGTCGCTTCAGCAAGGTTTCTTTTTTTTTATTGAACAACGGATTTTTCGGCCAATCATATGCTTTATCGAAACAGCAGACGTACGCTTCTTCATTTTATATATTAAGATATATTTTTTACGCATACTGATGCAACGCAAGACATTTCCCAATCCCACAGCTTTTCGAAACGACAGCATGAGCTGCTGATCACAATAAAGCCTCTTTTGAACAAATGTGTTTTTCTTTTTTGAAATGTCAACGCACATATACCACTCTATTATCATTTCTGTGCGACGATTCCAGGGAAATATCGAAATGACATCACACACAGATGTGATGTGGAAACGCGAAAGTGGATATCGCACAAAACGTCCGCTTTTACCGGTATTGTTCGGTTTGTGGACAGTTTGTCGGAAGACAATGGGACGAGGATCGGAGTCTTTAATGTCCGCTAACAGAGGTCAGTCGCGCATTTAAAAGATATTTTCTCTTCGAACAATCTGACTTTTGTGTCAAGCGCGCTGTTTCAAAATGTCGCGTACAAATTTGAGATTTTCGGGAATTGTGTCATGGACTGTATCTGGCATTTATGCTAAAAAATTGAGTTTCTTTAGGAATATGACTTACGATTTATTGGCTTTTAATAGACATCTCTGTATTTTGTCTACCTTTTCGTTTTGAGGTTTTAAAAATTTCTAAAGAGTTGTTTCAAATTTTGGATCAAATATATAAGATAAAGATTTCAGTAATTGAGAAAAACCCATATTTTTATGAGTTGTTAGCTTAGAGAAAAGTTATACACTGAATACACTAATATGACTATGAATATGAATGAATACACTAATAAAACTTCATCCATTAAATTAGACGCAAACTTTTAAAATGAAGTTACCCCCCTTCCATGTACCATTTCTTATTCACGCTTTACAAGTTAATGTATTAAAGAAAACAAGACAACATATGATGGTAGATCAGTTTAAAAATGATAAAGAGAGCCATTAGCTAAATATTTTAAAAAGAATGAAGGAAGTTTCTAAACTTTAAAGGGAATTCCTATGAAATATGTTTATTCATATTACAAATAATATAAGATTGATTTTTTACATTGAGATAATGTATCCCAACACGGACGTAGCTATAGCTTTTACAAGGGGGGGGGTCCAAGAAACTTCATTCAGGGGACACTGAAAGTGTTGCTAAAACAGGGTTTTCCAACTGGCGGGCCACATGCGGATGCGGCCCGCCTGGTCATTTTGTGCAGCCCGCGAAGCTCCATGAAAAGTAGCTTTAGAAGACTTTTTAGAGCACTAAAATTTTTAACATTTTTGGGGGAGCCCCCCCTGAAAACCCCCTATATAATTATAAAATGCTTTATAAAAATGCAATAGATTTTGCAGCTTAGTTTTTCTAAATAATATAAAATTAGAAAGTGCTTTATAAAAATGCAATAGATTTTGCAGCTTAGTTTTTCTAAATTTAAAAAAAAATTCCTACAATTGAGAATCTTTTTACAGTTTAACGAGAATTAAACAGATTATGAGGTGCTTTCAGCAAAGTACACCTAATATGTAATTTTACTTTAAGATGAGAGTTTGTTGAACCATCTTTACAAACTCACAAAAAATAACAAAAGTCAAAGGTTGAAATTATCTGCTTTTTTACTAACACCATCAAAAGTCATTCTTTTTCTTCGAAAATATGAAACTACTACCTACTTCAAAAAAATACCACCACAACAAAGACAGTAGGAAAAGTTCAAAGCGCCTTACAAACATTTACGGAACCCATGAACCAAAGCAACAAAATAAGAGACCTTATAACCGCATTTATGTCACGTCACGGGTGTTGCACCTAAAAATCACCTTTAAGTAATTTCTGACTGTTTTACGAGCAGTCTTCGACTTTTACTGTCGGAACCAGATTCGAAGATAAAAATAGATCAAAACTTTCCTTCCGAATTCCTCAAGGGAAAGTGACCGCCCATTTCCACTCATAACAGCATCAAATACATCATAAAAAGTGACGCTTCTGGTCTTTACTCCCCACTCGATTTTCATTGACGGGTCAAGAAAAGCGAGATCGTTTCTCTTCTGGGTCAATGGGTCTGCTGGGATGGATAGGGTCGAGCGAAACAATATGCCGGATCTATATTACTTGGTTTTGGAAAAATATTTTCCGTTTCGCTTATAATTGTTTCCTGTGTTCTCTGCTAGAGCGGGTCGGGAATTTATTGTGAAAGAAAGGAGATTCAAGAAAGACAATGGGACTCCTGATTTTTTTTTGTAGTTTGTTTGGAAAGAAATGCTTGCGCTCAAAAATTCAATGCTGCTGGCAATGAATTCTCTCCCTGAATAAAGTATTATAAAGAAAAATAGAGAGTAAGAAGTTCTTCTCACATATCAGTGATATGTAACCTCCTTTAAACCCTTTTTAGCCTTTGAAATTTATCCATATTTTTGTGTAGTCATGTTATTTGTATGTTAATAAACTTATGATGTTTTACTCTCAAGAAGCCTGTCAATTTTTTCTCTAGAAATGCACTTTTCCGGTTTCCATTGTATGACTTTGTTCTTCGTGATTTGATATATTAATTATGTTATTATACACCACTATCACTATCATCATTAATCATTATCAGAGCACTATCGGTAAATACAGTGTGCTCGCTCATAAGGCTGAAAGAATTTATTGCAGAATGAGCTGAATTTATCTGCAATCTCATGTAAGGATGTAAGTTTTATTTAAAAAAAAAACTAGACAAATCTCTGGCGTGACTTTTTTACTATCTGAGAGATGATTTATTATTTCATGTCATTCTTTCTTACAAAATTTCTGGAATTCGATTTCAAGGTAGTGAAGTCACTTGCGACGGGACCTGACAGGTAGAATGACCGGCTGATAACGGTATCAAAGAGTCTCTTCACTAGAAATTATCTTTTCCCGAAAATCAACATTTTTGGTATTTTAGCGGTAGATTACACTTAATAGTTCGGAATTGATTTATTGAATATGGGGAATTCTGGACGTCATCAATTTCTCGCCTTCTGAACAACGTTAGCCCATCTATGTCTGTTATTGGATGTTGCAGGTATGCACAGACACCAAGAGCAAGGTTGTCGCCAAGCCCTGCGATACTTCATCGAATACGCTGGTGTCGACCCAACAAGGCTGCACGGGTCATTTACGGCTGTCAATAAAGGCTTTATGGTCGGGGAATGTGGGCTCCACGCAGACCACGAAGAAAAGGCAACCGTATGAAAAGACCCACACAGAAAAGGTTCCTTTTTTATCCTATTTTGCGGGCATAGCAGGGGGTAGATGGATACATGATTTTAAGTTAATTTTCGAAAATATAACTGTATACGAAGTTACGTTAAATCTAAAGAAGCGAATTAAAATTTAATTTATATGTTAAGTTTTGTATCTTAAGATAATACCTTACTTTTCAGTATATTTTATACAGAAGAATAGAGAATATTAATGCAACTTCTAATTACCAAACATGTCATAAAAATAAAATTAAGTGATTAATTTGGGTAATTACATTACAAATATTAAGTAATTTTAGACTCTAAAGTCTAAACCCATGGTTCAAATCTTTCTGAGGTAGTTTCGCAGCTTAAAAGATATCGTATAACGAAGTTAAATTTCAAGAAATTGAGATTCAATTTATGTAATTATATTAATATATTTCATCCTTTATGTCCATTTTTAAAATAAACAGAAAGAATAATCTTTATCTTTTTTCAAAACGTTAAGAAACATTAACTCATCAAAAACACTGAAAAACTTAAATTTAAGTTATATTTTTTTATTTTAATGGATGTAATGTAGTACTATTCTACACATTTGTATGCTAAATTTTGAATTCCCCACAGTAGTTCTCCCGTTTGTTTTTATTACTATAGTTATTTCAATATTTTTAGGCCATAATAATTTCATATCCTCTCTTTTCGCTTCCCTTGTTTCTATGGTTGCACAATACCACAATCTCCAAGTTTCCATCTCTCTCTCTCTCCCATGCAGGCACGTCTGGCTCGGTAAACCCCACATTCAAATCGGTTTCCAAGGTTCTCGCAAATAAGGGAAACCTCCGCCAGTAAATCAGGATTCATTTGCACAAACGCAAAGCAATTCTCCACGAACTGTAAATCACGTTTATTATTATGACTGTTCAGCACAGAATCTGTCACCATTTTTGTCGGGAGTTTATTAATTCAGTTTCTTTCAAATACAGTTTTAAATCGTGATTTTTTTCTTCCTAAAACGTGATTAAATAACAACAGTTTTCTTAGACTTTCGAAAAAAATAAAATAAAACTGTTCTTATATAGAAAAAATATTTAATGCTCTGAAAATTGTTTCTCAACAGCAAAATTATAGCACTGGTTGCAATGACCATCGTGACTTTGTGTGTGCTTCTGATTCTTTTTTGAAAGTAAAATTGAATGCAAATAAAATAAAATGTGCTAAAATTTTGCTATTGAGTGTCGCCAAAATTTTAAAGAGACCCAGCAGTAAATTCCTGGAATATTTGTCTGTGTGGGACTGAGACTGAGGTCATATTAGTTTTGTATTACAAAGATTTCTTGGAATTTTATCAGGGTATGTGGTGATTTCGTAATCAAGCTAAAAATTTTCATTAAAATAAAGAAATAAAACTAGATAAAAAAACAATTTGTAGTAAATATTAAAAAAATATACTAATGCAAATTATTCAACTCTCTTGCTCTCAATGGCGTTGTTCGATTATATGTTATTATTTATTTACTACAGCAGTTATCTTCATTTCAACTTTCAAGCACGGAAATTGTTGTTCTAACCATCAATAGTATCAGCCATGAATTTGAGTGCGAGATGCTTACTTGTACAGTTTCTCTGCTCCATTCCGAATCATGATCTGCTTGTTGATTTCCTGGTTGAGCCGGGCTCTCTGGTTCTGGAGCTTTCCCCGACATGTCGCCAGGCGGGGGTCGGAGCCCTGGAAAAAGGACAGTCAGTCACCCTATTCTGATTGACACAAAAGTATTTTTTCATACGTAAAAATAATATTTTCAAAGTAATATAAATACTATTATTCACTAATAAAAAGTAATTTCGCAGTAATTTTAAGCAGTGGTAACCATCAGACACTCACATTTTGAAGATCCCATCCGTTCTGAGATTGGGGGAGACGCCGTCCCTTCAAATACTTTTTAAGTCGTCCCCTCCAAAGTATGTGGTTTTAGACCCCCAAAATGAAGAAAATAACAACAAAAGGAAAAATGCGAGTCCCCTTAAATATTTTTTTCAACCAAAATACTGGTAGCTTTTGTAAGCTTAAATATGGACAGATAAATAACGTTATTAAACCAAGTTATTATTATTAACCAAAATAACGTTACTTATTTAACTTTAGATGTTATTAAATATACTTAATAGAGATAAACTAATTATACATAAATTAATAATGCATAAAAATAATCACAATACGTTATATTTTTCATTTATAGCCTTAATAGAAATAACTAACGGTTCATAGCGTATTTGAAATAGACGGTTTTACGTATATCCAATTAGCTCATGGAATGCTCCCCTAAAGCATAGAACCTTAATAATACCCTATTCCCTCAGAGGAAAATGAATAGCTGGAAAATACCAGGACTGTGTCAAAGAATACCAAATTCCCAATTGGATTACAGAAACAGAGCACTCTTAAACAAAGATGTCATTATTTTTATAATGGTGATTGTTACCGCCGTTTGTAACGTTCTTTAGTAACAACCGCCCTTCCTTCTCTATGAAGGTGATCAAAATCATTTGGCCAACTGTCAAAAAGTGAATACAACCAACCACTATAACCCACCTCTAAACAAAGAGGGTTCCATTCTCACACAAATCAAAGACAATCCTTCTATCTTTCCCATATCCGTGATTCACGGTCACTGTTTTAGCTGATTAAAATGAAAGTGACGTAAGCCAACAAAATTGAGTCACATAACCATGGACTTGTTTAATTAAGTTGGAATGACTTAAACCAGTGGTACAGAACTTTTTTTTTTATCCGAGAACCGCATTTCATATTAAGATAAATTTGAAAGAACGCGTACAAAATTTATATTATATGAATGTTTAAAAATTTTCTAGTTAAAAAAATCATAAAAAAAAGTTAGAAAATATCAAACAAAAAATTTTATTCCCATTACTTGATATCGATTTTAAAAATGCGGAATTTATAAGATTTATCTTTAAAATGGAATGAAGAACGCCCCGCATCGTCACACACATTTGGCGTTTCCAGCAATGTGGAAGTTTGCTAACACAAATGAGCATTGGCTAAAGTCGCGATTTTCCTAAATTTGTCGAATGCCTTGTTCGATCCTTGTTCGATTTTCTAATTAAATAATAGTGCAACAATATTTTACAGTTGTTGATAACTTGGAGGAATGGAGATATCCATCACTGAAAATGAGTTTGCCCCAACAAAAGGAATTTATTCTTGAATTTGTGAAAATCTTTAAGTTTCCTTTGAAATATGAGGAGAACGAGTCAGCACCACCGACTTACGCCATTTACAATCGCTCATCAGTTGGAAGTGTGTCCTCCACACCGCAATGCGCATCTAACTGATGATGAGCGGCGGAAGAGCTTTTTTCCCAACCTTGACTCTTGCGGACAAGGCTGGCCGGAAGAATCGTCGAATAATGAGCTTTTCATCCATTTCAGAAAGGCCAGTAATTAGGAGGAGTGGCAAGGTTGCACTATTAGAATGCAGTATGACACAATCGGTGTTTAAAAACAGGGGAAGGAGGGATTTTTCGTTGTTGCCGCGCTTGGGTGGACATAGCCGAGCAAAAAGAAGTTTGGTTCTGTCAAAATTGGTGTTTTGTGTTACGAGATTTGGGATATATGGTATAGGTAATTTAATATCAATGCTCCTTTTATGAACTCCTAAGGAACATTCAGTTAGCGAAATTAATCGGAAGTGCACAATACAACGAATAATAATTGTCGCCTCTCTAAAACAAGAAGTATTTAAAGATTAAGATTATTTGTTAAAAAATAACATTTCTCAGGGTTTTTTAAGAAGTATTTCAGAAATGACTGATGGCCGTTTCAAAATTTACTAAATCATTTGATTAGGTAAAGAGAATTTTCACGATTCGACATCAGATAAGACTTTATGAAGTGTGAAAATGAGTTCTTGAAAGTGTATTTTAAAATTTTACTTGCGGGAAATGGTAATTACGAGTAAAACCATCATTATGTCTATAGAACTACATATGTAGTATAAGTACTGTTTATATTGCAGTCCAGGATTTACGAAGAAAAATGTAACTTGTGCAAAATCGGAAAAAAGTACATTAAGGTTTTTATAAATTCGATAACACACCTTAAAATTTCAAAACTTTGTCCTCTCAAACGTTGGATCAGCTACTAAGAAAACCTTCCCACCTTAGAGTTTCACACCTTGGAAAAATAAATTCCGAATAAATAAATAAATGGACAACCTACCTAACTTAAGAGTCATTGAACTAACTGAAGCTTCCCGAAGTTGAAATGATAATAATTCTCCGAAGGTGTTCGCCTCTTTACGTCACTCACAAGTTTTCGAGTTTTGGCCTCTTTCGCATGAGAAGCAAGCTCTCAAAAGAAAACAGTTTTATAAAACTTTTCGCATGAAATAATTTCATAAAAATCAATCTATTGGTTTATTAAAAAATAATTTATAATTTTCTTAGAAAATAGATTTATTTAACAAGAAAACTTTGACAATAAGTTTACTGTGTCAAAGTTAAACTGTATCTTCACTTAAATATTTAAATTTTCTTATTTCATACATACTTTTAAGTAAATTTTATATTATAATATCAAGACGGTCATAAAAGTAGGAATATTTAATGGGGTAATGATTTTGACCAATTTTAATTTTATAAAGATTGAAATGCTTTTTAGATTTGATTACTTCTTAAATAATACTTAGCTTTGAAGAATTGCGATTAAAATAGAATAATTAAACTTGAATTAGAAGTTCACATGAATGGTTAGTATCAACTAAAGTCTTCTTTATTTAAGAGAAAAAGAAGTCATATTTTCTCTTAATCCTGCATTGCTTTTCTCTTAATTGTTTTTAACAAGTTGATTTGTATCGAAATGCAATCTCGACTGCAAATAACTTTAAAGAATACTCAATTATTTTATATAATTTTCTAACAAAGCAGGATAAGTGCAATTTTTGCAAATAACACATTTATTTTTACTGACTATCATTGTGAGTTAAAAATGATTACACTGTTATCGTTACATCGTTTTGTCCATTTATCACAAAACCGTGACTTTGCAAGGTTATATGGAATATTATCTGATAAACGAAGGTTAGTTTTACCTTCGATGACGATTAGTAAGTGGGACAGTGACCGCGAGGTTACTTCTGCCAGAAAGAAGCGAAAATGCAGGAAACTTCATAAAAAAGAAGTGTCAGCGACACTTTTAACCCCGGTCGCCCTGTCGCTTTGAGTAAACTGGCTAAAGAAAACTACCGATTTTAAACTGTTTTGGTACTTACCGTAAAACAAAGTACGCGTGGTGCCGGAGGAATAACCTCAAAAATGTTATTTTTGGATTTAGAACAAAAGTAGAGTGTTTGGGGGTTCTGTATCTTTTTACAAGAGGAGTTTCAGCTAAGACTATCTATTCTGCATAGTAAAGACATTAAATTTTATTAACAATAGAAATGGAAATGAGAGATAACATTAGTTACTTACTAATGTTATCTCTCATTTCTATTATACTATTTAAAATTATTAAGCACGTGCGTGGAGAAATTAGAAAGCAACAAAATCTCGAAATGTATCGTATCAGAGAGGAGATAGCTAATATTTGAATTCAAACTCTGTTTGTATTCAAATCTTTGTATCGAATGTTTTTATTCGGGATAAAAGTTCTGCCGTCAAATAAGCACACCTCATCTTAGGGGTTTTCTTATTTTAATTAAAATTCATTAGTTATTCATATGTAACGGAGGAGAAATTATTACGAAGGTAAGACTTAACTCTAATTAAGTAATACAAATGTATTATCTCAACTATTATTTGGTTTTGGTATGGTCTAACAGTCTTTGCCTTGGTAGTTAATTAATATATTTTGCCAAAATTATATGAAACATTTTTTGCAAGGAGGCATTGTTTGGTAGTCCCTAGATGGATATTTTTGATTCACATACAACCGCCTATTTGAATTTTTTAAATTTATTTTAATCAATATAATTTGTTAAAATAAACTAGGGCACTTTAAGATTAGCCGGGCGCAAACGTTGAGTTTTATGCTAAATTGCCAAAAATAATCAAACATCAAAATACAAAACAATACCATTAAAGTATCGCAAATAACTATGTTTTTTTTTAAATATACTAGGGAGCTAACGCCCCCGGCTCGTTATCGCTCACCATCCCCCTAAACTGCTTACGCAGGACCTTTTGGTCTTACAAAACCCAGCTCACTGAACTTAAATCACTTTTAAAAACATATAATTAAAAAAATTAGCAGAAGAAACGTCAACCACCTTTTCAAAAACGCGTCACAGGTCATCTCCATGAATAACACTCTCTTAAAAGTTTGAATATTTATTAACTCTAACTTATCAATAATTTAATCAAAATGTTTCCCTTTACCCCGCACGTTTATTCATAACTATTGTTAATCAACATTCTGGAAAAAAAATGCACATTAATGAATCTTTTAAATTCAATATTGTACCGCTTAACCGCTTAGTAACTCGTTAGTATACCTACCTAGTGTTTTATCATTCATAGTTTTGTTTAAACCCAGACTTGGTAAACAATACCTTTTAAGCCATTTGAAATAATAAGAGATAAACCCTACATGACACTCAATGTTTACAGTTAATTTCTATAATCACACTACAACTATATATTATAAATTTCATACAAAATGTGTGAAATTTTAGTATGAAATAGCACATCTGTAAGTTTTTAGAATGCTTTTATCAGTGCGATGATATTTGATTTGGAAAGTACTTTAAAGACATTTTTAAAACGTGGAAAAAAAACTTGCTTCATCATAAAATATGGCTTTAACTGGTCGTTGTGATAGGTTGCATAATAAGTTGTTTGACAGTACTTGCTTTGTAACTGCAACCTATCCGAACCTTATCCGAATCTAAAAAAGTGAATATATTTTAAAATTGATAATTAAAAAAAAATCAACAACATACTGCAAATCCTCGAAAGAGTCCGGACATTTTGATGCAAGAAATGTGTCATTCGGTTCAGTAATTAAAAAAAGGTTTTGGTTTGGAAACCATTCGCCAAAAACCTTTTTTTTTAGAATAGAGAGATACCTGTTATATGTTCATGTGTTAATAATAAAACGTTGCCAATATAGTCCGATATGGAGAGATTTGCGCCCGGCTAATCCTAAAGTACCTAATTGTTTTTGCCTTGCCAAATTTGAATGAAATTAGTTGATCATCAAAGTTAAGATATGTAGTATAGTTTTTGTTATGGTAATATAGATTTTATTTCTTAAATTTTTTGAATGAGGAAACCCTGGTATCAAGGAATAGGGAGGAGTATAAACACCATGAATCTTGTTTGAGAATTTATGAGTGAATATTAATAAAAGTTACGTAACGTAACAGCATACAGCAGCATTGAATTGCGGAATAGAAAACATGAACCCAAAGAACCCACTGTGATAATACCTTTCAAACCATTAGGTGTTACACTAAGCGTGCGAACGTTTCATGAGTGAAAAGGCAATAAAATCTTTTATTATGTGTCGGCGTATTTGCAACTGTTTCCTTTTGTTGCGGCAAAAACTATCATCAAGAGTGATTTTTAGCTCGCCCCAATCGAAAGTTACGACCCAGATCTAGTGACACACATCCTAACCATTAACGAAATTCTCTCTCCAAAGAGCAAGCGACAATATTCCCGAGGAGACTCCCCCCACACACCTGAAGGAAGGGGTTCCCTTATGAAAAGATGGTCTCCTTTCCTCCAGATGCGGCTACTCGATACCATACGAGACAAAAAAACACTACGGACAAAGCAGGACGATTTTCTATGCAATCTTTTCATCTCCGATTCTTTCCGAGTTTTAAAAGCATTCGAAAGAGTGAGATTATGAAGCTATTATAAAACCTAGAATAGCGATAGAGGACTTTTAAAATAGAAGATTCTTGTAAAGCGAGGAACCACTAATGGTTTCAAGAAGTCATTGCGTTGAATAGTTAAATAAATCTAGATTTCAACACTGATTTGTTAAGATTTCAATGCAACCTATGAGGAATCGTGTAAAAAGGGTTTTGATCTAAATTCATGCAAGTATAGTTGTAGTATCTACGTAAGTCATGATTCAAGTCAATACTTTATGGGCACTGTTTAATCTGTGTAATTTAAACTAGCAAATTAACGGGATTATTAAAACTGTCATTCTGTAAGAAAACTTATAACTGGCAATATAGTAAATGACAATCGAAACAAGAAATATTAAAATTAATTTCTTTATCAATGAGCAATGTGATGATTTCTCTACTATCTTCCTATCCAATGATTTACTACAGCCGGTACACACCAAGATGGGGCGTTCCGAAATTTTATAGGGTTCCTCTCATTCTCACATGTATACTCCTCTTTCCTTATTAAAGTCTCTATTATATTTTTCCTATCCAAAATAAAAGGTAAAGCGATTGAAAAAGGACGTAAGAAATCTTGATGAAAATATTTGTATAAATTTTACAATGGAGAAACAATACTCTTAAAAGGGAATACTTTTCTAAAATGCCGAAATAAACAACAAAAACTATTTTTAAAGTAAAAATATTTTTAACATCCAAAAAGCTTTAAAATTTTCTCATTCCATTCTACTTTTGTTGCGTATAAACATCTTAATGATTCGAAATTTTTAAAAAACACATTAAGGATGATTACTTCCAAGTTTAAACATTGTTACAAAGAGTTTAAGACCTTACAGTTGTTTATTGCACAAACAGGTAAAAATAGCGTGCTTTGAATACGAAAGAACACTAAAGGTTTTATTTTTAAAAGAATAGAGAGCTCTGTAATGGGCAAGGGTAACATTAAAAGACGCGAACAGGTCCAAGTTCAATGCCAAGGCCAACTCCTACGACCCGTTTTACCATTGCCAGAACAAAAAAGTAAAATAAGAGCGGGAAAAGAAAGCCATTATTTTGTCTTTTTTTTGTGTTCACACGAGCCGAGCCGCCAAAACAAATGCAAGCGATCTCTTTAGACAACACCTTTCCCTTTAAGACCTCGAGGAAACAGGTAACCCAGATTCGGTCGATTCGATTCAAATCATCTTTTAATCGTAATCATCCGGTGTTACTTTAAACTACTACCGCTAATTGGTTTTATTATGTAGAGCGAAAGATGTTCGGAAATTGCTTATTCATAAGATAACAGCTCTGTATATTGATATGTAATGATTTGTAGAGAATGGCCGCTGTCCATCTCTCACTGATGCCACAAAAACGTGTAGAAAAGCCGCATGGACTCGTGCTCCTTTTTTCGGAACCGGGGATCGTTGAACTTCGTCTGGTAGATGGGTTTTTCGAGGTCGATTTTGATGGACTAACTTAGCAGAAAAGTGTGTGTCGATTTTTATTTGGATGTTGCTTGACCGCAGCACAATAAGGAAACTTAAACTTAACTTAAAGAGGAGGACATTTTCTGAAGATTTTTCCTTGAAGTTCCCTCGAAACACATTTGAAAAATTGATTGGGTTGCATTTTGGTTAAAAAGAGATATTATCGAGATTATGAAATATGGCATACGTACTATCATCAAGATCATGTTATACTATATAACTTTTATATACAGGTAGTTTTTTTTTAGTTTTTAAGATTTTTGTAAAACATAGTGTGGAATTTAAGTAACGGTATACTTGTGGGTTTCAGACAGAATTTCCAATCAACCTTATAAAGTTGGAACTAATTCACATGGATTAACTATAGTTAATCCATGTGAATTAGTTCAAAAGGATCCAAACTACTCAAAACCAAGTTTTGGAACAAAACAGCATGAAAACAACTCATCTCAGATTAGCTGTCGGAATCCCGACTTTTGAAAAGAAATTATCTGAGAACGGTGTTCTAAATGCCGATTTTTTTCAGACAATCCTGTCAACGGGCCCGTCTGCTGATGCCGATTTTGTTCTCAGCACATCGCACTAATTCGACTCCGGGGTTGTTCATACAAATAAAAGATGCACAAAAGCAGTCGACCATGTCGTAACGGAAGAAGAAGCCGGGTCCTCGCAGTGTGTTTTTGTGACCCGAGGCCATGTGACAAAACGATTGATGAAACTATTTATTCTCTCGGTTTCGTTGAGAGTTCCCATGGAGCGTAGAAACTCCAGAACTAGATTCCAGGGTGACATAGTTTGTTTTAAATACAGATTAAGGTGGCGGAATCCTTTTCGCCATATTTGAGATTTCCATTAAGGACATTAAGTAAATATTCACCCATAATAATAAGTTTAGATAGTTCACAGTAAAGCTATTATAAATTATATAAGTTGTACCACCTATCTTTTAAATATCCCCGTAAGGTAAACTTGTGCTTTTGACCATGACCACAGACAAGTCGATGCAATAGATTAAAAAGAGGGGGAAGTTACCATAAAACTAGATTATTATCACAAAAAGCTAAAAATCTACAAGATGATTAAATAAGATTATTTCCAGCCAAAAGGAAGTTCAGCCCAGTTTTATCCCAAAACATGGTTAAATAATTTAACTATAGAATCATATTTTGGAGAGCATAGAAAAAAATTATGTTTAATGCTTAATGCTATTCTTACTTTAATTTCTTATTGAAACTACAAACATAATAAGATAATATAATATAGATGAATTATGAATGATAGTTAAATTGAATTTTAACAATGCATAAAGAAATGATAACATGAAAAACTTTTATATTATTTATTCAAATATTCTAAGAAATGTGGTTTAAGGTTTAATAGCATTAATTTGGAAGATTTAAATTTTAAAAAAATATTGAAATATTGAAGCATTATACTAATTCCTAGAAAACCAATGTTAAAACAGAGTAAAGGAGATAGAGGTAATTATACTGCATAAGAAAACGTCATCCATAAAACCAATAAAAAGAACCAGAGGAAAATTCTTACTTATCCAAAGTTATAATGAATAAATTTGTGAAAATTTTTTTTATTAACAAATGATGTCTGAAACTGTTCATTATTTATGTCAAAACCTATGTTTTAAATGTTTAAGCAATGATTATAATGATTTTTAATCTGTCTCATATTCGGTAAACAACGTGAAAAGTAACGAAGGGGGCTATGAAAGTTTCAGGACCATATTCATTCGCTCTTAACAGAACTGTCGCACACAGCTCTTAATGTAACAAATTCAACTGGAGAATTTTACTAGCTTTACTACTGAATTCTAGAATTTGGGATTATCTTTTCGGACTTCTCCTGTATTTAATATGGTTTCTGCAAGGATTACTAACAAATTTTACACAAATTTTTCTTTATTTCACTTTTATTCTCAATGACTGGAATAATATTTTCAAAATTTATTATTTCCTATAAAAATGAATATTTTTGAAACAAAAATATTTTTTACTCGTAAATTTTAGATGAATGAAATTCTATTATCTTCAACAACTCATACTTTTTTAATGAATTACTTTAAAATTTAAATACACCTTTAACGCTTTTTTAAAAATTTTAGTTATAAAACATTTACATACATGTTTTTTTTCTACAGGCCGGCACAATATCACATGAAAGACAAGAACAACTCATGACTTGGAGACCATTAAAGGAATCTCTAAAATTTACAAAAACAAATACTATATTGCTCAAAATGCAAATTCATTCAAAACTCTCACCATTCCAATGATGTACAAATCATTCCATTTCTTCTCGCCCACAGGGAAACGCTCGGTAGCCAACATGACTATCGTCTGAGGAGAGCACGCGGGCTTCTGCACCACTCAACCGAACTCGACTCTCACCACGCGTGCAGAAAAAAATCAAAACACCGAGAAGAGGAGGAGGAGGAGAGATGGAAAGGAAAATTTCTTCGGCGTGAAAGGAGAAGGGAAAAGCCACTCGCTTCGGAGGCCCACTGACCTCCTTGTCCAGTTTTTGGGAAGAAGCGTGCCAAGATGTGTCGCCAAGGTTGTGTGCTCCGCTGTGGGATGCCGGCAGTGCAAAAGGGTTCAATGAATTGCAAACGAGACGGTATCGGATATTAGCAGTTAATTAACTGATTGCTAACTCCGTTGGATTTCTCAGAACTGTGGAGAAGGAGAACGATCAATATCTAAGTTGTAAGAGATATTCTTTTTTTTGCCAGAAAAAGATATTTTGCATAGGTATTGCTTATTGGGAATCGCACATCAGAATTCATCGAATGACTCAATGAAACGTTTTCATCAATTGTAGATCAAATAGTATGATAGAATTTGAAGAAGATTGCAGACTGATTGAAGGAGACATTGAAGATTAATGAGAATAGAGTGGTTTTCCTCCCATTAAAAATAAAATAATTATTGCATAAAAATGCAGTCAAATACAAATGATATTATTAGAGACCAAATAAAGTATAGATGTAAAGAGACATGTAGCAGGTAGTTAATTAAATTCAGAATCAGAATTAGTTTGATAACTTCTTGAGTGAATAATCATTGTGGAATTTAGTAAATAATTTGCTGAATTGTTGTAGTACTGCTATTATACTAGCATACAGTTAGTTAATTACTAATACTCTCAAACGCTAAGAAGAATATAGAAACTTTAGAAATCCCTTAAATAACGCCTAAATCTAAACCAAAATATTGTTAAAACTAATTTCCTTATACAAAACAAATGATTTTAGTTTTATCTAGCGCCATAAAATTCTAATAACTAAACCAACTTTGTTTTATAGAAATAAAAGGATATTATCTGCAAGGCTAGTTGGAAATCACCAGTATCTGTAGGAAAAATAAGAAATATGAATAAGCTTAAACGTTTCCCTTGTAACTATGGATTATAACCTGAATAACTTAATAAAAAAAGCTTCTTTCAAAAAGTTCATTTTTTATGCGGATACAAGACGTATTAGAATCTTCATTGAAAAAACTGCAAATTGTTTGTTGAAAACAAATTAAAGGGGAGAAAACTCGAAAATCTCTTTCGAGATGTTTCATCCAGTGGCGGATCTATGGGGGGGGCTATAGGGGCTATAGCCCCCCCCTTGGGACTTAAGTTTACACTACATAAAATTGAACTTTTTCGAAAAAAAATTAAGTCTTTAGAAATTTTTTTTTAAATTTTCAAAATTTTTAACTTTTTTCAGTTTTTTTGTAGCCTTTTTCACAATTCAAAGGGTCTACAAAGCATTAAGCCCCTTCCAAGATCTTTAGCCCCCTGCATTTTTATAAACTCCATTTACTATTTAAGGATTTCTAGAGGTTTTAGCCCTTACAAATTATTAGCCCCCTGGATGTTTGAAGGTTTGATTCGTAATTTAAAGGGTCCAATGAGCTTAAGCCCCTAAAAACATTAGCCTCCTTGAGTTTTTATGTTTGTTACACAAATTAATGAGCTTTAGCCTTATGAAACATTAGCCCCCTCAATGCTCTTCAATAGCCTTTACAAAGCTTTTAGCCCTCTTGCGTTTTTAAATATGTTTGGTTCACTATTTAATGAGCTTTAACCCTTATGAATCCTTCCATGATCTTTAGCTCCTACAAGGCTTTTAGCCCTGAGTTTGTGTAGATTCAATTCACAATTTAAAGGGGTCAATGAGTTTTAGCCCCCATAAAGAATTAGCCTCCTTGCGATGTTTTATAGTATTTAGTTCGCAATTTAATGAGCTTTAGCCTAAAAGCGTTAGCCCCCTCCAAGATCTTTAGCTTTCAGCACTTTTATATAAATGCGATTCAGAACTTGTAGATTCCAATGAGCTTTCTAAGACTTACAAAGCATAACCTCCAAAATACTTAGCCCCTTACAATTTTATAGATTTGTTTCACAACTTAAAGGTTATGAGCTTTAGCCCCTCTTTAAGATCTTAACCTCCCTGGTTTTTATAAGATTCGCTTTTAAAAGGGTCTATTTATTCTGTGAAAATAGAGACGGGGTTAGGGGGTTCAAACCACCCCCATGAAATTCTTATATCTTACAGTTCCTTTTTCCTTTGAAAACGAGTACAAGAAATCATCTTTTTCGTGTGACACTCAAAGGGTCCCAAATGACCAAAAATGAGTCAAAACACAACTTTTTAGGGTCAAATTTTCAAAAATTTTCTTGGGGGAGGTTCCCCCAAACCCCCCTTATGCCTCGGGATGGATGTATTATTCGATAAACATTGAAATTAAGTGCACGAAAATTCACATTTGATCTATATTATTGGAAAAAAAATATTTGACTCAAATCATCGTAAAAATACCCCTCCCGGTTGACACACCCTTATTAATATTTTGATATATTTAATGATTAACTCATTTAATTTAATAATTAATTAGTTATATTTAACAATACTAGTCATTTACATTCAACACTGCCCTCAATATTTAAGACATTAACGAATATTGTAAAAAGCACGGCTTGTTTCTTCATTATCATCCTCAATCAGATTAAGTTAGCCCCCCCCTTGCCCATGTTCTAGATCCGCCACTGGTTTCATCAATCAATATTCAAGAAAACTAACTTTCGAAAAGACACGCAACTCCTAGCGTGAGAGTAAAATAACCCAGTTTTCCATAAAAAGAAAACATTTTTCCAATAGGGATTTGGAAATCGTTCTGTTTATCATAATATAGTTCTCATCCATTTTAACCGATTCAAACAATGAACTAGTTCAGTAATTATGTAGATACGCAAAAAGCCCTGTTGGTGTGTAAATCTACGCTTGGCTAACTTACACAAAAGACTAATAGTTGAACAATATTCCATGACTAGTTAATGAACAGTTTTTAAAGAAATAGAACAATACGCGATTTTAAATAAGCAAATTTTGTATTAAGTTTGAATATTAATTTATTCTCCTATAGGTTAAGAAAGTATGTGGATACATTTTAAAGAATACGAAAGAATAAGAAGATAATAGAAGTACCTATAGTTAGAGATTTCTCTTTAGTTTAAGGCCAAGGAGTTTCTATCAAATTAAATCTTAAAATTTTTTTCAATTACAGTAAAAAGACATCTTTAACACAATAAATAGTAAACAAATAGTATTACAATGATGCTTTAAAAATTATTCCTGAACATGATCCCTGGCAAAGAGGACTCATTTATATTTTTGGAACAATGATGAAAATAAATGTGTAATGTGTATTTACTCGTAGTATATAACAATTTATATTATTATACAATACTTTTATCATTGATATTTAAATATAATTTACTTGTTTATTAATATATCGACAGCCACGTTGAAAAAGCCTGTAAGTGCAAACCCTCAAAGTTTTCAGGAGACGAAAAAAAACTGCATATTTTTCGTCTTATGAACTGTACTTTTTCTGTCCCGTTTTTATTGTACATTAAAGGCAACTATGAAACTTTTCAAACAATTTTGGTTCATGTACTTACCTTCCCCTCAGCGTCACTGCAACTTACAGAGTTTTGCTTGGTGATTGGGAGGTTCCCAACTTACAGGTTATTACAAATCGTCATGGAGAAGTTTTGAAGCGTCTTTGGCCGATTTTGGTGGGCACTGAGCAAGGCCATCTTTAACAAGTACAACTCAAAACCTTATTTTCGCCAAAAAATGTTCTTACAGGCTTTTGCAACGTGGCTGTCGATATAATTGAGTTTATATAATTAGTTATTATATATAATAGTATATACATATACATTATATGAGTATATATAATTAGTATTTACTATCAGCAATAAATAAAATGTTTATTTATGTATTTAATTTTAACAAGTATATCTATAAAATATTAATGTAATTATAATTTATTTATTATTATATAGTACTACTACCTTATACAAGTAGTTTGATTAAAGAATTGAGTATTGCGGAATGTCTTTGAGGTATCATCATGCAAAATTTATTGTTTTAAGTATGTATAACTTTTTTTACGTAATGTTAAAAAAATGTATTAAAGTCCCAGGTGCTACTACCTCCTTCAGTTACTTAAAAGTAGTAATAATAAGAATAAGAATTGTTATAACAAAGTAATGATAATAGTAATTATTAAATTATATCTATTAATTATAAATATATTTTTTTAACTTGAGAAATAAAAAAGGTAAATAAATTTTTCCTGAAAGAAATACGGAACTCAAAAAGTTCAAATGTCTATCATCTCAAAATGTCTAGTAATGATTTATTCAAAGGTATATTTTGAAGGAGGTTTTGAAACGAACCAAAAATTTTCATGTACCATATTTTTTATAACTTCAATACTAAGCCAACGTGATTAATATAAACCAGTTTAAAGACCTCTTTTCTTTTAGGACCCGACTATTCATAAGGTCCAACCTACACCTTGTCTATCATTCGATTGGGAATCTGTAGGTGAGAAGAACCATCCAATTTATTTTTTCACTTCAGATCAGGGAGTGGTCTCATTTGAGTTAACGGTCAACGTTCCCCATTTTCTCAAATCCTATCCCATCACACTTCTCATTGTTATTTCTTTATTTTACCTTCAGTATCCGCAATGAGGGATCGTAACTCAATATCTCATGCAGATATTTAAATGGAAATGCTCAGTATCATTACCAAAGATATGGTTTCAGCTCAAGACTGGAGCAACAGTTAACCTACTCTCTTCATCGTCAAAATTGAGTTGAAATGAATGTCACTAGAGGGGGATAAAAATGTAACCAAACATATAAATTACTTTGGTAAGCTTTTTGAATTATTTTAGGTAATCTACTATATAATAGTTCTCACGTTAGCGTTCAAACGTGTTCTGGAAAAAAAACCTCTTTCTGGAATTTTAAATTATTTTATAGAGTAAACATTTCCACTCTAAAAAGTGTCATTTAATAGCAATTTTCAAAACAAAAGGGATAAGAAATTTTGATCAATATCTTTTCAAAAATAGTGTACTCAAATTGTAAAGTACAGCACACCTATAATCTGAAGGGTATAAGTTAAAAAAAGCTTTAAAATAATTAGATAAACTTTAAATCTTTTAATTCTGTCTAAATTTAAATGATACTATACACGTAATGCTAAATATTAGTACTTTCTAGTAGAACTATTAAGTTTTTCAGGAGAGTTTCTTTAGTTTTACGGAACAATTGAGGAATATGTTTTCCAGAGATCTCAGTGGTTCCTGCAGCTGTTATTCCTGAAACGCATTGGGGAAGATGTTTCATATACTTAGCTGCCCCCATAGGCGTAACGAGGGTGGGGTTATTGGGGTTGTAACCCCCCCCCATTACATCAACAGTTTCTTAAACATGAAAAAAATTTTCTTTACAAGGAAGGCGGTTCACAAGGAACTGTTCTTTAATCAACTAGGAACTAATCCAAAGTGCCTCAAATGAATTTAAACACACTGAGTGACAAATTTTAAAATTTCTGGAGGAGAACACCCAAAACCCCCAGCCCTCTAAAATTTTTACGTCTGTTATACTGTGTTTTTCCCTTGAAATGTCAAGCCTCTTGGATGAAGTTTTCCCATCGGAAGTTTTGCAAAACAAAAATTGTTTATCCTACCTATATTATGAATATAGGTTGGTTAGTAATACGTTGGATTGGTCGACTGGTCAGAGTAACACCCCCCATGAGTCAACTCTAGTTACGCCACTGGCTGCCCCTGGTACCTCAGATTACGTCTTGGTTAATTCATATAACACTAAAATAAATGTAGGGAAAATGGCCTTGCATCTATCCCAAGGGGTGCAGGACACAAGTGGCTCAAAACTTATCACCCAAATATCCTTAATTCCTGAAACTTAATTTTTGCCCTTACCTATCGAATTTTCTGCTTCTTTTAGAGATCCTTATATTCCAGTTTGGTATGTCCCTACATTTTTTTTTATTGCGGACGACGCCAATATCCATAGCAAGGGGCTGCGTCTTCATGCATCCTCCCGCTTTACTTCAAAGAGGCGCCTAACAACCACCCGTCAAAAACGATGAGCACACCATCTCCTCCCTCACTCCCATTAAAAACACTGAAAAAACTCCCTCAAGGGACCTAATCACCCCTCTCGAAGGAAAAAACCCATCCCCTGGCGGTATCGCATGTCCCTGTTTATTTCTCCAGATAACGGTCCTTCATCTTCATCCCTGAGAGAGAGCCTGGAGGAGAGTCGAATCAGGGTTAAAGTTCGTTGTCTGCTTCGTTTCAAGAGCGGCTTCGCTGAAAGAAAAGCCACCATCTGGGTCACGGCGGAAAAGGGCCGATGCATCGCCAAAGTTGGCGACCAGCTCTAGTGGCTCATTAAGGAGCGTGATGGGAAGATTAATTAAGGGGCGTTCGTTTTCCTTTGGCGGCAGTGCGCTAAATGGTCCATTTAAAAACACGCGGAACTTTCGATGATTTTTTTATTGAGTGCATGTTGGGGATTTGCGACAGGGGTCGCGCCTTTGGGTATTTGACTCCTATTAGTAGGAATAACTCCCTGGCGTTTCAGTGGTGTCAGGACACAAAATAACATTAGAAAGTGAGTGTTTGTCGAAACTAACAGGGACGTGTATAATTTGTTAACGTATATAATAACTTCTTTTGTTACCCCCCTCTAACACTATTATTCACGATATTTTTTTATATCAAGTTCATCAAGATGCGAATCCTACCTAAAAATGTACTAAAAAGTACATTAAACCTATTAAATATGCATAAGAGGGGCTGAGGGATAATTTTGGATCCTCTTCCCTGGTGCAAAAATCTAGCTTTGGGCCTGATAATGACTTAATTTTTTAGAGAATATTTGGACCCCTCCCAAAATAAATTTCTATATACGCCACTGGTGAAAAAATGTTCTTGCCGCATTTTGTACTAAAAGCGTTACACTTTGTTAATACAGATGTACTAATCTTTATAGCTGGAGTATCCAAAATAATGGGAGATAAAAGATATAAATAGAATTACGTCTTTAGTTATTTGCCGGCACGGCATGTTATTTCATCGGTATCCTCTAGTAAGAATTCCCTCCAGAAGTACTATCAGGTGATTACAGCTTAAATATCTTTTTACTATTTCTAACTTAAGTTGACTTCTTATTTGAAAATATCAAATTTTTGATTGAAAGATAGAAATGAACATTTTTTATAACTTAGGGGCTTTTTTAATGATTTTTATTGGTATTTAAAATTAGTTCTATAAAATGTTATCCCCTGAATACACGTGATAAAAGTATTATCAGGTTTACTGTCAGTGCTAAATTTTTTATTTGTCATCTAAATGGGGTTTAACACCCCAGATGACTCATATATTTTCCTTTCAAATTTTCTCCTAATATACCGTCAGAAATTGAAATAAAAATTATTATTATTATTATTATTACCACCATCATCATAATAATAAATATCGATGTAAAATAATAAATTAGCCACATCCTGTAATATACTGACATAAAACTTAAACTGAAAAAAAGTAATAATTTTATTTACTACATCGATAAATCATCAATATTCGACGACTTACAATTGAAATTTTCCATATTAAAAGTAATGTAAAGCAGTAAAAAGGAATTACATATATATTTTATATTATTGAAACAAAATCCTGAATATTAGGAATTAAATCATAGAGAATAGCAGACATTTTAAGTTAAACGTAGATCATAATAATATTCGAACGTTATTTTGGATTGTTAACTTAAAAACTTTTTACTCTAAAAAAACTATGAAATTCTTTCTATTACTGAATCTGTCTACTGAAAAAAGTATTACTATTTAGATACATTTCTCTAGCATTAAAAACTAAAATCCTTATTATAATCCCAAGGTGTACAAATATTATGAGGTAATAGTACCTTTGAATAGACAGACAGATTAAAAATGGAGTAAGTCCAAAAAATGGCAAAGTGACTTTTTGTGCGCAGAAAAAAATCTCCAATCTTCGTTCTTCGCATGAGTGGAAGAGGGAAAAAATAACTATATATGTACAAAAAAATTGGCGAAATCGATATTACATTCATTTTATTTTATTATATTTAAAATTTTAGTTAATTTATCCTTCTTTTATTAATCTTTGTACTGTAAACTAAGCCAAAATAAAATTTGTTTTTAATTTAAAGTATTTTTACATTTTTTTATCCAGTGAATCTTTGATTTCAATGATTCACTTACTTTCATTGATACAGCCTTATTGTATCAGTTTCAAAACAATTATTATTTTTTTTGTCTTTATCTTTCACTTTTTTTTTCTATTCTTCTGCTGTGAACTAAGCAGAAATATAATTTAATATTTGGTGGTTTTTAAGATTTTTTGGGATTGGGTTTTGGATCTCTTCCAGTTTTTAAACTGAAAAAAAGTATCATGATAATATTTTTAACATTCAGGTAGATATTCGCAATTGAAATTTGCACTTTTTGCACTACAGCCAGCCATCAATTAAAAAATTTTTAACGCAGTTTCTTTATATGTAATAGAGTCACATAAAATCTACAGCAGAGGAGCAAAAAAAAGTTTTAAATTATATATATTTTCTACCATTCAGATAGTTTTTTAATTTAAAAGTGTGCATTTATTACATTAATGTCTTGTAATTACAAGAGAATCATTTTCTTTAGGTATCGAATTTTATCTATCCAAATCAGTTTGCATAAATGTTGTTTTTTCTGCTCATAATGAACCCTAAAGGAAAAAATCGTTTTACAGGAAACATTCACATTTCTTCTAACTTCACATTTTCCAATTAAAACTAACGATACGTTGACATTAGAGCACCATGAGCCAGAAATATGCCCAACTGAGTATGTTAAAAAGTAAACCAGATACACATGTTAGAGTTAACCTAAGTTTAAAACAAAAATTACACCATACGATTTCCCTTAGTTTGGTGTTGGTAAAACATTGGCCACAATATATCAAGACTATTTATAAACTTGAAATTTCTATAATGATAATTAAAAAAGTTTTACCGTTGGCTAGAACAGTAGTTTGTAACCAATAACAGTCGTAAGAAAATATGATGAAATTTAAAGTTAATGTCTAAATAATCTATGGCACAGGCAATAAAAAAACGTTACATTAAACTAACTTACTATTAAAACTATGTCCTCTTTAAATGTATTGTACATGCAACTGTTTCCCTTTAACGCCTTTAACTATTAGTAGGAATACTTTTATGTCATTGCCATAATTATTTGTGGAGTTAAAATATATCGTTTGATGACCTTTGAAAACATTTTATAATCCGGTTGTTGAATTCCTTAGACTCAATGGTAACTAAATCACAAGCAAACCACAACTCATAGTTTTGAACTGTGCGAAATATACACCATAGTGCGAATTTTTTTTTTTTGAATGAAATATTCAATTTTCTTCAATGAGCTTCCGGGGCTTTATCTCGACATAATTGGGCGCTCAAAAGGACCACCTTAACGGAAGTCCAGATAATTCTGATTCATCTTGATCTTTTCGTGTGTAACTGTAACTTTCGTCACCCTAGTATTACTCTCCAAGAAAGGCCCACTTGTCGAATCAAATAAGCGAGCGTGCGGAACGAGTGCAAACAAAATAACACGCTGCCACCGAACAATGAAAGAATGCTGGCTTCGCCTCAGAAGCAGGGAAAATGGCTCGATTTTTGAAAAAGACGACCACGTTTTGAGCCAAAAAAGTTGCCTTATCTTGTAAAATTTTTTGATTTCTGATTGGTTTTGTGCATAATAAGCGTAAAGATAATGCTTATACTATATGTCAAAATACACATCTTAAAGCCTCAAGAACTTTCTGTAATTTGTTGGAAAATTAAGATTCGAAAAATTTTGAGTGTCAATACATATTTCAGTTTTAAAGAAGTATGAAACAAATACGAAAACATCATAAAAAAGAATCCAAAAAGAAAAGCTTTTGTACCTAAACAATCCCTGAATACTGTTTTATACAAGTAATCTTAAAGCTTTTAAAAAAGATGGTATCCACATGCTGATATGAAATACGTTTATAAAGAACAATAAAATTTATTGTTTTACTAAGAATTTCAATCATAGGTTTATAAGTACCATCACCAAATCCCAAATAAACGTTTGCTAAACATATGTTAAAATTGGCAAATTTGAAATCAATTCTATCATTAGCCTACTACATTTTCCCCGCAACTCTAGACAATTTCTTAGGTTATTTTTTACATGAAAAGGATACTTTGACCATGCATCTAGTTTGTAATTTTAAACATACATAAGTATCAAAAAAAAATATTTTACTCTTACTGAGTTTTATTAACTCTGAATATTTTTTGTAAAACTTATGTAGGTATATAGTTAATAAAAATCCTGAAAACGCACTTTTTTTTAAGTTTCGAAAGATTGGTTGTTTTAAAATGATGTTTAGTATTTTGATTTTGAATTCATGAACCTCAAAGGTTTGATGCTTAGGTGGATTTCCACAGAATTAAAACGAGGTATAGTAGCAAACTAAATGACAGGGAGTCAGGATTTTACTAAGATTTTGCTTCTTTTCCTAATGTTGTATTGTGATAACAAACAACACCTTCGTAATGAAGGGGTTTCAGAGATTTCTCCAAAATGAGTCAAACGTTGTCCTAGATTTAATCACGACACGCCTAAGGAGAAGTAACATCAGCCCACCTGAGTGCTTGGTTAAAAAAAATAATTGTTTTGTTAAGTTGGAGAATGATCATTTGTAGTACATATTTCCCTATCCTTTATCATGCTTCCTTCCACTTTTATGAAGTTGCATGGTATGGGTGGAGAAAATTTTTCATAATATTTGTTTTTTATTTGATTTCTTGGGAGTTTTGTAGCGCAAGCCTATATTAGACCATTTTGCGCCAACAAGACAAAGCTGACTCAGTAAAGAGTTTAAAAAACGCCATAACGTCAAAAATTGGCTTTCTTTATTACAGAATAGAAAACCATGGCCAAAAAATAGAGGACTGGAAAGAAATTCTTGAGAAGGCCAGGGCCCACCCTGGGCTTCGCGCCACTGAAAAAGAATACAGGGTATGGGTATAGAATTATCAAACTATCATACTTTTTTCGGGGGGGGTACAGAATTGCTAACTAAATGGATACACTATAGGTTCCAAATACAGTATCTACTTATACGCCGAGTACACTTTTAGTTTCAGACCAATTCTCTGAACTCGTCAGGAAAATTTGTGTAAGAGCAGCATATAAATAACAGGTAGGCTAAACGGGGTCAACGGACTATAGAATACTAATTGTTTGTTCAAAGAAAGTAAAAAAAACATTTCATGCCAGGAAAAAAAATAAATACCCACAACGTGGGCAAGTGGTTCTTCCCAGAGATCCCCCCCGCGCCATTTTTACTACCTCATCAAGGGCTCCCACAGAACAACCACAAACAGGACAAGGAGTTCCTGTGGGTGCATCACTTCCGAGAAAATGCCACCCCGGTAGGCGAACGCCCTCTCTCCCTGACACAAAAAAAAGCCGACGTGGGCTGTTTGTTTTGGTTCGAAAAATGGCACCAATAAACTCTGAGAAGTTACCGTCTTCTAAGCCTAATCAAGTGACTCACTGAAGTGAAAGTAACTGTCCATTGTGTTTTCAGAGCCTTGGAGAAGAGATGTCTATTCAATGACTAAGGCCGGAAAGATTCTTGGGATCCAAATGGATTCAGAGGTGACGGTAATTGAAATGAATGAATATCACAAAGAACGCATCTTTCTTTGTTCCAAACGGTAGGACATTATGAGCGGTTTTGTAAGAGAGTGTAATCCTTTTCTTCTGTAGTAAGTGTAAATATCCCTAATAGAGGAGGATTTCAATTTAAGACATTGTTTAAAAAGATTTCGTGTTTCTTTGGGACTGGATACTAGTTTATTGTTGTTATAGGAATAAGAGAAGAATTAAATTTATGAGGAAGAATCCTCCCATAAAGGATAGATAAAGATATAGGTTTAAAAATGCTGGTTTTCATTGGTAGTCCTTGCACCATAAAGCTGAATATTCGATTATCTGTGTAATAAAAAGAAGCAGTTGCCTTTCCAGCACCCCATCTTAACTCAGCCTATAACTGATTGAAAAGAAAAAAAATACGAACAGAACAGAGAGTCACCTAAAAATATTAATAATAGTCCTGTTTACTAAAGAGTTTTTAGAAAACTCCTTTAAAAGATTTTAAAGTGAAAATCGCATGATTTTGGGGGTACAGTTTTAAAATTTACGTGTTACAGATCCCTTTATCATGTTGGTTTAATACTAATGATTCATTTAATAAAAACTAATGAATTAGTCTTGAATTCTTTTTAATGAACCAATTTTAATAACTTGATATTTTTTTAAAGTGTGTTATATTTGATGGGTTTAACTAATTTTTTGAGTGTACTAGATGAGGGGCCATCTTCACCTAATTAAATCTCCAAATTCAGGGGAAAAGGAATAATGTTTGCTCCTTCTGTTGCCCAGTTTCTAGAGAAAAAGGAAAAGACTTGAAATTCTAACCTAAAAAAGCGCATAGCATATTGCATTTCTGGGGGCTAAGGGTTAAAATCCCCTTAAATGACCCCTCCGCTTTTGTGACATGGTGGGTTTTTTATAACTGACGACGTACTAATTCAAACGATGGAAAATATTCAATGCAAATTCCATGTAAAAATTTATTTCTCTTTTACGCGCCACTTGCGCAAACTGCTCCATAAGGCATGACTAACCCGATCAGGTGGAGCAGAATCTTTTAAACAAATCGCCAACATCTGAACACACAAAGGACGGGGTTCGTTCACCGAAACAAACCTCAAAAAGTGTGCGCGAAAAAGAAAGAAAGAGAAATTAATCCCCGACAGCTGCAGTCTCACTGATTGATGCATTCCACAGATATATAGTCTTAAGAAAGAACCAATATTTTCCTTCCGGTCGGTTGTTCCATCGAAAGGGGTTTCATTGGGCAAAAAAGGATATGGCAAAACACGAGGTCGTAAAATAGAACTTTCGCTTTGTCTTCTAGTAAAGACTTTTATGGCTTGAACTGGTTTTATGACTATCTTTCTTTCTATACATTGGAAAGTTCACATAAAAATGTGATCAACAAGTATAGCGTACGCTATGAGGAAATGCGATCCTTGGAGGGGGATTCAGATGGCACATGAGATGGCAAAATGCATAATCTTCAGAGACCTGCTGAGAACGAGGAAAGAGATTTGCTCAAGAACCTGATGAAGAGCTAAACAAGCAGCATGTGAAAAGTGCAAGAAGTAGTATCGTTTCTTTACACATTTTTGAATATCCTCTTTTAAGTGTTGTATTGCTATTCATTAGCTTGAAAACATTTTCCGCCGACAACGCAAATAATCATTTGTATATTTTGCTTTTAATTTCCTGAAGGAAAAATATTTTTCCCGGACGCACATATTTGCATCCAATTTTTCCATTAATAAACCGTCATTAATGATGACTTTTTTTAATGAGTTTCTGTTGACTGATCACAATTTGATATTGATTTACAACCGTTAGATCAAACTATTTTTCGAAACAATGTTAAAATTTATTCATTCTCAAGTAAATTTCTGAATATTATTTTAATTTTTTTAGTAACGTAGCCAGAAAATTATTATAATAGGAATTTAACTTAATATAATTTCAACGTATGAGGTGGAATTGCTTTGCGTTTCTGAACTCCAAAAGTAAAAATTTAAGATGCCTTTCCCTTAACCTGATGAGATCATCTTCTGGCCTCATCACCTCATCATCCTTCTATCAGAATTTCTTCTTACTTACACAACTGAATAAAGATGTATTGCTTTTTATCATCCTATCCAGTTTTCATTAAATTGGAGAATTTATAAAATAATATCAATACTATTATTACTTTCAGATACAATGCTTTGAGTTTATTTAGTTTACATATTTTCTTACCGTTTTTATCATTAGTACTACGTAATTATGTTATTTAATGTAGCAGGGATCAATTAAAAACATAAAATACTTTTTGTGTTTGATAAATTCTAAGGAGATAGAAAGATTTTTCAAATTATGAAACAAACATGAAAGAAACAATGCAGTAAAATCAAGAAAAATAGCAGTAAGAAAAATGGTTTCAAAACATTCTAAGAAAACAACTATCGTTCAAGATTTTTTAGGGAATGCACGTAAACACACTAAACAATGTAACTGAAGGCTCATTTACACTGTTTCACTTTTAATGTTCATCTAGAACACTATTAGTTTACATAAGAAATTGGAGGATTCCTCCAAAAGTGAAAAGTCTGAATGACCCTTTCAAATCACGCAAATGCCTTTTAAAACATCCCTATTACTTATCGCAATCTTCATATTTCAGAAGTAAGACATGAGACATCTAGATAAATACTTCAAAATGAATGACTTTTGAGTAGGATAAGAAAAAGAATTCAAGAATCGAAAACGGTTTTAGGAATGTTATCTGCACAGTTTTCAAACTTCCAATATGAACAAGCAATCATTACAGATTATCAAAAGAAGATATGAAAACCAAGCTGCCTTTTACATAATACCATACTACTATTTATTTCAATATAGAATCAATTATTAAGATTTGAAAAATCAATAAAACAATTTATCATATCTTTAAAAAAAAAACGAAATTTTGTCATGAACACTAAAGTTAAATTGTAAATCAGAAAAGAAAATCTGCTTTTTATGAAAAAAATAATAAATACTAACATTTACTAAAAAATACTGCACACTATACCACTGGGCTATCGGTGCTAATGCCAGGATTTATCAATAACGTAATTTTAATGTTATAAAACACGTAATAACAAACTTCTACTACTGCGCATGCTTCAACTGTCGTAACATTAATCACTTCGTTCCCTGAATGCAAATATTACTCCCAGTTTAGAATTTTTCTTTCAATCGACAACATCGGAAAACAAAAAAAGCATGATGGAAGTTGAGTTTATAAGTTGATTTAACATTAATAAGCTACAGTCTCAATTCCAAAATTTATTACTTATGTTTTAAAACACTTTAAGATATTTTAAGCATTATAGTAAGTGTGACTTTTTTATTTAAGCTATTTAGTTAACATTATTCTACGGAGTTTTTCCCACTGAAGAAAACTGAAGTGCGTTTGAAACAGAAGTGAAACATTTTTGTCTTTTTGAATGGTTTTGGAATTGGAACCTTGGAACGACGTCTATGAAGGGTCAACGAGGTCCATCAGGGATTCACGCGGAGTCAAAGTTAGGGAACCTCTGCTTCAAATATATTGCTTTCGCATTATTTGTTTTAAGTTTCTACAGTTGAGACTTCCTCATCTCGAAAACTCGAATATTTCAACATAACTTTGAATTAAACTGTATTTCCTGAATTCGAATACACAGTAAATCAGATCAATTTTCGAAAGGAATAATTGATGTAATCCGTTTTCGGATGCAATTCCAACGGAGGAAAACGAACCCTTCTCACCTCGTTATTCGAGCCAACAGGCAGAAAATGGAGCGAGGTATGCCAATGATTGGATTCGGTTGAAGAGAAATTGTGTAATTAGGAGCCAACGGTACATTCGGCATGCAACTGAGCATACATTGCGACGACACGGCCAATAAAACCAATCGCCGAGAAATCAAAAATCCGTGAAATTGAAAGCATATCTCCAGTTTCTCCGTCTCTCACAAACTCCAGCATACCTCTGTGGGTTGAGGTGAAGTAGTAATTGGGACACAGTGCATTTATTCGGTGATCAAAACCCATGTTTCTTAACCTTACACCACACTTCTTGAGAATTATTGGACAATATTGTTTCCTTTCCAAGGGTTATGTCTTTCAATACAAAGAACTTTCGACCGTCTATTCTCTATTATATCATTTGTCATCGAGAATGGTCTACTTCAAATATTAATCATATTTTTGAAAATAAATACCATCCAGTCTCGGTAATAAAAGTTCAGAACGGGAGAAAATTCGCCCAATCTAATTATAGAGGTGCAGTTTTAGTTTTGAGTTAAATATAAGACAAGTTCAAGTACTATACATAGAAGATAGTTCTCTCTCCTTTTCTGTTTTTAAAAATCATAGTCAGAATTTACGTAACGGTGTATCTGTTGACTATCTTTCGGAATTTATTTTAAAGATGAATAATTAAGTAAAATAGGAAAGGAATGAAATAATGTTCACACGTTAGAAAGGCTTTTTTAAGGTCCAATGTTCTGTCAGTCCTGTGAGATGCAATTTTTCTCCGCGCTCTTATTAAGGGTGATTGACCTTGATTTTCAACAAGAATTCCCATGTCAAAGAAAAGGTCAAATATGTTTTGCAGTTATATCAAAAATTCTTCTCAAACAGAATACAACCCAACACAAATCTTTAAAATTAAAAAAGTATGCATTAAAAATTTGCCTTTTGACCAGGACCCCCAATGAATATCGACCCCACCAAACGTTAGGGCTTAGGGGAGGGGAGTTGAATACTTTGACTGACAAATGAACAATAAAAACGGTCCCCTAACAAAATAATTTATTATAAAAGGTACTCTTAATGAACTAACAACACAAAACTGTTGTTGTTGCGACACAAACATAAGTTCATATTTTGTTTCTAAACTATATGCGGTACCCTAAACCACAGCATGAATGCCTTTTCAAACTTTCACAGCTCTAAAAACTTTTCTATCAGGATTTTTATCGAGACCCAAATGAACCAACTCTGCTAAAAACCCTCTAAAGAAAATCAAAGCTTATTCGCATGGTAGAATGCATTTAAAATATCCTTTGATCGCCACTCACTGAGATCCTACGATATCGGCTCTAAACCTCATCAAAGCAAACATTGTAAAACTCGCCGTAAAAGTTCGAAATATGAAAAAGAACTGTCACAAATGCCTTACCTGGTCTTCCTGATCGGGGAGTTGTTCTACCTGCAGCATGGTGTCTTTTCTGTCTTTTCCGAAAATGAGTCACCGTTACGAGTAGGACAGAATGTTACGCATTATCTTTCCAGAGAGAGCCTGAGTCAACAGAGGAGGCCGCGATTTCCTTACAAAAGAGAAAGTTATTGTTTGCAGAATCTGTTCACTCTCCCGATATTTTTATTCGTTCGATGTGTGGAATTAATCTCTTCTCTGTGGGGGAGTGCCAATGCGCTTTGCACGAAACATGAATGGAGACCAGTTTACTAGTGGTTCATTAATGTGAAGCAACTTTTTGTTCTGAAAAATTCTTAAAACAAGTTCATTCAATTCTTAATCAATCCATCTCTGTTCAGTGAGCAAAGGTATGAAGAGCTATTTTTTTTATTGTGTGCAAGACGTAATATTGTTCAGGTTTTTTTTCCAACATGCATAGAAAGCTATAGAAAGTCATAAGTCTTTTTAAGTATAGAAGGAACAAATGTAGAGCACTTGAAATAGTTGTTTTCTACTGATGTACTGGAGTAAATGTTATGATAAGTCAAATGCGTCTTTCCTCTATTCAAAATTTTGCCTCAATAAGATTCTTCAAAGGTAAATGGCCTCTGGTTTCGTGTAAATGAACACTAAACAGATCCACCTATATTAAGGAGAGACTAGTCCTTATTTTGTTTCTTAATTTCCAACCAAGTTCATCACATCCAAAAATAGCCGTCTCTTTATCCGTCTTAAATCCAATTCAAAACAAATAAGAAATCAAATAAAAGCCCAAGAAGCGAGTTAATCCTTGTAAGAGTACCTGATAAATCACTCCACCCACACTACAGATTTAGACAAGAATCTTGTCTTACTCTTTTGCTTCTTGACTTTCAACCAGTTTCTCACACTCAAATCCAGCTGTCTTTCATTGAAATTCACTTGAAAACAAATAAGGCGCGGGATAAGGGGGAAGGTGAGATCCCCACACACAGCTCCTGAACCCAAACGAGAGGCCAGTCTCTATTTTGTTCTCCGATCTTGGATCATCTCCTCCGAAATCATGCAGTCCCTCGAAATTCACACGAAAACTGGATGAAGGCCAAAGAAGATGGGTAATCCCGCTGAACGATCCCCCAAATCTTTTCACACGGCGGCGGCGGGGGAGGGTGGTAATCCTCCTCGGCAGGGCCCGATGACACAGAGGCGGGGGAGCTCCGGAGATGCTGATGCCGGGAGGCGGAATGCGGTCGTCTCTCGGGGAACCCTTTTCCTCGGCTGCACCGGTCAAGCGGAACATCTGGAGGAAGGAACCAGAGCGTTGCGGGTGCGTCAGCTCTCCCTTCTTGCTCAAGACAAACGCAAATTGGAGGGTTTGTGGGCGAGAGTTCGTTTATTGGATCGGAATTCATCAGGGAAATGTATTCAAGGCCCATTATAGAAAATTTGCAATAATAGGTAGTACACCACGTAGGAAGGGGCCTCCATGTTATATGTTCGTCATAAATCAAGCCTAGTGGTAAATCAGGGTCCCATAGGGATTTTGGAGTCTGGCGTTTTGTTTTGTTAAGTTCACTCAACTTCCTATTAACCTTGAAATCGGGTGGTACGAGATCTCAGTTGTAGTAGAGTGAAATTCTCGAATAACCCGCAAAAAAGCGTAATTCCAATTGTGCATAAAACGCAGTATGAAATGTGTAGAATATAGTGAAAATGATTTTTTACTTTGTGCAAGAAAATATTTGAAAAGGTTTACAAAATAGAAAAGGATTCTCCCTTGGAAAAAAAACCCTAACTATTTCCTTGTAAATAGGTTCTAAAGGCTCATAAACCTTAGTTATTAAAAGTTAATTATATATATTAAACTTCCCGCTAAAATAAAATAGAATCCAGCAGGGTTGTAAAGTTTTTCTTACATTCAACGCAACTTATCCGAGTACTTACTTTTAGAAAAATATTCTAAAAAAACCCCAATGAACATATCCGAATTCTTTAAAAGGCGTGGCTTTTAACGAAAAACCTTGCACTTCGCTTTCTCCGGTCATCAGTAAGGAACAAATGAACTCATCGAGGGATTTCCCGCATCTTCCTGCTTATTATTAAAAAGCATGAGTCAGATTTTCCCTAGACTTATCCTTGGCCTTCCTTGTTATGCAGATTTTTAATTTCCTACTAGAGAAGGAAATGCACTTTTTCAAGGTGAGCTCTTTCACCTTGGTTGGTCTCTCTCTAGAGAAGTTGAAGAAGTTGCAATCGTGTGTATTTTCCTTTGATGCAATGAAGATGATATACTCAGTAAATTTTCCCCAGAAACAGAGAGATTCATTTAAAATTCGAAATGTTTAATTTTTCAAAGTAAATCAATAGGTATCAACATCTAAATTTGCTTGTGGTTTTTAACAAAAGGTAAAATTACCACATCGTCTGATAAATTTGGAATACGAAAACAATCGACCATCTTAACATTGCATAATATTTTGGGAAGAATAAAATTGAACTGTCAGTTTTAAAAAGGAAACAAGTACAAAAACCAAGTTTACAGAAAATCGTGGAAAAAAAAACTGTATTAAGTAAAATGGAATTTTCCAAATGCACCAAATTTTTACTGTAAATTGAAGAACCTATTTTGAATACAGAACAATCATCGAAAAAATATAAGAATAGACAAAAATATTGTACAGTTGAAAAAAGTTGATGGACTTATTCAAAATTATGAAATTTCAGCTGAAAAATCTTAAAAACCTCTTAAATTGAAAATTTAATTATATTTCTGCTCAGTTCACAGCGCAAAAGTGAAAAATAGAAAGACTATTCAAACGTATTATAAAATTAAGTTATTATGTCAGTTTAATGAATATCAATGGAGTCCAACATTCACTGGATAAAAAAAGGTAAAATCACTTTTAAATTAAAAAAAATATTTTGGCTTAGTTTACAGCACAACGAATAAGAAAAAAAAACAAATGAATTTAAATTTCAAATTAGACAAAAAATATTTACTAATAATAATAATAATTACACCAAATTCAAATGACTATATTTGATTTTAAGGGGGTAGTTATCCCTCTTTCCACTCATGTGTAGAGAAAAACTTGGGGAAGTTAGTTCCCTTCTTCAAACTGACGATTCAATTGACATCAATGTCTGACTGTTTTCAACTGATATCACTGTGATCAAATTTATTTATAACGTGGCCGTCGGATGTTTATTCAGGACTCGTGAAAAGGTGCATCTTAACAAACAGGATAAATCACTACTTTAACCATAGCAAAATTAAGGCTGTATTAAAGTAGCTTTTAGATTTTTACAGTAAAATTTTAAAACTTGAGCCTGCCTATTGTAAAGGTAAACATGCACACCTACCATAGGGAGAATACCATACGTACGCTAAAGAATTTTATGTCGAGGGTGGGTGTTTAGAATGCTTCGAGAGGAAGACAACAGGCGGTTGAAGTGTCAGCGACTCCAGATTTGTGTCAGATGTCCTCCCGTAAAAACACACGTTATTGATTCGAACACAATCCAACGGCACAAAGAGGAAGAGAGACAGCAGATGTCGATCGTGACAGATCGAAGGATAGCTTTCGTTTAAATGCAAGTGCTTCTTGACGACGTGGCACATAAAAACATTTTAAAATGCATCTCCTAAACTGTTTTGACGAGATGACGCAAAATTATTTTATTCACTTTAATTACGCAGGGAGCCCCAAAAATATTAAATAGTGTACCCAATGTTACATTAAATAATGAATGATTGGCCTAAAACAAAGCCACTGATGACCGATTGAGGAACTTTTTTTAGAGTAACAAGGGTGTAGTCAGGCCCGCCGACAGGGGGGGGGGGGGCAAAGGGGGCACTTTCCCACGGGTCCGCGGATTTTACCAGCCCTATAGGGGCCCGTAAAGAATCTCCTAACTAACCTCTCAACTTAGAGGAATATACTAATTTTGAATATTTTGTAAATTAATTTGTTCACCCTGAAGCCGCCGAAAATGAGTAAATTTCAGTTTTCAAGACGCTAATTTCAAAACTTTTCTGGGGGTACCCCCAGACCCCCTAAAAGAATTCATTACGAGATGGAATTTCATGCTCAAGATAAATCATTATTTCAAAGGATCCTAGGCTTAACTTCATTTCAGAAAAAGCCCATCCCTGGGTGTCTTTCAATTGTGAAAAGTATCAAAAAAAAAAAAGAGTTTAAAATTTCTTTTTCAAGGGTCGAAATTCCAAATTTCCTGGGGATTCCTCCAGACCCCCTTTAGTGCTTGTTACTCATCCTATAATCAAGAAAACGAAATTTTTAAGTTTATTAAGCATAGAAAAGTTCAAAACTGCATTAAGCCCATGCATTTACTTAAGACAATTTTTGACCCTCCTCAAAATAAGAACTGGGGGGCCCGCTTTTCAACTTTGTCCCCGGGGCCCGGCTTGACTCTCGGCGGCCCTGGGTGTAGTGTAGGCCAAATAAGTGTTAATACGTTTTGATAGTCTTTGAAGTATAAGTGTCTCAAATAACTTGATTATAAATAGATTAATCAGTGAATTTTTGTTAAATTCTTTGAAGTTATTAAAAAAGTTGGCGACATAAATACAATGGTAATGCCAACAAAGATATAATTGTATTTGAATCGTCAGTTTGAAAAAGGGAGTAAGTCCAAAAACCAAGTTTTGTGAAAATTGAGGGGAAAAAATCATCGCAAAAAATATAAGTAGGTATAATCAAAAATATTTTACAGTTAAAAAAGTTGATGGACTTGTTCCCTTTTTCAACCTTAAGAAATTTTAAGTGAGGAAAAATCTTAAAAACCACTTAAATTGACATTTAAATTATATTTCTGCTTAGTGCACAGCACAAAAGTGAGAAGCAGAAAGACAAAGAAATAAAAATTAAAAATAATTGTGAAATTGAGAAGGCAGTAATCAATGAAGTGAGTAAATTTCAAATTAAATAAAAAAAAACAATGAATTGACATCGATTTCGCCAAATTCAAGGGGCCTGCCTATAGGGGGCAGTTATTTTTCCATCTTCCCTCTCATGTGTTAGGAGCAAAAAGCTTAGAGATTTTTTTTTGAGCACAAAAATTCAATTTGGACTTATATTGGATTTTTGGACTTATTCCCTTTTTCAATTTGACGATTCGTTTTTTACAGCCACGAAAGAATAAAAGTTAATTTTATGTATATTTTTTGAATCCTCACTTCGATTTTTTAGGGAGCTGAACTATTTAAAATGTAAAAGTTGGGGACAGATTCCATAATCGAGGTTTTCGCCAAATTTGGCAAAATCGGATCTCGCCAAGCTATTAATAACACTACATCTAAATCCCTGGTTATCGCCCAAATTTGGCGACATTTGGCGAAAACCTCGATTACGGAATATTACCCAAAAGTTGACAATATTAAACTCAATTCCAGCTCAAAATATAGCATTCAACATGATGCATACTACCAAAATAATAACACGTATACTAATTACCTTATTAGGTGCAACCAAACAATTCATTATTCTTTTTTTTAAAAAAAAACTCTCATGTTTTAGAATTATTACAAGTTTAAAGAGTGTTTTTCTGGATGAAAGAAAGATATAATTTTGTTTGTATAGGAATTGAGTGATATAACATCTGATTTGTAATCTTTTCTTCAAGAAATCGCTGATGCAGGGAAAAGTTGGGTCGCATCAAAACACACAAAAGGTTAAAATGTTGCATCTTCACTGACATTTGAAACTCGAGCACGAAAAATAGTTTTATTCACCGTGTGCTTTCAAGCGTGCATCGAATGGCTTTGTTAAGAGCTTGTTAATGTAACGGAGGTTTGTAGAACACTGCCATAAGATGAAAAAAGATAAAATTAGCTCTGTGTGGATAATAATGTAATGGAGGGTTTTAGAAAAATCCTTTTAATATTACCTTTAATTAAGCTCCTAACAGGATCAACAACAGATCTGCTTGAAGAAATAGAGATTGGTCATTTTGGGTCGTTTTTAAAAAGAAACTTACATAAAAGAACTATTAGAAACTTCTCCTAAGGAGAATACAATAAATAAATTGCTTTTTAATTGACTATCGATAGTCAACTGAAAAAAAAATTAAATAAAATATTGTTTACTTCCAGAACTTTTACAAATCAATTGAATAAATTTCGATTATTGAGCTTTTAAAAAGTCGAGTTTTTTGGGAGGAAAACATTTTTAAAATATTTAATTAAGTGCATTTTATGTAACCTAATCAAATCCCTTATAAAACCTCAGAAATGTTTCATGTTGAAAAAGAAGTGTCTAAAAAATAAATATGTTTTTTAAAGCTTTTAAACAATAGTATTCAAATGTATTTTGTATTTGTAATATTTAAAATTTTCCACTGGACTTAGCAAAAACTTAGCACAAAGAAAAATATAAAAGAATCAAATCTTAAGTAACTGACTTTATCTTTTAGGATAACTTAACTCTCATTATGCAGTTTTCTAAAACATGTCCTATAATTATAACTCATGGAATTTTGTGTACCAGCATATTGTTTACATCAACAAAAGGCTTGAAAATGTTCTCAGCTAATAGATATTCGAACCTTAGAAATAAATTCCCACGAAATTAGAAGAAATCCCCATGGTTAAATTTGAAATCCATTTTCAAAGTAATTTACAATAAAAGCTGTTATTCAAATTAACGACCTCCCAAACCTTCCATATTACTTTTGCTGAAAACGGCATTCATTGTCTTACGCCATCAAGTCACGAATCACAAATCTTGTGCGAAACAGACATTTGTTGTTTCCTCCAGAAATTGCATCCAAATATGCTGTTTGTTCGAGGTCGTTTCAATTTTCGCCATCTTTCTTCTCGTTCTGAGAACACGTGAATGGTTAATAGATACCGTCGAGGATAGAAAAGATGCAGCTTAAATATTGCACGAGGAACACAATGTTCTTCCTGGTGGTCGAGGGAATTCAAAGATTTGAAGCAAAAATCGCGTAGAGGATAAAGAATGCTACTACTCAAGAATTTTCATGGAATATCAAAATTTTCATCAAAAGCATGTTCTTATAATTAATACGTTTATATTATTAAAAATATTATAAGAGATCATTACATGGGTCTCCAAAACTACGAAGTAGTATTTCGGGCTGCATTTCCATCTTCATCTCATGGGCGTCATTTAGGGGGGGGGCAGGGGGGGGCAATTGCCCCCCCCCAAGGTTTCCACTCTTAAGTGAAAAATTGCTGAGAGTCCCTGGAAAATTTTGTAACATCCACAAGGAGCAACAGATTTAACTCAAAACATCCCAAAAGCAGTTAAAGCACTACTTTTGAGGGTCTAATTTCAAAATTTTCTGGGGGAGAACCCCCAATCCCTTTCCTGCCCTTTGATGTCTGTTATACAATTTGTCTCCCTTGAAAATTCTGCCGCTTACAAGAAGCAGTTCCCTTTGGGAACCAAAGAGTTTGAAGCCCCTAGGAGTCTGGTTTAAAGGGGAATTTTCAAAAATTTTTACTGGGGGAGGATCTCCGCCCCCCCCTTGAAAATTTTACGTTTATTTATAACTTTTTTTCCCCTAGAAAATTCTATGCTTTACAAGGAACTGTTCTTTTTGAATGTAACCCAAAGTACCTCAAAATGAGCTGAAACACTACTTTAAAGAGGCAAATTTCAAAAAATTTTCTGGGGGAGGACCCCCAGACCCCCCTTTAAAATTTTTAAATATATTATGTTATACAGTATATTTTACTTGAAAATTCTGCCACTCACAACAAGCAGGTCCCTCTGGGTGCTCCCCAACGAGGTTGCAAGGGAGATGAAACCCTAGTTTAAAGGGAAATTTTCAAAAATATTCTGAGGGAGGACCTCCGGCTCCCCTTGAAACTTTGACGTTTATTTGTAACTTTTTTCTCTAGAAATTATGTGGTTTACAAGGGGCTGTTCTCTTCGGATGTAACTTAAATGTTGTAAAAATGAAGCAAAATTTAAAAATTTTTCTGGGGGGACCCCCAGACCCCCCATTTTTACTTAGAACTTACGATGTTGAGTCACCCCCCCCCCAAAAAAAAAAGTCTGGTTACGGCGTGGCTCAGCCCCACTTAAAAAAAAATCCTTGCCCCCCCCCAACCAAAAACTGAAATGACGCCCCTGAGACTAGCAGGCGTAATTCTAGCAATACACCACGCGAAAACATACTGTATTCAAAATCCCCAATGGAAATCAAGTCTAATATAAATATTTATTACATAAGCAGTAAGAGGTCACATTAACAAGCTATCAAGGAATTTTCAGGTAGCAGGGTATGACTGGCTTTTCTGGCCATTCTGATACGAAACCCCATGGAAACACTATAACAGCAATTTCACTTACAACAAATGAAATTGACATTCATGTTTTGATGAAAATTCTTCTATTAGGTTTTTCACATAAACATAAACAACATATGTACTATTGAGAAAAATATTCTTAGTGAAAATCTTGAATAAAAAACCTTAAGTTCTAAATAAAAACAGTTGTGTAGTGTAGTACACATAGAGGCAGTACATCAGAAATATTAAAAGTAAAATATATGATAGAAATAAATCCTCGAGCTGTTAGAAGTTGATGATGGAATGAACAGGAATTAACCTCCATTTATTAGAGAGAAGTTTGTAAAAAAAAGTACGAAAAAGTTGTTTTTGTTATGCAGACAAAATTATTGACGAACAAGAATGAGAATCCCTTTACTTATAGCTAGCTATAGGAAATATTTATCAATATTACGAACTGTTACAGATTAAGGATGAATTATTATTTGAAAGGCATCATCATTCATTTATTCAAATATAGTATGTAACCTTCCTCAAAAATAAGCTTTTGTAAGGGTTACTAAAACGCTGAACTCCCCACTTTTGACAATACTGTTAATACAGTACTCTGGCACATTTAGCATAAGCAGTTAAGCACTGATAAATACTAAGCATCTATTGAATGAACACTACAGGCACCCCCTGAATGCAACCCTCCCTCTTTTCACAAATTGCCGTTTAAAAATTCTATCAAGTCATAACAACGCATTTCCTACTTTCCTATTTGATTTGATGACATCAAAAATTTCTCTGAAGAAGTCAAGGTTTACTTCCATTCTTGGAGAAATCGAGGGGTGCAAAGGTCGTCTCATCGACTCGTGATGAACATGATTATAAATTCTCTTTCACATTAAGGGGCGGGGTTCAGGTTAACTTCAGGTTCGAGTGCGTAATTCTCCAGTAAAGAAAATGGCAGAAAACACCATCATATACCCTCGTCTCATATGATTTCATTCGACACTTCATCATTTCATGACCATCCTTATTTCTTTTTTGACCATGATCTCATGCATATGATTGCAATATACGGTAGATTTAGCCAGCAGCTCGGAAGTAAATGCAATCATTAGATATTGAATTTATGGGTCATATTAAAGGCGTAATCCAAAGATGAAGTTTTTTATAGTTTAGGAGAAATTCGTTGAGTTGCGTGGTAAGAAGGCGATTTTTAAGAAACTTCACCGTAATTTGCAGTGCTGCATCCTCTAGTGTTTCTTAGAAATGGTGAGTAATTACGGATTAATGCTGCTATAATTATCTTTGAGTCGTTGGAAGACGAGTGAAATTGAAATGGAAAACCTCCTTTGCATGAAAAGTAACGATTTCCTACCTAATTACAGTGCGGTGGGATAGAGTAGAATTTCATAATGAAAAATTTAAGGTCTCAAAATGTTCATCAAGAGTCCCAAGCACAAAAGGGGGGCCTGGGGTTCCTCCACCAGAAAATTTCTGTACATTTGACCTAAACAAACAGTTTTTTAACGCATTTTACTAGCACCTACACCTAGTCCGAATTTCGAGGAGGGGGGGGGCGATAACCGATAAATGTATGAGGAACAGAGGAACTGCATGAACCATGCAAGACAAAAGTCCAAGGTTTAAAAATACGGAATCAATTCAGTCTAAAATAGGTCCTTTGAAACAAATTCGATTGATATTTTTTGAGGAACATATATAATTTCTTGTAGATCTAGCGCTTGCCTATAAAAAAGTTTTTAAGCTAAAAAAAACCCTATTTACTTCAACACATTTCAGGACTAATATTTTAGAGAGAATATCTTTCATACAACTATACGACTTTCCCAGTAATGAAAAACAAATTAAGTTTTCTCTTGCTAGATTTTTAAATTTAAAAGAACAAAAATTCTTTGCTATAGTGCAGTGGCGCACAACTTTAACTGTGATACGGGCCAAATTATGACAAAACCTACCTGTTTTGATCTTGCGGGCCAAAATATTGGTCAATAAATTAACGATCGTTTCATTATTGCCTTTGTAATCGGCACACTAAATAATTCAACATTTTTACGCCGAATAATTCAATAGAAAATCCTTAAAATTTTGTTGAATGCATATTTTTAATCAAACTTCCTCAATCACTTACCGTATCATCAGAGCTCATAATCCACTTCACTCGGAATCGCACAAATTATCCCTGTGTAAATGTTAATTAAAATAAAATCAAGTAAATTTGCGTTACTCTTGCGTATCCCTCATACTTTCCTCACAGTGGAGGGTTAACTCGAGGTGCGCAGTCTCTCAACAATAGATACCCTTTGGGGCAGGGCAAAGGGGCGGCAGAAAAGACCTGTTCTCCCCCATCAAAGAATTCCCAACACTCCCCTTCAGCCCTTTTATTCTTGGAAGTCCTTACATCCCAGGTAAGGGGGGAATGTTTACATTTTGAAGAGGGACAGATCGTCTTCACCTTTGTGTTTTCGTTGAGGGAAACTTTTCAAAGTTCAAATTATAAAGTGACAATTTTATTTTTTATACACCCCTAATCTGTTTTACCCCATAGCTAGCCTATGGGGTAAAACAGATTATTTGAGTAAAGCTTATATGGTCATTCAGGCGGAGCCAAAAACTATTTTTCGGAAATTGAAAACACCAGTGGTGGGAATAGGTGCCATTTACGATAAAACCTAAAATTTCAAACCTCGAGAGTTCGATCAATTAATATCTTCAGGCTCTACATTCTAAGATAAGATGCTAAATCAATCCTTAAAATTTAGTTTGTTTTATTTTTTACATGTTTTTGTACAGTTACAAGCTAAACGTTTGAAATTTATTGCAATTTTATGTTGTTCTTTGTGATTTTACATCTAATGTTTTACAGATATACAGTCGTCGAACTGAATCTTAGTAGAAAACATAAAAGAAACCTGAAAAAATCTGTCGAAACAACCCGCAATTTGGCTATCATCATAAGTATTAAAAATAAAATATTAAGTTAAATAAACTATTTAGTTAATTTAAATATTAAGTTAAATAAATTTCATTCGAGACATGTTTTTCACATTTCTTAATAACATCTATGCAAACAGTTTGAGGACTAGAGAATGACTTTCATCCTTGGTGTGTAACGTATGATGTAACGCTTTAGTGTCAGAAGAAGTAGACAAGTTACATGAGAAGTTTTCTTTTCGAAAAACAACGAAGATGACTCGCGATGTGTCTAATAATGTCTTTCAACACCGCGAAAAGAAATAATTCTCAAAAATATGAGGAATAAAGTTTCCGAATTATGGTTGAAGGGCTACAAAGACATAAAGAGGTTCATTTCAGGAACTAACCTGTTGATATTTGAAAACTGTGAAAGTAACTTAAACGAAGAAATATTTGTCCTAATTACATCATAAATTGCAAAATTACAAAATAGGAGAATTTTTTAAGTACGATAAAATTAAAAGATTCGTTTCATAACTTAAGATCTATCTGAATGTGAACCTAAACAAGACTTAGAAATCACATCCCTCCTAAAAGCTTTCAAACCACAGCTATGTATGGTGCATGGCCGTCGTCATATCTATAAATCAAAATTCACCAAGAGAAGCATTTTCACAGTTTGAAGGGATTGTACCAAACCACATGAGAGTAAACATAAAACTTCCCTCAACTACGCGTGCAATCAAAAACACCTTTGCACGTGACATCATCTCGGTATCAGTTTTAGTTCTTCTTATCTCAATAAAATATCAGGAAAAAAGTCCAAAACAATTTCGCAGTGGGACCACAATGCAGGAGAAAAAAAATGACTTTATCGCACTTCTCACGCCACTCTAGGTAAACGAAAAATTACGATTTTGTGTCCTATTTTTATATGTCTGATAGGCTCATCGTAGTTTACACAACCATACTCCAGAAGCAGAAGGAAAGAAATTGCATGTCAGGGAGAGGTACCATGGAGACAATGGTCGAAGTTTACATTTAGGTCATTAAGATAACTCAAAGAAATCACGCACGTAAATGGAATAATAGAAAATTAAAAAAAGATAATAAGAAATATTTACGCTTTTTGTGCGATCAAAATGCTCTGGACTTGAAAGTTTTTAAAAGTTTATTTTTCTTTTGACAACCTATTTTTTTAAGTTACAAGAAGTTTTTGGAACTAAAGCGTTTTTCAATGTTTTATGTAATGTTCGGCACTAGTTAACTAGAACTAGTTGCAACTAGTAGTTAAACTACTTTTAGTTTAAAGTAGTTCAACTATTAGTTTAACTACTTTTTTAATTAACTACTAGTTAAAACTACTTTCAAATTTTCAACTACTTCAAAAAAATTTTATTTAAAATTTAAAAGAATATTTAAAATTTTTATCAAAGGTAGGGTACTCAAAATACCATAACCAGAAATAAAAACCATTTTTGAGCGAAGTATAAACGTTTTTTTTTGTGACATAGATAAGAAAGATGTATTAGAATTTTGCCAAAAAGTAGGTTATGAAATTAAATAGACTAGTTAACTACTTTGGGAAATAGTTAACTACTAGTTGCAACTAGTTCCAGGAAAAAATAGTTAGCTACTAGTTACAACTACAATTTTCCATACTAGTTAGTAGTTGGTAGTTACTATTTTTTGACCACTAGTTGCCGAACACTAGTTTTATATAAGCATCACTAATAGTGCGCCTATCCTTAAAAAAAAGCACCCCCGCCACCCTTTATACGTTTCAAAAATATTTGAACGGTCCCTTGTTACAGTTAGGATAGAATGAGTAAAAAGTGAAATAGGTGTAGATTATAAATTCAACTTATGTAAATAACAGTTAAACTTCTAGGACTGTCTTACGCAAGTGGTCATAAGTGTGATGAAATAGGCCAGGAAAACTTCAAGGAAACAGTGAGTTGTTAGCAATAATAAGAATAATTTAACTAAAAAATCAAATGTCATCCACAACAGCATTTTTTTTAAAGTGTATATAAAAACACTATCTTAAACAATCGTGATCTTCAAGTTTTTATTTTTAATTGAAAAGTCAAAAATCAAATTAGAACCAAAATCCTCGAGAAACACCTTTGATAATCATGATTTGACATCATGATTGTGGAGAGAGCAAATAAAACAATGGCGGTAGAATCACAGAACAAGGTCAAAAGATATAGTACTTAGTATATCCATCTTTAGATTTTAGGGAGATATTGTCAGAAATTTCCAGTTTCAACCTTTTCCTCGTCTATTTGTTTCCTTGGTTTCTTCAAAAGTTCTTGGGTCGTACCGACCCAATACCGATAGGTATCGACAAAAATAAATTTTTCTTTTGTTTGCCGATTTAAAAGTTTAATTTTTGAGAAAAGATTATATCCAGTTCGTGTCATAAATTTATGCACAACTCAAGTATTTGGATAAAATATTAAATACTATTTAATTTCATTTTAACTTGCCACAGTCTTTCGAGTCAATTTCTGCAGTAGCTCTAAAGTTTGAATTATTCAATTAAAATACTTTTGGCACAGAATAGTCAAATGAAATTTTTGTGTTCAGACTTAATGGGTTCATACTCAACTTGGTGATAAACAAGAGATAGCGAGCAGGGGGCGGTAGCCCCCTAGTTAAATTAAAAACAATAAAAAATTAAGATATTTTCAAATATTTTCCCTATACATTAACATGGAAAAACTACTTTTAAGGTGCGCGGGGGTCAAAATTGGCCTAGAGAACTGAGAGGTGTGCACCTAGGAAATTACAAAAAAAAAATGGCCTAATAAACAGTTTGAATCCTAAGACCATTATTATTACATTGGTACAGTTTAGATATTTTTGAATTTAAATCATGAAATATTAAAATACTTCAAAAATGCACATGGTAAATTATAACTATCAGGTTTTGTTCAATCAATCAATATGTTCACTAAGGCCACATTGGTCGAGAGAGGCGCTTAAAAAATGGGCTTGGGCAAGAAATCTATCAATTTTAAATTAAAAATGAAGTTGAAGGATATGTATAGTAAAAAACTACGAATAGAAAAGTCATAAAGCAAGGATACACTAAAACTCCTAAAATTACTTGATAACTAAGCTTGAGACAGCTTCACAAAGCTCTATTAAATTGGACCATCATCACCAGTCATTTGGGGACAAATTCCTTTAACTTCATTCATTGACAATAAAAAGTTGAATTAAGATGTCTCTGATTATTTACACATTTAGCCTGACCGCCGCCTGCGGGTCTTTTTCAGTTAGTTTCGTTGAGTCGTATATTTCATGTTTCTTTTGTATTTTCCTTATTGTGGTCAATAAATATGATTTGTAAATATCACAGCGACATCGAATTTTAAAATACTATTTCAGTAAATGACCTTTAATTTATGAATATAAATAAAATACTTTGTTAAGCAAAAATTTTTAAGCCCCATACTTTTTATGATTCAAAATACAAACTCTGTTGTAACAAAATGTCCTCGTACAATTCGAATATTGTTACTAGAAGGCGTTGCAGATATTATTGTGCAATTGAAAGAGAAAATTTTCACGTAAAAAGAAACCGTATTGCAGGCGGAACATGACATTTTCTATTACTCCTCAATTTCACGCCTTTCAGAAGCGATGCGTGACTGATCATACGGTTCTCTTGATGGAATCAGCAAACATCGAGATATTTGCCGCCGTCAACTGCTTTGAAAAAGGTTTTTGTTGAAAAATTATACGAAGGGTTTTAATTTGCACTTTCTTTAGTCAAGACTATAGGGCAGTGGTTCCCAACAGGTGGTCCGCGGACCACTGGTGGTCCGTGAGACCATTGGAGGTGGTCCGTGAGAAAGTATATAAACTTATCCAAAAGAAATGTGTGGAAATTAAAAAATTGTTTTTCTTATCACACAATCTAAGAAGTAGTCAAAAAAACATAGATGTAAAAAAAAACCATCTATATAAGACAAATTTATTGCCTCAAGTTCGAAAGTTTCTGAACCGAGAAATGTCTTATAAATGTTATATTTTTTAATAATCGGATATAAAATGAAGGTTAGGCTGTTAGGAATTACACTGTTATGATTAAATTAATGTTAATTTATCTTTTAAGTTTAATAGATTATTTGTTATTTAATTTTAAGTTTCAATAAGAAACATATATTTAAGATTCAGTTTCCCTTACTTCAGAAAAAAGTAAAACTTCAGACCCTCTGTGGGGGAATGAATGCATTGAAAAAAGATTAAACTTTTAAAGGTTCAAATTTAAGTGAAGTGGTCCGTAGACATATTTGAGTTGGGAACCACTGCTATAGGGTGAAAACATTTGGAAAATATAGGTATAGAAAAAAGGAAAAGTTTTCAAGTTTGACTCTAATTAGTAAGATTTTACTCAAGCAGGATGAGTTTTTAATGATGTGATATTTCCAATTTTTAGGTTTGTATTTCTTTTATGTTTTTAAAGAATTTCGTTAGAAAACATTGTTATTTGTAAGTTATTAAATGTGTAGTTCATTTTAAGTGAACGTACATTTAACTTCAACTTTTCTAAAGTCTGGAGCATAACTCAATGGTTCGGCATATTAAAACATGATTATTAATAAAATTTCTGAAAATTCGATCCCATAAAACAGGGTTTTTACACGTTTTGGTAAAACTTTTTTGGGAGGGGGCGCCTCGCCTCTTTCTCACTATCCAGTTCTCGGTAAATTCGAAGTGGTATGTTTTGTAAAGAAAATAACAAGAATGCTTGAACCATACCCGAATTGCAAATTGTGTGTCCGGAAGGAGATCGATCCGGAAGGAAAAGAACGGTCAAGTAGCAACAATTTTTTTCGCATTTTAAGAATGTGGTAGTTGCTAATCCCTGATAAACACGCAGGAATAGGGAAGAACAACAAAATTGTCGTATTATTTAGTGTAAAGTTTTTCATTTGGGGGGGGGGGGGGCTGAAGCCCCCTGGAGCCGCTTGTAAAGTTAGCCATGCCCTATAGAAAAGGTATGTTCAATGGCATGAAAACCCCTATCCATAGAAAAAACAGCCCTTCCCCACGTTTTTTCTTCCGCCTTTCCTCCGATATTAAACCGTAAAGAGATAGATGAATGGGGTCGGAGCGGGACACCCAGTTCTACCCTACAAAATACTCTACAGGTGTAAAAAAATTCGAAATGGTGCAATAGCTCGATAGACCTATGAGTCACCGTCCCCCGTAGAATGTGTATTGTGATCTGCATTCCGAACCACAGGTTGCAAAGCCACATGCGCCGAGGAGCGATATCGGTGTAGCTCGTATCTCTTTCCCCAGTGTGAGATGTCTGGATCAGATGGAACAAACTACGTTCCACCGTCAAAAAGATATGAAGGAAACTCATTTCGTTGTATTTTTAATGACGACAATACATTATCGAATTTATTTGTTTTAAAGACCATATTTCCGGAACCCCACTTTTAAAAAATTATGTGCAAAATGTAATTAAAATAGAATAAGTATTTTTTTTACAAAAGTTTAAATATCCCCACGAAATAAACAATATTGTTTGAGGATTTTTACTTAACAATGTAAAAATTAGAACATAATTGGAAAAGCAAGGATTTAATTGTGTGATATTCCGAAAAAAAGACAGTCCGAATTTTCTCTCTCTCACTCTCATTCTGTAAGTTTCTCCTCATCATTTTCTCTTTTCTTTATTTTCTCGTTTTTATTAAACTTCAAAATATATACTGCAAGCGCAAAAAACCTAAGGCCCAATCCCAATAATTGACTTATCTTTTTGTAGCGTATTCCGAAATAAGATTACGGAAAAGCAAGCAAGAGATTAATTATTAGTGATGGAATCATTAGGGTTTTTTTTAGCCTACTCCCTCATATCACGCTGAAAATTCTGAGGAAACTTTAGCAATGGATATAAGTGCGTTGCAAAAATATTTTTTAGGAAAGAGAATATTAAAAGAGGCAAATTAAGTATATGAATGAAAATATCAGGTACTTAATTTGTCAAAATTACACCAAGAATTCTTGAGGAAAATTTGAACAGAAAAGGTAGTTTCAAACAATATTTTCCAACTATTGGAAAATAGTGCCATGAATAATAAATGACAACGAATAAAAATATCAAATGTATTTTTTTTCTTGGATAAAGACGCTTAACTAACATCCAAAATTAGAAAGTTTTCGCAACAAAACCAGAAAATTCCCCAAAAGCATTCATCTAAATGTTATAAAAGCGTTGCCTAAGGAAACTAAGTGAGGTGATCAACTGAGGAAAATATCCATATTTCTCTAGAATATTTTCCACATTAAAATATGACTTTCCAAAAAAAGGGGTGAAAACAATTACGTACCCTGAGCTTCTTGAAGTAATTGTATGAATTATCCGTTTTGGTCGCCATCATCGCACGTCAACTACGTCGTCGCATGTCGAGAGAAGGGGCGCCTGCAGCGAGTATTCCACGGCACGCGCATTCTACGCTCTTCCCCCGCTTCCATGTCGGAGCGGCGGAATCACCTTGAATCCCGCGGCCAGAGATAAGCAAACACGGCGCGGCGACATCTGGCGCCGGAACCGAGAAACGCGACGGGTGTCCTCAAAGGGTTAACCGACGGAGGTTAATCCGGACCAATAGAGCACAGCAACAGAAAACAACGAATGCGAGATTACTACTTGATACGAATATCTTCAATGTGTTTGTCAGAGGCAGTCGGACCATCTCGGGATCAAATAGGAGCGAAATATAGTATAGTAAATGGATAGTAGGGGATCAAATATCGAAGTTTGTTTTTCTGTATACTACCTACTATCAAGGAGAAACTAGTTTTACAGAGGCGGAAGGAGTGATTCAGGAAAAAATGGGAATCTCTCTATATTAAAAAAAAAAGCTTTTTTAAAAAAACGCTTTTATTAAGATGTCCTAAAAAATCAAAAATAATTTTTTGGGTTTTGTGAAATAATTTATTGGGGAGTAGAAAATAACCTTCCGGTAAGTAAAAATTAGCTAATTTTCTGATCACTAAAAATAAAAGCGTGGGCGCTAGTAATTTATAATTTTACATAAAAGAAAATGAGAAAAGAGAACTTAGAATAAATAGTGAATAGATAATTACTAGCGCCCACGCTTTTATTTTTAGTGATCAGAAAATTAGTTAATTTTTACTTACCGGAAGGTTATTTTCTACTCCCCAATAAATTATTTCACAAAACCCAAAAAATTATTTTTGATTTTTTAGGACATCTTAATAAAAGCGTTTTTTTAAAAAAGCTTTTTTTTTACTTATTTTATTTTCTACTTTTTAGTCTTAGAATTTTGCCTAAAATCTTAATTTTTATTCCAATTGTTGGTATGTAATTAGTAAAACCCCTTAGAATTTAATGCTAAAAATTTAAAACATTACCCCTCTATTTAGGTACTTATAAAATTTTTCAAAGCAAGTCATTTGTAAGAAATAAACTTTTCCAAACACCAGTGAAGAATTTACAAAAAAAAAATATATTCCAAATGAAAGAGATTTTATAATTTCTTTTTTACTGAAAAAGCGCAACACCCCATGCAAACATATTCAGTATTTCTTTAAGCTATAAATAATTCCATCTGAACGAAAGCGAAATCTAAAAGACATGAATAGCAATAACTGTCATAATAAAAGCATCGAAACTCTCATTTATCCATCAAATGAAAATAAAAAGTATTTCCAAGCTTTTAGAACATGGTATAGGTTTAAATTCACATTACTATCTTCGTTAATTATCTTAATTGAAAGGTAATAATTCAAGGTTTAAAGATTGAATATAGTTCAAATATATATAATACGCCGTTGTATAAGTTTTGGGGGTCATATTCCTTTTAGAGCGTCTTAAATTCGAGTTAATCGGATAATCAAAAATACTCTTTAATTACCTTAATTACGGAAGTTTTGACTAGCTGACAATTGAATATTGCATTGTCATGAATATTACACCATGCTGCAAAGTTTCAAGGCTTAATATCATTTAGAAGTACCTGAAATTTTATGTGCAAGAATCTAAATGACAACCTTAAAATTTGCATAAATTTGTCTTTAATTTCTTTAATTATTTTAAAATTGCCGTTTTGATGATTGAATATAGTAGTACTATGCCTATTACACTATTGTTCCTTTTTTTGGGAGCTAAAATATTTTTAAGGGTCTCAAAATCGAGTTAATCGGATAATCGAAAATACTCTTTAATTACTCTAATTACGGAGATTTTGACTAGCTGACAATTGAATATTGCATTGTCATGAATATTACACTATGCTGCAAAGTTTCAAGGCTTAATATCATTTAGAAGTACCTGAAATTTTATGTGCAAGAATCTAAATGACAACCTTAAAATTTGCATAAATTTGTCTTTAATTTCTTTAATTATTTTAAAATTGCCGTTTTGATGATTGAATATAGTAGTACTATGCCTATTACACTATTGTTCCTTTTTTTGGGAGCTAAAATATTTTTTAAGGGTCTCAAAATCGAGTTAATCGGATAATCGAAAATACTCTTTAATTACCCTAATTACGAAGATTTTGACTAGCTGACAATTGAATATTGCATTGTCATGAATATTACACTATGCTGCAAAGTTTCAAGGCTTAATAACGTTTAGAAGTATCTAAAATTTTATGTGCAAGAATCTAAATTTTTTGCGATAATTTGCCGTTAATTAATTTAATTACTTGAGAATTGTCGTTTTGATGATTGAATATTATAATAGTACTATGCCCATTACAGTATTGTTCTTTTTTTGGGAGCTAAAATCTCTTTGGAAGGGTCTCAAATGTCAGTTTTTCTGAAAATTAAAAATACTCGATAATTAACTTAATTTTTTGGTTATTAATTAGATAATAATTGGATATTGGAGTGTCATGAGGGTTACATCGTTGTGTAAAGTTTCAGGGCCCTGACATATCAGGAAGTGCCCGAAAATCGAGTTGTAAGATTTCACCCGTGACCTTGGCCCAGAGCAAGTCTAATAAAAGCGTTTAAAAAGTAACAGTGACCGCCGCCGCCGCTGCTTTTGAAAATTTTATTTTTGAACACTTTGAACTCTCACTACGCAAAAACTATTCCACGGAAATTTGTGAAATTTTAAACATTTTTATTCAAGTGTATGAGGATCGTTTTCGTTCTAAAAGCTAATAGATGAGATAATTAGTTCTAGAGTTATTTAATGTCAAAGTCGAAAATTATTTTTTTCTGCTGCGAGTTCGCCCCGAGCAAAATCTATTAGCAGCAGAAATATGATTTTTTGCAGACACATACTCTTAGATGTGCAGTTTTGCACCACGTCGCCCTTTTTTCGAATTAGTTTTGGAGTAATTAAGTTTTAAAGTTTCGAAAATTTTGAAGATTTTTCTGTTTTTTCGTTATAAAAGCAAAACTAATCACAGTAGAACTATGATATTTTAAAGACACATAGAAATAATTTTTATAAAAATATTGGCTTTTTGTTTTTTCAAAAATTCTAATTAGTTTTAGAATTATTAAGATTCAAAGTTTCAATTTTTTCTTCTCTTTCTCGCCGTTCACTAGAGAAGCAGACGAGTTTTATGCGTGTTTTTTTGATGAGTCTGATTTTTTTTATTTTCAACAATGCTTTTTTCTACAAAGTGGTTGATGGTTATTAGTAGACTTGCTGAATATTTTTTTAACATTTCAATTAAATTATTCGGAGAAAAGGCTTCTGCTGGATTGTTGAGATGAACAAGCGAGCTCTGCTCGCTAAGATCGCGAAGCGATCTGAGAAGAACTGCGAAGCAGTTCAGAGGGTTGGTGAGCGATAGCTCACTATGTATGATTTCTTTTATTTTCAATTTAAGTTAGGAAAGTAATATTTCAGCAATAGTTTTTTCGGGATGATTTGGATTAAATTATTTATCAGCAAGAGTGATAAGTAGTTTCGGTTGTAAAGGAGCATTAATTAAGCCGACCAGCGGGGTGATTGGTAAGATGGAACAAGCGAGCTTTGCTCGCTGAGATCGCGAAGCGATCTGAAAAGAACTGCGAAGTAGTTCCGGGGGTTGGTGAGCGATAGCGAGCAGGGGGCAGGCCCCCTAGTGATCTAAAAAAAAATAGACTAATAGAGCTTTTTCAATCACATGACTCTGCCTAACAACGGCCTTAGCAACGTTGTTTTATTCCTCCAGTGACATCATGTGCGAATGCTGCTATTGGATACTTCTATGTTCCGCCCCTAACAACAGCCTTAGCAACGTTGATTTTGTCCTCCAAGTGACGTCATGTGCGAATGCTCTATAGAGAGAAAAATCTGTTCTACAATATAAGGCAGTGGTTCCTCTAAACTTTAAATTAATAATTAATTTAATGATTAAATATTTCTTGGTGGCGCCAAAAAAAAAGGTTTATTTTTGGAAAGGAATTGTAGTACGGGAGCCTGTGACAATTTCGGTGACCAATTTCCTCTCAAGCGATAATTTGTGGAATGCTTCAGATAGTTGTATCATAAAGCCTCGTGAACGTCAGCTGCGGTTCCGTGGATGGGTTGAGCGGTGGTAGCTCCTAAAACGCTTGAACATTGGAGCTTCCTCCTCGAAAAATAATATCATTTGGCAGAAAAATAAAATTTTCAGTCATTTCCTCCAGGCTAAAAATTTGTTACATTATAGTTGACCCAATATTTACAAGAAAAAAACGCGTCAGCTAGCTGTAGGTTTTTCTGTATACTACCTACTATTAAGGAGAAACTAGTTTTACAGAGGCGAAAGGAGTGATTCAGGAGAAATGGGAATGATCTAAAAAAAAAAATAGACTAATAGAGAGAAAACTTAAATTCAGCCAAAATCTGTTCTACAATATAAGGCAGCGGTTCCTAAACCTTTTCTAACCCCTACTGATTAAATATTTCTTTACGGCGCCAAAAAAAAGGATTATTTTTGGAAAGGAATTGGAAGTTTCAGGAACCATATTAATTAAAAGGGGCCTAAGTTATTAAAAATGCCTTTCAATCTTCGAATATTATCAGATTCTATTTATTAGAGACAAACCGAAGCGTGTTTATTGCAAGAGAAAAATTCAGAGAGTGAATTGACTCCAACAGCTTGACATTGGAGTTAGCTCATTGTTCCAGCAAGTACTTCAATCATAAAATGGTTAAAATTTTAGATTTAATTTTTTGTTAAATAAAAGGTCCTTCTTCCACTATTATGAACTGACATCTTTATGAAAAATTTCGAACTGAAAAACAGATAGCGAAATACAATAAACACATCAAAATAAGAGAGAAAACTACAACATTAATTACATCAACTTCTATATATATTGAGGACAGCCTGCCTGATGCCCCAAATTCCAGGGGCTTCCTTCTAATAATACCCTAATGTTGATATCAGCATTTTTCCCGGCCTTCAAAGTAGTACTATAAGGACATTTAAAGAGAAGAGGAATTTTCCAAACAAGTAAGATCCTTTCATTTTCTTGCCATCAACCCATAGAGATTATATTCAATTATAAGATTTAAATCTTGTTAAAACATTACTTTGCTGATTAAATACAGTCTTCTGGAGATTTTTTTTCAACTCCACAATAGCCTAGAATCAAATACAGAAAAAATAATGTGATTTAACCCAATCTGACTAATCCAGCTTGTGTGATTGAAAATTTTAATCGAACTTGAACATGATTTTGCATTACATTATCATTGTTAGGTCAAAATTTTCCCAGTTTTAATGAATAAATGTGATTTTTCAAACTTAATAAATTTCTTGAAGACAGTACTTCATCACTGAGGAAGGTTTCAAAAAAATATGAAACTGATCTCATTGAACATCATCTCTAAGGTTGGTGGCAAGAAAAGGAAAGGATCTAACTTGTTAATTTAATATCCAGTAAAAAAAAATATCTAATTTATTGGTAACAAACTAAAAATTTAAAGTAAACAATTACATTTTATTTTTTAAAGTTAACTTTATTTTTTAGACTTATTTTTTTTGTAATGGAATAATAGCCACTAGGCCTTGATATTTTATACTAAAAGAATCAATGTAGGTATGTACATTTTAATATGACAATAATCTTAGTAAAAAATCTATGTCTAAATAGGCTCCCTCAGTTTATTAGTTTAATTAAATTTTAAAGCATATCAGTTATTTTGGGGATATAATGATTTTAAACATGCATTTCTGATATAGTTTCTCTCTATATTAAAAAAAAGTAACCGTCACCGCCGCCGCTGTTTCAGAAATTTTTATTTTTGAACTCTTTGACCTCTTACAACGAAAAAAGTACTTGACAGAAATTTATGAAATTTGAAATGTTTAGAGAACATTCTCGAACGGAAAGCTAATTGATGTGACTATTAGTTCTGGGGTATTTTTAAGGTCAAAGTTGAAGTTTTTGTTTTTTTCGCAGCGAAAACTATTAGCAGCAGAACTATGATTTTTTGCAGTCACATACTCTGATGTATGAAGATGTGCACTACGTCACCCTTTTTTCGAAATTTTTAAAATTTTAATTTTTTTTTTAAATTTTCGAAAATTTTGACACTTTTTCGGTCTAAAAAAAAACTAATCACAATAGGAGTATGATTTTTTAACCAATTATGCTCTTATTTTTTAGAAAAAGATTGGCGTTTAATTCTTTTAAAAAATTTTATTAGTTTTGGAATTATTAAGCATCAAAGTTTCATTTTTTCATAGTTTTACTAGGTCTTCATCAGACACGTTTAATGTTTATTGGAGATTTTTTAAGTTTTATTTTTGACGGTTCACTAGATTGTTGCGAGCACGAGTGCACATTATAAATTGAAATGCTTCTTAATGACATGTTTTTTCCACAAGATGGTTGATGATTGTTAGTAGACTTCTGGATATTTTTTTAATATTTCAATAAAATTATTGATAAGCAAGAGAGAGGTATTTTCCGTGTTACAAGAGGCTTAATTAAGCGGAGAAAAGGGTTGTGCTGGATTGTTGAGATGAACAAGCGAGCTATTCTGGATTAAATTATTTATAAGCAAGAGTGATATAAGTAGTTTCGGTTGTAAAGGAGCATTAATTAAGCCGACCAGCGGGGTGTGCTGGATTGGTAAGATGAAACAAGCGAGCTTTGCTCGCTGAGATCGCGAAGCGATCTTAAAAGAACTGCTAAGAAGTTCCGGGGGTTGGTGAGCGATAGTGAGCAGGGGGCAGGTCCCCTAGTAAGGCAAAAAAAAAGAAGTCCAGAGAAAAATATTTAAAAATTAATAGTTCCAAATGAATAATTTCTTTTTAGTTTGATTTAAAGTAACAGTAAAAAACATCTTGAATTTATTTCACTCTAAGGTTGAAGTTTATATAATAATTTAATTTATCATAAAATGGATTGTTAAAATTTTATTAATACTATCATAAAACACAATTTTCAAACTGTCATTCTTTTTGGGCAAATATATTATTTCAAAGATATACATAATTTTTCATATCAGTTGATCATTAAATGAATTTTCAAAAGATATCTTTAAATGCAGAATGCAAAATACTTCAGTACAAAATAACAAAAAAGATTAACGGAATATGCACATAAATATTTACAAATGTATTATATAGTAATAGGGGATCAACATGAATGAAAGAAATTGTAAACTTGCTGACCACAACTTGTTCCAATAACTCTTCCCAAATCTTCAACACTTGCATTGCAAATGTTTGCTAAAGCTAAAAGAGAAAAGTTTCTTAATATTGTTCAACAGTTAAAAATGACCTTATTGAGCTTGATTTTATGAATCTATACGATAGAGAATTTTTGACAGTTGTCAATTAATCAAAAGAAGAAATAGATAAAAATTCAAGTGACAGATTATTACTAATACACTGAAGAACTTACATTTGAACCTTAATAACAATGCTTGTGCTTTTGTTTCACCCAAAGATGGGACTGTCAATAGAGTTTTCAGAAGATATGTTTCTAATGGTGGCACGCGTCCCCTCAACATAAATGGATTGGATTTATCCTCACTGCCCATACGGACCTATAACAGAATAGAACATATTTAGACTTAACTTCAAGCAGTTTCTATGGAACTAAATAAACGTTGAGAGAAAAACTACTACACAAGTGCTAAACAAAATAAAATGACTAACCATAGCTACTAGTGCATTTGAACACTCTTCTAATCCTGTCACGGGAGCCACTCCTAGCCCTAACTCTATAACAGCAAACTTTTGAAGGTCGCTGAAGTACTGAGTGCTGATAGCTGTCCTTTCCACTAATACAGCACTTCTGTCATAACTTGCCTGAAAGAAAACTATTCTAAATTAATTTAAGTTCTAAAAATTACTATAATATTAAAACAACTAATATACTAAAGACTTCTGATGATAACTCAAGAAATGAAATAGGTACTGCTAAATAATGATTTTATCTAAAAATCACTAACTTTTCATCATTATATTATAATAGAATAGTTCACCAAAAATAGGTTTAAGAAATGTAAATTAAATAACAATGCAAGATAAGACTTGCCTTTTTCAACTTGACAAGATTTCTTCGATAGCTTGTTCCAGCAACTAAGTCTGCTTCAGTGACAAATATAACAGCAAAATCACTCGTTGGATAAAAATCTATGAAATCCATAGAATCAACAACAATAGTTTGTACTCGTCCTGGAAAAATATTGTAATTAGAATTGAAAACCGTTTTGAATTTATGGGAGGGGGAGTTCATGTGGCAATCACAATCATCACTCAAATGTTCAATAAATTCAAATGCAACACCCAATTGAAACAAATGTAATTCCAGAGTTTTGAATATAACTTTTGGATAGTTTTAGTTTTGATTATTGCAATAATTTCTTATTTAGCTCACTTTTAAGTTAAAAAAATATGGATTAGATCAGGGTACGAAATTTCCACTTGCGCTCTGATCAGATTGCTCTTGTACACAAGTTTCGTTTTCGGGTTAGATCGTTTCTTTTTGGCGGTAGTTAGTTTAACTATGTTTGTTTGTTAATATCAAAGGTATTATGAAGAAAAGGGAGAGAAATATTGATTCCTATTTTACTAGGGGTAATGAAAGTGAACCCGTTCAAACGCAAGAGATGATGCAAAGTGGATCTGTCTATTAGCAATATTCCTATATCATCAGTTTCCAGCTCTTCCAGTAAAAGAAAAGATGCCTCAACTGCCCAATCACCACTTCCAGCGAAAAGGAAAGTTTAATTAAGAGTGGCTTAGTAGTTTTTAATGGTTGTTGTATAATGATAGACTTGCAATGTGTAAAGTTTGTCAGGAAATGCCATCCAGTAATTTAATTTTACATTCTTTTAAAGTTTTACTTTCCATAATGTTTCTGCAAACACTATTTTTTAAATTAAAAAGAAAAATATGAATCCAAAGTAGTGGCGAGTAAAAATTTTAGTCTGGCTAGTACCTTTAGAGCTGAAATTTCATGCCCTGGATTAGATTCAAATTTTGTTTTAAGAGCAGTCAAATGTCTATGAATGAGATTAAGTTGGCAACAAAAATTGTCACCAAAAGGCACCAACCCATCACAGGTAAAGAATTTTCCCCCAGAAAAAAAATTATTATTATTATTAAGGCATTTTTATGCCTTTTTTAATTACTCAAACATAGAATTTTCGTGTGATTGTTGAAACATTCGTTACTTTTTGGAATTACCCGCTGGCCTATTTTAAAAGACTGTTGCACACATGCAGAGAAAAGTCCCCTCAGAAAATTTCCCAACTTTACCTATTGTCTTTGAATACTAATACTATCTCCTTTCAAAAGGTTTTGCTACAAGTTCATATCAAATGGGGATATTTTAATCTTAATAAATCATCCAGAACATACTATATCAGTTCAGTACCACTCATTAGAACCATCGGTACTTAAGGATAAGCGCAAATGCCGAGTTTTGTGCTAAATTGCCAAAGGTAATCAAATATCAAACTAAAACATCTCAATTAACAGCCTTTCTTATTGGAGCGAGACCGCATTCAAAGCAGACCTTTTCTAATGCTGTTCCGAAAATTTTTGAAACTTGACCTCTTTGTGTCATTTTATGCAGAGTATTTTCTAGTCCTCTGCGGGGGGGGGGACACGCACCCTCCCCTGGATCCGCTACAGGAACAGCTTAAGAAAGAGTCCTCTAGTCACCATGCTTATCCACAGCTCAAAAGATGACTACATTTAAGCACGTTGCTCAGTGGTTGCTGATGGTTACACATGGCGACTGGAGGACTCTTTCAAAAACGCTGTGGTACAGCTTTAGAAAAGGTTCGCTAGCCGCTATGTCTAACCATAGCTCGATTTATGACTGATAATCATTGAGATCTAATTGTTAATATTATTATTATTAGATCCTAAAATAGTAGCGGACCTTTTCTAAAGCTGTTCCAAAAAATTTTGTCTCATTAAGTAATAAAATAAAATGACACTTACGATTCAAGAAGGTAAGCAAATCATTATTTTTCCACTTTTCATTAACTAATATATGACCTGGTGGAACAGTTGGACGGCAAATACTATCGGCCATAATATTTTTTTCCAATAATAATGTCTAAATCTATAAAGTTCATAAATTTCAATTCCAAAATCGCTTTGTTTACTGTTTACTTTTGGCGCTTCTAAGTATATTTGTTGCCACACATACCGGAAAAATTTATTAATTACTTCAACCACTGACTTCATCTTGGAAACTAATAAAATATTCAATGAAATAATCAACTTGGATAATCATTAAGTAACGCATTTTTTTACAATTATAATCAAGAATAGACCAGAACAGTTTAATTATAAAAATTTATTTGTGAAAACTGCTTTGTAAAGAAGGAAAACTCACACTCACACACAAATAAATACATGGGAGAGTGTAAACAAATCGACGAGCGCGCTTATCCGTTTTGTATTTCTGGATACATAAAAAAAAAATTAGAAGAAACACTATGGATTTAATTGCGAAAAATGCAACTTGTTCTTTTTTACACAATGCATGCTAAAAGTGTGAAAGAATATATTGGTTTGAAAGTTCATGTTTAACAATTAAACTGGTTGGGCAAAATAAAAAGTGAAAATGGTAAGAACAGCTTGTCAAATTGTATTGTAACTCTTGTATTTAATATTTACCATTTTAAAGTGTTACACAAGTTTCTCAAAATCATACACTTTGGTAATACACTAAGAGTATTTCAACTGCAACATGAGTTAGTTACAAATCTTCTTCTTCTATGTCGTAGGTCTTCAAAGTATGGCCCACAGTTCAAAACTGGTCTGTAAGAATCTCAAATCTGGCTGGCTTGCCACATCAAGCAGAACTTTCGGCACAGCTTCGATAAGAGTCCTCCAGCTACCATGTTAACTCGCAGCTCCCACACTAACATGCTTAAGTGTTGTCATGATTTGAGCTGTGGGTGAATATGGCGGCTGGAAGACTTATTGAAACTGTGCCGAATTTTCCTTTTTTTGGTTCTTCAGAGCTCTACATTGTTCTTTTAAAGAAATATTCTGCCCAAGGATGCAGAAAATGTTTTTACATCCAAGATTTCCCCCAATCCATACAAAAATTTCCCCAAAATTTTAAAAAGTGATAAAGACCTACAAAATTCTGAATTATCGTCGGTATCAAAAATATGTTGGAATGAAACAAAGAATACACTTTAATCATTCCTGCTTCTTTAAGAAGGCTCATATTTGTAGTATTGGTACTGATCTACTAACCAGGGCCGGACTGGCTAGCAGTTGGCCCCGGTGGGGCAGACTTCATGTTGGCCCCCATTCATTCTTTCCTAGTTCTACCTACAATAATTTCCACTTATAGTTAATTACGTGGCCGTCGTCGGCTTCTGAAAATTGGGGGGAGGGTAACCAAGGATTTGGGATTCATCCCCAGAAAGATTTTACAAAACCATACTTATAACTACCCCAAAAATAATATTTTTTCGATTAACACCGGTCAATGATTTTAATGTGATTTCAAATCAACTAATGAACTTTTGTTCCAAGTTTTTGTGAATTGTTTGTAACTTTTCACTAAAAAGGGGGGGTCTGGGGGTTCTCCCCCAGAAATTTTTGGAAATTTGACCTTTAAAAACAAGGTTAAACTCATTTTCAGTGTTATATGATTAGACAATTTCAAAATCAATTTTTCTATGCTGTATAATGGAAATTTTTTTGGGGAGAGGGGCTCACCCTTAGAGTATATGGTAGTCATTTATCGAAAACAGAATTTTAATCTTATTTCTCAAGTAATACCAACAAGTACCAGTACGTATACTACCAATTTCACTTTCAGAATGCCACGATTAATTAAATTTAACAATCCTCTTTCGTGGAAAAATTAACGTAGTTAAATATTACGAAAATAGCTTAATTATGATATTTGAACGATTAAATTTTACTTTTAAGCGGTATTAACAATGTTTATAAATACAAATATTAAGGAATTACAAAAAATAGCATCAATACTTCATAACATTTGTAATGAATTTACAAAACAAAGATGTGTGAAAATATATAATTGCTATTGATAAAAATTTACCGTTGATTTCAAAGTGGCCCAGTTTCAAAAAATTATTTAAAAATAAGTTTTTAAGCTGTTTCACTCGTATGGAGTTAAAATTTAATCAATGAAGATTAGTTTTTGAAAAAAAAAATTCTCCATTTCGGGAATTTATATTTTCAAAGTTAGCAGCAACAAAACTTTTATAATTCATTACAATGAGTAGAAAAGAGTGGTCTTTCAAAATCAACAGCACACTTAAAACTTAACACTCAAATTGAATCGTCAGTTTGAAGAAGGGAATAAGTCCAAAAACGAGAGAAAATCGAGAAAAAAAAAAGCGTTTAAGTAATGGAATTTTTATTGTATAACCACCAAATTTTCACTGGAAATTCAGAACCCTTCTTATTAGAAAACAGAGCAATCACCAAAACAAATATAATACATTAAAAAAATATTTTACGGTTAAAAAAGGTGAGGAACTTATACCCTTCTTCAACCATATCTGAAGAAAAATCTTAAAAAAACATTAAATTGACATTAAAATCACATTAAAATCATATGTATGTTTAATTCACACCACAGAAGGGAGAAATAGAAAAATTAAGACAAATAAAATTCAAAATTATAATGAAACTGAGTCATAAAGAAGTATCAACGGAGTGAACTGGAGTCAAACATTCCTTACATAAATAGTTTGAAAATAGTTTTAAATTAAGAGCAAAATCGTTCCAGGGATTAATCTTATCAGAGAAAATAGCCGTTTCCGGACTTTGGGTAGAGCACACCTGCAAGATAAGATGTTCAGGGGAATTGATTGGCCCCATATGCATATATCGGTTTCGAACCACGTAAAATTAGCTTTGTACTTTGTTTCTAAAAGTTTTCACGGATTTGGTAGAAGCGTTTATTCAATTGGTCAATTTTTATATTAATTTTGTAGTAGTCCTACACTACAAACGTAAAAAGTTGAAGTTCAAAATTTGGCCCCCTCGGGATTTGGCCCCGGTGGGGATCGCCACCCGGGCCAGTCCGGGCCTGCTACTAACTCTCATAAGTTTTAGTTTTGCTTCGAGTTCTTATATATTTCAGGAGAGGTCAGAACTGGAACGATTGCTGGGTGGAGATGAAGTTAGGTTTTTATGCAAAACTTCATTTACTTTTTCGTTAAGTCATGAAATAGCCTAATTAATTGAGGATAATTGATTAGTGATAATCTCGGAAACGAAAAACAAAAGCAAACCTTCGATCTGTGGTGATGTGAAAATTGCTACGTAAATTATTTATTGTATACTGAAATTGAATTAAATAGCATACTTTTCCACAAAATTTCCCCAGATGGCTAAAATTTCCCCCGATCCTAGATCGCCGGATCAGACATATTCTGCATCCCTGATTCTGCCATATTAGAATGTCCCATTAGCCCCCACAATGTGAAAATTTACAATTCTAGAAATAGTTCTTTACATGTGCAATTCAATACTTTTTCAGTAATATTTTCTTATTCTTCAGTATTAGTAGAATCCAAAACTGTCTTTAAATAAGATTGAAATATTCTTAAATACTTACAAAATAAATTCAAAACAGAATTTCATTCATTCATTCATAGTTAGCTGTACAGCTGATTTGGGACATTTGCTTACTCCTAAGAGCTGCTTTGTCCTCACACACAAATTACAGAGAAGAAATTACAGAATTTAATACTTTCTATGGCTTGCTGAAAACAAACTTGGCTTTTTTTCTACTTAGTAAACACCTGTCATGGTACATGGCAGATATTCCATGCTGCAAATGTTTGCTAGTCCTGTTACTAATCAGTGATGTATAAATCTTTACTGTAATATGGGGAAAAATCCATTTGGCTCATTAGCCCTGCATATAAAAACACAGTAGGTATAGAAGACAAAAAAGTTTTTGAGGGGGGTCTGGGGGTTCTCCCCCAGAAAATGTTTGAAATTTGACCCTCAAGTAGTTTTTTAACTTTGTTTGAGACCCTTTGAGGATTACCCCTCAAGAGGATTGCTCCTTGTAATCTCAGCACTTCTTCTTTAATAGCATAACAACCTGTTAAGGGGCCCACAGACGAGCAACTTGGTCGTCAATCGGGTTGTCAATTTGAGCAAGTTTTCAACCAAGTTGGCCGTCTGTGGGGAAGTTGATGATTGAATTTCAGGTTGATGATCTGATCGTCAACTTGGTGGGCGGAGCTTAATCGGAACATGTTATTAGGAAAATAAAAAAAACTAAGCATTAAAAATTAAAATAATATAATTCTAGCTCGAGAGAATAATTAAATAAAATATAATTTTGCATTTAAAGTATCAAAATATATTAATTTGTTACAATCTGATTAATTTTTTCTTCATTGTTTACATTCTGGTTGACGACCAGGTTGGCCGTCTGTGGGAAAAGCATCAACCTGGTTGACAACCGGGTTGACGACCAAGTTGCTCGTCTGTGGGCCCCTTTACAGGTCTTAGCAATAACATAATATGGAAGTACCTAATGAAGGTAATTGAAAATAGTATTGAACTTTTTTATTATCTTTCAGATGAAGTTCTGTGCTTTGAATGAATCTTCATTATCTGATGATAATGGAGATCCTGAATTGGCAACTAGAGAAGCACAGGTGAGTAGAGTTTTCTTAAGAGGTCCTCTCATGTCAGTTAGTACCAGATTTATTAAGTACATGCTACTGTATTTTGCAGGAAGAGGAAGCATATTCTCTCTATCATGTCGCTCTGAAGAAGCAAAGCGAGGGAAAGGTGGAGGAGTCTGAAAAGCTCTTGAAAGAAATCCTTGAGATGGAATTCTTAGATCAAGTTAGTTCTCCTGTGTAAAATTAAATGTGTTTAGGTTATTAAACCAGGCATATTTTGGTGCCGTGTTACAATCTGAGTTTTTTTTTTTAAATCTCGGGCTTCTTTTTGCGATTAGGTCAAATTTGAATCTATGTTCTCTCAATGTTCAAGTACTATTGCTGATTATACTTAGTTCCAAGATCAGCATTAGAAATTGAAAATAAAAATCTTTCTGGTCTAGTGGACCAGTTTTTGCCCATCTTGCTGTTCCATAGCCAATATGACTGGTCTGCAGGGACGTGCCAACGTTTTTGAAAGAAGGGGAGCAAAACATTTTTACCCCCCTAACCCTTATTATTTGCCCCCTAACTTCAAAAACTGAAGGGGCAAGAATTTCCCCACTTGATAGAATACTTGATAGCCTGTTTCTGAAGAGAGGGGATAGAATTAAACACATATAAAATGAATAATTGTTATTCAGCTTACACAAAGTATTTATATATTCACATATGAGATGGATGAAAATTTTCCTTCACACTAGTTTAAATTATTCCTCACTTAAAATATTATTCCATCTTAAAACAGCCATGGTTCTGGAAAGAATGGAAGAAATTCAAATTATAACACTAGTCAATTTTCCTAAAATTCACCCCCTATTTTTCTTCAACTAGTACATGTATGTGCCCCCAGAAACATGGTTTCTTCTCTTTACCCTTATCTTAGACTAGGACTGTTTGTCATCCCCTACCTATTTTCTTCTCTGTTCAGTGGACTTCTGTTCTTTCTGATTTTTTCTTTCTCGACTGTCAGCACTTGATTAAGAAAATGTTTTTAAAGTTTTTTTCAGATTAATTCAAAATATGTCTGAAAAATCCATGAATCCATTTTAGAATAATATTTAGGTACTTACGTATTATCCCGTCGACCGTGATGCTTAATCCGAAACGTTATCAAATCCCATTGAGTTAACTATTACTGTGCTGCTGAATTAGACGGCCGCTGAACGGTTGACGGGATAATACGTAAGTACATACCAATATTTATTTATTTGTTTTCTTGATGTCATGTAACAATGTAAACTCTCCTCATGGTCCTTTCTGAACTGCTACACCTTGAACATTTGGGTTAAAATTTCAAAACAATAATATCACAGCCATTTTTTAATTTTCTTCCAGATTGAACCTGATGAAGATCGAGATGAAGCCCCTGCTCCCGATGCTCCTATGCGACCTGCTCTTACACTGAAGTACCTCTTGTTCAAGAACTTGGCCAACATTGCCAATTCAAGGAAAGACTACCAATCTGCTGTGAACCATTTCCTTGATGTAAGTGAATCTGCTTTACCAGGGGATTCTATTTGTATTTTCAGAGTTAAGTTATTCAAAAAACTACCTCAAACATAGCTTGTAGTTTTTAAAGTACAGCCCATCTTCTAGAGATAGTAGTAGAGTGAATATTCAAATGAAATATTTTGTAAGCACCCTTGGGGGAAGTATAATTGCTTATTTTTGCTGACGAGGAGTAATGGGGTATGTGTGATGCTTACATACTACATATAAAACATAAAAAAACTCGGGTACTTACGTATTATACCGTCGACCATTCAGCGCCACTGTAATAGTAAAGTCAATGGGATTTTATAACATTTTCGGATTAAGCGTCACGGTCGACGGGATAATACGTAAGTGCCAAAAACTCTTAAATCTTCAAAAATATCTTGTAACTTGCAAGGTAATTCGTTTTAAAAATTAATTTAAGTACATTACTAAATTTTAGTGTATTAGTAGTGTATATTTTAGTGTACGTATATTTATCACAGCAGTAAACTTTAGTTTTGAGTCTCTATCATTTTGAACTATTAACTTACCTCTTATGTCTAATCTGTTAAAAAAAATGCAAATAGTATTACTTAACAATACAGTAAATAAAAGAAATTGAGTGCATTAAATTTCATTTTTACTCATAATTTTGTTTGGACAGTTTTCAGTAGTATTAAATCTTTGATTTAAAAACATTAACCATCAAACCTTGAATTATTTATTAGTTCCACAAATTTTTTTCTACATTATGCTATTGCTTAGAACAGTCATAGGCAAAGTACGGCCCACAGGCTAGTTAATCCGCCCCGCAACATGGTTTTGAATAACCCCTACAATTACACATAGGAAAAAATGTATGTTATAATGAATAGAATAATGGTTTCCTTCTTTCATCCCAATTTCTACCAGCTTATGAAAAAATTTTAGAAGATCAGTCACAGTTTCATCTGTATATGTGCCTTCATACTCTTTTTAACTTTTTTCTTAAGTTTTTTACTATTGTAGCATATAATATAAGTTAGGTGTGATGTAAAAATCAACTTAAAAGTTATCACTTATAAAATGTGTTTTGTTCATTTTTTTGTTTTTGGCCTGCCTAGATAATTTTTATTTTATCTGGCCCTCCCCTTAAAAAGTTTTCCCATATCTGGCTTAGAACTATGCACCCCAACACACTTACAAAGCTTGCTGCAAACATTTATGTTTATTCATAGGCTCTTGAAATAGATTCTTCTGATGTTGTTATGTGGTACCACTTAGGTAGAGCTGCTTTGAATATCACAAATTACTCTTTGGCCCGACTTTCCTTTGAAGAAGTAAGTTATGAATTTCTTTTTCTAACCTTCTGATTGTATTTTCAATTTTTTCTACTGTTGTTCTATAAGTACATTAACATCTCAATCATCCAAGTTTCTGCATAAACTAAACTATATAACTCTTCTAGATTTCTATTATTTTTTAAAATGGCAAAACATTGCTACAAAAAATGCCAAAGTAAGAAGTGCATAAAAAACAAAATTATAAAGACTTTCTAAAGTAAAAGAATTCTATAACAATAGGAATAGCATATGAAGTCTTGAGCCTATTTATGGGGAGCAATGCCCCCTTCTTTTTCCAGGGGAAATCTCATTTTCTTATTGGTACAATCGACTCCACTTAAAAGAAAAATATACGAGCGGATCAAATAACACTACTAAATTAATGACTTATTTTGTATGTTTATGTATTAAAACTGGCCTTCAAACCTGAAAAAAAGAAGGTTTTTAGGGGATTTCCATCAAATTTCAATAACATTAAACTATATAATGAACACATAAAACGATACATTTTGTGTTAATTTAAATAGGAGTGATCAGGACCAGTCAATTTCAATAACATTATCCCATTGATAACATTAATTGTGATCATATTAAGCGGAGTCGACTGTTTTTCTGATATGTACTGTGTACTTGTGTATTTGTTGTAAATCTTCCTCAAATCTTCCTTTGTGTCTCAAAAATATTTTTTTACGTCTACCTATATTTTAAGGTTAAATATAAATTACATCAGTTTCAATTTACTAATTTAAAATTTTCTCTTGAAACATTGCTTTGTCACTTTTTTTAAAATTAAGAAAGAATATTTCTATTTAGGTAAAACTTGTATTTTCATTGTATCCAGTGTAATAATCTAAGTTTTTTTTCAGGGTTTAAAATGCAATCCTAACCATTGGCCATGCTTAGATAATGTGATTACTGTCATGCATACACTCAATGATTATGCAAGTATGTGGGTTTTCAATTGCTAAACTAAACTCATTTGATTCCAGAACCCTTGTGATGATGATATACATAAAGGATGTTGTTGAATCTCAATATGTATTTTTTTTTTTTCAGATTGTTTGTATTATATTGCTAAAGGCCTAGAACGAGAATGCACATATATTAAGGGACTTGCATTTAAAGATGAAATCTATAGAGAAGACCCAAGTTTGAAATCATTTTGTGCTGGATACTTTAAGAAATGGTTTGATATTTTTACAATCATTTCCTACATGTCAAACTTTTATGTAACTAAGAATAAAAAATATTATCATAATTAAACTTTTAAACTCTTTTCTAGTGATGCCTCTATATCAAACTGTGATTATGATAAAGATGAAGCTCAAAAAGTAAAGTATTTATTTTTGACACAATTTATAGTTTAGCACATATCAGCTTTCGTATTGAATTTAATCTTGTTAGATGAATTTAATTTTATACAGTAATTATAATCTAAGTAACAAAGGTTGCTTTATGTTTTTAAAAATGTTAGAAATATTCAATAGTTTGTTTATTGCACTGAAATTAAACTTGGGATGTTGCAATCCATTCATGAAATTATGTTAAGATGCTGAAAGGCTTGAATTCTTAATAAATCTAGATTATATTATAGTGTGGTGTATCATAAAAATAATAGTTGCGGTTCTTTATCTGAATTAATGGTTAATTAGCTGTTTTAATATTATTTTAAACCATAATTTTTTTTCTAATTGTGGTATATTTCCAAATTGTTCTTAAATTAGTATTTTGGATTTGGGTTAAATAGGTTAAGTATAGTATATACGGAAGAACTCCAATAATCCACGAACTATCTAAATTGCTTTGAAAAAATTCACCCAAGATAGTTTTATTAAACCTCTATTTTTACATTTATCACAGAATATATTATGTATCTATACCAGGGGTTCTCAAACTTTCCTACATCACGACCCACTTTTCATAAACAAAATCTAACGCGACCCACCTCGTCTTCAGTTAATTTTTCCATACCCCCTACAAGACTTCAGCTTTTGTGTGTGGAGGGTTTGGTCATCTACTATTTCGTTACAATAATAAATTACTTTAGAGATAATATTAACTTTTAATGAGTTCCAGAGTCAGAAGGGGGGGTCTGGGGGGTCCTCCCCCAGAGAAATGTTTGAAATTTGACTCTTAAAAACAGGATTTTAACTAGTTTTTTTGGTAAATCAGGGATAAATTGCAATTACAACATCATTTCCTAAGGAAATTCTTTAACTCAAAAACTTGTCGCGACCCACCAAAAACTGACTGGCGACCCACAGTTTGAGAGAACCTCTGATCTATACCATATAGTACATAACTGTATTGTGGCATTAATATTTATTAGTTTTACACAAATATAGTCTTTTTTCTATTGTTAACCATCCATCTATCTGAAATTTGGGTTATCCAAATCAGGTTCAGCCCTAATTTATCAGGTTCTGTTTTATACATATTTAAAATATTTGTTTTTGAATTTTAATGTACAGGGAAATAATTTTTTGTTACCCCAGTTTATTCAGGAGTCATTAGATATGAGAATCAAGAAGCAATCCCTCTACAAACCAACCCCTTCTCCAATTCTAGCTCTAACTCAACCCATTAAAGAAAAGACGTAAGTTTTATTTTTCTACTTTCAGCTCAACTTCATTTTCATGTTCTATTCCTATAATTAATTTCATTGGCATTGTCTTAAATATCATTGTAGGTGGAAAAGTTTAGGTGAAAGCCTTATCAACATGTACGACTGTATCACGAATGCCGAACCCCGTGTTGTAAGTTAATCCTTCAATTTATGCCTATGCCTGACTGGATTTCACATGTGAAATTTAAACTCCTCTTTCTTCAGTCTTTCAGCTGCAAAGTAGATTTGTCACCATACTTAGAAGCAACCAATAAACCTGGGGGTGATAAATTATCTTTGTCTTCCATGTCTGAAGCTTGTAGCAGTAATTCAGCTCCTCCTTCCACCCCAAACTCACAAAATCCTGTGGGTCTTTTGCAACTTGCCACCATTCCAAATGATGCTCAAAAGAACTCTCGAAATGGTAAGAAAGAATTGATTGGTAGTTCCAGCTCTTCTTACTATGTTTCTTAGTAGTTATTTTCAATATTTCATTCAACCAATGTGAGGTGACCATAAATTTGCTGATTATAGTAAAAATTATTATTTGAAAACAGAGAGTAGTATGTTTTAGGTGTGTTACGATTGCTTTTATCTGTATGCTGAGGTCATTGCAATTTTTTGTATTGATTTTCTTCCAGATTCGGGACAACTAGATATGGAAGTTGATGAAGTAGCTCCTGTTTGCAACATCACTGCAAGTCCTTATTCATTGGTTTTACCTCAGGTTGAAACACCGGTCACAGATCTCTCAGTCTGTAATGATTCTTTGTCAAGTAATAGGAGGACATCGAAACGGAAGCGCCTGATTTCGGAATTAGATTTTTCTGCTAAGCGACGGTCTTCTCGAGTGAGTGCACATACTTTTTCTGTCTTTTTAGCAGTTGCTGGTGCACTTTTTCATTGAGACTATAGATCATTAGGAGTTTGATGTACTAATCTGGGGCTGTTCAAATAATATGTAAACAAGTTTTTGGTCATTTTGGACCCTCTTCCCCAGGCGCGTAGCCAGAGGGGGGGATTTGGGGATATATCTCCTCCCCGAAACTTGGAAATTTTCTTTTTTGACCATAGAAAACCACTAAAAATACCCCATATCCCCTCCCGAAATATCAATATCCCCCTCCGAAATTTTTTTCTGGCTACGCCACTGCTCTTCCCCCTTTGTCAGTAAAAATAACCTCATTCAAAACCATCTTTTATAATTATGTTAAAAAACTGCAACCCCTTCCACACCATTTTATTTTTGTTGTACAAAGACTTCATCCAAGAAATTGTCATATTAAACAATTGTTCTATTTATCATTAACATTTTATCTTGAACAGTCAAAAGGCTAGTTCTCGGAGTATTAATTTTTTTTCAAGTTTAAGTAATTGTTTTTTAATGTCTTAATCACTCATATACCCCTTACCAGCAAAACTAAGCAAATAGCAACCCCCTCCCCATTTTAGGTGATTACATAATACTGAAATGGTCCCTCTCCTATAAAGGGACTGGAACCTTTCAACCTGCTTAATTGATGACTGTGAACCACACACAATTTATGCTTTAGGCAGACCGTATGCAGCAATCTTTTAGAACTTTTATTAGATTTATTGTGGAAAAAAACACTTCATTTGGGCTGAAGTTACCCCATTTTACAGTAGCTTTAAGTATATGTTAACTTGATTTAATATTTTTTTACTAAGGTGAGAAATCCTGCTATTAAAAAACCTCAAGATAACATCAACTATCAAGAGCTTCTACAAAAGTTTTTACCAGCCAAGTTAATGTAAGTAGATTGTATTTTATTGTATTTAAGTCATCAATTAAGTCATCAATTGTCCATCAATTACAAAATTTATATGATATCTTGCAAACCTTGCCACCTTTATGTTATATCTATGTTTGGGAAGGGGGAAATAAAAAAAAATAAAAAAAGTAGGGAGTGCATCTCAGAAGTACAGTTTTTTAATCCCTGGAAGAGAAATATAAACAATGTTTTTTTGTTCTGTGTTTTTTAAAACTACTATCTTTCATCTTAAGTTTGAAATAAATCTTTACAAGGTTTTTATGTTAAATGAAATATTTTAGAGGAGATGGAGCAAAAAGTGATGAAAATGATTGTGACAGTGAACCTGTATCCTTAGATAAAATCAGTACAGAGCTCAGCTGTGGACAATCTTCTGAAAATGAAAAGAGTGGTAAGATGTTATATTTTTAAAATGTAATGAAATTAATAATGTAAATATATTCCTTGTTTTGTTTTTCATATTGGAAAAACTTAATGAATTTCCACAGCTTAACTAATCTTATGCATTCCAAAACCATTTTTTGTATTACCTCTTAATTTTCAAATACTGATACATATATACAGTAGACTCTGTTTAATGCGATTGCAATTGACCAAGATTAAACTGATAACAATAAGCAATTTCATATAAAAAAGCAGCAAACAGTGTAATTAGAATGTTTGCTTTAAAATCCAAATTATGTAATCATAATGAATGTATTTAAAACAATTTATTTTACACCATGTACTAGGCAACTTAAAATTTTTAGGTGAAATATAAGAGTAGTCCAATTAGTAAAAATAAAATAATTGCTTACTTTGTATGTATATTTATTTATATAGCACCATACCAAAAAAAACTCTTCGAGACTTAGGTCTCACCACTTGCGCTGCATTAGATCTTTCAACTCCAATAAACCATGCAAAACAATCTGAATTCCAGTAAACAAGAAAAACACAAAACCTCTTATCAGAAACATCTGCAAGATGCTGATGATGGTATCCTTTCACCCATCACAAGCATGGATTTGGGACCTCTCCCCTTTAACTGTTTACTTTCACTGTATGCGGAGCATCAAATGTTTTCTTTTTCTTACAATTAAAGAAAAGAACCATAACGGTGCAACTGACTCATTCTGAGTTCAAGAAAAAAGAAGCGCCAGATAAGGGTGGGGCAGATGTTTACTTGTAAAAAATTACCTTTAAAACGAAACTCTAAAGCGGACGCTTTTTAGGGGATATGGACAAATTTTGTTAACATTAAGTGACATGTTGATCACATAAAATGATATATTTTACATTGAATTAAATAAGAATGATTGGGACCTGTTGAATTTGATAACAATAACCGATTAATGGCATTAACTGTGATCATATCAAGCAGAGTCGACTGTATTTCCTTTTAGCTTTTGTTAGAAATTTATGTACTCTAGCTTGCATTGAAAACTAATTAAACTATTATTATTTAAAACTGTAAACTCTGTCCAAAAAAGTTATATGTATACATAATTAGAACATTTTCAATTACTTCACAATGATTTGGAATCATTCTATTAATATTTTTGATGCATGATGTTCTATAGCAGTGTGGTCCAACCTTTAGCTACCCGAGTGCCAATTAAACTTTTTACAGGGAGACGAGTGCCAGAGACCGAAAAAATTACAGGCAAATCAAACTTATATTTCAACACTGGAACATTTATTTCAACTGTTAAGATTTACTCTAATATGCATTTTACTTAAGAAATAGTATCTTTCTTACATTTAAGATGCAATGCAAAAATATTGACTGGGTCTCATTAATATACTTTTTATTTATTCAAGGGGATTTATTTTGTGCCACAATTTAAACATTATTTTACTTGATGTTCACATTTATAAAATTAAAATTTAAAACAAAATGTTTGAAAATTCAACCGATAAAAACAGGTTTTTAGCATATTTCTGAAATAAAATTGAAAAGTGAATTACCTTCTATTTAGTTTGATTAATGATTAACACTAGAAAGACGGGATGGGCTTTTTTGGCCCATCGCGCTGTTTGCGGCTTAATAATTTCAACACTAATCAACCGAATGGCTTGAAATTTTCTGACTTTTCCTTATTTGGTTCTATTAAAGTGCATACCAAACCGTTTTCATTTTAGTCCCATAGGAGCAAAGATAGCGAACCGTATACCTAGAAAGACGGAGTGGGCTTTTTTGGACCGTACCACCTCTGCTGTGTTTTCCTTGCTTCGTTCCGCTCGTATTTCCATGAAATTTTCTTATAGAAAGGGGAGGGGATCTTCTTTTGTTTGTTATCTCTTACAAGTTCCATTCAATTCGATTCGGTTCGGTTTAGAACGCCCCTTTCTCAGTAGGGGTTGTGGTCGAGGGGAGGACATTTCAAAGGATGAATTTATGGTGCCCACCATAAAGATAACGGTTCTCACCATTGAATTTTGGCCTACAAGGTGACCAATAGGGTTTGTTTCTCATAAAAGAAATACATTTTACAACTTGAACTGTAACAGCTGTTTTCTTTGTATGGGGAAACTGCTAACCTTCATTACCTGTTGAGGCATTGAAAATGATGCGTTGTGAAGTGTACCCAGCCATACTTGGGAAAAGAAAGGAACATAACAACTGACAGCTATTTTACAATAGTAAATCTGTGAAAAACTAAAATCCCAAGCAAAACTAGCCTGGTTGGAACACTTAGAAAAGACCGTAGAGGGGTTCGGCCAACTGCAAAATTAGGGAAAAAAAATCTATATTCAACAATTGTTTATTTAAAAAAATAAGGAAATAACCTTAACTGCAACACAACGTAGTTATCGACAACTATAAGGAAAAGAAAAAGCCGAATACTATAGCTTACTACAACAAAACTAAGTATGGAGTTGACATCATTGTGGATCAAATGATACGGCAGTATAACTACTCCAAATCAGGCTCTAGCCGTTGACCTATGCATGTTTTCTATTACATATTAGATATCTCTGCTGTAAATGTATGAATCTTATACAAGGAAAAAACCGGGAAAAAAGAAATTAAGTCGTAGAAATTTCATCTTGAGATTTTGTGAAGAGCTCCGTGCCCCTTTCGTGTCTACCAAAGAAACAACCATTTCTACTATAAAAGGGGAAAAAAGCATAAACAGAGAAGAAAGCAGTGACAAAAAGGGTTATATTATGTAGAATTATAGTATCCTGTAAAGGAAAACATACCTTAAAGACATGTTTAGACAGTAAGAAATCGGTTTGTGGAAAATGCGAATTTAGAGAAGTGCTTTGTAACCATTACTCCAAATGTGCAAAAACACTAATAAACAGATCAGTTTTAAAAACTTTGCTTTATTTATTGAATGGGTTTTATTAATTTTTCGTATCAGTGTCATTTATCTAGAGTAGCAACTCATTTATCAGATCTATGGATAAAAATATAGTCAAAGCACTTTTGATGGCCATAATTACAATTTATTTTAATAGTTAAAAATTCTAAAATCCTATAGAAATCTGCAGATTGAGTCTCTATCTTATACTCTAACAGTTATTTATATGGTATTATTATATTTTAGATGTATAATTAGCTCCGTATGCAAAAAATCAAGGAGGGGCCAAAAAGGCCCACTCAGTCTTTCTAGGTATACAGCATACTGCCGTCTTTCTAGTGTTAAGACACTAATGTCCTGAAAGCATTTTGTGGCCAAGTGCCATGAAAATCTCTTCGAGTGCTGGGGGTTGGACCACACTGTTCTACAGGATTAAAGATTGACATTGAACTCTTTTACAGATAAATCAACTAATTCGAATGATTTGTCTTCATCTGAGAAAGGCGATGTCTGCAATTATATCAGTAATAATCAGTCAAATAGTGGAATAATTGATTTGTTATATAACTACATTGTTATTCTTGGTAGGAAGAGTAGCTCTGTTTGGTAAGTAGCAAATATTTCTTAAATCATTTTAAATATTATCCTGTGTGTCTATCATACTATTAAAATCCGAGAGTAACCAACGTATGTCCAACGTCCGGTTGTTTGTCCCTCTATCTCCTCCAAAACCACTGAACGCAGAAGGGCGCCCAAGGTATCAAAAGACGGCAAATGACCCAGGGAAACCGAGTCACCCTTTGTCTTTCTGGAATTCGAAATACTTTACGAGTAATTAACGAAAAACGCTGATTTTTCTCCATTTTTAAACTTTTGGCACGAAGCCAATTCCGAAGCCGTTATCACTTTCAGAATAAAAAACCCCATAAAAATGTCAATCTCTGAATTAATGAGCTAGAAAAAGTGGCTGGAGCACATTTGCTCCTGAAAAAAGATTTGATACTCATTAATTCATAAACATTCGGTGGCAGACAGCTGCTAATATTTCACGGGCCCGCCAATAATGTCCGAGCAACGACGGGATGGCCCTTGCGCTAGTTGTGGCTGTATTAAAGGTTGTGTAATTAAAGGTTGTAAGCTATTTGTCTTCAAAATACCAATATTTTTCTTGGTCAGACTTTTCATGTTTTGGTCAAAATGGTTTTAGCAGGTACACTTTCAATAATATGGAACCATATATTTCGGGTACAAACTGAGGGTATGGTTTTTTCTATGAAACATTTGCCTTGCCAAAAGTTCAAAACCCATGTATAAGCAGAGCAGAGTTAAAATTTTCCATGCCTCAAAAAGCCAATTCTGTCTCAAAACTCATGAGCCACCGGCCAGATGAAGGGTCTTTCCCACCATAGAGCAAGCCCCTGTCATTTAATGCTTCTTTATGGGTGGCCCTTAACAGGGGATTCGTTCATTTGCCCAACAATTTGACTTCCTTCATTCCCCTTGTATCACATGGGCGATGATGATGTCAGGCAACTTTTTGTCGGAATTTTGAATAGACCCCTTATCAGGGTATGGCACCCATGTAAAATGAGATCACTGTATTGAAATGCCACAACAAACACACATCGTCCAACTTTCAGGCAAAAAGGAAATCCATTCCATCAGCCTGTAATAAATTAACAAGTGATGACCACTGGGGATTCCCCGTGACAGCAGGGTAAGAAAAGAATCTTGAGATCCGGGTACAGTGGCGGATCTATGGGGGGGGCTATAGGGGCTATAGCCCCCCCCTTGAGACTTAAGTTAACATTACATAAAATTGAACTTTTTCGAAAAAAAATTAAGTTTTTAGAAAATTTTGTTTAAATTTTCAAAATTTTAAACTTTTTTTCAGTTTTTTGTAGCCTTTTTCACAATTCAAAGGGTCTACAAAGCATTAAGCCCCTTCCAAGATCTTTAGCCCCCTGCATTTTTATAAACTCCATTCACTATTTAAGGATTTCTAGAGGTTTTAGCCTTTACAAATTATTAGCCCCCTGCATGTTTGAAGGTTTGATTCGTAATTTAAAGGGTCTATCCAATGAGCTTAGCCCCTAAAAGCATTAGCCTCCTTGCGTTTTTATGTTTGTTACACAAATTAATGAGCTTTAACCCTGTGAAACATTAGCCCCCTCCATGCTCTTTAATAGCCTTTACAAAGCTTTTAGCCCTCTTGCGTTTTTAAATATATTTGGTTCACTATTTAATGAGCTTTAACCCTTATGAATCCTTCCATGATCTTTAGCTCCTACAAGGCTTTTAGCCCTGAGTTTTTGTAGATTCAATTCACAATTTAAAGGGGCCAATGAGTTTTAGCCCCCATAAAGAATTAGCCTCCTTGCGATGTTTTATAGTATTTAGTTCGCAATTTAATGAGCTTTAGCCTAAAAGCGTTAGCCCCCTCCAAGATCTTTAGCTTTCAGCACTTTAATATAAATGCGATTCAGAACTTGTAGATTCCAATGAGGTTTCTAAGCCTTACAAAGCATAACCTCCAAAATACTTAGCCCCTTACATTTTTATAGATTTGTTTCACATCTTAAAGGTTATGAGCTTTAGCCCCTCTGCAAGATCTTTAACTCCCTGGTTTTAATAAGATACACTTTTTAAAAGGGTCTAATGCGCTAAGTCTCTTACAAAACATTTACTCTGTTAAAATAGAGACGGGGTTAGTTAGGGGGTTCAAACCACCCCCATGAAATTCTTATAATCTTACAGTTTTTTTCCTTTGAAAACGAGTACAAGAAATCATCTTTTTCTTGTGACACTCAGAGTCCCAAATGACCAAAAATGAGTCAAAACACAACTTTTTAGGGTCAAATTTTCAAAAATTTTCTTGGGGGAGGTTCCCCCAAACCCCCCTTATGCCTCGGGATGGATGTATTATTCACTACACATTGAAATTTAGTGCAAGAAAATTCACATTTGATCTATATTCTTGGAAAAAAATATTTGACTCAAATCATAGTAAAAAAACCCTCCCGGTTGACACACCCTTGCCTTATTATTTTGATATATTTAATGATTAACTGATTTAATTACTAATTAATTAATTATATTTAACAATACTAGTCATTTACAATCAACATTGCCCTCAATATTTAAGACATTAATGAATATTGTAAAAAGCACGGCTTGTTACTTCATTATCATCCTCAATCAGATTAAGTTAGCCCCCCCCTTGCTCATGTTCTAGATCCGCCACTGTCCGGGTATCTAACTTTTGATCAAGAAGGCACATGGTAAAACAAACACCACTGTCATATGTGCCATTAGGCTTCTAAACTACTCAAATAAGGTCCTGTAGCTTTCGTTAAAAGTTAATAACAAATAATTTTTTGTCACATTTTAAAAAAATTAGATCAACTAAATTTTTATTTTTGAGAAGAAAAGCTATTGATTGTTTAGTATTTTTCTGTATGTTCATCTAGGTAAAATTAGACCTTGCAATGTAATATTTTGTGTTTTTTAGGCCTAAGAATCTTGTTGATGTTTTTTGCTCAGCATTTACGAGATTTAGAAAACATATTACTACTCCTAATCTTTTCAGGTGAAATAAAATTATCTGTTTACTTAGTAATCCATCCACCAAGTATCTAAATATAATATTAATTTAAAATTTATTCTTATCTAGCAAAAGCATTGATCCAACACATATAAAAGAAGTAGGATTGGTAAGTTTTGTGTTGTTTTTGTTTACAAATTGTTTATGAATATTTGCTTGATCCGTTCTTTTTTTCAGGCTATTTTGGCTTTTTGTGAATTTAGAGTAGACAAATGGTATCTCAGCACTGGACATTCTATGTCTTTTTCTCCCAAAACGTGAGTAGTTTCTTTGAGGCATGATTTCAAATGTTAAATGTGTTTTAATATTATGAAGTGACTGTTTTAATTAGTTTCATCAAAGTTATTTACTAGATAGATACTCTATATTTCTATACTACAGATGAGGAGTTTAAGAAATAATCCCGATTTCTAATTCTAAAGAGGGGTCGGCTTGTTATTGGATGTTGATGAGCCAAATTCGTTAAAATCTGATCTATAAAGTCTGCCTGACTTGGCGGCTGTCTGGGTATGGATCAGATGTAGCACATTTTTTCCTAAAATACTTGACTGATTTGGACCAAACTTGATAGGTATACATACATCTCGGGACAGGGGAAATACATTGTCACCTGTTTCAAAACGGTCACTAGCGAAATCAGAATTTCACTCAGACTCAGATAAGAAGGGGTCTCCAGAAAATATTTTTCCCCCAGGCTCATCTTGGGTCTACTTAGAGTTAACTTAAACCTACCATCACTTTTCCCCTTTTTTGGTCAAATCTCCTCTTTTCTCCACTGAAGACGACTGAATGAGCGTAACATTTTCAGTCTAATTTAATTACTTTTTATGGGCATTTGAAATGTGGGGTTAATCTGCAAAAGTTAAAATCCATGAAACTGGGAAGATGTTTGTAAGCTGTTCTTTTAAGAAGACTTAAAAAATTAAGTTAAAATCATCAGTAAAAGGTTGATAAATATTTATAATGTACAGAATTTCCATAGGCCTATAACAAATCTTAAAATTTTGGGGATATTTTCATTTGGATTGGGAAAAATTTTGGGAGTCAAAACATTTTCTGCACCCCTTGTATTCTAATATTACATATTGAAGTGCTTTAATTAAATTTAGAGCTTTTGTTTTTTATGTTAATTTGATTATATTTTGTTTTGTAAACAGGTCAACAACACCTTCCTCATTTCAAAATGGGGTAAATAGCATTGGAAATGATTTTCATGCAGACATGGAATTTCTTGCCATGGCAACTGCTAGAAAAGATGTTTTTGATAAGGATTGGCTTGATTTTAGTGCCAGAGGTACAACCATTGCTCTCTTAAATGTACTAGCATAACTCCTAATATTGTTTCATTAGTTAAAGATATAAGAAACTTTTTAGTGTAGGCAAGCTCCTTATTAGTATGGTGTCTATTGCACTTACCTTATTATTAGAAAGTGTACTTTCATACTTTTCTGATTCCCCCTGACTGTAATCTGAAATACGTTTTTAAAGTCATTGTTTAGTAAAAATAATTTATCATGTAATGTAAATTAATTAATTAGAAATGTTGTATTATATCAAGTCAAGAGAATTGCTTTTGTAATTTTTTTAGCTCTTTGGTTGAAAGCAAAGTTTCATTCTTTGGAAGGAGAGATAGATCTTGCAGTTCAGTGCATGGCAAAAGTATGTACTGTACTACTCTTAAAAACATAAACTGAGTTTTTATGTAATAGTCTCCTATAAATATTATTTGATGCCAATTGTGATGTTTTTATTATTATAAAGTTTACAATATTAAAGTAAACAATAAAGTTTAATTACAATTTACCAAAACCTTATAAATAATACAATTTTAATTTTATAAGGAATTTTGTGGAGACTTTATTTTGTTTCTCTTGTATCCCAGTTTTTTGTAAAATGTTTTCTCCAGACACCTGATGCTTTATTTAAGCAGAAAACTTTTCTGCTCTGTTGATTTCTGTTTAATTTTTTTTCTTCTTACAATTTATTGAAACAAAATCAGCACCTTTTTTATGTATCATTTAATGTACAAAAAGCATTAAATGTATAAACATTTACTGCTTTAAACTATATTAGTGCTTTGCATTTTCTACTGTCTCTAAAGTTCCAATGAAGCAAAGTATCACCTACTTTTAGAACATGATTTCTAAGAAACTTATATCTCTTATTGTTGTACTATGTTTTCTATTTTGTTACCAAGTGATTATAATTTATGATACTTTTGGATTGGAGTTGCTGTATATTTCCACTTATAAGCTGAAGATTTTTGGAAATTTTCCTATTCTAAAATAGGGCTCAGTTTGTACACAGGTTTAAGGGTTTGAAAATATTATTAATGGAATTAAAATTTTACAGAAGCTCCTTATGATCTTATTAAAATAAGATATCGACTGTGGTGCTTACGCCTCTACATAAAATGGAAACATTATTGCATTGTTATAGAAACATTTACTGCTCATCTGTTCGAAAATAAACGACAGCACCAAATAACTGGGAGGGTGGCAAACTTCAAATGAGAGCAATCTATCAACGAAAATGACTGACGGGCTTTCTTTCTTCTAAGTATTTATTTCCTTTCCTCGCTGTTGTGGGGGCATCGTTTGAAGTGTCCTTTCAGCAGTGGCCATCACTGGTTAGTTGATTATAGGCTGATGGAATGCGTTTTCTATTTGGCTGAAAGTCAGACAGTGGGTGGTTATCGTTTCAATAATTTCTTGTAAAACTTTTTGAGAGCTTTCAATGTTTTGCGGCTTTTTCGCCTACAACCGTGCATGCAACTGAGAAATAGACTGGGAGGAAAGCCCTTGCTAAGGTGGCTTAGGGAGAAAATTCTGGGCCTATTCGTGGAAATATACAGTAAGTCTCAAAGATTTTCTAACTAAGTTAATATTATATTTTGTATTTTACAGCTTAGTTATATTTTAAGTGATGAAACTGAAGTAAAAATAACTGTTCAAAACAGCAGCTTTTCAAATACAATATCAGCAGGTAAGAAATTTTTTAATATGCATCTTAATAAGTACATTTTTAGTCAGGTATAAGGAAAGTTATTGAATAGTTACTGAATTCTTGTTAATTTGAGTGCCTCTTATTTAAGTGAATTTCTTTGTATCCCTACTATACAATAACATTTTATTAAAATCCAAAACCTAACATTTTTTAAAGATTAATATATAGCAAGTATGTGGGCAATCTTTGGAAAGCTACAGGACTAACTTCAGAATATTAATAAAGTTGCAAATCATAATACATGTAGTTGGGAAAAATAAAGAGACAGAGATAAAGACTGATTATATTGGAAGGGGCCACATCCTGAAGCATGTTCTAAATGTAACTTTATGAGGGCAGATGGGTTAGTTCAAAAATAATATTTTAGATCTATGTTTTATGCATTCACACACACACAAATAGGTTAAGCATAGTTTATACAAAAAAAAGTTAAAGTTTTTTACCTTGTCTATTTGTGGGTATTACTGATTTTTTGAACTGAAAAAGGATCTGGGGTTCCTCCCTCATAAAATTTTTGGAAATTTTACTTAATAGTATTTTAACTCATTTTTTTTATGTCAGAGACACCTTTGGGTGACACTTAGGATGAAACTTACTATATCAAGTAGAATTTCTAGGAATACCTCCTTAACTTGGAAATTTTCCCTTTTTCATCATAGAAAAAGGCTAAAACATTTCCATAAGACGAAGGTAAACAGGGATATGGAGGGGGGTTCTTTTGAAAATTTTATAATCTAAGCAAGCTGAGAAAGTGGTTTTAAGCTACCCTTTCCGCAGAACACCCAGAAAATGATGTGGTTTAATTTATTTTATAGCATGATTTCAAATGTGCTGGTGTTGCCGTTTGTGATGTATAGTATGCTTTTAGACAAAGTTCAGCAGCAGCTGGAGTCCTTGCAGCGGTGCCAGTCTCTGGAAGAAGTTCAGCGATTGTACGAGAACGGAGACTACTCTGCTGTCGTGGACCTCCTCGTGCTATCCTTCAACCAACCTCGCACTAAAAGAAAAGTATATGGAGCTTTCTGTATCAGTGTTTCAGTTTATGTGTGGTTTCACTTTACAATTTGACAGCTGTGAAAATTTTTGTTTATAAACTGCACTAAACAACCGTTAATTTTCTTTAACTTCCATGAATAGTAAGCTCCCTAAGAAGTGTTTGGGTTCTGTACAGGAGGAAAGTACTTTGAAGGCCAAATAAGAAAAATTATTGTTCTTTTTAATAACTTTTAATAGACCAATTCCAGAAACTTTTTTACCATACCTCGTATAAAAAAAATAATTAAATATGTGAAGCTGATATTTACTTTCCTTTTTTAGCAACCCCTTGAAGGTGTTCCTGAACGTCATGCACAGCTTTTGCTCCTTCAAAACTCATTATTGAAGTTAGAGCGTTATAAGGTTTGTGCCTCATTTATTTCATCAGTCTTTTGTCGGTAGTTACACATTTGCTTTTCCTTTATAATAAAGCATAGCATTAGTTAAACAAGCTTTCCTTGTAACCTTCCTAACTTGCCAAAAATATATATATATAATGGGAAATACAGCACTTGCCTCTTTCCAACAAATTGCATGCTTTAAATTTGTTTCTGTACTTGTTAAACTCTAATAGTCAGGTGCCGAATGAGAAAAAGGGGTCAACCTAGAAATCGCGTATACCATTAATGTTTTGATGGTTTCTGATAGAGTTAACAGTGTAGATTTCAAAACCGTTTGATGCCACTCTTCAAATGTTGAGGATTTTTTATAAATTAAGATTTTTAAAAAATGACAAAAAAAAATTAAATTAAAAAATCAAGTAATAGTAATTGAAACTTATGATAGATGTTTATAGGCTATTTTCAGTGTTGAAAATACGAATATTCCCTTTAAAAGAAAAAAAATTGAAATAGTAATTAAAAAAATTCATCTTCTTCAAAGTTCATCTTCTGCCCAAAAATTTAATGTACAAAAAAATTAAAACATCGCTCAAAACTACAAAATAACTACAACAGATATAATTCAAATGGTTTTCCCTTACAAATGGCCTAAATAATACATACTAAAATTGGACAAAAATCCAACAATAAAAAGTTTAATCCCCCCCCCCCCAAATTTTCAATTTTTTGCTTAAATAAATTAATCTGAGCCAAACTGATAAGCATGAATCAATAAATAACCTAGAGTTAACTGTGCTTAAAATGTTTCTTTATTTTTTTTACTATGTCACTATAGTTATTCTGTTTTTTTTTACTACCATTATCAGGATTGTGTGTATTGGAGTGAAGTATCATTCAATGAAGCCTTACAACAATTCATGAATGCAGCTAGATCAGACTGGTCAGAAACCATGGCTCATTTGCTGACTGGTTTGGACAAGTAGGATGAATTTCATATTAAATAATTTTGTTGTGAACAATCAACATGTGGGCTCATTTTTCAAACATTTTTTAGCTGTGCCAAACTGAACTCAAAGTACCTTAGTGAGCTAGAAGATTCCAAGCTTGCTCGGCTCACTCAAAACCTCATCCTAGTCATTGTGATACAGATGGAAAACTATGATTTCTCTTGTGATAATGCTTACTCCCTTGTTGTTTTGCCTTGGATCGTATTGTACCGTCTTATTCTAAAGCAAGTGTTACTCAGTTTCAATTTTCTTTCATTACTAGTTTATTTAATGATTTTATCTTATGTTAATTCTTGTTTCATAATTTTTATTTTGCAGTTCTGCATGCTGAATGCATATGTGTATTTAGATATTTTATTTAGAATAAAAGAAACTTCATCTTTCCTAATCTATCTCTCAACCCCTTTTCTATTTTCCATCCTAAGTTCATCTTCTGCCCAAGTTCTTTGAGATAGCTGAGTGTAGGTGTAAATAATCAGTTAATTAGGTTTCTTTTATTACTCTTGGATTTATGGTATTTTCACTTGCATTCAGAATCTCCTAAATTTAGGATTAATTTTTAAATAGTTTTATCAATTGTGTTCCTTTTAAAAATAAAATTGGGGGGAAATATTTTATCTGTTATAATGTATCAAAATCACCTATGTGTGTTTTGTGAATTAATAATTTACAAAGTCAAATCTATTCAATGTTTCCATTCTTCATTCTCAATACCAAAATAGCTTATCATTGCCATGAAAAATTTCTCAAGTTTTGCTGATTTCTTCAGTACCATATTAACATTATACTAGTTTCTTTTTAGGTTTTTACTTTTTTGTTTACAAAAAGGTTTCTTCACATTTTTTCGAGATATTTTTTGTAATATTCATTAGTTATCATTATAAAAATTAATTTTTGCTTAAAATAGTGAAGAAAAAAGAATGAAATCCAAGAAATCTTCTAAAACTCCTGCAATTGAAAGTGGTTCCGCTGGAAATTCGAGCAACAAAATGGGAGGTTCCAGTTTCCTGAGTGACTTTGATTTGAGTTCGTCCATGCCATCTTCACTGATGTTGCTGTTCACTGCACATGAATATTTAGGAAGGTAAACTTGGACTGTAAACATTTGTCCCCTCAAAAGTCTTGCTCATTATTATTTTATTGCTGAAATTTCTATGCATCAGTATTATATCAGTCAATCCCTCAAAAATACACGTTTTAGATGAATTGTATTTCAAAATAAGAATAGTTCAATTTTTAGACAGCTCCTTTTAAACTTTCATTATTCTTACTTAAAAATCTATACTATTTGCTGTAAAACTGCTAAATGTTTACTATAATAAAAGGTAATTACTATAATAACTAAAGGTAATTACTATAATATCTTAAAGTAAATACTTTTTCATAAACTATACTGACATGATCGAAATATCTTAAAACTACTATTGTGCATTAATTTTAGACGTTCATGGTGTACTGCAGCAGAGGGTTCATTGCTTTTGTTTTTCATTGATGTGATGATGTCTGAATTACAAGATAATGCTTTAAACTCCTATCTGTACAGAGAAGACCTAGAAACTGGGCTAGAGCAATGCATTTATTGTTTATATGGTCATCCTAATAAGCGTACCAGAGCTAAACATCTACAAGAACACAGTGCCAAGCAGGTTTGTAGTCCTACAAAATTCTTTTTCATAATCAGAATGGTTCCATTTTCTTTTGAAACTACTAATTCCTTTTACTACTGCTGTAATTTTAGATTTCTTTAACATGGGAGAAAGCTATTTTGATATTCCAGTACTTCAAACCTAATGTTCTTCCTGAGTTTGATAGTTACAGAACTAGTACAGTATCTGCAGAAGTAAGTCTGAATAGTGAATCAATGCACTTTACTATTTATACAAAAGCTTCAATAAGATTATTTATTTTTTCTTTTAACCTGTCTATTCCTTTTATTTATTTTATTTCTTATTACCTGTCTATTCCTTCTCTATTCTCATAATCTCAATTCACTCCTTATACAGTAGAACCTTCCTCATGGGACCTAAATTTACGATCGTTTTAACAAAAGGATGTTATATTGAATAAATTTAAACTATGATAAACAACCCATACTTTTCTTACCAGGCATTGTAAAGAGGTTTTGTATTATTTTTTATTTCAGTTCTTGTTTTTCCCCTCTTTTCCCCTAATAAAAATTAAGTTTCCAGCTCTTTTTTTTCTTATGTTTCAAAGAGGGCAATTAAGGTCCTTTTTTCTCTCAATATTAAGTTAACTTGATTTTGGTGTCTGAAGCTATGTATTCCATAATGAATGTAATTTTAACATTTACAGTTGTTAAGGTCTATGCTTTTCAAGTTTTACTGTTTATAAGATTATTTCCTTAATTCATCATTGTGTCCTAATCTTTTTACTTTTACATGAAGGCTTTTTTATCTTTTAGTTCTAGTTCTGACTTTAAAAATATATTTCATTTCTTTCAAATTGATGCTTTGAGTTTTGTTCTCCAATTACATGGTTATTTTTTCAGCTTGAAAGTTTACTGAAAAGAATAACAGGCATAGTTCCTCCTGAAGAAGACCCAACTACCCGTGTAGACAATTATACAGCATATATTGAGGGTGTTACAGAAAAGTGTCCTGATCCACCCTTTCAGGGTAAAACACCTAGGTGAGATCTGTTACGACAAATACTTAACTATCAGTTTCATGTTTTGGTTCTATACTTCTGTTACTAATCTAATACAGGATTCTCCAGAGGCACTAAATAGACCCAAATTTTACTACCTTTTCTATCCAAAATAAACCCAAACATATTTTTAATTCAAGCTATCTGTCTCATTTGCAAATCCGAAATTAATATTATGTAAAATGGTCTCAGCATCAAATGATTATCAAAATCTAATGGCAATATTGGTATAAAAAAGGCTTATTCCATACCTTTACTTTGCTTGTAATGGAGTATTAGTATAATGTAAGTATTTGACAGACACACATTATTTTAAACATTCTTAGTAAATGGAACAAGAACACAAAATTAAATACTACATAAAATAAGATAATGAACTAACTAAAGTACTTTAGTATATATGAAGTAAAATTTATAAATGACCTTAAATAGGCATATTAATTTATGATCTTATTTTATTTTGCTAAAATAGTAGAAATTTGAAAAAATTGCATTTTGAACAAATGGGTCTACATTATTTTCACTCTGCTTTGTGAGTTTATGTTAACTCTATCACCAATTCTCTGATCTCAAAGTGAGGCATAAATAAACTTAACCTATAGATTTATTTACTTATAGGTTTTTTTTTAGTCTTAAGTTTCTACCTAAATGTGTTAACCTTAATATATTATTTATATTTCAGTATTATAGTGAAAGATCTGTACTATTTACTTGGTGATTATTATTTCAAGAATAAAGAATTCAGGTATTTTAACTTTTGTGCTTACATGATATGAAGTATCTGTAGTATAGTATCTGTATATGTAAACAACAATACAAAACACTAGAAACTAGTTCCAGCATGGGCGCATAGCCACATATCTTACTTTTAAAGCATAATTCTTTGAAAAATTACAGAATAAACTACAAATAATAATAATAAATAAAATAATTTTCCGATATAGTGTCTTAGAAATTGTAAAGAGATAACTGAGGTGCTTGCAGCCACAGTGAGCTTATCTGACAGCATTTCCGTGGAGTTAACTTATTGTTGCTGCAAGTGTCTCAATTTTATATTTCCCTCTAGTTGTAACTGAGTTTTACAGTATTATTTATTTAAAGTCCATTTAAGGGCCAAGCAGCAGATTACAGCAATGTAGTTTTAGCTTAATAAAGTTTTTGGATAATTAATATAGAGCTCAATTCTACTCATTGTAACACTTTTTTAAGGTACTCCCCTGTTGTTTTTACTCAATGCATTTTCTTCATGATAAAATATTTTATTTTAAGTTATGTTGTTTTTTGTTACAAATGGCTTATTTCAGCAAAGCTATTCGTTTTTATCTGATGGACATCTGTGTCAATCCAGATCGACAGGATTCTTGGGCTGGTATGGCCCTTTCCAGAAGCTCTCAACTTGATCAAAAACTAAATTCAGTAAGTAAACTGACTCCTCAAATATATCCATGCATAAAATATAGTGTGCTTGTGTGGAAAACATAATTAATATAAAATTATAGTATTTTGTGTGTGATAAAGGAATTTCTTTAAACATTTATCAGTCTGCCTCTTTAAATTGTATGAAATTTTATAAATATATTTTAAATTCTTTTTTTTTTAACTTTAATACTATTCAATTATAAGAATTAAAGATGAAAAATAGATATTATAAGGGTGTCGTTTTGGTTAAACCCTTCAAACTTTTTATTGTTTATAAGGATTTTTTAATATTTCTTTGAATTCAAATTGGCTATGAATTTTGCTTGATATTTGAAAGTGCTAATAGTTCAACAATGCTTTTAGTATGAGCTTCGAAACGACTCTACAATATACAGAAAATCATTAGCTGCCCTCAAGTGTTTTGAGCATGCCCTTGAGTTAGACAACACTACAACATCTCTGTGGATTGAGTATGGATCTTTGGCCTACATTTTACATTCTCATGCATCCAGGCAACTGAAACAGGTATCTTTAGTAATTTAAAAGTACTTGAATAATAATTATATTTATGTAGTTTTGTTCATGTTTATTTGTAAAAGGTTTTTGTCATTAATTATTTTTTATGTTTAAAGAAATGTAAATTATATATAGTTTTTTTTAAGAAACTTCTTAGTTAAATTTCTATTAAGTAAGTTAAAACCATGAGGTCCGAACCCTATTGTTCGATTCCAGCTGAGTCGATGATACATCGAGTCCGCCGGAGGTAAATTCAACTTTCTCCAAGTTTCTTATAATAAGACTTCAAAACAGCACAAGCCGCCTTTTAACATTCTTTTAATTTCCATCGCCTTTATGTAGTTTTGTTCATGTTTATTTGTAAAAGGTTTTTGTCATTAATTATTTTTTATGTTTAAAGAAATGTAAATTATATATAGTTTTTTTTAAGAAACTTCTTAGTTAAATTTCTATTAAGTAAGTTAAAACCATGAGGTCCGAACCCTATTGTTCGATTCCAGCTGAGTCGATGATACATCGAGTCCGCCGGAGGTAAATTCAACTTTCTCCAAGTTTCTTATAATAAGACTTCAAAACAGCACAAGCCGCCTTTTAACATTCTTTTAATTTCCATCGCCTTTATGTAGTTTTGTTCATGTTTATTTGTAAAAGGTTTTTGTCATTAATTATTTTTTACCGACTTCAAAAAGGAAGAGGTTATCAATTCGTCGAATATAAATGTTGAATCTTTGCCAGGCCCTTTTGGTATGTTCTACTGGACTGATTTGGACGCGGTTTGTTGCGTAAGATTAGAATTGTTTTCAAGTTGGTCCCATTTAAATTTAAATGCCTTCTAGCGGATACCAGAGGAGTTATGATAAATAAATCAAAAACAAGCTTACTCACCACTATAAGAGTCAGATTATTGAAACGGGGAATAAATACCGACTGAACCTTAAAAAACTCTGAAGTAAAGAATCTGTTTCTTAAAAAGAAAACTTCATTTAGGGTCGGGCGGATAAATTTTTTTTCTTTTGGCATGAAATTTCTGGAGCCGCAGGCGACTTGATATAAAAAGAATGAAATAAATTAATTTTTAACAAAAAAGAGACCGACTTCAAAAATGCGCCTAAAAGTGAGAAATAATTTTTATCCAAAAAACAACAATACTACTTTTTAACATAATTTTTGAAGTCGAAACACTTTCACAATAAGTGACGAAACCACATGTTTGATAGTAATTCTAAATACAATACATATTACTAGTAGAGAGGTCTTAACTGCACTCTTTTCGTCATGTCATTCGTCAAACAGAAAATAATATATTGTGCCTTTAATTGTAAATCTTCTTTTATCTTATGTTATATGCTAATAACGTGTTCTTTTCTTAATGTTAGCGAGGAATGTAAATTTATTGTGAAAGTGTTTCGACTTCAAAAATTATGTTAAAAAGTAGTATTGTTGTTTTTGGATAAAAATTATTTCTCACTTTTAGGCGCATTTTTGAAGTCGGTCTCTTTTTTGTTAAAAATTATTATGTTTAAAGAAATGTAAATTAGTATAGTTTTTTTAAGAAACTTCTTAGTTAAATTTCTATTAAGTAAGTTAAAACCATGAGGTCCGAACCCTATGGTTCGATTCCAGCTGAGTCGATGATACATCGAGTCCGCCGGAGGTAAATTCAACTTTCTCCAAGTTTCTTATAATAAGACTTCAAAACAGCACAAGCCGCCTTTTAACATTCTTTTAATTTCCATCGCCTTTTGTGACTTTTAAAAATTTGTTTTTAAATAAATGTTTTTACTCTTGTCTTTTAAATCATTTGAGGATTTCCACAAATATTAAATGTTCTAAATATTTTTAATCTTGTCTTCAAGCAGTCTTTTCATTGTTATTGAACCTCTTTTTTAAATGAATGAATGAATAGTGTCATTGTTAGCTAATACTAATTTACAATTAGTGCAAGAAGCTAGATTTTTTAAAAAGTTGTTCCTAGTTAAACTGAAACTATATAAACATAAACTAATTTTAAACATTTTTGAATAAACGTTTGTTGAACTTAGCTGGTAAAGAACTCACTGATATAATTAAAGACTATTTAGTAAAAAAAACATTTTCATAAGACATTAAAACAACCCTTCATAGTTAAATAAACTCTACAGAAATATAAAGTGAATTACTTTCAACTATCTGTGGGTATGCAATCAGGCTTTCTAAGAATGATTGGTCATTAAAGTAGACTTATTCAAGGAGAATTCATGGGGAGAGGGGCTTTTGACCTCTTTGGGTTTCCACCCTATTTTTTTCAATGAAGAAATTAACAGTAACAGATGAAAACAGTACTGTTTTACCTTAAATGTTTTGGGACTTACACCCAGTATCTTAAAATTCTATACTATTTAAAACATTACCTCCTAACCCACACAAGGCTCACTGTCATCACTTTCTCAGGATTTATCATATAATTCATTACAAGAAAAAGCAGGTATGCAGAATACATAAAAATCACTACTTCTATCATAAAAAAAAAGTTTATAGATGACTTAAAGTTTAGTTTGACTTACCTTTTCAATTACATACTGTATGCTTGAAATTGTGACTATGAAGTCATGTGTCCCCTGCCTGCTGGATTCTCCCATTGCTTCTAAATCCAGCAATCTAACTGTGGTGTTCCGTTTTCCTTATTAGGATTCAGTTGGGGAGGACTTCCTTGAGCTTCTCAAGAAGAAAAAGGTGGAAATGCTTCAAGTGGCTGAGAAGTGCTTTCGAGGTGCCAACCAATGTGACGATGGTGGAGAACCAGAAGAAGCATGGCTGCATCACTATATGCTTGGGAAGATTTGCGAAAAGAAAGGAGAAAGTCCTATCGTATTTTTGGATCATTTCCAGAAAGTAAAGTTTAAAAGTGTTTTTTTCTTAAAATGATTATTTATGATACATTAACTTTTTACCCGGAGTTGATTTTGTTTGACAATTCAGTAAATGTTCTTGTTTTTTCCAGTCTCTGATGTATCTTCATGAAGATTTTGCTAGATACCCCCAGAAAATTCTGTACCACAATCCTGCTGAACTTTCAATTGAAGCCCTTGAAGTAAGCATTTGAATTCCCTCATCTCCATGAATCCAACAATTGGGATCTTACATTTGTTTTCAAAATAATATGATAATTTGAATATACATGTAGCATATACAAATTTATATACTATTTTAGAATCAACCTATTTATTTTAGAATCAACCTATTTATTTTAGAATCACCTATTTCTAAAAATTATCTGCTTATATTCAGGAATATTTACAGACCTTACCAGAGTTATGATACCATAGAGCCAAATGCCTAACTTTCTAAGCCACTGTTAAAAGTTGCTGGCTAATAGATTTAGCTTTGAAACTAGATTATGATATCTAAGCTCCAGCACAGAGGGGAGGTTGTAAAAAATGGATTGATGCCAGTGCTCAAAAAGAAATTAGTCCTTTTTGAAGTTATACTTCCTGTGTACACATATAGATATTAAATAATTTTTTGCGCTTATAAATGACTGTATGTTTTTTTTCTTCCTATAGGTTTATTATAGAGTCCATGCCAGTTGCTTGAAATTTTTATGGAAGCAGGAAGATTTGGGAGTAGATTTAGCTATTTTAAAAGTCATTAAAGACTGCTTGAAAGTTGTAGCAGCTAGTCCATTTGCCCATTTTATTGAAAAATGCAAAAAAGAAACGTAAGTTTTTAGTGATTGTTGTAGATCAAGACTCCAAAAGTGTAGCTTGCAAACTAAAACGAGCCCAAAAGTACCTCAGATGGGGCTCATTGCTTTGGCTGTATTTTCCCATTATCTAGTTCATTCTCAGTTTCTTTGTATTAGTATCATAATCAGGTCCCACAATTGGAAGCTAAGTCAAAAAAATTATAAAGTATTTTGAAATGCTGTGCAATATTTAATTTCATTTACTACTTGATTCTATTGAATTGTGACAGCACAGTGTCAAATGAAAATTGGTATGTACTTTATAAATTCAGAATGTTTACTATATTTTGACCCTTGAGACATGATAAGGTAGTCCATTGTGATCAGTGAGACTTTGTGGAGACAGGCTAACACTTATGAGACTCCTGTTTAGACTTATTGTGTCTGAAACTTTATTGACAAGTCTGAAAACTTGTTAATTTCATTTTAGGTCTGGTTCTTCCTCGGCTCACTCTGATGCTGAAGACGTTTCTCCTGACATCCCTGAACCTGCGATTAAAAGTCAGACGACGAACAAAGATCACAACTACTACGACGGGGTTGAAAAAGCTCCTGAAGCTCTTGCCCAAAAGCGACAATTGCGCCCATCTGTTGATTCTTCCCCGGAAACCCTCGACAGTGCTGCTGTTCAAGAAGTGATGGACTCCTTGGTTGCAGTGGTAGCCGAACGCTTTGTGGATGAAGCGACAGAAAAAGAAAAGGTTTCCAAGGATTTGAAGAAAGGTGATCAATCTAAGGTTGTAGTGGAGTCAGTTGTGGAAGAATCTGTGTACACCACCAAGTCAATGACTAATGGTATGACTGAGGAACTCAGTGATGTCCATAAAGTGTTGCTTCCATCTGAGATGAAAGAAAACAACACAGAATTAGAAGCTCTTGGTCCTGAAACAGAATTTCAAAAAATAACGGAATTTGAATCTAACCCTGAAGAAACAGACGAACTCACGAAACTTCAAGACCTTGCAATGGAGTTGGAAACTGAAGCTGCTGCATCATTCCTCGTAGAAGAGATGATGCTGGACACAAATAGAGACACTGATTACTGTGATTACGACATGTACGAGCAAAAGCAAGATCCTGATGATGTTTATTACGAGTGTATGGACTATGCTGAAGAGAACGACAAAAGTCTACCTGCATCAGACCAAAACGAGGAGGTTTCTGGTGTCGTTTCCTCACTGCTGGACAGAGTGGAAGGAATGTCAGCTGAAATCGAAGAAGTCCTTCAGCAAAATGAAGTCAGTCAGAGCTCTGAAGCAAAGGGAATCGATTTCAGCTCTATGATGGAAGTGTTTGATAGCAAAGATGGATCAGGTGACCTAGTCATTGCAGAATTTGATGAACAGTCTTCTGATAATACTGCTAAGGAAGATAATGTTGTCTCTAGTACTAGTAAAGACGATGAGGATGTCAAGTCCCCTTCCAAACTTATCTGTGATTCTACCATGCCAATTAATGAGGCTGAACCAACATGCAGTTCTGTCCAACCCGTTGATGAGACAGAAATTATCTTTTGCGATTCCACTGAACCAGCCGTCAAAACTGAATCTCACGAAGTGCTTTCACTGATAGACAAGGATGAGCCAAAGAACAAGGCTTGTGAGGAACTGACTGATCCTATTGTAAGTGAAGAAAATGAGGAGAAGAAATCAGAAGATTGCAATGATGGAGGGGACACTAGTAGCAGGCAAGGTAAAACTCAAGATCTCGAATCTGATGTAACAGAAAGAGAATCAAACATGGATGTCTCAGCATGTGTCCCAGAACCAGAGCAGCCCATGATTCTGGAAAATGAAACTGATAAAGGTAATGCTTTACTTTTTATGGATAAGGAAAACAACTATTGCTCTAATAAAGAACTGATAAAAAAAATTTATTTTAGTGTAACCTTTTTATTATATTTTGTTATAAATGTTCCATCCAATAATTTATTTATGAAAAGGAAATTAACATAATTTGTTAATTAAATAGTGTGTTTAATGCATTTTTATTAGATCCTTTTATAACTATCAAGTTAATAAACAAACTGTTAAAAACTCTAATTTTATTTATTATATTAAGCACAAGGAGTTTTTAAGGGCTAAAAGCCAGTAGATTTTTTATGAGGAAGAAAAGCAAGTTAATACATTGAAAATTTAAAAATATAGATAAAGTTGTTTTATTATGATCTTTGATGCCTTAAAAACCATTCTGGTAGAACACATTTACGTAAATTCTTTGATATATATGCCAGGGTTGGCAAATATCATGATATTTATATAAATATCAAAATATCGGATATTTTTGATATATATCGGATATATATCAAGATTTTGATATATATCCGATATTTTCAGATTTAAAGTAGAAAAATACTATTCTTTAGAAGTAAATACTAGTCTGAACTAAAATATTACTACTAAGGAATATTTTAAATTTTATCTTAATTACCCAGAGTATAATTGCTGATAATTACAAGAAAATATCAATGTAACAAGAATTATATGCATGAATATTATAATTTCATTTCTGCTTCTAAGAAAATATTTTTACTTATGAAATAATTTTTAATAATGATATAAATAATTAATATAAATTGGAACAATTTATTCATTCATGATTTGAAGGATAGTATTAGTTTATTTAAATTATCTTTCATTTTTTAAATGATGATTCTAGCAATCCTTACAAAACAGATAAAACATTATGGTAATTTTCTTTTAAAATAAAGGGATAGAAATAATATGATTTGAAAATCTAAACTTGTAAGCATTGACATTGTTAAATGCAATGTGCCTAAGGAAAAAAACTCAAACTGCTTTTAAAATACATTACTTCCTATGCTAACTTGTATAGTATGTTGCTAAGATCTGATCAGGTTTCATGAAATAAGGTAGTTTAACTTAATGGTTTTAAAATTTGTTAGGTATTTTATTATAATTACAATGTTAAAATTTTTTCACTACTTAATTAACCTGTTAACAAAGTACTCAAAAATGAATTTTGGGAGATTTTAGCTTGAAAATTGTTGATTTTGTTATAGACTGATATATATCATGATATTTATCCAATAAATATCATGATATATATCATGATATATATCGTGATACATATCATGATATATATCGTGATATATATCATGATATATATCAAGTGATATATATCGGCCAACCCTGTATATATCTATTAAAAGTTGATGGAAGGAAGCATTAGTATTTGCCATTTATGTCTCAATTCTATTTTTTAAATGATTGTTTGTTTTAATAAGTAGATTGAAAACCACAGTTTTAACAAAAAAAAAATTCAGTTTTCATATTGATGAAAATAAATAATTTTGTATGAAATTTTGTATAAATTTTTTTGTTTATTTTTTAATTCAAGTTTATATTTTTACTGATCTTTGGATATTCTTTCTAATTATATTTTTAGCTAAGGAGGAAAAGGAAAAAGATGAAAAACCAATGGATATTAATGAAGTTGAAAATGGAAAAGATGTGCCAGTTTCACCTGTGAAAGAAATTGTGCCACCAACTCCAGAAGAGTTGGAGTTCAGCAAAGCTGAAATTGCTGTTTTAATAGAAGATTGTATTGATGCCATGAGAGAATGTTTACAACGATTTATTCAGCATTACAAGGCATTGTATCGTATAGCTCATTATTATTGCCATTCTACAAAAAATAAGGTATGAGTGTCTTGAAACACATATTTATGTTCTGTGTATTACATATTAGTTGTTTTAAGGTTTCTTTAAAATAAACTTAACTAGCTAAAAAAATTACAACTTTTTAGCATTCTTGTTCAATTTGTGTAAAATAACTCTGTTTTATGTTGCCTTTAGAACCTTCAGTGGGCACGTGAAATACTTCTTGCTGCTACGCCCCCCAACAAAAAATATCCATCCATGCCTGGATTGTTTGCTGATCGAAAGAATACCAACTTTTTCAATGTAATATTTTTTCTCTTAGCTTTTTTTCTTATTGCTTAATGTTGTCAATATTCATTGGGAAAAGGTTAATCAATACCTTTATCTCAAGTTTATAAGGTACTGTATATTTCCGCGTATGACTGTATGGGTTAAATGTACCTGTACAATTACTGTTTTACTTTGTACTTTAAAAATACTTTTATATTGCTGTTTTTGAAAGTATTAAGTACTTTGTCCTTATATTCTTGAAAATACTATTCTAAGAAAAGTACTAGAAAGGCATGTATTTAAGTTTGGTATGATGTAGTTCTTTTGCTAATATATTTTAGAAATGTTTTATTCTGTGATAAAATAGGGTAAAAAGTATATTTTCAGGATAATAAACATACATGTAATAACATGTTCAAACAACTTGGAATATCTGAGTTTTTAGGTCTTAATCTTACGTATAATCAAATGTCACTAAATAAAATTATTTATCATGGTTTTCCAATTTTTTTCTATTCCAACAAAAGTTTTTTAAGGGCCGTTCAAATATTACCTAAGGGGAAGAGGGGGCTTGCTATTTGCTTATTTTTCCTGACAACGAGGAAGGGAGTATGAGTGATGCTTACATAAGTATTATAAAAGCTTTATTTTGTAAAAGAAGGGGAATGGGAAGTTTTCTTACGTAGTTATGAGGGAGGTTTTCCATTTGCTTATCTTTGCTTACAAAAGGGGAGAGGGTCAAAAATGCCAAAAACATGCTTACGTAATATTTGAACGGTCCCTAAGGAATAGAAATTAATGTTTTAAAATTTTTATGTTATACTGTTTAGTGAACTCTCTGTTGAATCTTATATTTTTCATAGCTATTAAAAATGAGTAAGTTTAATATCTAACATAAAGTCTACTTTATTTGCTAAGTGTTCCAAAGAAACCTGAATTTATTTTTATCAGGGAATTTGGAGAGCTCCAAGCAATGAAATTGATAGACCAGGAAGCTTTGGAGCCCATATGTATCGGTCAATCCATTTACTGATTGAAGTACTTACCCAGCAAAGGGATTACAATATGCTTGTAACTCTTACACAACAGCTGTACCGGACACCAGATCTGGGAAAGTAAGACTCTTTGTATTATGGATTTCATCATTTTATTTTGTCAAATTCTTTTTAAGAGAAATAAAATAGCATAACATGGTGCAAATACTACACTTAAACAGTAGTTAATGACAGTGACCTGTTGTTGCTTCAAGGTTTTATAAAAACTTAGAAGTTCCAACCCTTTATTATTTAGAATTTATATTTTTGATAACAAATGATTCCATATAAATTTCTATTTTTTTTCTAGTAAATGTAGAGTTAGTCTACAGTAGAGTTAGTAGAAATAGTACAAATAAAAATTTCCATTCAGTTGTAATTGCATTAGATACATGTATTTTGCTTGCTTTGAAGCTATTTTTCTGTGACCATTTATTATTACTCTTTCATTTTAAAGAAAGAAAAAATGTCATTGTAAAAGTGAACATTTATTCATTGCTTTATAATTTAAGATTCACATTTGTTTTTATTATGAAGTGAAAATAGATTTATTCTGAATATTTAAAATATTTATGCTAGACGAAAATGTTTTCAGAAAGTACATGCGAGACACTGATCGAGTGTTTTTGGTTCGAGAGGCTTACGATTGCTGTGTGAATATTCTGCGAGACCAGATGAATTCCCTTTTGCAAGAAGAGCCCCCTCCTGAGGAAAGTCGTCTCATTTGCTGTTTGCTGGAGATATACAGATCTTGCCAATCTTTGGTCAAATTCGGAATCTATACAGATGAAACCAATGACCTGCTGGAGGAAGCATATACCATGTACAGAATTGGTGAAGTAAGGAATTTGTCCATTCAGTGTAATGTTTGAATTTATATTCTAAAACATCATGACTTCCATATGATTACCATTTTAATGAATTCTGGTTTAGGGTCATCCATAAATGAATCGTCAATTTGAAAAAAAAGGGAAAAGTTTAAAAACCTGTATAAATGATGGAATTTTCATTCAATCACAAAATTTATACTGGGAATTCAGGACCCTATTTAGAGTACAGAATAATCGTAGAAAAAATATAAGTATTTTGAAAAATATTTTATTGATGATTGACTCAGGCAGAGATATTTTTAACTCCTCTGAGAGAGTATTTCACTCCTTGAAAATCGGAAATACTGTTTAAAAAAATAGCCAGGAGTATTTTCACTCTTTGAATTTTTCACAAAGGTTTAGCTTAAAATTTAATAATAATTTTAACACATTTAACACATTTTTTTTGCAGTGATTCCAATCAATTAGACTTTGCAAATACCTGAAATTTAACTTTATATAAATGGTTTGTGGCCATAATGGTGTAGCCAGAGAAAAATTTGTAGAGATTGGATCTACTTTTGGTCATTTTAAGAGATTAATAGATTTCATTTTTTTTTCACTTATTGTTCTTATGCTTAGGTAGTTTGATTACAGATTTTGTGTCTCTGTATATGTATTATGTAGTTTATGCTATTTCCGTATTTCACTCCTCATAATTGAATTTCACTGCTCCCAAAAAAGTCAAGGAGTATTTTTACTCCTCCAAAAATATCCTAGGAATAACACTGGACTCAGGTATTTAGTTGATGGGCTTTATTCCCTTTTTCAACGTAATGAAATTTCAGACGAAAAAAATTCTTAGAAACCACTTTAATCGACAATTAAATTATATTTCTGTTTAGTTCACTGGACAAAAGTGTGAAATAGAAAGACTAAAACAAATAAAATTCAAAATATTTATCAAACTGAGTCATTAAGGCACTATCAATGGAGTCAAACATTCATTGGATAAAAAAAGGAAAAAACATTTTTAAATTAAAATAAAATTTTATTTTGGCTAAGTTTACAGTATTCAAAGAGAAAAACAAATTAACTTAAATTTCAAATTTAATTAAAAAACAATGAATGGACAAGGCGACAAGGACATTGATTTCGTCAAATTCAAGGGGCTATATCTGCCGATAGGGGATAGTTATTTTTTCCTCTTATGTATAGAGCAAACTTGGAGATTTTTTTGCTCACCAAAAGTCAATTTGCCATTTTTTGGACTTATTCCCTTTTTTAAACTAGCAATTCAAATGATGTCACACTTTATCTTCAACATTTTTGACTCCCTCCCCTATGTCACTGTTGAGAGGGGAGTTTTTGAGTGGCTTAGGAAATGTCTACTTTCATTTATTGAAATTTTAAGTTTCTGGTGATTGTAACGATAGCAGATGGAATCTCATATGCTCTTTAAAAGCAGACTTACTGACCTAGTGGTTAGAGCATCTGACTGCGAAGCCTTATGTCTGGGGTTCGAATCCCTGTTTGGCATGGATGTTAGTTTCTGTCCTTGTGCATGATGCATGAATGTGACCATCCTGTAAGGAGGGGTTGTGCCTGCGAACGTGTGTGTGTGTAGCGTGGGTAACACCTCCGTGGCTTCGGTCCACAGGTGCCCACTGGATAACGCGAAGTAAGTACTGATTTCGGCATGTCTGGAGGAATGACCTCAGTCATAGTGTGTGTTCTCTGCCATTGTAAATTTTTAAAAATGCTCTTTAAAATATAAACCCTGACTACACCTATTAACACCATTTGAATTAATCTAATTGAAAAGTGAAACCTCTTTCAACCTTTTCAATCGTATAGCATCTTAACTCCTGTTATCAAATATTTATACAGAACTCCAATTTATTGACCATTCAACCTTCTAGACATGAATAAGTGAAGTTTACCTGTTAAAAATATTTTTAAAAGTTAAAACTTGCTTCCCTCTTGTTTAAGGTTGATTCTCATCCCAGTGTTTTAGAACAGGCAACTAAGTTCTGTCAGCTTCAGTTAGGAAAATCTTATCCTGTAAGTATTCAGTGTTATGTTATTCTTTGTTTTAAAAAAAGGGGAGTGAAAGTTTTAACATGAACCAAAAAATGAAAAGGATTCAGTATCTCCACCAGTAACTTTTTAAACAGAAAATATCTCCAGTCAGTTTAACTTCAATTTCTATGTTTGCCTTAATCAAAGTTCAATATTTAACTGAGACCATGTAAATCCTTCCAAAATATTTATATGGATTCTTTTATAAGATAAAAAAAAAACCAGAACAACTCTACACAACTAACTTTTATCAGTTTAATGCATATAATTTCACATCAAGAATAAATTCGGCATTAAATTAATTAATGTAATACATTGGGTTAAATTCTTTTTATTTTGATTATGTGATATAAAAGTATTCTATAATAACCAGTTAATTTCATACAGTTTTCATATAAATAAAATCACTGATATAAACATTTTAATGCATAGAAAATACCATCAGACATCCAGCTTATTAACATGAAAAATAAAAAATATTGAAAATTGTCCCACCAAATTTTTTTAAGCAATTATAAATCAAGGTTTTTATAAATAATTTTTATGCTTTCATTTGAATACATCAAGGATTATAAACCATCCATGTCTTTCAATAAAAAATTTTTGGAACAAAATATTCTAAATCACAAATTTTATAATTTTCTTTACTTTTGTTTGTGAATTCATCAAAGTGGTGTATTTACTATCCATGATTTTCTATAATATGTTTTACTGTGAGTATTTAGTTTTTCAAACAGAATATATAATATGCATCCAAATATTTTTTTCAGCATGAGTCCAGGTCGAGTTCGAAGCACAATGTAGACGGAATTGAAAATACTGCCATGTCATCCGTCAGCTCATATGGGCCAGACGCTTGGCAGAAAGGTAAAAGAGCATGATGAAACCATTGTGATCCTGCCCCCTTGATTTATGCATAGTATTTATTACCCATTGATGTGTCCCCTTCACGCTCTGAAATTTCATTTTTGATGCTTCTTGATTTGTTGTGCCTCCATGTTCCCCCTCCTTTATTCACTTTCCACATTATTTGCTCATTTTTAGGTTTTATACACAGGCAAAGGTTTTAAGCTTTGGAACCTTAAAAAATATGTTCATGAAATTCCGAAATCAAATATATTCTTGTGAAAAAATTTCACTCAAGAGCTTATGAGATAGTATTTATTTTCTAAGAAATATGTGTAGAAAATTTTGTATTTGAATAACAAATACATTTTATGAAAAAAAATTTCACTGCTTATATCTTTTTAACTAATTGAATCAATGCATGTAATTAAAATTTTTTATCAATATATATATAAACCTATGGTGATACAAATATTATAGACGGTCCAGATATTCTTTTAATTTTATTATAAGCCCCAGAAGAAATTTCTTGCTGTTGTGGTTAGATTTATTTCTCCATGAAATAATTTCCTTTGGTAGTAATAATAATAATAGATAAAAAATCAATATATTCTGCATTATATTCACACCAACACTTGTAACATTTATTACAATTTTCAAAGTTTTTTGTTAATACTCAAACATATCTACGCATCAGCAATTCTTAAAATTTTATCATTGAGTTTAGCTCACCTGAGTCTTTGCATTATATTTTTATATGCATTTTGAAATAAAAATATTTTTTGAATGGATAATTTCTTTATGGATAGCAAAATTGCATGACACTATTCTTTATCATCATACATAATCATGTGATCATTATGTATTTTATTTACGTCATTTTCTTGATTTGTTGATAAGTTAATCTGAAATTGTACCAATAGTTTTCCAAGCATGTCATTTCATTTGTGAATAAAGCTTTCATTCAACTTTCTTTCAGTCTTGAATTTATTTCACCTAGGTTTTACATTATGTTTCATTAGCATGATTGTTAAAAATCCAATTATTTTGCATTTTTTTCTTCTATGTTTTTGTAACTATGAAATTTAATCATGTTCTTAAAATTAACATTGATGTGGTCTCAGTTTTACTCTTTCTATTCAAATTCAAAACAAAAACTTTTCTGCTCACAGAATTTGCCAAGTCTATCATGATGCCAATTATCCCATGTGAAACCAGAGTAAAACCAGAAATAAAAGCAATTCAAGACCCTCTAATTTTGATTCCCATTGATGGGCAATTCAGCAGCCCCATTCCTCCTTCAACCACAAGTACAAAGAATGTTTCTACTCAAATGGTGCATGTTGAAAAGCCAAAGGCAGAAAATCTGCAGGCATGTTCTGTGGCCTTCCTTCCCGTCACACCTGTATACCCCAAGGAAGCTGTGAATCCATTAACAGCCCCTTCACTTCTCTCTTGTCAAGCATTTGAGTGCTTTGATGTCTTGACCAGCATAATGCAGGCGTCTGGGTACAAAGTTGCACCTCAAGCTGCTGTGACTCAGTCACCATCTGATGCACCCATCAACCTGTCCAACCCCAAGAGCGATGCGCAGAACTTTCCTCCTTCCCTGAATGTAACGAAACCTGGTGTTGGCAGGCCGAGGAAGAGGAGAAGGAGGGCTGCATGCCAAAAAATGGAGGCGCTGAACTTGTGCAAAAGAAACTTCTCTACCAAACCTATCGTGAGCAGCGTAATCGCAAATTCCATCGCCGAAATCAAAGTTGGGAATTTGAACAGCAGTAAACTGGCCTCGACTGTCAAGTCTCGTGCTTTGACCATTGTTAAAGACACAGCAAAATCCGAGAGCAATGTTAACGAAGAAGTAGTGACTTCTAAAAGTCTTGGTGCTGATCAGTGTACTGTAATACAGGCTGAAGCTGACTCGGAGAAAACAGAAACAGCTCTTGAAGGATCAACTTTTGAGGCAGAAATCCATCTTGGGGCACCTGTTGATGGTCAAAAAGAAGGAGCTCTGGATTCCCATTCTGTGAATGAATCCATCTCTGACGAATGTGCCAAAGAAGTACTTGAGGTTATATTGGAAAAAGTTGAAAGTATGATTGTGGAAGTGAAATTGCCTGTTAGCTTCTCAGTTATTAAGTTGGCTCCCAGTTGTGTTGAGACAAAAGCAGCCGAGAAACTTAGTTTAATAGACAAAATAGCCACCTCAGCTGAAAACATAGACTGTGGAACAGAAGACAATTCTGATACTTTGGATGCTGATATAAAGGAGGAAGACAAAACATACGATGACAGTGAAGCTAAAGAACCCAAGAGTGTGTTGGAGATGAAATTATTTGAAAATGAAGTTCATCCTATGGAAGATGATGACAAGAAGGATAATCTTGTGATTATAGAGAGTGGATTTCGAAAAGATGTCAATATTGAAGGTGATGATAGGGAACAAACATTAGATACCCAGAAAGTAATAGAAAGCTCAGAAACCATTTCAATTTCTTAGCTTCATTGAGTATTTGTTGTATTCATCCCTCCGGATGTTGTTGAAAATAAAGACTGTTGTAATATGATCATTGACTTAGGATCTTAGGAAGAAAATTACTTAGAAGTGCTTAAAAATATCCATTAGCTTATGAAATGAATATTCTTGCAAATTTCTAAAAAAAAAATCATAAGGTTTATTTGGGATCCGTTCATTTTTCCAACACTCAACTGCCCAACAATTTGACTTCCTTCGTTCCCCTTGTATCACATTGGCGATGATGATGTGGGGCAACTGATTGTCGGGATTTTGAACCAGACACGTTTTATTTCATTGACCTGTGCCTGTGGCATGCTGTAGTGCCGAAGAAGAAATTCCATATGGCCAAATTTGGAAAATAGTATCAATAAAGAGGCTTGTCATTAACTTTTAAATTAAAATTAAATACTATAAAGGAATAAGTTAAAATGTTTGGATAAAAAATATATATTTGGATATTTTGAGTTCAAAATTGTCCCTTTTTTAATGCTTGTTTGGTTCAAAATTTAAACTTTTATGTGAATTTAATGATTGTTGCTGTGCTATATGATACCATTACTGTACAAAAAAAAAACTTTGTGTATGTTATTAAAGTTTTATGTGTTAAATTGTCTGTTTTGAATAAATTTTATAGTTGTTATTTCTCAATTAAGTTAATAATTTAAATATTTTACGAATGCTCTGCGAATGTTAAATTACTAACTCTTTTAAGGTTCTAAACCTATACTGAATCTTTTGTACTTTCAGTGTTGTAATTGCTTACCAAATAAATAAATGAAGTCTGTGTATTCACCATATAGTTAGAGCTTACAGATACTCGAAGTGGCCGTTTTTCTCTTTAAAAGTGGTATTCCTGATTGAATATGGAACTGCATGACGCGACATGAGTGACAAGCGGGTGAAAGCTTCCACGGGAGAGGATTGGCGGAGACCATGGAGCTAGTAGGTTGTCCTCCGACCCATTTGGTGTGCAAGTGTCTTTGGGAAAGTCAATGCTTAAAAAGTTGCCATTAGCGTCTATGGGAATGAGACCTCTGTCTGTAAGCTCTTTATTTTGTGTTATTCACCATGGATAAATTAGAAAAATATTTTAGAGATTTTAAAAAATTATTTTCACTGAAATTTTAAGATGGAATTACGATTTTTATGAATGATAAGTGAAAAATAAAGCTGTGCCTGTGGGGTTTCGAAGTATACTCGTTGCAAGTAATAACACCACATTTAGAGGACTCCAATATTATTTATTATAGACTAAGATATATACGTCAAGCATCTTTGAGATTTGGCTCCCGACTGGGGGTTGCTACATTTCCTCAGGGGGTGAAGACCTTTGGCTGTGGTGGTGAGGATTTTATCTCCCTTTTGGGGATTCACCACAGAGTATCCCCCCCAGTGACTGAGGGGTACTGAAGGAATGATATGACAAATTAATATTTAAAGATGCATATAAATGAAACACAGACAAAATTTAAAGAAAAGAAGCACAAAAATGCACTAAATTATTTTAAAATAAAAAAATTATCATCAAAAGAAAAGGAAATTAAAACTACAAGATCGGGCAGACGTGTGAAATTTCTGGAAAGACTAGCTACTTTTATTACTTTTTAAAATATTGTAGAATATTTCTGAAACTATCTATATCTATATAGTATATCTTATATGTGCAATCAAATAGTACCTCTTTTTAAATTCATTTACTATATATAATAATTTTCACCATTGTGGGGTTTCAAAGTATACTCGTTGCAAGTAATAACACCACATTTAGAGGACTCCAATATTATTTATTATAGACTAAGATATATACGTCAAGCATCTTGTGAGATTTGGCTCTCGACTGGGGGTTGCTACATTTCCCCAGGGGGTGAAGACCTTTGGCTGTGGTGGTGAGGATTTTATCTCCCTTTTGGGGATTCACCACATGCCACACAATATTTTATTTGGATCAAGAGAGATGAAGGGTAAAACAAGTGAAGAAACACTGTTAAGAATGTTTTTTTAACTTTTGGAATTATTTGATTGATTTAAAGGAAAATGTCTTGAATATAGGATTTAAGTCGGAGAGGATACTCCCAAAGAGTATAATTGCCGGCCAAATAGACAGTGCCTTATGTAAGTGCCTTATACAATGGCCTTAGCAACGCTGTTCTTGTCCTCCAGACGCACATGACGTCTTGGACGTCATGTGCGAATGCATCTATTGGAGCATTTGCAATCCCAAGACTCCGCCCCTAACAACCGCGGTAGCAACAGGTGCTCCCGCACCTAACAATAGCCTTAGCAACGTTGTTCTTGTCCTCCAGTGACGTCATATGTGAATGCTTTGAAGAGAGATGCAGATGAGGGTTGGCTTGACCAGGCGAAAAAGCCCCGCCTTAGCAACGTTGTTTTATTCCTCCAGTGACATCATGTGCGAATGCTTCCATTGGATACTTCTATGTCCCGCCCCTAACAACAGCCTTAGCAACGTTGATTTTGTCCTCCAAGTGACGTCATGTGCGAATGCTCTATGAACCAATCAAACCCATAGATTTATTCTCTCTTTACGCACTACGGCACAACTTTTCGCTTTGTCATTTGAATGGTAAACAACAACTCAACTCTATGCTTCTTCGGCTTCAGGTTCAGATATTTGCAAACTTGCTACATCAAAGTTTTATTTACATAAAGCTATAATATTTAACTTTTAATTATATTGTAATTTTGCTGTAATCATGAAGGAAAAGGTTAAGGTACCCGTAGAAGACCCCAAGGAAACGAAGGAGAAAAAGGAAACTAAAGTCGAGGAGAAAAAAGAACCTGATCTGGTAAGATGCAAGTCATGAATGTATTCGGCTTAAGAAACATTCTTTTAATCAATGGTGTCGTGATGGAATGAAATTTTATTAGAGTTTCTGAAAATGTTTCAATAAATATATAAACGATGTTCTTGGCTATTATCATGAATATGTGTAAGGCTATGTGTCATTGTCAACAATGGCTATTTATTTGACTTCTCTGAAAGTGTTCGTTATGTTTCTAAAATTAATGAGGCTACTCTATAGAGCTAATTCTTTTGTGAATGATGGTAAATCCGGTAATAGTACTACAACTCGCATTCGGATTGTGATTATTAGTTATTAGATCTATCCAAATTAATCATAAATTGGTTTATAAAGCAAATCCGGGCTGCAGATTTTAATCGCCAAATTCGGCGACCGATTATTGTACTTGGTTTAGTTATTTGGCATCGGTACTTGGCGACGAAAAAATTCGTGAAATTCAGCTGCAGCTCGGATTCACTTCATTTACCCAAAAATTTCGGTACAATTCCGTTAGAGTCCCCGCTAAATATCGCCAATATCCAAATAGCTAAATTTATCCAAGTATCAACACATTTTTCTGACTTTTATTAATAAACTGCATAGTTAATGATCTAATTAAGCATTTCAATTCAGGAGTTTGAAATTATTTATGAATATTTCTATTTTTGTTGTCTAAAAGAACCGGGCAATATTTAGCGGGGACTCAAACGGAATTGAACCAAAATTTCTGCCTTCAAAGTGATCTATCAGGGGTTCATCCAGGTTTTGGTTTCATACTACAACCGGGTGCCACTTGATTTTTTTGGCGCTTCCAACTAAAGCGATAAATAAATTTCTCTAGCATCTTGGTAGATATACTGCATAGTGGATTATGATGCAAAGAATAGTGCCAAAAAAGTCTCCAAGAAGAGTGGCACCCGTTTGTAATACGAGGTGTGGCTATTAAATAACGAGATTGATGCTCCTTCAACATTTTTCACAAATTTGAACATTAGACAGTTGTTTAGTATGGAACTTTCTGTTTTAAATGCAGCAACCCCTGTGATTTTAAACAAATTTGTCTGGCTGTGGTGTATGTTTGTATAAGAGCATATTGTTCTATTTTGCCAGGAAAATGGTAAGTGCACAGTAATAAGGCAACCAATTTTAGGTAAATTTAACACGAAACTTCAAAAAATGCCTACTAAAACTATTTTTTTAAAAAAACGACATGTATGGAGATAAATATTTGTCATGTACACGAGTTTTTGAGGGGTTTAAGTGTTTTCGAGATGGCAGCGAAGATAAAGAAAAGGATTTACACCGCTACAAGCCATTTCTCGTCAAGAAACTGTTGAAATTACTGAAAATGATATTATTTAAGTTGTTTATCTATTTGTGCAATTGCCGAAACTGTTTGAATTGATAAATAATGCTCAAGACAAGTTTTGCATAGTAATTCTAACTTGCAAGCCATTTAATCTCATTAAAGACTTTGCGCTAGCTCATTCTGTAGTACATAAAATGACGGTTCCGGGTTATTATGCTGTGGTCTAGTGAAAGTAAAACTCCTTCCCGACGTTTCGCCAGCATCTTTGGCAGGCATTTTCAAAGGGTATTAACTACCGCCTATTTCTGGGTCGAAAGTTATAAGGCGCTGCTGAGCCACGTAGTTCATCGTCATCAACCGGCAATAAAGGGAAAGGTGATTTGGTGACGTTTGATTGGTCTCCGTGTTGATGTTTAGCCGCTGCGTCATCAAGTTGCTCCGATGGCTGTGTGTTGACGATGTTTTTTGTCAACACCGGAAACCAGGCTTTGTTGACACGAAGAATTTCTTCCTTTTTATTAAAATTATTAGGGTGTTTGAATATTTCGAAGGCTTCCCTTTGAAGACGGGTGTAGTAGTGCTTGGTTGTCGTGAGTACTCTAGTTTCGTCATAATGAATTACATGGCCATCGGAAGTCAACACGTGTTCGGCTATTGCCGACATTTTAGGTTGGAATAAGCGGCAAAAGAACACAGACGTAGTTGCTTGGTTGTCGTGAGTACTCTAGTTTCGTCATAATGAATTACATGGCCATCGGAAGTCAACACGTGTTCGGCTATTGCCGACTTTTCAGGTTGGAATAAGCGGCAACTACGTCTGTGTTCTTTTGCCGCTTATTCCAACCTGAAAAGTCGGCAATAGCCGAGCACGTGTTGACTTCCGATGGCCATGTAATTCATTATGACGAAACTAGAGTACTCACGACAACCAAGCACTACTACACCCGTCTTCAAAGGGAAGCCATCGAAATATTCAAACACCCCAATAATTTTAATAAAAAGGAAAAAATTCTTCGTGTAAACAAAGCCTGGTTTCCGGTGTAGACAAAAAACATCGTCAACACACAGCCATCGGAGCAACTTGATGACGCAGCGGCTAAACATCAACACGGAGACCAATCAAACGTCACCAAATCACCTCTCCCTTTATTGCCGGTTGATGACGATGAACCACGTGGCTCAGCAGCGCCTTATAACTTTCGACCCAGAAATAGGCGGTAGTTAATACCCTTTGAAAATGCCTGCCAAAGATGCTGGCGAAACGTCGGGAAGGAGTTTTACTTTCACTAGACCACGGCATAATAACCCGGAACCTTCATTTTATGTACATAGATCCGGCCGTGAAAGCCTGTCTTCTTTCATTCTGTAGTGTCTGTCAAGATGTTTCTAGGCAAATACCACATCCCAGAGTTGAATCATCCAACTTTTTCACCTTAACGCTAATTTCACATTAAAGCTAATATTGCAAAAATTTTAAATTTTTCAACCAAAACCAATGATTGAACTCTTGGTTATAAATAAATGTATTCAATCAATTAGCCATCATTTAAGCTGCAAGAAAAGTTTTTATGAATGCATTTATTTCGCTCCATTTATCCCCCCCCCCGTAATGGGACAGTTAAAAAAAGTAATAATTTTACATAATAGCAATGTTATTTTTGATATGGCATTTAACATTTAAAGGAATAAAGCACTTCTGTTTTTCAAAGAAAAAAAATTTAAAATGGCATTTAAAGCGAGAAAAAACACCCTACTTTACTTAACTTCATGTCGAATAAAATTAATATAAACCGAAGCAAGTCCTTTTGTTCTCTAGTTCAATAGGTGAGGCTTGGTGTTATTTCTATTAATTCTACTCACTCTTGTTGGGTTTGTATGTACAAATAGATAATTATTGTCTGGATAAAACTCCCAAAAGCCATTCCTTTCCTGCAGTTACATTTTCCGGTTATCTTGAAGGAACTTTTCGTAAAAATTGAGCTTAGTAACCAACCTTGTATGAATGATTATTTAACCATAATATATTTGAGATGAAAGTTGGTGGTATTTGCATATTTAGCACCTAAGTTTGCATAAAACTTGTTTTTGCACGCCATTTTAGTTACCTCATCAGAAATTACTAAAAAAAAAATGAGTTGAATATAACAAGCTATTGATGGAAAGTTTTGAAACAGTAAAATATTTAGCTTTAGTTAAATTATTTTTTAATAAATTCTGATAGAAGTAAAACAAAAAAAAGGTTACTTTTGGTATGGGAAAACATATTTAGTAGTCTCTACAAGAATGAACACACTTTGTTGAATAGGCTATTTACTGCTATCTTCTGGGTGAAATATCAAATATTTAAAGTGAAGTTAAGATTAGTATTAGCTAAATTGAGTTGTCCCATTCATCCTCACTCTGCCCTATGCCTGACTATGACTAGTTTTTCTGATTTCCAATGTAAGAAATACATGCTTTAAACAGGCATTTGAAATATCACTGCTGTAGCATGATTAAGTCTTAAAATAATACAAATAGTTCACAAAGTATGTTTGATAATACCCCTTAAAATGCAATAACAACCTTCAGATTTTAAACAAGCAACACAATCTGCCCAATTAGACTAAATAAGTAGAGATGTGATTTTGACCATGGTATTATGCATACTTTTAGCATTTATTATTTTACAAGCTGATTTTTAACCGGTTATGCATGGGTAGAGTTTATCAGGAGTGCAGAATATGTCCGAATGCCCAAACAATGTTCAGGGGAAATTTAGAGAGCTCTGGGGAAATTTTTGCCCCACTTTAAAGGTTTAGTTAAAGAGATTTTTATTGCATTGTCAAATTTGAGAGTTTATAATTCAGATTTTTAGCTAACAATATTTTTGAGCTAGGTGATATGTATAAAGTCCTTAAAAATGAAGGTATAAAGTCCACAAAAATTGAAACTTAAACTTAAGGGATATTTGGTAATTATTAAACTATTACAGAAGTTCAGCAAATAAGAGCTATATTTTTAAATAAAACTCTTTGTACTTTAATAGTAACATGAACTGGACTGAAAATAGGAAGACATTTTTGGGGAAATTTTGATGAAAATATGGTGACTCTGGGGGAAATTTCAGACAAAAATAGTTGTGTTCTGGGGAAATATTGGGCCTTGAAACATTTTCTGCACCCCTGGAGTTCATTAATAGTTTTTAAAGTTTTATCAAATGTAGCATGTCTTTCTTTTATTAACTGTTACCTATCATTCTGGCATCTTATTCATCCTGCCCCACATTTCACTTTGGATGTTCCCAAATTATCCATTCTATGTGAAAAAAAAAATCTGCAGTCATAATTGAAACCCAGTGTCTGGCCCTGTTTACTTAATGTTACTTTGTCTTACAAGAAAAATAATCTTTTTACCTATTACTTGCAGTGATACTTCTAATTTTTTTCATTGTTTTCCTTTTCTTTGTCTTATTTTGTTTTTGTACTTGCTTTCTCTGATAAACAATGTGGTACTTATTTAGATCATTTTTTATAGTCTGATGAAGACAAAGCTTTGCAAGATGAGTTAAACACCTACATTCAAATTCTGACTGTAAGTAGTATTTATAATTATTGGGTTCTAAAACATAACCTTTTCAGCAAGAAATTATACATAAATAGCTGGTTTAAAAATAAAAAAAAACGTGAACAGATTAAAACATTTGTTGAAATTATTGTTCTAACTTTCGATGGTAAAATATTTTATAACTATCTGTACTTTAGAAACATTATTTTGTAAATCTATTATAAAATCTAAATTTAGGAGGACAAGACAGAGTTGTATTTGCCTACCCTAAACCAACTGCGGGTAAAGATTAGAGCTTCTACTACATCAATGACTTCTGTTCCGAAACCTCTTAAGTTTCTTAGACCACATTTTGATACTTTGAAGGGACTGTATGAGAAGTATCCAGAAGGAGATGCAAAGGTAGGATTTTTCATGTATTACTCATGTATGTTTTTTTTGTTTGAGGTGGATAATTACCTATCTAATTTTTTATATAATAGAATTATGCAGCAGATATCTGTTCTATCTTGGCCATGACTATGAGCGAAAACAGAGAGTGTCTGAAGTATCGACTTTTAGGATCACAAGAAGATATTGGTTCTTGGGGACATGAATATGTTAGGTAGGTTATAATGTGTATTTTGGTTTTTTATTTAGTGTTTAGCAGGGTTGGCTGATATACATCTTGAAATGTGTAGGCATATAGGTATACGAGGGTTGTTTTTTAATTTCGAAATAATTTTGGAACTGATAGTTAGGTACATCCTTCAGGATCAATTTGCATCTTTACTGGAAAAAAAAAATCAGACATTTTTTCTGTTAGTTATTGAATTTACAAACACACTCCTCGAACTTATTTCCAGCTAACCCATAGAGAATTTTGCTTTCTCCTTCGCGCGACCACTCTGTTCGCCCAGCATTCAACATTAAACAATGGGTGGGTAAGCAGGTAAAAATCGCAGGAGGGGAAAGCGAAATACTCTATGGGTTGGCGGGAAATGAGTTCGAGGAGAGCGCTTATAAATTCGATAACTAATAGAAAAAATGCCCTATTTTTTAAAGCAACAATGCAAATTGATCCTGGAAGATGTACCTAACTACCAGTACCAAAATTATTTCGAAATTCTTACTATTTTTTCAGGAACAAAACGGAGGTTGAAAAAAAACCAACCCTTGTATATCATGATATTTATCCAATACAAAATTTATATTTTTAAATTTAATATTATCCCCAAGGGGTTTCACCAAAACTACTACTTAATACTTAATTCCAATTATAATATTTTCAAACTCTTTTAAAAAATACTATACTAATTATCCTCTTATATGTGGAAATATTTTCTCTCAAAATGCCAACTTGTTATGTAATGGTCAGAGAAGGATACATATCAAAGTTCCAGTTATTTCTTGGAGACTTCCTTGAATAATATTAAATGTAAGTTGTTTTCACAGGAAGTTTATATATTTACCTGGGCCTTAAAATTATTGGTATTTACAAAACAAAGTAATTTTTTGAAATCCGAGTCCCTGAGGTTTAGAAAATTTGATGTAAAAAGTTAAAAGCAAAGCAATGACAAATTGACAATTCAATATTTGTGAATTGTGATATTATTTTATTCTTTGGATTATACTTTTTCTATATTGGTGCCTATTTATAAATGCTTCTTACAGACATTTGTCTGGAGAAATTGCCATTGAATGGAACAAATGCGACAACATTGCTTATCAAAGACAGTTAGAAAATCTAGCTTCTCAAATCATCCCCTATCACATGGCTCATAATGCTGAAGCTGATGCATGTGACCTGGCTATGGAAATAGAACATTTGGACATGTTGCTGGAATATGTTGATGAGGATGCTTTCCCTCGAGTTGCCCTATATTTGACAAGGTATGCTCATGTTAATATCTCTGTAGCGGTTTCATTCACTTGTAGATTTGTCCAGGGTTGTTACGTTTAAAACACTTGTTTTAAACACATTTAAAACAAAGAAAAAAAAACATTGTTTAAAACACTTGATAAGGGCTGTGGAGTCAATAAAGAAGAAAGAAAACACTTGATTCTTTTTTCTATGAACAGATGACATTAGTATAAAACTTAGTATTTACTTTCAACTGTTTTATTTGATTTTTTTAGAAAGTTATTTAATTAAAAAAATACCGATAAACTTATTTAAAAATCATATTTTTTTATAATAGACCTGTTCTTTATGTTTGATTTTAATATTTTAAACAATCAATCATGCTAATTTCATCAAAATGTGCAATGAACTGAAAAGGACTGAAAAGAAATATGAATATAATAACTTATGAATGTCCAGCTCGTATCTGTAATGTTAAAGCTGAAGATGATGACATAGTAACATATTTCCAAAACAATCATTTTGCTTCAGCCAAGCTTCAAGAAACAGGTGCTAAAAAGCTCAAAATGCCATCTGATATCAGGGGGAGCTTTGTTAATCCTTTTTCAATTTTAAAAACTTAATTTAATTTTTTTTAAATCATGTTTTTTTTTTAGAATTTCTGTGTCGAGGGTAAAAAAAAAACATTTAAAAAAAAAAACATGTTTTTTGTTTTTTATGTAAAAAAACCCATTTTTTTCCTACCCTGGATTTGTCATTTCAATGAAGCTGAATTCCTTTTGTTTCAGTTGTGTGCAATATGTGTCGGAGCCAGAAAATACCAACCTTCTAAAGTGTGCTCTTCAGTTGTTTAGAAAGTTCAATCGGTATCCTGAAGCTCTTCGTGTAGCAATGCAAATTAATGATATCACTATTATTGAAGAAATATTTATGTCCTGCCCAGATAGGTAAGTCTGATGGGTTATTTCAAATTTAAGTTAGACATTCTCACATTCAAATACTGTAAAACCTCTCTTGAGCAACCACCTTCTCTTCTGAAAAAATTGATTGGAAAAAAGGAATTGATGTATTTAAATTTAAAAAAAAAAATTTGTTTTTTATTTTAATGTTACGATCTTAAATACTTTAAAAAATATTTTGTCTAAAAAAAAACTAACTGGCTACATTATTAGAAATCTCGCATTTGAAATGAAAAGTATCTGTTTTAAGTTTTATAAATTATCTCCTCTCAGTGTTTTTATATGTATAAATAATGTAAAACATTTCTGACAGAATTTAATATGTGATAAAATTGTTTAAATGTTTAAAATTACTATCTTCCTAACATGAATTTCAAACCCAGTTTCAAATTGTATGATGTTTTGGACAACATAGAAACAAAATACTTAATACTTTTGATATAAGGATAGATTAATGAAAATACATATCTAAAGTTCATTAATAAAATAGGAGGCATTTTAAAATAATTCTAGAGTAAATGTTAGATTTAAAATTTTAAGTAATCAAGCTTTGTGTAAGTAATCGCTAAAAATTGATTTTTGACTAACTTGCAGCTCTGTCCAGAAGCAAATGGCATACATGTTAAATCGACAGCAAACTTATTTGGAACTTGATTGGGATGATAATTCAGAACTGATAGATATAATGACTAATGCTCATTTGAACAACCATTTTTTGGCTCTTGGTCGAGAGGTAAGTTTCATCAATAGTTTACCTTACCTGATAATTTATGCTTCATTTATCAAATTACTCTATTAATGAGGACATTGTTATTATAAAAAATTTGTTATTTGCATGTTATAGCTGCTTTGGCATAAATTTTTTGCATTTCATTTGGTCATAAAAATAGGTGAAAAAAAAATGGGAAAAGCACCCTAATTAAAACACCAATACCTAAGGATTACACAGTGCAACATCTTATACAACCCACTCCTGATTGATTGAAAGGAATCCTTTGCTATAATATGCAAGTACTTCTAAGTTTTTTATTTGAGTGTATTTAATTGTGTATTTTGTAATTTTAGCTTGATATTTTGGAGCCTAAAACCCCTGATGACATTTATAAAACACATTTGGATAATGCTAGTAAGTAAGCAAATACCCTCAATTAACTTAATATGTATGAAACTTTGAGATTTCATTAGTAAAACTGGCATTAGATATCTGAATTATGCTTTCATAATCAGAATTATTATTATAAAATATAGAAAAATTACAAATAATTCATACTTAATGTTTATAAATGATTAATCTAGTATGATTGGCCTATCGATATTTTTCATTTGTTAAAGGCAATTCTTTTTCTTAAAATATGCATACAATGCTAGCTTTTTATTGTCCTATTTAAGATAATATGCCAGTAGCATTATTTTCTTCTTTTTGAACTAATTCTGTCTAACTTGCATGACCGTATCTGTTTTGGTTAAAAAGTTGTACAAGTACTATGTTGACTGTTATTAAACACATTAATAGTTAAATCTTATTAATTAAACTTCCTCATATTAAAGCCATTCATAAGTTTGGAATGATCACAGTAGATAAATCAGATTTAAAGTTGCAATATATTTTATAAGGCTTAATTTTTTTAGAGCATTGCCTGTCAATTTTACTATTAGTTGTCTAATGAAGTGTAAATATTATCTTGACTAATATAAAACATCAATGTCAGGACCATCCTTTGGACCCAGCGGAAGTGTGGATTCTGCAAAGCAGAACTTAGCTGCTAGCTTTGTCAATGGTTTTGTTAATGCAGCCTTTGGACAAGATAAGTTATTGATGGAAGATGGTCAGAAATGGCTGTACAAGAACAGGGATCAAGGTTATTTTATTTTCCAAGTCATTGATTCAATTTTTTATTAATTTCTGCATTGGATTGTTGGGATTTTAATAAATGCTATTATAGGAATGTTGAGTGCTACTGCATCACTAGGATTGATATTGCTTTGGGATATTGATGGTGGACTTGGACAAATCGATAAATACCTTTACTCTTCAGAAGAAAACATCAAGGTATTGATAAAACCACTGTCTCTACTTTGGTTATAACTCTTATCTTATTGATTGATTCATAATTACACTGCTGGAAAAACTAGTAGTCTGAAGTAAAGGCTGATTTATCTTTGCTTTTAGGCAGGTGCCCTTTTGGCTTGTGGAATCGTAAACTGCGGCGTTAGAAGTGATTGTGATCCAGCACTTGCTCTTTTGGGAGATTATGTGCAGCACAACAGTATGACTATGAGGACTGGCGCTGTCATTGGGTAGGTATAATGTTTGATATTTGCATGCAAAAATCAACTTTTCATACCCAATAATTGATATTTTAGCTTGAAGCTCAAGTAGTAAAATAATATTATTGGTAAATTAAAAGTACTATACTAGTACTGGTAAAAGTTTAATGAACATACACTCTCAACAGTCAGTGTTAAGATAATTTGGCAGTTAAACTTGTATGATTTATCCATTAAAATTTTCTACATCAGTTTCAAATTTTAAAACAAATATACTGCTACTGAGAACCATGGGGGAAAGTTCTCCATCTAGAGATGGAAATCCATCCAGCATTATTCTTCAGGAGGGAAAGGGACAAAAATTAACTTATAGTTACACAATTAACATACAGTTATTATCTCATTACACCCAGGAAATGTTCCTAACTTTCATGGATGCTGAGGACTTGAGACTCAAATTTCAAAAATAATTTCAGAAAATTTAATTTTTTTACACAGTTATTTTTCTTCTTAAAAATCAAATATGCTTATATGAATTTTATTGTATTATAGCATGGGTATCGCTTATGCTGGTACAAATCGTGAGAATGTTTTGTCTTTATTGTTACCAGTTGTCAGTGATTCAAAATCAAATATGGAGGTAAGTCAATTGTACAAAGTTTTACTCTGCAATTAAGAAAACAAGCTCCTCGAGGATCTAAATTGATTATTTTATATTTTAGGTGGTAGGATTATCTGCTTTAGCTTGTGGTATGATTGCTGTAGGATCTTGCAATGATTCTGTTACTTCAGCTATTATTCAAGTTCTTCATGAAAAAAGTGAAACAGATTTGAAAGATACATTTGCTCGTTTCCTTCCTCTTGCCTTGGGTCTATGTTACTTGGGTAAGTTATGTGTTTTTTAGCATTGTTAAATTCTTTTCATTAAATAATTGATTACTCTTGATTAATAATTTGGCCTTTAATATGATACTAGTTAACTTTAAATGTTTCTTGGTTGAGCTGTATTAATTAAAAGCAGCGTTCGAAATTGGGGCGGTTTGCTAGTCCGGGATAACTGAAAAACGGCTCGGACCAGTGGAATCAGAAAATCAGTGTGTGTGGTGAAAAAATATCCCACCCTCCAGTTCTAGCAGCTTTTTTTTCGCTAAGAGTTGGAAGATTGCATTTGGTGTTGAAGCAAGTGAATATTTTTGACAGAATCCGAAATGTGGCTATATGGGATAGGGGTGTCCCCGGCAAAAAAGAAAAATATTATTGAATATGTATTAATTTTTAACACTACTATTTGGTACTCACATTCAGTCCAATAGTTACTTTATAATAATATTTAAACCGGTCCTTTTTAATTTGTCGGACAAATGATTTTTGTTGCGGACCAGTAAGATTTGGAAAGCACTGGTCCGCAGGACTAGTGGGGCTTTTATCCAATTTGTAACGCTGATTAAAAGTCTGTTAGCTAATCAATTTATGGTGTTCATTCCTTAAATATATACCTTTTACTTAAGAAAATTTTTTATTTAAACTTTTTATTCTTTAACTAAATTTCTCAAAGGAAATTTTAACTACACAAATTTTGGTTTGCACATAAATCCTGTCTACTGCTAGTTTCAGTGGCACAGTTAATGGGCTTTACCTGTGCATTTGCATTTTCAGCAGCCTAGTTGACAGGATAATACCAAAGTACCCAAATTTTTATAGCTAATTAAGGCTAACTAATTATAGATTATTAAGGCATTGGTTGTATTTATTGCTTGTTCTTCCATTCAGGTAAACAAGAAGGTGCTGATGCTATCATAGCTGCCCTTGAAGTTCTAAATGAACCTTTTAAGAGCATGGCTAAAACAATGGTTGACATTTGTGCCTATGCAGGTATTTATAACTTTTTTAAAATAAAATTATTGCAAGTTTTGTTTTTAAGTGTTCCAGTTCAGTGAATAGAAGTCTGATGATTCAGTTTAAGTACACACTGTTTGGCTTACATAGTAGTGAACTCTTGATTTTAGATAATGTAAATGAGATATTCTATTACTTTTTTTGCTGACAAATCAGTTGAACTTGGATAATTCAAAGCTGTGTGCCTGCCAAAACAGTTAAAATTATTCAAAATTAAATTAGAAACATAAGATTTAATATGAAGTTTGAGGATCATGGTAAAAAAATCCTAAAATTTGATTATAAGTTATTTGAGTTATGAAAGTTGCACTGTATTATGCTATAAGAAGTTCATTAAGCTACTAGCATTTCAAATCAACTTTAATTTATTAATATTTGTAGGTACTGGAAATGTCTTGAAAGTACAAACTCTTCTACACATTTGTAGTGAACATTATGAAACCACTGAAAAGGTAACCATTGCTAAATAAATTCTTTCAAATAATCTCTTATTATATTAATTAAATAAATTAGTTTGTTAAATTAGTTTATTACTAGTAAATTTTATTTGAGTGATGAAGTAATTTTTCATATTTATGTGCTAGTCTATTTAATTTATTTATTTTTAAAACTCACCTTTTTTAGTCTTTCTTTGAAATAAAATGAAGCTATGCAAAAGTTTTGCTTGTTGTTTAACTGGTTTGTATGTAATTTGCAGAACATAGATTACTTGACTTTCAACGCTAGTCATTGCAATAAACATTAATAATCTGCTTAAACTTGAAATCATGTAACTTTATTTCAGGTTTTCTTTTGAGAGAACCATTCTTATAGTATTGTTTTATGTAAAGTATTGGGTAAAAAAAATATTGATATTGTTATAACAAGACCTTGTTTTTTTAGGAGGACAAAAAAGATGACAAGAAAGATAAGGATAGTAAAGAAGACAAGGAAAAGAAGGAAGAGAAAACAAATTCAGACCTCTCATCTCAACAGGCTGTTGCAGTGCTGGGTATTGCCCTCATTTCCATGGGAGAGGAGATAGGATCTGAAATGGCATTTAGAACATTTGGACACTTGGTATGCATTTTAGCAGTTTATTTTTTAAAGGATGGGTTTTAGTGAATAAAAACACTTTTCAATCAAATATTCCATTCTGTCAGTTTTCCACTATCTGATTTCTGTTGCAGCTAAGGTATGGAGAGCCTGTGATCAAGAGATCCGTTCCTTTGGCCCTTGCGTTGATATCTGTCTCTAATCCCAAGTTGAACATCTTGGAAACACTCAGCAAATTCTCTCACGATAGTGATGCTGAAGTAGCTTACAATGCTATTTTTGCCTTAGGTCTTGTTGGAGCTGGTAATTATGTTTTTTTTTTTAGCTTCATCATAATAAATGGAGAGTTATAATATAACATAGTTTTTGCTCATTTGATGTATTTTAGTACGACTGAAATGATGCTAAATTGTTTTTTTTATAATCTTTTAAAAAATAATATAAATAAATACTTAATCAATCCTTTGTATTTTCAGGTACTAATAATGCTCGGTTAGCCGCAATGTTGCGACAGCTAGCACAGTACCATGCTAAAGATCCCAATAATTTATTCATGGTACGTTTGGCTCAAGGCTTGGCTCATCTTGGGAAAGGAACCTTGACTTTGTGCCCTTACCATCACGATAGACAACTTCTAAGCCCTGTGTGTGTAGCTGGGCTAATGGCTACTCTTGTTGCATTTTTGGATGTCAAAAACAGTAAGTTTAAAAAACCCCCCCTTTATATTCATTAGTGTTATTAAAATATGTAATGTACTGTATTAATAAGAATGACAAAGCAGATAGAGTTGCTTTTATTATAATTTATTAAAAGTCTACTAATGAGTTAGTTAAAAAAACATTTGAAACATAATTATTTGAATTACTTTTGCTTCTGGAAAAAGAACCTTAAATTATGCCAATGCATTTCAGCTACTAACTGTAAAATTATTATGTTTAGATCTTTTTAGCTGTTCTGTTATTATTTATTAAACATTGTTTTATCTTTTTCTTCAGTTCTAAATATTCATTTATAAATTTTCAAGTATAGATTTATCACATAAAGCTATTAGTTTATGTATTACAATTAATTACCAATACAAACATTTAATTAATATTTCCTTTTTAATACTCCTCCTGTTGAACTCACACTTGTGTGTAACAGAATTAATATTTACTGAAACATATTTTTCTCCTTTCAGTCATACTTAAAAACTCTCACTATGTTCTTTACAATCTGGTTGCTGCCATGCAACCTCGCATGCTGGTGACCTTCGACGAAGAACTCCAGCCCTTGGCTGTTCCCGTCCGAGTTGGTCAAGCAGTCGACGTTGTTGGTCAGGCTGGAAAGCCCAAAACCATCACCGGATTCCAAACACACACCACCCCAGTTTTGCTTGCATATGGTGAAAGAGCCGAGTTAGCCACTGAGGAATATGTATCTTTGACACCAATATTGGAAGGTTTTGTGATACTTCGAAAGAATCCTAACTATACAGCTGTATGAACTTTTGTTTAATATCTTGAGTACTAAATTTATTTCAATAAAATCAGTTTTTTTAGTCTTTCTTCTATTATATTCAAATATACCCATTATCGAACTGATAGTTTTGAATTTTAAAAGAATCTATGGATATTTTAACTTAACACAGCTGATGAGTGATGACTGTATATAACTACAACTATAAACACAAAGAACAAGGAAAGCCATGGTTTTTAAGAATTATATTTATTTAGTAGTTCTAATAAATATTGCTTATTGCTCCATTCTTGCACCATCGAAGATAGCCTATCAAAATTTTCATCACCTCTTAAATATGCCTCAACGCCATGTATATTGATGTGAGCTCTATGGTCTGTGATTCTGTCTTGAACAAAGTTATAAGTTCTCACTTTTTCAGATCTTGCAGCCGTACCAACCTGCACAAAATATCAGCATGTAGAAACTTTAACATAAAAAACTTCATTAATTAACTGTGTTGTAAAAATATTTGCTGGATATTATAGCATTAGGTATAACTTATCACTAGATGTTTTATAATAAAGTATTATATTATCGTTTAAGAACCAGCAACATAATCTAACATTTGAAACAGGTGTTGTACAATCCCTCTTTAGGGCTCTTTTATAGTCAAACTGAAAAATCTGTCAGCGTGAAACTCAATCCAAAACAGGTGCCCGGCACGCGACCCCTCACAGCCTTCGCAATGCAAAGAGAGGAGGTCGAGAGCGTCTTGTTTACGCGACGTTCTCAACCCCCTCTCTTGTATTGCAAAGGCTGGAAGGGGAAAGCGTGTCGGGGTCCAGTGATTGGTAGTTTTTCAGTTTCAGCTCAGATTCAGCTTGACTGTAAAAGAGCCCTTATGCTTGTATTCTACACAAACGTCGTAACTCATTACCATGTGAGTTACCCTGTTTTTTTGGACTTTTTCGTACTCTACTCCTCCATAAGACCATGTTTCATGTAGTAAAATGTAACCCTACAAATTTGGGTGGTAAGTCGAACTCAGTCCTATTACTCAGTTCTTGGGCATGCGTGATAGACTATATTTGGCGAAAATGACGCCATATTGGTTAAAGCCGTAATGCCTTCAGACGTTGCAGAACGAAGTGTTTGGGAACCCTTTAAGAATCTTTTTCGAGTTTTCGACTATTCTCCCTTAAAGAGGGTTCAATGATGCATTTTATATCCAAAAATGGAGTCGTTACGATAATTATTAAAGAAATGCCAATTAGTTTTTCCAAAAAATAGGTTGACAATCATGTTCCTATTTTATTTGATAGATGGCAGCACGGTTTCGCTCTTTCGTCTTTAGACTAGTATTTAAATCTCTTTTTTTGAATAGTTAACAAATTTGTACGAATTATTCCTTTTAATTTGCTATTGTATGGTAACCGGGCTATTTTTAGAGACTTAGTTCGTAAATTTACATCGCTCCGTTTGGGACCTACGAATTTTCAAAGTTGAAGATTCAACATTCTTCCATCTGTCGACACATTCAATCAAAAAAGGTCGCTCATAATCCTTAAAGATTTTCCGATTTGCTTTCTTTTCTGTACGTTGTTGCTAGCCATTCTTTATTTTGATTTTGAACAATTTTTAAAATGTCCGCTGCCGTGCTTGGAACAGATCTGATCTTGTTTGTTACGTCACTTGGCTGAGTAGCCAATCGCATGTGGTCGCACGAGTTACCACCAGAGTAAGTGAAACTCAGTTGAATATAGGAAGTAGAATATCGATTTTTCACTCTGTCTGAAACTCAGTCTCACAGGGTTTCATTTACCACGCGGTTAACTCAATTGTGTAGAATACAAGCATTAGTGATTATTTCATTGGCTCCAAAAAAAAAGATTGGCAAGAAAAGAGATTTAACACCCATTGAAAATGAGGTTCCAAATGTTAGATGAGTGTTGCTGGTTCTTAAATGACGATGTAGGTATATTTTTATCAAAATGAGATAAAATGCACAAATTTAAAGATGCCCAAGGGGGTTAAACTGTAAGAGTGTCTTCTAAATTCTGTAGGAATTTAAATGAAAATAACGTGATATCAAGGTTAAAGTAAAAATATGTTAAATGATAATCAAGCTTCTAATTGATTTTTTTGCCACCCATGTATGTTTTCTTCTACACAATTTTAAAATAAAAGTTAAAAACAAAACTATGAAGAGACAAATCCCCCATCCAATAATTTGTTACAAGTGTCCTCAAATAAAATGTATTGTTAATTACTTTTGTTAGCCTAGTAAGTAAAACTATAAAAAGTAGGATAGGGTAGCAAAAGAAAGTCAAAATAAGATGTGTAAAACTAAGCCTAGTCTTAATATTAGATTTTCCCTTGCCTGTAGTTTTCGAGCCGTGGTAGTTTCTTTTGTAATTGCTTCTAGTTTTCTTTCATAAAGTTTTGCACGAAGAGATTTCATAGCCAGTATTCTGTTTCGATGTTGGTCTCGTTCGACTTGACTTTCAACCACAATACCTAAAAAGAAATATTTTTAATTTTAAGTTGCAATACATTTAATTCTGAAAAACTCCTAATCAAAGAGTAACGTACCTGAAGGTTTATGGTATATTCGTACACAGCTGTCTGTAGTATTTACATGTTGACCACCAGCACCACTAGATTTTTTAAATTCTAATTCGATTTCATTAGGCTGTATTACTATATCAATCTGCAAAGGAAATAGAGTTCATTTTCATTCAGTACTTGTACATAAATTGAACGTAGAATTATATTTGAACAAGTTTCTGCTTCTCTATTAAAGAATGAGTTTTGTGTTTGAGTTTACCTCTGTGGGTTGTGGCAAGACTGCTACTGTCATAGTACTAGTGTGAATTCTTCCAGACTTCTCAGTTTTAGGTACTCTTTGTACCCTGTGAACTCCACATTCATATTTCAAAGTTTTATAGGTATTTACTCCACTGATGGCAATATGAGCATTTCTAATACCCCCTATAATGCAAACAGTATATGAATATTAAAAGTGAGTTTTTAAGAATAAATAGTTTTAAAAAATCCAATAATAGTCCTCTTTTGTTAAAAGAAGCGTGTGTAATGTAAAACTGTTGAATGTTACTGTATGTAAGCCAAGAAATTTCGAAAATATTTCCATTACTAAAGTGGAGGGCTTGACTTAGCTATATTTGGATCTGAATATCTTGCAAAAGTATTTTTTGTGGTTGACTAAGCCTCCCTTGAATATTGCAATGTAAGAAATCTTGTTTCTGATGTGAAAGGTAAACAATTTAAAAGAAATGGGTTTAAGAACCTCAAAGTTTAGGGAATAATAATGTTTCGAAGTTTAACCATATCCCTCATGGTAAAACACTAAAAAAATATAGACGGGTTTATATTTTAAAATATATCCCCCCCCCTCATTTGAAACCAGAGTCAATGTCTTTTCCATGTCCCAATATGTATTTAACCAAGTTTGGTCTGAATTGGTTGGGAAATGCACCAAAATCTTGATTTTATAAATTAGATACACAAACCCACAATGAATTTTAATATATTAGATGCTTCAATCTAACCCAAAGCATGTGTTTTATAAAAACATTTTTAAGATGTAAGTTTAAGTTTGATTGGGTAAAAAAATATAAACTACAGTAGAACTTCTTTTGAACGATACCCCGATATAGCAACCCCTGCGGTATAACAACCGACAAGAAAAGCACTGATTGACTGATTGTTTTACCATTCTACTAATTTTATTCATTATAACTTTAGTTAAATAAAACGTCAGGATACTGTTGGTCCCATAAGGGGTTACTCAACAACTAACAAAATAAAAACTATCAGTTAGACAGTTTATGTAACCTTACTTAAATTAAAGTTCTTTATTTGATTTGAATAAATTAAGTTAGAAAATTTACTTCGTAGATGACCATTAACTATCCCTTACATAAGAAACAGTGTTGTGTTAAAACATACCTATGTCTGTTTTATCAAATTTTAAGATTTCATAGCTCCAGTTCCTCCACTCTGCATAGCCACAATACATTTTAAACATATCATTGGCAAAAAGCATTGCTTCTTGTCCACCAACGCCTGCAGATAGCTCCAATATTATGTCCTTTTCATCATCTTGGTCTGCAGGAATAACTAGGTTCAAAACCTAGTAACATTTAAAAATTTAAATTTAATGACATTTTTTCAATGGGTCTCTAAGTTAAAATATCTTACAAGAATGCTAAAAATATCTACATTTAACAAAATTAAAGAACTTGGTATTGTAGTTCTACCTGTAATAGAAATAGCTTTATTTTAAAAAATCTATAAAAAAAATTAAGGTAATCCTAAACAGGGTTGGCAAGTTTCTTCCGGAGTGGGAAAAAAAGGAAAAAAAAAAAACGGCCGGAAGAAATAGGTGTCTTCCAGATGGAAGAAACCTTTTTTTATTAAAAAAAATTGACAAATAAGCTTTAATTTATAAGTTATAATGTGTTACTAATAAAATTATACCATTAAAAATATAATTATATGCAAGTACTGTACTGAGTTAATAATTACACCAATGTTTATACAAGGAGGTTTCTTCCACTGGGAGATATCTTTTCTTTTTTTAATCTTTTAATAATATTTAAATAAAGAAAACATCCCCTTTAAAAACATAAAGTAACCTGAAATTTAGTGTTAAAAGTAACTTTGTTTTCCAAAATTAATTATTTAAATTAATTAATAGTAATTAAATTAACTTTTATTTTTTAGATTGTGGTTTAAATTGTCCATTTATGTAGTCAGTAAATTTAAAAATGTGGAGCATTTGTTTGGCTTTTAGTGGGTTTTTTCCACTTTCTTCCGTTTCTTCCATTTTTTTCCGGTTTTTCCAGTTTCTTCCACTGTCCTGGAAGAAACTAGTTTCTTCCGGAAGAAACCCAACCCTGATCCTAAAACACAGTAGTGCATTACATTAATTTAGATAAGGTGGTATAAATATAGCATAGTTGTGTTGTTAAAGAAAAATAAATTTTAAAGAAAATTAGCAACAATTCTAATATCAGATATATACTAAAAAGAGAGTTGGGTGGTGTGACATATAGATCAAAATATCTATGCAGAGAGAGTATACTGTGAAAAGCAGAAATTTAACTTTGAATGGATGGTTTTTACACCTCAATGCAAAGGTTTATAAATATTAAAGACTCGGGCTAAATTTACTTTTGAATATAAATAAAAAACCAAGGGAACGACAACTGCTGAAAATTCTTATGTTTAGCACTTTCAAAATGGGTACCTAACTATAAAAACAGTCTGATTATATCCCTTTTTACAGTATCCATTTTGAAAACTAGTTATTATTTTTATAATTTTAAATAGTACTGTCAAATTGTACAAATTCATTGTAACTTACAGTGCTTTTTAATTCAATCAATCTTTTCTCCAAACCCTCCTTCTCTAATAGAGCTGTATTATACAGCTCATCCTTTTCCTTTTCTAAATCTAGAAATTGATAATAAAAATTAAAATTGTGTTATCACTAAGTATAAATGCTTAATCATACACAGGGTTTTTACTCCATCAGATACACAACTACTTACTAATACCAGTTAAATATGGTATAGTCTGAAAGCTGGTGTCAGTTTAAACCAGTGGTGCATAGTCCGACTGCCACGAGAGAAACTTTTACAGAAAAACGAAACAAGAAAAGAAGTTCAAAGTCAAAATGATAACCTCATGGATTTGGTACAAAATATTTTTTCAGCATTTATGAATTACCATCACCACCAAAATTGAGGGGAATAACTTGTTTCCAAAACAATTCAACGGCCCAAATACCCATCCCCCATCGTCAGGTCCTTAGCTAGATGCTGTTGCTCCTGAGGAGATGACCAGTATCACCCTAGGTCCTATCAAACACTAGTGCAAGGGCTACTTTATTACACTGCACTTGGAGTCTTATCTATCAACTATTATAACTACTATATTGTTTTCAAATTGTCTCACATAGCAACTCTCATCCCTAATTCTGTAAAGTTAATCCTTGTTTTAACCCCATTGAATTGTAAAGTTCTCAAAAGGACCCTCACCTCTGTTCATGGGCATAGCCAGGTTTCATGTTGGGGGGGGGCAAGGATATTTACCTTTGCTCTATGTTGCGAATACTAGTGATTAGGGGTTGACTCAACATTATTTCCCAGGTCCCCCATGGCGAGTACTTTTACATGCTAAATTTTAGGGTAACTTATGCAAAGGATTTGAACTTTTGCACACCTAAAGTAAAAATATGGGTTATGAATGTGAGCTTAAAAATGGAGGGTCTAGGGGTCCTCCCCCCGAAAATTTTTTAAGATTCGCCCCTCAAAATAGTGTTTTAGCTCATTTTGAGACTCTTTGGGCCGAACAGAACCGCTTCTTGTAAGTCACACAATTTTCAAGGAAAATTATGTACTATTGCTTTAATAAAGTTTTTCAAAAATTTTTAACAAACTGAGAATTTAGGGGGGGCAGCTGCCCCTCCCTGCACCCCCCTGGCTACGTCCATGCCTCTGTTGATAAAAAAAATCTCAAATAAATAAATTTTCTTGTCATTTTTAAATCAAGCAAATGTCTCTAAATTCCTTAACTACTCTTCCTCATGATTGTTATATTATTAATCATTTCAAACAGCACTTTATTCGAATATCCTGTCTTTTATATTTGTAGAGGGAATTAAGATTGTTGACCTAACTGAATATTTAAATCTATGAGTTTGAAATTATTTAGTAATGTTTTTAATGATTGGTATCCAAAAGAGCTTGGTGGTATTTAGCGGAACTATTAACGGAATTGAACATTCTGTGGCTTAACATACTTCTGTGGTAATATTATTAAAAGATAGCAATTGAGGTATACTAAAGTTCAGTATACTATAAATAAAATTGAGGTAATCATTTCCTTGATTAACTTACCACAGATGAATAGGTCAAGCTCTTCAATGTCGGCCTGGAGGTTTTTTATATCGATTCTAAGTTCCTTAATATGATTTAGTAATTTCAGGTTGAACCCATGGTGTTCGACAAAATTATTGCGATTATGATCGCTATTTCTTAAATCCTCAAGGGAATTCAGATGTTTTTGCAATCTCTCATCTTCAAATGAGACATTCAATTCCAAATTTTGTTTAATCTGAGCGGAATTGGGAAAGCTAGAAGCAATATTTCTTTTTAAAAGGGTGTTGAGAAGATTAGATCTTGCAAAACAACGAAATAGTTTGATGCAATACATTTTCAATAAAAATAAGCTCTAATTAATTTTTAAGAAATGATAATTCATTTGACAAATTTTAAACCAAATTTTCTGGAGATTTATCACATTATTGAATCATAGATGGATTTGGCTCATGGATTTGAATGAAAACTCGGGAGCACTCGGGAGACTGCTGATTTGTTATTGTTTATATTTACCTTTTGTCGATTACGGTCAAAGTGACAATCCAGCGGTGTGTACAAACACACATGGCGACCAGAGTGGACCAGAGCTAGAGGACTCTTTCTAAGCTGTTCCAAAATACTTCAAGATAAAAGAAAAGAGCTTTCAAAGTTACTAATATAGTTAAAAAAAAGTACAATTAGTTTATCAAATAACTCTATGTACCCAACTACCTCAACTCTAAATAAACTTTCCGACAATCCGGATTTTCTGGGATTTTCACTGTGGTTGTAACGAATTGAAATTTCTTGGACTGTGTGTGTTTTTGCTTGGTTTTGCTCGACACAAATTTAGATTTGGAATCGTTTTCATTAACTTTTTTAAAAAATGGGGGATGCTGATGATCTTTTTAGTGTTTTTGATGATGCTCCTCCTAATCCTTGTCGACGAAGTGATGCAACTGTCGATAACCAGGAAAGGGACGAGGAAGCGTAAGATATTTTTTGAATTAGTTCCGTAGAAACGTGCTTAAAATGTTAATCCCACTCTTTACTTTTGTCTTACTTACATAGACTCTTACTATAGTTTAAGTAAAAAGGAGAAGACGAAGCGGCCAGAATCGGCTGGAATATGTCTCAGATAATCAATAAATAAAAAAGGAAATATTCCATAACCGGGGCTGTCGCCAAGGCAAGAATGCACCAACAAACAAATATTGGAACTAAATTAGTTGGGAAAATGTGAAAAAAAAAGAATTTGATAAATAGGGAAAATATCTGGTACTTAAGGATTAGTGGGGTGCAAGTGCCTAGTGTTCTTATAAATCAGTGTTGATTATAATATTTTTCTAAGTGCTGGGGCCAAAACAGATATCAAATTAAAATTAATTGCTATTTAGCATTGGTTCAATTCCATTAGAGTCCCCGCTAAATATCGCCAATATCCAAATGGCTAAATATATCCAAATATATCAACAAATTTTTCTGACTTTTATTAAACTGAATAGTTATTGATCTAATTAAACATTTTAATTCAGGAGTTTGAAATTATTTATGAGTATTTCTACTTTTTGTAGTTTAAAAGAACCAGGTGATATTTAGCAGGGACTCTAACGGAATTGAACCTAGCATTTTTCTTGCACTTCAGTACATAACCCTCAAACAAGGGAACAAACATATAAACAGGACACATGAATCAGCTTCGTGGTCCATAGTTTAGGCACTACTCCATTGCCATTCTTGAGGTCAGGCTCAGATTCTTTTGATTACCTTTTAAATCTTAAGTATGTGCAAAATATTTTCGTGATATTTAATGGTATAGATGACACAATAATATCAATGTGCCCTTCAACTGTTATGCATTAATGCTTCTATAAAACTCCTCTTTTATTAATTCAGGCTGCATTTAAATCTTAATTACCCAGAGCGTATTTGCTAGTAATTACAAGAAAATATCAATGTACCTATAACTTCATGCACATATATAATTTCATTTCTGCTTCAAAGAAAATATTTTTTATCTATAAAAAGTTTAGCTTTACTGTAATTAATGAATTAAAGAACAATTATTTATTCATGATTTGAAAGATATCATTATCAATAGTGGTACTTACATATTATACCGTTGACCGTGACGCTGAATCCGAAAACGTTATCAGATCCCATTGACTTTACTATTACCGTGCCGCTGAATTAGACGGCCGCTGAATGGTCAACGGTATAATACGCAAGTACCTCAATAGTTTATTTAGTAGTTAGTTAGTATCAATAGTGTAGCAAAATAGATAAAAAAAATTGTGGTAATTTACTCTTAAAATAATTGGATAGAAACAATTAGATTTGAAAATTAAAACTTGTAAGCATTGTTTAATGCAATGTGCCAAAGAATAAAAATCTACAGTGCTTTTAAAATACATTACTTCCTATGCTAACTTGTGTATGTTGTTAAGATGTAATCAAGTTTTATAAAATATGAAATTTTAACCTGATTTCTGAATTTTATAAGTATTAAATTGCAATTTCAAGGTTAGATTTTTTCACAACTTAATTAACATGTTAACAAAGTACTCAAAAATGAATTTTGGGAGGTTTTAGCTTGAAAAATATTAATTTTGTTGATAATTATCATGATGTATATTGTGATATTATATCGGCCAACCCTGTCATTATTTCTACCTAAATTCAACGTCATCCTAGATTATTCCTTTGTTTATAAAAGTAATATACTTTTTTATAGGATAAGCAGTTTTTTGAAAGAAATCAAAGCAGGAAAGCGAAGTGTAGAAGATGATGAAACTAAAGTTAAAAAGCTTAAAGTCTCCAACATTCTTGATGATATTAAGTAATTTTTTAAAGATTTATTCCCAGAATTTGGATATAGTGTAGAACTTCTTGGGAGCAACCACCTTCCATTCTGTGAAAATTCAATTGATTAAGCAGATTCAAGGGAGACACTCTGGACAGTGTCCTCTAAAAAAAGTGGAAAGAAACACATAAAAAGATAAAGAAAAAAGTTTTTTTTATGAAGTAACAAAAAAAATTTAAAAAAATGCTATTTTATTTTTGTGTTTAGTTTCGACTCCCCATTTCCACACAGCTCACACATATTTGTGTCTTCTATCGGCAATATATGTCGGCTGTTTTGAATATTTTTGGTCTTCCTTGCCGCAACCTGGTTTCCCCCCACTGTATTCGATCCTGAGTTGGTTTTTTCCCATCCCACCAGGAAAAAGTGGTAAATACCAGGAAAAACTTCCAAGTAACAGTATGTAGGAAATATTCTGGCTTTCTGAATCTGATGTGTAAAATTAAAGAGTTAGAAATACATAGTTATATATAGCTAATTTCCCTTAAGTTTAAAAATATTCTGTAGGAAAAGAATATATAAATAAATAAGAATTATTGCATAAAGCATAAAATTTGCTCATATAACTTTTTACAATAACGGGCTCATCTTCAAAAAAAATTCCATCTCCAAAAATGAACCATTTACCGAAGTCCAAAGATCAAAAATGGTTTGCAAATTGTTTTCAGAAGTGTTTTTATCATTTAGGAATGGAATTTCCCAGTTTTGGATACATTCCATAAGTTATGTTGTACTGTGGGCCCTTCATTTTCACAAAATTCCTGAAACAGGACCCTGGCAGAAAAACCTGGATGAACCCTTGAATAATGATAACAATTTCTCCAATTAATGGAACATCTTCAAGGATTTCCTGCATCATCTCTAAAGCATATTTTTTAAAAAAATTTATTTCATCCAAAACAAGATTAAAAATTGACTGGGTTTACAAAAAGCCTCTAAATTAGTATTTTGTTTTATGGTGCAAAAATCCAAAGAGAAAGACAAACAATATGAATATGGTTACAATTGGTAAATGTTTGGGAATCTTTGTGGTGTGTAAATATTAAAATAAATGCTCTCCTTTGTCTGTTTTTGCAGATCTTCCTTTCTTTTTTACCTTTCAAGTTATTTACTAAGAACTCAGTTTTGACATTTCATAGTATTTCCCAGGACTGTTAAATACTTGTGTTTACCCTGGTATTTACCGGGGGTAGGAGAAACCTTGTTAACCCTGATTCGATCAGCCTTAAAGTAAAGTAAAACCCCTTGGCATCTAGTCTTTAACTAAGGTGGTTGCTCAGAAGTTTTTATGGTTATATTTTTTAAGGCTGCTTATTTTTTATGAAGATAAAATCTTCAAGATTAATGTTAAGATTTTTCTTTAGTCCAGATGAGTTTTCCTCTCGTATACAAATCCATGTGGTTGATACAGTTGAAGCTTGTCTACATGAGGTATGATGTTTAGTTCTTGTTATTTTTTAAAGCGAGTCTCTGTCTATAAAAAATATAAGTCTAGATAAAATTGTCTAAAACATCTTTTTTTTATTCTTCTGCATAGGTTGCTGTACCCCATGACTCTGAATATACCCCTTTGCGTCAAAGTCAGAACCCTCCAGCTAGAAAGTATCCTTTCATCCTTGATCCATTTCAGAAAGAGGCCATTTTGTGCTTGGAAAATAATCAATCTGTGTTGGTATCTGCCCACACATCAGCTGGAAAAACTGTGGTTGCTGAGTAAGTCAGATTGGATTATCACTCCTTTCTTCTAGTGTACCTACCTATTTCACTGTCATTCCATGCAAAATCAACTGATTGTCCAAGCCTCATTTTTCAGATTTCATTTAACTTAGGCTCAAGTATACCACTAGTTATCTAAATTAAAAAACTAGTTTCAGATTTTTCTGATGATTTCTTTCAGATAATAATGTTAAAAATTTTTTGGAGTAGGGATTTGGCTATTTTTGATGGCTGCTTCTCACCAATTATTTATGCTAAAGACTTGAAATTTGTTAAGATTTATTTTTTTATTTATATTTTAAGATTCAAATATACTGAGTATGATAAAGTTGTGTTTAAAATATTTAAATTTCTTTAAAAAAATGAATATTATAATTAAAAAGGTGAAATTTATGTTTAAAAAAACATTGCCCTTCCATAACATATGTTTTTCAAAAAGTCTTTTGGTAAATTCACTTTTAAAATTCCTTGTTTTTAAATCTGTAACTCTTTGGGCTCTAAATGTTATTCAATTTTCGCTTTATTTTTTGAACAAACAGCTTGACTACATGTTTTAAGTATTTGTTTTGAATAGTTAGAAATTCAATAAATTTTCATGCTTTCTCTGATTGAGTAATGTAATTTAATCTCACAAGAGAATGTGCTGGTTGAAAAAAGACAAAATTTTTGAAAGTTTGGTCTTTTTAAACATGAAAGTTTTAGAAAACAATCAAAGATGTATTTCAAATTTATAATGAGGTATTGTTTAATCGAGCTGGTATGATTTGAGCACCATTTTGTACATAATACCTAATTAATATTACTTTCTAACTGTATGAGATTTATAGAAGTACTTTTATTTGTTTCCTTGTCTTTTAAATCTGTGGTTCATGCTTTCGCCTCATGTATTTGGTTAAGATATATTACTTAATAGAAATATTCAATTGTGTCTACTGAATATAAAATAACCTAACAAATCTGTTTGTATTTTTACAGGTATGCTATAGCCATGTCATTGAGAGATAAGCAGCGAGTCATTTACACCACTCCTATAAAGGCCTTGAGTAATCAGAAGTATCGAGAGTTTTACGAAGAGTTTCAGGATGTTGGTTTGTTGACTGGCGATGTCACCATCAATCCTTCCGCAAGCTGTTTGATTATGACAACCGAAGTGAGTAAAATATTCATTTGTCTGCATATTTCATTTGTTTGATTTTAGATTTATTTATTGTTGAAAAAAAGATTTAAGTGCATGTCACTCATATTTTCCTGTATAAAATTAACTCTTCCTTAGATTTATTATTCTGGTTACTAAAAAAATATTACATTCGTTGTAATATATAGAAACTTAAAGTTTGATAATATTTAAACTGTTTTATGTCTTGTACATATTCATTGTCATTGAATAATTTCAACTCATCATGTTTTTCCCCAAAAAAGTTTTTTAATGGTTTTTTATCTCTCAGATTTTGCGTAGTATGCTTTACAGAGGTTCTGAAGTTATGCGAGAAGTTGGATGGGTTATCTTTGATGAAATTCATTACATGAGAGATAAAGGTAAAGTCCTGTTCTTATAAATAATTTGTTATTCTTAAGTGCTTGAAAAATATTAATCCTTGTTTTTATTGTTAGAGCGAGGTGTAGTCTGGGAAGAAACAATTATTCTTTTGCCAGACAGCGTACATTATGTGTTTTTGTCTGCTACAATTCCCAATGCTCGCCAGTTTGCAGAATGGATTTGTCACTTGCATCACCAAGTAATTTTTTGCATTATAATTTCATTTTAATCTTCTTTTGTTTTCTTTGGAAGCTTTATCATATTTTTTTCCATTTAGCCATGCCATGTTGTTTATACTGACTACAGACCAGTCCCTTTGCAACAGTACATTTTTCCAGCTGGTGGAGATGGTCTGCATTTGGTGGTTGATGAAAGTGTAAGATTCTACATTTTTAATCTTTATAAAGCAGGGTTGCTTGATTTAAATCAAGTTGTTGATTTAAATCATGATTTAAAAATCATTTGATTTTTTAAAAAAAATCATTGATTTAAATCAAAAATGTTAAACTGCCACAATTTAAATAAAAAAATAGTTGTATGCTTTAAAATGCTTTGCGAGGATATTTGCATTTCAATTTTTTCAAAATTCTGCTAGTTGCAGTTGCTTAAAATAACCGGGAGATAGGTTTAGGTTCCTCTATCTACATAAAATTGCCTGTAATTTCAAGAACAAATTGTACTACCAATTACAAAAATATTTACAACGAAAAGAGGTAAATGCAGCGTTTGGAATCAATAATTGTGATAAATTAAACTAGAATTAAAAATCTTAATAAGGTATAATCTAATTTTCTGGCAACTTTTGCTCATGCTCAGGAGTGTGTTTGTTACCTCCCTTTCCTGTGTGAGTCTAAATTGTCTTTGGTAGTCTCTACTCCCTTTTCAGTTTGTACCATAAATTAGAATCAGTCTGGTGAATCCTACTTAAATACATTCTATAAATTTTGTTAGTTGCCACTAACGATTTGTTATACCTCCTAGAATGTTCTATTTTTGTAGTAGAGTGTCTTCTCTACACTTTTTATGCAGTTTTTATATTTCATATAGTCTCCCAATTATTGGCTAATTCAATTTTTTCCTAAAATCATTCCCGTTTTGTAATCTTTAAATAGGTTAAAGAATAATTAGTTAGTGAAAACTTCAAAATGTAAGTATGCTAAAATAAAAATGGGAATAGTCTGAAATTTATTTTAATTCTTTGTTTAGGGTAACTTCAGGGAAGAAAACTTTAATACTGCAATGCAAGTCCTTCAAGTTTGTGGTGGATCCAAAGGGGACACAAGGGGTAGAAAAGGAGGATATAAAGGTATGTTTTTCTTAAAGTCTGTGGAAGTTAAATTCTTGCTGTTTTAATATGAAATCTTACGATGTGCTCTTTGCTTACAGATGGTTCCAACTGTTATAAAATAGTTAAGATGATAATGGAGAGAAACTTTGCTCCAGTCATTGTGTTCAGTTTCAGCAAGAAGGAATGTGAAGCTTATGCCATGCAAATGGCAAAGCTGGATTTTAACAGTGGTGAGTTTGAAACCCATATAAAAATGGGCTTTTGTTAAGGTTAAAATCATACTCAAATGCCTTTAATTTCCAATAGCGGAAGAAAAACCTCTAGTTGAAGAAGTCTTCAAGAATGCCATGGATGTATTGTCCGATGAAGATAAAAAGTTACCTCAAGTATGTTTGCTAATTTTTCCTTTAGAAACCTAATAAAACTATCAATACAAAAATTCTAATTGTTCATTTGGCTAATATTATTTATTTCATATTGATTATTTTTTGTACTTAGGTTGAGCATGTTTTACCTCTCCTCAAGCGAGGAATAGGTATCCATCATTCTGGGCTTCTTCCGATATTGAAAGAAACAATCGAAATTCTTTTTTCTGAAGGTTTAATCAAGGTGAGCACTGAAAATTAACTACTTTATGACAGGGCATGTGATGCCCATGTAAAAGACGGAAACTTAAAGGAAACTTTCTTTTTCAGGCTTTGTTTGCCACGGAAACCTTTGCCATGGGGTTGAACATGCCTGCCAGAACAGTTCTATTTACGAATGCTCGTAAATTTGATGGAAAAGACTTTAGATGGGTAAATGTTGCTATTTAGTAAATTGGACATTTGAAGTGAATATTTTTATTTCACTTCAAACCTCTATTTCTTCTTTATTTTTCACTTCAAAAATATTCTAAGATTATATTTAATATGATTTATTCAAATTTTATATGCACAATGTGTAATGTTTTGGTACTCTGGTTCCTTTTAGTTTGTTTTGGTTGTGCATCTGATCCTTTGAAAAGATATTCCTGTTTAGAAATTTTTTTAAAGATTCCGGGTTTTCAGTTTTTTTAACCACATCATTTAAATTAAAATCAGGGTTGAAATCCTCGTGCGTTACTGTGACCCATAAAATATGCCTTGTTGTTATTAGAAATCCTATACAGTAACGGACCCTTTATCCGGAAACCCGAAATCCGGAAGGACCCGAAATCCGGTTTGCATTCAAAAAAATTTTAAAGAATTTTTAGTGAGCAAATGCTGCTACGATGCGCAACGTCGCGCCTTTTGTGACATCGTCTCCGTGAATGAGTTGGCTCTGTTGTCCCTGCCTTGCCACCATGACTGTTTTGCCTGTGGGGTATAAAAGACCCCCAAGGCGTGCAGCTTTCGGGCCCTTCCGAACTTTTACGAAGGCCGGAGAAACGCGCCTTCGCGGAGTCCGCCGGCCGCGGAGTTCGGAGTTGTCCGCTACTCCGCGAAGGGGCGTTTCTCTGGCCGTCGTAAAAGTTTGGAAGGGCCCTTCTCTTTTGTTCTAATCTTCTCTTCGCCTCCTGCTGCTTCGCTATCGGTTCCGCGACAACCAACGTGCTTCGCTGGAATTTTTTTGCTGGATCCTCTACTATTAAAACGGACGATCAGAACAACGCAGACGATGTTAACGCAATTTTAATTCCCGTTCATATGATCGGAAATTTAGATTTACGAGAATGGAAAATGATAGTAGGGACTGGGAAGCGGGTATTTTGGCTTTACTGGCGTTTTTTCCGGACCAGACCCGAAATCCGGAAAATTCCGAAATCCGCGACGATGTCGGCCCCGAGCTTGCCGGATAAAGGGTCCGTTACTGTATAACATCTAGAACAGGGTTTTCCAACTTCTGAGTACTCAAGGACCACAATCAAAATCGCAAGTCAAGTGGCAGGCTGCAAAGTAATCTGGCTACTTTTTATCCATGTTATATTTTTCGGGAGGAAAGTCTTTAATATGGAACTTTTCTGGTGTGAGAGGGATGAAGGTTATTCACATATTCTGAAGGTACTACTGTATCTTCAAAAATTTCAGAAGATATGTAAATTTTTGACCCTATACATCTTTTAATACTGAATATTAATTTTTTTAACCGAAATTTGAATTTTAGTATGCTAAAAAGTGTTCTGAGGCTTCTTTTTGGGAGGTTTTCAGGGAGCTTCGCAGGCCGGACAAAATGACCCGGCGGGCTGCCAGTTGGAAACCCCTGATCTAGAACATTTATTAAATAAATAAAACTTGTTGTATAAATTTTGACTATGGCAACTTTTTATTTGGTAAAATTGCTTTTAAAAAAGAGTATTAAAAAAATTGGTCGAAATTCAGGTTTTTAGCCGTTAATGTTTCCTACATTATAATAAATTAAGAATCTGGAATCTATGAGTTCAGGGAAAGAATTTGGGGGGGGGGGACAAATGAATAGATGAAACATTGTTTTTTCACTCTATATTGTAGGTTACATCTGGTGAATATATTCAAATGAGCGGTCGTGCTGGCAGAAGAGGTCTAGATGAAAGAGGCATTGTTATTTTAATGATTGATGAGAAAATGAGCCCATCTGCTGGAAAAGACATAGTAAAAGTAAGTGATCTTATTTGAAAATAGCTCTTTCTTGTTTGGAAATATAGGTTACATTCTGTGTTGTTCATTTTAGGGTCTTCCTGATCCCATCAATTCAGCCTTTCATTTGACTTACAACATGGTTTTGAACCTGTTGCGAGTGGATGAGATCAATCCTGAGTATATGCTTGAGCGTTCTTTCTTCCAGTTCCAAAATTATTCTGCTATACCTCAGCTGTATGAAAGTAGGTTGTCATTAATAAATTAAAGGTATGTGGTCATGTATTTGTAAGTTTCCTGAGTTTTGTTCCTTTTTGCAGAAATTAAGTCTCTTCAAGAAAAACACGACAGCATAAAAATAGAAAGAGAAGAGGAGGTGGACTCATACCACAAAATTAAAAAGCAGTTGGCTTCTCTATCTGAAGAATACCGGTCTTTTATTATTAAACCAGAGTACTGCGTACCTTTCTTCCAACCTGGACGACTGACAAAAGTATACTTTATTACTCTTTCTAATCCTGGTGTAAATCAAGCTAGCTTTTACTCTTTAACATGGAGATGTTGTATTTTAAGGATCATTTGCTTCGTAAAAAGTGAATCTTGAGATTATTGAATATTTGATCCAGTGTTAGCTCTTTCTAAATAAATGCTTGAATTTGATTTCAATTTTCAGGTTAAAAATGGAGATGATGACTTTGGTTGGGGCATGATCATTAACTATCAAAAGAAATCACTTTCAGCTGTAAGTGTGGTAAAAATATGCATGGTTGTATTAATTGTATGAAAACTAACCGTAGTTTTAAAATTTTTCTTTTCATTTCTATATTATTTTAAAATTCTTTCTAAAATTTTTGAATGTGACATAAGGTAGGCTTGGGAGTTTTTAAAGATTACAGTAAATAGAGTAACCCATCCCTATATAAACCAAGTTAAATGTATCTTAAAATTAATGTATGTTACTTTCAATGGTTTGATTTTCAGGATAATAGCAAAGACGGATCTGTGTTTTTTGTTGTGGATGTATTGCTCCAAGTTTCAAAAGAAAGTTCAGAAACTAAGGTTACTTCCAACTTGAAGCCTCCAGCTCGAGGTGAAAAGGGTGTGATGCAGGTAATGAGAGCTTTTACTCTTTAGTTTCAGATGATATGCATCTTATTTTTTGCATTAAAAAAGAAATTTTTTGTTTGTTTTAGTCACAAGAAAATTGAAACTGGTGTCACTGATATGTTTTAAATGATTTTTCAGGTTGTTCCTATTAAATTGAATCTAATTCAACAACTAAGTTCTGTTCGTGCTTTTACCCCAGAAGATCTCAGACCCCTTGATACTAGAATGCAAGTTCTTAAAACAATTCAGGTACAGTTCTATTCTATTACATGAATCAATAGGCTTTTTTCTTTAGCTGCTGTTGATCTCAATTTTTTTTTAAATTTTCTTTGTGTGTTAAAGCAGAGGTTCTCAAACTGTGGGTTGCAACCCATATTGAATGCATCTATTTATATAGAGGTAGAAAAATAATCCATCTCTAAAACTAAAAAAATGGTATTTGAGAATTATCTGCCTGCCAGTGATTAATCACCAATGTTTTATTGTTTTAACCAAGTTTTTATTTTCTTTTGATTGTGTCTTTATTTAACCCTTGACTTTGTGCCAATTGGATTGTTTGTGATTGCTTGTTTTAATTTTTTTTTCTTTAAATAAATGTTAAGTGTGCCAATGACTTGTAGATATTACATAAATACCAAATAAATTTAGGCTAATTCCTTCCTTTTTTGTATGTAATAAAGTTTTTTTCCTTTTGTTTATTTTTTATCTGTAATAATTTGCTTAATTTTTTAACAAAATTTTTAGACTATTCAAGAACGCTTTCCAGAAGGGTTGCCCCTTTTGGATCCTCTTGTAGATATGAGGATTAAAGACCAAGCTCTAAAAGATATAATAAAAGTATGTATTGTTATATGCTTAATAATGCTTTTATATGCATCAAAACTGCCAGAAACCAATATGGTTTGTTCATTTAGAAAATCGAAGCATTTAATGGACGACTGAAGGAACATCCATTTCATGAAGACCCCTCAGTAGAAGATCTTGTCAGGAAATACAAGAAGAAACTGGAGGTCAGAACCTATTTGATTTAATTTTTTTGGCTTTGCTGCTTGACTACAAAACCCTCAAATATTAAAGTACTAGTTAATTGATTTTTAAAGGATCTGTTTTAAGTTTTCTTTGTTTTTAGATTGAAAGTGAAATAAAAGAAGCAAAGGCTGAACTGAAAAAGGCCCGTTCTTTGCTGCAAATGGACGAATTGAAATGTAGAAAGCGAGTGTTAAGAAGAATGGGTTATTGCACTGCTGCTGATGTAATAGAAATCAAAGGCAGAGTTGCTTGTGAAATTAGCAGGTAAACAAGATTACTTGTTTATTAATATCTATTGAGGTGTTTGAAATAACAACTAGTTTACTCCAACAGCTTTGCAATGGAGTTAGCTCATTCAGGGTTCTCACGGTCCTTGAAAAACAGCCTATGTCCTTGAAAAATGAAAAGGTCCTTGAATTTTGAATCCACTCTGGCCGCCTTTCCCCGATTCATCTAAATTTTCTTTCCGCAGTTACCAACGATGTTTGAAACGCTCCAATTATGAAAATACGATAGTAACGCCCTCTACATCGGTTCCGCAAGTGAACCAACTAAGTAGAACCAGTTTATGGTTGAATGAGAAATGCACAGAACTGTTATCTCGAGGGTTATAATTTTTAAATGTCTGCAAAAAAAGGTCCTTGAAAAATTTTGTTGACAGCCTTGAAAAGTCCTTGATTTTCAATGTTTTCAATGAGTGGGAACCATGTCATTGTTGCTGCAAGCACCTCAATTGTCATTGCATAAATTTTGTTATAAAGTTTGATAATTTTTCAGTGCTGATGAGTTGTTGTTGACGGAGATGATATTCAACGGTGCCTTCAATAATTTAAATGTTCACCAGACTACTGCTCTCTTGAGTTGCTTTGTTTTCCAAGAAAAATCTAATGAAATGCCTAAATTGACAGAAGAATTATCTGGTCCTCTGCGACTAATGCAAGTAAGTATCAAAAGTTTTGAAAACTTTGAGCAATCCTAACTGTTTTTCTCTTAAAAGAACTGAGTCAAAAAAATATTAATACTATGTTCATAACTTTCCTGCACTTTGGCTTGCTGCTGTGTTGTACAGTGCAACTTTGATAATTTTACAGGAATTCAAATTCTTTGAATCAGCTTTAAATGGGCAATTCCTGCAATTTGAAAAACTAAAGAAATGCATTTTTCAATAAAAAAAAATGGTTTTAAATCCAAAAAGTGACAGAAAAAGTTTTTAAAAAATCAATTAAGTAAAAATAAACAAATTTGAAACAGATTTTAAATGCTCTGTTATTGACCTTGAGATCGTGCAGTACATCAATCTAATTTAACAGATTCAGGCTGGTTAATTCCGCTTTGAACCCTTAACCTTTTTTTAGGATGGCAGGGTTCCCTCGGGCCTTGAAACGTACTTGAATTTCATTTTTGTTTTCAAGGGCCCTGGAAAGTACTTAAAGTCCTTGAATTTTATTTGAAATATTATAATTTAAAATTCTTTTCAGTTCAAAATTGAAAAAGTTCATTTTTGATTCAAATAGTTCATATCCTGTTAGCTTCTGAAACACGGATGGGATTTTTTAAATTGTAGATAATAACTTGGCTACTTTAATTTTTTTGTTTGATTTTCCTAAAACAAGTGAAATATAGTAGTAATATGTTTCAAATTGCTAAATATTTGAATGGTAATATAATGTAGTTTTCACTATAATAAAGGTTTTTGAGAAAAGTTGTTTTCTGTAGTAGGGGTACTAAAGAGAAAAAGTTTTGTTGCTCGTAAATGGCTTTTTGCCTTTCTACGTTAGTCGATGAAAAATTTAAAATGAGCCTAAAAAAGTCCTTGATTTTTTCCCCCACAAAAGAGTGGGAACTATGAACTATGGTGAGATGCCTGCAAAGTGCTTCCACCGGCCTACCGTTTCATGTGTGGACCTTAATTAATGGGGAACTTTAAAAAATCTACAACTCCTGTCAGAACAGTCCCCCGAACTGGGGAGTGTTGAGAAAAGTTCATATTTGTGTTCAAACTATCCAAAAATGATCATGATAATGCAATGACACGAGCTCTTAGAAACAAAATACTTTGATCCAATGCGCATGCGTGTGGACTTGATTTTTGCTGTTTTTTGGAAATTTTAATAAAATAATAACTGGGGATAGTACCCAGGAACTACCACATGCTATGCAAGCATCCTACCACTGCTCTAGTGGGAATTCATTAACTTTAAAACTTATAACATCTTTCTTTTGACGCATGCGCATAGCGAGACCAAAATATTTTGTTTCTAAGCGCCATATGCAATGACAATCTTAAATCGAGAGATATAAGGAAATTTTTTTAGTACTACGTAACGTACTGTTCTCGCACCCTTTTTAAAAGTCAAACTTTAAAATTAATTAAAAAAATTACCAAGCATTGTAGTTTAAAATCTTTTTGGGCCTATATTCCTCTATTGGACATCTGTATTGAATAAAAATACTGGAATTGGCCAAAATTATTCAACTAAAAACAGAAGACAATCAAAAACTTATATTAATGATAAAACACTGATGGCTAATTTATATCAAGCTTAAATTATCCAAAATTTTGAATTAAAAGGTAAAATTAATCACTTTAATACTTGAGAGCATTTTACTCAACTCATTATTTTGTAAACAAAATTTCTGCTTAGTCACAAATCTGAGTGGTGATTTATGTGTGTTAACCTTCCCAATTACATTTCAGGAAACTGCTCGTAGAATAGCGACCATTAGTAAAGAATCTAAATTGGATGTAGATACCGATGATTATGTTAATTCCTTTAAACCCCATCTGATGGATGTGGTTCATTCTTGGAGTAAAGGAGCTAGTTTCTCTCACATTTGTAAGATGACTGATGTATTTGAAGGCAAGTTTAATTTCCATTTGTGGATTAACTTTCTGTTTAATTATATGAAACCCAAACTATCATCTGATGCAAGTTAAATAATCCTTTTCTTCTTGAAAATCAGGTAGTCTAATTCGTTGTATGAGACGGTTGGAAGAACTCATGCGTCAGATGTGTCAAGCTGCCAAGGCAATAGGAAATACGGAAATGGAAAATAAATTTTCTGAAGGTAAAGTCAGATTATTACTTAGAACAGTGGATTTCAAATTTTCTCAGATTATGGGGCCCTTTTAATTTTAAAAAATTAAGTTTTACTAATTAAAATTTGTTAAATTTAAGAATAACATCTATTCTAGAAAAAAATTAGTGTATTGTATTAATATAAACTAGATTATAGTAATTAAAACTAACGGTTAATAAACAAATTAAAGTATTTTCCAATTAACTATATAATTACCCAATTGACCCTACAATGCATTATTTTTAATTAATCTGAAAAAAAAAAAAAATTCCTTTAGTATTATAGGTTAATGAAAAAATGCTTTAAAATATAAATATTTTTCTATCCTTTTATTGACAAAAAGCTAATTTTCAAAAGGTTTTCACTTTAACCGTAACTGATATTTTAAAATCTCTTTTGCATCCCTCAAAATATCTTCTGCCAAAATTTCATTCAGTTCCTATAGTAATAGCCAGGAGTAAAACTTTTGATGTCTTAAAATATTGTTGCGATTGTCATGGGAATGGATTATTTATTTTTAATCAGTATCACTTAACTGATCATCAGTAATTTTAAACCTGTCAGATAAGGATATGTAATGCTACTACTGATTTATGTATTAATCCAGCTATCTTTATACATGAGCTTGTTATACTGAAGTGACCATCTTTTGTTTCTTTTCTTAGGTATCAAGCTAATAAAACGTGATATTGTGTTTGCAGCAAGCTTGTATCTCTGAGGCTGATTATTTTTATACAACCAAGAGACTAAACCAAGCAAGCATTTTAAAGAATAAGCATTTTTGTATTTTGGTCTCATTTATCATCAGCATTCATGGAGTTTCTAAACTTATTGCATTTCAAAATTTTCAGAAAAGACAGTTTATATTCAATTTTTTGAACAAAAGTACAATGAATTTTTATATGTTATTTGACTAAGTGTACAATTTACAATTCAATGTTAAACAAGTTATTTCTCTTATGAATTATTCAAGCTTTGATCTTTATTGTTGAGGAATTATTAAGGTTTTGTTAAATTCATTTCAAAACACATTCTTCAAGCATTGTGTATAAAGCTGTAAATAAACATTTTAATTAGTTTCCTATACTGTATTTTTCTAACTTTTAAGCAGGACTGGCATGAAGAAATCTTTGTTCCTGTTTCAAAACAATATTCACTACCAAGCAGTCGTAAAAATTTCAGTTCCAGCAAAGTAACAACCTTAGTTGAGTTTTGCTTCAATTTTGCTCCATAAAAAAAGCTAAGCCCTTTAAAGGAGTTTAATTTTGTTCAGGAACAAAGATGATGGTTGAAAAAGAAATTATGAAAGCTGATGGTTGGAGTTAATTTTGTTCCTGAGCAAAATCTAACTGACTTTTAGTTTTATTTTGTTCCGGAACGAAGTTCAACCCTGATATTAAAAATTTATTTTGTTTGGGAACGAAATTTAATACCCTTTGACTTATTAACTTCTTTCCCGAATAAAATCCAATGGAGATAGACTATTTAATTTAGTTTAAGATAGAAATTCAACACTGCACATGATTTATATTTTTTTCTGGAACAAAATTCAATACCCCTCAACATTTAACAACAAAAATCAAATTTCTCAAAATCTTAGCTTTGTTCTGGAATGAAATTCAACATTGGCTCTAGAGTTTATTTTGTTCCAGGACAGATTTTATGAATTGGGAGTGTATAACACCTCACAAATGGTGTGTAGTGTGTACCACTTGAGGATTAATTTTGGGATTTAGTTTTATTCCGGAATTAATAAAACAGGCATTTTAATTTCACTTCAGAACTGAATTTAAATGTCAAAAGGAAATTAATTTTAGTTTAAAACAAAATTAAAATGCACTGAGTTTGGTTTGGGTTCATTTGCCAGCCCTGCCTTTATATAGTTACATACAACAGTTCAAAGAGTTTAACATTATTTGCCAGTCAACTTTTGAATTACTCAAGGTGGAACAATTGTGAATTGAACTTGGGTTGGAAGGGCTTACCTCTACAGTCAGATAGATATAGGCAAATGTATTTAATACTAATAATAGCTTGAAACACAAAGCATGATGGATATAATTTATTTTTGGTAAAACAAATTGTATAGATGAAAATGTATTGTATAACAAAGATGTTAACATTGGTATAAATCGGTGGAAGCATGATAGCAAATCATTATGTTGCCAGCAACATAATTTTACAGACTTTACGGAAGACATGTAGGTACATTTTCCCCATTCAGGATGATATATCTGACCCCTCAAGAAATAGTATAAAGAAATATAAAAGGGGACACCAGTCTGAGCCTAGTAGGGAAGAACATGAACAATAAATGAACCAGTTTTCAGCAACTCTGCACTATGTAATTCTGTGCCAGTTGATAATGAGGGACAATCAAATGTGCTGATTGGCTGAAATTCTGTACATTCACTTCTCGCAAGGTGTCAGACTAGTGTCCCCCTGAAAAACAAACACCGCAGCTGTGATTGGCTGTCACATGAAAATAAATATTAGTATGACAAAAGAAACAGAACAACAGGCATTTGGTGCACTCAAAACAAATATGTACAGGGGCTATCCATAAATGATGCCACACTTTTCTCAACCCCCTATGTCAAAAAGTGTCAAATCTCGCCCTACTCCCTCCCTCTGTTTGTCACACTCTCCTATCGACAAAATGGACACACAAGGTTGTAAAGAATTTGGGACACCACACTTTAATTTGAGCAAAAAACACATCAAATTTCAAAAAGAACTTTCCTTTGGTAATTTTTATAAAAACTTTATACTTCTGTGTTTCCCCAAAAACATATATTTTTGTATTGTGTGATGGCCTCCTCCTTGTCACAGATTGATGAACTCCCCCTCCCCTCCAAGTGTGGCATTTATGGATGACCCCATAGACTTCTGTATTGAAAGTCAGTCAGGTTCAGGTATCAACTAAAAATTCAATTTTGTAAACAAAATCAATACAAAATACCTAGCTTAAAGGTGTTTTATCAATTTTTTTATTTTGAACAAGTAGTTGCAAATAAAACATCATGCAGTGGTATTAGAAAATCAGGTAACCTTCACTTAAAATAATTCAATTCTGGCTCAACCCATTATTTTTGTTATAGAGAATCTTACCATTATTTAGTATGAAAAAGAAAAACTAAAAACTACCACAGGCCTAAACCTTAGAAAACATAATATACAGTGCAAATTATTGGTAAAAAAATGTGTGCAATTTATAACTACTGTTCAATAAGCTAACGGTAATCAGAAGTATTTTTTCCTATGTAAGGCAGTAATAATCAGTCCATAATAAAAAGTAGAAACACGCATAACTGAATCAACAATTGCTCATCGGGTAAACTTTTTCTTAGACAACGTAATAACAGATAAATTAACAAAATTCATAAAAGATGTGCAAAAATATGAAGTTTCATATCAAATTTCTAACAAATATAAATTTGTTCAACTTTAAAAATACTTTTTGTACAAGAGTAAATGGCATATAAATATTTTAAGAGGCACTTAACAGTATGTTACACATATGAAAGCTAACAAATGCATGTGCAAAAATGAGTATTTTGAAAACATTTGATTTTGTGAAAAACACCTCACAATTATGTAGAACCTGTATTTTCAGTTAATTGATTTGAATTATCATCTGGATTGGTAATACTTTGTTCATCATTTGTATTTTCCAAACCACTCTGAATCATTGGTGTATTCGGTGCAACCTTCTGCATTGGCTTTAATGTCTGACAGCAGTGATAAGTTTCATTGTTGAGAGCACAATAATTTGAGAGTATCTAAAAAAAAGTAGATAGTAGGTTTTGTTCATTTCAAAATTAAAGGACAACATTAGATACACATGATAAAGAGATTTTTCTAGTTAAAAGGAAGAGAAAATTATCATGAAGTTGTTTTAATCCCTTCAGCTTGGCTTGTCTATAGCTGCGGTTGCAGGTAAAGTATACGTCTATTTAACAACTAATTTAGACTGATAGTTATTTTTGTTTTCTGGGAAAAAAAGGGCAAAAGCATTTAAAACTAAGATCAAAATTTAAAAAAGAATTTGAAAACGTTAATGCATTCATCTTGAGTAATTTAATTTAAAGATAGAAGGAGGAGCTTAGTATTGGGTTTGACAAAATTATAGGTACGACAAACTTACTGGTCTGTGAGATCCACTTTCTTCCTTGTTTTCTATCACAGCTTCCATTTCTAGCTGCTTCATTAATTCAACAAGTTTGTCTGCCTTTCTGTTTTCATTCTGTTCTATTATGGCACAGAGATGCTCCATTAGCTGTTCCTTCTTTTGCATTTTTTCAAACAAATGGAGTTTAGATTCAACAAATTCCTTTTCAGCTTTCAAATATCTTTTCCTAAATAATAATAAAAAAAATTCTGGTCTGCAATTTATAATAAGGGGATAGGAAGTTTAAAGGTTCTAAAAATGAGCATTTGTATAATAGGGATAGATTTAAGGGGTAATTTCCCCCCTAAAAATGCTCAAACATTATGAGTAAAGGGGTCAAACCAAAAATGAACTAAAGAGCGTTAGGTCATTGGTAGGGAATATTTTTTCTCAACTAATTATTTAAACAAATTATCATCTATAGATATATCTCAGTTAATTAATTCAAATATGGCTTGGGGTGAAACATTATTTTAAAACTACAACAGCAGTGCTAAGATTAGAGTGAGATATCCCTTGAGATTAGTATCAAAATGAATGGGTGGCACGGGGGTGCGTGCCCTCCATAAAGTGAAAAGTTTACTAGATAAAATGTCATCTGAATATAATTTCTAGATTAATCATAATTTTGAAGCTGGAAAATGATTAATTGTGTAGGTTGATGGCTAAAAAAGGACATTTTCCTTCAATATTTTACTAGAGGAAAGTTATTCCATTAAGTTAAAAAATTGTATAGTATCTATTAAGTTTCTCATTTAAAGTAAAAAGGATATTAATTTAGATTTCCTCATACTTTACATAAAAAAACTTACTCGGCCTCTGAAAATTCAAAAGTAGCTTTTTCGATATAGTCTCGCAATATAGACACATCTGCACTTAAAATGCTATCCAAGCGATCCAGCTCTTGAGTGATTTTTGTGAGTTTAACTGCTTCTGCCAGAGTTTGCATTTTTCTAAATACATACAAAAGGAAAAATTTTAATGACATTTAAGTAAAAAATTAAGTAATAAAAATTACTGCTTTGATATTATAGTAGAATACTGTTTAAAGATATTCTTTAAAAATGTAAGAAAACTAATAACCAGATTAGAAAGAGATAAACATATTGTGAAACACGTAAAACAAATATGGGAAACTAAGATACTTAGTAATTACAACTTAGCAAATAATGACTTAGTGCTAAAAATTTAGTCACATTGTTAAGAGTTATTCTAGAGTTAAGAGTATTGAATTAAGAAATTATTTTAAAAATAAGAGTTCCTTTTAATGATAAAAAGGTTGAAAAAATTTAATTTTTTTGGCAGTGATTATTAAAAGTTATCTAGTTAACCTCTAAATTATTAAGAAGTTATAAATGAAATGGTAAAAGTTAGCTACTTTTCATTTATTGCTTTGCTTAGAAGAGCTCTACGTTTAGCATTTTCGGCTTCAATTCTTTTTTGGCGTAATTCAAACTCTTCCAATTCAGAAAAATTTACGTTGGTTTCCAAAACCTTTTCGCTACAAAGAGAAAAAAAAATGAATAAGCAAACAAGAAATTTTGGCACAGCTGAAATAAGAGTCCTCCATTTGGCGACTCGCACTGCGGTCACCAACTATACACTTTATCTAAGCGTGATATACCGCCAACTTAGCGACCACAACGTGAGTTGCCAAACGGAGGACTCTTATTCCAACTGTGCCGAAATTTTTTCTGTATGTTATGTCAATGAATAATAAGGTATCTAATATTTTCAAAGAGCATACCATATACACTGCTCAAAACAATCAAAGGATATTGGTGAATTTTATACATATTGGAAAGGAAATAAAATATTTACAGTGGTTGAAGCATTTTTCATAAACTGAGGGTCATTTAAAGCTAAATGACCCCCAGTTTATGAAAAATGCTTCAATCATTGTTTAAATATATTAAAAATATTTGAAATTCACACTGGTTAATCTTAAATGTTGGATTTTAAAAAGGTAATTTTCAGGTTCTTTTCTGATATTAAATTACCAGAAATAATAATATATCTATATTAAGGAATCATAAATTGGAAAAAAATAACAAGGGGTGAAATTGCAGTAAGCTTAAGCTTACACCTAAAAAATTAAATAAATACTTAAAATCTCTTACTCAGTTTCTTTCGAATGGTCACTGGATGCCCCCGATTCATCTGACAAAAATCCACTTTCATTATTCAAAACTGTTTCACAGTTTTCAACCTGTTTGACTCGTAATGTTTCTTTACATTCCAAAGATTTCTTTGGATATTTCTGTTTAATGTTGAAGTCAGAAGCCTTGTCTTCTAAGCTGTCCAGGAACTTCTTTTGTTTCATTGATGCAGACCCTTGGAGTTTCATAGGTCCAGTTATACTTCCTGCATGAAAATCTGGGAAAATATGAGATATATTAATTTAGGAAAACCAAATTACCGTACATAAGCAAATAATTTTTTGAAAATTTGCCGATTCTTAAGTGAGGGGTGAGTTTATTTACAGAAGTTCAGAGTTTGAAAATATCAAAGTTTCAATCAAAGGAATCAAAGTTTTGCAGAAGCTCCTCAAATATTTATTGTTCATCTTCCTAAAAATAAATGACAGCAACAAATAACTAGGAGAGTAGCTAACTGCAAATGAGAGAAATCGGTCGACGCAAATGACCAAACATGCTTTTTTTTCTTCTAGGAATTTCTTTTCTTCCCCCACTGTCCACTGTTGCGGAAGCATCTTTTGAAGTGTCCTTTTGGTGGTGGTTATCACTGGTTAATTGATTACAGGCTGACTAGCAGACAGAATGCCTTTTCTTTTTGACTGAAATTTGCACATTGCTTGTGTCATTTCAATAGAGCAATAGTTTTGCATTTCAAAGGACCGTAAACACTGAGCCCGGGTTGAAAAAAAAACAGGTTTTTTACAACCCCCTCTCTTCATTGCTTAAGCTCTTTACCTTCTACCCCGACGAAGAAGGAAGCGCCTCCATAATGATGACCCCCCCCCCAAAAAAGTTTTTTTTTTGGTTTAAACCGGGTTTTTTTTAAAAAAAATTTTCCTAACACATAATTAAAAGGTACTTACGTATTATCCCGTCGACCGCGACGCTTAATCCGAAACGTTATCAAATCCCATTGAGTTTACTATTACTGTGCCGCTGAATTAGACGGCCGCTGAACGGTCGACGGGATAATACGTAAGTACCAAATAAAAATATTTCTGATTGTTTTCCATTATGAAAGCATTTGATAAATAGTTCATCAATTCAGCTAAACAATTTATTAAATAAAGTTTAATTATATATAAACCATCAGGTTTTTTTTGTTGCATTAAAAGAGCCGAGTGGGGCCAGTAGGCCTCGGGACCGTGTAGGAAAGTAAAGACTTGTTGCATTAAAAAACCAACAGGTTAAATGGCTGAAAAAGCAAAAACCATCTGACAGGACTCAAATGTTTGAGTCCTGTCAGATGTTTTTTGCATTTTCAGCCTTTTGATCATTATTAGGGATTCTGCAGTAAAGTGCTGAGTACTATTTTTGTGAGGTTAAGTGTTCTAGGCTTTTAGTTTAGGTTTGGTTTGATGCGCAGGTGATGTTTAATGTTCAAAACAACTTAACTTGTGATAGGTACATTCTTTGAATGAAATTAATATAATTTAAAATACTTCACAGCATTTGAGTCAAGAAGGGTATGTATTTTTTTTCAATATTTATTGCTTTTAAACCCCTGCTAGAGCTTCCGGTGACCTTGGGAGCAGATGGGGTTGTTCTGCAATTGCAGTACTACCCCATACAGGAAGGTTACCCAATATGCGACCGCTGAGTTCTGCACCCCCGATGAAGTGATTCAGTGGTTGCATACTTTCATATTCTTAAAATATTTGCATATAACATTCTGTCTTTGTGTCAAGTAGCTTTAAGTGCTGATAAAACATGGAATTAACTTAAATACAACTTTTGACTTCGATGATTGATAGTTATAGATTAGAATCGGGTACGCACATGTTTTCTTTATGTTGTCAACAAAAAATTTTTATTTTTCTTTCTGTTGATCCGATGGAATCTTTGGAATTCCATCGGACCCAAACCGGACTCCAAACACTGCACAGAATCTTCTTTGCAGTGTTTGGAGCTAGGCTAGGAGTAACGGCAAATATACTTTTTGCTACAAACACAAGGTACTTGATTCTAAACTAGCTCTAACAACAACAACAACATTCCCTAAAAAATGAAGTGTTATCCTTACCGATATATCCCAGTTCACAGTCATTTTCATTAATTGTTTCTCTAGGAAGCGTTTTTATTCGCTCAATATCTTCATCAGTAAAGCCAGCCCACTTATCTGATGCCATAGTAAGTTTAAAGTATACACAAAATAATTCAAAATTTTGGAGGCAAAAAAGCTATTTAAAGGTTTTAATTAAGAGACAGGGCTTTTAAAAGCTTACAAACATTGAGGGATAAAGGTAAATAAAACTTCAATGAAACACAAACTAACCCACGAAGCAGAAAACAAATGATACACAGGTTACAGTGATGTCATGGATGAATAACCTTAAATAAATACTCCTCTCTATTATACAGACTAACTAGAAAAAAAAAACAATCCTTTAATGTGGTCAGACTTGGGTGAGACCGTGAGACCTTAATATTTTGCCAATAATTGCATTTAATGTTTTTGTATGTTCAATCTCGGGATTTAGTTTGTTCAGAAAGTATATTAATTTAAAACGTAAAACAATTTTTGAAAGTATCGATTCCAAAATCGATATGTTATGGGGTTTGTTTTGTTTATTGTTTTGAAACGATAGAATGATAGAATTTAAATTTAGAATGTTCCGCGGGTTCCGCGTTAAATTCAAAAGTCTAATAGTACTGTAAATAATGTAAAAGCTTTTAATATTTACCTACAGTACATTTAAAGTATCTAATTTTTTATATTATTTTATAGCTAACTAAATTGTTTGTTACCCTCCATTTTATTTGTTTCCATTTATTCTTTTTTGTCCCGCATGAATCTATGGTCTTCATAACTAGAAAATTTCATTTTAGTGGGGGTTTCACGGGATGCAACTGGGTCAATTTAACGAGATTTGAGCAAAAAATGCCCATAATTTATAAAACAAAAGCCAAAACTAAATGGTTAAAGCATCATATCTTATTTGATTATTTTATTTTATTTCCATTGGCAGTTAACACGCTTTGCTTCCAAACCATGTACGCGCTTAACCGGTAATCCCCTAAATTCTTACATTAATAATAAGGTTGAAACAAATTTTTAACAGTTCCTCCATGTTGACCGTCTAGAACAGTTACCAACTTGGAGACTGCTCTATAGGAGAGCAGCTGAATGGCCCGTCTCCGATTCTGTGCGAGAAATCTCCCTTTTGCCATGGAGTACCTGTTTCAAATCTGTACCTTAATTTTGGCACAACTTTGGCAAATGTCCTTTATGCTGGATGGTCATGTCACTTAATAGAGGTGCTATTTCCATAGTATTGCCCATTCTGGCTTCTGGCCATGGAGGACCTGTACCCTATACCCTAGTTCTACCATTATTTCAAATAGTTCCTACAAAATTCGACTTATTGTCACTTTTGAGTGTAAACTCTGTTTAACTCTGGAGTTAAAAATTTACTATTTTTTTATTGGTACAATTCTATTAAATGTATGGAAAAAAAATTTTAGACGCCAAATATTCAAATATCACCAAATTTTTATGATTGTCATTGAAATAACTATATATGATTTTGTTGTTTTTACTTAACACAAAAGGTTGTAGCTTAGCAACACCATCTCCATCTATACAATTTTATCAGTTAGTTTTAAACTTTTGGCATTGTTTCTGATATTTGGCGTCCAAAACAACTTGGTTGTATTTAACAGTTGGTTAACGACTGAATTTTTTTTTTATCTCGAGAGTCCTTCATCCTCTGTATTTCCTTTATTTCTTATATGATTACTAGTTGCTTCTGTGAGGAGGAGTGTACATAAGGAGAGAGTTCCAGTCAGAGTAAACTGTTTGACAGCTTAAACTCCCTCTAACCTTAAAGGTTTTGTTACTTAAAGGCTGAAAAGATTCTGTAAAGGGGCCTGGTAAGCTAATTTAAGGCTAATTGGTGATGGCGAGTGACGAGATCTTGCAGAGGATGATAGCTGTAATGGACCATGAGTTTGTAACAAGGTAAAACTGTAATAATAATAGACTATGTATATAATTTTATATGGAAGAAACTGTAAATTAGGTCATAATTAATATCTTAAAAACATCATCACTTAAATACATCACCAAATTTGGAAACTTATCTCCAAGTTGGCTAACCAGGCCCATTTGAAAGGTTCAAATATTGAAGGATGTGCCCTTCAATAAATAATTCCCCATGGTTGTCCCTTTTCCTTGCTTTTACTTCATAGTTGATCGTTTTCTCTTTTTATTTAGATCCAAAAATGGGTGCCTTGATTTATCTTGTGTTGAAACATTGGAAGATAAAAGTTCGACATCCTGTGCTGACTTTGTTAGAATTACTTATCCCCATAATTTCCATTTTCTTGTTGGTTTTGTTACATAATAATGCAAAAGTATTAGCTAATGATGGAAGAACTACATATTTTCATTATAACATCAAAGAAGTTCCTGTTAGCAACTGGACCTCTAATAAAAAGAAGGTTTTATTTTACACCCCCAAAAGTAAATTTGTGGATGAAGTTATGATTGAAGTAGCATCCATCTTTAATGCTTCATATAATGGTAAATATGATCAATTTCTTAAAACGTTTTCCATTAAAAATTAACATTCAATTTCAGTTTTCAGCATCAAATCTTCATAATTTTGTGTGGTTATAAATGGTTGTAAAAGTAAAAAGTTGTTTCTATCCATTTAATGATAAGATAAATTTGATTTGAACTGTTTGCAACTGTTGTTTTTAATTAAATACATCCCAGCTTGAAAGCTATCTTTATGCTTTTTGTCTATGAAAAGAATTGATTGCCATGGGTAAAAGTTTTCCGTGTAGAGATGAAATCTTCTGGCAATTTTTTCAGGATGGAAAGAATTAACATACTGGTAATTAATAGTTAATAAAAATACCATTTTTAATGTCAAGGTGTTATCCAATTCTGTCCTGAAAATTTTGCTCACATTGATTCATCTAATCAACTGAACATGAACTTGATGTTTATCAAATTAGTTATTAATATATTTTTTATATTTGCACATAATAATTGTACAATATAAAAACAATGTACCTATATTTTATTAATTAAAAATATTCAATGCTATAAAATGTTTTGGATGAATAAAAATTATAAGGAAATATTTGAAAAAGTGGAAGGTTTTAATAAATATTAGTCTTTAAATTGCCTTAAAAATTAACTAATAATTTTTTACTAAAAATATATAAATTTTCAGGTTTTAGTAATGAAGATGAGATGGTGAGCAAGTATTTAAAGTCATCAAATTCTGATACAATTACTGGCATTGTTTTTAAAGATTATATAGAAGGGAATACAACCTACATGGACTATAAGGTATTGAAATTCTCCAATTTTAATTTATTTATTTTTATTCTTTAGATTAGAGCTGAAAATTTCAGTTCTAAAGATTGTTGTTGAGAAGCAGCATGTGCTAAACTGCGTGTTAAAACTGTGAATTCCTATTCAAGAATGGAAGTTGCCAAGAATAGTGAGAAATGACTAACCTTATTATTGTTATCATAAAACTGTTTAGGAAACAGAGTACCCTGCCTAATGCTGTAGATGATTTGAGATTTCCAATCAAATTAATTAAGTTATTAAATTTTTCTGATCAACTTTTAATCAAGAAGCAATAATTGGTTTAAAATGTAAGTAAAATATGCTAGTTTATTTGATTAACTTTAAAAGACCTTTTCTAACTTCCTATCAGAAAACTTCAATATCAAATACATTTATTAAAAATACTAAAGATGATTTAAAGTTTTCTTAAACTTTCTAATCATATGAGCATAAGAGATTCAGGGATTTCATGATTTCCACCTGTGTGCGCTGTGAACTAAAACTTTTTATTTTCCAAAAAACTTTTTATTTTGCATTATGTTTTTTTGTAACATTGGGGTAAGCAGATCTCGATGGTAAAAAAATGGTCAAAAGAGAGTCAAGGGGTCGTTCTAGAACTTCGAAACAAGTTTTTTCTGGGATGTTTTTACATATGTGTACCAAGTTTGGTGCAGATCGGAAGGAAACTGTAGATTTGTATAAAAGACACACAAACACATCCCCATTGACTTTTATTATATTAGATTTTATTGTGTAAATTTTATTTTTTTAGTTTTCGAATTTTAATTCTGAACCTGTTTGAATTTTAAAAGTTTGAATGTGAAATTGTACTATGATTTACATAAATTCAATTTACCCAGTCGTCGTCGTCATACATTTTTTGCAGATTCGACCGGAAGTGGTTCCTACTTATAATTGGAATATTCAGTCATTGTATCTCCCAATCCCTTCACCTGGTCCTGGATATTCAGATTCAAATTATGGTTCAAGTGAGTACCAATGAACTCTATAATAAAGAAAGTCACCTCTATCTCAGTCAATTTTTCTTTTGCATTTAATGAATTAAAAGATACCTTTTGGGCAAAAATAGAGATTCTGATATCAGAATAATTTTGATATGAACAAGCTGAATAGCTTTTTAAGTTATTTTTTGTCAAAGTTGGAAGTTTTTTCAACACCACATAATCCTACATGACAAAAACTATTAATAGTATAATTATCTTATTTTGCAGCCTCATTCACTAATGTCTTTTGAAGATGTACACCATGTCTACCTTTTTTTATACTTTGAACCCTCCTTTAAGTTATTGAATTTCAAGAGTTTTTTCTTCTTTAATTGAAGATGGAAAATATACAGGGTGTTTCAAAAGTCTTTCATGGCTTTTATTTGAAACCAACGTCTCTAAGAGTCATGGAAGTAGGGTGTACCTCTAAGTAAGGGGCCGTTCAAATATTACGTAAGCCCTTAAGGGCAGGAAGGGGTTTGCTATTTACTTATTTTTCCTGACAAGGGGGAGGGGATATATGAGTGATGCTTACAGGGATGTGATTCTTCCGCGGATTCGCGGAGTTCTGCTTTTTGTAACTTTTGTATTTTGTTCCGCTTTTTTTAAAAAATTTCCTCCAATTAACTCTTCTCTGCGGACGCGGAAGAAATTTCCATGGAGAAAAAAAATTCTCCTTCACCATACTTGCCAACTATTACGGAATGTCCGTAATGGTTTCGGAAATTCGGTTTGTACTACGGAATTACGGATGAGGCTTAATTTTTAGGCAATTCCGAAAATTTTCAAAGAAAAAATAATTTTTACGCTTTTTTCGGACATTTGCTTGTAAAGCTGGCATTTTGACGGCAGAGAGGGTTCGCTATCGCGTTTTTCTTATTTTGGGTCAATATCCTAGGCTTCAAATGCTTGTTTTTGGAGAAAGTGTTCACTTTTTACAGTTCAAATGTGTCCAATATTTAGCTGGCAAATTAAAAAAAATATTAGAGGAATTTCTTGTTATTTGCAAGAAGGCAAATAGAAATTTATGGTTTGAACTTGAGAGTTCAAACAAAGAATTACAAGGTGTGCAGATAATAGGGTGTATGAAAAGTTTAAGGTAAATAATATTATTTAAGCATTATTTAAATTTTTTATTATAAATATAAATTATAAGTGGACCTTAATACCTAATCAATACTGAGGTCCGGCAGTTTTCTTACATAATTATGTGGGGGCTTTGCAGTTTTCTTACCTTTGCTGACAACAAGGGAAGGGGTCAAAAATGACCAAAAACATTCTTATGTAATATTTGAATGGCACCTAAGCGGCCATGCTAAATCTATGGAGATGGCTTACAGTGCCCCTAGTGGTAAAATAAGGAAGTTAAAAAACTGAAGGAGATAGAGAACAAAAACTAAGTATTTCAGTGGCCCATTTCTCTTGTCAGTAAAGTGTCCCATCTCTCCTAATTTTAAGTATTTGTTGAGATAGGTTGTTTTAACACCCCCTGTAAGGAGAAGACAAAACTGAATAATTAATAGTTATCAAATGATAAGGTAATATTAATATTTAAATAATATTGTAATAAAAATTTACAATAATGGTAGATAAATAGATACAATAATTTTTATTGTCAGAAAATGTTAAACTATTCTTGAGTAAGATTTAGAGTGGTTGTTTTATGACTAAAATTTCACAAAATAACCGTTCTTTCTGGAAAGTTATGGATCAGATGGTAGATTACGCAACTGTTCCATCTCTCCAAAAATTACCCTATACCCAGAACAGCTAATGTACCATCTCAGCCAATGCCAGGGACAGCTTAGGGTTTCCAGAAAAATAAACAAAAACAATAAATTTTTTATGAGTAAAAATTTAAAAGCAAATAGTGGTTTAAAGCTCTTTAATATAAATATATTAAATCAGGATTATGATTAGTTTTTTGTTTCTGTTGCAGATTACATGAATTTGGGATTTTTGTCATTACAGCATGCTATAGCAATGAGTCTTATAAAGAAGTGGGTGCCAAACTTGAATGATTCTTTTGATGATACTTTTGAAATCAGAATGCAAAGATTTCCATACCCTAAATATTCTTATAGTCTTTTCTATTTATATCCAGAATATTATGCAGTACTAGCACTATGTGTTAGTTTTATTTATCCTTTTTCTCAAACTTCAAAATATATAGTTGCTGAAAAAGAAAAACGCCTAAAGGTAATTTTCTGTTTGATGGGTTTTATTTTTGCCTTAAAAACTTGAATAAGTATCCTATAGTTATCTTTAAAAAAAATTTTTCCTATTTATTGAAAATTAAGTAAAGTGCATTTACAGGGTGTCTATCAGTTGTGAATTTCACTCACAGGTCTCAAATTAAAAAAAAAAGCACTTTTGTTTTTATAATTTGAAATAACGGAAGCAATATCAAAGAATAATGTGAAGATTTATTTTTTTTTAATTGGTTTTCCATTAACATTAATACCTTTTTAAAATCTTAGGTTTGTCACTCATTGTATTTTGACCCAAAATATTTTTTAAACTATTAATAAAATATTAAATTTTTAAAAATAATTTTACTTTTAAAACCACATAATAACATACAAAACTAAATATTTTAAGAAAAAATAATGGAACATATTGAAAACAACAAGCACAAAACAATTTCATGCAAATAAAGCTAGAATGTAGAAATGCAAGCTGTGGCACACTCAGACTGTGCGATGAGGAAGTCTAGAGCGGCTGGGGAAGGAAAGAATTTTCTCCCCGAGCTTGCTTGGCGATGGCTTTCCTGCCTGCCTATTTCCTGCCTAATAAAACCTTTTTTTGAATAGTTGAGAGGCTGAAAGATTATCCTGAATATGAAACAAGTTAGAATATATTTTTATTACTTTATATATTTTGATTAGTCAACTTATTTCATTTTCCCTGAGGGTTCACATGCTCCTATGGATGAGCTGCCACTACTGGGTTTAAACCCTGTATCTCCCTTTTTTAGAGAGAAATAACATCCTGGGGAGAAATTTATTATAATTCCAATATTTTTTTTTAAAAGAGAAATGTTACTTTATCAGCAAGTTTTTGCTGTTCAGTTACTTTTTTGCAATGTAATATGACAGTTTCAAAGTGTGTAAAAATATCAAAGTGAGTGCACTATGAATTGTCATAGAAATTCTCGTATCATCAAAAAAAAAAAAAAAAAAAAAAAAAAAAATATGAAATTGGTTAACTTTGAGCAACTTTCTTTCTTTGATCATGAATTTTTTTCTTCATGAATTCGGTAGACACCCTGATTTAACAGGTCTTAAAACTATGCCGTTCAATTGTTTTCCCTATTATTATTATTATTAGTTATTTACAGGTGTGCTACTTTTCTGTGTTAGCCATGGTTTTTTTAAGAGTATGAATCTCGGAATTCCAGGTTTTATTGAAATTTTAAAAAAATTCGCTCTCAATAAGAAAGTGCAATATTAGGTCCAATTAACAACATCTTCTATTCAAGAGAGATTTACATACCTGGGATCCAGCATTGATAAGAAAGGAGGAACTGATACTGAAATACGGATAAGAATTGCAAAAGCCCAAAATTCTTTTGGAAAATTATATAAGGTTTGGAGATCAAGTTGTTTGAAGCAAAGGACGAAAATCAATATTTTCAATTCAATGGTCAAAAGTGTAATTTTATATGGAACAAACATGGAAAATAACTAACTTGAGAAAAATTTTGGGAATTTTCTGGCCAAAAATCATTACTAACACATTATTATATGAAAGAACATTCAAAACACAAACCAATTACAACTAATATAAAAAGACAAAGGTGGAGATGCATCGGCCATATTTTGAGGGTGCCCTGAGCCAGAATTCCATCGGTTGCCCTCACTTGGACACCTGAGGGCACCAGCCTTGACATTGAGACGAATGGCCGAGGAGGAGAGAGGCCAGGTGGGATGGAGCAGCTGGTTCCAGGCAAGGGTTTATGCGGCGGGTTGAGCTGAAGGCCTTATGTGTCACTTAGGCACGAAAATATTCATGTTATGTTATGTCTATTCAAGAATCCAATCCCACCAGTGGTTCTAAGAACAATTACATCCAGAGATATTTTTAACTCCTCTGAGAGAGTATTTCACTCCTTGAAAATCGGAAATACTCTTTGAAAAACTAGCCAGGAGTATTTTCACTCTTTGAAATTTTCACAAAGGTTTAGCTTAAAAAATGCACCACCGAAATCAACACATAATATTTTTCTACTCCAAACACTAACTGATCCCAGCGGAGACATTTTCGCCCGACTTCTGGCCAAAGCCAATTGCCAAAAGGCACAACACCTTAATTGTCATACTTTTTAATTGTGTTTCATACAGCCATAGTAATTTTTCTTCATTTATTGTTTTAATGTATGGAGTTTGATTGCGGTTTTCATGTCTCTGTATATGTAGTTATTTCCGTATTTCACTCCTCATAATTTAATTTCACTCCTCCTTAAAAAGTCAAGGAGTATTTTTACTCCTCCAAAAAAATCCTAGGAATAACACTGGTTACATCAATCTGAAAGATTTTTTCGCTGCCGTAGCTACGATCGAGTTGTGTTTGCATACAGCTGTACTTAAAACATTCCCAACCGTTCTTTCTCATCTGGTGCATAGTAAATTTTGTGAGAAAAATACCTTCAGACTTTTTTAACTTTTTTGGATTTTTGAGCATTCCAGAATTTGGGATTCCAGATGAAAGGTTCATTACTCTAATAGTTTTCCGGGATTTTAACTTGAACTCAGTAGCACCCCTGTATTTAACTTTTGCATGTAAAAAATATGGTGCACGATATTTTAATAACATTTTATATTCCAGGAAGTTTTAGAAATAATGGGCATTGGAAAATCTCTGAATTGGCTAGCACGGTATATTTCAAGTTTAGCTTATTTCTGTTTGATTTCTGGAATAATAACTTTTATGTTGCAATTTGAATTTTTTGGCAAGCCTGGCATATTACAACACAGTTATTCTTCCGTGGTTTTACTTTGGCTGTTTTTGTATTCCTCAAGTTTAGTCTCCTTTTGCTGTTTTATTTCTACTATATTTCACTCAGGCAAGTCTAACCTTTCCCTTTCTTTCTAACTTGTTCTATCTGTTCTGTTTTACTTCTAATTAGTTAGTTTAAATTTTGATTGCTCTGAATTAAAGATAATTCCAGAAAGTTGGAAAAAAACATTATTTTCTTTTGTTTAATATTCCCCCCCCCTTTCTTGACATTACATTTACATGGAAGCCACTCTTTAGTAATTCCGTCTTCTTAAAAATACCGTGAACGGAATCCCAGGTTTAGTTAAATCGTGAACTGATTGGCACTGATTTGTACTGAGCTTCAGCACTAAATTTGTATATTTTGCCAATGAAAGCTAAGATCGTAACTTATTCTTAAAGGCTTAGATTTTCTTTCTGTGAAATTTGTAATTAACTTATTAGTCAATTTTAAAGCTAATCAGTGCCTAAACCAAATTTTTTCGCCGAATCGAGCCAATATTGAGTCGTTTTAATAATTTTATAACAGACCCTAACAGGGGGGATTTGGAGATATATCCCCCCTTTTTACTAAAGGAAAGCAATGAACTTACCACATAACCCCCTCTGAAGTTTTTTCCTGTCTATGCCACTGGACCCGACAATGTGTTTTTAAAAGTTCTGTCAACTTTGATTTAATACACTAGATTGGGTAAAATAATTAACTAAATAGTTCAGTCTTGCAAATTTTGAAGAGTGGTACCCATGCATTTATAATTAAAAATAATTTACAATTAAATAAAATAACTGAGGGGTATTTTTTATAAAAAAGAGAGGTAGAAAAAAAATTCAAAAATGTCAGTTAATAATTAACTATTTATTCTATTTAAAAATCTGCAATTATCACATGCTTGCCTTATTGACATAAAACCTGTTTAAAAAAAAAACAAGGAAGAAAAAACTTTCTAAAAAAGTAGTTGAGCATATGCAACAGGGAATGGATAAATATTCTCATCTTTAGTACACTGCAAAAAATAATCATAAAGAAACAGAAAAGCTCTGACAGCAAAACTTGCCAGAGCTTTCCTTTCCACTGGATTTCTCTGTTGACTGAACTTTTAATGTATGCTAGGACAGGAAAAAAGGAGACACCAGTCTGTAGTGTGACAATATGTTGTTAAATAAATAGAATATTTCCAATGGATAAGTTCCCTAAAGTTGGGAAACAATCATAACATACAGAAAAAGTTCAATTTACAGAGAAATCCAGTGGAAAGAAAAGGTCTAGAAAGAGAAACTTTTGCTACCAGAGCTTTTCTTTTTCTGAACGATTATTTTTTGCTGTGTACATTTTCCCAAATGAATTATTGAAAAAAAATACTAAAACAAAGTAAATAAAAATAATCATTATTAAGTATAAATACTTAAAATAAATCAAATCATTATAATAAAGAGAAAAGAAAATATATTTCTAATCTATTAAACAAATACTAGAGTGTAGAATTACTGCAAGTTGATGGTAAAAAGAATTAAACAATAAATGTTTTAATTTTTTTTTTAAATGGAGTGTTTTAAATTAAATGTTTTAAACCTATAACAACCCTGAATAATTTTAACATCAAAACATTTTTGTGACCTTTTTTTGCAGAAAAAGCTGCCTTTGGAGGGGCTTTCATTTCTTTCCTCATAACCAGTGTGCCTTATTTTCATCTCTATCTAACTTCTAACAGTGATCTGTACTTGTTAGTGAAGTTAATTTTTTCCCTATTTCCTAATACTATGATGGGTTACAGTTTAAGAATTTTGATGATATCTGAAGTATTAGGTAATTTCTTATTTAAAATCATTTAAAATTTATTTTCCTACTAGAAATATGGCTTGTGTAATGAAGTCAAAACTGTTTTTAGGAACTTGTATTGAAAACTCTTTATAATTTGTAAAAGGGAAAAAAATCATCAATTCAAATTTTTATCTTTTTTTTATCAGATACTTTTTAATAGATGAAGTAGTACAATATTTATAAATACCAAAGAAGTTAATTCTAGGTGAAGACACTTTTAATTAATAATCAAAAATATGCTGTGACCTACAGGACATAAAATGGAATTAGAAGGACCCCTTATTATTACCTAATTGCACTGATTTGGCATGCATATTTAATCCACTGAATTTTATACATCTGCGTATGAAGTTGGTCATCCATAAAAATAACTAAAATTGTCAAATTTTGTGGGAAATGTTTTCTAATACATTTTGTAATGTGACACCTGACAAATTTGAAAATTAACAAAACATCAAAGTTTAAAATTAAAGTTTATTTTTTTATCCTCACTGTTTGTACTCAAAATATACATTGTAATTTTTAATAAATTTGCCTCAGTAATATTTTTTTTTTAAAAATGGTCCTTGTGTCAACTTTTATATGGAATTAACAATTAGTTACCGTAATTTCGCACCTATAGTCCGCACCATCATATAGTCCGCAGACACGATTTTAAGTAAAAAAATTTTCAAAAATCGTCAGATAGTCCGCGGGCTAAACGTCCGAAATTACGTTATTTTAATATGGCAATATTAATGTATTTTAGAAACAATGAACTAAGTATAAATAGAAAAAAGTACTTACTTACTAATATACCTTCAGAAATAAAACGCTAAATACAAATAAAAAACAGTGCTTACTAATTAATGTGTGTTTTAATTAGTGTTTTTTAAAGTTCAACGATTTTAACCGTGAACAACCAGCGTATTATCCGCACTGGTGGATAGTCCTCACCTTCAAAAATTCGCATTTTAAACACTGATAGTTCGCTGACTATTGGTGCGAAATTACGGTATTCAAAATATTTAGTGTGAGTTAGTGAAAGAACAATTTATTTAATTAAACATACAATATAAATATATTGCATAAAGTATACCTATAAAAAAGTAGTAGTATATTATTAAAAGGATTTTTTGGTTTTCTGCTTCTGTTGCTCCTGGAGCATAAATAAGCCTCGGAGTTCAAACCCCCTTAAGCCAGACCCAAAATTTTTTATTCCCTCTTTAGGTGTTCTAATTACCTGTGGCTGTTCTAGAGTGGGATAGTTGTTTAAAAACACTTTTTTCCAGCATATACTTAAATTAAAAATTTTTTTAGGGAAGCCCCCAGTTCTCCTTGTTACCCTACTGTGGGGTTCGGGTATTCAACTATGCAATCAGCAATGCTTCAGCAAACTAGCAATTGCAAGCCTTACCCAAAAGAAATATAGAAAAAAAATAATTGTATTTATAAATGCATAATGTAAAAAATATTTTCATCAGAGGCTGTTCAAATATTACGTAAGCACCTAAAGGGAGAAGGGGTATGTAATTTGCTTATTTTTGCTAACAAGGGGGAGGGGGTTAAAAATGACCAAAACATGCTTTTATAATATTTGAATGGCCCCTCACATTCTCAAAACAAAATTCATCAAATGTGAGTAATCAAATTATACTTTCCAATATGGAAATGAAGTGAATGAAAATGCACTTTGCAACTTTTCAGGTGTAGGTTTGGATTGGAGTAATATTCTTACCGCTGCTGAAAATACCTTGAAATTCAGCATGACTTCCAGTTTCTTCATCTTTGTTTCTCAAACTATTTTTTATTCTATGCTATCCTGGTATATTGGGAAAGTATTCCCAGGAAGGTTTGGAAATCCTCTGCCCTGGTATTTTCTGTTCACCGTAAGTTGACGCATTTGCCTTATTGTTCAAATTGCCTTAAGAATCAATTGGAGTGCTAAGTTTTTTCTTAAAATAAACCTTAAGAACGGACGGAGTTGTAAGTTCGATCTTTTGTGGATTTGTATTTGATGGAATATTTGCTTACTTGCAGCATTGGCGCAGTTTGCACTATTCTATGATATGTTTAAATTTAAAGTTGAAATTTCTTGGCTTGATTATTGCCATTGAATCCTATAGAAAATTTGGGGCATCTAGGACTAAAAGGGTTAAAGAGGGATGGTCGCTCAGATGGGACTAATGCAAATTTATGTAACACATGTGGTAAAAAGAAAAATTTCTAAAAGAAAGATTCATCCTCAAATATCTTATCTTATTGGTCCTGTGAGATTATATTTCCATTTTATCCAATCAATCAATAAAATTATTGAGTAAAATAGCTAGAAATTTAAACCTCTGAACACAGTCTATTAATAGAAATGTTTTTTTTTATAGAAAACTTATTGGTTTGGTCTACTGTCGAATGAATCAGGCCGGGTAGAATCTTGTGGTCTCCAGGACATAAGGCCTGAATACTTTGAGAGAGATCCTTATGGTGTTCTTCCTATGATTGAGTTTAAACATGTAACTAAGGTATGTTTGGTTTTTTATATTTACTGTAATTTCAATGGAAAAAAATAACACAGTTTACTTTAAATTGTACCTATATTTGTGCTTAGTTCACCCTAAATTTTAAGTTTTAAGTAATAGAGTGTTTGTGATGTGAAAATTTACTTTTTAAAAATCTATGTGTAGTGTGTAATATGAAATCAATTTGTTCTGTTTAACTATTTAAAAATTAGAATTTTTGGCTTTATGTGTTGTGATATTTTAAAATATGGTTCCTTTAGATTTTGTCTCTAAATTACAGATCTTTGGGAGGAATGAGAAACCATCTGTGAAGAAAATTATTCTTAGGGCTTATAAGGGCCGTATCACTGCTCTCTTGGGTCATGTGGGTAGTGGAAAAACTGCTGCAGTATCATTGCTTCTAGGTAATGTTCTTTTTACTTCCCTTAAACCGTACCAAACAAGAGAATAATGACATAAAGTAGAATTTTGAAATTTTACTTTGAAAGGGTGTGAATTTTTTGTTCAGATTTCAAATTCAAATAGAAATCTTTTACTAAGTTTATTCCAACCCATAGATAAAAGTTTTCTGTCTAGAGATGGAAATCTATCCTAGATGATTTTCTCTAGGACAGAAAAAATAACACATGAGTTATTAGAAGAAAATTAAAACACTATCCTCAGTGAAATGGTATGTCTAATTCCGTTCTGGAAATTATTCTAACTTTCGCTCATGTTACAAAAAAAAAATTATATAAAATTTCATCTAAAAAGGCAGTTGTGATTAAACATGTAAATGAAGCTTATGAATGAATTGACAAATTGTTCAGTTTTATATCAAGTAATAATTCACAGTAATCCAGAAACTCCAACCCTAAGAAAAGATTTGGTATTTTTCATGCAATCAAAAGCTATAATCCTGTTTTTTTTATTCGGAAATAACAATGCTATGAATGAAAAGGTTTAAATCAGTCCTATAAACTTTTAAGTTAACTGAAAACTTTAAATTAAGCTCAGAAACTATGGAGAATATGGTGAGTTCTTGGAGTCTCAGTAACCCACGAGAAGGAAATGTAAGGGTAAGAGATATCAAGAAGATATTTTATATGCAGCATCAAAGTTGTAGATCTTTAAAAAAAGCAAAATACTTCAAATTAAAAGGGATAAAATTTTTGGGGGAGTAAAGTTTATGTTCTACTATTAACTTATTACTACTTCACTTACTAAAGTTTATGTTATTACTACTTCAGCTTAAAAGTGAAGTAGTAGAACCCATTATTTGCTGGCATAGCTTGCTGGGTATCACTAAGTCATTAAAAAAAGAAAACTAGCAATTACATATAATTTCCACACATGCTTAGCTATGAATAATTTTTAAATTCTTACCTTTTGACTTAACCCTGCTCCCCTAGATCAATCTTTCACATTTTCTTTGTCTTTTGATTGGTTGTTGTGAATTGGTTCTAGATGTGAATCTCAATACTTTTGTGATTGCTCATAGATTGACAGCCAGGCTTTTGAGTTATTAAAATCTTTTACACCGACAAAAGGAATCCCCAAAACCAATTCATGCCAGTTTTTATTTTTATTATCTCTTTAAATGTTGCTGCTTTCTTTGATCATTCATCCTACAAAAAACTTTTTATGAAAAGGTGATGTTTTATTTTCTTCAGGAAGGTATACCCCTACATCAGGACAAGCTTTTATAAAAAGCCGCAACACCTCAGTCACCAAAGAAGCCAGAACTATTCATCAGGTTTTAGGATACTGTCCAGCATATGACATACATATTGATGAGCTGACTGTGCAGGAAAACTTGTCATTTTTCTGCCGAGTAGGTGTTTTTGGTATAAATATTGAAAAGAAGCATTTGCCTAAGTATCAGTGTTGTTTCCAGCGCAACACATTTTCAGTTGAATTGAGTAAAAATAAAATGGGGTCGTTCAAATATTACGTAAGCACCTAACGAGGGGAGGGTGTTTTCTCTTTGCTTATTTTTCCTGACAAGGGAATGAGTGGTGCTAACATAGGATTTACAAGCATTGTATTTTCGAAAATAGTATTTTGTTTTTTGCATAAATAATTTCAAAATTCAACCAAAAATTAATTTTACAAAAAAAAATTGAACAAGGAAAAAAATTTAAGCATTTTGACTTCACAAGAAGAAGAACAAAGAGGGGGGGATCAGGCAGTTTTCTTACGTAGTTATGAGGGGGATTGGGGTTTGCTTACCTTTGCTGATAAGGGGGAGGGGGTCAAAAATGACCAAAAACATGCTTACGTAATATTTGAATGGCCCCATAACATTGGGAAATTTTATTGAATATTTGCAAAAAATTAACAATTAGCTGTTTATAAAAAGATAATTAATTATTACATGCTTCAAAACAGTGGATTGGTGAACCGTGAGATTCCTGGAAGTGTTCGGTAAAGAGACCCGGTAGCTCACTAAATATTTCTAATAAGTAGAAATTGAAAATGCCTGATTAAATTATATTTTTAATTTCGTAAATGAGATATTTGAGTTTCTATACTTATTAATTTCATATAGAAATAATAAACTAAAATACACTTGTTTTCAATCAATAAAATGGATTGTTTAAATATTGATATGGTTTATTTGTTTATTATTTTATGAATTTCTGGTTTATTATTTTCAGGTTAAAGGCTATGAAACTAATATGATAAAACCCCAAGTTGAATATATCTTGTATGTTCTTGGTTTGGATAGTGAAGCAAAGTCATATGCTCGTAATTTAAATCCTACTTTGAAGAGAAAATTATCTGTTGGTATAGCTCTTATAGGTGAATCACAAGTATGTTAATTTCAGGGTTTAATCTGTGATTTGAAAAAATCCTAGTAAATCTAATTTAGTTCTGTTTCAGGCAGTGCTGAAAAATAATCCTATCCAACTTCAGGCACTAGGGTGAAACATGTTGGTTGTATCTATTTCAGGCAGCGGGTTTTGAGATTATCATAATTGGCTTACAAATGCAGTGGTGTAGACAAGGAGGTTGCAACAGGTCTTTTGCACCCCCAAACTTTTTTTTTTTGTGAAATTAAATATTTCAGAATAGTATTTATTTTATTCCCTTAACATAAATGTAATAGAACTTTTTAAAAATGTAAGAAGGGGACCCTGCTGCACAGGGAGTGCACATGCACACCTAACCCAACTATTCTTCATGGTATTCTGCCTACTGTAATTCAACACCCTCTCCTAAACACAATGTTTCCTTTCAATTATTCCTGAACCCCACGCCTGTTCTGTTCACCTGTTTCTGTTCAGAGTTCACTTATTTCTAAGATTCGGAATGAGCTATTAATTAGTAACTGGCCTTGTAAAACAGGATGTCCACTTTGGGGATGATATTGATTAATGTTCATGAACCTAGGGGGTGGATTTATGGGTTCGAACACAATGTTCAAAGTCTTCAAGGGGTCAGCAAAAGGGATCTGTTCATAGAGGTAGAAGAATAGTAGAGGCGGCATATGTGGCAACCCTACATTCTCGACCCTTGTGACCAAATGGTTTTGATACTTGATTGCTACAAATCTGATGAGTAACAACTTCTGTATGTTATTCGTTTGTTTGCAATGTTTATAATATTTCAATAAAGATGTATTGTAAAATATCGTGCAGTGTTAATTTAGTAGGATATTTTTTCTTGTCTTCAAATAAAATAAAATCAAATTCTGACCAGGCCTAGTGGCCCATCAAGCGGTGCCCATCTCTGTTTCATTAGCCTTTGGGCCTGGGGTGCTAATTACTTAGCTTGTGTCCAGGCCGAGTGGCTAGCCCGATGCTGGACCCCCTGTTGATTCCCCAAGCGAGCTTGGTGCTCATTTTATCGACCCCGGGAGGATGAAGAGCTGAGTTGACCTATGACCAGCTACCCAAGCAGGAGCTGCAAGTCATCGAACCTGGGTCGGTAATGCTCGTAGCCAGGCACGCTGACCACTACACCACTGCGGCCACACTTCTTGTCTTACATGAATGAAAATTGACTATATGTTTAACAATATACAAATTTCTCATTTAAAAGAGTTAACAAGTTAAAACTGTTAAGTTTTTTTCCATTATCAGGCCCTGATTATTGCCTAGGCCCGGGCCTTGGGCCCAGGAATTTTTGGGGCCCCAAATGGTCTGAAAAATATCTTTTTTTCTCACAAAATATTAAATTTCATGTGATAAAATTTTATACTTAAAATTATTAGAAAGTTATTTTTCTAGAAATGTATTAAAACTAAAATAAAAAAAGGGGGTGGTGTATAATTTTGTTCTAGGTTAGCATTGTATTATTTGTATACGTAGCAATAGTAACCCAATAACGCAGTTTCTTATACATTTTTGCCGTGAAGGGGGCCCCTAAAAGCACCTGGGCCTTGGGCCCGGACTTACCTTTATCGGGCCCTGATTATAAGAGATTGTTATATTCTTTAAAAGAATGTTTCTTAGGCTATTAATATTATCTTTAATTATCTTTTCTTTTAACCTAATTATTTTTTTGAGGGGGGATGATTGGCACCCCCAAAAAACAATTTCTGACTATGCCTCTGTGCAAATATATTGTGTTCATCTGTTGCCTTTAAAAATGCATCCAAGATTCAAAGTTTTGCAATTGCTTTAAGTGTTATCTTCAGTTGTGCTGATTTCTTCCAAAAAGAGTAATTTCTAGTCCAGTGAGTTCATAATTGTATTCTAGGAACAATTTGACTCAGTGCTGTAGTTGGAAAAATATTTGGGGATGGTACACAACTGTTTGGGCCAAAAAACAAATATTTTGGGAAACAGTGTCCCCCTCCAATCTCAGCACTGATTTGACTATAGAATAGTCATAGTTTCAAATAGGTTGGGAGAATATTTTTAGTGTTTTTTTCATAGTGTTAGGTATATTCCTTGCTTGAAATTTTTTAAATGGATTGACATTGTTACATGTTTAACTAAAGAAAAATTCTTATATCTTTTTAAAAATCTTTAGGTGGTAATAATCGAAAATCCTACTCATAATATGGATGCTGATGACCGAAAGACTGTTTGGGAAGCACTGAAGGTACAAAAAGAACATAGAGCTATTTTCGTAACTACTCGACATATGAAAGAGGCTGTAGCAATAGCTGATAAAATTGCTGTTATTGATGAAGGTGAAATACAGTGTTGTGGATCACCTAAGTTCTTAAGGGAAAAATATGGTATGAATTTTTTTGATTGGATAGCAACTGAAGTAAAATTTGAAATCAATTAAAATAACAGCTAAAAAGAGTTATCTTTGATTTGTCATCCCATCTTAAAAAAGTCCTGAACTAAGCAGATTGGTAGGAGCCGTGCAGTTCAGATATTACCTAAGTAACTAATGGGGGAGGGGTTTGCTCTTTGCTTATTTTTCCTGACAAGGGTGGAGGGGGTAGGAGTGATGCTTACTTAAGATTAACAAACAAAAATGTTATCAAAGTTTCTCTGTTTCTTGCATAAGTAATTTCAAAATTCAACCAAAAACAAATTATTTTAAAAATTACATTATTTAGGCATTGCTAAACATTTTGTTAAAAAAATAATTTAGGGTGGTCAGGCAGGTTTCTTATGTAATTATGAGGGGGGTCGAGGTTTGCTTATCTTTGTTGACAAAGGGGGGGTTAAAAATGACCAAAGCATTCTTACATGAATAACTCCTTAGGCATGTTACTCTTATAACATCATGTCTGCAAATTCTTCTAATATAGCCAGAAGATTTATTCAAAAAAGAAACAAATCTCCCACCTTTCATTTTTTTTATTTACAAAGGAGTAGTATCCAAATTGCATCTGGCAGTTTTTCCTGTAGTACTTGAACAGTAAAATCAAGTAATGAATTCCAGTTGAGTCATTAGAGAACCTTATTTCTCAAATTATTGATTGAAAGAAATGTCATTTTCAAAAAAAGAACAAAAATTGACAGAGCTGCTTAGGAAGTAACAAGATGTTATATTAGGATAGATATAATAACTTTTGTTGTGTGTAAATTATTTTACACAGTTGATTAGATACAAATTATCGTATTGTCACATGTCATGGAACAACAGTTGAATACCATTTTCTAAATCATCTACCATTTTTTCAAATTACCCTCCATGCTCAGAATGGGCAATTCCCACATTTTAATTGCACTCTTTTTTCCAATAGAGAGATGTCCAAAAAAGGAATATACGCTCAAAATTTTAAAGTTACAATGCTTAGTTATTTTTTAATTTACAGTCATCAAAGTCATTAGTCATCAAAGTTTGACTTTTATGAAGGGCACGAAAACAGTACAAGATGTCATATTGCCCTAAATGAGGTTTTTGGATCCTAAATTATTCTGAGAGTACGAGACAAGTGATTCCACCTTTGCTGGGGTTCGAAATCGTTACCCGATGATACTGCCGATTTTATTGTTTTTAGTTAAAAAGCAAGTTCTGAAAGTTAATTATTTTGATGACGGGATTCTGAAAGATAACTATTGCTTAAAAGTACTTGCTTTGAAAATGTTAGGTCTCAGTTAAATTTACTGTGGGAGATATAAAGGTTCAAACTGGAATTAGCTAACTTGAAAATTTGAATAAGCCTAAAAAAATTTCAATTTTGATTACTTAAAAACACAGTAGTAATTAGTGCTTAAAAGCTCAAACTAAATTAAAATTTAGAATGACAAAAAATAAGAAATTTTACTTAAATGTATGAGAGGTTGGAATAGGCCGTATCATATTGAAAGCACAACAGGGAAAATGTAAACTGAAGGGTTCTCATCCAAAGTGCATTGAACCATGCAGTCAAATTGCTGCAAAGTTGGGTTTTGTGTTTGTGCTTACAATAATTTCTATTGTATTCTAAGATTTGCTTTGTATTTTGCGAAAAAAAAAATAAGTAATCCTTACTTAATCCCTGTATTGCATGCATATTTAAAGGTTGTTTGTATATAGAGTACTTAACATTCAAAATGTGAAGACAGTTATCTATTCCTTCTGTTTTCAGGTTCTGGATATCATTTAAGCCTCGAAAAAGAAGAAACTTGCAATACAGATGATGTATCAAAATTAATTCTATCTTATATCCCTGAAGCAAAACTATATGAGAAAGAAAAAATTCTGAAATTTATTTTGCCATCTAATAAAATTCATCTATATCCAGCTTTATTTAGTGACATAGAAGAGAATAAAGAAAGACTAAAAATTAATTCTCTACACTTATCCGAAGAGAAATTGTACGAAATGTTTGACAAGTAAGTTGTTACAAAATTTTTGATTTCTTGTTCTTACTATTCATTTCTTTTTCGTTGCAAATCTAGGATAGTTGACTGGAGGGGCTAAGATCCCTAAAAGAGAAAAGTTTTGTCATTAGTAACTAGTGCAAACACCATCCCAGTGTTACCCAGGCTGTATGAGTTTAATATAACATTTATGGTGTTAATATTACAATATGGTATAAATGTAACATATATTACATTTAAAATCTCAATGCCCCTCTTCTGTAGATGGCTATCTACTAAGCTTTACCAGCATTATTCTTTATAATAGTTTTTTCAAATTCTCTAGTCTTCCATTTTAAGGTAGTAAGAAACAGCTTGTTTAGAGCAAAAGTAACCAAAATACAGTCGAATCTTAATAGAGTGACCCTTTTTAGGACCAGCAACATATGGTCATTTTATCAAAAGGATGTAATAAAGAATAAAATTAACACTATGATAAAACAATTGGTACTTTTATTACTGGTTGTTGTAATGTAAGGGTTGCTATATTATAGAGGTGTTGTAAAGAGGTTCTACTGTAGCTCATCAGAATAAGAACATGGAAAGAATAAAATTGTATTAACTTGGCTCAAAATAGCAAATTGAATTTTATTTCTCTTATATAAAGACCCTACAGAGCAGAAGATCTGCTTGACATTTAAAAAGGGTCATTTTGGAGGCTTAAACATACCCTATGTTGTTTCTTGGATTTTTAACAAGTTTGGTTCATATCAGAAGAAAATTGTAGATTGATTTGTATAAGGGACAAAAATAACAAATATACACACATTGGCTTTTATTGGAAAGAAAATATTTAATTCATGACGTAACTATGACAAGAAATAAATTGCAACCTAGAAAAACTGGATTTGCCAGGCAATTTCAATTGGACCAAAAACAGCCAGGAAAAATTGCTTTTTTTTCTTCTAAAACCAATAAAATTTACACTGACCAAATGCAGTGACCAATTTCAATGTCAGGCTTATAATTTGTTATCAACAACACTAAATGCAATACAATATTATTGCTAAACAATCGGCATGTGCATTTGACTCTGCTTAATGTGATCGCAATGGGCCAAGATTAAACTGATAACATCCGAATGATAACAATAAGCGATTTCATATTAAAAACCAGCATAACTAGAAAAAACAAAATTATGCAATCGTGAATAATGTATTTAAAACAATTTTAGACTATGTACTTGGCAACTTAGAAGTTTTAGGTGAAAATATAAGAGTAGTTCAATTAATAAAAATAAAATAATTGCTTACTTAGTATATTTATTTATGTAGCACCACACCAAAAACCTCTTTGAAGGTTGTTTGCCTGGCTTTCTTTCTTATCAGCTCCTTCATAAAATCTTTAAAGCCATATATTCTACCTAAATCACCAAAACAGTCGATTAAGTCCTGTTTCTCTTTGAGGTTCATAGGCGCCCATACATAAGGGCAAAGGGGGGCCCGGGCCTCCCCCCCTTGCACTGGAAAAGTTACGTAAAATCTTCCTTTTAGTTTCTGACTTTTAAGAATAAAATTTTGAAACTTTTTCTGGGGGAGGACTCTTAGACACCCCTTTGTGCTTGAAACTCCAGTATTGTTTTACAAAATTTTTAGCTTTAAGAACTCGTGAGGGGTCCTTTGAAATAATTATGAACCAACCCTCTTAAAAAGAAACTTGGGTCTAGGCTAAGAAACTGGCTAACTTGCAAAAAATTTTCTTGGACAATAGGCCCCCTCCTGAATTTAAACATATGTGCACCCATGTTGAGGTTCAGTTGTTTATGTATTTGTGCAATTGCTGAAACTGTTTGAATTGACAAATAATGCTCAAGACAAGTAGTACGTATTTTATAATTCTTTAAAGTTCGAGAAGAAAAAGATTTTTTGCACAAAATAATGACTTTAGGAAGAGCTCTTATACTGGTATTAAAAAACATTCATTATGAACATTCATTATTCATCAGAACAAATTTATAACCCACTCTTGTTTGAAGTTTGTCACATGAAAAAGTTTATATTTTGTAGGGTCTCTCTCAAAGCAAATACAAGTTTATTTGATGATGAAATTAGTAATGAAAACATGTCTACTGTTGGTATGTGTATATCTTGTATTTTCATATCTATTTCTTTAAGTATTATATTTTGGTAAAGTGAAAAATTATTAATTATTTTTAGATGATTTATTACTGAATATTGTTATAATATTTTCTGTTTCACTTGATTGAAAAATTTTATCTGTATTTTCAATGTCCATATTAATAAATTAATTAACTAATGATTTAATCACCAATTGTTTTTTTAAATCCTATATTGCTAAAAACTACAACATCCATGGAAAATGACCTTGACAAATTCTTCAAACGTTTTTAACCAGAATTTTAAAAGAAGTTGATTTTTAAGGCCCAAAAATTGAAAATTTGTAAACAATTTAAATTTTAATTGGCTGATTTTTTTCTGATTTTAGTATGTCCTTTCTTAGGTAATTTTTGAATGACCCTATGTTTCATAGTTAGTAACTTCTTTTGTTATGGAGGTTAGCTTATTGTTTTCACTAAAATTATTTCCTTTTTATTTTCTATCCTACATCTGTCTGAAGCTCTGCCAATATTATTTCCTTGTCTCTTTGACTCTCAGTTATCAAGTGTATATTGTATTATTTTAGCGTTTTCAAAATTTTGCTTATATTTAATTGTTTTTCTTGATAGAATCTCCTGAAGAAACCCAACGCCTATTGAAATTCAAAGGGAGAAATAAAGGCTTCTCCTTACTTTTGCAACAAGTGAAATCTGTTTTTTGGAAGCATTACCTCTTTTCAAAGCACCATTTCATTTTGACACTTTCCCAAGTTCTTTTGATATTCTTAGTCTTCATGGCCATCAATATCGTCCCTGATAAGCAATTAATTTACGAAGGCGTGCTAAACATAGACGTTGATGCTTATGAGGATGCCAACATCATGCTGCATGTTCCAATAGGAATAAAGGTGTTTGATGAAAGGAGCATTTCCTTATCAAAAACCTACGAATCTCTTATCAATAAGCCGCACACTTCCATCATTCTAGATTCAGGGGAAGAAACTTTAAACGAATTTCTTAATGAGAGGGCTGAAGATGATTTGTTTAAATACAATGAAGTGAATGTGTTTGCTGTTAACATCATGAGCAGTGATAACCTCAGCATCATCACAAGCTTTTATAATGGGAAAGCACTTCACTCTGCACCCCTCTCCCTCCTTTTTGTTCACAACACCATCCTCAAACACCTGTTGAATGACAGTAGTGACTATTCTCTGAAGTTATCTAATCATCCTCTGCCTATGAAGATGGATAAACACCTGGTAAGCCCAAACTTGATCTAATTTCAAAACAAAGATTACACAGGTCTGCAACAAAAAATATTATGAAAGCTGTTTGGGATATCCCACCAGATCTTTATGTTTATTGGTGTGCTGAATCCGAAAATGACCTCCTCCGTTTTTTCCTGAGGCATCACATTTCCTAAAAATTTAGGTTTTTATGTTTTATTGGGAAATACCTAAAAATTTTGGAAAATGGACTCGTTACACTATATTTCTAATTAAAATATTTCCATAAAATTATTTTTAGTGTGCTGAATCTAAAACTGACCTCTGTTTTATCATAGGATTTCACCTTTCTTGACATTTTAAGTAAATAAGGCAATTTCAAATACTCAAACTTTACCTGAAAATAATTTTTTGGTGTGCTGAATCCACAAATGACTTCTTTTGATTTTTAAGGCATCATATTTTTTAACAAATTGAGGAAATAGAGTAATATTTCACAAAAAATGAGAGTATACATAACAAATTAATTAATTTACTCAAATGTTTTATTAAGGTAATTTTTATTGTTTTATAGAACTTAAAGAGTCCAAAAATGACTTATGCTTTTCCCCAGAATGTAATGTTTCTGGATAATTTTTATAACTATGTAAAACAAGTCGATACCTCAATATAAATGAAAATGAGAATATAGGTAATTATTTGTTATTTATTTTCCATGAAAATCATTATACAACTGAAATGGATTCATTTACACAGTCTAAAACCATTAAAACTTATTTTTCATTCAAGTGAGGCTTCTTTTACCTTTGTGAGTAGCAACAAGAATATCTCTTTAAAGTATACAGCAAAAATCCGTCATTATACGCTATTTAACCTTCCCAGAGATTTTCTATCCATCTCTCTATACTATCCTGGTGAAATAGTTAACTGTGTTCTACACTCACCACTCTTAATTTTTTAAAGTAAGATAGATAAAAAATGTACCAAAACTGCAAAAAATGGGAAATTTTCAAAATAATTTTGCAATTTGTGTGAAATATCCTGACATTTTGGTAAGTTGTTTCAATAATTTTTTTTTCATTATCAGTGCTCCAAAATACATGGAAATTTTATAAAAACTTTATAACAGCTTTTTCATTGCAGACCTGTGTTATTAAATGCTTTTCTATTACTCATACCAGACAAATTTGTCAAGCTACATTAGACGGACCTGGAAAAAGTTGTAACCTTCCCCCGAACCTAATAAAATTTACCTGAACTTAATGTATTGCTCCTATGGAGCTGGCAGGGGCTTCCCCCGAACCAGGTTCGTAGGTTAGGGCACTTTTTCCAGGTCCGACATTAGATGCTGAATAGAGGGTGATAATAAAGAAAAGGATTTACAGGAAAAGTTCAGTCAACAAAAAAATCCCATATACAGAAAGGCTCTCTCCATTTTGCCATCAGATCTTTTCTGTTTCTTTACGATTATTTATTACAATGTAGAAATTGTCTCCCTACTTACGTGAATTCAACTTGTGTGGTTGTCTCTCAGTCTTACCTACCAAATAAGTCGGAGATATTACTGTAGTTATTTTCTTTCCAAAGATTGACATGATCTTCACGTGCTTTTCTCTTTATTATTCTTTATTGTATTTATTATATTTGTTGCTTTAGTTCTTATGTCTTTTATTCTTATTTTATTTCAGGGTTGGGAAAAAAAACTATTTTTTTTTTAAACCAGGGGGGGGGGGTTTGGTTATTTCTGATTGTTTTCCATTATGAATGCATTGAATAAATAGTTCATCAATTCAGCTATAAACTAAGTGACTTAACTAATTTATTAATTAAAATTAATTTTATTTAATTAAAAAAAAGTTAAAATTAATATATATGAACCACCAGGTTTTTCGTTGCATTAAAAAACCAACTGGTTTTTTATGCATATTTAAATATCCGGTGCTTCATGGATTAAAAAACCAATTGGTTTTGTTTTTATGATGCATTTAAATATCTAGTTCTTAATGAATTAAAAAAAACAAATAGGTTTGTTATAAAAAAAAAAACCAAGGGTGTATTTTTAGAGAATTAAAAAACCAACTGGTTTTTATAATGCATAGTTCAATATCCGGTGCTTGATGGATTAAAATAAAAACAGTTGGTTTTTATGTTATATTCAAATATTTGGTTCATAATGAATTTAAAAAAAACAAATAGATTTTTTATAAAAAAAAAACCAAGGAGGTCTTTTTAGACCTTAACAAAAACCTGTTTTTTTTATAATGCATATTTAAATATATGGTGACAATTGTTTTTTATGATGCATTCAAACATCTAGTTCTTAATGAATTAAAAAAAAACAATAGGTTTTTTAATAAAAAAATTAAGGTGTCTTTCTAAGAAAATTTCAATTGTTTAACTTTTTTCAAAAAATTGCATAGCTTTACAGCATTTAATTTAGAAGCATTTAATATATTTTGTTCAAAAGACAATATTTTAATAAATAAATGACTTTAAACCCAAAAGAGTTTTACTATAAAATTCTGCAGTTTTTTTAGGAGAAAAAAAGAACCATTTTGTTTGTTTTTTTTTATGAAAAAAAAACATTTGGTTTAAACCGTGCCAACCCTGTTTTATTTCTTATTGCTTTTTTATAGTAATTATGGACCTTTATATTTTATTCCCTTATTTTAGGTCTCATTGCATTCTTATAGTCACAATAATCCTAGGATTGACTTGTTGCTCTTGGATTTGGCAGTTGGAATGTCTCATCTAGTGGCTTCCTTTATTATTTTCCTCTTTAAAGAAAAGTATTCTCACTCTAAACAACTCCAGCTGATGAATGGCCTAAGTCCATTCCTTTATTGGTTCCTGAATTTTGTGTATGATTTTGCGCTCTACACAATGTCTGTAACTCTTCTTCTTGCGAGCCTTGCTTATAGTGCACCAGAAATTCATCACCTTTTAGGCAAGTAAAATTTATGAGTATAAAGTATAAGGATATAATTTTTTTTATTTATCTTTCATATAGTATAATGTTTCTTATATTATGTTTCTATTTTTCATATTTGTTATGTTTGTGTTCTTACTTACTTCTGTAAGCCCTGTGTGATACATAAATTGTACTCAGGGAGTTTTATGTATGTTATATAAATAAAAAAAGTAAGTAAATAAAACCTTTAAATTTAGCAAAAATACTAAAATGGAGAGAAAAGCTTTAGAAAAATGCTAAAATAAAAAATTGGTTAGATACAGCAGATTTTTTTAGCTGGAAAAATTTTTAATAGAAAATGCACAAAGAACAAACTCAATGATAAATATTTCTTAAAGCTTTAAGCAATTTCAAGTATTTATAATGTTCAGATTTTTCATTTACATTTTTGCCAAAATATAACGGAGAAATAAGTTAGCATTCTGAGGTTTTCTTTCGCATTTTGTGGGAAAAAAGTTGCCATACCAGAATCCTTAATGCCAACACTTAAAACTTTGTAAAATGCTAGGGGCTGCTCTTTAAAGCTTCTTTTATGACTTTCTCACAGACTTGCAAAATGCTTTTGAAAAATTTTACTTACTAAAATATGCATACTTCATTTTATTTATTTCTCTAATTTTATCCTGCATTTCTCTAATGAATTTTTATATTTTTAGGATATTTTGCTTTACTTCTTCTGGTTACTGGAATTTCTGGAATGCTATTTGTGTACTGCTGTTCCTTCATTTTTAACTCACAGCATATGGCTTTCATGTTTGTTTTCATATTTAACTTTTCTGGTGAGTTTCTTCCTAAATTGCTTGTAAATATATTTTGTGCCACAATAATCAGCGTAATTCTTCAAAGTAAATTGTTTTAACCAAGGTTATGATCATTCAGATGTTTGTGCATTTTCACATTTCATCACATCTATATAAATTATTTCAAAACCTCTGACAAGTATGATAAGCATATGTTATAATATATTAATTTTCTTTTAGGTTACATGAAAACTGTTGTAGTGTATTTATTTGAGATCAATAGTTATTTTCAGACTGCTGAAACTTTAGACACTATCTTAAGTGTGCTCTCTCCAAGTTACTGTCTAATCAAGGGTTTTTTTAGCTTGCTCAGAAATTATAAATCACACATGATTTGCAATCTGTCTGCCCTCAACTATGACATTAAGCCTTTGTGTGAAGGAACTAACATTGCTACAATAATTAAAAGTGTATGCTGTGAAGGTAAGTCAATTAACAAAGTAATTGCTGGCTTTACTTTTATTTTCTTTCTATTCTCATTAATAATGAAAAATAATCTTGATTATTAGACCTTAGATCATCTGACTCCTCGTTTTATTCCCTACGTCCTCTGTACACAACGAAACACAAGTGTTATGGGTCTACCTTACAACTGTAGTTATTTGATTTTCCTTGTATAAGCCTCTAATTGGCTGGTTGCTAAAATTATTTAAGGTGCTGCTCTACTGCTGATGCACCAAGTTGGTGACATTTTAAGCAATAAAATGCCAAATAAGACTGTAAAATGGGGATAGAGTAAACAAACTATCTGAAAAGACACCTACAGATACAATATCACCAAGTTGGGGGTAAGGGGACATTTTTTTTTAAATAAATGCTAATATAAAAGCATAAAGGGAGTTATTATAATTTTATAACTTTAAAATGATTTTACATTTAAATTAATAAGTATTCCTGGGAAGCACAAAAAAAATTATTCATCTTTGTATTATGTCAAAGACTTTTGTAATCTAATGTTACTGTACCCCCATATTCAGAGTTCATTGAGACAGAGCAGAGCTGCTCTATACTTATACAACTGTAGTGATTTTATTTTCCTTGGATAAGCCCCCAATTAAAACTATTGGGGGTGCTGCTTTGCTGCGGATGCACTAAATTGGCAACATATTTTAAGCGATAAAATGCCAAATGAAACTCTGAAAAATGGGGATAAAGTAAACAGAAATCGTCTAAAACAGCGGTTCTTAAACTTTGGATCGCCGTGGACCCTCTTTGTGTAACAGCCAGACCTTGCGCCCCCTCCCCAAGATTTTGAACACCCAGAGCCGTAACCAGACTTTTGCTGCGGGGGAAATTGACTCAATGTTATTCTTAAGGTACTCCCTAACGAGTTGTTGAGTTTTAGATAACTTAAAGGTAGTATATTTAAATTATATTCCACACTATGTTTAAATTTTACAATTACTCTTTATTAATAATGGAGAGTCTGGGGGTCTCCCCCAGAAAAATTTTGAAAATATGCCTCGAAAAGTAGTGGTTTAGATCATTTTGCGACATTTTTAGTTACACCCGAAGAGAAAAGTAAACCACAGAATGTTCAAGGAAAAATATATATAAATAGGAGTAAAATTTCGTGGGGGGCTGGGGGTCCTCTCCCAGAAAATCTTTGGAAATTTGCCCCTTTAAACTAATGTTTTACCTCATTTTAAAACTCTGGGGAACACTCAAAGGTAACTCGCGAACCCCCTAGGAAGGCGCTGGGGAGCCCCAGGGGTCAGCAGACCACAGTTTAAGAACCGCTGGTCTAAAAGTTGCCTGCAGATACAAAATCACCAAGCATCATCATCATCTCCTCTTTGTCATAGTTGACATGATCATAGAACAAAATCACACTTTCTTTTACTTACTCGGTTTTCTACAGTTTGGAATTAAAATTAAACAAGTTAATAAAAGTTTGTAGGAGAACAAAGTCATTCTCTTTACTTAACCACTATATTTACAGCTTAATTTCACTTTATTCTTTTGAAAATAAAGTTATGCTAGTAAATAAAAAAATCAGCTAAAAGAATGAACACACTTTTTACTTTATTCATTTGAAATAAAAATCCTGCATTTGCCTTTCACATTATACCATATGCGATGAGTTCATTTCTAGCACGCTACTAGATTAAGACGGAAAAATTACACTCCGAAATAAATTTGTAATAAAAAAGAATAAAAATCATGAATAAGAAATCATTCCATGTCAAATCAACACACTTTTTGGCATCACATCTCAAATTTTCTTGAAATTTGGTACTTTTCTTCTGTAATTATGAGGGGGGTTTGTGGTTTGTTTATCTTTGCTGGGAAGGGGGCTCAAAAATGACCAAAAACATGCTTACGTATTATTCGAATGCCCCCTATGTTGTAAACATTGAGTGTGATGTAGGTTTTGTCTCTTATTATTTTCAATGGCTTAAAAGGTATTGTTTAACAAGTCTGGGTTGAAACAAAAATATGAATGATAAAACAGATAATATACTAGGTGTACTGACAAGTTATTAGGTACAATATTGAATTTAAAAGATTCATTGGTGTATGTTTTTTTAGCATGTTGATTAACAATTGTTATTAATAGCCGTGTTGGATATTTTTAAGAAAAACAGTTTGATTAAATTATTGATAAGGTAGAGAAAATAAATATTCAAACTTTTAAGCAAGCGTTATTCATGGAGATGACCTGTGACACATTTTTGGAAAGTTAGCAGTCGTTTCTTCTGCTAATTGTTTTTATTAATGTTTTATAAAGTGAGTCAAGTTTAGTGAGGATTGCGAAGCAATCTAAAAGGACCTGCAGGAGCAGTTTACAGGGGTTGCTGAGCGATAGCAAGCAGGGGGCGGTAGCTCCCTAGATTTTGAAAAATAATGTAGTTTAGAAAACAAAATAGAATTAATAGTTTGATTTCTCTCAAATATACCACTTTTAAAATTTTGAAAAAAAATCAGCAAAGTTTTGGCAGTTGGAAGTTTTGAGGTTTTTGTGTTCACCTGCAAAAAGACATGATGAAAGGTATAATCGGAATTTTTTTTTGATGGTTGATACAATTTCTTAAGGATTAGTAAATCGACCAGTTTTGTCCTGATTTTGGGATCCAAAACAGAACTGTAGTTGAGGGGGTTTAAAAATCTTTTCTCAGTAGTGACCCGATTCACCCCATTTTACTACACAGTATTTAAAATGTTGTAAAACATGCCGTTTCTCTAATGCAAAATCTGTAAGGTTGATCAAATCTGTTGCATGTTCAATTTAACTTGAATGTTTTATGGAGAACCCAAAAATAATGTTACTTTTTTGTTGTAGATCATTGTGGATCTCTCTGTTTTAAATGGCAACAGAACTTCTTGTCTACTACAGAACCTGGTATAGGGAAGCAAATATATTTCCCTTTTATACAAATTTTGTTTTTTCTGCTTGCTATGGTATGTTTCGAGAAGAAGTTGATCACTCAAGCTTATCTGAAGTTAAAGTGCTTAAGGAAGAGAAGTCGAAAGGAAAAGCCTGCTGTTCTAATCGCAGAGGTTAGGGAAGAAAACGATAGATTCTTGAATACACCTCTGCGAGTCCTCTTTGAAACTCATCCATTGGTTCTACAAAAAGTAACCAAGTATTTTGGAAAAAAGCTTGCCATTTCAAGTTTTACTTTTGGTGTTAGACAAGGAGAATGCTTTGGACTTATTGGCCCAGATGAATCTGGCAAAAATACAACTGTTGCAATGATCACTGGAAATACACCTATATCTTCAGGAGCAGTTTATGTAAACTGCAAAAAGATTGATTTTAACTCATTGAAAGTAAGTGTTTTCTGTACAAATCTACAGAGCTATTAATTATTTACAAAATATGTTATCTAAGGATTATCTGCAATATATTATTTAAGTTTAATTTTAAGGCTAAAACTTATATGAGACTCATCAAACTAAGTCATCAAATTATAAACTTGGTTAATACAACAGCAAAGCTCCTATTAACCATTAACTCCAATTGAATCGTCAGTTTAAAAAAGGGAATAAGTCCAAAAACCAATTTTTGGAAAACTGAAAATAAAAACTGTATAAGTAATGAAATTTTTATTATATAACCACCAAATTTTTACTGGAAATTTTGGACTTTATATAGAATACAGAACAATCATCAAAAAAATATTAGTATTCAATCAAAAATATTTTACAGCTGAAAAAGTTGATGGACTTATTCCTTTCTTCAAGTTTTTGTGACCATAGTTCTTTTAAAAGTGTCCGAAAATTGAGTTAAAGGGTTATTTAAAAAGTATTTGCGCAAAATGTTTTAAAAAATACGGAAACTCAATTATTAGCTTGATCTACATAGGCGCCGACTTTTATAAAATATTGGGGGGGCCAGTAGTATATATATATATATATATTTAAGGCAATTTATGACGACTAATTTTTAAACAACTTTATGGAGCTTTGAAGAGATCCTCTTGACTTTTTTAAATATTCGACAGATTTGACACATGAAAATACAACATCAAAATATTTCAGAAATCGTCTTAACTCTTTAATATTCGATAGATTTGATACATAAAATTACAATCTGAAAACCTTGGAAAAGGTTCAGTTAAATATGAAAAAAAAAAACATTAAAATTTAAAAACACTTCTTTTTATCTAAAAACCTCATAAACCCACATTTGTTTAAAATGAAAATATTTAATTAGAAAAACCTTACTAAAATTTGGAAAACCCCTATTACTTTTAGAATAAATTTACTTAAATAATGGGAAAAAAAATCCTTTTTAGTTTTAAAAAAATCCCCCTAAATTTTGAAAAAACAGGGATTTATTGAAAAAAAACCCCGAGAAAATCCAATCTACTATAGTCTGTTCATTTAGAACTGGCGCCTGAAGCAGGAACAATAACGCCTAATAACGCTCCTCCCACGCAACTTCAGTGACCGATTCTTTTACAGTTTTTTTTATTACTTCTGTTTAGGCTACAATTAGGCTTCTGTTAGGCACAATAAAAATTTTCCGATGAAAATTACACCAGTAATTGCTTCTAATACATTACGTCTCAGGCGCCAATTCTAAATGAACAGATTATAGTATAATTTTTTTTTCTAAAAAGAAAAGGAAACGAGTTTTTGACAACACTGTAATATTTTATAATCTTTTTTAGAAATATTGCACAAGACAATATTATTCTGGGGTATTTATAAATCCAAAAAGATTCCCATGGTTAGCATGTTTCTTGGTATTCCTAAGGGATATCACATTGATTTTACCAAATTAATTGATTTACCAAATTACATTAATTTTTCCAAAACAATGATGGTAGGGTTGGAGTATCAAATACCCCACCAACAATTATACCTCCATATAATCAGTTTCTTATTTACAAATTCAATTTTTGCAAATCATATATTTTTCTTTTTTTGTGAATTTTTAAGCTTAAAATATGTAATTAAAATTATATTTTTTGAACTTGCTACGTTTGAAAGTTGAAGTTAAGTTTCCGGACTTTTAATTAGGATACATTTAAGTAGGGATAATTTTAAGTAAAAGTTTTAACTATTTGTAGTTAATACTCAACTTTCAAACGTAGCAAAGGTGGATTTTCGTAATTGATTTTTTCTGATGAATTCATATTTTCATTCATTCATCATTCATATTGTCTATTTTTTTTACCCTAATTTTATGTTATTTTTATTCTTGCAAGCCTACTATCTCGCAACCGGTACATATTTTCATTCTTATATAAGCATATTCTAGAACTACATAAAATAATTCAATAAATAATAGAGCAATATTTTTTAATTTAATTAAACGGAAAACATTAAATACATATCTCGAAACAATAAAACGTGGACTTATAGTACTTTCAAAATCAACAGTATATATTTGCTCCCTTCACTTTTTCAAATGAAAAGGTAATAAATCATTCTTACCTTTTTGGGAAACTTAAAAACTTTTAATGCAATTCAGTGCACTATGATAGGAGAAACAGCGACGTTCAATAGCACCACAACTAAAGTTCAACTAACTAGCTGACCTCTGCAAAAATGCAAATTTGTCATCCCCTTCTCAGTCACGTGGGGTGTGGTGTCGAATAGGACGCCAATAACGAAAAAAGGAACAATTAAGGGTTCACAAAACGATATGAGACTGCAATACTTTACAAACGTTTGCTTTCATTTTACCGACAAGGGGTCGTTTTTCGACGTTTTAATGCATCACCCTCCTCCCACTTCCGCAATCGTACCCTGGCCGGAGGAACTTCTGATAAGAAACAAAGGAAGGCCCACTCCCTCTGGAGCCAAACCCCAAGCCAGGGGTCTGCGCGCTAATGACTGATGGTTTCCTGGAAATCGGAACACTTTGAGCACCGGACGAGGTCGTCGTTTCCGAAGAAAATCAGAGAGGATGCTCGAATTAAAAATATTAGGAGCGAATTAAAAATATTGGGGGGGCCTGGCCCCCCTACTTTCAACATTGGGGGGGCTCAAGCCCCCTCAAACCCTATGGAGTCGGCGCCTATGTTGATCTATGATTGTTGAACCCATCTGTACAGGAAACAAAAGTGAAAATTAGTTTAAAATATCATACGGACTTTAGATTAAATGAAGAATTTACATAGGAATCTACGGGCGAGGAGCGTTTTTGGTAGCTCCAGTATGGCCGCTCGGTTACAGTGAAAGCTTCAATCAGACTTCGACGTTTCTCTTTGGTCTCTCCTCCTTTTCTCACTCGTACCTCCATGAAATTTCAGCTGAAAAAATCTTTAAAAAAAACTTAAATTGACAATTAAATTAAATTTCTGCTTAGTTCTTGGCCCAGAAATGGGAAATAGAAAGACTAAGACAAAAAAAATTCAAAAGTATTATGAAACTGAGTCATTAAGGCTGTTTAATAAATATTAATGGAGTCCAACATTTTTTTTTATTTTTATTTTTTTGTGTACCAAAAGTTGATTTGCTACTTTTTGGACTTATTGTATATTTTTGCGTATAAGAAAAATTTCTGATTAAAAAGTGATGCCCGCATCTTATAAACCTTTTTAATAAACTTCATCTTTAATATTGGTTGGAAACAGACATGACTTTTAATTTAAGTATATTTTTAACTATTAATCGTGTTTGGCATGGAATCTCCGATATAGGGACCTTGCGCCATAAAACCCAAAACAACCAACCAACCTGATTAAAAAGTGGTGGCTTATACGCAGATCTTAAGAGTTTGAAAATATTAGTTAACAGAATTATCTTTCGCGGAAGCCCATTGGGATCACAATAAAGTAACATAGGCTGGGGTACTTACGCCAATACATAAAATATAAACAAATTAAAAGAAAACACAAAAAAGTAAAAGTAGGATTGAATGTGAAGAGTTACATAAATCAGAATAAGAATGTGACTTCTCAAAAAGTGATTCATGGGAGTTAAGGTGGTAAATTTTTAACTCGGCTTACATGCAGGTTGTGAATTTTTGGTCAATTTTCAAGTAAAAAGCGGTATCCCCCCTTTCAAACTGATTATTTAATTTTTCCAATCAAATTAAACATCTTTCCCCCTTTACTTTAGGGCTTTCAAAATGTAGGAATCTGTCCTTATTCAGATGGTTTGATGGTACACATGACCGGTGAAGAGATACTACAATTATGTGCCAATTTAAAAGGGATTCCTTCCGAAAATATCCCGTTTCTAATTTCACACTTAAGTAGCACATTAGCTTTCACTCATGTTTTAAAAGAAAAAATAGACCAATACAAGTAAGTACACAGTTTCTTAAAAATTAGTTCACATCGATTAGTCTTGGTCATTTTTGCTCTCTTGGAGTTTTTGATATTTTGTTTAATAACAAAAAAAAATTGAAAGTTATATGACAAACCTGTCAAAGCAATAATGTATGTTTTTCTCAGGCCAGGTCAGGTGACATTGTTTCTTTTTAAATTGTCTACTGGAAAAAAGGACTGTAAAAGGATATTTTTGTAACATTTTACTTTTTTTTTGTTTCAGAAACAAGAAAGAATTCATAATTAATAAATAATAAAAGTTTTGCTGTATATTTAAAATTTTGATTGCATAGTTTAATGTTGGGTGGAGGAGTTAAGCTTGGTCCTAAAACAACAAACTGGAAGTTTCCCCCCTTGGTTTTGCTAATTTCAATCAAAGAATCTAATACTGTTTAGCATCTTGTTTAAAGTATGTATAAATTAAGGCAGATATTTTCCGGTTGTCTCTGGATAATTAATTCATAATGATAGAATTAATTATTCAATCATATGAATGGTTTAGGAATTAAAAGGTACAAGCATAAAGCTAATTCAAAAAGAGAAGGTTTGATATGTGAATTCTTGGTCCAGTGGTGAATTGTTCATTAAAGCATATAAGAATGTAAACACCGCTCCCTAGTGAAAAGGAAATTTTTAAAGAATTATTTTATTAGAATTTAAAGAGAAAGGAATTATTTTAAAAAGTAATTTAAACTGTTTAAATTTGTACTAGTATTCAAGATAAGCTTCAACCCTCCCTGCTTTTCAAAATGTCTGCAAAAAAAAAATCACAAAAATTTTAAAAACTCAATGTATTATGACTTAAACTTTTCAATCTCTACTGCTATTTTAATCAACAAAATAGCTTTATGATTTTGGCATTATACTGTCTGAAATTATTTCAGCATCTGTTACAAGAGAAAGTTGAAAGTTGCCATTGCTCTTATTGGTTACACTTCTCTCATCATATTAGAAGAACCTACATCTGATTTGGATCCAACATCTTGTAGACATATCTGGAATACCTTGTTGCAAGCCTCTTCTCTTGGATGTACAATACTTCTAACATCAGATAGGTACTTGACTTTTGGCTTGAGTGACATGAATTATTTCTCTTAAATATTTAGAACTAGTTTTTCCTCTCCAGTCAGACTATACATTAGGGTTATGATTCTGAGACTTTTTTTGAAATATTCAAAAGCCTGTAGTTGCATTCGATGAACTTTAGTCCATATGATAATTTTAAGGTATTATTTACTTTGGATTAATAAAAAACCTATCGCGCCTAACATCGTTTCAGTTTTCCATATAGCAATCATGCATCAACTGCACAACTGACGTCAGATAAAAGTGAAAAGTTTTTCTTTTCGATAGTATTGTGAGAAATCTTGGGTCAGGCATTGCTAGGTGGGTAGAGTGCCCCCTATTTGTCAGTGAACGAGTCTAAAGTAAGTTTAATGACGAAATATTTAACAGGGAAATGGCTTGTTTGAAAGGAATAGTTCCGTGTGATCTTTTTAATCTGGACCACTAAATCGATGCGGTCTTGTTATTTTATTCTGCTTTCATTTTTATCGTAATGTGAAGAGAACTGACATAAAAAATAACTAATGGCCAGTTCTGAAGAATTTAACAAGAATCTGAACCTTAGTGTTTGATAGGCTTAGTTTATGAAAGTAGATCAGCTGAAGATATCATTCCAATGCAAGCTGTGCTAGATGAATACAATGCATCGGAAAAATACCAAAATTATTTTTTTGTCACACCACAGCAGTCAATACTGGTCAAAAGAATGATATTGCTAAGCTCAGACACAATTGATACAGAAGGATTTAGAAAAGCCTTATTTACACAGACTATAGTAACCATAAAATTTTTTATCAGTTTCTCTTAGTATTTAACCATCCCTATTTAACGTAAAAAAACTGGTAAAAAATAATAGATTGCCAGAAAAACCGTACCATAGGGGAGATCAGGGTTAGTGGCATTCTGCCTTTATTTTTTTTTCACAAGAGAGCTACAGCACTGAAATTTCAATGGTGAATAGAGTACATAAAGGTACACTTTTCACTAACACTTCAGTCATTTTCAAAGCTTTACGAAAAAAGCTCTTTTAAATTGTTTTTCACACTGATGATGAGGATGAGTAAACTTTCATCTTTAGAATTTTTTATTTGGAGAACTCTTAGATTGAATTAAAGCATTGCTCATGACAGTTTTCGAAAGAGGGTTTTACTGCAGTTCCATGCATGTATCACGACCTTTAGTTAAGGTGTGCTGCTATTTTAACAAGCACATTTTGTCAAGGATCAAAAGCCCTGCTGTAAAGAGGAATTAAAAAGCTTTGTAGAATGTAGAGGGATTAAGAAGGGGTACTGGATCTCTCGCTGGAAATGTCAAATAATAAAAAGCCTACAAGAAGTCGTCAAAATAATGTAAAATAAAAAAAACAAAAATATATAAGACATAAAATAAAAATTTCCCTCTAAAATTGCTTTTAGCGTAGTAATAATGTATGGAAATTAGGTTATGCCAATTATCCGCATTGGTATAATTAATTGTTTTACTTTTAACCCCAACTCTATCCTACTCTACAAAAGTTATGTAGGAATGATATTGTTTACCTTAATTAAATTAAATTTAGCTTAAAACTTAATAAAATATGTTGTATGCTTACAATAATTTTTCTTAAACACACACTTTCATATTCTCATACATTTTAAACATTTTATTATACAAATCTGAATTGGAATTAGTTTATATATCATATTGCACTTTTTGTCAATCAAAGATTTTGCGTTTCAGAATTGATGAATGTGAAGCTGTTTGCAGTAGAGTTGGATTAATAGTGAAAGGAAAAATGGTATACATAGGTGACTTGGATGTCCTCCAGGGAAGTTTTGGTGATGGGTACACAGTATCAATGCATCTACCCCAGGCTAGGGTAGCTCGAAGAGCTGTAATGAAAAGGATGGAAATACCCAAGATGTTGTTTGAAAGTGGATGTCCTGAAGCTGTATTGAAAGTAGACCAATCTTTGTTTGTGCATTATTTTATCCCTCAAAACCAAGTAAGATGGTCCAAAGTGTTCAGGTCATTGGAAAAGATAAGAAATGAAGTTGAAGGCTTCAGCTATTCAGTTACAGCAACCAAATTGGAACATATTTATTTGCACAAAACCATTGAAAAGGAAGACTAGGTTGTCTCTAAAACCGCTGAAGTAAAGGTTTAGCTTGTATTCAGCTATAGGGTTGTTTTAGAAACTCAGGCAAGCTCTTGTGAATGTTGAACTTCTTTTCTTTACTTTTAATAATTTCTCATTTTTAGCATTTTTGTTCTGCTGTTACTTTAATATGATTGTTTTATGGAAAGTAAATATGAACTGCTTAAATCTTTGTTATGTATACTTTAAATTCTTTATTAAAAGTAGAACTATATCCATACAGATTCCTATCATTTGTAGTTTGTGCATGTCTAGTTTCAAAATCATAGGATGAAGTAGGTGTTTAAGTGAAAGAGTAACAAGGAAAAACTTTTAAATAGCATCAAACCATCAATTTTTCAAGATATTTATTTCATTATCTTAAAATTTAACTCAAAAAGTAAATGTTATTAATAAAATTTAGACAATTACCCAATCGACATATTTCACGCATGCGCACTATATTAGCTACAATTATCGAGATTTCGCTGAGAAAAGTTGGGCATCTTGACGAAACTAAGTGGCTTACGAAGATTCAGCCTGTTATTAATCACTAATAAAAATGAGTGGCGGACTATAATGTTTCGATGGGTCTTCAAAAAAGCCTTAAGACATAAAAGGAATTAAAACCTTTTTTGACGTCCCAAACACATTTCTTTAAGTTATTAACGCGCTCAGGTTTCCAATTTAAAAAAAAAGGAATTGAAAAAATTCTGATGACAAGTGGGTCTGCCACAAAGTAACCACTTAAATTCATTTAATTGGTTAAATTTTAGCATCATGGTAAATGAAGGGTGGTAAATGTATACCTTACCATCTTTTGGAGTGAATTCTGGAGCCTTACTCAACAAAATGGGGGGGGGAGTGATTTACAAAAAAACAACTTTACAGGGGTTGAAAAATTCATAACCCTTGTTTTTAACTTAATAAGAAAGGTTAAACTTTTAGAAAAAAATTATTTTTGACTTATTTTAACCATAGAGAAACATTTCAAGCATTAGGCCGGGCGCGCACTAGCGACTAAAGTCACGGCGACCAGGATTTAGTATCAAAAATATCATTAGAAAACAATAGAGCATTTTCAATCACATGACTTTTACCTAACAACGGCCTTAGCAACGTTGTTTTTATCCTCCAGTGATGTCATGTGCGAATGCTTCTATTGGATGCTTATATGTCCCGCCCCTAACAACAGCCTTAGCAACGTTGTTTTTGTCTTTGTCACCGTGACAAAAGTCGCCAGTGCGCGCTCGCCCTTAAAGTGCAAATATATTTACCCAAAATAGCATTAAAAATACTATGATAAATTTTTAAAAGTTTTTTTAAAATTTTAAGCGCAATACACAAACTGGAGATGTTAACCGATTTTAAAATAATTCTCGCTTAGCTTTTCTTTCCTTTCAATTCCCAATTTTGAAATTTTTCTGATTCCTGTACTGATAGTTATAGCAGCTATAATCATCATCAGGGTCGATGCAGTATCTAAAAAAACATCATCTAAAGATTCTGAAGAAAAAAACAGATGCCCAATGCTACTTTAAACAACTTTTTGCAAAAGAAAAAGACCACTTCGATCGTTTTAATTGCTAGTTTAGTTACTGTGCCATTTATCATGTATACGTCAGTGTTTCTCAACCATGGGGTTCCGTGAGGTATTTTCAGTAGTACCGCAAGAAGTATGGAACACCCAGTGGATGTCCCAGGTAGTCTTGTCAAACCCCCTAATCCCCCAAAGTACTCGGAATACTTTTCGCCAGGCTAAAATTCGAAATCTCTCCTCCTTTTATAAAGAGCTTGCTTAGGATATGGGATATAAATGTACAGTCTTTTTTTAAGGATTAAAAGCAAAATTTCTGAGTTTTACGGTAGTAAAAAAAGTTTAAACACTATTTACGAAATAAGTGAAAGTATCCCTAAGTATAAAAAACCTAGATATTACCGATAAATTTTAAGAACCTAAGTCCGAATGTCTAATAATTGCCGTTTGGCTAATATTGGCCCTCAGTTTTTAGCATTTTTTTTAAGAATTTGTTTAATTTTTTAGGTTGATTTGTATTTGCGGTAGTTATTAGTAACTTTTTAAATTTTATCATGGGGTAGATCAATTTCATATTGCATTTGTTTTTAAAATGAAAGAATTATTAATTTTTCTGTTTTTATAATCTACAATGAAATTTTTCAAAAAAGATATTGTTAAATGTACTCTAAGGTTCCATGGAACTTGGACATTGTTCCAAACAAGGGTGATGCTGGTGTAAGTTGAATTGAGTTAGATTTTTTCCCTTGTCTCTCCTGAGGAATTTAGTTATTTTATGATGTTCCTTAAGCATTGATAGAAAATCTGTTCTAGAAGAAATGAAATTTTTAACATTTTATTTAGTTTGACCAAATGCAAACCTTAACAAAAATATTTACATAAAAAGTGTACAACACTTTTTTAACCTCGACAGTACAGGCTTTGTCCAACACAACTTACAACTGTGAGGTAAATTCGACAAAACGATTAAAGACATATATAGTTAATACTTAAAGCAAGTTTTATATCAAAACTTTTTTATAAAACAGCACTTTTTCTGAAAACTAAAAATTAGTCACCATAATACCAAAAATGCTTTTACATGTGTATAAATTATGTGGAATTTCTTATTAAATAAAATGATTTCTTTTAATCAGTATTTTTTACTGAAACCTGAGTAAAAGTACAAGATTCTCAAGAAACCTTCCTTTTGAATCAACCAATGCAGATATCTGCATAAGGAATGATATTTGTTTTAGTATGTTTCCAAATATTTTCACGCACTAAGTGAAATTGATTCCTGAGAAGAGAAAAATTAAAGCTAAAAATTCTTTTCTGCTGCTTCAGTTTTATACTTATTGGTTCAAAAAGTAAACTTGAAACTTTAACATATTTAACTTAACTAAATCAGTGGTGACTAATTTTTAGCTACAGTATCTCCACCAGATCAACTGTTAAGAGACACCGGACATAAATCGCGTTTTGGGACGCAAAAGACGAACAACTAAACAAGCTCTCTTATATATATTATATAGTCCTTAATGCCCTAACTCTCCTCCTTGTCCGACCTTTGATTGCTCTCTACATTGTTGGTCAAAATGTTTTTTAGAATGTCCAGAGGAATGTAGACGACTTTGTAACTGGTTTCCTCTTCTTCGGCGTCTTCATAGTCGTTGTCTTGAGAAGGTGACGTCACTCCAAGAGACGCTGCCATGCTTTGCGATAGTTTCACGTACGTCGATCCCGGGGTTACTAGTCCAGAGGCGGGTGGAGTTGAAGCCTCCTGCTTATAGGATGGGTAGGAGGAGTAGGACTGAGCAGGCGACGCGTTGTTTTGCTGGGTCGACGTGTAGCCAGTCTCGGAGGGGGTATAGTTGATCTGCTTAGCGGATGTTGAGGCGTATATTAGTTGTCCACCACTACTTGTTCCGCTGCTGGACTCTTGCTGCTTAGACGTTGCACTCTGCTGAGGGTTCTGATAACTAGCTATCTGATAGCTGCTTGTTGCTGGGACGGAATAACTGCTAGTAGAGGGCGCAGAGCTTTGATAGTTGTTGGTAGAAGAAACAGGGGATTGATAGTTGTTGGTAGAAGAAACAGGGGATTGATAGTTGGAAGAGGAGACAGAACTTTGGTAGTTGTTAGTTTGCGGAGAACTTTGAGGAACGCTTGAGGCCTGATTGGCAGTGGGGTAGTTGTTAGCAGCCTGATAGCTGTTAGATTCCTGGTTAGCGGGTTGATAGCTGTTAGATTCCTGGTTAGCGGTTTGATAGCTGTTAGATTCCTGGCTAGCGGTTTGATAGCTGTTGGATTCCTGGTTAGCGGGTTGATAGCTATTGGATTCCTGGTTTGAGGGTTGATAGCTGTTAGACCCCTGGTTTGAGGTTTGATAGCTGTTAGACCCCTGGTTTGAGGTTTGATAGCTGTTAGACCCCTGGTTTGAGGTTTGATAGCTGTTAGACCCCTGGTTTGAGGTTTGGTAGTTGTTAAGTGCCGGATTGGCGGATTGATAGTTGTTAGGAGAGCTCTGGTAGGAGGGAGAGGAACTTGGGTAGTTAGCTGCATTAATAGAGGTTTGATAGTTGTTAGTGTTACTGAAAGAAGCGGGGCTTTGGTAGTTGTTGGTTGGAGGAGAGGTCTGCTGGTAGCCGCTGGGAGCAGAGATTTGGTAGCTGTTATTCGGAACAGGGCTTTCTTGTTTGGGTTGCTGCTGTTGCTCGTTGATGAACGAGTACGACACTAGCTGAGAAGAGGGTTCGCTCGAAGCCTGGTTGTTCTGCGACAGGAGCACAGTCTGTCCATTTTGGGGAGTGTAGACGTTTTGGAGGTTGGGAGCGTAAGGTTGAGGCGAGCCGTTAGAATTGCTCTGCTGGACGGAGTGGTTGGGGGCATTGGTTTGAGAGCTCGCGGTGACTTGTTGGGTCTGGTAAGTGGCGAACACTTTCTGATCTGGCATTTGCGGCGTGATGTGGTAGTTTTGACTGACCTGGGGCTGGTACGCTTGCGGCAAATTGGGGTAGCCGAGGGGTGACGCATTAGGATCCGCCACTGCGTATTGCTGGCCCATTTGGTTAGCGAGGGAAAAGGCTGAGTTGACGACCTGAGAGTTGACGTCGTAGCTCGCGATTTCGAGAACGGGTTGTGGTGCGAACGATTGTTGTTTCACAGAGTGAGCCGGCTGACTGCTGGCACTTGATGGGTTCACCATCCCTTGCTGAGATCCCTGATTGGTGTGGGGGTTGTAACCATGCTGAGTTTGCTGATAGGCGTTCGCTTGGGCCTGTCGACCCGGAAAATGGACGCTCTGTTGCATGACACCCACTTGTTGTGCAGGTTGTCTGGAGTTAGGATGTTGCTGCGTGTTGGCATTTTGAAGCGACCTCTGCATCTGCTGCCCACTGTGTCCTTGGGAAGGGACTTGAGGTTGAGCCTGGGCGTAGACGTTGCCTTGTTCTTGCGCCGGATGCTGGCCTTGAAACACGAACTGCTGTTGCTGCTCTTGAGACTTCTGGGCTTCTTGCTGGGCGTACGCGTTCTGCTGGGGGGCACTCGTCATCGCCTGCTGGGCGTTCCTCTGCTGCTGCTGAGACAGCGCGTCGGCCCCTAACTGCGTCGCCAAGTTGAGAAAGTTGGCGACGTTCTGATTGTGCGACACTGGTCCTTTCTGGTAGACCGAGCGCTGCTTCGGGGAGGGGCTCCTCGCGGGAGGGCTCTTCTTGAAGAGCCCTTGCGAAGGGTGGGAGGAAGGGACGGGCAGCACGACCTGGTAGCTGCCCGTCGACTCCTGCTGCCCCCTCGAGTCCTGCTGCCCCCTTGAGTCCTGCACGGATCCCAGGTGTCCGGGGAGGTTTCCAAGGTACTGGTAGGAGGCCTGGGCCGGCTTGGGCACCACCTGTCCGTCTGGCATGAGCACGATGGGAATGGAGACGTAGGGCCGGTCTTTGGAAGCGGATGTTGCCAGAGGCGCCCGGGTGTTTTGGAACCCTGAGAGTCTCGGCCGATATTGGGCTGTGGCTATAGCCGAGATAGTCAGCAAAATTCCAATAATCTAGAGAAAAACAAGAAATCAATAAAGATTATGTTAAAATATCCCCTGTTAAAAAACATTTTCGCTTAGCTATCTTTTTAAAAAAAAACTCAATTCTTTATTGTTTCCATGACCTTGTAATTCTATTAGAAGTTTAATTGAGAGAAAACATGTTCCATAACATTGATCAATAATTTCTTCAAAAAATTCACATTTTAAGGTATGCAGACCAGGTAATTAGCATTCTTTTCTAAGCTTTTTTACTTGCTTAGCTTGTATATACTTTTTCTTTTAATTTATATGAAACATATCGATGGTGAAGACGAGAAACCTCGTATCTCCAATTTTTCCGAAATTGAGTTTTTTATTGCTACCTACCTATTACAAACTACTCCATCGATATTAGCGCTCGCAGCGCTGACAAAGTGAGTTTTTAGCCTTAAAATCGATTGTAGAGGTTCCTCTACAATCCCAACAATCACAATACAATGTATACAAACTACAAGGTAGAGAGAGAAAGGTGTTTGAATCAAAATTTTGGAAATTGGCGTCGTAACGAGGTAAATAGAGTGTCATAGGCACCCAAAAACAGTTTTTTTGCTCTCCTGAAAAGTTGAGATTTTGGAGATACGAGGTTTCTCGTCTTTACCGTCAATATGTATCCAAGGAAAAAACTTAAATGCTTTTTCCCCTTCGCCTTTTAGTATTGATTTAACTGCTTGTAATCCCTTGCACCGTTTGTGATAAAAAAAATATTTCAACACCCAGAATTAAAAAAACAACAAAAGTTGACACTGGAAATATTATGAATAATCGCCAATAATATATATAATTTTGAACTGTACTAAGGGAATCTTTTTCACATATTTACAAAGCTCCTGGCTATAGCTTAGAAAGATACAAATGACGCTAACTCTGTATTATTACCGTCACAGGTGACGACATATGATTTACTCTGTTATGAGGAACATGTCATTACAGGTAAGGCGTTCTCCAGACAAGTTTATGGATTTGTTTGATCTCGTTACTTTTCATTACAAGTGGAACGGACGTACGGGAAAATGTAGTGCTGAAAGAGAACAAAAAATCGCCCTGCTGCCAACGAGATCGCCGAGAGCAAAATCTGTTGGAGATTATCCTTCCCTGAGTTATGGGGAAATAAATCTTTTAGGTTTTTTGTCGTTAATTTATGCTCACCGCGGTAAGTAGATGGATAGGTTTTTTGCTGCTATATCATTAGAAAGAGGAGGCAAACAATTTATTATTTTAGTCTTCAATCTTCTAAAGAACGAATGGCACGTAAATATAAAACAAACATGGAATATGAGTACTGCAGAAATCGCAAGTATTATTATTATTTTGCATTGAAATGAAAATAAGAAAACAATTATTTATTAATAAAGGGGATTTTAGAAAAGGATAAATATTTAGAAGCATTTATTTGAAACATTGTTCAGTGTGATTACAAAAGTCTGTTTCATCCCTTTAGATTTGGAATAAGATACCGACTAGTACACTCAAGGAATTAATGTGCATTTAAGTAAAGTGGCAACGCTGAATTCATTGAGGCAACTCACAGTGGTCTTTCAGTGAAATAAAGAAATTTAAAAAAGTTAAGTTATAAACCGTTTGGGGGATGCTCACACGGGCGGATTTAATGGGGGGGGGCAATACCCTCAACTTTTTGAGAAAATTCCGTTTTTGTAAGGGAAAATCATGGTTCCAAAGTAATCAGGGACAGCTTGCCCCCCCCCCCCAAAGGTTTCCAGTTTGCCCTATCCCAGGGTCCATCACCTAAATCCGCCCATGGATGGAAAAACAGCTCACGGTTGTCATTATTTATTGATCATCCCCTAAAGCCTAAACAGTATGATGTGACTTCCGTGCAAGAGTGCCCGAAATCTTAGTCAAACAGTCCTTTCGTAATTAATAACCGAGCCCTTGATGGGCCATCCCAAGAGATTAGCGCTCCGCCCTCGATTGACTTAGAAGTGACAACCTGTTGATCCCGCGTGAAGGACACACCCCTCTGCTCAGAGAAGTGACGGCTCTCTCTAATGGCCTGTGACAGGAGATGAAGTGGACGGGGTCAAGGTGGCTCGTGCTTCGACTTTTTTTTCGCTGTTGAGGGATTTGTTCTAAGATGTAGTGATTGGGATTTTCTGAGGAAATTTTGACTGAACTCTATTGCATGATGATACAGTCCAAAACACCGTCGTAGTGAACTTCTCAGGAACCCAGGTGCGGATCCAAGGGGAGTCGTACAGTGCCCCCCTTGGACCCATAAATGAGAGTTAAAACCCTACTTTTAAAGGTAAAATGTCAAATTTTTTTCTTGAGGAGGACCCCATACCCCCTAGCGGTACTCTTTTAGTGTAACCCAAAAGGTCGTAAAATGAGTTAAAACATTACTTTTAAGGATCAAATTTCAAAAATTTTCCAGGAGGAAGACTCAAATACCCTTCCCCCCCCAAGATTTTGAAACCTATTAATAAACAGATTTTTGCCCTGAAACTTCTACATGCAAATGGCTTACAATTAGCGGGCCTCTTCAAGTGTCAAAATGACTTAAACAGAGTCTAATTCCCCAAAATTTTCTGGGGCGACCTCCAGACCCTCTAAAATAGTGATATACACTGTCTTCAAAAATTTTACACTCTTCAAAGATGTATCATGGTTCTGATTGCAATAATGTATGTTTATATGATGCATATTGTTTCCAACAAACGTGGGGGCCATTTACGAAATACCACGAGGGAATCTTGAGTGACACTTTTAAAAAGAAAAACACAAAATTTTGAAGTTTTGATCTAAGGTAAAAATTATGGTGTGCAAAAGTGCTTTCTCTTTGATGGAGCCATGCTGGTTCCGCGCCTGCATGAATCAGAAGTTCACTATTCAAGTTCATCTGTTGCTATACTCTGTGTAAATAGAATCGGCGGTTGACCTTGAGTTTTTTCTCAATGTATTTCTTCTGCGTTGCCATGGTAAAGAATTCGAACGGCCTATTTTATTTACACAGACTTTTTTTTTATAATAGATTTAGAGAATTTTTAAGATATTAGCAAAAGGAAGAAACTAGGCTACGAAACTACTTCATTTGAACGTGGTTAAACATGGTTTTTTATCAACTATTTTAATAAAATTTAATCTCAAAACGTGAAAATACCTCATTGTTACATTTTAAATAGTAGCGTAAGTTGAATTAGTTATATAATTCAGTCCAAAAGGTTCCTAAAGTCTTTTCAAGTCTAAATAAATAATAACAGTGAGAAAAGATACAGAGTTACGAGAAAAAGAAAAAATCAATACTTCCAAAACCTTTATTCAAACAGACAACCCAATCTGTTGACCTAGAAAATGACATCTTTTTTCAATCTTTTGTCAAGAACATTCGATTTTTCTCCTAATTGAACCGAGTTTCAATTTCGCGACAACCCGAGGCTGCTAAAAGGAAGAGTGTTCGGTGATTAATTACGGAACTTAGCGCTACTCGAGAAGTGGCTGTCACTGTTTTCAGGCGTGGCCGCGATCACTCGATATGGTAATTGACGATCATTAATTGACTGGGACGTCAAAAGGATTTCGGATGGAGCTTGGCTTTTAATCTATTTCAGAAATGCTTTACTTCTAAATGAGGTTTTCAGTTTTTTTAAAAATAAACTTCCAATCAATTAACTAGAAGGGGCCATGTAAGTTCACTTGCATAATTTGAGCAGGATGTGGAAATTTAATTAAAAATAAGTATTTTTGAAAATCTAAAATTATTTGGGGACAAGAATTCAGCAATTTAGAACCTTTCAAAAATACAGAAACTTCATTAATACACACAAACTTGCATTCATAGTGTTTGACTCCAATTTCTTTTAATCCCCTCTATTTTCTCTTAATTATTTATCAAATAAATTCTATGTCATGTAGAAAATCAAGCAATCCTAAATTTCCATCCATCTTTTGGCCCCCCAAGATTACTTTATTTGCAAGTTGCCATAATTTGGCCCGCATCACAGTTGAGCAGGTTGTAGGAGTAAATTTTTTAAATACCTATGGTTTTTCGTCGATGCGTGCTGAGAAAATGTGTACTTTTCAATTCATAGCGAATTCATGTTTGGATTGTGTGTTAACATTGTAATTATACATTTAAAGAAAAAAAAAAGATACTGCTTTAATTTTAGATTTTTGGTGCAAAAATATTAATTTTGGTTTTAAAATCTTTACGGAATTTGGATAGCTGGGTAATAAGTATTCTTCTTTACAGATAATTAAATCGTCAGTTCAATATCAAAAGGGAATAAGTCCAAAAAATGGCAAACTGACTTTTTGTGCGCAAAAAAATCTCCAAGCTTCGCTCTAACTACCCCCTATCGGCAGATATAGCCCCTTGAATTTGCGAAATCGATGTCCATTCATTGTATTTTTTGATTAAATTTAAAATTTAACTTAATTTGTCTTTCTTTTCTGATTCTTTGGCCTGTTAACTTATCCTAAATAAATTTGATTTGAATTTAAAAGCGTTTTTTCTTCTTTTTTTTAAGCAATGAATGTTTGACTCCATCATTCATATTCACTCACTCCATTGATAGCGCATTAATGACGCAGTTTCATGATAATTTTGAATTTTATTTGTCTTAGTCTTTCTATCTTTCACTTTTGTATTGTGAACTAAGCAGAAATATAATTGAATTCTAAATTTAAGTGTTTTTTAAAATTTTTGTTCAGCTGAAATTTCATAAGGTTGAAGAAGGGAATATGTCCATGTCCATCCTCTTTTTTTAACTGTAAAACATTTTTAAATACACTTACATTTTTTTTCGATGATTTTTCTGTATTCTTAACAGTGTCATGAATTTCCTGTAAAAATTTGGTGGCTATAGCATAAAAATTCCATTACTCATACAGTTTTATTCGATTTTCTCAAAACTTCGTTTTTGGTCTTATTCCCTTCTTCTAACTGACTATTTATTTTTATAAGGTATAAAAAATATTGCTTCAATTCAAAATTATACAGATTATAAGTAAATAAAGTTGTGATTTTAACAGGCTACAAAAACTAATTTTAAACTATGGCACTATTTTTCGTATGCCCCTAAAAAATTACCCGGCTTCAGGAATACTCAGTTGAAATATGAAGACTTTCTGAGCAATGGTTCTCTTTTAAAATCGCAACATACAATATTTATATTCAATCTGTATTTGAAACATTGTAGATTCTAAAATGCACTTTCTACATTGTAGAAAGTTCAAAATTATTTAAAAAGAGCTCCGACTATGAAGTGAAGCTCCCATGGATGGTTTTCTATAACTTATCATAAAAAAGTCTTGGTAGTTAAAAAAAAAAACTAACCAACCCAAATGGGATAAAATACATTTCTAACTTATTAAAATGAACATTAAATTGATTTCGACGCACACAAATTTATACATCAATTCTTTTTCGGAAGGTTACAAAACGTAACAGCACACCAATCGAAAAATTTTATTTAAATAAAAGAATACCTGAGGCGAGGTTTATCAGATACAAGCCTTCTGATCTAAACTTAACGAGGTTTTCGTGTTGAATAAATTGGTGTTTTATCTTAATTGATTCACGTCGGTGCAAACGTTGTGAAACTTGATGCGATAGATTTGAATGATCGATGAGGATATGCGATCGAAAGAAATGCAATGCATGTGGGTTGAAAAAAAAACTACGCCATTGTACAACATTCAATCACGTTAGTAGATAAGAAACAAAAGCATTAAGAACTGAAAGTGTACCTTTCTTATAATTATTAGATATAATTTATTTGCATCCAATAATTTCTTAGAATAGGGCTAAATAGATGAAAATTTAAAAGCACAGAATTTATATTAATATCACATGTACGCTAAAAACATTGTTTTCATACTCTATCTATACTTAAAATTGAAGAATCTCTTTACTTACTCATCAAGGGCAATGGAATTAAATCTTTCCTAATACTCAATTATAAAATGCTTACTTTTTTAATTTTTCAAATTTACACATTAATTACAAATGTTACCCCAATATCATTGTTTATAAGTTAATTGAATTCACTTTCTTATCAATTGTCATTTGGAATTCTCAAAAATATTAGGTAGTTAACCTACTGTCAAAAAGTTGCGGTACGCAATTAACTGTTTCTACAAGCGATTATCGAACTCAATCAATTCGTCGAACAGTCCACTCACGGTTTTGACAGTTCATAAACAAAATGCTTAAGAAATAGTTCAAACAATACAAATGAAAGAAATCACAAACGATAATATATGTGGGTATAAAACCTAGAAGGAATGATTATGGATAACAAGTTCTCGGCAACTAAAAAATGTTGAAATAACTCATGACCAAGCAACACTTTAGTCTGGTGTTGAACAAGACTGTAATTACGTCTCCTTCTTCAATTTAGAAGATGTTCAACCTGTCTCAACAAAAAGAAAACGCTATAAGGGAACGTCCGAAAAATGCATTTGGTGCTCTCTCTAAAGGCGCCTTTACACTTTTTAAAGTAATTCAAAAACCCATGTTTCAAAACCAATGTTTTAAACAACTTGTTAGAACATAGAATATAATATTTGATAGAGTTCCAGTTAAGTTGAATCTTGAATCTATTTTAAATTATTGTTAACTAGTTTTAACAGTTCGTCAAACATAGATTTAAAACTTGTGTTACTGTAACAAGTCAGGCTGTATTATTTTTTAAAATTTTCCTATTGATTTTTACTTATTTATTAAAATATAAATTCAGAAAAATATTCGGACTGTTTAGAAAAATAATAATGGAAGTAAAACTTAAATTTATTTGCAGTTATTTAACTTTTATTGTAGGATGTAGGTTGTTTTTTATGATAAGAATATAGTTCGGTAATGGGTAGTTTGGTTCGATAGAGAAACAACAAATTTGAGGCAACAAAAATAGATGTACTATTACTTTTTACTATGACCCAATTGATTCATCATATTTTTGTTCAACATTTTTCATTTTATCTAACATATTTTGGTTTACCTATATTATGAATAGTATTAATTGAATTTGTATGTTACTTCAGTATAAAAATAACGTCCTACCAAAAGAACACCCTTTCATTATGACGCACTTGTATGCCCTAACTGAGTTTTGGTAAATCTTCTCATAGAGATTTTTTGTGACTTTGAAGGTAGCCCAAGTTTGGGTTCTGTTAAATATTTAATCGAATTTAAAGTCAAAAATATGGTTTGTACCACAAGAAAAACTTCCTAAAAGGGAGATACATAAGTTACATTGAAACAAGAAATAAAATTATGAGTTTGCTATCTAAAATCTCATTGCAAACATTAATTTCATTTAACAAAATCCCATCTTTCACTCCGAATCAATTAATTTAACATTAACCATCTATTTTAAACTTTCTATTTCCAGTTACTCCTATCTTGTTTGATGTTGGTTTGAATCATAAATCTCTATGGCAATTTGCGAAGGATCCCTTTGGAAGAATTATGTTATTTTCATGTAAAGAAAGTGGTATAACGTGCATTATTCTGGACTTCAAACACGTTCCTTCAGTATAAAAACATCATGTACATATATATCTGAATCATGAAATTTCCTCCGCACACGTTTCTAATGAACTTGTTCAGATGATTACCAAGAAAATGTAAAAGGATGCTGTGATTATGTATGCTTTTTCAACATGTATCGTTACGTCTTTAAATGTGATAATGGGGTTTAACTTTCTTCCCTTTCCTATTTGTATTTTCACGCTGGGGAGAAATGGGAGAAATGAGTAAGCAGTTTTTGAAGTTATCAACAAAATTGTTGCACACATTAAAACATTTACATTTATATAATATCCTCATACAGTCGACTCCGCTTATTGTAAACAGGTTTATTGTTATCAATCGGATAATGTATGTTATCAAAATCGACCGACTATTTAACTTAATGTGAAATGTATCGTTTTATGTCATCAATATCTACTTAATGTTATCAAAATCTGATGAAATCCCCTAAAAACATCATTTTTACCCGTTTGAAGGCCAATTTTAATACATAATCACACAAAAGGAGTCATTAATTTTTTAGAGTTATATGTTCCATTTTTCATATTTTTCTTGAATATAATTTCTTGAATTCGTTTTAAATAGACTACATAGTTCAAACAGTCTAGTTACACTATTTGAAACTTAGTAGTATCAAGCCAAATACCACTGACTGACTGACTGACTCATTCATTCATTCACTGGTAAGTAAGGAACACTCAACACGGAATCTCTGAAACTACTGGACCCAGAGGCTTGAAATTTGACAGAGACCTTCCTCTCAGCTATGCGACGCGCACTAAGAACGGATTTAAAAATCGAACGACTCCTTCCCTGTTTTTCGGCGCTTTTTCTACTCCGTTTTTCCCATTGAAATAGCATTATGCATTGTTGAAATGCGTAAATTGCAGTAGGTTTATTTCTCTCTTGAGGTTTCGTCTGGCCTCATGTGATAAAATATAATTTCAAAAATTTCATAATTTATAACAAATTAAGACGAAAAACACAGTGTAAATTTCTATTTCAAAATTATAACAATTTTCAGGAAACATATAAATTTAAATAATTAATTTTGAAACAACATTTTCCTTTATTTGTAATTTAAATTTTTTTCTAAAATAAATATATTTATGGAAAGGCTAAAATAAATGGTTTCCATGGAAACAGAGCTGAAATTATTTCATTGTTTCATGGAGCATGGTTTACTAGACTTATACATTCACTAAATTTTTATTTTTAAGTACTAGAAAACCGTTTTTACTAAGAAGTTGGGCTATCATGATAAAAGGTAAATGAGATTTATCAAGCATTTTATTATTTTGATAAAAATGTTTTTATTTTTGGAGATGTAAGATCATGCAAATAAAAATGGATTCTTTATCATCTTTGAATATAAATTAAATTAGGTATAGTTAAATATTTTGCTTTGGCGGCGGGAGTTGTTGACTGAATTACACATAGGGATTATTTTTTGATTAAATTAATATCATTTTCGGAAAACGATAGAAACTTCATATACGGTTTGTAACATCCTGGAAGAAATTATTCCCAAGGGGCTCAAAGAGGGTTGTGATTTTTACTACCTAAGTTTTTATCAAGTGATTTATAAAAACCGAAGCGTAATTTTTGAAAAGAACATCGGCAATACTTCATAGAAATTTTGTTTAAGATTTTAAACTATAAATTTCCAAAGACTGATGATTTCAATTGGATTGTTCTTTTACAGCCACAGTAAAATGCGGGACGGGATACGTTAGGGTATATTTTCACAGTAAGAAACCGGGATGAAAAAGACGGGGACGACGGGATGATAAGTGATTGCTAACCAGGAAAAGAAAAACCATACAACTCAATAAACCTGATGATTTAAATTGGATTGTTCTTTAACAGCCAAGGTAACAGCCAAAGTTAAAAGCGGGGCGGGATGAGTGACGGGATGATAAGTGACTGCTAATCCAGAAAAAGAAAAGACATATAACTTGATAAACCTGATGATTTCAATTTGATTGTTCTTTACAGCGAAGGTAACAGCCAAATTTAAATACGGGACGGGATGAGTTAGGGTATATTGTTACAGTTAAGAACTGGGATGAAAAAGACGACGGGGACGACGGGATGATAAGTTCCAGAAAAAGAAAAGACATAACTTGAAAAACTTTTTAAAATACTATTTATGAATTAACTCAACCCGTGCAAGGCCGGGTAAGTCAGCTAGTTATTTATAAATCGGATATTATCATTCTAATCTTGGATAAAAGTGATCACATTAAGCGAAATCGACTGTAATACGAAGTAAAAAATTCGGGAAAATAAAAAGAATACTGAGGGAAAATAAGCTGAATAACACACGTAGAAATGACTCATTTAATGACAGAACTTTAAATTTAACAAGATATATAGGATCTAAAGTGTTTTGTTAGATGGGGGATCTGAGAACCATCATTTAACTTTAACATTGTTTGTAATTAAATATATTCCTTTTATAAAGACGGATTTTGTTATAAAAATGTTAATAAAGTTTTCTGAACTATCATGTTCTATGTATGAATCTTAGAAACAAAATTCAGTATTTTGAACTAATAAATGCAATTCTAATTTGTCGAGGATTTAAGTAAAAGATCACAAAATTTACGCAACTTTGTTATTTTTTTTAATTTTTATTTATTATTATTATTTTTAGTTTTGAATTTTGTAAGTAGTTATTTTTGTTACAATCTAGGAGGAATTTCCCCCTCCCTGGGTTTTGCTGGGTAGATTTTTCTCAAAGAAATGGTGTTCAAATGGTGTTCTTTTAAAAAACACTTTTAAAAGAAAATTGCAAAACACACTGCCTCCCTCCCCACCAAAAAATTGCTAAAATTCCCAGCGGACATCGTTTTTATTATTTTCTTTCGTTTTTTATGAGTAAAATATAAAATTGTGGAATGTTAGTTAAGTTGAATAAAATTAGGTGTTGGTATAAGTAAAAGAATTAAGCTTGAAAAATGTATTAATTAGTAAGTCTTCCAAATGTTTCATAAAAGTTGTTCAAAAATTGAGTTTTAAAAATGTGTAGTTTAAAAAACATTAAAAATCCCATCTTTTAAGAAAAACTAACAAATATAATTAAATAATCACACTATATAAGTTGTAGTTAGTAGAAGAGAATATAATATGCACTTATCAAATTCACTTATATTAAGATTTTTAATTTAGTAGTGTGAAATAGTTTTGACTAACTTTAATATCTACATCCAGATATCTAAGAATATCTGAATTTTTTGAACTCACAAATATTTTCTGTAAGGTATCATCTACATTTTAAACTTAAAAATGTGTATCGAATACACAATTTTTTTTAAAGTATGACTCATGCTGTTGTGAGAGAACTGACTATTTTTTAATCCTTCGAAAAGGGTTTCCTATAATAATTTCTGCAAGTAGTAGTAATGTGTGATAGCTATACTTTGCGATGAGGAGTTATCTACACTGTAAGAAAAAACGGAAAAAATAACCGTAAAAAGGACTGTGAATATTTTACAGTATCCACTGTGTTTTGGAATCACCGCGGTTTATACTGTAAAATAAGCGCCATCTGTCGACTAGGACTGATAACTTCCAATTCGATCGCCAAAACGCAGCACAGCGCATGTGCGTCGTCTTCTACACGGTACACGGGGAATCCCCGAAAACATGGCTGCTATGGCTTCGTTCGTTGTTGGTAAGTTGTATTTCTTTTCTGTAATGCTTAGTTAATTGAAGTTCCTAAAATAATGCTCCCGTAATGTATCATCACTATTGTTTTACATTACTGTTGAATTAATATATTATTTGTTATGTGCATTTATGTATTTCGCGTGTGTTTACCGAATGCTTTTGTTTGGGCCTGGTCAATAGTCAAGTGCCAAGGAAGGAATCGTGCAAAACCTTTATTCCCTACTCTTAATTTTGATCTTACTAATGTGAGTTATATTTGAAAATTCATTGAATTGTGTCACAGCATCTTCGGAAAACTTTGAATCTCGTATTTTGGGAATATACAGTTCAGGACAGATTTTCACAAACAAAAACAAATCGCATGAAATTAGAGAAGTTATCCCCTAGCTCAGTTCCAGTCACACTAGTAAATTTGTAATGCGATATTTTCCCTCGGGTGGACTCAAGTGGATTTTATTTTGTAAATTTTGAAAAGTAAAACAAAAAGTAAAAGGGTTATTCTTAGTAGATATTTACTAATATTTCTAGAAAGGCAGCAACTCCCCAATTTAGCGGCTATTTGGGTCATGCGTTCTTAGTATTTACAATGTTATGTTAGGGATTCTTAACATCTTAAGCTGTCATTAGTATTGTTCATTAGCATGAATATTTACACAAATATCTCTTGCTGTAGATTCCCTAAATTTGAGCTATAAGTTTTATTGATGATGCCAGCAATGTTGTATTTATTTAATTTTTATTTCAGTTTATTCTGGTTCTGCTTCCTCTGACCTTAAAAAATTAGGAAAGAAAGCTAACTTAGAGTAGATTTTGAGTAATAGAAAGGAATGTTTTTGGATTTATTACTATAATTATATAACTTCTTTTGATAAATTTTATCGTGCTGTGCCTCACATTTAGGTTGTATGTATTGGATGTATAACAAAATATTAACCAGAATTTTCTTTTCATTGTAGCTGACTAGAGTGTCGCAGTTCCTGAATGGTCAGCTGCTGACTGCACGTCAGTGGATCGTCTCCTTCATGGCGGTGACTTTCTCCAGGTGGGCTCATCTGTACACCGGGCATGTCCTCCGGAGCCTGTGGTCACTACTGCACCGCTTCCTGACGCTGACTTCTTCCTCTCCTTGATCCGGATACAGCTGACAGCTTGGTATCCTTGCTTCACCAGGTCAGCCAATATATCATCAACTGGAGTGGCTCGGGGTCGCACCACCCTGCATCATGTGCTTGGCCGTTGCAGTACCAGTGGATCGTCTCCTTCATGGTGGCGACTTTCTCCAGGTGGGCTCATCTGTACACCGGGCATGTCCTCCGGAGCCTGTGGTCACTACTGCACCGCTTCCTGACGCTGACTTCTTCCTCTCCTTGATCCGGATACAGCTGACAGCTTGGTATCCTTGCTTCACCAGGTCAGCCAATATATCTTCAACTGGAGTGGCTCGGGGTCGCACCACCCTCCCATCATGTGCTTGGCCGTTACAGTACCAGTGGATTGACTCCTTCATGGTGGCGACTTTCTCCAGGCGGGCTCGTCTGTACAGCGGGCATGTCCTCCAAGAATTGAGGTGCCCTTCGGGTCCGCAGGTGTCATCATCTGACTGGTCTGGCAGTCCTGGAGCCCGTGGTCACCACTGCACTGGCTCCCAGTAGTCCCTTGACTACCCACTTGAAAGTCTTTTTATGCTGGACTTCTCAGGAGTGGCCGGGGAACAGGGCAGCCCCTCATCACAGTCGGCCTCTTTTATCGACATCAGCATTTTGAATTCTCTGCTTCGGTGACTGTAACTGCTCATAGGACCTGTTGGTTACTGGGACTTGCAGGACCACTGGGTCATTCCACAGTATTTGTGCGTTACGTACGGGACAATTCACAGCAAAATTTTAAGACATTTGCAGTGTTTTCAATATCAAAACATAAATGAGGAAGTTTGCAATTATTTTTTATTTAATATATACCACTTCAGCTTAATTTCTGCAAAATTTCTTTTTGTTTGGGACAATAGTTTTTTTTCTAAAAATCAATTAATTTGCGTTACGTACGGGACATCACAAAAACCTTTTTTAAAAGTACCTTCAGCAATTCCTATTTTGCTCTGAAGTTATTATATATTTTCACAAATTTTTTTTTTGAGTTGAAGCAGAAATATACATTTTATTAATTACCTTTTAAATCATATTTTTAAATTGTGTCATTAATTGATGAGGGCTAATTATCTCCGTTACGTACGGGACAAGGCTGTTTGTTACGTACGGGACATGTGAATTGAAGTAACAGTAACCAGGAATTGTGAACTTAAATGTAATACAAATGTTTATTTTATGAATTTAATAGCTATATTAACATTCAAACTTATTTTTAATTATAGAAATTATAACAATTAATGATTTTTTTAAGTATTTTAATTGGTATTATGTTAATTAAGATTTTCCTCATGTAGCTCCATTTAAAAAAAAGTATAAACATTCAAAAATGAAATGCATGTTTTATTCAAGTCCCAAGAACATAAATTATATCTTCTCTTTCATCTAATTGGTAAAAAAAAATTTCCCGGCTTTTATCCCATTAAGGACGGTTGGTAAGAAAAGCTGCCACGGGACATTTCATTTTTAACTGACCCTAATAGAGGCATTAAAAGTTTAAATGAATGATAACTGTTTCTAAAGAATGTATTTGTTCAGATAAAAATAGAAATTTATACATTCCATGGTGCTTTAGTGGTGGAATCGCTGTTCAAATTAGAACGTTTTACCACGTTTTGGAGATTGCAGGTAGATCATTTAGAAATTAGAAAACGCTAAAATAATCCTTTCTATAGTTTTTGTTATTTTTTTTTATTGTGGCATTATTAATTATTATTACAAGATTCCTTTCTAAATATTGTTACCAATTATTGTTAAAATGATAGTAGTATTTAAATTGTCAATAATAAGGCTTTTTATCTACTGGCAGCTTTTCCTGCCAACCGTGAAATATCTAGTTTTTAACGAGGAGATGGGTAATCTTCAAAATTTTCTGTGGGGAATATATCTGGATATGGGGATGATGATATATAGTAATTCTGATGACTTAGATACATAATTAATAGCAAGGAACAATAAGAGAAATTAGCTTCTTTTCAGTTAATGAAATAAGCTTCTGAGGTCAAAAAATCTACCCAAAGGTATCCAAAAAAGTGAAAGTTGAGATCAGATAAGACTCCTGAGGCTAAAAAAATATAAACATGGTTTTAAAATAAATTTTTTTCCAAGTTTTAATTGAAACTTCTGCAATTTTGTCCCGTACGTAACAGATTTGTCCCGTACGTAACACTTTTTATTTATCATGCCCTCCATCTAAATTAAAAGATAAAATATGTTAATTGATTTATTTAAGAAGCTAGTAACCCAGTTGAAGAGAAAACAAAAAATTGTTCAGTTGTCATCAGTTTTACTGGTTAAAAAATTAAAAATAAACTTAAAATTGTTACGTACGGGACAAGATGAAATTAATGATTGAAAATTTTTAATTAAATATTTTTAAAACTTGTTTCTTAATATTTCATTTAATGCAACTATCAAAAAGATTTAATAAAACATATAAATTTTGAAACAAAATAAAATATTTTTTCATTTAAAAATTAAAATGTAATGTCCCGTACGTAACGCATTTTTTCCACTTTGTTTTAAACAAAATGCTTTATTTTTTGTTAGGTTAAAAATGGAGATATTCTGTTGATAAACTTAAATAGAAGATATTTCAAGCTTTAATTTGATGTATAACACTTAATTGTTTTCTAAAATTTTTTTTCCAAGCTTGTGAATCCAAATACTGTGGAATGACCCCACTACGGCCTGTGAGGCAGGTGTCTGGTCCAATTTGAGAACGGGAGCAAGCTTGGCTGTCTCTGCATGACACTTCCCAGCTTGCTAGGCTTCAGCATCTGGTACAACTCCGTTAGAGTTCACACTAAACATCGCCAATATCTTAATTGCTAAATATATCCATATATCAAAAAAAAATTCTGACTTTTATTAATAAACTGAATAGTTATTGATCTAATTAAACATTTTAATTCAGGAATTTGATGAAATTATTAATGAATATTTGTACTTTTTGTTGTCTAAAAGACCTGGGCGATACTTAGCGGGAACTCTAACGGAATTGAACCCAACATCTTTCCGGTGCCCTTCTTGCAGCCCCTTCAGAACCCTCTTCAGTCGACAGTGATAAGTAGCATCAGGATGCTGAATGCTCAAGAGCATCTCTTTCTAGAGATAGGGGCCCCGTTTACATGTGCCACTCTTATACCCGGGTATAATGCAGGAGAAAGGGATATTGAAAACCGTGCTAAAAACCCGTTTACATGACCAGTCCTCAAATCCCGGGTATATACGTCACTGGTCCCATCATTCATTGCGATTTGAGTTTGTTTACATTCTGTTATCTGTTTTCGTCTTGGAATTTTGCGTTCATAATGGATTATTTTCAAGTTATTTCGACATTTAAGATAGTAATCAATCTTAAATATCCAATTGAAATAACAAAGAACAACTTACTTTCCAACAAGTACTCACTTAAGCCTAACATGGATGACTTTTTGCTTTGAGTGAGACCGAAATGCATCATGGGAAAGCCGGGTATTCAAATTCCCGAGTAAATAGGTGGATTTATTTATACCCTGCATTTTTCCCTATTGCTGGGTATATTGGCCACTTATACCCGGTTATATGGTCCATGTAAACGGGGCCAGGGACATGCTCTTCCGACCCCTCCATGGGAGCTGGGGTATCAGATCGGGTGTAGTTAAGTTTTTTACTTTATTATTATAAAGCTTTTAATCCATAAAATTTAATATACATTTAGATGTGATAACTTTCTTTCTGGTGTTAAAATATTATAAAATGTTGAAAATTCTGCTTTGATAATTTTAAAATAAAATCAGTTATGTGAAAAAAAATATTTGTTTTCTGGGCTAAATAAACATTTGCATTCATTTGTCTTTTGAAAGGTTCTGTTTGGTTCAGATCTCTGCCCTGTTAAATATTGCTCAGCATTTTTGGCACCAAATATCTCCAAATTTTTATTGTTGACATTAATGTGATGGTACATTTTTATCAGTTCATTAGCTGTTTTTAGCAATATTTCTAATCTTGGATGTCCAAAACAGCTTGGCAATAATTAACAAGACAAATAAATAATGGAATGAACCTTTTGTATCAATTAAACTAATTCTAAAAATCATACAACTCACATTGAGTATCTGAAGTTTGATATTGGTGGCTAAACATTTTAATCTAGCTAATATAAAAACATCCTAAAAATTATTAAATTTTTCTTAAAATTTAGTAAGTGTATTAAATATTAATAAACAACAAAAAAATTTATAAGCCTTGCTCATTTATCTTAAGTGATGATTAATAGTTAAAGTAATATATTGTTATGGTTCTTGCGTATTATCTTGTTGACTGCAATGGGGTTTGATAATGTTTATGAATTCAGAAGCACAGTCGACAGGATAATATGCAAGAACATTTGTTTACTTATTGTGATATGGATCTGCAGAAGCTTAAAAGTTTTTTCAAAAATAGAGTATACAATATATTATATTGCAATGTAGAAGCAGAACCTAAATATTGATAAATATTCAATATTTTCTAACTACAGTCAACTCCGCTTAATGTGATCACTTTTGTCCAAGAGTAGAACAATAACAATATCCAATTGATAATAAGCGTTTGGTTTAAAATCTCTACTATGTAGTCCTAATTGAAGTATTTAAAATGATTACCTAGTATGTATTTTGCAACTTTTACATGCTTAAACAAACATATGAGTGTAAAACATATAACACTAATAAATTAATGCATAATTTGTAAGTTCATATACTATTTAAATTGGCCTACCAACAAAAAAAGGAGGTTTTGAGAAGATTTCACCAAATTTTGATGACATTAGGCGAAATGTTGATAAAATAAAGTTTTTTTGTGACGCATTTTACATTAAATGAAATAGGAGTAATCGGGACCGGTCAATTTTGATAACATTAACTGATCACAATAAGCGGAGTTGACTGTAGTTGTTAAAATTTAATTATATATAGCATAGCACAAAAAGAATTTTAAAATTGTTTTGAAAAATTTACTGAATCAATTATTACTAGAATCGGTTACTTATGTTTGTTTAAATAATAACTCTGCAAAACCTAAACAAATTGGAAAAAATTGCTTTCCAAAATACTGGTTTTTAAAAATTTATTTAGCTGTATGGGATTTAGTTACCAAATTTTAAAATAATTTTGTTACGTCCTGATAGTTAATTTTTTCGGCACTGTTAATTCTTATAAATTTAATTCCTCAGAAATAGTAACAATCCAACTAGGGGTTACTGTGCCATACTGCAACTATTCGCACCAGTTGGGTCACCACAGTTCCTTCAGTTCTATATGGCCAAATGTTTCAGTTGTAACAGATTCCTCGTTGTGCACAATGTTTGAGTATATAAATATACAGGGTAATTCAAAACTCAGGGGCAAAAATGCTAGAGGTTTTAGAATACCCAAAGACAATTCCAAAGAGAGAATTCCAATCCTGAGGTGCTTGGAGTCCAAAAGCAATGGTTACCATTGGCAAACGGTTGGAGGTAGAAATGAAATTCTAGTACCAATTATCATGTTTCAACTTTCTAATCAAAACTTGAAGATTTTGTTTCTTTAGGGTTTTTTTGTCCTTAGAGTGCATCTTCAAAATCCAACAGTAGAGAAATTACTATTGTCGCATTTTGAAAACTACCTCTTTTAAGAACAAAAACTTTACAGTTTTCAAATTTTATTAGTAAAGTTGAAACATGATAATTGGTACTGGAGTTTCATTTCTACCTCCAACCGTTTGCAAAAAATTCCGTAAAAAAAACAGTAATCTGTAATTTACGGATTGCTGTAAAAATTACGGCACACTGTAAAATAACGGAATCGCTGTTAAATTACGGCACGCTGTAAAATAACGGCGCGCTGTAAAATTACGGAACGCTGTAAAATTACGGAACGCTGTAAAATAACGGCGCGCTGTAAAGTTCGAAGAATACAGCACTGCAGTTAAATTACAGTCAAAAGTGCTGGCACCCATATTGCCAGCACTTTTGGCTGTAAATTTACTGTGGTTTTTTTTACAGTGTACACTTCCAGGTATCAAATATTTCAAAGTATCCAGCAGATAAAGATACCTTACAGTTTTTGCGAAGTCAAAAGATTCAAATACTCCCAATATGAGTGAAGTACTTACTTGCAAGGCCATCATGTCGCTCGGTATCCCTGACCTCGTGGAGTAAAGCGGTGACGGTCAAGGTCCCTCGCTTAAATAACGTGCCTTCCCTACTGACCCTCATTCGGCCGCTCGCTCATTGGCCTCGCAAGGCGGAGGGCTGACCGACCCTCCGGAGGGCCGCCTTTCACTCATCGAAAGGAAGAGGAAGGACACTGGTCACTTCGTTTCAATTATTCTCGCGTCTATTATTTCTATGGAGACAGGCGGGCTATTCAAGGAGAAGTACTACCCCCTCCTTGGGTTTAAGAAAAAGGGGGGGGGGAAGAAATGGAAAAAAACCCCGAACTTTTTTCCTTTTCTCTTTGGTAACCCGCATTTTTAGTTGGGGGGAGCACATAAAGGTTACTCAAACTTTATCGGCTAAATTATCAACTTTTATTATCTAAAACAGTGGTTCCCAACTGGTGGTCCGCGGACCATTGGTGGTCCGTGAGAGTCTTGGAAGTGGTCCGTGGAGAGACCCGGAAGCACACAAACACATTTCCAATAAATAATAGAAGTTTGACAGAATTGAAAAAGAAAAGATCGAATTATACTTTCAGCTATATAATTTGTGGGGGTAACAGTCACCACTAAATTGTTATCAGTAGTTTCTTCTATAATAAATATTTTAAGTGAATTTTAGAGTTCTGAAAAATTGGACACAATTTTGTGGGTTACAAAGAAAATTACCTCACAAAAAAATTACAAATTCTCATGAGATGAAATTAAATTTTTCGTAAAATATACTTAGATATCAGAGCAGAATATAATTTTCCAGGCTTATTAGGGATAATAAACTTTCATCTTGCAATTTTGTGAAGAAAAGGATTTTACGCTACAAAGGGTGGTCCGTGAAGATTCCAATTTTAGACTTAATGGTCCGTGGACTTTTCTGAGTTGGGATTGGGAACCACTGATCTAAAACAAAAGTTAAATAATAAATCACTAGTGAATTTATATTATTCTTGGGTTCATTCACAACTTAATTACGGTCTCGTTGTATGGGGAGGGGATTGCATGATCAACTTAAAAAGAATTGAGGGGCTCCAAAAGAGATTCTTGAGGTTTTTAAATAATGAAGCGCACTTACACACAAATAATAAGTATAAACTATTTCAATTCCTTAAATATTCTTCCAATTCTCCATCTTTTTTATTTTAATATTGCCTTCATCTCTATCTAAACCCCAACATTTGTCTAAAACGCAATGTCGTAAACCTACGAAGACCTAACATATTATACTTTGCTACTAAACCCAAAAAGTCAATATTTTGTAAACATTTTTTTTACATAGCCCGTAAGTGTTTCAATAAATTACCAATACATATTCAAAATAGCCCTTACAAATATTTATTCAAAAAACAATTAAAGGAATATCTGTCTACTATTGAGAACATTGATGATTTCTTTTGTTATGTTTAATGTATGTTTTTGTATTATTTTGCACTCTAACTCATAATTATGGCAAAAATATTATTTATTGGCTTCCTGTTTGACACTATATTCATTTCATGTATTTTTTTCTTGTATTCAAGGCTTTTTTCTTTCTTCTAGTTTACTTTTAAATTTTGTTATACATATTTACGGTCCCCTACATGGACCAAGAGATCCCAGGTGACTGTGTAAACTTGTAATTGTGTTCTTTTTTTTATTTACAGTTTAATAAAGAAAAATAAGGTAAATTTATTTATTTTACATTTTAGATAAATAAGGTAAATTCTGAAATTTTTTCTGCTATAAACCCTAGTTTTTGTTGAATAGTTATTCTGATTTAACAACTATTGCATAGATAGGAAGTATTTTGAGGCTTAATTGAGACAAAAACATTTCTCCATCTCCATCCACCCTTCATTCCAACAAACTGTTTTGACTTCGGCTGCATGTTAATCAAGCGCTTGTGCTGATCAAAAATGAGTTATTAATTCCTGAAAAATTTCTGAGGGAGGACCCCCTATCATAGTGTTACATATCGTCTAAAAAAAATACATATCTCTATAAAGATTGCAAAGTTCAGATCGCGATCATAGGTTGAGAAACATTTCGCTTAATTTGTTCATAAAACCTAAGGTCAGAAGTAAATTTCATGGAGGGATCTTGGGAGATACTACTATTTATAGGAATAAACCCCAAGATTATTTTGTATTTTTTCGTCAACAGGTAGAGACGATCCGCGAAAGAACCCTCCCCTCCCAGCTAAGAGGCCCTATGCTCCAGTAATGGAGTGGAAGGAATAGGGATAAGTCAAGGAGCCCAGCTGAAGGCTTTTCGCGGCTGCTCTACAGGACAATTATTTAACTTTTTACTCCGACTACCACCGCATTAAATTCAAAAGAAGCCCGATTACATGCTTGCTATCTCGAATTTTGTACTCTTGGACTTAAACTACTGTCACATTATGAATATCTCGTATCAATAAGGAGTTCGGTGTTAAAATCCGACCATGTAGAGAGCGATGGATTTTTAACAGTTATAATACTTGCTGATATGCTCGGCCTTGCAAGGGAAAGGGCTTTTTTTTCTTTAATTAAAGCTTCAATTCTTTAATACATTCCATATTTTACTTTGAATCAAAGGTATAAAAGTGCATCCAGTTTTCAAGCATTTTAATTTTTGAATAATTTTTACACTTACCGCATGATCCCCGATTTCCTATGTAATGTATTTTGGTGTGCTGATTACGAAGAAAATATTGAAAAAAATCTTATCCGTCAGGATTTGGCACAAGTTGCCTAATTATTTTTCAAATTTGCCCATTTTTCATAGTTTTTGAACATTTCCAACTTCCTTACTTTTAAAAATTAGGAGCTGTGAATAATGCACTTAGTAAACTATCTCATCAGGACATTACAGAGGTGGAAAGAAATACCAGGGAAAATTTAATAGTACTATAATGCCTAACTCTTGTTGAATGATCCATTGAGCCATTCTTGTTGCTATCCACAAGGGTAAATGTACCAAGAGAAGTCTCATAGGGGGGAAAAATTGGTTTTAGAGTGTGTAAATGAGCTCATTTTAGTTATATAATGATTTTTATGAAAAATATATAAGTAAAAAAAATATTTATAAACCTATTTTCATTAAAATTAAAGTAATGACTTATTTTACAAAGTTACCTAAATTGTCAGGAAATATGACATTCTAGGGCAAAACAGAAATAATTTTTGAATTCATTCAAAAAGAATGACCATAATAATAAATTTGAATAAAAAATTTATATTTTTAAGTGTACTCCTCTCATTTTTTGTGCTATAATATTGCTCAGTTTATTAAAAAATGCGATGTCTTAAAAATCAAAAGAGGTCATTTTCGGATTCAGCACACCAAAAAACATCTAAAAATGATTTTCAAATAAAGTTTGAGTTAAAAAAAATAATTATCGTAAATTTTTTTTAATTTTTCTCAAAAAATTGCCTTATTTACCTAAATTGTAAAAAAGGTTAAGTCCTATGATAAAACGGAGGTCAGTTATATATTCAGCACATCAAAAAAACATTAGAAACGATTTTATTTGAATTAAAAATTTAGTATACTGTGTCCATTTTCCTAAATTTTGAGCCATTTCCCAATAAAACATAAAAATCTGAATTGTCAGAAAACGTGAAGTCCCAAGACAAAACGGAGGTCATTTTCGGATTCAGCACAACTAAAAATCATAAAGTTCAGGTGGAATAACCTAAACAGCTCGAATAAGTTTTTTTTTGCAGACCTGTGTTATAAATTTGAAATAAAACATGATCGGTTAAAACGATAGTATTGGCATTAATCGTTTCAAACTTGTAAATAGGATTTTTTCCTTCATATCTTATCTTTCGAATATTCACACGATTCCAGTGGAGGCTCGTGAGTTAATTACTAGGGTGTTCACATATAAAAATAAAAACCTAAATTATTTAGTTATTCACTGCATGCACTTTTATTTATAAAAAATATGCATTTATATTTGTCATTAATGTCATCTTTAAATTCTATTTTAAAGTCCCTGTCTTTTTCTTTTGTAATTTGGACAATGGTCAGATGAGGTGTTGGTCTTTATTGAGCTTTTATTCTTTATTTGAACTTTTTTTTTCGAAAAATAAAGATGCTTTATCTCAAACATGGAAATTTTACTTAACGCCGTTACTTAAAAAGCATCCTAATTAATAACAAAAGTATTAAAATATTTCAATGAAAAGATTTATATTATACTAGCTGAAATGCCCGGCCTCGCACGGGTGGAGTGTATCAATTTATTTTTTTTAAGTTTTCTCAAGTAGATGTCTAAATTTCTGTAACCGTATTTACCAATCATCCCGATGTTCCCAGTAGTTTTTCATATCCCGATGTTCCCGGTATTTTTTCATTTCCCGGTGGTCCCGGTATTTTTTATACCCCGGTTCTTCTGGTATTTTTATATATCCCGGTTCTTCCGGTAATTTTGAATTATCCCGATGTTCCCAGTAATTTTTCATATCTCGGTGTTCCCGGTAACTTTTTTTTATCTTGGTGTTTCTAACGCCTTTTTCATCCCTGTTCCAACTGTGTGTATCCAACAAAAAGGTAACAAATGAAAGTATAGGTTGACGGTAGCCATGTTTGACCAGGGAAAAAATTGAAACTTTGAATATTAATAATTCTAAAACTAATTCGAATTTTTTAAAAAACGAAACGACAATCTTTTTGTAAAAAATAATTGTACATGTGTGCAAAATATTGTACTTTTACCATGATTAGTTTTTCTTTTATAACGAAAAAAGTGTTTGGATTATTTCATTGGCTGCCGCGACGCGAGTTCGATCATGAAATAATTTTTTTTGATTCAGTGACGGTATTTAATTTAATTGGCTTCGGGCCAAAAGTTTAAAAATGGAGAAAAATAAGCGTTTTTGGCCATAAAATCGTTAATTACTCGTAAATATTCGATTTTCAAACTTGGAAAAGTTCATGGTGATGGTCCCCGCCTCGAGATACGTACGTATACCGAGTTTTGTGTACGCCTGCGGCGTAGTTTAGGAGGAGATGTGTCACATACATACACAGCCACATAGCCCTTTAGTTATATAGATTTAAAAAGTGTTCTTACTCTTACTTTTCAATTAGCCGAAAAAATCAGTTCAATCAGACGTCAGAAAAGAAAGCTGTGCCTCAAAAGTGAAGGCCTCGGCACACTAAATCTGTGCGTACCGGAATCTAAAATGCGAGGACGTAAGCTCAATATTCTACCAGCGAACAGTCGAGGTTTCTTCGGAATCTCATATTTTTTACGCTCACACGTGCGAAAAAGGAAAGAAAAATAAGAGTTTATTCTTTTTTCAATTTCTTTCACGTTTCCAGTAGTAAATTTTTCTTATTGACTAGAGATGGGGAGGACAAACATAATTCTAGGTATAAAAAAGAAATTGAGAATATATTTCCATTGATATTTATTTATCTTTATATTCGATTTTTTTTCTTCTTTTTCTGTGGGTGTTCACGTGCTCCTGTGCTCCTATGGACGAGCCGCCACTGCACGATTCCCATTCTAACCATTAATCGATGTTTTGCGCACGCCATAGTTCGCCAACAAGAACCGAGTGTATGAGGTTTTCTCCCCCAAGTGCACGTTCCTGTAAATGCTGTTTTACTGTGAGCGTACTCTTGTAGCAGAAAAGCAAAAGGTTATCACCAAAGTACAGATGGTTCGGAAAATCGTACATAACATATAAAACTTAGTTTTCAAATGGATCAATAAATATTGTAACTACAGTCGACTCCACTTAATGTGATCACCTGTGTGCCTGTATCCATGAGTAGAATAATAACAAATATCCGATTGATAACAATAGGCGATTTGCATTTGATACTAAGCGAAATGTGTTAAATTAAATAGGAGTGAACGAGACCGGTCAATTTTGATAAAATTATCCGATTGATAACATTAACCGTGATCGTATTTCGTTTTTCAAACTTGAAATAGGTAAATGGATAATCTGTTGTAGGAATTCAAATCAAACTATTACAAACTTTTTTTTTTGGGTTTTTATATACTAAGGAAAATTTAAGGAGTTTTCTATACATTTTTTATTGAGTTAAGATTTAAACTTGAAAGTCTTTGTTTCCATGTTGGGTGGCAAGTTTTTATTTATTAAATACTAGCTGAAATGCCCGGCCTTGCACGGGTGGAGTGTATCAATTTATTTTTAAGTTTTCTCAAGTATATGTCTAATTTTCTGTAACCGAAATTACCAATCATCCCAAATGTTCCCAGTAGTTTTTCATATCCCGATGTTTCCGGTATTTTTTTTTTATCCCGGTTCTCCCGGTAATAATTTTTCATATCCCGGTGTTCCCGGTAACTTTTTTTATCTTGGTGTTCCTAACTCCTTTTTCATCCCGGTTCACACTGTGTATATCCAACTAAACCCATCCTGTTTCGATGTTGTACGTATAGAGCATTTTCAATCACATGACTTTACCTAACAACGGCCTTAGCAACGTTGTTTTTATCCTCCAGTGATGTCATGTGCGAATGCTTCTATTGGATGCTTCTATATCCCGCCCCTAACAACAGCCTTAGCAACGTCGTTTTTGTCCTCCAAGTGACGTCATGTGCGAATGCTCTATAGGTTGACGGTAGCCATGTTTGACCAGGGAAAAAATTGAAACTTTGGATCTTAATAATTCTAAAACTAATTCGAATTTTTTAAAAAACGAAACGACAATCTTTTTGTAAAAAATAATTGTATGTGTGTGTAAAATATTGTACTTTTACCATGATTAGTTTTTCTTTTATAACGAAAAAAGTGTTTCGATTATTTCATTGGCTGCCGCGACACAAGTTAGATCATGAAATAAATTTTTTTGATTTGGCTTCGGGCCAAAAGTTTAAAAATGGAGAAAAATAAGTGTTTTTGGCCATAAAAACGGTCAAAAGAGGGTCAAGGGGTCGTTCTAGAACTTCGAAACATCGCCTAAATTTCAAATGGGGTGGTTTTACGTATGTATACCAAGTTTGGTGCAGATTGGAAGGAAACTGTAGATTTGTATAAAGGACAAACACACCCAGCCAGCCACAAGATTTGACTTTTATTATATTAGATTACCTATATCATAGAACATTTAACTTTACTTTACTTTTAAATAAACTTTTTAGAATTGGAGAAGAGGAAAAGTTTATGATTGGTTTGAATCCTATTTAAAAGGTAGGTTACAAATTGTTAAAATTAATGAAATATGCAGCTATGAAAATCCAATTAGGGGTGGTGTTCCCCAAGGCTCTATTTTAGGTCCATTATTATTTTTAATCTTTATAAATGATTTCGATTTCTGTAAACTTAATTTAAATTGTGATATTATCACGTTTGCTGATGATACTGTATTGGTTTTCTCCGCTAATAATTATACAGAGCTTTACAAAAAAAATTGAAGTCTGCCTGCAAAAAGTTAGTGTTTGGTTCTGTAATAATCTGCTGAGGCTGAATGTTTCGAAAAGTAAGTTTATTATTTTTAACCTTAAAACTAATGAGCCTATTAAAAATTCCTGGAAAATTCATGAACCAGATTGTAACCTTGTGTTTAATTTCGTATCTGCTTGTGATGAAATTAATCGTGTTGACACTATAAAATATCTAGGTTTACATATTGATAGCAATTTAAAATGAAAATCCCTTAATGGAAAATTTTAAAATGGATTGTAACCTTGTGTGTAATTTCGTATCTGCTTGTGATGAAATTAATCGTGTTGACACTATAAAATATCTAGGTTTAAATATTGATAGCAATTTAAAATGGAAATCCCTTAATGGAAAAATTTAAAATGGATTGTAACCTTGTGTGTAATTTCGTATCTGCTTGTGATGAAATTAATCGTGTTGACACTATAAAATATCTAGGTTTACATATTGATAGCAATTTAAAATGGAAATCCCTTAATGGAAAAATTTAAAATGGATTGTAACCTTGTGTGTAATTTCGTATCTGCTTGTGATGAAATTAATCGTGTTGACACTATAAAATATCTAGGTTTACATATTGATAGCAATTTAAAATAGAAATCACATATAGGTAAATACTTTTTTTTAAATGAATGAAATTAATTTAATTATTAAAATAAACACAAAGCACATCTGATACATCATATACTGTGTTTCAGTTGTTTCACATGTATGTCAAACTTACATCCCCAATATTTACATTGTGGTTGTGGGTCACAAGCATGCCATGAGCTAATGAACTAATAACCAAAGATGACTACAGTAACAAAGAAAGATTTTTTTTCTATAAAAGTATTTAACTACATTAACCTTCATTTTCTGATCCAAATATTCCCTGGGAAAAAATAAATCTCACAAATTGAATGCAAAGGGAAAAAATCGCATGCTAATTGCTCATAATTATTACCATTGTTTAAAAAATGTAGTTCTGATGTACATTATAAAAACTGTAAAATCACACAGACTATATAGGGTAGTTAAGAGTAATAACACAGTTCGGCGGATGATGACATCCCCACAACAGGACGCGAACCCGTTGCCATTTCTCTATTGATCATCTTCTTCTCCACAGCCGGTTATTAGGAATCACTAATGGAACCCAAACATGATCCTTTAATTCGTTTCACTACTCCCGGCAAAATAATCAGATCAAAGTATCAGAGTTTTGAACTGAAAAATCATACTCGATCGTGCTGATTCAGTCAGTAACTTCATTGGGTGAAATAAAAATGGATGCCGTATCGTGTATTGGTGCAGTCACGAACAATGGTAATAAATGAACGGTTGTTTATAAGAGGAACTGGTTTCATGGAACGAAAAACTTAATTGAATTTGTTGATTTGATGCTGAAACAGATAAATGGTTTGTTGGGAAAAACGAGAAACATTATGGCTTCAAAAGTTATGTTTCAATTAGATTTTTTTAGCTCCACTTTTTGTAATCAGTCTTTTTAAAACCCTGGTAGCAGAAACCGTGCAGAGAGTGCTGCAGATTTATCTTGAAGCTTCAGATTAAATTGCTAACTTATACTCTTAGTACAATTTGCAAAGACAAAAAAAAAATCGTACAGAGGAAACGAAAAAAAAACCTGCCGAATAAAGATAGAACTGAATTTAGGTTAATTTTCTTTACTGCGTCAGGTATAACTTTTCTATATATAGCTTGCATTGACTGTCATTTTAATTTTACGTATGTAAAAGTACAAGCAATTGCCAGTGCACAATGCAATTGCCATGATTTATACGCTCATACGCACCTCCTAAATTATCATAACCGTGCAAAAGTGTGTCAGTGTCAACAACTAATTCAATTTCATATTTCAGAAAAAATTATGTATTTTCAAATTGAATTAAATAAATTACTACTCATTTTATTACATAAGAGAGGAGTAGTTAGTGCAGCAATTGCACACCATGAATTGTCCATGATATAGGAATACCATGCATGGAAAATATTTCAGCCCTAGGTATGTGAACAAATAGGAAAAGGAGTTATTAAGGTGTCAACTACTGGTGTTTTTACCTTAAATACTTATTTTTTGTTTGGACATTAATGTAATAAAATTCAAATTTTGATTTATAAGGACAGTTATGATAATAAGCTTAGTTTCTCCGCATAGCAGGAAGCAGATAAATTTTGGCTTTTGACAATGGTTCTGCAGATTTATGCATAAAGTTCTTCTTTAATTCTTAAAAAATGTAATTTTCATTTTTTACATTAAATGTGTTTTTCTACCTATGAAACATAATACGACTCATAAAGCTAAACTATAAATGTGAAATCTATACATTGGAATATAAATAAATGAATGAGGGGGACAGATTATCAAATTCAATTAAGAGAAGAAAAATTGAAAGTCAAAACTTTTGAGTTGACTTGGAATACTGAAAAAATTATCTTCATATATTCCGTTATAGTTTATGCATTTTTCTTTAGGGTGTGACTTTATTCTTTACTGTTTCTATTTTTTTTTTCAGATATTTTGTGTCCGACTTCAGAATATTGGATAGGGCTTATATTTCAAATATTTTGGCCGATGCGTCCTCCACAGATTCAACGCCCGACGTATAAACGATGGGAATCACTGAATATCTTCTTTTCGCAAGCAAAAGTTAATTACAAAAAACATGCAGCACAAAACGTATTTTTCAAAGCAAAACGCCTCATTTGCGGATCCGGGAACGTAAAAAACGGGGTTTTACCTTAAAACTTTCGGGTTAATTCAGTGTCTCCCCTTTGATTCCCATGCTTCTCATACAGGTCACGATCATCAATGACAACATTGTCAATTATCCCCACTCGCAAAAAAAGAGAGCCAGCATAATTAACACTGAGTCTTCTTCGCGATGTCCACATTTGGAAGGTCATTCGACCTCCCAACCTCCCCTCGACGACCCCGATTCGAACAAGCGAAACTTCCTCCAAATCGTTTGGTTTATGGGCACCGAGGAGTTTCGATTTTTGCCCTCCGGCCCTCCCGCTCATTAATGGCGTCGTTATTATTATTATTTCCCTTAAACTGGATCGGGTTCAAAGCCACCATGATGCGGTAATTTGGCGCACGAATCCCGACTGCTTTCTTTTTCTCTGGGCACAGCGGTTTGTGTCATTAATAATATCTCCGATTTAGAAATTGCCCGCCGCTCAGAGGTTGATGCCTGCAGAAGATAAGTGCTGTATCGAGATTGTTATTGTCGGATCGCCCGCCATATTTTTTTATCTCGTTGCTGAATGTGGTCATGAAAGTGAGACGGTTTGATAAGACGAGAAAGTGAGCGTTTGTATCGATTGTGATTGATGAATATATTGAACTCGAGCAGAGAACGCTAGTGCGCCAATCGTTTTGATATTGGCATCTACTGATTATGCCAATGAGGCGTTACGCCTGTTCATTAGTGTGTGTTCTGAGAGAAGTAATAGTGTTTGGATTTCTATTGAAGACACATGAGCTTTGATGAATGAATTCATATGCCGTCTTAGTTTAGGGTTGCTACAAACTGCAAAATACACTAGACAATACTTAGGAGATTTGTTGAAAATTCATTGGGTGTGTAATAGTCAAGAGGAGATACCAGGGAATGCTATGTTGCTACAAGTCCCTAGGCAAAATTAAAAATCTCACTCCCAAAGATTCTTAATATCGTTATTTTTCATTCTAAAACGTATAAATAAATATGTAAGTGATATATTTGAAGCTACAGATCATAGCACTTTCAAAAGCATAAGGGAGAAATAGCAATTTGGTTCACTCCAGTAAAATTTTAAAAATTAACGATAATACGAAGTTTTAATGAACTAAGCCCCGTCGTAAACCGAAGTCTTGGTGGCCATCAGAGGGTAAAAGAGAAGTAACAAAATAAAATCTTGGATTTACTACTGAATGTAAATAAAGAAAGTGCTGAATGGTAGACTAGACCTTATTATTTTCAGTATATCACTTTTAACAAAGTCTACTCTGATTGTCTGGAAAACGTCAAATAAGATAGAAGATATTTTTATAAGTTTTAAAGTTACTGAATCCCCGCTGGATGCTTGTGTAGCATGCGGTAGTTCCTAGGTTATATTCCCAGTTATTACTTTATTTTATACTAAAAAAAAACCATATTTTCCAAAAGAAATTTCAACCAACCAATCAGAGCAGACTCGGCTAAAAGTGACACTAAACGAGCAAACTCTTTTGGGAATGTAGCAGCCCAAATAAGTTCGATTAGACCTTTAGCTTAAGCTTTTAGATTTAGTTTGACATAGCTTAGCTTAAACCTTTAGTACAAACCTTTAAAACTAAGTTCACATCACTTTCTTTCAATCGTTGTTTTTAAAAACTAACCTGAACCAAGCAGACCGGAAAATATAATGCAACCAATCCACTATCCACTCAACCAAGTTTCTAAAAAAAAAGAAGTTTCAATTTTTCCTTGGATTCCTGAAGAAAATGGTACGTCGTTGATTAGTGTAAGACTTTAACAAGTTTAATCAAATTACGAATTATCAGTAGGCAGGTGTTTATTCTACCTGTATCTATTTTGTAAGGAGACTCCTAGTACGGGGTGGAGGGATAATTATATACTACATTTATAGAGTTTTCGTTAACTTAGATTATTTTCCTGACATTTCAATGCAAAAAAATTCTCGCATAAATTTTTTCAAATATAAAAAAAGCTTAATTTCAACCAAATACAAAAAACAAGAATAAACAAAGTTCAGCGTCTTTCCAACTAAGCCCTGGCTACGCCCATGTTTGTTATAGAAGAATCTCTTTTTGGTTACATTATGCATGCTAATATGATTGACGCACTGCTATACTATACTTTGAGCGAGAAAACCAAAAGTAAGGAACTTGATGAAATGATTTCCTTTGTAGAACACCCTCCATAAGTCATCGCTTCAGCAGATAATATCTGTATGAAACTAGTTGTTCGGTATTTTTTTGAGACTAAGGAAAGTGAGGAATATAGAGACATAGAATTTGCATATCACGACAAGCCCATTTATCTCAGACGCAACAAATGAGTTAAACTCTGCAATAAAAACAGATCGTCTCAATTCTGATTATTAGAATCTCTGTAAGCAACGATTTGCGGACAAAATCGTGCCATTTTTGTTTCTGGGCATCAATGGCAGTGTTACTTCGGAGGATAAATCTTATTTCATACCCATTGAAACGCATCAGCCCTTTTATATTCTCGTTTGTTTGGTCATGTATGTTACTCCAAATGCCCTCTAATAGTTTGATTTAAAAACTTCAAAAGGCAAAACAAGTAGAATTGCCCTGATTAAGAAACCATTACTATATATGTATCTTTCAATCTTTCGTAATAACACGTGGAAAAATCTAGTGAAACTAATATTAGAAACATAATATTTTAGGGCAAAAGATGTTACAGACCTGATTTTTCAAACTGATTTTTGTTTTCAGTGTAACCTTTTATCATTAAGTTTCTGGTCCAAGTGTCTAAAGTACATCATCTTAATTTGTTATGTAGCTGATTCTGATTATCATTTTATGTTAAAACATTTTAGGGCCATAAAACAACCTTTTAAAATTATTACAAATTTATAAATCAGTGTTTCACAACCATTTTGTATAAATTCCTGTTCTCCTTTCCAAAGTTATTTTTGTCCCTTAAATATTATAAAAAGCATTCTTAATATTCAAAGTTATAGTCAGTTATTAGTTACAGTCACAATAAAAAGTATACTAGGATACTAGGAAAGTGTATATACCCTAACCAGGCTTGCACAACGTACTGCTAGGGTCTCTACGTACTGCATATATCAAATTAAATACATCAATTTTTGTAAGATTTTCAAAAGGAAAATGTTGAACTGTGTTTTTCTATCAATTTACAAATGAAGAGACAACTTTTAAAAGTTTGAACCTAAAATCTCCTCAATGATATAAAAATTTAATTAAAATTATGAATGAAATAAAAACTTGAAGTATGTGTTGAATACAAATTATACGTGATTCTCTTTTCCCTATTTAACTGTTTGTAAATTTTCTCAACAAGCAATAGCTCTGAGAGATGCAAGGAGCGAACGAAGCTATATGGAAAAAGAACTGTGTGAATGAATAGGTAGATGAAGGAGCCGAACATAGGCAATAAGCCACAATAAATGTAAAAAATCCCAATAAGAATTAGTAATTTTTAATTTTTAATTAGTAATTTTTAATTTTTTAATTTTTAGTAAGTATTGCAATGGGTGACTTTATACAGCTATATAAATTTTAAAAATCAATTCTTTAAACTATCAATTATTAAAGTTAATTCATGTAAATTTGAACCTTCCTTATGCTAAAAATGAGTTGATACTAGTAAGTTCAAAATAAATGAATTATGGTTATCAGGTGCTTATTATACTGTACACAAGGAAACTTCGATAACCTAATTTTGAAAGAGTAAATAATTTTCCGCGGTATGAAAGAGAACCACTATATCCAATATCCATTAATAAAATGTAAGAAAACCAGGAAAAGTTTAAAGAAAGTGGCATGGTAATTGTTTACCAATTAAGCTAGATTATTAGTTTTCGCAGCTTTAATTTAAGCATTCTTTTATTCATGATGTTAAGATTTAAATTTACTTAATGAGGATGAGGAAGTTTAGCCTACTGATCTTTAATCACCTTCTGTCAGAGCGTGAAATACGAAGTATTTCATTTCTCTTTTTTTTTCTATTCTAATAAGGCAGAGAACAGCAACAGCTTTGAATACTTCGGATCTCAAGTATTCGTCGTGAAACTATGTACTACTTCAAAGTATTTGAAATAACTTAATATTCTTAACGCAGTTGCATTACGATTCGTGAAACAGAAACGTTGTATCTTGTGCTCTTTTCAAATATTTATTTTGAAATCGGCAACCGTCCTCATATTAAGCTGCGCACGATCACACCGTATCCAATCACAGTGAAGCTCCCATCCTAATTAGCCCCTAGAACGTGCGCCCTCAACAACTTGGCAAAATGATGGCTAATGCCCGCTTTTAGCCGAAAAGTCGGAGGTCAATAGATTCCTGATGACATAAATTGCAGGTTGTACCTTTTCGACTTGCTTCAGGAACATCGTTAAAGGCGAAAGCCTCCGTTCCAGCAGTTTGCTATTGTTTGCCATATAGGTCCTAGTTGAAAGATCTATGCTGTTTGTTACGTTTTGTCTTCGTTAATGAAGATTTCCTGTTGCATACTTAAGCATATGCGGGTCCCCTATCTTAAGGTTTACTAGATATTAGTTGGATATAAGAAGGTTTTATATGGACAATAGACTCGTTTTACTACCTATACCATTTTTCAGAATTAAAAAAATTAATCGTCATTCCGACACAATAGTAAACAAATGTGCCAAGAACATATCAAAAATATTAATTGATTTAAAAGGTATCGAGATCTCAAAGGTATAAAATCTCACGTAAGAATTTGAGGGTGAGGGGGGGGGTCGGGCAAAATCTCCCCAAAGGGAAGGGAGGAGTCTAAAATTTGGAAAAAACACCTCACGTAATTTATGGATGCCCCTTAATAGGATATTTACGTTACTTTTATACCTAACTCTTCCACTTCCATGCAATTTTTGTATCACAAAAGAAAATTTTCGCATATATCCCTCTCATATCAAACAAATATATCCTATTATCCCAATATTTGTTAATAATAAGCAACGATTTAGCTGTAAAAGCATTTGGGGAGCAGTAAAGTCTTCCTTTACCCTCTGTTCACAATTTCCATCTCTTCAACTCCCAGACTATCATCCTCGTTTTCTCAGCACTATATATCTCTTAATCTCTTCTCTCTTCCCTTCCCCTATCTCTCCCTTTATTTAAAATCTCTTCTCTTGCTCCTCTCTTTCTCTTTATTGTTTCCCTTTCAGACTCTCTCTTCACACATCCCTCTCTCCGCCTCACTCCCACTTTACTTCTCACCTTCCATTTCATCTCATATCACCCTCAAGCCATTTCACCCTGTATCTCCTCTCTCTGACTGCAAATCTCAAAGAAAGCCTAAACTCCGTAAGTGAGCTCCATAAAATATTTTACCAACTACTGGAGACTCTAAAGGCGATTAAACCTTACACTTTCGAAGAGTTTTATAACGATTTCTTGTGAAAAAAACCTTTTGACCCAAACACAATATAAGTTAAGGGTCAAACACATACAACAGGCAATAAAGAGCGCTTCACTGGAGATTATAACACTGATTTCCCGATGTTTCAACGGATGGAATCACCCCTGCTGACTAGAATACGAAACGACGATATCAAAACTATTGGAAAGAAACGAACATTCCGAAGTGGAAAGATTGAGTCATGGCCAGGGACACCCCGAGGGCGAGAAAAACGAACATTTTTTGCTCGAAAGTTTGAGGATCACGAAGAGGCATAAGCTTTTTGCATTGGTCCATATTCACTGCGGACGGGAAATTAGAGTAATTGGTGTTTTTGTCCGAATCCACACAACAGATGGTCACGTCCCGCAATCAAGAGAGTCAGTCTAATTGAGCTATCATTTGTTTCCTGATGCTGCATCGCAAATTGAATTTCATGCCGGATTAGCGTGTGTAAAACGCACGTCGTGATATTATCTTTCTCTTCCTTCATCCTTTCTTCCAATTCAAAGATGTCAACTTTTGTTTTCTTCTCAGATCTGAATTTGTTTCCAATTGCTTGAAACATTGGAAAACTTACAGAATGCAGCCCAGATAGAAGGGCAGAGGGAAACGAAATGTATTGCATTGGCCATTGGGAATCGAATTCGGTGTAGGAGACATTTTGAGCTGTAAAAAGTAAATTCAAAATTTCTTACGTAATATTGCGTATTAAAAATATGAATTAGCTTCATTTTTCGAAAAATGTATTACGCTATAGTTTTTTATAAATACTTTAAGCTATTTCCATTTTTAGATACTTTTGAAAATTTGTAAAATGATTGGAAAACTCCGTATTTGGGTGTAAACGCAAAATAAAAATTATTCAAATAAATAATTACTGTTACTTTGTTATTTGGATTCACGTCATCTAGCTGATCTTAAGATTTCCTCCAATTCCTCCCTCAGAATTACATTCGGATCTGATAGAGCCCTGTTGATAAAATGAAGGTAATAAAATAAAAAATAGCGAACTCTACTCTCAAATATATTTTTGAAAGGAATGTAGAAAATTGTTACATTCCCAATGCTTCATTTAAAAAAGTTAATTTTGGCTTTATTCAAGACAAACAAAAAGAAGGATTGATTGGAAAAACAAATTTAATGACACCCAGGTCCAAACTAATACACCCATATGCTTCAATGAACCAAGTATTGGTATGGAAACTTAAATTAATAAATAAAGAATTAATCAAACTTATGTAGTAATTAAATTATTCACATTAAATAAAAAAAACAAGGGGGATACTTAAAGGAGTACCTAGGTCGTTAGACTTTCAAACTCCTAGTATATAACCAACCTCACTGGGTGAGGCCATGAGCAGAGCTGTTACAGAACGTGTAACTTAAAGTCACAGTCAGCTAAAACAACGTCTTTTGTTTCCCCAAGGTAACTTAGTTCTCATTTTAGCAGCGAGATGCACTATAACCACGAGAGATTTTCTCTTGACAAAAGCGGGTCTTTGTATTTTGAATCCTTGATCCTTGAGGTATCTTTTAAAGCTAAAAACAAATCAAGTCAAAAGCCAGGAGAGTTCAATATCCTTATTTCAAATTATTTTGTAATATCTTTTACGCAAATTATTTTCATAACGTAAAACCTCCATTGCCTACTTTATATTTTAATTTATTGACATTCGCGGTTTTTACATGAAAGCTTTCGAACTCCAAATCCTGTTCAATTACGAACTTGTAACCAATTCTTTACCCTATTTCAAATCGACATAAAACCAACTTTTACACAACCCTTGACCATCCTGCATAACTTCCTTCTCCCAATGTCAAGGGATCCTCCGATCACCCCCAGGGGAACGGTTCTTCGCGACATTGGAACGGAAACCCATTCTTTTTTATGTCTTTGAAGAGTTTCCTCCAATAGGTGCTCCTTCGGCCTTTGCTCTCTGCTCCCGAAGCCATAAAATGCTACAGATTTCAATCCTTTTGCATTGAGTCGTTAACCTACTGGGACATATCTGCAGCTTTTGCTCTCGGCTCCATTGCAATGCATAAAGCAGTCGTAAAGGTGAATCCTTATTTGACACAGGAGTCAGATTGCTTTCTATTAAAGGCAGTTCAAAGCTGAACAACGTCAGTAATCACGCTCATAATTTTCATGCTTAAAAGTTCTTTCACCTTCGTTTGAGGATAAAAAAAGTAGAACTGCGGATGGTGCCCTTGATTTTGTCAAAAAATATGAAATAGTTTTGAATGATTTCATTTTAATAATAATGCAATTCTAAAGTTTAAAAAATATTTAAAAATTACAAATTTCTTTCATAGTTGAATCTTTTTAGTTTTCTAATACAGGTTTTCTTACTCTGTGGGTTTTCTTTACTAGGTGTTAACATAATATACATTTAAACACGGTTATCACATGTGATTTGCTTTTGTTTTAATTAGTGTTAAATTGAAATCCCAAAAGTTTTAAATTTTAAGAACGAGAATTTTTTAGTTGAAACTTTTTGTTATACTAAAATGTTTAAAAGGTAATTTTTTATTGTTTCATCATTTTTCTTTTGAAGCTAATAACAATATCATACATTCTGTAAGTTAAGCAAATTCGTTGTAAATAATTCAATTATTACTCGGAATTTTCTTCTATGACGCACATCTATATATATAATCCTAGCATCTAATTCCTGTATATTCTCTCATTCTTAAAACAATCTTCTACTTCAATTAAGCAGAGCAAATTTTTAAGCCCTCAAAAAATATGTCACCACTCGACTCGTTCAATTCCCGCTAATTTTTTCGACTCAAGTTCAAGAAACTAGAACCACATAAGAAGAAGCCAACTCATCTGGACAATCATTTGTTACATATATAATCGTTTTGACGGCCTTCAGCAAACAAAAACGTCAAAGCTTCGTTTCCCACTACTAACAAGAACACACAAAAATGCAAAAAACGAGCATGGAGTCAAAATGAACTAGAGGGAAATGAATGATATCGACACCGGCTCCATCACCTGACGTAATTCCACAAGTTCGCCCAACCCCGTTTTTACATGTATGTTATTTACGTTTTTACATGTAAAATATTATGTTTTCTAAAACTGCTACCCTTATAGCCATATTTACATACACAGCCATCAGCGTCGGTGTTAAATCCTTGGTCAAAGAAGGATTCCCAGAGCCTGATTTTTGGGAGGGCTTTCAGAGGGCACTTGCCCAGGGCCCCCATTTCAAAGGGGCCCCCAAAATGCTTAAAAAGCTAAGAAAATGTGAAATAAGTGTAAAATAAACGTATTAAGCTTATAAAGCTTTTGAACAAACAATTTTTACGCAGTGTTTACAATTTGTTTAAAGATGATTGATTTTATTATTTTAAGTCAAATAAATTAAAGTTTTATTTTAAGACATATTTGGGGCCCCCAAAAATCAGTCATCGAAAAGCTGATTTTTCTTTCTTTAGCTGCTGGTTGACACTGGTGACTTTTAGAGATTGAAAAAAAAAACTTTAAATTTAATTTTTATCCCATTATGCGATGCGGATATTATTTTCATCCACTAAAACTGACCCACCAGTGGAAGTTCTAATCCTAAAATAAAGGTCCCCCAATTTTTTTTATTGGAGGGCAAAATGAATGAATGAAGAAGTGCTCTGCAAGGGATCGAATACATTCAAACGTAAAGAAAATATTCGAGAGCTCTAAAAAATTTCCACTTTTGTTAAATGAGTTCTTAAGTGCATTGGATTGGTTTTACAACAATATTTTTCGGATATTTAAAAGTATATTTAAAAAGTCGCACAAAATCAAGGAGTTGATAAGAGATCTAAAAAGTAATAATTTTAAAAAAATAATGCAGGATGGAAGTCCAATGGAATGCTGGATAAAAGTCTTTGGTGGGCATTAGTTCGTGGACCCTTTTGTTAAAGGATTACTTTTTATTTGCCATCACACAATTGCATCGGTACTGTAGTGTAAAGGGTTACTGCGTATGCTCCCTCAATGCAACTCCCCTCTCTACGGCTTGAATGTACGCATCTCCTTAATTAATTTGCGACGTTGTCACGAAGAATGAGAAATGGACGAGCCGCGAGTTTTAATAAATCGGAACAGGTTCCGCAGAGAGGAAAAGGTGGCCGCCTGAGATCGAGATGATACTCTGGGGTCAAAGGGCGCGTGCTACCATTTCTCAACAGAAGGATGTCATCCTTAGAAGGTAAATCATCCTAAGGATAAAAAATTATACATACAGTGATCCAGGCTGATTTTACTGAACCTGTGGTACTGGGCCGCTACGGGGAGCCGAAAAAAAAGCTCACTGTAGCGAAATTTGTTAAAATGTGGATTTCTAATCGGTAAATGGTTAATGTTACCTGTCCATTGTAGCGTGATTTGACTGCATTTAAAAAAAAATAGTTGGACCAAAATTCATAGGAACGGTGTTCCAGATACATATTTTTCCTCTGAAGTGGTAGCGGGCTTTGAAGCTTGTGAATTTTGGCCTCATGCTCTCGGTTGTTGTTAGCTTTAAGGTTCGTCCTCCACCAATGGTTTCATTGAAAAGTATCATTTAAAACACATAAAGTTGTTGGTAAAGTTGTTACTTCTTCCTTTATACTTCTTCTCTTATGGTCATACTCACAACCATCAGCGTCGGTGTTGACCAAACCAGAAGATAACGGAAGAAAAATTAGCTTTTCGCTTACTCTGATTTTATTGGTGGAATCCTTCTTTGACCTAGGATTTAATTTTCTGACACTGATGGCTGTGAATATGGCTGTTAAAGAAATCCCGCACCTGTTTGTTTTGAGATTGTGTAAAAATTAGCTAAAAAATGAAGGTTATCCAACTTTATCCTTCAAAATTTATAATAAGCTTATCTTTAGTATATGTATATCATAGGATAACTTATGCAATATGCATACTACACCTTCTTCACTCATAGCGTCAGCCATGTGGGATTCTTCTTCTTCAAAAGCACAATAGCCTTTTACAGGCCAAGGCTGATTCGCAGATTCTCCTCCATCTGACCCTGTCTGGTGTGATGGCCCGCCATCGATTAACTCCCAACAGCTTGAGGTGTGATTATTACCAGTAATCAGTCATAACTCAATTTCTTATGTAATGATGAGGTCAGAGCAAAATTAAGCATTTAACTAATTTCCTGTGTGGTCGGTCCACTACAAATTCTGATTGATGTCCTCGTTTTAAATTGTTAATCGCGCGAACAGTTATATTTATGATAATGCAATTGAAGATTTATATTTCCTATCAAAGAACGTAATTAAAAACTTCTCTTCAAATGCAGTATATCGCAACTTTAATTAAAAAGAGTCAGGTAATATCCACTAATTTTGGCTCGGAAAAAATTAGTTCCAAAATTTTTTAAAATAATTTATTAACTTGTATTTCTTATTGACATACTTCCTTTGATGTTTCAGCCAAATATATTACCTTGTATTTAAAATGAACTTAAATGGGCCCTCATAACAACCATGCCTAAGGAGAGAGGGGGTACAATCCCCGGGTCCCAGAGATTTTCATATTGGGTACTTAGAGGAATATAATTTTGAATTTTGGAAATTAATTTGTTCACCCGAAAGGCCGAAAATGAATAAATTTCGGTTTTCAAGGGGCGTATTTCCAAAAAAAATTTTTGGGGGTACCCTCAGACCCCTAAAAGAATTCATTACGAAATGGAGATAATTCACTGAAATTTCATATTCAAGATAAATTATTATTTCAAAGGATCCTAGGTTTAACTTCATTTCAGAAAAAGTCCATCCCTGGGTGTCTTTCAATTGTGAACAGTATCCAAAAATGAGTTTAAAATTTCTTTTTTAAGGGTCAAACTTCCAAATTTCTTGGGGATTCCCCCAAATCCCTGAAAAAGAGTTCAAATAATCAAAATAGAAAAATGCATGGAAAACATCGACATTACAGCAGAGCACTTAGGCGATGGCTGTAACTCACAACTGATTTCGTACGAGTCCAGCTTTAGAATTAGGAGGCCCACCGGAACGGCCGCTCGTATATTTCGTTGTACAGTGGAAGCTCTTATAACGTAATTAATCCGTACCGAGTTTTTTGTCGTTATAAGAGCAAACTTCGAGTGATACACTCGAGTGTAGAATATCACTCGTTTAAAAGTAATAAACTCGTTAAACTAAACTATCAATTTTGATGCTTTTCGGGAAGGTGGACTCGATTCCCTCAAAGATATATTTTTAGTAGATTAGTTTATAAAGTTTGGAGGAAATCTAAACCTGAAAACGATCACCAACCCTCAATCGTCAAAGGCAAAGGGATGGATTATGGAAATTGCAGTTACCCGTAATACGTTTTTTTAATCAACTAACTGAAACCCTTGGTTGTATACACAGAGTACTAGAACAGAGAGTCCACGGCCATAGGCCATAATGGAAATCGAAAATCATGACATCTTGTTACAGGTTGGGAGAATTGTGGCGCTGGGATCGCACTAAACTCACTAGCGTCTGGATCCAGTCTGAATCGTTCGCCGGCTGCCTATGGGAGATCGAAAACACCTTTTTGCGCATGCGCTGAGTTCTAATTTGGCGAGAGATTTAAGCGGCCGGCATACGTTCCAGACTCTAGTGTGGCGCCCTCACATCAGTAACGCATTTGAAAATAGCCTCGTGGACCCTCTGTTAGGATATTTCTCTGTGGTTGTATATTTTACCATTATATCCAAACAGTAGGGTAGGATACTAGATCGTTGGGATTTAGAACACAGTTCGAATCGCCCAATTGATTTTTCCTCATTTTAAGCAATTATTTATTATTTTATGAATTCTTGATATTTTCAATTTAATGTTATATTACCTTATTTTTTGCTATGAAATTTATGATCAATATTTTGTTTGCTATTAAATTTTTATTTTGATATTAATTTATTGCGTAGCTTAGCTTCCTTAGAATGTTCGGATGCTTACATAAAACTAAAACGCTAATAATAATAATAATAATAAATAAGTCTCAAATCAACAAAGGCATTGGGTAGCGCAAGATTTCGTTTTGGGATTGTAGCCGGTTACCCCGGGCGAAAGCAAGCGAGAAGAAGATGCGATGGTTACTTAGTGCTGTTTGTCATACTTTGATATTCGTTTATTGGCTAATTCATGTGTGACTCAAACATACCGATCCAGAAAAGTATTCGATAAGCTGAATCGATTCGAAGATTAGTCTTTATAAGAGCACAAAAGTGCTCTTATAGAGACTAATTTTTGGGTCTTTATAAGAGAGGATTTTTATAAGAGCAGGTCGTTATAAGAGCTTCCACTGTATAGTAGAAAACGACCCGCATTACGTCTTCCGAGAGTGCGGTGCTACCGGCAGCTTCATCTGGTTTATGGTGGTGGATTTGCACAACGATGTTGCTCATTCTTCTTCGAGGCACGTCTTGGAGGAACATTTCCATCGTCTGAAACAGGTGTTTTTCACACCATGAATAGCATTTCTCAGTCGGAGAAGATGCTCCATAATACCTGATTTGGGTTCTCTTTAATCTCTCTTCAAGTGTATAAGTTTTCTGATTCGCTCCCTGATTCACTCTCAATGTAATAAATTTAGATCTTTAGAATTTAGTGCTTTCAGGCTTAAATTGATAACAACTAAAAATTAAGATATTTTCCCAAAAATACACATTAACATGGGAAAACTACTACTTTTGAGGTGCGCGTGGTTCAAAAATTGGCCCAGAGACCTGAAATTTTTGATGTAATATATATTTTAGTATTTGTAACAACATTAGGGGGGTGCACCTGAGAAATTGCAAAAAAAAATAAAAAAAAATTTCAATGGCCTAATAGACGTATTGTGATAAGGACTGGAACTTGTTAATACTATTACATATCTATCTTTTATTTCCTTCTTAATACTAATTATCTAAAAGTTAAATGTCTTATTAAATTTGTCCTACTACGGGGTTTTCCCCCCTTGAGTAATAACTTCTTCCTCAGACCATTTTTCTATAAATTACCTGGCGAATAGCAAATTCTGTGATATGAAAACCGATATGTATGAAATCTAAAATTTTAAGAATTGAGGCACAACAAAGAGGAAGAGGTCCACTTACTGGACCGGATACTTATGCCCCAAAACTGTAAACTATTTTTTTTTCAATTCTCGCACGTGTTTGACCCTTATTAGAAATTTTACTTCTTATATCTGCATGTTTTAAAATTAATACTAAGAATCTTGTACTCATTCCATCTTTTTAAACTTAACCCAATCCATCACGATTTCGGAATTTAAATTGGAACTTCAGAACCCAGGACTCAACCCATTTGCATGCAACCAATCCGACTTCCTCCAGATCATCCGTTCGAAAAGAATGATTCCCAGTGACTATTCCTCCAGATAATCGATTAGTTAAAATGCATCCGCGTCATCTTTCAAAATCGAACAACATCTCACGACCAGCCCCCCGAGGCGGGCTTCGAAAGTAAATCGTTCGGAAAAAAATCAGAATCCGGACACTTTTATAAATAATGAGCCTGTTCATTAGAGGAGCCGTATTTAATATTCCCATCAGACCTTTCCCGAAGGTTGGTGCACCTCTGTTTGCCCACTTTTCTCTGGGGGCAACTCTCGATATGTGCGGATCGTATTATTTAAACTATTAGAGTCCGATCAGATAGGAATTAACCTACATACCCATACGGAGCAGGTGGGAAAGGTTATTCGCTTCCACTTTCTTGGCCGCGGAAACAGAAGACGGTTGTTGAACTCCATGCGGCGCCCAGATACGGGCGGGGTCCGCGAAATTTGCATCGTGATGGATATAAGCGAGTTGAGAAGTGTGAACACGCGCGGTCATTCGATATAGCGGCGGAGCAAAAAAAGCGAAAACGGCGCGATTGTTCTTCTTCGGGCGAAATTGATTTTTATTTATCCGACTCGAATCTGGATCTGTTTTCCATGCAAGGGAAGAAATTAAAAGTTGCAGTCCATTGTCCGAGTCTTTAATGTGGTCTGATGTGTGTTCCAAGAATAACCGGCTTAGAGGTTTGAGAGATGTTATCCAAGAATCAGTCTGTTTACATTGTGATGTCGTTTTTATAAGAGACTGTACTTCTCTAATTCCGGATTAGTGTCTTTTCAATTCACCAAATCCGATTCGAATGCGCAATTAAACTCATCTTAATGAAAGGGGGTAATAAGCAGGACATTTGTTCAACACAAAAGTCTGGGGTCAAAGAAAATATTTTAATTACACTCACACATTAACCTTGATCATGTTATTCAATCTAAGTAGGTACTAAATAAGTATTCGTCTTGGGTATTTTATAGAAACATCATTAGAGGTCAAACGTAATGTTATGTAGATTCAGACGAAAGATTCAAGTTCGGTTGCCAATATACTAAATTAAACTGAAGCTGATATTTATACAGATTGATCGGACATTATCCATTTAAAAATTTCTGAAGCCAAAAAGCGATATTAGCGGGAAAAATTGAGCAATGAACGTACACAAAGCTAATTAACAATGTATCTGAATTCAACTTGGAATTATAATAGAATCAATTAGTGAAATGAGAGAAAAAAAAAGAGCAAGATGCCGTATGGGAATAGAGACAGGAACGAGAATCCATCAGCCTCTTGCCTTTCTTTGATAAATCCTTTGATCTCCTTTTTTCATTTTTGTCTTAAAACATTCTTGCTTAAAACCAATTTTGCGAAGAAACATGGTTCATTAAAAACAAAATGTACCTGCCACTACACCATCACATCAGATAAAATTACTACCATTACGTTAAAGTTAAAAATGTTTATGGACCGATATTGAATTGGAAGATGCAACTGTTCTTCTACGCCCATGATTTCATCGCTACAGTCCACTTTATTAAACATTGTACAAGCTGAAAAAAACATCATCCGTCTAAATCCAGCTAACTGGAAAATTAAAGGGTAGCCTTCATCGGAGCGCGCATGAATGATTGCTCTATCAACCTTATAATCAAAAGTAATCAGGATCCATCTAGTGACGGAAAAATTGCCCTTTCAATAAACCCTCTCTTGTATTTCGACTAACGTTAATTTTTCTTAATTCCGATGTCTCAGCCTTTCATAAACATCACCACTTTATTTGAACTGAAAACCTCAAACCTATCCCTCCCTATATTGCCATGAAAAGATGTGCGTACATTTTCGTATCTAAAAGGTATTTATAGAAAGCTTTTAGAGATGATATGAATAATTTTACCAAATAATTCGAGGCCGCAGAACATGTCATCAGTATATTTTGCATGGCTATTCCAATTTTAAATTCAATTAAAAGAAATTAATTATGACTTTTTAATTACTTTTGCTTTGATATTTTTAATTGATGCAATAACTTTAAAAACTAGTGCTTTGAAATTTAAATCAAGTATTTTTTTATATTTGATTTAAAATGGTACTCCATTGCGTTCAAAAATATTTAGACACAAGATAGGTACAGCAGAAACAAACTATGATTCGAATTCTTTTTTTTTTCGTGTATTTTTGATGTTTCCATCTCTAAATAGTTTAAAAACTTGTTTGAATTACATTTCAAAGGGTTAATATTGTTTTGTGTAAATGTAGTCTCAGAAAATTATCGTTCAAAAATAAAAAATTTGAACCTTCAAGATAAAAAATTTTAGAGAATAAATTCGTCTTTAGTAATCCTGGAGACCTATATAGCATGCTATAGTTCTCAAACTAGCTTTAAAAAACGTCTTATTTGATTGATTAATTCCCTGAATAGTAGAGTCCTTTTGCAAGCATTCCACTTCACAACTGTTAACAAAATGTATAATTTTTCTATTTGTTGAGCTATAGAAATACATGAATAGACAATGGTAAAGGGGTATTTAATATTTTTCAAGAAACAGAAGGTCAAGTTTGCGTTTTCTAACATAAAATCTCTAATGTTTTATAGAGAGACAAATAAAGATTTTATACTATTTTTATTGATTATCAGTTCAGAGGATGTTTTAAAAAATAATGTATAATATATGTTTAAAAATGTTATTATGAAAAATTATGTTTAAAAAAGTAAAGTATGTCATCAGAAAATATTGAAAATTCTATGGGAATATTCTTTATTTTTTATATACATTTACAAGTCATTAAATACTGTAGGAATAAATATAAATGTGCTCAAAGTTTCCAATTAGTGAAATCATACAATGCCGTTATACTCTTGAAAATGTCTAACTAAATCCTTCATGTAATTCAGGGGAAATAAAACTAAAATACTTTATAAAATAAGAAACTGTTATCCAAAAATTATATCGTCAGACTAGAACTCTATACACAAATAACAAATACTAATAAAGAACAATGAACATTTTTTGGAAAGGTTTGGTGTATGTATTTTTTAATTAACACCCATATTCACGGTCATCAGCGTCGGTGTTAAATCGTTGGTCAAAAAAGGATTCCACCAATCAAAGTCACCAGAAAGCTAATTTTCTTTCTGAATCTGCTGGTTAACCGCGACGCTGATGGCTGTAAAGAGTTTCATTCTCTGCGTTGATTTATTTCATTATAAAACTTGCATGCTCCATTTTAATTGAATAAAGTAAAAAAGTATTTAAAGAGTGAATAAATGCTTATTGATGAATTTCTAAATGCAATATGACTGATTCTACCGAACTATGACTCCACTATGATAACAAACATTTATGACATTTAAATTAAAACTATCCCGAAGTAGGATAGTTAAAAAGGTGCATTTTAATTCATTTTTCTCATTCTCCCTTATGATCGAACACACATTTCTTCTGATTCGTTTCTACATTCTTCAACTCGAGGCGCAGAAGCTGATGGGCATTTTCTTCACGTCCTTCCTACATGAGACAAAAAAGAAACGTAAGCACACTCAAATGATTCCCAACTTCCTCTTCAATTAAGGACCAAACGGTCGATATCGGACAGGTCACTGGAAAGGCCACCATTTCCTCCTCCGTACTACAAATCCATTTTTGTATCAACTCTTAACCCTGAAAAGTGGGAAGTTTTCGTTTTGATATTACGAATCGGGTGTATTGATTTGAAATGTGCCACGAGGAAGAACACCCACGGTTAAGGTTAACGTCGTTGTTTTCCTCTCTCGCCTGCAATTATGAATAATTTGGAGCTGAACTTAACGATAATTTGCAACTTCAGGGATGATTATGGGGTATAATTGAGGCTAAATTATTCCGTGGAATGTTTGTTGTAGAGTGAGAATCGCACCTGATTTATGTTGCTTTTCTTAATTTTTCAATGCACGACATGAATTATATTTTAAAAATTATTCATGTTTATCCCAGCTACTCACATAAACACTGGATATCTACGTTTATTTATAGCTTTTTTATTTATACTTTACATTTGAAAGATCATAAATGGTCTTCGTTTGGGTGTTTAGGTCCTACTTTTTCAACTTTAACATTAACTAAACCCATTTTGAGACTTTTATTATAATATGATGAGTTTATTTATCTCTTATTTTCTTCTTGTTAACGCAAAGGTGAGAATTCGTCACAGATTCATGCCTTGAAAAAAATTAAGTTTCGAACTTCTCATAAATGGGATTGTTTTTTTTTTCAGTAAAAGGAAATTACTTATTACGATTTTTATCTTTATAAACTGTTAAGTGTTACTAAAATTATAAAGATTTTAATTTTCCTTTGGAAATATTTATTAGAATTTTATTAAAGTTAAATTTTAAAGTACCTAATTTTAATACCAAATTCACATCTCTTTTTCTTTCTTATATGTAGCTGGGGCATTTCACGGTAATTGTAGAGTCCGTAACATTTCATTTTGTCTTTTAAAGTTGTATAAATTTCAAATTTTTTCAAAATTTTCTGTTCTCATACTAACATAGTCTGTAAACATCAGATTAACACAGAAAAATTATAAAAATTTGAAATTTGTACAACTTTTAAAGACCAAATGAAATGTTAGTAATGTTACGGACTCTACAATTACCGTGAAATGACCCAGCTGCAAAATATGAGATCATAAAGGATGACCAAAATTCCTTTTGGAGGGACTTTTTCGAATGGAATTTTCAGAGTCAAGGGATTAAGTGAAATGTAATAAGCTTTTTTAGTTTAACTTTATCCTTTTGCCTGGCAAGCTAGGCAAAAAAAAGGTAAGAGAAGCTTGAAGTTGTGACTTAAGATAAACGTCTTGACCTTGACGTTCATGATACATAGCTCTTTCCCAACAACTAAGGGGCCGTTCAAATATTACATAAGCAAGTTTTTGGTCATTTTTGACCCACCTCCCTCCTTGTCAGCAAAAATAAGCAAACCGCAAACCCCCCTCTCATAACTACGTAAGAAAACTGCCCGACCCCCCCTCTCACTTTTTTGTACAAAATCTTTAATAATGATAAGATTTCCAAAATTCATTTTCTCCATGAACACTTAACCTATCGTTAAAACTTTCCTTGTGAAAAATGCTTAAAATATTTTTCTTAGTTCAATTTTTTGTGAAATTTATTTTTGGTTGAATTTTGAAGTTATTTATGCAAGAAATAAGATATTTTCGAAAATGCAGTGTTTGTAACATCTTACGTAAGCATCACTCATACTCCCCCTTCTCCCTTAACTGATGTCAGGAAAAATAAGCAAACAGCAACCCCCCTCCCCATCTTAGGGGCTTACGTAATATTTGAACGGTCCCTAAGCCTCAAACTGAAATTTTCCTTTACAGATCCTACTCGGTAAAATATTAGAGTATTAGAGAGAGATTGATTGGTTTCCCGAAAGGATATCACAATGTTTTTTGGCATGCTGATGTTTCTTGGGCCTCAATAAAAATCAGCCTGCCGAAAAACATTACATTTTACAAACTGTTAAAATCCTTATACTCATTTTACCCCACCCTCTGACTCACCCGCAATTGGTCTGCATCATGGCGCACTGGTTGAGGTGCAGCCTGCCGTCGGAGCCGCAGACGGGGTCGTGGAAGGGTAGGCACACTTCCGGGCAGCGGGGCACGAACACGCAGCTGGCCATCTCCACCTCCGAGATGCCCTGCCTGCAACACGAACAAAACTAGCTACATCCCCCCTCTCTCCTTTCTTCAACCAACCTCAACACAAAGAAAAACATTTTTACATAGTATAGACTTTTTCAAGGAATACTTAAACTTCCAGTAGGTACGGCCCCCCAATTTTGGGCTAAATTTGCTTGATATAGTATAGATAAGGAATTTTAAAGTAGTACTACTTCGATTAATTTTAAGTGTCATAACCAGAGATATTTTCAACTCCTCTGAGAGAGTATTTTACTCCTTGAAACTCGGAAATACTCTTTAAAAAACTAGCCAGGAGTATTTTCCCTCTTTGAATTTTTCACAAAGGTTTAGCTTAAAAAATGCACCGCGTGCCCCACCGAAATCAACAAATGATATTTTTCTACTCAAAACACCATTTTCGAGTTACTTCTGGCCAAAGCCAATAATTGCCAAAAGCCATGGTACCCTAATTAATCATACTCTTTAATTGTATTTTCACACAGCCATAGTAATTTTTTTTCATTTATTGTTCTGATGCTTTGGGAGCTTGATTGCGTTTTTTTCGTATTTCTGTATATGTGTAGTTCATGCTATTTCCGTATTTCACTCCTCATAATTCAGTTTCACTCCTCCTAAAAAAGTCAAGGAGTATATTTACTCCTCCAAAAAAAATCCTAGGAATAACACTGGTCATCGTAACCAACCTTAACAGAGATGTGACTTCTTCAGCACTAAAACCTGCTACAGGCGTAGACAATTCGGGTCCACATTTTCTCTCTATATGGATAATAATTCATCAACTCCAAATCATACAGCGACTCTCGAGAGTCAAGATATTGAACGATTAAATTATTAACTTTCGGGACCTAAATTCAATCGAGCACACATATGAGAGCTTCTAAAAATATGGTTAGAAGCCCGTAAACGTCCCCTAGCAAAGATCCTGGAGCTAAAATCTGCTCTAAATGGAGATTGTACCGGTATCACTCAGTGACACGTAAAATATATCATTCGCCGCTACCACACGCACTTTTAATCATGTAATTAGTTCAAGGATTATTAATGATATTCCTTCCCAATTACAGGAATTTACGAGAGGTATGGAATTCTTGTATCAATGGAATGCATCTGTACCTCTTTAATTTTTTGTTAAGGAAAATTTGATCGCAAGTTCTAAGCACCACTCAATAAGGGTATTATGGTGTAAGATTTTCGTCCATGAGTAGGTAACCATTCCTGTAAGACGTTATGTCGAAAAACCCGGTTATTTGCTTAATTTTGTAAGGACATAATCCATAAATAAGATGCCGAAACGTGTATCTTTAAAGTCTTTGTTAGTCCATCCCCAAAGAAATAGGTAATTTTCTTTTGTATGGGCTTGATATGAAACTCTGGGTGGTGACAGGATTGTGGGGGGTGGTTTGAGATGATACCAAATGACATCTGTCGTTGAGTGGAAACTAGATGACTCACAGAGATAAATTCAGATATTTTTTACGTCGATTACATTTAGATTAGTTGCCTTATTAGAGTTTAGAAATCCAATAATAGTCTCTGACCAATAAATCATAATCGGTATTTCCAACATTTTTTTAAACCACCTAGAGCTAGAGTAGTTAATACATCGAAGGGTTAAACACAAACGGATTTTCTTGTGTTTCTAAATCAGTTATTTATGAGAAAAAAATATGTTATGATACATTTGAAGATCCATAAGCTTACCCGCAGGTTTGCATCTTCATGAAGCATTCGTTGAAGTAGATGACGCCATTATTTCCACAGACTGGTTTGGAGATTTCTGGGCATCTTTCTGGACAATCCTCTGCTCCTTTTGACACTGATGAGGAATTGCATTTCATGAGAGAGTTTCATTAATAAAGCAATTAATAATTAAAACACTTTACATGAATTGAATGGGTCATTAATTTCACGTCATATGACACAATGACTTATCTAAAGACGCGTTCACTCTTTCTGGTTTATTTCTTTTCATTAATTCTTTGTGGGGGGTTTCAAAGCTTGAAGCTCGCTTTTTTTATTTTGTATACAAACTTAAATCCATATCCAAATCCATTAATTCCATTTAATCCATCCAAAGGTCAATAGACCTTTTAATTCAGAGACAGAGTGGACTAAAGTTAGAAATAAATAGTCGCCATGAGGGAGTATTAATAATTATACATTTAGATAACGGATTGGAGAAATAGTGATAATAAAGATGGTTTGGTGCAAGAGAACCTGGTCAGTCAACCTAAGTTTGCTTAATCAGATATTGGGGGATAGTTTGTTTAAATTTTGGAATTTTTAGGTATGATACCAAGGTTTTATGGGTTACTATAAATTTGGCTTAGGTAGTCGGATGATTACGACGTATTTGGGGATAAGCATAGCATATTTTCAGCCAAGGCCATCAAGGGATAACAACCTTGTACTGATATAGTTCATAGAAAAGTTCTGATTTTTCTTAAAAATTTTTTATAATCAGTTCGCGGATTGACGGCTTGGCCACTGCTTCATAAGAATAAGTTAATATCAGTTCTCATTAAAATAAAGAATTATTATCAAAATTAATGTTTTGTCTGCATCATAGGAGTAAGTTAATATCAATTATCATTATAATAAAGAATTATTGTCAAAATTAACGTTTTGTCTGCATCATATGAGTCAGTTAACATCGATTCTTTGTACAATACTGATGTTCGAGGTTAACATAGTTATGAATTATTGATACAAATTTACATAATTAAAAACACCGCTGGTTCTGTGTCATATGCAATGCAGGCATCTCACATTTTCAAAGAAATTCCATACTTTAGAATCCTTAGTTCCAGGACCACTCAACTATATTATCTGTCAACATCGCTGGGAAAATGTTCCCGATGCCCCCTCGAGTAACACACGATCGTCGAACCCGCCACACTCACCTCTGATATCTTCATAACACTTCTTGATGGGCAAGACCTGGAGGAGCTTTCTGCAAAGAGAGACAAGTGCTCATTATTACAGACAACAAAAGACACACGAGCACAAAAATCGATTTCAGCCTGTGTGCGCTCGACAACTATACTTAACCAGCTCTTTCCTCTCTCTAATAATTAAGGTCAATGAAGTTGACAGCGCTATGATCGCTACTCACGCAACAGAAAATGGAATTCCAGAAAAGAAAAGGAAACTGATGATTGAATTGTCGCAGCGGTTGTTTTCGAATGAGCAAGGTTTGCGTCGTTCATTAAGGTCACAACAAGGGAGATTCCCACAGAGAGGTAATGCTAACTAGAGTGTGCTTCGATCCTCAATGCAGCGAGTGACCGTCCCGATACCTTTTGCCATTCCCCTGCATTTTGGAAGGCCGATGGGCTTCTATAGCTTTTATAATAATTAAGAGTTCATTTTTCATATGGGAGAATTTTTCTTTGAAAACTTCTCTTATACAACCGAAAAAACCCTAGAAGTGTTTTTGCCAAAACCGTGCTGTTTTAAAATCCTTGCCAATAAAAAAGACAAACACACATGAAAGAGTCTCCAAGAAGATTTAGAACCCAGTGAACAAGAGAGAACATACCCATGCTGACGACAATCATCTCTTAGATTTGTGAGGATACAGTCCCTATACTAAATTGTTAACAATAATTTCATGTAATACGTCAAAGTACAATTTGAGCCGTCAGAAATAAAGGGCCGTATCTATTCATGAGTTTCAGAGATTGTTAATAATAACTATTAGAAACAAACTGGAACTTAATTACTAACTAGAAAAGTTATTATTGTCAATTTAAGAAATTTAAAAGGGCCAGAAAATTAAAATTGCATCATTGTAATGAAATGTTACAAATTTTCATAAAAAATTAACTTGTAAAAAAGAAATTGATAACCTCTGAGTTGGAACGTACTGAATAGTTTTAAGAAGTGATATAGAATATAAATTATATAAAATATTTAAATAGAATAAGGTGGTCCGGGGATGTTTCTAACTTGTGCATGGTTTGTGAACTGTCTCTATGTTGACACGTGAGGTTGTAGCCCTTGTTCGCTCTATCTCTTTATTATCTCTACAGAGATTCCCCAAATATCGTTTGTCATGCTGCTACTTAAGCATTTTTCCTTTTGTGTTCCCAATTTCGAACTGACATCCTTTTGAAATCCCGATACAGGGGGCGGTGAGAACTGCTCCCGCGGGTGATTTTGTGGTATTAAGGTTTACAAAACGGTGGTACATGTTTTCCAAAGGATACGTGGTAGCTCAGTTTTATTTTTACACAAATGTAATTATTGAAAGAAAATATTGAAAGTTTAGAAAAAATTTTAAAGGTATACGTATTGTCTAGACTAGACCAATGCTTACCAAATGCCTGCAAATATTCACATCCTTTTCTAATTTAGAACAACTTCCCCTATAATCTAAAACCTTTTTTAAATTAAATTTTGAAGTTTTGTTTTCAAAAATTTTTTTAAAACAATTATACATTTGAATTTTAATTTTTATGAGTATTGTGTGGTTGTCCTAAAGTTTTGAAGCAGTACAATTTTTTTAATTATCTTCACTCTCTAAAATGAGGGCATTTCCTTGCAAACCAATGGCGCAATCAAAGTGTTATATTTTTTTCAAGAGCAAAATGGAGGTTGAAAAAAGTCCTTGTTATTTACATAGGGCACTCTTCTTTTCATGACCTTTATCTCTCCAATCTTAATCTGTTCTCTACAACTTTTGCAGAGGTAGTTTCAAAAGCTTAAATGTCTGAAGCTGCAACATCAGATCCTCGAGAGCCGGTAGCAGGCCTAATTTGAGGGGATATGAAACAATGGTTTGGCTGTCGGAGATACGATCAACGATCAAAAGTTAGTTACCAGTTACGTGTCTGCTGGTGTAATTTCTGCACATTTAGAACTCTGCTTTAGTCTTTGTTGTTAGAGTGTGCATTTTCACTCTTCGCAATTATTTATTTTTCGCCGCCTCTTTATTTTTAAGAATAAATTCTTCTGAAACTCAGGAGTTCACTACAGAAGGACTTCTATGCATTAATCTGGCCTATTTACATTTTTCGTTTTATAGGGTAAGTGTAATAAAAAAGTATCATTAAGATCTTTGTTGGTTGGTTGGGTTTATTTATGGTACTCTATGCTTCGACTTGGACCAGTATATATAGCACGTATTAATAACATTGTAATTTTCTGTGGGGATATATATCATATGCTTTAGTATTTCTTTCCCAGCAAAAGGTCATTGTATTGTAATAGTACTTCACTCCTATCAGTATTGTAATAGTACTTCATTTACATTTTATACTGAAAAATAGAAATAAAATCAAAGCAAGAAGAATCCCTTGTTGGGAAAAAAATGTTAAGAGATCCTTTAATTTTTTTAAAATATATTTTTTTAACTGTCACTGTTTCATTAATAATTTTACTGCGACTCTTCAGTAATCTCCATTTGCACGGCAAACGCTCACAACATATTAAAGAACACTTTCTCTGCTCTCAAATTAACATCACTTTAGTTAGAACACTTTATAGTGCTGTGATAGTATTTTGAAAATGTTAGTGTTGCTATCCAGAAATATGTTATTTTTATTTAAAATAGTATTGTAGTAAAATATGTTTATAGAATCTGAATCTGTTCCTAAATTTAGATCGAAACACTATGCGTACTCATGAACACATTTTTGCTTGGCAACCCTTTTCAAACATATTCTGAACTCTAGTATCACAATCCAATAAGGTATAAAGTGTTAACACTAACTAAAGCATTGTTAATTTGAGGACATAAAAGTGTCTCCAAGTACGGATATTTTTGGTTAAGATTATTTGAATGTTGAGTGTAATGAGTACCCGCAGTTTCTCTTCCTCATGATACAGACGTTGTTGTAGATTTTCCCGTCCGAAGCGCACACGGGGTCGTTGAGGTCGAGACAGCGGGTGGGGCACAGGTAGTGCTTGCCGCGACACTTGTCCCACGCGCCCTTCCGGATCTCCACGCTGTTCCTGTGAACAAACCACAACAAGTAATTGTTAATAGGGTTCCACACTATTTCATTTGAAAATTTCCAGATGAGAATGAAGACCTAAAATTAAGGACTTCCGCCTGGTCTGAGAGTCAATACTAGAAAGGAGTTCAGCTAATTTTTTTTCTGAAGAGTGTCCTTTTTTGCAAAAAGTGAAATGTTCAGTTCTGTTGATTAATATACCACCCGGATGAATTAAATACTTTTAGCTGTAATTTGTGAATATCTTTTACAAATATTATTTTTTATGTCATGAGTCTGTTTAGATTCATGTAGGTTATTAGATTCATTTTTCTCTCTTTTATCTATAGTATATTGTAACGGATTTCGAGAAAAAGAAAGAATATTCCGGTTTGAAGTATAGAAAGTTCACCTGGGGGACGGCTATGGTACAACCCCGCCTACGGGAGGAGCGCTAGGGGGCGGAGTGCACAACCTGATTGGCTTGCTACCTTGACAATTAATTCGCAACTATTCGCGCTTGACCTTATAAATAAGGGAGTGGGCTGGGAGGATTATGTGAATACGTGGTTGTGGCGTATGGTCACTGTGATTCTGGGCCAGAGGGAGACCCTGTGAGAGATTGGACTTCGTCAGTATTGGACTAATCGTGGTCAGAGATTGTGATACTGAAAGCAAAGCAAGAGGTGCGATTGACGAAGGAGATTTGGACTTGGTGCTCTTATTGCTAGCTGTTTTGTTTTCCGTGTATTAATTGAGCTATTGGCGTTTATATCTGGACTTTTGGTGCCCTGTAAATATTTTCGTTAGCTTCAATAAACCTACTTTATTTTAATTACTCACATCACATCCCTGAATTTTTCAAACCGGAATTCGTATCAAGTCACTTACATGGACTACCGAGATCCCAGGTGACTATTAGCATTTGTATTGTGTTATTTTTAAGTGAATAATAAATTTGTGTATTTGAGTTTGAATATTTACTTTCCGGTCAAGTCATGTTAGATGGGTTAGTGCCAGTTTCCACATTTGCGTATCTTTGGCGGTATGGCGATTTACAGAAAGACTTAAGTGACGTCATTCTGTGCGTTCTTAATGTGTGTGATTTTTGTATATGGGGAGTGTTCTCTTACCCGCAGTTCTCCTTGCGCATGTGGCACTCGCTGGGGTAGACCTTCCCGTCGCTGCCGCACACGGGCTTGTAGAACACGCACTCTTCGGGGCAATCGGTCTTTCCGCCCCCTCGCTTCCTGCCGTTGGAGTAGGGCACTTCGGGCTGTCCGCGCAGCTCAAAGTACCGCAGCCCCGGCCCCTCCTCCACGGCGTTGTCGACCGCCTCCTCCGCGTACAGCTCCGGGAAGAGGGCGTGGCGCCCCGCCTCCAACACCAGGGCGTCCAGCAGAGCCCCGCCCCCTCCATCGTAGTCGGGCGGGGCCTCGTAGTCCGTTGCTGCCAACTGGCCTGTTGGAAGAGGAGAAGAAGAGTTGAGCCCAATTTACACGATGCCAGCGTAACCTTCTCAGTCTCGAAGGTTACGATGCCAGTCGCCGTGCCAGTAGAGCTTTCCATACAAGTCATGTCATGTTTTAGTGATTGGCACTGTGTGTAAACAGGAACTAGACTGAGAACTATTCCAGCTACTGGATGGACCAACAAATATGAAGATTTACAGACACGGTCATAAAACACAAAAACTGACTTTTAAGCTCAAAAAGAGTTAATAATCATTTAATTTGTATCCTATGTGACTTCCCCCTTCCATTTCAGTTAATTTTATAGCATTTCAAAATGTTTTTATAGAGATAAACGAAAATACAAAAAAAAACCAAACTACTTTTTTTACAGGTATTAACCATTCATATGCAAAAGTACCTGTCGACCAGGTAGCATGGGAACTTTGATTAGTGTTTTGAAAATATTGGCTAATGTTGCGAAAATGAAAACATTTTTCTTAGGGAGGACCTCCAAAGCCCCCTTCGATATTTTGACGTCTTTTTTTCTTGTAATTTTTGTGGCTTACAAACAGCGGTCCTCTTTGAATATAACCCAAAAAGTCTTAAAATGAGCTAAAACACTACTTTTGAAGATCAAATTCCCAGCATTTTTCAGGAGGAACCCTCTACTTTATTATTTATATCTCTATAAATATGTAGAGGGTTCCCCGCTTACTTTGCTCTAACTTTTTATGCAAAATCTTACATTATGTGCGCCAAGCCCAAACCCTATCAATAAGTGTTCTAAAATTTAATATATATGTAAGAGTTCTCATAAGGGGGTACCTTTCAAACATTGTTTAATCAAAACCACACGTCCGAAACAAAAGTTTGGTTTCAGGTCTGACACCGAAAATGAATTTGACTCTATTTTTAAGGGACAAATCAGGGGCGTATATAAGGAGGGCCGAGGGGGCCCTGCCCCCCCCCCCAAAAAAAAAAAAAAAAATTGGACTAGGTGTTTCAAAACAAGTTAAACCCCAGATCCCCTTTTGTAATTGGAACTCTATTACTCATAAATTTTAATATTAAGTTCATCAAAATGCAAATCCTTATATAAAAATGTATATCCAAATCCAAAATTCGGACTAAGTGTACCAAAACTACTTAAAAACCTACTTTGATACTTGTAATTTTATTCCTCACAACTTTTCTTATATTAAGTTTTTAGGGCATAAATAATCATCTAAAATGTATTAAAAAGCTACATTGGACCTATTAAATATGTGTAGGCGGGGCTGAGGAGTAATTTTGGGCCCCTCCCGAAATAAATTTCTATATACGCCACTGGGGCAAATCTTCAAATCTTTTCTGGGGGAGAGCCCCTAGACCCCCTTTTCAACATGGAGATTCTTACAAAAACTCTTGCTTTGTGAGGGTTTGCCTGTGAGAGGGTACTATGAACCTTGGAAATAATGTTGTGTGAAAACCGAACCTCCAAAACAAAAGTCTGGTAGTTACGGTCCTGACTTTCATAAAGTGAATATGAGCAACCCCATTCATTTTCAGAACTCGGTACTCCTGAACGTAATTCTATTATACCCCTCTAAAAAATATTTTTGGGAATATGAGCCACATGTGGACATGAATAAAATGTGAACCCTCAAATATATTATGGAAATACGTGGGAAAAAGTGAGGAGGATATTCTATAGACCTTCAAATAAAATATATTTCTGCAATTCGATAGTTATGGCAATTTTTAAAAACAAAATTAATACCAATGTTTACTTTCCATAAAAGTATTAATTATAAAACAGAGTTCAAATATATCAGTAAACTAAGAAAGTTCTATAGAACCTCGTAAAACCGAGGCGAAGATATTGTGGTGCTGCTATCTAGTGGTAACAATGTGATTTAATTTTGCATTGTAATATATTTTAATATTAGGTATTATTCATACTTTGGTAAAGAAAAAGGAACAAATTTGTATTTCTTTTTGGAGACTTACTAAAAATATTCTTTCCTCCAAAGCACGGGTGGATTTACAACAGGGCCTCATGAGGAATCAATGCCAAATGCCATCCCACAAACAATTTCACAATATATCCCTTTTTCAATGGCAATGGAAGTTTTAAAAGTATACAGAGACAGCATACCTACCAGTCTTTCCCTCGCATCCTTCTCCATAATTCAGAAATTCACCGAATTCACCGAAATCTTAGTTAATTTAATTTGAAAATTGAGGGAATCACTGTCATTGAAAAAGGACGTTCTCCTCGGTGGAGCCAATTGTGATGCTGCCATCTAGTAGTGTAATAAAGAACTAAAAAGCATTCACTATAATTTATTGGTGGGTCATTCCATGTCAAATCAACCAAGGGTCCGGACCTTTGGGTCTGAGATATTCAAAAAATTTTCTGTGCTTATTTTACTCATCAGTAGAAGTATAATGAGATCAATTTCATATTTTTGGGACTGGTAGTTTTGGAGAAATTTACTTTCAAAGAGGGGTAATTCCACGTCAAATCAACCCAAAAAAGTACACTTTTGAACCTTTGAATCTTAGATTTTCTAAATTTCTTGTGTGCTTATTTTACCCATCAGTAGGAGTACAATAAGACCAATTTCAAATTTTTGGGACTGGTAGTCTTAGAGAAATCCACTTTCTAAGAGGCAAAAATCGTGAGATTTTGTCATTACCATGACATTTTTAAACAACTGATGCTCAAAAACTATTTGACCCAAAATCATAAACAAGATGTCGTTCTCATCTGTTTTAAATAAGATTTAAAATGATATAAAGCATCACAATGTGATGTAAAAGTTTAGATTTTTTTTTATCTAAAAAAAAAGTTCGATAGCAAAAATACAACCCCCTTCGATATTTTTAAAAAAATAAGTGTTGTAAAGAAGCTATCCAACTACATCTGTGCAAAATTTCAGAATGGAATGGCCATGGGGGCATATAGAAAAAAAAATATTTTCTAACAGTGAAAATAAGAAAAAAACGTTTTTCATGTTAAAACCCTATATAGAAACCTATCGATTGAAAAACTCTATAGATATTCTGTTTTAATGTTCAGATAACTGATTTAGACACTTAAAACTGCTAATATATTTAATTTACAACCCATATGAAACAATATTTCACAATTCTAAAGCAATATTGGGTTGTAAAGTAATCTACCGCGTGTTTCAACGGCTTTTATCTGTAACCAACGTCTCCTGGGGTCCTGGAAGCATAGAAGTAAGGTCTACCCCTAGGTAAATGACCATGCTGAATCCATTGAGATGGCTTACATCGTCCCTACGAAAGTTAAACGAAATACGAAAGTTTAAAAAGTTAAATAACTAAAGGAGATAGAACAAAAATTTCAATGAGAAAATGGTTGGCAATATCATGACAAATGCACAGAAAAAAGTTTTATAAAAATATCTTAAATATTCGAGGAGATATTAGCATATGAAAATAGCTCTTTTTTAGGCCTGAAAAAGAGATTGATCTTTGTGAAAAATAAGTTTTTAAATAAAAAAAATTAGGATAATAATTTTTTACTTCAGAATGAATCAACATGAGTATGACACAAAACACAATGAGTATTAAAGAGTTAGAAAAGGAGTAGGTATGTTAAGAAAATGTGTAGGTAGACTTAATATGCTAAAAAACTTCAAAATTGAAAAATATAGGGGGATGTTTTTATTAAAGTTATTAACTCTGAGTTAACCAATTTTCATCCCACTTTTCCAATGCTGTTCTCTTTTGTGTGTATGTGTGTGTTTTTAAAAAACAAACTATACTTGGTTGCAACGTTTCTTGAACCCAGTACGTCACAAATGCGGAAGGAGGAATCGGTAAACACGCAGCCTGTTGTGTTGATAGGAGGAGTTTCGGTACGCAAATCGTGATTGAAAAGCACTATAAATACATGGTTTTAACAAAATAATCGTATTTTTAAATTGACGTTCTTTATTTCACTCAAAATTCAGACACCGCGATTGGAACTACTTTGTTTATTAGTGGCGTCGTAGGGTCAACTTAAGTTGCAACCTATAGTAGCAATATTTTTGACAAATTTTAAGTATTTGCGTAAAATTTAACAAAGCAAAGCCCTAACATCAATAACTTATATTTAAATGTAGTATTTATAAAAATTATTTAAAATCGTCGTTAACTGTTCAAACGAACTAATTCGAAATTGTAACTATGCACGATAATGGTAATCATTGTGAAAAGGAATGTGATGTTATCTTACGCAATTTAATATGAAACCATATCTCATTTTTTTTCTCCTAGTCTGCTATGCGTGTTGAAAAATCTCGTTTTATTCTCTGTGTTAAAAAGCAACCAAATTACCTTATATAAGGTCGTTAACAAGTTTCATCGCTTACTTAAGGGGGCATCCATAAATTACGTGAGGTGTTTTTTTTCCAAAATCTGGATCCCCCCCTCCCCCCACGTGAGATTTACCTACAACTTTTTAAAAGGATTTTCTATCCTATTCATTTGCATTTTGTGCTTCATAGCACCTAAAACCTTTACATTATTAATGATGTGGGGGGGAAGTACATTATGTTATCATCCGGTTGAAATTTGTAAAAAGACAGCAATAAATAGAAGTTAACTCTCAAATAATTTCTAATTTAAAAAGTTTACGTGAGATTTTAATCGACCCCACCCTTGGTGAGATTTTTCCAAACCCCTCCCCCCTTTTTGACCTCACGTAATTTATGGATGTCCCGTAATAAGAAAGGATTCATCTTCCCAGTATTTTTTCAAAAGTCAAAAAAAAATTAACAACATGACTGAACATCTCGGGGAAAATACACTCATTGCTAATTTATTCTAAGCCAGCACAACTTCTACTGTTGTAATGCGGGCTAAATCAAGAATCATGTAATTTAAACATGCTGTGGGTTATGAAAAAAATATCTTGATCATAAGATGATAATGAGAAAAGTTATAAGCTATTAAATAGCAGAGAGAGAGAGGGGACCACACAGAAAAATTTTTAATAAAGATGGTACATTTTTGTCAATCCAGGTCTTCATAGAAAAGCATTTTTATCACTATTTATTATTATTTTATTATCTGGGATTGTTGGGCCGTGGCTTTAGGACATAAAATCTATACGTTTCGCTTTCTGCTTGGAAGGGCATCCTCAGTCCTCAGTGGTAAAAACTATAACTTTAACCGTATAAATAGACCAAACTAAACACAATAACAATCAATTAATGCGTGAACGCTCCTTTGACGGTATATATGTTACACTGTAACATATATACCGTCAATGGAGCGAACCGGCAATGTGATAAATCTGGCATTATTAATAATGCCCGATTAATCACTTTGCCCGTAACATATATACTGTCTTCCTTTATTTATATAGGCTTTGATTTTAAATTTTAATATTTTTTATCTTTATAACATTAAATAGATATTGTCATTTAGTGATATATGGGTAATAGTAGTAAATTTATATCGAAATTTTGTTTAACCTATTTTTTTTTACAAATATGTGTATAAAAACTTAATCAGATTTAGTTGTAAATATCAGTAACTCCTCCCTTCACAATGGCTTAGTTGAACTGTTTCTCCCTTTAAAGTGATGGTGCTATTAAAGAATATGCTATGTAAAAATACTTGAAAGTTTATATAACTTTGAAAGTCGATTCGATTCTGGCGGAAGCCTCTAGCGGCCACCAAGTACCCATTGTTTAACGGCTGAACAATTTGCCAAAAATTTGGACAAAAGCATAAAAACCTAATCACGATTTTCAGCAAAATAAAAACATATTAACATGTAAAAAATAATATTTATTAAAATACTGACAAATAATTTAATTACCAATGTATTACTTCTTTCTTCGGATCTTTTATGCCTTTTTAAAATTTTTAACTTGCATGACCTATTATAGCGTTTTTTCAAAAGTAAAATTTTTGTTACTTTAATGTGAATCTAATACATTGTATTGTAAAAAAACATGTTCAAATTTTTACTTCAAACAAAAGTAAAAAATGAGAAAAACTTCAACATTTGATTGAATTTTTTGAATTATTAACTTATGACCCATAATAGAAGTCCGCTGACCACAATAGAAGATTTTTCTCCCTTTTATTTTTCTTCAACACCGCCTCGTAAAAAGGACCACTGAATTCGAAGAATCGAACCGATTTCAATTAGAGTGGACGTTACGCCCGAATGCGCCAATCGTTTCAAATAAAATGATGGAGGGAGCTATTCCACGCATTCGAATTATGCCTCTCGTGGGTGAGAAACTTCTGTCAGGGCAGATTTGTCGCCCATTGTTGGAGCAAGTGTTTTACGACGGCGGTGGTTAAGAGTGATTGTTATTTGCTCAAGAAATGTGTGAGAGTGCCCTTGTTTGTCATCTGTCGGACAGTCGAGAGAAAACGCGCGCACGGACCTCTTTCGTGAGATAAAAGATGGTTTTTGTGAGGGGTGCCATGAGTGATTTATGGAAGAAGAAATATTTCCTTGAGCCCCGTTTTTTAAAGTTTTCTTTCGCGGCTTTAAAATTAGTGCTTTTATCAACAAGAGATAGATTTGGGGTAAAGATAATTAAAGGAAGAGAAAGCGGGGGTGATATAGGGCCCTCTCTTCTCTAGTAGCAGTACATACTGATTATTTATATATTGCGGGAAGTTTTGCTTTATTTCATTGCCATGTGGTTTTAGCACACTTTCAATCTTGTATCATTTGCAGTGTGACAAAACTGAACTATTTATCCTTACATTATCTATATTGCATTCTCCCATAGGCGGATTTAGGTGGTGGACCCTGGGAGACTGGAAACCTTGGAGGGGCAAGCTGTCCCTGATGGCTTTGGAAACATGAATTTCCCTTATAAAAACGGAATTTTCTCAAAAAGTTGGAATGGGAGGTATTTCCCCCCATGCGCCCCCCCCCTAAATCCGCCCGTGCAATCGCCCCACGCTTTTCGTTTTAACGAGGAGTTAGGAAAAACTATTTTATATGTTTTAGTCCGTTTTAAAAACGGGGTTTTTAAAAAGTTTTTATTTCATAAATTTTACAAGTCTAAAGCAACTTTCATCGCCATTCAAACGTTTCAAACCATTCATGAGACTGGTTGAAATAGTAATGAAATGTGCACTCTTACTACCGGTTGCATTACTTAACGCATTTATTCACCGATAATTGTAACTCCATCCATGCAAAGCGGCTTTGATAATGTTCAGAGAAACTGTTTCTCTGCGTAACACAGGATAGTTGCTTAATTATATGAATTCCAACTTTAAAATAAATTTATTAATTTACCACCAAATAATTCAGGTGGGGTAATATTTTAAATAGGAGTGGTTCATCAATCTGTGACACTTTGTGACAAGGGGTTATAAAATTGCGACATCACACTCTGCAAATCGACAAAAAAAATTGGAAAATGTAGTTTACACAGAGTGTTCGTAGCATTATTATAAATATTATCTAAGGGAAGGTCGTATACCTCGGACCTATTTTTACTTTTTACCCGGTAATTTTTTATTTACTGAAAATAAACTGATGAAACAATTTTCCCTCGATGCTTTAGCCTTTCAATACATGACATATACTTTTTTCGTACTTTTAATTGAAGTATATTACAGTACATAATTAGTGCGGGAGTTTAAATCAATGTAAATAGCTCCAAGGTACATCACCAGTAGTACCTTAAACCTATGTCCACAAAAACTTTATTTCTTATTTAATGGATTTAAGTCTTCTTTTAAGGAACTTCAAATCCACTCATGAGATTTGATTGTGTGAAGGTTAATTGGAATGCTCTCCCAACTGATTCAGAATCATCATTATTTAATTGATTGCTTTCAAACATTGAATTGAATTTAATTGTTTTCACAGATACATGGCTGTCATGATTATCCGGTAGAATTATTGCTGGAGCTTCTTTAGTTGCACCTCTAAACTTTATTAAACGTTTGTGGGAAAACTCATAGAACATGTGTTCATTGGACCACCGAAATGTATTAGCATATAGATCATCATAAGCGTTTTAAAGCATTGTTTTTTGTCACAAAATTAAAGTTTTCACATGCAATTGCTCTTAAAATACCCAATCAGTTATCATATTCAAAAACTCGTTAAAATGTAAGGAAAATTTATTCAAGTAACATTAACAGCAAACTTGTCATACCTATTGTATAATGAATTTTGTTTATGAGATGAGAATAAGGATGAAGGAAGATAATTCTATGAGTTTTGTTCCTTTCATTTGCGAGTAAATCATTATTTAATGAATAATTCAATTTTTACGATGTAAAGATTGACTATAGACGTTAACTTTTCTAGAGAGTACAATTCTTTTGCTTCCCGTACGGGGAAGGGGAAAAGAGATCATAGCAGTGCTCAAGAACTTGATTAAAAATAGAGAACATTGAAATGTTTGGTCCTCTTCAAGCAACCCGTAAAATATTCGGACAGATAATGCTCAATCCCATTGGCGTCGCCAGCAACATGATATTGAGGGGGCTGTCCCAGGGAATATGGATTCTACCAAGAAAGATTAAAACAACAGCCTTAAATTTAATTTTTTGCGTTAGAACATCTTAAATTATGTAAGATTCGGAACCATTTAAAAACTTTTAGTTAAATTTGTTGTAAATTATCAATAGCTTTGCATTGGCCCTAAATTTGACCCTTAAAAGCACAGCAAAACTAATTTTTCTGGTGTGATAAATTAGTTATCAAAATATTCAAATTTTTATGATTTAACAGTGTTTCAGATGAAAAAAAAATATACACAATCAGAAACTTATTTCAGAGGAACGGTCCTTTTCGACGATGTTCTCTAATCTCATATTCCTTCTTCAACATTCTCTCTCAGTCTTCAACAAATTTAGTTCAAAGTCAGGGGGAGTATATGAGGGGACGGTCCCTCTCGTTCCCTCTTACTGTAAGCTTTTAACATTCAGTGAATTTTAGATCCTCCAGAAGTTAAAAATTAAGTTTTTAAAAAAATGCTGTAAATTATGTTGGGGTGACGCGTCTTGCCTGTCACGCCCGTGCTCAATCCAGTAATCACCTTGCCTCAAGCTTTCCTGAATATTCAAGTTTATTTTGCTATAGAATAATCACAGTTCGATTTTTATCAACTTAAATTTTTTATGATGGGGGAAAGCAGTGGCGTATATAGGAATTTATTTCGGGAGGGACCCAAATTTACTCCCCAGCCCCTCCTACACATATTTAATAGGTCTAATGTAGCTATTTAGGTGATAATTTAGGCCCTAAAAACTTAATATTAGGAAAAGTTGTTAGTAATAAGAATACAAGTACCAAAGTGGGGTCTGCAGGTCCTCCCCCAGAAAATGTTTGGTTTTGGAAGTCCCCTCTTGCTTTGTTATAATTCTGGTATTTTGCATCAATAAAGTACTACAAACGGATTGCGAACTCTTACCTGCGGCGATCGACACCCGCCAGAGCCAGAGCAGCAGAAGCGGCGCTAGTGAATCCATTGTGCGCGGAAGCCCGAATGCGATTTCCCCCAAGTTCAGTGTCAGGATATTGTGATGAGCCGCATGCGCGCTCTTAAATAATAACGGTATGCATTTGCATGGCATTCGATTTGCGGTGGAGCAGCAACTAGAGATTCTTTGCGCAAATATGGCAATGTGTGAAGTGGAATTTTTTTTACCCCAAACGATTTCGGAAAATTGAGCAGGGTCAATTAAATAGTAGCTTTCTTTCAAATTTTACTGATTTATTTATATTTTTTAGTTTTAATACTGATTGAAGTATAACATGAATATTTCCTGATATTCTTTTTTGAACCTATCCCGAAATAAGTATTTTGTGGATTTTCAAGTTATTTTTGCAGAAAAAAAATTTTTAAAATATTTTTTACTTATTTTCAAATTGTTTAGGCATTTTTAGAAATATTAAATGTGGTGCTTGATGCTTAAAAATTATTAATAGTGCCACTTATTTTTTTTTAAAAATCAGTAGTTCTTGAAACCCTAACTAAACACGTCTAAAAAAATCTTTGAAAAAATATTGACTTAATTTAGAAGCATTAATATTTTGTGTTTAATTTGTTCCCTCCGCCATGAATTAAAGTTGCAAAATTTTCCAGACTTAAAAGTGAAATAAATATTTTTTACAAAGAATGTTTTTAGTTATCTGCATGTTTAGCTTTTTTTCTTGTTCCTTTCCGTCTTAAAAAATCAGGACGGATTTTCACTGTTAGAATAAAATTTTTCATCACACATGTTTCTGTTGCTCATTTTTGGATTAATAATTTATCCAACGATTCACAAAGATTTTTCAAAATTTTCCTTCACTCACACACATAAGACAGAATACACAAAACGTTCAAGAAGTTAAAGCATTACACAACTCCCAAGGTGAATAAGCTTAAAGTCTTGTCGTGTTCCTGGTATCAACACAAAAGAGCTGATTCCAAGTTTCCTGATGCATTGGATTAAACGCGATGTGTGCGGAAATCTGAAGACCCACTCGGCTGTGACGGAGAGATGCTTTTTCCGGCAAAATTCGATTTTTCTTCTTGAATGAACCGTAGAAAAAGTGCAAATCCTCCCGTTCAATCAATGGTTACATTGTCTCTTAATTTGATGGAGCTAAATAAAAACAGCTTCGACATTAGGTGAGCTCTCATCTTTTCTCACATTGTTGAGCAGTGGCGTAACTAGAGTTGACTCATGGGGGGTGTTATTCCGACCAGTCAACCACTCCAGCATATTACTCCCTTTTAAAAAATTTCTCATAATATAGGTATAATATAAACAATTTTTTTACAAAACTTCTGAAGGGATAACTTCATCTGAGAGGCATAACTTTCAAGGTAAAAACACAGTATAGCAGACGTAAAAATTATAGAGGGGGTTTAGGGGTTCTCCCCCAGAAATTTTTTAAAAATTTGTCTCTCAATGTAGTGTTTAAATTCATTTTGAGGCCTTTTGGGTTAGTTCCTAAAAGAACAGTTCCTTGTGAACCCCCTTCATTGTAAAGGGAAAATGTTTCAGTTTTTCATGTTTTAGAAACCGTCAATGTAATGGAGGGGTTACATCCCCAATAACATCCCCTCGTTACGCCTATGTTGTTGAGTGCCTTACAAATGTAACCCAAACCAGAAATAATTTTAGCTGTGCCAAAACCGATTAAGATAGTTGCAAAAAGTAATAATTCATTCGCCAACTATACCACGGGGCTAGGCGCAACACCGTTAAGGCTTCTTTCATTAACAAAATATAATGCATAAAGTTAGGTTCTTATACTAAATCGGGGATTTCCAAAACGTAGAGGTCCAAAGAACACTAAGGATAAAATGGAAACCTTAACGGACCTCCCTTTATAAAATCTTCACAAATTTGTTAGATGAACGTTCATTTTTTCTAATAAAGCATGAAAATTTATACTCTCAGCTTAATTTTCGAAAAATTTAATTTTATCTCACGAGAGAGATTATATTTATGTAATGTAATGAAATCTTCGGAGGTGAAGTAGAAATCAAGAAAAATTCAAGCCGGATCCAGTTAAATTCAAGCAATAGATCTAGCTGGAATCCATCTGGATGTGCGTCAATTGCCGAAGTTGAATCGGGTTGGAACACTAGTAAAATTCTGGCTTGAGCAAGCTATATTCCAGATTGAAATCAAACTTGAATCCTGAAGTGTATTTTGGTTTGAATTTTGTTTGATCTTTACTTGATTTAATCAAGCTAAGGAATTGTCCTTTAATATAGCTGGATTTTGGAAAGACTGAAATATCCAGCGAATATACAGGAAAAATCAGGCTGGAATCCAGAATGTGTGCTGTCTGGGTAGCTATCTAGGGGGAGGTGACACCGAAGCTCTCTTGAAATAAATCAAACACATCCGGAAAAATAAACACATACATCGTACTTCGAAGGTTTTTTCTTCACTGAGTGAGAACGGAATACTTAAAATCTTCGTTCCTCTTCACACTAAAACTATAATTTTTGAAAATTATATAATGAAATATTAAACAGGGTGTCATCTTACTATAGAATTATGGGGTGACACCGGAACTTAAAAACTCCGTTCCTCTTTACTAATGTTCGGCACTACTGATCAACTAGTATAGTTAACTAGTAGTTTAACTACTTTTGGTTTAAACTAGTTCAACTATTAGTTGAACTACTTTATTTAATAACTACTAGTTGAAACTACTTTCAAAATTTCAACTACTTTCAAAAAAAATTCTTATTAAAATTTTTATCAAAATATAGATAAAATTGTACTGTAACAAATTTAATTAAGATGGTAGAGTATTCAAAATCCCATAACCAGAATTAAAGGCCCTTTTTGCGCGTTTTTTGTGACATAGATAAGAAAGATGTATTCGAATTTGGGCAAAAAATAAGTTATGAAATTAAATAGACTAGTTAACTAGTAGTTAACTACTTTGGGAAACAGTTAACTACTAGTTGTAACTAGTCCCAGGAAAAAATAGTTAACTACTAGTTGCAACTAGATTTTCCCAGACTAGTTAGTAGTTGGTAGTTAACTATTTTTTGACCACTAGTTGCCGAACACTACTCTTTACACTACTTAACTCGATTTATTAAAATTTTTTATTAAAGTTTTTACGGAGGAAATTGTAAAAAGTGGGTCGGTTTTAAAGGACACCACTATATACCTATAGATACAAATTATACTTCTTATAACGAATATTAAAGGAAGTAAGGGCGTACATAAAGGGGGCCCCCTCGAAATTCGGAAAGTGTACCAAAACAAGTTAAAACCCTGTAATTTAAGGTCAAATTTCCAAAAAATTTCTGGGGGTGGACCCCCAACCCCCCCCCCCCCCATTTTGCAATTGGAACCTTACTATTCACAAAATTTTAAAGTAAGTTTAGCAAAATAAAAATCCTAAAATCCTAAAATCCTATAATAAAATCCTAAAAATTTATGTCCGAAATTGGGAGTAGGTATACCAAAAACAAGTTAAAAATCTGTTTTTAGGGTCAAATTTCCAAAATTTTTCTAGGGGAGGACCCCAATACTACTTTTGTACTTGGAACTCTACTATTAGCAACTTTTTTAACTATAAAATCGTTCATCAATATGCAAAACCTACCTAAAAATGTATATCCAAAATCCGGACTAGGTGTACCGAAACTAGTGAAAACCTTGTTTGTAAGGTCGAATTTACAAAAAATATTCTGGAGGAGGACCCTCAGACCCCCCCCCCCTTTAGTACCTGGAACTGTATTACTCACAACTTTTTGTTAAGCTCTTACGAAGCAAATTCTACCAAAAAATATATTAAAGGACCCACTATATTGATACAAATTATACTTCTTATAACGAATATTAAAGTGAGCAGGGGCGTATATAATTTTAATTATTTATATAGCTACATCTGACCTATTAAATATGCATGGGAGGGGCTGAAGAATAATATTGGCCCCTCCCGAAATAAATTTCTATATACGCCACTGAAAAAAAGGGGTGATGCAGACAAGTCACTTTTATTTTTTTAAAAAAACTGGAGTATTCTCCCTTATCATAAAAGGACAAAAATATAACGGGGTTACACCATAACTTCCACCCCGGGTGACACCCAGGTTAATTACACCACTGTATTCCTGGTGAATCATCGAGATATTGACTATTTAGTTTTGATAGTAGAAGTCGCCAGATCTTAATCCTTTTATTTTTTATAGAATCTTGAATGCCAAAACATCTTATTTTGTATGGACCACCGCTCCCTTTTCAAGAAGACAATTTCCACCACCCCCTTACAAATTTTAGCCCCTAATTTGCATATTTTTATAGAATTTTATAACAACGTTTTATAATTAAAATACTTTAATTTAGAACAAAATAAAATTTTGTAAAACTAATATACGGATTCTAAAGTTTTATAAGCCCCTTGAAATTAAATTTGAAATAATTAGGGTAATAATTCGACTCTACCTTTTTATAAAATTTCATAAAAGGTCCGGCTGTCCTTCTCCGGGAATTTTTTTTTAATTTTGGCATGTTAGAAAGCGATTTTAAGCTACTCTTACGGGATGTTTGAATGTTTTTATGTGACAAATATGTGTACAAATGACATTAAGCAATAATTCAAGTTTATAGTCAACTCCCCCTTTTACTCTAATAACGCCCCCCAATGTTCTATCAACTCATCACCAACGCCCCCCTAGAATACTTCAACGCCCATTTTGAAAACCACTGCTCTAAAAGTACTTTACTTAAAATTACTTATTTTAACGTTTTTCAATTTTTAAAGGGAGTCCACATGTATGGGTCATGTATGGGTCCACATGTATATCCACATGTATGGATACCACATGTATGGGTCCACATGTCATGGGTCTGTGTCTGTCAGTAGAGAGAACAGGTTGTTGAACCTATTGACACAAATTTTGTCAATTTATTAAAAAACCAATTTTTAAAATTGGAGCTAATAAAAATATCACCCTATAACGGCGCATGCGCCAACTGCCGTTTTTGCAGTCCAGATAGACACTTCCTTTACTAAGGTTGTGTTGTGAGTGTGACTAATAGGTTGGGCACTTCAAATGGTCGAATAGTCCGAAGGTACAACAGAGTCTCCCCTATAGTTAAAAAAACCTTCATTTACTCCAATTAAAATTTGAAGAAGTTTTAGTATTTCTATAACCCTATAACTATAATGATACGAAATTTCAAAGACCCCCATCCCATCATCTGGAAGACAAAAATCGTGCCTAAACCTTCCTAAAATCTTTTCTCTATTTACCGGGAAAGACAACCTTGAATTCTTCTTCAGATAGGGGCACCATCATCACTTTAATTGAGTGGAGGGGAACTCTCTCCACTATACGCATGGAATAAGGTCGCTATAGTTTAATAGGGTGGTGTCGCGTCATAATAAATCAGCAACAAAAGCAGTTTTTGACCCAATGACTTCTGACAGCGAAAACAAATTCTTTCGTTATTTTCCTTTAGTTCTGTAGTTAATTTCACATAGCTTTCCGAATTTTTATATATACTACTCAAATTTAATACTTTTTTTACATTTACTAGCTGGTTTGACCCGGCAAAGCCGCGTCTTACCAGCTAGATTACGCGCCTTTGGCACTGATGCGAGCTTCGCTCGTTACTACCACACGCTTGCAGCGCAGTTAAATTTTTTACAATTTATTACTTTTTTTAAGCTGCAGTGCTAAACTGTTCAATATTTTCAATCAAATTATAGGTTTTTCTAACCACAAATAATTTATTCTTATGCGTCATCTGAAGAGAAAGAAGTTCTTCAATTAAACCTGTACCAGTATTTTTTTAATAAATCCAATATGCCTAGTATCCTGTTGCGATAAATCTAGTAAAACGTCAAACCATTGAAGTTTGATAATTTCAAAGTAGATTTTCTTCACGCTCTTTAAAAGACGTTTTGTCTGTGTTGGTAAAAATATTCTGAAATCAATGGGGCAAAACGAAAAAACCGCATAATTTAAAAATGGAATGCTTTGAAGGAACGTGACATATTATTGGCTAATCTAGGTTTGGAAATCTTTCGATCAAGACCGAGTTTGTCCAAATCGGTTCAGGGGTTCGGGCTGGCGGCCGGCCGAACGGAACCTCCCCATAGAGTTAACATGGGGGCAAAACGAAAAAATCGTATAATTTAAAAATGGAAGGTTTTGGAGGAACATGATATATTATTGGCTCATCTGGGGGTGGAGAGCTTTCGATCAAGACCGAGTTTGTCCAAATCGGAACGGGGGTGCGGCCTGGCGGCCGGCCGAAAGAAAAACCAAATTATTTTAATATATAAGATTTTGGTATTGCTGGTGAATATTTGGATGACGCGTTTAATGTATAATTTATTCTCTAACCCAAGGGTCGGCAACTGGTGGACGCGGTCTATATCCGAACCTCAATGAGGTTATTTCCTAGACCGCCAAAAATTTTCCATTTGAAGGAAAAATTTATTAAACTTACAAGTAGTAATTCATACGTTGTTTCACAATTTATACTTAATGGTTGACTGATTCGAGTCTATACTCGACAGCAACGTTTCTTGAACCCAGTACGTCACAAATGCGGATGGAGAAATCGGTAAACACAAAGCCTGTTGGGTTGCTAGGAGGAGTTTCGGTACGCAAATCGTGATTAAAAAGCACTATATATACATGGGTTTAACAAAACAATCATATTTTTAAATTGGCGTTCTTCCTTTCACTCAAAATTCAGACACCGCGATGGAAACTACTTTGTTTGTTAGTGACGTCAGGGTCAACTTAAGGGCGAGCGCGCACGGGCGACTTTTGTCACGGTGACAAAGACAAAATTGTTGCCTTGGCTATTGAAACAAGTTCAAGTATTGGTAGAGTGCGCGCACTAGGCGACGTGACACTTGGCCGATTGCCAAGAATTTCTTCATAGAGATCCATTGTTTTCTAGAGATATATTTGATACTAGTAATCCTGGTTGCCGTGACTGTAGTCACTCGTGCGTGCCCAGCCTAAGGGCGAGCGCGCACGGGCGACTTTTGTCACGGTGACAAAGAAAAAAACAACGTTGCTAAGGCTGTTGTTAGGGGCGGGACATAGAAGTATCCAATAGCAGCATTCGCACATGACATCACTGGAGGATAAAAACAACGTTGCTAAGGCCGTTGTTAGGTAAAGTCATGTGATTGAAAATACTCTATAGAGCATTCGCACATGACATCACTTGGACGAATAAACAACGTTGCTAAGGCCGTTGTTAGGTAAAGTCATGTGATTGAAAATGCTCTATTGTTTTCTAATGATATTTTTGATACTAGTAATCCTGGTCGCCGTGACTTTAGTCGCTAGTGCGCGCCCGGCCTAAGTTGCTAGTTGCTGTCTAGTCTAGTGTCTAGTTTAGTTTGAAATCCCGACAATCAAATAAAGGAAATAAGTTGCTATGACTATTGACCAGCGTATCAGTTTCAGAGGCACCCAGAGAAAAATAGGAGCTCTAAAGTCAAAAAATTAAAAAATTACCAAAGGTCAAAAGGGATTGCGTCTTTATCACGATATTTGTGTACCGAAACCGAAACTCTTCGTAGCAACCCAACAGGCTTTCTGTTTACGCATAGAGTTACTTACAAATATGGGGTTACAATTTCTTCAAATTAGTAATTAACCATGGTTTCTCTTGATTAAAATTATCGTCTAGATTACGGTTGAGAAAGTAAATAAGATTTTTCGCGCTATCTAGCGAGGGCTAGATGCGTTTATATTTTCAGTTAAAAAAATAAATTTTCTGTACGTGGCAACACTGAATTTTCTAACAGATTTGAAGTGAAGTACAGATTAATTTGGAAAATAAACAAATAGTTTTGTTTGAGTCAGTTTGAGTGGATTTATTGTAACTGCATTTTAAAACATTTATAACTTATTTGTCACTTTTTTTGCTATTTTGTATTGCATAAATATGGCTGGAGAAGTTGTCGTGGATGCTCTTCCGTATATCGATCAAGGATATGATGATCCTGGTGTCCGAGATGCTGTAAGTGAACGAAACCTAAAACTTGTAAAACGAAAAACGTGGGGTTCATGCATTATGTTTGTACTTATATTTAGTATAATGAAGTGTTCTGCGAGAAGATTTATCTATTTTGATATAAATAAATCTTCAATGTGAAATGTGTATAATACCAAAGTACTTACCTACAGGGGTGCAGAATATGTCCGAATGCCCAAACAATGTTCGAGGGAAATTCAGATAGCTCTGGGGAAATTTTGGCCCAAGTTTATTAGGAAAAAAATCTACAAATCCTAGTTGTTGTTATTTTTAGTTACAAATATGGACTGGTGAAAATGTTATATACTACCCTCCTAATTATATGGAAATTAAGAGGTAATTACGGATCTTCACAGCAAAATCGAGTTTCCTTAAGTGAATTCCGGAAAGTTGGCTTTTCCGCACATGTTGAGTGATATGCAGGTAAAAAAAAACTTATCCGTGATGGGATCAGTGAGTTAGACAAAATAAAAATGCATTCTTGTTTGATCACAACATTATTCTTTGACTGTTAAAGTTTAGTTAAAGAGGAGAGTAACTGATTTCTCAAATTTAACTGTATTCAAATTAAATAAGAAACTACTAGCGCAAGCGCCATCCCGTCGTTGCTCGGACATTATTGGCGGGCTTCGCCCGCCCGTGAAAAGCAGCTGTCTGCCACCGAATGTTTATGAATTAATGAGTATGAAATCTTTTTTCAGGAGCAAATGCTCCAGCCACTTTTTCTAGCTCATTAATTCAGAGATTGACATTTTTATGGGTTTTTTATTCTGAAAGTGATAACGGCTTCGAATTGGCTTCGTGACAAAAGTTTAAAAATGGAGAAAAATAAGCGTTTTTCGTTAATTACTCGTAAAGTATTTCGAATTTCGGAAAGACAAAGGGTGACTCGGCTTCCCTGGGTCATTTGCCGTCTTTTGATACCTTCGGCGCCCTTCTGCGTTCAGTGGTTTCGGAGGAGATAGAGGGACAAACAACCGGACATCGGACATATGTTGTTTACTCTCGGATTTTAATAGTATAGATATTTTTTAATGTTAAACTATATTTTTTAATAGTATTTTTTAGTAGTAACATGAACTAGACTGAGAATATGGGGAAAATTTGATGAAAATGTTGGGACTTTTGGGAAAATTAGTTGTGTTCTGGAGAAATATTGGGCCCTGGAACATTTTCTGCACCCCTGCTTACCTATCTAATTCATAAGTCCCAAGTTTTGTTTTACAAGGAGTTAGAGAAACGTATTTTAAATTTTTTAGTGCATTTTAAAAACATAGTTTTTAAAAGTTTTTTTTTTATTTAATAAATTATTTTCTGCTTTTTAGTATTGTTTGGTAGATTATATAATCATTTAAAACTATATTGAGTAACAGTGGCGCCTCGTCCATTGGAGCATGTGAACCCCATGAAAAAGTAGAACTAAAATCAAATGTAAAGACAAATAAATTGTACTGGTTAACTCCACAAAAGTAACAACTCAACTCAAACTAATCTCGCTGCTTCTGAATTTTCATGAAAGTTGAAGCATGCGCAGTAACCAGGTGATATTAACATTAGGCACTGGTTACTTTCTTGGATTTAACCACTTTGTAAATAAATATCAAATGAAATATAATAGATCATTCTTAATTTCTGTTTTTTCATACTCAGAATCATTTTTCTACTCCCTTCTTCTGTCAGTAAGAAAAATTTATTGCAGGAAATGCAAAAGTTTTATGCCCCCTTGGGGGTTATGAATTTATTGAATTACAAATTTAACTGAAACAACAAGATAATATTGCATTGATTTTTTGTTTTTCTAGGTATTCTCCATGGTAGAAGAAGAAACTCGACGTTATCGACCTACAAAAAACTATCTAGAACATCTACCGCAGTTAAATTTACATACATTTGAAGTGAGAAATTTTATTAAACATTAGAATTATCACCAAAAATTGCAATTCAATCGATAAAAATCTGATAAATTATATAATGTAAAAGTATAATAAAATTATTAGAATTCCAAACCATGATACTAGTATAAATTCATAATTTTTATTTTACTCTTTCAGACTGAAGTAATAAAAACAGAATTTGAAAGATTACAAGCCCGACTGCCCATGGATGTTTTAAGCATGAAAAGGTATGAATTTAGTGTAGTGCAGATAGTTATCAATTTTAAATTGATAAACTACAGTTTTTACAAAAGTATTTATTTTAAATTAAGTTTTGCTAGCACAAATTTGAAACTTTCAGAATAACATTTTAACATGTTTAAGAAATATAAACTTTAGGTTTATAAATCAACTAGAGTAACAAGAAAAGTGTCTCATCCTACCCTTATGCTGGGGTTAGGATGGAACTTCTTTTCAAATTTAAAATTCGTAATTTTCAAAAATATGGTAAAAAATTGACAAAGACAGAAGATTATTCACATTCTTATTAATTTTTGTAAAAAGCAACAGCTATTTTAAATTATGCTTAGTGAAGTATTAAATCAAAAGAAAAATATGATTGTGCCTGACTAGTGTCACCTATAATTTCCATTGGAGATACCTTTCTGTTCCTTTTTCTAAACTTTCTGTTCATTGAATGATAAGTGAACAATCCATATCCTGTGTAAGAAAATTTCCTTTTTACCACCCCAAGTCATAGTGTCCTATCCTACTACAAAAGTAGCACTTTTAAAAGTTCCTACAAAAAACACATGGCTTTTAAATGTTAACTGAACTGTTCATTAATAAAGAATATATTATTGAGTTAAAGGTTCTTGCCTATTATTCTGTCGACCGTCGAATTCATCACCATGGTCAACGGGATAATACGTAAGTACTGAGTTTTAAAAAAACCTAAAAAATAATTAAGTTAATAAAACAGAATGATATTGAAAATTTGTTTTAAAAGTCTTATTAGTTATTTACTTTTGATATAGTAAAACAATCTTTTTTATTCACAAACTCAAAGGTGCTTGCAGCTGAAATTATAAACAGCTACAAGTATGAAACAATGTTACTTCTCTGGTTGAAGACTCATTAACTAAAAATAATTTTACATTAAGAATTTCTTATTGAAGGTGTCCCATTTTACCCCACTTTCTCCCATTTTAAAATTTTCAAGGCTTTCTCTGTTATGTCAAAAACTCTATACCTAGTTCTATAATATCTATCAAACTTTTTTTACTTGTCCCTTTTACTTCATTTAATCAAGAGTATACAGTATATATATTCTCAATTCAATTCAATTTAAATTATTTGTTTTATAGGTATGAATTACCTCAACCACCAGCTGGTAAAATGTCTGACTTAGCTGCATGGACTGAATCAGTGGAAAACTCTATGGCTCAATTAGAACATCAAGCTACACGGTAATATACCTTTATCTATAGTTAACTATACTATACTTCCCTTTATTTATCTTGAGTTCTTAGTTAAGGCTAGTAAAAGAAGCAAGACTTTATTGCAAACATTATGTTGAAGCTTTCATACAGTTTTCTATTTCAACATTCATTATTTATTTAAAGGAAGCTATTGTCTTTATGAAAGCATCTTACTGATTGCTAAATGAGAGTTTAATAAATAAATACAATCTAGGGAATAAAGGTGCCAAGCAGCATGCTAAATCCATCGGATCTTGAGATAAAAAATAGTAAAAATGCAAATTCAAACCTAAAATACATCAAACTGATTGTTAGCACCTTGAATTTTTTTTTAATTCCTCAGGAGCCCCCCTTCATGTTACAAATACTGTACCATAACTACCTGCAAATTTTCAGGTTTAGGCCAATTTTTGACCCCTGCACACCTTAAAAGTAGTTTTTCCATGTTAATGTATAGGGAAAATATCTTAAATTTTAGTTATCAATTTAAGCCTGAAAGCAGTCAATATTGAGTTAAAACCTATACATCATCTTTGGGATATCATTGTTCCAAGATCCTATTGGAAAAACATTTAATGGCACGTATTGGGGAGGTTCCCCAAGGGTTAAAAGCTTGCTCTCACTGAGAAAAGAGAAGGCTCGCGAGTGCTTGCAAGCAGTACCTGGAATGAGATACTAGTTTTGTTTATCAGTTGATGCCAGCTGTAATAAAATAGGAAGGCTTTTATCCAGCTCCTGTTGGAGCATCCTCAAAAGAGATTTTCAAGGCCTGGAATGTCTTGGGAAAAAACAAGTTTTTGTACTAAAAGCCTTCAAAATTCTTGAATTTTAATTTCTAAAAGGCTTTTAAGTTATTTTAGGGTGTCTGCTGTTTATAAGCATTTTGACAGCGTGGATGCGGGCAGAAAAAGCAACTTGATGGTTGGTTTGTGACCATAGAGGGTGAAATTCCCACATTCTAGAAAAACCATATCCTCAGAACGAGAAAACATTTTAAATCATGTATCAGGTAAATCATGTAAAACAGGAGTAATCATACCTTCTACTAAAGACAACATATTTTTGCTTAATATTCCCTAAAATGGCATTTTCTGTCAACTTCCCAAATAATTATGGAGCTCCATTATAAAAGGAGTGACTCTGTACACTCTTAAATTTTAGATGTCATAAATATGATAACATATACTATATTCTCACTCTTTGAAGATCATATGGTGCAATTTTCATTATTCTGGGGCAATTTTTTCAGACACTGTAACAAAAAAAAAAAACATTTTGTCCTTAATTTTTGAACACCAGTGTATTTATGATTCTAAAAGGCCCAAGTGTGTTGGCAACACACAATTTTATATTTGAATATAATTTTTATAAAAACTAATTTTGTTTCAGGATATGCAATCTAGAACTTATGAATATTTATGGTTGTGAAATGTGGAAATCTTGTAATGCTGTTCTCATGCAAATGATGAACCAAACACAGAAGCAGCTGCAAGATTTAAGGTAAAACTATATTTACTAGATTTTTGAAGTTTTCTCTTAAAGTAGAATTTATATAATGTTCCTGTTTAATGTTTGATTTTATTGTATTTACTATTTTGTTACTAGAAAAAAGATATTGGAAGTGAATTGGCAAAGGAAAAATGCCCAAACTACTGCTGGTGATAAACTTAGAGACCTTGAGTCCAGGTATAGTTGGAAATATTTACTTACATTGTGCTATTTACTTTTTATTTTTTTAATTTTAATGTTTATTATTATTACTTTTTATTTTATTTTTAAGTAGGGGAGAGTGAGACACCTTGGGACGCTTTTTACTTAAGTATTTTTCTAATTTATTTATACCGTTATATTCATTCAAACAAAGCTAATATATTAAATATAGTCCTTTCTGCATCTAATAAATTTTTTTTCCGACCAATTATATCTTTTAGGGAATTCATAATAACAGTTATTTTAAAAAACCTCTTTTGATGTCCCAAGGTGCCCCACCTTCGGACACTTCCAATAATAAGATAAAAACTTATGTTATTTTGAAAAATAAAAAAATAACACATTAAATTATGATAAAGCTATGCTTAATAATCTTAAATTGGCTATCAATAATAAGTTACATTCAAAATTTTCACTGATTTCCTCATTTTTGTCATGACGTAAATCACTGATTTTTTTGTTTCCTTCCAGAAACTTTTTTGCACCAATTTCTAAATTATAATCCTCTAACTTCTTAAATTATTTAATTTTTTAATAAAAAACAATTTTTTTTTTCTTGAAAATTTTTTGGTATCTTATAACATGTCCCAAGGTGCCCCACCTTGACAGTTTGGTTATTAATCTTAATTACTCTTTTGGGTTTAACAATAAATTTTCTTTTTCTTTTCTAAAATATCAATTGATACTTGACTTTAGTCTAAGCATAATTATAATAACATATATATATATTTTTTATTTCAAAAAGGCTTTTCAAACTACAGGTGAATCTTACTTCAGACCACCAAAAACAAGAGAAGTGAAGTAAATAATTTTGTAGACGCACCAAATATTCCAAAACATGTTGAGGAGTAGATTTTAGTCTAATTTATTAGTACCTAGAAGCACGAGTTCATAACTAAAATTGCGTCCGAAAATTCGAGTGTTCCAAGGTGGGCCATGTCCCAAGGTGCCCCACTCTCCCCTACCCTTGAAACTCAAAACAATCACTATCTGGAATTATCAAAAAGTAGTTTATACATATCGTCGACTTACAGTCGAAAGGCACTAAGTCACTTTTTGCTCATCTACTCCGTACAAGGTTATGCCAAATTTGGCGATCATTTTACCGTTGCCATTCTAGTTATAGTGTAGGAAAAAGAAAATATTATTATAAAACCTTTGAAAAATTGAATTATAAAACCTTTTATAATCCCTAAAATAATTCAATTACATGATCAAATTTCAGTTTAATAAATCATTAATCGTGAACCAACATTTAAGCTTTTTACTGTATGAATTCTTTCTGGTTTAAAACGAAATCGCAATATACTTTATTTACGACAAGCAACTCTGGCAACATCAGCAAACCAACCATCTATGCTAGGTTACTCTTTCCAGTTTGATGAGATTTTAGAGATACGCCAAAACTCCACTCGTTCGTTGGCGACGTTCCACCGCATTCAAAATATCTCCCAAAAGTGACTTAGTGCCTTTCAATTGTAAGCCGACGATATATTTTAATTAGAGCTCTTAGAAAATGTGTGATAGCTTTTTAAAATCTTCAAATACACCTTTAAAATGTTGTAAAAAAGAGTATCATAACTAGATCTGTTGACATAATTTAATCAAGGGAAATAAAAAATCTGTTTAATATTCGCAGGTTTGGCAAATATCACATGATATTTATATAAATATCAAAATATTGGATATTTTTTATATATATTGGATATACGAGTATCAAGTTTTTTATATATATGGTCCAATATTTTGAGATTTAAACTAGAGGACAGTTTTTTAGAATTGAATACTAGTCTAGAAGACCAAAGTATTGCTACTTAGGAGAATTTTTAATTAAATCTTAATTACCCAGAGGACATATTTGCTAATAATTAGGGGAACATGGCAATGTACCAAGAATTTTATGCATGAATAATTATAATGTCATTATTCCTCTTCAAAGAAAATAATTTTCATCTACTTATAAAAGTTTAGCTGTAATAAATTGAAGAACAATTTTAACTTATTCATTCGTGATTTTGAAGAGAGCAATTACTACAAATATATAAAAATTGTGGTAATAACTTACTTTTAAAATAATAGGATAGAAACACAAGATTTGAAAATAAAAACTTGTAAGCATTGTTAAATGCAATGTGCCAAAAAAACTGCTTTTAAAATCCATTACTTCCATTTCTAACTTGCTTATGTTGCTAAGGTCTAATCAGGTTTGAAAAAAATATGATATTTTCTCTTTGTGATTTTGCAATTTTGTAAGTATTAAATTGTAATTACAAGGTTACATATTTTTCATATAACTTAATTAACTCAAAAATGAATTTTGGGAGATTTAAGCTTGAAAATTGTTTGTTTTGTTATTGAATAAATATCATGATAGTATACATATATCAGCCAACCCTGAATATTTGTTTACTACATCTGAAAAAAATATAGTTAAAGATTTAAGCAAACAATTTGATAAACGTTTCTACAATTTTAAGAGATACTTCAAATACTCCTACCACATGTGTAGTATATTATACATAAATGTTTTTTTTTTTTAATATTGCAGCTGGGTCGGTCTTGTGAGTAAGAACTATGAAATTGAAAGAGCATGTGCTGACTTGGAAAAAGAGCTGTCTATTTGTGAACAAAAAGCTGAAAAGATTAAATCTGTATGAAGCTAAAAAAAATTTCATTTTGTAACAGTAAATTTATCATTTAGGACTCATGATACACATATGTACAGTTTTAATAAATCATCTTAAGTAATACCTGATTTATTATTTTTTTTTGTACTATTTTGAAATTTATTTATTGTTTTATTGTGGTATATTTAAATCATTCACTTGTTGTTTCACTAAAAATTTAAATTTTTATTGTAAAAATAAGAGAGAAATTCATATTTTTATGGAGGTTATTTAATAAAAATTCCCAAGGCATTTGTAGGCCAACCATTCAATTCAACTAAAGGTATTTCTCCCAAAGTAGTTTTCCCATACCTAAATTTAGCTCCTAAATTTTGTAACCTGTTAAGTTTTTTTTATTGGGACCAGATCCTGTTTGTTGGGTTTAGGATCCCAGGTTAATATTAGAATGAGAAATTGTTATACTTTTATTAGAAACTTATATTGTTTTAAAACATTAAGCATATTAGAGCAAAGATACAAAAAAGAAATAAAATTATTATTTAAAAGGAAATGTATTGTTGCAGAATACCTATTAATAAACTAGGATCTTTATTTTAGAAAATTGCTTTGTGAAATTTTGTATGTGTTCTTTACGTCAGGCAATTCACAGTATCTCTATGAATGTTTGTAAAGGTTGTAATTTGTCATTTATTGATGAAAATACTTGTGCCATGATGCTAGTGCCTCTACCATGACTGTTCCTCAGTCGAAAAGAAATTAGTGTATTTTCTTTTTTTTTTTTTAGTGTCCAGCTCTAAAAAGTAGATATGTGTTATAGAGAGTTTAGAAACAGTATAACATATTTTTCAGAGTAAAAGGGCTAGCAGGGGGCACAGCCAGATAAAAAATTTGGAGAGTTAACTTCAGGCTAGGGAGGATTCAGGTTTGACTTCTGAGGGAGCAGCAGGGTTAGAAAGATATCTTTTACAATACAGCGGAAATTATTCGAACTACTATTGCAATATATAATTTGAATAATAGTCTTACATACATAAAACTGCACTAGAAGAGGTTAAAGCATTGAACAGCGATCGTTTTCCTGCTGGAGTATTGGGCTGCGCGTCATCCCACTAAGCCACTCTAGCCCAAAGGCGCCCATATGTTTGAATTTAGGAGGGGGCCCAAGAAAAATATTTGCAAGTTAGCCAGTTAAGCCCGTAACAGGACTTAAGTTGTTTTTTTTTAAGGGGGGTTGGTTCATAGTTATTTCAAAGAGGCCCCTCACAAGTATTTACTGGAAAAAAAATTGTATAAAATACTGGAGTTTCAAGTAAAAAGAGTGTATCTAAGAGTCTTCTCCAGAAAAAGTTTTTCATTTTTATTCTTAAAGTAGTTTTAACTAATTTGGATGACTTCTAAAATAGGATCGCTCCGAGCCGCAAAATTTCAAGTAAGAAACTAGCATATAAATAAAATTGAAAAAAAGTTTAATAAAAACCAATTTATTATAGTCAGAGGAAAATTTTACATAACTTTTCCGCTGCAAGGGGGGGCCGGGCCCCCCTTTGCCCTTATGTATTGGCGCCCATGCCTAGCCCCTCTCGAGACCGTATTTTAAGAAAAACCGGTGCAAAATTTTGAAACAATTTAAATTACTCATCATCCGGTTCGACAGGGTTTTTACTACTAATCTCACAACTTAAATGCTCATTCGTTTTAATTAATAGACGACATTAGTCATAACGTCACTTGCTTGTTTGGAAACGTAGATTCCATCCGTGATTGGTTCCGTACGGATTTACCTCCAATCACGGAACCAATCACGGATAGAATACACGTTTCCAAACAAGCAAGTGACGTCACACTAATGTCGTCTATTGGATTCCTATAATCATTAAAAAGTTCCTAATATTAGGGTAGATTCATTTCCCTACTTGCACTGATTACAAAAGCTATCACTAGCTATGATCACTACAGGATAATTTTCTGGTCTACTCTGTGAATATAAAAGTTACTTGTAGTAGCGCACTCTAGGGAGATTTCTATTAACTATAGACTCATACAACAACAATCTGAAATTGTTTGTTTTGGTTTGCGAAAAACCAATCTTCCGTGTAATCTATGCGGTTGATGATCGTGTCACACGTTTCCAAATGTTTAAACTGATTTGTTTACTAATTTTAAATTCATCAAATCTGTTAAAAATGTGGCTATGAGCTACCGTATACTTGGTGTTGGTGTAGGCGTCTTCATTATAATTTCAGTGTGGATTTGTGCATCTGCTTTCGCTGTTGTGTTTTCCAAAGCTAAACGCCCTATTTCGTACGTATTCGACATCTTTCCTTCAAGTTTACATGTATTTCTTGCGTTCCCATTATTCTGAATAGATAATGTGAAGAAATTTTCATTCATTTGTATGTATTAATATACTGGAGAAACGTGATAATTGGACTTTTAAATTTTCATTATTTGAAAGTGAAAACCAACAAATTTCTGTGCATTCCTTTTGTTACTTATAAAAAGAGGTTTTGGCTTTCTGGTATAAAATAATGGTTCGTACATATTATAATGTTGACCGTGTCGCTTAATCCGAAAATGTTATGAAATCCCATTGACTGCTATAACTGTGCAGCTGAATTAGATGGATGCTGAACGGTTGACGGGATAATACGTAAGTACCAAAATAATTAAAAGAGACAGCATTTGTTTTTCGAATAATAACTTCTATCACTCTCCCATTTACTCCATTTTTTTCATATTCAATACACACATTCAGTGCCATTTTTACATTGTCACAATACTACAGTCATTTTTAATATTCAATTGATAAAACCACTTATAAAATTAAGTTTCATGCTACAACCAGGTGCCACTTGTTTTATAGGCGCCACCAACTAGGACGATAATTTATTTCTAGCAACCTGGCTAGGGTATATACAGGATAGTAGGTTATGGTGCCAAGAGTAGCACCAAAAAGCTGCCAAGAAGAGCAGCATCCAATTCTAACAGCAAAGACTTTCTCATCGGTTAAAGTTTTATCATAACAGATTCGTAAAAGATCATCACCAACTAGGACAGTCGTCAACTTGGCTACTGCTCTATAACAGCAGCTGTTTGCCCAGTCTCCGTTTCTTGGCTTCAAATCACTCTTTTCGGCATGGAGGACCTTTTTCAAATCTGTACCATATTTTTTCTTACTTTTTTTTTTCAAAATTCTCAGCATTGTAGCTCATTATATTTGTTTTTATCTTCTAAGAAATTATATGCCTGAATATTTTATTCTTTACCCGGTGGGACTCGTGCCTCCTGAGTGAACTTTGAGACTCGCAGGGGTTACGGAATCGGGTGCAGAAATGTTGCAGGGCCCAGTATTTCCCTAGAACATAATTAATTTTGTCCTTGAACTTCAGTAAGGTTCAATAGTAATTACCATAAGTCAAAAACATTGTTGTGTTTCAACAAGAATGATGCAGTTTTTAGTAAAAATCACCAATCCTGTCATGGAACTTTCAGGTATTCACCAGGTATTTCGGGATCTAGTTTTCCACTATTAATCTGTAGTTTTCACCTAATTTCCGTAGAATTTCATATATCGTACAATATTGTAACCAGCCAAAATATTAACAACTTGGATTTGTAGAGTTTTTTTTCTTTATAAACTTCAGCAAAAATTTCCCCACATTGCCTGAATTTCCCTTGAACCATGTTCTGGCGTTCGGACATATTTTGCAACTCTGTACGGAATAACCCCAACCTTTTTCGCCCTTTTCTACATCATTAAAAATATTTTTTTTCGATCGGAACCATTAATTTTAGACATTAAAACTAAATTGATTAAAAAACGGTACTTACGTATTATCCCATCAACCATTCAGTGACCGTCAAATTCAGCGGCACAAGTATAGAACAGTCAATGGGCTAAAGTTTGTCTGTCCTCGCTTGGCGGTGGGAAGCAGAGAAATCCAAGTTCGAGTAGGGGAGCGAGAAATCTGAGTAGCTGGCTTGGCTACTGTAAACTTAATGAAATGGCTGGCAGGAGGGCCAGTAAATTGATGCTAATAGATCAGGCAAGTTTCGGCATCTAATCTCTATTTATTACAAACACAGCAGTATTTATACATATGATTACGTCATGAGAAGTTAAAGTAGGAGTATATGTTAAAAGTTTAAAATTAAATTAAAGTGACAGTTAACATTCGGCCATACTGACCCTTCAATTGACCTCAATTGACTAAATTATAACAATAAACACAATGATTAACTTTGCTTTTAACTTGGTAACATTACTTTGAGTACTTAAAAAAACAACATCTCCGATGACCTATTTATCATTAACTTAAATATCTTTAAACTTAATTCTTTTAAGCACAGTAAAGAACAATATATTCATGAGTCCTTTTAGTCCAACACAATAACATATCATCCTCCTCATCGTCGTCGTTACCGTCTTCGTCATCTCTCAGGGGCTTCAGCTGGCTTACGTGGGCTGTCGTGGTATGGTCCTTCATCTTAACTTTTCTGTATCGGATTTCCTTTCCCTTCTTTGAAAATCCACCGGAATCTGTAGTCTCCGAAAGGTGTTCTTCGGTGTCTGAAGAGCCGCCGACAGGAAGGTCCGATTTGGAAGGCAACTTCGATTTTGTGCTTTTCCGATTCGTCCCCGGTTCCTTACTAGAAGAATCGCTAGATGCTTTGGGAGATTCGCTCTCTGATCCAGACTCCCGAGTTCCAGGTTTGTATTCAGGCTCTTCTTTCTTTACGGTTGATCCAGGGTCCTCTTCTCCAGATTTGGATTCAAGCTTGTCTTTCTGTACTCTTGATCCAGGGTCCTCTTCACCAGATTTGGATTCAGGATCTTTTTTCTCTACTTTTGATCCAGGGTCCTCTTCTCCAGATTTAGATTCAGTCTCTTTTTTCTTTACTTTTGATCCAGGGTCCTCTTCTCCAGATTTGGATTCAGGATCTTTCATCTTTACCTTCGATCCAGGGTCCTCTTCACCAGATTTGGATTCAAGCTTGTCTTTCTGTACTCTTGATCCAGGGTCCTCTTCTCCAGATTTAGATTCAGTCTCTTTTTTCTTTACTTTTGATCCAGGGTCCTCCTTAGCTAACACATCATCAATTTTGATATCAATTACACTTCCTCCAATAGTTTGAGTCACTGGATTGCTTAGACCAGGGGTTCTCAATTTGTTTTCACCGCGGCACCCTTGGCAAGCTAAAAAAATTTCGAGGCACCCCTAAAAAGTTTGATTGAGGGATGGGCAGAATCTATACTAGATTTTTAAGTCAATGGTCAAATACTCTACTACTCTACTCACTTAAACGTATTTTCTTGAAAGTACTTGGAACTATGAGTTCTCTAAACCGGAGCATTGATATAAAAGAAAATGGATTTATTTCGTCTTATAATAGGAGTATCCATAAGGGCCGACTTCAGTAAAATATTGAGGGGGCCCAATATTAGACTATTAAGAACATAAAATTGAAAGAAATGCAACCATAAAGTTTTACGAGGCACAGTTTTAAAAAAATATTTTTCTATCACATGTATGTATAAATATTCAAATTTAGCCTTATTTTTAAGGTTTTAATTAATATTATTATATTTTAATCGATTAAAATGCAATTTCTGACAGTATTTGTAATAGAGGGCATCTAAAACAGCTCGGCGATTTTAGCAGAACATAATTGAAAAAAAAAATCTGCAATGAACTTAATTTTAAAATAGGCAATATTATACTATGATAATTAAATTCGAAACCAGCCTCATGTTAGCATGTTTCTTGTTATCCTTAAGCTAATTAAATTATAATTAATTATATCAAAGGGTATATTATAATCATCCTTTTTTCCAATTCTGATTTTCATCGAAAATGTTTCAATTTAAAGGATGAAAGTTATAAAAACTCTTTATACATTGATATAAATTTTTAAAAAATAAATAAAAGAGAATTATGTATTTATTATTATATTTATAAGTTATAAAAACTCTTTATACATTGATATAAATTTTTAAAAAATAAATAAAAGAGAATTATGTATTTATTATCATTTTTTTTAATTAACTAAAAATTACTTTAAGCGGATATACCACAGTTTTTTAAAAAAGGTCCTAACAACTAATAAAAACTCCAAAAATAGAACATATTCTGAAAGGAAAACTAAATGAAATTTTGAAAAAAAGGGAGAAATAAAGATTTAATTTTACATAGTACTTTAAACATAGAATCATAAAAGCATGCTGCATAAACGTAGTGCGTTTGTGAGTACGAAACATTTTTAAATTAAAAGAGTTTAACCCTTTTGGACCAAAATGGGAAAGTTTATAAGTTTCATGACATAAAAATTTATAAACATCCAAGATAATTATTTCGATAAAAATAAAAAGGATTAATTATTGCTCCCTTCACTTTTTCAAATAAATAGCTAAAATCATTTTTACCTTTTGGAAATTTACTGACCTCTACAAATGCATGACACCTTCTCCACAAAAACACGTGGGGTACGGTTCCGAATGGGACGCCATAAATAGAAAAAGGGACAATTAAGGGGTCATAAAATTTGAGATTGTGCAATATCGGGTATCCCAATTCCTTCCCGCTTTGACAGAAGTTGACGCATCGGCCCATCACCGACTTGCAACCGACCATCCCCCAAGGAGTTGGTGATAAGAAACAAAAGAAGTCACATTTCAAATGGCTTCATCCCCGAGCCCACCCACAGCCATGACTGACAGGGGTCTGCGCGCTAATGACCAGTCGACCGGAATACTTCGTACTGCGCTGTTTTTGTAAAAAGATATTTGGCGTTCCTATCACTATTTTTTGAATAGAAGGAAAAACGACAGAACATGAAAAAAAAAAGTAGGATTATTTAAAATTTTGACAACTTTTTGATTATTGGCGCGGCACCCCTGGCATAGGCTCGCGGCACCCCAGGGTGCCGCGGCACCCAATTTGAGAACTGCTGGCTTAGACTACCAAGCGAATAAAGATCGTTTCTAATTGGAGTATATCCCAAATTTAACTTTTTAGCAACGCTTTCTTTCAAATCAAAACTTTGTACATCACATCTTAGATCAACAGAACTCTTAATTGAAACCTCAGAAATAGTCTCAGTTGAAGAATTGGGATCACGCTTACCTTGATTCTCAAGTTTAGGCTTTTCTAGCTCAAAAGCACGATGCTTTTCTTTTTCTTCAATTTCCAATTTACGAACTTCAAATTCGAACTGCTCTTCCTCAGCTTCAAGATCCAGTTTCGTCTGCTTTTTGACAGCTTCAAGATCCAGTTTCTTCTTTTCCAGAACTTCATCACAAACTTCAATCTCCATGATCTTTAACCTTTCGCGATGTTTAATATCCATAACCTTTAGCCTTTTGTGATGTTCCAATTCCGATTTTTTCTCTCGAACTTCACGATCCAACTCACGAGCTTCAATTTCTTCCCTTTTCACGCGTTCAGCAACTATTCTTTTGAAAACTTCTTTTGTGAACTCTTCCTCGAAATCTTCACTCTTGGTAATCAAACTTTTCATTTCAAGAATAGTGCTTTCCTCGTTAACTTCTACGATGCCAAATTCCTTGCACAGCTCCAATAAGTCGGCCCTCTTTCCTTTACCAAACCAAATAACAAACCTTCCTTTTCCAAAACCAAATAACAAACCATTTCAATGCAAAAATGAATTAAATATACTTTTTAAAAGTACATACTGATTTTCTTTTAACTTTGTTTTGGTAGAGACAATTATCCCATATATGGAATTTAAGTGAATTTTGCAAAATGAATTTAAACACAAATTACAGATAGTACTAGTAGTTTTGTTATCCTTATTCCTTGGACAATTCTTGCATCTTCCAGTTTTAGATCTATTTTTTGGAATCAATGTGGAACAGAACAAACAACTGTCTTCAGAGCTCAATCTCAAAAGAGAAATGAACGGTATCCTCGTGTGGGGGGTATTCAAAATGTTTATCCCCAAAACTTAACTTCTAGCCTTTGTCTTCTAACTCTCAAACTTTGGTATTTTTTCTAAGAAAACTTATAGTTGTCTCAATCAGGGTTGCTTAATTTAAATCAGCTTCATTTTAATCCTGCTTCTCTTGATCACTTGATTTTTAAAAAAAAAATCATGTGGTTTAAATCAAAAATGTTAAACTACCAAGCATAGAAGGGTCTCTAGGAATAAAATTGGGACCAAAGGGTGGATGATCAAACCTCCTATGCATCATAATTTTTTCTATATATCATTACACTATGGGAACTCCATTCTTTGGCTAAAAGAATGGAGTAGGGAATCTCCAAGGGGGAAATCCCCTATAAGCTGAAAGATTGCCATCTAATTCTAATAAATTAACATATACAATTTGTAAATTTTAATATAAAATTTTTTTATCGATATACTATAAACACGTTAAATGAACCACATCATGTTTTCAACTGCCCTGCAGTCGCTGCAGGCCTTCACAATCTTAACTATCCCACAGAGGAAGATTTATATTCTACTGACTCAATAGAAATAGCAAAAATAATACAAGCACACCATAAGATATGAATCAATAGAGCATACGACACCACCACGTTAAATGAACCAAAAATTAATTAAGTTACAAAAATATAGCAATAAGTTAACTGAAAGCAATATGACAGGTAGAAGATTTAAATGTTTAAAATTACAGGGATGAAGAAAAATTTAATAATTAAAAGAATATTATTTTAGGGGGCTGTTCTAATCAAGTTTTTGGTCATTTTTGACCCTCCCCCAGGGTTGCGAGAGCCAAGTTGGGCCCCGGGTACAAGGTTGAGAAGCGGGCCCCCAATGACATATTCTCATTTCGAGGTAGGGGGCGAAATTTTCTGAAGTACCTCCATTCATGCATTCATAGGCTTAATGTATTTTTTAGAATATTTCTAGGCAAGATCTGAATTTCACTCAACTTAAAAGTATCGTTTTCTTGATGATACGATGAGTAACAAGTAATGAAGGGGGTCTGGGGGTCTTCCCCCAGAAAATTTTTGAAAATCTGCCCTAGAAAACTGGGAATTTACTCATTTTTGGACCTTTATGTGAACAAATTAATTTCCAAAATATTCAAAATGATATCCGTCTTAGTACTCAATATGAAAAGCTTTGGATACCGGGCCCCCTACCGACCCGGGCCCGGGAGTATCGTACCCCCTCGCCCCCCCCTCTCTCGTCTGGCCTGCCCTCCCCCCCTTGTCAGCAAATATAAGCAAACCAAATCGCTAACCCCCTCTCTCATAATTATGTAAGAAAACTGTCAGACCCCCCACCATTTGATCTATTTGTGTGCAAAATCTTTAGTAATGCTTAGATTTCTGAAATTAATTGTTCTTCGTGAACACTTAACCTATCGTTTAAACTTTCCTTGTAAAAAATGCTTAAATTTTTTTTTCTAGTTTAGTTTTTTTGTAAAATTTATTTTTGGTTGAATTTTGAAATTATATTTTGCAAGAAACAAGAGCAGGGTTGGCAAGTTTCTTCCGAAGTGGAAAAAACCATGGAAAAAAACGACCGGAAGCCGGAAGAAATAGGATTCTTCCAGGTGGAAGAAACTGTTTTTACTCAAAAATATTGACAAATAAGCTTTAATTTATAAGTTATAATGTTTTACTAATAAAATTAAACTAATAAAAATATAATTGTATGGAAGCACTGTACTCAGTTAATAATTATACCAATGTTTTTACAAGGAGGTTTCTTCCAGTGGAAGAAACATTGACAATTAAGCTTTAATTTATAAGTTATAATGTTTTACTAATAAAATTAAACTAATAAAAATATAATTATATGGAAGTACTGTACTCAGTTAATAATTATACCAATGTTTTTACTAGGAGTTTCTTCCAATGGAAGAAACTTGTTTTCTTTAAAGAATTTGACAAATAAATTTTTATTTTTTTTTCGATATAAATGCACTATTTATGTAAAATACAATGTTAAATTAAACTAAATCTTTAAATTATGTAAGCAAAAGGACAGGTAGGAAAAGGGAAATATGTATTTCTTTACCAGATTATGAAAATAATTGTTTTAAATCAAAAATGCAATGTAGTGTTTGTAACATCTTACTTGCATCACTCATACTCCCCCTTCCCCCCTTAAGGTGCTTACGTAATATTTGAAAGGACCTTAAATTTATTTTTAGATACTTTTATTAAAAACAATTCTAACCTATATTTCATTTTTCTTTTAAGAAAGTAGTTGTTGGCGAACCCTACAGTATTAAACATCAACCAATTATTTTAAAAACCTGGTTAACTTGTAGAACTTACAAAATGTATTTAATGTTCTTTTTTGTTGAAGTTCTAGAAAATTTTATGTAAATCTGGAGCTTAACTGGGAAGAAGTAAAAGCGCAGTTTTTAAAAATCATTCTTTTTCTTTATAGATTTCTGAGCTTTGGAAGTATTCTTCTTGCGGCTCTGATTACTACCATACTTTTGTGCATACCTCGAGGTTCTGAGGCACCTGAAAAAGAATTAGAATTTCTCAAACCTGACTACCTGATTATTTGGAGATTTGCTCTTCTGATATTTCTGATTCTGAGTTCCATTGCTGGCTTTATTTTCATGGTAACTGAACACTGGGCTGTTCCCATGTCTGCGAAACCATTGAAAAAAGTGGTACGCAAAACCGTCGTTTGTGAAGGAAAGTGAACTGATATTGGCCTAAGGCATTTCTGCTGAAGTAATCTAACAATGGCTGACAAATCTCCAAAAGTTGGAAGCCGTGTTGAAATCGTTGGCAAGGATGTAAAAGGTAAGGTTGCCTTTTGTGGGAATACTACCTTTTCATCAGGCAAGTGGTATGGAGTCATCTTAGATGAACCTAAAGGCAAAAATAATGGTTGTGTTCAGGGCAAAACGTATTTCACTTGCCCCGACAACCATGGTATCTTCGTTCGTCAAACTCAACTCCAAGTGCTCGATGACGACAATGCTCCAAAGAGTAAAACCTCGTCCCCTTCCACTGGATCTTTGGAAAATATTGCCGGCAAAGAGGCTCAGGACAAAAGAAGAAAGTCTACAAACACAGGTATACCCAGATTTCCTTCAGACAAAGGAGCCAAAGATGCTGCCAACATGGCAGAAGCACCCTCTCGTGTGGCTGGTTCCTTAAAAGGGTCCATGATAGAGGAGGATGCTAACTCTCACTCGTTGGACATTTCTTCCATAAAGAGTGCAGCTAGCAGCCTTGAGTTCAAAGGACTCCTGCTTCAGAAGGACCAAGAGATAGACGGCTTGAAGAGTGAAATCAAAGACCTCAGCGAGAAGCTCGAAACCATCAAGATCAAGCGAGCAGACGACCAAACCAAGTTGAAGGAAGCTGAAAAGGCCAAGATTCAAGTTCAGCAACTCTTGGAGTACAAGTCGAAGATTGCTGAAGTACAAGCTGACCTCCAGAGGCAGATCACTCAAGCAAAGAAGGAGGCCAAAGATGCCATCGATGCCAAAGAGCAGCATGCCGAAGAAATGTCGGATTTGGCCGAGGCTATGGAAATCGCAACTCTTGACAAAGAAATGGCCGAAGAGAAATGCGAGGCTCTGCAGTCGGAGCTGGAGCAGACCAAAGAAAAGCTGGAGGAGTTGCAAATCGATTACGAAATCATGAAAACCGAGATGTCCGACAAAGGGGGAGACGGAAAGGCGACTACCTATCAAGTGAAGCAGCTCGAACAGCAGAACGAAAGGCTGAAGGAGGCTCTGGTCAAGTTGAGAGATCTCTCTGCTCAAGAGAAGCAGGAACAGCAAAGATCTCAGAAGGAAATGGACCAGATGAAGTCCGAAATCACTGAGCTCAGTCGCGCCAAAGAGAAGTTGAGCCTCTTGGTCGATGATTACGAGAAGCAACTCGGTGAACTGAAAGAGCAAGTGGATGCTGCCCTCGGTTCAGAAGAAATGATAGAGCTGTTGACAGACAGAAATCTCACTCTAGAAGACAGGGTGAAAGAACTGCAAGTGCTTGTGGACGACTTGGAGAGACTGCAAGATGTGAATGACCAGTTGCAAGAGTCAGCCAAAGAAACCGAGCTGGAGCTCAGGGAAGAAGTGGATATGGCCACTGCTAAAATCAGGGAAGGACAGAGAAAGTTGGAAGCCATGCAAGAAGCTATTGCAGACTACGAGCAGACCATCCAAAAGTTTAGGGATCAGACTGAGCAACTGAGGGAGACGAATCATGAGCTCCACATGCAACTCCAGAAAGAATCAGACAGGGTTGCTATGTCTAAGCCTGTGGAATACTTCGATTTCAAAGTGAAGTTTGCAGAAACTAAAGCATTTGCCCGAGCAGTGGAGATGGACTTGCGACGTTTAGAAGTCCAAGAAGCTTCTCAACATGTAAAATACTTATGCGCATTTATGCCCGATAACTTCTTGAATCGAGGATCAGACCACGATGCTATCCAGGTGTTGCTGCTTGTCCCCAGAATGATAACTAAGTCAGAAATTTTGGCATCTCAAGTGAAAGAAAAGTTTCCTTGTCCTGCCGAAGTCACCAAAGACAGTGTTCTAAAGACTCACAAGATCGATCAGTATGCATTCGCTTGTCGATTGTTATATCAACTGTATTTCTTGCAGTCTCTTTTACATCAATATGTTAGTGCTCTGTCAACATGCAGCGTTGAACTGTTCATGAAGATCGGTACGTTATACATGGAAATGGCTGTTCAAGAGAAGGCACTGGACTATTTCATTGAGTTACTTCGAAAAGATCAGCTGGACGAGAATGTCAACCTTGATGGCTTAGTGAAATCAGTCATGTATTTTTTCAACCTTTACAGTGTTCACTTGGCCACTGAGCAAACCGACTGCACCCTGCAAATGGGAGATCACATGAAGTTGATTGGGGCTGCCTGTGATTCTATCCGCACAGATGTTTCCAGCATCAAGCTGCTTCTTGACAATCCAGGACTGACCAGTGAGTTTGGTTCCTTGCTGAAGGAAGTTTGCACTTACTCTGACGACGTCCTTCAGTTTGTGAAAAAGATTCGCCGCAGGCTTCCAGCCGAAAACAGTCAGTCCGTTCTGCAGTTTTCTGAAGATGTCTGTTCCCATCTGATGAAATGCAGGGAAAGCGTCGGTCAGGTCATGAATGCTTCCTATCTTCTGAGGAAGTTGACGGTCCAACAGGTGACCATGTCGGGCGAACCATTGTTTGTCAGCGTGGAGAAAATCAAAGAGCTGGCCCACGAATCGACGGATAAAACTTTCGGCAAAGACGACAGTGGTCCCGAGTGCATGAGGCAGGCAATGAATTCCGTTATGGCAAGCATGAACACCCTCTCCAGTGCCATGCAAGAAGGAGAGTACGAGGTGGAGAAGTCCAGCATAAACAAAGGGAACCCCCCTGTACAGCTCAGAGCCCAAGCCATCAAAGAAGAAGCAAGAGACCTCGAGAACTTGAAGTTCAAACTTGAGGGTCGAGAAGGGGACATCATGGAACTGAAGAAAGCTCTCAAGGTGAAGAGTGACGAACTGAGCGAAATGCACGTGAGGAAAGAGATGGCCGAGAAGAAACTGGAGATAGCGACGAAAGACGGAGACGAAAGGGTGGACCGCATTCAGAGACAGCTGGACGAGGCGAAGATGATGCTCAAGAAGAAGGAAAAGGAGTTCGAAGAAACCCTCGACCACTTGCAAGCTGACATCGATGCTCTGGAAACGGAGAGAGGTGAACTGAAGGATAAGATCAAGCTGATATCAAAGAAGGCTATTCTGGAGGGTTTGTCAAAGACCACCTCCTTGGCGAGCTTGGTGGCCTCTCCCACCAGTCCGACGGTCCCAGGATCAGCACCGAGTAGCGTCGTGCTGTCTCGAGACAGTTCCTTGCTGTCGCAACAGGTCCAGGACCTGCAGTTGGCTCTGAAGCACATGAAGAACGAGAACTTGAGGCTGCAATCAGACCAGATGATGAAGCAGTTAGCCAGTCTACCGCCTCTGAAGGTTCCTCAAAAGCCCTCTGGGCTGTCGAGCGCTACAGGTTTCAAAAACATGATCGATCTGCAGGAGGAGACTAGCAGCGCCCTGCTCACTGAAAGCTTAGTCGAACTGTCAAAGAAATCCAAAGAGCTTCTGGAGAAAGCACAGATCTTGTCGTGCCCGAGCCTCGTAGACATAAGTCACAGAAAGCCAGGGGTGGACCCTACAATTGAGAAAATGTCTGCAAGGAACCACCTGGTGGAATCCACCATCAAGCTGAAATCACTGCAGAACGAAACCCAGAAGTTGAAGATTGAGATTGCGAACCTCAGAGCTGCTCAGCGGTCAGGAACTCGGATCATTGCAGACTTTTCCTCATTCCCTACTCCCGAGTTTTCGAAGACTTTCAATGACGACCGAGAAATCGTTGCTCGGGTTGCTTTCCCCAAAAAGTGCAGCACTGAAGAAAGGGGAGTTATTCCTTTGCTTACCAACATGAACGAAATTATTGGCCTTCATTCCAAAATCCTCTCCTGATGTGCCTTGCCTGCTAAATGAGTAATCAATACACTGGGTCTTGCTTTAGATGTTTCTCTGCATATTAATTTATTAACTTTTTTTTTCATATTGTATTTTTATGTTTTTTCTGCCTATTTTCAAGAATGAATCATTAAAGTGTTTCTGTGATCTGGAAATTTTTAGTTGCTTGAATTATAAGTTTTTAAAGTGGTGTTAAAATTAAGTTATCTATTTCATTTTTGAACTTAAAAATTTAATTCGTTCTCAGTCGAACATAGTACATTTTTGAGTCTATTATTTTGTTTTGCTTTTTACATTCTCAAGAAAAAAAAATTATTTAATTATGCATTTTCTGTCTATGTATTGTATGGATTTTTTTAGTTTTCAACAGTTATATTTATAAATAATTAAGGCACTTGAGTTTTATTTATCACACATCCTATGCTCAGAATATATTTTGTCAAATGTTATGTGTTTGTGTTAAACTGAAAATTAGTCACACAGTTATAACTTTCTTTGTAATAGAGTAAATTTGTTCTTTTTATGTTTAAAAAATGCTAAAGTAAAGAATATTTTCAGTATTGGATAAAAATTATGTATTTGAAACTTTGTAAATATGTAACTTTCTTTTCCCAATCTGTGTCAGTTAATTGTTAACCTCTGCAAAATTTGTCAGCCTTAATCAAGTAACCTCTTTTTTCCCATTCGCTTATTTGCTGTGTTAATTGTTACATCTCTGAACTTTCCAATGACTGATCAAACGCATTTTTGCGAGCACTTCTGCAAGAACTTAATAGCAATTATTTATCTTAGTTTTTAACTTGTAATTAATTAGACATTTTGATGTAACTTTTTTTTTTAGTTAGATTTAAAAACAAATCGTTTAACGCTCTAGAATGTTTTGAGTTGGCAGTTACTGAATTAAAAAAAATAATAATTGAGATCTGGATTGAATAATTTAACTACAGTAACGTGTGTGTGACTAAGCACTGTACTTAATGCATTTGTACATTTAGAGCCACAATGAAAAGCTAAAATTCCAGTGCTATGCTGCTTGGTATGATAAAATGTGTATAGATTATTTATTTCTTCAGTTTAAGTGCACACCTTTTTAGTAAGAAAACTATGAATTCCCCCCCCCCCCCTCTCTCAATTGTTAACGGTATCGTCACACTCGTGTTTTATTGCTCCGCCGACAACAGGTCATCTGATTCAGAACGCAAACATTGATGGAGGAGATGGTGCAGTTAGTCCCAGCCAAAATAAAAGGCGAGTGTTACCTTACCGTGAACGTTTATTAATTACCTATCATTGGATATAGTATTAATTTATTTAGTTTTGTCTTCTATTGTTCTTTAATTGTATTGTATTTTTTTGGTTGGTAAAGGTTAACTATATAGTATTTGCTCAGCTTATATTATCTTCAAATCCTCTTAAAATGAAAGAGGAATTTGTAAGAAAAGCATAGCAACATTTAGAATTTTTTAAAATTTAATTTAAATTTTTCCCTAGTCACTTACATATTGTTTTATTACTTGACAAATTTTAACTTAAATGTCTTATTTGTAAGGATGGATTTTAAGGTTATTTTCTCTTGTCTGATGCAATGGACTTCATTTGACCTATAGATTGACCTAGCACATATTTCATATAATTAACATCTCTAATTCGGTTTAATTTACTGATAAAAAGTTAAGCTTTATGAACTTTGATATTGAAAATATTTGTTCACTTAAGGATCTTTTTGTTATTGGTTTTTAGAAATGATTGATTCTTCTTGTTTAATGTGTTTTAACTGTGTGTATTTTTTACAAAATGTTTATTTTACATTGAGTATTGAGCGCAGCTGTGCTAAATTAAATTGAATAAAATAGTATCAGGCAATTAATGGTGTGTTTTTGTACCTTACTTTCTGCAGAACCATTTGTTTATTTATTAAATTGCTGATTAAATTATATTTTAAACAATAAGGAATAAAATAAAAAATGTTCTAATTGTCAATAATAAATGATAAAATGATAGAGGTATAAAAGTTTATTATTCAAATTTTTTTAGATATAGGGTATTGTTTCTTTATTAAACCAAACGATTGGAAGAGCACTAATGTGTTTAATGTGGTGGTTCCCAACAGGTTGTCTCTTCGGAAGAGTCCTCGAAAGGGTTGAATAAGATGAGAAGACTAAATTCGTTTTGATGACCGTCAGCTGTGGAATTCGATGTACGTCACCAACTAAATTGAACTGCAAAATGTGTTTTGGGGTAAAAAAATAATAAACTTCTGCACAAATTATTACTTCCTATAATGGAGGGTGACATGTAATAAATTAAAAGAGAGCGTCTAAAACAATTACATTGAAGCATCATAACTTTATTTTTAAATCTGGTATCGCCTGTGAATTATGTCATATGGAAGGGGGTCCGTGGAATGGTGCTACTTTTTGAGGCTTCTTAGTTGGGAACCACTCACACTGGTTTAGAAGAAAGCTCGACAAACAATTTTTACATGCTCGGTCTTATACAATGCATGCCCAATAAAATCGAGAATTAAAAAAAAAATTGCATGCCTTATGTAAAGACCCTGCACTTGAACAGGTAAGTCGATATTGACTTTATTTTGTGCATCAAAAAGCACTCAGTGTTTAACGCTTCACCTAGGAGTGTTTATTGCAGCAGAAAATACATCATGGCATTGAATTTAGGGCCTTGTCAGCCTTCGGCGAGGAGGTTTGGGGGTGGCGGTGCACGGATGTTGGAAGGACGTCCTCGTTTCGCTGTGGTACGGAATCATCTCTTTCGGGAGAGGCGGGCCCAGCTCTGGTTGATGGCCTGGGAAGCTGCATCCTGCCCCTGAGAAAATTTCATTAATGGATTGTTCCTTCATTGACACAAAATCGTATTACTTGGTCGTAATTTCTTATCACTGACTGTTCAATTTCGTATATACCTTCTGTTCAATGCAGGCTTACCCAAACGATACCAGCAGTAAATTTTTTACTTTAGTGCAATTATATCTCGTTTAACCGAAGGAGTTTTTCCAAAAACGACCAAACCTTTTTAACCTAAGATTTTTAAGTTTCATGAGGGAGAGACCCCAAATCCAGTAGTTAGTTAATTCTTGTTAGTTAGTCAATTTTTTTCATACGATCATCCAAGCTACGAGTCGAGGAGTTTGGAGACCATTTGACCTAACCTAATATATTATTTTTTCCCTAAAATTTCATTCGAATTATAATATATTAATTAGTATAAAAAGTCCCTTTACATGTAATTAAAGATAAGCAAACTAATTTTATAAAGCATTAAATTCGTGCATTTTTCAAATTTTATTTTCTGCCAGATTATAGTCTGTGTAAATAAAATCGGCGGTTTCACGTCATGCTTTACCATGGCAACGCAGAAGAAATACATGGAGAAAAAACTCAAGGTCAACCGCCGATTCTATTTACACAGACTATAATTCTTTTCACCGATTTCTATTCGTTTTTCCTATTTAAAATTGTCTGCATTTGAATTACGATGAGTTTCATGCTAGTAAATTTGAATGCGTGATTAATATTTTTGAAGAAATTAATTACAGAAAAGAACCATGAAACGTTTGTCATCTTCTTTTTAGATACAGTTAGTATAATTTGACTATCATATTATTAGTGATGAATGAGCTTACTTCTTTTGGGAACGATCTTTCCACCCAATAAGTTATCTCCAAAGCGACATTTGTATTCCGTATTGTAGGCGTAGGTGAACTGAAACAAAATGATGATTTTTATAAGAAATTGAAAACAATTCAATTTTATAGGTAGGTATGAATTAATGTAACCTCGTTTATCTCCGGCGGCAGTTGTTTCCTCATGTAGTTTATGTCGCTTCTTTCTTCAAACCAGTTGTGGATGTTGACGTCTGTTTTGTACTTGTTCTAGGGAAGAGAAATCATTAAAACAATGGAATTAAATTAACATTGATGTAATAGCTTCGAATAATATGAAAAAATTCTTCCGTAATTAATTTATTTTCCATTCGTATTCTATTTAACAGTTCTAAGTTATGTCAGTTAAAATAAAATCTAAAGATATTACAAAAATCTTTTTTTTCCCATTTGAAACTTCCAACCTCTTTATTGCATTGAATTTCTTCTTCCGTTAATTCTGATGAAATTGATTAGTTTCAGCTCTAATATTTTTTGTTGAACTAAAATAAATAATAAGTTTAAAGTCCTTTTTTTCCTTATACTATACATCTTGCCCAAACTACCTCTTGATTATATAAATACTTTGTGCAAGCTAAATAACTAATGAAAGAAAAACAACGTATATTTACGTTGCATATAAGTTACACGTTACGTGCATATTTTACGTTGTTTTTTCATCAGTTACCTCCTGATTATTCACAAAACTAATAATAAGCTCCAGCGCCGACTCCAGACGCTATAAAACATAGTTTGGATACTATTCTTCTGCACACTCTTACAATCGAGTTTATTTTTTTTTTCTTCACCAAACGATTTTTAACCGTTCCCCATTTACCTGTATTTGTCCATTCCTTTTACGGCTCGTGTGAGTGTGTTTGTTATTTCCTCTCCGGAGGGTCACGCGCAAGTGAACGGAGCGGAGTTTTCTCCCGTCAGCTGTGCAATCCGACCGATCGATCGGCAACTGAATGGGCACCCCCTCTCATTACGACAGTGTGGCACTTCGTTAAGTAATCGCCATACCAATTGAATATAACTAGTATCATACACTTCCTTCTTTTTTTTTATTCGCTTGGTTGAGGCCAGGGGCGTCAATTTAGGGGAGGCAACTGCTTCCCTAGGAATCCTACTTTAATTATATTTTTCAAGATGTAAAAAATATACTTAGAATTCAGCTCAAATGTATTATAAGTGAGATTTTCAAAAATATTTTCGGGGGGATTTGGAGATATACCCGTAACCACCCTCGGAAAACTTTTAGGAATTATTCCGTAAAACGGACTTTTAATGCATTTTTAAACACAAATGTTATGAAAATCACAAGAATTAATGACTTTAGAAAACTTTCTGAAATCCGAAAAAGTTACCTACATACCTAAAGATACCTAATAAATAGGACCCCCAAGTTAAAGAGACCTATGAAAGTTTTTAAGCTATCTAATATAAAGCTGGTTCAAAATTAACAAGAAAATTAGAATAAACGGAGTGGATAGGCTACTATTTTTCAGAACTTTAAAACAGATTTGGCCCACAGGAAGTCAACCTTAAGATTTTATTCAAAATCATTAAATTAATGAAATTGTAAAACAAGGAATTATGTTCTCAAAAAAATATTTAAAAAATTTCCCTTTTTGACCATAGAAAACCACTGAAACTACTCTGGAAATGGAATGTTCCTGTGTTAATTTATTAATTGGGGTGCGATGTAGCATGCGGGCACCCTTTTAGGTAGGTGAATTTGTTTCTTTTGTGAAGCTACGCCCCCAAAGGAGTAAGTATTAAGCTAATCAAAAATGCAAATATTTACAGTTAGAGACATTGAGTGTAAAAAATATTGTAGTATATGATAAATTTCGAGTCGAAACATCACCGTGCGAAAATATTCATAATAATTATCCTGAAACCGAGGAGCTATAACAAAATAATAAAGCTTCTGCAGTTGGGCTCTCTCGCCGCACTCCCTCGTTCAGGTGTGAAGCACCTTTCATCCCCGTCAACAAAACAGATTTCCCAGGGCTCAGCTGCTGAGCGTGGGCGATACGTGGGAGAAGTGAAGCTCGTGGAGTAAGCTGCTGACGATGATCTTTGATCTATTTGTCGTGGGTGCATCGGAAGGATTCGTCAAATTTTTAAATGGGGAATATCATTAAACAATCATTGAACTATTCCTCAAATCGATGAGGATTTGTTTCCCTTTAAATGTATTCATATTAAATTTAATGTGTAGTAAGGATTTTTCTATTTGCTTTGAGACATAATCGGTATAATTAACTTTTAAAAAAATTAAAATAAAATTTACTCAATAATTTTAAATGAAGAACTAACCTAAAGGAATTCAGCACTCATGCACTAAATCCTACTGAAGGGTAATAAGTCTATAAATCTTCCTGAATCCACAATTATTAACGTTAAGCGTTAAGTTGTTTCAACTTAAAATTACTCATAGGATCCCATAAAAAGCAGGGAATTGTATAAAAAACTACACTGTGTTAACAACCAATAAGTATTTGGACTTTGGACACCTGTGAATTCAAAGAAAACCGATAAATGAATTATTTACTTTCAATGCTTGGTTGGTGGGATGATTTATTTTCAATGCTTGGAGCGTAAATTACACTCCAAAGCAAACGCTCAACCCAGTCGTTCCACTTTTTCCAGCGGAATTTTTCGGTCTTTTTAAGTTTTGAAGACGTCAATTCCATTACTGATTTTGGACAGTTGGGGTATTTCTTTTAAACGGCGTTCCCTGATGTTCAATAGCCTCTGAGCCGGCCAGTCCAGTCGTTAGACACCATTTTCCTCATGTCAAGCCATATGTTGGCCATCGTAATTTGGCAAGTGGCATTGCCATCCTGAAAGCGTAGGAAGTACAAAATTGTACAGGGCTCTCTGTTATCGAGTCTTGGGTACTGCGACTGCTGGGTCCCTGTAATAGTGTAACAGGGCCGCAGAAATAGTGTTTTGAATTAATTGGGTGTCCAAATACTTATTGGTTGTTAGTGTAATATTTTCATTCTTTTAAACTGTTTTGAAACTGGAATTGTATGCATCTTCTATGACACAAAATTTAGGCTTTAGGAGTGAAGATCTGAGGTTGTGCCACGGCTTTGTGTGGTCCATTTATATGTTTGTTCACTTGTTTTTAAGCTACTGAATGACTAGAAAAATATTAAAATAGCAATTCATTTTTAAATTTGAACTTCACTTTTGGCGAACTTCATCTAAATATGAAGTACGGCCAGCGGGCAGAAATGGTTGGGCACCACTGACCTAAAGGATCGTCTGTCTAATGGAGTCTACAGTCTACCTATTTGTCAAATATATATGTATACTTACTTTGGCTGAATCTTCGAGCCAGGGATACGAGTGTTCACGGCCAGACGTTTCGCCGAAGCGCTTCGTGCTCACGTATCTCTCCACCAGTTGGCGCCGAATTCTTTCCGCGTCAGCGACGTAAAGGGCGGGGTCCACCATCTTGTATGCTCTTGTTCGTGCGGGTAGATAGTTTTCTGGAAAGCAGAGATACAGTCAGATGATGGACAAAGAACAACGGGGGGTATTACATTATAGGTTAAGAAAAAATAGGGCGTCTAGAGGGTCTCCCAATTGTTTTTTATTTGACCATAAAAGTAGTGCAATAATTCATGATCTATCTAGAGAAGATTGAATGCTTAAAAACTCTCATGCCCCCATCACAGACCAGTGGGTTTTTTACTCTATTCTCTGTCAGTGTATTCATAAACCTTGTTAAATCATCTGAAAATCATTTGTACTCCGAAAAGACGCACGTAGTTCCTCTTGTTTTAAAATGCCTCCAGGAATGTCCCTACTGACGTGTGTATCGAAGCAAGCATTCTCAGGAGCAAGTAACTGCCGTTATTCTTTCAGGAAATACCTTTAGAAATGAGTCAGGGTTTATTCTTAAGTTTTAATCTGTTTACTGAAAGCTTTGCGGTGTTCACCATTCTTTGAGATCTATCTGGTGCGTAGTGTTCTTTCAAAGAAAGTGTATGATTGAATTTTTATTTCTGAGTGATATGGAGTTACTATTGCTGGACACTTGTTTTTACGGATTAAGAAAGAAACTAGAATTCAGCCTTGTAACTATTAGAAGCACTGAAATCCCAGAGTACAAAGCATTCTCACTAGGCACTGTTTGAAGACTTAACCAATAAGTGGGTGCTAATTTCTGGAAGACCCAGAAAGTGCATCATCCAATATATTTGACTGTTAGAGACATCTTGAAGACAATATGCCGTTCCATAGTTTACATTTATCTGGGATTGGATACAAAATCACACAGTATGAAAAGGAATTGAATAGAAAAGACATTTCTGATGACCAGACCAGACACCTTCACAGAATATGGACCTGGGATTTACTGAGGGTGATCTGGACTTGAAAGAAGGTATGATATGCTGACCAAAAGCATTAACTCTTTTCAAATAATAAGTTAAAATTAAATTATTGGAAGACTTTCCTGGATAGGAGAATGTCTCGATTCGAGAAGTAAGTGCTGGACAGTGCTCTCGATGGATGGAGATTGGAGAGTTCCTAGTTTTTCATATAAGAGCTCCAGACGACAGCATGAAAAAAAGTAATCATGTTCATGAGTTTGAGGTGTTACGTGTTACTTTGAGTGAGGAAAAGAAACACCTTTTCAAAATTTGAAAATTCATGTGTTCCACTGCTGAAGTTGAGCCAACATTGAGAGGTCATAGAAAAATTGCATTTGAAAACATTCTCCAACAAAACAAGCCGATCGGCCATGAAGGGTTCTCTCTCGGCCACTTTTGTCACGTGCCAGGGGTGAGTCATTGCGGTTTCATCTCTCGGGCGATGGGTTTTGCTCTTTATCTCGTTCCTTTTCCTGTTTCACTCCGTTCCGTAATTAACATCGGCATTAACAGTAGCAGTGGGCGAAATTTGTCGTTCGTTTTCTCAAGAACCCCATACCGATGGACCCGAAAGGTACGTGGTAAAGTAAAATACCGAAGCGTAATGAGAAAATTCAAGGACGATAAAAAAAATTCCGTCACCTACAAATGCAAGCTATTTTTACAAATGCAGAGTTTTTAATCGTCACATTCGCTGTCAATCTCATCACTTAAAAACAATAATTCTGGTTTTCTTAAAGGGGTTTTTATTTAAAGTTACATTAACTTGGGGCACACGCCCCACCGGGGGATGATTTGATGGAACAGGAAGGCAAAGGCAATTACAAATTTTCGAAATTTTCTTAAGAAATGTTGTAATTCCAAATTATCGCCCTAGTGTCAAATTCTAGATTACTAAATGAGCGAGTTGGAATCATGTTTTAAGAGTCAAATTTAAAAAACTTTCAAGGGGAGAACCTCGCCCAGACCCCTTCCCTTCGCGAGTTCCCGCAAAATTTTAAAATTTGATGCGGCAAGGGCAAGGTTCAAACCTTGCTCCTAATTTTCTAAAAAGTTACATTTGACATCCAATATGCATGGATGTAATTCAGGTAATAAATAATTTGAAGGGGGGTCATGGGAATATAAGCAGGACGCATGGCGGGGAAAAGGTAAGGTTTGGAAGCACTGAGGGCTAAAATACTTCTAAAACAGGGGTTTTTTTTCGAGTGTAATCAAAGAGAAGAACGACGTGCCATATTTCGCATGTCGCGAGGTTCTCGACTCGCACGCGCTTTGTAACAGAGCATCTTATTGTAGTCAGCATATCAAACCCTTTCAGGTTTCAAATCAAGGTTGGGAGAAAAAAAATACCCCTCTTTCACAAAGGAGTCTTCTGTAGAACTGGTTTAAAATAGCAGGTTTGTTTCTTTACTATCGACAAGTGTGTTGCATTTAGGTGAGGAAGTTGTAGGGAACGGGCGGGTGATGGTTTTTTGCCCAACGGAATAAGAGATCGAGTATTATTAGAGTGATTTAAATTCGGCGAGGACTCCATGGAAATTCTTGTCGAATAAGATCCTTGATTTCATTAAGAAATAAAAATAATAGCTTAGGAACCTTATTTCTAAATACGGAATAAGCTAACATAATCCGATCGTCATCGCAATGCGAAGTTGAAAATATTCAAAGAATATATTATTAAGAAACCATACAAATATGAGGTATGGATGGACACTCTAGTACTGTACATCATACAAACGAAAATTCTTCACTGAATACAATTAGCAACAAAAGATAGTAAAAAATTTTATTCACAGTTTTTTCTATTCAATGTTTACTTGGACAGTGAGAGCTACTAAATTCTAAACAACTTTATAAAAGCATTAAAATACAAAAGTATGAGCGTATATGAGTACTGAGGATGTATATGTTCAGTAGGGAGAATTGGTACAATAACAACCTCATGTTATCACTAAAATCACATCAGTTAAACTAATTTAAAAATTGAAGTAGATGTTTTAAAATTCTAAGAGCTTTTTATAAACCCTCAAAGGAATCTCGACATTTTTATACCAAAAGTGAGTTATTTGGACCAATGAATAAAAACTGTTTCACTGATAATGGTCACCAAAAGCTATTTTCTACATTATTATTAGTAACTCTCGAAGTAAAGTGAATGACCCTCGTTTCCGGTACACCTTCAGAACAAGTTAAAAAAACGCTAATTTTTTCTTTCTCAATAGATTCATCAACTTAAAAAGGCATAATGGAATAACTAGTTTCACTGGTGAGAGTTGTTTAACATTTCTCGGCCTTCTCGGCGATTGGATAAGAAAGCTTTTACGACTTGATTCGAGATGATGCCCAATGAAATGGTATTGACAGTTTTGACACGGACGGAATACGTAAAACCCGCGCACAAAAACAAGCGAAGAAGTAGAAACGCGAGAATCGCAGAATGCGGGGAGAAAAAAAGGGGTTTCGTCGAGTGATGAGAATCGAGGAAGGAAGATGAAGGATCTTCGCGGGAGGTTTTCCGAAAAGGAACTGATTCACTCTCCTATTGTTTGCTTGGCGTTGCTTTGCGTTGTTTTATTATTTAAACTTCTTCTAAATATTAAGTTCATCAAGATGCAAATTCTTACCTAAAAACTTATTAAAAAGCTACATTGAATCTATTAAATATGCATGGGGGAGCTTAGGAATAATTTTTGGTCCTCTCCTCCAGTGCAAAAATCTCTTGGAGCCTGATAATAGCTAAATTTTTAGAGGATATTTAGACCCCCTACCTAAATAAATTTCTATATACGCCACTGTTGTGTTCACTAAATATTAGTGTTTTTAATAATTCAAACTCCCTTGCTTCCATTCTTAAGATCCTAAATGGCCTTCTTAGGAAGGAGAATCAAACAATGGAGAGGGAGGCTCAGAGAGAAATAAGGAATGAGGGAGATGAGGAAACGATGGAAGAGTGAAGGAGTAGGACAAAATAGAATGAAAGAAAAAGTAGAATGAAAAAGTGAGAGAAAAAAGGTTTATTAACTCTTTTAGGGAGCAAGTAAGTAAAATTAATGAAGGTGCTAATGCTAAGAGCGAGCAGCAACTAATTATTATCAGCAACTCTACAGACGTGTAGTGGTCGCACGTTTCCCTTCCACACACTTGGCGATAGCCATCAAAATTCAATATTAGTCTTACGAAAACATATTTATTTGTTAGGCTACAACAAATACGCCGGGGCAGACTTTATTTACCTTTTCAGCTGATAATCTCTAACCACAGACGGTTTAAAAAGGGGGTTATGAACTCTAGGGGGTTGTGTTTATTTGATTTGTCATTTGTTTTGCAGCTTGAAAACCTTTTGTCACGATTTTGTGATTGTTTTGAAAACAGTCGTGCCTAAAGTTGCGAGAGAGTTGTTCAATTACAGACGGATATATTTCGATGATGTGCGGAAGACATTTTCAAGACAGCCATTCTTAAATTTTAGAAGTGAAATTGCAATTAAAGGCATAATCTGCAGCAGAGTCAGGGTTCCATTCCATGGTGTCTTTTGAAGTGTGGTGTGCGGCTTTTTCTGTCTGCCCAAAGAAATTGTTTTAACCAAAGTAGACAATCTCTTTTTAATTGAGTACTTTTCTCAATAAATTAAAATTGAAAAGTTATTTCGGACGATTTTAGGATGATAGGCTAGGCCAGTCATGGGCAAAGTACGGCCCGCGGGCCAAGTGCGGCACTTCGGACAAGTCAATCCGGCCCGCTGCATGGTTTTGAATAACCCCTACATAGGACATAATGTTTTTTATATGACTACCATTTAGCTACATTACTGCGAATCAGCTCATCCCAGTTTCTACCAGATTATAAAAAACTTTTAGAATTTCAGTATCACAGTTTCATTGGTTTCATTTGTCACATGCGCCTTCCTAATCTTCGAAAGAACAATAAATATTGTAACTTTTTTCCCTAAATTTTTTTTAAAATTCTAGCATATAAGTTGTGAGTGACGTAAAAATCAACTCTAAAAATTTGTTTTGTTAATTTTTTTGCTTCCGGCCAGCCTGGATATTTTTTTTTTATTTTATCTGGCCCTCCTCTTGAAAAGTTTGCCCATGTCTGGGCTAGGCAATACATAGGAACACATGAGGCTTACATGAGATAAGATTTCTAAACCTTCGCTTAGATGGGGTTGTTCTGCAATTGCAGTTCTGCCCCATACAGAAAGGTTATACCCAATATGCGATCGCTGGGTTCAGCCGTTCAGCACCCCTGACAACGTGACGCAGCAGTCGCATATATGTGTTTTTGGTTTTTAGGTTTTTCAAATTTTCTTGTCTTTCTATTTAATTTTCTAAACCTTCCTATGATTAGTGTATAATTTAGCAGAAAAAATGAAGAACGAAATGTTGTTCTTTTATTTATTTTTGCAGGGAAACAAAGGTTATGAATTATGATCGCAAGAAGCCAGCTTTGTGTTCAACGTAGAAATGAATACCAACAAAGTAATATTTAATTGTTAGCTATTGCAATGCATTTAATTATGAGTCGTCGTCGGGGAAATTTTATTGCTATCGAAACGTGGGTTTTCTCGCTCCCCGCCGCCGCTCGGAGCTAAAACCGATTCGATCGCAAAAACAGGAAAGCCGAATGCTGAACCTCCAAATGCGGATGATAACGGCTATCGGTCGGCAGGAATTTTTTTTTATCTGTTCCGCGCAACCTGACGTAGCTTTCCCCTTTTACGCTTGGACAACGTGAGTGGCTGCATGCTTTGCTGGTTTGGTTTACAAACTCCGAGAAATACTACTGAATTTGTGATAGGATACGAAAATTACTACGGTAAGGAAGACATTTTACAAATTTCACATGCTGAATTTTCTCTATGTTTTATTCCAAAATATATTTAAATAATTTAATTGTTTCTTAATTAATGTTTATTTAAAGTCTGCTACGTTTTGGGGGTGTAGTAATTTTTACAGCAGAAACAGGAAAAACCTCCCGTCCGCAAGCGCCCGCGTTCTTCTAGGTAACTTAGAATGTTTTTCCAATAGGGTCTTGGTAAAATGATATCCCAAAGGTGATGCAGAGATTTTAACTCAATATTGACAGCGTTCAAGCTTATAGAATTTTAAAAAAATAAGGTATTTTCTATATTTTACCTATGCAAAAACATGGGAAAACTACTTTTGAGGTACGCGGGGGTCAAAAATTGGCCTGAAGACCTGAAAATTTACAGGTAAAAAAATAATGTTTCAGTAATTGTAACAACTTGAGAGAGGGCACTTGAGAAATTCCAAACAGTTTCCCATAGACTTTTGCAATGGCATAGTATACGCATATGCATCGGTCACAATTTAAATTTCGTAGTAGAAATCACATAGGCTTAAACTTGTAGACAAGTTTCATAGTGATATGTACTACGAAATTTAAATTGTGACTGATACCAGTGGCGTATATAAGGGGGGGGGCCGAGGGGGCCCTGCCCCCCCCCCCCGAAATTCGGACTATATAAGGTGTACCAAAACAAGTTAAAACACTGTATATTAAGGTCAAATTTCAAAAAATTTTCTGGGGGAGGACCCCCAAACCCCCCTTTTGTACTTGGAATTTTATTACTAACAACTTTATTATAAAAAGTTCATCAAGATCCAAATCCTACCAAAAAATATGTGCCCAAAATTCGGACTGTGTTCCAAAAACAAGATAAAACCCTGTTTTTAGGTGTAAAGTTCCAAAAATTTTCTGGGGAAGGACCCCAGATCCCCTTTTGTACTTGGAACTCTATTTTAATAACTTTTTAAATATTAAGTTCATAAAAATGTACATCCAAAATTCGGACTTAGTGTACCAAAACTAGTTAAAAACCTGTTTTTTTTAGTCAAACTTCCAAAAAATTTTCTGGGGGAGGACCTCCAGACCCCCCTTGTATTTTTATTACTAACAACTTTTCCTGTATTAAATTTTTAGAACCTAAGTTATCACATAAAAAGCTACATTGGACCTATTAAATATGTGGGGGAGGGGCTGGGGAGTAATTTTGGGCCCCTCCCGAAATAAATTCCTATATACGCCACTAACTGATACTCCCTCTACAATGCCCCAAGGTCCCAGCGAGGTCAAAGCAGAAAGGTTTCACGTTTCACAGGTACATATGGATCGTTTTCCCTACAACAGTCCCGATCATCCCCAGGGTTATTTATCGACTGTATCAGGTCAGGCCTTTATTAAACGTGAACTTAGTGTAGTCCGCTCCCCATCGCACAAAAGCCGTCGTCCCACTCCTCACTCAACCCACAAAAAACATAATTCCTCTCCAAAAACCGAATATAATTTCTTCTCTGAGCGTGGGATTGAAGTCCCCCAGCGGCGTCTCACTCCCTCACTCCACAAACAAACCGCTTTGTTTGGATTTTGTGGAAACTCGAAAGAATCGAAACATTTGCTTTCGGCGGACAAATTGGAGAGTCTTCTCGGGCCGCCCACACGGGTTTCGCTTCTTGCGCATGCGCATCATTTGCATCCGAGCGAATTCGTTCGTTTTCTGCGGAGATCCTCTTTCCGATTGAAATGCACTCTTTTGACATTTTCTCGAGTGGAATTGAATCCACCATCGAAAGAAAAAATTGTTCTCTGGGTTGTATTTTTAACGACATTTTCTTTATAGACGGGGGGGATTTTATTTAGAGGACCGAAAGTTCATATTCACGCTTGGAAGATTAAGAGTGTTTCATCTTGTGCATTCGGTCTGCATTCGCATTTTGTCAGCTTCTGAAGACACAATCACTGACAACTACGAAGACTGAAAGCATCATTGAGGAGGAATTTAACATTATTTGGTTGGGACAGTATATATTGTTGAGACAGAAACAAGTTGTTCAAACTGCCATCCCTAAAAGTTGAGGTACAAACGGATTTTTTTTCGATTTAGCGTTTCTTAGAAATGTTCCTCATATCGTTGAATGTAAATCATAACCATAAGATTCTCAATACGTGTAAATAGAGGATCGAATTTTTTGTGACCGAATTGATCTTAACAATACTTTCAAGATCAAATACAAATACAAATATTGACGACCAACTGCAGGCGTGAAGCCTAGCAAGGTTGGGCATTCCATCATTGGTAATCGAGTTTCATGCACATTTGGAACAGTCCGGTCTATAAAAGGTACGAAATATGTCCACTCCTGATCTCAATGTATGATTAAAAGCTATGCTTAATTTGATGGAAATTTTTATTTTTAAATCCTTTTAAGTTAAGGTATAGTCTCTTTCTTATGGAAGAAATACAGTGATTGCCTTTTTGGGGTTGAATGGGTTATTTTAGTGAGTAGTGGATGTAATTGAGTTGTGACCAAAACATCGAGCAATGCTTTCACGCTCCGTTCATAGCATGGATATACCATACATTACACCTAACTAAACTGTTACTTTCTCTTGGACCTTATTCTCGCTTATTCTAAAAGATTTTAAAGGAAAAGGGAACAAATTTCGGCACGCATACGCTTTGGCTCTTATCGCTGTATAGTCAAAACCTCAAAAAAAGTTTAACTAAAACGCGCGCGGTTATCTAAAAGCTCCCCGGTAACTACCTGAAGCCCATTATTGATTTCCCTTTATCTCGTTAGCAGCAGCTATGAAAGACAAGCGTTAAAACGCGTGGTAGGTACTAGTTAGTAGCTACACACGAAAAGACACATGCACGGGTTTTTTTTGAGGAGTGAGCGACACGCCCATAAAGGGCGATTACCTCAATTAACTTTCCATATTTAATTACGGCGTGCCAAGTGCCTTTGTGTTGTGTGTTTGCTGCGGAGGTCTTATAGTAGTGGAATTTTGCATAGGGCAATTTAAATTAATTTCACGCTTTGTGCTTTGTCAAAAGGAAGGATGACTTGTGGTTCACGCACGAGCTCCCTTTTCGCATCGTTTATGTTTATAAGGAGTTAAAAGTAATTCCACGGCGAAAAATTAAGGAAAATTGAGGTTCTTTTATTTAAAGATTTAAAGCCAGGCGAATGGGTGTTCTTTAAAACTCTAATACTTTTTCCCCAATAGTATTTTCATCAGAATTCAATAATTTTTGCACTATAGTTTAAGAATGTACAGTACTGGAAAAAAAAATCGACTCAGATTTTTTATCTCCGGAACGGCTTGAGATACAAAGACAAATAAGGTACCATTTTTCATCATTTGAAGTACTCTTTAAACAAAAAAAATTTCGAGTCCTTAAGGGGTCGTCTTCATATCGAACGAAGCACTAACTTTCTTTTTTCCTATGGAAGACCTCAAATATTATATTTTATTCTGAAAGATCACCCTCCATAACCCCTAAATACCAAGTTTCACATCTCTGCGTCAACAAATATACCCCCCAAAAAAATTTAAAATTTAAAACATCCCATGTTAAATTTCCTATTTAAACTTTTTTTTGAACCTTGTCTAGTAGGCCAAGATATTTCTGTGCACTCTGCAGGAAACAACTGTCTTAAAACGGTCGCCAACCATCGAGCCAAACTCATAAGACTGGTGAAAGTGAGAGAACCATCCCGAACAACTTGCCGATGCATTCATGAAACTACTAGCAGGGATCACCAAATTACCTTCCATGTTTTTAATTTTATATTCCAGTTTGCTCATAATTTTATACTTGTTGCATTACTTTCTAATTAGCTTACTACAGTTCTTGAATCGTGATGGATTTGTTGATATTTTCAGTAATGGAGGTTACTTCTCTGCCTTACAGTTTCTTTTTACCAGATTTGTTTGTGCTCGGTGTTAAATTACATCATATTACACATAGAGGGGGTATTCTGAATATTACTTTTTTATTTCACTATTTCAGTTTGTAACCGAAATAATGAAATAAATTATACTATTTATTAAATGATACTAATAAAAAGCTTGATTAAACATGTCCTAAGAATTTAGTTCCAGATTTCTTAAATTTCAATAGCAAAAAAAAAGTCAGAATTCAAAACTTTTTACTGCAAAATTAATTAGTTTTATTATTTAAAATAAGAGGAATATAATTCTGAAACTAAGTTGATGAATTCATTTTTAAGAGATGAATAAATGTGAATGATAACGTTCAAAACTTCTGTTAAAATACTAAATTTTTTTGTTTAAAAGTACTACTTTATAAAGTAAAATATTCTCAATAAAATTTTAATTAAATAAGAATAAAAAATCTTTCAAAGAATGAAAGCACATGGGAAAAGGATGTCTTCTGAAAATAGTGTTCTGATTGGTTTCTGAATCATGCTGCCCGAGGGCAGTCGGGAGGGTGCTCTACGGAGCCTTTACACATACAAATTTTTAAAGTAAAGATTTAACAGGAAACCAGGGGGTAGGAAATTTTAGAGTTGGCAAAACGTCCGTGACACCGTCGAGAGATTCAGAGTGGTCATAAAATAAGTACTCTACTATAAAAATATCTACAGACGAAATTATTAATTAGAGACGAACTATCAATTAGACCAAAATAAGGAAATATTTTTTTCTGCTCCCCTGTGTCAGAATACAGATTCCGCCCTTACATGTCATATTACATGGAGTTAAAAGGGAAAAATAACTCTTTTTAATACAATTTTCCTAAAAAATTCCCACTCTTTTGCGAAAAAGCAAAATATGTATTAGTACTCCCTAATATTCTATTTAATCCTTTTACCCTCCAATAAACGCTTTTCAAAATGGGTTTCATAGATGGCCGCTATACATTTTTCTAAATTTAGGAATATATAATCTTAATAAGATTATTAATCAAACTAAAATAGAATGTTTTGCATTTTTCTGCGCCGTCCACCTTCCCCGGTCTCGGGTCCCAAATTACACCATCGGGTGACCCATTCTGGTGAGTATGAGAAGGAAAACTGTCATTGTTAATCGAACTATTTAAGACATTTTCACGCCATTATTCAAAAAATAAAAGGTTATCCTCTTATGTTCTGTTTCATCCTTCCAACTCCCAAAGCTGAGTTATGCTTCTCAAGATAGACAACCCGAGTGTCCCCAATCACATTTTTTTTTAGTTCTGAAAAGCTCGTAAACTGTGGATAATTACTCTTTCTCTCAATAAAATATAATTTCAACTTTTTTCTGCCCCACTCATTATACCCGGTCGATGGTGAAAGATATTTACTTTCACATTTCCAGTTCTATACTGTATACATGGAACCAACTTACATTGATTTCTATATGTTATTTCATTAAAATAGACACTATTTTGTCTAAAAATATTGGAAAGAACTTCAATTATTCCATATAACCCTTCTATCCCACCTTCCAATGTAAGGAACGCTTTTCTAAATGAGTGTTCTGCATGTCAACCATCGGTCTCCTTTATTTGCACCACATTTGACTACTAAAAGCAGAAAATTTTTAATTTCTTCTTCCACTAACAGAATCAAAACTGGAATATCTTTTCTGTCCCTCTCAACCTCCCTAATCGCAGGTCTCAGATATCTACCATGGTATTTCGTAATGTTAAGTGTATAAAGGGAAAAATTAGCTTGAAATGTGTGATCCTTCATGAAGAAAAATAAGTTTTTAAACGGCCTAAAAATTAAGAATTTGACTTTATTGTTTTCTACACCATTTCGCCCCTATTTGAAATGAGAACCGTTCGAAAATCGGTTTTATGGATTTTTTCAATCTTTGGTGTCAATTTACAAAACATTCAACCCCAGTTTGGTGCCAAAAAATTGTTTTTAATTAGTTATCACAGAATTTCGAGTTCTTTTCCTGCCCCTCCCCTATGCCTAGTGAGCGTTGCCAGACTTCTACTATCGTAATACTTTCACGCCTGAGAGTAAGGAAAAGAATATTACCTCTCATTAAGTTAATTTAAGACTATAAACATGATCCTCAGAGAAAATAAGCATACAAATTTTTACATTCGACTTCATCCTTTCACCCCTTTGACTGGAGGGAACTGATCCTTTCCAAATTCTATATTCTGTTAGTCCTCCCTCACCTCTCTTGTATTATGGTGCATTTGAACGAATTAAATGAATAAATGGAACCATTTTGACTTTAAAACACAACATCAAATCTCGTAAGTTTTCCTCTTCTGTGCCTATCTTATAGTCTGTCTGTCCTCGCTTGGCACGTGTGGCAAACCTAAAATCACTACCCACGGCAGGAAAAGCAGTGGCGAGTGCAGGGTATCGGGTATCTAATAGAAGTGAGATAACCATCTTTATGGCTTTTTCACCACTGTTTTTTCTGCTGTGGGTACGGATTTTAGGTTTGCCACTTGTGCCAAGCGAGGACAGACAGACTATACCATCCCCTGTAGTCCAGTCAATATCAATTTTGCTCCGGAAATAATTCATAAAGTTTTGAAATTTGGCACACTTGTTGGGATGGGTCTGGAGGTGTTTCACACAAAAGTCCACTAAATTTGCCCTGGAGGGTTTTCCGCTACGGCCATTTTAGTGGTCAGTTTTTGGAAACGCACGTCGCCAAACCGGCGGTAACGCGCCAAAAGTAGAACAACCTGTTTGTACTGGAAACAGCAGGTGCCTCCGGCTGAATGGCGACTGGTCTGGCGCAGTTCTTGTTTGGCGATCATGGACAATGCGGTAGTATTCTCTTATGATGAGATGCTTAACTAGGATATAATACATTTTTTTTACTCAGATCTCAGAAATAATTTAAGATAATCAATTGAGCTTTGAAAATAAAGTTTTAAGTAATTTTAATAGATTTTTAAGCTAAATACATCAGGTAAAGTAAAACCTGATATCAAACTTATTAGTGTTCCTTACGCTAAACTATATTTTACATGTAGCTCAACAGCTGTAAATGAATATTTATTTCATATTCTTGCAATTCTCCTTAAACAAGAAAGTATTTCTTGATCATATGAAAAAAATGTTTCAAGGGAACTAAAAAATAACGCATTTGTTATAAATACAAATGAATATTTCAATTAATAATGCCCTATAATAATTTCCAAACAATCGTAAGCTGCATGGAAATAATAAAAACAAAATCACTCTTGGAGATAAGTGTAAAAAATACAGTAAATTATATTTTACATGTAGATTAACAGCTGTAAATGAATATTATTTCATATTCTCGCAATTCTCTTTAAATAAGAAAGTATTACTTCATCTTATCAAAAAATATTTCAAGGGAACTGAAAATAAACGATCTGTGATAATTAATGTTCAGATTATTTTGACTAATTTTTTTCTAGTTAATATTGTTTAAATGATTTCAATATACAAAAATGGGAAAATAAGTGTGCATTTTTAACTGTTCAATATTCACAATTCCTGTAGAGTTTTTATGAATATACAGTGAATACATACATAATACATACATATACATACCAAGAATAATAAAAATGTACAAATAAATTTTCATCTCATAAAGGCCAGTGATATTTTATTATAAACTATCGTTAACAACGTAAAACTATATTAGTAAAGGTTTGGAGAAAAGTGTATAAAACATCCCTGAAAATTCCATTAAATGTTTCCAGAAAGCTTGTGTTGTACAAAATTATTTGTTTCAAAACTCAATGAAATTTTAAGTTTCACCTTACAGCTGAGGATGCGTATTTTCTCAATACGTATAAATATTAGCGATTTTAAGACATTTTCCAAATACATACTAATGGCTAATATTTAAGCCCGTATCGATCCAATTAAGAAGGATTACCTCTGGTAATTCAAAGTTGAAATACTATTTTATTTGTTTTAAATAGTCTAAGTTAACATGGTTTATTCATGTAACTCTACATCTACATAAACTGTGTATGTTATGAGATTCGATGAGACGATGAAGTATTATTTTCTATTTTTAATTAATAATATTAAATTACTGTTGACACAAAAATAGTTAGTACTAAATTAAAGCATTTAACAGCACGCATGTTAATTACTAGAAGAAATATGCTTAAAAAAACACAGGTTTCAGTAGGATAGAAGATAAAGAGGATATTTATTGTAACAAATTATATTTTTTTATTCTAAAACATATTTTTCTTAGATAACAAGGTAAGTATTTAATAAAAATTTTGATGTAGAAGAAAAAACATGTCTGTAAAAAACATATAGGTTTTCAAAGCTATCAGTTTCAACTTAAAATTTTGGAACAGAGTATATAACTTTGTACAACAAATCTTTCAGGAAAGCATTTTACTGTTATACTTTTCAGGGATATTTTTAACACTTATTTTCTCCTTAAATTTTTATTTTATTAATATACTGAATACGATAGTTTGGAAATTACTCTGAGGCTTTTTAATTGAAATATTCATTTGTATTTATAACAAAGCGTTATTTTTAGTTCCCTTGAAATATTAATAGGATTAAGTAATACGTTCTTTCATAAAGAGATAATTGCAAGATTATGAAATAAACATTCATTTACAGCTGTTGAGCTACCAAATCTTTAATTATATTGTTTTATGTAGTTATCGATAGTTCATAATAAAATATCACTGGCCTTTATAAGATGAAAATTTATTTGTATATTTAATATTCTTGGTTTACACTGTATATTCATAAAAACTCTACAGGAATTGTGAATATTGAACAATTAAAAGGGCACACTTATTTTTCTATTTTTGTATTGAAATCATTTAAACAATATAAACTAGAAAAAAATTAGTCAAAATAATCTGAACATTAATTATCACAGAGCGTTTATTTTCAGTTCCCTTGAAATATTTTTTGATATGATGAAGTAATACTTTCTTATTTAAAGAGAATTGCAAGAATATGAAATAAATATTCATTTACAGCTGTTAATCTCTACATGTAAAATATAATTTACTGTATTTTTTACATTACACTTATCTCCAAGAGTGATTTTGTTTTTATTATTTCCATGCTGCTTACGATAGTTTGGAAATTATTATTGGGCATTATTATTTGAAATATTTATTTGTATTTATAACAAAGGCATTATTTTTTAGTTCCCTTGAAACATTTTTTTCATAGGATCAAGAAATACTTTCTTGTTTAAGGAGAATTGCAAGAATATGAAATAAATATTCATTTACAGCTGTTGAGCTACATGTAAAATATAGTTTAGCGTAAGGAAAACTAATAAGTTTGACATCAGGTTTTACTTTGCCTGATGTATTTAGCTTAAAAATCTATTAAAATTACTTAAAACTTTATTTTCAAAGCTCAATTGATTATCTTAAATTATTTCTGAGATCTGAGTAAAAAAAAATGTATTATATCCTAGTTAAGCATCTCATCATTAGAGAATACTACCGCATTGTCCATGATCGCCAAACAAGAACTGCGCCAGACCAGTCGCCATTCTGCCGGAGGCACCCGCTGTTTCCAGTACAAACAGGTTGTTCTACTATTGGCGCGTTACCGCCGGTTTGGCGACGTGCGTTTCCAAAAACTGACCACTAAAATGGCCGTAGCGGAAAACCCTCCAGTGCAAATTTAGTGGACTTTTGTGTGAAACCCCTCCAGACCCATCCCAACAAGTGTGCCAAATTTCAAAACTTTATGAATTATTTCCGGAGCCACCCTTTTTTTGTTCTACGTTGACTGGACTACTGTCCCAGACCAAAAGTGCGCAATTCGGAATCTACAGATTCTAAGGAGCAAAATTGTTCCTAATGGTTTCACATAAGCTTCTTCACGAAAAAGCGCACAAAATGTATAGTTAGAAAATCCCCTAAACAAAGCAAACAATTAAACACATAAGTATTTGAAAAAAATGCGCCAATTCAGAGATAAGTCGCCAAATGTATTTAAGCCAAATTCAATTTTAAGCTCTGACCGATACAAATCTTTTGCTATCAAGAGATAACTTACTGGATTTTTTCCAAATTTTAAGAATTTTTGGGGGGTATATTTGTTGACGCAGAGTTGTGAAACTTGGTATTTAGGGGTTATGGAGGGTGATCTTTCAGAATAAAATATAATATTTGAGGTCTTCCATAGGAAAAAAGAAAGTTAGTGCTTTGTTCGATATGAAGACGCCCCCTTATGAACTCGAAATTTTTTTTGTTTAAAGAGTACTTCAAATGATGAAAAATGGTACCAAATAAGGTACCATTTTTCATCATTTGAAGTACTCTTTAAACAAAAAAAAATTCGAGTCCTTAAGGGGTCGTCTTCATATCGAACGAAGCACCAACTTTCTTTTTTTCCTATGGAAGACCTCGAATATTATATTTTATTCCGAAAGATCACCCTCCATAACCCCTAAATACCAAGTTTCATATCTCTGTGTCAATAAATAGACCCCCCAAAAATTCTTAAAATTTGGAAAAAATCCAGTAAGTTATCTCTTGATAGCAAAAGATTTGTATCCGTCAGAGCTCAAAATTGAATTTGGCTTAAATACATTTGGCGACTTATCTCTGAATTGGCACATTTTTTTTTTCAAATACTTATGTGTTTAATTGTTTGCTTTGTTTAGGGGATTTTCTAACTATACATTTCGTGCGCTTTTTAGTGAAGAAGCTTAGTGAAACCATTAGGAACAATTTTGCTCCTTAGAATCTGTAGATTCCGAATTACAATGATGGACACTTCTGGTCTGGGTCAGGGGATGGTAAGAGGCTCAGAAGAGGAAAATTTACGAGTTTTGATGATGTGTTTTAAAGTCAAAATGGTTCCTTTTATTCATTTAATTTGCTCAAATGCACCATAATACAAGAGAGGAGAGAGGACTAAGAGAATATAGAGTTTGGAAAGGATCAGTTCCCTCCAGTCAAAGGGGTGAAAGGATGAAGTCGAATGTAAAAATTTGTATGCTTATTTTCTCTGAGGATCATATTTATAGTCTTTTAAATTAACTTAATGAGAGGTAACATTATTTTCCTTACTCTCAGGCGAGAAAGTATTGCGATGGTAGAAGTCTGGCAACACTTACTAGGCACAGGGGAGGGGCAGGAAAAAACTCGAAATTCTGTGATAACTAAATAAAAACAATTTCTTTTTGGCACCAAACTGCGGTTGAATGTTTTGTAAATTGACACCAAAGATGGGAAAAATCCATAAAACCGATTTTCGAATGTTTCTTTACTTCAAATAGGGGCGAAATGGTGTAGAAAACAATAAAGTCAAATTCTTAACTTTTAGGCCGTTAAAAACTTATTTTTCTTCATGAAGGAGCACACATTTCAAACTAATTTTTCCCTTTATACACTTAACATTACGAAATACTATGGTAGATATCTGGAACCTGCGATTAGGGAGGTTGAGAGGGACAGAAAAAATATTCCAGTTTTGATACTGTTAAAGGAAGAAGAAATTCAAAATTTTCTGCTTTTAGTAGAGTCAAATGTGGTGCAAATAAAGAAGACCGATGGTTGACATGCAGAACACTCATTTAGAAAAGCGTTCCTTACATTGGAAGGTGGGATAGAAGGGTTATATGGAATAATTGAAGTTCTTTCCAATATTTTTAGACAAAATAGTGTCTATTTTAGTGAAATAACATAGAAATCAATGTGAGTTGGTTCCATGTATAAGTATAGAACTGGAAATGTGAAAGTAAATATCTTTCCCCATCGACCGGGGATAATGAGTGGGGCAGAAAAAAGTTGAAATTATATTTTAATGAGAGAAAGAGTAATTATCCAGTTTATAAGCTTTTCAGAACTAAAAAAAATTGTGATTGGGGACACTCGCGACTTCTATCTTGAGAAGCATAACTCAGCTTTGGGAGTTGGAAGGATGAAAGAGAACATTATTTTTTGAATAATGGCGTGAAAAGGTTTTAAGGAGTTAGATTAAACAATGACAGTTCCTTCAAATACTCCCCAGAATGGGTCAACCGATAGTGTGATTTGGGACCCGAGACTGGGGAAGGTGGACGGCGCAGAAAAATGTGAAACATTTTAATTTAGTTTAATTAATAATCTTATTAAGATTATATATTCCTAAATTGAGAAAAATGTATAGCGGCCATGCATGAGACCCATTTTGAAAAGCGTTTATTGGAGGGTAGAAGGATGAAATAGAATATTAGGGAGTAATACATATTTTGCTTTTTCTCAAAAGAGTGGGAATTTTTTCGGAAAATTTTATTAAAAAGAGTTGTTTTTCCCTTTTAACTCCATGTAATATGACATGTATAGGCGGAATCTGTATTCTGACTTAGGGGAAGGTGTGTGGAGCAGAATAAATATATTTCCTTATTATTATTTTCGTCTATTTGATAGTTCGTCTTTAATTAATAGTTTCGTATGTAGATATTTTTAAAGTAGAGTAGTTATTTTATGACCACCCTGAATCTCCCGACGGTGTCACGGACGTTTCGCCAACTCTAAAATTTCCTACCCCCTGGTTTCCTGTAAATCTTCACTTTAGAAATGTGTATGGGCCCAACAAGTGGGGGTAAGAAAATTATGAGTTGGCGAAACGTCCGTAGAGCACCCCCCCCCCCGACTGCCCTCGGGCAGCATGATTCAGAAACCAATCAGAACACTATTTTCAGATGACATCCTTTTCCCATGTGCTTTCATTCTTTGAAAGATTTTTTATTCTTATTTTAATTAAAAAATTTTATTGAGAATATTTTAACAAACTTTAAACAAAAATAATTTAGTATTTTAATAGAAGTTTTGAACGTTATCATTCAAATTTATTCATCTTTTAAAAATCAATTCATCAACTTACTTTCAGAATTATATTCCTGTCATTTTAAGTAATAAAACTAATTAATTTTGCAGTAAAAAGTTTTGAATTCTGATTTTTTTTTTGCTATTGAAATTTAAGAAATTTGGAACTAAATTCTTACGACATCTATCAAGATTTTTATTAGTATCATTTTAATAAATAGTATAATTTATTTCATTATTTCGGTTACAAACTGAAATAGTGAAATAAAAAAGTAATATTCAGAACCCCCCATTTGAACAATATATTAAGATTCTTTTGTAATAAAATTTAAATCATGAAGGAAACAAGGAAGTCTACGTGTAATTTGATGTAATTAAACACCGAGCACAAACAAGAAAAGACTGAAGAGACTGGGCTTTTAGCCTGTAGTTGATCGACTATATTTGTATTTGTATTTGTAAATCTGGTAAAAAGAGACTGTAAGACAGAGAAATAACCTCCATTACTGAAAATATCAACAAATCCGTCACGATTCAAGAACTGTAGAAAGCTTATTAGAAAATAATGCAACAAATATAAAATTATAAGCAAACTGGAATATAAATTAAAAACATGGAAGGTAATTTGTTGATCCGTGCTAGTAGTTTCATTAATGCATCGGCAAGTAGCTCGGGATGGCTCTCTCACTTTCACCAGTCATATGAGTTTGGCTCGATGGTTGGCGACCGTTTAAGACATAGTTGTTTCCTGCAGAGTGCACAGAAATATCCTGGCCTACTAGGGAAGATTCAAAAAAAGTTTAAATAGGAAATTTAACATTGGCTGTTTCAAATTTTAAAATTTTTTGGGGGGTCTGTTTCTTGACGCAGAGATGTTAAACTTGGTATTTAGGGGTTATGGAGGATGATCTTTCAGAATAAAATATAATATTCGAGGTCTTCCATTGGAAAAAAGAAAGTTGGTGCTTCGTTCGATATGAAGACGACCCCTTAAGGACTCGAATTTTTTTTTGTTTAAAGAGTACTTCAAATGATGAAAAATGGTACCTTATTTGTCTTTGTATCTCGAGCCGTTCCGGAGATAAAAAATCTGAGTCGATTTTTTTTTCCAGTACTGTACGTTAATAAAACACTGATGTGAGTTATCACAGTATTTGTGACAAGAATCCGCAACAAGAATATGACGCCTCTAAATGTAATAGGAAGTTTGAAATTTAAAAAAAAATTGTATGGCAAAGAAAAGGTTTATTTTCGGGTTATCCGCGATTTTCGATAACCCGAAAATACTAAAATTGAGGTGAAAACACCCCCAAAAAATTTTTCAGCATAAAAGCTATGTTTTATTGTACAAAAAACATTATATGTAAACTTTTTAAAATATGTACAGTACAGCTAAAACATTTGCTCTACATCTAAATCACTAAAATTTTCAAAATTCAAATAAAAAAATCAATTCAAACTAACAAAATTTTTTTGGTGGCACTCGCGGATAAACCACACCGCGGATCATCCGCTCGCGGATAATCGGGGCTCTACTGTATAGTATACCTATTTGTCCACCTACCTACATGGATAGTCACATGATCCCAGTTGATAAATCCTGTATAAATACAAATAATTTGGAGGAGATAGTCTAACTAAAATAAGTCCCATATTGATTATTTTAATTGCACTCATATATTTTTAAAGTTAAGAAGTGACTCCAAGAATTTTTACCTGTCACATATTTGCATATCTCCTGTGTACCAGTATATAATTTTTTTTTGTCATCACTTAAATTATCAACACAACGCCAAAGTTTCGCCATTAATTATATACATATGTGGGCCTAAAGCACATAAAGAACTGGTTGCTTTTGGAAATAATGCGTATACCTACGCAACTTGATTTATTAGACCTCTGTGGATTCCCGAGGGGCTTGCATTAATTACGAGACCACAAGAAAAAGGAGGGATCCGATCGAAAGTCAACGACCCTCTTGCACGTCAACTGAGCGGATTTCTGCAAAAAATAATCCCTCTGTGTCGTGGAAAGAGTGAAGAAATCACGTTCCCTGTGGAGAGATTGCGTGAAAAAATTTCATTTTCCTTACATATCATCTAAATCAGCTGCTTACAACCGGAGGTCCCTTCGCCTTACAGCTTCGATAGTAGTTCGCAAAAGAGTCCACCACAGCAGTCCATCGTAAAAAAAATCAGTAAAATTCACAGAAAAAAAACTGTCGATCAGAACACAAGTTTATTTTTATTTATTTTACAGAAATTCTCAGTAGTTTTTTTTTTTTTTTTTTGCAGACTCTCAGTAACAAAATTTAACAGCTTTTTAAAAGAAAATTTTGTTGCGTTGACAGAAATATGGCTGACAGTATTTTCTGTAAATTTTATAAATTTTTTACGATGTTTGATGTAGTATATTATAAAAAGTAGTCTGTCAAGTTCTTGAAATGGAATTAATAAAGGTTTAAAAATTCTGGACTAATCTACAGAGTGAGTGGGTGTATGCAAAACGTTAACTTTGTAGAAATTAGTGTCCAAAAAGCAAGTCCATTGGCAACGGACTTGCTTTTAGGACACTAATTTCTACAAAGTTTACGTTTTGGAGATACCCACTCACTCTGTCATTGCCAATATAGGTAGACGTTTACGGCCCAAAATTCTCATGACATTCTTTATGTTTTAAAAAGACAGCATCAAGTTTACAAGGGATAACATGGCCTCCTCGAAGGCTACATATAGAACGATTGAAATTTATATTTATGAGAAAAATAAAACCTAAAAAGTTACAAGGAGATGGAGATTTTTAATTATAAAGGCATTATGTGTGGAATTTTTCTAACCTAACCTTTTGAACCTAAAGTCCCCCCCCCCCCGCAATTTTATACTTTGTAATTATTTTTGCACTGATGTTTTTCCTCTCATGCCACATCGAATGCATCTTAATACCCTATCCCTATCATAACAATTAAATAACTTTTAAATTGATTTCTTAAAAAAAAAAAAAGAATAAAATTCTGTCTAGGGCTATAGTGGCGGTGCACATCTCCGTTAACCGTTATTTTGATTCTGGAAATTCCAAAATTATACATTTCTGGGTCGAGATTCAGTCAAACAAAAACAGAGAAAACCCGTTCAAGCCAACGCCCTCGCACATTCGATTCAATATCTCTGTGAGTTGAAAATTTGAAAAGGAATGAATTTAATAGAGAAGAATTCTTTGTGGCATTGAATCTTCTGTAGATTGAATGTTTTGTAGGTACAGCTGAGGAAAAAAAACCGTTACAGTAGACTTTGCGGGCGAACGGGTGGGGTTAGAAAGATGCTGTTGGTGTCATTTTTCAGGATTTAGTGTATGCTTGAAAAAACTAATTGACTATTTTTCTCTCAGAGGTCGTCTTCTGGCGCAACGCAATAAAAACTGCAACTTTTTTCATGGCGACCCCCAATTTTTATTCGATTTTATGAAAGATCATCCTAATTTAACCCTAAAAACCGAGTTTAATTTAATTTGGTCATGAAACATAGCCCAGACAGACCGTCAAAAAATGAAAAATTCATATACAAAGCCTTAAATTAGTCGCCAACATCCGACCGCCAAGTAAGAATTTCTGTCAACCTACCAGTACTAGTGAACCGATTTTCATTAATATTTCAGTTTTAATTATCGAAACATAAGATAAGATTTTTTTGTTTTAAGTTTTAATAAGCATGTAAATATTATGGTTAATTATTTTAATTTTTTTATTTATATTAGTTTATTAGTAATTTAATTTTTTTACGTGTGAATAAATACACGCTTTGACGGAGGGAGTAAATTGAGCTAATTTTCGTGTTGAAAACGTGTAAAGAAAAATAAAAACGCAAGAAGCGCCAAATCATCGATAAATCGCCAAGCCTAAAAAATAACTGTAACGTTTTTTTTTTCCTCAGCTGTACCTACTATATGGAAAAATTTTTTACCAAAGGATTTAAAATAAGTTGTATCAAAATGAGAGACTAACGGCATCGCAGGCATCACAATAAATTTAAAAAAAAACAGGCGTATTAATGCCATTCCAACAAAAGGGTAAATAATTTCAATGGTAAGTTTAAAACTTTTTTCGTAGATAAAAGTAACCCTTTTAATGCCCGTAAGGCGTATAAGTTATCCAAATTTTAAAATTCTCACTTAGTTCACAAACTAATGTTCTGTCCTTAAGTTTGTATAAAATATTGTTAATTTAAAATATTGAATGAATATTGTTATTTTAAAATTCAAGATCTGCAATCCAGGCGTAAATTCTTGTTAATGTTATTTTTTCATAAACTATTAAATAAAAACATTGACAGAAATACTTTAACTCAAAATATATTTATAATAGTTCCAAGGCATTCTGCAAGAAATAAATCTTTAAAATTTTTTGGAACTAATATAAGGACTGTCACAGATAAAAACTTCTATATAAATAAATTTTGCTCACTCTATAATTTGTATACGGATCGTTTGGATATTTTTTCTATGTCTTTTTCAGTTTTCAAGCAAACCTGCATGTCCTTAATCTTCTAAATTTTTCTAATGTTTTTTTTTCTTGAGGTTCTATATGCATTTGTTTATTGTGTTCTTTTGTTGTCTGGCTTTTGATGGTTGTTGGGTGTTCTTGTGATTTTTTTTTTCTGTACTGGCAAATGTAATTGGACGGAAAGGTCTGGGTTTTTTTTTGTCTAAATAAATAAATAAAATAAATTTCAATAGTTTAATTTAGCTTCGCCTTCGCACATATCTATTCAATACTTACTAAAAGCTTAGGAAACAATACCTACGAGTGTTGATTGTACCTCATCATTGTTCCTACAAGTTTTGTATAGTTTCCATTTGTAAATATTTTTAAGTGACCATTTAAATATTAAAATGTCTTAGAACATAATTTCCTTTTATCTCTGCCGCTTCGCATATTGTCCTTTCACTGATGCGAACCTTTTTTGAAAAAATTAAAGGGATCCTACCCCCTCGAAAAGGAATTTTTCTTTTCCTTGAAATCGAACAAGTTTTATCCATTCAAAGCGCCAGTAAAAAGGTTAGTTGGTGCCTGAGATTGTTTTTTTTAAAGACTTGGGTAGCAAATTTTAAGTTCGAATGATATTTCCCATTCAAAAATCGATTGTGCATTTTACTTTCGACGGCGAAATTATTTCTTCGCAATATTTTGAAGGAAACGTGGAACGACCCATCGAGAGAAAACCGAAAACGCGGTGGTGCCTTGCAGTGAAAAAAACTACAACGGTTATGCATCTAGATCTGCAGGTTGAAAATATTTGTCAAACACCGAATTGTATGTTTCTGAGTAAGTTGTCTAGTTGAAATTAAATGTATTGAATTTTATTGGTTTGGATTACTGGTAATTTGTAGGTATAGTAAAATATAAATAAATAATAAAATATTGGGTAATTTTAAAAAAAAAAATAATAAGGAGAAAATAGCTTAAACACATATTTTGGACGAATATAATAGTACAGAGAACACGATTTTGAAGCTACTTAGGACTTAATTTACAAAAATGCATAAAATTTACTTCAATTTGTACCGTGAATTAGTATCTAAAGTGGGGGGAGGTATATGTCTACAAGACTTTCTTCTTTTTTCTTCTTTTTTTTCGGACTTTCTTTCTCAAGATTTTTGCACAAATGCATTTCAAATTTACCATTTGAATATTCTTAAACAGTTATTGGTGTTGAAAAATACTGAGTGGGCGGGTCAGCCAGACCCCTCTCAGAAATTTCTAAAGGGGGTTGAGCTCATTCAAACTCTATGAAGTCGGCGCCTATGAGTCCTTATGACGACCACCACTGCCCACACGAAACTACTATATTTCTTTCAAGTTTGCGTACTATTACTATACATTAAGTTTTTTTTTCTACAATCTCTCTATGGGGGGAAGCGACAATAGTGGAGTAAAAGGCCCGCGCGTGCCAACTCGTCTGGCAACAGCCCTTCTTTCGCAACCCGCGCGCCATTCACAAAGGCTTCCCAATCTAGTGTGTTGTAGACACATTCACATACAACACCAAGGTTGATTATTTCTGGGGTGCACAACTAGAGATAGTAGTATCAAAGCTAATCTTATCGGCGAAGTTCGCGATTTGTGTATTTTGGTGCAGGTGGAAGAGTTATATCTGCACAGAGTCGATTTTATTCCAGAATGGTCATAAATGGGATAACGATATGGGTTATTTGGGTAACAAATCCACGGGGCTTGTCGGAGTAGCCAACAAGGGATTTCGGGTTATATCCACCAAAACTCAGAAATAGTCCCCTTTTTTGGTTATAGAAAATAACCATACCCCTAACCCCTCCCATCAAATTTTTTTTCAAAGTGTGTAGGAGAGTAGGTACATTTCAAAACAAATACAAAAGTTAAAATGTATCTTATTCATAAAATTATGTCCAGAGTCGTAAAATATTTTTCTGAAAGAAGAAATTAATTTAAAAAAAATAATAATTGAATTTATGAAGAATCAGAATGTTTATGTTTTTATAAAATTGAAAAGTCATATTTGGTCATCTTAATGTAAAAAAAAAATATAGTGAGATTTGGTACGAAATTTCTGAAATCTATTTATAAACATTTTTTGAATTAAGCTAAATTTCAACACAGGACGGCAGGTCCACCAAAAATATCAAGTGTCACGATCGTAGGAGTATCCAAAGCAAATGAACTTGAGGTTGGAATTATTATTTAAGTTGGATTTTTTATCGTTTGTATACGTTTTAACTCTAAACGCATTGAATAATTAAAAAAAAACTCAAGTTCGGGGGTTATTTGTTTGGAGAGGGATAAGAACCTCCCTTTCAAAACTAATACTTTGCACCCTCAAGAGGTCAGAAGTCTCTCGTGCCATCCTCAGGAATACAGAGATGAAATTCGCAAAATTATGTGGAATTGAAATCGTTTCTGAAAAGCGGTTCCTCTCCCCTTTCTCAAACGGCCGTTGCGACACCTGCACGCTTGGCAAACAAACTGCCTGGTTGGGAGCACAGGTATTCACGCCGTTTCGCAATGATTTAAGTTTGGTCTGCTTTTTTATTGCTCGATCATCTATTAGTTTCACTTTGCTACTATGAGTTCCCGCTGATGGAGATGGTGATGCTCAAAAACATTGTACTCTACGGTGTGTCTACAAAGTCGCTTTTTCATTTTCTGAACTGATTGGGAATTTCAGAGATATTTTTCATGTATTTTTCATATATTTTATGTCGCTGCACTCTAGAAGGGAAGGGAGGATCCTAAAGCTATATGATAAAAAACCCATTGAGTAAAAATGTATATTTTATGTTTTTGGCAATCCAATTCTACAAATTGCTTTTGTATTTACTCAAACATTTTTATCTGAAATCTTACTACTAAAATATTTGGTGCAAGGGGGAGCCATCTAGAGTTCTAGAGGACCGTGTGCAGTGCAACCAGTTCAATCTTTTGAATGAAGGGCAGGCAAGTTGGCAATATATTCAACCTCACTATTTTAAAATGTAAAAATGAATGCATTTCTTACGATAATGTTTTTTTTAAACCGAACCTTCGCACATTCGTTATATTTAAAGGGAGCGGATTAAAAGAATTTAATTTGGAAAAGTTCAATTTTTATGAATCTGTTTCATTAACTAAAATTTTGAGACAAAGAAAACCGTGAGTTTTATTAAGATAAGCGTGGGGCCGTGAGCCCTACAAATATTACGTAAGCTTGTTTTTGGTTATTTGTGACCTCCTCCCCCCTTGACAGCAAACTGTCCAACCCCCTCCCACCCGAAAAATCAAAATGCTTGACATTTGTTTCCTTGTTTAATTTTTTTTTGTAGAATGTATATTTGGTTGAATTTCTAAATTATTTATGCAAGAAACAAGAGATTTTCGAAAATGTAGTGTTTGTAACATCTTATACGTAAACATTATTCATACCCCCTCCCCTTTGTAAGGAAAAATAAGCAAAGAGCAAACCCCCTTCCCCCCTTTTTAGGTGCTTACGTAATATTTGAAACCCTTCTGTGCGCGCCCCTTCATTGTTAATCAAAAATTACCCTTTAAATATCCATAAAGGGATGTGGGCAACAGTGCTTCATCTCCGTGGCTTCGGTCCACAGGTGCCCACTAGGTAACGCTAAGTAAGTACTGCTTCGGCATTATATGGACTTAAGTTACAGCTGTAACGGTTCAAAATTAATTACCATTAAAAAAATAAATCCATAAAGGAAGCAATGATGATATTGATAAAAAAGTTCAATTGAAAAATTGAATCGGTCAAAAATGTATTGTTGGATATCGCAATCCAAGATATCTTGCATCATCAATAGGTGTTAGAGTTAATTTGCATGATAAAATGGGTATTTCCCTTCTCTTCAATACTGTTAAAGTCCTATCGTTGTTCGTTTTTTACACCCCGATATCAGAAGCCCCTGGAACAATGCTCCACCGCTGTGTTGGAATGATAAACTCTTGCATCCATCATCTCGCTTTCCAGTTTTTTTTTTATTATTTAAATATCGCAAGAATGCTTAATAAGCCGGTTAGGTTGGATGTTATCTATCAATTGGGGTAGCGATAATATAGTAATAGTGATAATGATACAAATTTCGATTCTTGAACTCTCAAAATTTTCGTGTTGGATGGAACACATTTAAAAAAGCATTAAAAGTGTGAATTGGTATATGTCGTGAAAATCGTGGCCAAAAGTCATTCAATTCATTACCAAAAAAAATACAATTAAATGTAGTTTTCTATAGTGTAAATTAAGAAATTATCGAAAAAGTGTAATGACCTTATCAATAAAACCTTATTACTTATTTTACAAATATAATTCAGTTTTATTTCAATGCGCATGCGCATGGAGTAGTATATTGTGCATGTGCAGTGTTCTACAAAAATTAGGTAACCAGTAAATGGATATCTATCTTTTTCAAATATTTTCTGGAAACGAGATTTTGATGAATCATCCGGGTTATTTTGGAAAAGTAATCGCGTGTGATATGATTGTTGATTTAATAAACGGGTTTCTCTTCCGAAACGTTTTTTACGTTACTGATTATGAGGTAAGTAAACGCGCAAAGGTTCACTATATACAACTATAATCAATCAGTTTATTCAGAACTTCCTTTAAGGGGAAAGCATATTCCTATTTAATATAATAGTACTATTAACTATTTCATTAATTTCTAATTTTCCCTACTCAAATATCAAAACAGAATCCTATTTTTTAAATTAATTTTTAAAATAAAATTTTAATTTAATTAAAAATTTAATTAAATTTTAATTAAAATTTGGTTACTTCAATACTCTTCGGTAAAAGAGGTAACTGCCCCTCCCTGTATTTTTCCAGCTTGACCACTGCCCTACAATTAAATAAACCTCAAAAGGGGTTCCAAAAATATGGAAATATGTGATAAGCCTTATATTGAAGCCTTTGAAAAATTGACTGTATGAAAAAAAAATATCTCCTCTGGGGTTTAACTTATCTACAGGAGATATTGAATTGAGTAAGTAGGCGTTCTTTTTGAACGTGCAACTTCAAATCAGGTGCTTTCCCCTCTAAACCACAAATGCGCATTTATTTTTCAGCTTTTACTTTCGTTGTCCTCTGGTTGTCCTTCATAAAACTTCTTCGGGATAATTAATTATTTTCAGTACATCAACTCCACCAAGAAATAAAAATTTCATGATTTTTTTTCGTTTATCCAAGAAAAATGAAGACAATCTATTGCAGCAAAATCTGGTGGATTCCCCTTTTTTGTAAATCTTAATAAGCTCACTGTTAATTCCAATCCTTTTAGTTACGCTCCAAAAATAAAATTCTTGCTATCTTCAGGATCTATGCAAATTCGGTATTTAACTATTCAGATTCATTTACTATACGCTACGCTGGCTGCTGGACACAGTCGTTGGGCACGCGTTTCAAAAGCTTCAATTGAATTCAAAAGAGCTTTTTGGCGGTCGAAGAGTGGAGAAGATTAATCTTTAAGCAGCTTTATACGGTCACAGTCATCTATTGATGGACCATCAATTGATGACTGTGGCCGTATAAAGACATCAATGATATGGCTAGGATAGCATGCATCAAAACTGTTTATTGAGTGAATTTGCTTTAATACTGTTGTTTAAGCCAGGGTTTCTAAGTTTTGAGACAGATTAAAGTAGTAGAGTCTAGCTAGTTGGAACTGGGGTGAAAATTATTCAACTTGATAGAACTAAATTTGCCATTTTTAAATGCAATCGAAAAGAAAAAAGCGTATTCTCACAAGTCTTATGAGAGATTTATTTTATTATATTCAAACTGAACTTTTTTGCTTGTGCTTCTTATTGCTTCAGTATGGTCACGCTCTGGATGAGGTGGGTTAATTAAGTCACCGTACTTGAAAGTTTAGGAACCACTGATATTTCCCTCCCCAAATTTTAGAAAACTATCCGAAAGCTATTTTTTTTTTGTTTAAAAATGTAATCATCTCTCTAACAAAACCATTTCTGTAACTTACCATCCCCTGCTCTATGCCCCTGCTAAAGAGGTCAGCTGCCCATACGCATCCTCTCCCAGCACCAAATAAATAAGCATCCCAAGCATTTCCGAAGAAGAAAAGAAACCTTTAACCCTTTCGATACAATGCAACAACCTGTTCCGTTTCAAAAGAGAGGCGATCTGCCGCTCTTGACCTTGAGCTCCCCCCTCTCTCTATTGTACCAAACGGGTCCGGGGGAAGAGCCGTTTAATTTGTAACTCTCTCTCTCTCTCAGACCAAGGAAAATAGCTATATTCATCCTGTATATTTTTATTTGCGGAGGAATCTCGCCTTTTTTCGTGCGATGGTAGAATTTGTATAATGCCCAAGTGCCTGGGGTGCAGAAATCTGTGATATTTGAAAGAAGAAGTACTCTAGATACTAAGGGCTAAGGCTATATTTTTTACCTCCCGTCTAGTTACCTTTCCGTAAGAGAAAGTGATTCAGGCAGAAGCGTAGCCTCTCATCAAAATAGCGAAAAATGAAGGGAATTCCAAGCATCATTCCGTACTACGTAGGTATGAAATGAGTATTTTGAGGTTTGCTAGTAGTATATCACTCCACACTTAATATAACTATAACAGCTCATAAAAAATCTGCGGGCTCAAAGCTTATACACCTCTTCTATGCCTCTTCCCCACGGGGCTTAAATTCCGCTACACAGCTTTTATAACTGTTATTTTATTTTCCTTATTACTTACTTATGTTAAAAAATACTGTTGAAGTCAAAACATCTTTTGCCCGGGACTGAAAAGATCACATGGGCACACTTCACTCCTCGGGTGCACTAATGTAAACAGCATTATCATTTTTATGAATTTCATCAATTAAAAATCAATTTCAATTCGAAATTGTAACTCTCGCCATTGAAAGGGATACAAATTCCCCCCTCCCGCTAGTTAATTACCATTCGTCTCCACTCCATTGAATCTCCACTCTCCTTATTGATGGAGCGGGCCGCACAGCATTCTTCGGTAGGACGGAGGGAGAGCACTCAACTGTCTCCCTATGGGGGGACAGGTAGAGCGAAAGGGTTGACTCTGGGCTCGGTGAAGGTAAGCTTATCGCCGTTTGTCATCGGTGAACTTTGAGCGCGTCAGAATGCCATTTTTAGTACGGCAAGTTTGCTTTCTGCGAAAAATGTGCGGTTTGGGTATGATATGCATTTACTTGAACTGGGAAAGCACGAGTAGGGTTTATTTCAGATAAGAGGTGAATTTTTATTTTCATCATCAGGATCAGCACAATTTTGTTTACACGTGAGCGCAAAAAAAAAAAAACTTTTTTGTACTACGCTTAATTTTATTACTTTAAATTTTCGTTGTTTTTCTCAAAGTCTACATAGTTTAAACGGTAGTTCGGTTCGTATGCAATGGGGATGGATAGTTTGTAGGATTCAACAGCCCCTCCCGAAATTTCACATTTTTTTGTCGATTTTTATGTTCTGAAAACAGCTACATTTAATCTGTGTTTACTTTACTGAATTGATGTCTAAAATATTTTTGGCAACCTCTCCGCCCAAAAAAAAAAGTATATTTACAGCCCTGACCACCATCTTTCTTTTCTTGACCTTGATATTATGTACTATTATTTTGGTTCCCTTCCTTTCGACGAGCTTCAGACAACTGCTGTTCAAGCTGTTGATTTTCATTTCCCTTTTTTATGTGTTTCCTCTATACATTTAAAGGTTTTACGTTTGTTCACTTTGAGAATAGGAAATACGAATTAAATTAAAGGAGAAAAAAATTGTGTTCTTTTCCGAAGTGCAACAATTTTTTTTTAAATATAGGTCTCCATGTCAAAATAGCTAACAAATTATTTTTCAGAACTATTAGACTTTTAAATTATTGGCACATATTGACACTTTTTTGTATCAGCACCTTTACCCGATCAGTGTCAAAACAATTAAAAAACTGCAAATGAAACCATTCAAGACAAAAGGAAAAACAGTGTAAGTTCAGAAGAACAGACGTAAAGTTGTAACCGTATTTTCTAGCCATCATGGCTAAAATTACATCACAAAATATCACACTAGTCCCGAGCAGAAGTGATTCCCTCAAAGACTCGTTTAAGCATCTGCTAATTAATGTGAAATGAACTCTGCCCACAGAAATGCTTGATCGCGCGGCAGTTCAATTACGAAGGATCTCCTCCGGGCTCCCGGGAGGGCGAGAGGCCCCCTTACGTAAGGCAGACGCAGCCCTCGGAATCCAGGGCGGGCTAAAAATACGACTGCGCGGGTCGATACCCACGTGCTGCTGGTCCAGAGCGCGCCCCTTTTGTTTGGGAGCAGCGGTGACTCATCCCTCCCAGGAGGTTGCTTGCTAGGGCATCCCTCCTTCCCTGCTGACCACTTTCTTACTATGTTCCAGCAAAAAAAAAATCCAAACAATGTATATTTACACTTAGAGTTTTTTTAAGGGTTCGGATCTTTTGATATGTTCAAAGCTTAAACATTCTAAAAAAACACGCAAATGAGAAACACTGATATTTTTTTCCTCTCATTGGCTATAACGAGTTATAAATTTCCAAAAACAACTGAAGTCTTACGTGTGTTGCAATGAATTAATTACTTATGCAAAGTTTAAAATCCTAAAAATTTTGAAGCGATATTTACCTATGTAGCTTTTTTATGTTCTAAAACAATTTGGCAAATGTTTTTTTTTTAATTAAGTATAGGGGAGGGCATATTTGAACAAAAGGAACATTAGAAAAACCACGTTTCATTAGGTTAATTTAAATTAAAAAACCTGAATTTTCAATTCAGTGGGCCATTTAGGTTTTTCTTTTCTGAACCTTTTACTTGTTTTGGAAAGTGCATTGTAAAATTTCTAATAATTTCATTTGAATAAAAAAATTGAATCAGAATTATTTTTCATGTGGAATTTCTGCCTTGTATTTTGCATTAACAAAGAAAGTCTACGCATTACATTAAAATCGGCTTTATCCATTTAATACTAACTCAATAACTACAGATTTTAGTACGCTCCTGTGCTGTAATGCGGTTCAGCACAATGATTATTTCTAATTGCGCATTGTGCTTCTTGACATACTAGTATTTTCTATTACGCACTAGGAAAAATTTCGACCAAACTCCGAAGTTTGTAGGTGGAATATCATTCTCTCAAAGTAAGTTCCTTGAAAAAGAGAACAAACAATAGTAGTAGTAGTAGTATTAGGCAATTCCGTTAAAAATACCCCCACGCAATTAAAAAAATTTGCTCCCGTCGCCTGCCACGCTGTCTGGCGAGCTATCTCCGCCTCCGAGCTGCGTCCTGTGACTCACCTTAAAATTATACGACTTCGTTCCGAAAAGAAAATCAAATGAACGACTTCTATGTTTCACTGTTATTAGTTCATGAGAAAAAGACATCTTAAAAAGGGAGGTAATACATTTTTTAAAAAAGGTGGGCTATCGGCTATGTATCTAACAGGAGGTAAATGAAAAGTTTTCTAAAACATTTTATTCGATTATCCTTCTTTGATGAAATTATTCTAATTGTGTATAGTGTAAGTTGAGTAAAATCAATGGTCTTGATTTTATACATTCTTTTAACTTTTTCTCGAATATTCAAATCAAACCATCGAGAGAGAAAATTCGATACCTACCTATTATTATTATCAGTGCTATTGCTATTATGTTCTTTTGTTACGATATGATAGCAGCGAAGTAAATTCTTATCGTGACACAACTTTAAGTTTAAAGAATTTAATACTGTTAATAGTTTTTTCAAAAGCAAAAGTTTCCGTTGATAGAACAGCTTAAGATGAATAACTTGGATTTTTTAACAAGGGGAAATTTGTATGGCTCAGTAAACGCGACGCGATCGTAGCAACTAGGGCGAAAATTGTCCTATGTGATGATGTAAACTACCATACGTAGTGGTGTCAAGAACCTATGGAAGGGCTAGATTCTTCATTCGCTCTCATCAATCAAAGAGAAAGAGAACGATAGTGCTCATTGCTACGAACGATCGCGTCGCCTTTACCGAGCCATACAAATTTGCCCTTCAAACGGCCATCTCAAATGATATCGTGACGCGTTGGATACGTTTTCTCGATTCACAACCGCCTCGTGTGTGTCATTCAGAACTCGTTTTGGGGTGTTACGTTCACATTCGAATAAATTCCTTCTGAATCATTCTCGCTCAGTTTCAAGAATGAATAAGTTGGAGCTAATAATGTTAATGCCGTCCGTCAAGAGCCCTGGAGACAATGTTGACAACGGAGCCCCTCAAAGAAAATTTAATTTTAAATTGTTTTCTTCTTAATTTGTGTATTTTACTTCTGCAAGGGTGAACCTAAGTTGCACTTCTTAAATAAAAAGTGGGTAAAAAGTTTTATACATCTGCTCTTTTGGTAACTGAAGGAAGGTACGGAAAAGAAGGTTTTTTTTTTGGAAGGTGGGGAATAACAATTGAGATGTTTGCTGCAAAATGAGTTAACTCCACTTTTAAAAAAATGAACAAATCTTGGTAAAACAGCACCACATTGGCAACTACGCGCCCCTTTAACGGCGATCTTACCAAGATTCACTCATTTTTCTCATTGGAGGGAGAACACGGTGGGACGCAGTATCCCGAAATATTTATTTTCTGGACAAAAAAGGCGAGTCTCCTCCAATATTTTTTTCGACTTTCAAATGCTTAGAATGATTTTTTCCCTAATCGATTTTAATTTATTCAAACATAATTTCATAAATTTATGTTTTCTATAATCTATCAATGCTATCATTTAAATCTATCAATGCTACAAATGAAGAGATTCCGTACCAAAACTTATCAAACTTTTATTTAAAAAGCGGCGGCTACCTCAAAAATATTTTCTGTCTCCTTCTCTCTTTTTCTCTTACTTAGTAACAAAAAGTTTCAACTCCTCTTTGGCTTCTCTTGTTGAATGGATTTCTCTTTGGATCGATCCTCGGCCAGTGTCGGAACCCAGGACTGGTGGCCGAAAGAGCAAAGGTCACTCATTAGTTTTACCAATAAACACACGGTGAAAGTATTTTGCATAATCGGGAGACATGAAAAGCATTTGTAATCTAGATTCAATTTAACTGTCTTTTTTTTATCACACCAGTATAATTCTTTCAAGACAGGGGCGTAGGAAAAGGGGGGCAAGCCGACCCCCTTGAAATTTGGGCTAAATGGACAAAAACGAGTTGAAACCCTGTTTTTACTACATTTTTTGGGGAGGTTGGTGTTTAGAATTTAAAATCCCCCCAAAAAATATTTAATTGGACGCTCAGAACTTATCATATTACAGTTCAATTTAAAATTGAAACAAGTACTATTTACCTAACCCTTTCTGTCTGGGCATCGAAAGTTCCATGATTTTCGATTTGCCCCCTCTTATGGAGAACCTAACATGCTGTGTCTTGTTGAAACACATGTTAGCGTGCACCTGTGCAGGTGACGGTTCACCAGTATTGGAGGTTGGAGGAATGGGAATCGTCCGTGGGAGGAGCCATATATAAGGGATTCCTTGTCCAATGGGGGTGACCTTGATCTCAGAGAACATCACTCTTGAAAAATATTTTAGTTCAAGTGTATGTTTCGGATTCAAGATTAAAGTTTGCAGACCCTGTGGAGGGAAAGTTACGAGTTTGTCTTTGGAACAGTGTCGTCTCTTTCTTTATGGGGTAAGTAGGGTATAAGTACAGAACGTTTTTTATATTAGTACCATAAAACGTTTTTGAAACTGATTGTTGAAAATTAATGTACGCATTAAAAAAATATGAAAGACTGGAAAATACTTCGAATTATCGGGAAACGTAAAAGCAAGTTGCTTCTATAGTTTTTAGTTCAATTCAAAAATTTTAACAGCGCTTTCGCTTTTAAAATTGTTTTCATTCGACAGACAAGCTCCAGTGTTGTGCCCGACCCAACAGCAAAAAATATAGAGGTTAGCTTGGGAGGATGTGGATAGTATGGGAAGAGTATATATTCATAATGTAAAATATATTCATAAGGCTGAAAAGGCAAAGGCATTTCTACCCTTTTGGTTCCCAAACATAGGTTCCAACCTATAATTGGAACCTTTATGGACCACCCTTTATGTTTCAAAAACCTTTCGGAAATTGCAAGATAAAAGTTCCATTTCCCTAATTAAGCAAATATTACTCTATTTAAAAAAAAAAATAATAATTTTATCTTACGAGAACTAGTATTTTTTGTTATAATATTTTGTTCCAAAATTCAATAATTGAATCTGCGGAATAATTTAATTTACAAAATAATGTTGTAGTTTTTAAAATAATTAAATTAATTATTAATTAAGAAATTAAACAAACATTTTTTGTTTCATCATTTATTTCGAAACAACGTCTCCTAGGGTCATGGAAGTAAGACCGCTCCCTAGCTGCAAAATAAAGAAGTTAATTTAATAACTAAAGGAGATAAAGCAAAAAACTTCAGTACGAATATTGTTGCCGATATTATGAAAAAGTCCCTTTAAAAAATACCATGAAAATATCGTGAATATTCGAGGAGATATTAACATGTGAAAAAAAAACCACTTTTTCTGGCCTAAAAAAAGAAAGGTTCGCAAATTTGCAAGTTTGTAAGAGAGTAAGAGTTAATATGTAGTTTTGTGTTTTTTAAAATTAAAGACAAAATTTACTAAAAAAAAATTGCAAATTTGCGAACTTTTTCTTTTTTGAGGCCTGAAAAAGTGCTTTTTTCGCATGCTATTATCTCCACGAATATTCACGATATTTTCATGGGATTTCTTAAAGTGACTTTTTCATAACATTGGCAACGATATTCGTACTGAAGTTTTCGCTCTATCTCCTTTAGTTATTAAATTAACTTCTTTATTTTTGCAGCTAAGTCATCTCAATCACTTACCTTACTTCCGCCGTGACGCTAGGGGACGTTGCAGACGGTAATATGAAAATGTTTGATTGACCACTCAACAGTGTGTTTCAAACTCAAAAGTCCCTTTCACAGCTTTTATTTGGAAACAACGGGTCTGCCCCGTCCGGAGATTTGAAAGAGCCGAGGTGAATGAAATTGTACGGAGGGAAAGCCTCCCTTGCAGGTAAAGGTAGCTTATTGGCACGTGCAGCGCAGGTTTTTTTCTCCATGAGTCGGTCAGATAATCTTTTTCAAGTCGTTTCACAGATCGGCAGTTATGTTACAGCAGAGAAAGAGATGGCCAACCTTTTCGTGAAGAGTGCCACGATTTGGGAAACATTGTGCGTGCCACTTTCTCTTTTTTCAATAAACCAAAAAATATAAAAATGTGCAGTGGCGTATGTAGAAATTTTCGGGGAGGGCCCAAATATCCATCCCCCATAGTCAGTCTTAGCTAGATTTTTGCTCCCCCAGGGGAAATAAACAGAAACTCACAATAATCCCCGCAAGCCCCTTTATGGATTCATATTAGGTTAATAAATGTCGTTTCGTTTTTCAGAACATTATTTGGTATATTTAGTTTTTCATTAACTTAATGGAAAAATTTTGAAAATTTAACCCTCAAAAACAGTATTTTAACTCGTTTTTATCCATCTTGTCTGAATTTTGAGAAGCCTGAGCCCTTTCGCCACCCCTTATTTTATATACGCCCCTGAAAATGTGAAAAATAATCTTCATAGACTGTTTATTTTACGCAAAGGAAACCTTTTCTTCATGGAAATTTTAGTTGAGGAGCTTTAAAAAGTAAAATGGGGTACACCCCTGAAAAATTTTAGAGATTCTCACTTAAAATGGATTTTAACCCCCAAAAAAGTTACCCACGTGTAAAAACCTAAATAAAATAATGTAAGTATATTAAGCTGTCAAATAAAGTTGTTTCTAATTATGAAAAATGCACCGATAGGGGTGGTAGGCAACTGTCATCCAGACATCTAAAAAATTGCCTCACACAAATTATTACAATCTAAGTTATTTAAACCAAAATAATTGATAAAATTTCAAAAAAATTAAAAACTCAGAAAATTAAGTTTAGTGCAAATGACCGGATAAATCTCATTGATGACGTCAGACAACATTATTATTTTTCCAAAAATTAAGATAAGGTAAAAAACGACCTGGTAAAATTTGGAGACGTCGCGTAAAATACAGAATTATTTGGTATTCCCTTCAAATTTTGTTTTCCCTCTAAAAACTGGGAAACCGAGCTTTTTGCCTAGGTCAGTTGAACCTAAAATTCAAAGAATGCTCTCAATTCTCAAACAACTGAGAACCAAATGTCGCTGGAGCTATGTATTAGAGCTATAAAATTCAAGTAAGAGGCAACTGTTAGTTTAGTGCTTTGATCTCGAGCCAGATATTAAGACTTTGGAAGTTTAAAAACACGTTTAAATTTAGTTCAGGCGGCTACTGTATCCGTTTTTAACAGTCAGTGACTAAGACCCTTAAAATATTGTTTGTTGTAGTTAAACCTCAGTGTATTCTTGATATACTTCGAACTCTTCGATAAATCTGTTGTGAGAAAAAATACGTTTCTCCTTTTCTCCTCTTCTCAGTGTGGTTTATCTATAGAAAAAAAACCAATAGTCGCCTTGAAAATTCTCAATCGTATTTGAGTGGTTACTAGATCACTACTACTACTTTCATTCATGCTTTTCCACTTGCATGCTATAACCTAGGCTACTATAACCTCCTTGCATCTGAAAAGCCCCTCTCCCCTTAGTATAATAGATGAAGGAGAGAAATGGGAAGAAAGAACAAAAAAAAAAGGAAGGGAGTTAGGAAAGGGGAAGATGTAAGAAATTCAAATAGTTTTCAGGTGCGTTGAAACCATGGTTGAAAAACCCTCTAAATTATACTGCTAACAACCTTACACCTTACACTCCTTAAACCACCAAAGCGAACCGAGTTTTGCTTTTGAAGCCTACCTGTAATTGTTAATATGCTTATATCTAACTCATAATGTACGCACAATGGGAGGAGGCCTGCTTAGAAATAAAATATTGAACAAGACCCGAATCAAAAGTCTAGTTACTGGCCTGTGAACCTCCCTGCATTAAATCAGGAGATGGATATATGTATTTTCTTCACCCGACTTGAAGCAAATGATGGTTAATGAATTTGTGTCAGAGAAAGAGTTGCGGACCCCTTCCGTGCTAGCGGAGGCAGCGCCGCGGGTTTTTTGGAAGCGTGTCAAGCTCAATAGCGAGCGAGGAGGAATCAGTTTTGGAGACGAGTCAAAACAATGAGCACTGAGCAGCTCTTTCGGGTTCTTTGTTGTTGTGGGGCGTTTGTTCCTTTGACCGGGCGCCTTTCTTCGACAGTAATCAATCAGAATCGAGTATTGATGTGGTGTGGGGTCTATCATTTATGGGGTAGTACTTGGATTTTGGTTAAAAAATTATTGGTTAATAAAGCGTTCGTTGATTGGTTGATTGATAAAGTGCTACGCTGGTCAATTTCAGTGTCCCCATGTAACCAAAATTAATTTCGATACTGGGCCGTATCTTTAAATTTTAAATTATCTTTTAATTGAAAAGGGGGTCGGGTTTCCCGCAGGAAATGTTTGAAATTTAAACCTTGAAAAACAAGGTCAAACTAATTTCTCATGTGCTAGCTAAGAATACATATTAATGATTTTATGCTTCAGCCTGTGGTTCGTAAGAATACGCCTTTTTTTCTTACAGAAACTAAAAATTTTTTTTGGGGGGAGGGCCTAAATATTTTATGGGAGCACAGGATGCCTCCAAATCTTAATAGAGGGGAGATTCTGATTCTTATGAAAGCTCGAAATCAAGAGGCGTATACAGGGTGGTCTTAAATTCGTGGTACAAACTGGGTAGGGTAGGTAGAGGAGACCTAGACAACCATATTTCGAATAGGAATGGAGGTGCGCAGCCGCACCGTGCTAGGACCTAATGTAGTGCGATGGCGTTACAAAAATAAGTTTTGGCAAGGCTCCTGTAACGAAAAAAAAAAAACATAATAAAATGAAAAAAATATTGCATGAGGTACAGCAGTATCCGTTCTACTTACATCATAAATTTGATAGAAATCGGACCACTTGCTAAACCGTGGGGTGAGTTTTAAAACGTGCAATATTAATATTTTAGCCAAAAAATGGAGTTCCCTTACATTAGTGTAATGGTATTTATAAAATGATGATCGGGGAAGGAATTTTCAATGATCATTGAAACTGTATGATCATGGAAAATTCGTTCCCCGATCATCATTTTTCTAAGTACCATTAAGGGAACTCCATTCTTTGGCTAAAAGATTAATATTGCACGTTTTAAAACTCACCCCACGGTTTAGCAAGTGGTTCGATTTCTATCAAATTTATGATGTAAGTAGTATGGATACTGCTGAACCTCATGCAATAAATTTTTTCATTTTATTATGTTTTGTTTCGTTACACGGGCCTTGCCAAAAGCCATCGCACTACATTAGGTCCTAGCTCTTTAACGTTGCGGCTGCGCCCCCCACTACTATTCGAAATATGGTTGTCTAGGTCCCCTCTACCTACCCTACCCAGTTTGTACCACGAATTTAGGACCACCCTGTATAATGGGAAAGGTCCCCATCACCTTTGGAAGATCGGAGACATACTACATTCATTGGATTTTAGATCTAACAATCTTCACAGAGCTTAATTTTTTGGGAGGGATTTCGGGCCATTTGCCCAGGGCCTCCATTTTAAAGGCCATCCAAAAATGCTTAGAAAATGTGAAAGTAAAATAAAGTTATTAATTAATGAAATGAATTTAAAACAAATATGTAAAGCTTTCAATTAGCTTTCATTTAGTTTACAAAATTAAATAAAATATGAAACGGGTTTCGAACCAATATCCTACTTCATTTTTTTCTATCTAGAGAAAATTGAAATTATAGTTTCTCCGAATACTGAGATACGTTTAGAACTTACGTAAAATACATCCTTTTTAGACTGTGCTCATACACAGTTGAAAAACTTACACTCTCTTATGCAAGAGGTGAAATCAACTCAGATTGAGTGCCCACAACGATGAACCACTGTTGCTCTGTTTTCTACTCGACCAAAAATTTAAGCGAGAATTTACATTCTATTTTTGGAGAAGAGCCTGGAATGATTTTTGTGCGATAAGTATAAAACCCTACCTCTCTTCCTAGATAAGGTGCTTTTCCTCCTTCACAAGCTTGGTTTCGATGTGCCGACCACAGACAAAGATATTGGCGAAGTCGATTGAAAAAGAATCCGAAGAATCAGCCTGCCTCTTGAATTTAATCTGCAAAGAAATTATATAAATGTATTTTTGTTTAATAGTATAACCTCGTTTTATCTCGAACTTTGATACCTCGAAAACCTTTATAGCCCAAAAAATACAGTACTACTAATTAATTTTATATTTGCAGTAATCTTGTTATCTCGAACGCTCTACATCTCGAATTTATTTTCGGATCCCTTCGATTTCGAGATAAACCTGATTGCGTCATTTAAAACGGAATTTCTCTTAGCACACAAAAACTGGATTTAGGTGGGACATTCTGGGGGCACAGTAGAAACCTGGGGGGGGGAAGCTGTCTCTAATGGCTCTGGAAACATGACTTAACATAACAATAACAAAATGGAATTCCCTTCCCTGAAAAAGTTGGGGGGACATTGCCCCCCTGATTCCCCATAAATTCGCCAATGGTTCCAAGTGTTCTGATCAATCGCTAAAAATTAGCCCCAGTTATGATTAAAAAATATAAATAACAATTTAAATATCTCAACTAGCAGCTAAAAATTTCCTTTTTACCTCCTGAATTCTCACCCTTCTAAAATCCCTCCTGAATTCTTTCTTTAAGACTTTCCATGTATATTATGTTTGATATGATGGATTCCATATTTTCAAATCCAATAGTAGTAAGGTAAGCGTATTTTATGCTACTTTTTTAATTTTACTCAACTAAAACTTTATAGAGAAATTCCCTTGTACGTATTTACCTGTAAAAACTAATTCCTAGGGGTTTTCTTTTGCAGAAATTGTAATTTCTAAAACGATCTTACTTAGGACAGAAATCAAGTTTAAAAATATTTTAAGCATAGCACTAGATTATTTATTCTTCGAGGTTCGAGATTATTGTCTTGGGTTTATGTTTGTGAGATTGTTGCTAATTAATTGAAAAATGGCTTGTTTCAGTTGAAGAAAAACAAATCAAATAAAATTTACTGGTATTTTTTTCCTGTTGCTATGAGCTAGACTTGTAAAGATTATGGTAAAATATTTTGTAATTTTATACTTTCTCAGTTAAAGATATGCTTGTTAATTGTATAGGATATACATTTTCGGTTGTTTTTTGAGCATCCCAAATATTAATGCTATAAACCATTTTTGGAGTAGGGGCGTAACCAGGATTTTCCTAGGGGGGGGTCCACTGAGAAAAAAATATTGAATATCAGTTAATTAATATACGCAATTATAAAATTAATTTATGTTTTTATCATTACCCATACCAATTACTTTTATAGTACGTTAATTAATTTTTGCATTAGCATGCCGTTTAATTTATGAAAAATATTTTTTTTTCCTTTCTGTTTATGGACTCTTTTCTGGTGATACCCAGCTGCTTGTTTGTACCTTTTAACTACGTATAAGAGAAAGATCAGGACCTATGAGTGAATTTTCTATTCAATAATAAAGTTGGCTTACCTTAATCTGTATCAAACATCAAACTCCACAGTAAAAAAGGGTATATTTTGAGACAAATGTATAAAAATACATTTTTTTCTAAAAAGGGAGGGGCTTTTAGATTTGCAGACTTTTGTTTATTAAAAGGACTACTTTCAAAGGTTTCGTAGGACCCTGCAACCTGGTCCTTTTAATGGCTACTAGCTAACTCAAAAACCTGTTCCAAGAATTTGGAATTTTTTTTAAAAAAAAGGTGGTTAAATGTTTTGAACCTCACAAAAAAACCCTACCTATATTATAGAAACTTATAAAAAAATGTGCGGTGGGTCGAGTTTTTTTATGAGTTCCATACATTTTAAGAACAAAATTTATTATAACTTTAAGGGCATTTGCATCTAACGGGCCAACTGTTTTTCTCTACTTCATTGAATTTTACTGTGCATTTTTAATGCATCTTTTCTTTCAAGCATTTTGTCCTTTTTTGCATTAAAGCTAAGACCGATCCTTTTCGGTAGAAATGTTTCTCAATTACGCTTCTGAGAAAAATACTTATTACTTCGTTTACTCAGTCTCGTCTGAGAGTAAAATTGTTTATTTTATTGACAGGGAAACGTCAGAACGCATTCATAGGAGTTCCAATCTTATGATCACAAAGGAAAAGCGAGCAGAGTCTGAAAAGATTGCTTTTTATCGTCTTTCCATGTCTTTTTCACGTCGATACGAGGAGCGTCCGGGACGTAATTTTTTCATTTGTATTTTTCTCCCAGCGCGATGTTGTTACTTTCATTCTACTCCGAAACTCCGCAAGGTTCCCCTTGTTTTCAGCTACGTCAGCCGCCGACCAATCTGATTGGCTGGTCCCTCAATGAAGTCACTGCGTGGCTCGACAAGGTTCCCTTGTACAGATTACGTCAGCTTTGGAAAGTAAAATGCAGGTCCCAAACAGGTTTTCGTGCGGTCAGAAACATTCTAATACCCATGCATACCCCGAAAGAAGCGTTGCTTTTTCTACAACCAGGGTTTGCAGCCCGCATTGTGTTGCGATTTTTTGCAAAAGCTAAAAGCATTTTGCGGAGATGGGAACTAAAAGAAAATATTTGCACTGAATAGATCCAGCAGAGCATTACTGGGGCTACTACAGCCAATCGGAGCATACAATTTCATCACATGATCAAAATTTCATCCAATCCCCAGCCTCGGCTTTCTAGCTATGTTACTCATTCACCATTTTTAGGTCAAGAAACAGCAAAGTGATGGGGCTCATGTTGATAATGTGGTAGATGGAAATTTCTCGGGATATAGTAAGTTATTTACAGTTATTCGTTGTTCTTTGATTTAATGAACGCGATTCCAAATCGCTGGAACGGGTCTCGGCCCTACGATTTTTGCAATCGATCGGATCCTTGTTGCTAATTGATGATCTCGTAGAATGTTTATGTGGTCGATCGGAGCAGAGTGTACGTGCACACATGCACAAGGGCTTGCTTGTCAGTCTGCAAAAATAAACATGTTTTTTCGTGTGCCCAAGACCTTTGATTAATTGCAAAACAGTGTGGATTGTGGATGCAGTTACCTGATGGAGATCACAGCTAGTACGACATCAATGTACTGGTTTCTAAGTATGCGTTGATTTATGTTTTGCACCATTCATTGTTGACATGGAAGTCTTCTGATTATGCGTATATTTAGTTAGTTTTACAACGCATTATACATGAATAAAGAATTTTATTGCATTTAAAAAGATCTAAGAATGTTTTTTTTCTTCGATGCATGTTAAAAATCTTAAATAAGCCATCACTCGAAACTGCGATCGCTGTTTACGTGTGTACTAGTGCACGATTTTCGTTGCATGGTTTTACATTAAACTTTGCATATGGACAGATTTATGTTATAGAGTAAGCTAAAATATAGAATCTACAATTTTTTAAGTGCAAGTACCTAATGTAAGTTATAATAGTTACCTTCTGTCTGACTAAAGTCAGTCACACTTCTTTCCATGATGACAGTAATTTTAATTGCAAAGTAAAATTTCCCATTCTTGTGACCTACAGATTTATCAAATATTTTTTGTATGATGTCTGAAATGTACTATATTATGTGCAAGTCCTAGTTTTTAAATGCAGTGCCTAACCAATGTCTAAACAGTGTCAGGGTTAAGGTTAATTATATAAAAATAATAGTATTTGAGGTAATATTGCTTTTGCTTTACCTAATAGTGTATAACTAAACAAACACCTATTTTTGGTTGTACATTAAACATTAAAAGGAATAACTAGGAAACTAATTTAAAAGAAGAGAACAAAATAGTAAGAAGATAGAAAACATATGAGCTACACAAGTGTCTAAGACCAAGTAAGTTAGCATATGAAAATTAGAAAGGCACATCTACACAAAAGATACAAAGCATGTAATTATAATGTGTATGTGACAATAAACAATCATTGTTAGGACATGTAACTACTCAATTCAATTTTTTTGCTTAGTTTAATGAGAATTGTGTTCATTAAGTAACTAACTAGTGAATTGTGCTCTTTTACTAGTTTATACTTGCTAGAAGTGAAATATATTGTTCATTAACTTTGCATTATTTCAGTCAGTGTGAGAATATTTTTTCATCAATATTGTCTTTGTGTTTTTTAACCAATTTATTAAGCAAAATTAATTCAATTCATGAAAGTATTATTTCATGTGTTTTCTGATATTTAAATGGGTATTTAATAATTTATTATTTTTGTTAAAAATATTGATTAGATTCAGATAGATTCCATTGGGTACCTTTGAGCCATGAATTTTTCCCCCAGCACTTCTATTTCCATGAGCAAGGTTGCATGATTTAAGTCACTTGATTGAATAAAGAATGTTTTTGCAAGCAGTAAAAAAGCATGAGTTGGAACAAGGGGAAGCACTGAAGAAAAAATATTGATTTTAATCCCTTCAATAAAAAGAATTTCACAGAATAATAATAAAGAGAATTAGAAATTTTACAGAATAAATAACTATCCCAATCTTTGAAAAAATTTGAAAGGATTTTCAGCTAACTATTTTTAAAGCACCATTTTTATAATATAATTCTTATAAGTTGAATACTTAGTGCTTAAGCATAGCTTACATTTCGATAGTAATTAAAACACAATTTTTTTTATAAAATATGAAATAACATTATTAGTAGTTTCTCAGGTATTCTTGCAGTATGCGATCTATCAATTTAGTTAGCTAATGAGTATTAGTTAGTTTATGAACTTTAGTTGGTTCAATAAGATTAAAAAAACATCAGTTGTGGTGTCACCATCTACTCTAAATCCAACTAAACTAGTAGATTGCATACTACAATAATACTGTTTCTCAACCAGTTTTAGAAAGTACAGAACTGTAATAATCCAATTAACAGTGGTCTGTCTTTCTGTCTATGGTTTTTAATAGGTACCTATTTTGTGAAAATTTAGTGCTAATTTTTGAGAACTTTTCTGTTAATTTGTGAAAATTTAAGTGCAAAATCAACTTGAAAACATGTAGGGGAGACCGGGGTACAATGGACCACGGGGCACAGTGGACCACCCCCTGTTTTTTATATTTATTTTATGTATATGTGTTTCAAATTTTGTCATTTAGATGGCCACCCTAAAGCAGTTAGAATAAACCAGAATTCATGTTCTTATTTGACTAATTAGTCATTTTATTCCTGATAGTCTATTTAAGGTATGCAAAAGTAATTTTTCCCTTCAAAGTTAACTGCGTTTTTTTTACTGAAAATTTTGGATTTGAAAAATTTTGCTGAGCTCCAATCATAAGATAAGATACTAAACTATTATATTCAATTTAAGTTAAAAGGATACATTTTTAAGAATTATATTTGCTAAATCTCTAAGCGGGGTACAATGGACCACATAGGTGCGGGGTACAATGGACCACTTAGTTATGCATTCATTTTTAAGTGAACAAAATTAGTGGTATTAAGAGTTTACTTTTTTCTTGCATAATAACTAATTTATTCATTCTATAACATTTTCCTTTGTTTTTACACTTAATTTCATTTAAATGTAAGGGCTTCAGAAAGTTAGGTGCTGAACTGTTTTTCTTTACTGAACTGAGTCGTCATAAATTTAATCCCATTTCATATTTAAAAAATAAATATAATCACAAAGTGAATATTTGTTAGATAATGTGGTTGGCAATTAATTCTGCTACTATTTTTATTTATTTACTAACTATTACTATATTTGAATAATGACATTTTTACTGTCCTTATTGAGTGTTTATTACTGATTGGTTGTTTAAACCTAACCAAAATGTTTTTGTTTTCCCTGAGAATGTTGATGAATATCATGTTAATGTTAAAGATATCATTATGCGTCTACCAGACCCAAAATAGAACAGTAGGCTATCAGTCACAAAAATCCTTCGGATTTTCATTTGCTGGGTTAACTATCCGTTAAAATTAGGATAATATGATTAAATAAATTATGTAACCAGAATAAATTAAATAATCAGAATAAACCAGATTATCATTTACTATATGTTTTGCATTATTAAAAAATGTATTTACTTCATTTATTGCAAAAAAAGTCCTAGTGGTCCATTGTGCCCCGTCCTGTGGTCCAATGTACCCCGGTACCGGGGTACAATGGACCACTTTGTCACTTTCCATTTAAAAATTTTTATAAAAAAAAGTAAGCATTACTTTTACTTTTCAGTGGATGTTTTATAAACTTGAATATATGGTTAATATGTATGCATGTTATCTAATTGAAAAAATAATTATTTTGCCCCTAAAGAGTCAAAAGTTTCAAAAGTGGTCCACCCTGCACCGGTCTCCCCTACATAATTTTTAAACATTAAAAACTAAAGAAATTTAGTCTAGAATGACTAATAATTTAACTATTAAGAGAATATAGCTTACTAGACAACTTTCTTTTAAAAATGTATTTTGTGAAGGTACCTTTTTTTTCTAAAACTAAATTTCTGAAAATACCTATTTATCAAATGTTGAATTTGTGAAAGTACCGCAAAACGGTAGTAAAATTGACGTGGACAGACCACTGATTAATTAAACAAATATGATTTTGAAGGAAATCAGGTTTCTTCACACTCTTACCCTAGAGCAGGGAGGGTGGCCAAATTTTTCTGGATGCATGTCACTATTTTGGAAACAAAAATTATGCATGCCACTTTTTCCAAAAGGTAGTATTATAAGAGGAGTGCAAGAAAAATATTCTGAAGTCGCCTTTTAAGAGATAGTGAGTCTTAAAGCATGCATCAAAACCAAACCTTTCAAAATAATTCATTGGTGGGTGGGCCATTGGCCTTTCAATGGTGGAATAAATGTTTTTAACTATCTCTCCTCTATGGATTTTAATGTATTTAAATAGGTGGAAAAAATTTATGAAAAATCTATCTGAAGAAATATAGTTTTTCTTATAGAAATATAAGTTTAGTTTTATTTAAGTTTAAAGCTAAATCATTGAAAGAAAACCATCTACCAATCACAATCATATCGCATTCTATCTGTGATTTTAATTCATAAATATCATTACAGGAATACAATAACACAGAATCATCAGCATATGTTATAATTTTACCATAGAGACTTAATTTGGCAGAAATCATTAATGAAAATTATAAAGAGTAATGGATCTGATATTGAGCCCTGAGGAACCCCACAGTTAGTTAAAAAGTAGTCACAAAATGCATTCCGAACTTTGACACATTGTTTTCTATTGTAAAGATATGAAACCTGGGTTGGCAAATATCATGATATTTATATAAATATCAAAATATCGGATATTTTTGATAGATATCAAGATTTTAATATATATCCGATATTTTTAGATTTAAAGTAGAAAAATACTATTCTTTAGAAGTAAATACTAGTCTGAAACAAAATATTACTACTAAGGAATATTTTAAATTAAATCTTAATTACCCAGATTATAATTGCTGATAATTACAAGAAAATATCAATGTCACAAGAATTATATGCATCATGTATATTAAAATTACATTTCTGCTTCTAAGAAAATATTTTTACTTATGAAATTTTAAATAATTTTTAATAATGAAATAAATAATTAATATAAAGTGGAACAATTTATTCATTCATGATTTGAAGGATACTATTAGTTTATTTAAATTATCTTTCATTTTTTAAGTGATGATTCTATTAATCATTACAAAACAGATAAAACATTATGGTAATTTTCTTTTAAAATAAAAGGATAGAAATAATAAGATTTGAAAATACAAACTTGTAAGGATTGACATTGTTAAATGCAATGTGCCTAAGAAAAAAAAATCAAAACTGCTTTTAAAATACATTACTTCCTACCCTAACTTGTATAGTATGTTGCTCAGATCTGATCAGGTTTCATGAAATAAGATAGGTTAACTTAATGGTTTAAAATTTTTTTAGGTATTTTATTATAATTACAATGTTAAAATTTTTTCACAACTTAATTAACCTGTTAACAAAGTACTCAAAAATGAATTTTGGGAGATTTTAGTTTGAAAATTGTTGATTTTGTTATAGGCTGATATATATCATGATATATATCAAGTGATATATATCTGCCAACCCTGTATGAAACAAACCAGTTTAATAGATAACCTCTGAAGCCAGCATTTTCTAATTTCTTAATTAAAATAAAATGGTTAACCGAATCAAAAGCTTTTGAAATATCCAGGAAGACGGCAGCAGTCTTCATATTATCAATAGTTTTATAAGCAAATTTAGAAAAATCCAAAAGTGCCAATTCTGTGTTTCGACCTCTTATAAAACCGAATTGATTGTCAGCAAAAAATTTGTATGAAACAAGCTATTGTACATTCTGGTTGATAATATTTTTCAATTATTTTTGGAAAGTAGGAAGTATTGAGATGGGACGATAATTTGAAAAATTATTTTTATCACCAGATTTAAATACAGGTGTAAGAAGCATTTTTATTACTTTTTTATTTATTTTAGTTGATTGACTTATTTAATTTTTATTGGGTTCATGTGCTCCTATGGACAAGCCGCCACTGGTACTAGTGTACTTGTACAAAAGTTATGAGGTGTGGCTATAAAATACAGTGGATTTGATTTATTTGAGATGGCGGTTTATTAGCAACTAATTGACAAGGGAAACCAAACTTTTCATATAATGCATGTTTTAACTGCTAAATGGTTACAAAAAGCCGTTTTAATGTTACAAAAAGAGACACATCTGAACAGGAAATAGTAAAAATTAGCAACAAATCTATGTATTTGTTGAAAAATCTTATTTCTTTTTGCCTTTCGATTACAGTAAATGCGAGATTACCATGATAATAATCACATTTTGTGACTTGTAACTTAGTTTTCTTTTTTTTCCAGTTGACTCTCGACTATGAGCTTAAAAGCTTGAAAATGTTGAAATGAATCGCCGTGGAGAAGCCAGAAACAAAAAAGCTGGGGGTGCTACTTCCAAAGGTGGCACATCTTCTGCAAGAGCCACCCGAAGTCGGAAGCGGAACGCTGCTTCTGAATCAGCAGAAGACAAGAATGAGGATGGTGGCCCTCTTCCACCTCCCACCACCAAAAGCGAGGACACCCCTCTGGAATCAAATACTTCTGCTTTAAATTCTCACCCAGCCATGAATTCACATCCCATTTTGAATATGGCTGAGAGGGCCTCCCCTCCTACGCATTGTGAAAGCGTGTCCTCTGCTAATTCCAGTGCTAAACATTTGCCTCTGGACAGCAGGACATCCCCTTCCCCACCCAAATTGGAGTGCATCCAGACAACGGTAGTGGTTTCACATTCGGTGGAGCCTCAGTTTCCAAACTTGACTGAGAATGCGACCATCACCACCACAAGTAGCTGCAACAGTAACCACAGTAAGAGTGAGAACTTGCAGTTGCTAGCTAAAAAAGTGCCAAAAAAGAGGAAGTTTGATCCTGCTGAGGTGGAAAACATGATGGCGAGTGAGCCCAACAAGTGTTTTGAACCCTCCAGCGTCATCAGGACGATAAGCCACGTTCCGTCTCCTCCATCACTTCCGTTCTTGTCTCCGAATGGAATCGACATTGATCTTAAAGACTGGAAAGGGCAGCGTGTTCTGGCCAAGTGCAACTCTGTTTATTTGCCTGGAGTGATTAAAGAAATAAAAAATGGCTGTGATATTGAAATTTTGTTTGACGAAAACCAATGCACCAGATGCATCTTTGATGTCCTAGGCAATGGGAAGTATGATGTGATTAGTGACCACAGTCCCTCTCCTGGTCTGGTGAAAATAGGGACCTGTGTGTGCGTTAGGATGGACCAATTGAGAAATGTATTTGTGGTGGGAGAGGTTATATCCATAAGCCCAAAGCCTATTTCCTTCAATGTGAAGCTTGAGCACACATCCGAATATGGTTGTGCTGGGCAAACCTTTTGGGTGTCTCGAGCTAACCTTAGGCTTCTTTTACCCCCCTGGTGGGAAGAGCTTGACATTGATCCTCAACCAACTTTGCCTTTCACTTCAGTCCCACCGCAACTGTCACTGTCTGTTCAGGGTAGTAGTGTGCAGCCCGTTGAACCTGGTGAGAGTATTGCTGCTGCTGCCTGGAGGAATCTCAGCACCCCTATTGATCATCCTACTACACCAACAAGTGCTTTTACTCAAGTCATCACTAATCATCAAAATTTCCACCAAGAAGTTCACTTGGTGGAGCCCGAACTTTCCGGAGCACTCGTGCAGCCCCTGAGAATGGCTGGTTCCGTCTCAGAGCTGTACTCTGCTTCCCCTTCCCCCAGTCAGATGCCCAACTCCTATGCTGCTGGCTCCTCAGAGCAGATGGTACACGAAGCTGTGCTCAGCAAAAAAGAGCTCAGAAGCCCACATTTTGATGAAGAGTCTTCGGATGACGACTTGAAGAAAGAAAACATCAAGTTTGACACTGAGTACTTCTCCTCTTTTCCCTACCAGAGGCCATCGACTCTGTCCCAGGGGAGTCTGACTCCCCGCTCTCAGTCGCGCAAGAGCGAGACGGTGCTGAGCCGTGCTAGCACAGACTCTTCCGAGTGTCTCGGCAGCACCTCTCGCTCCCCAGCAATGCTAAACAACAAATACCAGAAAGGGGATATCGTTTCTACTCCCAACGGCATACGCAAGAAATTCAACGGCAAGCAGTGGAGGAGGTTGTGTTCTAAAGAAGGCTGCACCAAGGAGTCTCAGCGACGTGGCTACTGTTCCCGTCACTTGTCCCTTCGTGGCAAGAACATACGGGCCCCATCCCTCCAATTTCCTGGTCGTCGCAAGGGCACCTTCAAAGACTCAGCCACAGGCAGAGAGCTGGAATGGGAAGAGTCGTCCCACGACAGTGAATCCAACCCGGTTTTCTCTGAAAGAGACCGAGTGCAAGGGCGGTTTGACCGTGACGAGACGGAAGCGGCCAACATGCTTGTTTCGCTCGGCAACTCCAGGTCGGCCACTCCAGCATTTTCTCCGAACAACACCCCTAACCCCATCTCTCCTCGGACTTTCCAAACCCCCAACACCCACTTCACTCCCATCAGCCACCCTCAACGTTCCCCCACCGTCACCCAGCAGCCCCAGTGGACCATAGACTCCAGAGCCCTGGGGCCCTCGGAGATCCTGTCCCCTGGCAACTACCCTCCTGCTATCCCCAATGCAGTGTTTCACCCCGGTGCCATCAGGACCGAAGTCATCCAGCATCCAGTCGCTATCCAGGAGCTGAGCAGCATCCAGCCGGAAGCGCGGGCTTCTGTGCTGCATCTCAGCAGCACCAACCATTCTGACCCACTCTCCGTCATCCAAGCTGCCAACCCACGCCTCATGAGGGACGCCTCCATCGATCACAGCGAGAACCACAAGCAAGAGCACGTCATCATGAAGGCTTCCAAGGACGGGACTGTCACTGTGTCCCAGCAGGGCAGCGTCTCTGACATCCTGCCTTCCATGGAAGACAACAGATCGGCCGACTCCCAGACAATCCTGCTTCTGAGTAAGCTCGGGCCACAGACGCGCACCGAACCCCATTTCGTTAGCGAAGAGCCCTCGTCAGTTATCACGAGCATGGCGTCTGGAAACTACATTACAAATTACTCTGTATCTGTAGACAAGCCATTGGGATATGAGTATCCCAAATATGTGACAGGAGATGAAAGAATAGTTCAGAACTTGTCCTCCCAGGAGAAGGATACAAAGATGAGGTGCTCCCAGCCTCTAACCCCTGTGCATTTACTACCTGTCATGCCATCTGGTATCCCTGATTCCCCAGAAAAGAAAGATTCTTCACCTGATAATGGAAAAAATGCTTCAGGTATGTCAGTATTTGTTAATGTATTTTAAAAAAGAACTATTATATACCAATGGTAGATGGTGATACTTGAGAAATAACACATGAGCCTGCCAATTTTTCAGGATTTACATGGTTTTCAAAACACATAAAAATCAAAAGGTATAAAAGTAATGATTGAGTTTTATTATTTAAAATCAGGGCAGAGTTCATTGAGGAAAAGTGATGCAAAGTAGTATTTATAAATGAGAATGAGCTCCTGTTTCCACCAGATTTTTTAAACAGGGTTATTAGCGTTTCTTTTAATCAAATTTTATATGATGAAAATAAAAAATTGTGAAAACGCCCAATTTATAAATTAAATTTCTGTTAATAGCATCAAGGAAGGGGTTACAATAGGTTAGCCGTCCCTGGATAAAAAGATGATGATGAACTTATTATATACATAATAAATTACAGTTTGGTCTATGAAATTACTAATGAGTCTTATTTTTTTCCCAGCTTGGAGTGATGCCCGGCCAATACCAGTGTTCCCGTGGCATTCGCTTGTGCCATTTCTCACTACTAATTCATCCTCCACCAATTCTTCCAACTCTGAACCGAAAGTTGCTGCAGAACCTCCTACCAAGGAAGCAGGTTAGTGCTGAACTACCAGGATGAACTTTTAGATAAGCTAGTTTAAAAATTTAGATCAAAACAGTGCAGTTGTGAGTCAAAGAATTTTCAAAACGGAAAGATGGATAAGGTGCTACAATATATAAAAAATATGCTTTTTAAACAAGTGTATAATGTTGAAAATGAAGTCAAAAACTGAGATGACTTCTGAGAAATTGTAAAAGAAGGAAAGTAATTATAACGAGAGGGAATTTGTATTAAGTATTGCTCTGGTATCTAAAATGTATGGTCTATTATGAAAATAGCAAATCAATCTTATTAAAATGCTTCATCTGAAAGAAGTCCATGCCTTTCCTTTTTTATAGAACTAGGTACTAACTCTAAAACAAAAATGCATAGGGAGTTCTTATTCCTGTCGTCATCTTTCTTAAGAAGGCTTTTTATTACTTTATTTTTCAAGTTACTTGTGTTGATTATGTGTATTTTTGACTGGCTTATTCACCGAGTCTTGTTGGCAGCTCCGCCTGAAGCAGAAGAGGGTGATGACGATGTGTTTGTCACGGCCGAAAATCTTCCCTTGGACGTTGAAGAAGCTTTCGACAAGCGCCGGACTCAGTCCCTGAGTGCTCTACCCAAAGATGAACTTAAAAGTCCCAAAAAAGTATGTGGTTTCGAACTTTTATGGCAAATTAAATTTTTGAACCTAGTAACAGTACATTTAAGTATATAGTATAGGGAGGGATTTTTGGTAATTTATATATATGGTCTTCCCTCAGAAAATTTTGTAAATTTGACTATTTAAAATAGTGTTTCAAATCATTTTTAGACAATTGAGAAAGACCGACTTTTTGCTTTTTAAGGGAAAATTACTTTACCAAAACTTGAGAGGGAGTTGAACCCTATAAGAGCACCCTAAATGCATTCCCTACTGTAATATATTTCGTTAAATCAAATGTTTTTAAATTTTGAAGTAGCATATAAATAAGTAATAATTCAGCTTACCAATTAAAAACTTTTAAGAGATTACCTCCCCCCAAAACTTTGGAAAAAACTGTGTGTTTCTTTACATTTTTCTCGTTTAATGAAACTTGGTCAGAAAAGCGGGACTTAAATGAAAAAGTGGGAGGTTTGGTCACCCTAAACTCTAAATTGATAACTGATGGGTGATTGCTTGTGTTGCAGGCGGTGAGTCGCGGTGAGAAGGAGCACATCCGTCGCCCCATGAACGCCTTTATGATCTTCAGCAAGCGTCACCGGGCGCTCGTGCACCAGCGCCACCCCAACCAGGACAACCGAACTGTCAGCAAGATCTTGGGGGAGTGGTGGTACGCCCTGGAGCCTGAGCGGAAGCAGAAGTACCACGATTTGGCATATGAGGTCTCTTCAAACTTCTTTCTCAAACCTACAGTAGAACTCCCAATTATCCAAATTGGTTTCAGAAAAAAAAATTATGACAAAAACATACTGCATTTTGTAAAAATCTCAAGTTTTTGTACAATGCTGAGGAAACTGGTCTTGTTTGGAAAGCTCTGGGCCTAAAAGAGAGTACAGTGCTTACAAACATAAAGTTAGTAAAGACCGTGTTACTCTTAACATGTAAAAGTGTTGCCTTTTTGTTTAATTTATTTAAAGCTCTTTTTCTTTAAGAATAGTTTTTCTACCAATTTTCAACATACATACAGTAATGAATTAAAATAGACCCTTTTTTTTTCGGGAATAAATGGCAATTATCCAAATTTTTGGATTATTTGAATAGGGTTCGGTCCCAACTGATTTGGATAATGCGAGTTCTACTGTAGCAATTATTATACAAGTATACTAAATCTTGCCTAATTCTGCATCAGTGGTTTTAAATCTGGATTTAGTTTGTTCCAAAAGCTACAGATATTTTTAAAAATGACATTTTTAGTTTGAATTGGTACATTTTCTTCTTGATGTACAAGTTTATATAGGTTGATATACAGGGTGTTTTTTAGAACTCTATGAAAAAAGGATAGGGTGGGTAGAGAGTAGCTAGACAAACATATTCCAAATAGTAATGGTGCCATTTAAGTGCTAGGATGTAATGTTGTATAATGAGGGCATTAAAAAGCAAGTTCTCCTAGGCCCTCTGAAATATAATTGAGTGAAAAAATCAATGTATAAAGTACATTAGTTAGTCATTTAGTCATTAGTTTACATTTGTTTTCCTATAAGTTTCATCTAATGTGAAACATTTATTAAATGGTAGGATGTGTGTAAAAGTCCAATATCATTATTAAACAGCATAAAAACTAGAGCTTGCAGAATGAATCCATTTGCAGATTTAAATCAGATGCGAAAATATCATGAACCTGTTTAAAAACCTCATGCAAGAGAAAATAAAAATTGTTCCCCAGTGTTACGGTTCATCAGAAGATCCTGATTCTTTCTGTTCAGCAATCATTAAATTATTGATCTGAATTGCATAGTTTACTTTAATACATGGTGAATCTTCACTAGCAAACTTTTCACAATATACTTATATTCTCAAATTGTTTTGGGTAATGTATAACTTAATTTTTGTCAAGAAAACAAGACTGACACCATACCAAAACAAACCTAAAACCCCTTGAAATCAGATGTCATTTCAGTGACAATTTTTTATTGATAAAAGGCTTATAAAGGTGTTAGGATTTGAAAGTTTTATTAAAATTCTCTTAAAGAAACTATTTTTGAATTATCTACAATTTTTTACATAGTTTTAATAGGAAGTTCAAAAGAGCAGGAGAAAAATTTAAATGAAAAGCATTTAAGTTATCAAAATTGCTTTGTGATTTTAATATGTTAGTAAATGCTGGGTCATTGATGCATCATGTTTTTAAATACCAACTTAAGTATACTTTGGGATTAGCAGGGTGCAAGTTTCACTTGTTGGACTTTGTTGGCAATATTTTACAAATAGTACATAAAAATATTATAAGAAACCTTGCTGGTTGAGATATTTGTCATTTATTTAGATATTCACTTATTTTGGCAATTTTAAGTACGCTTATCATTTGTGCTCAATTAATCCTAAAATACCCCAACTTTTACTAATCAATACCAATTTTTTTTTCAACCTCTGTAAGAATGAAAATCTTCTTTATTTTTAGGAGAAATTTCAGTTATTATTTATTATTAGATTTTCCAACTTGTTTTTTTCTTTTTAGTTCAATTAAGCTAAATAAATGTGTATAAAAATTTTATAAATATATTTACATCAATAGTAATATTCAATGACTAAAGAATCATAAATGCTTTTGTTCAAACTAAAGGTTTGTTTGTACTACTAAAAGTTTCTTATGTTTTAATTTAATACTCAAGAATAAGAATAATTTATTATATTGGTTATATACAATTACACAACATACCAAAGAGAAAGAAAAGAGAAAAAAGATTTCCTATTGACCACTAAGGGGCCTTGGCCCTTCCAAGTGATAACAAAAAATATATTTATAGTACTTATATAAAGATAAAAAAAGAAAAAAAAAACAAAATAACAATACATTTTGGCAGAGACAGAGCACAAATATTTAGCTAAAGTATAGGGCTCATCAATTTAAACTAACATGTAAAAAAAAACACATCAAGATGCATATACCTTCATACAAAGAAGTATAAAGAAAAAACTACATTCATGAAGATAAATTAACTTCATTAATGTTTAATAGAAACTTAAACAATTCCCTTTTAAATGAAAATTTATTTGAGATTGAAGACAAGTTATAAGGTAATTTATTGTAAAAGAGAGGACCCTGATATAAAAAAACTTAAACGAAAAATCTCTTTATTAGGTTTTGGAATATTTAAAAGTGGTGATTTTCTAAAATTGTAATGGTTGTTTGTGTTACCTAAGGAATATGTTAGAAAAGTTTCTTTAGAGGTGAAATCTGGTCATGATTCACGTATCTGAAAATTTTGATTTGTAGATTTATTAATGGTAATAAATTTGATTTATAATCCCCTCCCCAGAAAATTATTCCGTATTGCAAAATAGATTGTATCCATGAATAATATAAGATATTCAAAAAGGACTTGTCAACATAATTTTTTAGGTGAAAGAAAACCAATAAATAATATCGGAGTTTATTTTTCAAAAACCCTATGTGCGTTGCATATTTTAAGTTTTGATCTATATGTAAACCTAAGTATTTAAAACTTTTTACACGTTCAAGGTTTTTACAATTACAACTGATGATATTTAAGCAATCGTGATACTTAATTTTAAGATCTAGACTATTTCTGGAAATTAAACTAAAATTTATATATTTCGTTTTATTACTGTTTATTGATAGATCATTTTTTATAAACCAATCTTTTAGTTTTTGAAGATCTGAATTTATAATACTTTCTAAGATATTATTGTTTTCTGCAGAGTATACTAATACAGTGTCATCTGCATAGGATAAAATGTTTCCAGACAATTTTAGATTGCATAAATCATTTATATAAATCAAAAACAGCAAAGGGCCTAAAATCGAGCCTTGTGGTACACCTTTCTTTATAAATTAAATTACTTGTTGTGTTTTTGTACTTTATCTAAGTTCTAATAACTCTTTTAATTAGGTGAAAGAAGCACATTTTAAAGCCTATCCAAACTGGAAATGGTGTAGCCGTGATAGAAAGAAATCAAGTTCTAGTTCCATTCTTAAAGACAACCAAAAGCCATTAGGAAATGATGATTCATCAGTTCCTACTACCCCAGGTATGAAGCACTTATATCATTCTTTATTTAACCTTTGGTAAAATGAATTCATTTCAAGTGATTTTAGATTATAAAACTATAATTTATGAAAAAGTTTTTATTTGAGTTTGATCCCAATAAGATGGAACTCTTCCTCATCCTCTAGCAATTCACATAAAAATAGCAAAACTTGTGGTCACACTTAAAACTCTTATTTTTACTATTTCTTTTATATACAGTTATAAGATATTTATATGTATATGTTACTTAAAGAAAAAACTCTAAATGGGAGCAAATTATTAACCTAATTATTTTTAATCTCAAATCAACATAATGGAATTTATAAAAAAAAAGTATTTTTTTTTTAAATGTAACACATCTAATCCATTTCTCTATGCTTTAGCTGAGAAAGTGTCGATTTCTGATGACTTATTACTTGCATTAAGTGACAATTCTTCCAAGAAATTAACAGAAAATATTTCTAAGGGATCCAAAACTTCTCTCTTTGATATTAGCAATAAGGTGAGTTTTTCACTCTTTGAAATTGTTTATCTGTTGTCTTGTTGAAATCTTGACTCCAAATTTGTGCTTTTACGGCAGTTTTATGGCAGCTGACCTGACCGGAGGATAACCGGGAGTCAAACCTCTGATTGGCAGGAAATTAGTTTTTCTTCTTTAACTACCAATAAGAAGTTTGACTGCTGGTTAACCACCGATCAGGTTAACGGTTATTTTGTTTTTGCTGAAACTCTTGCTGTTTAAAGTTTTACCTATTCCTATTATGAAAAATTTTAAAACAATGATTCTTCAGGATTTTATTTATTTGAAATACATATATAATTAAAGTAAACTACCTCCCAATTTTTATACTTCTTTCAAATACCTATATTCCTCTTGCTTGTCATTCTTTACAAATACCAGGCATTTAACAATTAAGCCATAAGCCTTCTAGCTGACCAATATTTTTAGAAACTACTGAAGTAAAGCTATACCATAAGGCAGTGCATATATCCAAATATTCTCAGTTTATAAGTCGTTCAGATTTTCGTAAAACTCAGTTACAAAATTCATAATGTTTAGTTCTAAATAAATGAACACTGAAGTGCCATATCCTACTATAATGTTATAAATGCTTGAATGATCACTGAGAATAACTGGAATTTATATTGAATAAGTTTTGTTTAAAATAAGTTCAAGTCAGTAGTAGGAATAATAAAATTATAATATTAAAAATTTCTTTCACTTGTTTCAGAAAAGACCACGATCCAGATCTCTCTCACAATTGCCTGACCCATGGCATGCCAGTTTGTTGACCAAGTTGGATGACAGTTTAGACAAAAATTTCACCTTTAATGACAAGTCTAGTAAGACTTTACCTTCTACCAATTCTGAAAACATGCCTGTTTCAAAGGCCAAGCCTAAGAAAAAGAGTTTGCACTTTTCTAAAAATATAAACAATGAAAATATGAAGATTGATTCTGACACAAGTGATGATGAAAGAATGGTAATTTGTGAAGAAGAAACAACTTCAGGTAACATAAGTTTTTTTTTAGTTTATTCAATAGTCTGTTACTTTGGTTTTTAACTTGAGTTCAAATAATTCTTTCAATTGTTGATTTTAATAAACAAATAAAAATCTATAAATTCTCAAGTAACATCATATTCAATTTTCTTTCTGTTTACTTGAGTCAAGAGAGTAATGTCTCTAAACCTTTAAACAAACAAATATTCAGAATTTGTGAAATATTTTTTTGTTGAGCCAAAGTTGCCTGAGTGTACTAGATGTAATAAGTGAAGTGACTTGCTCATTTTGGTATGACAATTTTCAAATTGCTTAGTTTCACTCACTTTTCCAGGCAACGACAAAGGGTCTCAAGAAGAGCCTCCGATGGATCTGAAATGCAAAGAAAAGGTGACGGAAAGCGACACGGAGAGCCAGTCAGATGAGGAGTCCCTGCTCGAGAACAAGGCCTTCCCGCAGCAGCGCTTCTCCCCAGTCATGAAGCACTCCTCGATCGAGGTGACCCACCGCCCCAAGCCCATCAAGGCCCACCCCTCTGCCCCGGTCCCCTGCCCCACCAGCCACCCCTCCCCCTCCGAGACCTTCCTCCGCCCCCTGCCCACCGTCTCCAACTTCCAGCCGACGGGCGCCGTCTTCAAGGACGTGCACTCGCCCAAAGTGATCCCCTCCGAGGCGTTCGCCGCTTTCTCCATGGACAAGCCCTCCATCATCGTCACGTCAGAGCCCTCGGAGCCCCGGCTGGTCCAGAAGACGGCGCAGAAGCTGTCGAGGGGCGGGGCTCCCCTCCCGCCGCTCTCCATCCCCTCCGCCCAGATGAGCTACTCCACCAAGAGCCCGCAAACCCCGACGGTGACCCGCCACCTGCAGGTGCCCATCTCGGCCTCGCTCATCCAGACGTCGCAGGGGTTCCTCGTCTCCAACGGGGCCACCCACTACAGCATGGCCATCCTGAGCCCGCCGGTGTCCAAGGCCTCCTCTCCCCACAGCTCCTCCCCCGAGTACATGACAACCACCCTGAAGAACCTGGTGGTGCCGGCCTCCAAGCAGAATGGCTCCCCGGTGTCACAGGTGGCCCCGGCCACCGTGCTGGCCAACCTGGTGCTCAAGACCCCCAACCAGGGCATCCTGGCGAGCCCCACCTCCCCGGGGCAGTTCCACCTGTCGTCGCCCCTGATCTCCAGGTCTGGGACTCAAGTGCAGTATTTAGTTCCTCTACAGTCTCCTAACATGAAAGGTGACTTTCCCCTTGCTTTTACACAGTATTATAAGCGTAATATTATATAATTGTAGTTGTTGATAATCTTTAGCAGAAAAGTAGGAAGTTGCCGAAATTGTCTACATTGAGTTTCAATAATGTTTTTAATAGGTATTGAAAATTGATTTTAATTTTTCTGTTATTTGTTACATATAATTTTTATTTGTAATTGTTTGTAGACAATTTTGTAATTGTGTAGCAAAGAGTTGTATAAATTATGCATGAGCATATTTTAGGTTATTTTTTATCTTCTCCTCTTGTCATCAATAATAAGCAAATATCTTCCCCTATTATAATGATTTAAGCAAACTGCCACCCCTTCTGCAGACATTTCTATATTTGTTGTACAAAACCAGGGGTCTGTATAGAAGAAATTTAGGTCCGTTTTCGACTCCTTCACAAAATGTTTTACCTTAAAAACGAACCCTTCACTCACAAAGTATTTTAGCCTTTAAATAGACACTATTTTTCACAATACTACAAATATAGGACTCCATATTCACAAAAACAGACTCCTGGCTGAAAAATCCTAATTTAACGCTATTCACAAAATTATGAGTAGATTTTTACAAGAACCGGACCAAAGTCTGGACAGACCCCTGAAAACCTTCATCTAAAAATTTTCAACAATCATATTATGCATTGTTAATGTTTCTATTAAGTGGTCAAAATGCCAGTCCTCACAACCTTAAAATGACAAACTTTGGCAACATTAAATTTTGTATATTGAATTTTTCATTTTATAAGATACTATTTTGAAAATAAAGTGTTTTTGATGGCTGAACATAAGCATCATTCATATATCCCCTTTTTAAGGAAATGCTGCAACCCCTCCCCCTTTAACTGCTTGCATAATATTTAAACAGCCTCAAAACGTGCGATATGATTATTAAGAGAACATTTTTGTACCTATATCTTAATTTAATGAGATTCATGTCTTTAGGAATGGTACAGATGGCTGTGCCTACGCAAGGAAGTATCCAGCTAGGAACTCCTACCACGCATGCCAGTGGTATTCCAGCAGCTAACACTCAGAAGTATATTACTAATGGCCATACAAGGTATGTTCCACTATTTGCTGTATTAATCTTGTATCTTAAAAAAAATTATTGCATACACATCTGCCAAAAGAATAACTAGTGTTTTTATGACTTTTAAAAATATTTGAGGGAAACAAAAAAGTAATATTTTTTTTTCTCCTGAATATTTTACTTATTTTAAAAAACTGAAAATAGTTAATTTTCCAGAGTTTGAATCTTAGAGTTATGCTTTCCTGCATGTGAATTATTAAGCTTTCCTTATTCTTTAATTCTATGTTTTTACTCTATCAAACAATCAACTTACTAAAGACAGCTGTGCACTTTATAATGAGTATGGGTGCCACTCTTCTGTCCTGGGGACAGAATTCCGTCTTTCTAAAAGCTCTGTTAATGAAATTCCATTCTGGGTTTATTACAATACGCAAAATCAGCTGACCGATAGGTAGTGATTTGTACTAAATTTCAGTACTTATATTGCACATTTTGCCCACAAATAAGCCTGTTTTACTCAGATACAGCTTTAAGTTAAAATTTAAGGACCTTTTTAACTGTTCATATATTTTATAAGTTTATCTGCAATTTAAAAAAAATGCTAGAAGGGAGAAATTATTAAAAAAGATAGTTCAAAGTTCAGTCTTTTAATTTTTAAAGAGTGGCACCCATGGTAAAGGCTAAATTAAAAACTTTCATTTTAGTTTTCTTTGTGATGAATGTCTTTACCTACATCAGTTAACAAGTGAAAAAAAAATTAAGTTTAAGAATAGAATTTATTCTAGTATCTTTCATGTGATGACTATCCTTACCTACATTGATTTAAAATGAAAGGAAAATTTGTCTGAGAATAAATAATTGATATCTATCTTTGGTGAATAAAAGTAAAATATTTTATGGTTCTTTTAGAAATTTTTAATGTTTCCTGTGATGACCAATCCTTACCTACATTGATTTAAGGTGAAAGGAAAGTTAGTCTGAGAATAAATAATTTATGATCTATCTTTGGTGAATAAGTCAAAAATATTTTGGGTTCATTTAGAAATTGGTAATGTTTCCTGTGATGACCAATCCTTACCTACATTGATTAAAAATGAAAGGAAAGTTACTCTGAGAGTAAATAATTTATTATTTATCTTTGGCGAATAACTAAAATATTTTGGTTTAAAATATCTGACTGCGAGGCTGTACGTCAGGGGTTCGAATTCCCGTTTGGCATGGATGTTAGTTTCTGTCCATGTGTGATGAATGAATGTGGCACCCCTGTAAAAAGGGATTGTGTGAGTGAATGGTATGTGGTGGCACGGGTAGCAGTACCTCACCTCCGTGGCTTCGGTCCACAGGTGCTCGCTGGGTAACGCTAAATAGGTACTTCTTAGGGCAATTCCGTGGTCAAGGATAATGTCCAATAGTACCCGCCCATTGGAAATAATATAATATTTGGTGAATAAATATTTTGGGGTTCATTTAGAGATTGGTAATGTTTCCTGTGATGACCAATCCTTACCTACATTGATTTAAAATGAAAGGATAGTTAGTCTGAGAATAAATAATTCATGATCTATCTTTTGTGAATAAATGTAAAATATTTTGGGGTTCATTTAGAAATTTGTGATGTTTCCTGTGATGACCAATCCTTACCTACATTGATTAAAAATGAAAGGAAAGTTACTCTGAGAATAAATAATTTATTATTTATCTTTGGCGAATAACTAAAATATTTTGGGGTTCCTTTAGAAATTGGTAATATTTCCTGTGATGACCAATCCTTACCTACATTGATTTAAAATGAAAGGAAAGTTAGTCTGAAAATAAATAATTGATTATCTGTCTTTGGTGAATAAATGTACAATATTTTGGGGTTCCTTTAGAAATTGGTAATATTTCCTGTGATGACCAATCCTTACCTACATTGATTTAAAATGAAAGAAAAGTTAGTCTGAAAATAAATAATTGATTATCTGTCTTTGGTGAATAAATGTACAATATTTTGGGGTTCCTTTAGAATTTGGTAATATTTCCTGTGATGACCAATCCTTACCTACATTGATTTAAAATGAAAGGAAAGTTAGTCTGAAAATAAATAATTGATTATCTGTCTTTGGTGAATAAATGTACAATATTTTGGGGTTCCTTTAGAAATTGGTAATGTTTCCTGTGATGACCAATCCTTACCTACATTGATTTTAAATGAAAGGAAAGTTAGTCTGAGAATAAATAATTTATTATCTGTCTTTGGTAAATAAATGTACAATATTTTGGGGTTCCTTTAGAAATTGGTAATGTTTCCTGTGATGACCAATCCTTACCTACATTGATTTAAAATGAAAGGAAAGTTAGTCTGAGAATAAATAATTTATTTTCTATCTTTGGTGAATAAGTGAAAAATATTTTGGGTTCATTTCAGGGTTGGCAGAGTTGGACCCAATGGTTTTTTTCACACCTTGCACAATTTTTCTTAAAATATCCTCATTCTCATAGGATGCTGTGGTAAGTTTTCAATTTCTTTTCCTTAGTGCCCTGAACCAGTCCAAGGGAATGCAGGGTGTGATAGTGAACAAGCAGACTGGGGGCCACCCAGGGACCACCCAAGTGCTGACACTGTCTCCTGCAGTCTCCTCTGGCATGGAGAACTCTCGGTTGCAGCTCTCGAGCTCCTACACCATCACCACTCCCCCTACCTCTGCTGCCACCACCCAGAGGCTGATTCTTCCATCCACAAGGTGAGAGATAATTTACTCCTCAATTCCAGATGTATGTTTTGTTAAGAGCATTTATTTCTGTGACATGCTTATCATGTATTTATTTTCCTGACTCTTATTTCTCCAATGCATGTACCAAAAAGTAAATATTTTACTTCCTTATAAATTTCTGTTGTAAATTTTTAAATGTGAAAGGCAGTTGGAAAAATAGCATGTATGTGCTTACTGTTGGTTTTACCATTATTCATCTATAAGAGGGAATATATTAACCATAACCATGTAAATAAAATTTAAGCTATGAAACTATTCATATATGTATTTATTAGCATATTTTGACTATTCTTAAATGTACCATGATTATTAATACAATAGTTAAGAAAAATGGTTAAAGAATTCTATTACATTTTAAGTTCTGAATGCTTTGTTAATATCTTGTTATATTTGTCAAAATGTTGTTCTCATGAATCCTGTCAAGTTTCCAACTTAATTTTGATCTCCAGTACTGAGGGTTTAATGCTTATTATCAAAAACCTCCAAACAATTTGCATTTATTTTCCCACACCATTGTCTAATTTGATTGTTATTTTTCTTTAAGAATATCTCCTTTTGAATTCTTTCCAGGTTTTTTTTCCTCCCCATTCAGGTAATGTCTTCTTAATAACTTATAATTAAACCTTTTAGTAATATTTTAATGTTTTTCCCAGGCGACAAGCAACATCCCCTGGTTCCCCTGCATCTCTCTCCACCCACCCAGTTTCCCTTATATCTTCTGACCCCAATGGCCAGGGGACGACCCTCATCCAACTGCAGCAGTGTGTGGCAGTTACACCCCAGAAAGGTTAGTAATTTTGATCTGCTCAGACTAAGATGGTTCCATTCATTCTTAGAATTTTTAAGCTGTTTTTTTTGGTAAACTGTGTTCATAGGGTTTTTGAGGAATTTTATACTGATTTCTTGTTCTGACATATTCAGTTGTGCCGTTTCACAGGGTTTATCTCGAGCCCACTTTTACCTCGTCCATTGATGTAAATAGAATAAACTAACTTAAATTTCTGTGTCCATACACATATTCAAATAAGGTCACCATGATACAAATATTCTATGAATGTATTACTTAACACTCTAGTCTCAAATTTATATATGAGGTAGTGCATGACAAGCAGTAATGTAAATTTTTCCTTTAATTATTTGATTAATTAAAACAATATGAAATATTTGTAAAGTGGTACTAAATAATATTAAATGTTCTACTAATGAACATTTCAATAATTTAACCATAGGATTTAATGAATAAAGGATGTTTTGTTTATGCTATATTTCTGTATTTAAAAATTGATTTTTCATACCTTGGTATATTCCTATGGACCCTTCCTACTCTTACCTAGATATATTTGGTTGAGAAGAGTCAAGGAATCTGGCTTCTATTTATTCTATGAAAGGAAATAATAAAATTCATCTGTTGCTTAGGTTCAATTCTGTTATGTGTCCCATTAATTGAAAATACAAAAGATATTTTGGGCACTAAATATTCAATTATTGCCAAATTTTTAGTGTTGTCTTTGATTTAATTGGTTTGCAATTTTCAGCTAATCTTCTTTTGAGTTCAAAACAGCTCGGAGATATTTAATTGAACAGATAATGGAGTTGTAAATCAGGTATCACTAATCAAATAAATCTAAGCAGCTGTTTTTGAACTCTCTAAGTATTATATCTGAATGGTACTCTTGAATCCCTTGCCTTTGTCCACAGAACCTGCTTCCTATGTGACCCTTAGTCAAGTGAAATCTCCTTCTGTAGCTCTAGTAGCCTCTCCTGCAGCTAGTCCTCGAGCATCCATTACTGCAGCCAGAAGCCCACACAACCGGAGCCAATCGCCTCAATTTTATGCAGGTAACGAGAGCTAGTTCGTTCATTAGATTCTTATGTTTTAAATAGTTGTTGCATCTCCCAAAAAGTCACATACTTTTCTAAAAAAAGTACTGATACAGGAAATGGAATGTTGTTTCCTTCCCTTATTCCTGCATTTATACTAATGGCCATTCTCTTTTAAGGCATCATGGACATAAAGTCTGGTGCCCTGTCCACCACCCCTGTGAGTCTCACCCCCAACAGCAAAGGGGACCTGACCTTCTCTGCCCACCACTTTCACCCAAAGCCCCAGAAAGTCAAAGCTACTGTTGCCAATGTTCCTCTTGCTGCAAACCCTGTTGCAGAATCTGAGCTCACTCCAAAGCCAGAATCCAAGAATGGTGAGTTGTGAGACTAAGTAAAATTATGCCTTTTCATCTAATGTAGTTTCAAGTTGATAATATCTTTAAATAGGTGAAAGGGCAAAATATGCTAAGACCTACCTGTCTTAGAAACACATTTTTGACTTCACCATACTTAAACGTAATTTTTCTCTCAGCCTCCCAATTGACTATGAAATTGGCTGTCTTTAAATAGTTGAAAAATTAAATATTGGTGTACAAAATTAGTGTAATGCTTAGTGTGTTGAATTGCTCTCCTCACAATTGTTCCTCTGATGTGAATTTTTTGTGTTAATAGATAATGAAGCTATGCACTCTGATAGCAAACCACAAAGATCCTGTAAGGGAAAGCGTTACAAAGAAATGGTTGCAGAAGGTGGAATTAAAGCTAAAAAGAAAGTAAGTTATTTCAATATGTGATATTAATACTGATGGATTACTTGTACATAAATTGCAAATCGTTAAACATCTTTTGATTTTTATTTAAACTAAAAATGTAGAAGTAAATAATTTATTTATACTTTCTACCCTTATCAATATTTGGGTCAATTTTTTTCTTGGTAACTACTTAAATTAAAATTTTGAAAATATTTTCAACTTAATCTATCTTTTACCCATAACTAGCTTTTTTCTGCACAGGTTAATGGAGGGGGTAAACAAAGTCAATCAAAGAAAATAATGCAATAATCAACTAATAATTCCTTTTTAGAACAGTTCCTTTTATGGAAGTTAATAAAAATTTGAGATATTATGTATTTTAATTAAAAAACTAAACTCATGGGTGCAACAGCCAGTGTGGGCTTAGACCTCTGATGCCCCTATTTGTTTTCCTGATCAAGGGCTCTGGGGTGTAAGGCATATGAACTGCTTTGGTGGTCCTGGTCAGTGTATTGTGAGACTACAGTGTTTTTAGCTCCTAAGCACGTTTGGTCTCCAGTTCATCAATTTATGATGAAATACTGAGTATGTTAGTGTTTATAAGTATATTTAAAAAGATATATTAAATATTAATATTTTTTTGCTGGGGTGTACAGTAAAGGAAGTGACTTATCCAAAATTATGGTTTTGTTCAATATCTTGTTTCCCGTCTAACAAGAGTTTCTCCTTTTTTTCAAAGCCTCCAAAACTCGGACTCATCCAAGAAACATCTCCGGTCAGCGAGAGCCCGCCGACTGACAAGCCCGACTTCCAACCCAGCACTCCCGCAACGGCACCCGAGCGGCCCAACTTGCCCGGTGAGGAGCCCGCGACCGCCACAGAGTCCCCTCAGCTGTGCTTCGTGCTGGCCCCCACCCCTGCTCAGCTGGGGAAGGCCCCGGGCCAGAGGAGGTCCTCAGAGTCCCAGGACCCTGGGACCCAAGCGGATGGGGAGCAGACGACGGAGGACGAAGAGGAAGAGGGAAAGGGGGGAGAGGAGGAGGAAGCCAAGAAGGCGCTCCTCAAGAGGCCGGCCGAGGAAGGCGTGGACAAGTGAGTTAGTTGTTGGGTTTCTTTTTCTTCTGAAAATCAGATTTTCATATCAGCTGAAAATTGTTTTGAAATATTTTCAATACTAAATTTGGGGTCGATTTAAACAGGGTTCCCACTGGTCAGGGAATACCTGGAAAAGTCAGGGGATAGTCAGGGAAAATTGCTCATTTTGGCCAAAATCCTGGAAAATCATACAGAATACCTGAAAAATGAACAATTTTTAATGTTTGGGTGTCAATTTTGGCTTTAGAAAGTGGAAAAAAATAACCATTTTTTGAAAATATATGTTCATAAGAGCAAGAAATATCTGAAAAATGCTGTAAATAGCCTGGAAAAGTCGGGGAATTTTATTTCTGAAATTGACTGGGAACCCTGTTAAACGCATATCTAACAATCTCACAAAATTAACTTGTATTGTTTGTTGACCGAAAGTTAAATATCACACTCAATCAATGAGTTATGAAATCTTGTTTGTGACACAAAAGATTCACACATCATTTAAGACCTGCACAGCTTACGTATGTGGCCTGAAAAGTCCTGAATGTTTTTTGAAAATTTAATTAAAAGATCCGTTTTTTGTGAGGCTTTATGAAAGAATTCACCAACGCAAAATGTTGTATCTTTTATTTTACTTACAAAAATGAAGACACGACTTTCGGAAGTTTATTAAAAACCTATGACATCAAAAATATAGAAATTTAATTGTGAAAACTTAAGCTATGTTTTAAACACTGATCAATCATTACACTGTTCAACAAATTTGACCTTCAAAATTTTTTCTTTGATGAAAATAGTCATTTCTTATAGATTTTGGGTCGCTGAAAACGAAAATCGCCATCAAAATTCTCAATTGGTTCGGGATTTTCGGGGAACAGCCCCTCCCCCTTTTTACGTTTTTTGATGACTTAATGACTTTGAATTCGATTTTCAGTGTCAAAAAGCATTACTGAAGTCTTGAAACTACTCACAAACGGACAAGGAAGGTTTAAATTTATAAAATGTGAAATTTTGTAGCAAATGGATAGGTTTAAGGGGTCATTACCCTCTTAAAAAGGCGAAAAAATAGCTAAAAATAATAGAGATTTTCATACGATATTTTTTCCTATTATTTTTTACGCAATTCACCTTTGAAGGGTCCTAACCCATCCCCAAGGACCCAAATTTGATGTCAATATGCAGCAATAATTTTTGCTTCCTTGCTTTTGAAGCAAGCATTGGTTTTTCCACTGGAAAATCATGAATGAAAAGTCAAAAAAGCTTACAGAGCGGGTACCCAGCATCATTCTTTTTATGTTTGGGGCATTTCCATTTGTTGAACTTATTTTTCTATTGCAGCCTAATTGTATTCAATGCTGGTTGTTTTTCCAGGGTTTTGGAGCAAGTTGACTTTGAGGCTCGATTTGCTTCCCTACCTCAGTTTAATCCCGAAGAATCTCCATCTGCATCAGCTGCTTCACTTCCTAACTCCCCTCGAGCTTTTGTCAACAGCTACAGGAAGAAGCGTCGGCTATCTAGTTAGTGTCTTGGATATTTAAATTTAACTTGTGTATCAATTGCAGAAATGCTTTGTTGAGATACTTAATCTTATAAATATACTGTTTTGATTTGAATGTCTGTTTCTAATATAGGCACACCAAAAAATAATTTAGTTTGCTAATAAAAAATATTTAAGGCTGCCAATTAAAATATTTTGTTTCAAATCAAAGTATGTATACTCTGATTAAAAAAACTGAGCCATGTGCAGAAAAGTGTTATATGCTAAAATATATATCTCTTATGGATTTTTTGTATTACTATTTAAAGTAAAATGTTTAAGGTAAATGGTAGGCTTAGTTATAGGAATTCTCCTGATATATAATTACGGCAATGCTGTAAAAACTCCTCCCGTCTCTTAACTCTTGGAAAAAATCACCTCCAGAAAGTTATCAACTATATAATTCATCAGTTATCATATTCAATTTCTAATTGTGATTTTGCATCTCTTTTTAGCTGCCCAAGAACAGGATGATGTAGAATCTGTGAAGAGTCCTTGTAAACTTAAAGTGCAGTCAAGTAGCTCTGAAGCAGGAACTCCCAAAACACCAAAAAGTGCAGCTGTGTTTGAGGGCAATAAGTTTTTCGGTCCAAATTTTAGCATTGAGGGTAAGTGTTGCAATTTTTTTTTCATTGTTCTTGTCTGTATTACCCATATTTGCATTTGTTTAAGACTTAGAAAATGTGGGTGGAGTTAGAGGGGAAGTTAGCCGTTAATGTCTGCAGATCTATAAAAATTCCTCTTGAAGAGAAAATATCACTTGACTATGTATTTTGTGAAAGAAACTTTTTTGTCCTATTCCTTATTTTGGAATGGACTAACAATTCCTCTATTGCTTTTCAGATTTTGTGGAAGCGGAATGCTCGAGCGCCCTGTCTCCTAAGACCCCCCACACCCCTAGTGATGGGGATAAGGGGATGTCCTCCCAGAGACGCATCCTTGACCAGAGGAGGAGTCTGGTCATGCAGTTGCTCAAGGACGGCGGCTTGTTTCCTACAGGTGAGCGATTTGTTAATGGCGACTCTTTTTGTGTTTTGATATTTTATCAGAAAACAAATCTATTTAGAGCTTTTTATTGTTGTCGGTTTTAAATTTTGTTTCCAAGTGTTCTTTACCTATGCAAATACAAATAGTCCTGATTGTCTGAATTAACCTTTCACAGGCCAATGTTCCCAATTGGGAATATCATGTTTGAAAATTCATACAAAATTATCTACTATCAGTATACTTTTGAGAATTTTACCATGTAAAGTTGAAAGATGACTTGATTTTTTTAAATTAAAACAAAGTTTATATCTTAATTGGAAAAAATTACAAAAATATATAATCCTCATTCCTTTTCCTATTCACATGCTAATACCAATTTTATGTTATTTTGGTGCAGTGTTTTGCCATTTTTGAAGGAATAAAGGGATTCCAAAAATAATTGATAAATTGGTCAAAGCAGAAACTTGGATGACTAGGGCTTGAATAATTAAGTTTTATTGTATACCATTTCTTCAAACACTTGACTTTATCCTTTTAGTCTCAATTTATCATCTTTAAAAAATGTCAAACTAATAAAATATAAATTTTGCCTTCAGAATAATAATCTATTAACTATTCTATCTAGTAATTCAGTAAAAATCTTGAATTGTTATTGAAATTTCAAATGTCATAGTTAAGAATTAACCCTCCTGCTGGCCAGCCTGAGAATACTCGGCTTTCTCCCATGTTAAACCAGCTATAAAACCCAAAACAACCAACCAACCAACCCATGTTAAACCAATCAATGACAAGTGAAAACGCTGGCGGCCAAGAGGGTTATAGGGGAACAAATATTGAGATTAATGTCATTTGGAATATCAAGAATGAGTACATGCTTGTCACTATAATTAGCTAAAACATCACTTTTAGCACTCAAAATTAAAACCTAATCATAAACTAATTATTGTCTCAAATGTACAATATTACATTTCCGTTACCTTCGCAAAGACTTGTAGAAAACTGCCGATATGTATTAAAATTAAGAAATTCTTTTCAAAGCTGGACATTTGGTTTAAATCATCACCATAATTTTGAAACAGTTGCATTGAACAATCACTTGTCTCGATTTGTCCAAAAGCTGATTTAAAACCAATTTTTTGGTACCCCATTAAGTGTTTAAATTCAGTATCAAGCCTGTAACATGTATTCTTCATGAAGTAAATTTGATTTCAGCCCAAGCGACTGCCCAGTTCCAGCATGTCCACCAGGAGGCGTTCCCAACCAAGAACACCCTCCAGCTGAAGATCCGCGAGGTGCGGCAGAAGCTGATGGCGCAGAGCAGCACCCCCCAGCCCCCCACCACCCCTGACACCCCCCGCTCCTCCACCTCTTCACAGCCCTTCCTGGCCCCTGGACCAGTGGGCCCCAAGGAGAGTAGTTGACAATCTGAAGTGCTTTTATCTGCATTGTGTAACTAGTCATGGGCAGGAAATCTTCAATAGCCGTAGCTGCCAGATTATGAGTTGAGAGAAAAATTTTATGAAAGAATGGGGGAAAATAGCTAGCAACCCCAAATGATGAATTGGTAAATATACAGCTAAATGCAGTAAGTCTCCTGAGTTCCAATGTTGGCAGCTATGGTATGCAAGAAAAAGGTGTAATAGAAAATATAGCTCCCCTTAGTTCTCGATCTTGGAAATTGTTAGATTGGTATTAAGCAGCTCCCTTCTTTGTTTGCTTTTACACTTTTTTTACTGTTAACTTCACTGTTGAGTTAAAATCAAAAAGTCATAAAAGAAAAGGTTAATGTAATTAAAAATGGGAAAGGGTATTCACTGAAAAATTGTAGAAAACAAATATAGAATTCACACAAGAATTTAACACCATAAAACCAATGGTCCTAAAAGTCTTAACTTGGCCTATAATAGAGTATTTAGTAAATTATTTAAACTGCATGTCAATGAGTTGCTGTTGAGATATTGGTGAGAAACAAATATTATTTTGCCTTTTGAAAAACACATGCCCTAAATCTACATCATTCTAGAAAAAGGTTAGAATTTTCTAGCAGAAAATATTGACCTGATTAGGTTATTGTAATTTTCAGAAAAATGGTGTTATTGGAGATGAGCTTGAGAAAATTGTGGAAAGTTTCACCACCTGATACTTTTATATGTAATGGATGTTTTATTTGATTGAGAACTTGGGGCTAATTTCAGATGGAAAATGACTTTCTCCCATAAGCTATTGCAACTTTCCAACAAAAGGATTTTAACTTAGAATGACATTTAGCCAAGTCTTACCAAATTAATGTCTGAACATGGAGAGACTTCTCTCCAAGCATTTTATACCTGACAGTCATCAACTATCTTGACTTAGTTTTTAGGCAATGCTAGTTATAACACCTATGAACCATTATGGTTGTATGTAGAAAAGTTTTAAACGAACATAAATGAAGCTATATTTTATGCTGTAAAGATAGCATCACTAGTAAGGTTTGTGAAAAGCAGTTTTGAAGATGATCAGATTCCTGATTATTTTAAAATCTTTTATATGAGCAACACTTATATATAATCTGTACATATGTATATTTATAGTTGCTTTTACAGAACATCTAGAAAGAGTAGTGTTCAATTTAAGTCTAAGCAATGAACTGAATTACTATGAGATTGTCTTGAGTTCTACCCAACCAAGCAATTTAATGACTATCTTTTCAAGATTTTAATTTAAATGGGCATTTGACTAATCAGACATAATTTTTATTTATTTATTATCTCAATGATATGAAATCAAATGTAATTTTTCAATCCTAAAAATTTGACACCCTAATAAAATCAAAAAAATTAAAAAGTTTTATTTGGAATGCCCATGATTTTTTGCCTTATCTCAAAAATTGTTTGCTTGAAATCAAATGGTGTTGATGTTAATTTTAAAATCCACTGATGTGTTGTTACTATTTGTTTTGCTTTCCTTTTGCATTAAAATTATTTAAGTAGATTTCTTTGAACTTTGCTTTTAACTTCAATAGAAGGAAATCAAACACAAGGGCATGTACAATATCCTCTGCTAGCATCATTGTATTAAGATGTGCTTAATGGGGACTCAGTAATGATGCAATACTTACTACTGAAGCAAACTATTTTTAAGCACAGAAACTTTTAATTTTGTTAATACTTGTGATAATCTCAAGTAGTTTTATCTTTTTACAAAGTTTAGAGTTTATTCTTGTCCGTTGTGTAAATATAAACTTGTACATATATAAATATCTATTTAACAGTTAAGACTAGCAACCCTGTTGATATAACTTGCCTAAAATTTCCAATTACTAATTTCCTGAACCTCATCTTATTGCCATGAAGAGAAGCTAGTTGGCTGAAATTGTATAATAATGTTTGTTGGTTTAAATAGACGTCGGATTTGATGTAAAAATGTTTTGATATTGTATATAAATGCTTAGTCAATCTTTTTTCTGTACAAAGCAATAGAAAAACTTGTTGAGTTTTAGTGTTTATACTTTGGGTATTATGTATAATTGCTAATTATGTGTTTCCATATGCTCAATTCTGTTAATAACTGAGCACAAAGGTAATCTCATACAGTGAAGTTTGTTTTCACTGGAATTTTGTGATAATTCATTTTTTTCTGCTTTCTAATAGATACAATTCATTACATTATTACAAAAATTAATTTTCAAAAAATTGATTTAGTTTCAATTTCTGTCAATTTGGACTATTTTCATAGAAAATAAATTGAAATAGGGATTACTTAGTAATGATTACTATTTTTATAAAAGCAGTTCTTGTTGAAATTTAGTGTTAATGCATTTTGTACATAAGTCACAAATGTGGTCTCATTCTTAGAAGCACTTTTTATCATTGTATCAAATGTGCTCCACCATGTTGAATTGAGTGTAAAGTGTTTTGTTGAAATGTCAGTATCGATATGAAATACATGACCAGAAATAAAAAAAAGGTATACTTTTTTTCATGTGTGCTCTTCACATAACATAAGATAGCTTATACAGCAAAATTAAAAATTTATTTATATTTTTATAAATGTTATATGTACAGACATAGAAATTCAAGAAATTTTACATGGAAAGTAATTTCTTGTACGATAAATCAGAAATAAAAGTGAGGCTTGGTACAATAACAGGGTCCTTAGGAAATTTTTTTAAAAATTGCTTTGAGAATTAGCTTCCCTCAAACACTTAAGGGGACGTCCTAAAATTACGCGAGGTAAAAAAGGGGGGAGGGGTCAAGCAGAATCTTACCAGGGGGGAGTCAATTAAAATATGATGTCAACTTTTAGTTTAGAGAATATTGGTTTTCATGGAATCATTAGCCAGTCAGTTGTGATATTTACAAGTATAGTTTTGATATATATAGTTTGATGACCCTAGTTTTGATTTCAACATGGATTTGTATCAAAATTTTTGCTGTGTGTGTGTGTTGGGTGTCATGTCGACATGATGAAACAAAAGTGGCTAGAACATATAGAGAAATTTATTTATTTAAAAGTTATTGAGAAAATCTCATGAGAGAATTTGAGGGGGAGGGGGTTCAGAAAAATTGCTCCAAGGGGTCCAAAATTTGGAAAAAACACCTCACGTAATATATGGATAGCCCCTAAGGTGCTCAACATTTTGAATGCTGTAAAATCTCAATTTCATGCAATGGAACTTATTATATCTTAACATAGCATGTCACACAAACACTTTGTGAGCCACTGGTGTTACTCCTTTAGGAAAATTTTAGAGAAATTAATCTTGTGTTTAAGTGGACTATATATTATAGACTAGAGGTTTTTACTGTGAAGAAAGAACCAAAGAAAACTCCGAAGTAGAGTCAAACTTTGCATTTTTTTTGTACCACCTTTTCTCCCACATAATGTATTACATAAACAATGAAATTTTCAGGCAACTTGATTTTTTTGTAAGAATTATGAAAAACTCCAAGGAAGGGGTTTTGTTGAAACTACTGATCTGGAAATTTGAGTTGTCATGTTATTACATCAAGCCTTTACTTATCTATCAATCTAATTAAAAATAATTCTATTACAGTCAGACCCTAACTTACAAACTAGATAGGAACAAAAACCTTATGAAATAGAAAATTCATTAAATGCAATCATGCAATGTGTTCAATCAAAATACATTCTGACATGGATATTAAGAAGGTAAACAAGAACATTTCCATTAAACAATTGTTACATAATATATGAATTGCATAAATATTTCTAATATATAATCAGGGGTTCATCTAGAAACAAAATGGGTCTGTTTAAAGACCCTTCACAAAATTCTAATATTTAAAAGAGGACTCTTCACAAAAGATTAAAGTGGTTTGAAAATTGTTTTCAGAATCAATGTGTTTCTATCATTTTGGGATGGAATTTGTCAGTTATGAGCCCTATCCAAAAGTTAGTAGGTACTAAAATCCCTTCATTTTCACAAAATTCCTAAAACAGGACCCTGACAGAAAAATCTGGATGAACCCCTGATAATATATGTATAAGGAGGAGTATTTTGGGAGAAAAACTGAAGCCAGTAACAGTAAAATGCAATGAGACAAGGTTGAAAACAAGCTATAACTTTTATATTTTGCATTGGATTCAGGGTCTAAGTTTTCTGTCTAGAGATAGAAATCTATTCCAGCCATTTTCTTACTAGTAATAGAAAAATTTCCACACAGGTAAATGGAAGGAAAATATCTTTTTAAGAAGAGACAAGCTGATTCTGTCCTGGGAAATTTTGCAGTAGAAATATAGCTTGGAGAAAAATGCTGTTTCAGCATTTTTCATTGTTTGTAGCTGAGCTTGTACTGCTAAAAGTTTGTGAGTCAGGGTCTAATCACTTGCTATTGAGAATATTCATCCAAAAAGTTCTATAAAATAATAAAGGCAAGTGTGCAATACTCCTATCTCATTATGAACTGCATGTGTGTTGCAAAGCACTCCATTAATTTCACCGGTATATCCAACAAAGGTAAATAAATAATTTTTCTCATATTTACAAAAGTGTACCATTAAAATCATTGAAAATCTTGTATAATTTCAAATTGCTGGAAAAAGTTGCAGAAAATAAAATCTTTTAGATAATTTAGCTAGTAATGAAATCTCGGTTTTTAATACCACATCTGTCTTGTATAAAAAAGTTACATTTATTGAAAATGGCAAGTTAGTAAATACTTTCTAAATAACTTGGAGTTTACAATAAGGATGAATTTTTAGAGCTGCTTTATCAAGCACAGGTTAAATGTAACTTCTTGTTAAACAATAATAAATTAAAGGAATTTAATCTGAAGGTCAAGTACCAAGTTAGCAATAATTCAAAAACAAAAATAATGCATGCAACTCTGCAAAATCTTATTTACAAAATTAAATATAAATCTTTCATAGTCAACATTAAGAACAGTAAAGATATTCTACCTGAAGAATTTCAAGCTATTTACAATTTCATCATTACTTTACAGTATTAGGATTACAGAATGATTAAATATTACAAAATGATTTCTACGCACCTTTTTTTTTTAGAAAACAAGCAACTGCGTTGTCTGGTTCAAAAACTCGACTCACTCATCACACTCTTCAAAAATCACAGATGATTGCAACCATTTCATCCAATTTGGAGAACCAAACACAGCAGTTATATGTATGATTGACTTAGTAAAGAAAATAGGTTTACTTACACAAACTAAGTCCATCCCTGGTAACAAATGTTCCTTTAGTGAACACTTCAACCAAACAACTAGGTTCAACACCGGTAACAATTTTCACCACACTGAATATCACAATATCTTTTCCATGCTCTCCTAACAGTTTCAACAAGCATTTATTAAGTCAAAGCAAGGCATGAGTGGGCGTCAAACCCGACTCTAGCTAACAATTAATTAGGTTGTAGCTATCACTCTCGAGGGTCCAACAATCACTTGGGTGTGTAGCTGCCGTGTGTGTGGGCAATGGTCAGGGCCTCTTTGAACTTCTCGTGTAGATTGTGGATCTGCATCCGGACTGAGGGAGCTGGACAAGGACTTGGAAGGTCATTGGAAGGATCCAAGAGCTTACTCAGGAAATCCTGCAATCTCTCTTGTTTGGGACCTAAGGAAAAGCAAGGGTTTTCAAAAGGGTGCTAGAAGCTTGAAACTTTGCATATAGTTCAAATTTGTATGAAAATGCAATGTTATCTTGTTTTGGTTAAGTTTGCTTTCCCTGAACCCCCAGGAGGCTCAAAGGGGTTTTGTGTTTCAGGACCTAAAAATATACTTAACACATCTAAAGTGACAATTATCCTTTAGAGGTGCTAGTCTAAAAAGTCTGTACTTGTATAGAATAATTTAAAGTAAATCCACACAAATCAGGAGAAGCTTTACAAAACCTTCTAGTAGAGTTTGAAAGTGGAATTAATAGTTAATTTAAGTTACATGTTAAACAAGTGATAAGGATTGAATACTATAAGTAAAGCTTTAGATATTAAATGGAATACATAAATAATATCAAAATTTCTATTGGTGAAGTAAAACAGCAATTTGACTTTAACATGATTATATTAAGTGACTCCGACTCTCAAGCTTCGTCTCCAGCCATGGACCGCTTTTGTCCTAGTTAGGACTCATCAGCACGGCATAGGAAGGCAACGCAAGAGAGCGGAGTGTATTTTAATTAAACAAAAAAAAATTAGGAGGAAAAATGTAAATGATAACAATATTTTTTAATCATACTAAACACATTGGTCAATTCTTAAATAAAAAACTTAGTGTGTGAGCCAACTAAGAAATTCATTTAATTAGAACAAAAATAAGTACATACATTAATCACAAGCTGAGGCATATCCTAAATAATAAGAAACAGCACACAAATAGGTATTTTAGAAGTTCTACTTCTCATGCAGGACAAGAAATATAAGAAGTTTATTTCACAGTTAAGAGAGGACTTATCAAAGTAGGCTCTCCTTTTACACAAACCATGCATGAGGGAAAAAGACTTACCCCCTATACTCACAATACACAAACATTGATTGAAGAGATGAAATCAATACTCATCATGCTAGTACCAACCAATGAAAGGAAAAGAAAGTATGCCCCAGGAAATAAACTAAAGCCTAGGTTTTTTTATGAGAAAAAACAAAATCTCATACTTTGCTTACTTGCTAAGTCAATACCCAGCATTGAACACCAACGATTGCGAATGATTTCTGCAGCTTCGACATCGGGCTCTGAAGCATTGGGGGCCGCAAGAAATTCCATGCTGGGGAGGATATACTCGTAGGCTGTCGCCAATGTTTCCAAAGCGGTCTTTGGCTCACACAGCTCAAACTGGTCAGCCAACAGGTCATTCAAATTCTATGGAAGAGAAAAGATGAAAAGGAATATAATTAAAGATCTAGTCAATAAAATTTGTGGATCCAAAAACAAAATTATCATTCATGATCTGTCTTGTACTAAATGAAGCATATTGGATAAGTATAATGAAAAAATTGGATAAAAACCTACCAACTGACACTGTAATGATATCACTCAAAGCATGGATTTACATTTACATAATTTATCTTCCAACAGTTTTATGACACCTAAATGTAACTTTACCTTTTACAAAATGTATACTTCTAGGTTGTACCATAAGATGTGTTAAAGATGTACAACTAACAAATACTATAATCAAACTTCAAAATATTGTTAATACCAAGTCATAAAAAAAGTTAAAGGTAAGATAATCAAGACCAGAAGTTAGTTTGTCAAGAAATATGCAACATGAAACTAGGAGCATGTACGTCACAGCATTCAAATCATAAGATTTATGGATTGATGCATGAATGATTTGTGGTGAAAAAGCTACAAGAGCCCTAGTACTGCAGATTAATTGGAAATATTCAGATTAAGAAAGTGCAAGTAAAAAAAATTAGAAACTACAGGGAATCAACTTTTAACTTTCATTCACAGGACTTTTGAAATAGTTAAACACAGGAAATATTTATTTGAGGTTTCACTGTATTTCTAATTCAAGAGACAACACCCAAGTTTTAGCTCAGCTCGAAACTCCTTTTAGGAGACTAACATAATCTTACTTTTTTTTACCTAGACAAATTTTTATTAACCAAAGCCCTTCACCCCATATGGCACATAAGGCATAAATTTTTACTTGGTCTTTTTATTTATCTTTAAATTCTAGTCAAATCATTTCCCAATGCTGGAGTCTATCAGACCAAAATGAAGAAAGTAAAGGTGATCCAATGACATGGTTCACCAAGTATTTTTAATGCTTAAAGCATCTTAAGGGCCAAATCAAAGTAAAAATTGGAGAAAATGTAAGGAAAAAATTTAAAAAACTTTTTTTTTTCATATACTCCATGGGTACACTACCTATAAACCAAAAATTATGAAAATCTGAGACATAAAGGTCAGAAAATTGCATTTTTTTTTGCATCGATTTGACATGGAATGACCACTAAGTTTTTCTTCCAGAACCTAACGATTCTGATTCTTCTAAAAAACTAGTGACTAATTTGTGTGGCTAACATTCAAATGGTCAAGCAAGGAGATACTCCTCACTGCAGTGTCTTACCAAGCAGGCTATTCTTCTGTAATGTTCAAGGAGGCAAGGGTCAAGGCATCTGTGGGACCCAGGCAACAATGCTTGAGTCGAATTCAGTTTGCAGCAGTGTATGAACAAGTTCAAAGCAGTGGGATAGCTAGAATAGAAAAGAATGTCAATTCAAAAAGTATCCAGCACTGATAACACATCATTGCTTAATACACAAAATGGCATAACTCAATTTCCCCAACTGTTCAGGAGAGGAAAAAACCTTGCTTTTCCATACCACATGCTTTTATGGAAGCAATAACAAAACTGGGATTACAGCAATTTATTGCAACAGAGTAGGTTTCTTGCAAACTGTTATTTTTGGTTGATCTGGTGTGAAATTTAGAATATAGATTTGATGTAATATGGTCAAAATTTGTGAATTATGCCATATTGCCCCTTAAACAATGACATGTGTTTGAAATTGAGGGTTAATAACAAAAAAAATTACAGTTGGTTTGAAAATAATAGATTTACTTTTAGATGGAAATAATGGATGCCAAAACCTTTTCATGTTCAATTGCTTTGCTAAGTAATACAGCTTAATTGTCTTCTCTAAGGGCCACCGCACAGTAAAACTGAAAAATCTTGTTGAAAATACCTCCCATGAAGCCACGCGTTCCCATCTCAGCCTTCCCAATGCAAAGAGAGGGGGTCGACCAGGGGTCGAGAGCGTCTTAGTTTACACGACTGTCCAGGAGGATAATTAACGTTCTCAACCCCCTCTCTTGTATTGCGAAGGCTGCGAGGGGAAGCGTGCCGGGCACCTGTTTTGGATCGAGTTTCACACTGAAAGATTTTTCAGTTTTACTGTGCGGTGGCCCTAAACTTGTTGCAGTTAATCCAATGAATCAGAAGATGTGGTGATGAAGGTAAGCTAAGTTTTTAAATGAAACTAACAAGACCTAGTCTTTTTCCCCTCCTCGTACCTTAGAAATTATGTCAAGAGTAACTCTTCCCCCCAAAAAATGAAAGTCTAGTAACACCCCTTGTCAATAGCAATATTTTCATATCCCTAAATACAGGTTTCTCTGTATTTAGAATGCTCACAGATAGGATTGCCCCCCCCCCCCAAAAAAAAGTATCTGGATCCACCACTGCCGACACCCCTACTGACTAAAAATTCTTTCATGGTGCCTTTTTTACAAGTTAACTTTGAGGAACAATGAAAACTTGCAATATTTTAAATTTTACTGTGTTATAAAGCAATTTTTCAAATGTTAATTTGATGATACTATTAAATTAAAATGTACAAAATTTTAAAAAGTACATATCTTTTATTTTCCCAACATATTTTTTAAATATTTTGCCTAAAAAATCGACTATTGCTCCTACACATCTTTGTGTTATAAAATTGTCTGAACTCCATTGAAAAATAAAGCCCAAATTAAAAAAAAAATTGCCAGTCAATTTTTTTCTATCAAATCTTAATGCATTGTTCCAATATTACAATTTTTTAACAGAGATAAATCAGAGCATGGTATTTGGTAAATACAAGGGAATGCCATCCTTTCAGAGAGTGACAATAATCCTATATTTTCTCAAAAGTAAAGGATAACCAACATGCTCTCCTGAAAATTTAGATTCAGAGTTCTCCTCAAAGAATCTTGGAAAATAAGACAATAAAAGTTAATATGAATGAAACAGGTTTTGGATTAAGTGGGATGCTGTTCTAGATTTGAAGAGGAAAGTGAATATTTGTAGCAGAGTTTGCAGTGCCCCTAGAAAGACTTTGGGAATCACTGCAACAAGGCATTAAGAATTTAAAACTGCTGCTGTCTAAGTGACCAATCAAGTAATCATATAAATATAATGATACCAAAGCCACTTACTTTTTATGATTATGGAAGTTGTCTATACCAGTGACAAACATGCAGACTAATTTACGAAATATATGATACTGTTGATGCCACTTTTTATAAGTATTGAAATGTTCTTCTTGAAGAGACTTTCTTAACATCTCTAGCTTCCACGATGCTGTATCCTTCATGATTCGTCCAATTCTGAAAATAGATGAATTTGTCATGATATGAAACTACATTTTAGGGAGACAATGATAGTGCAAGGTCAAAGAGATCGAACTTAATTAAATTTTATTATTGTTATTAAACTGTTTCTTAAATTTTCTGGTAATAAACTATACTCCACTCAAAAGGTTTGAAACCCATAATATAATTCAGGTTTTTAAAAAGCAATCGTGTTAGGGGACATCCATAAATTACGTGAGGTGATTTTTCAAAATTTTGGACCCCTTCCTCCCCCTTGGTGAGATTTTGCTGGACCCCCTGAAATTCTCACGTGAGATTTTCTCAATCACTAGTTTCATCTTATTTGCATTACAATTACCTTCCATTTTGCAAGTTTTGATACAAATATACAGTAGAACCCCGATTGATCCGCGGAATTGGGTGGCAAGGGTACCGTGGTTAGCAAAAAACGCGGATAACCTGAAAAGAGACTAAAAATGAGGTGAAAAATATAAAAAATAATAAATATAAAAAAATATTTCAGCATAAGAACTATATTTTATTGTACAAAAAACATGGTGTAAAACTTTTTAAACATGTAAAGTACAGCAGAAACTTATTTGCTCTGTATTTAAATCACTAAAATAAAGAACAGTAAACAAAAAACAATATACTGTACTGTTAACAAAAAGTGTTCAGTTACGCCTTTTTAAAAAAAAATCAGTCACTTTCTTTTGCTTCTTGCTTTGGAAACACCTTTTTTTCTATTGGAAACACAACTTTTTTCGTGGCACTCGCCGAAAAACGGGGCTCTACTGTACGTTGAAATCGGAAACATGATTTAAACTTGCAATGATCACGATTAAATGGTTAATGATTCGCTGTTTGGACTAATCTGTACTTTTTCTAAACTTTTGCTAAAAATATTAAAGTAAAAAAGTATATTTTCTAAACTAAAAGTTGACATGGGATTTTAATTGACTCCCCTGGTGAGATTTTGCAGGACCCCCCCCCTTTTGAGGCGCATAAATATTCAACTCATTTATGAAATAATTTATAATTCTTTTACGTAAGAATAATTTTGTTAAAAATTGTTTTAACAATGGTAAAAGGATATTAGTATTTAGGAATAAAAATTAATCATCAGATGAAATTATGAAATGTCTAGCTCGAAACATCTATGAAGGTGGATTGAATTTTCCTTTGAAATCAGGGGATATTTACGAAATTGCTAGGAAATCAAAGAAATAACTTTTAAAAATAAAAATAAGCAATTATTTACCAAACAGAATTTTGCACACTCTACTGTGCAATACAGAAACATGTTTAATTCAATACTTACTGAGGTATGTTGCCCAGTTCAGGAATTAAAAACTGATCTATGACCGACCAATTGAGATAAATGTCAGGGGTGGCTGAATTCATTACAATATACACACCGATGTGTTGAAGGCGAGTTTCATCATTCAGCTTAGAGCTGGGAGATCTTCCAATTTGCCTAAGTTTAGCTGCTTCTTGCTGAACAAGCTGAAACAAAAAAGATTAATATAAATTAAAGTTATTATGTTATTAACATACTTCTTAAACAAGGTGTCTACAGAAACTGAGGGGGGGATCCCTGACTTCTCGGATTAAACTTACAGCATTTCCCTAATTTACGAGAACTAACTTTATTAACATTGTCTTTCTATGTACTTAGAACCATTATGTGTGTACAAGACACATTTAAAAAATCTGTACTTGTTATTTAAAATTTTAAAAATTAAATTTAATAAAATAACCTTGAGTGATGCTTAAGTTCAATCATAGCATGTGCCGCAGAATATGTTTCACATTGATATTAGAAAAGCAAAACAATATTTATAAGATTTCAGAGGAAGAAAAATGTTAGCACAAAATGCTCTCAACCGGAATTTTCCCAGATTTTGATATCTTCTTAAAGTATTTCTCTTATGGACCTCAATAAAAATTTTCAAAATTATTTAGACCCCAAGCAAAATTACTAGCCGATCCCTGGTTTAAAACCTAATGAGATGATTCTAAACCATTTATTTTTTCCGACATATAACTATAAGGGTGCATAATACAAAATTATATGCAACATAATGCTCAAAATTGAATGCTAAAAACATATGGATATAAAAATAAGGAGCTTTGACAGAAAAACTTTTAAAAGGGGATATCAATGTTGATAATAGAGTTGCTTAAACATGAAAAAAGACAAATTTCAGGACTGGAAGTTGGAAAAGGTTCCTAATCATCCTTTTAGAAACTCCTGCTCTGAAGCACACTTAGATCAGATGCCAAAGCAAGTCACTTACTTCACCAAATGCCACAGCCACACTTTGACCAGGACTCTGCTTAAAATTGTTCACCAGCGAGAGGGTATGGTCCCGCATTATAGAGGCGTGTTCCAAGACCAGCTTGCTGTGGGACAGGCTCCCGCCTGCCTCGAGGTTCGTAGAGTTTTCATCCGAGAACCTGGCGAGCATCTTGTCCAATCGGAATTGATGGGGTGGGGGGTAGCGGTGGGCATTGCTCTCAAAGCGGTTGGTGCTGTCAGAAAGCGCTGAAGAGAAACACAAACAGATATGAATACAAGTGCATTCAAAACTGACGAATTCTCAGCTAAAGTCTGTCTGTCCTCGCTTGGCACGTGTGGCAAACCTAAAATCACTACCCACGGCAGGAAAAGCAGTGGCGAGTGCAGGGTATCGGGTATCTAATAGAAGTGAGATAACCATCTTTATGGCTTTTTCACCACTGTTTTTTCTGCTGTGGGTACGGATTTTAGGTTTGCCACTTGTGCCAAGCGAGGACAGACAGACTATAAGATGGGTATTGAACCCTTTTCATACTAGGTTAATATCACTAGTTTACTTTACTAGTGCCATCAGAACTTAATATAGGTGGGTATAACTTTCCAGAAAAGACCAGCAGCCATTTTTTACAAAGAATCTTTGAAAGCTTGTTAGAGAAACTCAAGGCTCAGACTAAATTAATATAATATTTCTTTTGTAATTTGACCCTAAAAAGCAGTGTTTTGACTCATTTTTGGACATTAAGGACACTTGAGGTGGATCACTCAATATACTTCTCAGAATTGTCAAGGCAAAAAACAGTATTTCAATAATTATAAAAGGTCTAGGAGCAGAGTCCAACTCCCTAACCCCCTCTTGGATACAGCCCTGGATGGGAGCCCTCAAATTTTCTGTGACGTAGATTTACACACTAGTGATCCCAGTTTTCGAAATCATCATTTTTGAAAATAAATTAGTTAAAAGTAATTACTTCTTATTTGGGGGAGTGTCAGCAGCACCTCCCTGGCTACACCCTTGTTGAGTCTCTCTATTGATGTTCTACTTAATTAACAGCCCTTTCAATGGATCTAAACATCTTACCCTCATGGTCCATAAAATTTATTGACAAAATTTTGGAGGAAGGAAGTTCAGATTTAGCCATGAAAAATTTATTATTAACCCTGATGAACCATCTTTTTGTTAATTGCTATTAATATTTTGGCATATGAAGGTAAACCAAATAATTAATAACTGTTATTAATTATTTGGTTTACCTTAATTATTTACAGTTAAACAGTTCTACCTTTATTACCAATTATTTTTACAGATAAACTGTAAAAATGATGTCACAAAAAGTATCAAAGATCTTCAAAGCTTTCAAACCAAATTTATAAGTGATCCTCCTCAAGCCAAGTTGATGAAAGAGAAGGAAGTATGTTAATTTCCTATGACATACTACACTTGGTAAATAGAAGTCTTGTAATACTTCATTGCAGAACTGCCATCCCCTTTTCAGACTATTTTATAGACCCCCTCTGAATTATGTTAAGTCTTCAATAGTTGTAATTTTTTATTCGTAAGAATCCTATGTAACCAGTAATAAACAAATACTTATCACTTAAAGTAAGAATCATACAGTCAAAATAGTCTTATTTAAGTACAGATTTATTCATTTTTGTTTTACTGGTACCTAGACCAACTGCAAGCCACAACAGGGCATGACCCACCAGTTGAAAACCTTGCTTTATTTTATTGTGCAATATCTTTTTTATTTGAATAATGCCTCAAATATTTTATTTTAAATTATAAGATAATCACGTTTTTTAAGCAGTCAAAAAATTGAACATCTATCACAGTTGGTTTTAAATCCCATTTTAAGTGGAGAAACCTTTTAATTTTTTTTCCATCTTCAGTTTTTAAGTATCTCAAAGCAAATCCAGATAAATAAGGTTCAAAAAAATTTGTGCAGCTGTGAAGATATTTTTATTCAAGAAATGTTAACCCAAATGGAAAAAATTAGATGCAATGCAGCTTGATGAGTCACGGTATGCAGAATTTTATATCAAAGGTGATTAACAGCATTCACCAAGAGATATGGAGGCTACCATTTCTTGGTGACAGCTAATACAACCCATCAATGTAAAAATATTTTCTATTGGAACAAAATAAGGTTTTCTTTTTAAATTTGTAAGTATGTAATAGTCTTAAATGAAAGTGGTTATTAATCATCAACATTGCACACTAATACAGTCACTTAAAAACTGAAATGCAAGTAAAAGTACATTTTGGGGGCAAATTTGGACAAAAAAATAGTGTTTGGGGGAAATATTGAGTTTAAACATTTTCTGCACTCCTGCTGTGCATCAAAGTTCAATAGTGTTTCAGCATACAGTTTGAACTCACTTCTTCAAATTTAATAGATGCTTCAATTTATGAGGGAAAACATCTAAATTTTAAGAATTACCATTCTCTTGATGGGACCTAATTTAGCAATTTATAATTTCTTTATTAATTATAAAATCTTACACACTATAACTTAAATCTCATTATGATAAGTCTATTAATTGAATATACTTTTTGTACGAAGCCAGAGAACTGATATATTTATAGATTTTGAAGAGCATTTAGGAGAGTTGAACAAATACTTAGAATAAATTTAAATAAGAGTTTTTTGAAAGTTAATTTAAAAACATGTGATGAAACATGAAAGAACAGCAACATTATAGAGAGTGTAGTGAACTTTTAAAAATACTTAGTTAAAAAACTAGATGACAAGCCTACCTATTTCAAAATCATATATCATTTGTTACTCTTAATTAATGCTGTATCTCACAAGTACAGCATTGAAGGAATGAAAATAAAAGGCTAGATTTGAAAGAAAAACTATTTTCAACTCCTTTAAGTTTTAGATTGCTTTGAAATATAGTGGCATTATTTATGACTTTTTATTAAAATTATAGTGAATGAATATAAAAGTATTTCACATCAATAATTAACAAATGAAGCCAATTACAAATGGCATTCATAATTAGAGGATTAAAATTTCTTAAGTTCCAGACTAGTAACTTTTTAATACCATAGAACACTTTGAACGTCTGACCTAATAGTAACGACTGGGCCATCATCTTTTGCCACTCATATAGCTGGTTTAAAAATCTGTCGATTTGATTGTCTTGATGGTGTTTTCACACCAACCTTGCATATGCAAAGCCATGCAGACAACCAGCTGCACAAAAAAGCACCGTAGTCCAACTTTACTTCCTACCTCGTTCATAAAAAAAATTTCTTCCGTAAATACTGGTCTCAACAAATAGGGAGAGTTCGTGTCTCATATTATGGACCATTTTTATAAAAACTTTCTCCACTAGAACATCATCTTTTTTTTTTTGTTATAAAAATGTATCAGAAATGTTTTTCAGAGTCTAGAGAATGTTTTCTTTTACTTCATTAATTCTGTCCCTTTTTCTGGGCTGGGAGAGAGAAAGCAATTTTTCTACTTAAAATTTATTCATCTAAAGGACTTTCCATGCTACATTTTTTTGCTTCCCAGCATTTAGCATATCGAGTTGCAATACCTTTCACTGTTTCAATAATACCTACATAAAAGTTTTTTACTGATTTTTTAAGTTTAAATAGAATACTAAAGAAAGTAAGGGATCCATAGTACTTATGCACCTATTTTTTTTAATAAAACATTAAACAACCTACTAGAATAATAAATTCTGCATATGTTCAGTTTTTGCCCCCTTGTCTTTAAATTAAGTTCTCTAACCATCAGACTCAATAAATGTTTCAGCACTAATAGTTGGCATCGGATGATAACCTCATATCTTGGATTTAGGGAATCTACAGTACACAAGATTTGCATGTGTAACACCGTAAACTGATCCAATGATTGATGGAATCACCAAGTGTGAAAAAGTGAAACTTAATAATAAAAGCTAAGTCATTTGCACCAAAAAAAAAAGAAGATTAATGCAGTTTCCCCGGGAATATCAGTAACCCTTTTAGTTTTAATTTCACTTCTTGGTTTTATTTTCTTGATATAAAAATAAAAATTAATTTCATTGATCCAGTGAAAACAATCACCCTTTGAAACATCTGCTGTTAACTTAACAGCTGCAATTGAATTGGACGTTTTCAAAAATTGGTTTGATAAATAATTGAACCCAGCACTCATATACCCATGTTCCCCAAATTTGGGTTATGAGGTTACCATCTGAAGCCAGTGATATGGCCTTTTAAAAATGGTCCCAACTCTAGTAATTTACAATTTTAAGAATATTTGTTAACAAACCTAGATAGATTCATTAATAAAGCCTGTAAGTAATGATTAAATAAGTTGAAGAATAAGCTCAGCTCAACCTTTTTCCAATCAATTAGTTAGTTTTAGAATTGGTTAATTAATGTTTTTGGTGCAAGGCCCATATCAAGACGTAATTCATCCGTTAATTTTTAGAAGTAACAAAGTATGTTTCAAAGAAATTGTTTTACTGCTTAATTTATAACAATTGTTTATTTGGAAAACCCCATTAATTACTCAATATTAATAATATTTCACAACAAAATATTTTCACAATCTTCAAGACAATGCATCAAGGAAAATAAAAAAAATTCTAAATTTCTGATCAACACACTCAAAACACCAATGCCCCTGCAACTGCGATGCATCCATTTATTTTTCAACTTAATAAATTAAAGTACATCACAAAAATAAATGCAGTGATTAAAATTAAGTTACCATAAAGGCTTAAGATGACCGAATTTGCAAACAGCTCTAAAACAAAGCATAATATATATACATTAACACTTTCAGTCCTGAGCAACCCCAATTTTCTATAGGATATTGTCAAGGATTGAAAGGGTTAAAACAATTGGTCCGTTTCCTTATAAGTATTGTATTCAATATAAGGGAAGGAACACTAGTGTTAATATCTTATCACAGAAGGAAACAACTTAAATATCTAACAAACGATCATACTTCTGACTAAAAAATACATTCTAGGAGTGAGTATTATTCTACAAATGATTTATTTCAGACACGAACGCCAAGAGGAAGAACCTTACATCCACATCAATAATAAAAACAATACAAAATAGTTATTCAGTAATCTTTAAACAAAAAAATATGCTCTTTAAAAATCACCGATCATTTGAACATTACAGGTAAAACCTCCAGCACAAGCCTTCAAAAATATACATCACATCACTGTTCTTTGGCAAATGGTAAGAGGAAACATTTCAAAATCCAATGCTTCTTGAGACAAAATTCACCAATTGAATAAATTAAATCCTCTAATATTAGCTTTCTATACATTTCTTCAAACCCAAGTGCATCTTGGTCTTCGAAACATGAGTGTATTGATAGAGTGGTTTTAAAGTAGAGAAACTTTAAAGCCACAAAATAATTCTTTCTCGTTGCTTATGCAACTTCTCATTTCTTCAATCTTGACAAACAATTTCACCATCTATGAGTTGAAGCGGAGGCCTGCAGAAGAAACCATTCCTTTTTAAGCACACGTCTTACTCAGATTCTACACCATTCACAAAATGCAATTAATTCACCAGTTCAACATGTTTTTGAGAGAATATCTGTGCAGCATCAGAAAATCCAAACAGAAAAATCCTAATCATACCCCAAAACAAAAGCAATCCAAATCATAACACCACAACAGGTACACCAAATCAAAACAACTTTCTTAACCAGTTTTCTATACCAAATCATTATTTTAACCTAAAGAAGGACTAAGAATTGAACCAGGCACAACAGAAGAGAAAAAAAAGTGATATTGGAAAGAATACCAAACTGCCTCTAAGTGAAAAGATTGAAGAAAATTCTCACAAACAAATGTAGTTACTAGAACAAGTGATAATGGTAGTAAAAGAAGGAACCTTCAAATCACTGAGAAAAGGGTATGAAGTAGATTCTCTCTAACTCAATTCATCTAGATCTATTTTCAACAAGTCATAAAAGGCTTAAACAGATTGCTTTTATTCTGAAAACAGCCATACTATCGGAAAGAAAAACCCTATTCTAGAGATTTTGAAGGGGGAAAATCAAACTAAAAAGGCATTCTCCAAAGAAAAAGGAACAAAGAAAGTTACAGAAAAACCAAGGAAGTAAAGAAATATTAGGTCTCAAGATTCATATAAATTTTGAACAGCATGCAAAGAAGGAAATGATTACAGTATCGACAAAAAAATTGCACCACCTAAAAAAAGTATCTTACAAATATGTTTAATTCAAAATAATTTTGATTAATTCTAGTTCAATGTTTCATTCTAACAAAATGAGCTTTACATAAATCTTCACTTAATCACTAGCACATTTCTTTTTTGCTGGTGATGCAAATTTTTAGTTTGATACTCTACTTTCAAAACTCAAAATTTAGAGCATTAATGTACTAACTTTTAAGTTTAAAATCTATGAAATTTTCTTGTGAAAGATAAAATGAAAGGTAATAAATCACATGAAAACTATATAAATTAAACCAAAAAAACTAACCCATTCTCTTTTCTCCAATGATGGTGCAATCTGCGTCAGAGACTGTCATGGTTGAAGAATCTTTTTTTCGACTTTGCTCCAAATCCCAGTTTTCAGTTTCAGACTGGAAAGCCTCATTATCATCTTCAACATACTGCTGGAGATCCTCTGGTAAAGTGTGAAGAAATTCTGGACCAATATTTATGTTCATGGATTCTGAATTAAAGAAAAATAATAATTACAATTATAAAATTACAGATATTCTTACACTAATTTAAATTAGAGATAACTTATGAAAGGAGGAACTTTTAACTTTAAGGAACTGTACTTGGACCAAACGATAAGAATTGAGGGTCTGGGGGTCCTCCCCAAGAAAATGTTTGAAATTTGACCTTTTAAAACAGGGTCAAACACTCATTTTCTGTGTTATATGATTGGACAATTTCAAAATCAAATTTTAAATGTTTTTACCAGTGCTGTAGCTGGAATTTAAATCATGGCAAGGTCCATCACCCTCTTATGTTAGGTGCCATTGGTAAATTTGCCCCATCCTTAATTATCAAAGGTACGAAAAACACATTTAGTGAAGTTTTGGTCACCCTTAAAAGTTAAAAATAAAGGGTACTTACGTATTATCGCAACCAGGCCGAAATTCGCATAAATCGCCAAATTTGGTGACCCTACTTACGGCAACCCTACGTGGCCAAAATTCGCATAAATAAATCTGCAACTTATTCAAATTCGAAATCACGCCAAATCGCGAAATCGCTTACAAATCGCGCCAACCTGGTTGCGATAATACGTAAGTACCAAATAAAGTTTTTTAAACTACTGGGGGGGGACTCTTCCCCCCGGGATTAACACCTGTGCATTAGATACATTATTTCAATTATAAAGTAAACTTTTTAGCGATACTGTTAAATCTTAACGAATATTAAAACTACCAGTTAATTTTTTCAATCTGGAATATTTGTAAAAAAAAAAGCTTACATTTTTGAAGCATTCATAAAATGTTTCAGAATTTATAAAATTACTTTTACAAGCTTAACTGAGTTACAGATACAGCATGCATGATCAACGATTTTGCTCCAAGTCTAGTAGCAAGAGAGCAATCTACGGCTGCATAATACAAACTAAAGTCAAACAATTACCGTGGAACAGCTCTGGCCTCAGTTCGTCCACATACAGCAGGCAGTAGGCTGAGGCATAGTGGTGGCCTCCCATGGAGTCTTTTTGAAGCTCTGTCCATGTAGCTTCTGTCACAGACACGTCGTTGAACTTCAACCAGATCCTGCGCTTCGGACAGTAGACATAGGCCCAGTAATGACCGGACGCAGCCTGCCCCTCGTGAACTAGAACTGCATGCAACCTGTACGGGTTCTGTGAAGGGAAACGATAGTTTAAAAGAAGTGCAACAAGCAGATTCATCTTTATTGAGACACCATAATTAGGCATGAACACATAATTGAATTCTGATTAGATTTAAAAGTATTTTTGAAACATATTATAAAAGGGTCGTAATCAGACTTGTTTTTCAGGGGCAGGTTGGCTCAACAATATTTCTAAGGTATCTCCTTAGGAGTATACTTTTATATGTTAAGTTTTAAATCTCTTATAAGTAAGATTTGAATCTTGGTGCACTTAATGTCAAAATTTTGTCTACAATGTGAGTCCTAAGTAAACAAATGGAGATCTGGGGTTCCTCCTCCTTAAACATTTTAAAACAGCTATTAAATACAGCTAAAAACAGACAATTAAGAAGACAATTTCAAATATATTATCTTTAGCATATAATTAGCGTAGTTTCCCTAGTTTTTTTTAGCTCTATCTGAAATTTAGGGCCAAAATGCAGAATGATTCCACAAAGGAAAGGTTTGGTGATTTTTGATAACACAGAATCATAAACATTTATTTCGTGTACTTACATTTTGCAAGGAACGATCATTATAAATCTCTCTAATTGTGTTGTCTATGTTATTGATATTTTCTTGAAGACCTGAAAAATACATAGAACACATTATTAAGTAATCCAGCAGTAAAATGGTTACTGAAATGAAATAAGTCATTAACTTTTCTAAGTATTTAAAGATTGAGAAATTATGATCAGCTGGGTTACATAACTGAAATAACAGCTCCTTGAATGGCATTTTGGTTTAAAAAGAGACCTCTGGAATTAAATGATTTTGCTGGACTTAAGTCCGGTCTTAAAGTATAAACAGGGCTCTGTTCAGACTTTTTGTGAAGGGTTCTGCTTTTGTAAAAATTGTGAAAATCTACTCAGAATTTTGTGAAATTAAAGTTAGCATTAAATTAGATTTTTCAGCCAGAAGCCTGTTTTTATGAATTTGAGAAATAGGGTTCCATATTTTTAGTATTGTGAAAATCATAGAGACGAGGGTAGCTAAGTGGGAATGGCAAAAGCGAAACTTTTTGTTAAGTATCCGTTTAAAGCAGTGGTTCCCAACTCAAAGAAGTCTGCGGACCACTAAGTCTAAAATTTGAATCTTCACGGACCATCCTTCATAGCTTAAAATCCTTATCTTCACAAAATTTCAAGATGAAAGTTTATTATCCCTAATTAAGTATGGAAATTTATACATAGTGCTATGAAATCTAACTGTATTTTAAGAAAAATTTTAAAGTTTTTGTTGTGAGATAAGTAAATCTTCGGAGCCGACAAATTTAGGGCTAACTTTTTCCCAACGCCTAAGTTTGTTTTAAATATTTATACAACAACAAGAAGAAAGAATTATTATTAATTTAGTGGTGACTGTTATCCTCACAAATTACATAGCCGAAAGTATAATCCTATTAATGGAATTTTATCTGTTCAAACCATTCAAATTTCCATTGTTTATAGAAAAAATGTTCGTGTCTTTCCGGGTCTCTCCACGGACCACTTCTAAGACCCTCACGGACCACCGGTTGGGAACCACTGGTTTAAAGGATAAAATACTTTGCGAAGAGTTCGTTTTTAAGGCAAAATATTTTCTGAAGGGTCTGAAAATGGATCCAAATTTCTTCTTAACAGACTCCTGGTAAAGTGTCAATTTTTGCTCAGAATGATCCAGGCCCCATGTCGTTAGGGGTGCATTTCTGACCTTGCATTCCTGTGCAATACCAATTAGACAATTCCAAAATTTAGTCTAGGTGTACCCTAGCTTCCCTCGTAGTCATCTTAGCTAAAACACACTGTATGCTTAAGTTTGGGAACTAAAATAGTGAGGAAAATCATAGAAAAGATGGCCAGAGAAGCACATGTGGTCGTACTTTTGACATTGGTTTCCACTTCTCTCCGCCACCTCCTGAGGCATGCCTGCAGGACTTTCAGCTCCATGTCCGAGACGTGTTGAGGGGAAGGCACTGTTTCGGCGACGCTGCTCCCCCGCACAGGGGTGGAGAAGGGCATGTCGGAGGAGCTGGGGAGCACACTCGGTCGGGTCGGGCTATTTACAACGTCCATGGAATTGGGTTTGTTGGGAGAATCATTTCTGAAACAAACATTACTTTATTAAGGACTTTCAATTAAGTATTAACAGATTTTGCTTGCCAGTATATATCAAATACACCAATATCCTTTACTCTTTTTGAGTAGTGAATATTTTTTTCAGAAATGTTCAGTACAGGCCTGCAGTTGTCTATATATAATGTATTAAGAACTTAGATCTGCAATTTTTTTCTAACCTCTCGAGAAAAGAAACCTCCAACCTTTCTTCTAACACGTTTACCTTGTAAGCTTCAAAACACTTCTTGCTCTTTCCTTTTCAAAACATTGTGAATTGCCTAATTTCTAAGAATGGTTTTCTCTTTACTTTGGATTTATTATTTTTAAATACAACATATCTTCAATCGTATTAAATTTAATTCAATAAATATTTCAGTAGAATGTAGGAAAATTGTATTTAAAATGTGGCTCAAACTGAGCCAACCTTAAATAAATAATGTTTTAGTCACCCAGCCAATAAGTGAGAAATCCTTAAATGAAATTTATTTATTTATTTTATTTTGAAACTATTTTATAATAGGACACAAAAAAAAACCACAAGAGATAATACGATTTGCCAAGGAGAAAGACTAGCCTGTCCAGGCGAAAGAGAAAATTGACAGTTAAATATCTTAGGATTCCTAAATTCATCTAATCAGTCGAAATAAATGTTCCTGTGTTGAATTCAGCTTGAGTTACCTGTATTAAAACAGAAATAAGAATTTCCTCTTTTTACTTTCTCTGGCAGTCACCTCCCTTTAAAAAGTTTAATGGCACTCAGATAGCTAAAGGCTGGACCACACTGTACTAAGGGATACTAAAACTATTAAGAAGTGACAGGACAATTTTTTAAAATCATATACAAATTATCAAGATATTTCAAATTATCAAGATAAGGAAGAAACTAGTATTATAAATTAAGAGATTTATTTCAAATTTTTATTACCACAATTTATCTTTACTATTATAATTGCTAATTTAGTTTTAAACAAACAACTCAGCTTGAAAATTAGAAAACATAAGATTCCTACGTGGTCATGGATGAAGGCGATGCCATCTCTACATCATCTGAACAATTCTCCTCCACTACCTTTCGGCTTTCAGCAAAGTCTAAAGAATACTGCAGAACGTCTGAGAGAGGAACCTTCTTAGCTCCTGATCCATAATTCAAATATCTTTAAGAACAGTTTATCATATAAAAATCAAATATACATTCCAATGCTCTTACTTTATAAAAGACAAAGGTCAATTAAAATATTACACGAAAAACCTTAAGATTTTTGAAAATATTGTTGCAGAACTAGTAGGACTTAGATGAACTTAGTGAGATGCTTATTTTTATGATAGATTAGCTTGAGAACTGAGTTTACTTGTTTGGGGAATTTTAAAAAGAAGAGATTGTCTGGAGAGTTTGAGAGATTTAGTTTTAGGTTTAAGTTGAGAATTGTGTTTTATATGTTAGAGATTTGTTAAAAATACTGGTGTATTTTTTTTCATCCTTTTACTGTAAATAACTAAATTTATATCAAATATTTCCTATCTAATTACCATTGCTGCTTGTTGTATTTGTTAAAGTTGTAACAATATACTTATAAGCAAAATAATTATAATTAAGTTAAACCATCTTAGTCTTACTATTCTAAATGTATTGCATTCTAAAATACAAACATCTCCATAATTGCCCTCTTTAAAAAATAATTGAAATTAAAAAAATCATTGAATTAAAAAAATCTTTTCATAATATCATTGTTTACTACCCTAATATTACAGTATACTCTCGATATGACAAAGTCGAATGGACAGGTAAAAAGGTTCAAGAAAAATAATTTCTGACATAACAAGGAAAGCCTTGAAAACTCAGAAAATAATGAAATATGGCTATATATTGTCATAAGACATTTTATCAGGAAAACGTCTAAATTCAGGTTAATTTTATTTTTAATACTTAGCCTTGAATGCCTAGTTGAAGGGTGGGTTGAAAAAGATAAATTATTAAGTATTTTTCTCAGAATTAAAGGTTTGAATTATTTCCGAGTGATTATATTAGCTTCACGTGTTGCATGTTTTCTGTAAAAATGAATAAAAGTGGTTTTTATTCTAGATATGTTTAATTTATCTTTATGAATAAGTTTCTAAATATATAATATCTTCATTTTGGGACGTTTTCCCTAGTTATTTGTTTTGGAAAATTTTCGGGAAATATTAAAAGAAAATGCTTTCATTCCAATCTGCATTAACCCCTTAACGGCCGTCGACGTATGTGTACGTTTCGGAAATCCGAAGCCTTAATGCTGCTGTACCAATAAACTCTTCAGAAGTACGATATTTTGAAGAGCGTTCTATATCAAAAAATACTATAGGAAAGACCTTGATAGTGTTTTTTGAAGAATTATTTATTTTGGGAAAGTGGAGATATGAGTTTGGAAGGTTTTTATTTTACAATGAAAACTATAGCTTATTGTTATTGTTCATGCTTCTTTTTTTAGTTAATTTGATTTTTTCCCCCAATATTTTTCTTCTTTCAGTTACGTTATAGTTTGGAGTGTGTAAAGCTGTTTTATTTTTGTTGTATGAATTTTGTTTGACGTTCGACATCTAGGAATAAAGAAAATTGCTTTTAGGAATAGATTATAGATTGAATACTATACTTATTTTATTTTCTTGATAAGCTGGTGATTCATGTTTAAAATGTTTATTTATAGATTGAGCTATGGAATAACTTTCTGTTTGTGAAATTAAACCTTTCAAGAGTGTTTTATGGGCGGAATAGAAAACGCCCGCTTTGAAAAGTTGTAACTATGCGGGCCACGGCGAAACATGTTGGCACTAAGGAGCCTGTTGCAGCGGATTTCCGTGGCAGTTAAGGGGTTAACTTTAAGAGTTTTAAACTTATGTCAAAAATTGGAAATTTTTAACCGCAATTTTATTTTTTTTGCAATGATTTTTTCCAAAGTATGACTTAGTCACGAAAAATCCCTATCCTCAGAGGAAGTACATACTGTCCCGAGGGAACAGTTCAGTTGCTGAGGTGCCCGTTGCAAAAGGGTTAAAGAAATATTTTAAGAAATAAATTTTTTTAAGCATTCAATTTTCAAAAATTTGAGCTTAAATTAGTTTTGATAAAGGAGGTTTTAACGAAAGGTCTTTGACACAAGAATGGTAATTAATGCTACAGGAATACCTAATGTTTAGGAAAAATTATTTTGTTCAAGAAATGGAAGTTTTTGGCAGAACGAAATTCGTCATATTGAGAGTATACTGCGTTTATAAATATTCTTTACTTCTTTAAGGAATGGTAAATCTAAAATATTAAACAGAAATAAGTAAGCATAATGTTAATTCTAATTCACTGAATTTTGGTTCATGTTAATAAAAAGTTATGAATAAAAACATAAGTACAATCTGCTCTTAAAATATACTGCAATCCCAGCTCACTTTTCTAGTTGACTTTGGAGTTTATCCCTTTCATCTTTTAACTTGTGAACTTTTTCTCGAATTGTTCGGGTGACAGTTTTGTTCTGCTCCATATACCTGAAGATAAACAAAATGAAATTACTTCCCACATTCCAAATAGTTGGGGGGAAAATCGCCAGCTAATGACACTTACCTATCCAGATACATAACTTCAGGAAACTCAAGTTTATTGTGAATTTTTTCTGGACGTCCTAATTGCTGATTGAATTGAAACCTAGAGAGCTCAAAAAGCAACACAGGAGGCAATCGAGTAAACCAGCTCTAAGGAAGAAAACAAATTAATGCTAAAACAATCACTTTAAGTATAAATGATTTTACACAAGAATTTAAAAATAAATCTAGCTGGATAATGGCATCTATAGAGTACAAACAATTATAGCCAACATATTCTAGTTAAAACTTAGGTGGCTTTTAAAGGGTTGACCATAGATTACAAGAAGTAATGCAGAATAAAGTAAAAGAAAGTTGAAAGAAGTAATCAAGAGGTAATAAAAATGTCCATTAAACTCATATTAATTCAGAATTTTATTTCCTTTTGGTGCTACTATCCAAGTAAATAGAAAACCTTTTCTTTATGTGAATACATTGATTTATTGCCTAATCTCCACTGCATTGATTCAAGAAAACCAACGGTATTAATAAATTTATTCCATGGGGGGAAAGCTAGAAAATTTGCCAGGATAGAACAGGATTAATTGTTTTCTTTCCTTATCCATTTGTATTTTTAAGAAAATTTCTAGGATGGATTTCTGTTTCTAGACAGATATTGTGAATGTCTTAAGGATTCCTTTAATGTAAAAATGCTTAGAATACCTCTTGTCCAGATTTTGTCATGACATCAGAAGATTCTATTTCTTGAGCCATAGCAGCCTCTAAGCTCTCGTGGATATTGCTGAAGCCATTGACTTGCAAAGGATATTGGCCAAAGGTTTCTTCATTGGAAAACATTCGTCCTAAAATAAACAACCATTATGAATGTGCTGTCATGGTCACTTAACAAAGAGTATAGGATGATAATTCACCTTCATTTTGCCCTTCACATAAATAATGCCCATAAAATAAGTCTAACATGGGGTTCTGGTCTGATCCTTCCATCATACTTTCCCTAGAAAGATTTCATAATTTCAATATGCACTTTGTATTAAATTAATACATTACATGGATTGTTTATTTTAAAAATATTTAGTGTAAGATTAAAGTAGCTGTAATTATAGATACAAAAATCTAGGAAAATTTACCTCAACACCAGAAATTAGATTATTTTCCACAACAAATAATTTGTACATTATGCTATTTTTAATGCCAATTTAATCTATTATGATGCAAAATTTTAGTTGATTGATTTAGTTTAAAAATAGGGGGGATTTTTTGGAGATAAAACCGCAAAATTAAATTATTTTTGAGAAGACAATTAGAAGCTATAAATGTTTCAACTTAAATGTTTTGCTATGCAAGTATTAGGAATTTAAGCAATAATTTCTTGAATTTGGAACACACACACTACTGGTATCAAAACAATCAATGTAGAAGGATAATTACAATTTAATAAATTCATATAACTTTGATCTCACTAAAATCACACATTTATCTCTTACCCATTATCTCCAATATCATTGGATGAGTTCATTTTGAATGCATCTTCCAGCCACTCAAGGAGCTTGTGAGTGAACTCACTGACATCCTTTGAAAAACAATTGAATTTTAACACAGGCAGTTTTATTAGCAACTTTATAAATAAGAATTAGATGCAGAGGAAAAATAGTTCAGCACAAGGTTTGTAAGGCAAAAAAAGTATATACACTACCTGTTGAGAGTCTGTTCCACTGCTATCAGGGAAGGCTTCTTTGAATTCTTCAAGAGCATGGGAAGGATCAACATATTTTCTTTTAGAACAAAGTAGTAATGCAAATAGTTTCCTTAGCTGCTGCATAAATACTAAATTTCTTCTCTCCTAAAAATAGTAGAAAACTTGTGTTGAAAGGTTTCAGCAAGATCTCTCTGTAGTGTGGGCACAACATAGATCATTTACTAAGACACTCTCTCTAAGACATTACTCTCTATTGTGCCTACATTACCTTTGGCTTGGTTAAATATTCTAATGATGTCTTTTTTTATTTTTAATTTGTAAACTGTTACAAAGAAAGTCTATTGGTGAGATTTGTGATAATGCACTAAAAACAGAAATATTTCTTTCACACATCCATGTGGTTTTACATAACTTAAAATTTTATTGTTTTTAATGGATTAACACAATATTTTTATACTTAAACCAGTTTGAAAATAATAATTTTTTTTTATTAAAATATCGAGACATTTTTTAAAGAAAATTCCAGATTACATAACAAAATCTTACCTTTGGATCAGATCCTACAGTATTCCAGTCTTTTGGAGAATAACAAAGAACTAATTTTCTAAATATGGGAAGATGAAACAAAGACTGAAAGATAGATACAAAAGTTAGCATAGAATGCAAGCAGTGTAACATGATTTAAGAAGATGACAACCAATTACCTGTATGACAGCAGAAAACCAGCATGTGTTCCCCACATTTTTCAATCCAACAGGCCAATCACAGTTTCTTTTTCTGTCATGTGGGTTTAAGGGATCTTGCCACACCTCTCCTCTTTTCCTCTTAGTTCCAACTGCCTTGGATTCAGCTAAACTGGCTTCCACAACCCTACAAGTAAGCAGTCAGAACCACTGATCTAGACACGGACCTGGAAAAAGTGCCTGAACCTACGAACCTGGTTCGGGGGAAGCCCCTGTCAGCTCCATAGGAGCAATACATTAGGTTCGGGTAAATTTTATTAGGTTCGGGAGAAGGTTACAACTTTTTCCAGGTCCGTCTAGACAGGTATTAAAAGATGTTTTAACATATCCCTATTTCTTATTTTTGATATTAACCTTCCAAACATTTCCCAGTTTCCAAATATTTTTAAACAATAAACAGTAAAAAACAGGGGCATGCGAAGTCATTGAAAAATTTGGGAAAATAATTTTATCTGGCTTCATCAATGAGGTTCAGTGCTTTGTCAATCTTCTTTTCACTCAGTTCCATTTATTTTTTTTTACAATTTTATTAACCATTTTAGTGGTTAAAATATTTCAAGTTGCAATATACCTAATGTGTGAAACCCAAATCTCATAGATGCCTGAATGACAGTAGCCTAACCACCTCCATTGTTGCAGTTTCTCAATTAATTTAGAACAAACTTTATTGAATAAATTAATTATTTTTAATATTATCATTTCACTGTACTGCATGAAAAAAAGTTTTTTTAAAGCAAATTTAAGAGGTCTTACAAAATAATATCTGCATTTCATGACTCAAAGTCGCATTACCTGCTAATGTCTTGGTCTTCCATGGACACCTGTCCCCCAAGACCTTTCTCTTGCTCTTTGAGAGACAAAGCAATGGCTGCCTTAAGGTCATCTTCCTTATCAGCACCATCATTCGTCAGGTCAATCACACCGGTGGTAGGGGAGAGAGCCACATCCTTCTCCACATTCAAAATAGGAGGCTGCTGCTGCTTCTGGAAATCAAACACTTAATTTAATGACAAATTGACACCTAAAAGCATTCAGTAAGAGGCCATATTTAGGCATGTAAAATCATGATCGAAATCACAAAATAAACATTGCTACTTTTGCAAGTCAGTTTCAGAATGATCATTCACCAATTACCATGTCTTTATAAAAATCACGCGTTCAGAACAAGAATTTTTTTACGATTTTGTATCTATCATTTTAACCATTCTGTAAATCTGGAATTAAGGGGTGGTAGAGGATTGAACTTATTTAGCTTTGAAAAGTCCAAGTTGCACTGTATTACAAATATATTTTGGTTAGTAGCACAATAAAAAAAAAGTGAAAATCAATTTTCTTTTTTAAAGTTATAAAAATTCCCTCTTTTTAATGTATTAGAGGGAAAATTTATTTAAAAATTTCTTTCTTCAAAATTTCAACAAAAATTACCAAGTATTAAACAATTTTCAAACCTTTAAAAAAGATATTTTATTTTCTTCTGGTATAGGAATAATCCATGTCATTTCCGCCTTATTTGGTTTAAAATTAAGTTCTACTTATAAAAATGAAAGCTGTAAAGGTTTCAAAGTTATTTCAAAGCTTAGGATCTGAAAAAGTACATTAACTCCCTTTTTTAGGATAAATTTAGGGTTTGATCAGCTAGAAATGAGCATTTTGTTGAAAACACTTTTTACACTATGAGCTCAGTGGAAGGCTTCATTTTTGTTATTTCACTGGCCTTTATAATTTAAAATACCTATTTAACACCAAATGGCACCATTCATGGGAGTTTCTTCGAAGAAATTTGGAATTTAATTCCTTTCATCCACTGTAGTGCATTATAAGCTTTGGTGAGTGCAACGTCCCTACTTAGTACTTTTAAGGTTTCAGTAACAAACAGAAATAAATATAATCCATCTTTATAAGTCCTAAATAACACATTTGAACTAGTTTTATCACAATACTTATAAATCTTGAAATATATATATATTTAATTCTGAAAATTGGTAATTTTTAAATTTTTTTTCAAACTTTGGTGCTTTATAGGCAAACCCTAGAGTTAACTAAGGGGGCTGAGTTATATATTAATTTGTATAACAAATTAAAACTTGTAAAATCCTCTTTAAAACGAGGGGTTATCGAGTGTCTCAATTAGTATATATTTTGAAAGAACAATTCCTGAAAGTTTCATAGAAATCTAAGAGGGTCAGATTGGTATGAGATTTTTTTTTGGTAGATTTGACAAGGAATGACTAATAACAATGGTTAAAGAATTTGGTACTTAAGGATTAGCCAGGTGTAAATGTCCCCAATCTAACACTATTAACAAAATTTTATTACTTACAGATAAAAATATGACAAAAACACAAAGAAAGAGTGTTAGTTAAGATATTTAAACATTGCTTCATTTAGGAACTAATTGATTACTTTTGGCGATTTAGCATATATAAATCTCAACATTAGTGCCCGGCGGACCTGGAAAAAGTGCCCCAACCTACGAACCTGGTTCGGGGGAAGCCCCTGCCAGCTCCATAGGAGCAATACATTAGGTTCGGGTAAATTGTATTAGGTTCGGGGGAAGGTTACAACTTTTTCCAGGTCCGGTGCCCGGCTTATCCTAAAGTACATATACCTATAACATATCTTTATAAAAAAGCAAAGCTTGAAGCATTAAACATTTTTAGCGCCTCTAATTTATACTGAAAATTGCACAATTGGTAAAGTTTTGTCTATACTTTGCTTACTACTTTAATTTTCACAGAACTGTACAAGTTAACTTTTTAAATTACCTGATTTGAGAAACGCTCCAAAGGAGATTGTTCTACAGTCATCTTGATGCCATTAACATTAAACACAAGCTAAATTCAAACCTATAGAAGCAAAGAAAAATACTTATTTTATCAGATTTTAAACAGGATCATCAAAAAACAATTAAATAAAACTTAATTAGATATTTCATTTTCAACACAGATATGCAGGCTTGAAAATACTAATGGTAAGGTAAGAATGACTCCATATTTTACCCGAGTATTCCTACAGCAAGGGATTTTATGGTAAACACAAACGATGAATTTGTAAAGGTAAAGCAAAAAAGTAAAATTGCCCTTATTTGGTTCCCAAACAGCTTCTCTATTTTTAATATAATTAACCAAATTATACTGAACTGATATATATATGAACTAATGCAACCATAGTTCTAACACTACAATATAAACTGCAGTCATTAACAATTATTAAGATATAATGTTTGTAAAATTTGCAGAATAACTAACCCAACCTGATTTCTATGGGTATCAAATAATAGATTAGGAAGCAAGAAATCATGCCTAGAATGTAAAGCACTAAAAATACATGCAAGTCAAGTCTAATGTTAAGAAATGTAAACAAATAGCAGGCAATAATTATTAGCATATACTTTTCAAAAAGTATCATTTCTATACTGCAATCCTATCTTCATTTTAAAATTGTAAGTAATTAGTAACCAAAGGAAGCAGATATTAATTATGGTAAAAAAGAATCCTTCCTAACCATATTTTGAAATCGAAACTGGGCATTGTGATGTAAACAACCGATAAACGACACCGGTATGTTCACTCTAAATCATTTAAGATAAGCGTTATCTTTAGTGTCTGATGATCTATATTGGCAAAACAATGAGTTGACATATAATGAATCTATCGATCACACATTTTAAAATACAAATTTCACAAAATTGTATAATAGTAAAACATGAGATCGATCAACTAATTTAAGAGTGAATAACTTGTGAAATCTAGTGAGTCCTAATATTTATTTGTTCACATTGAATCATTGAAAATTAACAAATTATTACATGAAATATTGAGAAAATGTCTAAATAGGTCATAAAATATCAAATGCTAAGAATAACTTACTGAGTCAAATGAACACTAAGCCTAAGAAGGATAAATTACCCACGCCGTATTGAATTCAAACTATACATGAAGTATGATACTACATTGTCAAGTTAAATACATACAATTTGATAAAATAGATGATTGATTGATTAAATTTTAATATATCTGGGCCCTAAGGCTTTATTTCAAAACATAGAGGCCGACCCTACGCATTTGAACGTAATCAACAGTGACATTGGAGAAGTTGCGGCCATTTTTGACATAAATATAAACATTTCTTTGAAAGTTAAAAAAAAACTCAAAATAACCCTTATTTTAAAGAGGGAAAATTAATAGATTGAATTAAAAGAGTGAGAACAAAAGACTTTTTCCTAAAATAAAAAAAGTATGTGTGAAAAATAATGAAAGAGGAAAAAGAGTTGTTAAAAAAGTTTGATGATGAAACTTATTTTTGTTTGTGATAATTTACTTAAATTTCAATCCTAATAATTTAAATACATTCAATTTTCAATTTCTAGTAAAACACAAAAAAAAACTAAATAAAAAAACAGAAACAGTACTTACATACAAAAAAGTACTTCAACGACCACTATCAAAGGGCAAAAGCATGCTGCACTTGTAGGATAACTACTGTATTTGTAAACTCACAAAATTTTTCTCTGTTTTCCTGGAGTAAAATAGAAAAATTTGACTGCATTTAGATTTTTATTGTTTTTGGTGATCATTAGTGATATTATCAATATACTCTGGGAAAATGGGGAATGTTCTTGCATCAGGACTTGCCGCTCCTCCTCTTACTGAACCTGTGCCTTCAAATTTGCCGGATCAAGCCGGTATTGCGAAAGATTCATCACCAAAAACGTCAGATAACAATCCTGGAACTGTCGAAGAATTACATAAAAAGTGTAAAGGTACGAAACATTTAAAAGTGCTTGTATATCATTGGAAACGTTATATAATACATGCCTTAAGATTTTCAATCAGCTGTGTATCCCTGTTTTACTTGTGTGTTTCACATTGCATCTACATCCTAGATTAGCCTTCTCTATTGATTTTCAAATAACACCTGACCTGATCTCATATACTTGCTTAAATGCTTTTTTCACACAAAATAAAATTCCCACAAAACACATGTTTAATTGGTACAATTCCGTTAGAGTCCCCGCTAAATATCCAAATCGATAAATATATCCAAATATCAACAAATTTTTCGGACTTTTATTAATAAACGGAATAGTTATTGTTCTTATTAAACATTTTAATTCAAGAGTTTGAAATTATTTATGAATATTTCTACTTTTTGTTGTCTTAAAGAACCGGGCAATATTTAGCGGGGACTCTAACGGAATTGAACCGTTTAATTAAACAGACAAAAAGGCAGATTTTTAACTGGAATCTTTATAAAAAAGGAAGAAAATCACTCTGAAACAGCTGTAGAAAAGTCTGCTTGCCGCCATGTTTAACCACAGCACCATGATTAAGCCACTAATAATTAACAGTAACAGATTAATAACTGTCAGTATAGAGATCATCTTATCGTACTATTAGATCTCTAACAATATTAGACTAATTACTATTATTGTAAGATCTAATAATTATACTATTAACAATTAGATATTAATGGGTTTCGGTCATAAATTGGTTCCTTTGACAGTTTGGTTCCAGGGAAACCAGATTCCGTCCCTAATTAGTACCACTGTGCAATGATCAAACTTCAGAAATCGGCCCCTCTTTGAAGACAAGCTTAGGAAATATGCTTGTGTCCTTACCTTAAGTCCTAAGAAAGCCTTGCGCCTTTCCTATTCTAAATAGCCCTATAAACACTTTTTACAAAATCTGTCTACTTAAAAATAAGTTTTTATACACTTAGGATGCTTACATAATGTATTTAAGCATTCCCTGATGGAAATTTTGCATACACTGAATGTTAAGAATTGAAAACGGTGTGTGGGGTTTGATAGACTCCCACATCTGTTCCCGTGTTACAGAAAGGTGTGCGCCTCCTCCTGGGTTAAGACTTAACAGGGCATTACTTCAAATTTTTAAAAGTTTAATGCTACACTCCTGCCCTTGCTAGACATTTTTCTGGGCTACTTTCTAGCTGATAACGATTATTTCATCAGAAATGGTGAGAATAGAATTTCTATTTATAATTAATTTTAAAAAGTTTTATAATTTTAAAGTAATGATCCTGTTACTGCTTAAGACAGTGAACTACACATAAACACACTTGTTAACTCTTTCACTAGATTGTTTTATTCAGTCTAATGCTAAGTTTAAAATTTAAATTATGTAAATTTTGGTTCAATTCCGTTAGAGTCCCCGCTAAATATTGCCCGATTTTTTTAGACAACAAAAAGTAGAAATGTTCATAAATAATTTCAAACTTCTAAATTAAAATATTTAATTATATCAATAACTATTAAGTTTATTAATAAAAGTCGGAAAAATTTGTTGATATTTGGATATATTTAGCGATTTGGATACTGTCGATATTTAGCGGGGACTCTAATGGAATTGTACCTAAATTTTTTATGTAAATTTTGTTTTAAAAAACCTAGATAGATCCCTAATCATGCTAAAAATCGCTAAGCAGTTTTGAACACCCAAGATTAGAAATATCTCATCCATAATGTTCATTTTAAAATTTTTATTTCAGATGTATTTCCTACAATGTTTGAAGGCTCTAAAATAATGGTGAATAAAGCCTTGAGTAATCATTTTCAAATCAGTCATACATTAAACATGACCAATGCAACACCACCTGGATACAGATTTGGTGCAACTTATGTTGGAACACAACAGCTTGGTCCTATGGAGGTATAGTACTATAGAAATATTATAACACTAATTAATCTTGGTTATTTATTTTATGTGCATTTAAAAGTATCCAAAAATATAAAGCAGTATCTATATTTTTATTTGATCACTTTGGATAAAATATAAATGATACTGATTATAGATTTGTAGCACGTTATTCTACCAGGTCTTGAAAAGTTTAGATTTTACATCAAAATTATTGAACTCAACACAGCATATTTTTATTTATTTTCTTACAGGCATACCCAATATTGCTTGGTGAAATTGATCCAAGTGGAAATATGAATGCAAACATGATTCACCAGTACAAAAACATTAAAACCAAATGTGCAGCTCAGGTATGTAACTTTTAATAGCTTTTTCATTTAATCTTGAATTGGTGATTGTGCAAGTTGCAGATCTGCAAACTCTTCACTGCTTTTTTCACACACACCAAAATTACTGAAATTTTAGGTAGATTTGCAAAAGCTTATACAAACTTAAAAGTTGGAAATAAACCTCTGTGGCTGATCTGATGGAATTTTATTCTTTTGTAACTGGGGTGCAAAAAGTTTGAATTCTTGATAAACTTTTTATTTGTTATCAGAAAATCGCGCTCTGCCTCTCTGCTGTCCTATATTAGGAAGCAAAAACACCAATGTCTACAAAATCATAAGAAAGTCCTAAACTAAACCGTCACAGATGTCCATTTGATTCCATGGACAGCAAAGGGAGAAACATGTTATCTGCCTGTATGTGTGTGTAATGTTGGGATTTTAATTTCTAATGACAATCCTGAGACAAAAAAAGATTTTCATTGAAATTTTCATGAAGTTGATTGATTGGGAAGAGACATGTCCTGATAAATTAATGGGGATAAGCAAAATTTAAGGGAATATTACAGAAAGGGTTAAGGGCCTAGGTGAAACTTTTTCACAGTGTTGATGTATGAGGGCAAATCATAAAGTCTTGGCCCCTATTTTTAATGCTTTGCCCCAAATTAAGGTCCTTAAAGATATAGTTACAAATATACATAATATTCTAATATTCTTTAAAATATTTTTTTAAGAAGTTCCCAAACCGATACAGACCTTTTTCCAATCACGTGACTAAATTTGAGGTACCCTTGTTGTAACGCACGGCTGTGTGTACAGGGAATTACCATCGAACTGGCACTTTAGACTTCATTGTCACTCTTGAATAGCTGCCCTGCCTGAAACTTTTTCACAGGACCAAAAACCATGGAAACCACCAGGGTTGAGGTTCGCGGACTGTATGATGGGTTATATAGACTCCCATTGGAAAATTGGAAGGAACACAGAGCTTGTCGGGGTCTGAATGCCAAATGTGGCCTTGCATTGTTGTGGAGGAGAGACATTATTTTCATAGGAAGAATCCCTCAACCATGGTGGTTTCCATGTTTTTTGCTCCTGTGAAGAAGCTTCATCAGGACAGTTATTCAAGAGCAGCAACAAAGCCCAGAGTGCCAGTCCGATGGTAATCCCTTATACAGACGACTGTGTGTTGCAACAAGAGTATCTTAAATTTAGTCCTGTGATTGGAAAAAGTAAATTATATAGAATATTATTTATGTTTGTAATTACCTTAAGGACTTTAATTTGGTAAATAAAAAATAGAGGCAAAGACTTTCTGATTTGCCCTCATATGATTATACTTGAAAAACCCTGCACTATTAAACCTTTTTCAAAGTTTATATCTTCCATTAATTTGTTTTTGAAAAGCTCCTTTTTGCACATAGAATTCGAAAAATGGCAATAGTTTTATCTCAATTCTCTCGCCTCTTTCAGGTTCAAGACAACAAGTTTGTGGCTACCCAAGCAACTGCAGATTACAAGGGTCATGATTACACTGCATCTCTTACATTAGGGAATACAGACATTGTTAATGGATCGGGAGTTATGGTTGCACATTACCTACAAAATGTTATGCCTTCTTTGGCTCTGGGAGCTGAAATGGCTTATCAGTATGGACCTCAAGTTCCTGGTGGTGAAATCGCGTTAATGACTTTAGCTGGGAGATACACTGGTAAGGGAAAAGTATCTTCTGAAATCTTTTTAAAATTAGAAAAATGTAGCTATTTAATAAATATTTTCTTTATTTCTCAGGAATCCTTTTGTTATTTTTAATGATAATGGTAAAATTCAAGTGCACTGCACCAGAAAATTGAGGAGGGGAGGTCCGGATTCAAAATTAGATTCTTCAAAAAATAAATTTAATTAAAACCATATAGTGTATATGTATATTTTCTGCCATATCATATAAGGTAGTCTGTAATTTGCTTTGTATTTATATTATCATGTGCTTGAATGATTCTTCATTTTGAAACTCTCTTGACAACTCATACATGCTAGTCAAGTGTCTAAAACTTGTAAGCAAAAAAACTGAATCTCAAAAAGCTATACAATATTTATGTTTTTTTCCAGCTAAAAATTATGTTGTCAGTGGAACTTTGGGAGCTGCATCAGCACATGCCTGCTTCTATCGCAAAGAAAGTGACAATATTCAGGTGTGTTTACTAAATTTTAAGTACATATTTACAGAGTTATAAATTTTAACCAACTTCAGTGCTTTTTTATAAGTAAAATGAAGCTCAAACCTTGAGTACTTAAGAATTGTAAATTCCTCTTCATAGAAATTGCAACACCATAGAGGACTTAACTGTTTATCTGCATCTGCAAAAGTAATTTTGTTCTATAAATTTAATCAAAATATAACAAGTCCTTAATAAGTGTTACAATTTCTAAGAACAGAAGTTCATTATATTTCAAAGGGTAAATTTTAAGCCATTTTCTTATTGAATACTGTGCTCTTAAATTAATATTATTATTTTAACATGAAAAATGTAGTATAGCAAAAGCTTGCCATTTACATTAAAGCTGTAAGTTCAATTCATAATGATAGCCCTTAAATTTACATTATTTTTTCATTTTTAAAAGTAAAGGGTACTTGTTTTTCAGAGTTTATATTCTTTGCACTAATATCCAAGGGTTTAATGTCTGTTGTTCTTTTTAGGTTGGAGTAGAAGTCGAAACCAATTTAAGGTTAGGGGAGAGCGTTTGTACTTTAGGCTACCAAGTTGACTTACCAAAAGCTAATGTGGTATTTAGAGGTATGAGTAGTATTTTATGATTTGATTACTAATGTTTGACTTGGCCCAGGGTTGGCAAATATCATGATATTTATATAAATATCAAGATTTTGATATTTATCCGATATTTTCATATTTAAACTAGAAAAATACTGTTTATTTGAAGTGAATACTTGTCTAAACCAAAGTATTACTATTTAGAGCATTTTTAATTACCCAGATCATGTTATTTAATAATTAAGAGAAAATATCAATGTACCAAGATGTATGCATGTATATTATATTTTCATTTCTGCCTTATATTTACGTATAAAAGTTAAGCTTCACTGTAACTAGTAATTTGAAGAACAATTTATTCATTCATAACTTGAAAGATACCAATAGTTTATTTCAATTATCTTTCATTTTTAAATGATGATTGTATAGCAATTGTTACAAAATCTGACAAGGTCTCATAAAATATGATACTTAAACTTTATGATTTTACAATTTTATAGGTCTTACACTGTAATTACATGGATAAAAATTTTTCATAACTTAATTAACATGCCAACAAAGTACTCAAAAATTAACTTTGGGAGGTTTTAGCTTAAAAATTGCTGATTTTGTTAATGGATAAATATCATGATAGATATTGTGATACAGTAGAGCCCTGATTATCCTTGAGCGGATTATTCACAGTGATTTTTATCTGCGAGTGCCAGGAAATTTTTTTTTAATTACGAACCTTGAAGACCCGAGCGGGCGAGTGTTTCATGAACCCAGTGCGTCACAATCGCAGAAGGAGAAATCAGTAAACAAAAATCCTGTTGGGTTATAATCAGGGTTGAAAAAAAAAACAGGTTTTTTCAAAAAAAAACCCTAAAAAACCCCGGTTTTTTTGGTTTAAACCGGGTTTTTTTACTGAAATTCTTCCCTAACACATAAATACAAATATTTCTGATTGTTTTCATTTATGAATGCATTGAATAAATAGTTCATCAATTCAGCTATTAACTAAGTGACTTAATTAATTAATTAAAATTAATTTTATTTAATTAAAAAAAGTTAAAATTATGCATAACCATAAAAAACCAAGAGTCTTTTTAGAGCATTAAAAAACCAAGTGGTTCTTTATAATGCAAATTTAAAAATCCGGTGATTAGTTGATTAAAAAAACCAATTGATTTTTATTATGCATTCAAATATCTAGTTCTTAATGAATTAAAAAAAAAAAACAAGTTTCAAAACCAAACCACTCCATGTTTTTTATAAAAAAACCAGGAGTCTTTCTAAGAAAATTTCAATTGGCTAATTGTTTTCAAAAAATTGCATAGCTTTACAGCTTTAATGTCAGAAGCATTCAACATATTTTGTTCAAAAGACAATATTTGAATCAATAAATGACTTTAAACCCAAAAGTTTAGCTAAGTTTTTTTTGAAAAAACAAAAAAAAACATTTGGTTCTTTTATGAAAAAAAACATTTGGGTTTAAACCGTGGTTTAAACCAAATGGTTTAAACCGTGCCAACCTTGGTTATAATAGTGCCAAACGTCGAATATTGTAAGTTTTGTTGAATTGGATGGTCATGTTTTTTATACAATAAAACAGTTTTTATGCTGAAAAATTTTTTTATGTTTTCACCTCATTTTTAGTCTTTTTTCGGGATATCCGCAATTGCCACCCAATTCCGCAGATAATATGGGGCTCTACCGTATATATCGCCCAACCCTGACTTGGCCACTGGTCATTACAAAATATGAACTTTCAAAAGATTTAGAACTTACAACAAAAGATTAACTTTTAAAAGATTAGAAGAAAAACTTACTATTTTGCTAAAATGACAAAACCCTTTTTTCTTGTTTTTGGCAAACTTAACATTGTTGCAGCAGTATAAAAAAGTTTTTAAAATTAGTTTTAGTATAATACCTCCAAGTACGAAACTCCATCCCATCAGACTTACTTGATTGCATTTTTTCTCATTAATAAATTTATTAAGAAAATAAAGACTTTTTTGATAATATGTGACAATGTATTAATAATTGTCTTACTTAACCAACCGTTAATGTTAATGCTTCTTACAGGTATGGTCGACACCAACTGGACCGTGGGAGCTGTGCTGGAAAAGAAGCTTCACCCCCTCCCCTTTACTCTTGCTCTCAGTGGAATGATCAATCACACCAAGTGCCAAAGTCGTTTCGGCATTGGATTGATCATTGGTTAAGTGTGTTACAGTAGATGCACAAACATCTGGAAAATCTAAATCAATTAAATAAGGGGGAAATCATGCAAATTAATTTACTACATCATAATTCTGTTGATCAGTCATCTGTTTCTACAATACAATTGTCATCACATTCCACCATTTGAGAAATGCTTGTCATTTTTGGTTTTTAATTTACCAAGTGGACCTTAAACTTGTGTTTAAGTATTAGTGCAATGCTCTAAAAATATTTTGATTAGGTGGTAAGTTTCTGAAGTCCAAAACAATTTAAGCTTAAATATGTAAGATTTTAATTGAAATGAATTATATTTATCTCATGAAAAAGAGTTGACTGTATCTTTTAAAAAGACTGGTGCATCTAAATGTAGAAAAGAACCTGAAATTGAGTAATCTTAAAATTAGTGTGTATAGATTGTTAACATAGAGTTCATCCTGTATATAAAGATCTGAGCTCATTATTTGCCATGTTGGTTAAATAAAGGTTCATTCTGAAAGGAAAATGTTTTTGTCTAAGCTTTCTCACCATCAAACTGGTCCTTGTAAAGCAGTGGTGGTTAATTAATGGTATTGAATATAAAGATCACAAATATTCATTCATTTATTCATTACTAAAACTAAGTAATATGGGATTTTTTTTGCTTGATTAAAGGACCAATAATTATGTTTATGAAATTAATACTATGAAAACATTAAAGAAAAAGTAAAATAACAATACCAACAAATTTGTACGAATTATTTGGATCATGAAAATTTTGTTCTGTGTTGTAGCTCAAAAATTCACCTACCACGTTTACAAGTTAAATATTACTATTATTACTTATCATCAAAAGCAACCAAAGTATATGTAATAAATAATATTGTTAAAAATCAGTTAAGAAAAACAAGTAATCCAAGAAATGCTGCTGCAAATAATTTTGCAAATACAATTTAAATTCAATTTTGAGAGGGTTAACATTTTCTTTAATTAAGATTAACATTATAAATTTTCTGTATTTACTTTTTAAAAAGTCAGTGTTTAAATTCAATTAACTTTAGGGTAGATGCATTCGCATAACTCCTCTGGATTCATCTATCTTCAATCGCTAAATATTGTCAATTAAATGTATTTTTAAGTGTTGAAATTATAACCTTTACTTGCTTAAAACTATTTAAGTATAGTCCGTCTGCACCAGAAAAACTTTTGACGTTGTATAATATAGTGGTGATTGTTTTGGAAACGGGTTAGTCCCCTCAATTTTGGAGGTGATGGGTAATGAGGTATTTGCTTAATTTTACTCTTTTTTGATACGTTATAGTTTCAAACTCAAATATCAGATTTTTAAGTTCAAAAATATGTTTTAAGTAGTTTAAAATTCAATTTTATTTTTGCCTAAACACTAGTAAAGTCACGTGATTAAAAAACGGGATTTGACATCACAGCGCCCTCGAAACCAGGGTTTTACTGTTTTTCAATGATCAGGATACTATTGGATCTGACGTCACAGCGCTTGTAAACAACAGTGTTTCTGTTTTCGCGCCAAAACGCAAAACGAAATTTCAAAAATTATATCTCAAACTTTATTTAAATGTCACTCTTCATGGGTTTTTATCTACTATTTTAATAAAATTTAATCTCAAAACGTGCAAATACCTCGTTCATAAACACTGAAAAAATGTTTTGTGCCAAATCTGTGTGGCTATCATTTAGATTTAAACTTCTTTTCAAAGTTTTGTTTTTCTCGAAGCAGTCAAATTGAATCACTTATTTCAGAAACATGTCAAACGCCAAATTTATCAAAAATGAGTTATTGGTGTCATATGATTCTGTAGGGGTAAACGCACATTTTAGTGTAAACATAATAAAAATAACAGGATTTTAAAATAGTTTTCCAGCATCTTAAATTTCAGCTTTAGTGCAGAAACAAGTCAAACGACGTCACTTGACTGGTTTCTACACTGCGGAAATTGCGGAGAATTTTGTTCATGCCGTCTCATCTACCGCTTGTTTGGGACTGCAGTTTGTTATTTAATCGCATACAAAAACTATATGTGATTGGAAAAGTCATTCTTTAGAGGTTAGGTCCATCAATCCATATTAAAAACCATATTTTTAAAGTTTTCTTACGAATCTCAAGACTAATGACATTTTGGTAGCTATATATTTAAAATTTCCATGCTTGTGGCCATTTATCACATCCATATGATAGATATTTTGGATCTATGAATCACTTTATTAAAAGTCGACATCAATATCCATACCCCAGATCATAATATTGAACTATTTAACTAATTTTGTAGGCTTTTAAAGCAAAATCGTTTTACTGTCCCCAAAGTTACTTTTAAGCAACTATCTAATTTACTTCGAAGATGTCTATATTAACATTTTGAATTCGCTGACCACTATTTTTGAGTCTAGAGTTGAAATCATTTATAAAAATTAAGTATTTGTACATCTAATAACCAAAAGAGAAAAAATAAGAACTCTAATAATTTTATGGGTTAGTATTTAATAAGAAAAAGTTATTTTCAACTAATATTCCTCCTTTTATTGCTAAATCCTTAAAATAATTAGAGTTAAACTATGACCACTATTTTTGAGTCTAGAGTTGAAATCATTTATAAAAATAAGTATTTGTACATCTAATAACCAAAAGAGAAAAAATAAGAACTCTCTAATAATTTTATGGGTTAGTATTTAATAAGAAAAAGTTATTTTCAACTAATATTCCTCCTTTTATAGCTAAATCCTTAAAATAATTAGAGTTAAACTATGAAAATTGGCCTGAATACTCTGTTTATTGCAGAAACCTGTCAAATGCAAAAATTTCAATAATTTTTTATGCTAAAGATAAAAATATTTAAAAAATTCTTTTTGTCTGTAAAATACCCAAATGTGGTCTACTTAAAGAAAAATAAATACTAAACACCTTCATAAAAATGTAGTGAGCTTCTATCAGGGTTGTTACGTTTTAAACACTTTGTTTAAAACACTTGTTTTAAACACGTTTAAAACAAAGCAAAAAAAACATTGTTTAAAACACATGTACTTTTTTAGTAATTCTTTTTTCTATGAACAGATGGCATAATGGATGGACAAGTATATAAAACTTAGTATTTACTTTCAACTGTTTTATTTGACTTTTTCTAGAAAGTTAGTTAATAAAAAATACAAATAAGCTTGTTTAAAAATCATATTTTTTTATAATTGACCTGTTCTTTATGTTTTATTTTAATATTTTAAACAATCAATGCTGCTAATGTCGTCAAAATACCCAATGAACTGAAAAGGACTGAAATGAATATGAATATAATAACTTATAAATGTTTAGCTCGTATCTTAAACCTTTTAGCAAAATATATTGACATTTCTAATGCTAAAGCTGAAGTTGTTGACGTAGTAACATATTTCCAAAACAATCATTTTACTTCAGCCAAGCTCAAAGAAACGGGTGTTAAAAAGCTCAAGATGCCATTTGATCTCAGGGGTAGCTTTGTTAATCCATTTTCAATTTTAGAAACTTCATTTAATTTTTTTTAAATCATGGTTTTTTTTTTTAGAATTTCTGTGTCGTGGGTAAAAAAAAAAACAAATAAAACGTTTTAAACAAAAAAAAACACGTTTAAAACAAAAAAAACACGTTTTTTTTTTGGGGGTTTTTTTGGAAAAAAACATGTTTTTTTCCAACCCTGGCTTCTATACAGTTTTTCTCGTTTATCTCAAAACAAGAAAAGTGGCGTTTGACATGTTTCTGAAATAAGTGATTCAATTATAGTGTCTTTGTTTTTTCTACTTGTTAATTAATTAGCTACTGCTTCATTATTCAAACCTCTGTAAGAGCTGATGCAGTCCATGAAATTGGGAACGTGGTTTATTTGCACAAAAAGTTAAAATAAACTTAAAAACATTCTAATTTATTTCTAGGATATTTGGATCCTCTTCATCAGTGTAAAGAGGGGAAAAAGTTTTTGGATGAATCCAAGTATCCTTGAAACAAATTTGTATGTTTTTAAATTTATTTTACTTTTTGTGCAAATAAACCACGTTTTTTTATAATAACTAATAAATCTCGAAAAAGTAACTAAAGGAAGAAAACAAAGCATTTTTATGACTGATCCGATTCACCCCGCAATGCAACAGTAGTCGGAATGGACTTCTTTCACTAAAAAATTCATTAAAAATCGTAATTAGCACTTATTAAAAATTCAATTGAAAGGAAGTCTTTACAAGGATTGGGGGCATACGGGAGGCGCCAAAAATTGAGCAAAAGAAGTTATTTTTCAGGTGAAATTAGCAAAGTTTTGACAGTTAAGTTTTTGTGACATTTTTTGTATTCAACTTCAAAGCCATGGTGGACCCAAGATTTGATCGTAAAATATTTTTTGATGGCTGAAACAACTACTAAAGAATGTGTAGAATCAGTCAGTTTTCATCCTGATTCTATAACTCTAACACAACCGGAGTTATGACGATTTAAAAAAACTTTTCCTAACAGTGATCCGATTCACCCCGTTTTACGGTATTTAAAATTATGGAGAAAATCTCATGTACGAATTATGGTGGATTTACACCACCCCGACGGTAGCGGCGAACGCGATTCAAAAGAACCAATAGGAAGCCTCGAAAACAACCACTTTTGTCGCGGTGGTGTAAATCCACCATTAGAGGGAGGGGTTCAAAATTTGGAAAAAAACATCTCTAAATCTCAATTAAAATAGCTAAAGATTACCCGAAATTGGTTTTAGTTTCGCCAAAAGGTCCAATGTTTCCAAGCATCAGCAACTCAAACTATTTTTAAAGCAATCAGGAAACAATAAAACCTTATAACAATCTTCATTGAAAACTATGCTACTATAATAATATTCAGAGGTCTTAAATATTCTTTTCTATGTCACTTTTTTATAAGTGAAAACTAATGGGTTAAACCAACGGTGGGCAACCTCCGGCCAGCGGGCCGGATCCGGCCCACCACGTCATTTGATCCGGCCCGCGGAACATTTTAAAAATTGTCATGGAAAAAAGTAAAAAAAAGACTTCAAAAAGTCTCCAAAGGCATTAAAACATAACTTTTGAGGATCAAATTTCAAAATTTTTCTGGGGGAGAACCCGAAACCCCCCTCCACCATTTGGAAGTGTGTTATACAGTGTTTTTTCTTTGAAAATTCTGCCACTTACAAGAAACGGTTCCCTTTGAGTGTTCCGCAAAGTGGTTAAAGCCCCCACTAGTTAAAGGGGAAAATTTTAAAAAAAATTCCTGGGGGTGGACCCACAGCCCCCTCGAAATTCTGAAGTCTATTTGTAATTTTTTCCCTTGAAAATTATGTGGTTTATAAAGAGTCGTTCTATTCAGATGTTACCCAAAGGGTCTCAAAATGAGCTAAACTACTGTTATAGGCAAATTTAAAAAAAAAAATTTGTAGCCATTTTTACCTATGATTTTTACTTGTAGCTAGCTAACATTGTAAAATTTTGACATTTTATGTGCAACATAGTTCAAATACTACTTTTAAGTTATCTAAAACTTAACGTAAAATGTACTAGTACTTTAGAAATGACGTCGAGTCAACACCCCAAAACAAAAGTCTGATTACGGTTTTTCCCCCAACCAAAAACTGAAATTACACCCCTGGCCCTCCACGTCATTAAAATCTTTGAGTTCGGCCCGCAGATTCGAAAAGGTTGCCCATACCTGGGTTAAACTTTAACTATAGGTAAACATTAGAAGTAAAACTGTGTAGTTTGTTTACTATATTAAATTGTAATTTTTCACATTGAACCTTCGTTTTTACTTTTTATGCCTTTTTCAGTCCTCTCATTCTAAATAAAACACAAAATTACATTTTCGCAGTAATGAAAAAGTGGCATTTTATTTTTAAAGTCAAAGAAACTCTTGCTTATTAAATTTACGATTTCACTTTAAAAATCGGAGTCTATTCAAATAAGAAATCAATGTTTCATTGTTAGATTTTTTTAGAAACATTTTATGCTCAAAAATCATTTCCCTAGGTTACCGCCAGATGGCAGCACCACAGCTAAAGAAGGCACCGCTGGTCTCCAAGCTTCTCTGAGTTACTACTAGATAGCAGCACTACCGCTAAAATAGGCACCGCCGCCGTGCCGGTCTCAATCGTCTCAATGAGTTTGCTAATCTTCCTTTTGTTAATTGTTTGAGATTAGTTTTATCGTTTAAAGTTCAACTAAATATAATTTTAACGTTTTGTATAAAATTTTTTCAATGGAACTCGTGCAGTGAAAAATCTATCCAGATAAAGGAATAAATCTTCTTGGAAGGGCCAATTTCGGCCCCTTAGTGTACAATATATACGGATTGTCCGTAAAATTTACGGATTTCTGTCTAGTTTTACGGTTGTACGGATGGATCAGAAAATTTTCCGGATTTTGCATTTCTTTCCACTTAACTATCCATGAAAATGAAAAACATTCGCAACCTTAACGATTTTCTCTAATTATTATCTTTTTACTTCAAAACCATCTCCTAATCCCTGCTCTTACGATTTTGATTCTTTTATTGAGTGAAATTTTATTTTTTTTGCAAATCTTTTTCGGATTCGTCCGCGAGTCTTGGCGCGTACTCACCCGGTAGGTTTGCTTCCCCCGTGTTTCGATCGCAATGCGGAAAAAACAACTTTACCAAGATCGGACCTGTGGTTCATCATCGCGTCTCCTTCAATTAACATTTATATTATTATTTATTTTTGGCTTGTTAACGCGGAAAAGTTTCTCTTCGCTTTCTAATCGTAGCAACTCAAGCTTACTTAAATTCATCTTTATCACATGCTGCTGAAAATGAATTCGAATCGGATCGAATGAATCGAAATTGATTCCAAACAGAAATTTAAACCAAATGGTTTGGAAAAAAGGGTACAAGATATTCATGTAACCTAAGCTTGTAAAAATTTAACTTAACATACTTATAAATTTAAGCAAAGAAATTTCACAGTTTTCTTCCCAGGAGCACAGTATGTGAAAATTTGAAATACTTAATAAAAATAATTTAGGTAATAATGCATCAATCTGTAATCTGTACTCTTTTTTTGTAACGTTATGCAAAAAGTTTTACTGATGCAAGTTTTCAAAAGTTGGCAGGTATGTAATGTTTTTTTTTCCTTTCTCTCTCTCTTGTAAAGGTTGCAAAAAATTTTTCATAATAATAATAAATCCATGGAAAGCCATAACAAGACATATTAAAAACATCAACTTTATTTCTTAAAGTATTCCGAATTTAAGAAACAAACTAAAGATAAAAATAACAAAGTATTATTCTAAAGTTACAAAGAGTTAGGAAACACAAACGTCATTCACTTGAGTTCTGTTTTAAGGTCTTCTGGGGTCACTGGGTGCCGAACATCCCTGGTAACATTGCTTTAAGGAAGAAAAGGGTGGCTCCCGCATTAGTGTCGAAGTCAAAAAACTGGAATTTCAATGAAATAAAAATTTTTAGAATCACATTTCATAATTTCACCATTTAGGAATCATAGTATTCACGTTTTTACAAGTAATTGAAAAGAAGGGAGAAGAAAGGGACGCCCTTATTCACAGTCATTTGCATACATTGACTGGCAACTAGAACTGGCACGCCAGTTAAATATAACTACGCCAGTGGTTGATTATAACTACGTAATTTAAAGTTCAAGAGACTTGCAAAATACTCACAACAATGGGTTTTCGTATTGTTGTATTGTATCACCCCCGCAAAAAAAAATATTTTAGATCTAGATTTTCATAAGCGTAGCGTGAAAAAAATTTTTATCAAGCCTATAATTTTTACAAATCAAGTGTAAATAGCACTTTTCTAGGTCTCCAAAACGAAAAAGTTCGCAAATTTCCAAAGTCTTTCAGTGTTATCATGTGGTTTTTTGTGTGTTCTTTTTAGCTAAATAAAGACAAATTTTAACAAAAAATAAAAAAACCTTGCAAACCTGAAGAAGTGATATTTTTACTTGCTAATATCTCTTCGAATATTGAAGATATTTTTTTGATTTTTTTTTCTGCGCGGTTTTTATGACATTGACATTAATTTTTTAACTTATTATTTCGCCGTTAGGGGCGCTGTGAGTAATTTCAATGAATTCTCCATGATCATTTACCTAGGGATACACCTTACTTCCATGACCCTAGGAGACATTGGTTCCAAATAAAAGCCGTGACTTTTGAAGCACCCTGTATAGTATACACCGCTGAATTGTGCATAGAAATACTGCACTGTAAAAAATCTCATCTGGCAGCAAAATTTTCCAGAACTTTTTTGTACACGGGATTCCTCTGTTGACTAAACTTTTCCTGTATATCACGATCTTCTGTCAGCTTTTGGAAACTTAGCCAACGGAAATATTCTATTTATTTATACATATTGTCTCTACAATCTGGCGTCTAATTGTTTTTCCCAACTTCGGAAATTTTAGTGGGTTGTGTACATGGGCGTAGCCGGGGGGGTGCAGGGAAGGGCAGTTGCCCCCCCCCCTAAATTCTCAGTTTGTTAAATTTTTTTGAAAAACTTTATTTAAGCAATAGTTCATAATTTTCCTTGAAAACTGTGGCTTAGAAGAAGCGGTTCTGTTCGGTCCAAAGAGTCTCAAATTGAGCTAAAACACTACTTTGAAGGGCGAATTTTAAAAAATTTTATGGGGGAGGTCCCCCAGACTCCCCATTTTTAAGCTCATTCACATTGATTACCCATGTTTTTATGTTAGGTGTGCAAAAGTTCAAATCCTTTGTATAAATACCCTAAAATTTAGCGTGTAAAAGTACTCGCCATGAGGGGTGGGTGCCGCGAAATAATGTTGAGTCAACCCCTAGTCACTAGTATTTGCAACATCAAGAGCACGGGAGAGGTAAGTATCCTTGCCCTAACATGAAACAAGGCTACGCCCATGGTTGTGTACTATAAACTGCTTTGGCAGAAAAAGTTACTAGAAGTTTCCTGTATACAGAAAAGTTCAAGTCGTCAGAAAAATGTACAGAAAAGCTCTGGCATCTTTTGCTGCCTGTTTTTACGATTATTTGCATTGACCGTGGGCGTCATTTAGGGGGGGCAGGGGGGGGGCAATTGCCCCCCCCAAGGTTTCCACTCTTAAGTGAAAAATTGCTGAGAGTCCCTGGAAAATTTTGTAACTTCCACAAGGAGCAACAGATTTAACTCAAAGCATCCAAAAAGCAGTTAAAGCACTACTTTTGAGGGTCTAATTTCAAAATTTTCTGGGGGAGAACCCCCCAATCCCCCTCCTGACCTTTGATGTCTGTTATACAATTTGTCTCCCTTGAAAATTCTGCCGCTTACAAGAAGCAGTTCTCTTTGGGAACCAGAGTTTGAAGCCCCTAGGAGTCTGGTTTAAAGGGGAATTTTCAAAAATTTTTACTGGGGGAGGATCTCCGCCCCCCTTGAAAATTTTACGTTTATTTATAACTTTTTTCCCCTAGAAAATTCTATGCTTTACAAGGAACTGTTCTTTTTGAATGTAACCCAAAGGACCTCAAAATGAGCTGAAACACTGCTTTAAAGAGGCAAATTTCAAAAAATTTTCTGGGGGAGGACCCCCAGACCCCCCTTTAAAATTTTTAAATATATATTATGTTATACAGTATATTTTCCTTGAAAATTCTGCCACTCACAACAAGCAGTTCCCTCTGGGTGCTCCCCAACGAGGTTGCAAGGGATATAAAACCCTAGTTTAAAGAAAAAATTTCAAAAAAAAATTCTGAGGGAGGACCTCCGGCTCCCCTTGAAACGTTGACGTTTATTTGTAACTTTTTTCTCTAGAAATTATGTGGTTTACAAGGGGCTGTTCTCTTCGGGTGTAACTTAAATGTTGTAAAAATGAAGCAAAATTTAAAAATTTTTCTGGGGGTGACCCCAGACCCCCCATTTTTATTTAGAACTTATGATGTTGAGTCACCCCCCCCCCCCAAAAAAAAAACAAGTCTGGTAACGGCGTGGCTCAGCCCCACTTAAAAAAAAATCCTTGCCCCCCCAACCAAAAACTGAAATGACGCCCCTGGCATTGACATTGTGTAGAACGAAAACTGTAACTTAACAGCTTAACTGTTATTGTTATTATGGAAGTTAACTGTTATTGAGAATGATGGCTCACCACCGGCGTCGTCTGCGGTGCAGGCGTCGTCTCCACAACGTCAACGTCCGTCGAGTTGGAGGGGGGAGGGTCCGTTGCGGTGGTCGTCTCGGGAACCTCCACCATCCTCATCATTTGGTAGGGTTGGTACACGTAAGCGCCGGAGTAGGAGTTGGACCTGATGGGCGAAGAGGTGCAGCTCAGGAGCAGCCCCAAGATGAAAAGAGCTCCACTCGTAACGGAAAGCATGGCTGGAAGACAGTCGTCATGATCGGTTATTGATTCAAAAAATTAATTTGCAAAGAGATGCCTTTTTATAGCCCCGTACTTCTCAGTCAAAACTGCTTAAAATATTTTTATCACATTTTTTCCACATTTCGTAAGAAAAAGTGAGGTCATACATGGCCATCTAGAGCCATAGAAGCTCGAAATCGTGACGCGAAATAGTAGGCAAGCCGCCACTCTTCACAGCTTTTTTGGACAACAGCGCAACTCCAGTCACTCCTTTGGCTGTTGAAAAGTGACGTCTTGCCTACTATTTCGCGTCACGATATCGAGCTTCTATGGCCTTACGAGTCTAAGTGGCCATGGTTCATATCAATTTTAAAATGTGGGCATTGTAGGCCGTGACTCCCATGGGCTGTTGAGCCAATGAGTTTAGTAAAGATTTAATTTTAGATCGTTGAAACACTGCCTAAGGACCTCTAGTTGTCAACAGGACCTTCGTCTTAAACTAATCTTGATTTAATATACATCAAATAGAGTACATTTTCAATATTTTGAGACTTTCCGAGCATACAAAAGAACTCCAGGATGGAGAAATGGTTTCGAAGCAGTTGAATCTAAAGATTAACGGAATATCCTACTTAGTATGTTAAAAATACTCATATAAAATTTACTAATAAACTATTCGTTACATATAAAAGATTCATCATTACCTTTATATTGCAAATTTTTAAACTGTTAAACAATGTCAGAACACAAACATCCCCAAGGAAAACTCTTGTCTGAGTGAGTGGAACAAAGGAAAAGGGCCAACCTTAACTCTGGCAATCATGAAATGGTCGTCTGGAGGTCTTCTCCGGCACTATTGAGAGTCGCTTCTGTCGCAATTTCCCCCCATCTCAAAGCGAAGGCATAAATACATCTGTTTGGGTACATAAACGTAAATTATATTGATCCCATGGGAAGTGTGTGTGTGAAATATTTTTTCTTCTGGAAAGAAAGGGAAAGGTCGTTCGTCAGAAGCGGCTGAACGCCTTCCCGCGCTTTTGCAGACGATTTTTCCAGCAGCGCATTCGAAAGGAGCCTCTTGTCGGTTCCGCCTCGTTAAGTATATCGTCTTCCCGTGCCCTTTGCATTCGACTCCGGTTGCCGGGTTTCCCCGATTTAAGAGCCCATCTTCTTTCTTCAAGAGTTGTAAAGACAAAAAATGGGTTTGTGAGATGAGATGTATTTGAGATCATCCTGCAAATAGAAGTGGGTAAAGGGAGCAAATGGTAGGCCGATGCAGGGAATCCAATAGTTTTGACTGTCTGGGGGCTTCGGCCATGAAAATGTCGTATCCTAAAATGACGTTTATAACACTCCTTAGGTCCCCAATTAACCTAAAGTACCTTATCTACTTATGGTGGGGTTTACGTGCAATGATTAGAACGGGGCGATGCTATCGTAACGTCGAAAAATGTAGATAATTTCACATGTTTCTCCTCATCGATGTAAAATCTGGCACTTCCATTGGTTCTTGATGCTACTACGTAGTAGCTACGTCAGCGTCTATGAGAAAGTTTCGACGTTACGATCACGTCATCCCGTTCTATGTAACTGCTGCATGTAAACCTACCCTTATACTTATTCCTGGAGGTGGTATAGAGAGCTAGGACAAGTCCGAGGGGTCGTGAATCCTAAAAGCATTACTACTTATATACGAATGTACGAGAAGAGGCGTAGCAATCGACATAATGCAGCTATCCCAAATTGTTTCAAAGGTGGACAGGGAAGGCCTGGCTGATTCATATGCAATACCTGAATAGCTGTCCCCTCTTAAATGAGAATGAGAGGACATTTCTAGGAGATGGATTTCTAAGAGATTCTTCTGAAAAGGTCAGGCCGACACCTGGGGTAGATGGACCACAGACACCATCTCTAGAAAAAGCATCATCGGTCTCGTTACCATGGAGACCAATGTGTGACGGAACCTGGTGGAGGTAAATCTTATGTTGATGTAGATGCACCTAAAAGTTAATTACGTAGTGACGCAACTGTCATCAATTTTGATCAAAATACTCAGATGCTGAATCGCTCGACAAAAGTCGTTGCTAATGTAATTTAAATTCACTATTCTCGGGACCGAACTGAAACTGAATGTGACAACCCCAATCCTTTTAGATAGGCTGATGATATTGCGGAATTGAAGTATCGTCTATCTATAGGGTTTCTTTGTCAATTGAAAACACGAAATTTTGATGAGGAGGCTTATCTAAAGGTATATCCCAAAGGTAGCTGTATTTTTTTAAGAAAACATGGAGGACTTTCAACAAAGATGAATGCATCATTCAGTCTCCATTGACGTACCCAGCGGTCCACGGGCGGGGCAATGTTTAAACTAGAGAAAAAAAATTCCCTTAGCTAAAAAGCTAAAATGGAGGAAAAAGCTTTAGCAAAATGCTAAAATAACAAATTGGTTAGATACATCAGCAGGTATTTTTAAGCTGAACCACGGCTTACTAGATACTTATACAGGCTAGCCGAGTACGGAAATCATTGCATATCCAGATGGCAATACTGGACCAACTGGCAAAGCATATCCACAGTGTTGAAGGCGGTGGGTGATATAGGTAGGTCTTGTAGCGCTCCAAGCGGGAAAAGTTGTCAAATGGTTTTCATTGTTTAAAACTCGGCTAGCCTGTATAAGTATCTAGTAAGCCGTGGCTGAACAATACAAACAACAAACTCAATGCTCTAACTATTTCTTTAATTTCTATTTCTTTAATTAATCAATGTTCTATTTCTTAAATACAACTTCAAGTGCCATAAAATGGCGTAACTTTGGCCCACATGGTGTGGAGTTTCTTCTCACATTAAAAGAAAGCAAATAAAAGTGGTTGTTAACCAAAACAAATTTAGCAGGATTAGTGGTTTATATTATTTTTAACATGTTTAATTATAATATAAACCGTTTTCAAAGATATCCTTACCAACCTTAGTTTAAAATATTTTTTGAAATTTTGGGCCAAAGTTTCCTTGATTTGGGGTAATTTTGGCCCAGACCTCAAAAATAATAAATTTAAGGCGTTGAGTTAGCTTTAGCCTCTATGCTATACTATTTGTATGTATTGCTAAATTATCTATCAATCTATACTATTAAAATCCGAGAGTAAACAAACGTATGTCCGGTTGTTTGTATGTCCTTCTATCTCCTCCGAAACCACTGAACGCAGAAGGGCGCCCAAGGTACCAAAAGACGGCAAATGACCCAGGGACGCCGAGTTGCCCATTTTCATTCCGAAATCTATACTATTAAAATCCGAGAGTAAACAAACGTATGTCCGGTTGTTTGTATGTCCTTCTATCTCCTCCGAAACCACTGAACGCAGAAGGGCGCCCAAGGTACCAAAAGACGGCAAATGACCCAGGGACGCCGAGTTGCCCATTTTCATTCCGAAATTCGAAATACTTTTCGAGATATTTGCGTTTTTCTGCTCTTTTACGCTTATTTCTCCATTTCTCTACTAGAGTAGATCTGCTTGACTCACTATTGTAAAAATGAGATGAAAACCACAAAATTAAATATTTTTAACAGGAAAAACTCGATAATTGTCGATTTAAAAACTCCATCAGCTATGCAAATACCAAAATAAATTCAAATAATTTATTTTCAAGCGTTATTTTCCTTTATTTTAAGATTTATTCCTTTAAAATAAAAATATTTATGGAATAACTTCCATAAATTGACTGGAGATATGGAAATTGGAAAGATACGGTTCACTAGACTTAAAAATTTACTAGGGCTTTTTATTATATATTATTTTTAATTTTTCTCTACTAGAGTAGATCTGCTTCACTCACTGTTGTAAACGAGATGAAAACCTCAAAACTAATTATTTTAATGGGAAAAATCATATACCTAAATGTCTATAAAAAACTATTTTCAGTTATGAAAACACCAAAATAAATTAAAATAATTGTTTTAACATTATTTACCTTTATTTAAGATTTTTCCTTAAAATTAAAATATATGTTACGGCAATGTAATAAATCCGGGCATTATTAATAATGCCCGGGCGATGTGATAAATTCAGTGGAATTTATGAATGAAATTTATCACTTTACCTAACTCCATTTCCGGCATTATTGATAATGCCCGATTAATGACTTTGCCCATAACATATGTACTATATGGAAAAGTGAAAATTTCATAAATACAAGGAACACTGGGATAGGAAAGATTACCGGGAACACCGGGACAGGAAATATATCGGAAACATTGGGATAGGTATAATATTATAGATGTCGTCTGTTGCGTCTGTTGAGGTGTAGTGTATTTTCACAGAGACAACTTCTATAATATAAAAACCTTTATTTCTTTTACGAGATTAAATTTGTTTTAGTAAGCTAGCCAGCCGAAAAGGAAAAACATTAAAAACTAAAGAATTTAAGATTTACAAAAACAGATCACGAGCCAGCCATTGAGAGACATTGTTGAGTGCGCTTGCCTCTGGCAGCACTGCCTTCTGACCGCCGCAGTACCCCCCTCCCAGCGTAGCGCTAGGAGCCGAATCTGACGGTCAGCTTTCGCCCATACCTTGAAGTCAGCGGGGGTGAGGGCTGAACTGGAGACCAAGGTGGGGCTTTGGCCTTGCTGAGCTCGGGAACTGGGGACGAAGGTAATGTTTTGGCCTTGCTGGGCTCAGGGACTGGAGACGAAGGTGGTACTCTGGGGTCGGTGGGATCGGTCAGGAGAAAAGCGGGCTTCAGTCTGTCCATCGTCACCACCACTTCTTTACTGTTCCTCAGAACCTTGAAGAACTTGTCCCCTTTCTCGATCACAGGGAAAGGTCCGTCATAGGGTGGTCTCAGGGGAGATCGCACTGCATCGAACCTGATGAATACGTGGGTGCAGTCCTCCAACCTCTGTGGGACGAACACTTTAGGCTGACCGTGGTGTCGGGCGGGGACAGGTGCCAGGTCCGCAAACGATCTCTTTAGCCTCTTGAGGAATTCTGCTGCGTTACCGTCCTCGTCTGGCTTGGGGTTCAAAAATTCACCAGGCAGCCTGATAGATTGTCCGTAGACCAGTTCACTGGCCGTTGCTTGCAGGTCAGGCTTGAAGGTCGCTCTTAATCCCATTAGTACTGAAGGGAGAGCCTCTGTCCAACGTTCTGAAAGATAAGCCTTAAGTGCGCCTTTAAGAGTCCTATGCCAGTTCTCTATTATCCCATTCGCTTGTGGATGAAAGGCACATGTATGAATGTGTTTAGCCCCTAACATGCTAACCATCGAGCGAAAGAGTCTGGACTCAAACTGGCGTCCCTGGTCAGTTGTTATTACCCCAGGAACGCCAAAGCGAGAAATCCAGGTTCTGAATAGAGCTTTAGCAACCGTCTCGGCGTCAATGCCAGAAATTGGTTCTGCTTCGACCCACCTGGTAAATCTGTCAATCATGGTTAAGCAATAGGTAAAATTGTTTGATGTTGGCAGGGGTCCTATTATGTCAATATGGATGTGAGAAAACCTTTGATTTGGTACCGCAAAGTGACTTAAGGGGGTTTTCGTATGCCTATGGATTTTGGACCTTTGGCATGCTATGCAAGATTTTGCCCAATCACCACAATCCACCTTAATCTTCGGCCAAACCAATCGCTCTGTAATGAGCTTGATCGTTGCTTTCTTTCCTGGATGGGACAGGTTGTGGAAAGCCAGAAAAACAGCCCGCCGAAATGTCTTTGGGACAAACGGTCGGATCTTACCCGTGGAGACATCACAAAAGAGTTCAACCTGACTATCCAATAAGGGTAACTTTTTAAATTTAAGGGTAGACGAATCGTCCTTTAGACATGACTGTAATTCACTGTCAGAAACCTGTGCGTCTGCCATAGCCTTATAGTCAACTACGCTTGGGCAGGATATTGCGTCGACTCTGGAAAGTACATCTGCCGGAATATTCTCCACCCCTTTAACATGTTTGATGTCAGTAGTAAATTGCCCGATATAATCCAGGTGCCTCAACTGTCTGGGTGAACATTTGTCGCTTTTTTGTGCGAAAGCATACGCCAGGGGCTTATGGTCGGAATACAGTGTGAATACTCTGCCTTCAACCATGAAGCGGAAATGCTTTACCGCTGCGTAACACGCTAGGAGTTCACGATCGTATGCCGAATATTTCTTCTCGGTTTCAGAAAGCTTTCGGGAGAAGAATCCTAACGGTTGCATTCCCGATTGAGACACTTGGTGCAGGGCAGCTCCCAGAGCATAATCAGACGCATCGACATGAAGGGCCAACGCAGCATCTGGGGCGGGGTGGAAAAAGCACAGCCACAGAGTATAGATTCTAACAGAGGGTCCAAGCGGCGATTTTACTCTTTCGGAGACAATAGTTCCACCGTTATCGCATAGTGGCGCTGATGGTCCCAGTTGTCAATCGATATCATATCGATATCAAGTGGGAGGGAACAAGTCGGAACGAGTGATTCTGATTGGATATGGAACTTTTTATGGGAATTTCGCAATCACTGTTATTTTTCCCCAGATCAAGGAACTTTTCCCTAAACTTTCCCTGCCGGGAGTAAAATTTCCCCATAAATAAACATGGATGATTTGTAGTGTCTCGGTCTCATCAGTGATTGCTCTAGCAGATATTATTATTTTGCATCATTCTCCAAGTAAGTCTCATTTAACATTGTTTTATTCAATAACTTAAATCCTATGATTAATCATAAAAATGCTTCTTTTCTAAAAATGTCTTTCTTTTGCTTTTAGAACACGTTTATGTTGAATTGTAAACAACTTCCTCCAGTTTTGGTGATTTTCGTTTGGGAAAGGATAAACTGTAAGTAGGTAATGACTTTTTAATAATTTTCAAATCAATGTTTTAAAAAGCAAGATTATGTTAAGAATATTTGTTTATCAAATAAAAAAAGCAAAGGATTAAGACATTACTATAGTAAAAATTTGCCAATTATCAAATGAAAAAAAGTAAACAAAATGGGTGAATTTCCATTACAATGATCCGAAAGTTATTTAGAACTGTAAATGAAATCTTTATTTTTTTTACTAAATATCGTCTGGTAATACATATATATTTGAAGATCAATTATATGTTATTTAATGTTATAAATGGTTTGCGAGTACTACTTTGTTTCCTGAATTCATTCCTTGAGTTTTTATTAGTATGCAGTTTATTATTTTTATAAAGCAACTTTCCAATAGCTAATAAATTGCAAGTACGTTTCAATGCTATTCTTACCTTTTGATTATTTACTTTATCACTGAGTTTTGATGAGTTACTTTATTTGTGAAAATGTTATTTAATCTTATATTCGTGCTTTTTGAGTCATGTTTTTATAATTAATTTGGAACTATGCTTCTCTGGTAATTACTGTTGACTTGTAAATCAAGTCTGTATCCTTTTCCCTTATTGTATGTATATTCTTCAGTTTATTGATAAATATATTAAATGAAGCCATGATAAACTTTTTTGCAGTTTTTAATTATTTGAATAGGTTTAAATTACCTTTCTCAAGTAGTATAATCTAAGTAATGGTTGAAATTTTGAAACATGTTTTAATTAAAACTATAACAAAGCATGGTTTGGAAATGCAGGCAATCACTTTAAAATACTTATTTTGAAAAAAAATCTGATAAATTCATCAATTTTCAGGGGCTTTTGAATCTGCATTGGTTGAATTCAAAGCTATCAAGAATGATTGCATTATATTACCCTGCACTGTCAAAATTGTTATTGAGTTATTGTTATTCAAAGTTATGTTTTTTATGTAAGAGGTTTTAAGCTTAGGTTGAGTATTTTGTGTGCCTATGAAAGCAAAAGCTTTTACATAAGTCAGATACTAAAATAAACAATAATCTGATAAAACATTTAAAAATATAGAAATTATCTACTATCTCAAATTCTATTGTGGAATAGGTTGGCAAAATCCCTGAAGGAAGTCAAGGCACTTCTATGTCTAAATCATTGAAATTTCCTGTTAATTTTTTAAAAGGAAAAATGCTTTATTTGCAATGACTTAGAAATCACTACTAATCATTTTTCTTAGTCAAATTCTGTTATATTGTAACTGGGATTTTTCCCACTTGTGTCATTTTATTTAATTTCAATTTGTCTTATATTTTTGCATACATCCCTTCAACTAATTGGTTCTTAAGATATCAGAAATGCTATACATAAAATTTGTCTAGTTTTTTGTAATATCTGTAAATATCTGTTCAATAAACTATTTTTTATTACTACTTGTCTTCACTGTGTTGAAATTAATATGAAGTAATTATTTTCTATGTTTCTTCCAATCTTTTCACCTAAGAAAAATTATATTTGGGTATAATTTATGGTGTTGTTTTATTTATGGATAATAGAATTGTTTATATTATAAATCACCATATATTCATTCTACCTCACCTGCAATCCAGTTCAATTTTTGAATATACTATAGCATAATCTAATGTGAAATAAGTTTAATAAATTTACTACTTTTGAATAACCAAAAAAAAATAGCATTTTGTTTGCAAAATGCTAAAAAATGCAAACTTAAATCATAATCACTCAGTTAATCAACTCATTGTTTTAGTTTAATGAAAAAAGATAAACTCGCGATAGAAATAGATAACAAAAACTTCAATTGGTGAAAGTAAAATTACAAAGATAATTCAATTTCTAAGTCTAGAAATTATTCAGATCAATCGCTGTAAAAGGCGATTTCCAATTCAAAAGCCGAAGTTAGAAATTTCCTCTTTCCCCAGCGCATGCTCAAAAGACACACGTAGCTGTTTGAAAACTGGGAAAACAGAAGAAATCTTTTTCCCTTTCTAGCGATTTGAGTGACAGGTGAGAGATGATAGCTGGCCAGGTGGGCGGGGTTAATAGAGAAAGAGGAGGTTGCAGAGAGAGAGATAGCATGCGAATTGAAGAGAGTCAATAACGTTCGTCCTGCACTGTCGTCCTGTTCTCTGGTTAGTTCCACCGTTATCGCATAGGGGCGCCACGTTCTATGGGAAAAACCATGCTTTAAAAGTTGCCATTAGCGTCTATGGAGATGGACCCTCTGTTAAGCTCTATACTCTGTGAGCACAGCTGCTCTTGCTAACTGCTCTTTCGAGTCTTCAAAGGCTTTAATAGCTTCAGGCGTCCACTCGATCTCTGTTTTACTGGATTTGTTTGGACCCTTTAAAAATTCACAAAGCACAGTCTGTACTTTTGCCGCGTTAGGGAGATTGCGACGATAGTAATTTAAAAGTCCTAAGTATCGTCGAAGGGATTTGATAGTTTTTGGGAGCTCAAATTTTAAGACGGGGTCAACCCGTTCTGGTAAAGGCTGAATACCTTCTTTGTTTACCAAATATCCGAGGAATGGTAGCTCGCTCACCCCTAAAACACATTTTTTAACATTAATGCGGATCCCGTAATCCGAAAGTCTTTGGCACACCTGATCTAAATGGTTCCTGTGTTCTTCCTCACTTGAACTGGCGATGAGGATGTCATCTAAGTAAACGAAAACAAATTCTAGCCCGTACAGCACCTCGTGCATGAATCGCTGGAATGTTTGGGCAGCGCACGATAGCCCAAAAGGCATGAATAAAAACTCGAACAATCCAAACGGAGTTGTGATGGCTGTTTTGTGCACATCCTCCGGGTAAACTGGAATCTGATGATAAGCCCGGGTCAGATCAATTTTGGAAAATATTGATCTCCCGTGTAAGTTGTGGGCGAAATCCTGTATGTGCGGCAGTGGGTAACGATCTTTTTGCGTCTGCCGATTCAGGGCGCGGTAGTCTCCCGTGGGACGAAATTCCCCATTTGCCTTCGGGACCATGTGCAAGGGGTTCGACCAATTCGACTTACTAGGTCGGCATATCCCCATTTCCATCATTAAACTAAATTCCCGTTTAGCTATAGCCAACTGTTTGGGATTTAGTCGTCTTGGCTTGGCGAAAACTGGTTGTCCAGTTGTTACTATACGATGGACTGTGTTGTGTTTTACCGTCTGTTTACCTGGGTTGGGGCACACGATCTCCTTATATTTAACCAGTATGTCGTGGAATTTGGAGTTCCCGTCCAGTAGGGTGACGCTTTGGACATTGCTCTTTTTCTTAGATCCCTTACTAGTGAGTTTGGTCAAAGGATCGACCAAGCATGAATTTTTGAGGTCAATCAAAAGGCCGTAGTGTTTCAGGAAGTCAGCACCAATTATAGGCTTACTGACCTTAGCGACTACAAATTTCCACTTAAAATCCCGCCTTAAATTAAGGTCTAATGGAATTAACTTCGTACCAAATGTTTTGATCTGAGCATTGCTCGCTGAATACAATTGTAAAGTAGAAGCTGCTACAAAAGGCATGGAAGGTTTGTAGGGTAAAACACAAACATCACTACCGCTATCGACTAGATAGCTTTGCCGAGATCTTGGATCGAAAATGAAAAGGCGACTAGAACAGCCAAAATCGCATTGCGCCACATACGATTGATCCTCTAGTTTTTTGACGATTTAAAGTTACAAGGGGGTATACACTTACGTGCATTTTCCCCAAACTTGAAATGATACCAACAGTTTTCTGTAGTATTTTGGCGATTCGGGGTTCTCGAACGACGCCTGTACTGAGATCTGTTCCCTTTCCTGCTGGAACTTCTGTGCCGGTCTCTGCTCCTTCCCAGATCTTCCACTTTTTGGGTTAAAGCCAAGATTTGGGCCTCCAATTTTGCGAACCTGTCTACTCGTGCTTCACGACCGTAGCCACTAGCTTCTGCTACTTGCCTAGGGGAAATTTCCGAAATCTTATCTGCCATTTGGGAGAGTCTATCCAGCCCTCCTTCCGACACTGCTAGGATCGCTTGTGCCTCTGTGGGCAGTCTTTGCATCCACAGAGTTTTTAGGAAATCATCGTCCACCCTGTCCTGGGCTAATTGACGCATTTTTCGCAATAGCTGAGACGGTTTGTCGTCTCCTAAAACTGTATCCGATAGAAGATCCTTGATTCTCTTCTGTTCCGAATCCGAAAACTCCACAATCAACCGGTTTTTCAAAGTGTTATACCGCTCTTCTTGGGGTGGATTCCTCACGATGTCGCTGACGTATGAGAGCACCTCAGAGTTCAGTGCCGCCACTACTGCATAGTACTTGGTTGTATCCTGCGTAACTTGGTTGAGGGAAAACTGAGCCTCGATGTTTAAAAACCACAAGTCCGCTTGTTTGTCCCAAAAGGGTGGGAGTTTAATGGCAGCCTTATAGACCTGAGCTTGAAACTGAGCTTGAGGTACGACTGGATGGGTCATCTTGAGATTGTGCACTGATCGTAAGGTCTACCAACCGATCAACTTGGGAAACACCGGTTTTATCTTGCGTGCAGACTCCGGGTCACCACTTTATAGATGTCGTCTGTTGCGTCTGTTGAGGTGTAGTGTATTTTCACAGAGACAACTTCTATAATATAAAAACCTTTATTTCTTTTACGAGATTAAATTTGTTTTAGTAAGCTAGCCAGCCGAAAAGGAAAAACATTAAAAACTAAAGAATTTAAGATTTACAAAAACAGATCACGAGCCAGCCATTGAGAGACATTGTTGAGTGCGCTTGCCTCTGGCAGCACTGCCTTCTGACCGCCGCAATATCTTAAAAACCTGTGTAGGAAAAATTACCGGGAGCACCGGAATATGAAAAAAGCGCCTGGGATACCGGGAGGATTGTAATTGCTGATATACAAAATTAGAAATGTATTTTGAGAAAACTCTTTTGAATTTTTTTTTTATTTACTCCACAAGTGCAAGGCTGGAAAAGGTGGCAAAAGTGGGTACAGAATTTTTATTGAATTTCTCTTTCTCATATCGTTTTCTTATCTAAAAATATAATATTAAAATATGCATCGTGAAAACTAGAATTAAAACTTAACTCGCCGCAACGCATCGGGTTGCTGTTCAGCTAGTCTATACTATTAAAATCCGAGAGTAAACAAACGTATGTCCGTTTGTATGTCCTTCTATCTCCTCCGAAACCACTGAACGCAGAAGGGCGCCCGAGGTACCAAAAGACGGCAAATGACCCAGGGACGCCGAGTCGCCCATTTTCATTCCGAAATTCGAAATACTTTTCGAGATATTTGCGTTTTTCTGCTCTTTTACGCTTATTTCTCCATTTCTCTACTAGAGTAGATCTGCTTGACTCACTATTGTAAAAATGAGATGAAAGCCACCAAATTAAACATTTTTAACAGGAAAAACTCAATAATTGTCGATTTAAAAACTCCATCAGTTATGCAAATACCAAAATAAATTCAAATAATTTATTTTCAAGCGTTATTTTCCTTTATTTTAAGATTTATTCCTTTAAAATAAAAATATTTATGGAATAACTTCCATAAATTGACTGGAGATATGGAAATTGGAAAGATACGGTTCACTAGACTTAAAAATTTACTAGGGCTTTTTATTATACATTATTTTTAATTTTTCTCTAATAGAGTAGATCTGCTTCACTCACTGTTTTAAATGAGATGAAAGCTTCAAAACTAATTATTTTAATGGGAAAAATCATATAAATGTCTATTAAAAACTATTTTCAGTTATGAAAACACCAAAATAAATTAAAATAATTGTTTTAACATTATTTACCTTTATTTAAGATTTTTCCTTAAAATTAAAATATATGTTACGGGCAATGTGATAAATCCGGGCATTATTAATAATGTACGGGCAATGTGTGATAAATTCAGTGGAATTTATGAATGAAATTTATCACTTTGCCCGCCTCCACTTCGGGCATTATTAATAATGCCATTAATCACTTTGCCCATAACATATGTACTATATATGGAAAAGTGAAAATTTCATAAATACAAACAACACTGGGATAGGAAAGGTTATCGGGAACACCGGGACAGGAAATATATCGGAAACACCGGGATAGGTATAATATCTTAAAAAACCTGTGTAGGAAAAATTACCGGGAACACCGGAATATGAAAGATATCGGACACAAAGGGATAGGTAAACTATCCTAAAAACCGAGAAAGGAAAATATACAAAATTAGAAACGTATTTTGAGAAAACTTTTTTGGAATTTTTTTTATTTACTCCACAAGTGCAAGGCTGGAAAAGGTGGCAAAAGTGGGTACAGAATTTTTATTGAATTTCTCTTTCTCATATCGTTTTCTTCTCTAAAAATATAATATTAAAGTATGCATCGTGAAAACTAGAATTAAAACTTAACTCGCCGCAACGCATCGGGTTGCTGTTCAGCTAGTAATAATAATATAATTCAAGTTCATTTCAAGCTTTATTTGTTAGAAAATCCATAAATAAAATCGTTTTCTTTAACTGATATAATTTTAGAGTTTACCAAGGGAAATTTTTAAAGAAAAGGCATAGATGAATATTAAATTGTATATCAACATCCTTGGTATATATTTTTATGAATTGTCTAAATTGTTGAGAAAAACCCTCTTTTGTAATAAAAAACTGACATTTCTTTGAACACCATCGATTTCATACTATCGTATCTACCTACACCATAGTGTTTAAGGTTTATTTAGGTACTAATCATTTGAACATTTTTTTGGTAAGAATTTATTTCTTATTCACATTAGTTCACTTTTTCTTTAAAATCAATGAGTATTTCAACTATATTTCACCTAATACCATTGGGCCAAAGTTACCCCAACGTAATAAAAACTCATTGTCAACCTACAAAGTGAAAAAAAAATTATGACATTTAATTGTCTTTCCAAAGAAAAGTTCTAAGGTTAACAGAAATCGACATTTTGATACTACCTAGTCGGAAGCGAAATCCAATGGTGATCGTATTATAGGAATTTCAAAGACACCACTTTCCGATGGTTGGGCCAAAGTTACCCCATTTTGCGGTATTTATATTCTTGAACTATTTTTAACATTAAGATTTTTCATCTACATATTTGTGAAAGATGGTCTTAAATATTTTAGATTCAGATATTTTCTTTTAAGCGAAAAAAGCCACCATAGTAGAATCCCTGGTTCGGTGTTGTTACAGTCGCTTCTGTTTGACTTATATCGTAGGCTTACAGAAGGCACCAAGTTACTTTTGAAAGTTGTAGAACGACGCCAAAGAACGAACAAATTTCCAAAATCTCACCAAGATGAAAAATGTTCCAGTGTGCTATAGTTAAAAGTTGTACTTAATGTTAGAATTTTGTGTACTTAACTGTATTAACTGTGTGTGTGTGTACAGCTGTAACATTAATTAATGTTACAGCTAAGTCTCGAGAAAATAAGTGGGTTTGGATTCCCCTCCCAGAAAATTTATTTCAAAATTGACCCAGAGACTCTCTGGGTCAATTTTGAAATAAACCAGAGAGATTTTACATACTTTCTTTATAATGAGAATCTTTACCTAAATTATTTGTCATAGTTTTGCTGTCTGTCATTTGTTCGTTGGCCAATCGCCCTTCTTGTGGATCCACCACTGTCTACATACTGATTAAAGATGGGAACAAAAGAATTGCTGTATAAGCCACCTCCTCCTCCTTCTAAAAAATGACCAAGCTATGCAATGGTACACACACGTTCTCATTTATTGAGTACATTTTTAGAAACTTTATTCCGATTGGAAACTCCAAAAAGCCAATGTTAATTTTTTTTCTTTGGGTTTAGTAATACAGTGTTTCTATGCCAAAAACTTAAAAAAAAAAACACGAACTAATTTCAATCCCTAGCTTTATTAACACTCCTCTGTCATTTTTATGAGTTTTTCAGATTGGAATGTTAGATCTAATACCTTATAAATATGTTCATGGCTGTTTTTTCCCTTAAGAGATCTCTTCTCAATTTCAATTTTTGGCTGCGTTAATTCGGGGGGACATTTCCCATTTGCGAATTTAAGAAGGAGACTCTGAAGGTCTTGCTGTCTTTGTTCAGCATAGGCGAATTTAGATACAACATATTAAGACTAGACTATGCCGAATTACAGAACATCAAAAGGAATACTTTTTAGCATAGGTTTTGAAAACCTAGCCTCTCCCAGTCCAAACCCTTACTTCGAAAACAAGCCAGGATGTTTTCATTATTTGTAAGCTAAATTTAACCTAGTCAATTTGCTTGCTTGGTCAAAGACGCGGTCACGTTATCTTCTTGAATTACTAGCTGCACCAAAAGACTGACTTTCATTCCATTTGTTTAAAATTTGAATAAAAAATAACGACAAAAAACAAATTTGTATGTGAAATACCACAAGCATACGAGTTGATAATTTCTTCTAGTTTATGGTTTGTCTTCAACACTTTTTAGACTGAAACAAACTTGGCATTATTCGCCAAAGGGTGATCAATATAAGCTTGACAAGATCTCTGAGAGCTCTCTGCCTTCATGGAGGCAGTGGATTTGCTTTGAATATAAACAATGGTTACATCACTAGCCATAGAGGATAGTAATTTATAGGTATAGTTTGTATAACCAGTCATTGTTGCATTAGCAGTAAACAGTGGCTTAGTAGCCAAAACAAATATTCGGAGGGGTATATTAGAATTTTGGAGGAAATATGAGGTAGTTTTAGTTGTTTTCTTTAATAAAAATAACGTTTAGGATTACAGCCATAGGGTTTGTAATAACCAGTCATGGTTTAAAATGGTTTTTAAAAACTACTGAACGAAAGGAATGTAAAAAACAACAACAAAGCAATCAAAGACACTTCTGCATTAAAGAATAAATTTTATTTCATGTACAGATTCCTTTATCAATAATATAAAAAAGATATGAGTGATGTGTCCGCTAGACTACGAGATAGTGTTTGCTTCCAAAAGCAAAAGAAAGAAGATTCCTTTGGAATCGCAAGTCCGTGTCCAGGGGTAGGCGAGTGTGGGTGTTCGAGTCGCGTCTTTTGTCGAGTCTCTACTTCTTGGAGTCTGGGATGGCGGCACCGTCCTCTGGAGAGGGACTGGGGGTCACGTCCTGAAAGGGAAGCAGTGATTTACTCAAGTGGTCCAAGAATGGGAATGGAGCAGAGTTTTTGAAGCGCATGCATGTTTTTGAAGCCGTAATGTCTGCATTTTAGAGTGCAGAACTGAGTTCAACCTCGACCACATTTAGATCTAAATGGCCAGAGAACTGTCACCGAAACGATGCTGATGGAAGCCAATTTGCAAATCCTGATCGTTTAAATCCAATAAAAAGTTTGTAAAAATCATATGAAAGAGAGGAGAGATACATAGAGCATGTTCAGAAATTTTACTATGGGCTAAAAGGCTAAGGTGAGGCGAGGCTGCATTGTAATTTGGTCTCTCCGGATACTATCACTGACGTTTTGCATATGCTTTCAAGTTTCAACCATCCTATATGGTGTTCAAGAAAATGACCGATTCAAAGTCCGATTAAATGCCCAGTTTTATGCATCCAATTAAGTGTTGGTCATATTAAGACAACTCAAAAAGAATATCACTTTTGTGCCCATGTGCGATTCTCCACTTGTTCTTGCGACGTAGAGACACACGACGTAGAGACGTAGATGAGGGCAGTGACACATTAGAGTTGTATTGCTTCACAGTAAAAGGGAAGAGAGGGGGGATATAGTAGCCCCCATTTCCACTCTTTCCAATGCATCCCCACCGAAAAAGGAAACAAAAAAGGGATCGTATTTCCCTTTGCTCTCTGCACCAATTGAAATGCCCCTTTCCCAATTTCACTTCGTGAGATCTCCACCTTCACTTAAGTAAGACCGATCAGAGCGACTGGCAATTCCATATTTGAAAAGACAATCATCCGACAAACCAATGAGAGCTCTCGCTCACACATGGGCGTCATTTAGGGGGGGCAGGGGGGGCAATTGCCCCCCCCCCAAGGTTTCCACTCTTAAGTGAAAAATTGCTGAGAGTCCCTGGAAAATTTTGTAACTTCCACAAGGAGCAATAGATTTAACTCAAAACATCCCAAAAGCAGTTAAAGCACTTCTTTTGAGGGTCTAATTTCAAAATTTTCTGGGGGAGAACCCCCAATCCCCCTCCTGACCTTTGATGTCTGTTATACAATTTGTCTCCCTTGAAAATTCTGCCGCTTACAAGAAGCAGTTTCCTTTGGGAACCAAAGAGTTTGAAGCCCCTAGGAGTCTGGTTTAAAGGGGAATTTTCACAATTTTTTACTGGGGGAGGATCTCCGCCCCCCCCTTGAAAATTTTACGTTTATAACTTTTTTTCCCCTAGAAAATTCTATGCTTTACAAGGAACTGTTCTTTTTGAATGTAACCCAAAGGACCTCAAAATGAGCTGAAACACTACTTTAAAGAGGCAAATTTCAAAACATTTTCGGGGGGAGGACCCCCAGACCCCCCTTTAAAATTTTTAAATATATATTATGTTACACAGTATATTTTCCTTGAAAATTCTGCCACTCACAACAAGCAGTTCCCTCTGGGTGCTCCCCAACGAGGTTGCAAGGGAGATAAAACCCTAGTTTAAAGGGTAATTTTCAAAAAAAAATCTGAGGGAGGACCTCCGGCTCCCCTTGAAACTTTGACGTTTATTTGTAACTTTTTTCTCTAGAAATTATGTGGTTTACAAGGGGCTGTTCTCTTCGGATGTAACTTAAATGTTGTAAAAATGAAGCAAAATTTAAAAATTTTTCTGGGGGTGACCCCCAGCCCCCCCATTTTTACTTAGAACTTATGATGTTGAGTCACCCCCCCCCCCAAAAAAAAAACAAGTCTGGTTACGGCGTGGCTCAGCCACACTGAAAAAGAAATCCTTGCCCCCCCCAACCAAAAACTGAAATGACGCCCCTGCGCTCACATCTCACGAAGTGGAATCGGGAAATAGGCCTTGTTTAGCTTTAGAGAAAGAGGGACTGACCCCTGTGACTCCGTCAGGTGTGCCGGGCGATGAGGCGTCGGTGGCCGTGTCTGCGGCGTCTGAGGGGGGTGCAGCGGATGAAGAGGGGCCGTCGGTGGAGGGCTCGTCGGCGGGCTCCGACTGGGGCAGCGTCTTGTCATCGTCGTCGTCGGGGGCGGGGCGCGCTTGCGACAGGCTCACCGTCAGGGTCACCACAAACGCCAGCAGCAGGGTCTTGCTCAGCAGGGAAAGCATCTTCTGCAAAGGGATTACTACATTATACACTAAAGTCTGTCTTTTCTGGCTAGGCGGTTATAATGTAACCCCAAACGAGCGAGGCCATTCACTCCCCAGGGTTGGGGAGGTATAGAAAGAGAGCCCAACTGGTTATTTCTCGCCAATATACTACCCCACCTCCCTTCCCTTTTCTTCGAAGAAGAAGGTGCTTAAGTAGCCAAGCTAACGTAACTAAATTTCCCGCACCCCTACTCGAACTTGGATTTGCCCGTTCCCAACCGCCTAGCGAAGAAAGACAGACTTTAACAATCAGCAAGTGTTTGGGCAGATTCGGTCCTGTTATAGACCGTTTCTACTTTTGCGTATGGTTGTGGGTATACGGCAATCTGGCGAGAACCCAAAAGTACATGATGATGTCGCGATACCATTGAGTTTTGGTGCTTGATCGGATGAAATGACGTCCTTGTTGTCTTCCTGGGATTCGTCATTTGATCTACCGGATTGCCATACCTCAACTAAACGCATAAGTGGAAACGATTCTTTACAGGAACCACAACCACTTGCGGTCACACACAATACTTGGTTGATTCGTTGCCTTACTGTGTACAATTTGGGACAGATTACGCTTTCTAGATGACGGTGCCCCTTACTATGTTGGGAGGGGCACCATGGCTTGCCATGAGGAAAATAGGGTACAACAACTGGAACAGCTGGCTCAGAGTGCCAACCTTAACCCTATATTGAACATCTATGGGAGGAGTTGGAACTTAGAAAAAGAAATGCCCCTATCCATAAAATCTGTGATGGAATTGACTAGTCTTCTCCAAGCCAAATGGGAAAAAAATCTGCTGGGAAAATTACGACTGGTAGAGAGTATGCCTCAGACAGTACTGCACTTTAAAACAATGGTGGACAGTTCTTGAAGTGATCACAATGGTACAAGGGGCAACAACCTGAGTCCTTGACTCCTACCTATCCTATGTTGGGGATCCCCCGCCAGCTCCTAAAATGCGTTCCGTGGTATAGTTGGCAGAATCTTCCAAGAAGTATCTGGGGTAGATTGTTTATTTTTTAAATTCACAGTCGATCCCAAAGTAAGAATAGAGTTTTATGTGGAGTGTAATATTCAAATAAGATAAAACAAGTGTGGTTGATGTGTGGTTGGTTGATAAGGCATTAATATGGCAAAAGAACCAAGATAAGAGAAATTTAGCTACAGTTTAAAACGAAAATTTGCTTAAAGTTCATGATGTGCTAGCTATATCCTAACATTTTGCATTTTAAAGTGTAGCCCAGTATGGCAACTTACTTAGTAGAATATAGTACTGAATAGAACTAGACAGTTTGAAAAGAAGATTTAAAAAATACTCCTCTTTGCTTTTATCTCTCCTTTTAATGTGGTATACATACTTCAAAAAATTACAAAAAATAAATGAAGATATGTTAGTAAGAGTAATTTTGAAATATCTTTACAGTGTTCAGTAAAAGTAAAAGATTTTTACTATTTTAACTTCAATCAGTGTTTATAAAAACCTAAACAACATCTATTTTCAAACTTTTTGCAACGTTTTTAGAAGTTTTATAATTTGAAACCGTTGTCTGTCAGATTGAAATACGTCTTGCAACATTTTGTCAGCACTTCAGGCGGGTAAATTAAGAGTCAAACAGGTTTCAGAACAGAAGCAATCAATGTTTTTTGGAAAAGAATAAATGTTAAGTAAGTTTTAGTGAAAGTGAAAGGTATCACTGTGAAAGCTGTGTACATAGATGCAAAAGGTGAGAAAAAGAGAAATAAAATACCAAAACTTATTATACCCAAGTCCAAAGTATTCTATGGGTCAATTTTGAAACTAGCTAACTAATTAAATGCGTTGATACTTCCCCTTTAAATATTGTATAAATTCTGAAAATTTCTTCAACTCCTAACTGTTAACTGTCTGACACTGTAGCTAGCTCTACCTTTCGTCAGTACTCTCAATCATAGTAGTAAAAGACAATGAACCGAAATATTTTAGTAAAAAAAAAAGACTCGTGATATTGATAGCAGTTGTGGGGAAAAAAAGAGAGAGAGAGTAAAATCATACCTGGTTTTTGTATGTGTTGTTGTGTGTCACGAAAAGAGGACTTTTTTCACCGATGTCGGAGCTCGAAGTGATCTGTGGCGGGTCGGGAGAGCTGTTTTATGCAGCGCGAGGGTGGCGTGTGGGCGCTAAAGAGTGTCACTCGTATCTCAGTCAAACTGATGCTATCAATCAAATCCGAGCCACATTTCCCCCTAATCCCGAAACGCGCATTATCCGTCGCGCGCATGCCCCCTCCTCCCGATTGGACAGACACCTGTCGGAAGCGGTCGGTCACTTCAGCTTGGATGACATTGCCATTGCCACCTGCAGACGTAAGGCGATATTAAATAAAACCATTCCTTGTGTGTGTTCCTCGCAATCATGTTGATACCTCATTAGCATCTCCGAAGGTGCTGGGTGGCATTGACGAATCGGCTTGCCATCTCTGACGCAGCAGAGATGGATCTATTACTTATTACACTTATTGTTCACCCGGCCATAAATTCGCGTCTTTTTGCGAACACCTTTTTTCCTAACGCCTCTGCTTGTTTTCTCTTCTCCTTCATCAGATGTTTATGGCGTCTGATGATGATGAGATGGCGTATATTGTTAGTTCTTTACGAGGCAGCGAAAAACAACACTTCCACTCGCGAAAGTCTGCATCAGATGAAGCGCTGTTGGTTCTTGGGTCACAACACAAATTCGCACAACGAAGGAATATCTTGAAGCTGAACTCACAGTCGGTTCAGGTTCACTATACAGATGGTGAACTTGGTTGTAAATCACCACTTCATCAATTGTCGGGTAAAGGCCGTCTGTAGTAGGGCTGATTACACTCATTCAAGCTTGATATTTCTCAGGCAAAGCCGGGTCTAGCGCGTAGCGCTAGTAAAACAATAAAACTAGTGCTTAAAGCATGATAGAACATAATCATTAATTTAAGATAAAGTAAAAGCAACTTTATAAATAGCTCCTCTCGCCATTCCAAAAGATTTGGGCTCCATGTTAGAAACTAGGGTAATTTTTACTTGATGAGGAGAGATAAATGTTACAGAGGCTCTGTTAGGAATTGTCGTAGGCCTCTCAAGAAATATGGCCCGCCGAGCTCCATGTTAGAAACTAGGGTAATTTTTACCTGATGAGGAGAGATAAATGTTACAGAGGCTCTGTTAGAAATTGTCGTAGGCCTCTCAGTAAGTATGGCCCTCTGAGCACCTCTGGTTTGGCCCGCTGCACCTAGCTGGATTTGCCTGGAGTCCAACTCGCCTTCGTATGGTTAACACAGTCAGACCTTAACTTACGAAAATTTGGTTTAATAAGCACACCCAATTTCAATTGAAAATAGCTCTACTAACAGAATGAAACGAATATCTGTGAAATTCGTGGAAACAATAGGTTTGAATGAGGAGCTAGTGAAAGAGCCCGTTAGCCCTTTTCTTGATAGAGAGAGAGACCCTGATACTTTTTTTCAAAACACCCTCCCATTGTATTCCAGCTAAACCAATTGGTTAACAAATGTTTTATTTTTAATTAGTAGCAATTTACCAACGAGGCCACATATATAAGGACCGGGGGTTTAAGCTATTTTAAGTAAAATTATACTATTAAAGCCGATAGTAAAAAATTTAATAACTTTAAATTGCTGAAAATCCACTTTTTTCATTTGTAATAGATGCATTTATCACATATGTACCGAAAAAAATAGTAATTGCACTCATGGGTGGGCGTAACCAGGGTTCCATCTAGGGGGGGGGGTGCAAGCAGGATCGGACTTTTTGGTGTTAGTGATAATCAACTTTGAAGCCTCGTGAGCGGTTTTGGACCATTGATGCAACAAATTTAAAAGCTATGTGGATATTGGCTACTCAGCTTCAAGCAGAGTGGGGGTCTTGGGATCCTCCGCTGATTTTTGTTTTTGGTAATTTGACCGTAAAAAGTATAACTTGACACATTTTTTGACATAAGGAACATTAAGGTGACACCTAAAGTGGATCGCACCTTGTACTCTTCAGAATTTTCAAGGATTTCAGAAGGGTTGGTTGAACCCCCTAACAGCCCTAGAGATATATCCCTTGGTGTGAGTCCTAATTTTTAATTTTGAATCCTCTGACTTGAAGTAGGTCTACACTTATAGGAATCACTGTTTTCAGAATGTTTCACCTTGAAGGTTAAAACGAAAGAAATGATTTAGGGGCGTGGGCAACTTTCCCTCCCTGCAACCCCTGGCTACGCCCTTGATTGTACTCCACTCTTTTTCCCAATCAGTTTAAAAAGACTTTACAGAAATAAATCCCAATCCTTTTCTTTCTCAAAATCTTCAGCATTAAGAGCACTTAACTAAATTATAAACTTCGAAATTATCAAACGGTACAGCGAACCAATGTTTTTTTTAATCAAGCCCCCAGCGGCATTTCCGCGACCTACGTGTTGGAGTTCCGTGAGATGCCCGTATAAAAACGCACCTGAGTTTTGACGCAGGAATTTTAGTTAAGCGACCTTTCACGCTAACTATTTTAATGGAAAACATACACACTCGTGTGAGACTGACTCATAGGTAAAAATAACACATCGGTACACAGAAGTGCTTCTGAATAAATATGTTGCCAACTACTAGCAAAGCATTTCAAGACCCTCTTTCCAAGGGTCAGATTTAGGTATGTCCCAATTTTTAGGTCAAATGCAATGCAGAGCCTGATTTCTGGGAGGGCATTTGGAGCACTTGCCCAGGGCCTCCATTTCAAAGGGGCCCCCAAAATGCTTAAAAAGCTAAAGAAAATGTAAAATAAGTGTAAAATAAACGTATTGAGCTTATAAAGCTTTTAAACAAACAATTTTTAGGCAGTGTTTACACTTGGTTCAAAGATGATTGATTTTTTTATTTTAAGTCAAATAAATTAATGTTTTATTTTAAAACATGTCGGGGACCCCCAAATGGGTCTTTTGCCCTGGGCCCCCAAACTTGATCTAAGGAGGCCAATTTCAAAATATCTGGGAGTAATCAGGGATATCTATATCAGAGGTTTCCAACTGGCGATGGCGGCTTGGATTATTACATTATACAACTGCATTGTATTGGATTGGATTAGATTGATTTAAAAAATCCTTGGTTTGCAGAAACATGCCTCTGCTGTACTCAATGGAACACCCTTTAATTTTTAATTGTAAAACTTTTTATGCGATTTTTCTTGTCAGCCCTCCGTTCTATTTGTCCAACTATGGGCCTTGCGCCATAAAAAAAACAATCAACCAACCAACGTCAGCACTCCGTGCACTGGTTTGCTTATAAAAAACATAGGAGAGGTTTTAGCAGTTTAGCGCCACCTATCTGCAACTTAATTTTTTTGGGCAAAAACCTCGAGCGATGATCTAAATAATATAGTTGAAGGTTCATTTGGATCCGTACAGAAGAACTGGAGCTATGAACCAGTCAGTTTAATTTAAATCACCGTGTATAACTAACTGTAGCGGATTTTCACTGGCAAAATGTCCAGTGATCGTGAACCACAAGCAGAGCACAGGTTTACATTTTATTTTGACAGTAGCGAATTGACAGGGAGGCCTGTGTCCCATTCAGAAGAGTAAAGATGCCCTTTTAATAGAATAAAAGACATAGATATTTTTTAACTATTAGATTTTAGATAAGTGAAGCTTTAAAATGTAATTCATGATTTAAAAACTACTTTTTATCCTCCAATATTTCATCACCATCATTCTTGGCGCGACAGCCCAGGGTGGGCCAAGGCCTTCTGAACTAGACGACTCCAGCCACCCATGCTAGCAGCTAAACTTCACCAATTTTTAGTCTTGAGGGTCAAACAGTCCCCCTCAACAGCATCCACCCAACGGAGCTTAGGTCTTCCTCTTCTACGCGTGGTTACTGGCCTGGCTGTAAAAATTTCCATCCTCCAATATTTGGGACTTTTTATTTTCCACCGTTTTACGTGAAAAGATAGAATTTGAAATTGAAAGCTCTTTATTATATTAGAAAGTCAAACCATATTTCGCCCCTATGTTTAAAAGCGCATACCTTCGAACTTACGTAAAGAAAATAAAGACGTCATGTGATGTTTCACCCCTGCGTATTGCGTAAAAAACCTTTTAATTTTGCAAACAGTTCGCACCAATATCAAACTGCGGAAAACAAATTTCGTGATTCTGAGCCGGCTACGCAAATAAATACCAAATACTCAGACTATACATACGCATTACGGTTTGGTTTTGAAGAGAAATTTCGCCACTTTAAAAATTGTGAGAAAAATTCTAAAAATTTCGTCAGATATTCTGAGACCATCACAAAGATCTCTCGTGATCACGTCATCTGCTCAAAACAAGATGGCATTTGTCGGTTTAGGTTTTCTGGAATTTGTAAAAGGAAGACTGAATAACTATTTACAATATTCCATCTTCTTTTTTGTTTCTAAATAAAATCTCAGTCAAAACTTTTTAAAATGAGAGGGTTCGGGGAATGTGACATCAGCGGATTAAGGTGGGAGACCCTGTGTGGGAGCAGGCGGTTTGTGAGGATCTGAAGATATTCACCATTGAGAAGAATAAACAAAACATATTTAAAAACTGGAGCAATGCCCTCATCTCATGACCCCCTCAAGTCCTGCCCATCACTTGGGGGATAAAGTCTGTCTGTCCTCGCTTGGCACATGTGGCAAACCTAAAATCACTACCCACGGCAGGAAAAGCAGTGGCGAGTGCAGGGTATCGGGTATCTAATAGAAGTGAGATAACCATCTTTATGGCTTTTTCGCCACTGTTTTTTCTGCTGTGGGTACTGATTTTAGGTTTGCCACTCGTGCCAAGCGAGGACAGACAGACTTTAACAGGGCGCTTGCGCTTCGCCTTGGTTTATAGACTTCCCGGAGAAATCTTTTCTCCCTCGCAATTCTTCGTGGTTTTGAAGGAACCTTTTTCTCGCATTCGTCCCGTGCCCATTTCCAGCCATGGACCCACTAGTTTTTATTCACCCACATCTTCATACCTGTTCACATGTTCTGTTGCGCAAAGACGGGGTTCGTACAACTCTTCAAGCTCCGTACGATGGGCCCTACAAAGTGCTATGCCGCAACGACAAGACGTACGATACAACATTGACATCAATAAAGTGCACTGTATCACTCTATCGTCTTAACCCTCTACTGCCCATGGTAGCATATTTGCTACCATAAGTTTAGCACTTTAGCTTCAATTTTCAGCATGAAATTAATAATTAATACTTATTTTTAAGTTAAAGCAGCATTAATTGTACCTTTAGGTGTTATAATTCATGAAGTTTAAGTTAAGTCCCCCTTTCCAAATTTTTTAAAAAATTTTTGAAATGACTCCTTTGACTAAAAATCCAAAATGGCTCTTACAAGGGTCAATTATAGCTAATTTTTTTAAATATGTTAATGAAATTTATTTAAATTCTTTTGATATATTTTTATAGGAAGAGTTGCTTGTGTCCTCTGTACAAAAAATTTCCATTAAAAAATATTTTTTAATTGTGAAATAATTAAGTTAAAATGATGGTAGCAAATATGCTACCATGGGCGTTAGTGGTAGTAAATCCATGCATGGGGTGTAAAGTGGCATATTTGCTATCTTAAAATATTTTCATAGAAAAATAATATTTCTTAGTGTCAGCTGTTTATTTAAGTTACTTTTCTATTATAATTAGTCAAATTATAGAAAATTTGATTAATTAATTAATTTTTTAATTAAAAATTAAATTATTTATAAAATTCTTTTAAACCCATTTCTTTAGCTTTATCACTTAATTAACATGGTATTAGGCAAGTCTTTAACTATATTTACTCATTTGTTCATTTTCACACAAAAAAGGTGCATTTTTAAAAATTTAATTAATTTTTTAAAATTTTTTCAATTTTTGATAAAATATCAAGAAAATTTTTATAAAAAATAAATATAAAGCCATGATGTAATACTAAAATAACACTCCTATGAATACTTTATAAAGAAAATATTTTAATTACTTTTAAAACATCTATTTTACGACTTTGAAAGTTTTAACGCCGTATTTTTTACTATAGGAATTTCCTAAATAGGCTAATTTCAGGAGTAAAATTATTTTTACAGGCATCAAAATATTTCTAATATGTTCCTAGATAAAACTATCAGTAAGCATTGCATTGTAAGCAAAATCAATTAGTAAAATATATATCTTTTTGTTTTTTATTCCATAAAAATCAAATAAATACTGGATGAAAAAACTAAAAAGAAAAGAAAAAAATTAGTTCAAAACTGTAAAAGAGGAATAAATTTTATTATTAATAAATAAAGAAGGTTTTTTAAGGTCATTCCACCCAAAAATATAATTATTTTCACAAGAATTAAAAAATTTTGAAATATACCGATCTCATTCATTTTTTACCCTAATCTGCCCATGGTAGCATATTTGCTACCAAACAGAAATCCACAAAATTTTAACAAAATCAAAAATTTTTTGGCATTTTTATCTTATTTGGACCCAAACTACATGAAAAAGACAAAAAGTAATTTTTTCCATTGTAATTTCTTGTAGTGGGCATTAGAGGGTTAAACCTGTGTTTCTCTCTTCGGACACCGAATCCAACAAAGAGAATAAAACCAAGCACTATATATGCTACTGAGACTGTTGATTGTGACACTAACAAAGAACACTGTGGTTTTTCAACTAAAGACCTAACTACTAATACACGTTCTGGTAGAGAGAGTAAAACTGCCAAAGCAGTACGTGACTTTTCGTTGAACTGCGGTGAGTCGCCAAAAAGGTGCGTAACCGTATAATAACTGTAATCACCAAACCATAGCAAGCAACAGAAGCTGCTGGAAGGCGCATCGCCTTCTGCGCTGTACCAGAAGTGTTTTTTGCGTTTATTACATCTTTTTAATGATGTTTAAGTTCGCAACCATTGAAATAACTTTTTTTTAAGTTTTAGTGACTTACCAGTAGCTTTATACTGAAAAGAAGGCTCTTGATGGGGTTCTCCCTCAGAAGATTTGTGGAAATTTGATCTTTAAAAGCAGGGAAATCAAGTCCAGAGAAGGACCCCTTCGTCCCCCCCCCTAATACACGGCCCTGATATTAAGTGTCATCGAGAAATTGGTTCCTTTCCTCTTTAAAGATTGAAGATGGAGACTGGGAGAGTCATATTCATTCAGTGAATTATAGGTCCTTCTTATAGAATTTAAAAATTAAAGTTCTTTTTCTTTGTTCCTTGTTATTGAGAAGTCACGTCCCCTGTACGCCCAGGGCCTGAATATACCTTTATTAGTTAAAAACTTTCTGTTTAACTCTAATGTGAGTTATGCTTACATCATTGCAAATACTGCAGGTATAATGTAATAAAACGTCATCATCAGTATAAACCGTTGGTTTACACTATTTTAAAAAAGAGTAATACAGTATAACCTATTTATCTTGAACTTTGATATCTCGAAAAAATTTTACCCTTTGAAATTAAGTATTTCTCCATTTTTACTCGTTGTCTCGAAAACTCGCTATCTCGAAATTTTTTTGGGGTCGTTTCAGTTTCAAAGTTATACTGTAGGTAGTGTTCATGAAACTTTTTCAAAGTTCTAGAAAGAAAAAGAAAGAAAAGTAAGGAAAAGCGCGATCCGAGGAGAGAGACAAAGGTGTTATTTAGCACAGTCATTTGCGGCTGAACAGCTGTTCCTATCGTGCAGTCACTATCTTGCTGACACAATTATGTCTGAAAGCAATTGCACCCTCAGTTCGGATCCTCGTAAAAACAATCTTCGTATGCATATAGATTGTAATAACTTCTGGATTCATTTTGCTTTGGAGCGGATTTTACGATATTTGCTTTCGCTGTATAGCGATAAAATAATGACATCGTCTTCGAACGCTCAGACAGACAGGCAGTGAGTGAAGAAGAACAGCCGAATTCTAAAATAAAGTGATATATTGAAACGTCATTTCTATAACCTAATTTACAATTTGCTATCCTGGTCTGGTTTGTCCAACTCCCGGATTACATGGCAGTGGCGTATATAGAAATTTATTTCGGGAGGGGCCCAAAATATCCTAAAAAAAAATTAGCTTTTAAAAGCCGAAAGCTAGAATTTCGCACTGGGGGAGAGGACCCAAAAATATTCCTAAGCCCCCCATGCATATTTAATATAGATTCAATGTAGTTTTTTAATATTTTCGAGGCATGATTTGCATCTTGATGAAGTGAATATTGAAAAATTGTGAATAATAGAGTTCCAAGCACAAAAGGGGGGTCTGGGGGTCCTCCCTCAGAAAATTTTTGGAAATTTGACCATAAAAAACAGGGTTTTAACCCATTTTAGTACACATAGTCAGAATTTCGGGGGGGGGGGCCCGGGCCCCGTCGGCCCCTCCTTATATACGCCACTGTTATATGGTGTAGAAGCGTAGTTTTAATATTGGGCAAATATGAAACAGAGTGAATCAAATCTTGACTCAAATCCCCCCTCCTTGGGTTTACAAAAGAAGGAGGAAAAATGTAAAGATTTAAAGGAAAAAGAAGGTACCCTTTGAAAAATTGTAAATATTTTTCGAGCATTCAAATGTATTACTTTTTTTCCTCATTTTATCCCGTTCTTCCTTTTCCCGTAACACACCACATATAGGTGTGAAGAGAGTCAAGTCAAGTCCTTTACCCCCAAGGAGGGGGCACTTAAATTTTTTTTGTCTTAGGTTGTATGTAAATCAAGCCCATGGTGATCAAAAATGAGTTATTTATACGGTCAAAAAGTACCAAAAATTTTCTGGAGGAGGGTCCCTAGACCTCTGATTTTAGTTTGAGAAACATTCTTACGCAAGGTTATGTTACTCATCAAACGGGTGGGGAGTAAAGAAAAATCTCATAGGGGATCTTGAAAGATTTTTTATAGGGATTAAGATTTTTTTCAAATTCAACATTTTGATTATTTCCGTCTCTAAAAATTGAGGTCCTCTCCTTGGAACCTGGCTGGATCCAATCCAGACTCAAAAGGGATTGTTAAGGAATCATACTATACAGCAGTCTTATATCCGAAATTTCTCCTATGCAATGTCTGTCCTTTTTTTACTGTAGAAAAATTCAGTTTCAAGATGATAAGAGCTTCGATCCACTATCGAATTTAGAGAGCTTGGGAGGCATCGCTCAGTAATTTTTTCTGGAAATTATAATTTTAAAAATTATTTATTAATGTCAATCTTGCATTTACACTGACCTTCTCCCCATTTGACAATAATTTTGACTTTAGCACAAGCGCATTTCGGTGAAATGATTTCAGAATTATGCAACTTATTACGTAATTTATAACACACCGCTTACCTGAATAAAAGCGTGAATGTGACCTACTCGTGGACCATTTGACGAATAAGAAAATAAACTTGAATTACAGATTCAAGCCCCCGAATCGTCTCACACAAAAAACAAACCTTTTGCGTCTGAACTTAAACGTTTCGGGGAACTTAATAGTCCTTTGTTCTATTTCGCGCTTCAGTAACACCTTAAGCAAACGCTCATGTTTATTTAACACAAAAGACCAGAAACAGGAGTTCAATATAAGGGTGAGCGAAAATCGAGAAACAAACAGCTACTATATCGCATCGTATGTCGCTGTAGCATTGCCCTCTGGTTCCCAAACTTTTTTAGTGTCCCTCTTATGGAAAAAGGATCTTTCCATGACTCCCTACTTTCTAGCAAACTTTGTTCTCACAGTTTTAAGAAATATACTCTTGTAGTGTGTTAATGAAAAATTTAATAAGTATGAAATTAAAAGCAAATATATAGTAAGTAACGGCTCACTTTCTTAAACTCTACAGCTTTTGATACCTGTTTTTTTTAAGGTAGGATAATAAGGATATATCAGGCACCCGAAATTCAGCTTTGCACGAATTCCCAGATTGAAGATGAGACAAATCAGCCAAAGATCTGAAAATGGTGAAAACTATCTTTGGTATATGGTGGTATAAGCCAATTATGTTAATTTAAAAGAAAAGTTCATGCAAAAAGATACACAATTTGATAGCGGGGTCCTTTAGATCCCCACAATCCAGTCACCACTATTGGATTTTTTTTACTGAACGTGTAATCCAGTCTAATCCGAATATTGACCCGAAAAGTGGTTCAACATTTATCCCAATTACTCATTTTTTGCCAGTATTCCGTGTCGCTTCATCATTAACATTCTTCATTCCACGGATCGTTTTCGCACCACTAAAGGTCAATCTGATGGAAAATTCCCGAGAAACTAGCACAGTGTCTCCACATGTGAGGGAAGCGAACTTAATTCCTTCCGAATCCTTGTGGCCTTTGTGTTGGAACAGGTGGATAAAACGGAATGCGCTCATATCGTGGGTTTCCGGTGAGAAGGTGTCAGTTTATCACACATCCGGATTATTAATTCGAGAAGGAACATTCGTGTGATCAACACCGATTACTGAGCTAATATCCAACTTATCCAGAATGAATAATATAAATGTCATATCTCTAATTTATTGAGAGTAGAGAGGGTGAGAGAAAGAAGGAAAGAGATATGAGTCTAAAATTAAAGTGACAGCAAGAAAGTAAAGTAGAAATCTTTATGGACATGCAAAAGGGTTCATCCATGTGAAATTCGCTGAAGTTACTATAATGCAAAATAAGTTAACATTAACTTTTGAACATACAAATTATATGGTCATTTTTCTCTAAAGTTTAATTATTCGTTATTGTGAATGCTTAAACTGTAGAGGAAACTTATTGCAAATTTATATGTCATGAGAAAACGCCAATGAATTTCGATCAATATTTTGGCCCGCTAGATCGAACCCATGCGTTGGCCCGCGGTCAGTTAAGGTATCACCCACATCACAATTGAATCGCCAGTTTGAAAAAGGGAATAAGTCTAAAAAAAAATAATTTTTTTTGAGAAAATCATGAAAAACTGAATAAATAATATTTACTGGAGATTCAGGACCCTATTTGGAATACAGGACAATCATCTAAAAATTAAGTACATTCAAACATATTTTACAGTTGAAAAAAGTGGATGATCTTATTCCTTTTTTTCTAATTGACGATTCAATTAAAGTTGGGCGTGCTGTTCGCTCTATTTAGGGATTGGGATAACCGTTCAACAAAGAAAAATCGTTCTCTCGTACCTGTCACAATTTCTATTGACCAGGTGGTGTTCTAAAGAAGATGTTTCTTTTATTATAAAAAATCCCCTGATCACTTAAGAACTACCATTTTTGAGTTTAGTTTTTGCTTGTCCTTCAATAAAGTCTCTGTTTTGAAGTATGAAAACCTTACAGAACTGAAAGGAGTGTTAATGCGGGTCGTATACAGTTATACAGGATGGTTATAAAATAACATACCTACCTCATAGTGATAAAGGTTGACATAAACCCTATAACCCCTTACTACGCCCAGGGGGAATTTCAGGGTATACACCTCCCCCCCCCCGATGCCTCAAACTTTTTATTTTTCACTATAGAAAACTATTCCATAACCTCCAAAAGATAAAAAGGAGGGTTCAGAGCACAGAGTATAGATTCTAACAGAGGGTCCAAGCGGCGATTTTACTCTTTCGGAGACAATAGTTCCACCGTTATCGCATAGTGGCGCTGATGGTCCCAGTTGTCAATCGATATCATATCGATATCAAGTGGGAGGGAACAAGTCGGAACGAGTGATTCTGATTGGATATGGAACTTTTTATGGGAATTTCGCAATCACTGTTATTTTTCCCCAGATCAAGGAACTTTTCCCTAAACTTTCCCTGCCGGGAGTAAAATTTCCCCATAAATAAACATGGATGATTTGTAGTGTCTCGGTCTCATCAGTGATTGCTCTAGCAGATATAGGGCAGTTACAATCAGCTGATTTTCCTGTAAACCGTAACTGAGAAAATTTCTTGGAAGACAAACAACATGGATTTCTCCATAGAGTTAGTATTGCGATTTGCGTTCGAAGTTGATTAAAGATGTATTCTGAATACTTTAATGTCATAAATTTTCATGCTAAGGCCCGTTATATCGACAAGATAAGATTCTTAATGGATTTGATCCATATACAGTGCCGAAAGCGGAATATTATCCACTGTAAAGGACCGTTTTCCAGATCTTGCATACATAGATACGGTGAACTACCTCGTATATTAATCGGTTGTTATACATCTGAATTTAAAGCTTACACAGCACTTTTATGCATAAGTGAATTCTTGTTCTAATGAAGTTATCTGATTCAAAATTTTGATTGTTTTTCGCTTTCTTAATCAAATAAAAACTGAGACACTGGACATAAACAAACTAAAGTGCCTATTTATTTCATCACAGAATATTAAAGTATTTTTCTTTGAATACTTAACTATTGGTTTAAAGCATTTTTCTGAATAGATAAAGGTATGGTTTGTTTTATCAAGATATCAGCAAATGTTTGATTTTCTGCTTCATATTTTGTGATAAGAGGCTAGCAAGAGCCTGTTTACACTTTATTTGAAGAAGCTTTTATGAGAAATCTGTTATTTTAGTTTCATCTTAATATTGTTAACTTCATTGTTAGAAATATTTTATTACCATTCAGTCTTTATGCTAGATCAAAGTATTTATTTAATATTCAAAATGCTGTTCCACAAATATGTAATTTTGTGACTATAGTCATGTAAAATTTGATACCCATACCAGGGAAATTTTGGTTCCAAGAATACTTCGCAAACTGAAATTCTTTCTATTATTGGATTGAGGCACTAATTGGAAAGTGTATAATTTAGTTAGAATTGAAACTCAACATGAATAGGGAATGAAATACATACAACCCGTGTAAATATTATCAGGATAGTTCTGAACAATTTACTATTTATGTAGTTTAAACAAATTAGCATTTACATTGTGTTAGTTTTGGCAAGTTAGTAAAATTCTAAGTTTTAGACATTTGCTTGTTTTACATATATCATGGCTGACACACTTAATTTTTATTACCAATTGGTTAATACCACTTCTATTCTTTTTTTTGCACAATCTTAAAAATAGTTTTTGTTAAAAAATATTGGTTTCCATGCTTTGTATAAATTTTATATTTGAAATAGAAATATTTTAGCAACAATGAGTATCAATTAGCTCAAAATTGTTTATAATAGACAAATAAGAGTGAACAAGTTTTTCCCATTCTGTTTTAGGTTCTATTTATTTAAATCAGAGAATTGCATCACATCCAAGTTCCAGCTCACAGGACGTTTTACAAATGTAATGAGAATGACCAAATGGCGTTTGGTTTTGGTGACCACTTTTGTGGCATCAATTCTAACCGTTTTTTGGTTGATCATTTAATTTGTACATCTATTTCTTTTTCGGTCTATGGTTTAATAGCTGAATTAACCCAGTCTACCAGACGTTTTTGGGAATGGCGACTTACAATGGAGTTAAGGTAAGCATCTTATTAAACATCCTGTGCTCTTTCAAGGATCTGCTTTTGGATTCCTTCTTTACCTATCTGTAATCCTTTAAAATAAGCAATCATATTTTCTTTTTTAATATCTATGATATGGGAGTTTTGTGTACTTTAATTAATCAGATAAGTTAGATACCCACAAACTCTTAAAATGTTGCCCCCATTAGCTGACTGAATTTCTCGGTAACTGCCCATCCTTTTCAACGAGATTTTTTGTCAACCTCTCGATTATATTTATCATGAAAATGTTTAATATTTTCTCAATCTATATAGAAGTTTTAATTTTTTTTTCTAATGGCAGGTAATTTTGAACAGTTACAGCTGAACTAAGTTCATTAACCCAAGTAATGCTGGAAGCATACTTACTTTGCGTTACCTGTGGACCGAAGCCACAGAGGTGAAGTACTGTTGCCCACGCCACACATTCACAGCTACAGCCCCTTTTTACAGGGGGGCCACATTCATTCATCACACACAATGACAGAAACTAACATCCATGCCAAACGGGGATTCGAACCCCAGATGTACGGCTTTGCAGTCAGAGTCGGATGCTCTAGTAGTTTTATTTTGTCTTGTCTGGCGCATAATATCCTAAAGTGGATCATGCGCCATAAAACACTAACGAGCCAACCCACCAATCGGATGCTCTAGATATAGATTCTCTCTCTCAGATACTAGGCCAGTCCGTTTGCAGAAGGTTTTAATTAAAATTATAAAAATAAAGCATGATACATATATGCCATTCCACAAATATATATTTCCAATACTAAGGTATCACATGGGACCAGTAGTGTAGCCAGAAAAAAAAATTTCAGAGGGGTATATTGATATTTTGGGAGGGGATATGAGGTAGTTTTAGTGATTTTCTATGGTCAAGAAAGGAAAGTTTCGAAGGGGATATATCCCCAAATCCCCCCCTCTGGCAACACCCCTGCATCAAGCTATTATTGTAATTGACTAAACATTAAAGTTATCCAATAATTAAAATTGTGTCTTGCATTTTAATGAAAATTTTAGGACTGAAAATTCAAGTGACCAGGGGGGTGCAGGGAGGGGCAGCTGCCCCCCCCCCTAAATTCTCAGTTTGTTAAATTTTTTTGAAAAACTTTATTAAAGCAATAGTACATAATTATCCTTGAAAACTGTGTGGCTTACAAGAAGCGGTTCTGTTCGGCCAAAGAGTCTCAAAATGAGCTAAAACACTACTTAGAGGGGCGAATTTTAAAAAATTTTCTGGGGGAGGACCCCCAGACCCCCCATTTTTAAGCTCACATTCATTACCCATATTTTTACGTTAGGTGGGCAAAAGTTCAAATCAAAAAGTTTAAAGTTCAAGTATAAGTATCCTAAAATGTAGGGTGTAAAAGTACTCGCCATGGGGTATGGGAGGGCCTTGGAAATATTGAGTCAACCCCTAGTCACTAGTATTCGCAATCGCAACATCAAGAGCACAGGTAAGAATCCTTGCCCCCCCCTAACATGAAACCTGGCTACTCCCATGCAAGTGACGTCTGCTTCTTCCAGCCGACTATATAATTCTGCATCATTCCCAGCTTCTTTCTTGCTTGACTCAGCAATTACATATTATTTGGGGTCGGTATAGGATAAGGATTTTTTGACAGGATATTTGAACTTTTCAATTCAACAGGTTCAGTTTTGAAACATTACTGATGATTTTAAAAGTGTCTTTGTTTTAGTTTAAATGAATGTTATAGGATCTCCATGTTAATGAATATTTATTGCTAATTTGAAGTAAGAAACCAAAGTGGATTCTGCCAAAGGTGAGAGTAAATCCATAGATTGGTTTTAAGTAAGTGGTTTCTTATTGGATTCAATGCTAGCCTTGGGAGGCTTCAGATAGAAAGTGTTAAAGGAACAACAGTATTTCCTTTGTATGTTTAGAAGTTTCCAAAATACGGAATTGGGAATATTTTCAACCAGTTAGTTATTTACAAATCAATTACTTATGGTCTAAGTAATAAATATCTGTCATTATGGATAGTAATCAGTTTTAAATGTCAGCCAGATACTGAGAAGATCCAGTCAGCTACTGGGACCTACACCTTAGGAGCTTGTGGGTATCTAACTTATCTGGATTAATTAAAATACACTAAACTCCCAGATAGGTAAAGAAGGAATGCAAAAGCAGATCCTTGAAAGAGCACAGGATGTTTAATAAGATGCTTACCTTAACTCCATTGTAAGTCGCCATTCCCAAAAACATCTGGTAGACTGGGTTAATTCAGCTATTAAACCATAGACCGAAAAAGAAATAGATGTACAAATTAAATGATCAACCAAAAAACGGTTAGAATTGATGCCACAAAAGTGGTCACCAAAACCAAACGCCATTTGGTCATTCTCATTACATTTGTAAAACGTCCTGTGAGCTGGAACTTGGATGTGATGCAATTCTCTGATTTAAATAAATAGAACCTAAAACAGAATGGGAAAAACTTGTTCACTCTTATTTGTCTATTATAAACAATTTTGAGCTAATTGATACTCATTGTTGCTCTAATGTTTCTATTTCAATTCAAATAGGTATAAAATGTATAGGAATTGAAGTGTAACAATATTTAAACTAAAATACCAGATTTCTTATAAATTAAAAGCTTCTTAATATAGTGTAAACAAGCCCTTGCTCTCCCATGAATTATAGGCAGTTTGAGTAGATAAATCATAACACAAAATATGAAGCCTAAAATCAAACATTTGATGATATCTTGATAAAAAAAACAAACCTTTAGCTGTTCCGAAAAATGCTTAAAAGCAATGGCTAATTCAAAGGAAATACTTTAATATTTTGTGTTAAAATAGACACTTTAGTTTGTTTATGTTCAGTGTCAGTTTTTATTTGGTTTCTCTCTACACATGTGTTATGAATGGGAGCTGAATATTTTTGTCTTTAAATCTTAAAAAAAGGGAGCACGAAATCACACTGTTTTATTTTTTCATGATCAACGTACCTCTAACTATGCAGAAAAGTAGTTTTAGCTAATAATTAATGATTGATATTTAAAATACAGGTACTATTTACATCGTTTCACACTCGCATTTTAAACCAATGGACCTGAAAAGTTTTCGTTAAAATCTTAAAAAGTGGCGCAAAAAATCAAAACTTTGATTATTTCTTAATGATTACCATACATTTAACTTTAAGGGAAAGAGGTCTATATGTTATCAGATGAGGAATAATATTTTAAAAAAAATATCTTAAAACGCCATGCAAAACTCCATAGGGTAGGGACTGGGTTTGTTTACTTCCAGCGGGTGGAAGAATCGAGGATGGTCACGTGATCATTCTCCAAGTTTGAGCTCGTGACGTCATATGTAACTTCCCTATTATTATTTTGCATCATTCTCCAAGTAAGTCTCATTTAACATTGTTTTATTCAATAACTTAAATCCTATGATTAATCATAAAAATGCTTCTTTTCTAAAAATGTCTTTCTTTTGCTTTTAGAACACGTTTATGTTGAATTGTAAACAACTTCCTCCAGTTTTGGTGATTTTCGTTTGGGAAAGGATAAACTGTAAGTAGGTAATGACTTTTTAATAATTTTCAAATCAATGTTTTAAAAAGCAAGATTATGTTAAGAATATTTGTTTATCAAATAAAAAAAGCAAAGGATTAAGACATTACTATAGTAAAAATTTGCCAATTATCAAATGAAAAAAAGTAAACAAAATGGGTGAATTTCCATTACAATGATCCGAAAGTTATTTAGAACTGTAAATGAAATCTTTATTTTTTTTACTAAATATCGTCTGGTAATACATATATATTTGAAGATCAATTATATGTTATTTAATGTTATAAATGGTTTGCGAGTACTACTTTGTTTCCTGAATTCATTCCTTGAGTTTTTATTAGTATGCAGTTTATTATTTTTATAAAGCAACTTTCCAATAGCTAATAAATTGCAAGTACGTTTCAATGCTATTCTTACCTTTTGATTATTTACTTTATCACTGAGTTTTGATGAGTTACTTTATTTGTGAAAATGTTATTTAATCTTATATTCGTGCTTTTTGAGTCATGTTTTTATAATTAATTTGGAACTATGCTTCTCTGGTAATTACTGTTGACTTGTAAATCAAGTCTGTATCCTTTTCCCTTATTGTATGTATATTCTTCAGTTTATTGATAAATATATTAAATGAAGCCATGATAAACTTTTTTGCAGTTTTTAATTATTTGAATAGGTTTAAATTACCTTTCTCAAGTAGTATAATCTAAGTAATGGTTGAAATTTTGAAACATGTTTTAATTAAAACTATAACAAAGCATGGTTTGGAAATGCAGGCAATCACTTTAAAATACTTATTTTGAAAAAAAATCTGATAAATTCATCAATTTTCAGGGGCTTTTGAATCTGCATTGGTTGAATTCAAAGCTATCAAGAATGATTGCATTATATTACCCTGCACTGTCAAAATTGTTATTGAGTTATTGTTATTCAAAGTTATGTTTTTTATGTAAGAGGTTTTAAGCTTAGGTTGAGTATTTTGTGTGCCTATGAAAGCAAAAGCTTTTACATAAGTCAGATACTAAAATAAACAATAATCTGATAAAACATTTAAAAATATAGAAATTATCTACTATCTCAAATTCTATTGTGGAATAGGTTGGCAAAATCCCTGAAGGAAGTCAAGGCACTTCTATGTCTAAATCATTGAAATTTCCTGTTAATTTTTTAAAAGGAAAAATGCTTTATTTGCAATGACTTAGAAATCACTACTAATCATTTTTCTTAGTCAAATTCTGTTATATTGTAACTGGGATTTTTCCCACTTGTGTCATTTTATTTAATTTCAATTTGTCTTATATTTTTGCATACATCCCTTCAACTAATTGGTTCTTAAGATATCAGAAATGCTATACATAAAATTTGTCTAGTTTTTTGTAATATCTGTAAATATCTGTTCAATAAACTATTTTTTATTACTACTTGTCTTCACTGTGTTGAAATTAATATGAAGTAATTATTTTCTATGTTTCTTCCAATCTTTTCACCTAAGAAAAATTATATTTGGGTATAATTTATGGTGTTGTTTTATTTATGGATAATAGAATTGTTTATATTATAAATCACCATATATTCATTCTACCTCACCTGCAATCCAGTTCAATTTTTGAATATACTATAGCATAATCTAATGTGAAATAAGTTTAATAAATTTACTACTTTTGAATAACCAAAAAAAAATAGCATTTTGTTTGCAAAATGCTAAAAAATGCAAACTTAAATCATAATCACTCAGTTAATCAACTCATTGTTTTAGTTTAATGAAAAAAGATAAACTCGCGATAGAAATAGATAACAAAAACTTCAATTGGTGAAAGTAAAATTACAAAGATAATTCAATTTCTAAGTCTAGAAATTATTCAGATCAATCGCTGTAAAAGGCGATTTCCAATTCAAAAGCCGAAGTTAGAAATTTCCTCTTTCCCCAGCGCATGCTCAAAAGACACACGTAGCTGTTTGAAAACTGGGAAAACAGAAGAAATCTTTTTCCCTTTCTAGCGATTTGAGTGACAGGTGAGAGATGATAGCTGGCCAGGTGGGCGGGGTTAATAGAGAAAGAGGAGGTTGCAGAGAGAGAGATAGCATGCGAATTGAAGAGAGTCAATAACGTTCGTCCTGCACTGTCGTCCTGTTCTCTGGTTAGTTCCACCGTTATCGCATAGGGGCGCCACGTTCTATGGGAAAAACCATGCTTTAAAAGTTGCCATTAGCGTCTATGGAGATGGACCCTCTGTTAAGCTCTATACTCTGTGGTTCAGAGGTCCTCCCCCAATTTTAGTATGCTAAAAAGTGTTCTGAAGCTATTTTTGCGTATTTTCAGTGGGCATCGCGGGTTGCACAAAAAGAGTAAAAATTGAAAAAGGAAAGAAATAGCAAAAAAAAAAAAGAAAAGAAAGAAGATATGCACATTTTGATAGACTGATTTTTTTGTCTTCGGTCAGTCAAAAAATGCTATTTTTCTTCCTTTTACCCCTTTTCCCCTCTCTTTATTCCCCTTTTTTCAGGGGGAGGGGGAGCTTTTTCCCCAGTTCGTTCAAATTCTTCTTTTCTTTTTTATTTTTCCCTTCAGAAAAATCCGAGGAAAATCCTAATTAGGCTTATTATTAGCATTGGGCTAACTTACCATCAAAAACTAAAATACACCAAATAGAGCATTTTCAATCACATGACTTTACCAAACAACGGCCTTAGCAACGTTGTTTTTATCCTCCAGTGATGTCATCAGCGAATGCTTCTATTGGATGCTTCTATTTCCCGCCCCTAAGAACAGCCTTAGCAACGTTGTTTTTGTCCTCCAAGTGACGTCATGTGCGAATGCTCTGTACACTCACTACATATGAAGCATCGCATACACCACAACAGTTCCTCATTAGCGGCGCCCTCTGGCTCTAGAAACTGTTGTGCTGGCATCATCCAGGTTCTTCTGTATAATTGGTATAATTGGCATATTTACAATACTGGTTTAAGAACACGTTACATTGTAGCTATCAACCACCATTACTATTTACATAACAAAACAAATCCCCGATGCGCATGATGATGATTTACGGCTGAGACACAACATTTTCCATCCTAAGCTTTTGGCTAACTTTGAAATTCAATAAAAAGTTTATTTGTTTTTTGAATTTTGGAAATGTTTCTATCAAAAAGCATTCAGGTAAATCTATTACTCCTTTAATTTACGAGGTGGTGCTATTAAACAGTTAGGTGCTAAGATTTTTTTAGTTTGAATTGAATCGCCATATATCCAACTAACTAGTACCAAAAGTAATCCTATGCTTTTATTTGGGCCATAAAACACCAAAAGTAATCCGTGAAACTGGACACCCAATAGGCCGGTCTTTCTGTCGCCACATCGCCCTTTGTGGCATGGAGGACCTGTTTCAGATCGCTCTTAAACTGTTTAAAAGAAATTAAAACAAAAAAATATTTTTCATTCTACTTTTTTACAAAGAATTGGTCCACTGTTTAAAAATTATAGAGTTTTTAAAAGGTCCTATAAATCTATTTTTTTTTTGGTAATTAGTAGCTGTTCTAGATTTTTTTGAACTATTTAATGGACCACGAAAAGTGTAAAAGCAATCCGCATATGATTCGAACTTTGGAACAATATGGCGGATGAGAGCTCCGGAGTTCTCTTTTGAGATCTCTCATGTCAAGAGCACACGAACAGTTAGTTGAGATATTTTAATAATGTTTTATTTTGAAATTTGATTATTTTTGTGTCCACTACTTGTGTCTAGTTAATCCTAAAAATATAAGTGTAATGAAAATTAAAATCTGACTTTTGTAAAAAATAAATTTTGAAAAATGTGCCCCAAGTACAATAGTTTTCCAAAATAATTAAATATTTTAGGATTAAAAAATATCCTAAGCAGTTACATTACCTTTTCTTAAATATATAAATCACAAATTTTTCATTAAACATTCAGGAATAAAAAAAAGATCACACTTTAATGAATGGTCATTTTAAGAAATCTCTTAGTTAAAGAAACAAAATGCAATTTTCATGGGGATAATTGCCCAAAATTGAATAAAGTTCAAAAATATATTTGTCCAAATTCACAAGTTTTTTACCATTTATTTGATTTAACCTAATATTTTTGAAAATACAGCTATTTGTTACTTATAAAAAGCTGAAGGCTGTTTATCAACTGCTTCAGGTAGATAATCACATTGAAACTACGTCATTCATAGAAAATTTAACTTTATCTTCATAAATATACTGTAATTTTTCTTTCATTAAAATTTATAGACTTACTCTTACTGCAGAGTTTAATGTAATGCTCATGCACGGAATGGGACGATTTGGCCCGAAACCAAATTTTTTGAGTTTTAGATTTTCCTTTCATTTTTTTTCTGGCGTCGAATAGTAGTAGACCGTGCCCATGCATTTAAAGGCAACTTTCAAGTAAATATGCGACCTAAAAACCTAGATAGTTTTTTTATACATTATTGAAAATAATGAATGTGCCCCTTGTATCAAATTACCCTGTTTTCCCCTAATGTGATTTTTGTTGCAGGGCCTGTGCGGTCTAAAAAGAATCAACCTTGTTCTTTCAAAGATTGATAAAGTTCCCACAGGAAGACTTTTGAGCACATCTATGCATTCCAAAATTACTGAAAACAAAAATTCAAGTTCTGCAAGTCCTTGGAATCGGATTTATTACTTTCCCTATATCAGATTAGTTGCAGCTTTAAGTCGTTTGAAAATTTATCAGACTGCAGTGACAGTTAGTTGTGTTCCAATTGGTATAAATATGTACAACAGCGGATTAGTTGAACTGTCTACTGTTGAGTTTGCTATTGGATGTTCTTTATTTACCACAGCATCATTATACGTTATTACCACGTTCCTAAGAAAAGTAATTGGTATCGTCAGTCTTTCTGATGATGAGAAATCTGTACAAATATCTCACCTGACATTTTGGGGTCGAAAGAAAGACATTTCTGTTCCAGTTGAAGACATAGTGCCTGTGATGGAAGGTGGCTGTATACCAAATGATGTGTTTGTGAAGCTTCAGAGATACAGTACTGAAGATGTGCTATACATAACTTTTAGGCATGGAAAGGTCTTGGATAAAACTAGGTTTGAGAAGGTATTTGGGAGTTTAGAAATCATGGGAATGAAAAATAATAGTAAAGATTAAATACTATTAGTGGTAAACAATGAATTTTACTTAATTTAGTAATTAACATGGTAGTATATGCTTTTAAATCAACCATTGGGAATGTTAATAAAAAAACTTTTCCGTACAAAAAAAAACACAATTGTATAGTTAGTTTTACTGAAAATCACATACGAGCGCTTTTTTGAATCATTTTACAATGGTATCTCCTAAATGATGTAGTGCCTAGACCAGGACATGAAATTTCAGCTCTATAGGTACTAGCCAGACTAAAATTTTTACTCGCCACTGCTTTGGATTCATATTTTTTTATTTTAAAAAATAGTGTTAGCAGAAACATTATTGGAAAGTAAAATTTTAAAAGAATGTAAAATTAAAATACATTGCAAAAAATAATAAAACTAACGTTTCCTTTTTAAAAGGTCTGGGAAAAACCATTAATCCACTTTCTGTCCACATTACTGGATAGCACTTCCTGACAAACTTTACACATTGAAAGACTATCATTATACAACAACCATTCAAAACTACTAAGCCACTCTTTATAAAACTTTCTTTTCGCTGGAAGTGGTGATTGGGCAGTTGAGGCATCTCTTCTTTCACTGGAAGATAAAACATTTAGGCAAGCTGCTCGATTGAGGTTCCTTGATTTGGACATTTTTTATTTTAAACTCAAATTTTTTTTCAGGGAAAAGAACTTTCTCGCCAGCTTTAAATTTTTGGTCGCCAATGGCTAGTCGCCGAGCGGAAATTTCGCGCCCTGGCCTAGACCAGATGTGTGATAAGACTTATTTGGAGAGGTGTCTTCAATTGAGAACAAATTTTCCTTTGAATTATAAATAGTACTAATAAAAGAAACTTACTTAAATAGTTACTTGACATAATTTGTTTCCCTCCAACTTTTGAAAACTTAAATTGGAATAGAATAAAGAAATCAATAGAATAAATCAAACTCTTTTAAAGAACAGAGTTAAATTTATTCTTTTAATACTGCAAACCCTTTTATAAAGAGTAATTTTTAAAATACTTATACCTTTTAAAAACATAAGGGGAATAATAAGAAATTCACTATGCTCAACTGAATGTTTGAACATCAACAAAATTACTTCTATATTTTAATTACTTGTATACTTTTTTTCATAAATGTTTCTAGAGAAATAGCCCTTTTACTCTGCAGACAATCTTAGGCTTTTACCAACATACCAATAATAATAGAAAGTGTATATTTTCTATGTAACTAGGGAGCTACTGCTGCGTGCTGCCTGCTCACTGTCACTCAGCAACTCCTGTAAACTGCTTACGCAGGAACATTCCATTCTCATAGAAGCCACCTTACTAACTCTACTCACTTAAAAAATCATTCCTTAAAGCAATTTTCCTAATTGAGGAACTTGTTTCCTCATCATTGGCATTGACAATTCTGTTTCAACTTTTCTGTTTGGAATTTCAGACTCAGAAGAATGTGTGTACTCAATAATGAATGAAAGCATCTTTGTTTATAAAACAATTATGCAATACACCTCAAAAATCTACAATCCTGCTGGAATACCCATAAAATATTTTCAATTATTAATGGCATAAATAATGTACTAATAATTTTATTGCAAATACTGTTATGGTAAGGTTGCCACAACAACAAAGATAAATATAAACATATCAATATATTTCAAAAATAAAATAAAAAGATTAATACATCTTCATAGTTAAAATGTAATTAAATTCATTTAAACAAAAATATAAAAAGTTGTCCCTCAGACAGCTCACTAATACTTTTTAAATTCGTATTATAAATAAAAATATTTAATATATTTGAATATTAAAAAAAAACCCATTGAAGTATGTTTTCTATCGTTTTAAAATTCATAGTTTCTTGATTTGTAACTGCGACTTTATCCGTAAACGTAAACTAAAAATATTAAAATACTTTAAAAAAATCAATAATTTTCTCCTTAGAAATCCAACCAGCTTCCTTGGAATCCTTAAAACAATCCGAACATTTTGATACCAAAAATCTGTCATTCTGGTCAGTAATTAAAAAGTTTTTATCTGGAAACCGTTTGCCAAAAACCTTTTTTGTAGAATAGTCTTAAACATTCTCTTGGAAAAGAGGGGGTGATTAAGGCAATTCCTTAAAATTCGTTAAACACAGAATCATTCAACAAACTCACAATACATTTCTTTGAATGGTATAGAATTATCAAATGAATTCTTATAAGTTTGATGTGTTTCTTGATTCAAGATCTCATATGCACCAATAGCAAGATACCCCATTGCTCAAGTTTATATAACTGCCAATGGCAGCAGAAAAAATAGAACTGTTTAGAAGTGTCAATCTGGAAAATTGGGGAATTGTAACAAGTGAAAATACATAATAATTAGTAAATAAATCCTTTTAAAACGTGTTGGTTCAGGTAGACATGTGATTAATCGAAAACTAATAAATTCATACTGACATGTAATAACTTAATAAGCTTTTATTGCAAATAAAGACTGCTTTTAGAAAATTTTACCAACTTATTCAAAAAAAGCTTATATATTTTAAGTACAGTCATAGAAGTAAAAAATAAAAGAAAGTGCCCCAAGATGGTTTTACTAAAGCTGTTTCTAAACTTTGAGGGCTTGCACATGCAATGCTCTCTCCCTTAACCGGAGAATTTACACAATCATTAAGGAATCATTCATAGTGTTTCTGTGACGTAGCATTGTCATATTATAGACAAAAGGAGTACCTGTTTAGGATAGATGTTCAAGTAATTACTGGGCCTTCACTGTTTACTTGTAGGGGTACTTTCCTTAATATTATTTCCATGAGTGCAGCATATCTTTCAAATAAATTTGGTAAGCAAAAACAATTAAAAAATTTTTATAAGAGCTCTTTATCATGCCATTTAAAACTTCGTGTTAGATGTAGGCATATTTTACTGAAATTACAAGATAAGATTTACATTGAGATAATAAAGCTTATGTTGGAAGTTAATTCAATATAACTTCATTAGCAAAAAAATAAAGATTCTTTCAAAAGACCTAGAAAATATTTACCAATAATATAGGATTATGTACAATACAGGCAAATAGTGCTTTGGAACTGATGATTACAAGACAATGAAAAAAAACCATACAATATCCCAATAAAATTTGAATATAAAGTACTTTCCATCAAATTAAAAGTTTAGAATAGTGCTTTTGAGAAAAACTTCTGAATACTGATTTAAAATTATTTGAAAACATCAACTATTTTTTTCTAATTGAAGGGAATGAATTAAACTGCACATAACCATTTATTGAATGACATTTCGGTACTTTTGGATTCCCCGGGCACAAGCTCCAGGTTTTATGCTAAATGGCCAAAAATAACTGAATATCAAAATAAAAAATCATAACAATATCTCATTTACCAGTGTTGCTTTTATTTATTTATTTTTGCTTCATTTTTATATGAAATTTGTAAAACATTGTTAATAGTCCTATAGCAAGATCTGCACCCAGCTAATCCTAAAGTACCGAGATCTCTAAAACTTATGACAAATAACCTAAAAAATTTTATTTTTAAATAATGTAAAATCCACAAGGACAAAATTCCATAAAAAAAATAAACATAACTTAATCAGGCCCTAATTAAAAGCTTGTGCCACTCTGTGCTATACTTTTTTGCCACACACTCACTCAATCTTGCATTTTCTCCAGCATTAATTTGAACACTGAAAATAGATTTGAGGTTTTCTAAGAAGAATCGTAGTATAGCCGACTGGTACATAAAAGTTTAATGTTTTTATGCCTCAATTTGAAACAAGTAACTATCAAAACATACATTTAGGTTTTAGAATCAATTTAATATATATATATATATGAAACTTCAAACAGATGTGGAAAGTTTCATTTTCATTCTGAATATAAGTCATTCCACAAAGAAGTAATCCTAATAGATGAATTTAAAAGCAAATATATTACTTATTTTTAAACTAAAGATAATATTTCAATAAGGACAGGTTTATTTTATTTCTATATCAGTGCACATTAACTTTACACAAATGGGATGTAAAATCACTCAAGACTTAAGACTTTTTTTCCCCTTTGCATCCCTTTTCTTAATAATTAATTGAAAAATATAAGTTACCCACTTCAGTATAAAACGACAAAATATTTTTACAGGCGGTAATTTACTGATCTAAAAATATTGCTAGCACATTACACATGCCTAAATAAGGATCTGAATTTATTTTTAAATTTATACATAAATTATCAACGAATAGTATATAATGTGTGAACCTTTGCATATATTTGATAAAAATGCAGTTTCTCAAGTATAGTATAGCTTTGAATTTCATAGGAATTTTCATTCAGAAATCTGCAACCTGCTTTGTGAAGAAACAACCAAGTTATCAATATGCCAAACTAACAAGAAAATATAAAAACCCTTCATTTAAGCTAAATGTTTAAATAAGAATACTTTAAAACCTTTAGGTATGAAAAGGTCACTATGTACATGTGTAAAATATTCTATATATACCACAGGTTACAAAAAATAAAGTTTTTTTTTTATTTTATGGACACAGTGGGACATTGCATCTAATGCACATTCTAGCTTTAAGCAGATTAAATGGTTATTGGCCAGTGTATTACTACATGATTGGTAAATATCAATATGGAAATGGTTAAAAAATAAATAAATGTAAATATACACTTTTTCACCTATAAAAGTTAGCCATTATTCTATAATTTAATTTCAATGTGCCTATAAAAACCATGTCCTTGAAAAATAATAGAAAAATTGTTGAATTTTTAATTCATTAACATAACAGATACATATTTTTAGAGTCTATAAGAGTTTTAATCTAATTCTTCCTGTTGTATCTGGTATGTTTTGCTCTTTGATGGCCCAGCAACTGGCTCAGATTCTTCATTTAGTGAATCATCAAAACCTTCAAACAGCGACTGCAGCAAATTACCTAGATAGGGAGAAGTTATGCAATTATAGATCAAAACATGCTAAGAGTACATATGAAAACCGAATTGAAACAACCATAAATAAAGCAAGACATTTCACCAATTTAGATCTTGGTTTGTACTGAAGTTTGGAGAGTAAAATTAAGTACTTCTTAAGGACTTTCTAAGGATTTTTGAGAAATTTTGAACGCATCTAAAATTGTTAATAAAACGTTTTCAAGCTAATACTTAGACATTAGAGAAAGTCAGTTTTTAAACTTGCATTATTAACTCATTACACACAGGTTACACTTAGATATTTTGAAGAAAAAAAAAATACACACAAAATGCGTTTGATAAAATTGATACAATGATCATTAATTTCAATTTCTGTGATGAGAAGTTTTTACTCTAAACCCTGTTGTGTGTGTGTCTAATTTTACTCTCATGACATAAAAATAACGCATGATTACATACCAAATATCCCTTGTTGCTTAGGAGGAGGAGCAAGACCAAAAAACAATTGCCCAATTCGCTCAACATACTAAAAAGTAAATTTATTGTATCAGCATTAAACAGGCAAATAAATTTCAAATTCAATAACATCCTGACAAAAACTGTACAGTTAAAAGTCTATCTGTCAAAACCTTTTATAACAAAATACTTATGGCCAGGGTGCCGAATGGCAAAGAAAAGGTCAACCTCGAAATTGCATATATCATAAGTGTTTGGATGGTTTCTGATAGAGATAATTGTGAAGGTTTCAAAACCAATTGATGCTACTCTGCAAATGTTCAGCACTGAAAAATGGCCTATAAACATGTATCATAAGTCTCAATTACTATAGCTTGATTTTGATTTTTTTAAAATCTTAATTTATAAAAAATCCTCAATATTTACAGAATGGCATCAACCGGTTTTGAAATCTACAATATTGACTCTTATCAGAAACCATCAAAACATTTATGATACACACTATTTCACACTTTTCGACTTGGCACCCTGGCTCTTTCTTAAATAGGTTAGAAATGAACCAATATATAGAGTGAACCAAACCTCTTGCCCTATTTTTATAAATCAACTAGCTGATATGCCCGGCCTTGCACGGGTGGAGTATATCAATTTATTAAAATTTTCTCAAGTTACATGCCTAATTTTCTGTAACCATAATTACCAATCATCCTGGTAGTTTTTCATATCCCGGTGTTCCCAGTATTTTTTCATATCCCGGTGCCTTTTTCATCTTGGTGTCCCCGGTGCCTTTTCATCTCGGTGTTCCCGGTGCATTTTCATCACCGTGCTCCCTGTGCCTTTTCCCTCCCGGTTCCAACTGTGTAAATCTAACCTAACCATCCAGTTCCGGTGTTGCACATTTAATTACGACAGTTACCCAATTATCCATTCTAAGTGAAAAAAATCCATTAAAATTATTACAGACTTTTGAAATCCCAAAATTTGTAAATACCCCCTGTTTAAATTGAAAAAAAAAATCCCGTTAAACTACACCAAAGAAACAAATTATAAGGTTAAATAACAAATTGATCTAGTGTTTCTATCAACAACTTTCTAAAAAAACTGCATGATGTAATCTTTACTTTAACCAGTCTAATTCTTAAAACTTTCTATTTCAACTTAAAGTTTCATGGAAAATGAAGTTTTTAATAAGAAAATACTGTTATAAAGTTTTTTATAAGGGCCGTTTTTAATTTTTTAAATTATTAAAAACCTTTTTAAAACATTTAAAACAATTTTAGCCAAGTTTTATCTTTAAATACTTTGTTTTATGTTTAAAATTGTTTTTGTTGTATTATTTGCAACAATGCGAGTTAAACAGATCTTCTTTAGCGGAGAAGTAAGGTGAATTTTACAAAAAGGCCTTATAGGGGATGAAGGGGTGGTTTTAGAAATTTGGAAATGATGTCATTGTCTTTCCCCCGTCCCCATACGTATGTGTACCAAGTTTGGTTCGATTCGGACGGGTAGTTTTGGAGAAATTGAGCCAAATCTGTTCCGGACAAACCCAGGAACCCAGGCAGGAACCCAGGGACACCTTCATTATATATAGAGAGATAACATAAAAACAGATAAAAACTCGCTGTTTGTTGCATCCTTCTGGGAGACTCAAAACTTTTTCGTACACAAATGTTTGAAAATCAATAGTTCACAAAATTTTAGTATATGGCACCACAATATTTTGAGAATATCCGATTTCCCTCCGACACATGGAAATAGGGACCGCAAGGATTGTTTTCCATAAAGCTCTCAAAATTTTGTGGCACCATTTATCTAAAATACAATTGATTTTCAAAAATTTGTGTAGGAAAATTGACTCACCTAGAAGGATGCAACATACAACATATTTTGATCTGTTTTTGGTTTTTAAAAAGAGGTCAAGACTTATGGTTCACCCTGTATATTCTTGGATTAATAGGACTAAGTTCAAAACAAGATTATTTTTAATGTCATTTTAATAGGTATAAAATGCATTGAAAAACTATATTACCTCAGAATAAGTGGGATCCCTCTTTAAAGAAGGCTGATATTGCTCACATAACACTCTGAAGTAAGCTAGTTTCTCCCTGAAAATTGATATATTATAAGTAACAAATTTGTTTCAGATTAAAATGAAAACATAAGAAGACAAGTGCATAAAATGAATTTAAATAAATCAAACACAATATTATTTAGTTTGTGTTCTAAGGTTTTAAAACTTCTGATTAACTGAAAGTCTAAAAAAAAAAGCTTTTTTAAAAAAAACGCTTTTATTAAGATGTCCTAAAAATTCAAAAATAATTTATTGGGTTTTGTGAAATAATTTATTGGAGAGTAGAAATTAAATTTCCGGTAAGTAAAAATTAACTGATTTTCTGATCACTAAAAATAAAAGCGTGGGCGCTAGTAATTCTCTATTCACTATTTATTCTCAGTTCTCTTTTCTCATTTTCTTTTATGTAAAATTATAAATTATTAGCGCCCACGCTTTTATTTTTAGTGATCAGAAAATCAGTTAATTTTTACTTACCGGAAATTTAATTTCTACTCTCCAATAAATTATTTCCCAAAACCCAATAAATTATTTTTGAATTTTTAGGACATCTTAATAAAAGCGTTTTTTTAAAAAAGCTTTTTTTTACTTATTTTATTTTCTACTTTTTAGTCATAGAATTTTGCCTAAAATCTTAATTTTTATTCCAATTGTTATATAATTACTAGAACACCTTAGACTTTAATGCTAAAAATTTAAACATTTCCCCTCTATTTTCTTATAAAATTTTTCTCAAAGCAAGTAATTTGAAAGTAATAAACTTTTCCAAACACCAGGGATGAATTTCCAAAAATAAAAAATATTCCAAAAAAAAGAGATTTTATAACTTCTTTTTTACTGAAAAAGCGCAACACCCGAAGCTAATATAATCGCTCGGAAATCATTCAAACATAGTTAATTCCGAGGAAATACAAAATAATTTATGTACTTCAATCCCATTTCCACAAGACTTTCAAAAATTTCTGTCTAAGCAATAAATAATTCCATCTGAACGAAAGCGAAATCTAAGAGAATAAATAGCCATAACAACTGTCATAATAACATCAAAACTCCCATTTATCCATCAAATGAAAATAAAAAGTATTTTCAAGCTTTTAGAACAAGTGTTGTTGGTTTTAATTCACATTACTATCTTCGTTAATTATCTTAATTGAAAGGTAATAATTCAAGGTTTGAAGATTGAATATGGTTAAAATATATATAATACACTATTGTATAAAATTTGGGGGTCATAGTCCTTTTAGAATGTCTTAAATTCGAGTTAATCGGATAATCAAAAATACTCGTTAATTACCGTAATTAGAGAGTTATTGACTCGGTGATAATGGAATATTGCATTGTCATGAATATTACACCATGCTGCAAAGTTTCAAGGCTTAATATCGTTTAGAAGTACCTGAAATTTTATGTACAAGAATCTAAATGACAACCTAAAAATTTGCATAAATTCGTCTTTAATTTCTTTAATTAGTGGAAAATTGCCATTTTGATGATTGAATATAGTAGTACTATGCCTATTACATTATTGATCCGTGTTTGGGAGCGAAAATATTTTTTAAGGGTCTCAAAATAGAGTTAATCGGATAATCAAGAATACTCGTTAATTACCGTAATTAGAGAGTTATTGACTCGGTGATAATGGAATATTGCATTGTCATGAATATTACACCATGCTGCAAAGTTTCAAGGCTTAATATTGTTTAGAAGTACCTGAAATTTTATGTACAAGAATCTAAATGACAACCTAAAAATTTGCATAAATTCGTCTTTAATTTCTTTAATTAGTTGAAAATTGCCGTTTTGATGATTGAATATAGTAGTACTATGCCTATTACATTATTGATCCGTGTTTGGGAGCGAAAATATTTTTTAAGGGTCTCAAAATAGAGTTAATCGGATAATCAAGAATACTCGTTAATTACCGTAATTAGAGAGTTTTTGACTCGGTGATAATGGAATATTGCATTGTCATGAATATTACACCATGCTGCAAAGTTTCAAGGCTTAATATCGTTTAGAAGTACCTGAAATTTTATGTACAAAAATCTAAATTTTTTGCGATAATTTGCCGTTAATTAATTTAATTACTTGAGAATTGTCGTTTTGATGGTTGAATATAATAGTACTATGCCTATTACAGTATTGTTCTTTTTTTGGGAGCTAAAATCCCTTTGGAAGGGCCTCAAATTTCAGTTTTTCTGATAATTAAAAATACTCGTTAATTAACTTAATCCTTTGGTTATTGATTAGATAATAATTAGATATTGGAGTGTCATGAGGGTTACATCAATGTGTAAAGTTTCAGGGTCCTGGAATATCAGGAAGTGACCGAAAATCGAATTTTAAGTTTTCACCCGTGACCTTGGCCCAGAGCAAGTCTAATAAAAGCGTTTAAAAAGGTTCTCAGTACAGGAAAAAAACCTTTCTGACATGGAAAAATCCTAAAATCTGAGAGTTCAAATGTAAAAATAAGATATTTTTTAATGAGTATGGACTATCTGTGGAAAAGATAAGGCCTTCCTTAGCTATGATCACCACAAAGGTGGCACAAAGAGTAATGTTGAGGGTAGTATTGTAGGGGTAAGGTCATAAAGCTGGTCATTGTCCATAATATAGGAAAGGTCTTATTAGATCGTCCCAACCCAGGGCATGTGTACAGGTGGGCAAAATCCTCAGAAGTGGTTAATGAGGAGGTTTCTGGCAGCATGCGATGGAACCATACTCCATTACTTAAAAGGTAAATAGGGGGTTTGGGGATCTTCCCCTGAATTCTTTAAAAACTTCAACATGCTAAAAAGTATTTTAAAACTACTTTTGAGGGGTTAAGTGGGCTTTGCAGGCTGCACAAAAGGACCCTTAGGGCCGCAAGTTGGAAATCCCAGTTTCAGAGTAATTAAACAAAAAAGTATACACTTAAGAAATACACAACCATATAAACTGATGACTAGGGCTGGGATTTCCATGTAATTACATATCTTTTCATTTTTTTGTAAATTGGAACATACATTTCGTGCTTCCCATCTCGGTCACATATTTACTTTTACCTTTACAGGTGGTTTTTTCACCTGTAAAGGTATCCAGTTTTTAATGTTTTCAGAATTCATTTTAAAATTACATAATATCTTACTATTTTCATTATTTTTATGCACATATTTTGCAATTTTTATTACATATTTACTTAAAATAAATACATACATTATCTGTACATATTTTGTGTTTTTAATTACATGGAAATTACAGTCTATGACTGAAAACTTTTTTTATTCCAAAACTCATTAGTTAAGCATGCTATTTCTAATGCATTTAAAAATGATTTTGTAATAGCAATTATTTTTTAACAGCACATTATACAGAACTAACCTCTTTTAAACAAAAGATAATCTCAATTGAAGAAGCACATTAATACTAACCATTCAATTGCTTGAAGCAGGAACTGGAGAAAATTGAGGAGAGGAAGAAGATAAGGAAAACCAGATGTAACTCCTGGATGCTTTTCAGTGTAAGTGTGAAATGCGGTGGATGCTGTAGTTTTATTTTTAAGGCACAGATATCTGAAACACATCATGAAACATGGTAACATAACAATTCTTACAGTTAACACATTTTTCCTTAAAACCAGAAAAAAGGTCTACACTTGTTCACTGCTAAGCAAATTGAAACATCAAAGAAATACACCAAAATATTCCCACACTTCTAAACTTACTTCAGTAGAAAATAGCGAGGGCCAGAGTAATAAAAGAAGGAAAATTACATATAACTTACGATTTTATGCCTGTTAAACTCATTTCAACAGTTAGACCTATTTACTAATCCAATCATGAAAATTCAGGTGACGCATTAATCTTACGAATTTAAAAAACAACAACTATATTTAGGCACCCGGACAATGTTTTAAAAATTAGAGGGTTTTTTCAGACTTAAGTGTTTCTCTAAGGGTTACAAACGTTTTAGTGATTTTCAAGATACATATTTCTTAATTTGTTCATATCAAAAGAAGAGGTAGAGGTAGGTTTACCATATGTCCAGGGTTTTTAGAGCTGTCCGGGGAAATGTCCTGGTTCATTAAAGTGTCCGGGATTTAAGATTTCCGAGCCATTTTTATTGAAAAATTCTGACTAAGATGTTTGAAATTGCGTTGTTTTACTTTTATGACTTCATTTCATCATAAAATTCAAGTAAAATAAGTCAAACAAACAATTTTTGAAAAAAGGTATGTTAAATAAAAAGTACAAATAAAAAATAAACTTAAATATTTCTGTTCACTGTTTTTTATCTTTAATATGGTACTTATTAAGTAATTTCAAAAATATGTCCTGGGTTCGACCCAAGAAAATAAGGTAAGCCTAGGTAGAGGGTTTCTTTTCTCAAGTACAGTGGAAGCTCTTACGGAGACCTGCTCTTATAAAAATCCTCTCTTATAAAGACCCAAAAATTAGTCTCTATAAGAGCACTTTTGAGCTCTTATAGACTAATCTTTGAATCGATTCAGCTTATTGAATACTTTCTCTGGATCGGTTTGTTTGCGTCACAATGAATTAGACAATAAACAAATATCAGAGTATGACAAACAGCACCAAGTGGCGATTGCATCTTCTTCTCGATTGCTTTCGTCCGGGGTAACCGTCTACAATCCTAAACGAAACCTTGGGCTAACCAATGTTATAAGAATTTTAAAATTTGGAAACCTGGAAATGTATTGCTTTACCTTTTTTTTTTTGCTTTATTTTTAAGGCATAAATGTTTTAAATGCGTGCAGATGCAGGTGAAATTAAGGTAAAAATATATCTTTGAGGGAATCGAGTCCACCTTCCCGAAAAGCATCAAAATTGATAGTTTAGTTTAACGAGTTTATTACTTTTAAACTAGTGATATTCTACACTCGAGTGTATCACTCTAAGTTTGCTCTTATAGGGACAAAAAACTCGGTATGGATTAATTACACTAAAGAGCTTCCACTGTAGCTAAGAAATTTTGCTTTTCAAAATTGAATTTTAATAAACAGACAACTTAATTAAAAATTTATCTCTTCTAATTAAACTGTCTTAATACTTCTTGCTTAAGGTGGCTTTCAACCTTTAACAAAAGTTTGACTTTATTATGTTTATAATAGAAAACATCAGTTTGTAAACATAAGTACTACATTGATCCAAATCTTCAGAAATATTTTAGATCCAAATTTTCAAAAATCTATCATTTGCAGCTAAAACCAAAAAACCCAATTTAATTTTTCTATGTCTTTGTTATGAATTTTTCTATGTATGCCCGTTTTAACCCTGCCGTGCAACACTGGCACGGGTTGGTCATCCCTGTATTAATTACATGTTTCAGCATAAATGGCCTGATAGATAACAGAGGAAAAAAACTTACTGTAGCACAGTCTGGACTATAAACAAGTCAACTTCACTAGGATATCCTTTGGTAATGTGATACTCAATTAGCATAGTGGCACAGCCATCACCATCAGTTGAATGAATAAAGTGATACCTAGACTGTTGATAATTTTTCTCTACAAGAAAAAAAAAACACATTTAAATACAGTAGAAACTCAATATAGTGACCCCTTACAGAACCAACAAATAGGGTTGTTATAACGAAAGGATGTTATATAGAATGCAAGAAAAAAATCCAATCAAAACAACAAAGAAATAAAATAAAAATATGGATATACTACCTTGAGTAACACATTCTTAGCTGGTGCAAAATGTAAATTAATCAATGCACTCATTCTGAAATATTAAGAACACGCTCATTTGAATTAATTTGGCTATAAGAAATTTTTTCAATATCCCTTCTTTTCTGTTCTAGCCTCTAAATAAGTTGACTTTTACCATTCTAACTGAAATTTGGGGTCACTATAACGAAAAACTCATGTGTTTGGGGTTGCTGTAACAAAATAAAAATAAGTGTAAACATGTAGTCTTTCATGGCCGGAGTAACTATAAAAAAAGACAAATCTTCCGGGCTTAAAAGCAGTGGTCTAGTCTAGTTGGATTATAATCTCCAGACGTTTCATCAAAAACTGTGTTGACATCATCAGTGGATCATTCCCGCAAATGCACCAATTCATCATCACTACAGAAATTTAAACTTGGAAGTCCTTCATTCTCATTGGTGCTTTGTTATGATTGGCCAGTGGGTGGGTTAGACAAAAATGACTGAAGGCTTTATTGTACATATTTAAGTGCAGGATACCAATATTTCAGGAGATAGAGGCCTTCTTTTTGATTGATGTTTAGGGGACATTTGTATATTTCAATTGCTTCTCTGTGCTAGTCTCATTTTTATTAGGGAAAAGGTTTAATTTTGTCAACTAGTGTTACCTATCAAAAGACTGTTTAGAAATCCCTGTATAATAGCATAATAAACAATGAATGACAGAATAACATACACACCTTTCCACAGAGCTAAAGCTACAGATTGGTGAAGGCGAGGATGGCCAAAAGTAATGGAATCCCCCATGTTTTTACTGGACCATTTAAGAGCTTCAGACAGAAAGTTGTTTCTTTCTGGGGAATCTGGTATCATCATCGAAAACAGTGTTCCTAGTTTATCTGTAATAGGAAAAGAAATTGAGCAGATGCTTTTATATCTTGATATTGGAAACTATTATTTTTTATAAAAAAAAATTCTTGGGTTTTTTTAAATATTCGAATTATAAACCTCTTTTATGAACATTTCTTTCAAACATATTTAAACTCAACAATGATGGGGTAATTCATACAAATCTGATCTGAAGTTTAAAAAATAATAACCCAAGACGGTATAAATTTTCATAACTTATTACATTATTTCTTACAATAACTTTAAAGAGTAATTTACAACAGCAATTTCATTTTTTATTTATAACTTAAAATATGTGTGTTTAGTGTTCTACAAGAAAAGAAAGCTACACAAAATTTGATTTTCTATAACCTCAGATCGAAGTAAATCCTCAGGCAAATAAATGTATTTTAATACAAATGGTTGTAAATTATAAGGTACAAAATTGCTTTCGTATAAGTTTTACTCACCAATATTTTCATCAGATACAGGAGCCTCAGATTCACTCAAGACATTTATTAATAAAACAGATAAATCTGCCCCACTGTTGTGCTAAAATTGTAAAAATAATTTCTGAATTACTTTTTTTGTTTTGAAGACAAATTCACCAAAAATATTTCAAAAGGCAAAAACTTTAATTAGAAAATTTGATTAAATTTTCAGTGTTTTTTTTAAAATTATAGTGTCCAAAAAATTTCTTCTCAGTTCCTGTTATAGTATTATAACCACAATAACTCAAAATCAAAGGGATCCAAAAAATAATTTGAGAGTGAGCTTTCAAGATAACAAGTTACCCCAAAAAAACAAAATTAATCAATTCAAACATTGAAGAACTCAACAAATATATTAGTCATAATACAGTCTGAATATATCAATAATTTCTGAAATTTAATTAATAGTTAAAGCAGTGATAATTAATGTTTTAAAAAAATGCTAATAGCACTTACTCAGGACTCCATGACAAAATAAATTCAATCCATAAAGGCTTTTTTGCAGACCTATTTTATTGCTATTTTCGGTGACAGGCCCTTTTTTTGGATTACCCGAGATATGAAACCAAAAGCTTTAGGTCCATCTAAAGCTATATTTTAGATTCATAAAAATTTTGATGAAATAAAGATAAATAATATACCTGATTATGCGAGAAGAATAAAACCGCTCCTTCATACAACAGAGTTATTAACTCATCATGCTTTTTCTGAGATAGATACCTATAACAAAAATTAATTACTTAATTATCTTAGAAATATTACAGGGTGGGTACCAAGGTCTTAAGAAGACCTTGATTAATTGATATCAAAGATAGGGGGGGCGGGTCCAGGCAATATCTCACCTAAGTAGAGGGGAGTCAATAAAGTTTAACGTCAACTTTTAAGCCAGAGAATCTCAGGGTTACCAACCTTTTCTAGATAGCTTTAGGGACCCAGAAAAATTTTTTAAGGAGTTTTTACAGTACATCAGGAGTAGCGCAAAACCGCTGAAACATTACAGAAAGCATCAGCCAGATTTTGTCGATCGTTTTAAAGCCGTCCATGATTATTTGTAATCTGACTTGAAACACTGGCATGTCTTTTGCCATCAATTTTATCGAAGCAATGAATGAATGAATTGTAGTGGGGTGGCTACAAGAGCCGTAGCACTGCGACCAAGGGTCTATTATACTTTCCCCTTTTTTATCCTAAAGAAGGCCGATGACAGAAATAAATTTCAGGAACTATTTTGCAGAAATACATGGTAGTTACCACAGTTTGATTAAATGACATCCTAGATGTTCAAATCTTTTGGCAGAGTAATAGTTGCATTTGTAGAGTATATATGACATGAACTTTCTTCTGCTTCTTGACATCCTCCACAGAGGGGGTTGTCAGTGACACCAAAAATGCTTAGATGTCTTCTGAGGGAACAATGTCCAGTCAGTAGACCAACAGTGATTCTTATGTCTTTTCTGCTCATCCTTAGCAACTCCTTAGACCAGTCATGGGCAAAGTACGGCCCGCCTTCGGACGAGTCAATCCGGCCCGCGGCATAGTTTTGAATGACCCCTATTTAATAAACACATAGCACAAAATGTTTTCATTTGACCACCATTTAGCTACACTACTGCGAATCAGCTCATCCCAGTTTCTACCAGATTATGAAAAACTTTTAGAATCTCAGTATCACAGTTTCATCTGTCACATGCGCACCTTCCTACTCTTTTAAATAACAATCAATTTTGTAACTTTTTTTTCCCCAAATGTTTTACCATTTTAGCATATAATATATAAGTTGTGTGTGATGTAAAAATCAACTTTAAAAATTATCACTCATAAAAATTTGTTTTGTTAAATTTTTTGTTTCCGGCCCGCCTAGATTATTTTTTTATTTTATCTGGCCCTCCCCTTAAAAAGTTTGCCCCTGTCTGCCTTAGACCATGGGTGCTCCTGGTTGAGCTCTTTTTATCGAAGCAAAGAAAAGAAGCTAAAACCTTTTCTGCTGCACAACCATTGCAATGCCAGTCAGCGTTCAAGTAGGGCTTACCAGTAACAAATGGGAAAGCATTTAACACATTAAAGGGTATTTCCAAAGTCTTTGACACGTGTTGCAAGTTTTCAGTAGTACTTATCTGGAAAAACTGCTGAAGTTCCAAAGAAGTTGGCAGTCTTAGAATCTATTTTCATTCTTCAATCCTTTTTACAGTCTTTTAAAAACTTTACATCCGAATTGTGCGTGTGATAAATTAATTCATACCCATCCTATATAAAGAATATCAAGGGGGCAGATTAGCAGAAATTTGGGTTCACAAAGCAGAGTTGGCTGATATGTATCATGATTTATAGGTTGATCAGGGGTGCTATTGACTTCAACTCAAAATCCGGGAAAACTATTAGAGTAACGAACCTTTAATCTATAATCCCAAATTCTACATTTATAGAGTAAAAAAATATTTTTAAGAAGGTACTTTTTCCACAAAACTGTGCGGTGTGAACCGATGAGACAGAACAGTCAGGATCAGGAATGTTTTAACTACAACCGTATATAAAAGCGACTCGATCATAGCTATGGCGGCAAAAAATTTCTTTCAGAATGATATAGCTTCTCTGGTCAATTCCGGAGAAAAGGAGACATGAGTCATGACACTCAAATTTCAAAAGTCAATAATAAATGGTCACGGACCTGGAAAAAGTGCCCGAACCTGGTTTGGGGGAAGCCACCGTCAGCTCCATAGGTGCAATACAGAAGGTTTGGGCAAATACATATTTTGGGGGAAAAGTCTAGGAAAGGGAAGCCATAAGGAGATAAAATAAAGTTTTGTTAAAATCAGAATGAAAGATTTGGGTTGAAGAGCCACTCGTAGGTGTACCAAAACCAAGTAGAAACCCTGTTTTTTAGGGCCAAATTACCAAAAATTGTCTGGGCAATGACCCTCCCTAGATCCCTTATGATACTTGGAACTATAATTACAACTTATTTTATATTAAGTTCCTCAAAATGCAAATCCTACCTAAAAATAAATTTCCAAATTGTATTTTTAGATGTTTTTTCCAATCTGTACATTTCCAAATCTGTTTTTCTAGAGTCAAACGTCCAAAAATTTTCTGTGGGAGGACCCCAGATCTCCCTTTGGGGCTTGAAACTTTGTTACTCACAACTTTTATTATATTAAGTTCTTTAAAACAGAAATTCTACCAATAAATGTATTAAAAAGTTACATTTGATCTATAAAATATGTATGGGGGGGCTGAGAAATAATTTTGGGCCCCTCCCAAAATAAATTTCTTATATGCCACTGACAGTGAATGGTACTACTAGAAATAAAATTTGCTCTAAATGTAATACTACTTTATGCTAATTTTTATTTATGGAGAATTTGGCTGTTTTGAATTTTAGGGGGAAACTGAGCGGTTCGGTTGGGGGAAGATATTTTTGAGAATTCAATTCGGGGGAAGGTTACAACTATTTCCAGGTCCATATATGGTCACTTGCCGTACATCATTTTCTTCAAAAATGTATGGATTTCTTGAATTATAAAACATTTTTTTAAATTAACTGAGTGGGTTTCAGATGAGATTGAGTGGGTTCACAGGGTAAATTTCTATGCGAAGAAAGTATAAAGTCCATATAAAATTAGAAGTTCATTAATTACAAAAATTATATTTCATAATAAAATCTTTCTACTTTAGTAGTAACATAAACTGGAATGAAAATACAGGGACCTTTTTAGGGGAAGTTTTTACGAAAATATACAGATTTTTTGAGGAAATTTCGGACAAAATTAATTATGTTTTTGGGATAGTATATTGAATTCAGAAACATTTTCTGCACCCCTGTCCACCAACCCTTTTTTTTTTAGTGAGCATATAACTTCTTAAAACACTTGTCATAATCTGAACTGGAAGGACCTTTGAGCTTGAATATTTTAGAAGCCCTATGCTGTACCCTACTTAATTACTTAATATGAATAAATTAAATTTGTAATTTAATAAAATGGGATTGAATGTTGCTTACCTATAGTATACCATAATTATCTACCCAGGTAACACAGCTATATCATTTTATATCAACTGATGACTTAAGTCATTGGTTGATATCGTAGGGATGGCCTCAATTGATATAGCGTACAACCTGGGTAAGCAATTAAAAAAGTTCAGCTGAGATATAATAAGCCAAAATGTTTTACATATCAAACCCAAAAGGGTTTGAGCAGAGAAATAACTGGTTCTCGGAGTTAATTAAAAAAAGGAAAATTGAATAATCCCAAATAAAAATGTAATAAATAATCAAATGGACAGGTTTAGGCACTTAAATTAGATCTATACCTTTGAAACGAGGATCGTATTAAATTAAATAAACACAAAAAAGACTGAAAAAATATTAGAAGAGAATACCAAAAGAAGTTATTTTAAGAAGTTCCACAGATCAAAAAGTAAAACTTCCGGTTAAAACTAATAATAACATAGGCTTAGTAGATAGTTATTTCTCACCTAAAGTATAGTGTCCTGTACATTTGATGAGCTTCATAATATTGACCTAATTCAATGTTGACTTGGAGTTTTTTCATCACCCTTTCCGTTCCCTGACCTCTAGGCTTTTTAGACATATTGTTCATTTGTAAAATTAATGTTTAGACCACAGAGTAGTTTAGACGTCGAAACAAATTTACAGGTAAGAATCAGAACTAATCAGACGACGAAGAAAGTAAACATCGATTCCATTCAATGAGGCTTCTGCTGAAGTAAGATAAGTTGAGAGAGCAGCGAACTAATAATATAAAATAGATAACTCTCGGTAGCTAAATAAAACACTACATTAAAAAAGAGAAATAATTAATGCTTTCAAAGTAAAAAATAAAAAATTATTTCAAGTAGCCATTCAGTGTGTCATTAAAATTTCATATAATTTTTCAACAAAAATATTAAGAACAGAGCAGCACTGCAACTAAACTTTCTATCGATTACTGATGTGAGGTGTGGGAAAAAAAACAATTCTTGACTCTCTCTTTTCGACCCGTGTCAGCTGTGTAGCTATGTGGTGTTTATTTATTGGAAGATTTAAAGCATTTGATTGTCAAGAAGTAGCATGTTATCAGAGTCTAATCAAATGAAATATATGTCCCATTATATTATCAGAACCTTTAAAAAATGTTTTTCTCTCCCACATGAAACTTACGCTTCTTTGATTATGAATAGGTGGGATTGTTTTCATAGTATATACATTACCACATTTCAATTCAGTTTTATTAATATGAAGGATGTATACGATAGCTACGTCGTTTTAGAAAATTCACTGCATCCAGTGGAAACGACATGTATATTTTAAACCATTCTGAGTGAATCCTTTTAAACTTATCATATGATTACAGTGAAAATAAGTAAAATTAAACTTCTATGTAGTTTAAATCATTTTTAAAAAATTTCCTCTGAATTTTTAAAAATATTGTTTGTTTTACTGTAAAAGTACTGCTAAAATAAACTTGGGTACTTTAGGATAAGCTGGGTGTAAATTTATTCAGTCGATCTAGATTGGTAACGTTTTCTTATTTTCACATAATATAGAACAAAAATTAAATGAAACTCTGCAAGTTGAGAGTATTAATGGTGTTTTTGATTATTTTTGGCAGTTTCGCATAAAACCTGAACTGTACCCTGATTTCTTAGACTGAAAAAGTTTTCATAAAACCACTTTTGATTCATAATTTGAAATGAAGCCTAGCATTCATTTTTAATGTAATGCATTTCTGTTATTCATACAACAAACTATGGTACTTAAGGATTAATCGGGTGCCAGCATCAAGTTTTATGCCAAAAATAATCAAAATTAAACACCATTAAAATATCTCAACTAGTAGTGTTTCTTTTAATTTTTGTTATATTTTTATGTAGACAATGTTGCCAATACAGTCAAATTCGAAGGAATTTCACCTGGCTAATCCTAAAGTACATCACCAAGCTATTTTAACTCTAAAGGTAAAAAACATCACCAAAAAGAAGATTTCAGGAATTTGGTTGATATGCATTTTATAATAATAATATTTTTTTATTTATTTAGGTACTTTACCGGTTTAATACAAAAATTAAGAAAAAATTATGATAGCTAATGATTTATTATGAAGAAAATATTAAATTTATATTTAATTTTGTTGCAGGTTTTTTTGCCAAAGTATTAAAGAAAGCAAAAAAATTAAATGTAAATAATCAACAGTTACAGATAACCCCAGAATGCATCAATCAATACAAGACTGGCGACAGGCGGTACGCATGCCTACTGCGTACCGCGTGGGAAACTCTACTCTCCGAATTCAAACACAGTTTATAGTTGGTGTTGCGGTTGTTGGAGTGTCGTTTCTAATTCTTTTGTACGCATTTCTACCCTACACTGGAAGTCGGCAGTTAGTGAGTAACCTACATCACCATGATGAACACGGACATCAGCATGTCAGTGAACCTCGTCGATACCCTTGGGTGTACAACAAAACGTACCCACTGACACCATCAGCCACATCTCCAAAGGGGATACGCTACAGAATAGCTGTGATATCAGACCTAGACTTAGACTCTAAAGACAAGCAGAAAAATTTTACTTGGTTCAGTTACCTAAAGAAAGGTTATTTGACTGTAGATATTACCAAGAAGTATGTGAATATCGAGTGGGATTCTGACCTAATAGTGCTGCGTTCAACATTGTCACAAGGCGGCCGTGGAATGGAGCTGTCTGAATTGGTTGTGTTCAATGGAAAACTGTTGGCAGTTGATGATCGAACTGGTGTTATTTATGAAATTATCGACAATGCTGCCATTCCCTGGATATTACTTACAGATGGCAATGGCAAGGTTTCAAAAGGTAACCTTGTTATGGCTATGACTCTGTATTCTGTTAATGCTATGATTCTGAATGTAATTATTTTTGGGTTAAAAATTGCCAAGGTGTGTGTTATTCCAAAGATTAAAACATTGCTTAAAAATCTAACTAACCAATTTAAAAACACAATTATATTGATTTCAAAAACTGTAATTTTGAAATATTTGAATATCTTCAAGGTTTTCAACGGAATGGATAACAGAATAGTCTCTTCTAATGAATTGTATTATAACGGGTTCTCAAACTTTTGAACATCGCAACCCACTTTTTATAAATAAAATATAACGATACTCACTTCATCTTCAGTTAGTTTTCCAATGCCCTCCTACCACCAACTTCATATTTTGTTACAATAATAAATTACACGCATGAATTAGAAGTTAAATTAACTTTCAAGAAAATTAAAGGAAGGATTTGAACCTAAGCATATCAAATTGTGGTAACAACAATGAGCACCATAGTAAAATTGGGCTCTGTGTATCTTCCCAAGAGAGGTTTCTGAAATTTAACTCTTTAAAATAGTGTTTCAACTCATGTTTTAGTAATTGGTAGGGCTGGGATTTCCATGTAATTACATATCTTTTCAGAAATCTGATGTTGCAAAATTCACTCAAATACTTCATGTGTTTCAAAGGATTTTGGATCGATTTAGACCCTTTTTATTATTTTATATATTTCAGTTTATTTACATGTTTTTACATATTTAATCTATAAATACATATTTTTACTATATATTCATCCATTTATGAGTTTTTCATTAATTCTCACAAATTATACCCATTTAAAAAAAGTATAATATATTATTACACACTTAAAATTGTTGTTAAAATCTAATAAACTCAATGCTAAATTTAGCTATCGTAAGTTTAAGTTGTGAATACTGGATTGTTGATTGGAATCGTATCTTTTTCCCTGTTTCCTATTTCGATGTACATATTTATTTTTACCTTTGCAGTTTTTTTTTTTCAGTATTTTTAATCAGTAGTTGAAATCTATAAATACTATAACTCAAAATAACTTATAAGAACTTAAAAATGTTTTCAGAATTCATTAAAAATTTTAAAATTACATAACATCTTATTTTCCCTATTTTTAAGTGCATATGTTGCACTTTTTTATCTCATATTTACCTAAAATGAATAATATTATATGTATACATATAACCCTGCGTTTGGAAACACTAATTTATTATTTTAAAAAAATCTTATTTGAATAACCAACAAATTTTGCATTATCAGCACATTCAAGCGACATGTATTTTACTTTAATTGTCCTTCGCGTTTGACACTGGATGAGGTATTGGTTTCCTTATTGCACTTTTTATTCTTTTTACTATGTGATAATTTGATTATTTCAAAAGCCAACAGCATAATCTCAAAAATTTTAAAAAATATATACTATATATTCGGAGAAATTCAAAACCTTGTTGCGACCCACAGTTTGAGAACTTCTGCATTATAATAAGTTTCACCACTTTGATTTTTTTTTTTGTATTTTCAGGTTTCAAATGTGAGTGGGCCACAGTCAAAGATGAGCATCTGTATGTTGGAGGTTTAGGAAAAGAATGGACTTCATCCAAAGGAAAGTTATTAAATTTCAATCCTCAATGGATTAAAGTCATCTCCCCTCTCGGTCAAATTGAACACAGGGACTGGAGACATAATTACCTCTCAGTTCGGAAAGCTGTGGATATTGAATTTCCTGGTAAGATGTCGAAATTGTAGCCTTTGATGGAATTTTCAATTATCCTAGACTTCAAAAAGTAATGTTTATTCAAGTCTCCTAATTCAGTTGTACTTCAAACATGTGTTGAAAACCTTTTTAAGGTTTACTTTTTCTAGTTTTAGGAGAAAGAATCCCTTTGAGAGAGATGTTTTCTAAATTCTAACCCTTTTCTTTTGAAATATACTTCAGTTTTTATCTTTGGTTACACAATAGTACTTATGTCTTAAATATTAACATGAAAAACTAACTGCATTTTTTGGGCTCATAGGGCTTTTTAAAATTTAAGAAAAGATATAAAAGTATGGATGAAAAAATATTAAATTTATGGCATAATTAAGAATTAAGTGGCCACGGTGTAGTGTTCAGTGTCTGGCTCAGCCCATCATTCTTTTGTGGTTGATAAAATGAGCACCAAGTTCGCTTGAGGAATCAACTGGTGTTGGGCTAGCCACTCGACCTGGACACTTGTTAAGTAATTAGCACCCCAGGGCCAAAAGTTAATGAAACTGAGAATAGCACCGCCTGATAAGTGGCTAGGTCTGGGCGGAATTTGATTTTTTCATAATTAAGAGTTACTTTAGTTTATTTGCAGGAACCTATTTGATCTTTCTATAAAAAGCTTTTCATAAGTATGCAATTGTTTTAATTTTAACCATCTTCCTTTTTCTAAACATTCTGAGACGACAAACCCTATATTTCTTATTTCTCAATGGTTTTTTTCTTTTAGGCTACATGATTCACGAGGCTGTGGTATGGAGTGATGTTCACCAAGAGTGGTTTTTCTTACCCAGGAAAGCCAGTTATAAATCGTATGATGAAAAAGATGATGAAAAGAAAGGAACTAATGTGCTTTTAAAAGCTAATGAAGATTTTACCAAAGTGAGTGTCTCCAATGTTGGACCTCTAATACCTACACATGGATTTTCTTCTTTTAAGTTCATACCAGACACTTCAGATTCTATCATTATTGCTTTGAAGACTGAAGAAAATGAAGGCCACATAGCTACATTTGTCACAGTGTTTACTGTTACAGGCGAAATTTGGTTGCCTGAGACAGAAATAGGATCTTACAAATTTGAAGGAATAGAATTCATTTGAAATAAAGTAATTTATCTGTATACATTTTATCTTCACTTATTGTGCAGATATAGACAAATAGGGTGTAAAATTTTAATTAAAGTTTAATTCAGCACATGAATTTGTTTATTTCTGTCTTATTTTATAACTTGCTGCTAGGGAATGCTATTAGTGAACGTTCAATTTATTTTCGTTATTAGTTTTATCACATAGGACAGGGATGACAAACTGTGGCTCCCGCCGGAGCCAACGCATTAGAGACCGAGTCATTCTACTGCGAATGGATTTCGTTTCGCCCGATTGGAACATATCCTGAATATAGCCAAGTCAAACGAGCTTGGTGCGCTATATTTGAAAAATGCTTTTCTACCCGAGTTTTGGGATCGTGTCGCCGTAATTGCATTTATTTTATATCTATGTGAAGGTAGTAATTATATTAGTTTCTCAAACATATTGATCTGAATCTTTAAATCAAGTGTTAAATCTCTCAGATTTAGAAAACACCCAATAACCAGGTTTGTATTTTAAACATTTTATTGCTTACAAGGGTATTATACAATATTGAGGGAATAACAATCTGCTAAGTTAAAAGCTGCAAGCTAAATTATCACATTGTTTTTTGAACTTATATTCGAATATTTTTAATAATTAAATATTTTTATACTTAAAAACGTTTTTACTAATTTTTGTGTGATTTTAGGGATTATTTCTTTCAAACGTCTAACAATTTTTTAGGCAAGTTTTCTGAAATAGACGTTATTTACGAGACCAAATTTCTCAGCTTAAACTAATCAATTATTCATGAAACTTTGATATCATAATGAAAACATTGTTAACAATCAACATACAGCAAAACTTTTACTATACTTGGTTGCAACGTTTCTCGAACCCAGTACGTCACAAATGCGGAAGGAGAAATCGGTAAACACGAAGCCTGTTGGGTTGATAGGAGGAATTTTGGTACGCAAATCGAGATTGAAAAGCACTATATATGCATGGGTTTAACAAAATAATCATATTTTTAAATTGACGTTCTTTATTTCACTCAAAATTCAGACACCGCGATGGGAACTACTTTGTTTATTAGTGACATTGTAGGGTCAAGTTAAGTTGCAGTCTAGTGTAGCCATGAATCTTTCATTCTTCCCTGTTTTTAAAGCAACAGAGAAATACGTTATGAAAATTGCCTTATGCAGGGTTCCCACTCAATTTCAGAAATAAAATTCCCGGACTTTTCCAGGCTATTAACGGCATTTTTCAGATATTTCTTGCTCTTATGAACATATATTTTTAATAAATGGTCTATTTTTTCCAATTTCTAAAGCCAAAATTGACACCAAACATTAAAAATTGTTCATTTTCCAGGTCTTCTGTATGATTTTTCAGGTTTTGGGCCAAAATGAGCAATTTTCCTTGACTTTTTTGGTGAAATTAAAGTTCCCTGACCAGTGGGAACCCTGCTTATGCAATCTTTTTTTCAAACCACCATTTTGAAAAGAAATAATATCACCAAACCTACCAAAATCATACACTAATATTCAAAAATATACCTAATACCAGTTTTTGAAAATTAAATTTCAAACACAAAACTTTGTATAACCAACAGAACAAACTTTCCAGATGACCCTCCAAAAAGGGCCCAATCGATTTCAGTAAACTTAGGCACAGATTTTTTGCCAGAGAATCTGTGTGGGGAAAGAGCCAGAGTTAAGTACCTCTGATATAGGGCATAACCTTTTCCTTGACCAATGTTAAGAGTGTAGGCATGACTTTTGTGACACCTTGTAAATTAAAAAAAATCCATAATTTTAATTATTTTTAGAAATGTGATAATGAATAATAGTCTACTAGTAAATTATGTCAGAATATGCAATTTATTTTCAACAAACTGTATTGCACAAGCATAAGCATTCAATTTATTAAAAATATTATTTAAGTTTCACTCATCGAAGCTTTATTTTGTATTTCACAAGAACTATTTTGATCACTCTGTGATTCTTTGTCGCTATCTGAATCATTCTCCTCTTTAGCGAGATTTTCACCAGAGTTAGTAGATTCCACCACTTTTGAGCTGTTTTCAAAAGAAGAAGCTAGTTCAGATATATTGTACTTTTTGTACAACAAGTAATTCTTCAGAAAGCCTATGCAACAGATAGATTTTATTACATATACTGAAATGACTAATTTAGGATCAATTAGTACCCCAGTCCATTTTGGTGCTATTTTCTCAATAGCTTCTCTAGTGTACCAAACCATATGGGCATCAGATACATTACTGTTATGGCGAATGGTTGCAATGACTTTGTATGTTAGCTCAGCATTTTGTGGATCCTCAGTAAATTTTTCAAGATATTCATCCAGATGCTTTCGAATATCGTTTTGAGATGCTTTGCAAGTAATAACAATGGGCTGCATCTTGCAAATGAATCTTGTTTTTCTCTGCTTTGTCTGCAAAACACTTTCAAATATCGAAGTAGCCAAGTCTGTTGGGTCTGGAATCTGCAATAATCAAAACTTGTGAAAAATCAGTGATACAAACAGTTAATAAAAATTATTAATTAGTCTAATTAGATTTAAGTGTATGCTCCTGGTATTTAGAATAGGCATATCAAGGTCTTTTACTTCCATACTTAAAATTTACACTATGACTAATTGCATAATTGCTAAACTGAAAAGTCCAGTGCCACCAAACTACACAGTAGGAAACACTACATCTGGAATAAAATTTTGGCATCATATGCATTAAGCAATTAGCATTGTGTAGTTTTATTTCAGAAATATCTTACTGTTGCAGTGATAAAAAGGATCCCTTTCACAGCTGTTCGTATCTGTTGAAATCTCCTCTTTTTAGTTTTTAAGCTCTCAATTTCCCTGGCTAACTCTTCGTCAATGTCAGTGTCCTTTGAAGCTCTTTCTGCATTATCACACTAAGTTGAACCAAAAGTTTAATTAGATATCTTTATGCATAGAAAAATAAAGGAAAATATTTAAATTCATCAGTAGCACTACTGGCATAATACATATAACACCCTTATCAACATATTCGTGATGATAAGTTTTTTTACTCCTTAAAATAATATGAATATTTTCACAATTTAAAGCTTTTATACCATTCAATTACCAAAAATATTTTCTTAAAAAGAATGAGTTTGAAATGTAAAATGAAAGTAATTTAAGTCAAAAACAGGCCAAATAGGTATTTTTGAAAAATGAAAAATGTTTCTACAGATTTAATATATGAACACAATTATGAATCAGAATTGGAAAAAAATTACTTTTGGTGTTTTACGCTTTTACTTTTAAAAAAAACAACTTTTTTTTTTTTTCAATATTTCTACTTGTAAAAAATTAGAATATTTAAAAAAAATTTTGCTTTCTTGTTTTTTCTTATGAAGATCAGAGATGTTTCATTTCAAATTTGAATGGTAACCCCCCCCCTCCAAGTTTTATGGAGCATTAAAAAAAATGCTTTTTAGAGAAACTAGTACTATTGGTAAAGCTCAAAACCATTTTATCCCACTCTTAAATGTATAAAACAAGTCACAAATTTAATGAATTTCTCTCTATATTAAAAAAAAGTAACAGTGACCGCCGCCGCCGCTTTTGAAAATTTTATTTTTGAACACTTTGAACTCTCACTACGCAAAAACTATTCCACGGAAATTTGTGAAATTTTAAACATTTCTATTCAAGTGTATGAGGATCGTTTTCGTTCTAAAAGCTAATAGATGAGATAATTAGTTCTAGAGTTATTTAATGTCAAAGTCGAAAATTATTTTTTTCTGCTGCGAGTTCGCCCCCAGCAAAATCTATTAGCAGCAGAAATATGATTTTTTGCAGACACATACTCTTAGATGTGCAGTTTTGCACCACGTCGCCCTTTTTTCGAATTAGTTTTGGAGTAATTAAGTTTTAAAGTTTCGAAAATTTTAAAGATTTTTCTGTTGTTTCGTTATAAAAGCAAAACTAATCACAGTAGAACTATGATATTTTAAAGACACATAGAAATAATTTTTATAAAAATATTGGCTTTTTGTTTTTTCAAAAATTCTAATTAGTTTTAGAATTATTAAGATTCAAAGTTTCAATTTTTTCTTCTCTTTCTCGCCGTTCATTAGAGAAACAGACGAGTTTTATGCGTGTTTTATTGATGAGTCTGATTTTTTTTTATTTTCAACAATGCTTTTTTCTACAAAGTGGTTGATGGTTATTAGTAGACTTGCTGAATATTTTTTAACATTTCAATTAAATTATTCGGAGAAAAGGCTTCTGCTGGATTGTTGAGATGAACAAGCGAGCTCTGCTCGCTAAGATCTCGAAGCGATCTGAGAAGAACTGCGAAGCAGTTCAGAGGGTTGGTGAGCGATAGCTCACTATGTGTGATTTCTTTTATTTTCAATTTAAGTTAGGAAAGTAATATTTCAGCAATAGTTTTTTCGGGATGATTTTGATTAAATTATTTATCAGCAAGAGTGATAAGTAGTTTCGGTTGTAAAGGAGCATTAATTAAGCCGACCAGCGGGGTGATTGGTAAGATGGAACAAGCGAGCTTTGCTCGCTGAGATCGCGAAGCGATCTAAAAAGAACTGCGAAGTAGTTCCGGGGGTTGGTGAGCGATAGCGAGCAGGGGGCAGGCCCCCTAGTTCTATAAAAAAAAGTTTAAAAATAAGTTTTTCAAACCTTTGATAATCTTACCTCAACTTCAGATCCATACAACTCATCAGCAAATTCATTTAATAAATTATAGGACTCCTTAACACATTGACTTTCTTTATTGCAGGTCACGAGAAATCCTTTCAATCCTGGTTCTAAGGCCAGCCTTTTCTGTTTTTTAGCTGACATATAATACCGCTTTTTCTTCCTCTTGTCTTGATTTTTAGAAGTTGACATGATGTAACTAAAACAAATATAATAACACTAGAATCCTACTTGAAATTATGGTACCTAAATTTCCCATCTCAGAACCAAGTCATAGTAAACAGAATTAAATATTCTAAGTTTTAAAGAAAAACATTATTTTATAAGTCTGAAACTAATGATTTTCCCCATATAATAAAATTTGAGGAATTTAATCAATAACTTTAAGATATTATCCATATATGGAGCTTTTTGAAAGCTTCTTACTTATGTTCCATTTTTTTTTGCTAGTATCTTACAAAAAATAAAATATTTTTACTATGATCTTATAAATGTCTCCCCATGAATGAATTCAATACCTTAACTTAAAAAGAAAATATTTGTTTCAACTTACCTAATTTCACTTTAAATCTAAAAATAAATAACTAATCTCAAAACATAGCAGACTAGACCATAGGTTCCCAAACTTTTGATCATTGCAACTAACATTATAAACGGAATCTAAAGCGACCCACTCCTCATCTTCAATTAAGGTACTTAATTTTTTCTGAATCTAACTTGACTAGAACATTTAAATAAGTGTTTCTTAACCTTTTCACACCTATGCCTTTCCCACTTAAATCCAACAAATTCTTTCATTCCCCCTACAAGCTAGTTATTATTTTAAAATTAGACCTTTAAAATGTAGTCCATTGACTCATTTTTGAACTTTTAAGACAGGATTTAAGGTCCCATCCTAAGAGAGGGATTCTAGAGATAAGTGAGCCCCACAGGTAACCCCTTTTCTCCCATCACTCCACTGGCCATACTTGTATAAAATGAAAACCTTTCTGCAAACTTAAATTTTTTCCGAAAACTTTTCTGCAAGAATTTACACATTTTGAAATCTTAACATTCTTTCTTAAATACTCAAATTGGTACCATAATTATTTTTATCTGTGCTACCTGACTATCTTATGCTTTTTCCCCAAACTATTTTATTTAAAATTTGTTTGGAATCAATTTATTCAATTTAATATTTTGATTATAGATTTAAAAAAAAATATTTATAAATTTCAATCAACATCTTCAGCAGGATGTGATAAAGCTGAATTGAAATATAAGCTCTAGTTGCTACGCTTGAAACGCTAGGAATCAGTATTTCAGAGTTAACAAGCCTTAAAAACATCAGCGAGAATTGAGGGAGACACAATGATGAATCTGGGTTCGCGGTAAAGTTGTTTTTTCTGCATTGCGATCGGAACACGAGAAGAAGCAAACTTACTGGGTGAGCGCGTGTGAAGACTCGCCAGCGAATTCAAAAAAGACTTACAAAATAGCGAAATTTCACTCAATAAAAGGGCCTAAATTGAGAAAATCCTAAGGACAGGGATTAGCAGAGAAAAATTTATCGATCAAAAATAAATTCTGCAGAAAAATTTCTAAAAAAAAAACCCTTTTTTTTGCAGAAAATTTCTGCAGAGGGCAAAATTTTCTGCGAACGCCGTTCACGCGTTCGTGTATATTATACAAGTATGCCACTGGCGTACAGAAATTTATTTGATAAGGGGCCAAAATATCATCTAAAAAATTTTGTCACTATCAGGCCTAAATTTAGATTTTGCACTGGAAATCAAGTTGAAATTGATTTATACCTGATTTTTTAACATAGTTCAAAGGAAGGACCAAGAGAAAAATTCAATTTATTTAAGTTGCACTGAATAACAAATGATGGGTGCATGAAAGGTTTCAAGGTAACCAGACAACTAAAAATTCATAACTTTGGGGCAAGAACCAGAGGCATCTCCACTTTCAAACCAAGTAGTTTATTCACAGTTCGATTCACCAATTTAACAAGATTGATATTGTCCGTTTGAAATTTTAAAAACGCAATACCAATTTCAAACTTTTTTATGCACTTACAGTAGTACAAATTCTAGGGTTGCTGTTTTGACTCCCATATTTATCCTAACTTCCGCAGTTTACACAGCAACCCTAAACCACACAAATACATTTAAAACAACTCCAAAATCATCAAAGTAAATTTGAATTGAAAGGGGAGATACCTGGTTCTTGCACCAAAGGCCTCAATTTTAACAAATAAATTTAAAATCAGTTTAAAAGTTTGGTAAAATTGTTTCATGATTAGACAAAAAGGTAGCATACTATTGCCTAATTTAGCTATAGAGCCAAAAATATCCCAAAAACCACTTCTTGTAAATGAGTTATAAAAGTTTCTATTATAATATTCAATTCAGTATCAAAAATTGATTAATAAAATGACCAGGAGAAACTAGTGAGTAATGGTATTTCATTTATTTCCAAGAATGAGTAAAACAATTTTAAATTTATCAGACAAATTTTAAAAGGCTTCATGTCTTCATTATCAAAACCATTGTTACCACTCTTAAAATAGTTATTTTCCCATTTGAAAATTACATGATAAAACATTTGTAAACATCTCTAAATAGTCACTAGCATTAATCTTCCAAATCTGATAAAGAACTTAATTCACTTAAATCTTCAAAGTTTTGCACAGAACCACCATAGCTTGGAACTCCTTGGACTTTATGGCTAGCGCTAGGAGTAAATTTTACAGCTTCCTTAAGTGTATTTTCTCTCATTTCTCTATCATAAGCTTCACCCATGTATGAAGCATTGTTTTGGAATCTTGATTTTAAACCTAACTCAGCATCATTGACAGACTTTGGACTTGGCCCGATTTTTTCAGAATTTTCAATACTTTTGTTTCTCAGTGGAGGGCAGTCACCTTGAGCAAAGTAATCTTCAGCAAACTCTACAGGGGACATGTAATTTAAAACTTCTTTTTCAGTAACCGTATTTTGCAAGACTGAAACTTCAGAGTTCTTATTGAGGATAGGAGAAGATTGCCTGAGTGAATCTGAAAACCGAAGCTTCTTTGGACATTTGGCTTTCATGTAGGACCTGGCAATTTTATCAACCTGTGAATCAAGATTGTCTCGTACTTTAGAGAAACCTTCCACAGAGTTATCCAACATTTCTGTTTCAGTTTTTAGAAGGGACATTTTCTTTTGAAACTCTTCTGCTGAGAGTTTTTCTATACTTGGATTAATGCTATAGCTCTTCAACTTTTCATCTACAATATTTTTGATGTCATTTAAATCAAATTTATTGGTTTCTTCTATTATATTAGCATTAGGATTTGAAGTATTGGTTATTTCCAGCTGTTTGGCCAAATTTCTATCAGTGTTTGGAATTTCACTATGACTGTGATGAAGACGTGAATTGTTGCTAGCATTTGAGGTAATAGTAAATATACTTTTCTTTTTCCTTTGTTTATGAGGTGGGGTTTTTGGTTTTATTTTTTTCTTATCATCATATAAAGAACCACTGTTTAAAAAGGACTGTAAATGTAGCTCAAATCTCTCCTCTAGATTTGGTGATGCTTCAAGTGAGTTTATTTTTTCTGTATTGGATTTAACTAGCTCAGCAAGAATTACCAACTCCCTTTTTAATTCAGAATCACTTTTTTTCAATTCAGAAATACTGTTGTCCATGTGTAACACAATGTTTTTCATTTCAAGTTGTAAACTACTCTTTACCTCTTGAAGTATTTCCTTTTTGTTTACAGCCATTTCAATTTTAATATCTTTTAGTATGACATCCTTTTTGTAGGTTTCAAAAAGGTCATGCAACTTAGATTCGAAATCAGTAGAATTACTATCACAGGACTTTTGAATTGACTTTATCCCTCTTTCTGATGGAACATCATGAATAGTATCATAAGCAGATTTACTAAGCGAATGAGATTTAGAGTCATTTGTAACAGAAGGTGAGGATTGAGGTTCTTGACATTTAGAATTAGAGGAAATAAATTCTGACACAATTTCTTTCACTGAATATAGTTCATTTTTCAAATCACCAAACTCGTTTTGAATACACTTAACAATGTCAGTAGATAAAAGGTCCGACTTTTCAGGATTATTAAAATTCATAACATTTTTATGCAAGAGAACTAAATTGTCTGAATGACGTCTCAAAACATGCATAACCAAACATCTGGTATCAGAAAAAGCTTTAGGACAATAAGTGCAAGTATGGACTTCCATTCCTTTCTCGTACTTCACGTTTTTTACATGGCGTCCTTTGATGGAATGCTTAAGATGTTTTCGAGTTTCATTGAACCATTTTTCGGCTTTTCCAGGAACACTAGCCATTCGAAAATTGATTTACGAATTCAGTATTTATAAGTAGAGTCCTTCAATAATACAACGAACATAGCAATTGCTATTGTCTGTTGCTTTAAACGAGGTCCTTTGAAAAATTGCAATGTCAGTCATTTAATTATTCCCCATGAATTTGTATGGATTTTCGGATATCATAAAACCAATATACAGACTTATTTCTCTTTAGTTCGACAGATGATCAAATGACCAAGACAAAAGAACATATTTAAAAAAAAAACTTACGTTTTGAATTCCTACTTATTTGTATACACCAGTGAAAGTAAAAGTTTTTTTTAATGAAATGATGCAAATTAATCAGTTAACACTCTGTGAGTTAACAGACAGATTATATGGGAAAAAATCCGATAAATCCCAAGAAAGAAACTTTTTACCAGAAAATAAAGCAGTTTAGACACAAATAAAAAAGATTTGAAATTTTAAAATTAGTCTCAAAATTTCATAATAATTTTTAATTCAGGAAAAGGCAATGGTTAAATCTCACAATTAATTGGCTGACAGCGTCCAATTAAAAAAGCAATCCTTTTCAACAATTTGTGTGATTGGAGCATTTCTTTAATCCTTTTCCTCTTCCGTAATCCTCTTCAGTCTTCATTGTTTTCCTTTAGAAGCTGCTGTCTGCTGTTTTCAGATTTCGTAGTTCTGATATTGGTATTTTTGGTTAAAAGAAAATCCTGGTTATTCCACTAACTATGAATTCGGACAAACGGAATGAAGATTTGCTAAGAGAAGCTTCTGCATTAGGTGATGAAGAAGGCGTAAGAACACTTATAGGGTCCGGAGTTGATATAAATAATCAGCATCCTGTTAATGGATGGTAATAATATAACCTTTATGCCCACACATTGTATTATATTCATTAGTCTACTTATATGAGTACTTTTATTTCACGAAGATGGTACTCACCGTTTTATACATAAGAAAAATGAGACAGTAGCTTAATGATTCACATTATACTTAACCATTTGTTATCAGAGGTACATAGTTTTATAAACAGAGTGACTGCTCATTTAAAAGAACATATTTGATACAGGTCCTTCACGGCGACTGTCGCCACACTTGGCAACTGCTCCACACAAGCAGCCATTTGGTCGGCCTCTAGTTCTTGGCGACCATCACCCTTTTCATTGAATATCAGGCCTTTTATTCAAAATGATTCTTAAATACTCACCTATTCTGCCAGAAGATACAGTACTTTAGGTAGAAATTCAGAATTTTTTTTTAAGTAAGAGCCTAATGTATAAAATAGTTTTATGAGAATCAAGTCAAGCCTCTATAGAGTCTTCATGAACTGAAATCCATTAAAAAAGATATTTAGTACCATTCCATTGGAGATGTCCATACATAAAATCAAATCAAATTCTGCCCAGGCCTTGTAGCCTATCAGGCAGTGCCCATCTCCGTTTCATTAGCCTTTAGGCCTGGGGTACTAATTACTTAGCTTATGTCCAGGCCGGGTGGCTAGCCCGATGCTGGACCCCCAGTTGATTTTTCAAGTGGTGAGCATGGTGCTCATTTTATCGACCCCGTAAGGATGAAGTGCTGAGTTGACCCATGACCAGCTACCTAAGCAGAAGCCGCAAGGCATCGAACCTGGGACAAATGCTCGTAGCCAAGCACGCTGATCACTGCAGTCTCTGTTCTTATATAAAGTGAGGTCAAAAAGAAGAGGGGGTATTGGGTGTGTGTGCAAAATCTCACCTAAAGGAGAAGAGTAAATTAAAATCTTGTATATCGTTTATTTTAGTCTTTTACTACAGAGAATAAGGTACATTTGCATAAACAGCCCTGTTAAGTATCAAGTTGTTTTGTATGCCAAATATTCAAATATGGCCAAATTTTTATGATTGCTTTCAGGGTTGCTGATTTAAAAAAACTTCTTTAAAAATTCAGATTGTAGGTACCAAACCAAGTTAAAACCCTGTTTTCAAGGTCAAATTTCGAAAAAAATTATGGAGGAGGACCCCCTGACCCCTTTTTGTACTTAAAACTGTATTATTCATGATATATTTTTTATATTAAATTCATCACAAGATGTGAATCTTACCTAAAAATGTATAAAAAGGTACATTAAACCTATTAAATATACATTAAATATATTAAATAACTACCCTAAATCCAGCTAATTAAGCTGGTAGATCGCATATTGCAAGAACACCTAAATTTCTATATATGCCACTGATTGGTATTATAATTTCTATGTGATATAACTTTGCATCACATTCTAATCTGTTTTATGCATTAATTTTTAGGGATGCAGTTCAATGACTTCTCACCGGTGAGATGCTCATCCTGACAGGGTGAATAAATGGTTGTACTATCTATTAGTTACTAAAATTTTATGCTTTCAATTACTAGGTATTTACCAAATTTTGAAATCAATAATTAATTATGAAAAAAATCATAGCAATGATTTTAAATCTCCGCATGATCAAGTAATTTAAATCAAGCAACCCTGATTACTATTGATATAACTACATAAACACACTTTTTTCAATTAGTGAGAAATTTTTTGCAATGTTTCTAATATTTGGCATTCAAAACAACTCGGCGATAGTTAATGGAATTATACCAAGAATAATACATACATTTCATTTTCCTCCAGTTTAGAGAAGCTGTGCACATTATAGTCCAGTAACCAGGTGTCAAAAAAGGGGTGTTTCAGGAAAAAAATCCGGAAGTTTTTTTCTCAACGGTTTTATATGTTTTCGAGGGTGCTGAATCCGAATCTGAACTTTGCATACAAAATTTCGAATGGCATTTTAGTGAAAATTCGAAAAAACCCTAAAATTTCACCCCATTTTTTGATTTTCTACTTGTAGAACGGAAAGTATGGGTTTCTCATGAAAATGTTAATTATAGAAAATAAAGAAAATAAAACAATCTAAAAAGTTGCCAATTACAACTTTTTTGTCAGACGAATAGTTTGGCCGCGAGAGCGCGCTGAAAAACAGCCATTTTTTGGCCTTTCCGCAAAAAAATGGAAAACGCGCTCTTCTACCCTCTACAAAATGAAAAATATTCACTTTATCAACAAAAAGTTTACACCACGTGAAAGAGCAATTAATTTTCTATAAATAACTTTCCTTAAATTATATTTTTGAGAAGGAGGAGGGAGCGAAGCAAAGATCGAAAGTAAAGTAGTTAATACTTAACAAAAGACTTTCAGTGGAAGTTGGTTCCTTGCACAAATAAAAATGAACAAGCAAATGAATTTTTTACTGCCAAAAAAACCGTTTCTGGGAAAAAATTCTGAAGAATAATTAATTTAATTAATAATCATTGGGATAGAAATTAAGATTAAATCATACAATAAATTATTAAAGTAGTGTTTCCTATTTATTTAAATCAAATGTTACTTTTTTACAGAATATATGGTGAATTTTCCGCCTCAGGGGTGAATATTGCCAGATTTTTAGTGCGCTTTAAAGGCTAAACTATTGGTCTGGCAAAAAAGTTGTAATTAACAATTTTGTAGATTGTTTTACCCTCTTTATTTTCTATATTTAACATTTTCATCAGAAACCCATACTTTCCGTTCTACAAGCAGATAATTAAAAAATGGGGTGAAATTTTAGGGTTTTTTCGAATTTTCACCAAAATGCCATTCGAAATTTTGTATGCAAAGTTCAGATTCGGATTCAGCACCCTCGAAAATATATAAAACCGTTGAGAAAAAAACTTCCGGATTTTTTTCCTGTAAAAACTACCTGGTTACTAGACTAAATTGCCTTTTAACATAGGCAATCGGTACTTTTTTTTAAATATTTACATAGATTTTTTTCGACGGTTTTATATGTTTATGAAGGCGCTGATTACGAATATCAAAATTGTGCCCGCATGGGAACTCGGCTTCATATCGAAAATCGGAAAAAAATCTCAAATTTTCGCTTTTATGTTCGATTTTCACCGATTTTCTCAGAAACTATTCGTTTCTCGAAAAAAAAAAGTACACCAAATTAAAGTACGTAAAATTTCCTATAAGATGCACTGACTCGTTTTTATTTTGCGAGGAGAGGTGTACACTTTAAAGCGTTTTGAAGCACAGCGATTTTCTTGACTTTCTACAAAAAAAGTGAAGAACGTTCCCTTTCCCCCTCTACAGCTCCAAATATATACACGTTACAGACAAATAGTTTATACCAAATGAAAGTACATTTAATTTCCTACAAAATACACTACTCAACTTTTACTTTATAATGTGAAGTATTGTTGCTAGAGCGCGCTGAATTACATCTGTTTCTTGACTTTACACAGAAACATGAAAATCCCTTTCCTTCAGAACGCTCTAAAGCGTACACTGCTTCTCGCAAAATAAAAACGAACCAGTGTATCTTATAGGAAATTTTATGTACTTTAATTTGGTGTACTTCTTTTTTTCGAGAAACGAATAGTTTCTGAGAAAATTGGTGAAAATCGAACAAAAAAGCGAAAATTTGAGATATTTTAATTTTTTTATGTGAAGTTGACTTTTTAAATGAAAATAAACTTGAAATTTGGATTCAGCAATGCAAAATCCATATAAATTCGTTCATTAAAATATTCCCATAATTTATTAATATACCTAAAATACCTAATATTTCATAAATAAATTTTAAAAATAATTTTTTTAGGCATGCTTAGTCATCAATTTATTCAAAACAACCTATTTTATTGGTAATATACCGGAAGTAAAGCGCAGATTGGAGATTAACTACTGCAAAAGATCGTTTTGGCTGTAAGGCGCAAAAATTTAATTCTTAATCTTTGCCTCGCTCCCTCCCCCTTCTCAAAAAAATAATAATTTAAGGCACGTTATTTGTAGAGAATTAAATGCTCTTTCACGTGGTGTAATTTTTTTTTTGATAAAGTGAATATTTTTCCTTTTGTAGAGGGTGGAAGCGAGCGTTTTCCATTTTTTCGCGGAAAGGCCAAAAAATGTCTGTTTTTCAGCGCGCTCTAGTGGCCTAACTATTGGTCTGACAAAAAAGTTGTAATTGACAATTTTGTATATTTTTTTATCTTCTTTATTTTCTATAATTGACATTTTCATGAGAAACCCATACTTTCCGTTCTACAAGTAGAAAATCAAAAAATGGGGTGAAATTTTAGGGTTTTTTCGAATTTTCACCAAAATGCCATTCGAAATTTTGTATGCAAAGTTCAGATTCGGATTCAGCACCCTCGAAAACATATAAAACCGTTGAGAAAAAAACTTCCGGATTTTTTTCCTGAAAAAACTACCTGGTTACTGGACTATTAGTCAAAACAGCTAATCATTAGTCAGTTGTGATAATTACAATTCATAAATTCTGAAGTACTTAACTTTTACAATGAATGTGTTAAGCATCATCCTGAAAAGAGAAAAAATATGCCAAGAACATATAAAATAAAATATGTAAAAGCTATATTGAAAATCTCACATGATAAGCTAAGGGGAATGATCTTTATTATCAGAAAATGCCATCATCCAAAATATTTATACTAAATAATTGGTACTGTTGTACAATATTTTACTTATTTCATTCACTTTATATTACTGTTAAACATATATTTTACTCTCAATTAGACTTTCAAAATGTATTTTATAAACGATTTTTAATGAAAATCTGTAATGTACTAATTTTTAGGACCTGTTTACATTGGGCAGCTAAACGAAATCGTGCAGCTATTGTCCGCTTGTTGTTGTCGGAAGGGGCAGATCCTACCCTAAAATCTGTTTATAATGAAACAGCATTATCCTTAGCAAGCAATGAAGATGTTAGAAAACTTCTATGCGGTACTTAAGTTTCAGTTCTAAATTTTGTTTTACTTATAATTATTATTCCATTCAATTTCCTGACATCTCATATTCCCGATGCCTTTTGCCTGACAAGTCAGCTGCCCCTGTTGCAGGTACATATGCACAATAACTAATTTGTCCTAGATACTAGATAGGAATCTTTCTTTGATCTTACCACCAACACTATTGCTATGGGATCCACTACCTGAAATGACATGCCTGTTTTTTAACAATAGGACCTTAATTTTTTGGCTATAGCCCCCTTTTAAACCTGGGGATCTTTGATTCAACTTCTTACAACCACCCAAACCTAAAATATTAAGCCCCCTCATATTTCAACAACGTAATAGATTTCTCTCTAGGACAAATGAGTTGTCGTACAAATGGTGTTGAGAATTTGGTTGAAATTTTCAAAGGTCCCTATTTTCCTAAAAGGTCCCTATAAGATCTTGTTCATGGGCGTAGCCAGGTTCCATGTTAGGGGGGGGGCAAGGCAAGGATACTTACCTTTGCCCCATGGCATGGTCTCAGGTACCCCCATGGGGAGAACTTTTACACGTTAAATTTTAGAGTAATTAATTACACGAAGGGTTTGAACTTTTGCACTTTGCACACTTAACGTAAATAATAGTGTAATTAATGTGTGCTCTAAGAAAAATGGGGGGGGGTCTGGGGGTCCTCCCCCAGAAAACTTTTTAAAATTTGCCCCTTAAAGTAGTGTTTTAGCTCATTTTTAGACTCTTTGGCCAGAACAGAACCACCTCTTGTAAGTTGTAAGCCACATACTTTTCTAGGAAATTTATGTGGCTAATGACTAAAAGTATAATTTGTAGAATCTAATCGAGTTGAGTTAAATTCAATAAATTTTATCTATTTTATTTTATGTTACCGGGTGAAACTTTCGTATGTTTGAACATTAAAAAAAAACATCAAGCTTTAGGAAAATACGCAACTGCTTTAATTACATAATAATTTAGAAGAGAATAAAGAAGAATACAAAGTTACAGTTAGTCTGAAAATAGTCCGAGCAACTTTGTATCAACTGTTCAAGTTGTTGCAGTTACTTGAATAACCATGATATAAGATATAACATTTAACAATAACCTTAACCCGGTGGGACTCGCGCCTACCGGGCGAACGTTGAGACTCGCGGGGTTATGGAATAACCCCAACCCTTTTAGCTCTTTTCTACATAGTTAAAAATATTTTTTTTGATTGGAACCATAAAATTTTATACATTTGAACTGATATTTTTCTATTTCCGTTCTAAGTTCATTGTTTGAACTCTGTTTATTGACTCATTTGTTATGTAATCACTCATAAGTGGAAAAGCCAAGTCTGATAAAACGTCGTCTATTTTTATACAAAATAGGCAGATTTTCATTAAATACAAATGCTATTCTTGTTTATGTTAAATACAAATGTTATTCAGCAACATTTAGAAAGGAATAAAAATTGACAAGTGGTTCTGGTTATATATTTAGTTTACGCGCAGTAGAATAAAAAATAACATTTTCATCCTATAATCCTAACACTCAAAAACTGATATTTTTCTAAGAAAATTACATAAAAGTCAATGAGAAAACTGTAATGTTTTTTGTCTGAAATCAAAGTTTTCTTGGAAAAGAAAAACAAGTTAGACTAAATCTAAATGAATTTCTTTGAGTAGTATTAAATTCTAAGTTGATTTTGTATAAAAAAAAACGTAAGCATTAGCGCCAATTGTCTTATGTACTTTATCTTTTTTATACATTTTCAAAAAATACATAAAAAATTATAAAAACCACCTCAAATTGAGCCCTGACACTGCATCTCGCACGCGAAAGAAGTGATATGCAGGACTAGCGAAAAGCATCGCGGGGGTCATTCCATAGCCCCAGTAACAAAGAAAGTGGGTGTGGGGGGCGGAAGAGTGAATGGAATTTCATGAATTCACTCAAGCATGTAGATAAGGGTCAGAAACTCAGCTACTGATAAGAAAGGAATGCACAGGTGGCTAGTTTTCCGTAAAAACGAATGTCAATGAGAGCTTGGGGTTATAAAATGACCCCGCGCGTCCCAACGGGTTAAAATGTAAAAGTAAAACCGTCCTGCTTTCTCAAATATTATTTAGCTTTTTTTCACTCTTAAAGAAAAAATTCTCTTATTAGATATTTTAAAACAAATAGTTTATCCCCCAAAACTAAGATGCAATACTAAATTCAACTTACTTTAATTGCTGGTGATAGTGCTGGATTAAGGCTTTACATAATACGCCTAGATATCAATATGGAGGACTGAAATACGTACTCTTTTTAAGTTCAATGCTTGAAAACTAAATCACATATCTTAGACTAAAGGGTATTTTCTGCAGGAATAGCCAATGACCACACGGCTTTCTTTCTATTCGTTGAAAGGTCAGCCGAAGCTTCGAAATAATAATGGCTGGGTTCACAAAAAAGCCCCCTTGCTTGTTTGAGTCGTTGAGTGACGAAGATTTATGATACCCTTTCACACCCCAATCCATTGTCAAAGGCAGAGGTGTACGTATATTTGGATTTTGTGGTTTGGGAAGAGCATTTCCCCCTCACCCCTATTTCTTCTCCAATTAGGACAGTAGAGGACAATATAGGAAAGAGGTAGCGTTCACCCCCCGCTGGCTCCTGTACGTGAACAACAGGTGTGACCAGTAACGAGTTTACTTTACCCTTATCTTATCTTGGGGCTGTTTGTCAACTCTTCCCATTTCTAGCCATTCAATAGATTTCCACTCCGCGGGAGGTGGTCAACTGGGGTTGTATCTTATCTCGTATCTCTTATCTTTGAATTTGTCGAATATTTTGACTGGCCCGGTCGTTTGGGGAACTAAAAATGCTGAATGAAATGAATTCTGCTTGAATTCTTCCGCCACATCTCACATATAAGCTCGTTTTTTTGGCACATATTTTCAGCTTTAAAAAAATTTTTCAAAAAAAAAAATTTATAAATGTTTTTCAATTTTACAGAAAAAATTATTTTGGGGGAAAATTTCTGAAGAGTTAAGATAAATTTAGGGGGGGGCAGCTGCCCCCCCCCCTGCCGCCCCCTGGCTACGCCCATGATCTTGTTTACAAAGAAAGGTCCCAAAAGTTCTTTTTTTCTCTAACATTGTATAAAACTGTCATTTAAAAGAAATCCAGCTTTTTTTAAATGTAACTTTACATTGGTTTGAAATTTAAGATCAAAGATGGGCGATGGAAAATGAGAAAGTTTAATGAAGAAAAATTAGAATCAATAATAATTGAATTTAATTACCAATATAAAAATAATTTGGTTTTAAAAAATATTTTAAAAACTAGTTTTATGACTAAAAAACCTCAAAAGGGTAAAAATTAGGTACATTTTTACTCAAGTAAACAAATGGTTTAAAAAATATTCCATATTATATTTCCTTATTAATTTGTTTTGTAATATTAGTGGGGGTTTTCAGGTCCCTATCATCATCATCATCATCAAGTCTTGAAGTGCCCAGTGGCACAAAAGGCCCTCAGTCTTGCCTTCCACCTTGTCCTCTCAGCTGCAGCCACCCTCGCCTCCTGGTCCATCCAGCCTCTCTCCCTCCCTATCAGTCTCCGCCATGTCATTTTTGGGCAACCTCTTCTTCGCCTGCCCTCAGGCGTCCACTCCAGGGCAACACCTGGGATCTCATTTTTATTCATTCTAAACACATGGCCAGTAAACCGCCATCTCCTTTTTTTAATTTCTTGATCTATTGATTTCATTTTTGTTTCTCTTAATAATTCATCATTTGTAATTGTATTGGGCCAAAATCTCTTCATTATTATTCTTAAACAATTGTTGCATTTAGCCTGTTGGTTTGAACCATTTTAAGATTTAGGTCCCTAACTTCCTACTATTTCAGGTCAAAGTGTCTGGCAGCCCTAGAGTTTTAAGTTGTTGGGCAAATGATGTCTGGAATTTAAGTTGTCGGGCAAATGAATGGATCCTGTTACTACAAGTGTGATTGACCTGATTGTATCCTAATTCTAAACTTTGTTATAAAACTAAAAATATTTTGTTTTTCAACAGGAGCTAATGACATTTGTCCAGAGTATCAGCCTCGATCTCCTTTGCCAATAACTCCCAATTACATGGCAAATCCAGCTGTAGCTCCAAAGATTGAAAAACAAGATTCTTCAGAATTATTCTGTTCACAGATTCTACCAGATAATGACTCAAAGCGAAAACTTGAAGAAGGTATCAAAATATTTCAAGTTTAAGTATAGTTTTTCAGTTGTTTACAAAAGTAATTGCATTACAAGCCTGTATACATACAGTGGCATAGCCAGAAAAACATTTCAGAGGGGAAATTTGGAAAAAAATTTTTCATCTTATAGTGATATATTGCAATATGTAGGGGAGAGTGGGGATGAATGGGACAAATTTTACATTAATTTATACTAATATTGCAAAAGTTTTACATTTTTTTTTGACCCTGTAACAAGTTTAAAACCAATAATTGAACTATTGGTTACATTATTAATAAAAGGTATTCAATCTATTAGCCATCATTTAAGCTGCAAGAAAAGTTAGTGAATGAATGGTACAGTTAAAAACGTAAGAAATTTACAAAATAACCATGTTATTTTTTATATTGCACAACGTTTAACATTTTAAAGGTACAACACACTTCTATTTTTCAAAGAAAAAATTAAAATGTCATTTAAAGGGGAAGAAACAGCCTACTTTATTGACTTCATTTCGAGTAAAATTAACATAAACTGAAGCAAGTCCTTTTTTCTTTCAGTTCAATGGTTGAGGCTTTGTGTTATTTCTATCAATGCTCATTCTATCAATGGTTTGTACTTTTTGAAGTGCAAATAGATAATTTTTATTGTCTGGAGAAAATCCCTAAAAGCCATTCCTTTCCTGCAGTTACATTTTCCAGACATCTTAAAGGAACTTTTCTTAAAGATTGAGCCTAAAAACCAACCTTGTTTGAATAATGGTTAAACCTTGGGAGGGGCACTCTTGTCTCGGAATTAATCGCCGAAGGGTATGGGTGTCCTTCCCTTTGAGGGTGGGGAAAACAATTAACGAAATTTCTTGAATAGGCTAGATACTGGATGAAATATAAAAAATTTAAGTGAAGTTAAGATATTAAAATTGAAACTTCTGTTTAGTTAATGAAAATATTTATTCTAGTGAGCTTATTTCATTATTTTACAGATAGGCTTAGTATGAAAAAAAGTTAAACTCAAAAAAATTCTTTTTTTTTGGGGGGGGGAGGAGGGGGTCTGATCCCAATACCCCCCCTGCTCTGCTTGCATTAACACTTTTTTATGTTAAACAACCAAGTATATGTCAGTCGTATTTGGAGAATAAAGGTGCATGTTTGCCTGGCAGTTATTTAAGACTAGAAATGAACTTAATAAGTTGAATATAATTATAATTATTTGGAAATAGATTGTTTATTTTTTTCAGTTGGTATATCTTTTATTTTGTTCTCTAGAACTTGTCTTGAAAATCAGGGTAGCTGATCAAGAAGATAAAGATTTCATTGAGATTGAAATTCCAGTAATTCAACTTTCCTATGAAAAAGTTTTAAAAATATGTTGTGAAGAATTGCAAGTGTCTCCGAACAAAGTAAGGATTTTACAAATTTATCTGAACCTCGATACTCTGATAACATTCTAATTTAGTTTAATATTGGCAAGATATTACTTTATACCTTAGTTGATAGATATAGAATAGCATCTGATTGAAGTACTTTTTTATTCAAAATTGATTCAAATCACTCTTTTCGAGTAGTCATGGCTTTAAAAAAATTCATATAGGAGATTACCTTATAATGGTGGTTTCAAATATGTTCAAGTCTGAGAACTTTTTAGTTACTAGATTTGGTTTCACAGCACCCCCTAATTATAGTATACACTATCTGATATTCAAAGAAATATAAATTGAGTGATTAATCAGTAATTACTTTTTTATTTGGAATGTGAAAAATTCTAATTACATTAAGGTACAAATAAAACTTGGTTCAGTTCAGAAAACTTTAACAGCTTTTGCTCTTAAAATGCGTTATTCAATAATGCATTCAAAGTAATAAAATAATGCATTTTTTATAAGTGATTCTATCTTATGGAACACTAGTTTAAGAATCCCTGCTTTGTATGTATGTTTTTTTCAAAACAGCAAGATATATGGGTGGGGAGTCGGCTCTGGTGATGTCTAGGGGCTTGACAGTCTTAAATGAAAGACAAATTTGGCACACAATCACATCACAGTACAGCACAATACATAGACAACACGAATAGGAATGATGATTATGACAGTCTAGTCTCCCAGAGACTTCAAGGGGGGTGGGGGTGCAGTGACCTGGACACTGGCCTCATTCTCGGACTGGAGATTGTTAGGTATTTACATACTATCCAGTCGACTGTGCCACTCAATCCAAAGAGCATTACCAAATCTCATAGAATGTGCCGCTAAATCTGACGGTTGCTGAACGGTCAACAGCATAATAAGCAAGAACCGATTGTAGTCCCTATGGTGTGACACTGAAAAGAATTAGAGGGTGGTATCCCAAATACCTAAGGGGCTACAGTATGTCCCAGACATACAGCCATTCCCAGATGCATCGACCTCGAGCATGAGTCTTTCCCTTCTGCCACTCCGCCGAGGAATACGTAATACCCTCGTATTCCCGGGTGACGGTGCTAGCGTTGCGGTACTCTCGTTCCCAAATATATATAGGAATAAATAATTTATAAAAATTAAATACGGACTTGGTTCACCGACAGACCAGTTCCTGGATCCCCAAAATTTTCAATTTGATAAATAATTTATAATATATTTACATACAATAGATACATTTGAGCGATAGCATCAACAATGTTTTTTTTTTATATTTCACAAGAAAAAGCGTGATTAGTTTGATATTTTAGGACAACGGTGGGCAACCTCCGGCCCGCGGGCCGGATCCGGCCCGCCACGTCATTTGGTCCGGCCCGCGGAACATTTTAAAAATTGTACTCAAAAATCACATATTATTCTAGTCCAGATTTTTGTAACTTTAACATAATTTTTGCTTCTAATCAAAATATTAATCTATTGTAGATTAATGTAACTAACTTTATAATTATTGTATGTAATATTATTCTAGTCCAGATCAGTGGCGGATACAGGGGGTGGCACTCTGGAAAGTGCTCCCCCCTTGGACCCAAAAATAATTCATAAGTACGAAAAAAAGTCCCAAAAAGTACTGAAAATGAGTTAAAAACCTACTTTTACAGGTCAAATTTCCAAAATTTTTCTGGGGGAGGACCCCCAGACCCCCCCAGCGGTACCAAAAGGGGACCTTGAGTGATACTTTTTAGAAAATTCCCAAAATTTTGAAATTTTTTTCAAAAGATTAAGATGATGGTCTGAAGAAGTGCCCGCCCCCCATTGGAGCCGTGCTGGATCCGTGCCTGGTCCAGATTAATGTAACTTCATTATAATTATTTTATGTAATCTAGATATTGTACAAGTCCAGATTAATTTTTAACTTTAGAATTAAACTTCATAAATATATATAATAAAAGGCCTCATTTTTTTACTTAAAGAGTATTACCTATTATCTACTCTTTGGCCCTCCACGACATTATAATCTTTGAGTCCGGCCCGCGGATTCGAAAAGGTTGCCCATACCTGTTTTAGGAGATGCATAGTTACTATAATATGAAACTGTTTTCACAGAAAATAAAAGATTTATTAAAACAGTTAAAAATTTAATAAAAGTGGTAGTGTACTCAAATTACATGAAAAGGCAGCAACAGACTGCAACAACATTCAACAAATACATATGACTTTTCCATAAAAATTTAAAAGTAATAAGTATTTGTATTACTAATGTGCTTTTTTCTCTAGACCTCAATAATATTTTTCAAAAGTATTTGTACCCTACTTAAAACTATTTGCTAACCCTGGGGTCCGCTAGTAATTTCAAGTGGCGACCAAGTGTGCAAAAATGTACAGTCGAAAGAAAAATTCTTTTCTATTTCAATTTTAACGTAAAAATTTCTTTTGAGATCTTTAAAACTCACTATGTGTAATTTAAAAATACTTTGTGAACAGTTAATATGTTTGTAAAATGTTACACCCTAAAAATTTTCCAAACATAATATAAAAAAGCAAATTCTTTGAAGTATAATTTATTTAAAGTGTCATCAAATTGGGACTTAAAACTATATAAAAAATTTGCAATACTTTGAATATTACTTTAACTGTAGATTTTTATGCTATTTGTAATAAACATGGACGTATATAAGGGGGGGGTTTAGGGGGTCCAGACACCCCCCTTAGCCTAGACCTAATGTCAGCCAAACAGAAAGGTTCCTGTCCCAAATATCCAAAAAATGAGTGAAAATACAACTTTTTCGGGTCTAATTTCACAAAATTTTCTGGGGGAGGACCCCCCTTTTTTGCTTGAGGGCATGTATTAAATACAAAAAATTCACATTTCACCTACATTTTACTCGGAAAGGGAAACTATTAGAAACATTTGGAGATCCAGAACCCCTTCGAAACAGTCTAGTAACGGCTCCCTTGGTCCTGAGGTCTTATAAGTTCTGCCCCCCTAGTCAAAAGTTGAACCTATGCCTATGATACTCCATTTTGTCCCTCCTCATGATAAAGATTAACCTAATCCTTTATAACCCCTTGCTACGCTCAGAGGGAAATTCTAGGTATACAACCACCCTTTCGAAACCTCAAACTTTTAATTTTTCTCCATAGAAAACGACCGACCAAAGCAAAGCTACTCCTTAATTTAATGAGGTATATAGGGGGGTTCGGGGGTCCTCCCCCAAAAATGTTTAAATTTTAGTATGCTAAAATGTCTTCTAAAGCTACTCTTTAGGGGGTTTTCAGGGACTTCAGACCAACTGGCGGGCCGCATGCGGCCCGCCAGTTGGAAAACCCTGTTTTAGTTAAACTTTCAGTGTCCACTGTGACCCTAAGGGTACGGTCAGCCAGAAAATCAGCATGGTATCTCTTCAAAAAATCTGCCCTATCTCCCCATTCATGACCCCTCCAACAATAGCGAAGGAGTCCGAAGTCAACCCCCCAGTCAATTAGCAGACCCCCGATAGTGACTTCTCGCTCCTCCCCGAGGGCTGTCTTTTGTTGGAGGGACCATTGAAGGGGGTTGATTGCGGTTTTCCTATTGTCCGATAACCAGATACAGCAGATTTTTTCAACAGATACCATGCTGAATTTCTGGCTGACCGTACCTTAAGTTTCTTGAACACCCCCCTTATAAAATCTATAGCTATGCCCGTGGCAATAAAGTAATAAAGGTTTTAATAAGCATGCAATTTTTTGTAGGTTTTGAAAATGAGAAAACTGCCTGATACAGTTGTGCGTAAAGATAAAGACATTCTAAGGTTGCAGAACTTTCAAGAACTGGAATTAGTGTTAGGTCATTTGCATTCTGGAACTCGATCACCTAGAACACAAATACATTTACCTAACATTTCATTCAAAGATGCCAACCAATGTATTAACAATAATCAACCTTGCTCTGATGCTACATCTCCTTTGGCAAATAACTCGCATTATTGTAAAAATGGGACAATACTATATTAATGGATAAGTATTTGAGTTACTTTATTGACTTAAGCTGTAACCAAAGAAATTACTTCATAAATGTACAGTCACTTTAAAATACAATGTGTGAAGATTTCATATACTTCTAACTTATGTTTTTATCTCTGAAAACTCTCACTTTACTTGTGTAAATTTTCTCCAACTTATTGCTTGACCTCAGAAAATAGTTGTCATGCATTCAGCAGTAACTAAGATGCATGATATTGAGTCACTGACTTAAGACTGCTTTATTTATGGCTAAATTTTTTATGTTGACCATTTGCCATTTAGAAAGTGATATTTTAGTTGTAAAAAGGAAGTGTATGAGTTTGTTATTTTTTTCTTAAAGGTCAAGTGAGCACATTGTTTTTAAAAGAGAATACTTTGAATTGAGGTTAGCTGTATTTATCACGGAGAAATGTTGAAAAGGGAAAAAATTAGCTAGAGAACTTGATCAGACTCAGCATAGTTATGCATTGTAGCACTCAGCTGATACACTTTTTTGACACATATTAGTCTTGAGACTCTTTTTTTTTATACAGGTCTGTTGAGAAAAATATCTCCCTATTTGTTAGGAATCAATGCGCTATGAAGCTATAGTAAATACAGTAGATAAAAAAGTTGCATTTTGGAATTGCTGATTTTATGGTTTGAAGGAGAATATTTCATATATTTGGAGTAGGATACACCCAGGAGAACAAAATTCAGCACATTGCATTGATTAACAGAACCATTTTATACTCTTCAGTATTTAGTTTAAAAAAAAATATATTTTTATTTGTTCACTACTCAACTTTTTAGGTAAGCATGAACTAAGGGGGCCAAAAGACTTCACAGCTATGGAATGCAGTATGGCAAAAATAACCATCTCCAAGCAGAAAAGCACACTTTTATCTCATAACTTTTCAAAACTCTTGGAAATATAATCTAGGCAACACTATTCTTACCTGAAGAAGCCCAGTGGCATAGTGATAGTGCATTTCGCTGCGACCCCACAAGCCAGAGTTTCGTTCCTCCTGGGTCGGGCAAGGCATACTCAGCCTTTCATCCCTTTAGGGTCAATAAAATGAGGACCAAGTTAACTTAGGGAAAACAAAGGGCTTTGTCTCAGCTGACTTCGACTTTCAGTCATGTTCTGTAACAACTCTGCTCATGGCCTCAGGCAGTGAGGTTGGTTATACTGGAGTTTGAAGGTCTAACGACCTAGGTACTCCTTCAAGTAACCCCCCTTGTTTCTTACCTGAATATGAAATTGTCCCCAGGACTGAAAAGGGGCACTTTAGTGTACAGTAGCGCTTATAAGTATTTTGATAAACATAATTATCCAGGGTTCGTACGCTCCTTGAAAAGGATTTTCATTTTCAAGCACTATTGAAACTCCTTGAATTTGGGTTATACTCCTTGATTTTCATCATGAACATTTCTTTTATAAATTTATCTTGCCTATAAAAATGGTTTCGATCCACAGCCATTTTCTTCTTCTAAAAAGAAAATTTTCGTTTACACTTGGATTATCCATAAACGTACATTTCATTCATCCTCAGCGTGACCTTCAACTTCACCCCGCCCGCCCCCGACTTCACTCGGCATTTATCAATGAGTATATGTCACTTTGCCCGAAATATATGGGCATTAATAATGCCCGGGTTTATCACATTACCCATAACATGCATAAATTGGATGATTTTAAGATGGTTTTTGTATGGAATTGGTTTAAACAGTAGTTTTAGAATGTTTTAGTGTGATCTCCCAGCAAAAGTTAAACTGTAAAGTTGAACAAAATAATTAAGACATTGTGAAAATAAAGAGTCTTATGAGAACTTTAAAAATAGGTTTTAAGAAGTGTCACCTTAGAAGAGACATAATGAGGATGTGCATTATTGAGCAAAGTCCCACACCACATGCACAGTGTTGCTGTTTTTTAAGTTGTTATTTATTATATTATTTATTTTACATTATTTTTAAGTTGTGACAGACAACCATTTCTTTCATTAAGATTATCCCTATGTGATATTTTAGTAGTTAGGGAGATTTAATGACTTGTATCTTAAAAACTTTAACATTCTAATTAAAGGTAATTACTTTTAATAAGGTTCTTTTTTTAATTACTTGTATTCGTAACCAGAGTAATCAAATTGGCAAATTTTTTAATAAAAAAATAATAAAATAAATGCATTATTTTTATATCAATTACAAAACATTGTAGAATTGCATTTGCAGCCTACATATTGGGAAGGCCTGTTTTTCAATATTTCACTCTTTTATTACTACAACTTTTTAAAAAAATTATATTGTAATTATGCCAGTGGTAGCTCGTCCATAAGAGCGCGTGAACCCTTATGAAAAACGCAGAACTAAAACTTAAATATAAAGATAAATAAATCAATCATCTCAATTTCTTTTTCTACCTCCTTTCAAAAAGTGTATTTAGTGCTGGAAATGCGGAAGTTTTAACCAAATAAATTTTTTTTCCATTCCTTATTTGCTTGTATGACCGAAAAAAGTTGCAATTTGAAGAAACCGTGATTGCTTTGTGCATACCTACCAACCGTTCCGATTAATTCGTATTTGTACCGATTTTTCACTTTTGTTCCGAAAATACGATTTCAGTACCAAATGTCCCGATTTTTCGTCCCCCCTGCCCCGTCCTGCCATTTTCGACCTACTCAAATTGTGCAATAATCAATCAACCAACGAACGAGAATTGTTTTTTCCATACTTGCCAACTATTACGGAAATTCGGTTTGTACTACGGAATTGCGGATGCAGCTTAATTTTTAGGCATTTCCGAAAATTTTCGAAGAAAAAATAATTTTTACGCGTTCTTCCGGACTTTTGCCTGTAAAGTTGGCTTTTTGACGGCGTGGACGCGGACAGAAAAACAACTTAACAGACGGTTCGCGATCGCGTTTTTCTTACTTTGGGTCAATATCCTAGGCTATAAATGCTTGTTTTGGGAGAAAGTGTTCACTTTTTGCAGTTCAAATGTGTCCAATATTTAGCTGGCAAATTAAAAAAAATATTAGAGGAATTTCTTGTTGTTTGCAAGAAGGCAAAAAGAAATTTATGGTTTGAACTTGAGGGTTCAAACAAAGAATTACAAGGTGTGAAGATAATGGGGTGTATGAAAAGTTTAAGGTAAATAATATTATTTAAGCATTATTTAAATTTTTTATAATAAATATGAATTATAAGTGGACCTTGATACCCAATCAACACTGAGGCACCATTACCTCTTATATTCAAAAAAAATTAAAAGTAAAAGTCATACATGTAATTTAAATTATTGACACCTTGGTAACTATTCAGTCAAGAAAACCTTTCAATGTAGAGAAAATAATTTTAATATTGGCGATACAACTATTAAATGATTTGGTATAATTGTTTCCTCATAATATTGTCCTCGCAGCATGGAAATTTTGTTTAGATAGTTTACTTTTTTGTCTTTATAGTAAAATTATTTACTTTGCTTTCACAAATGAATAAAAATAGAGTCAATTTAATTATGCTGTAGTTTAATTGTCTATTCTGTAAGTTGCCTTTTGTATGAATTTGTGCTTTGCACATTCATTTTATTGAGATATTGGGTTTCCTCTTTTTTGCCTTTTTGCCAATCACATCCCTGAAATTAAAGCATTTGTTTATTTTCAACTTAATTACAAATTTTTTTATTCATGAATTTTTTTGATACTCTAATTTCACATTTAGTATACTTTTTTACCCCTTTTATATAACTTTGAATCATTTTTTCTTACAAACTTTTTTTAACAATTCCCCCTTTGAACTCATTCAAAATGTGTCGCGCGTGTTGTTCCTATTTCTGTTTTTGAAAAGTTGGCAGGTATGCTTTGTGGAAGATTTGAATGTGCGGACTTGCCCTTAGAACTTCCGATTACAGATTTGTGTGCCACAGCTTGCTTTTTTGTTGCATATAGTCTTCTCACTTTTGTATATGGTTGGATTTCAGGCTAAGCACTTTTTAAAATAAATCAGAAATACACTAAAAATAAAAGCTTCATTTTTTGATTAGTGCTTGTTTATTTTTATTAAATGTATATTTTAATAAATTCAAAAGTGCATGCAGTTATGAACTTAGGTACGATTAAAATTAGTCACCTGGAAGAGATAGAAGACTGTTGAAAGATGCTTGATTTATGCATTCCCTTTTGATCTAATAATTTTATTTCTGCAATTTTTATTTAATAGGTAACTCCTTGTTATTCAATTCATGAGCTGCCACTGAACTAAGCTAAAAATATTTTTTTACAATACAAGAATTTTCTTCCCCTTTATTTATTATGTGCACACAGTGTGGTCAAAGATTATCTATGTTTACTTGTTAATTTAAAGGAATTTATTAATGGATTGATATGTATCAGAGGGATTTAAGGATTCTGTGAGAAATGCCTTGTTCTTTAAAACAGTGAAGTGTACAATACATTAACAGTGTACAACAAATTAAATATTTTTCTTCCTTTTGAAGGAGTCTTAATTTTTGTCTTATGCATTTCGTTTTCAGTAATTGCCTAAACAAGAGTCATAATAATAAAAAAACAGAACAATTTATTTTAGAGATTACATACAGTCTTCAACATCATCATCTAAAGAGAGCTCTTCATTTTCTTTTTTTGCGAAAATCTTTCCATCAGAGAAAACTTTAACCTGGGCATTAGGAAGGGTACTAAGTTCTTCAAAATCAACTTTTTCTTGTTTTGTGATTTTTTCAATTTTCACATCATTTGGATTACCTAATACAAAAATGGTAAAAAAATTACTTTAAATGAGTTAAGTAACTATGCTAAAACATTATACATACACAAAATGTATGAAATTATAATAATAAAATTAAATAAATAATAAAATAAGCATAATTGTTATCTCTCTATATTAAAAAAAAGTAACCATCACCGCCGCCGTTTCAGAAATTATTATTTTTGAACTCTTTGACCTCTCACAACGCAAAAACTACTTCATAGAAACTTATGAAATTTGAAAAGTTCGTAGAATAATGTTGGGAGAACATTCTCGAATAAAAAGCTAATTTATGTGATTATTAGTTCTGGGGTATTTTTAAGGTCAAAGTTGAAGTTTTTTTGCCGCGTAATCCAGTTCAGCGAAAACTAATAGCAGCAGAACTATGATTTTTTGCAGCCTCATACCCTGATGTATGAAGATGTGCATTACGTCGCCCTTTTTTCGAATTTCGAGTTTGTTTTAGAGTAATTAATTTTTAAATTTTTGACACTTTTTTGATTATTTCGATCTAAAAGAAAAACTAATCACAATAGGAGTATGATTTTTTAACCACTTATGCTCTTATTTTTAAGAAAAAGATTGGCGTTTAATTCTTTGAAAAATTTGAATTAGTTTTGGAATTATTAAGCATCAAAGTTTCATTTTTTTCATAGTTTTACTAGGTCTTCATCAGGCACGTTTAATGTTTATTGGAGATTTTTTAAGTTTTATTTTTGATGGTTCACAAGATTGTTGCGAACACGCGTGCACATTATAAATTGAAATGTTTCTTAATGATATGCTTTTTCTACAAGATGGTTGATGATTATTAGTAGACTTGCTGGATATGTTTTTAACATTTCAATAAAATTATTGATAAGCAAGAGAGAGGTATTTTCCATATTATAAGAGGCTTAATTAAGCTGAGAAAAGGGTTGAGCTGGATTGTTGAGATGAACAAGTGAGCCCTGCTCGCTAAGATAGCGAAGCGATCTGAAAAGAACTGCAAAGCAGTTCCAGGGGTTGGTGAGCGATAGCTATGTAACTATATAGTTATGTAATTATCTATGTACTACCAGTGGGGTGTGCTGGATTGGTAAGATAAAACAAGCAAGCTTTGCTCGCTGAGATCGCGAAGCAATCTTAAAAGAACTGCGAAGCAGTTCCAGGGGTTGGTGAGCGATAGCGAGCAGGGGGCAGGCCCTCTAGTTCCTTAAAATCAAAAATCAAGCAAAACAGCTGAGGCAAGAATAAGATTATATGCAGACTTCATTGAGGACAATGCACCAACTTTCACATTTTTTGTACTTAGCTGTTTTTCCGTGCAATAAAATATCACTTTACCTATGTGCGAAATTGCAACAAACAAATGCATGCTTGATACCTAGCTTCGATTTATGAACAAATTTAAGTTCAGTAGCATAGGTATCTTTGCAAGTTTGATATTATTTTTGGACATTTCGATTACTCACTATTGAATATGATGCTGAGAATCAAGCATGGAAAGATCACCAGTAAATAAAACCACTGACTGAAGCAGACACAGATTCAATGTACAACATTCACAAATGAGGTAATTTGACTGCCTACATCAAAAGTTCCTTGACTGAGCAAAGAGTAGGGAAAACAATGTTTTATTTGAGTTGTAATGCAATTTGACATTTAGACGTAAGCAGCTACCCCTACTAACAACCAATTTTCTTAGAACAGGTGGCTGCTTGTAAGAGGTTTTACTGCATAAATGAGAAAGAAATGGAGCACTGGGCTCTATTATTAATGGCCCTTTACAAATATCAAGATGGAAATTTTATTAAAAATTAGCATTTTCTGTCCAAAATAGCAGATAATATTTGTTCTCTTACCAAAAGACATAAAAATAGGTATTGCTTTAGATCTGGCAGTCTTCAAATAAATCCCATAAATATTTTCTCTTTTACCAGGAAGTTGGGCACTTAAAACTTCTATTGTTGAGAGAATGTTTTCCATGATTTGATCATCCTTCATTGAGAGTTTTCCAACTTCAGAAGAACTGAAACAGTTAACATAAATCAAAATCAGGTTATTGATTTTTATGGGATAAAAATAAATTTAAACATAATAAAAGTATAAATTCTGTTTCTCTTCATTGAAAAAGATGGCTTAGTTTGTAAAATTTTAGAAAATGTATTAATTCTTAATGAGGGAATTGCCTAAGTGAGGGATTTGCTTAATTTTACACTTTTTTGATACGTTATAGTTTAAAACTATCAAATATCAGATTTTAAAGTTTGAATTGTTGAAAATAAAAGAAATCAGACTTATCATAAAACCAAAACACGCATAAAACTCGTCTGTTTCTCTAGTGAACGGCCAGAAAAAGAAAAAAATTAAAACTTTGAATCCTAATAATTCCAAAACCAATTAATATTTTTTGAAAAACAAAACGCCAATCTTTTTATAAAAAATATTTGCATGTATCTTTAAAATATCATAGTTTTTTAGTTAAAACTTTATGAAGAATAGCAGAATGAAGCAAGCTAAGCATACAATAACATGGCGAAACCAGTGGGCCCAAGCGCTGTGACGTCACACAGCAGCCATAACGAAATTACTGTTTTTCCCGCCAATACAGGAAACAAGATTTTAAAAATTAATATCTTGGGGAATAGTTTTCAGATTTCAATAATTTTTAAGTCATTTTTCATGGATTTTCATCCTCTATCATAATAAAATTAAAACAAAAAACGTGCAATTCCCTCATTCTTTTTGCAATGATAAGATTGACAAAAAAATCAAAAAGTCTGAAAAATTGCACAAACAAAATTTTAGCCATAAATTCTTATGAATTTCAACTAGCAAAACAACTGAAATTGCTATTAATATTTCATCTATCCAATTTATAAACAATTTTGCTTTATTAAAAAAAACACTAGTTGAAGATTATTAACTTACACAGAACCAATAAAAATTATGGAACCAAGAATCCTATCTAAAAATATATTCAAAAGCTACATGGAACCTATTTAATATGCATGGGAAGGGGCTATTGATAATTTGGGCCCCTCATGAAATAAATTTCTATGTACGCAACTGAGCACACATTAGTAAAAACATTTACTTGTTGAAATAATAAAACAGTCAACTAAAGTTAAAAATCCTACACAACTACTTTAAATAAACATGTATTTATGTTGAAACATTGAAAACAGAATAACTTCTCTAGATTAAATGTAACCTAAATTAAATGGTGATTGCAACCTTCAACCCCTTTTCAAATAAATAATCTAATTAATTTGGTACTTAATTAAATTGGTTTTTAATTAAATTTAAATACCCTTATTTTTACATCAATATGAAATAAACAGGTAAATAGTAAAACAGTCTATCCCCCTCTAGTCAGTAAGGGATAAATTTTCAACAAGCTCAATCTAGATAGTGCTAGCATCTACCACCAAGCAACTTTTCCTATATGTCACATATTGTTATATAAATGGGGATTTGCTTGTCAATATGTGCCCACTAATGAGTTAATTTCAGACTAATTTCTTTTCATTGTAAATCAATGTAGGTAAGGATTGGTCATCACAGGAAACATTACAAATTTCTAAATGAACCCCAAAATATTTTAGTTATTCACCAAAGATAGATAATCAATAATTTATTCTCAGACTAACTTTCCTTTCATTTTAAATCAATGTAGGTAAGGATTGGTCATCACAGGACACATTACCAAATTCGAAATGAACCCCAAAATATTTTACACTTATTCACGAAAGATAGATAATAAATTATTTATTCTCAGACTAATTTCTTTTCATTTTTAATCAATGTAGGTAAGGATTGGTCATCACAGGAAACATTACAAATTTCTAAATGAACCCCAAAATATTTTAGTTATTCACCAAAGATAGATAATCAATAATTTATTCTCAGACTAACTTTCCTTTCATTTTAAATCAATGTAGGTAAGGATTGGTCATCACAGGAAACATTACCAAATTTGAAATGAACCCCAAAATATTTTACACTTATTCACGAAAGATAAATAAATTATTTATTCTCAGACTAACTTTCCTTTCATTTTAAATCAATGTAGGTAAGGATTGGTCATCACAGGACACATTACCAAATTCGAAATGAACCCCAAAATATTTTACATTTATTCACGAAAGATAGATAATAAATTATTTATTCTCAGACTAACTTTCCTTTCATTTTAAATCAATGTAGGTAAGGATTGGTCATCACAGGACACATTACCAAATTCGAAATGAACCCCAAAATATTTTACACTTATTCACGAAAGATAGATAATAAATTATTTATTCTCAGACTAATTTCTTTTCATTTTTAATCAATGTAGGTAAGGATTGGTCATCACAGGAAACATTACAAATTTCTAAATGAACCCCAAAATATTTTAGTTATTCACCAAAGATAGATAATCAATAATTTATTCTCAGACTAACTTTCCTTTCATTTTAAATCAATGTAGGTAAGGATTGGTCATCACAGGAAACATTACCAAATTTGAAATGAACCCCAAAATATTTTACACTTATTCACGAAAGATAAATAAATTATTTATTCTCAGACTAACTTTCCTTTCATTTTAAATCAATGTAGGTAAGGATTGGTCATCACAGGACACATTACCAAATTCGAAATGAACCCCAAAATATTTTACATTTATTCACGAAAGATAGATAATAAATTATTTATTCTCAGACTAACTTTCCTTTCATTTTAAATCAATGTAGGTAAGGATTGGTCATCACAGGACACATTACCAAATTCGAAATGAACCCCAAAATATTTTACACTTATTCACGAAAGATAGATAATAAATTATTTATTCTCAGACTAATTTCTTTTCATTTTTAATCAATGTAGGTAAGGATTGGTCATCACAGGAAACATTACAAATTTCTAAATGAACCCCAAAATATTTTAGTTATTCACCAAAGATAGATAATCAATAATTTATTCTCAGACTAACTTTCCTTTCATTTTAAATCAATGTAGGTAAGGATTGGTCATCACAGGAAACATTACCAAATTTGAAATGAACCCCAAAATATTTTACACTTATTCACGAAAGATAAATAAATTATTTATTCTCAGACTAACTTTCCTTTCATTTTAAATCAATGTAGGTAAGGATTGGTCATCACAGGACACATTACCAAATTCGAAATGAACCCCAAAATATTTTACATTTATTCACGAAAGATAGATAATAAATTATTTATTCTCAGACTAATTTCTTTTCATTGTAAATCAATGTAGGTAAGGATTGGTCATCACAGGAAACATTACAAATTTCTAAATGAATCCCAAAATATTTTAGTTATTTACCAAAGATAGATAATAAATTATTTATTCTCAGACTAACTATCCTTTCATTGTAAATCAATGTAGGTAAGGGTTGGTCATCACACACAGGAAACATCACAAATTTCTAAATAAACCACAAAATATTTTACATTTATTTTCCAAAATTAGATAATTATTTATTTTCAGACTTATTTTCTTTTCATTTTTAATCAATGTAGGTAAGGATTGGTCATCACAGGAAACATTACCAATTTCTAAAGGAACCCCAAAATATTGTACATTTATTCACCAAAGACACCGTTCAGATCCTTCTTATCAAGCCAGTCGGGTGAAAATTTTGTTAAACGCGGCAATTCGTTGTTGTACAACACATAAAAAACAGGCGGTGCAACTTAAAAACAAAAACGAAACCAACCAATCTACTTCACATTTCAAGTTCTTAGCTCATTTTTTTACAACGATGATGTAATACGGATTAGTCTATCCCCGCTCGGCGTGCCGATTTGAAGCTGTAGGGGCTATATCCTAAGTGTGCGTGCAGTGACGTTAAGCTTAACAGATAGGGAAAATAGCCGAGAAAAACTTAAAGAAATAGCAAAAATTATAAATTTGAGAGCTGGTATGTTAGAATTAATCGGGAAATTGGAAAATTTTAGGAAAATTAGGACAAAAGTGTAAATTTTAGGAAATTTTTTAAAATTTTAGGACAACTCCGACCCCTGTTCATCACACATGGACAGAAACTAACATCCATGCCAAATAGGGATTCGAACCCCTGACGTACGGCTTCGCAGTCAGATACTCTAACCACTAGGCCAGTACATGGGCCTAGTACCAAATATAAATAATCAATTATTTATTCTCAGACTAACTTTCCTTTCCTTTTTAATCAATGTAGGTAAGGATTGGTCATCACAGGAAACATTACCAATTTCTAAATGAACCCAAAATATTTTTCACTTATTGACCAAAGATAGATAATAAATTATTTATTCTCAGACTAACTTTCCTTTCATCTTAAATCAATGTAGGTAAGGATTGGTCATCACAGGGAACATTACAAATTTCTAAAAGAACCATAAAATATTTTACTTTTATTCACCAAAGATAGATATCAATCATTTATTCTCAGACAAATTTTCCTTTCATTTTAATCAATGTAGGTAAGGATAGTCATCACATGAAAGATACTAGAATAAATTCTATTCTTAAACTTAATTTTTTTCACTTGTTAACTGATGTAAGTAAAGACATTCATCACAAAAAAAATCTAAAATGAAAGTTTTTAATTTAGCCTTTACCATGGGTGCCACTCTTCAAAAACTACAAGACTGAACTTTGTGTGTGAACTATCTTTTTTAATTGTTCCCCCCCCCCTTCTAGCATTTTTTTTTTAAATTGCAGATACACATATAAAATATCACATGAACAATTAAATAGGTCCTTAAATTTTAACTTAAAGTTGTATCTGAGTAAAACAGGCTTATTTGTGGGCAAAATGTGCTATATAAGTACTGAAATTTAGAACCAACCACTGCCAATCGGTAAGCTGATTTTGCATATCATAATAAACCCAGGATGGAATTCCGTTCATGGAACTTTTAGAAAGAAGGAATTCTGTACCCAGGACGAAATAGTGGCACCCATGGCCTTTACTATTGTTCGTATCCTAATTTAGTCCTTAATTTTATTTCTTTTCTTTATTTATCTATGTAGGTAAGAATAGTCATACCAGACTAAAAATTTTACAAACCCAAACATTTTAAAGTCATGTAGAATTTTATACATTTCAGAACAATTTTATTTTTATAAGTCAATCACAAAAAACTAAAATGAAAGTTGTTGTTTTACTTTGGTCTGTACTTATGGCCATGTCATAATTTAGTCTGACCTAACCTCTTTCAACAGTTGACGGGATAATATGTAACAGGGGTTCATCTAGAAAGAAAATGGGTTCGTTTAAGGACCCTGCACAAAATTCTAATCTTCAAAAAAGGACCCTTCACAAAATTATAATCTTCAAAAAGGACCCTTCACAAAATTCAAATCCCCAAAATGGACTCTCCACAGAAGTCCAAAGATTAAAAGTGGTTTAAAAATTGTTTTTAAAATGAGTTTCTATCCTTTTGGGATAAAATTTTCCAGTTTTGGGCCCTATCCAAAAGTTATGAACTCTGTGTTTGTACTACAGGCTCTTTATTTTCACAAAATTCCAACTTTTCATAAAATTCCTAAATCAGAACCCTGGCTGAAAAACCTGGATGAACCCCTGCGTAGGTACCTAAATAGATAATATTTTGGTACAATTATGTTAATAATTGGTATACTGAATTTTATTCATTTCAAAATCCAAATAAGATCTATTTTTAGTACATAAAATGATCTGCATATAAAAGTAAAACAAAATAATGTACAATCCAGTTCAGGATGAAATTCCTGTATCAACTTACCAGCTATTTCCACGGCAGTTTAAAGTAAATACTGTACAGGAGAGTGCTCTATCAATTTGCCCCTTTAAAGACTGTTCTCTTGACATATCAATTTGAATAGGAAATCTAAATGAATAAAATTCAAGTAAGAGAGAGACAACTAAAGCTGGATTAAGACTACAAAAACCATTTTATTTGCAGAAAATTATCAGATATAAAATATCTATAAAAAAAAGTAAGGATAGATTATTTTTTTTCTTTTTTTTTTCACTTTGGTTGGATTATGTATTTTTGCATAGCATGATGGAACTATTTTTTAAGTACTATTACTTTCTTTATAAACTTTTATTTGTGAAATGAAACAAAAACTTTTTTGGACAAATCTCAAAATTATATATTGACATTCAATCCAACTTTACTGCTTAAATATTAAGACAAAGCAGAAATTAGTTTTTACTACTAATATGCACATAATGTGCATACTAACTAATTGCACTTTACTAATGTGTGCACTTTACTAATGGGCAAGTCATATGCAACATGTGCCTCTTTTGTTAAAAATCAATTAAAAATTATTTCAATGTAAGGTAGGTAATTATAATAAATTTCACTATAGATACTAACAACACTCATACAGATCAAAAGAAAAATATCAACCAGTTTCCAAGTTTTACAGAGAAGAGCAAAAGTTTCACAATATACAGGGTGTTTCAAAAGTCCCTTTCACGGCTTTTATTTGGAACCAACGTCTACTAGGGTCCTGGAAGTAAGGTCTACCCCTAGGTAGGTAACCCAAGAGAATCCATTGAGAAGACTTTCAGCGCCCCTAACGGCGAAATAAAAAAGTAAAAAAAAAAATTAAGAAACTAAAGGAGATAGAGCAAACATCTCAGTGAGAGTATTGTTGCCACTGTTATAAGTAACTTACTGAAAAAAATTTCATGAAAATATCGTGAATATTTGCAGAGATATTAGCATGTGAAAATAGTACTTTTTCAGGCATCAAATTTCTTCAAAAATTTGCAAGTTTTTTTTTCATTAAAATTTTTCTTTATTTAACTCTGAAAAACTTGCAAATTTGCAAACTTTTTCTTTTCTGATGCCTGAAAAAGTGCTATTTTCACATGCTAATATCTCCACGAATGTGCACGATATTTTCATGAAAGTTTTTTCAGTGAGTTACTTATAACAGTGGCAACAATACTCTCACTGAGATGTTTGCTCTATCTCCTTTAGTTTCTTAATTATTATTTTTTTTTTACTTTTTTATTTCGCCGCTAGGGGCGCTGAAAGTCTTCTCAATGGATTCTCCAGGGTTACCAACCTAGGGGTAGACCTTACTTCCAGGACCCTAGGCTAGGAGACGTTGTTTCCAAATAAAAGCAGTGCAACAGACTTTTGAAACACCCTGTAATACAAAAGGATGACAACTATCATCCAATTTAAATGTTTTTTGACAACAATATGATACATGATAAATGATCATTAAGTATACAAAACTTACTTTTAACTGTGACACGTCCACAAAACTTAAATATAAATATACAAAGTGGTACATTAAGTACTGGTAAGAATGGTCAAAGAAGCCAAGCAAGGGGTGCAATACAATTGTAAATACCGAAACAGGGTTCCAACTCATATTAAAGAAAAAAATCTCAAGGACTTATTATAACTAGAAATAGAAAGAAAAAGGGGCCTGTGTGGCACCCCTAGTTTTTTCATTTAGTTAGTAATTTAAATTTCAATAATATTCCACTAAATAAATTGAACCCTTACGTCTTTTCATAAATTGGTCCTAATCAAATGCATATTTAACCATTTTTCTTTTAGTCTAACACAGTGGTGTAGCCAGAAATTTTTTTTAGAGGGGGATACATCCCCAAATCTCTTCCCTTGACTATACCACTGGTCTCATAGGACAGGGGTTGCCCAAACTCATTCGACAAAAAAGCCAAATATCAACACAATAAGCATTAAAATTTCTGTAATGAACTTAAATTTTTTAATATCCTACATTGTCTTAAAAATTTTCTTTCTACCTGCTATCCAAGTTATTTTTACAGAATCATGAAACTAATTGTCAAAGGATAACTCTGTAAAGAAAAGTCAGGAGTGTTTGAGTTTTAGTATAATAATTTTACTTCTCTCAAAAAAAAAATTATATATTAGAACAGAGAAAAATTACTTACTTTCTTTTTTGATAAAAAGATTTTCCTAAGAGTCTCGGCAGACATTGTGCAATCTTTTTGTCAGCTAAAAATATGTCATAAGCTCCCATCAACTGACGCTTAGCTTCATAAACTTTGTATTCTGTTCTTAATTGACGAAGAGTAACAACCTGACAAAGAAATGAAATTTAAACATTATGGGGAAAATTTTTATGCAACATTTCAATAACTTATGTTACAAATAATGCAGGGAACTCATTATTGTAACAAATTTAATGAGATAATATTCATACCTTTCGACTTTTCCATATGTATCATTTAGTATTTAATTATAACTCCATCGTCCCCTTAATAATTTAGTTTAATGCCCATCACTTTTAATTTTTTGCCAAATCATTGGGTTCTTCTTCTTGAATCCAAAATCAAAAGGGAAGAAGTATTTAAACAAAACCTTTCCGAGATTCATTCTAAGTATTAAGACTAGACAACATCCAACGTGCTCCTTCACTATCCCTTTCAATCCTATAGCGCCCAAGATTACCATTGGATCCTATGGAGAATTTGGGTGGATAGGTCTGAAAGGGCTATAGCCATAGGCATAGCGTGGGGGGGACACGGGGGGGCCCGTGCCCCCCCAACCAGTGAACAAATTTTTTTCTTCTCCGAAATTGACGAAAAAATCGAAAGTTTTCCCTAAAAAATTAGAAAGCTAAAAATGTAAATTTTCAAGTTTCTTCATTCCAGATCTTTTAAGCTATTTGAGGTAATAAAACTGTCATTCATTTTTCATGCCGTTTAAGGTTATAGAAGCCATGGGCGGGTCCAGGGGGGCCTGGGGTTCCAACCCCCGAAAAACCCTAACAGATAGCTTAAAAAACACTTTTTTAATGATAATTTTAAAGAGGAGAACTCCTAAATCCCCTTTTATCACCCGTTTGTTTTATTGTGTTTTTCCTTGAAAATTTTGAAGTTTTGAAGAAACGGTTCTTTTTTGGGTGTTCTCCAAAAGGTTTCAAAATAGATAAAACAATGTAGTTTAAAAAGGAATAATCTAAAAAAAAATTCTGAGGGAGGATCCCCATCAGCCCCCTTTGAAAATTTAGCGTATATTTATGATACTTACCTTTTAAATTCTAGAGGTTTCAAAATAAGCTGAAACTTTACTTTTAGAGACAAATTTTCAAAATTTTTCTGGAGGTGACCCCTTTTTTCTCATTTAAATGTAAAATCTTTACATTACGTAGGACATAATTCGAATGCTACTTTGAAAAGATCTTAACCTTAATAACCGTAAAAAGGGGTGAATTGGATCACTGTCGGGGATAGTTTTTTAAATCATAACTCCACTTGCATTACAGTTATAGAATCAGGATGAACTCTGGCCAATTCTACACATTATTTAGAAATTGTTTCAGTCATCAAAAAATGTTTTACTATCATACTTTGGGTCCGCCATGTCTTTGAAGTTGAATGCAAAAAAAAATCACAAAAACCTGGTGGAAAAAATAAGTTAATTTCACCAAGAAAATAACTTCTTAACCTCAATTCTTGGTGCCTCCCAATTTTCTCGAAAATTTCTTTGCAATCTTGAATTTTTTCAACAAGATCTAAAAGTATTAATTAGGACTCGAAATTTTCTTTTTAAAGCACTCCAAAATCTTTATTGGGAAATTTTTGGCAGCAGTTCTAATTTTCATAGTGATCCGATTCACCCCCTTTTACAGTATATCATTAAAGTACCAATAAATCCCTCCGAAATTCTCATAGTTTCTTACATATTGTTTTTATCATAAAAATTCTGAAGAGTACACACACGACGTTATCCTCTTTAGGTGTAATCCAAAAGGTATCAACTGTGCAAAAATGAGTAAAAAATCTAGTATTTGAAGCCAAAATTAACAAAATTTAAAATTAACCAGACCCCCCCCCTTTTTGCTTTTGAGCAAGCATTATCTTAAAAAACTTTTACACACTTAAACAAAGTTTCGCATTAAAGTTATGATACATACGAAAAAGTTGTTTTGAAGAAAGGACGTTGTTATGAGAGTAAGGTTCAAATGCAAATTGGGTTCTTGAAAAAATTTTAAATTGTGCCCCCCCAAAATTTTAGGTTACGCTACGCCTATGGCTATAGCTGTGTAAATAGGGAATCGAATAGGCATCTCAAGGTCACATCTTAACTCTTTGCCTGGGCATTGATGCAACAGTAATGTCATCTAACTATTTGGAATAAAATGCCTCTAGTGCAACAGTGGCATATCCAGAAAATTATTTCATAGGGGGATATTGGAATTTCAGGAGGGGATATGGGGTAAATTTATTCCTTTTCTATGGTCAAAAAAAGTAAGTTTAGGACTTTTGGGTGAGATATGCCCTCAAAATCCCCTTCTGGCTATACCTCTGTAGTGCAATATAATTTTTTTCAACTGTTTTCCCTAAAAGTTGTAAATTTAGTGTTTGAAAAGCATTTTACGTTAACAAGAACGTGTATGAAAGTCATAATAAATTATTTAAACTTTAGTTTATAAATTAAACTGCTTTTTTCAAACCTGTTTGTGAGTTACTTCCGAAGAATCACTTACGGATTTCCAATTCAAATTAATACATCTTATGCCTTACTAAACACTTAAAATTACAACTCCAATTAAAATATTATTTAAAAGGTTTACACATTATCATATTTTAAAATCCATCATTGTATGAATCGATTTTACAAACAATTAACTTTAGAAAGAAAAGTAATCAGAATTTATGTAAAGGATTTAACTAAAAAGTGATGAAACTCAACATTATCTTTGGGCTGTATGTCACAGATAATGAATTGAACTTAAAAATTAATATTTTACATAATTTTTTTAGTATTAATAACTGGTATATTTCAATTGTGTAATAAAAAGTGTTTCAATTCAAATTTCCAATTCTAGGCTATTAGTTTGATTATAAACAATTTAATAATATATTTAAAAATATTATTGACCAAATTAAGGTAGTAATAAGCTTTTATAACATTTGAAACTTAAATTTGAATGTTTTAATACATTTTCCATTATGCGTTAAGCAAAAGGTCAATTTTTTTCAAATTCTAGGACCAAAACACTTCTTAATTATTTTCCCATGAATCAGCAAGGAAATACACAACTTTTGAACTCCATTCGGTAACGATATTCAAAAATTTATTTTTTACTTGCTAATCGCAGATCTACAGAAACCATGTAGTAGTAATAAGTCCATGTTAAAATATTAAATGGAGCCAGGTTTGGAAGTTTTATAAATGAAAATTTTTATAAAATTATTACCTCATGAACAGCTGTCACTTTTAGTTTTTTCAGCAAAGTTTTGTAATGGAGAATATCTGGATCAATTTCAGCCTTTTGGTTTCTTTTGTCCAAGTCTCCTGTAATTAGGCATACCTCCGTAGTATCTGTCACCAAAGAATGTGGAAGGTGCCTAAATGAAGAATTTTATTAAATTTTTTAAAAAATCCTTCCTTGTACTAAATCAGAAAATAATTTATGTTGAAGTATAGCTACTGACAATAAAAATATCAATGACAATCATAAAAATTTGGCGATATTTAAATATTTGGCATTCAAAACAACTAGGCAAAATTTAACGATTTTTTTTATAACCTTGTAGATCCCATGCATAGAGCAAATGAAGAGAAGTGTTTTCTTATTGAAGAAAAGTTTTAGTTAAATGCAGGCGTGAATCAAAGCTAAAAGCCTCAATGCTTCTGGGGTCACTGGAGGATAACTGTTGTTCCCAGTGGAATTGATTTAACCCTTGTTTTGGCGTAATTGACTTGACACTCGCGAATAAATTTGGCTGTAAGTAATCTCTCATTGGCGCAAACACACTCTTGCCAATCTAGAATACAGTATTTATCCCGACTCTGATTATACGAGGTTTTCCAATGATGCCATGCCAGTGATTGCTTGTTGAAAAAATAAAATATACCAATTAAAATTATAAATTTTACATAATACTCTGAATAAGCATATTGAAACTCTGAAAATAGAATACACTTTACTTGATTAAATGAGAGCTAAAGTAAATGCTAACTGCAACCATCTAAAGTGGAAAAATAGAATGCTCTGCTCACATTTAGAAAGAATGTCTTTTAAAAATTTGTTTGGTTTTATAGACATTCAGAATCAGAAGAGCAATAGTCAGTAAAGTAGTGTAAAAAAAGTATGCTAACTTTAAAAGTAGTACCCAAAAATAAGATAACTTCACGGAACATTAGAATTCTATTTAAGACCAGTATCCACAAAAATTTTCTTAAATTTTAGTAACAAATAATGGAAATATGTAAATGATATCTAAGATTTAAAATAGTGCTATAAAAGTTTAAGTGCTATAATTTTTTTAGAAGTTTGGTAGCCTGTTTGATTAACACTTAAATGATTCACAAAACTAAATTAGAAAAATTCTAAATTTTTTAAGTTCAACACTCAGAAAAATAAAATTATTTCAAATACTAAAAAAAACATTGAAATAAAACAGCAGGAATTTTCAAGCAAGTGGAGGTAGTTCATTTATACAAATGAATCAATAAGTATAAAGAGTTTTAGAGATGTTTATAACAAAATGTTTTAAATAAAACTGCTATAAAATGAACCAGTGGGAAATAAGTTTGAAGAGCGCACTTTTACTAGTAGAAATTTTGTAAGATTTTTTCCGTAAAGATGCCAATTAATTGTCAAGGATGTACCAGTACCAGGGTTGGTTGATTTAAATCACTTTTTTTTAAAAAATAATTTGATTTAAATCAAAAATGTTAAACTACCACAATTTAAAGAAATTAATTAGTTGTATGCTTATAAGAAGGGTTAACAAAATTATTTGCATTATAATTTTTAAACTTTATATTTACTGTATACATACATGCATTTATATAACTGCCTGCAGTTTCAAAAACAAGTGTTACTACCATATTGACCTTTGATTATGAAAATGCGGTAAATAGAAAAGGTTTGGAATCAATAATTTAACACGTTGACTGCCATGTAAGTTGCATTTTACTCACACCTTTTATGTCCAAGAGATTTCGTGAGTTAAATAACTTCTTTCAAATTTGTTCTTTGAGTTGTGTATACTTCACAAATACCATGTTATTATAATGGAGGCACATTTAGAATGGCCTCAGAGATGAAAAACTGAACTTGGCCTGGATTTTTCTAGGTAACTTTTTGTATGTCTAGATGGTTTTTTCTCTCACGTAATTGTTGAGATCATCGTAAGACAGCGACTGACTGGCGATGCAGAGGCGTCCATTGTTGTAGGCGGGATCAATTCCATGGAAACTGGATTAGTATATTCATTTAAATAAAAAAAATCTGATTTAAATCAAATAAATCTGATTTTTTTTTTATAAAAATCAGCAACCCTGACCAGTACTTATCAACCAGTAGCAAAATGGAAGTTTAAAATAACAACCCTCGTAGTACATAGAAAATTATGATGTGCTTACACTTTTATCATTTTCCCCATTTTTTTCGGTGGAATTTTCTTCATTGTGACTTGAAGGAACACAGAACCGTCTTCATCTAGAAGTGGTTGCTTTTTAGAATCTGCTTCGAGGAATTTTTGATTTAACTGCCTCACAGTATCAATGATCTTTCGAATCTGCAAACAAAAATTTTTTTTGTCAATACAAGTAGGAAATATTAGAAAATATTTATTTATTATATTAGAATACTCTTCCATTATTTATGTACCAAAAAAAATCCTTAAAAGTAATTTATAATTACAGTAACAGACCCCCAGGGTTCATACTCTTAAGGAGAAAAAAAATTCCATGACTTTTTAAGGATTGAAATAAGTTAACTACAAATAACAACTAAGTTTGAACAAAATTAAATTTAAATAACTGAACATACATTTACCGGGCACCTGCTTTGCCGAAGTTTAAGAACTCAAAATTAATAAAAAATCTAATAGCAACTCCAGGTAAAATGTGCAAATGAAAGCACCGGAACAGCGAGTGTTTGAAAGCTATTTTCAGCTGGCGCGAATGTCATTTGTTTACTTTGCTTCGCGTTAGTACGAACGCTTCTGAAGCGAATTTCAGGCGTTGTGTCAAGTTTGACCATGCCTTTTACAAATTTTTCGCGACTTTTCCATGACTCTCATGGAAATTTTCAAATAATGGAAAATGAAATTCCATGACTTTCCAGGACAGGGTGGCTACAGAATCTGTGGAAAAAATTTCCCTGACTATAATTTTAAAATTTCCCTGATATACCTACATCAAAATTTTTCCAACGATAATTATTAATACACTGTAAACTAGAAGTTATATAAACCAAAATATACTTGAACGTAGTAAACATATTAAAATAATAATTATTTTAATGATATATATTTTTCTTATGTAGAAATCCAATATTGTTTGCAACCATTTTTTTAAGTAGTATGTGTAGAGATGTGAGTCTAGAATATTCTCCGGAGAATATTCTCGGAGAACGAGAATATTCTCCAGGAGCGAGAATTTGGAGAATAATCGAGAATATTCTATTTTTTGATTGATAAATGGAAATAAATGTAAAAATTTTTGATAATATGAAATGGTCATGTAGTATTAGTGTTAGAAACCTGAAAATAATAACAAATTCAATGAAACTTACCATTTAAAAGTCACCCTACAGTTCAGAGAATATTCTCTGAACTGTAATTTCATTATTTCGCAAAAATTTTTTTTAAATAAGTTAATTTTATTTAATAGAATATAAAATATTTTTTAAAATATTAGAAGCAAGTTTTACTGGGAGAAAATACTCATACAATTAAAAGAGGAGTCTAAATTATTTTTATATAGTTGTTAAAAGCAAATGTAATAATACCAATAGTTGTAAAACTGAAGGACCTTTTGAACCTGACATTTAGTTAATTTTGATAAAACGTTGTAAAATTAGGAGACAAGAATATTCTTAAAAGAAGGAATATCACATTAGAATTATCTGTAATAATTACTTTACCTATCAAACATGTTGTCTTATCAATTAAGTAGTGATTTTAAAATATTTTTCAATTTAATTTGGCTTTCTTTTATGTATGATAACTTCTCATTGTTAAACCTTTAATATTCTTCTAATTTGAAGTTGATATATCCCTTATAATTTAAAAAAAAAATAAAAATTTAGTATTTAGTAGCTTAAGCTACATTCTAGGAGAATATTCTCGAAAATTCTCCTCTTGGAGAATATTCCCGAGAATATTCTCCAAAAGATTATTACCGAGAATTTTACATCTCTAAGTATGTGTATTTCATTTCGTACAACTTTATCTACTAAATAGTTTAATAGAAGCAAATTTTCATATAGTTCCTAGCTACAAAAATTAGCTTTATGTATGACCAATGTAGCTTTTTAATACATTTTTAGGTGATTATTTAGGCCCTAAAAAACTTATTACTATAAGAAAAGTTGATGTGGAAGCATAATTACAAGTACCAAAGGGGGGGGGGTCTGGGGGTCCCCCAGAAATTTTTGGAAATTTGACTCAAAAAACAGGTTTTTAACTACTTTTGGTACTACTCTCAGCCCAAATTTTAGATATATATTTTTATATAGGATTTGAATTTTGATGAACTTAATATTAAAAAAGTTATGAGTAACAGAGTTTCAAGTACAAAAGGAGATCTGGGGGTCCTTCCACAGAAAAATTATGGAAAACTACTCTATAAACAGGATTTCAACTTGTTTTTTGTATACTTAGTTCGAATTTTGGACATATACAAATTACATTTTTATTTAGGATTTGGATGAATGTATTATAATGAAGTCGTTAATAATAAGTTCCAAGTACAAAAGTGGGTTTGGGGGTCCTCCCCCAGAAAATTTTTGTAATTTGACCCTAAAAGAAGGATTTTAACTTGTTTTGGGACACCTAGTTCGAATTTTTTTTTTTGGGGGGGGGGAGGCAGGGCCCACTCGGCCCCCCATATATACACCACTGTTAGACAAATTTAATTTCAAAAAATAAAAAAATTATCTTATACCTTCAATACAACTGTAAATAATGATCAATAGTAATTCTATTGCCCAAAATGTATAAATTGCAGAAAATGGAAAACTTAAACAATCTGAAAGGAATAAAAAAAAAATTAATCAGGGTGTCTAGTGATTATCAATCTCAAAATTCCCTGACTTTTCCCTGACCAATAACTAAATTTCCCTAACTAATAACGCGCATTAGTATACGATACGCTCCAAAAATACCTTCAAATGTTTGTTAAAAACATAAATCTTTGATCTTTGGATGAATGGCCAAAAAAACATGCCATTGATGCAGACTGTGTTGTTGCTTTGGCATTTCTTTGATGCTTTCCACTTTTCGTATGGCTAGTTAATGCCTGACGACCCATGTTTGATAAGTTGAAAGTTGTCTGGCAAAGTTTGCATCTTGCCACCGTATTATCATTAGGTACTTTCACCAGCCATAAATTAAATAAAGATTCACTTAACCAGTTTTCTTGAAACCCTGTCGTCTTCGACATATTGATCTTTGTTATGCTACATTAATAAAAACAATTTAATCCTCTAAGCACTAAAAAAATAACTAAGCACTCTTGCTAGGAGATGAACAAACAAGAAAAAAAGAAGGGGCAGGGGAAACCAAGTTGTGCCGAGAATACTCTTAACACCCCTCCGCGAACTCCGCCTCCTATTCAATTCAAACCAGTTCCCCCTCCACTGTCATGAGTCCTGACAATTCAATCTCCTGTCATGACAGCATCGATTGCAACGGAATTCTACTTTCCATTCAAATCTTGGAAATTTCACTCCTTTGATGATTTTAGTAACTAAAAAAATTCCCAGATCGATGAGCAAATTCCCTGACTTTTCCCTGATTTTTCCAGAAACTTTAAATTCCCTGACTTTTCCAGGTTGCTAGACACCCTGTTAATTCCAAAAAGTTTCATTTCAACCCCCAAAAATTACCCATATGGAAGATTTTGTAAGATTTCCTTTCTGATACTTTAAAATATTCATATATCTTATTCTTATTATCAATATACCTTGTAATTAAAACTCTAAAGTTCAAACTACAAATTTCTATTTGCCTTCTTGCAAACAACAGGAAATTCCCCTAAAAAACCTCTTAATTTGCCAGCTAAATATTCATCACATTTGAAATACCAATCTCCAAAAACAAGCATTTAAAGCCAAGGATATTGACGCGAAGTTTGAAAAACGCAATCGCGAATTGACCGCCAAGTTGTTTTTTCTGCCCACGTTTACGCCGTAAAAATGCCAACTTTACAGGTAAACGTCCGGAAGCAAGTATGAAAATCCATAATTTTTCATTGAAATTCCAGATTTTTATACGATTTCCAGACTTTCCCAGCCACGAAAATGAGTGAAGGATGTGTTCGCAGATTGCACGTATTTGCGGCGTAAATTACTAAAATCTTCCCTGATTTCTTAACTTTTTTCTGAATTTCCCTGATTTTTCCAGATGAATGAAATTCCCTGACTTTTCCCGGATCTCCCTGATCTGTCGCCACCCTGTTTTACGTACTTTTAGATATTAACTCTAAGCGAAAAAGTAATACTACATAACCTTGATATACTAGGTTTCAACTTAAGTTGACCCTACTACGTCACTAATAAACAAAGTAGTTCCAATCGCAGTATCTCAACTTTGAGTGAAAGAAAGAACGTCTATTTAAAAATATGATTATTTTGTTAAACCCAAGTATATATAGTGCTTTTCAATCACGATTTGCATACCAAAACTCCTCCTATCAACCCAACAGGCTTCGTGTTTACCGATTTCTCCTTCCGCATTTGTGACGTACTGGGTTCAAGAAACGTTGCAACCAAGTATAGTGGAAAACTAGGCAGTGTTCTCAGGGCGCCCTTTTTTTAAGCAAGCTACCACAAAATTTTAAAAGCTCCACTTTTATTTTACTGCAGTGATTTCTCAAGCCACTCTTGCTCATTGTTTAATACTTTGAATTTGCAAGGGCGGGGTGGTGTTTTTTAGATGCCCCTTTTCATGCATGCAACAGAAAACGCAAGGGCATAGCAATGATTTTTTCTTGGGCCTTTAGTGAAACACGTTGAAATTGCAAGGGCGGGGGGTTAATTTTTTTAGGGCGCTATTATTTAAACAGGTAGTTTCTTGACTAAGGGCCGTCATTAGTCAATTAGTCAAAACAGTACTTTTAGGAGTAAAAATTCCAAACATTTTCTGGGGAGGACCCCCAAACCCCCCTCGAATTTTCAAAATCCATTATATACTATTTTCCTTGAATATTCTCTGACTAACAAGGAGTACTTACAACCATATTCACAGCCATCAGAGTCAGTGTTAACCAACATTTAAAGAAAGGAAAATGAGCTTTTGGCTGACTCTGATTGGTGGAATCCTTCTTTGATCTAGGATTTAACACTGACGCTGATGGCTATGAATATGACCGTTAGTCCTCTTTTGGTGTAATCATCCGAAGGGGTTCAAAATGAGCCAATAAAATTCAAATTTCACAAAAATAAAGTATTAAAATAAAAAACAATCAAACTATCTCATTTCTTCAATTTTTTTTATTGAGAAAAGGAATTTGTGAAACATTTGCCAATCTTAACAGAAAAGTCACATTTTAGGTTTACTAATTATAATTTTGGCGATGCCCTTTCACCCTTTGACCACCGCCCTCTGAACGTACCCAGCACGGGCCTGAACCAGTCTCAAATAAGTTTAGCAGAATATAGTGTTCGGCACTAGTTAACTAGAACTAGTTGCAACTAGTAGTTAACTACCGATCAACTAGTAGTTAACTAGTAGTTTAACTACTTTTGGTTTAAACTAGTTTAACTAGTAGTTGAACTACTTTTTTTAATAACTACTAGTTGAAACTACTTTCAAATTTTCAACTACTTTAAAAAAAATTTTGTTTAAAATTTCAAAAATATTTAAAATTTTTATCAAAATATACAAAAATTACACTGCTATTTATAACTAGGGTGGTCCAGGTTAACATGGGGAAAATTTTTTTCGTCCAAAGTTTCGGGGCACCCCCCCCCAAGAAATGGGACCCTCGGTATAAAACAAATATTCTGAAAGTTTCAGCTCAAAAAAATAATATTTAGACCCCGCCCCCGAGCGTCAAAGTTCCAAAAAAACTCGAAATTTTGCACGTTTTTACTATAAAATCCGAACCGGTTATTGTTGTAAAAATACAAGACTGGTTTCATTTTGTAGATTATTTATTTAGCTTCAACTTTTCTAATTGAAACTTGTTTTTAGAACTTACAGATCATACGATACAAGGGGTTTTACTAACTCCCCCCGCAATATCAATTTTTTAAGGAGTGTCAGGAAATTCCTTAAAATGTTTCAGCTACCGTAAAATGGTTCAAAAACATATAAATAATGGTTATTGACTGCATAGGTATAAAATTTAAGAGATTTACTAAGAAAAAAAAATTTTTGATCTTACCTGTTAATTTCTTAACTATCTTAAAATAATTCAAATAAATACATAAATTAATTTTTTAAACTAGTTAATAAATGCATAAGGTGTAAAAGTTGACAAATAAGCAAAAAAAGTTCAAATTTATTAATTTTAACCCATTTCCAAAATTTTTCTCTTCACTGAGTTAGGTGTAAGAAGAATAGTGTATTTTCCCACAAGATCGCCCTATTTTAGAAGAAGTTTTGAGAGCGGTATTTGACTTAAAAAATGGGATCAACTACAGGACCTCCACCTGAAGATTTTAAAAGTTTCAATTTAAAATGGACTGAAATCAATTAAAATAGCTACGGAGCAAGAGTTGATAAAAAGAGGTCAAGAGTTAAAATTAAATGACATTGAAAATGTTGGAAGCTTATACCTGGACAATTGAAAAACCCGAAATATCTTTCAAGACTACAGGGAAGTATTCCAAGGGCCAAATATTTATAAGGCTTGATACATCAAACCAAATATCAATTAGACCCCCAGGTGCTATGCATCATTCTAGAATCTAGATGGATGTCAAAAGCCCTCTACTGCGTGATAATTTTCTGAAACTATTAGCTAGTATTTTGATTAATGGAAACTTTTCACTTTCACTTTTATTATTCTATTTTCCTCACTATAGTCTTCCTCTAGTATTCCCATTAGACAAAGGCATGTTAATTTTAATTTCTTTTATAAAACTTTCGTCAAAAATTCAAATGTCTCAGGTTTTAGGACACCAAGTTCTTAAACTATGGTACTGTGGTTATAACTCTTGATACTTCTACATATATTTTTCGTAAATATTTGCAAATTTCTTTGATGCATTTAACCAAACTTTAATTTTGATGTTTATTAAGGTAATACAAATACTTCTAATGGTATGTATCTATCTCTGTAAGAGTTAGAGGGAATTCGTACCCGAAAAAGATAATTTTCACTCAATAGAGGGCATTTGTCATCTATCTAGCACTAGCATGATGCAGATGCATGGCACCTGGGGCTCTAATTGATATTTGGTTCGATGTATCAAGCGCAAGCCCAGCTATGAAGCTTCCAACATTTCCGATACCATTTTGATTTTAACTTGACCTCTTTTTATCAACTCTTTTTCCGTAGCTATTTTTATTGATTTAAGTCCATTTTAAATTGAAACTTTTAAAAACTTCAGGTGGAGGTCCTGTAGTTGATCCCATTTTTTAAGTCAAATACCGCTCTCAAAACTTCTAAAATAGGGCGATCTTGTGGGGAAATACACCATTCAGTCTTCTTACACCTAACTCAGTGAAGAGAAAAATTTTGAAAATGGGTTAAAATTAATAAATGTGAACTTTTTTTGCTTGTTTGTCAACTTTTACACCTTATGCATTTATACTTACTTCTTGCTACGAGCGTCCGGCTAAATTGTAGCCGATAGCTCGATGTTTTTGAACCATTTTACGATAGCTGAAACATTTTCAGGAATTTCCTGACACTCCTTAAAAAATTGATATTGCGGGGGGAGTTAGTAAAACCCCTTGTATCGTTTGATCTGTAAGTTCTACAAACAAGTTTCAATTAAAAACGTTGAAGCTAAATAAATAATCTACAAAATGATACCAGTCTTGTATTTTTACAACAACCGGTTCGGATTTTATAGGTGAAAGTTTCGAGTTTTTTTGGAACTTTGATGCTCGGGGCGGGGTCTAAATATTATTTTTTTGAGCTGCAACTTTCAGAATATTAGTTTTATACCGAGGGTCACATTTTGGGGGGGGGGGATGCCCCGAAAAAAAATCGGACTTTTGTTTTTTTGGACCACCCTAATAACTACAGTGTCATGGTGGAGTACTCAAATATCATAACCATAAATAAAGCGCCGTTTTGAGCGAAGCATAAAGTTTTTTGTGATATAGATAAGAAAGATGTATTAGAATTTGGGCAAAAAATAGGTTATGAAATTAAATAGACTAGTTAACTAGTAGTTAACTACTTTGGGAAATAGTTAACTACTAGTTGCAACTAGTCCCAGGTAAAAATAGTTAACTACTAGTTGCAACTAGATTTTCCCAGACTAGTTAGTAGTTGGTAGTTAACTACTTTTTGACCACTAGTTGCCGAACACTAGCAGAATATATAAATAATCGGAACAGCTTTAGAAAGAGTCCTCCAGTCGCCATGTTTACCCTCAGCTCAAATGATGACAACATTAGCACGTTGCTGTGGTTGCATAGCGCATGGAGCTGTTGAAAGCTGTTCCAAAAATTCGTATACAAATACAAGATGATTTATCAAAATATCCACTGTTTTAATATTGATTTAATAGGCAGTTTAATAAACTTCGAGAAATAGCCAACACATTTAGGTTATCCAAGTTGAACTATATACTAGAGACGAGTGTTTACTTTAAGCATATCAACCCTCTTTCATATGAAACTTACCTTTTTCTTTGAGCATAATTTTTTTTCAAGATTCTCGACTTTACTCATATTTTCTTCCCTTTCTTCGATTGCCATTAAAACCAGTGCACCCAACAACCAACACCAAACCACGTTTCAGAGAGAGATCGGCAGATCGCACACAAGCGAACAAAACAAAACAAGTTACTTCACAGGAAAAAGAACGCTCTAAAATTAAAACCGGGTGTCTAAGGTTAGCTCTCTATCGCTATGCACTCACAATTGTCGCCAATTTGGCAAACTACTAGAAATTTTAAAACTGAATGTTTTAAGATTTTCGTAGATTTAAGATTTAAATATGAATTAAAATTGATAGTTCTCTTGGTTTAGATTTTCAAATTTTCCAAAACTGTAAAAAATTCGCAAAAAATAGTGTTTTCAAATTCCACTCGCCAAAACCCCGCCAAAGCACGATAAACCTATGATGTTTACACTTCTATTCGCAGTCGCACACTTTTTCAACAGTGAAATAATTTGATTAAGTTGAAATGAATTTCTCCTGGGGCACTACTACGCGCTTCGACGAATCTTTTCGACGACGAATCATTCCCCCGTCGGAATCTTGAAATTTGCGGAATCGAATTCCGTCAAAACACGTTGGTCTTACTTCCCGTTCGTCAGAATTTTGTAGCGGAATGGGATTAAGGCATTTTGGGTTGGAGGCTATGCGACGTAATTTTTGGGGAATCTCTTAACCAATCGCAGCGATTTCTGCCTCCACGTGCCTGGTTTTCTCTTCACCGCGGGCTTTTTCATGTTTCTAGTTTTGAAAATTCACTTTTTTAAAAAGCGCGCTAAGACTTTAGCGGGCCTCTGAGATGTTTTATGAAAGTGGTGGTTGTTCACAAATTTTAATGCTCTCAAGTTGTTGAGAGCATCGTGTAATTTAATTAAGTTTTCAAAACCAAATAAGATAGAATTTTTTTTTACTAAAATAATGTAAATATTAAGCAGGAATATTTTTGATGCTTAAAATTTTTGAGCTATTGAGGAAAATAAATATTTTTTTTTCAATGCAGTTTCTGTTGATCAGATAGTCCTATTGGAAACTAAAAAAATATCTCAGTAAATTTGAAATAAATAAATTTTTAGCTTATATTTCTCTCCAAAATTAAAAACTTAATTATTCTTAAAAAATTGGGTACATAATCATATTCTGGTAGGTATGAGAATAGTAATTTATTTGCCTTTAAACAGTTTCTACTTTTTCATTACAAATACTGTATTACTCGAATTCCAAATTTGTCTATGAATTCTAAAGCTTTGATTATGAAATCTAGGTTCCTCAAAATCTTTCTAATTTTTTTCATTACATCCTTTTGTAGAAATTGTGAATGGCTGGGAGCTAAAAAGTTCAGAAAATTTGTTTCATTTATTTACCCTTATTAATCCTTTTTTTTTTTTTTAACTTGGGGAGGCTATGAGTGTTAGCCCCAAGCCCACCCCTTAAGAGAAAGTACTTTAAATTAAGACATTTCTGCTCAGTATTATGAACACAGTATTTAATTTAATTGCAAGTTCAAGCACATTTTTATTGGAATATATACCTGAGATATTAACATTAATTATGAAAAAAATACGGGAAGATATTTACACAATTAATTAGGAAAAGGTTTTTGATTAAGATACTTACCTTAATGTTTACAAAAAATACTGTTTCAGCTATTTATAACAAATGCTTCTTCCCCCCAATTCAATAAGAACCCATTGTAGCAATTGAGTACAAATACCATAAATGATTAAACATATATGTGCAAAAAATAGAATTTTTGAATTCAATTTTCTCCTTTATCTGCTTTTTATAAAATTCTACAAAATATTAAACCTATTCAGAAAAAATGTTGTGCAGCTTTCAAAGAGTGGAAAAATAACAATAATTACAGCATGTAGAATAATAGAAGGAAAAAATTTTCAAAACAGAAGTTCAATCAGGAATTTTTTTTTATTACATACAATCAAATTACATTGAAATGTTCAAAAAGAACTAATGTTTCTATGAATACAGAAGTTTAATTGAATAAACTAGTATACACTCTTATTAACCTTATATTTCCACATTTTTAATTTACTTAAATATGAAAATGTTAAAATTAAGTATATATTAACACAATTTACATTTATTTCAATGTGGAAGATGAAGCAAACTACAAAAATACACAGCATGACCATGAAATTCCATCTGATAAGATGAATGCATCCTTTTTTAAGCAATAGAACCTAAAAATATAAAATTATAAATATTAAGTTACCCTAAAAGTTTTTTAACAAAATAATTTTTGAAACCAGTCTGAGCTTAACAAGGAATGCATGAAGTGAAATGCATATCGGTTTTCGAGAAACCAGCCTGTTGAAATGTACTGGCACAGAGACAAAAAAATTGTTTAGCTCAGACTGATGTTCAATTTAAAATATTACAAGAAGTACAACTGACAACAACCCTGTGTTCGAAACATCTCTATCAGCCATATTCATAGCCATAAGCATCGGTGTTAAATCCTTGGTCAATGAAGGATTCCACCAATCAGAGACAGCAAATATGGCAGTAAGTAGTTGTCCAGATTTAATATGTTGATTAATTGACATCAATAAATAACATGAGGGCAAAAAGGGGAGGTTCAGCAAAACCTCACCAGGGGAGGGGGAAGTCAATTAAAATCTCGCCATCAACTTTCAGTTTAGAAAATATACATTTTTTCTTTAATTTTTTAGCTCATGTTCAGGAAAACTGCACAAATTAGTTAGAACAGCAAATCATTAGTCAATCTGTCTTGATAATTAAAACATACATGAGAAAATAGTTTTGATTTCAACATGGATTTGTATCAAAACTTTTGCAGTGTACATCTCAACAGTGTTGCTTTAAACAATTTTTTAACTTGTAAAATGTTGTTGATGAAGTCGGATTGGCGAGACATGTGCAGACTTGGATAATATAGTTACGCAACTTGGGAGTCACGTAGAAGTTTTTTTCAAATGTAAATTCTTTTTACTGTTAGAATTAAGAATCATCGTACAGTTTTGGTGAACAATGTGACTGTCTAATTTTAAGTCAAAATTTAAATGATTGTGACACTTGAAGAAAATTACACAACATTACAATTACATTACAATGCATTATCCAAGTCTGAGCATGTGGCAGGCTGATTGAAAAATACTGATTTAAGTTGTATAATACATGTGTGTATAGGAGTGAAAAAGACCATAAAACTACTCACTTTGAAAAAGCCAAGTAGACATCTATCGACAGAGCCAGAGGGCAGGTATTTCACATCTGCAAAAAAAGTTTACTTAATATCATAATAGCAACAAAACATGTATAACAATTCTTAGTATTAACTCATCTATGTGTTTATATTTGTATATTCTAGAATCCGAAGACGAACATTAAGCAGTTTGAATACCACTAATCTAAAAAGAAGTTCCTCAAATCTACAACAGACAAAAAATTTAACCTAAAAAGTAATATGAAACTTGTTCGTTATAGAAAGTTTATGACTAAGTAATCAATAACTCAGAAACAAGCATAAACATAGCTTATCAAAATGAACAAATCGACAAGTTGAACACATGTGAAAGTTATCATAAGTATTGAGACTGAAATCGTGGCTAATATTACTTTTAAAATAAGTCAAAATAAAAGTTGTATTTGTTCGTAATGTTTGAGTTTGGTAATGTTTACTAAAGGCTGATGTAATCGATATAGGGCATTAAATAGCGATTATGATACAGCCACATAATATAATTTTAAAGCTATTTACTTAACTAATTTCAATAAAATAATTTTAGAGTAATCATTCTATTATTTTTACAAGAAGTTGTATTCGTATTCGTAATGTTTGTTTACATTTACTAAATGCTGATGTAATCGATGTAGGGATTAAATATCGATAATGATACTACATAATATAATTTTAAAACAATTTCCTTTCCTAATTTCAATAGAATTAACTTTTAACAGAGTAAAAGAACTTAAAAAAGAGGCTTACCTTTGTTTGGACTGAAAAGGCAGTTCCAGTGGTTGATCGGGTTTCTAAGTAAGGAGCTCAGTGAAGTAAGGACGATCCTAGAGCTAGAGCAAGTGGTTTAAGGACACGATAACACCTTTCGATTCATTTTCTGGCAGATTAAAACTGTATAATTGTTATTTTGATGGATCCTCGTTCTCTCGGACGGCAGCATGGGGCAAAATTGTATCCAATATGGCGGAGGCGGAATCGATTCCCCGCGGTCTTTAGGTGGTGGAAAGATTCGTCGAAAAAGAGCTCCTCATTCCGACGGGGAATAATTCCGCTGCACCGGGAAGTAGCGTTTTTAGCAATTCCGTGAAAAAGATCACGTGACCACGTGAATTCCGTCGCGTGGAATGATTCGTCGAAGCGCGTAGTAGAGCCCCTGGACTCTGTAGCGCTATAAATCAGAGAATAGAGGAAAAACTAAAGATTATTTTTCTCGCTGAAAAGTCCCAGACAGCACACACGTCTACTTTAAAGTAGACGTGTGTGCTGTCTGGGACACTCCACTAGTGGAGCAAATGGGGGTGGATACTGAATTCCCGCACGATGAGGAATCTGTAGTTATTCTCAAGCCAATCTTTATCTCTCTCCTTATCGGTCTAAAGGACATCTAAAAAGAAAAGCGCAGTAGTCTGCGCACTGCTCCGTCGTGAGTTCGATTCTCACCTCGCCCCTGGGTGTATTTTCCTTCTTTCTGTCAGTAAAAATTCTGTTGTGTCTGTCTTACTTGACGAAGGTGTATAAGCGGATCCTTGAGATCAAGCACACACACCTGAAAATATGTATAACACCCAACCAACCAAAAGAAAAGCGTGTCATTAAATTAATAAATTTTAGTTTTGGAGGATCAATCTTTTTGTCTCCGCCACTCGTGGGCGTGACGTAACGAAAGAGGCGTGAGTTGCATTAGTAGAGCATTTTCAATCACATGACTCGAACCTTAGCAACGTTGTTGCCTGTCCTCCACGTCGTCAAGTGTGATGTCATGTGCGAATGCTTCTATTGGAGCATTTGCGATCACAAGACTCCGCCCTTAACAACCTCTGTAGCAACGGGTGAACAACAGCCTTAGCAACGTTGTTGCCTGTCCTCCAAGCCTATAGCCTATCCACGTCGTCAAGTGTAAATGCTCTGTAGTTAATGCGATCCCAGCCCAGCGCCAAAATAGCCCCTGCATAGTCTTCCTCTATGCAAGGGTCTATTTTATATGCTTTTATATTTTTATACAACCCCACACTCACTCTTCCATATCTCCACTTTCTGGTCGAAACTGTTCCAATATTGTCATTTTATTTCTTTAGTAAAAATAAAAAATGCTTGTTTGTGTGTTACTGAGTAATGAGCATTAGTGAAAACCCATTTGTCAAGTAGGGAAAGCATCTGTTAAAAAAGAACAGAAGTCCGAAAAATGTTTGATACCACACCATATACTTCAATGTGCACTTTACATTTTTAAAAGTCATGAGCCCATTCTTACTTACAATAGAATTATCACTGGCCAAAATTGTGCTCTGTAAGAGGAAGAATTAGATATTTTTTTTCTCATTAAAACAGGGTTCCTGCAAGTCTCGACATAAAAATGGTAATTAATATTAGAGAACTACCTTATGTCTAGAGGAAAAATATTTTTTGAAAGGTTTTGGCATAAGGAATGTTACAATACTATGGAATAGGAGCCAGTTACTTAATGAATAAGACCACACTATGAGTAAAAAGTAAAGTTGTTTAATACGACGGCCCGTGCTGGGTACCTTCAGAGGGCGGTGGACAAAGGGTGAAAGGGCGCCACCCAAATAATTATTTGTAAACCTAAAAACTTACTTTTCTTTTAAGACTGGCGACGTTTCACAAATTGCTCTTCTCAATAGAAAAAAATTAAAGCAATATTGCTATTTGAGATACATTTTATTGTGTTTTATTTTTAATATTTGTGAAAAACAGTATGTTGAATCATTTTTGACGCCTGTGCATATCGATTTATTGCCGCCCCCCCCTATTTCATTTTATGTTTCAAGAAAATGGGAAGGATGGGGGTTCCCAGAAATTTTTTGAAATTTTCCCCTTTAAACTAGTGTTTTTATATCATTTTGAATCTCTGGGAAACACCTGAAGGGAACTGCTTCTTGTAAGTGGCAAAATTTCCGAGAGAAAAACACTTTTAACAGACGTCTAAGTTATTGGAGGGGGGGTCTGGAGGTTCTCCTCCAGGAAAATTTTTGAAATTTGACCCTAAAAAGTATTGTTTTTACTCCTTTTGAGACCCTTTGAGACCCATATTTATTCTAACAAGTTGCAGAATTTTCAAGGGGAAAAATACAAAAATTGAAGTCAAAATTACTGCCCTGAACTGGAAAGCCATGATACCCTCAAAAAACTATTACTTATTCTTCGTCACACTATGAATGATTTAAAATTCATTTTGAAAAATGAGTCACTAACAAAAACTACAAAAAAACTGTTAACAGTCGTCTAAGTTTTGGAGGGGGATTTAGGGGTTCTTCCCCAGGAAATTTTTTGAAATTTGACCCCTTTTAGCCATTTTATGCTGTGTATTTTTTAGTCCTCCTGGTGCCTTCCCCATTCCGGAAAAACAAAGCCATAAATATTTCCCGTCAAGGAGTTGGATTATCTTAACGGGTTTATTGGGGGTGTTGGGGGTTGGATAATTGGCCCACTCCTCTCCCTTCACAAACATTTTTTTTTACAAAGCTGCATATTAGTTTGTAGCATTTCGAATTGTAATCTGCCGCCCCCCAAAATTTTGCCGCCCTGTGCTATAGCACATGTTGCACGTGCCTAATACGGCCCTGATTAGGATGCCCTGATTGAAGGTTTAAGCTAAAACCTTTGTGATAAATTCAAAGAGTGAAAATACTCCTGTCTAGTTTTTTAAAGAGTACTTCCGATTTTCAAGGAGTGAAATACTCTCTCAGAGAAGTTAAAAATATCTCTGCCTAAAACCCCTTTGGATATGGCCCTGCGTTCGATACTCCTCTCTAATGACTAAGGACGGCCGGCCCTCAGTCAAGTAACTACCTGTTTATAAATAACAGCACCCTAAAAAATTAACGCCCCGCCCTTTCAATTTCAACGTATTTCACTCTAGGCCCAACAAAAAATCAGTGCTGAGCCCTTGCATTTTCTAGTTTGTTCATGAAGAGGGGCGTCTAAAAGACACCGCCCCGCCTTCGCAAATTCGAAGTATTAAACAAAGATCAAAATCGCCATGAAAATTCACCGCAGTAAAATTAAAGCAGAACTTCTAAAATTTCGCGGTAGCTTAAAAGGGCGCCCTGAAAACACTTCCTAGCTTTCCACTATCAAGGTATGTATTAGTACTTTTTTTTCGCTTAGGGTTCCCCTAGTGCAAAAAACACTACCTTGACTTAACACTCTCAAAGGTATTGCTGTTTTGATTAAAGGCGCCCACCTCTATTAAGTAGTAGCCTACAGTCGCAACACTCAAAGCCTTGTCAGTTTCGGAATAGGAGGGCGCCAAAATTTCCAGGCTGGAGGGCGCACCGGGATATGTCCCGGTGTCCCGGCGGCCCAGCACGGGCCTGTTCCTCTCTTGGTATTACGTCATAGAATAGGATTCCCACAATACCAAGAATACATAGTTTGTATTACCTTGGCAACCAATTTAGAATTATTGCTACCAAGCTCCTATATTGTAAAAATTCTCCCATTTACAGTTGCATTGTTCATTCTCGTACTCTTAAATCCCCCACTCAGCTTCCACCATAAAACAAATATTCAGAAACTTCTTTAAATTGATAACCTTTTATAAAATTCCAGGTTTACTGCAAGATCCCGGCTCAAAACTTGCTTAACTTTCCTAATAGGACGCTTAGCCACATTTAACAGATATATAGTTTCAATTTTGATTACCTGTATTTTTTTAGCAGAATTCACTATACTGTTAAAACTTGGCTACTACTAATTTCTTAATACAGTGGAAGCTCTTATAGCGTAATTAATCCGTACCGAGTTTTTTGTCGCTATAAGAGCAAACTTCGAGTGATACACTCGAGTGTAGAACATCACTCGTTTAAAAGCAATAAACTCGTTAAGCTAAACTATCAATTTTGATGCTTTTTGGGAAGGTGGACTCGATTCCCTCAATGATGTATTTTTAGTAGACTAATTTATAAAGTCTGGAGGAAATCTCAACCTGAAAACGATATCATTGGGATTTAGAACACAGTTCGAATCATCTAATTTCCTCCCTTTAAACAATTATTTCTTATTTTATGCAGTCTTGATACTTCCAATTTCAGGTTGTTTACCTTATTTTTTGCTTTTATTTTAACATATATAAAGTTTAAGATCAATATTTAAAGAGTATAAATATTTGCTTTTTAAATTTTGATTTTGATATTAATTTATTGCATAGCTTAGCTTCCTTAGAAAGGCCTGATGCTTAACAAAATTTATTACATCAATTTCACCTGCATCTGCATGCAATTTGAAAAATTTATGTCTTAAATATAAGTCAAAAAATTGGAAATAAAGAAAGATAAATGAATACGCTAATAAATTTAAAGTCTAAAATCAACAAGGACATTAGGTAGCGAAAGGTTTCGTTTGGGATTGTAGCCGGTTACCCCGGGCGAAAGCAAGCGAGAAGAAGATGCGATCGTTACTTGGTGCTGTTTGTCATACTCTGATACTTGTTTATTGGCTAATTCTTGTGTGACGCACACAAACCGATCCAGAAAGGTATTCGATAAGCTGAATCGATTCGAAGATTAGTCTTTATAAGAGCACAAAAGTGCTCTTATAGAGACTAATTTTTGGGTCTTTATAAGAGAGTATTTTTATAAGAGCAGGTCGCTATAAGAGCTTCCACTGTAGAACCAAATGCTACCTTTATTATGACAAGTTTTTTAAGATTTTCTCTGCCCAGTGCCCCAATTATATCTTTTATTTTTTACACTTAGTATAGTGTTAAAACATAGTGTTAAATGTTCATTCATGGGTAGATTTAGGTGGAACACCCTGGAGGCTCCCTAGCATGGTTGCCCCTCCTTAAAAAATTAAAAAACTGAACTTTGACCTATCTTTTTAACCATTTTCCCCAGTCAAGCAGATTTTTTTTAATTGCAGAAAAGCCTATAAAATATAGTACAAAGAATCAATCCTTAAATTTTAAGTTCAAGCTTTATCTGTGAAAAATAGGTTTAATTTTTTTGCCAAAATGTATGGGGCTAGCACTGAAATACTGTACAAATCGCTGCCAATCGGTCTGACGATTTTACGCTTCATATTTAACTTGTGATGGAATTCTATTCACAGAATTTTTAAGAAGACAGAATTCTGTCCCCACGACTGAAGAGTGGCACGCATGCTCCCTAGAAACATGGGGGGGGGCAATATGCCCCAGAGGGTTCAGGAAACATAATTTAGCAATTTTGGAATTTTCCTGAAAAGTACAACCCCTGTAAATTTCCCATAAACTCAACTTCAAATGTTATCATAATTACAGTGTATAAAGATTTCAAACTCTATAAATATTTGAGGGAAAATATTCTTTGTTCAAAATCTGTAAATAACCAAGGAAATACTAAAAAGCAATACAAATAATGGATGTATGGCTATGGCACAGGTTACCTAAATAAACAATCAAATAAAAGTGTTAAAATACTTTATTTCAAAAACTGAATGTAGCTGTATAATACTATACTAGACTGCAACGTTTCTTGAACCCAGTACGTCACAAATGCGGAAGGAGAAATCTGTAAACACACAGGCTGTAAGGTTGTTAGAAGGAGTTTCGGTATGCAAATCGTGATTGAAAAGCATCATAAAAAAACGTGGGTTTAACAAAATAATCTTTAAATTTAATTTAATAATTTTTAAATTGACGTTTTTTATTTCACTCAAAATTCAGACACCGTGATGGGAACTACTTTGTTTATTAGTGACGTCGTACGGTCAACTTAAGTTGCAGTCTAGTATATAAAATGGATTAGTACAGTGGTTTCCAAAGAGTGTGCCATGACACCCTCAGGGTGTCACAAGGTTCTCTGGATAGGATTTTACGGATTTTCTTTATATCTGTTAATACAATTAAAGTGAAAAAGTTATAACAAAACTCATAATTTTACTGACACAAAGCTGTATTTTCAGGAATTATATTGAAATAAACACTAAAATTTATTGGGGTGAATACAACTTTCAACCCTACCTCCATCCCTAAAATACAATTCGAACTATGTATGCATCTTATCAGCAAGCTCAAGCTAGAGCACAATGTGCTAATTTCTTGGGGGAGATACAAAATAAGTAGACATTCTTCTTAAATTTTCATCTTTAATTAGTTTCACTGATGATGTGGGCGTACCTGTGGACACTTCCAATTTCCTTTTTCTAGTGGTTTATTTTGGAGAGTCGGTGAGTGCATATTGCACTTTTAATTTGAAATGCAATTTTTTTATGTAATATAAAAATTTAGAGCTGAAATTATTCCTCTTTCCATCCACGGCCAGAAGGTGGATTAACCCTAACTTTCCATCCATCCATTCTCTTTTCTAGTTTGATCTGACAGCCAAGGCGAGATCTAGAAGAAAAAATTAAATTGTATCTGATCTATCTACTAACCTTTACTATAGTCTGTGTAAATAAAATAGGTAGCTTAAGGTCACAATTTTTATCTTGTTGCCATGGCAACAACAAGGTAATACAATGGGAAAAGAAGTGGAGAAATGGGAAAATTGTGTGACCTTGAGCCGCCTATTCTATTTACACAGACTATAACAGTTTGAAATCAATGAGCAAAGCAAAAATAAAAATTGGTCAAACTTTGGAAGACTCTCCCTTATAGTTATATGAATAGAAATAATATAACTAAGCATTTAATTCATCAAAAGTTTAAGAAGTTATTTCATACACTTACTTATCAATCACTTACAAACTTCAAGAAATAAAATAGAAAGCTATTTATTGTAACCAATAATATAATTAGTCAGTAAAAGCCAATGGTTTATTAGAAAAACAGAAAATTTCGGCATTAGATAAGAAAAAATGTATTTTCACTTCCCTATCTTGCAAAACAGTTTTTGTCCTATTATAGATCCAAAACCTATTAAGCTAATATAACTTGTGCAGCAGACCAAAAATTTTCTCTAGGGGTGGTTGATCAGGGGTGGGCAAATAGCAGCCCGCTGTGGCCTGTTAAGACAATCAGAAATAAACAATCCAAAAGCCCTAAATAAAAGTAGTGCACATGCCTCCTGATGAAGAAAGAGGCATAGACAAAAAGTTTTTCTAGTTACTTTATTGATTAAAATTTTCTTATTTTTTATATTTATTTATAAATATTTACAATTATAAATAAATGTCTTGGGTATATAGCCCCAAAAGTCAGATATTTTCCTTATTGAACCATAAAAAAAGGCCTAAATTTACCCCATATCCCTACAAAATTCCAATATTCCCCTTAAGACTGACCCTAGAACTAGGTTGCTCATATTTGGAAAATAAATTTGAGTTCTAAAAGACCAAAAATGAGTAAATTCACAGTTATTAAGTAGCAAATTTTCAAAAATCTTCTGGTGCTACCCCAGGCCCCTTATTTGTTATGGAGCTAAAGCTAATGTAAATTCAACAAAACTTAACCATAAAAGATAAATTGAAAGATTCCTAGCCTTAACTTTATTTAATATGTTGTATAACCCGGGGATCACTTAATGGAACATAAATGTCCAAACATAAGTTATAACTTCATTTTTAAGAGTTAAATTTCCCAAAAAATTTTCTGCGGAGGATCCCCAGACCCCTCTTTTTTGTTTGAAACTCATGACAACCCTAAAATTTTTTAATTAAGAATGTTTAAGAATCAAATCCTATCTTTGAATGTTCTAAAAAATCGACACTTAACTTATATTTTGAATCAATCCTCTCCAAAATTAAAGTATACTAGTTATGGATCCGATGATGTATACTTAGTGCTGTAGTTGGAAAAAAATATTTGGGGGACTCGCATCTTCTTTTTTCACTTATTTTGCATATGATGAACAGAAAATCTCATATTTTCTGGTCCAAATAGCCTTTTTCTTGCATTTTAAATATTTTTCAATAGATCCTTTTTCTTGCGTTTTGAACTTTTGCCCCCACTCCGTGGGTCAAAAGGGTTGTAAAAAATTATACTCTCATAAATATTACAATTCCTCTTAAGATATATTATTCCGATCTCAGTTTCTAAAGGCCAAAATTTAACCAACTACTATTCAAGCTATAAACGACACCTAAAAAGTAAATTTAAATTCCTGGTTTTGGAAATTTTGAAAAATCCTCTAAAGTGCAACCTTGTTCACCCCACTTATCCTACTCAGCAATGTGTATACTAAATATTTCCCCTTTGTTTTCTTGACTGTGACACTATGCTGTTCGTGAAGAGCAGGGATGTATCCAAAGGGGTGGGGGGTCAAACCCCCTTTCCCAAAATATTGACAGCTATTTTTTACTTTTTTTCATTGAAATTTTTGCAGCAGTCCTCTTTGTATATAATCCAAAAAAAAAAAATTCAAAAGGAGTAATAAACTACTACTTATAAGGGTCCTTTTTAAAAAAAGTTCCCCCATCTCCTCGAAACATTTACATCTATAACTTGTTTTGCTTTCCTTTAAAATTTTGAGATGGACTCATTTAGACTTAAAATGAGCAGTCCGAAATTTCTTCCCAGTCCAGCTCAGCTGTGGGTATTCTTATTTTCTTTACGCCACAACCGAACCCAGATATTAAATAAGCACCTTTTTGAAGAATGAAATAAACATGATATAGGATACTCATAAAAGGAAATTAGTGAAAGTTAACCAAACAGGATAAAATGCAACTTACTGGCCTTCAACATAATCCGTTCTAAAAGCCACATATTTCTTCTCGTGAAAAGTCATCTCTGCCAAGGTCTCATAATTTTCTTTTGAGAAGTACGTATGACAATATGTGCAAAAATTTGTCCCACCACAAAAACCTAGATTGAATAAGAAAAATTAATATCTTAGGTGTTTTATTACCAAGTTTACAAAATTTAGTAGGATGCGGTAAAAGTAAAAATTCTTAACACTTTAAAATTACCAATTAACCTATAATTCTAAAATAGTTTTACAGTTTGAAGTTGAAATCGTACTTCTGGTAGATCAAATGGAGGTGCCTTATTTTGGGATATAACAGCCACAGATATATATCCAGTGACTTTCGGAGGTCAACAAGAATCATTCTCATTATAAAAAAAAAAAAAAAAAAGAATGAATCTGCACATTTTGATACCAAAAATGTTATTGGGATCAGTAATTAAAAAGATTTTTCCTGGAAACCGTCAATCACAACCGTTATTAGGCCCCTCCCCACTGTTCCTTGTAACAAATTTAAAATTATAAAGAAACCTTTAAATTTAATTTTTTATACTGATTTCCAAACAAACATGGATGGTCTATTGGAATCCCCCCAGAATTTCTTTCTCAAATTTGACCCTTAGATGTAGTGCTTTAAATAAATTTCAGACCTTTTGGTGACACCTGAGAGGATCACCATTATTATGCAGCAGAAAATTGTCTATCAATAAATTGTTTTTGAAAAACTAGTTAGATAATATAATTTATTTAAAAAGTAAAACAAATTCTGTATCAAAACTGATATTTTCTGATACATTTTAATGTGAACACAATTTCTACAATTGAATCAAATTTTTATTTGCCCCTTTTAAAAATTTGGTGACATTTTCATTTTTCATTAAGAACGGATAATCAGTTTCCTATCACAAGAGAAAAACCCATATTAATCATCACTGTGATCGTTATTTTTAAGGATCGTCTGTGATGATTATTTATGAGTAACATTTTTTGAATCAAGAAAGATAAATAACCTTAGTTTTGTCAAAGATCAACAGTTTGCCAACGGAGAGGTATCTCGATTGTTCTGGAAATTACTAAAGAAAACGCCTATGCTCGAAAAATGAGATTTTATGTTTTGACGAGGTGTGAACGATATGTTTTGGAGATATTTGATTTTTAATGTTTGCATGATATACGTATTTCATCACATGAATTACTATATTATCAGATTATAGTCTGTGTAAATAGAATCGGCGGTTGACCTTGGGTTTTTTCTCCATGTATTTCTTCTGCGTTGCCATGGTAAAGCATGACGTGAAACCGCCGATTTTATTTACACAGACTATAAAACCTTACCGCACAAAAGTAATCGTTGAATTTTAATCTCAAAAAACTCGATATCGGTTATGATTTTTATCAAAAACTAGGTCTAATTTTTAAAATATTACTCAAAATGTGTAATTAAACCAGGTTCTTTCGATTCAACGTGATCTGGCAATGTGTTCCACCAATCAACTACCCTTTTTAAAAAGTAAATGCTTTCAGTTCTTCTAATTAAAATGTGCCTTATTAAGTTCAAACTTGTGTCCAATTGTGTATAAATGTTCTTACTGATAACAAATCCTCTTATTTAATCAACTTGAAAAATTTAATGAGATTTCCACTAACCCTTCTTCTTTCAAGATAGAGTGCATGTAATTTTTTTTATAATAGTAGGATCATAGGAATTACCAAACCATGCAAATGATATAAATTTCAGAGATCACATACCATATTCATAAAGATTATCCTCAAGGCCATTCTTTTTCACCATATCCATTAAGGTCCATCCTGTTTTTCCAATAGCAGTATATTCTTCTCCACACTCCTTAATATAAGTAATGGATACTCTAAAAGGAAAAAACCAACTTTAAACATATTTTCCAATAGCAGTATATTCTTTCCCACTCTCCTAATTATAAGTCAATGTGGTCCAACCCGTTACCTGCATGCGGCCCTCGAAGAGATTATCACGGCACTTGGCCACAAAATTAAAAGCTTATTCAAACTTTTCCTGCCATGAAGGATTTCGCTTTCTTAGAATATAATCCACATATAAGTTTTTATTAAAAAATCAGCTAAAAACTTGTTTTTTCTTGTCTAAATTTAAAAACATTCACAAGGGAGAATCCCTGAACCCCCTTACAAGTGTTTTTCAAAAGGGGCATTAAAATAACATCAGTAGAACCACCAGTTGGGGGCAATCAATTATAAATTTAAATTTTATCCTCACTTATGTCTATATTGTTTCAGTGCACGCGACTAGTTAGTTTTTCTTAAAAATTATACATAAAAATTGAAGTAAATGGCCCCTATGGTTGACCCTAAATGATGGAAAGGAAAAGGAACACATAGAAAAAAAAATTCTTATTTATTTTAACACTCAGTTTGAAAGCTCTTTCTTTCTAAACAATGGCGGGTATACCAGCTAGCATAAATGTGAAATTCGTTCCATTCATTCCCACTGTCCCCTACCCTTTCTGAACAATCCCCACTCTTAATAACTTAAGATAATTTGGATAATTAATCAGAAATATTGCCAAGTTTTATGGCTTTTATCAATATAACAGATTATAATTAAGTTTTAAATTTTTGATGACATTTCTGTTGTTTTAACAACAAAACAGTTTGTCAATTTTTAACCAGACTGATAAAGGAATTGTACCCTTTTAATAGTTTAGAAAGTATTGACCAGATTTTTTTTCTTAAAATTTTTAGTTCCTGGTACCTCAACATTCAAAAATAAAGCTACCTGTGGATTAGCCACGGGCAAAATAAGAAAATATCAAAATAAATAACAATTAAAATATCTCATCTACCAGTGTTGCTTTTAATATTTACAAATGATGTTTGTTTGAATAATGTGTTTTTTTTTATGTTTAAACTATAATCTGATCATGCATGAGGTCCATGGGATCTGTTTGGCACAGCTTTGTTCAAATAATCTGGAAAGGACGCGATCCATGGCGATCGCTTCCTCTAGCGGTCGACAAGTTGGATGTAACTAGTATTTCAAGGGCGACCGGCTTTGCAACTTGGCGATCGTTAAAAAAAGGAGTCGCCCCTAAAAAATCCCTGCCTAAAACTATTAACCAAAATAAATCTAAAAGAGAAAACTATGTAAAAAGTATATGTTAGGTAAAAATTGCCAACAGCCGTCTTCCCTCCAAAGCAAAACTATTTACTTACCTTTCATCCTCAGGGATTTCATCGACTTCTGCACTTTTTTTATTTAATCCGAAAGCGGCAAGCTTGGATTGTGAAGAAGTGCGAATTTCCCTCACATTTCTAGAGAATCTATTCAAAATGCGCGAAATTAAATAGGCCATTCTGCACTTGACAAAATAAAGTATCTTTGTGAAGACTCTATCCAATGCAAAACCAAGGCACATTCATAAAAAATGTTAGAGGGGGGGATATATCTCCCTGCCCCTGGCTCAGTGGCCCCTGCATAGGGCCCCTGGCTGCTCCGCTGCCTACCCTGAGGCATTTTACCATGCATTTTACAAATTTTAAACTTTTGAATTCAAACTTGTTCAAACCTAGACAATATCAACAATAACAAAAACAAAGGGAGTAGGGCTAAATAGCCGCTGAAATCTTCAATATGATTGGTTGAGTTGCAAAAAGAAGGGTCAAATTAAATTTATTTCTAACTACTGCGCTTGCGCATATGTACAGAAGGGGTTGGACCATAGAGTAGACCAATCGCAGGGAATGTAGGTGTAGACTCGTGCTTGGTGCTTCTTTTCTTGTGCTTGAGCAAAGGTTTTTTTAATAATGTAAAAAAAATGTATTTAAAACTTCTTAATTTTGAAAAGAAAACTTTTATGAGCCATCAAATATATTACAACTTAATGATGTTCTTTTTATGAGTAAAAATATGAAGTAACTTTAATATACGATGTAGCGGCTTATTAAAATTTCATATCAAATGGCATCAGTTCTATCAACAACACAAATCCAATCCAGAACAGTGTGACCTTTCTTGCAGAACTCGAAAGTTTTGGATTGATTAAATCAAGTTTTGAAAGTTACCATGGCTCTTTCTCGCCTAAATGTGAAAGTACCACTTCGTCTGTACCAAGCTTCTGCCATTGCTCTCAGGCAAAGTTCGACCAAGAAGACCGAAGAAAAGCTACCCAACTACATTGAACACGCAACTGGACTGGAAAGGAAAGAACTGATCGCAAGAGCTGCCGGTAATGATGATCCTTTTGGGTTAAAAGTTATGAAGAGAGGGCCGGGTACCAAAGATAACCCCAACCTAGTTCCCACCTTCGAAGAAAAACGAATCGTTGGCTGTATATGCGAGGAAGATTCTAGTGTTGTCAACTGGATTTGGGTTCATAAAGATGAACCCAAAAGGTGCGGTTGTGGTTTCTGGTTCAAACTAGTAGATGCCAAACCACTGTGACATTCAAATTTGGAATAAGTTGTCATAATTACTTAGATTCTTTAAATTGGATGTATTCATTAAAAATTAAAGTCAATAGTTGAGTGAGAATATTTGTTTTATTGATAAATTTCTTTGTCATTTTCAACCTTAAAAGTCATGGGTGTAGCCAGGTATGTTAGGGGGGGCAAGGATACTTACCTTTGCTCTTGATGTTGCGAATACTAGTGACTAGGGGTTGACTCACATTATTTCCCAGGTCGCCCCATACAAAGGATTTTAACTTTTGCACACCTAGCGTTAAAATGTGGGTAATGAATGTAAGCTTAAAAAAGGGGTGGGGTCTTCCCCCAGAAATTTTTTTAAAATTCGCCCCTCAAAGTAGTGTTTTAGCTCATTTTGAGACTCTTTGGGCCGAACAGAATCGCTTCTTGTAAGCCACTCAATTTGCAAGGAAAATTATGTACTATTGCTTTAATAAAGTTTGTAAAAAAAATTAATAAGCTGAGAATTTAGGGGGGGGCAGCTGCAACCCCCTGGCTACGCGCCTCTGCACCATATTTGAGGAGTCAAACAACCGGATTTGTACTCATTGCATTGTGTAAAGACCTTTCAGAAAAACCAAGCCTCATAATTGTATCACAAAAATTGCACGGATGACCACTTTCTTACCACTTGCCGCCACAATTGAGTAATGTAACTAAAAATTACCCTTAGATTAAAGCAAGTTGAAGCACTGTTTTGAGAGTCAAATTTTAAAAATCTTTCTGGTAGAGGACCCCCCTTTTTTATCGAGAGAGTCAGTGTTGCCTTTGCAGACAAAACTTAAACCTTTGATGACGCGCGAGGTTCACAAAATTCTATATTACTAAATTTTCAACAAAAAATACATTTAACATCTTATATTTGCTAGTAAAATAGTTGAGGTCGAAACCTAACTATGCCCGCTTGCAGCTCTTGTGGGTGGGTGAAAGTTTGATGGACTTAGGAAGAGAAAGACATGGAAAAGGTTGAGAAACACTATTGATTTGATTTTTTTTTTACCCTAGTCAAAGTTAGTGTTAGAAAAAATTACCTAAATAAATAATGAGGTGGGTCGCGTTAGATTATGTGCATAAAAAATGGGTTGGGATGTTCAAAAGTTAGAGAACCCCAGTATTCTTTTAGTAATAAAATCTATGTTAAGAGTTAAATTGTTAAATATAAGCCCTTCATCATCGTTTTCTATTTTGTCCTGAAATTTTTAAAAAACGTATGTTAACTAATTTACCTATGTTAAAGGACATAGGTAAATGTCAGATATTGCTACAACCCATGTGTAATACCTGACATTTACCTATGTCCTTTAACATAGGTAAATGTCAGGTATTGCACATGGGTTGTAGCAATAGTAGGGCTGAATTTTATCTGCAAGGGGATAAAATAAAAGAGGGTGATAGTATCAGAGATCTAGGGGTGATAGTAAATGAAGAGGGCAATTCCATGTGACTCACGTTACATTCAGACACATATTTTGATTTTCTAATTGCTATTTAAGTAATGTAAATATTTAATTTTTGTCATTAAAAAGACATATTATTAAATAAATCAGCCCTATAAAACAAAATAAATCTTCCATCAGTTAAAAAAATTGATAATAAAAAGCACAGCAGTGTTTTTAACAGCGTGACTCACATTACCCAAAAAAGGACATTGTTTTTTTGAATTGTTGAAAAAGCTCAATTTTCTCCCCTTATAAAATATTATAAAAATTAATAAATACATCAAAATATTCAGAACATTTGAGGCTTTCAAAAATCATCAATATAACAAATCTAATATGATTATAATTAACATAAGTTGCAATTAAACGTGTGACTCACGTTACCTAGTTTTGTGACTCACGTTACATCTCTGAACTACCTTCTGTAAAAGCTCTACTAAATTTTTTTTATAAAACAATCTGTAAAATAAACTATGTTACCTGTTTATTTATTGAAAACTCTTTAGAATGCAAGTATAAATATTAAACATATTCTAATACTTGAAGTTACACAGAACTTTGAATTTCACTAAATTCTTGCTGAAAAAATTAGAAAAACCATGCATTTTGGAAGATTTTTTCTCATAGAACAAAAAATAATTTTTTACTGTTGCAGAACTGTGTATAATAATATTCCCAAACCTTTTTCAATTAAATGTAACCATATTTTAAAATATATAGGGTTAAAGTGAGGTTTTTTCCTTAAAAAAAGGATTTCAACTCTGTGTTCCATGTTTCATGGAATTGCCCAAGACTTTAAAATGAAACATTAGTGTTCAGCTGCCAGTAAAAAAGCTAATAGGATATTGGGATACATTAAAAAAACGGTTTCTTCAAGGTCCGGAAACATTATTTTGCCATTATATAGAGGCTTGGTAAGGCCTCATCTCGAATATGCTGTTCAGTTCTGGTCTCCATACTTAAAAGATATAGATTTAGTTGAAAGGGTTCAGCATAGGGCTACTAAATTGGTCAAGGGTATATCTAGTTTTAGTTACGAGGAAAGATTTAAGAAGTTAAATATGTTCACTTTAGAGAAAAGAAGGGCTAGAGGGGATTTGATTCAACTTTTTAAAATGTTAAAACAAGGGGACACAGAGGGACTAGATTTCTGTACGGGTAATAGAACAAGGGGTCACAGTTTAAAATTGAATAAGGCAAGTTTTAAACGGGATTGTAGGAAGCATTATTTTTTTAATAGAGTAGTGGATAAATGGAATGCATTACCTGAATCGATAGTTAACTCAAGTGGGGTGGACGAGTTTAAAAGAAAAGTAGACGAATACTGGAAATCGGGGGGGGGGGGTTGAATTGAATAGACTGGATCAACCTTGCTGGGCTTTTAGCCTGTAGTTGATCGACTATATTTGTGTATTTGTATAAAACCCTATTTTTTCCAACTCAAATTTCCAAAAATTTTTTTGGAGGAGGACCACCAGACCCCTCTTTCAATAATTGAAACTAGATTTTTCACAACTTTTGGGATTATTATGCTCATTAGGCTAAGCACGCACTAGAGCGACTAGAACATAACCATCACTCGAAAGCAATGGATCTCTATGAAGAGATTCTTGGCAATTGGTTAAGAGTCTCGTTGCCTAATGTGCGCCTTTAACTTGTTGCAATAGCCAGGGTGATAATTTTGTTTCAGTCGCCGAGACAAAAGTATCTAGTGCGAGCTTAGCCTTAAGAAGATTAAATTCAATTTAGAAAATTCTTAGCCCCCCCAAAACCAAATCCTGGATCCGCCCCTGACCCTTAGTACCTACTACTGAAGTAACTTACCTGCACAAATCAAAAATGCAAAAAACTTAAAAGATTTCTTGAAATTTTTGTCTCAGTAAGGTAAAAACAAATCTTTAATACCTAATGTATTTGTACAATAAAAATGTTTTGGTTAAAAAATGAGCTAAGAAAAATTGAAGGAATTTATGTAATTTATAAACAAATGCTGACAGTTAGAATTTTTTAAATTTCTACATTAAAGAATCTCTTACAGGTGAATTTGAAAAACAAACACATAGTAGTAGAATCTGGTATCAAAATCATTCTGTAATTATTTAATACTAAAGCGTACCTCAAAATGAAATTTTAAGTACTATTGAAGATCTAAAAATATATTTTCTAGGAAAAACTTGGAAAATCCACTGACAAACAATTCTACAAAATCACAAACTTTTTTTTTTGTAATATATACTTCATAGGAAATTTGAATTGTCAAAATAAATATTGGGTAAAAAGATCTTTTCATATCAAAATGACAACTTTGGCTTAACTGATTTAAGGATGTATGTATGAAATTGATGTACAGATAAAAATAGAATGGATAAGCAAATAGGACCCCATAAGTATTGACAATGCAGTCAAACTTGTTAATAGTGAACCATCTCAGCACAAAGTACATAGTTCACTATAACTAATATAATATAATAATTATATAATAGTATTATAATGTTGATTATTTAGTCAAGACCAGTGAAAAGATTCATTACATATAATATAGAGGGTGTTTCTAAAGTCTGATTCACAACTTTTATTTGAAAACTCCTTCTAGGGTCATGGAAGTAAGGTCTGTCTGTAGCATGGGTGGATTAAGGTGGTGGACCCTTGGGGGGGCAACCTGTCCCTGATACCTTTGGAAACATGATTTTCCCTAACAAACACCGGAATTTTCTCAAAAAGTTGGGGGGGGGGCATTGCTTAGTGGTGTAACTAGAGTTGACCAGTCACCACCAGTTGACCAGTAACACCAGTCAACCACTCCAACATATTATTCCCTTCAAAAAAAGATTTATCATAATGATGCATAACCTTTTTGGGAGGAGAGCCACTCACATTGTTAATTGAGACATGGAGGGCCGCAAACGAAGTTACAGTAAAAATAATAATAGAGCTAATGCCAAATTATGTACCGCTGTTAAAAACGGAATATCTGTCAAGATAAAATAATCACTTAAATTCTATAATAAATAAAAGTTTCTTAAAAATCTTTAGAAATGGATGAAAAATATTGTGAACAGTTATAAAAAATTAAAATAAAGCAATTATCAAACATTTTAAATTACTGAAAAATATTTGTCACAAGAATAAGGCTATAAATTTTAATAACATTAATCTATAGTACAAGCAATAAGTATCAGAAATTTTAATATCTGTTAAATAAAAACTACAGCCTTATATTCAATGTTATATCTTCTACCAAAGGAGGGGTCTAGGGTACTCCCTCTTACTCGGCTCTAAAAAAACAGGTTTTTTACTAGTTTTGGTACACTTAGTCCAAATTTCAGAGATACATTGTTAGGTAAGATTTGCATTTTAACAAACTTATTATGGAAAAAGTTGCAAATAATAGAGCTCCAAGTACAAAAGAAGGTTTGGGGGGTCTCCCCCCAGAAAATTTTGGAAATTAGGCCTTAAAAAACAGGGTTAACTTATTTTGAACACTTAGTCAGATTTTTTTGGGAACCCTTCTGAAACAAGTTATAATCTAACAAGATTTTTAACAACCACTGCATTATTATCTTATCAAGTTGCTTCAAGTATTAAACACTCAAAACTTCCCAGTACTTCATGTGTTAGAAATCAACAATTCAATTCACTTAAAAAGTGATCCAAAAATGACAAAAATATGGAAATCCTAAAATATGATTCAAGTCAAGTCTGTTTCAATGTTACACTTCAATCAAAAGCAAAATCTTAAAATTTTTTATTTTTTGGGTTATATCCCCAATAACCCACCTCGTTATGCCAATGGCATTGCCCCTCCATGACCCTTCTTAAATACCCCATGATCCGTAGGTAAATGACGATGGAGAATCCATTAGTTGGCTTACAGCACCTTAGAGGCGAATATAAAAGAGTTTAACCTGTAACAGGGGAGGTAGGAAAATGGAACATACTAGGGGACGTCACAAAGGGTGAAGATAGGGGACGAATCCATTCGATTGGACCAAACATGAGGTAGGGGCGAGGTGAGGAAAATGTGTAGTCTCAGAGACCTGATGAATTAAAGTTGAGACCTTGGGTTAAAAAATTAATTAAAAATATAAAGGAGATAGAGCAAAAACTTCTTTACAAATATTGTTGCCAATATTATGAAAAACTCATTGAAAAATATTTCATAAAAATATTGTGAATATTTGGCGATATTAGCATGGGAAAATAACACTTTTTCAGGCCTCAAAAAAGAAAAGGTTTGCAAATTTGCAAGTTTTTCAGTGTTATTAGTACATAGTTTTGTGTTTTTTAGTTAGAGGAAGACAAAATTTAATCAAAAAATAAAATAAACTTGCGGACTTTTTCTTTTTCTTCTCCGCAAATATTCACGACATATTCATGAAATATTTTTCAAAGAGTTTTTTATAATTATTGACAACAATATTTGTACTTATGTTTTTGCTCTATCTCCTTTATTCCTTAATTAATGTTTTTAACTTTCTTATTTCATCACTAGGGGGCAATGTAAGTCATATCAATAGATTCTCCATGGTCACCTACCTATGGGTACACCCTACTTCCATGACTCTAAGAGACGTTGGTTTCAAATAACAGCCATGAAACAGACTTTTGAAACACCCTGTATACTATACCCTGGGTTCAGTACAGCAGGGTTTGACAGTACATTTCAATTATTGAACTTGAATTTTAGGAATGTATCAATTTCTGGTCTCAGTATAATTAAATAGAACAATTGTTTTTTCAAGACAAAGAACCTACAATGATATATAAACTTTTGAAAAGGAGTAATGTAATGTGCATTTCACACAGTTTGACCAATAAAACAACTAATGGTCTGAAAAGAGTTTGAAATGTCAACCAAGAAATTCATACATAAAAGAAAAATAATTAATTTTTGTACCTTGACTAATTGATGGGGACCATAAGCATATAAACTTTCAACATGAAAGATACAGAACTTTCCATACATTTAATAAGTTATTAGTACAAAAGAATAGAAATCCAAAACTTGAACTGAAATGCAATAGTAAAAAAATAATTGCATATATTAAGGTATAACTTCTAAAATGTTAAAAAGATGATATTTTATTTAAAAGTTCATATATTTTTTAAAAGTAAATTTTTTTTAAAGTTCAAAGTTGGTACAAACAGTTTTTTTTTAAACTTTGAAATAAGTTTAGAAACCACCATCATATTAAGAATAAATGTGCACCTTATCTTAGTATATTTAATGATTTATGTAAATGGTTATAAAAAGTACATAAAGACAAATGGAATAAAAAGTTTTCTTCAATAGTCATCATTAAGAGGTATTTTAGTGATATAATTAATTTAAGATTCATTAGAAACTTAGTAATACTGATAATTCATTAAAATGTTTTAAAAATGGGAAAAATGCCTTCCTATCATGCAAACTCACTTGTGATAAAGAAACATGGGATTAGATTTAATATTTTGTTTTAAAGTTTTACAAAAAAAAAATAATGTGTTAACTTTGAACCTAAAATATAAGTACAGCTAGCATAACATTTTAAACTACAGATTGACTACAGATCCATTGACTACAGATGAATTGAAATGAAAAGTTCAAGTATTTTGACAGATTAAGCAGTGTCTGAAATTGCTTTAAAGCTTGTTTTAATAATTTAATTTCTTATTTTTTTGCACTTAAAAATCTTTATGTACTTACAGGTAGAAAATAACAAATATTATTCAAAACTGCCCACAAAAAGTCAACAAGGTAAAATGAAGGTTGAAGGAGTGAGTTAATAAAACCCAATGGAAATTTATTTTTATTCTGTGTTTATACTATAGCAAATTCTTCTCAACAGCAGCCATCTTCTTCTTCCCTCCCAAAAGATTAATCTAAAGCAACGGTGGGCAACCTCCGGCCCGCGGGCCGGATCTGGCCTGCCACGTTATTTGATCCGGCCCGCGGAACATTTTAAAAATTGTCATGGAGAAAAGTAAAAAAAGACTTCAAAAAGTCTCCAAAGTACTTAAAACATAACTTTTGAGGATCAAATTTCAAAATTTTTCTGGGGGAGAACCCCAAACCCCCCCTCCGCCATTTGGACGTGTGTTATACAGTGTTTTTTCTTTGAAAATTCTGCCGCTTACAAGAAATGGTTCCCTTTGAGTGTTCCCTAAAGTGGTTAAAGCTTCCACTAGTTAAAGGGGAAAATTTTAAAAAATTTCCTGGGGTGGACCCACAGCCCCCTCGAAATTCTGAAGGCTATTTGTAATTTTTTCCCTTGAAAATTATGTGGTTTATAAGGAGTCGTTCTATTCAGATGTTACCCAAAGGGTCTCAAAATGAGCTAAATCACTACTTTTATAGGCAAATTTAAAAAAACATTTTTTTGTAGCCATTTTTACTTGTAGCTAGATATCATTGTAAAATTTTGACATTTTATATGCAGCATAGTTCAAATACTACTACCTTTAAGCTATCTAAAACTTAACGTAAAATGTACTAGTACTTTAGAAATGACGTCGAGTCAATACCCCAAAACAAAAGTCTGATTGCGGTTTTTCCCCCAACCAAAAACTGAAATTACGCCCCTGGCCCTCCACGTCATTAAAATCTTTGAATTCGGCCCGCAGATTCAAAAAGGTTGCCCATACCTGGTCTAAAGAGAGATGTTTGCTTATGGGAGTTTTCACATAAAATAACTTCAATAGATTATAAAAAAACCTTAAATATTTTAATATTTTACAAACAAATCTTAATATCTTATATAAAAATATTTTAGTTAAAAACATTTGGTAAAATTCATCACATATTTCAAGTAGTAGAGAGACTTTTAATAGGGGACTTGGGTTTTGATTTTCCTAATTTTTTGTATTACAGTTAGACCTGAATAAACAATTCAAAAAATTACTTATTTTGTACTTACTGTGGTTAAAAAATAATAGCACAGATGTTTCTAGAAATGGTGCCAAAAGTCTTTTCAGGGAGACTTGGCCTGCCCTTATAAAAGTAAGAAAGCATAGGTACTACTATTAAAATGAAAAGCACAAGTTTTATTTATGTATTTGAAATGTTTTCTTGTCATAAAAAGGGGAAATTTCTAAGAATTTATAATTATTTTCATACATTGGGTGAAATGTTACAAATTTTTAATTAAACCAAATTCAACATTATTAAATAGGCAGTATTGAAATTTTTGACTTATTTTTACTGCAATACCAGGAGAACAGTGTGTTTGGTCTTTAAGTAATATGATTAATACTTCCGCATCACAGATAATACGATTGGGCCAGGTCTTTCTAGCTTCCCCATACTTAAGTTATATAAATATAGGAAATATTTTTTCAAATATGCATGATGTTTAAAGTACTATAACCCAGAACATTTTCTAATTTAGTTTTGAAAACGATAATTTAGAAAATGCAGTCAAAGGTGTTCAGTTACATCAATTAATCCAAATTCAGAGGAATTCTAAATATAAATGATATGTAAGCATTACAAACACATTTCTTTAAACAGTACCAACTTTTTAAAATAGTACCAAAAATCCAGTTTGAAAGTTAAAAACATAATTTGATGTAAATTTTACATTAACAATATCACCATTTTAAAAAATTTACCTTTTATAGAGAAAACATCCATTTGCCAACAATAAAGTACAGGTATATGTTTCGTTGTATATGATAAGGCTTAGCTAAAAGAACGAATAATTTGCATTTACAGATTTCTAAAGACTATCACAAACAGTGCAAAAAGTTTTGAAAGCTTACACTTAATTAAGGTTAAAAATTAGTAATAGGTCTATATATTTTCAAGCATTCTAAAGTAATTGAAAATAACTTCTATTAATCAAAATAATGTCAGCTGAATTCAGTTAAAATGAAGAATAAAAAATACATTATTACCACAACATCAAGGGGAAATACTTGTATTTGAATTTTGGTAATATTCTTGGTAGAACCTTTTAAATAGTTAAACATAATGACATAAGGGTAAATTTACAAAGATTAATACTGAGTTAGGATAATTTTTAAATGCCATACTTGAGTATTTTGATTTGTTTTTATAAACATCTAATTAATACTGTCTTTTTCTAAACAACTAGTTTCAACAACTTAAGCAAAAAAAAAGATACAAAAACATTAAGAATGGGAATGTTTTGAGAAACCAAGATACTTAATAACTAATTAACACAATACAAATAAAAAGTGTAATATTTAAAAAACACAAATAAAATGTAACAAGTAAAAATAAGTTTCTTATTGCATTTTGATCAGCAAAGTTAGTAATGAATTTTACTAAATTTACCAGTAAATAGAATATGAAAAAGTACACAACCATATATTTAAAGGAACTACATAATTCAGTTTATCACAGTCATCTTCACAATAATTTTTCAAAGTTATCACATAGTGCAGGTTAAAAAAGAGCAACGACAGGGTATCCCAAAAATGAGTGCCTCATTTTGAAAGACAATAAAAAGCAAAGGGAAGAAAATACCCAGTCTCATCCTCCTTGAGAGGGACCAAAATTAGAACCTGGGATTAAGGAAAAGCTTACGCCAACGAAATAGAGCAGAGGGCGGTAGTCAATCTTTTGTACCTACCACCCAATTTTCTAACTGAGCTAGAAGCAGCTTTGATTCGCCCCGACATTCAAACCAGTCGAGCCAAACCTTTTCCAACAAAGGAAAATTTCTCAGCAGCATCATAGTCTCATGTGAACCTCAGTCATCCAGCCGCGCTCTGCTGTTGTCAGATTGTTCAACCCCAAAACGTCTGCTCCCGAGCAGGCATTTAGGGATGGAACACTTTTGGGGAAATTCCAGTTCCGTAGCTGCCAACAAAACGAAGCTGCATATGGTCCTCTGTTAGTCATGAAATTTTCAAACAGAATTGAATTTAAAAGGTAGAAAAGTACTAATTTTTTTTTAATATTTATAAAGCAGAGTTACAGCATGAAATAATATCACATTAAAACTTTATGTAGGTCTTTTGCTAAGCTTGGTAAAATAAATCCATGTATAGAGCAGCTTACTGAATGTACAAAAAATTTCTTTCTTCTATGTATCATTTGGAAGTTTAATCAATCTAACTAGCTTAAAGCTATTTCTTCCAAACGAAATCCAAGAATTAATCCTAAAGTATTTGATTTTGTTAAGATTGTAAAATTGATTATAGGTCAAAATTTAATTTCCCAGCAGCAAAGAAGAAGTAAAGACTTGGCAGATTGCATTTCCCTGAAGTACCTAAATATTTTAGCAGTAATACCATCTGTTCAAATATAATATTTTTTTTACCTAAATATTGTTCTGTTTTCAAGTAAAATGCTACAAATGACACATTTTAAACTACTTTTCTTTACTTTATTTTTAAAATGAGAAAGTCATTTTTGGGACACTTTGTAAGCATTGAAACACAAAGCCCCAAGAAAGTTATATGCTGATATCATAGAAAAGCAAAGGCACATATTGCAAAACCCATATTAAAGCACATGATGGCAAAACTCATACAAATAGCTTATTGATCATAAATTGGAGAGAACATGATGGGAATTACAAGATCCTCCATGTTTGGCAAGACAAGAGCTTTCTGAAAAGAAACCAGATATTTTTTTTAATTAATCAACAATAGAATTCAGAAATAGGAGAAAGATACAATCATTTGTATGAATAAACTTTAACCAGCCTCCCAAAAAAATTTTTGTAGGCAGAGTTCTGGGAACTGGGCATACTTTACTTTTTTTAGAATGGTTTATAAAAACCCACAGCCAAAATTTCAACACTGTATTTCAATTAGAACTGTGGAAGTTTGCAGTTTGAATACCTAATTATAAGAAAGGAGTTCGCAACTTTTTCATTTTAACTGATAAGTTAAAATGAAAAGGTCAAAATGATCAAAAACATGTTTACATAATATTTGAACCACCCCTATAAAGACATTTGCATAACTATATTTCCCAGTAAATTCTCTGTAATATTTTCAAATGAATTAAGTGCATTTTTTTTGTATAGAATTGAAAAAATAATTTTGTGATTTGAAGAGTATATTAACAGCTACCTTAAGGTACTATAACTAACTATTATGCACTATAGGGAAAAGATATTAATAGCAGCCATGTGTTTTTAAATAACTTTAATAAATAAAGCAACTCTTGTTTGATAAATTCAATACTTTTGTTAATCAATTCATTTTTGAAAAATTAAAAAACTTAATCTTACTTTAAAAGCCTGAACCAATTTTCGTTCAATCATTTGTACAATACTGGATAAATTAATTTCGTGAGTTCCAACTTTTGGAAAAGCATGAAGAGATAAATCAGGTTCATTCCTGAAGCCATACCTGAAAAATAAGCATTATAACACAACATTTTCATGGAAAAAAAATAGAATAAGACTGAATAAAGTGAATATTTATTTATCAGGGGTGCAGAATATGTTTGAATAGGTATATTTTTGAGGTAATTATGGACAAGACAAATTGTTCTGGGGATATATTAGTTCTTAAACCTTTCAGTATTAGATCGTTCGAGATTACCATTGATTCCTATGGTAAATTTGGGGTGGCTAGGACTGAAAAGGTTAAAATATTTTCTGCATCCCTGGTATGTATGTTAGCTTATAATAACCCGGGGTATATTAGCTAATGAAAAGAAATAACAAGAGTTTTAAAATTAAAGAGTTAAGCTTTGGTCTTAAATTTAAATTATAGCTTTCATTAAAAACAATCCAAAATCTTAAAAAGGTTCAGCTCAGCTTACAGTATATGAAATGATGTTATTTTTGATAACTTAACTAAAGGCTATATAATACTAGATCAAAAGCAACTTATCAAATCCTAAAGTTTTCCAAAGCCCTATTTTGTAAACATTGCTTTAATTTTGCTTCTAAATAATACTTTAAATCTATACTAGTCTACAACATTTCTTGACATTGGACAAATAAGCTGAGAGCAAACCAAGGAAGTAGTTTCTAGAGCTATTTCCAAATTCTTAGTAAAACTATGCACTTTACTTTAGAAATATGATTATTAATTATTTTTACTTAAACCATAAATTTGCCTTCTTGCAAATAAAAAGTATTTCAGCCAATAAATCTTTTAAACTGCCAGCTAAATGTTGGTCAAATTTGCATAACAATAAGTGAACACTTTCTTCAAAAACAAGCTTTTAAAGCCAAGGACATCAACGCGAAATAATAATAATGCGATCGGGAGCGAATATCCAACTGCCAAGTTGATTTTCTGGATCCCATCCCCATGATTGAATAGTGCAAAGCTAACTTTTACAGGCAGAAGCCTCTCTGAAAGAATAAATAAAAATTCACAACTTTTTTATTGAAATTCCGGATTGTGATAGGATTTCGGAACCTTTTTTTATAATTAATAGACACCCTAATAGAGTGATGGCGAATGTTTGTGATTTTTACTATAACTTCATTTGCGGCCCTCCATGTCTCAATCAACAATGTGAGCGGCCCTCCTCCCAAAAAGGTTGTGCATCCCTATATTTTTTATCTATACTATGAGAAATCTTTTTTGAAGGAAGTAATATGTTGGAGTGGTTGACTGGTGGGGTAACCCACCATGAGTCAACTCTAGTTACGCCACTGGCAGAGCCCCCCCTAGTAAAATAAATAAATTCCTGTCAAAGGGTTCAACTTACTTTAAATTAAATACCTTAGTTGGTTAGTTAAAGTTAGTTAGTTGCTTACTTACTTAGTTAGTTACTTAGTTTGGTTAGTTAAATTGAAGTTAAGTTGTTGCAAAAACACAAGATTTTAACCTGGTTGATAGCAGGCACACATTACACATTTACTTTTTAAAAACTTTTTTAACCAAATATACTTACCAAATCCTGTCACTAGGCACAGGTGGAATGTTAAGTGTCATAATACCTTGAAGCTTCTTTACTTCAACAGATAAGGTCAAAGTCATGTTAGAAAAGTCACCCACATACTTCTTTACAAATCTACTTTGAGCTACTGTTTGAAAATGTTTATGAGAAACCCATTTTTCAATTTTGTTGATAAGTTTGCTTTGGTTAGGAGACCTGAGAGAAAATAGTTTTCAGTATGATATACAACAAAATAAATAAAACTATGTATTTCTAATCATTCATTTTAATCTAAATTTACAAAGAAAAAATGGTAACAAAATTCTAAATTTTTTAAATTATAAACAAAATGCTAGACAGAGGAATTAATTTTACCACTTTATATCTGTTTTAGGAATTTATTCTATCTAATATTTAATTTATTCTACTCCACCATAAGATTTCAACAGCTTATCTACAGAAGAGCTTTTAAGATCAGTCCAGGGTTAAAAAAAAACATGTTTTTATGACCCCCCCCAAAAAAAAAAGAAACCATGGTGTTTATCAAACAGTAAATGGTTTAAGCATTGTTTTGGAAGGAGTATATTACACACATGTTAAAAACAATTGTATTAAGTTAAATGTTTTAAATATAACAACACCCAATCAGTCTCATTATGTTCTTGGTGGAAACATTTCTTTATTCCTATCACATTTAATTAGTTAAATAAGAGATTTATGAAAATGTTGAAAATCAAGAAAATGTAACAGATGTGATAATTAGTATGAATTTTTGTTTCTTAAGAGTCCAAGATCATGCTGATTTATACTTTACTTACTGAGACTTAGATCCTGATCCCTCCTCATCACGAGCATCACTACTTTCCACACTGAAAAAAAAAATCAGAAAAATATATTCTGAAACTATTGCCATAGCAAAAGGGGGGGATTCAATGCAAACACTGAATATTGGTGGTACAGAAATAAAACATATTGACCAAAGTGGTAAGTTACCAATCAGGTACAAAAGAAACACATAACTATAATTTACTGTTTTCTCATCAATATATTGAAGAATATGAACTTTTAAGGGTTTAAAGCAGGGGTCAGCAAGTAATTTTAGTGGGGTCAATAATCTTTTGATCAAATTTAACTTTAAAAAAGCATTAAGGCTATCACTCAAACAAATGGATGCTGTCAGCAAGAGAATGTTGGGAGGGATGGCCCAGGAATTTGGGATTCTACCCTTGGAAGGATTTGCAAAACCTTGGTTTATTGAATAAACTTTTTACATTTCAGCATTCTTTACCCTTACAAATTATAAGATTCAAAATCATTAAATTAACTTTTGTCTTAAGTGCTTGTAAATTATTAATAGTGTGGCAACCAGAGTAACATGGAATAGGACATTTTATCACAGCTTTACCTTACAGCAACATTATAATAGTGCTGAAAATTGTACACCTCAACTATATCAATAATGTATACAATTGATGTCGCATATTTATACTTATTACTATGTTATTCTTCACTACTATATTGTTCAATTCAATAAATGATTTTTGTTATAAGCTATTGAGGTTTATGTTAGGAGTTACAATAGCTTTACATTAAAAAAGGGGGTATATATTAGTGATTAAGATTTTCAAAATATTTTGGTGGTCCAGAAAATAACCTCACATGGTCTGGATGCAGTGGTTCGCTGGTTGCCAAACCTTGGTTTAAAGAAACAATTTTAAAGCCAGGAGTTTAAATTAACCTGTTTAATAATGCATTGGGAAATAATTAAAGTATTCTACAAAATTAAATCTCAAAAAATGAAATAAAGTACTTGCTTTTGTTTAGACTCGACACTGTCATTAGATTCCTGGTTTATTCCAGAGGGCATTTTGGTTTTGGCTTGGAGAGTCATTTGGAAGGACCCATTGTAAACAAAATCAAAATCAAACCAAATACCTAGTTGGTCAACAATAGGATCTGAAACTGAGTGGAGTTGAGGAATGCTATCCCCCATTGCAGTGTCAGTTATTTTGAGTGATTCCACAAATGTAGGTAACTATAAAAACAATTATATACATAATAAGAAAAAAAGGTAGATGGACAAAATGCTTTGAAAGTAGAATTGTTTAACATTTTTAATACAGTTCACTCTCAATTAACCAGGATCAGACATTTATGAATAGCCGAAAAAAAAAGAGGAATGACAGGGTTAATTAGTTTTTGTTGAAGATGAGAAAAAACCTGATAATAACAGGTAAGATATATCCTAAAAATATACATATTTTGTCAGATGAAGTGGCATATAGAAAAATCCCTTATGTCAAAAGTAGGAAATATCGCCAGTAAAAATTAGTATCTTTACAAAATCTTTGTTTATAAAAGTAAAAGATATTTTTTAAATAAGACTTCTATCATTCCACTTTTCAAAAACAGTGAGAAAAACAATTTTATTTTATTTATTATACTTATAATAAATGTAACTAACATTGAAATTTTTGTTTATTCTCTTTCTTTGGTATTATTATTTAAATTACAAATGTCTCATTGTTAAGTAATAACTTTCCTTTTCTACAATTTTTAAAATTGTTCATTAATAATACTATAAATTCAATTATGCTTGATATCTGCTTATACAGCACGAGGCTTCTTAAACATTTTAGGTAATTGAGAATATCTAGCATGAAATAATAACTATCAATAATAAAACAAGTAAGATGTTATAACATGAGTTGAACTCAAGAGGTCTAATTCAAATAATGAATGTATATTTTAAAAGTTCAACAGAATGGTACTTAAGTCAAAGTACAATAGAACCTTGATACAGCAACCCCTTCTGGGCCAACTATACAGTTGTTTTAAAGATAGAACACAACAAAAAATAAAATTATTACTATGATAAAAAATCAGTACTTTTATTACCAGTTGTTGTCACATAGGGGATGCTATACTATTAATAAAAACTATAAAGCAAATCAATCGGAAGTTTAAGTTTCATGTAGTAAAAAATACTTACATCTATTATGTCCAGTTTCTTTTGAATTCTTTTTATAATGTAATCTGACCACTTTTTTTGTGTCAAAAAATCATACAACAATCGTCCAAGAACAACATTCAACCATTCTGTTGAACAGTTGCCTTTTTCTAAATCAACATTTGATCCTGGGAAGTACTCCAGTCTCTGGTGCTGCTCTTCCTTTTCTCTTTCATAATTTTCTATCAAGGATTTAGCATAGTTTTCGAAAAAGAGAGACGGTGATGTGTCGGGCAAAAGCTTAATTTCGGTAGTTTTGGTTTTGCTGATGGACTCCTCGATAGCTGACAGGCTTTGATCTGATTGGGAGTCTAGCTGCAATTCAAACAAATTAATGAGGGAAACTAATCAAGCCTAAAACTTATGTAGAGAGTAAAATATGTAGGAAGAAGTAAAAGAACTACATTTTCAGCTGAAAAATTTTCAAAAGCAGTAAAGCACTACAAAACTACAACTGATGATCATAAAATTAACTATACCAATTGATAACTATAAAATCATTATAGTCCTGAAATCCATAAATTAAAACTTTTTTTTAGGAATAGTCAGGTCTCAATTTGAAGCCGAACGGCTTTCTGGTACCTCTCTTCAGGGAAAAAACCACAATATTTAAAAAAAACAACATTTATTTAATTAAATATTAATAAGTTTTAAGTGAGTCTGATTTACAACTATTTTTACAGAAATCTTATTTTCTACAATTTATTTCTATGGATTCTACAAAATTGTGCAATTTAAACAATGGGCGCCATTGTTTCCTGTCTATACTTGGAAATTATTTCAGATAATATTTGAAGAAATGCATCATAATTTTGTATTTAAGATTTTCACTATATGTATTATTTTTCACTATATATATATTAGGGTGGTCCTAATTTTTCAAACTCTGAATTTCTTTGGTCGCAACCCCCAACTTTTTTCCTTTAGGTATGAAATGAAAGTATACCAAATATCTTCCCGATATTTTAATATTAACACGTGCCGCATCGCGATTGAAGTTAGACTACGATAAAGGCGCAGAACTACGTAACACTCTTAGAGGAAAGCGGGCTCCCCTCGCTTTCTCTCCCGCATGACAGTAGACCTTACGGACGGTGCTCGGGCGTTTTAAAAAATGAGAACTTTAAAGGCGGGATCTTCATGGATTTTATAATAAACTTGAATGCATCCTACACTACGGTTATTTAGGGTAATAAAACGTAAAAATAAAGTGCAAATCATTATTATAAGTGAACAACAATGGAGAATTTAAGGTAAAGTGGTGGATCTTCCAATGAGGGTTGTGAGAAGACATTGCAGCAGCTATTTATGGTTTACTAGTTGATTATGACATATTGGACACAATCAAAGCCTTGAGCTGTGACACCAGTGCATCTAGTACGGGAATTAAGAACGGTGCAAAAATCTTGGGATCTTATCGATAAACCAAAGTACTCATCAAAGTACAAAACACCAACCGAGAGATAACTACCGAGAGCTCCGAAAGTTGACTATAGCATTTTTAGGTTATCAAGAAGTAAAAATTATTAAATTTAGACAACCTAGTGCTTTCCATCATGCAAGATGGATGTCTAAAGCAATTTATTGCTTGAAGATGTTTATTTTTAGAAATTAGTTTAATTTAATTTGGATAATCAAAAACTACAAGGATTAAAAGATATGAGTATTTATTGTTAAGTTATACATTAGGGCTTGGTTTGATGCTCAAATTTGCTCACAATACCCCCTTTTAAGATTTGAAATTCTTGAGGGACCTGTTTTTCTACAGATAAATAAAAAAAAATATATATCTATAGCAATAACAAAGAAAATGATTAGTCATGGATAGTATCTTACCGAGGAGACAGTTGCCTTAGCCTTTTTTGATGAGACTTTCGACACACAGCAAAGAGCTTCGATGGCCAAAGAGTTTTAAGAGAAAGAATCCACCAATGTATCAAAGCGTTGCAAATTAGTTTTGAAGAACTGGGTATAACTAACTCTCAAAGAAAAATCTAGCCGATTTTGTGTCAAAAAAATGAACCTCAAAATTTTTCAAAGACTTAAGTTATTTATTTATTATAGGGATCCTTTAACGGTGGAACCCGTGTGAAAGATTATCAGGAAGGTTTAATGTCGTTAATAACTTGTTTGTTGTAAATGATGCTGCAGAAAGCGGAATCAAGATAATTGAAGAATAAAGAGTATTTTAACGCATAATGAGGAGCAAAAACAATACCTTTTAAAAACCGTCAAAGACTATAACGGTCAATATTCTTCATGTTCGAAGCATTCTCGGTCAAAAAAGTATTGAAGTATATTTAATAATATTTTTTAGTAAATTTTGTGATTTTTCAAAGTTTTGAGAATTTTGATGTTTTTTTCAGATTTTCACCCTTTTTGCGGCACGTGTTAATATGTATGGATTCGGATAAAATTTTTACCAGTTATTTACTACCCCATAAGGAAAAAAGTTAGGGGGTGCGACTTAAGAAATTCCGAAAAAAAAATTTTACCATTACACTTAGGACCACCCTAATATATATATATATATTATATGTTAAGGGTCGTTTGGGTACCATGGTTGGTTGGAATTTTGTATGTATGTACTCTCCAACAACCAACAGAAAACGACCCGTCCACCATGCTTCTGTTTGGTACCCCTGATGAAGTGACAGAGGTATGGTGGACTTTATTAATAATTGTTGTGAGTTTTGTTTCTGGCTCATTTGAGTGATTATTTTAATTATAAAAATTTATTTTGCCTTAATTATATATATATATATATATATATATATCAATTGTATTTTTAGTTTTATTAAAACAACTATTTTCTCATTAGATTTTCAGGAAAAATACATAAGTTTTTGGATACAAAACATAAGGGTTAAATTGGGTTAAGGTTTAATTAACCCATTAAGGGTAGTTAATTATATTATCACTAATAAATCATATTACCACTTTATTGTCTTTTTAAAAATAAAGAATCAAAATGAAAATTGTATTAATAAATACTAAACGCCGGGTTTACACTAAAAGATCAGAAATTTTTTATAATTTCAAAATAATTTGGAATCGAATTCAGTGCGTTCCGCTTCAGCACCTCTCTTTCAAGAAATTGAGTCCCGGGAATCGTATAAAACACTGTGTCTAATGGTACATACAACTGATTGCAGCATTACTTAGATAATTGAAATAAGAAGAAACCACTAAAAAAACTTTGAAAGAAATTTCCTCATAAAACCATAATGTATCAGGTTTGCTGTATGATAAGAAACATTAACCATTCCATTCAGGAATTATTCAATTCTTGTTCTACACATGAGGTTTACTCAAAGACAAGGCCAAGGGTGAATGTTCCTTGGCAAAATTCTCACAATATTGAAGTGACAACAAATTGGACAACTAGATATGCAATGTTAATATAATTTCTTTATGTTGGCAGTAGCAGTCAAAGGTATTGAGGCTTCATTTCTGACATCATGAATCCCGTCAGGGACATTGTTTTTCAACTTGACTTCTTGATAGCAAATTGGGATCCATGAAAAAGGGTTGAGAAAGACTATAATGCTGTTATATGATTAGAAAGTTTTACTTTAAAGGAAAGCTTAGAATTAAGAGGAACTTTGAATTATCTGCAACTTTTAACACCAATTTAATTGGAAGTTCAAAGGACCAGGAGAAAATACCAAACTACCCATCATGACTTTGAGCTAGATGTTTTAGCTATTTAGTTGCACAAAATTTTATGAAACTGCAGGGAAAAGTAAAATGATTTTGACATACCAATGATGAATAGCTGACACTGGGTGTAACTAAAGAGGAACTTGGCTGAAGGGAAGTACTACCCAAGCTGTTCTTATTGCAGGATTTCGAGTTCTGAAGTAATGCCCAGAACAAAGCTTCTTTTTCTCTATCAGTTAACGCATAAAGATAGATGGCTCTTTCTTTTTTAGCCTCAACCAATCCATCAACGCAGGGACTCAAATCGGTTTCTTGATCTATACTTGGATCATCCGAAACAGCTGAAGAATTCTTTGCGACATATGGTAGAGTGATACAGATGGGAAACCTTTTTCGAAAGGATCTGAAAAGAAAAATACTCATGGGCCATTTTCACTATACGCTAACATCAGGGCATGAAATTTCAGCTCTAAAGGTACTAGCCAGACTAAAATTTTTACTCGCCACTACTTTGGATTCATTTTTTTTTATTTTAAAAAATAGTGTTTGCAGAAACATTATGGAAAGTAAAACTTTAAAAGAATTTAATATTTAATAAAAACTTATATTTGATACCAGGTTTTAGAAGTTGTTACATACCCCCTTAGCCATCTATGAAAAGTTTCTGTTAGTTTTATTTCATTATGTTTGTGTATCGCTCCCTTCCAGCACTAAAATACCACTTGATATCAGCTGTTGAGTCTGGGTCAAAATCTTTTAGAAAGGGTCCATTAATGGAAATTCTGAGCAAATCCTGCAGTGTCTCAGTCTGCGCTTTTTTGCCTTTACAATGGCAAAATTTTCACAGTGGATTTTGCTTTGATTATGGCAAGAAAATGTTTCCTTTTTAAAAGGTCAGGAAAAACCATTAATCCACTTTATGTCCACATTACTGGATGGCACTTCCTAATAAACTTTACACAATGCAAGACTAACATTATACAACAAGAGCCGCTCGATTGAAGTTCCTTGATTTGGACATTTTTTATTTTAAACTCAAAATTTTTTTCGGGGAAAAGAACTTTCTCACCAGCCTTAAATTTTTGGTCGCCAATGGCGAGTTGGCGAGTGGAAATTTCGTGCCCTGGCTTACATTTCATAGCTTAAAAATATGTTTCAAGCTTCTTAATTTTTCAATTTAATGAATATAGGTGTTTTAATGTATGTTTAAGGCAGTGGTCTGCAACTCAAAGATGTCTGTGGACCACTTAGACTTGAATAGCATCATTTGCTGACCTTCCTAACCCAGTGTGTACCACTTAAAATTATTCCTTGTGACAAAATTCAAAGGCAATAGTTAATTTAATACATTTGTATGTTTTAATTCAAAAGATGGAACTTTGGGCTTAATCCTAGTATACCTTACACAGTGGATTCGGCGATGTTTGGGTGAGCTTATTGCTTTTATTTATTAATTATACATATTAATGTTATTGCTTTTAATCCATTTTTCATTTTGAAATTCATGGTATGATGGGCAATATTTTTCAAAATCGCACAAAGCATGTAGTGTATACTAGGATTTTACCGAACTTTGACTATATAGCCCTGTAAAGCATTCTAAACATTTTAGAGTTGTCTATTATCTCCATTCATTACACATCAAATAGTCATTATATCATTGTTATGATCCCATCTCTTTCAATGTACACAGGTGTTTAAAAATAAAAACTGTCAACTTTTTCACCACTTCCAAGGAGCTCATGGGCCACTTATGATCAATAGACAACCTGTTTCGAACCACTGGTATTAAGTATAAGAGTTTTAGCTTAATAGTTTTCTCTAAAAAGTGAAATTTTCATATGCAATAATAATAACCCATTGAAACAAATGTGAGAACTTTTGAAAAACATTTGTTTAATTTCTTCCACTCTACTTTTATTGTCAATATTTTTCAGACTCCATTTTCTTCCATCAGAAAAAGCTTAATAATAGGAATTAGGAAAAGATCCCTTACTAAATCTGGACTTATTTTCTCCTTAAAAAACTAATTGTGAAGACACTTTACATTTTCACTTCCCTATTACGTTATGTAAATAAAAGGTAAAATTTTTCAAAAACTCATGACTTTTCAGTAAAATTCAAGAGTTTCTTTAGTTTTGAATTTCATGACCGGTAGACACTTTGTTTAATGATTTTTCAGTAATTTGTGATCTTGATTAAATGGTGTCAATAGATAAGAATAAAAAAACAGTTTCAAGCATACCTTTTTCTTATCAATCCTCTAGGAACTAAAGAAATAGTTGCTCCACACAAGTAAAAAGTCTGAAGAGGTTCATGGATGCGATGATCTCTTTCTTCTGATTCATTGTAACGAAATATTTTAAGGCGATGGTCTTCAACTCGTACATGAGCTAATACAGCTGAATGATAGCTTTCATCATTTAAAAATTTCCCTTTCAGAATTTTCACTGAACCCTTAATAAAAGCAAACAAAAAATACTGAAATTGTGCAATCAAAATATGTATTTAATGTAGGGGTTTCCAAAGTATTGCCTGCAGGCTACAACTGGGCTATCAAGTCCTTTATTGTGGCCTGTGGTAGCTGACAATCTATGCCATAAGCAGGCTCATATTTGCCCAATCTAGTCAGCCTCTTATGATTGCCAAATAGTGGGTATTTGTACTGCTAATACAAAATAAAATGTAAATTCAAAATATATTTTTTTCATTTACAGTGTTGATGTAGTTAAGATTAAAGCTTATATAGTTAAGTATGTTAAATCTCAATATCAATAAAAAAATTGTGCTCATAGTTCATGACAAAAAACTATGATTGTATGATAAAACCATGGGCGTCATTTAGGGGGGGCAGGGGGGGGGGCAGTTGCCCCCCCCAAGATTTCAACTCTTAAGTGAAAAATTGCTGTAAGTCCCTTGAAAATTCTGTAACTTCCACAAGGAGTATCGTATTCAACTCAAAAAGTCCCAAAAGGAGTTAAAACACTACTTTTGAGGGTCAAATTTCAAAATTTTCTGGGGGAGAACCCCCAAACCCCCTCCTGACCTTTGATGTCTGTTATACAATGTTTCTCCTTAGAAAATTCTGCTGCTTACAAGAAGCGGTTCCCTTTGGGAACCAGAGTTAGAAACCCCAAAGAGTTAGAAAAGGAGGTAAAGCACAAGTTTAAGGAGGAATTTTCAAAACTTTTTACTGGGGGACGATCTCCGTCCTCTCCTTGAAAATCTGACGTTTATTTATAACTTTTTCCCCCTAGAAAATTCTATGCTTTACATGGAACTGTTCTATTTTGGATGTAACCAAAAGGGCCTCAAAATGAGCTGAAACACTACTTCAAGAGGCAAATTTCAAAAAATTTTATGGGGGAGAACCCCCAGACCCCCCTTTCAAATTTTTACATGCATATGTTATACAGTGTATTTTCCTTGAAAATTCTGCCGCGTACAACAAGCGGTTCCCCAATGAGGTTGCAAAGGAGATAACAAACTAGTTTAAAGGGAAATTTTCAAAAAAAAATTCTGAGGGAGGACCTTTGGCTCCCCTTCAAACTTTGACGTTTATTTGTAACTTTTTTCTCTAGAACATTATGTGGTTTACAAGGGGCTGTTCTCTTCGTATGTAACTTAAATGGTGTAAAAAAATAGGCAAAATTTCAAAATATTTCTGGGGGTGACCCCCAGTCCCCCCATTTAGAGCCCATGACGCTGACTCACCCTCCCCCCAAAAAAAAAACAGTCTGGTTACGGCGGCGTGGCCCAGTCCCACTTAAAAAAATTCTTTGCCCCCCCCAACCAAAAACTGAAATGACGCCCCTGGATAAAACCTTATGCATGTCTTGGCCCTTGGATTTTAAAAGTGTAGTTCAGAGTTATCAGCAGAACATTTTGGAGCAGTAAATGTGGCTTAAGCCCAAAAATTCTTTGGAGACCCCTAGTTTAATAAAATATCTAGGAAAATTTTAGCAATATGGATAACAGAAAAGTACTTTATTACTTACAGAGACAGTTTTGTTGTTTAACTCAAATGCCATAGTAGCTCTTTCCAGTCTTGTATCATGATACCTTGGCTGGACAGTTTCATCAATTATTTCCCTTTGAAGCAACAATTTCTGGCATACATAAGCCACAATAAATGCATCAAAAATTAAAGTGATGTAATACGATGAAAGATATGGGGAGTTGTGAATTACTATAGAAGCAAGTAAAAGTAGATGAGACAAAGGAAGTGAAAGAAAATCCTCTACGAGTTTAATTGCAACTGATTTTTTACTAGAAGAAGATTCTAGAGGGTTTCCAGTGTCGTCCCCATTGCTCAAAACAAATGCATTTTCTGGATATTTTTGCGGTGCAGGTTCTAATCTTTCACTCAAACTCTCTTCTCGTTCTTCACTACTTAACCTCTGATCATCAAATTCTATTTCATTGCCTTCTTCCAGAGTTGAAGCTTTTACAAATAAATCCTGCAGGAGTTGGTTTGAAGACAAGTAGCCCCTACCTAAACTTGCTTCGTCCAAAACGGAAAATCCATCAAATCCTGTAGAAGATCTCCTTCCACATTGGCGGGCAGGACTGGATGGAAGACTCCGACTCAGCTTTTTCTTTTCCACCTTCAGACGTGAACTGGCTAAAGAATCACTCGACGATGACTTCAATTCTTCGAAGCATTCCAAAGCTTCTTCGACACTAGCAACTTCTGTTAAAAGTGATTCATTAGCAACCATAGATTTTAACTCCCGTGAAACAGAATCTACCAATATATCTGCCTCTTTGGAAATTTGAAGAGCACTGGGATCCTCAAGAACCACAGTTGGGCTAGCGAGTGAAGACTCCCTTCCTTCTTCAAGTCTTTTCACCAGTCTAACAGTGAGACCAGAGAGCAACTGAGAGGAAGCAACTTTTTTGCTCAACCTATTTAATACAAAACCCTTAACTGCTTGTTTGAGGGGAGAGATCTCAGGGGCACTTTTAATTTGATATGTTTTAGAGGTACTAGAATCAAGTTCATCATTTTCTAATAGGGATGATTCCGATATATCGTCAAGAGTTTCAGCATCACTAAAGTCACTCCCTTTTCTATGCACAACCACAGCCGAATCTGCTGGTAGTTTTGGAGCATCATTTAAAATATCACCTGCATTCTTTGAATTTAAGCTTATAGAAACTTCTTCAGAATTGCTGGGGTCAAAACTAATAGCTGATGACATTTTCAACTAGAGTATTTAGCACTTGTTTCAACCATTCTGTATACCTGCAAATACAAACCAAACTAATTTTAAGGGTTTCTACTTGTTTTTTTGAACAGATTTCATACAGGTCCTTCATGGCAAAAAGTACGATGGTCACCAAGAATTGGAGACCGTTCAAATGGCCACTGCCATAGAGCAGTCGGCATGGAGGACCTGTATTGAATCTGTTCCGGTTTTCTAGGCTCATGGCACCAGGAATAGCGGTAAAACAATTGTCAAGAAGAGTGGCACCTGACTGTTTTATAGCACTATTACAGGTAAACCATCAATTTTAAAAGATAGGTACAATTACAATTATTTAATGACTTTTAAAACATAACACAGGTCTGCAACAAAAAAGCTGTTTGATTAATATAAGCTATTTTCTATCCATTTTGGTGAGCTGATAACGAAATAATATTGAACGAAATATTGATAACTAAAATAATATTGAAAAAATCCTATTCATCAGGATTTGGCACAAATTACAAAATTATTTTCAAATTTGCCCATTCTTCATAGTTTTTGCACAATCCCAACCATGGGCAGATTTAGGTAGTGGACCCTGGGGGGCACACTGGGAACCTAGGGGGGTCAAGCTGTCCACAGTGAAAAGGGTGATAGTCACCAAGAATTGGAGACCATACAAATGGCTGCTGCTATAGATTAGTTGCAGAAGAGAACCTGTACCTATCAAATCTGTTCCATACTTTTTCCATAAAAATTATGACATGCCTAATGAGACAGAACAGTCATGGTCATGAATCGAAACAACCTAAGTTGGGCTGTAATATGTCTCAATGCTATCCATCAACATCTACAGTCAGGAATGTTTTAACTACAGGCGAACGTAAATGCGACTATATCGTAGCTAGCTAGAGCGTCAAAAAATTTCTTTCAGAATGATGTCATTATTTGGAGATTAGAAGGTAAAATTGGTAACTAGAAGGAGGAAAATTGCTTCCACACCTCAGTATGTATGATATTCTACATCTTGTTCTACCACAAAAGCATGGGTGCCACTTTTCAAAATTTGCAAGACGGAACTTTAAAGTATAGTATTAATCATTTCCATCCAGTCTAGCAATTTTTTTTAATTGCATGAAAATTCATAAAATATCATGAAAATTCATAGTTCCTTAAATTCTAAATCAAGATAAAGCTGTATGTGAGTAAAACCATGTTACTTGTGGTCAAAATGTGCTGTTCAATTCCGTTAATGTTCCCGCTAAATACCGCTATGCTTCTTTGGATACCAAAAAAGTAGTAATATATTGCTAAAACAATTTTAGACTCAGATTAAAATGTTTAGTTAGATCAAAAACTATTCATATTTTCAATAAAAAAAAAAATGTTGATACTTGAATGTATGACATTCTCAAAAACATGGAAATTTAGCAGGAACGTTAACGGAATTGAACCAAATGTGCAATGTAGATAATTGGAATTTAGTACTAATTTTGCGTTTCGCAATATACCTGGGACGGAATTCCGTTCATTGAAATTTTAAAAAGACGGAAGAGTGGCACCCATGTGCAAAAGGACTTTCTCAACAATGCCAGGCATTGGTGTTCAGCACTTCACCAAAAAGTCGCCATGGTCTGGATTCTTAAATTTACCATTTATCCCACTCCCTGTTTATTAAATTTGGGGAACAGATTTGAAACAGGTCCCCCATAATGACTGCTCTATGGCAGCAGCTGATCGGCCGGTCCCCCGTTCTGGGTGATGCATAGCCTTTTTCGCCATGGAGGACCTGCTTCAAATCTTTACCACATTCTGCTAAGCTAATTCTTAAACAGCAACTTTTTCAAAATAATGGATATAAAAAAATTCCTTGCCAATTGTTTACAAATGCAAAAAAATTAAAAAGAGTTTACCACAAGTATCTTAAAAGAATATGATCTAGCTTCTAGAATTTAAGTTTCAAAGGAAAAAAAACCTGACTTACAGGACATTTTAAATTTTATAATTGAAGTTTATGAGGATGACCATGATGACGGAAAATTCAAACTTCATTTCCTTGTAAAATGTCATAGCATTAACAATACAAAATGTTATTTTGATGACACATATTTCAATAAATTATTGGGATGAAAAATATCATCACGGGTGAATAAACCAGCCATACAATATGTTGCGTTTCACTCGATTGCATTTGTTATCTCGCTCCAAAAACATTTTTAAAATAAAATAAATTTCTAAAGGAAACGTAACTTTTTTTATTTCTATTCCAACAACAAAGTTTAGCAGACGAAATGCGCAGAAGCAGGAAACTAGTTTCCATTTCAACAAGGAAGTTTCGCTAGTTTTGTGGTTTATACCTGAGAATTTGCGAGTGTTTTTCCTAATTTTCATTTAATGGTACTTTTTAGATAGTGTTTACTTAAATATTTAAAAAAATAAGCTTAAAATTACCGAAAGTAAGAAAGTAATCACCAAACCCACAGAAACTTTACACCAGCCAAGAGTTAACTACTACAACTTCCATTTCTATTTATTTACCCTTTTTCTCTCCCGTCGTATTTTTGTCAAAAATCCTGGATCCTTGTCATTTCTCGAAAATTAAACCTGAAAAATGAAGAATGATGGGAACTGGAAAATATCATCAAAAATTGTAAGGTGCTAAGAATTAAGGAAATTCAATTGGAATAATATTATTTGTTCAACATTTTGTTTTTATTTCATAGGATTCAGGCTTTGTCTGCGGCAAACTCACCTCAATCGCTGTCACGGAATTTAAAGATAAATATTTCATTGTAATAACTGATTGTGGAAAAATTGGTTCAATGGTAATAATATATTGAATCTCTCTTTATATAAAGTAAATAATTAGTGCTTATTTATAAACAAAGGAAATGAAAGGTTCTTTCTCAAAAGTAATAATATTGTGTTTAAATAACTCCTAAAGTCCTATAAACTTAATTTCAACTATTAACTTATCCTACTTAATGTTTATTATTTTATAAAGCAGGTAGAACTTCATTTATCTGGGCTAAATAAAAAATCCTTATAAGCCAAACTTGCTGAAAAAAAAAACCAGTTTTTAAAAAAGTGTGATTTTCACGGCATGTTTATATTTATGCCAATTCTTGGTGACAATTGTAACAATGTAATTTTGGCATTGGCAATAATTTTCAAAATTGTGCCAAGCTTGTAACATATACTAGATTTTTACCTTTCTTAATAAACAATTAGTCCACTGTCTTCTGTTTCAAACCATATGAATGTCTATGAACTATGTCTAAAAATGGAATTATTTCCTTTGGAAATATAAAAATAGAATTTCTACCTTTGGAATTCTTTAGTGAACAGAATAGTTTTCCATTGTATCAAGCATAACTCAATTTTCTGATCAATAACAAAATCTGATCCAGAGGTTCAGATAAGAGGTTTTTCTGTAATTAATTCAATGGTTCTTTACTGTTCAAAAGGAGCCTTTTCTAAGGAGGCACTTTTGAAGAATCTTGTTAAATTTGACAATTATTTTTAGTTTTCTGGGCTGATATGACATACAAAACTGGGCTGATATACAAATCAATGACACTACAGTTAGGATTGCTACTGTTTGGTGTGTTATCATAGAAAATTAAAAGATAAATTCTTATCTTTGGCATATGAAATAGTACCCTTGGAATTTGTTACAGAACAGAATGGTTTCCCATAGTATCAAGCATTAACCCAATTTCTTTTGAAAAAAAAAATAATTTTTTAAAAATAAAATTAAGTTTGTACTAAACTATTTTTAAAAACACTAGGTATATTTTAAAAAGAACTTTTAGTAAAACTATTGAAATTAACTTTTACTTTTACAGGTTCAGGTTGTTCCTGAAGTGTCTGGGAATGAAAAATTATGGAACTCTAAAGTTATTTTTGGAAAAGATCAGGTAATTTTCTTTTATAGTTAATTTATTAATTTAAAAATTTATGCATTTCTTCAATGAAAGAAAAACACTAGAGAATGACAATCTTTACCACAGTTACAAATTATCTAAGTGGTTTTGAGGCCTAAGTTTGTAATAAATTACTCCAAATATTCTTAGATTTAAACAGGCATTATCTATACAGCAATTAATTGAGCATTTTCAGTCATTGATCTTCAGACTGTTCAACATTTGTGGTTTTTTTTCCATATTCTGAAAGTTTTGCTTATTTAAGGTCAGAATAAATTTTTTAATTTAAAAATAATTCAAAATTCACTCTCAAGTCCAGAGTCATCCTTTTTAATTCAAATTATAGAACAAAATCGAAGAAGGAGGTATAGATATGTGACATTAAAACAATGAGTTATTGTAGTGCAATGAATAGGGAAAATTTGAATTACACTTCTGTTGCAGGTTATAGGCAGTTCATATGGGGGCTCACAATTATATTTTAAAAATGTAATTAAGTAATCTCACAATCAATTGGTTTCAAAAATACATGGTTCATACAGAAGTTCTAAGAGTAAAATTAAGCACTTTTTTAGGATTTTTTAGAAATTTTAAGGACCTTCTTAAATGCTTTTAACCCAAATTTAAATTTATTAAATTTAAACAACCCACAAAGGATTGAAAGAACATTTTCCAGACATTTTATGCTCTCACAGAAAAGAAAACATAACCCATCCAAATATATCAAATCGAAACTGCGCGATCGGACGATGTGATAGACGTCATGCATTGTAAGGGATTAGACATTTGTTTGCTCTTCTGCCACTTTGCGTAATGAAAACAAAGAAGGTTGCAAGTTGAGTTGTTTGAATGAAACGAAGCATTTAAATAATTAATAATAATTATTGAGGAATACGGCATAACTTTTTAAGGAAACAAAAGAAAATTTGATTTTTTGTGTAAAAAATAAGCACTTTTTAATGATTTAGGTTTCGAGAAAAAATTCTAAGAACCTTAATAAAAATTAAGCACTATTTAAGCACTTTATAAGGGCCTTATAAACTGAAACAAAAATTAGGCACTTTTTAAGGTTTTTAAGCTCCGTACGAACCATGAAGTAAAATTCACAGGCAGCTCATCCAACAGGAAGTACCATTTTATTTTGCTAACTGGATGCAAGGGGCGAATATAAGGGGGGCACTGACCCCCTTCCCAAAATTTGAACTTGTACCAAAGCAAGTAAAACCCTTGATTTTTGGGTCAAATTTCCAAAACTTTTCTGGGGGAGGGCCCCCCAACGAAGTATTTTCATTAGTATAAAATATTATAAATTTTGAAATATTTCATTATTTGTGTATTAACAATTTTATATTAAAGTGAAAGAAATTAAGAGTATTTTAGTATCTGTAACATCAAGAATGGATTTTGAGATGTTTTACTAAACTAAAAACGTAAAATTAAAAACCTTTGTAAAAATATTTCAGATAAAATGTTTCATTTTCTGATGTATAGAAAAACATCTTTATTGCAGCCAGAAGTTCAAGCAGCTGCATGTGCCTTGGCTGAAACATCAAATCTAAACAAGCCTATGATACTTGGTTTATCGATAAAAGACTATACTGCAGCAGTTGTACAAGAGATAAAAGATTTATTAATCAAAGCAATTGGTGAAACACCTAAGGAGGAAGAAAATATTCATCGATAAAAAATATAAGGGGCCATCCATAAATTATTTGAGGTGTTTTTCCAAATTTTGGACACCTTTCTCTCTCTTGGTGACTGACCCCCCTCCCTCTCAATTATCACGCAAGATTTTTTCTGTAACTTTTAAATAAATTAGTTTCTTTGATATGTTTTAGCCACGTTTGTTTAGTCTTATTGTATTGGCATGATACTTAACACTAGAAAGACTGAGTGAGCCTCTTTGGCTTTCTGGTGGGCTATTTTCATATTTGAAAAACTGGAAATAGGTGAAGATTTCAAACAAAGGGGGATTTTACCCTATAGGGACGATATATACATAAATAAAAATCCCATTTGTTTGAAATCTCCACCTATTTCCAGTTTATCAAAAAATATTTTCAAATATGAATCTTTGCAAAAAGGTTCAGAACTTTCTGGATGACCTTATATATTCCATTAGAACATTAGATGAAGAAAAAGCAAACTACGTACAGTAGAGCCCCGATTATCCGCGAGTGCCACGAAATTGTTTTTTTAATTACGAACCAAAAAGAAAAGGTGTTTCCAAAGCAAGAAGCAAAAGAGAGTGACTGATTTTTTTAAAAAGGCGTAACTGAACACTTTTTGTTATCAGTACAGTATATTGTTTTTTGTTTACTGTTCTTTATTTTGGTGATTTAGATGTAAAGCAAAGGTTTCTGCTGTACTCTCCATATTTTAAAAGTTTTACATATCATGCTTTTTGTACAATAAAGCATAGTTTTTATGTTGAAATATTTTTTTCATGTTTTCACCTCATTTTTAGTTTTTTTTCGGGTTATCCGCGAATTTCGCTATCCGCGGTATCCTTGCCACCCAATTCCGCGGATAATCGGGGCTCTACTGTATAAGACTTAATAATATGCTTTTTAGCCTACTTAGACTAAAAGGAAATTCTTTGTAAGTGGTGATACAGGTGAAGACTATTAAGATTTATTTAAATGGATACTATTTGGTATAAAAAGTAAAGCACTATTAACTGAAAAGCACTGGAAGTTAAATTTAAATATGTGTCAAATAAACAAATTAACAAAAAAGGTGTTTTTAGGCACCTTTTAACAGTTAAACCTTGTTTATCCAAACCTCTGGGTTACCCAGATCAGTTTTTTTTTCAAACATCAACACAACTTTGATTAGCTAAAACACCCGGTTTGTGTTTGAAACTATATTAAGTTATTTTATATTTTTAAATGTCTGTTAACAATCTATGCATTTCTGTTGGAAAACATAGCTTTTATTATAATATAAATGGTAAATCTACATATTTAAGGATTCTTATGGTTTATTATCCAGATTATCTCGATTTTCCTAGTTGTTTTCAGTTCCAGTTAGTCCGAACAAACGAGGTTGATCTGCACTTAATAAAATAATAAGCAACACAAAGGGTAAGTTAACAATTGAAATAATCTTTAACAGAGTTTAAGATAAAATATTGGAAGTTTTATTTTAAAAGTTATATACAAAAAAAACCCCTCAGCATAGTTATAGTTTAAAACATTTAGCTCACACTTACAATAAGAAAGTATAAATTTCACTGTTGGGCACACTGCACATCTTTTGTTTGTTTTCGTTGATCCTGGTTAGCATATCTGGTTTTCAGTGTTTTATATTCTTCACTTCTAATGTAATCTTTTGGGTCAAACTTATCCTTAAAATCTTTTCTACCCAGGCCCATGTTCATAACGGGATTCGATGTATCCTCAATGTGAGATTTGTTGCAGTCAGCATGCTTCATTGCCTCCATTTTGGTAGTTTTATTCAAACCTTCCTTTGTTGATTTTCTGAGATTGGAATTGCCATTTATTTCATTGGGGTCAAATTCCCGAACAGAAACTTCTGCACCTTGGTTAGTTGATTCTGTAATGAAGTTGTTATTAGCTGTGGAAAAAGCATTAAATAACAAAGAAAAGAAAATAGTCTAACGATATTAAACTTAGCTGCTTTCAAAATGAGTTTTATCACATACCAACCAACAATAATTAGGATTTTGCTATAGTTGCATTGCTTCTTGCATTAAGGAAACAAGAACATTTTTCAGTGTTCTCTAATACAGTGAGAATAAGAGTTTTCATAGATATTGAGATGAAAGGAAACTTTAGGGAATGTGTATACAAAAACAATGCTTATTTTTAATATTGTATTTTTACAAAGGAGAGGGTATATAAAAAAGAGATTTTAGGGTCCTATAAATCTTGTTTTTGAGTTAGTTGATATTAAGTTTGATATTGTTTTTTGTTTAGTTTGACTGATTATACTGTAATGAGTGTGGTGTGCAGTTGGTAAAGCTTCCAAATCATAAAATTGAAGTCTTAACCTCATCACTACTAAAAAAATAGATATAAACTTAAAATGCCACTGATAAGAATCAAATTTAAATAATCAATAAACAATTTGAAATAATTAATTTAGTTCCCCCCCCCCGATTTGTGGTATGAGCAGGTTTTTTTTTTACAGTGGTTCATTGAAAGAGAGCTCCTCTGTACAAAGCAATCGAATTAAAAAAAGTATTTATAAGCTACTTTTCCAACAAATGAGTCTGGTTACCTTCAGAATCCTTAAACAAAGAATGCTCTTTCGTCTCCAGTAGAAGCTTAAAGTTCTTTTGGTTTACATTGTCTAGTTCCATCTGAGCTTGATACAGCTCTTCTCTAAGTAGAGAAATAGTATCATCATCAGCCATCTTCTGCCTCATAAGCCTTAACAAGTCTTGCTCCAACTGTTTGATTTCTTTCCTGTTAAAAACCCAGGGTTATCAAAACACATATGAATTGACAAAACTACAGTAGACCCTCTTATCCTTGACGCAATTTGTGATGGTATGTCCCAATTTTTAGCAGGGGCCTGTCTAGGTTTTTGAAAGAGGGTCAATAAATCCATGTCAAGTGATCCAAAGGTGGTCACTCGAATATTTTATAATCAAATTATTTTTTTTGTGTGTGTTCATTCTTATATTTTTAGAGAGCTCAAAACACAAGTTTAATTTTTTTTATCTTTATTTGAATTTTATGGCAGCCGTCGATGTTCTACCAAAAATGGTGATTTTTGTGTGTGTAAGGGTTTACATTAACTTGCGTTACTCCTAACTGGTTTAACTTAAATTCATGCAACAAAAGACATTTTACTCAGAAAGATACAGCCTTTATTTTGTATAGTACAAGTTTAAGGAAAATTGTATCCCAAATATTGAAAATCAGCCTAAAAATTGAACTTTAAAAATAATGATTTTTCAATTTTTGAAGGCATAATAATCCCAAAAGATCCATATTTTCCAAACATTTTTTTGTAGACAATGAGTAGCTGCCTTACTGGACTATATTCTGAAAGAAAATTCAACCCTAATATTTTGTGGTAGTTATGCCTCCTAAGTTGGAAAATTTCAAAAAAATCCTAACTTTGACCTTCTAAGTTGAAAGCATCTTCATCGCTGCAAGATGCTCCACACTCTTAAGTCCGAGACTGCAAGATATTGGCGTGCGAGAGAGCTCATGGGAAGATGACCTCGGTCTCTTTGTTTAATTCACCTTTTGGTGTTTTATGTTCTTTGTTATCTGTATGTATTCCCTGCCATTGGAAATAAAAAAAAACTTCTAAGTCTGTTGGAACACAGTTTAAAAATCTGAAATTTTTACAGTTTAAGCCTCACTAAGGTATCATCCTCCTATAAAAATTTCATCTTTGGTATTTAGTTCCAAGTTGAGTTATACACACCTTCAAAATCTGATAAATTAAAAAAATCCAAACTTTGACCCTCTATATCTCTGTTGGAAAAAAGTTTAAAAACCTAAAAATTTTACAGGTTAAGACTCACTAAGGTATCATCCTCCTGTAAAAATTTCATCCTTGGTAATTATTTCCAAGTCAAGTTACAGGACCGTAAAGACGTAATGTTTAAAGAAAATGAAAGAACATTAAATTTAACAATAAGGTATTATTAGCATTGATGGATTATAACATGTTCTCAACATGATCCTGTAACTGCAGTAAGTAATGGACAGACTGCTGTTTAGTTTGGAAAATCTGGTCACATTAATTATACTTTACTCATTTAAAATAGGCCTATGTAAACATTTCCATCCACCTAAGCAGAATCACTAAATAGTAAATGGGGAAAATGAATGGAAACTCACTTATCTTCTAGGTGCATAGCGAGTAAATACCCGTATTCACCACTGCTTGGTGTAATCACTTCATTGGTATCTTTATCCCTGGTCAAGGCATAAACCTTAGTGTTCAAATGTTCAAGGTCATCTTTTGCTTTGTACAGCTGGCTCTTCAATATCTCGATTTGGTGTTCATGATACTTACGGCTTGTCATTGAAGCCATCTGATCCTGAAATATTTTATCAGGAGTCAAGGATCTTGGAAATCTTTATACAGTGAAAACTCTTGAGAACAACCACCCTCTCTTCAAATGGTTAAGAGAGGGGGCCACTCAGAAAGGTGTAAACATTAGATTGGTTTTTAAAAGTGAAAAATTTTTTAAAACAATAATACATTACATAATTTAAAATAAAGAAATTTCTGACTATTAGTTTTCCTATTTTTTTTTCAAGTACCTGGTTTTTAAGCACTAGTTCTGTGTTTTGAAGTAAATTTAGTTTTTTGTGATTACCAATATATTTTAAATTTGATTTTTATTAAAGGCTGTCTTTTAGGTGCCAAAGCAACTTTTTAAAAGTTGGAATTGGAATTTTATCATTTTCCTAAAACTTAATTCATTTCTTATAAAATTTTTTTTTTCAATAGCTTAACCCTGCACTTTGTATAATATAATAACAATATTGTCAGAGGTCTGTTTAGAAAAATTAGGGTACATTTGGGGACCCTTCACAAAATATTTTTCTGAAAAAAGGAGCTTCCACAAAATATTCTAACTTATAAAGAGACCCTTCACAAAATATTTTAGTTTACAAATGATGTTTGAAGTTCAGTGATATTGTTGAACTCATATTAGAAAAACAATATTACCCAATATTTAGTAACATTGCTTTTGGGTGTTTGAAAAACTAAATTTTGGGTAAAAATGTCAAAAAAAGAATAAAGGGGTAATATTGTTTTTTTACTACAATATACCGAGAGAAATGACACTTACAAATATAAGAAACAGGCTAATTTGCTCAGCCAATGGTAAGGAACAAGTTTGGCCAGTGCTGTTCTGCAATGTTCAGTAATATTTCTAGGTGGGGGTCATTTTAAGTCTTGGCCAATATTGCTTTTACAATATTGGCAAATTAATATGTGCTACCTGGGTCTTACAACATGCTTTGGAAATAGGTTTCTGAATGATGAGGGAGAGTTATGTGAAGAGTTAAACAACAGAATGGTATGCAACTTACCTTGCACAGGACTAGGTCCTTTTTAATAGCACGATACCTGTGGCCAAGGTCCTCGTACTTTTTCGCAAGAATCTTGTACTCTTTTTCTATGATTTTTCTCCTGTCATCTATTTCACCAAACACTGAGTTGCCTTTGCGGTTCTGATCTGTCTGCTCCAGTTTAAACTTTTCAACTTCAAATTGTAATTCAGCAGCATGTTCTTTTGCTTCCTGTGAGAAAAGATTTGTTTGAAATTGTACAAAAAGTAACAATTAAGTTATTAAAAAAAGTTATAAAAAGACAAACCAAACTTTTACTACCTAAATTGTTCATTTTAATGTATTTTATTAAGTTTAAAACCATTCATCTTTATGTTAAAGTGTGCAAAATGAAATCAAAAACAAAATTTGTCATTTGATTTTTTGGATCTTCTATCCACTGACAAACACAGTCAACATAAAACTAAGCTCTTTATGTACTATGCTAATAAAAAGAGCCAACTAAAGTAAAGATAAAATTTTATCATTGTAATCCAATCAAACCAAGTACAAATTAATTAAAATATAGTTATACATAACACTCCTACTATTTTGTGTTTTTATGATAAGAAAAAGGTACCTGAACTTCAACTGAGTAGGCAGCCAGTTCTTTATTTTTCTCCTTGAGAACTTCTTGTAGGTCTTCAACTTTTTTCTTTTCTATTTGCTCAGATGATTTGATGGATTCTAATTCTTGCTTTAGATCCGATATGGCTTCATTTAGCTGCTTCTTGAAAAAGTAAGGAATAAAAGAAACAAGGATTGGGAAAATACAGGTACAGCCATTGGCAATTAAATAAAGCACAGGACAAACCAACATTGCTACTAACTGAAAATGGCTAATTCGCAGTTTAAGGCACAGTTATAGTTTCTCTACTCAAAATATACTCCTACTTGGTTTTGGCCCATAGGTGCAGAATATGTCTAAACATATGTTTTGGGAAAAACTCAAGCAGCTGTGGGGAAATTTTGGTTCAAGTTAAAAAGAAAAACTAAAAAAATCTTATTGTCATTAGCTGGCAAACAAATATTTTGTCTAGCAGGAAAAACAATGTATTTGTAATAAGATGGGTAAATTTCACGAAAAATTGTGTTCTTGTTTAATCACACCTATGTTCTTGATGTTAAGTTAAAAAAGAAAGTTTTCAGTTAATTAAATTTGAGAAAATAGTTTATAACTAATAATTTTCAAGAGAAGAGGCATTTATGAGATAACTTTATAAGTATGTAAAAAATACTAAAAGACAGTATAAAGTTCATTAAAATTTAAATTTATGAAATATGAATAATATTGAACAATAATGAATACATTATTGAATCTTAAAGAAGTTCAATAATTGAAAAACTAGGGATAATTTATAATAAAATCTCCTTTTGTGGGAAATTTTGGAGAATCAGTAGAAATTATGGGCCTTGGAAACATTTTCTGCACTCCTGGCGCTAAGTAGTACTACTAACCTTGGTATCATACGGATAAAAGATTAAATTCCAAATATCTGCCATTTGTTATTTACTTCTCTACTCAAAATAAGGGTAGTTTAGCTATCTTGATCAAGGAAACAGTTCTGAATTGCACTTTTGTTTAAGTGTGAAATAGGAGAAAATATCTTACATTTATGCATTTGTAGTAATCTACATTATTCTCTGCAAAAGATTCTTTATCAACTACATCCAAATTTTCAGATGCTTCAGCTTTCATCTTTAATTCTTGCACCTGATTCTTCAAGACGTCTAATTTTGTTTTCAGAACTTGGTTCTCATGCTGAAGATCTTCTTTATTTTTTTCCGTGTCACATTTCTAAAAAAAAAGCTTAAATGTAGTAGATAATTGCCATGCATTGGTTTTAACTAGGATTTAGAAGCATTTTAATCTGTGTGGTTAAGAAACTGTTTTTAGCAAGAAAAAAATTTCCAACAAAATACATTAACATCCAAGAGAAGCTAGAACAAAATTAAAAAAAAAAGGTAATAAAGTATAAGAAAAGTGCTTAACAGTAACTCCCCTGCTTAACAAGGGGTATGTCCCGACTTTTTGTGAAGGGTCTGGTTGTTGTAAAAATTATGAAAATCTACTCAGAATTTTGTGAATTTGGGAAAATAGGGTCCCATATTTGTAGTATTGTGAAAAATAGTGCCCATTTAAAGGCTGAAATACTTTGTGAAGGGTCCGTTTTTAGGGTAAAATATTTTGTGAAGGATCTGTTTTCACAATGAAATATTTAGTGAAGGGTCTGAAAACGGACCCAAATTTCCTCGAAACAGACCCCCCCCCCCCAGGTTAGTGAAAACTAAACTTTTTAGCAGCTTGAAAAAATGTAAAGAGGCTGTTCATAATGTTGTTCCACTTGGAGTGAAGGGAGGGGGGTTATCAATCTGTGACAAGGGAGAGAGATGGGTTACAAGAATTTTGTCATCACACATTAGTTAGAAATCAATAAAAAAAAAAACAATTCTTTTTCTGAAAAATATAGTTTTTAAAACAGCTATGAATAACCTTATTAGTAAAATCATACAAAAGAAATCGGAGTTCACTTTGAAATTATAAGTTGGTATGCACTTAAAAAATCTTGAAAAAAGTGTGACATCACTAATGGATGCCCCTGCCTATACCTACAGACACAAAAAGTTTTTCAATAAAAGAGTAAGAAAGAAGTTGATTGAAAACCACAATGGCATAAAATTGTTCATTGAGAACTTTTGAAATAAATTTCACAAAATCGGGAAAAAAATTTTTGAAAAATGAATTTCTTTCAAATGATTAAATGGAAGTTAAATCCTCCTTGATTAAATATGTGAGAATGAGGATCCAAGGAGTACAAGTGACAATGGATAAAAGGTTTACTGTGCAGGGTGGATAAAATTATAAATGCTGAAAATTTAATTTAGAAAACTTCTGAGTGGTTTGTTAGTTTGTACTGATTCATCAGTGCTGCTAAACTATCTTCAGATTCAGAAGCCAAGGGATTAAGAAAAAAATTATTATCAAGAACAGGCTGAGAAGCCTTTACCTCTCTTTCAAAGCTATTGATTTGTTCTTTTTGAGAGAAGAGTTCTTTCTTTAAAATATCAACTTTTCTAGCTAGTTTATCACACTGATCCCTATGTGATTCAATTTCAGCAGCCTGAGTTGAAACAGTCTGGTGTTGAGTATCTAGGTCCAGCTGAAGAGAATACTTTTCTTGTTTCAAAACCTAAGGAATAATTGAATACAGAAGTTTATGACTCAGAAAAAAGTACTATTTTACATTTTCTGTCATAAAGATTCAAGTTACTAAAAATAAACAGGGAAAATAATTCAAGCCAGGTAATGAAATGATGGACCTTGCTCAATTGACCAATGCTCATTGGCAACACCAAATTTCGCCCAGGCCGGGTTTGTTTGGATTTACCGACAAAATCTGTTCCTTTTTGGGTCATCCAAAGAAGCCGAGCCTGGTGCCAATAATGGCGATAAAATAGTGAATTCTGGCAACCCAGTTCTATAGAAGTTATAACTGTTTATTCGCACTGGCAACATCAAAAATCTCGCTTGGATTTACCTCCTTTTCTTATATCTAAATCAGGGGTCTCCAAACTACAGCCCGCAGATACTTTTCTACCTGCGAAAAATATTATGAATTGGTTGTGTATCAAAATATCCCAAGAGTTCCCTCTCCACGAAATTCGGACTAGGGGTACCAAAATGAGGTAAAATCCTGTTTTTAAGGGTCAAATTTCCAAAAACTTTCTGGGGGAGGACCCCCAGACCCCACTTTTGAAACTTTTAACTATAATTCTTTATATAGTTTAGTTATAATTCTACCTAAAAATGCATTGAAAAGGTACATTAAAGCATCTCAATGAGTGCATAAGAGGGCTTAGAGATAATTTTAAGTCTCCTCTCTGATAAAAAAATCTTGTTTGGTGTTTGGGGTATGATAATGACTTAATTTTCTCAGAAGATATTAGGGACCCTCCCGAAATAAATTTCTACATACGGCACATAGATAAAAAAAAACCTATTTACTGATAACTATTTCAAACTGTTTTATTTTCAAAAGTTTACAAGATACACTTGTGCATGCATATTTTAAATTTAAAAATTTCTTAAATGCATGTTTTTTTCTCTTTTGAAAATAATAATTGTGATTTGATAATTATGTTGTTACTTAATTCTTCTTTCAAACATAATGCTGAACCCCCATTTAAACTACCCACGAGCCGACACTGGTTTTGATTCTTTTTTTATTTAACCTTGAGTAAGTAAACAGCCCCCAAACTGTTCTTTAATACTTAATGTGGCCCACGGGCTGAAAAGTTTGGAGACCCCTGATCTAAATCCATAACCAACAAAACTGATGGGAATTTCACTTTTTATAGTGTCTTGGTCATGGAACGTTCCAATGTGGGTAATCCAAAGAAACTGGGACTGGCGCCAAAAATGGTGATAAAATAGAGGATTCTGGCAACCTAGTTCTATAGAAGTTGAATTGCCTACTCGCCAATAAACAGCAGTGGCTACACCAAATTTCGTCCAGGCCGGTTTCTTTGAATTTATCTACAAATTCAATTATAAACAAAATTGAATACTTGCCTCATTTTCCGAGTAAAGATGTTCTAATTTGTCAGAAAGAACTTTATTCTGTTTGAGCAGGTCATTACCAGCATTGGCAGCTTTACGAATCTCAACATTCCTTTCATTTAGCTCCTTTTGCAATCGAGAAATGATGACTGTTGAATCTCTCTCCTTAAAAAAAGAACATGGACATAAGGAATTAAAAATTTTAATTATAAATTAAACATTGTATAAAATCACTTACCATTTTAAAACACCGTATTCGAAATTACAAAAATTTAAATTGTCAACGCTCATGTGATGTGAAGTAAACTACACTGTAAATAAATACGTGTTTCGCGCCTTTTCGCCTCTTCGATTGCGCTTGCGCACTGCCCAACAAAGGCAAAAAAACAACAACATTTAGTAGAAGTAGTAGTCAGTTTGGAGTAGTTGGACAAAAACACACAGATTGTAAAGGAGTGGAGACATACCTGAAGTTAATGTAGCGCCCTCTAAACTAATTTTTTTAAAAAGCACATTATGAACACATAGCCAAGTACTAAGCGTAAAAATCTTTATTACAAATTTTTTATTTATAATTTAAAACTGACATTTAATATTTTTTTGTTTCTATTTGCATTTTTTACCCAAACTTGCTATTTTGAATAAATATGTTTTTTACGCTAGAATTATGTTTTTTCCTGATGAAAAGAACATAAATTAGCACATTTTCAACAATCCTTTATAGCTTGAGATTTTTTTTAACCCCCAAGGCAGTTAATCATGAGGGGTTATAAATTTAGTTCGGAAATCTAAATTCTTTAATTTATGAAAATTTTAAACATGTGATAAAACAAATTTACATCTTACAAAATTTCAATAAAGTTATTTGGTTAAAGTTTCAAATTTTGCATTAAAGTTAAATTCATCTGAAAGTGTCTGAGGTTTGTCATCATAAAGCTATCTGCCTCTCTAGTTGTTCTTTTGATAAATTAAAATACTTACAAAATATTAAAATTACAACAGATATGGACTAAATTTTTAGATCCAGACATTTTTCTCAGAAATGTAGTTTTGTTTCATTTTAACTGCAAGGTTAAAAATAAAACTACTACTATGTTCATTGATGTATTTTTCGTAAAATAGTGAATGAAAGGAGGCGTAGCGCTGAGGAAGTGGAGCAAAAAAGGGGAAGGCAGGCTAATCAAAATGGCGGTTAGCAATCGTGGTCGTAACATACAGTCGATGAATATAACATCTTTATTTAGCCGCCTTCAAGGTGCATTTTCTGAAGCTATGGCTACACCGAAATTTGTGATTGATCGAAGAACTATTGAAAAGACTTGGAAACTCATGGACAAAGTGGTAAAGTTGTGCCAACATCCGAAAATGAACTTGAAAAACAGTCCTCCTTTCATATTAGATATACTTCCGGACACGTATCAGCATCTTCGCACGATTTACCACAAACATGAAGAGAAAATGCATGTTTTGAACGAAACAGAGTATTTTCGAATTTTCATTGACAATTTGAACCGTAAATGTAAACAAGCCATTAAACTATTCAAAGAAGGCAAGGAAAAAATGTTCGACGAGTCATCTCACTACCGACGAAATTTAACGAAATTAAGTCTGGTTTTTAGTCATATGTTATCTGAACTAAAAGCGATATACCCAAACGGTGTGTTTGCTGGGGATACATTCCGGATAACTAAGAGTGATGCTGCTGAATTTTGGAAGAATACCTTTGGAGAAAGGTGTGTTTACATCAGTGTTTACTCTAAGTTGACCTCACTGCTTAAAGCAACTATAACTTTGGCTGCTTATAATTGTGTTCAAATGCTCTATTGTTTGAATATTTAAGGACTTAAAGTATCAAATAATTTTATACTTTAATTAAATCATAAGTTCTAGTGAGTTCCTGGTAATTGTTGAATTCAGTGTGAAATAATAGTTAAACCCAAGAAGTTATTTTTCACTATAGTTTAAGCTGTATTAAATAAAACAGAATGATACTGATCCTATAAATGCGATTAAATGTGAGGTAAAAGACCCTGGCTAGAGTTTTTTTTTTATTATAATAAGATTACTCAACTTCCTGCTTGATTTGGGTTCTGTTGAAATTGCTCATTGTGGTTGTGTGTTGTAATTATATTTTCCAAAGCACATTATTCAGGGATCTGTCTAGGGTTTTTCGTACTTTAAGATTAGCTAGTTGCAAATCTCGTCAACAAGAATTTTTTTTTCGAAGTTTTACACATTAAAACATTAATAGGTACAAATTGAAAGGAACACTATTAAGTTTAGACATTTTGATTGTTTTTTTGTTACGATACTTGCTTATTTTTGGAATTTATCAAAACACTTGGTTCTTGTGCCTGGCAAATTCTAAAGTACCAGATTAAAAAAAAAAAACTGCAATTTTGTAAAAATTTCAATAAACGCAAGAAAATTAAAAAATTAACTTTGGCACAGTTTTTAAACACTAAAATTTAGCTTAAAATTACTTAGTAAGTTTAAGTTGAACCAGCTTATTATCAGAAACCTTTTTTTAATATATACATGAAGGTTTCTTTTTTCATAAAGCTGAATTTATGAAAGTACATAGTATTTACCAAATAGGTGAATTTGTGAAGGTACCTTTAAAAAGTAGTAAATATGCCTTAGGTAAACCATGTGATTAATACACATTATTGAAGGATCTTGGATATTTTTCTACTGGGGGCTTTGGTTAAATGGATATCTTTTAATATCCTAGATTATCCCATCTCAATCGGAGTTATTTTTGTTTGTGTTTATGCAACATTTTAACCACAATACCATGTTTTAATCTTAATTTTCATTCTTCTATTCAATTTTGTTGACTTGGCTGTAAATAAATGAAATTTTTAGCTTTTAGTATCTATAAAAATAAAAATTTGGTAAGGTAAAACACAATTGAACACCAGCCCGAGTTGTCTGCTCAAAGTCGAAAAGAGTAAAACTTTAAACAGCCTTAACTCCATAACTAATTGATAGAATTGGATAAAAATTGATATTTTTACTGATAGTGATCTTTATGCATACATTGAGCATAAAAAATTTCATGAAAACCTGTGCTGAGTAGAGCTAAGTGTCATAATTAGAATATTATGACAATTATATTACTCTGTCAAGGTGTATTGGCAGTTGTTTAGAGGCTTTCTTCATTTAAATTAAAAATTAAGTAAGCTAGCTAATTGAAAAGTCAGTTGAGTTTGGTTTAATGATTTTCCCCTATGCTAGAAGAGAGAAATAGAATGTTGCAAAAAAGGTACCTCTATCAAAATACATAACTCGCTTTTTAAAGCCAAGTAATTTCAATTTTCTTGATTTAATTAAAAATCTCGTCAGTTACGGCAGCATGGGGTGGCATTATGTTTGATTGAGCTTTGTTTAATAATTTTCCCTTGTAGCAGAAATTGTGAAATCCCTGTCTAAAACCTATTACATAATAGGTTTTAGCCAGGGATTTCACAATCAATCATCAGGATTTCAATATGCCCATATGAGTGGAAATGTTTTAATATACACAGTCACTCCAGAAAGTATTCGTACACCCAACAAATTTGCACTAGTATACTACCTATTACGGCTAAATTCCACATGCAAAATCCAAACAAAAATTATCCTAATATAGTGTGTTATTCTTCATTATAATCTACCAAAAAAAAGAGCAAAAAAATATCAACAGTTAGAAAAAAATTAAGTGATTTGAAAGCTGAAACCAATATTCATACAGCCATGGATCATTGCATTTCTGAAAAGCATATTCTGTTCCTAATCGTAATTTAAAACCACGTATACCTAAGCAATTTTTTTTCTTGAGGTTCATAATACCAATAGCTTTCAAATCACTTCATTTTTTTAAATAATTTTTTTTCTAACTTTTTTGATATATTTCTGATTTTTTTTGGTAGATTATAATGAATAACATACTATGTTCAGATAATTTTTATTTGGATTTTGCAAGTGTAATATAGCCGTAATAGGAGGTACACTAGTGCAAATATTTAGGGTGTATGAATACTTCCTAGAGTGACTGTATTTGTTGTCTAAATGCGCTTGGCAATGTTTAGCTGGACAAATAACTGAACTGAACCTCAAGTAACCTAGTGCATGTGCCATCTTAAGTGGCGAAATTCTAACTATAAATAACACTAAAACACAGGTTAAAACAAAATTATGGTACTAAAAAATTAACTAAATGCTTACAAGTAAGGAAGTCTGCAATATTCTATGGTCCCAGTTTAAAAAAGTATTCTAATTATATTTATTAGTTTTTAGTTAGTACATAATTTGTATTGATCATTGTTACATCAATTAAGATATTTTAAAAAATCAAAGAAAATTAACATCAATGTTCATAATTGTATCCTAATAAGTTATTCTTTTTTCCAGCACTATTGTTCAGTGGAGAATTTTTCGACAGACTTTACATCAAGTTCATGCAATAAGTTCTGGCTTAGAAGCAATGGCACTAAAATCTACAATAGACCTAACTTGTAATGATTACATATCAAATTTTGAATTTGATGTATTTACAAGGTATTTATACTCAACTGTATCCCTTTGTATTATTTCCATTTATTGATGAGTAACTACTTATTCAATTTTGTACCCTAGAAATGTATCAAACGGTCTAGTGTATTTTCCATATATAAGTCCAAATAATGAGGAATCCCAAACACGGGTGCAACCACCAAGGGAAGTAGCAGTGCCAAAGTGTAGAGCAATTAATTTTTTTTTCATTTTTCTTGGCACATGTTGATTAGTAAATCCCATGGCAAAGTATAACAACATAGGAAAAATCACATGTTATACGTCCAATGCGTACTGGCTCGTTTTCGTAATGGTCGCATCACGTGAAGAGCTGAAAACTTGCTGTGTTAAGTTATTTTGTTCTAGTCATTCTTTTCCTTGCTCGTCTTTAGCATGCTCCCCATGGCATCTTTCCTATATCTGCCAATGAATATCAGGTCTATCTTTTCAATTTTAAATGAAAATTATTGACTACAGAAATCTATCAAAGTATCTTAAATTTCCTAATTTTTCCTACTAATGATAAATGAGATACTTTTTAAAAATTTAAGTTGTTTTCTGTATAGATAAACTTTTAAACTACCTGCTTCTTCCGAATCCTTTTTTATGGTTACTGTAATTTATTTCTTTGTAGACTTTTTCAACCATGGTCTACCTTGCTAAGAAATTGGAATATCTTGGCTGTCACTCATCCTGGTTATGTAGCTTTCCTTACTTATGATGAAGTCAAAGCTAGGTTACAAAACTACATTAGTAAACCTGGAAGGTAAGACACATTTATCATTTATTAATAGCATATTTTAAGTATATTGATATTTTTTGCATTTATGGGGAATTGTGCCAGTAATTACCAGCTGAAAAATATCTTTAGTTTCTTTTGAAGTTTAGTGTTCTACCTGAACTCGGCAAAATTCTTAAAACTTCCTATAAAATAACAGTTTCTATTCATAACACTATTAAATATTTTATATTCATGAAATATTAGCACTTAGTGATACAGTGTCTTCATCTATACTTTTTAATTTTCTTTTTCTAATTTTTTTTAATTTTCATCTCAAATCTCTTAAAGTATTTTTTTCATGATCAAGGTCTCTTTTTTCATGAGTTAACTCTACTTTTAAGGTCAAAGTTCTAAAATTTTCTCGGGGAGGACCCTCAGACCCCTCTATCTTTGAAATTCTTTCATCTATTTATATCCTATTTTCCCTTAAAAATTCTCTGACTTACGATATGACCTTACGAGGTATTCTAATAAATTAAAATTTTAATTTGTATAATTGTTTCTTGTTTTAATTCTCTAATGTAAAAAACATTACTAGCAGTTTTACACATCTAGGTATCAATTAAGATAAGTTACGTATTGATAAGTAAGATTGAAGTTAGTGGTATATTACATGTTTGCTTGAATTTGCCAGTGCTAGAAACAGTTATATGGCCATGAAGGAAATCAGAGTATGGTTGATAAAGAGCTTCAAACTTTTTAATATTTTAATTATCAATTACCCTGCAAATTTCAAATTATTCACTTTTAAGTTCTCTTCCTTATATACTTCCTAGTTGGGTTTTTTACCTTCTCTTTGTCATTACATGCTATTATATTTGGTTCAGTTTTAATATAGAATATAAAATGAAGCTTTTAAAATGCAAATTTATACAATGATTAGTTTAAAACTATTTCCGATTTTCTTTAAAATTTTAGCTTGTTTTATTTGTTTCAATTTAAAATTTATATTTATTGTATCCATTACTTTTAGGGTTTTTTTTCTTATGAATTCTAAAAATATTATTTAAAATGGATTTATTTGATACTTTATAACTGCTTTAAAAATGAAAATAGCTTAGGTTATAATTTTTAAAACCAAGTGTTCCTTTTGCAGCTATGTATTTCGATTGAGTTGTACTAGGTTAGGCCAGTGGGCAATTGGCTACGTAACTGGTGAAGGCAACATCCTTCAAACTATTCCTCAAAACAAATCGTTATGTCAAGCACTTTTAGATGGCTATCGAGAAGGCTTGTAAGTTTCATGGTTTTCCTACCTTTTGTACTCAAAAGTTAGTATGTAATTGCACATTAATTTTCCTTTCAAATTGTTATTGGTTTAAACAATCTTAGCCGAACTTAACAGTTCTTTTTCCAGTGAATGTGTCGATATGAGATGCTTATGGACAAGAAATTTGCTAACTTTTTATTTTTGTTTTATGGACATAAATATGGTTAAAAACTTTATTAAAAAAACTCATATAATGTATAAAGCTGGAATCTTGTGTCTTAATTCATTTTTTCCTCTGGCATCCAGAGCAGTATTTCAATGCAGCATTACTTTACATCTGCAACCATCATTATGCACTTTGGATATAACACCTCAATTATTGCCTGTGTATTATTATTGAAAGCCTTGATTGAAAAGAATGAAAATGATTGGGCTGTATCAAAAGAGCATGTTCCATGAGCAATAGCTAAGCTACTTTCAATCAGGGTTGGAAAAAAACATGTTTTTTTCTAAAAAATACAAAAAACATGTTTTATTTGTTTTAAACGTGTTTTTTTTTGTTTAAAACGTTTTATTTGTTTTTTTTTACCCACAACACAGAAATTCTAAAAAAACCCCATGATTTTAAAAAATTAAATTAAGTTTTTAAAATTGAAAATGGATTAACAAAGCTATCAGCACCTGTTTCTTTGAGCTTGGCTGAAGTAAAATGATTGTTTTGGAAATATGATACTATGTCAACAACTTCAGCTTTAACATTAGAAATGTAAATATATTTTGCTAAAAGGTTTAAGATACGAGCTAAACATTTATAAGTTATTATATTCATATTCATTTCAGTGCTTTTCAGTTCATTGGGTATTTTGACGACATTAGCAGCATTGATCGTTTAAAATATTAAAATAAAACATAAAGAACAGGTCAATTATAAAAAAATATGATTTTTAAACAATTTTATTTGTATTTTTTATTAAATAACTTTCTAGACAAAAATCAAATAAAACAGTTGAAAGTAAATACTAAGTTTTATATACTAATGCCATCTGTTCATAGAAAAAAGAATTACTAAAAAAGTACGTGTTTTAAACAATGTTTTTTTTGCTTTGTTTTAAACGTGTTTAAAACAAGTGTTTTAAACAAAGTGTTTTAAACGTAACAACCCTGCTTTCAATGTCTTAAATAGGGTGTCTAAAAGTTTGATTTAAAGTTTTTGTAGTTAATTCTTTTAAACAAATTATAATATATTTAGTCAATAACACTCAACTATAAATGTATCTTTGTTCTATTTTATCTTAGTCAAATATGTTTAATATGCTTTTAGCTACCTATATCCGGATGGTCGAAACGTTAACCCTGACTTGAGCTGGGCTGTTCAAGCTACTCCTGAAGATCACATTCGAGTTACTCAAGAGCAATACGAGCTTTATTGTGAAATGGGGTCAACATTTCAGTTGTGTAAAATTTGTGCTGAAAATGACAAAGATATCAGAATTGAACCCTGCGGTCATCTTTTATGTACACCTTGTTTGACTTCTTGGCAGGTAATATCTTTGCTTTTTAAATTCTTGCAATTCTTTTTTAATTTAAATTAATTTATTATTTGATACACACATAAGATTATCTTTCTATGGACATTCATTGTCACATTTTCATGTATTACTATTAAATTTTAACTATTTTAGCATGCTTTAAAGGTTTAAATTAAGTTAATGAGTTTCTATAAAATTTGGTTCAATTGAGGATTTCTAATTAAGAAAATTGCCATACAGCAATTTTAAATAGTTAAATTACAAACTAAGGGTTTAATAAAAGATTCATTTTTCAGACTGATTTATTTTAATGATTTACATAAAAATCCTATCTTTGCAAATTATTGAAACACCTATAAATTAAATAAGAAAAGCTATGTAATTTAAATGGTCTTGCACTTCTATATTAACTTTTTAAGTTGGTAGGTCAACATAAAAAAACATTTGTATTGTAAATACAGCTCTTCCATGTTCATTTAATTATTGAGTGGAACTTAATTCTCGGTACTAGTTCTGCATTAGAATTAACTGAATTCTTAGATTTCTTTTGTTTTGTTTGTGTCCATTATGTTTTATTTTTTAGTCACCCTTAACTTTTAACTGCAAATTATATGTAATCTCTGTGCTAAAAGATTTTTTCCATGTTTATTGAAATATTTTCATCACAATACACAAGGTAAAATCATTCACAGTACACCTTAACAACCAATCAGAAGTTTGACTGGTGAACTTGCTTTAAATCATGATTATAATCACTTGATTTTTTATCAGCTGATTTAAATAGAAAATTTTAATTATCGCAAATTTTAAAAATTAAATAGTTGTGCTTTAAGAAAAGAGTTTTCAAGGAATTTTGGATTATTTTTCAAACTTTATTAGTTAAGGAACAGGAAAAGTTATATTGAAAATATTCTACATAAAACTGCCTTCAAGTTAAGAATAATTATCAATGAATTCACTTTTTTCTAGAAATTAAATGGATAAGTCACAGGGTTTGAATGTTCCAATATTTTACGATATAATTTACACTTTGTACTTTTAAAAATCCATTAAGGATTTTAATCAAGCGCAGATTTTTATTTTAACCACCTTTTCTATGCAAAATTTCTCAAAGACGTAGCCATCTATAGTTTGATAATTTTAAATAATTTAGCCATCAATTAATCATAATGATTTTAAAGAAATATATGTCGTCGCATCATTATTGGAGCGACAGCCCGGTGTGGGGGGGCCCTGGCCTTCTCTAGGATTCTCCTCCATCCTGACATTTTAATGGCCACAGTTAGCCAGCTCCTACAGTTTAGGACAAGGAAGTCCTTGTCAATAGAATCAGACCATCTGAAGGACATAAATTCACGGCTCAAATATTAAATAAAAAATCAAACTTAAATCGAATAAATCTTATTTTTTTATTGAAAAATAAAAATCAGTAACCCGAATTTGCGTTTTTTTTTCTATTGTGGAACTTTGGAATGGGATGAGAAGTTTTGAATAACGTTGTATATTAGCACAAAATTGGTGTGCTCACATGATTCTGGTGATTGTTTCAGGATTCTGAAGGTCAAGGCTGTCCGTTTTGCCGTGCTGAAATTAAAGGCACGGAGCAAGTGATTGTGGATCCCTTTGATCCCACTGGAAGGACTTTCAAGCGTAGTGATGGACATCCTTCCCATTTAGGGAATTTAGTTGATTTTGATGAAGATGAAAACTTTGAGGTAATCCTTTTTATTTTAATATATTATGTACTATGTATTATTTGGTTACTTTTATTTACTCAAATTGTTGTATTGTATGTAAAACTGATTCAACAAAGTTAATGGGTAAATCAGAAAATTAAAGGAAAACTTAGTAGTTAGTTTTTATAGTTAAGACATGTATTAGATGCCCTTAATGTATTGCAGTAGAAAATTCAGACTAACAATTTGAAATTTTGTTTCATAAAAGAATAGGGGGATGTTAAGAAACAATATCAGTGCTATTCTGTGTTTTTTAATCTAAGCAGGTAAAATGTAGAAAATAAGCATTTATATTTTATGTTATGCCAGTTTATATAACTGTTTTACTGCAGTTTTTTTCCACCTAGACAAAAACTTGCCAACCCCCTGCTTTGTACTTGTTTGAATTACCCAGTTAAAGTAGAGATCTGATTATGTGTAGCCTAGTAAAAAGTATTGTATTTTTATATTATATTCAAAGTTTTACTTCATTTTTTAATAATTTACTTATTAGGACCCTAATACCTGGACATCTTGCCTTCAAGCCTTAGCTTTATCACCTAGAGCTGATGTGTCAGATGGTAGCAGGGTATGTAACTTTTAATATTTCTTTTCAGATCCTTTAATTTGTAGGCCCTGTGCTTGCACTTGTAGGCTTCAATGGGTACTAGTCATCTGACCACATTTGCAAAGTCTCTTTGGAAAACCATCCCATTTGTTCAATAGTAAAGTAGTGTTAGGCCGAAAAAAGTCCTGGAAATGTTGCAATCCCTTTTAAACAATTCTGGTGGCACTTTTTAAGATGATAGTAATTGTATTGAATAACTTGAATTAATGAAGTTGAACTTAACTGAAATTAAATTATCTGCGATGTTTTAACATTGATCTGGCAACGAGTTTAACCCTTTCTGTCCCAGCTGCCCCAAACTTTCCATAGCATAGGTTTCAATGGCAATTTTGGGTAGTCTAGGATTGAAAGGCTTAAGGAAGCCAGAGAAAACGTAGCATTACTTAAGACTTCAAATTAAAGTTTGGAGTTGCACTGTCAGAGAAATAACACTAAAATTTGAATGAATATTTTTTGCAGTCTAACAGTCGTTCTCCGATGGTGTCTCCCAAGGCTTCTCCCCAATCGTCACGCAGGCCGCCAAACGCTGCTCCTCCTCCTGTTCCGCCGAGACACGCCTCTCCCACCGGAACACCCGGCCAGTCTCCTGGTTCATCCCCTCGGTATGTAGCACCTCAATAGAAAATACACAGGGTCTTTCAGAACTCTCGGATAAAATGATAGGGTGGTTAGGGGATGTAAAATATCAAGTAAAATATCATGTCAACATTTAGTTCAGAGAAAAATGTTTATTTTAGTTATATAAAAATGTGCACATTAGTCAAAATAGAGAACCATTTGCAGGTCAGTTGGACAAGCCAGCAAAATCTCATTTAACTGAAAGGGAGGGAAGGGGTCCAAAATTTAGGAAAAAACATCTTGTGTAATTTATGGACGTCCCCTTACAGGGGACCTAGACAAATATATTTTAAATAGGAATGGGAGGCAGAGATGCACCGTTAAAGTGCTAGGACCTCTTGTAGTACTAAATGTTGGTGATTCATGCAGGTTATGATGGAAAAATTTTATACTTGCTTTTGTATATGGTGATCGTTTTGAAAAAAAGTTCCTTCAACTTATACATAGATGGGTTTATCTTATATACAGTAACTGTAAGTAGTAATGGTGGTTGATTAGATAATTTTTTAAGAGGAACTTACTACTGAAGTTCAATGAATGCATTATCAGAACTGTACTGCAGCAAAACAATTACAGTGGCAATGCTTCCATAGAAGGGCTGCTTATCCTTAATTTTTCACCCATGAAAAGTTATTATTGATACTGATTGTATATAGTGCAAACAAATTAAACTAAGGTGTTTTAAACAGTTGAATTAGAATACTTATCATGTAATAACTTCGAATTTGGGTGTGTAGTGAAGGGTTCTTAAGAATAAAAGGTATTGGCGGACCTGGAAAAAGTTGTAACCTTCCCCCGAACCTAATAAAATTTACCCGAACCTTATGTATTGCTCCTATGGAGCTGGCAGGGGCTTCCCCCGAACCAGGTTCGTAGGTTCGGGCACTTTTTCCAGGTCTGGGTATTGGTGGTCTTTAAGTTATTCAATTTTTTTAAGGCTTAGGGGTTTGTAGACTTCTATAAGTTGGGAACTACTGATCTGAGGAAAGGAAACAAAGTTTTTTTTTTCACGGTTTAATTTACAATCCTACTCACCAAAACATTCTATTATTACAATATTTTGTAAATGATCAGTTATCCAAACACCTCTCCAGTTGGTTTTGATAATCTAGTCATTGCTCTACTCTAACTTGGTTTAAAAATTTACAAGATGTTTGATATTTTTTTTGTTGTAGCCATTCCTGCGGTACAAAAGAAGATTCTGGAAGTGGATCTTCTGTTTCAGTTTACGTTTCTCCCTCTGGTTCTCCGGATGGATCTGGTATTTATTCCTTTAATACTTAAAATTATTTCGCTTTTTATATATCTTTCTCTTTCTGGGTCATTCCACAGTATTTGGATTCACAAGCTTGGAAAAAAAATTTAAGAAAACAATTAAGTGTTATACATCAAATTAAAGCCTGAAATCTCTTCTATTTAAGTTTATCAACAGAAAATCTTCATTTTTAACCTAAGAAAAAATAAAGCATTTTGTTTGAAACAAAGTGGAAAAAATGCGTTACGTACGGGACATTACATTTTAATTTTTAAATGAAAAAATATTTTATTTTGTTTCAAAATTTTTATGTTTTATTAAACCTTTTTGATAGTTGCATTAAATGAAATATTAAGAAACAAGTTTTAAAAATATTTAATTACAAATTTTCAATCATTAATTTCATCTTGTCCCGTACGTAACAATTTGAAGTTTATTTTTAATTTTTTAACCAGTAAAACTGATGACAGCTGAACAATTTTTTGTTTTCTCTTCAACTGGGTTACTAGCTTCTTGAATAATTCAATTAACATATTTTATCTTTTAATTTAGATGGTGGGCATGATAAATAAAAAGTGTTACGTACGGGACAAATCTGTTACGTACGGGACAAAATTGCAAAAGTTTCAATTAAAACTTGGAAAAAATTTAATTTTAAAACCATGTTTATATTTTTTTTAGCCTCAGGAGTCTTATCTGATCTCAAAATTCACTTTTTTGGATACCTTTGGGTAGATTTTGTTGACCCCAGAAGCTTATTTCATTAACTGAAAAGAAGCTAATTTCTCTTATTGTTCCTTGCTATTAATTATGTGTCTAAGTCATCAGAATTACTATATATTATCATCACCATATCCAGATATCATATTCTCCACAGAAAATTTTGAAGATTACCCATCTCCTCGTTAAAAACTAGATATTGGACGGTTGGCAAGAAAAGCTGCCAGTAGATAAAAAGCCTTATTATTGACAATTTAAATACTAACTATCATTTTAACAATAATTGGTAACAATATTTAGAAAGGAATCTTGTAATAATAATGCCACAATAAAAAAAAATAAAAAAAACTATAGAAAGGATTATTTTAGCGTTTTCTAATTTCTAAATGATCTACCTGCAATCTCCAAAACGTGGTAAAATATTCTAATTTGAACAGCGATTCCACTCCTAAAACACCATGGAATGTATAAATTTCTATTTTTATCTGAACAAATACAATCTTTAGAAACAGTTATCATTCATTTAAACTTTTAATGCCTCTATTAGGGTCAGTTAAAAATGAAATGTCTCGTGGCAGCTTTTCTTACCAACCGTCCTTAATGGGTTAAAAGCTGGGAATTTTTTTTATAACCAATTAGATGAAATAGAAGATATAATTTATGCTCTTGGACTTGAATAAAACATGCATTTAATTTTTGAATGTTTATACTTTTTTTAAATGGAGCTATGTAAGGAAAATCCTAATTAACATAATACCAATTAAAATACTTAAAAAATCATTAATTGTTATAATTTCTATAATTAAAAATAAGTTTGAATGTTAATAGAGCTATTAAATTCATAATATAAACATTTGTATTACATTTAAGTTCACAATTCCTGGTTACTGTTACTTCAATTCACATGTCCCGTACGTAACAAACAGCCTTGTCCCGTACGTAACGGAGATAATTAGCCCTCATCAATTAATGACACAATTTAAAAATATGAATTAAAAGGTAATTATAAAATGTATATTTCTGCTTCTACTCAAAAAAAAAAATTGTGAAAATATATAATAACTTCAGAGCAAAATGGGAATTGCTGAAGGTACTTTTAAAAAAGGTTTTTGTGATGTCCCGTACGTAACGCAAATTAATTGATTTTTAGAAAAAAAACTATTGTCCCAAACAAAAAGAAATTTTGCAGGAATTAAGCTGAAGTGGTATATATTAAATAAAAAATAATTGCAAACTTCCTCATTTATGTTTTGATATTGAAAACACTGCAAATGTCTTAAAATTTTGCTGTGAATTGTCCCGTACGTAACGCACGAATACTGTGGAATGACCCAAATTGTTATTATCTTCTTAAACTATTTATGCTTAAAGGTGGCTTAAATGGCAAACCCAATTCCAAAATTTGCATTTTGAATTATGGTACATTTTAGCTCATCCATTGCTTAGACACTCAAACAAAAGTTTGTACTCACTATACTTTTCGATTTTTTGTGAAGTATCAATGTAACTAATTTGACAGAATTTCACTTATAATTTTAAGCTCTCCTTCTAAAGTTTATTAGATCAAGAAATTAAATAACTTTCAAAAAGGCCCTATTTGGCTCTACTGTAGTAAGAGAAGAAATCCTGTTTGTGCACTAAACTGCAAATATTGTAGGTAAAAAAACTTATGACAGATTTGAATCAAAATTTAAGACCTACAGAAACCATTCTTTATTTCTGATGATTTATTAAGTGTGTTTGCAGTTATTTAATGAGTAGTAAAGTGATGTTTAGCAGAAAGATGTGTTGTGATTTGTGTGTAAAAGAATGTGTTTTTTATAAAGGGGTTAGCATCTCATACTCTGAAATAGCTCACGACAAAACCATCACCAGTGGCTGTGGGACCTGGCCAAGGCCTTCCACTGCCACCACAACTCTTTCTCCGCCGTCCTCATCTGTCGAACCCTCTCCTACCACTCCAGTCAGCTCATCTGTTCATTATGCCGAACTGGCACAGATACGAGAGGAAGGCTCAGAGCCAAGTTATGCTAATACAGAAATTACATTGAATAATGGTAAGATTTTATGTCAACCTTTTCCATCCTTCTATTCAAATGCTAGATGTGAATTGCAGTCGATTTGTAACTCTTTAAAATTATGAGTTTGTGTTCAATTTTTTTTTTTTTTTAATTTGTAAGAGGATTGAGTGTTCTCTTCCCCTCCTGATTTCTATTGTTTTGCAATTCCGAGCAGTGAAGGTAATGGTAATGGGTTATTCCACTGCATTTTTTTTTTGGGGGGGGGGTGAGGCCAAAATATTTAATGTTAATAGAACAATCTGTGCCAAATCTGCATGGTGATCTTTTAGCCTTGTACTTCTGTTGTAGCTTGTACTTTTTGTAATTTTCTTGTTGTATTACATCTGATCTGAGCTATTTATTTGAATATACCTGAGCATTATTAAGTATGAGCTTAGTTTGCCAAATATTGCAATCCATTTTATACCAGCTTCCCTCTTTTTTTTGAACTGATCTAATCACAGTAACCCTGTACAGAGTTTTTCCTCAAGGTGGTTAGACAGTATACAGTGCCATATTAGCTATATAACTTTTTGCTACTTGTTAATTCCTCTTTCTTAAGATGCCAAGGCATAATAGACACTTACTTGACCATGTTTTCCTGCCTAGCTAAACCTTATATATTATTAAATATATTAATGTATATATTATAAAAGGTATATGTTTAGCCTAAAATTTTTTAAATACTTTAACTGATTTTTAAAAAATTATAGCTGGTTCTCAGAATAGTCGGACTTCTGTGGAAGTTGGAATACCTTCTTCATCCTCACCACAAGCTCCTGTCCATATTTCTAAGGTAGAAAAGAGGTAAGTTATAACCTTTTGAGTTTATTCTGTTTCATATTTTCTGTTCTTGCTGGTTTAACTTCTTATTCAAAGTTACATTTTCTTCACCTTCAATTGTATCTAAGAGGTACTGACTTTTTTGCACCTAATATTGAAAGATTAGAAATCTACTCGTTCTCCTCAAAAATTTCTTATAATTAATAGCAGAGTTGCCAACCCTTCTGAGATAGGCAGAACTAATAATTTTCCTCCTTTCTCCCGATTTCCTGATTTTTACCTGAATTGTTCATGAGCATAGTCAAAAATGTGATAAATGAATGCTTACTGCAAAAATAGATATGTTTGGGCCACCACTTAGTTTTTGCCGAGTCACAATAATGTCTTTACAGCGTGTTGTGTATTGTTTTACTATTTACTAAAAAAGGGCTAGGGTTGAAAAAAATGATGTTTTTTTTTTTTTTTTTTTTGTTTAAAACGTTTTATTTGTTATTTTACCCTCGACACAGAAATGCTAAAAAACCCATGCTTTAAAAAAATTAAGTTTTTAAAATTGAAAATATATTAACAAAGCTACCCCTGACATCAGATGACATCTTGAGCTTTTTAGCACCTGCTTCATGAAGCTTGGCTAAAGCAAAATGATTGTTTTGGAAATATGTTACTATGTCAACAACTTCAGCTTAACATTAGAGATTTTGAAATATATTGCTAAAAGGTGATACGAGCTGAACATCCATAAGTTATTATATTCATATTCCTTTCAGTCCTTTTCAGTTCATTGCGCATTTTGACGACATTAGCAGCATTGATTCTTTAAAATATTAAAATCAAATATAAAGAACAGGTCAATTTAAAAAATATATGATTTTTAAACAAGTTTATTTGTATTTTTTATTAAATAACTTTCTAGAAAAAAATCAAATACTAAAACAGTTGGAAGTAAATACTAAGTTTAATACTAATGCCATCTGTTCATAGAAAAACACGTGTTTAAACTGTTTTTTTTTTTTTAAATTAATAACCCTGATAAATGCCAAACATATTTGAAGATATTTCTTCCTAATTTACCTGTACTCATATTGAAATTGTTTTGGGAATTGTTCTGTAATCTTAGAAATAAAATCGGTGCAGCAGAACACATGGTAAACACAATTGTTGATGGGGAAAAAAAGTCAGGAGGCACTTTTTAATGTTAAATCTATGGGGAATGAAATAATTTGTTTATGTATTCTTCTTTCTTTTCAATTTGTTAATTATATATGGCTTTATTTTTTTCAGGTTGGTTAGAATTGGTAAACCTTTAGATGCCCTTGAAAACAAAGAAAACAACAGAGTTAGTTACGAAAACTTGCACATGGATCACATAGCAGCCCTCATTGCTGAAGGATATGCACAAAATGAAGTCATCAGAGCCTTGGGAATTGCTAGAAATGACCTACAGATGGCTAGAGACATATTGCATGAGTTCGTTACCAAACGGAAGTGAGACGCCAGTGTTCTCTATCTGCAAGAAGTTTTAAACTAGTCAGAACTCATTAACAGTGAGCCATGAAAATTGTGTTTGAAGTTGAAAAACTAAAAAAATCCCATTCTCATATAGAAAAATATTGCTCAAAAGTTTGATGAAAATTTTGAAGCAAATACGAATGCATATACAAATCACTTCTAATTTACGAATAGGTCAGGTGAGTCACTTTGTTCAGGTGCTTAACATGAACTCGGATGCATTGGCTGGCCATTTGCATCGAAGAGTATTTCAGTGGGGCTTCTTTAACTAACAGGTAGTAAAATAATTTTAATACCAAGAATTGAATGACTGCCGGGTCAAAGTGAACATTACTTTTCCGATGAACTGGATCCTAAAATGCCTTGCCTGTGTTTGAACTGGCAAACAATTGAGATGTCTGAACATATTTTTATATCGTTGATGGAAGACCTATCTGCAGTTTGAAATTTAAAGTGATGGAAGAGAAGTGAAAATTAAACTTTTCTATTTTATCTTCAAGTGTACTATGTTTTTCATTGTGAATCACGTTTTTTTTTCTTTTTTAAATTAGATTTATCTTGTCATAAAGTGCATATTCTAATTTAGCTCCCTAACATATTAGAGATGCAACAAAGTTAGTCATTGATGACATATAAATCAATCATCTTTCCAAGACATTTCATCACTGGTTTATCATTTAAAATAAGCTTTGGCTTATTTAAATTATGTGCAGTGTTTTTTCTTCTTCTAAATTAAAGCGTATTTTTAAATTTTGCAATTCCATGTATTTTATTATTTATGTTTGCAAAATTATCTATTCGTAATAAGTATTTAGCACCACCATCATTAGTGAGCAATTTTAAAACTTATCCTTTATGTATTTGATTAACTATTAATATCATTCCCAACCAGTAATATCTTATAGTAACTGCACTAATTGTCCTTATTTTAAAGTTTGGTTTAAAAATTTTCTTTAAAAAAAAATGGGTTGAATTTACGTGTTTGTTTTTCCTCTTTAAACGACAAAATTAGTGGCACAGCTGATCCACCAGAGTGTTAATATTGCAATACTGAATAAGGATGCTGATTGTGTTATAGGAAATTGTTTATTGTGAATGTATTCTTGTTTTTGTGGTGTAATATTTAATCTGTAAAGAAATTATTTTCTTAAAATATTACTAACAGTTTTATAATTTAAATTTTTGTTTTGTATATTACTGTTTGTCAAAGAATTTATAATTGTCACTCTGTTACCCTTGTATATTATTTATTGCATTAAAACTTACTTATCCCTTGCTAATCAAAAGGTAGAAGCTTCTACGGCTCTATTGTTCACTACTGTGACTGTAAGACTGGTCATGATGCGTCATAAAGCAGGGCTTCATTTTAATACATGTCATTGATATTTGTGATATTTATATGCACTGCTATAATATTTTATTCTCACATCTTAACTCTGAAAACAACCTAAAGTTACAAGCCACTTGTATATCCTTTACAATATTCAGCTTTGACCTCTTTTCACTTATAAGCAAGTATTATAAATTTCTAGTGAACAAATATTTTGTTTGTTTAAAATGTAAAAAGGGCCTTTGAACTCAACACTTATAATATATAAACTCAAAAAGCTTTTTAATAAATATTTTTCTGCTTGTTTTATTCACTACAGTTATGTGTTTCATCTATAGACAAGTGACCCCAAATAAACACTAAATTCATATCGCATAAAACTAAATGTACATTTTGTCAAAATCCTTGAACAATTGTAATTTAGTTTTGCATTTTATTCTTTAAGGTTTTCATTGTTAAAGCTTAAGGGTACTCTATTTAACAGTATTCCACGAAGTTTTAATGGGCCATTCATAATTTATGACATTTCAGGGGATGAGGGGGTCCTGTATATGGGATACAATGTGATTGAGCAGTGAGAAACTTGCATAGTGTCAACTATCCATGTTTCTCTTAAAGCCTCTCTTCATTTTTTCCAAGTTTTCTGAACAAAAATATAATATAAGAAATTATTGCCTTTTCAAAAGTTATTTATGACTGTGGCAACAAAAAAGTCGTAATCAGTGTTGTTTCTAACACCAAAGGTTATGGGAAAAATTACTTGAAAAAGGCACTTGGATACTAAAAGGAAGGTATAATGTGGGCAATCAAACAGATGTAGATTGTATTATGTAATTTTTGCTACAAGCCATTATGGGGATGGGTTGTGTTTAACACATTGGTATGAAGCATCCTGAAAATTAAGTGGCATAATTTTTGTATGGCTCCATTATAAGTGTTAAGCTCCAGAAATCCTGCCGAATCAGATTTTCAGTCATAAAACCCAATAGTGAAACAAATGGACAGCAACAGTATTATTTTTGGAAGGAAAGTTTTCCTATTTCTGATTAAGTGTTTGATTCTGTGATATATGTCAACTTTTTTTTAATTTCCTAATATTTCTCTTCATTTGTGACACTGAACATAAATGTTGCTTGTTTCGACTCATGACTTTTACTTTTACTCTGTTATTTTTTGTATTTATCAACTGCTATAGTTGTCAGTGTAAAGAGAAGATTGAGAATTCAATTCTGTGTTCATATAAGCTCAGCTTTGTTTTGACTCTTAATTTTGTTTAATCGTTAAAAATTTGTGCTACAAAGCAGAAATATGTGTCAAAATTGGTAAAAGTTTTCCAGTTTCTCCTGTTTGTTATAAATATCATTAGGATGATAATTTTTATCATAATATTTGAGTATGTGATCTCATAAGGGTTTCTGGAGTTTTAACTTAATTATTTCTGATTTCAAAAGGGCTAAGTCTGAATGGTTCAAATAATTAAATATTTTAAATAATAGCTAAAACTGAAAGCTTTCAATTTTAATAATATAGATTTAGACTTAGTTTCCTTTCCTTTTTGTTCATTATTTTCTTCTCCATCTCTTGATGCTGTGTTGAGTAACATTTGAATACATTGATGGTTGTTATTTCATTTTTCTAAATTAATTTACTCGTAAAAAAATACTTGGACTTTAGTTCAAGATTTTCTCCTATTTTCTAAAGATTCAAATTGCTCATTCATTTGTGTAATGTATTTGCTTGTGTGTAATACTTTTCTACTTAAATTTTGAAGCGAAATTTTAAAAAATATTTTGACTTCTTTCTTTGTATAACTAACTCATTGATTCCCCATCGATAGCATGCATTTGTCTTTAGATATTTTAATGAGCTTTCTATGCATGTTAATTTAATGACTCTCGACCCTCAATTCATGAATCAGCATCTTCCACCTTTACCAACATCAAGTAAAACAAAGGCATTAAATTTGTTGTGCCAAACTGGTGCTCTTCTGGAGTACTGTACTGAGATACTGCCTTTAGTTTTAATGATGTTTTCTCAGATTTTGTATGAGGATATTATCATGCACTTACTTAGTTTTTTGTGACAAATTAGCATAATAAATTGTTTGCAATGATATGGAAATAACTGTACAGTTCAAATTAATTTAAAATGTGTACAAATCTCCACTAAGTGGTATTTTTATCCACTCTTATTTAGTATTTGCATATCTGTTAAAGAGAAATGTAATGTATTTTGATAGTATGTATTAATAGATGATTGTACATTTTAACTCCATTAATATTTATTTTCAGCTTTGCAAAAAAATAAAAAATGAATAAAGTGTCTTTTCTTAATAACTTGTATGTAATTGGAAAACAAATTATTGTCTCTAACATAAAAAACAAACACTTTTCTTGCTCATTCTTAAATATTTTTACTATTTTGAACAATCTTTCTTTACAATAGAGCCTTGATTATTCAACCTTTGATTAACTGACTCATCGGATTATCTAACCATAAGTGTACAAGCTAGGTTATTACTATTTTTTTATGTTTATTCTAAAGTTGCAGTGTAGTTTTACATAGTTTTTAAGCAGTAAATAATAATTAAACACTTTTATTTTAGGGTTCTGAAATAATAAAAGTGGTTATAAATCCGAGAAGGAAAGGTGATATGCAAATAATCTGAACAGAAACTAAGGGTTTTAAAAATACTTTTCAAATGCAAAGTCAGATTATTTCAAATAAATTTTCAGTGCCTAAAATCTTTTTTCCACCCTTTTATAGTAATGTAATAAATTAAAATTAGTAAAAAAATGTTTTTTTAGCTCTGCAAATGACTCATTTTCCACTGATTATCAAACATTCAAACCTATTCTGACCAATGCTTGGTCCTGACAGCGATGGATAGTAGAGATAGTATATACTGAAATTAATTTTGTGTCATGGATGGAAACTACTATTCAACTGCATAGGAAACACAAACTTAAAGAGCTAAATGAAAAATACTCAAATAAGCAGATATAACATCTCGGGTGTTAGAAAATTCGAGAGAAAGTAAATTTTAAATTACCTTGAGCATTTATTTTTGCATGGTATTAGGAAGATTTCATTGACTCATTTCTTGAGTTACCCAGTTAGATAGGCCTTGATAATCCCATTTTTTCCACATTCCTCCTGAAGTCAAACAGAGCCTGATTTCTGGAAGGCATTCGGGGCACTTGCCCAGCCCCCCCCCAAAATAGATAAGAAAATCTGAAATAAGTGTAAAATAAACTTGCTAAGCTTATAAAGCTTTTTAACAAACACTTTTTTACGCTATGTTTACACTTGATTAAAAGATGATTGATTTTGTTATTTTAAGTCAAATAAATTTAAGTTTTATTTTTTAAGACATGTCGGGGTCGGGGGCCCCCTCACGGCACGGGTCTTTTGCTCTGGGCCCCCAAACTTGTAAGTCGGGCCCTGAGTCTAAAAGAAAATTTATGTTTTCAAAACTTTAGTTTTTGACTTGTGTACCATTCTTAAAACTTACAAGATTTGCTTTTTAACCACATCCCTACCCCCACTAAAGCCCTGGATGAAGACGTTTCTAACGTCTTCAGGCGGCTTTATATGCATCCGGCAAGTGCGGCGTTTGCGACTGCGACGGAAGATTTTTTCCTGCGAGTCGCCAACTTCTGTGAACGTTTTGACGCGTGTCTGTACGCGTCGGCTCCGTGCGATCGTGTCGCAGGTTCGTGCGGTGCGATTTCCGCTACTCTAGTTTTTGTTTCTGTATTCGACGAATAAATTAATTCGATGAGTAACGAATTAAAATATGAATGTTCTATGAAAGAGGTGGTTGTTCACAAATTTTGATGCTCTCAAGTTGTCGAGCGCATCACGAAATTAATTAAGTTTTCAAAACCAAATAAGATGGAAATTTAATTTTTTTTACTAAAATCATTTGAATTTTTGATTTTTAAAACTTTTCAGCTGTTGAGGGAAATAAAATATTTTTTTTCAGATCAGATAGTCTCATGGAAAACTAAAAAAAAAATTCTCTGTAAATTTGAAATTTATAAATTTTTAGCATATATTTATCTCCTAAATTAATAACTTAATTATTTTTAATAAAATTTTTCTACATTGGGTAAAAAATCATATTCTGGGACGAGAATAGTAATTTATGTTATTTTGCCTTTAAACAGTTTCTACTTTTTCATTACAAATACTGTAATTACTCAAATTCCAAATTTGTCTATGAATTTTAAAGCTTTGGTTATAAAACTAACCTCACAATCTTCCTATTTTTTTTTTCATTACATCCTTTTGTAGAAATTTCTGAACTCTAGAATGATTTCTTCCAGAGGGTTATTTTGTTTTAACTTGGGGAGGCTATGGAAGTTGAAGCCCCAAGCTCTCCACTTTAAGTATTTTAAATTAATAATATGAACAGTATTTAATTTTACTCTTTAATTTAATTGCTAGTTTATTCCCTTCAAGAACATTTTTTATTAAAATATAAAGACCAGAGATAATAACATTAATTATGAAAAAAATACAGGAAGATATTTACACAATTAATTAAGGAAAGGTTTTTGATTCAGATACTTACCTTGCTAATGTTTACAAAAAATACTGTTTCAGCTATTTATAACACAAATGTTTTTTTTCCAATTTAATAAGAACCCTTTGTAGCAATTTAGTACAAAAATACCATAAAGGATTAAACATATATAGGATTAATCATATACCTATGCAAAAAATAATGGGATTTTTTAATTCAATTTTCTGCCAGCACATATCTGCTTTTTAAAAAATTATACAAAATATTAAACCTATTCAGAATAAATGTTGTGCAGCCTTCAAAGGGTGGTAAAATAATAATGATTACAGCATTTGAATTACTATTACATTATTTCTCTGTTGAAATATATGCATGCATATGTTAATAGAAGGAAACAATTTCCAAAACTGAAGTTCAATCAAGAATTTTTATTACATACAATCAAATTACATTGAAATGTTAACTTTCATATTCATATAAATTGTTCAATTAATATTACAAAAGAGCATAGGAAACTAATATGAGTATTACATGAAACCATACAAATGACATAAAAAATACACCAAAACATACTTCACTAGCATCAAATCTACGAATTTATAAATATTTTTGTAAACATAGAAGTTTAATTGAATAAACTAGTATACATTTTCTTATTAACCTTTAATTTCCACATTTTTAAATTTACAGAATATGAAAATTATAAAATTGAGTTTATTAACACAATTTATTTTTAATAAATGTAGATGAAGCAAATTCCACAAGCAATACACAGCATGATCATGAAATGCCATATGATAAGATTGAATATGTCCTTTAAGCAATAGAACCTAAAAAAATAAAAATTAAAAATATCAAGTAACCCTAAAAAATTGCATCAACACAATAAAAATTGCAAGGAATGCATGAAGTGCATATTTGAAGCTCATTAGTTTTCGAGAAACCAGCCTGTTCAAATATATTAGCTCCAGGCGCTGATCCCGCACTACTCCAAGGGGGGGGGTCACTTTTCCAGACCATCACCTTTACCTTTTGAGAAAAAAGTCAAAATGTTGGGGATTTTCAAATACGTAGTATTACTCAAGATCCCCTTTTGGTATCGCTGGGGGTATGGGGGTACTCCCCCAGATTATTTTTTTAAATTTTACCTGTAAAAGTAGGGTTTTAACTCGTTTTGAGTACATTTTTTGGGTCCAAGGGGGGCACTGTCCACAGTGACACAAAATTGTTTAGCTCAAACTGGTTGGTGTTCAATTTAAAAAATTACAAGAGGTACAACTGACAACAACCATGTGTTCGAAACATCTCCAACTGCCATATTAATAGCCGTCGGTGTTAAATCCTTGGTCAACGAAGGATTCCACTAATCAGAGACAGCGAAAAGCTAATTTTTTTTTCTTTAGATGCTATTTAACACTGACACTGATGGCTGTGAATATGGCAGAAATTAGTTGTTAAGATTTAATGCATTGATTAAGGGACATCCATAAATTACACAAAGTCAAAAAGGGGAGGTCCAGCAAAATCTCAAGGGGGAGGGGGAAGTAAATTAAAATCTCCCATCAACTTTTAGTTTAAAAAATAATTATTTTTTCTTTGATCTGTTAGCACATGTTCAGGAAAACTGGACAAATTAGTTACAACAGCAAAACATTAGCCAGTCAGTCATGATAATCAAAATATATATAAGAAAATAATTTTTATTAATTCAACATTGATTTTTATCAAAACTTTTGCAGCGTATATGCTAGGCTTCATGCTAAAAAGACGAAACAACATATCGACAACAACACAAGCCGCTAACAAAGACGCTAGAACATATCTCAAAGACATTTATTCATTAAAAAGTTGAAGAAAATATCATGTATGAATTTGTGGGGAAGAGGAGTCTGGCAAAATCTCAGCAAAGGGGAGGAAGGGGTCCAATATTTGGAAAAAACACCTCACGTAATTTATGGATGTCCCCTTATCAACACAGATCAAGACTCATTAAGTTAGGTATAATAGATATCTCAATAACTAACATTTCTATCGAGCAATATTCAAAAAACTTTCAAAATGTGGGACAGAACACTACTCTCGGTTATTTTAAGTTTGAGAAATTCAAGATCCAATGGCTAGAAAAAAAAAATTATCGAAGGGGATATAAGATAAATCACTGAAAAAATAAAACGGACAAAATGAAATAATTGAAACATCTCAACAGTGTTGCTTAAAACAATATTAAATTTTGTAATTTGTAAAATGTTGTTGATGATGTCTGATTGGCGAGACATGTGCAGACTTGGATAATATGGGGAGTAATGAAGAAATTTTTTAAACAACGGACTTTTGATTAACAAGCTTCCTAAGGTTTTGATTTATAAATTCTTTTTACTGTTAAATTAAAGAATCATCATACAGTTTTGGTGAACAATGTGACTGTCGAATGTTTATTGTTTTATATCCAAGTCTGGACATGTGCCGGGCTAATTGAAAAATACTGATTTAAGTTGTATAATACATGTGTGTATAGGAGTGAAAAAATACCATAAATTTACTCACTTTTATAAAGCCAAGTGCAGACAAGACATCTTTCAACTAATAGGGCAGGAATCAATTGAATGGGTCACTTTCACAGACATCGCTGCATAGCTTGATAATTATTTACTTTAAGCATGATGCAGCTCCATGCTATCTGCAATGAAAAGTTTACTTAACATTAGAATAGCACAAAAACATGTAAAACTTTAACTCAACTAGGTGTGTATATTTGTAAGTGAGAATGAAGTCATGAAGTCAGATTGGCGAGACATGTGCAGACTGGGATAATTTAGTTGCACAACTTGGAAGTCTTGCAGAATTTTTTTTAAATAACGAACTTTTGATTAACAAGGTCCCTGAAGTTTTGATGAATATAAATTCTTCTTAAGGGGCCCACAGACGAGCAACTTGGTCGTCAACCCGGTTGTCAACCAGGTTGATGCTTTTCCCACAGACGGCCAACCTGGTCGTCAACCAGAATGTAAACAATGAAGAAAAAATTAATCAGATTGTAACAAATTAATATATTTTGATACTTTAAATGCAAAATTATATTTTATTTAATTATTCTCTCGAGTTAGAATTATATTATTTTAATTTTTAATGCTTAGTTTTTTTTTATTTTTCTAATAACATGTTCCGATTAAGCTCCGCCCACCAAGTTGATGATCAGATCATCAACTTGAAATTCAATCATCTACTTCCCTACAGACGGCCAACTTGGTTGAAAACTTGCTCAAATTGACAACCCGGTTGACGACCAAGTTGCTCGTCTGTGGGCCCCTTTACAGTTAAATTAAAGAATCATCATCGTACAGTTTCATTTAACAATGTGACTATCAATGTGTATTATCATAGTAGCAACAAAACATGTATAACAGTTCTTAGTTTTAACTCAACTATGTGTTTATATTTGTATTCTAGAATTTGAAGACGAACATTACACTCAAACACTACAAGGAATTAAATAAAACCAACCAATTGAGTCAGAAAAGAAGTTTTTCAAATCTTACTAGACACAAAAATGTTTAATAAAGTATAATGCAAAACTTTGTGTTCACCATAGAAACCAAGGGGGGTTGGAGATATATCCCCCCGAAAGTCAGAAATTTATGACAAGCATGAAATAGGAATTGAGGTTGTATAATACCTATATGTGTATAGGAATGAAAATAAACATAAGAACTACTTACCTCCATATCAACTACTGCAGCACTGTCAACATCTCATATACAGCACATCTCATGAATTTTCTTTCACTGATAACTTTCACTCTTAACTTTCAGAATGATGTAAATTCCCTTTATCTGCAATGAAAGTTTACTTAACATTAGAATAGCACAAAAACATGTAAAACTTTAACTCAACTAGACGTGTTTATATTTGTGTGTGAGAATTCGAAGACAAGCATTAAGCAGTTGATTTCTTGGTACCACTCAAACACTACACGGAATTAAAATTAACAAGTTGTCTTTCAAAAAGAAGTTCCTTAAATCTACTAAAGACAAAAAAACTTAACCTAAAAAGTAATATGAAACTTGTTTGCCATAGAAAGTTTATGACTGTAAGTAAACAATAACTCAGAAACAAGCATCAAACATATCTTATCAAATCCTTTAAATCAAAACTAGTAAAAATAGAAGTAAAAAGACAAAGATAATGTGAATTTTAACAAATTATATAAAAATTTACTTACTTTTGATTGTGGCCCGTCGGGCCCGTCGCATTTCTTTTGTTTACATTTTTCATTTCGCGATGCGAATGCTTGATGCGAATGCGGCGATTCCGGCAGCTTTCTCTCGGCGCGGCAGATTTCAAGGCTTCCTATTGGTCCTTCCCGACAGTGCAAAAAATAGGAAAGAAATTCGCAATCGCATGCGATTTTGCCGCATTTGCCGGATGCATATAAAGCCGCCTTTCATCCAGGGCTTTAACCCCCCACTCCCCCCGATTTTTTTTGTACGCCACACTAGATCATAGCAAAAAAAATTCGGGTGGTTGGTGAGGTATGGGTAATGTAAAAGATTTTCTTTTGACAAAAAGGGAAATTTTCTAGCTTTCTGTCTCCTTGATTATCTCATTTCTTCATCTACCATATTTTATTCTGTGGCTCAATCCCTAAATTTTGTTTCGGTTTTCCGTCTATTTGGAACTGTACCGAACATAAATTGAGTTGGTTCTACGCAGGAAAAGTAGCCACTATTATTAAAAGTGTAGGCTATTTGGCATATTTATCGCTCGATTGGAATGAGTTTATCCGCGCTTCATTACGCTAAGGTTGAGTACTTGGCGCGGTTCTAGAGTGTTGAGCTTGGCTCAAAAGGCATGATAAAAATTTCCTGTCGTGCGGCAAACCCGCACAAATAGAATAGGATTTGTCTGTCGATCCGATCCCGATGTTTAGTTTGCAAGTTGGACGGAGTAGGATTTTAAATGAAATTTATAAGTACTAGCATCTAATAGTGTATCGATTTTGTTCGCTAATGCTTGTTTAAATTACGATTGATCACTGATCCATCATTTTTAAAGAAACTATATAGAATTGATTTTGTTCTGAGAATATATAATGGCGGAACACAATCATAGTCATAGACATAGTCTGTCCCGTAGCCAAGGTAAGTAATAAGTAAACATCAATTTTATCTCACATTTGTTTTCCTGGTCGTTTAATGAACTTAATATGCCTTCTGTTTTCTTCAAATTCTCTGTCTTTGATTTTATTTAAAAGTTGGGCATTCGTAGTGAATGCTTGTTTTTATTTATCAATCATCCGCTTGCAAGTTAAGGACAATTCCTTCAAGTGTTGAGATAAATAACTAAGAAAACTGAATGTTTGGTTTTCTTAGGAAATGCCCCATGTTACCAAACGATTCCTTAATGAAAACAAGTGATTTTATGAATTCTAGGGTTATAAACATTTTTGTTCAAGGACTGCATTAAAATTTACTCTTAAAATTGATTGGCTAAAGTTAGGTTATGTTATATTAAGTTGCTTATATTTTATATATAAAGCGAACAATTCTGTCTAAAAGCTATTATAAATATTGATCTCTTAATTAACTCCACCAACTTACATAATACTTGGATAATATAGTTGTGCCTCCCAAACATGGTGAACTTAAAGGATTTTGGAGTAATTTATATTTATGATAAATAAATTGATTTCTCCCAAATGTTGTAGCTCAAGAAACATTATCACAATATTTAGGTGATCAATGTATCAATCATACGCACGGAAATGAATTCATCAAATAAATCATTGCCTGTAATCAAATAACAATTGTTGACTACCGCCAAAAGGACACTAAAAATATTCCATGTGACGTATGGGGATGAAAAGAATCTTGAAATTTGTATCTGTATGAGCTGGCCACCCCCTTAAATATTGGAAATCTTTCAAAAAATTCTCAGCTTACGCACGGAAATATACAGAAACTAGCCACATAATTAGCTCTCATTATTCATTTAATTTGATGAATGTTGATTAATAGGCCAATAACTGTTGATAAAATAATTTATAGGTACTTATTGAATTCAATATAAGAAAATGGTTTATTTAGTTTTTAATAATAATTTGCATTATTGTTTTAAAGAAAAAAGGGAGAGACTGAAGTTAAGTTTCAACAGCTCATGCAGTAGGAAAAGCTCATCGCTTTCCAACTTTGCGGGTTGTCATCCACCTCCAGTGTGAGTATTGAATTTAGAAATGATCAAGTAAACACTAGGTTGATATATCTTAAAAACTCTTAATCAGCTTAAAACTATTTTAAATTCAATTTTTCAGAAACTTAACGTTTCTATTTTGTATGATCGTATCTATTTTTTGGATTCTTTAAAGTACAGAATTCTTTGAAATTTCAGGAAAGCTTCTTAACTTCACTTGATTTCTGGATGTTCAAAAATTCTATATTAAACTTGAAGCATTGAAAGAAACTTGTTTAAAAAAACCCGGGTGGGTTTAATTTAATTGTTTTTTTTGGGGGGGGGTTTCATTTTTTTTATTGCGTTTATTACTTATTACAGCAAAGTTTTACAGCTGGAAGGAATTTAAGTTTTAAATTTTATAATTTTTAAAATAATTTAGGAGTAAAGGAAAACTTATATTATAAAAGTATTTTAATTAATTAAAATAAAATTTTAATGCCGTAACTTAGGGTAATAACAAAGAATTTATTATCACTTTTTTACAACCAAAGGTAAATGCATGCTACCATGCAAAGAAAGATAAGTATGATGTTGATTTTATAGGTTTTTCTGTCATTCTGTTATACTTAAATTTTATTTTATTGTTGAATTTTTGCCCTTCATTTACGTTGCCCAGTATTATTTTGTGATCATTTGAGTTTTTTGGTACATTTCTCCTCAAGTATTATATTGCGAAATTAAAAATAATTCAATATAGTTTCTAATGTGTTATGTATAAGTATCTTTCCTCTATCCCTTACCTCGCTAGAAAAATGAGCAAATAGCAACTACTCCCATGCCCTTTTGAGGCTTATAATATTTAAAGGGACTCAAGGATATTTTCTATTACTAACATGTTTAAAATAATAATGCCAGAATTTTTATGTTCAAAGTTAATAGATTTTGTAGGATCCTAACTGCTCAATATTTGTTTTTAAGTGAAAGGGGCTGGGTCACTCACAGCATCCAATCCTCTGGAAAATTGAAAATATCTCCAGAAGTTGTAAGTATATGCTCAAATTTTTATTTTCTTGATTTTTCAGTGCATGAATCTATGAATTTTGTACCTCATACTTGTAACTGGGTAAAAAAGCATTACTACTAAACATATTAGACAAAATTTGTGCAGTACAGGCCAGCTCTTTTATTTATTCTAGTTCAAAAATTTTACTTCAAACTTGAGGCAGTAATTCTCTGTTCACTATTTATTCTAAATTCTTTATATGAGGATTCTTTGGGGTAAAATTTACAAACTGTTAGGGTGCTACGCTAGATATTTCCAATTCATTATTCATTCTATATTCTCTGTTTGCATTTTCTTTTATATAAAATTATAAATTACTAGCGTCCACGCTTTTATTTTTAGTGATCAGAAAATCAGTTATTTTTTTACTTACCAAAAAATTATTTCCTACTCCCCAATAAAATATTTCACAAAACCCAATAAATTATTTTTGAATTTTTAGAACATCTTAATAAAAGCGTTCTTTTAAAAAGCTTTTTTTTAACTTATTTTATTCAACTCCATCTCAATGTTTTATTTCTCTTATCTTTCAAATGATAACTTCCCAACTCTTTGATTTTTTATGATGAACAACCTTTTTTAAAAACATTAATTTTAATATTAAAAATTAACAATTTGCCATTTTTACTTACCTATTCTATTACTGTAAATCTTAATTTTTCATGATGTATGTTTATTGTCTAAATGTTTCATGCAGAGAGTTTTTGGAATCCAACTTTCCATCTCATCTCAATAGAACTTTTAGCTTGTTACAAAATTTACTGTATGCAAATTTTACCTATGTAATCTTAATTGAATATTTCAATGTACTAAATATACTCAGCTATACAGCAACCAAATCACTTCTACACTGTTTATATTTTACTAACCTTGTTTGTTTATTTTTAATAAAATGTTTTATTTTATTGTTCCAAACTTAAGAGCATGTTTTTAATATAATTTCCCAACCAACACCAGCTTCCGCCATAGAGTAAAGGCATTGAAAGTGCTTATTTTGACTAATTTTTTTATCTTGAATCTTGTTTTTATGTTATAGACTTACGACTTCACAGCAGATGATTTAAAAGATCTTGGTGAAATTGGGCGAGGAGCCTTTGGTACTGTCAACAAAATGATTCACAAAACAAGTGGTACAATTATGGCAGTCAAGGTATCAAATTTGTATTCTTTTAATTTAACTTGCTTAGTAATATAGTTTGTTTGCTTATGGGCAGTGGGACTAAGCAGAGGGTGTCGTAATCATAACTTGAGGAGTTGAAAGAATCTCTTTTATGGCATAGTAATCATGTTCCTCTACTTGAGGATTCAGATATTAGAAATAATATAAAGTTATTGCTACTTTTGATGATCATATCAAAAGGAGCGAGTAACTGGCAGCCTTATTTCTGGGTCTCATCTCCCTAGCTCAACAAGTATACAGATGGCTGTCATATATGTATACAAAAACATATACATGATTTGTATAGAAGGACATAAAGCTGATTTATAGAGGAATTGCCAATAGTTCTAAAATAATTATCCCTCTAATTTTTTCAGAGGATTCGTTCAACTGTAGATGAAAAGGAACAAAAACAACTTTTAATGGACTTGGAAGTTGTCATGAAGAGCAACGACTGTATATACATAGTGCAGTTTTTTGGTGCAATATTCAAAGAAGTAAGTAGATTTAACTGAACTCTATTGGAAAACACATTACCTAGATTTTAACCCTTTCAGTTTTAGTTGCCCCCAAATTTTCCATTGGATTCAATGGAAATCTCAGGCGGTCTATTATTGAAATGATTAAGATAATTTAATATATACAGGTACTTTTCTTTTATCTATCCTTCATAAAATGGGCTATTGCAATAATTGCTATATTAGGTTGGGTGATTATTTAGTAATCTATGTTTTAAACAAAAAAAGGAAGTATAATTGAGTTATAAGATTTCTTTATAAAATTTTATCGAAAAAGATTAATGTAATATTGTAACTGCAATGAGTAGGTTATGTTTCGCTGAGTAAATTCTGAAAGTTACATAGAAAAATTTTTAAAATTCTTTATCATCTCTATAAAAACTGTATAATTGTAGATTATAAATTATTATTCTTAAAATGGTAAAAACAGAAGTTCTTTTTTATTAGGAAATACTTTTGTACCAGTTGTAAAGATAAGTTTTTGTTCATAAAATTCAAGAATTTAATTTAGGTTTGAATAAAACCACAAAGTAACATCATGATTTTTGATTCATGAAGTCAGTCAATCTCCAAAGTTTTATCCACCCCTTTGAAAACTGAGTCCTTTTTTTAAAATCAAGTATGCTTAGAGGAATTTTTCTAATGTTATAGAAGATTTAGTGAAAAATCTGTCAATAAGTGGTCAAGGTTTTTCTAGCAGCACACTGTGTAATGCATTTAATGCAGTTTAGTATCATTAATGCAAGTTAAATGGGGAAAAAAAAATCCTAATTATTTTTCTATTGAATTTAAATACAATATATCCCAATTGTTATGTTTATCACATTATTTTTTTGTTAGGGTGATTGCTGGATATGCATGGAGTTAATGGACACATCTCTAGATAAATTTTACAAAATAGTTCATGAAAAGCTCAATCAAAGAATACCTGAGAGTTTTCTCGGGAAAGTTACAATGGCTGTGAGTATAAAGTTATTTTTTCAGTACTTTCTATATTTTTCAAGATTTGACTGTCAAATGTACCTATCTTTTAAAAATGTGAATGATTAGTATATAAGTATGATTTTAGGTTAAAGTTTAAGTTTTTGGGTTTATTTTAATTACAATTCTTTTTAGAACTCTTCTTAAAATAGACTATACTAGGGGGCTACCGCCCCCTGCTCGCTATCGCTCGCCAACCCCTGCGAACTGCTGTGCAGTTCGCATTGGATCGCTTCGCGATCCCTTTCGGATCGCTACGTGATCCTCTTAGTGGTATATTAGTATATGAACTGTTGGTCTGCCTGGAATGGACAGAATCAGCATCGCTCCCAGTTAATAGATTAGTTAAAGCTTCAGGATATGGGTACGTGGGTTTCAATTTAATTTTCCCATTATGGCAGCAATTGTGCTTGATTCTGCCATGTTCACTTGAAAAGGACAGAGCAGAACAATGTGGGCATTCGATGGACATGGATCCTGTTCAATTCCGTTAGAGTCCCCGCTAAATATCGCCCTGTTCTTTTAAACAACAAAAAGTAGAAATATTCATAAATAATTTCAAACTCCTGAATTAAAATGTTTAATTAGATCACTATGATTAGGATTATGAACTAACTCAGTTTATTAATAAAAGTCAGAAAAATTTGCTGATATTTGTATATATTTAGCGATTTGGATATTGGTGATATTTAGCGGGGACTCTAACAGAATGGTACCATGGATTAAGAGAGGCGAAATTTCATCGTTGAATGACTCTCCCAAATAGTTTTATTCATCAGCTTGCCTACGTCTCTCAGCTGTTCTTGCTCGCGATTCCCTTTGGCGAGCGCTATCTTGCGCGCGATTATTTTCACGAAGCTGTTGTTCTGCCTGTTGATTGTTAATTCGGCGTTGTGTTCGGTACAGGCGATCGCGTTCTCTATAGCAGTGGTTCTCAACCTTTTTCACGATTGTACCCCCAAAGGAAGAATATATTTCCCTGCGTACCCCCTAGCATGCAGTTGGCGTCGTCGGCTCCTGAAAATTCGGGGGGGGGGGGGGCGACCGAAGGATTTGGTATTCCTCCTCAGAAGGATTTTACAAAATCATGATTAACTACCCCAAAAATAATATTTCAATGATTTTAAGGTGCTTTTAAATAAATTCTTTAACCTTTGTCCCAATTTTTTGTGAATTGTTTGTAACTTTTTACTAAAAAGGGGGGTCTGGGGGTCCTCCCCCAGAAAGTTTTTGAAATTTGACCTTTTAAAACAAGGTCAAACTCATTTTCAATGTTATATGATTGACAATTTCAAAATCAAATTTTCTATGCTTTTTCTGCAATTTTTTTTGCTAGAAACAAAATACTTTTTTTTTGGTATGATGTCCTCCTATTCTCAGCACTGGCCTCAACCTATTCTAAATGAAATTATATATCCGTTCCCCTCTTACACTATACGCCTCTAATGTTAACTGCTATTGGGTAATTGGCACCATCCTTTATCATCAAAGGTTGGAGAAACACATTCGGCGAATTTTCGGTCTTCCTCAAAAGTTAAATATATTAAGTTGAAAAACTTGAAAATCATTGAAAGTTGAAAAATAAATAATTCGTTGCATACCCCTTAAAAGCTCTCGGCGTACCCCTAGGGGTACGCGTACCCCCGGTTGAGAAACACTGCTCTATAGTCAGATCCAGTCGCTGGCTGATTGACCGCGGCTTGCCTCGCGGCAGTAGCTTGCCGAGTTCTACGGCGGGAATCCATTGATTCGGAGAGGCTGCTTCTTTATTTTTATTAAGGAAAATATGTTCGTGGAACAAATTAACTTCGCGGTAACTATCGCCAATCCTTGAAATATCGCTTTAACTTCGCGGTATCGCTTTCGGTTTGTTTGTTGTGAAAACAAAGTTCCGGAGAGACTGTGTTGAGTTGTATCACGCCTACTGACCTCCTACTCAGGCAATTTTTTCATTGGCTGCTGATACGTTTTTTTCTCTTCGGCGATTTCATTGGCTGCGCTGTGATACGCCGTTTTCTCTTCGGCGATTTCATTGGCTGCGCCGACAGGACATTTGATTTTTAGGTATAGTTAGATAAATGGAAAGTATAAAATAATTTCTCCTAGCTCCTTGTAAAAGGAAAAACATGGAGAGAATGCAGTAGATAATTATCAATCACCTACTCCTTGCAATCTATTAATGTGGGGCAAATGCAATACCTTTGTATTGCATTTGCCCCACATTTTGCACAGGAAAAATATTTCATACTTTTTAAAGATGTTTTTGTTGCATTTATTATTTACTACCTTTTGTCTTGTTTTTGTGAAGTTTCAAAATCAACCTAAAACAATTCTTGATGATTCAGTGGTTTTCTTATTATTAAAACCCAAAATCAATTGTATTTTCTGACAAAGAAAACCAATACATATTTTTAACATTGAAGTTTATTTTCTTTGGAAGAACAACCAACAGATATTCAAAGGATATGTTTTTCAATTGTCTTGTATACAGCTGTTTCTGACTATTTGACTGGTGATTGTGTTCATTGGAGTTAAATCATAGAAAAGGAATATTCACCCCCTTAAAATTCAAATATCAAAAATCTGTGAATCATTTTTTCAAGATACTATATTAAGGATCCTTCATGGGAAAAACTTTAGTCATTTTTGGACTGCACCAAGCTCTGAAACACGAAAACCCTTTAAGCCTCCCTCAAGGTATAGGTAAATTAAATTTAAACAAAATATTGAGGTGTTACTGAACTGCCATCCACAGTTGAACTATGTGTGAGAAGTTTCAAGGCTCTAGCTCATTGGAAAAGTTAGTTAAAAATTTATATGAAAATTCCAACCGAACCGACAGTAAAAAAGCAAGCTAATAAAAATGTCGTAAAATGAGCTTGAATATGATATTGCTCCTTTTACATTTTTGAATTAACATTTACTGTACTTATAATACATTCTTTAAGCTAAATGTAATTGTGCAGTTACCCGTTTAAGAACTATTAAAAATATAATATATAGGAGGAAGAACATTAAAATCCTGGGAGGATTTTAATGTTTTTAATTAATATAGTGCATATATCAATAGTTCTTTTTATTTTGTAGACCCTTAAAGCATTGAATTACCTAAAAGAAAAACTTAATATTATCCATAGAGGTGAGTTTGAATTGTTATTATAAGATCTAAGTTTCATTTCTATTTTACTCTGTATCAAGTTTGTGTACAAGTATGTTAGTTTTTGAACTAGACAGCATTTCAATATATTTATTTTGTGTATTTCTGTGTAATGAAGGTATTTAGGCAGAGCATCTTTCTTGATGATCTGTTATTTTTAAATAATGAAACAAATATATCTTTCACATATTATGTTGAGGAACTTATTTCCAAAAGTTTTGTTATTAGGTTTTTGTAAACAAAATAAGTAGTTTTTACAGAAGTTACCTTTTTTTTGTGCTTACAAAGAGCCAATACGGGTCTGGTTCAAAATCCCTAGTCAGTTGCCCGACATCATCAGCTTGCTGTTGATACAAACAGTATCAGGAAGTCGAATTGTCGGGCAAATGAACAAATCCCGGCCAATACAATGCAATCATTAATTCTTGGTTTCATTGTCAATTAAGGCTTTAATTTTCAAAAACTAACAACAAAAAAAAATTCCAAAACATCATAAGCAAAGTTTCATGCTTGCATCCTTAGAGTAGTAGACTTGCCTCTTATAATCTCTACCTAATCTCCTTTTGCCCAATGACAATTGCAAATTCAGGACGGGTTGCAAAACATGTTAATATAAATTTTTTAGTTATGAAAGTAGGAGTGCTTTATGACCTTTTGGTTTTAATGCTCCCTCTGGGTGGAGGGAGTCTGCTCACAGTTTTATTGACAACTAGTTATTAGCTCTGACCTAGTTTTGCTCATTGCCTCCTGGTAGAGCTGATTCTGATGGGAGTTTGAAGATCTTGTGATCTAGTTGCTTCACCATGTGTTCCCCCTTTTTGGTATGGGTAATAGTAAAATATAAAGATATACCCTTGCATTCTTATAAACAAATTGTAAAATGACAAGATGGTTTATAATTCTTATGACCAGCGTTAGAAATTGGGGAAAAAAATCAGTGGTCCTGCGGACCAGTGCTTTGCCAATCTTACTGGTCCGCAACAAAAATCCCTGGTCCGACAAATTAAAAAGGAACGGTTTAAATATATAAAGTAACTACAGCACTGAATATGAGTAACAAATAGTGTAATGTTAAAAATCAATACATTTTAATATTTTTTCTTTTACGCCGGGGGCTCCCCTATCCCATATCACCACATTTCGGCTTCACCAAATGCAATCAAACGAACTTAAAATACCGCTATCACTGAACAAATCGTCTAAATGATTTTACACGTGCTCGAGAAATCACTGGTCCGGCGGACCAGTAATTTTCTGATCCCACTGGTCCGAGCCGTTTTTTAGCTGTCCTGGACCAGCAAAACACCCCAATTTCGAACGCTGCTTATGACCACACAAATTCTACTCTCCAATGTCAAATAAAAATTGTATTGTGACAAACAATTAAGATGGAAAATCGTCCTGATGTTTAAATGACTCAATGTTACCTAATAATGTTACTAAATATAACAATTAATATATCCTAATTTTTATTGTTATTTTGGATGGAATAATTTACTGTGTTATCTCTAAGGTTTTTTCTTTTAGTTATTTGAATGATGATTCTTTTAATTTCTTTGTTATTTGTCATATGATTTTGCTAGTAAGACTCAAAAATTAATATTTTTTATAGTTAAATCACGGCTTACTAAATTCATTCAGGCTAGCCGAGTTTTGAATTGCGAAAAAAATATGACAACTTTCCCGCTAGAATCGTCACATACCAGGTGTATAATTTCCTAACCAATAAGATAACACACTGACGAATAAGGAAAAATAAAGGGTTGTGAGCCTATCTTGGCAAACTTTGTTACCATGACAACCTAATACATTTAAGTAACAATAAAAGCTTTTTTAGTAGATCTGTTCCATTTTCTTGCCGAAGACATATTTTAAAGCCCCACCTTCAACTCTTTGGAATTTCTTTGCTAGATGTTAGCTATTGCCATCTATATTTTTAATGATTTTCGCATCTCGACTAGCCTGTTTAGTATCCTGTCAGCCATGGTTAAATCATTCTTATTACAAGTAATAAAGGTTTATTATTTATTTCACCAGATGTAAAACCCAGTAATATCCTTCTCGACCGTAGTGGAAGTATTAAACTATGTGATTTTGGAATAAGTGGGCAACTAGTCGATTCCATTGCCAAAACAAGAGATGCTGGATGCAGGCCGTATATGGCTGTAAGTATTTCAACTTATAAGTTTTCTTTCAAAATTAGAATGAAGTAATATGCATTTTTTCAACATTTCAAACTTTATATATAGTCAAGTTGATTCTTTTCGTTAAAGGTCTTCACAAATTGCTTCATAAGTCAAATACGAATGTAGTTAAATTTGAGAATATACTCTAATTTCATGTATAAAGCTATATTTATTATGACTGCATGAATCATGAATGGACTCACTAAGTTTTAATTTCTTACCTAGCCTGAAAGAATTGATCCGGGTAGAGCAAGAGGTTATGATGTAAGATCTGATGTGTGGAGCTTGGGTATAACTCTGGTAGGTTTTAGTTTCATTTTTTGTGATTTTTTCTTCGTTTCTTTGAAAAGGCACTCATTTTGAACTGTTTTGATAGATTGAAGTTTCCACTGGACGATTTCCATATCCCAAATGGAATAGTGTTTTTGAACAACTGACTCAGGTTGTTCAAGGTGACCCACCTCAAATTAGCCCCAATGAAAATGGGAACACATTCACTCTAGAATTTGTAAATTTTGTTAACACTTGGTAAGATATATTGCCTTTTATTAGTTTAAGTGAATGATAGACCCTTTCAAATATTTGTTAAATTTTCATCCAACTTGATTTGGTAGGTACTCTTAAAATGCTAGTGATATCAAACTAAATATTAATTTTTGAAATTATGTTATGTTGTGCATAAATTTAACATCTCCTTTTTTCCTTCTCCTTTAAACTTTTCTTTAATTTTGCTTTATATTTATAAATTTTTAACTATGCATAATTATGTGTATTAAAGTATTTTTAAAAAAATTCTGATTCAATGTAAAATTTAAAGTTTATTTTAATTAGAAAAAAATGTTTGCTATTTTTAATACCTGTGTTTTATTTTTAGCCTAATCAAAGAAGAACAACACCGACCTAAGTATAAAAAACTCTTGGTAAGAAAGTATTGGATTTTAAGTGTATACAATATATGATAAATTAAATTTAAATCGTTTACTCTCAAATTTTTTAAAAATGTCCTTTATATAAATGAACAGATAATTTAAATATTCTTTTGCAACAGTTCTGAATAAATTTGTTTTTGAAATGTTTTGAAATTTCCCTGAAACTCTGCCTTGTTCGTTCTTTCAGGAACATCCCTTTGTCTTGCGATCCGAAAGAGAAACTGTGAATCTTGAAGAATACATAGGAAGTGTCCTTGATAAGAGTAACAACAGCAGCTAGTTCTGACATTATTGTCAAATTTGTGAAAGACTTTAGTTTTTATAATATAAAAATAAACTTTCAAAAAAAAGTTGATACATTCTCCGTGTTGACTGAATAGCTATACCAGAAATGTTATTCACTGATGCTCAGACGAGAACTGCCTTTTCTGGTAGGATGCCTTAAATTATTTAAGTCAAGGTAGGTATTTTGAGTTAATAACTCAACTATAAAGATCTGGAGAGTCAGTGTTAGTGTAAATGACTTTGGGTTTGTGAATGATCTTTCACACTTTACAATGTATCTGTGAAACTCGTATTTAATCAACTTTGTGTTGTGTATCATTTTTATGTTTCATGCCAACTCAATCTGTTTTAAGTTTTTTGTGTGGGTAGGGTAAAAATCTTGTCCTTTTTGTTAGTGCCAAATTAAAATTCATTGTTTAATTTGACAATATTTCACTTTTATTTCTTTTATATGTAAGTTTCAAGCAAGGTACTCCAATTGAATTCCTCTCATGATGACTCAACATGTACTGTTATGAATATTATAGTTTTGTTAGGTTATTCCAAAATGACATGAAAAGGCAAAGGAATTAGCTTAGAACAGAGTAGTAATTTCATCAAGTCACATATCCTATTTGGAGAAATTAACTGATGTAAGAGGCTGTTACTCTTTCTTGTTAACCTACTTAATTCTGTAATAAGAATTATATTAAATACTTTTAATCAAGATTGGTGAGGTTGTTCCAACCCTGTTGTTGACAAGTCTTACTCTAGGTAGTGCTAGTTTCCACTTTTATTACATTTTTGAAATAATTGTCTTTGCAGTGTTAGGAAACATAATAATCTTTTGACAATAGTGTTAACTGATTGCTAGTTATTTCTTTCTACTCAAATTTTTGTCAGCGGTTGCTGAGAATCAGCTGTTAAGTTTTCGGAGTGCAAAGTCAGTTTCTGTCAAGGTGGTGTAATTTAACTCTAAGCATTTCCAAAATTAAGTGTTTAAATTTAACCATAAGAATATTTTCATTGTTATTAGGCACTTAAGGAGGTATATTTTTTGTGCATACCAATGAGAACGATTTTTTTGTTGAAAATACAGACTTGAATATAATCTATGCAAAATATTTTTTAATAACTTATGTATAGCTGTTTTTACTATATTAATTTGTAATGGACAATCACAGTAAAGTGTCCTTTAGATTAGTTGTCTTTAAAGGAAAACTACAGAATTGGTGTGTAAAAAGGATGTTTTTAGTAAAATTTGTTTAATTTTAAAATACCTTGTTTTAAATTATACTTCACATCGTAGCTCTTCTACTGGCATGGTTTTCCAGATTTTTTTTTAGTGATATAGTGGTTTGTAAACTCTAGTCATTCAGTAGCTTTCAATATTAGATATTAAAAAACCAATTATATTCTTTATTAAATAAGAACCATGTAAGGAATTTTTTTCTTTTTATTCATTCAATAAATAGCTTTAATTTGATGCATATTTTGTTAATTCAAGATTGTATTTGTTAGTATGATTGAACAGTGGAACCTTGTTATAAAAAGTTTTCTCTATGTAATTGTATATATTTAAACAAAACAATAAATTTATTATTGAGTAATTAATCTGATTTGAGTTACTAATTAAGTTCTTTAATTAAAATTTGCCTTGGCATTTATGATTTTATTATAAATAAAGTTACCGATTCCACTATTTTTCCCACTTGGGATGTTTTATTTTTTTTGCTAGGTTTAAATTTTAGACATTTAAGTTTTACTTGATAATTTATTAAATTAGTTTTTTTGCTAATCATTTTTAAAATTATTGACAGGGGTCTTTTCGGACCTTTCACAAAATATTTTTTTTGTGAAAACGGATCCTTCACGAAATATTTTACCTTAAACACAGACCCTTCACAAAATATTTTCAGACTAAACAGACACTATTTTTCACATTATACTAAAAATATTTGACCTCATTTTCACAAATTTACAAAAACAGGCTTCAGGCTGAAAAAACTAATTTAACGCTAACTTCAACTTCACAAAATTTTGATTAGATTTTCACAATGTTTACAAAAATCAGACCCTTAACAAAAAGTCTGGACAGACCCCTGGTTGATATTCAAACAAAGGATAAAGTTTAGAAAAAAGTACAAGATCCTGTAACTCAAGGTTTAGTGCAGATCCCCTCCTGGTGGGTAGAATGGTATAGAAGGATTTTTATTTTAATTTCTCAACTTTTGCTTTTTGCTGAATGTTACAAGTCTAACTACATAAATCATCAATATGTAATGTAATAAAGTACTTTGTAAATAGGATTCTTTTTTGCAGGGTAATTTGGATCCTATTATAAACCACTTTAAAATTTTATATAGTTTTTTTTATAACTAAATAGTTAATTTTTTTTATAGATTTGTTGATAATCTTACTATCTTTAGTTAAGTACAAAATTTAGGAGACAAAAAAAAGATAGATTTGATTTGGGTGGAGAGTATTCCTTCTCTCTTAATTCTTATAATATGCTTCTTACTACGAGCATGTGAGGCTGTTTGCCTCGATGCCCCTGATAGGCCCTAGCGGCCAACAGCCACCAACGTCTCTCCTTAAGGATGTCTTATTCTTATAATATTCGTAATATATTTTGCAAGTTCTTGTTATTCAAGGTTCTACTGTGATTTCTTGTGATTCTTTTGATTGACTATGATTCTTTTAGATTCTAGGTAATCAAAATTAAACGGTCAAATATCTGCATATATGATCAGAAACTTTTTTACTGTGCTTAAGAATTAATATGTATTGTCATTGTGCATAATTAAAAGATAAAGGAAGTTCGATTAGACATTCCTCTTGGAGGTGTATGAAAATAGATTTTTAAAAAATTATTTGTTTTATTCTTGATAAAAAGAAATGGTTTCAAACTTTTCCCTAGCCAGGCACAATTATTATTAATTGGTTCTAATTTATTAATTTAATTCAAAATAGTTACAATTTTTTTTTATGGAAAATTCAATTTTCTTAAGTAAAGTTCTTTATTCTACTTTGTAAGCACCTGAGAAATGTATATTTATAGTTTCCGTTGTGTGTGAAAATATTAATCTTGTGAATATTTTAAACTAAACCCCTTTGATTTCAAATGATAGGTACTTTATATGAATTTGATGGATTATCATTTGTGCCAGGATAGGGGAATAGCATTTCATTGAAGGACAAAGTTCAGTTTGTCAAAGCATGAAATGAGTTTTCTTTGCTGTTACTTAAAAGGCATTACTAGATAACTGCTATATTCATCTCATGTCCATTAAAGATGATATATTCTAGATGATAGGTTTGCACACAGTTGGAATTGTAAGAAAATATGTGTAATATATATTTTTTAAAAATTAGAAAATATATACATAGCTTGCCATTTACTCAAAAATACCAATTTAATTGTTTTTGTCTAAAAGTAAGCATATTTAATGAATTATATTTGTAATTACTGTATGAACAGTAAATCAAAATGTAGTATCAGTGTATAGGTATCATGAAAATGAGTAACTGTTTATGTGATATGATAAACATGTTATTAAATGTTCAAAATAGATTAAGGAATAGAAGGGATTTTGAAATTTAGCACAAAAAAAGTTAAGAGTTTGATTTGAGAATTTAGTTTAGCAGTAAATGTAGCTGTTGCTTTTTGAATTTGTTAAAATCCAGTATTGTGGAAATGTATTATAAGGTTTCATCTTATACATGCAAGAATGGCATTTGTATTTGTAGAATTTTAAATAATCTGCATTTATGGCTTTATTTGATATTTAGGTTTAACTAAAGGGACCTTGTTATAAATTAACTGTAGAAGAATTTTTGTATTATAGTTTGGTATTTCCAACTGTAATGTTACCATGGTAGTCGTTAAATCATAGTGGATTTACTTCTGAAAGCTACATATATTAAAGCCCAATTATTCATAACTTGATATGCAAGTTATTTTTTCAACTGAAGTTTGTGTCTGTTTAGTTTCTCTTTGAGGCTGAACTATCAAGATGTGCATCCTTTGAGCTAACAAATGTGTTCATGGTTTGTGTACTTCATACGCATTTGAGTACTTCATCATCAGCTAGTAAATTTTGCATGCTCTGTTGTGGGAGCCGGCTTTGAGAAAAACTCTGTTTAACTTGTTGCATAATCACACTTCAACTTACTGAGTACATATAGACACTAAAAGGAATTAAAGATAAGGTATAATGTATTCTATGACATTATTTCTCTTTTAATAAATTCAAAAGTATTATATTAATATGAAGGATAAAATATCCTCTGGTACTTTTGATTGAGCCTTACTGAATCTGGTAGTTGAAAAACAAGTGTTATAATAAAAGGTGTTAAAAATTCTAATAATATGCATAAATATCAATTATACATTTTAAAATAAATTTAAATGGACTTGACAAAAATGAATAAATTTTTGTTTTAGTAGAACTTGTCAGCTAATCAGCTAAAATCAGCTAATTTCTGTGTAAAATGTTTTTAAAATTGTAAACACAATTTAAGAAAAAGAGTGCTAACATGTGAGTGAACATGTCTGTTCAACATGATCCCTGAATGCATTTGTTAGGCACCTTTTATTTTTCTGGTTTGTACAGATATGATTCCGAAGCTTCATAAAGTCGGTTAATGTTAAGCAACAATTATATGTGTTGAGATAAAGTTTTGAGTTTGTTTTTAAATAAAATGTGAGAGAGAGCTGGATGCATGTTAATTTCATGTTCTTTATTGAATGACTTTTGTGGTTAACTCGTATTTTGATGGACTTGATACTTTTTTATAGTTATGAAATCAATATTTTTATTAATAATGAATTGCCATATTTTATACAACATTTAAATATTGGCGTTTTACTAACTCACATATGAAAAATTTGTTGCTGTTTAATCTTTCTGCAAAATATTTTGGATCTTTACCTTAGTTCTGTGCTGTATAAATTTTTTCTTTTGTCTTCTACAAATCATCACTTTTTTCAGATGGCTAATAGTCTTTATTGAATAATTTGAATTACTCGATAACCCTTATAAAATGAAAACATTTTAAAACCTTTACTCCAGAAAAAAAAATTAACAACTGGTACCATACCTCTTGAGTGATTCTGTCCTTTTTCAGCGACACCACTCGTACATAATTTGACTAACATGCATTTAGTGTGAGTATGAGAAACTATTTTGTAATGCTCATTAATACTTTTAAAACTAATTTTTTCTACTAGATGCTTACAATTCTTTTAATAACAGCTACTGTACTGATCTTTTAAAGTTACCCAACGGTTATAAAATATTTTTTAATGCGGAGATTATTATTAAGAAGATTATTTTGAAACATTTGAAGGGGGGACAGTTATTTTTTGTTCTGTGCCTTATCATTCATCTTCGTATAAAAGTAATTTTTTTACTAGTTCTCCTACACTTGGATTTCCTTGAAATAACAAGACTGTTCTTTCAGATATTGTCAAAAGTGTTCAGAATGTACAAAGACCTTTACCTGGTCAAGCTCACTCAGTTTTTGTGGTCTACTTATTCCATACTCATAAAAAACTCAGAAATTTAGTTTTGCAGTCATTGTTTTCCTTCAAACCGAGACTGAGTTTCTGTACATCAACAGTTTCATGTAAAAACTTTTTCCAAAACCTATTACTGATATAGCTCTAAGAGAACTATATTTTTTAAAATAACTTCATATGGTACTTCAAAGTAGTTTATAGTTCATGAATCACCAGTTTATCATGAATGGATCCAGAAAAACAATTGTGTTTGTCGACTGTGATGGCTAGATTTTTCTGAAAGTTCCTTCATTGTTTTTGTAGTTCAATTGACAAGCCAAGGTGTTGATTACTGTACGTAAATTTTCACTGTTTATTCATGCATGTTTAGAGGGTCATCCATAAACTACACTGACTTCAAGGTATAGACTGTGCAAGCTACTCACTCCTTTGTAACAATTATTTGTTTCATTTAAAAATACATACATTAAAAACGATCATACATACGTGGTGCAAAACAAATAACATTTTGCTCTTTAGTTCTTCTGCACTAAAGTTGCTAGGGACAGAATAGATAAGTTTTTCCAACGAAACAGTGTTATGACATTACATTCGATGGAAAAAATTTTAGCATGGCTGTATTGTACAACATGATTGTTAGATGAACATAAAGTATTAAAATTACAGAATTTTTATGTACATATAATAAAACTTTGCTGCCCTATTTACTCAGTGTTTTTGGTAAGTAATTTTCAGTCTACAAAAACTTTTCTGATAAAACTACCATAGTTATTCTTGTTAGTTTTGTAAAAATGTGGGATATTTGATCATGATAAGTAGTATTAAAATTTCATCTTGCTACCTTGATTCTTAAATATATTAATCCCTGCATAAATTAATTTAAAAATGTTAAAAATATGCCAAAAATCAATTTTTGAAATCTATGAAGGTAATTATAAATAAATCTAGAAGGGTAAATTTCATTTTTTGTTTAGTATGGTACACTTTTAAAATTAAAACTTTGCTTATATTAACGGTGTTCTCTACTTAGTGAATGACTGCAGCGTTTCGGAAATGGTTTGGAAATAAGTTACGAATAGAGAAAGTTTAAATCATAATATACATGTATAATGTTATTAGACGCTATTTTTAAAATTAGTATCAGGTTGTTTTCTTATTTTGTGTGAGTAGTCGTCTCACCAATTACACGTTGTTTTTACAGAAAAACGGCTAGATTAGTGAATAACTTTTAATGTGTGGGAGGAAGTGCTTGAGACACCTGTTAATTCAAAGAAAGGACAAAGACTGCAGACTTGATCTGTAATAGTTGATGATTTGAAATTTTATTGTTTAGGAACGGTTCTTTTTGAAAGTGGGCCTTGCATCACGAAACACCAATCTACAAACCATTTGAAAGAGGTGTAGTGTATAGATGAATCCTTATGTTTTCTTGTGTAGAAGTTCAGAAAGATACAACTTTTATGTTCTCCTTCACTAACAGTTTTAAACATTTTAAGTTCATAATTAACGTTACTTTCCTAGGAATTAGAATGTTAACGTTGTATTAGCCGACCCGTTTAGCAGTATCTTTTGCACATAATTATGTAGAGTCAAGTAGCTTTGGCACTTATTATAAGTTTCGTTTTAACTTCATCTTATTATAATTTTACTGTATAGAATAAATTATTGTTGTTTTCATTACAAAAGTAACTTGTTATTTTTTTATTAACTTCGTTGGGGACTACTCTTAGGCATAAACTGTGAAATGTTAAATGTAAATTGATCTTAATGATGGTTTATTGTCAAATCCTGCCTTTGCAAGTTTATTAGCTCTAAAAATGTTCTTGATCTATTTTGTGGGTCAACTGTAAAATGTCCCATTATATATTGAATGCATCACTTTAGAGCACTGGACTGCCAATAGTATTGGCATTTGCTTTTAAAATAAAATGTAAAATAAAATTGTTTTCTTTTAATGAAATTGTTTTTTTCTTGCTTTTCATCACATTTGTACAACTTGATTTAAATGAGTTGCCTCTTCACTTAAAATTGAATATAATGGAATGTATGAATTGTAATTTTGAACGGATGCATTTATTAGTTTTAAGTGGTAAGATTTTTTTTTTTTTTTTTTTTTTTTGGGGGGGGAGGTTTGAAATATATCAGACTTCTGGTCTCTGTAAAATTTAGAATTTTTCATAATTTTCTCAGTTGCATTTATAAAAGATTAGTGTACTGAGGGTCGCCTGTTTTCAATCCCCAATAACTAACCCACAAACTTGTTTTATACTTTGAAACTTATTATGCACACATCCGAATGCTAATTACTTACCTCTTTTGATTATAAAAATACATTGATATGAATATTAATCGAAATAGGCCCAAATTGTACTGAAGGCCACTGCATAAAAGTTTAAAATTACTCTAAAAGTAATAGCCAAGATCGACACACTTCAAGTTTAATATGATTTTTTAAAGTAGTACTTTTAATTTATATAAAAAAGTAAAATTTTTGGTAAATTTCTAACATAGTTAGAAAAAAGCTAAATCTGGAAAAATGTTCAGAAACTAGGAACACATTTAGGTTTTGGTGATTCTAAAGTATTATTTTCTTTCTCTTTAACTCAAAGTTAATCATATAGAAACATGTCCCAGCCAAAAAAAATCTGCATCATTGCTTGAAAATAAGTGGAGGGAATTGAAACACTAGGGATGCAGTTTATGGCTGCAGACCAATAGCTTTAGTTTTTAAACGCTTTTGTTACACTTGTTTTAATGCCAAGCATGGGTAGATCTAGGGGATGCTTGGTAAGGGCAGTTGTCTCATTGAAGTTATCAGGGGTGGAAAATCTGCGCCAATTGCGCCAAGCTGTGCCAAAATTGATTCCTTGCGCCAAGCTGCGCCAAAACCGGCAAAATTCACATTTTTGCGCCAAACTGCGCCAAAAACGCAGTTTTTTCCGATTTTCTCTAAGAATTTTCAGACTTTATATTTTGGCATTTCGACATTTTCGATTTTTTTTTTAAATTTTCTTCAGAAAAGTTCGAGATCTAAGGAAAATCGGATTGAACGGCCCGGCCGGAAGAATGGAATATATTGGCGCCTCGCGTCCTTGAACAGTGTTTTATGGACTGGGCTCTATTACCCTAGTGATGCACAACCTGCGGCTCGCGAACTCATTTGGATTTTTTTCAGATAATCCTTACTTTCCAAAAGAGGACTAGTTATATCGCTGAAAAAGTCGGGAAAAATTGCTAGTTTCGTTTTGCGTGCGGAGTGTTCCGTTCCTCCCGCGACTTTCTCGATCGGCCGCGGTAGACAAGTTGAAGTCGGCTTCTTCTTGCGTTGCTATTGCGATGTAGAAAAAACAACTTTACAGTGGTCAGAAGCCAAAAAGTTCGGTGTTCAGGGTCACATTCTCCGAAAAAGTCGAAAATAGCAACATTTCGAAAAGTTCCGTTTTTTTCCGCCCCTAGTTGAAGTTGACTTCTTGTTGTAATTGCGAAACAGAAAAAAACTTAAGCGTGGTCAGAGGAGCCAATAGATCTAGTGTGATACTTCCAGATAGTATTTTTGTAGTATTTTCAACTTATTTGAGGATTTTTCCCAAGTTGTAAATTTTTACTTAAAGGTCCTTGAAGATAAGATAATAATTAACAATCAGTGGTTTTTAAATATCTTGTTAGGTTATAACCTGTTTCAGATATAATAACTGGGGCATTGCCCCTCCTAAAAAAAATCTGACTAGGTGTTCAAAACAAGTTAAAAACCTGTTTTTTAGGGTCAAATTTCCAAAAATTTTCTGAGGGAAGACCCCCAGACCCCCTTTTGTATTTTGTACTCTTATTATTCACAACTTTTTCTTTATATTAAGTTTATCAAAATGGAAATCTTACCTAAAAATGTATGTCCGAAATTTGTGAGATGAGTGGTTGAAATTAAAGCCCTGGATGAAGACGTTACTTCTTCACGTCTTCATCTAGGGCTTTAGTTGAAATAACTCAATGGTTGTTGAAATCCATGATAAAAGGGTAATAAATTCTGAACTTGAAACACCAATTCTTTTTTCCTGACATTTGCTCTTCTTTCGTTACTCTTCCTGATTTTTTGATCGGATTTAACGTTTGGAAATTTAATTGGCTGTATTCATTGGTAAATTTATTTTTAAATTTCTTGTTATCGGTACCATGGTACTTACCACCAATCCTGTTAGAAAAAGTAATCACCAGATTATCATAAAGATTGAAAAAAAAATTAAAGGAAATTTGCATTGATACAAAACTACTAAAAGCTGATACAAAAATGCATTTTGACTTGATACAAAACTGCCCTAAAGCTGATACAAAAACCATTTTTGGATTTTCCACCCCTGAGTTATAAATGCAAGCTGAAAACTTTTAATACAAAAAATAAATAAATAAACTTGATGAATTTGATCCTGCTAAAGATCCAAATCCTGTGTAGTAGAAAATTTTTGAAACAATTCTTGCAAAACATTTTTGAAATTTTTCATTCAAACAAAACACTTTTCTTTCCTTTTAAAATTTTATTAATTTAATCCATTTCATAGACACATGAAGAAGAAATTTTATAGTGTATAATATGTAAAAAATAAATAAATATCAAATATTTCTTTAAAATGTATGCTAGTTTTTTTTTTGTTTTAGAAAAACTCCTGATATAATTTGGCCACAACCTGGGCCATAAGAAAGAATTCAGCTTAATAGGGATATTTTAAATAAAAAAGCTTAAGAACCTTTGATTATCCCAGATTACCAAAAAAAACGAGTTAAAACCCTGTTTTTAGGAGTCAAATTTCAAAAATTTCTCTGGGGTAGGAGTAGGACCCCCAGACCCCTTTCTGATTGTGGAGCTCTTTTGCAGTCATGGGTAACTCAGAAATTTTAAGTGAGGTGAGTGAGGTACTCATTTTGTCATAGTGAGGTGTGACGTTGTACCACCTCAATTTGTCCCATACAAACCATAGCCTTCGAGAGCGAGAAGGCCGGGACAGAAGAATGATGAGTCATCCTTTCCGACGAACGCTACCATTGAGTTTCCATTGACGCGTCGATTTTGGAGGGGAAAAATCGCTATAAATCATAAACAAATGATCGGAAAAAGAAAAAAAGACCTGTGTGTGATGTAGGAAACCAATACTAATGATTCTGAGTGAAAATGTTTACATTATCGGGGAAATATTTTGATAGATGGGATTTTTAAAAAAACCTTGTTCCGAGTACGATCGACTTTCACAAGCTTTATTAGATTAGATTCGGCATAATTTCAGTTAAATTACTACTTGCATTATAAAATCAACATTTTTGGTTAGATTGCATTCGTTTTTGAGTCATTCAAACCAATATTAACATTCGAAAATTTGCTGTTTAGTTGAGATTCGAAGCTAGCTGAACCGGGCGACGTTTTAAATAAAATATTTCTGTTTTATAATAACAAAAATCCTGTCTTTATTTTAACAACTAATAGATCATGTCCTATCTTAATATTTTTAATCCTTACACAGATAAATATTAACCATATTAACCCCCGCCTTGTAACTTTAAGTAGGATTTAAATATCAAGTGAGTATTCAAAATCAGCCGCTCTCTCTCTTTCTGGTACTATAATATATCTTGAGGTTTATTTCCTTTTTCCTTTATATATAGTAGGGGGAAAATAAGGTTTTTAGGGGAACAAATTTGAACAAATGATTTGTCAACGGTTTTCGACTCTACTAGATGTACTTAATGGGAAAACGAAAGTTTACCAAAATCGGATCGTGGGAAGTGGGTTTTTTTCAAGATGGCCGCCATAAACATGGAAAATCAAGAAATCCTAAAAGTTTTGTGTTTAAAACGTAATTAAACGTTCTTCAATGTCTGATTTGAGTAGAATAAGTATGGTACTGGGTAAACTGAATGATATAAAAATAGTTTGCAAAATCTGGCAACCGGGAATGTTTTTTTTTTCAAGATGGCGGGCGGAACTTTCATATGAAAGGATGTGATGATTCTGAATTTTTATTAAATATATTTTCACATATTTTTATAAAATAAATTATTTAATTTATTCTTATTTTAATAATTTTTCATTCTAAGTAATGTAATAATGCTCAGGATACAATTAAGAGTAAAGAGGCAGATTTTATAAGATGCAGTCAGAAATGCGGGGTTCATTGTTTTGACCATTTTTGATTTTGATGAAATTTATATTGTGGGCTCTTCTAATGATTTTAGAACACCCGTATTGTTTCTTTTTCCCCCAAAAAAATTTTTCGGCCAATAAAAATTCCGAAAGTTGGTCGCGACCCAGTATTTTTTTCGAATCGACATCTTTTTGTACTCCTTTTTCTCTGTGCATTGAGGGTCAATCAAAGTAATTCTGGTGATAACAACATGACCTTAGGTAGCTAAAACAAATTCTTTTGTGAATTTCATGGTTTACCTTCAGTGCAACCTGGAAGTGTTCGCCAAACTTTGTCGCGGAAAGTGAAAAAACGCCAAATTTGAGCCCCTATGCACCCCATCATTGAGGGTCAACCACAGTTTGGGGGTTAACTTGTAGTACTACTCAATATTAACTTATTTAGCCCATTTATTGCATCGTTGAACCTCAGGGCTGCTGGAAAATAACTACTTTTATAGCTAACAAAGCAAAAGTCAGTTACAAAAGTCAGTACTCGCAAGGCCGAAAACCAAAGATCTGTCAATTGTCTCTTACATACAGGGCCGCCGAGAGCCAAGTCGGGCCCCGGGTACAAGGTTGAGAAGCGGCCCCCCAATGACATATTCTCATTTTGAGGTAGGGGGCGAATCCATCCATGCATTCATAGGCTTAATGTAATTTTTAGAATATTTCTAGGCAAGATCTCAATTTCACTCAACTTAAAAGTATCGTTTTCTTGATAATACGATGAGTAACAAGTAATAAAGGGGGTCTGGGGGTCTTCCCCCAGAAATGTTTTGAAAATATGCCCTAGAAAACTGGGAACTTACTCATTTTTGGACCTTTATGTGAACAAATTAATTTCCAAATATTCAAAATGATACCCGTCTCAGTACTCATTATGAAAAGCTTTAGGTACCGGGCCCCCTACCGGCCCGGGCCCGGGGGTATCGTACCCCCTCGCCCCCCCTCTCTCGTCAGGCCTGGTCTCATACTACCAATTGCCATTTTCAAGTTCCCCATTGACCCTTAATGCTCTGAAATACAGGGTCACCAAAATGACCTTTTTTTACTTTGTTAGCTACAAAAGAGTTATTTTCCGGCAGCCCGGAGGTTCAACGATGCAATAAATGGGCTAAATAAGTTAATATTGAGTAGTACTACACAAGTTAACCCCCAAACTGTGGTTGACCCTCAATGATGGGGTGCATAGGGGCTCAAATTTGGCGTTTTTTCACTTTCCGCGACAAAGTTTGGCGAACCCTTCCAGGTTGCACTGAAGGTAAAATATGAAATTCACAAAATAATTTGTTTCAGCTACCTAAGGTCATGTTGTTATCACCAGAATTACTTTGATTGACCCTCAATGCACAGAGAAAAAGGAGTACAAAAAGATGTCGATTCGAAAAAAATACTGGGTCGCGACTAACTTTCGGAATTTTCGTAGGCCGAAAAATTTTTTTTGGGGTAAAAGAAAATATTCGGGTGTTCTAAAATCATTAGAAGAGCCCACAATATAAATTTCATCAAAATCAAAAATGGTCAAAACAATGAACCCCGCATTTCTGACTGCATCTTATAAAATCTGCCTCTTTACTCTTAATTGTATCCTGAGCATTATTACATTACTTAGAATGAAAAATTATTAAAATAAGAATAAAGTAAATAATTTATTTTATAAAAATATGTGAAAATATATTTAATAAAAATTCAGAATCATCACATCCTTTCATATGAAAGTTCCGCCCGCCATCTTGGAAAAAAAACATTCCCGGTTGCCAGATTTTGCAAACTATTTTTTTATCATTCAGTTTACCCAGTACCATACTTATTCTACTCAAATCAGACATTGAAGAACGTTTAATTACGTTTTAAACACAAAACTTATAGGATTTCTTGATTTTCCATGTTTATGGCGGCCATCTTGAAAAAAACCCACTTCCCACGATCCGATTTTGGTAAACTTTCGTTTTCCCATTAAGTACATCTAGTAGAGCCGAAAACCGTTGACAAATCATTTGTTCAAATTTGTTCCCTAAATGGCCCTTTCCCCCTACTAATATGAATAATCTAATATTTGAAATGAATAAATAGGATTTCCATTTCCACGGAATGCTCAGAAGGAGCGAATTGAGCTCTCGGTATTTTCCGAAGCCATAACTTCTTTCTTTCTGCATCTTTAGGGAAGGAAAACACACTTACATTGCTGGCACCTTTTGTATAATTACCCTTGCATCCTGGGACACAGCAATGGTCCGGCATTATAAAGGCCTGGATGCAAAAAGAGCAAGGGAAACATGGGACAAAGCAGAGACAAAGGCGCTTGCTCCAAGTTCCCGCGTACGCACACAGCTCAGACCTTGAGAATCAATCGACGGCTAGGATGACTCATCGCTCCGGAGATGCGCAAGTGGCCAGGCCTGTCTCGTTCTAGAAGGCTATGATACAAACAAACCACGTCCCACCACCTCAATTTGTCCCATACAAACAAACTACAATGTCATGTCACGCACGTCACGGTGTGTGTTTTCGTCCCAACAGTCCCAATCCAATGGGACGTCCCAGAGCTTATTTTTGAGTAGAGTGTGTGTCTCAGTTCTTTCAGTTCTAACAAAGTACTGTCCTGACCCACGGGATCTTTTGTTCATATCTCATTTTTAGGATGGAGTGCACATACTTAAAAAATTATAGGGATTTTATATTCTTAAGATCCTTAGCTTCAAGTTAACCTAAATTATTCAGAAATTCAAATTAATATTTCGACGATTAAAAAAGATTGCAATAATGAGAATTTCGTTAAACGAGCTGCCAGGATAGAAAGTACGTAATTTGAGGGGGCATTATATTATTACTTTTATGATGGATGACTAATAAAATGTAGTGTACATACTTAAAAAATTATGGGGATTTTATATTCTTAGGATCCTAAGCTTCAAGTAAACCCAAATTATTCAGAAATTCTAATTAATATTTCGACGATTAAAAAAGATTGCAATATTGAGAATTTCGTTTAACGATTTGAGGGGGCTTTATATTATTACATATTGGTTGATAATATGAAATACTTGATCTAAAGCAAAATTTATGTTGTTAAGATTTATGTTGTCAGTGTTTTGCATAATTAATGAAGCGATTGATTTGGATCTAAAAAGTATCTTTTCAACTGTTTTGAGGATCGAAACGCCAGTCCTCTAGTACTATTATAAGCAATATATTTGCTGTTGGATTATTTGATAAAAATTCTTAATCCACTTTAAAAATCATACTGTACTTATGTTCTTACAGCCTTTATTTTCAATTATGCCTAAAAAAGTTACAACTCACATTACAAATTTCGACGATTAATTAAGATTGCTGAAACGTAAAATAAATTCCGAATGCCTCCCCTGATGGTCGGCCAGAGGAGGGAGAGACGAAAAGAAAGGAGATCACATGACCATAGCCCCTACTCCGCACTCCTCCCTGCTACTCCGGGCCGATCCGATGGAGTACTGACTGGCATGGAGGGTATTGTATTCATTGCACTGCGCATGGGACAGTGCGCAGTCCCATGGGACGTTTTGTCACACAGGGAGCCTTCACCTCAGTTTGTCACACTACTTCAAAAGAAGTGTGTGAGTGGTTTGAGGTGTGTGAGTGGTTTGAGGTGTGTGAGGTGGTACAATGTTTGGTTCTGAGGTGTCATGACAAAACGAGGAGGTGAGGTACTCAAGTGAGGTACCTCACACCTCATTTACCCAACACTACTCTTTTGTTCCTCTTACAATGAAACAATTTCATAAGCTTAAGCTTAAATATTTCTTTTTAAATTTGTAAAAATTTAATATAAACTCTAATACTTGCATATATTATTTATTATTGTAACAAAATACTTGATGACCAAACCCCACACGCATGAAGCTATAATCTTGTAGGGGGTTATGGGAAAATTAACTGAAGCTGAGGTGGGTCGCGTTAGAATTTGATTATAAAAAGTGGGTCGTGATGTTGAAAAGTTTGAGAACCCCTGAACTAAAACAACAAGATGCTAAAGTAGACTGATCTTGTTGAAAAATATTCAGAAATAAAGCTAATTTTAATAAACATAATGAAATGGGCAAAATATTGAGCAGGCTCAATATGTATTCACTGGAAAAAAGAAGAGAGAGGGGGGATTTGATTCAGCTATTCAAGTTGGTAAAGCAAGGGGATACGGAGGGCTTAAGTTTCAGCAAGGATAACAGAACAAGGGGCCATGGGTATAAACTAAATAAGACACATGTCAATCGGGATTTAAGGAAGTACTACTACTTCAATAGGGTAATTGACATATGGAACGCGTTGCCAGAAAATATAGTTTATTCAAAGGGAGTGTTTGAGTTTAAGAGGCAACTGGATAGGCTGTGGGAATTGGGGAATTCATAATCACAGGACCAGCCTTGTTGGGCTATGAGCCTGTAGCTGGTCGTCAGTTTTGTATTTGTATTTGTATTTGTATAATTGAGCAAAAAATGGATGTCCATTTAAAGCTATTTAAAAAAATATTCAAGTTGTTATTTTGCTTTAGAAAAACTGTAGTTATAATGTACCCATAAGAAGAGAATTTGAAGTTTTTTCTTTGCTTTAGAAAGTCTGCAGTTTTTTTATAACCGCTGAAAAGTCTTTAGTTGGTTTCAATGTTCTACATTGATGTTTCAAAATTGATGTAGAATGACTGCAGAGTTACATGCTGAAAGACTAAAAAGTCCTATTTCTACAAAATAACTTCAGACTTCTTTAAGAAAACTGCACTTTAGGCATTTTTTGAACCAATTTCGCTGATTTATTTGGCTGGGGTTGGAAAAAAAATTGTTATTACTTGTATTCAGAGCCGGCCTAGGTACGTGTACAAGGAAACAATGTAGCCTTAGGTACAAAATAAGCAATTTTATACAAAATGTCTGAATTTGATAAAACCACACGGAGGGGAAACTAACTCATTTACAAAGTTGTAAACATGAGACTTAATTTTACTTTTTTTTTAAACCCCAAAGTTGACAATTAGTCAAAAATCGCACTTTCGAGAGTTCGTTATCTTTGGTAGGCCACGAGATAAAAATTTAAAATTTTGGTACCCCATAGTACATTAAGATAGTGGTTAGGCTCAAAGAGTTTCAAGATGGAGATTTGACTAAAAGTAGAGATATAACAATTACAAAAAGTCAACAAATCCAGCAAAACTCGGAAGTAAATGTGTTTTTCAAATGTGTACGTTTTCAAGAAAACTACTTTTTGAAAAGAAACCTGTCAACATAACACAATTTTTTTTTACAAATAGTCAAAGAATACAAAAACGCACGTAAAGATTTAGACCTGAGACTTGAATTTTCTTTCTTTTAAAAAATCCCAAAGTCAATGATTTGTCAACTTTTTGTCACTTGAGACGATTTGCCACTTTTGAAGGTTAGATAGATATCTCTAGTGCAGGGGTTCCCAATAAAATTTTGCCGAGGACCCCCTTTACAATTAATTTACTGACGAGGACCCCTTGAACTTAAAGGCTTAATTTTTTTAAAAAAATGTAGATTATATAGAATCTACTACAAATTACTAATGTATTCAAATAATTACATGAATATTACACTCATTATAATTTGAGTTAAATTATGAAGTAATTTATGGTGTAAGTATAATGGTGAAGAATGATGTGGAAAATGTTTATAATAATAATAATAATAATAATAATAATAATAATAATTTATTTCATTTTTGTACAAAGCGATACAATCGAAAATAGGGGGAAGGCATATTAGTCAGACTGGGGCACATGCCCATTTAGCTGACCAAAAAAAATTATTACAAGCAAATTTAGTACAGATGAGGAAATAAAACCGAAAAAAAAAGTGTCTTAAAATATAACTAATACACAATACATATGTACATAAAAAAATAATAACACAATTTAAATGACAAATACAAAGAGATAAATGGCAAAACAGCATAGGCATTAAAATTACATGTTGCTTCTATAACTCAAAAAAAAACCATCTAAATCATCAATGACCAATAAGAAATCAAATAACAAATTCTTAAATTTTTTATTACTTGAGATGTTTTGTAGGTCTAAAGTTAATCCATTAAATAATTTAGGTGCTAAATAACAAAAATGTTTGCGGAAGATTTCTTTATTGAAGCGCGGTATTTGGTATATTTCATTAGGTCTCCGTTCTGAAATTTGATTTTTATATTCACATATTGTTTTATTACGATATAAAAAATAAATCATACGAAAGAAAGCAATGTAGCGTATAGGTAGAAGTTTTATAGATTTTAAATGGTTGGGTGTCGAAGGTTTGTAATTTAAAATTTTGAAGCATTTATTTTGAAGGGAGATTAATGGAGATAAGTTAGTTTTGTAGTCTCCTCCCCAGACAATAATACCGTAGTTTAATAGAGAATAAAACCAAGAATAATATAATGTATTTAAGAACAACTTATTCACTTTATTCTTCAAGTGATGAAATCTAATTAAAATAAAGCGTAGTTTTTTGCATAGATCACCTATATGAGTTTTCCACTTCAAGTTAAAATCTATTTGAATACCCAAATATTTAATGGTATTAACGCGTTGCAAGGAATAACAGTTACAATTTTGAATAGCATTGCAGGTGTTACTGTGAAATTTGAAATTTAAGTCAATAGAGCATTCCTGCAATGTGAAATATATATATTTAGTTTTATTTAAGTTAAGAGTTAAATCATTTGACAAAAACCATTTTCTACATTTTCTAATTAAAATAAGATCAGATTCAATTTGTCTTTTTAGTTCATTTAAATCGTGACAAGAATATAATAGAACTGAGTCATCTGCATAAGTTATCATTTCACCAAAAAGATTTAATTTACAAAAATCATTTATAAAAATTATAAATAATAATGGTCCTAATATTGAGCCCTGTGGAACGCCACGATTTGTTGTGGAAAAGTCACTGTAGGAATCTTTTATTTTTACTCTTTGTTTCCTATTTGAGAGATATGAGATGAACCATTCTAAAATGTTTCCTCTAAAACCGGCATATTGCAATTTATCTATTAATATATAATGATTCACACTGTCAAAAGCCTTAGATATATCAAGAAAAATAGCCACTGTTTTCTTATTTTTATCGATACTGTTGTATATAAATTTAGTGAATTTTATTATATCCAAAGGAAATTTAAACAACACAAGTTAAATGAAAAATTCAAATCAATCAAATATAATTTATAACTGTACAATTTTACTGAGATAAGTGGAATCCTTCCTTCGTGCTTATTATTTCTGAAATGTTAGGTTCCATAGTTGAAACCTTAACTCTAAAATCCGATACCAAGTCAAGTCTATTCCTATATTTGTTTTTCATGAAACACCTAAATTAATTAAGAACATTAATCTATTTGTACTACAGTGACAATTAACTAACAAAATTAACGAATGTACTGCTGAGTAGGATAATGGTTACTTCAAATTAAGGAAAATAAAAAAATACTTAATTTCTCGGTGACATTTCACGGACCCCTTGGACACCTTGGACCCCCAGGGGTCCGCGGACCACCTATTGGGAACCCCTGCTCAAGTGGAACCCGATACAAAAATGTGAAATTTGTCACCTTAAAGTTGACACTTAATTTATTGACAATGTGATTGACAAATTTGGAGAGCAACCTAGACTCCTTAAGATTTTATTCAAAGATTAACAAAGAATAAAAATTTTCTTAATCATTTTCTGTGTTTTATTTTCAACTTGAAATTTGGTAGAAAAGTCTATTTAGAAGTTAAAAAGCTTTAAATTTTTTCTTAAACATTTAAAAAAAATACTATTTAATTATTTTTCTAAATTTTAAATTTTGAAAAAAGGTGGTTATAATGCATAACAAATCAAAGAGAATAAAATTAAAAACAAAATTAGACTAATTTCAGGTTTTTAAGTTGAATAGTTCTAGAGTTATTAGCTGTTTAAAAATACAAAAAAAAAAAAAAAAAGAAACTTTACAAAAGTTCTTTTGACATTAAAATTTACTAATATATTTAAATTTTTTCATTTAAAAAACAAAGATTTGTGTCTAAATAGTAATTAATTTTAAATTTAAAAAATTGAACTTTTCTAACACGTATTTATTCCAAATTTTAGTATGTTATTATTTAGTTCATTTTTCGAAATGAAAACTGTTGGATTTATCTCTTTAGATGTTTTTGGGAGGTTTTGGGGAGAGTTTTAATTGTTTCACAGCTAATCATTCAAATTACAGAAAACTCTCGTTAGTACGCCCCCGCTTAGTGCGACGTCCCGCATATTTCGACGTTTTTCTTCGGTCCCTGGGACCCATAGGCCTTTTATCATTAAAAACTATCCGCTTATAGCGTCCCCGCCTATTACGACTTTACGCATATTTCGACGCTTTTCTTTTATAACCACTTCCCTATATTAATTAATGTCTAATAAATTTTAGTAATTAGTATTTTAATTAAGATTAAATACTACTATTCAAAGTTCTCAGTATTAAAAATATTTTTTTTGAAGAACAAAGACCCTCAAAAAACAATATAAGTTTTTCTTTTGAGTTATGTTGCTCCATATTAGAAAGGGGGGTCTGGGAGATTCTCCCCCAGAAAACTTTCGGAAATTTGATCTTTAAAGAAGTGTTTTAGCTCATTTAGAGACCCTGGTTACAACTAAAGAGCACAGCTCCTTATGAAGCTGTAATTTTGTTTTCTTCACGCATTTTAGATCCCCATCTTCAAACGTGGGAAAATTTAACTAAGTATTCAGGAGCGCATTATAAGTTTGTTTAACTTAGATGATTCAAATAGCAAATTAAACTAAAATACAAAGAAAAAAAAATGTTTTTGCAATATTTTCACAGTCCGCTTTACTTACGAAATATGAATAAATTAATGAAAAAAAAAACCTTAAGTAATAATTTTATTTAAAAAGTAAATATTCAAAGATTTAAGATGTCAATTAATGAAATTTTAAACTCATTATCTTATGTATACTTTTTCAAAATTCCGCAGCTTTAAAAAGACTAAGTTTATAAACAATTTTTGTGTAATATGAACACTGAATAATTCAACATGAAATGAAAAATACAATGAATTCAATGGCAACCTTGAAAATTGTATGTTTGTAACGGGGGGATCAGGGGTTTACCCCCGAAAAATTTTAGATTTTTAACATGCAAAAAGTGTTTTTCAGGTACTTTTAAGGAGCGTAAACGTCCTCTCCTGAGTAGCCACTAAGGTAATTATAACACCTAAACTAGGGTCTAAGAATTTTTGGGTCTGGCCCATGGGGAGGGGGGGGGGGTCCGGACCCGGGGACCCCCCCTTGGCTACACCCCTGACGTATAACGCCGAAACGGTGTTTTAAAGAATTCCGCATTCATAGCGGAATATCGAATTCATAGCGTCGTACCGCTTATTACGACGTTTTCAAGCAACCCCTTGAACGGCGTACTAATGGGAGTTAATTTTAAAAATCGAAATTATAATATTATTTCCAAACTAAATGTAGTATTGGGTTTCAGTTCTCAAAAATAACCTATTAACATCGGAACAAGACGATGCGGCGCGACCGTTTCGGCACGAAACCAAAAAAAAATTTAGAATTTTTTTTGAAATTTGACCTGAAAAAGTAGGGGTTTAACTCATTTTTAGAACTCTTTTTGGGTCCAAAGGTGTCACTTTCCAGAGTGCCCCCCACCCCCTTGGATTCGCGCCTGCCTCCCCTAGAAGTGTTTCACATGGATAAAGATACTACATCCTGTATATATGCGGTTTCCTTCTAAAGGAGCCTGTAAAACGGGTTTTTCCTTCATAGGAGGCAGTGTACAGGAAAACAAACTATCTCTTGAATTGTTCATATAGCAGTGATGGTGAACTTTTTAAACGCTTTTATTCATGGCCACCTAAACTAATAAGGCCGTAGAAGCTTGAAATCTGAGTGATTTCATGCCTTCTCTTCCACGTAATCGACGCGTTTAAGACAACAGCGCAACTCCAGTCTGGAATCTTGATCGCCCCACCCTTTACAGCCTGATTGGTCTCCACAACTACGGTGAAAACGTCACTTGAATTAGCCACACCGACACACGTGCCGAATATTTCAGATGGGAGAAAGTTTGATCTGAATTAGGATTGATTTGACTTAGGATTGCTAAGAATTACTCTCCTAATGACAGATGGGGTTAAAGAACAGAATAGACTACAAGCCCGTGTCGAAAAAAGATGGGTCATTTGAACCACCAGAAGACCTATATAGAATGATATAAGGGCATAAAATAAAGAGATTCAGCACTATGCCGTCACTTGTAAGCTGTCCAACTAAGTGCAGGTGAGAGTTCAAAAGCACAGGTAGAGTGAGTAAATTTTGGTCATGTATTTTTGTACGGCATTCTTACCATCAATAGATCCATGAAAAATAATGAGAAAACGCGCAATGCCGTACAAAAGTAGTGCGCCACAAAGTCGGAAATTTTTGTTGATTTTCCGGCGATTTTTAGGGTAAATTTGGTCATTTGATTGTGTACGGCATAGGGTCCATGCAGTTTCAATACCTCTTCTAATCCATAATTCCTCAACGCCGTACAAAAAATCATGCGACAAGGGGGGAAAATCGAGGGTTGCAATCCCCTCCCTTTCAGTGGTCTGGGGGGTGATTTGACACAACATAAAATTAATTTATTTTGAAAGTATTTTATGCATAGATAACAATTTCTCACATGCCGTACAATTTTGTTGGTCCAAAGGTCAGTAGGAGTATATGACCAGGAGTATACAAAACTGTTGAGACTGACATTGGCAGTTTTCAATTCTTGAATATAATATACTCACTGTTTCACTTCAGATAGACGGCATAATGATTAATGCATATTATCAGTTGTTCTCTTTAAGAATATGTGAATGCCGTATTGTATCAGATGAACATAAAATACCCCTGAAATGGTAGTGCCATTTTCATCAGCCTGAAAATATGGTTTGCATTAAAATGTACGGCATTATTTTTTTCTGAATTATTTACCTGAATACTATTTAAAACCACGATAATATGTAGAAAATTGCAAAATTTCATTTATCTATGATTATTGAAACTTTTGAAATAATTTGAAAAATTTCATTTTTTGTATTTCTCTGTAATTTTTTTAGAACAGTTTCTTTTGAACGGCAATATTATATAACAATTGTATTTAACTATATCATGTTGAAAAAAAAGTTGCCGTACAGGATCAAATGACCTTCCAGCTTTATAAATCAAGTATATGATGAAATTGAGATAATTATTGATATACATTCAAAAATGGACATTAATTTTTTGACGGCATTAATTTTAATAGTACATTTGAGTGCTAGATAATGTTTTGGAACCGATGCCGTACTTTTTCAAATCACCCCCCAGACCACTGAAACGGAGGGGGTTGCAACCCTCGATTTTTCCCCCTTGTCGCATGATTTTTTGTACGGCGTTGCGGAATTATGGATTAGAAGAGGTATTGAAACTGTATGGACCCTATGCCGTACACAATCAAATGACCAAATTTACCCTAAAAATCGCCGGAAAATCAACAAAAATTTTCGACTTTGTGGCGCACTACTTTTGTACGGCACTGCGCGTTTTTTCATTATTTTTCATGGATCTATTGATGGTAAGAATGCCGTACAAAAATACATGACCAAAATTTACTCACTCTACCTGTGCTTTTGAACTCTCACCTGCACTCAGTTGGACAGCTTACAAGTGACGGCATAGTGCTGAATCTTATTATTGTATGCCCTTATATCATTCTATATAGGTCTTCTGGTGGTTCAAATGACCCATCATTTTTCGACACGGGCCTGTAGTCTAGAACAATCCTGACCTGAAATTTGCACACAATCCTTGGATTGGACACCTTAGATTGGACCTAAAACCAGCAAAATCTTTCTGTTGATGATAACATTGTAAAACTGATCGAAAAGAGGAAACATCAGTTAATATTTACCCCCCCCCCTCCATTGTAATCGTAAATTTGAAGGCTTAAAATATGTCCGATCATGAGTTTTAAACCAGGCCCGATTTTTACAATTTTATTTAAAATTTAATCATTAAACCAGATTTTAGTAATCACTGATCAAATATGATCATTAAAATTAACTCTGCATAAAACCATTTTCAGGTCTTAAGGGAAACCTCTTTTTAGTTCTGCAAAACGAAACTACACAACATAAAATTGTTTATAATAGAGCACGGAATCAACTTGAGGTTCGCGATCTCTAATTCACTTTCTCACTTTTGAAATATTCGACACGTGTGTCGGTATGGCTAATTCAAGTGACGTTTTCACCGTAGTTGTGGAGACCAATCAGGCTGTAAAGGGTGGGGCGATCAAGATTCCAGACTGGAGTTGCGCTGTTGTCTTAAACGCGTCGATGACGTGAAAGAAAAGGCATGACATCACTCAGATTTCAAGCTTCTACGGCCTTATTAGTTTAGGTGGCCATGTTTTATTAGACTTGCTCTGGGCCAAGGTCACGGGTGAAATCTTACAACTCGATTTTCGGTCACTTCCTGATATGTCAGGGCCCTGAAACTTTACACAACGATGTAACCCTCATGACACTCCAATATCCAATTATTATCTAATCAATAACCAAAAAAATAAGTTAATTATCGAGTATTTTTAATTATCAGAAAAACTGACATTTGAGACCCTTCCAAAGAGATTTTAACTCCCAAAAAAAGAACAATACTGTAATGGGCATAGTACTATTATATTCAATCATCAAAACGACAATTCTCAAGTAATTAAATTAATTAACGGCAAATTATCGCAAAAAATTTAGATTCTTGCACATACAATTTAAGATACTTCTAAACGTTATTAAGCCTGGAAACTTTGCAGCATAGTGTAATATTCATGACAATGCAATATTCAATTGTCAGCTAGTCAAAATCTCCGTAATTAGGGTAATTAAAGAGTATTTTCGATTATCCGATTAACTCGATTTTGAGACCCTTAAAAAATATTTTAGCTCCCAAAAAAAGGAACAATAGTGTAATAGGCATAGCACTACTATATTCAACCATCAAAACGGCAATTTTAAAATAATTAAAGAAATTAAAGACAAATTTATGCAAATTTTAAGGTTGTCATTTAGATTCTTGCACATAAAATTTCAGGTACTTCTAAATGATATTAGCCTTGAAACTTTGCAGCATACTGTAATATTCATGACAATGCAATATTCAGCTAGTCAAAATCTCCGTAATTAGGGTAATTAAAGAGTATTTTCGATTATCCGATTAACTCGATTTTGAGACCCTTAAAAAATATTTTAGCTCCCAAAAAAAGGAACAATAGTGTAATAGGCATAGTACTACTATATTCAATCATCAAAACGGCAATTTTAAAATAATTAAAGAAATTAAAGACAAATTTATGCAAATTTTAAGGTTGTCATTTAGATTCTTGCACATAAAATTTCAGGTACTTCTAAATGATATTAAGCCTTGAAACTTTGCAGCATGGTGTAATATTCATTACAATGCAATATTCAATTGTCAGCTAGTCAAAACTTCCGTAATTAAGGTAATTAAAGAGTATTTTTGATTATCCGATTAACTCGAATTTAAGACGCTCTAAAAGGAATATGACCCCCAAAACTTATACAACGGCGTATTATATATATTTGAACTATATTCAATCTTTAAACCTTGAATTATTACCTTTCAATTAAGATAATTAACGAAGATAGTAATGTGAATTTAAACCTATACCACTTGTTCTAAAAGCTTGGAAATACTTTTTATTTTCATTTTTCTGATTGAGCAGTGAGTTTCGCTCTGCTTTAGCCACCGAGAGTCATTTGGTAACTAGCGTCTCTTCGTAAAAGATAGGTGAAAAGAGATACTTATTTTTTTGGAATCATTGAATCCCTTGTTAACTTTTTTTGTGTCACCTAGATATATTTTTAATAGAAATTAGAACATTAGATACCTTTTACTTAAACATGTTTAAGAATCCATAAAATTTAAATTAATTTTTTTTGAAGAATTTTCGAATTTTTTAAATTTAATTGTTTTTATATGATTTATCATCGAATAATTTGAAAATATCATCGGTTTCACGTCACCATGATCGAACGATTTACCTCCATTTCCAATGTTTATTTTTAAAAATTATTATTTAACTTATTACTTAATTATCAATTGTGTTTTTTTCATGTTATAAACTATAACAGGGTGTTTCAAAAGTTCATTTCGCGGCTTTTATTTGGAACCAAAGTCTCCTCTAGGATCTGTTAATAAGTTCTATCCCTAGATAAGTAGTAAATTAAAAAAACTAAAGGAGATAGAGAGAAAACTTCAATGAGAATATTGTTGCCAATTTTATGAAAACTTTTTTCAGTGTAATTATGTAGTTTTGTATCTTTTTAGTAAAATGAAAACAAAATTTAATCTAAAAATTAAAAAATTCGCACATTTGCAAACTTTTTCTTTTTGAGGCCTGAAAAAGTGCTATTTTTACTTGCTAATATCTTCTAGAATATTCACGATATTTTCATGAAATTTTTTTCAGTGAGTGTTTCATGATATCGGCAACTATATTCTCATTGAAGTTTTTGTTCTATCTTCTTTAGTTTTTTATTTAATAATTTTAACTTTTTTTTTAACTGCAATGGAATATCCATAGTCACTTACCTTACATCCATGACCCTAGGAGACGTTTCCAAATAAAAGCCGAGAAACGGTCTTTTGAAACACACTATGTTAAACATACTTTTTGATAAATAACACAACCCTGCGAAATTTAACTTTTTGAAAAATACAAGATAAGTGTTAAGTAATTTTTATGTTATTTGGTGTGCTGATTACGAAAATGACCTCCATTTTCCCCAATCACATCAGGATTTTTTGTAAAATCAATATCAATATTTTTGCTAAAATCCTATAAAAGAGACATTATTGCGAAAAATTGTGGGTTTACTATCTAGCAACTGTGGTTTTATCCACTTAAATATGTGTAAAATAGTCAAATCCTTGTTAGGAAAGTTGGTTTGATTATTTATTGACCATATTTTTATTTTTTATATATTTAAATGTATGAAAATACAGTTGCCAGATCCCATGACCCACCTCTGGTCGAGAAAAACACAAAAAAATTTCAAGCGTTAAAATTTTTAATTAAAAGTATTGTTTCTTCAAAATAAAATCGCTGAAATATTATTTTAGTTTGTTTTTATTAAGATATCTTACCAACCCTAGAGAATTTCGCTTTCTCCTTTCTATGAGTTGGCGGGAAATAAGTTCGAGGAGCGCGCTTGTAAATTCGATAACTAACAGAAAAAATGTCCGAATTTTATGCAGTAAAGATGCAAATTGATCCTGAAGGATGTACCTAACTACCAGTACCAAAATTATTTCGAAATTCCTACTACTTTTTTTTCAGGAGTAAAACGGAAGTTGAAAACAAAAAAACAACCCTTGTATTATGTTTGTATACATGATAGCTTGAAAAAAAATTTAAGCTTATTCAATAATAATATTTCGGCGATTTTATTTTGAAGAAACAATACTTTTAATTATAAATTTTAACTCTTGAATTTTTTTTGTGTTTTTCTCGACCAGAGGTGGGTCAAGGGATCTGGCAACTGTATTTTCATATATTTAAATACATAAAAAATAAAAATATGGTCAATAAATAATCAAACCAACTTTCCTAACAAGGATTTGACTATTTTACACATTTTTAAGTGGATAAAACCACAGTTGCTAGATAGTAAACCCACAATTTTTCGCTATAATGTCTCTTTTATAGGATTTTAGCAAAAATATTGATATGGATTTTACAAAAAATCCTGATGTGATTGAAACTTTTCGTTGGTATTTTCGAAATCAGCACCAAAAACTACCCCAAGAACAGCTGTCAGACCCCTTGTATTTTTTTCATCGCAGGGTAGAGACCTTGGTTTTCTAAATTTTGTGGGTTCTAAATTTTAGGCAAGAGGGTGGTGATATGAGGTTTCTCCCTCAGAAAATATTTGGAAATTTCACTTCGTTTTTTTTAACCTACACCAGACCTTGGCTTTTCCGCCATTAGTCTATCACGGGCAGCCCAATACAGTTCAGAGACACACACAAAGTTACAATGATCATTAGCAGCATTAACATCTGCTACGTCTATAAGTCCAATACAGGAGTGCAAGTGGTCCCCACTCATGTCAGCAGTCATGCAAAGTGGGCAAGTTGGAGAGTCCGCCAGACCAAATCTGTGGAGGTGCTTCCTAAGGTAGTCATGACCAGTCTTAACTCTAAAAGGGCGACAAACTGTTACACATTTAGAATTACCCGGGGGGCACGTGTAGCTTGAGAATAATGCCACGGACGCGTAAATTTCACTTCTAAGTAGTAGTGTTTTAACTCATTCTTTGATAATAACTAGATAGCCTAGATAACTTAACTTAGCCTATAACTTTAGCCTCTTGGTTGGGGTGACACTCGGGATGGATTGCCCCTACTTATTTTCGTTTTTCACCATACAAAAGACTAAATCAATTCCAAATCCCCTTAGCAGTGGCGTAGCCCGAAAAAAAAATTCGGAAGGGGATATTGGAATTTCGGGAGGGGTATGGGGTAAATTTATTCCTTCTCAGTACCAAAAAAAAAGCACTGACTTTCGGGAGGATATATCCCAAATTCCCCCCCCCCTCTGGGTACACCCCTGCCCTATAGACAAACGGGAAGTGCCGGTGGTCTTCCCATGGAAATTTTTTAAAATTTTACAGCATGTCTAAAAAGTATTTTTAAGCTACTTTCGGGGGTTTCGGATTGTTTATGTCTTGGCGGTGAAACGCCGTCAGTTTCGCGCGCGCGGTGTGCGCATGCGCGAGGCGAACGAGGGAGCGAGGTAGCGCGCGCTCGGCGGGAGAGGCAAGATGGCCGACGGGGAGAGCGAGATGCGGAACAGCGAGAGCCTGGGGCCCTCCCCCTTCCGCTCGCGGGCCCGCAAGGGGGCCCTCAAGAAAAAGAACGTCATCTGCGTCAAGGACCACCGCTTCATCCCGCGCTTCTTCAAACAACCCACCTTCTGCAGCCACTGCAAAGACTTCATCTGGTGAGTAGGCGACCGCGTGGATCAATTGCTCCCATCATCCTCCTCTTCCTTCCTTCCTCTCCGTACGTCGGAAATTCCCTCGGAGAAATCCTCATCCCTGCTTCACCCGAATCCTACAAAATTCATTTCGTGAGCTGACTGCGGCATTCCTTTACAGTCACTTTTTAATACATTCTTATTCTTTACACTCGATTCCACCCATCCTCTTAATTTTGACACTAAACATGTGATAACTAGGTAGGAATTCATGTCTGTAACTTTTTTAGTAAAATATTTATATACAGTTTAGGAAAAATCCTGAAAGAGATTTCTACAGTCCCATGGCGAAATTAAATCTTAACCAACAAAACACGCACAGTTAGTGTCCAATAATTTATTTCGAGAGCTAAGAGTTCAAACTAGATTTAATCAAAATACTTTTCATACCATTCACTCAAGATATTTCGTAACGATTTTGCTGATAAAAAGGAAGTTATTCCACTGCTAAAGAAGATTTCATCCAAGAACGGTATTGAAAACATCGTTTCATAAAATTTCATTTCAGGATTTAACAGATGAGAATAAAAAATTCTATTACAGATGGAAGTTCTAGATACGACATTAAATCAAGAACAATTTTTGAACATTCCATATATACTTTACCAAATTTTATACTTCATTAAATGTCAAAGATTTTGCCAATGTTGAGAAAAATAATGAGATTTCAGCTTTAAATTAGGTAATACTTCTTTTGAAAAAAATTTTCTTTTGCGTTGAACCTATATCCTACTTTGAACGGATGAGATGTTTAAGACTATTTAAAATTATTTGAAATACTGCAAGACCTATGAATCTCTAAAGGGTGAAGATTAATTGGTATAAACTAATTCTTCGTAAATTTCCTTAGAAATAATAACTAAATGACAAGCGATAACAAAATAAGCAACATATTCAAAAGCAACCGTATTGGAAATTATTAAATTATTACCGTATTAGAAATTATTAAGGCAAAATATTTTATTAAATATCTAAATTACTGGGTATAAAATTTTTTACCTTCTAGTTGTTTAATTTGAAGCAACAAAATGTGTGTGTTAGAAATCGAACAAAATAAGAGAAGATTACGAACGATCTTCATATTAAAAGTAATTTATATATTAAAGGACAAGAAAGATAAATATTAGGATAAAGGAAAGGATAAATATTCTTTTCAATCTAATGCTATATTCTATTAGGTATTATCTAATAAATAAGTGAATGAATGTTTATGAGGAAGTAAAGAAGTAAATGGGATAATTTATGCTACAAATAAATCATTGAAAGAACAATTGAAACAAACATCAATGGATATAAATTTAATGGAGAGTGTTTCTAAAGGTTAATGTCACTTAAATCTAATTTGGAGTTTTTAGTAACTAGAACAGTTAAATTTTAGGTGATTAAACTTCAGTGTGTTTTTAAATATAATTATGTAGTATTACCATCGAAGTTTTTTTCTGTCAGGAAAAGCAACCTTAAAAAGTATCCTTACACTTTAATAGTTAAATCACGTATCACGAAGTATAGAGATACTCTATCGTAAATTTTAGTATCCTTTACAAAGGATGGGCAATTATACTGTCCGAATTGTAAAAAACCATTTCAGGGCATGTATTTACATATCCGCTTTCCCCCTTACAAGTCTAATATGGGCATATATTGTCTAGAATAAGATAGCTGGCTCAGCATGTAAAACTTCTGAGATTTGTCAAGCCATGCGCTTTCTTATTAAACAGTATAAAGTACTTCATATGAATAAACTTCTCTTGCAATTTTCTATTGTGATATACGTAAAATATGTCGTTCTAAAATGGGGCATGGGTAGCGATAACTGATCTGGATAAAAAATAAGTGTTTATAAAAACCTAATTTAACCCAATAGCAAGTAGTTTCTTTTTAACACGAATGTTACAACATTATTTTCGAATCTACGTTAAACTAGTATCATAATTTAAAAATTGACACACTTTCAAAAAATAATTATAATTAAAAGTGTAATTTAACTTTAAATATTCCTTAACATTCCTGCTTTGTTTTTGTTTTCGGAAACTAATGTGGGTACTAGTACATAAAATCCTCCCCTTTTTTGATGCTCCAAAACTTTAAAAAATTGTAACAAAAAAACATGAGCTGCATTCAAAACAATCAAGAGCTTTAGAATTCATTAATCTTTTCAACTTTCAAAGTTCAAAATTAGAAGCAAGCAACATTTCATTTCTGCGGTATCAAATGTAGCGTAATTCCTGATTCTCAGAAATACACTCAGCTATATCTTATAACATCCCGTTGAATTTAATCTAATCAGATTCGTTAAGTGAAGATAGAGTTGAATAAGAATGTTGTGTGACGGAACATGCCTGGATGCATCGGGAACGAAACATTAAGAAACACTCTCTCCTTGGCAGACACTAATGTTTACTTTTCACCGCTTCATATGAACCCTAGCCAGTTGGAGTACAATCAAATTTCGAAGCTGTAAAACAGATTAAGGAGCAGTGATGATGTTTCTTTGAACGCCCAGGGATACTTGTTGGGAGTTAGTGTTTTATCACCCAAAAAACAATAATTTCGGACATGAAGACTGTCAATATGGAAATATTTTGGTTCTATTCCGGTAACTGTCCCGTTAAATATCGTCAGTCTGTTTTAGGCACCACATATTCAAGTATAGACAAATTTTTATGGTTGTCATTGATAAAACTACATAATATTTTAATAGATTAGTTCGCAATTTTTGGCGATAATTCAAATTTCTGGTGTCTAAAATAGCTTGGCGATATTTAACGGGACAGTAACGGAATTGAACAAATATTTTACTCCATTTAAAAGATTATGTATAAAACTTTTGGTTTCATATTTTACGGATACATTTTTAATTAGAATAAAATATTAGATCAACAAAATGAAAGATGTGAAAAGGCCCGATATACTTCTAGTTAATAGGATGCTAAAAACAGTCATCCTTTAGATACTCTCCTTTTTCTTTTATAAGACTCAACTCAGCATTTTATAACTTAAGAGAAAAGGCTATCTATTTTAATTAAATTTACCTTAATTACAAGCAATGAGTGTGTACCATATCATTCATTAGTTTCAATGATGTTGCATGTTGTTTATATGTCAATCTATGTCAATGTAATCAATGGTCCAAATAATTGAAAAAGAATCAAAATTTTATTGTGTAGTAGGTATTTTAAGTTTATAAAGGTTTCATTTAGAATTATTCATGGCTAAATAGTCTAGAAATCTAATTTAATATGTTAAAAATGCAATTTACTCATATAAAGTATAATAATTGTTAGGACTTGTTGAACAAAACAATAACCAAAGTGCTTTTTCTCTTTTCTCTTTTTTACAAAGATAAGCTATGAAAAAGTAAATACTTGAGTTCTGGAATAAACATAGTTTTTTTATTTGGAAGGTGGTTTAAGATTTAAGTAATTAAGGTAGACAAAACAGATTATCCAGGCTTAAGCAATATGCATGCTTTGGATCACATGATTTCAACTAGAGTTTCTCAATCTTTTTATCCAATTGACTCCATATTTTATGATGAAGCATATTTCTTTCACGTTTTAAAAATGAAATTTAAAGTATACTTTCCTAATTAAATAGCTTTTAAACACTGATAAAAGTAGTACTCTATAAACTTAGATACAATTGACTATTGCATATTAGAATTTCACACATTTTTCTGAAATTTTGAATTTTTAGTCTGATGACAGAAATTAATTGTTTTTAAACATTGAGTGTCATGTAGGTTTTGTCAATTTTTCAATGGCTAAAAATTATATTGTTTCACAAGTCTGGGTTGAAAGAAAAGTATGAATGATAAAACACTAGGTGTACTGACGAGTTACTAGGTACAATATTAAATTTAAAATACTCATTGGTGTACGTTTTTTTCAGTGTTGATTAACAATAGCTGTTAGTGGACTTGCTGGATATTTTTAAAGTAAATAAATTTGATTAAGTTGATAAGTTACAGCACAGAGTATAGAGCTCTATACTCTGTGAGTTAGAGTTAATAAATATTCAAACTTTTAAGAGAGTGTTATTCGTGGAGATGACCTCTGATGTATTTTTAAAAAGTCGGTTGACGTTTCTTCTGCTAGTTGTTTTATAAAGTAAATTCAGGGAGCTGGGTTTTGTGAGGATTGCAAAGCAAACCGAAAGGTCCTGCGTAAGCAGTCTACGGGGGTTGGTGAGCGATAGCGAGCAGGGGGCAGTGGCCCCCTAGCTTATGACCCCCCCCCCAAAAAAAAAATTATTAATATTTTTAGGGCCTTTTCGTGACTGATCAGACCCAACCATTATCTCCTAATAAGTAGTCAGAGCTGTTTAGAAATGATTTCGCGCCAATAGACCGCCAGATATATCGAACATTGCCTGTACTGTACATATTCCATTCGTAAATATGCTTGAAAAGTGCGTATTCGATACAATAAAAGGTCTCCTTACCTATGTATCAAATCTTTCATCCATTTGATTTTATTACGAAAACATTTAACCAGACCTCCCAGAGTCCTCCAAGTTTGCTCCGAATGAATGGAGATGTCACTCTGGGAATGTCAAGCTAAGCAGAATTTTGACAGCATGGAGGAGGAGGAGGAAAAAGCTCTCCGAATTCTTCTCGGCCCTCCCCCCCTTTCACATCCCGAGCTGCCTAATCACGCCATTTATTCGAGGAGCGACGTGACTTCAATTACGAAAGCCCCGTAGTTTCGACAGCTCATGCTCGCCACGTCCCACCAGGAGGAGATGCCTCAACTCAGGAGCCATCCTCTTCAGACTCCTGATATCGACGCCGCCGTGCCTTGTGGTATTTTTTGTGGGGGGACTTCAATGAAATTAACTCATGGGTTCTACAAATCTCGAATGGGACGAATGTAATGCCAACACCTAACTTAAAGTAGTTATTTGCTAAGTCTAAAAAAACCCACGCTTTTTTAAAAATCAAAACAAATTTATCTATTAACGGTAACCGATATGAAGTACATCGTTTTCATTTTCTCAATCACTTACTCATTCTTTTCTCTTTCCACAAACACTTTTTCTTTCTTTCAACCATCTCCTCTTACTTCAAAGAAATTTATGGAAAAATATACCTTTCTCTCTCTTCCTTAAGATATCTTTTTTTCAATCCCTTACAATTCTTTCTAATTCTGTCTTCCATGCTTTTTAAAATTCTTCCCAGTTAATTTTTTTCTATTTTTCTCTTAGTTAATTCTTTTATCCCTCATCTTCTCAATTCCTTTTTATCCTATTCTCCTATTTAAATTCTGAATTTCCCATCCTCAAAATATTCTTTTCTTTCTGTTAGTTCGTTTCTCCTCTCCAAGTCCACTATTACTCTTTTCCACCCCTTCTTCCAAGACACTCCATGTCCTTACAGCGTGCTCTATTCTGCCTCAACTCAATTCGTTACTCTCTACTTTCCAACCCCTTCTCTCACACATCGTCCTATCCGTTTTTCATATTTCTGCATCATTCACACTTGCTTAATCTCAATATGATCCCAGTAGCCAGAATGCCAGTGGGGAATTGACTGCTGGTTCTTATTCGGGAATTCCTCAAACGTGGAGCATCAATCATCTTTTTCCTGTCAGAAGTTCCATTTCTTTCGAATTTTGCGTTAAAAAACTTTTGATATGTATTCCATTTAACATAAATGGACGGAGAAACTTAAATATACAAACTAGAATCAATTTTTGCATACTTCTGCAAAGTTAATCTTTCCAATAATTCTAGTAGTATCTTGAAACTAGCCGCTTTCACCCATAGCCGTAAACCTCAAATATAAGGTTGACTCGTATCATGTGCATTGCACCTTAGTTATATTATTTCTATCATCGACATTTAATTATTACTCTTTATTACTCTACATTCACCTATTTTCTTTCCATTCTAAGTCTTCCTACTCAGCTCCTTCTCTTAGTATGAATAAAATTCCTAATTTTTCCTCTCCCTCTACAAAATCATTTCCCCTTCAATATATCCCAGCCCGCTCTTTCTTTTGCATGATCAATGATCATCTTTCTTAAATTCTCCATTCTTACGTGGTCGGATTTTGAAGAGAAGCCTCAAGGGGGCAAACTGTTCCCTATGTATATGGAAACTCCACCAAGGCAGCACAAACGTTCAAGATTCGAGAAATTTTTGTCATGTGTGGTCAAATTTCGTTCACTTCTAGTTGCAGTTACGTAAACTTCACATATTTGATATGAGCTGTGCTACTAGGGAAATAGGAGGAGTAATCTAAAATAGGTACCCCGCGCGATCCCTTTTTATAATTGTGGTCTTTTACTTCTTTACTTACTTCTTTCAAACTTTTCTCTCTTCATCGCTTTCTTCTCATAACACAAAATAAACACTGCAAACGGTCTATACAAAAATAAACACATTTAGTAACACCTTTTTTTGTCTTCAAATTAATAACATTTTAGTAGTGTTGTCAGGTATAACACTTCAACACCTTTATTGTGTTGTGGTAGTGTTCTGAATAGGTTTGAAAAGTTTTAGAAATGTGCGTTCTATCCAGAAATCATCCTCATGTCTTGTGGTGCCCAGTGGAATTAAAATCCTATTGTCTTGGTCCCAGTGGCATTCCATGTTTCAGAATTATATAAAAGGACTTATCTGATTAGTGATTTATGAAGGTTTAATTTCACTCTCATTCCTCCATAACTTTATTTAAATTTCTAAAACAGTTACTAGTTACGGGCTTTGGCAATTCTATTCTGAATATCAATATCTGTTCCTCCTTGTGTACTTAACGTTGCATCAAGATATAAAAATTAATCAGCCTCCTCTATAACACCATTAAAATATATTGCATCGTTATTTGTTTGAAAAGTGTTCTAAAAATAGTGTTGTAAAGATATTTTTAGAAAAGACATACACATTTGCTGTCTCTAAGCAAACACTTTTAATGCACTATCTTTTTCTTACACAACACAATCGCAATAGAATGAAAACGCTTTTGATAAGAAGTGTTCATTGATGTGTTTACATTGCGTTTACATAGCGTTGCAAAAGTGCTTCATGCTTATTTTGCACTTGCAGTGAATATTTCGGGGGCATGCTTGTATAGAAATCAATGTCAGATCAGATGGGGCCTTACATTCTAGGAAACAATAAAGCCATTTAAGGCTTCAGTTAAATAAAAATATAAAATATAATTTTGCTTTTAATAAGGGTTTTATCTCTTTATAAGAATTACCGACCACCTTCTTTAAGAGGTTCATGATTTCCCATTAAGTCGTCTTCGTAAGGAACTCTTCGTCCCCTTTTCGATTTGGATTACTTTTACGTTTTGTTAAAATGTCACTTTTAAGTAATGTTCGGCACTAGTTAACTAGAACTAGTTGCAACTAGTAGTTAACTACTGATCAACTAGTAGTTAACTAGTAGTTTAACTACTTTTGGTTTAAACTAGTTCAACTATTAGTTGAACTACTTTTTTTAATAACTACTAGTTGAAACTACTTTCAAAATTTCAACTACTTTCAAAAAAATTTTTATTAAAATTTTTATCAAAATATAGAAAAAATTGTACTGTAACAAATTTAATTAAGATGGTAGAGTACTCAAAATACCATAACCAGAATTAAAGGCCCTTTTTGTGCGTTTTTAGTGATATAGATAAGAAAGATGTATTAGAATTTGGGCAAAAAATAGGTTATGAAATTAAATAGACTAGTTAACTAGTAGTTAACTACTTTGGGAAACAGTTAACTACTAGTTGTAACTAGTCCCAGGAAAAAATAGCTAACTACTAGTTGCAACTAGATTTTACCAGACTAGTTAGTAGTTGGTAGTTAACTATTTTTTGACCACTAGTTGCCGAACACTACTTTTAAGTAAAGCTAGTAAATTAGTATTATGTAAGCTAGTAAATTATAGAAACAATGAGTATAAAAAACATATTTGTCACTAAGGGGGAGTGGGACCTCATTGTTCCTACACAGCATTTAATTCTTGCACTTTTTAACGTTTTCACAAGAGTTGTTCAACACCCAGTCAACGCAATCGTAAAGAGCGTGGCTGATGAACGACGTTAACTGTCCCTTCGAAAGCCCATCCTTTGATTTGATCGCTGTAAAATTAAAAATAAACACACACGAGTACCTCTTATCGATTCGTTAAGTTATTGATCACCTGTCTGAAGGTCTCCATTAATATTTACCGGTTACATCATACACTCGCGTGGGGACGTCATCTAAATATTGCATCCAACGCTCTGTTTAGTAATAGTCTGCTGGAAAAGTTTGTGGATTCATGCAATGTGATTTCAAACTAGTATTTAAAACCGACTGAACAAAAATATTAGTTGACGATAATTCCCCCGAGAATATGTGATTATAAACAAACGAAAGAAAGAAACAATGAAAGTTATTAACTGATTAATATATAATTTTATGTAAGTTTTTTTATTCTTGCGTTTCTTTGTAAGTAAAAGTAATCTATCCCTTTCATTGAAAGTAGCTAAAATTTTAATTTCTATGCTTAAATTAAAATTTCCAATAAAACAATTAAATTTAGTAAGAAATCAAAATTTTTAGAAACCTACATCCACACAATCGCATTTATCATTTTTATTTAGGCGTGATACTTTTATTTTGAGTTCTTAAAATACTTAATACGTGTTTTAAATTTTTTCGAATTTATTTTTTTTGAAATAGACCCCTTGTTGATAAGTTCCTTTAAAAGTGTTTTTCATCAGAAAATTTTGTTTTGAAGTTTATCAAAAATAAAGCATGAAACAAGTTTAAAAACATTTTACACCCATGAAATTTTCTATGCAGTCAAATTACATCAGAAAATAAAAAGTTATACAGTTTATTGTAATAGTAATCAAATTGTATGACATCTTGTAAGTGTTAAAATTGAATATTGAACTGAATAGTATTATTTAAAGTAAGAAATAATTTTCTCCTTTAAGAATAACTTACAATGTTTTAAACAAGTTAATCAAGATGTATAGAATTAGAGAAAATATTTATGTCCTTTATATTTATTGATATTCTCTATTTCATAAACTTTTAAATTGTTTCCTATGTTTTTGAATCGATTGGTTTTTCAATTACATTTTTATATTGGACATAAACCAAGCTAAATCTGTTCAAACCCATACAAGTACTATTTTGAGTTTATAAAATGAATTGATTAATTTGTCATCTTTAGGATTCAAAGAATGTTGTATAAAAAACCCCACAAATATTACATTATTTCTAAACTAATAAATTTTGAATGCATTTAAAAAAATATATATCTTACTTTCACAAATATTATGAAGTTTTGTTGTGTGTTGAACAGTTATTTTAGCTAGCAAAAATTTAAAAATTCTTTATGAAACGCTTTTAATTAATCATAAACTATTTTATAGAGTCTTTATTTGTCCTTCTTCAAAATAATTTTATTTCTTTTTTAAAACAGAAGCAATTTTTTCCGATTTATTATATGTCACTATAAAATAAACAAATTGCGAAAAAGTGTTCGATAAGTAAGTAAATCTAAAGGATATTCTTAAAATATTAAATCTTTCAAACCCGCTTATTTTGAGTTGGTTCTCATTTGCAATACAGCCCTTTAACATTTTGTGATAAAATGTTAAAAAAATGTACACAAACTCTTAAACTAAGACACACAGTCACAAAAAATATTGGTAAAAGATTAACTTCTACTATATACAATAGGGGTGCATCAAACGCCCCTCTAGACACAAATAACTTAGTTCCAAATCTCAAATGTTCCTTAAGTTGTCCTGCCAAATATTTTGGTTTTCCCAAGACTTTAAATAGGTCCTCCAATCCTTTGAAGTTTCATATTTTCCATGAAAAACCCCAAAACCGCCATTTTTTGTACTTAATTGTTAATTAAATCATTAACAATTTTTATACTACATTCACTCTAAAATTATAATACATTTAAAAATTTGTGTTAAGCATAATGCAAATAAATTTTAAAAATAATTTAAGCCTTATTTCTAACGTTCTTTTGATTAAAAATATGATTTTCCTTTTCCTCCAACAGTAGATAGTAGCAAAAACTAGAGCTTATTTTGAGTGCTTTTCAATTAAATCTTCTTAATTTTATTAAATTGGATGTTATTATTATAAGTTGGATGGTTTTTAACTGCTCTATTATTATTATTGGTTTTATACTTTGATCTGTGATCATCTGAACTTTTAATTGCGATCTGTTATTTTAGTTTTTTTGGTATGAAGTAAATATTTTTTAATGGAAACAAAGTTTTGTGGAAATTCTTGAAAACATGGGGCATTTGAGGCATACTTGTGGAGATGTTATGGAACCTTCTTAAATTTCAATAAAAATATTTTTATAGGATAAATTTAAAATTAAAACACAATATTGCGCTAAAATGTTTGTGTAAAAGTATAAAGCGTAGAAAAAATAATTTAAAAAAAATTATCTAAAATTTGACTTTTAATTTTTTTTTCAACTATCAAGTCTTTTTTAAATTTTTAGTTAAAAATTATGAAAAAAAAAATGTGAGTCACATGTGTATTAAAATCTCATAAAATTATGAACAAAATGAAACAAATTTGGTGTTTTTAAGTCAAATAGTTCCAGAGTCATAATATCGAGTATTGTGCAAAAAACAACTTAAGGCGAACTTTTTTTTAACATTAAAAAGTTGTAATTCCAAACAGAAAAATGACAGAATAATAAAACTTGGTTCATTATGCAATATAAAGGTAATTAAATTTAAAAAAAATAAGAATAAAATATGAAGACTTTATTTTCAAATATTTTGTTGATTTTTTTAAAAAAATGAGCGTAAGTTCAGAACTTTAAGCTCACGGTGGACCCATTAAATATTATTAAAATTTTGCAATTTTTTTTCTCTTAATATGTATTAGTTTTGAAGCATTTGGAACAAAAATAACTTGGATACCAGAAAATATAAGTACGAGGGTTGTTTTTTTTTCAACTTCCGTTTTGCTCCTGAAAAAAAAGTAGTTGGAATTTCGAAATAATTTTGGTACTGGTAGTTAGGTACATCCTTCAGGATCAATTTACATCTTTACTGCATAAAAATCGGACATTTTTTCTATTAGTTATCGAATTTAAAAGCACGCTCCTCGAACTTTTTTCCCGCCAACCCATAGATAATTTCACTTTCTTCTTCGCGCGACCGCTCCTTTCGCCCAGCATTTAACATTAAACAATGGGTGAGCAGGTGAAAATTGCAGGAGGGGAAAGCGAAATTCTCTATGGACTGGCGGGAAATAAGTTCGAGGAGCGCGCTTGTAAATTCGATAACTAACATAAAAAATGTCCGATTTTTATGCAGTAAAGATGCAAATTGATCCTGAAGAATGTACCTAACTACCAGTACCAAAATTATTTCGAAATTCCTACTACTTTTTTTTCAGGAGCAAAACGGAAGTTGAAAAAAAAACAACCCTCGTAGTACTATTATATTTCCTCTTGGGGATGGATATTTCCCTTATCGAGTATCTTGCGCTCTTTTGTAGTTTTCTTCTTCAGGAAGGGGTTATAAATACTATGATCTCACAATCGATGTTGGCAGGGGGTTGCCTCATTTTGAAAGTATCAACATGAAAACTCTGTGCATGAAAATGCAGAATTTCTCCAAGAGGTGGGGCTTTATCAGCAAAAAACCCTAAAAAGCCCGTAGCAGTTTTTTTTTATTCGTTTCAATCAAAGTGGGAAGGGGAAGAGGAGCATCGTCCGCATTGTTCAATTACGAAGCAGCTCCTCTGCAGTCCATTCATAAAAGTCGCGTAGGAGGCAGAGGAGGCTTTATCGATTCGGACTGCCAAGTTTCATTCATGAAGGCGCTGCTTGTCGGGGTTTTTCAAGGTGAATGTCAACTCCAGCGCTCCGACACTTTGGGGTTAAAAAATACCCACTGCTGAAAAAGATTCAGAAATTGCGGTTATAATGACATCACGAATGACATCTTTGGCACCTATCTCTAAACCATTCTAAATATTTTAAGTTGTATTTTACCACTGGTTCCAAACATAGCGGCGAAGGAAAGCTAACGCATTACCCATACTACGTGACCCATTTTTTACTATTTTCAACCCCCTCCACCCCTTGGTGACGACTCGTAGTATATGCCAAGAGCAAGACCCCCTTCCCCCTCTAGTTTTTACATAATAATTCATAAATATGGTTTTCAATCATTTTTGGAAACAGAAAGTGGAAAAAAACCTAATTTGACTTAATTTGTCTTTATTAATACAGCGCTTGCCGCGTGACGCCAAGAGTGCGTGCATACTTCTAGTAACAAGTGGAAAATATATTATCAAGAAGAAAAAACTTATGTAAAAGATAGAGGATATTGACTACGTGATGAAACCCTAAGCCCCCCCCCCTGTGACCAAGCGTGGTGCAATTTTTATATGACCCCTCTACCGTGTCAGTAAAAATAAGTTCTTATAATTACGTTAGCTACTTCCGACTCCCCACGTTTTTTGTTAAAACTTTCAGAAATTATCTAATTTTATAAATTTAAAACTTGATTTCGATAAAAATAGCATAATATAACAAGGTAACTTCACGGAGACTTTCCAATCAGGACCTGCTTATTTTATAGCCATGCAGTCTTCTCTGGGGCAACTTGGGGATATTTAATACATTTTTTCTCCCTTCTCAACCTTCTCGAATGCTATACAACATCAGGATAGTAAAGTATCATGATTATAGGTTCATGATATATTTCCGGAAATAAATATATTTTTTTCCCAAAAATTATTTTTCTAGGTAAAGCCCTTGTGTATGATTATTGAGAACCCCACTAATAACTTAACTATACACTTTTTGTTCATACACATATCATAAGGTTGCAATCATTAATTGGGTTATTAATTTCCGTAGTTTCTAGGGGCCAAACCACCGTTCTCGAAAAAAGGAAAATGCATAAGTGTTAAACACTAATTCAGAATCAATCTTCTTTTATAGTGATTTACTGAGTTCTGTCGGAGCACGACACCTTTCTCGCTTTTCTCCATTCTCTCTCATTTTCTCTTCTTACTTACTTCTTTTCCCAATCCTCCTCTCTATCGTTTTATATTCACTTCCTCTTTTGTTTCATCTTATGTTACTTACTTTTCTCAGTGCCCTATTTGCTGTCTCACTTCTTTTCTCGATTCTTCTCGGACCTCTTTGTTTTCTTATGTGTCGGTTATTTTTCACTTTCTCCTCTTCACTCAATATTTTCCTCACATTTAAGCCTTATTTTTCTCACTTTACGTTTCTCTGTCCTATATAATCCATCTATCTCTTTTAATTCTATTTTAGAGATCTAAAGGAAATATCAACTCCGTAGAATTCATGAGTATATAGAGTATATACAGGGTGTTTCAAAAGTCCGTTTCACGGCTTTTATTTGGCACCAACGTCTTCTAGGGTCCTAGAAGTAAGGTCTACCCCTAGGTAAGTGACCCTGGAGAATCCATTGAGAGTACTTACAGCGCCCCTAGCGGCGAAATAAAAAAGTTAAAAAAATTAATTAAGAAACTAATGAGGATAGAGCAAACACCTCAGTGAGGGTATTGTTGCCACTGCAATAAGTAACTCACTGAAAAAAAATTCATGAAAATATCGTGAATATTCACGGAGATATGTGAAAATAGCATTTTTTCAGGCATCAAAAAAGAAAAACTTCAAAAATTTGCAAGTTTTTCAGAGTTATTATGTAGTTTTGTATCTTTTTGGCTAAATGAAGAAACATTTTAATCAAAAAATCAAAAAAACTTGCACATTTTTGAAGTTATTCTTTTTTGATGCCTGAAAAGTGCTATTTTCACATACTAATATCTCCTTGAATATTCACGATATTTTCATGAAATTTTTTTCAGTGAGTTACTTATAACAGTGGCAACAATACTCTCACTGAAGTGTTTGCTCTATCTCCTTTAGTTTTTTAATTAATTTTTTTAACTTTTTTATTTCGCCGCTAGGGGCGCTGTATGTCCTTTCAATGGATTCTCCAGGGTCACTTTCCTTGGGGTAGACCTTACTTCCAGGACCCTAGGATACGTTGGTTCCAAATAAAAGCCGTGAAACGGACTTTTGAAACACCCTGTATGTTACGGGCAATGTGATAAACCGGGCGTTATAAGTAATCCCCGAAGTGAGGAGGGCAATGTGATAAATTCAATGGCATTTATCAATGAGTATTTATCACTTTGCCCGAAATACGCTGGCATTATTAATAATGCCCGGTTTATCACTTTGCCCGTCACATATACAGCAGCAAAGGAAGAAAAGAAGTAAAGTAACTGTTATTTTATGTTTCCATACGCAACAGATTAAACTACGGAATTTTTTTGAGAGGTGAGGGATCGCCACATTATCCGTATCTCCTCCTTTTTTTTCTCATCTCTCTCTTCTATTACTTCTATTATCCTTTCACCTTAATCTGTCCCTCATCTCTCTCTATACTTCTCTTTTCATTAACACCTTTTTTCTTTTCTTTCTCTCAATTTCTTATATTTCTTTCTTTATTTCAATCAATTCCAACTCTCAACCGAATTTCCCAATCAAACCATTGCTGACAATCGCTGAACATTTGGGTAGTTAGTGATCGACACACTGTGTCATCATTTCCTCCATCTTTCTCTATACATTCCTTCTATAATCCTTTTCTGTCTCTCATCTCTCTCTATTTCTATTTTCATTTCCAATAATCTCTCTAATCCCTCTGTTCTCCCCTATCGTTCTCTTTCAATTCCAACTCTCACTGGTCACATGGAAATTTTAAATAATACCTCAGACATTTAATTTATGTTCAGCGGCTCCACGAGAAAGATGTTCTCAACCATGTTCATATCCTCTGCTTCGAATTGTAAGACATAATTTAAAACTAGCACTTTAATTAACATTAAGCAACCTCCGAATTACAGTTAATTTATTTCAGATAGAGGCCCTTTTGATTGGTCTAAAGTTTTTCCCTTCTATAAGGGGCCGTTCGAATATTACGTAAGCACCTAAGTTTTGGGGGTTTGCTATTTGCTTATTTTTCCTGACAAGGTCGAGGGGGAGTATGAGTGATGCTTACGTAAGATGTTACAAACACTGCATTTTCGAAAATATCTTGTTTCGTGCATAAGTAATTTCTAAATTTAACCAAAAATAAATTTCACAAATTAAAATGAATAGAAAGGGAATAATATTTAGTATTTTTCACAAGGAAAGTTTTAACGATAGGATAGGTTGTTCATGGAAACCAATGAATTTCAGAAATCTAAGCAGTAGTACTAAAGATTTTGTACAAAAATTAACAAGGGGCAGTTTTCTTAAGTAATTAGGAGAGAGGTTTCCGGGTTTGCGGTTTGCTTATTTGTGCTGACATAGGGGGGATCAAAAATGACCAAATAATTGCTTACGTAATATTTGAACGGCCCCTAAACCCCGTGTGGAGAGTCTTGTATGTTTTTATATAAATAAAAAAAATCCCACCTCTCAACCGAACTTTTCAACCAAACCTCAGCGAATGAGATCCGGCCGCCAAAGAGGAAGAAGAGACCCCTTCTGATTATTTCCATCTATCGGATTACCGCTCGCCCGTACCTCCGATACAGGGTGAAAAGAAGGTCGAGTGAAATTCACTATTTAGCTTATCGATCAGGCCACAGCCATGGCTTCCTCCTGCCGTCCGTCCACCCCCTTAATCTCTTTAATTCGTTCTCTCGGCGAAACCTTGCAAGTGCCACGGGAAGCCCGCACAAAGGATGCGAGCTGAGAGGGTTTTTTCCCGGATTTTTTCTCGTACGGTTGCAGAGAGTGTAACAGGCGGGAGAGTATCGATTTGAATTGGGCTGATTTATGGACATGAAACCATCCGGAGAGGCTATTGAAGAAGGTACTGCTTGGTTGAAATTGAACTATTTTCCGTGTATTGCACACGGATTTACGGGGAGGTAGTGGGGAGAAATACCACCCCCACACATACTTTTACAGGATGTATTCTATTTCTTAATAGTAAAGGTAATTTTCAGTGCAATCAGGTATGTCTTATGGCCCGTAACTAGACTTCTGTTTCGGAAGGGGAGTTATAGCTCATAACTATTTCTGAACTTTTTTGAAATTTTCTCCTTAAAAGTAGTGGCAGTGTTTTAACACATCTTTGGATACTTGGGGTGCTTTGGATAACACATGAAGACAACAGCTCCTTGTACACCGTATAATTTTCAAGGAAAAAACAGTATGCATATAAATAATCGTTAAAATTTCGGGGAGGGGTTAACCCCCCTAAGCCCCCTCTCATATAGGGGCAGGCATGCCCCTCAAAGTCTCTAGCTTTCTCCTCCCTTCTAAATCCATCCATGATAAGAAATAATACATTTTATAACGAAGAAAAAAATACCAATTTAAAGACGAACTCATAGTTTTTTTTTTACTCAATTTGCGATTACATCTTCAATTGAGATCTATCAGTAAGATCGTAAGAGTACAGTGATGCAAACGAAGCTAAAATAGTTTGTCTAAATTAATAAAATATAAAAAAGTATTTGGATTTTATTGTGTAACTATCACTTTAAACCTTCAAAAACCTCTAAAGTTATAATAAGCATTAGATTTGACACGTCATGTTTATTAAATGTAATGAAATATTCTGAGAAAGAAATCTTCTATAAATCAAACATCTACGGCTCATTATTGAATGAAATAATTGAAAAAACATAGGGGAATGAATTTTCATTTAAAACAAATTTTAATGGAGAAGATTAGATATAGTTTCAATCAATATATAAAATAGTATCAAAATTTAATATTTTATTACATCTTCATTACATTATTTAATTGTAATACCTTACTGTGTTCATGTTGAAGCTTTTTGTCAGATTTTATTAATTCCTTTTTCTTTTTCAGGGGGTTCGGCAAACAAGGATACCAGTGCCAAGGTAAGGAAATTTGATTTAACACATATGAACATATAGTTAGTTTCTTGTGAGTGTATCGTTTGGATATTTTCATACAAGGAAAAAATGAGTCAATCACGAAATCATAAACACCTTTTAAATTTTGACTCATACAGGTCGTAGGCATTATTAAAGGAAATCCCTTTTCATGTGTCCCCTAGTCTTCTCTCTTTAGCTTCATATTTGGATCACTAAATCTACAGGGCGTATACGTATATGAAATCGTGCAACAAATTTAGAGAAATGAAAGGACTTAATTAGGCGTACAAAACCTTCAATTGGAGATGGAGTCGCTAAGGGGGTTAGCTTTTTAGAAAATTAAAAGGTAGTATTTTTGAACTTTTCAGTGCATAGAATATTTAAATTGTGTATGCAATCACGTTAAAAAGGAGGTCTAGGGGTCCCACCCCAGAAAGATTTTTGAAATTTAGCTATTCAGGGTTTAAAACTCGTTTTTAGGAGGTAATTTGCAGTTAAACCTTTCTTAAGAAAGACCAAAATTTTGTAATTGCCTCCCCCCTAAAATTTGTAAAAGGGGCGTAATAAGTCTCCCGTTTAGAAACACTCACTAAACTATTTTTTTTTAATCTTTTGCAACATCAGCACATTCATTGACATGAGTTTTTCTATTTGTCTTTTGCTTTAGACACCAAGTTGAATTTTTTACTTACTGCTCTATTTATTCTTTTTACTACCTGGTCTGATGATAAAGTTTCAAAGCCCACATGACGTTCCTAAAAGTTTTGAACATTAATTCAAAATCTTGTCGCGACCCACCAAAAAATCCCTCGTGGCCAACAGTTTGGGAACCTCTGCCCTAAACACTTACAAAGCTATTTTCTCTCGCGTGGTTTTATAACACCACCTGTAGTGACCTTTGGTAGGTCGAATCGTAATTTGTTCGTACAGGGTTGTCACGCGTCTGCTACCCAAAGATATTTCCATGCAAATTCCTCTGTCGTGTCTTCTATCTTAAAGCAAATTGGATTAAGCTTATTTGAATAATAATCCGCACGCAAGGCACACTATCTCTAAAATTGTTTCGGGGGGGGGCTTATTTTTTTGGGATCGCGTGCCTCGGGGCCATAAGACGACAGGGGAAGGGGGCTTAGGATTCGAACGTCGCGCTTATCAGACGACATCGTTCATGAGACCGGATTTCATATTTCCTTCGAAGATATAATTTACATATTTTACAGTCAGGAGATAGAAACTTAAAAGGTATGGTATATACGTACTCTTTTAGACCCCCAAAATAGACAATTTAACCAACATTCAGGGGGTGAATGTGGTCTCCCCAGAAACCCAGTAAATTTTCCTGTTTCTTCAAACCCGGAACCCCTTAATCCCTATATAAGTCAACACCTTGGGCAGAGTTCTCAACCTTTTAGACAATGTGACCCCCTTTTTAGGTTGAGTATTTTGATGACCCCTTTTCATTTGTATTGTATTTAAAAAATTTTAAAACCATAGACACGTCCTGCAACCCCTGGTTTAGAACTTAGAACCCCTGAATCCTCACAAGTCACAAGACATCATAAAACGACAAAAACCACTGTATGTCCTTCAGTTATAAATTGAAATCTAGGGGCTACCTGGGATTCCTACCTAGATTGCTTCATTGAAAGGTAAACTTTGCAGAAAGAGGTTACTTTCCCAAGAGCTATACATAACCTGTTTGCTTCTCCATAAGCTCTATTCTCCTAAACACTTTTTATAACCAAAGGATAGTTTTACCAACCAAGTTTTGACCAAAAGAGCGAAGATGAAAGCTCTGAAAAAGGTTACATTCTTAAAACAATTTAACACTATAAACAATTTCATGATTCTTTTAGATTACAGATTATAAGCTGAACATTTCCCCCCAAGAACCACTGCTATTAGAATATTATTCACCGCGATATCGAAATAAATTCTGGTTTATTGATTTTTGGTCTGCGACGAATTCTTTGGTGCAGATGGCATTCAGTGTCTTTTTTTTGTCCTTCTTTGCCTAAATTTTGGTATGCTTAATAATTTATCAATGAGTAGTTTCACTTATTTGAGATTCATTGAAAAATATCCAGCTTCTCAAAATAAGTGTAGTATACTTTTGTATAAAGAAGGTCGATGACCTTCTCTTTGGGAAAATTTAGAAACTCTGAATAACTAAATAGACCTCATGTATACGTATAGGTATTAGTTCAGAACTTAAGCGACTTCTTAGTAAGTTAGTTCTAGTCTTTCTTGCTTAAGCGACTTCAATAGTAGTAGCTTTGCATCATTAACTTTAATTTTTCTTCAAGAACCCATTCTATAGGTTCAAAAGAAATTCCAATAATGTTTCAAATCCCTCGATTTTCTCCAACTAAAGTGAATTTTCCACGGTTCAGTAGGTGAAAGACGAGTTCACCAATCGGCACAGATCTTGAGATAGATCTCAAAATTGAAATTCTCGTCCTTTGGACAAAAGAGAAGCTTTATGGATACTGACCTCCCCAGGAAATACGATCTTAGCGGGAGACAATTTTTCATATAAATGGTCTTCGAAGCCGAGGGGACTCGTAAAAAGGAGCCGCTGATATTTTCATCACGATAGAATTCTGATAGGGACTGTTTTTTGCCTCCATAAATTCCTCACCCCCTTCAGTCCTGTCTGTAAAGAGAATGTTAACTAGGGCGCTCATGCAACCTCTCTCCAGTACAGACACCGTGTCAATATCTACTCAACAAACATTTTTACAGTTGTTTTTCCGGTACTTTTCTGTTATCCATACCCAGGCCCGTGTTTAGGGTTTTTCCGGCCACTTTTCTCCAACTTTCTTTTCTTTTTAGAAAGAGCAACTGTTTTGTCTCAATTCTTAGCGGAAGTTAACGTGTTGAATTATACTGATTTAAGGTCAAAAGAAAATGTTTTTCAACAACAAAAGCACGAATCTTGGAAATATTTTATTTTTTCCTGTATTTCGAATCTGTGTACAAAACTATCTTTTCATAATATAAAGCAAATTTAATTATCTATTTATGATAATTGAAAGATATTACTTTTAAAGGCAGATCATTGAAAGGTATGGCATCCTTGTCATGTTGGGGGATCTTCTTCAGAAAACTTTTGAAATTTCACCTTTAAAACTAGTGAGTAAACTCTCTTTTAAAAATCTTACGACTACTCTGTGGGGCCACCTTTACTCCTATACTGCGCTACAAGATTTTCAAGAAACAAAATTCTCTAAGAAAAATGTTTGTATACGGCCTCTTCAACTTCCTGTAAATTTTTCCACCCCCAAAAATTCTGCTGCCCTGTGCTATGGCACATGTTGGCACTGCTTGGAAATGACGGCTCTGTCTATCCCGCTCTGGCACGCAGGGTTGCTGCTCTGTCTGAAAAGTATCTCTATATGGTGCTTCTGGTCGATAGGAGTCCTTTTTTAAGGAACTGTCTCGTTGCGTACACCGCACTCAATTAAGTAATCAATGAGGGCAGTTCAGAACAATCGGTTTCACGTCGGAAAGTTTGAGTTATTTTGGTCCCGTGGCTCCCAACTTTGAAAAGTTAATGCGCGTGTAATGGCTTGACCCCGAAATAGGATTGGTTGCTCAAGTGATCATTTTGCCACTATATCTTCGAGTTTGCATATGGTATTAAATTAAGTATTAAAAAAGGAATAATGCATTTAAAGGTGCGTTTATTCAATTGATAATGCTACAAATCCATGAGTTTTGACATCGTGTTTTACAACTTTACACAACAGAGGGAAAAAATTATAGTTTTCCAGAATTTATGGACTGATTTCATTGCTTAACGAATTGTAAAACATAGTTCTATACTTGGTTTTATTAATAAGTTGTACAATAAAATTCGTCCCCTTATATGAAACACTACTATCTCCGTTCGGCAAACTTCGGGAATCCCAATCCTTTCCAACTAAGTTCATTTGATTGGTTTTGATCTTTCCAGCTTGATGATGTCAAAACGCTTACGAACCAATCAAATGAGCTTCTCCGCACGTAATTCCGAATATTCCCGAAGCAGTCCTTATGTTATTAGATTCTTAAGGCGACGAAATGCCCCTTATGATAAATTGTCCCCAATGAAAAGTTTATACTGAATATTTTGTTTTTATTTTATTGAGCTTCTAATCCTTCATTTTCTTTAAACTCTTTTTTGATGGTTCAAATAACTTAATGTTAAAGATAAAGAAATACTTTGTGCAAACTGAATTAAATGGAGAAACAACATAATTGCCCAGATAAAAGTAAAGTTAAAACAGGCATTCAGCTGTTTTGGAGATGGTACTACTTGGGTCTTCTTCGTCAGTGCCTTAATAGAGTATCCAAGTATCTCCGAAAGAGCTGTATGCCTGTTTTAACTTTATTTTTATTTGTGCAATTTATACATTGTAACTTAATGTTCCTGTAATATTTGTTTATAATCTTAACTATCAATTAGCATACATACAATATTTCGAATATGCTCAGCCCACTCATATACTTTATAGTATACTGTTTATTAAAGGGCAGTATATTCACTTGGGCAACAATTTACACTGTGTGATGGTAACTTTGTATATTTGAAAATTGACACTAATGTGTCCATTAATTTTGTCATTCTGTATATTAATTTAGTACATGTTATGAATTAAACATGCTTGTACAATTTACAATACAGCTGCCACCTTTAATGAATTAATTTTCAAAAACTCAACATCGAGTTTCCAAAAGTAAAGCAAACAGAGTCGTTATACTTAATTGAAAAAACAGAGAACTTATTTGATAGAAATCAGAATACGTAATCTCTATTAAAATTCAATAAAACGCAGAGGAAAAAGAAAATAAGGATTTTAAAACAAGTAGGTTTGTTGATTAAGGACTCCACTGGGCAAGGCATCTCTTATGCTACCCAACACACGCATCCGATGTGACATACCTCGGCTTTAGATGGAAACGCAACTTTTGATAAATGTGAACCTAATTTACAGGCAAAGAATTTTTTCAGAAGAAAAGAATGTCTCTTAAAATAAAAGACAACAGAAAAAACCCCACGAGTTGTCAATTTATGGATGCATGGAAGAATCCTCTTCCCATCCGCCTGTTGTGACAACCGCCATGAATAACTCAACTGCGACACTTCCAATTGATGAAGCACCGTAAATTTGTCTCCCGAACACAAATACTTCAACGCCTTTCAAAAACAAGTTCATCGTGATCATCTAAATGTCCTCTTCAGACGTCACTTTATTTAAATAGACTTTCCGAATGGATTTACTACCTTCATGGCTGACTCCATGAGAGAGAGAGACTGAGAATGGTTGCTTGGGTGAATTCCACATTCCTCAGTTGACAATTTTTACGAGGAAAACATAAGCTGTATGCCCTTATTAGGAAGTCTAGTCTACCTTACTAAGAAAATGATAATAAGAATACATAAATAATCTAATTTTAAAAATGTTTGTCTGCTAATGCAAAACTTCTCATGATAAGTTTTGATACTTCATGTAGATCTTAAATCATGGAAGTTTTTATACCTAATTTCCTTAATTAAATATTATTTTAGTTTTTCTTAAATCATTTTGAGAGATATTACTATCTAATCTTGAAAATCTCATACTAGCTAAAACATCATTGATTCACGGATAACCTGTTAGGGATCCTAGGGGTGGTCCATGGGGAATTGGGCAATGGATTAAGAAAGGCATTATTTAAATGCTTTTTTGAAGCAAAGAAGGACATTATTAAAAAACATTTAAACAATGCCTTTCTTATTCTACTTAATTTTTCATTTGACATTTATGATGTACAGTGTAACACAATAGAGCATTTTCAATCACATGGCTCGGACCTAACAACGGCCTTAGCAACAGAAATGTTACAGTTTTTTGCCCTACAGAGGTTAACAGTTACAGAAAATGACTGGCCGTGGAATTCTTCTATTGGAGTATTTGCAATCACGTGACCATATACTTAAAAACCGCCTTAGCAACATATACCTCGTTACCTAGCAACCGCCTTAGCAACAGTTAAAAGCCCTACAAAGGTTAACAGTTAAAAGAAATTAGCTGGTCGTGACGTCACCTGAAAACACTCTATATTACAGTTTTTCAAATAACAAATAATGCTTAGTAGATAACTAGTTAAGTTGTGTAATTACAGCTGGCAACCCCCGCACCCAATCGTTACAGTGGACATTGTGGGTGAACAGATGGAGTTAGGAAGATGATTTTGGTGTCATTTTTAATGGTGTAGGGTTGGTAGCACAAACTATGCAAACCATTATATTGGTCATTGCAGGCCGTCTTCATGTGGCACGCAACGGAACACGAACCATTTTCTATGGTGGCTAAAATAGAGTGCGATTTTATAAACGTCCATGTAACACATTCGTGAATTCCATAACATAATACGCACTGCTTAAAAAAAAATTTCTGTTTTCAGTATCCAAGGGATAAAATCACTCCTCTCATAAATTCCAAGAAGCAGTGTGAACTTTGGTAAGTAAATAAAAATAAGAAAATGTGAAAAAATAAATAGACCCCCTAAACGAAAAAAAAAGCCCTGCTTCTCTTGACAAACGTTTGTGTCTCGATGTGTGCATGGTTCGTGTACTACATCTGTATGCTTGTGTGAGCATGATCCGTGCAACACACGTGACAGCATGCACGCACATGCGTCGTTCAGTAGTGTGCTGGCATGCGAGTGCGCATGCGCATTATATCTGTGAGCTGATCGTTTGTCATCGTGGTGTCAGCAAAAGAGGCCCAATCACTAAGCAGTGTTGTGTGTTGAAATTTACGTGTTTATTCGTAATGTAGTTGTCTGATGTGATCACACTTTGCTGTCTGTCTCTGAAGAGACACTTTCATGGTACTAGACACTCCTCTCTATCCGTATTGTACTATAGTGAGTTTATGTAAGCGATCCGACCCTGCCATTTGTTCTTTGCGTATGACGCTCTTACCTTATAGTGTAAAGCACCAATGGCAAGCATTGCACGAAAACGTAAAATGTAAATTCCCCATCACTTGTTCTGTTCGTTTTGACCATTGGCGTCTTTCTATCTATCTTTTAACATATCTCCATCATTATGGAAGAGAAGTGTTCCTTGTGTCCCTTACGGACTCGAAGCCACTAAGTTTAGATTATAATTCTACATATCAAAATCTAAAAAATTGAAACTGGTCACTTAAGGGATGTAGCCAAGGGGGGATTTAGGGATATATCACCCCAAAACACAGTAAATTTTCATGTTTGTCCATAGAAAAGAACCAAAATTATCTCATATCCCCCAAAATGTCAATTTCCCCCTTCAAAATATTTTCTGGCTCCGCCAGTCAGTTTTTTTTTAAACTAATTTAAGTAACAGTAAAATTTACAAAAGTTGAAAACGTTTCACACAACCATTTTTTGGCGCAGTTATCCCTTGACATAAGTTAGTTACAACATATTAGAGTCGGTAAAAAAACACCAGAGAAAAAATTCTAATAATCGGTCTGAATCTGAAGTTTTCACTCGTTTCCATATCCAAATCCATTTAAAATGGTTTGTGTTATTGCTTCACAGAAATAAAAAAAAAACATATTAACATAGTAAATATCTCCACAAGCACTGCACAGCAATATCATGTTGTTTTCCTCCGGGAGGTCGGCATCTCCCGTTACCTAAACTTTCCTTTCCTTCTCTTGCAGTGTGCAGTTTCGTGGTCCACAAGCGGTGCCATGAATTCGTCACTTTCAAGTGTCCTGGAGTCGATAAAGGAGTCGATTCTGACGTAAGTTACCCATTTGTTAATACCTTACTACATGCATTTTTCTTGAGAAAGAGAATACCATAATCCCCAAATTTTTTCTCACATTTTATGAGGTACAACCAAAGAGTTTCGTTCTTTTAGTCTCACTCTATGTTGTTTTTCTTCAACAGTCTTTAAGGTTAACCTTTGCAGGGGGAACACAGGTCACCGTACCTAGGCCGTTATAATTAAAAACATCTATGCCAGTGGTTTCTGCAAACGTAATTTTTTTTACCTGGATAGGTGTTTGGCCCATCCTTTCTCTTTTGGGCTTTCTGGGCTTAGGACCGGCTTAGGGATGGGAAAACTCCACCTATGTCAGAGTTTAACCATAATGTAACTAAAAAATAAAGCATCAAGCAGAAATCTACTAAATCTTCCTATTTTATCAAATAATTCAAGAGTAAACCACGAGGAGAAAATATTACAGATTGTTGCTAAAAATAACACTACCTAGTCCACACTATCTCTATATTTTTCTGAATACACCAGAATAAGGGAAAATAAAATTAAAAGTGCTTGCAGCGTTCTTTATTACCGAAACTCAGCATTTTCTTCCAGCAGTGTTTCATCTAAATTTTATCCAAGTTGACATTAAAGTACTCGATACCGAAAAGAGCATCCTGTGTCCGCGAGCATCGGGTTTCGAGCGAACATTATATTCCCCCAGGAAATCTCCCAGGGCGTATTAATCATCGTCGAGTTATAAATCGATGACTTATTCCCGCCTGTCGTTAATTCGCGAGTCGCTGGGGCTTGACGCCGATGGGTCATGGGTCGCGTATATTTTGTTCCTCAGAGGAGGATGCCGCATTCATTTTTGCTGCCCGACAAGTTTTTGAATGATTATTACATTTTAAAAGATTTAGGAAACGTAAAATTGAAACGATCAAGGTTAGTAAAGAATAGGCCTAATAAATACGCATGGTGAACTGTTTATTTTACTCATTTTTAAATGAAGAGGCAGATTACAAGTTGAATAACAACCTGTAGTCAACACAAATGTGGAAATTTCATTAAAATAACACTTATAATGTAAATACTTGAAATATGTTTTGAACACATATAAAACGTGATTCTTCTTACCTTATTCTTCAATTATTTGTAATTTTTCTCTATTTTTTGAATAAGCAATATAAAATTTGTTGATCTTTCGGCTCTTGAGATTGGCCTTAGGAAGTTAAGATGGCAAAACTTAAGCCATATACCAAATACAGTTGTGTAGAGAAGTCCTGAGTTGGGGATGTAGACTACTTTGTAAAGGAGTTGAGTAGGTGCATGTGGAATATTCAGGTGCGATGATCAAATAGTATAAACATTGATTCATCAACAACCAATATACACACTCTGCTGTTCTCTTGATATTTAGTTCGGTGAAAAAGGAAATCAATAGAAAAAGTTGTGCAGACTTTTAGAGTATTTTCTCTTCTTCTTCGAAGCAGTTGTCTCTGAAAGTTTTGAAGCAATTTTGACTTCACACAGTATCTACTTCCATGGAAAAACGCGTGTTCCATTATTATATTAGGATTTACACGTTTCCGATGGGTTGTCGTCAGAAGGAAGCTACAATAATATAATTGGAGAATATGGGATAACGCTTGTTTTCTTTGTTTTTTCAATGTATGTATTACTCACCTTGTGTGTTTCTCTCCTAGGATGCACGAACGAAACATCAATTTGTGGTGCATACATACACAAGTCCCACCTTTTGCGATCACTGTGGATCTCTCTTGTACGGGATCATCCATCAGGGATACAAATGCAAGGGTGAGTTCTCCGTCCTCCTTCTACTACAAGACAAGTTTCCTTACTATACGCGTATATTGCTTAGTACTACTTACTTTTAAAGATATACGTGATTGATAGCAGGCAGTCCTTTCTTTTTAGTCATTAACTTTTCCAACTATTTTCAATGCCATTATTTTTGTTTTATGTTGTGGTTTAAAAGCTAATTAATATTAATTAAGTTGGGATAACTTTGGCACAATGACATCTAATGGCATTAGTGAAATACTCTTTAGTTTGAATTAAAAACGGAAGACTCTGCAGAAGAATCTACTAGTAAGAACAAAAAATATATGTTAAAACTAGCAAATAGACATCAATGACAGCTATACTATGATGTAGGATGATATTATTGTAAAGTACGATGTTGTTCTACGGAGAATCAGTTCCAAAATTGGATTCTTCTTCATAATTTGTAATGTCCTCTCCAATTGTGTTTTTCTCTGTTGCAGCCTGTGACATGAATGTGCATAAGCGATGTCAAGAAAGCGTGCCCAATCTCTGCGGTTGTGATCACACAGAAAGGAGGGGGAGGATCGAGCTCAAGGTGTCCGCCATCAACAACAAGCTCGTTTGCGAAGGTAAAAAGGCGATTCCCCTAAAGTTCCCAATTTTTCATGTTTAAATGATTTGTTACTACTCATGTATGCGATGAAATCCTTTGACTCCAAGAATGGAGGGAATTTCATTGGGGGACATTCATGGGAACATCTTCAAAAATCCTCTTCGAATATTTTTTTATACTTGAAAATCAGTCTACTTTTTAAAAATACTTCCTTTCCTTGTAACCTATCGTAACATTCTCAATCTGTTGCGGTTAGGTTTAGACACTAACAAGATTGACTCTTCGATTAAGCCATTGGAGTATGTCCATCCAATCTGTTTTTCCTCGTGAAGAAATTGATTAAGAAACAACGTTTGAGAATCCTTGTAATCCGTGTCGACGGTTTCTTTTGTGCCATTATCGGCAACTTTCTTTAGTAGAAAAGTCAACTTAAACCAGCCATTGTCATGGCCATTATTTTTGGTTTCATTTAATATGCGTTTTTCTGGGATGTATAGAGAAGTATCCTAACAAATGTTCCTTATAAATTCAAAGGTAGCAGTATTTAAGGGTTCCTGCCCTTGGGGTTATAGCCGACAGGTTTCCATTGCTTTTCCTCTATATAACTATGTTGTTTAATATTACACTTGTACTATGGAGGTGAGCTCTCTTGAGCACGTTTATTTGAGCCAACAAAGTTGGTGGCGGGCCATGTTTAAAACAACAATTTTTTTATAGAACTGAATGGCAGTTTCCGACTTCACTGGTTAGTGGTAAAGACTTTATTTTTTTGCAGTTCGTCAGGCGAGGAACCTGATTCCGATGGATCCCAACGGTCTGTCCGATCCTTACGTCAAAATGAAGCTGGTGCCAGACACTGGAGAATCCGTGAAGCGGAAGACGAAGACAATCAAGGCCAATCTGAATCCCACTTGGGGGGAGACGCTGTCCTTGTAAGCTCACTTACCTCTTTCCAAACAACCACAGAGGAATAGCCTAAAACGTAATTTTACTTGTGGGGGATAGCCCGCCCCTTTAGGCTCCATGAGTTAACGCATGGTACTCTTTAACTTCACGAGCCGAGTTGGAGAGAGTGTCGCTTCCCATATGAGGTCTATTTTCATTTAGCTGGAATTTGGAATTATGACTTATATGTCTCACTTATAGAAAATCTTAAACTTTAAAATATGTGTTATTTGTGCGGTGGGATGATTTAGTTTTAGACATTCAATAATCGCAAGGAGCATGCGCTTGGATGCGATCGCAGTTCCGTTATCCCTCACATTTGGCAATGGGATTTACCAGGCATTTCGAGTTATCATTATCGGCCGTAAAATCTATCTCAGTTTTGGATACTCTGCGTTCCTTACCCCAAAAGGTAATACAGCTTACATTTTTATTAAATGGATTCACGCCTTCGCTAGGCTTTGATGCTTTTAACCCCTCAAGGTTATCCACTTTGCCGCAATATAGTGTTCTGTTCTCAAATCTATCTGATCGGACAGTTACTTAACTGCCTTACTTTTTGTACATTTTTGGTACTTTCCAAAAGGTCCACTATTATTTTTAAACATATGCGATAGACTATGGTGTAGAGTAGATGACTGATGCTGTTTCTTCTCGCATTAGTGACCTGAAGCCCGAGGACAAGGACCGTCGTCTGCTGGTGGAGGTGTGGGACTGGGATCGAACGTCGCGCAACGACTTCATGGGCTCGCTGTCGTTCGGCATCTCGGAGATCATGAAGAGCCCGGCCGAGGGGTGGTTCAAGCTGCTCACGGCAGAGGAGGGGGAGTACTACAACGTGCCCGTGCCCCCAGAAGACAAGGACATCTCGGAGCTCAAGACGCAGATGAAGGTAACCTTCCTTTATTCTTATCACCAATTTGGATGCTAGATTCATTTGCTTAAGGAAAAGTATTTCGTCCTTTAAAATTAAAGAAGCTTTTCTTGATGCCCTTTAGCCAGCCTAGTGACCTAGTTGTTAGAGTAGGTGACAGCAAATCCGCACTTCCGGAGTTCGAATCTCCGTTTAGACAGGGATGTTTTTTCTGTCGAGATGAATGAATCTGCCACCCCTCTGTAAAAAAGGGTTGTGCGAGCGAATGTGTGTAAGGCGCGGGTATAACAGTAGTTGCCTCCGTGGTGTGGGTCCTCTGGTTGTCGCTGGGTAATAGGCTGTGGCTAAGTAAGCACTTCTAACCACGGCATTATTTGGACAAGAATTAATATCTAAGTATCCGTCTTTGGCTTCTACTATTGAAGCAGATAAAGGTATGAACTAGACATTCTTTTGCTCCCTTCCTAACTCGTGTGTTTTCTTCATCGTAAGTTTTTTAACTTATGTCCTCGACATCACCAAAAGATCATGCAATTTTTTATGCTTGAAAATTAGATACTTCAATGAATTTCAATCAAATTCTGCCGAGCGAGCTCGGTGCTTACTTATCGATCCCGAAGGAATGAAAGGCTGAATTAACCCATGACCTCAGCTTCTCAAGCAAGGAATAAATCTCGAGTTGGCAATGCTGGAAGCCAGACATGTTGACCACTACACCCTGCCTAAACCACCGCATATAATAAATTTGCTTAAAATAAAATAACTTATAAAATGTAGAATATTTCTTAAAATTAAAAGTGTTTTTATTGATGTCACTCCAATGAATATACGTTTAAACTTTCAAGTTGGAAAAGAAAACTTACCTGAAAATTCGTCTCGTTGCAGACGCGCATCTCTATGTCCTGCAGGAAGTCGGAGAAGATCGCCTCCATCACCGACATTCCTCACAACATGGGCAAACAGGACGTCATCCGGGCCTCCGACTTCCACTTCATCATGGTCCTGGGAAAAGGCAGTTTCGGTAAGGTAAGCTCTTTTCCCTATTCTACTATCACAACACCTCACTCGCCGAGCGCTCTTTAAATTGCGGTTTTCACCAGTTCAAGTGTATGTTTTAGCATCCATTATCGAAAAACAAACGGGAAAACTCGTCACTTTCATAGTAAATTACCAACAAACATTCCTTAGGGCGTGAAAAATTGAGTTCGTTTTGTGCATTATTATTTTTATTTGTTATTCATGCGTAATCTATAAAAGAGATATACTCTGTGTAAATAGAATCGGCGGTTGACCTTGAGTTTTTTCTCAATGTATTTCTTCTGCGTTGCCATGGTAAAGAATGACGTGAAACCGCCTATTTTATTTACACAGACTATAGTTCAATAAAATATCATGTGATTTACTAGATAGCAGGCTTTTGTGTAAGGAATTATTTTCGTGGTGGTCGTAATTGAATGGCGTGTATGTCCAATTGTCCATGTCAAAACCAAGATGCAAGGACAAAGAGACCTTGTTTTTCTTTCTTGTCAGCACATTATTGCATGGCTTGAATAGATCCTCTAATCACAGATTTGTTAGCCCTATTTACATCATATTACATATTTTTTTGAAAGTTAAATTCAAGCAATAACTATTCTTAAATGCTTTCATTAAAATTATCTTAGAGTTCAGATTTAAGAATTGTACGCTCTGGGGTTTGAATCCCTACTCATAAAAATGTGTATGTCCGTTTCGTCTCTGTGTTAATGAGTGAATGTAGCCTCCTTAAAAAGAGGTTGTGAGAGCGAATGGGTGTTTGTGGCGCACATATACTTCACTTCCACGGCTTCGGTCCATAGGTAGCCGCTTCGCCACTGCTTAATAAGTACTGATAATCTTGGCGTTATATGGATAGGATAAAGGAAAAAAACTTATGCTTTTAAGACACTTGAAATGCATAACTGAACATTATCTTTTGCAGGTGATGCTCGCCGAAAGAAAAGGCACGGACGAGCTGTACGCCATCAAAATCCTCAAGAAAGACATCATCATCCAGGACGATGACGTCGAATGCGCGATGGTAGAGAAGAGGGTCCTTGCGCTGGCCAACAAGCCGCCGTTTCTTGTGCAGCTTCATTCATGCTTCCAAACCATGGTAATAAGAGCTACACCAAAATATTATCTTCCACGCGTCATTTGATCAGTGATTTCCAAAGTGTGAATGGAACCCTTTTACCCACTCTATAGAGGAGGAGGTTAGGTCCACCCGAATGACTTTTATACTGCGATACTGCTCCCTCGTTTAAGTTGGTTCTGACTTTGAACGGCATCAGAGATTGCTAGCCTAGCTGAAGAATTAACATACATAAATTAGAAAACCCTTAAAACAACTCTTCAAAATTGTTAATGGAAGAAGTAAAAAAGATAAAAATACGCGTTTTTTGCATCCTACTCTAAAGACAAAATAATTTAAGGCCCCGGTTTTTCGTAAATTATAGTTCAAAAATCCCCCGAGAAGGTGGCAGTACTATTTTACATTATCTCCTATGGGAAGATTGATACTTTTATACCCTGTCGGGGGATTTCAGAACAATATGATTTACGAAAATTTGTGTCATGAAATTCTTTGGTCTTCAGAGTAGAATGCAAAAAACCGCGTATCTGTATCTTTTTTAGTTTTTTTATTAAAAATTTTTAAAATGTGTCAGTCTTTTTTGGGACACCCCCTATATGCAGAGCAATAATAATGTTTTTCACGCTTAAGCTATAATACCTGGAAAAAAAACCCGGTTAGGAACCACTCCCCAATAGAACTTTCCCATAAAACCACTTCGGGGTATTCCAGACTAGCTCTTACAACTAGTTTATTTAGCTGGTGTAACCCCAATTATAAAAGCTTCAGATCTTTTTTTAAAGTATGATGTATCTTTGAAATTTAAAAGATCGAAGTCGTTTTAGTGTGGTTCTAAAAAGAGTTCCTTCCCACAGGACAGACTTTACTTTGTCATGGAATACGTGAATGGCGGAGACCTCATGTTTCAAATCCAACAGTGTGGCAAATTCAAAGAACCTGTTGCGGTGTAAGTCATTTCAACGTTTATTCCATCTTTTAATGTATAACGAAATATCGTTTTAATCAAGTGCAGTTGTTCCATTTTTCCAGGTTTTATGCTGCTGAAATAGCCATCGGTATGTTCTTTCTGCATAACCGAGGAGTAGTTTATAGGTAAGTTAGCATTCTCAATTTTTCATTGCACTGCCATTTGCAACCTAAAAATGTACCAAAACTGCTGGATCTTTGAAGGGCTAGGTAATGGATTAAAAAAGACAATATCAAAAGATTTTTTTGTATTATATGGGAAATTTAAAGTGTTTTCTATTTCTAAGGGGGAAGCTAAGGAGAGCAAGAATAGGTAACTGCCCCTTCCTAAATCTAGATATATTCAGTTAATTGTTTTGAATTTATTATTATTGATATTTTTGTTGTAAATGAATAGAAAAAGTTAAAAGCTTAATTTTTGTTTACTTCCTAAAACTTTATTTTGTACAGATTTTATCCTATTAGTAGATGTTCATTTTCTTTTGATTTCACAAGTACTTCTTAGATGAAATAAACAGGGTGATTCCAAATTTATTATACAAACTTATAGGAGTAGTAGAAAGCCCAGAAACGATTCATGATCACAATGAAAAGTGGGGTTGAAACACTGCACCAGGGTTTTTACAACTTTTCATAAGAAGGTTCACCCATTTCTTTTGGTTAGTTCCAAAGCCGCGCTCACAGATTTTAGACTAAAGGGACAAAAATTATATTTTCATGCACACACTTAACATTGATTTTAACAGTTCGCGTGCAACTAATTAGTCGCGAGGAAATTATAAACTCGATTTTAGAATTTAATACTTCAAAATTGGAAGTTTCTCAAATGAGCCAGAGTCCTAATTTCGTTTTATAAAGTCGGCATTAGGCCCCTCCCTGCATACCAGTGTTTCAGCAAGAGAAAAATTCCATTAGCAAAAAAAGCTAAAATAGAGAGAAAAAAAAAAGCTTTAGCAAAATGCTAAATTAACAAATTGTTTGGTTACGTCAGTTTTTTTTAGCTGGGAAAATTTAATTTATAGAAACTACAAACCCAATGCTAAATATTTCTTGGAAATCTTTATGTTAAATATATTTTAACAAATTATATAGAGTATATTCTTCAAGTATTTATAAAATTTAAATTTTGTATTCGCATTTTTTCGAGAATCCTCTAAAATATTTTAGCATTCTGAGAGGGAGGTTCTTTTGCATTTTGTGAAAAAAAAAGCCACCATAGCGAAATCCCTGCTGCGCTAAAAATGATGAGATCATTGTCCTGTAAATGTGTTTCACTGCGATGCACTCATGGCGGAAAAGCACTGAGCAGGAGAAGGTGCCTGTAAAGTCCGTTTTGTAGCAATGATTCCGTAATGACAGAGGAGTACACTGTAAATGTTGTTTCACAACTAGATCTCTCTTGTTGCAGAAAAACAAAGTATTCAAATTGATATCCAGGCTGAAATTAATTTCTAGTTTGCATTAGCGTTTGAATTTTAAAAGACAGCAACGATGTTAAATAGATTGTGTTTTAGCAATTTCAGTGGGAAATAGTTCTAAAAATTGAATTTATGTTTCTTTTGGATTTTTAGAATAGGTTCAATACTACCTAAACGGCTAGTTGAAAATAGACGAAACTAAAATTATTTTTTATGCATTATCCATGTTAAATTACGCATAGATTTTCGCGAGTCCCTGTCAATCTAAGGGAGAAATATTTTCAATCTCTTCTCTAATCTCGTCCCATCAGAGATCAAGATGTTATTCGTGAAAGGCTGCGCCATCTAGGGAAGAGATGTTAAAGTTATTTTTCAGCCGGCACTATAAAAACCACAAAGAAAAAAAGTGTAATGAGAAGGTTTCAGTATAGTCAAAGGATATCGGACACTTGTAAACGTTTGATTGTAAAACGTTAAGAATAAGCACTATTCAGAAACATCAAATTTGAATTGAGAAGATGAAGATGTTAAAGGAAAATATGAAATTAAGTAAATATCAGTTTCAGATTCACTAAAAAACAATAAAAACCCTCCATGAATTAAAGGTAGAATAAATTAAATAGAGAGCTAACTGCGTATTTATTATTTTTTTTATAGAAATTAGGTTATATTTACTTTATACTTATCCTGAAAGTTTGATGCATTGAAAAAAGAAACGCCTCTCTCATCTCTCCTTTCAGTAACATTATTTGGGGAACACAGGCGCTAAAAATATGGAACTATCCAAAACTCTATTTTTGGTTAAATGCTGTTTTTATAGGAAGTACATACCATATTAATAATAATAATATTATAATCCTACATAAGTTAAATTTTAAAGAGCCCTTCCTTGCCCGGTTTATAAAAATTCAATGTCGGTTAAATATTTTATTATAAAAAGTTACCTAAAAGTTAATTACATATATCTTAAACTTCCTCTTATTTATCTAACTTTACTAATTCCATGATTAATTATTTGGTTTGCTTAGTATTACAAGCAGGGCCGCCCATATGGAGGGCACAACCCCGACAAAAGTCTGGGGGCCCAGGGCTCCAATATTCGTCGATTATATCTCAGGCTCACTTTAAACCTATTTTCCGAATTTGACTAAAACTTGAACGTTAAATATTTTTTGGTCCTTACAAAGGATAGGGTCGGGTGGGGTAAATTGGGTATAGTGGGGTAAAATAGCTATAGGGATTTCAACAGTTTATATTTATAAAATTTAATGTTTTTTGGCATGCTAGTTTTTAGAGACTAGCATGCTAGTTTTTAGTAAAATCAGCATGCCAAAAAACATTAAATTTTATAAATATAAACTGTTAAAATCCCTAGACCTATTTTACCCCACTATATCCATATTACCCCACCCTAGTCAAAGTGTCTGCCGTTTTCCCTGATTCTAAACATTTTGATATCTTTTATGAATAGTTAGTATCTTAGTTTCATGGGAAGGGGGTTGAAAGTTCTGCTTGTGATGGCTTTAGCGAAAGGGAGCTTTGGTTCTCTACTTGAAATAAGATAAAAAAATTATTTTATTACTTTTTCATTTGGGCTTACATTATGAAATTTCAAATACACGGGAAAGAAAACATGGGACATGGAAGAAAAGGATGAAATTTACGTCGAGAAATTTAAGGATTAACCATTGTATAGCGTCTTTTTAGATGCACATTCCTGATAAAAGTAAAAACATAATTGAAAAAGGAGGAAAGGGGTTAGATTGTTCACCGAAGTTTATGTGTGGTCGAAGAGGATGCGATTTGATGGCTCTTTAATTCGCTTGTCATTCCAGGGACTTAAAACTCGACAATGTGCTGCTCGATTCCGACGGACACGTGAAAATCGCGGATTTCGGAATGTGCAAAGAAGGCATAATGGGTGATAAAACGACGAAGACATTCTGTGGGACGCCCGACTACATTGCTCCAGAGGTAACACACTCCATTGTCATCACGCCGCCTCCGTGTATGTTTTTTTGTACTGATACTTGAGTCTAATCACTGTGTGTTTTAATGGTATATGCGTGAGGCTCTGTCTGTTGAAAAAATAGTACTCCGACAATTCAATAGAAATTAACTTTATTACAGTGAGTTATTAGTGTATAAAACTCCCCTTTTAGAAACTATCAAAAGTAGTCTTTCTTTTAAAGTTTTCTTACAGGCGCATTTTAGTATAGAGCATTTTCAATCACATGAGTCTGACTTAAGAACGGCCTTAGTAACATTGTTTTTGTCCTCGACGTCGTCAAGTGTGACGTCATGTGCGAATGCTCTATTATAGAATGTTCTAGACTAAACTCGTTCTACATTTTAAAAAATGCTGTAGACTCATTCTTTTTTTACTCAGCTTTGATTCTTTTTGCATCAAATGCAAAACAATTGGATCATTTACACATATTACGTCATGTTTAGAAGGGATCTATGTGAATGAGACGAGGGGAAGATCAGATTTTGAGAATTACGCGTTAAAACTATTCTTTTTCTGCTATTTTATAAATGGCAAACAAACCATTTTAGCATTGATAGATATCATTTATGATTATTAGAGATTATTTTTTGCTACATTAGGAAAACAAATAAAATAAACGGTTTTGAACTTGGTTTTAATGTAGCTACTTGTAGCATAAAGAAGATTCCTTAAAAATAGCGTGAAATAATTTGTGAATGAAGAGTATTGCTTATAACGGGATGGATCTTTCATGATTCTATCCCATTAAAATTAATTAACATTCGAACTCGAAAGTACTAATTACTTTGAAATATTTTTCAGATTATATTGTATCAGCCCTATGGTAAATCTGTAGACTGGTGGGCGTACGGGGTCCTACTGTATGAAATGCTTGTGGGACAGGTAAGAAATTCACTTCTACTTTTTTTTTTTTTTTACATCATTTATTATTTATTTCAAAAAATTACAGTCAAAACGAACAAAACAAGAAAAATATCCATATCACCTGGGATCGCAGCGATCCATGTAGGTGAACAAAACATGCATAGAATAATTACAAAAAACTAAAACGTGAATACTTATATTTTGCAGTGTCTCAAAATTAAGTATAAATGGTCAAATCTTATCCAATTTATAAAATTAATGAACAGTACCGTGTAAAAACGTGTGGCCGAAAATAAAATTAGAGGAACAATAGATTGTTCTAGTCTTTTCCAACTTAAGGCTTTACTAAGTAATTGAATTTTTAAGAACTGCATGTGTTTCAAGTAGTAACAAATAATTGTAATGTTTATAGCAAAGTATATGTTTTACTCGAAGGTGAAACTAATTTTTAGCAAACTTCTGTTTGAAATCGATAAATTGCATGCTTAACGGCTGAACAGGATATGTTTGTGTCGAGAACGTGAATTGCAGGTGTTAAAGGTTATGTAGTTTTTCCCCTCTGAAGGAAATATTCTTTCGTACTCCGCAAAATTTAGCAATTATTGTACTCAGTCGAGGGGTCCAAAATTCAAGCCACGACGATAAAGATGGATTGTAAATTAGTGATGAGCAAAGTAGATACCTTTAGTTACTACTATCTCCTATTTTCTGCATACTTTTAAGCATCTGAATACTTAGGTGGGTACTAAAGAGAATTTAAACCTTTCACAAATATTTAGATATCCCTTTACAGTACCAAAAAGTATTAAAACTATAGTATTGATAGATGCCGCAGACATTCGACAGCAGAAATCCAAAACTTTCTAGGCAAATAAGGCTTGTAACCTTTTTTTTTATTAATACTTTTTGTATAAAATGCCCAAGTGTGATTCTACCGGAATAATTTCAAAGATATTTTTTAAACTAAAGAGAAAATATTTGAGGTATCTTATTTATTTGAGAATGGGTCCACTTCACCTTCAAAATAAACCTACTAATTCGATAGAAAAGTGAAGTTTTTTTTAGCCTGTTACCTTTTTTTAAAAATTTAGATTGAGTAGTTTAGGAAGTTCTTGTGAAATTGTTATTGTTTGATGGCAAAGTTAAAATTTGTATGAGGGTGGATGCTAAGAAAAGTTTGGTGCTTTAAATAAGTTTGTATATTCTTCCCCGTTGGTTGGTGTGCGTAACTGTGACCGTGTCGTTGCAGCCGCCCTTCGACGGAGAAGACGAGGAGGAGCTGTTTGCTTCCATTACCGACCACAACGTTTCGTACCCCAAGTCACTCTCCAAAGAGGCCAAAGAAGCGTGCAAAGGGGTAAGGTTTAATCACTAAATAAGTTTCATGGAAAAAATTGTACAAATTTATTGTAAAAAAAAAAAACCAAGGGGGAAACTTGAGGTAGTACCCAGTTCGTTGGACCTTTAATATCCAGTATAACCAGCCTCACTGGGTGAGGCCTTGAGCAACAGAACGTGACTGAAAGTTACAGTCAGCTGAGGTTATGTCCCTTGTTTCTCCAAGCGAACTTGGGCCTCATTTTATGGCCGCCGCTCGCCGGTGGGATGGAAGGCTGAATCTGCCTTGCCCAACTGGGGAATAGAATTCGGACCTGTGGCGTGGCAGCGAGAAACACTTGGAATTAGGTAGCATGAAGAAAGTATATACTTTTTTTGTACAATGAATAATGTTAAAATTTGACTGATAGATGTTTAGAACAGAAAGGTTCTTGAGCAGTGTTTGTGTTGCACCATTTTTTCACAAAAAATGGGTTAACTGAGCATGGATTACTGTTTTACTGAGGTAAGAGTGCCCTGTGTTTGAATGAAATCTTCAGACTCTTTTCCCCTTTGAAACAAATAAAAAAATTACTTCAAAAATCGTGTAGTCTTTTGATTGTATCTATGTGTATTTAGACGTGCGGATAATTGGTATTTAGAATTTTGTACAAATATTGAGTTAAATGTTTTTTTGTTTCTAGTGAAATTGCTTGGAGAAACAGTATATTTATTTCATCTTAACGATTAGAGAGCAAAACAATACTTGAAAATGACATATAACGCCATTATTTTAAGTAGAAAAGGGAGAAAATACTTTGGAATTTAAAACTCGACAAGTGTGCACACAAGTGTTATACTTTTCAAGAGTGCTTATACAGCTTAAGAAACACCATCTTCAAAGGCGAATTTTGTCGTTACAATATAAATAATGTATCCTTGTATGCAAATACCAGCTGAAATTACAAAAAATATTCTTAGGGAAAAAAATGAAATCCGGAAATTCACTATCCCTGTAAAATTAAAATACACTAATTATTTTTCTTTCAGTATAAAATCTCTCTATACATGTCTCTCTTTCGTTAAATACTCTATCGTTTGTTAATTTTTAAAGTTATAGTCATCAAGTCTAATCAAAGCAATGTATGAAAGTGATATGTAATAAAGTGGGACTTTGATTCATCTTTAATCCATATTAAACGTCATGTAACCTTTTTCAGTTCCTGACAAAGAACCCTTCAAAACGCCTAGGTTGTAGTAGTACTCACGGTGAGGAAGATATTAGAATTCATCCTTTTTTTAGAAGAATAGACTGGATCAAAATAGAAAATAGAGAAGTTCAACCTCCTTTCAAACCTAAAATTGTAAGTATTGAATTTGCTATTAAACGTCCCTGGAAGACAAACACTACCGAGTTGTAGCATTCTTCCATTCAGGATTGGACTTAAAACGCATTTTGTTACGGCAAGGAAAAATTTCTTAACCTTAAATAGATGATCTTCTGTATTATAGAGCCCCATGACTGATTGACATAAGATTTATAAAAAATATATGTGATAGTTTTTACTTGGTGTATGTGAAGTGGAAGTAAAGAGTCAAATATACTTCTTGACTTGTTTTGAAATGAAAATTTCCTATTTTTTGGGTCATTCTGGATTAAAAAAAATAATGTATGGTCTAGAATTAATTCTATCAATGGGGGATTTGAGTATTTTCACTAGGTTGGTTATCTGAAACGCAGAATGAATGACTAAAATGCGGAAAATAACCACTCCTGCTGGTTAATGCAGCACCGAAATCTTTCCTCCATCTATGAAGACGTGTTTTGGATTAATAAGAACATGTTCCCCCTTTTTATGTTTGAATCTGGTCTATCCTTAATATAAAGTTACGAATTTCACTAGAGAAAGTAACATGGCTGAAAATGAGGCCCGAGTTTTAATGAATGCGATTGGGCAGAACTTCGTTATGAGCCAAAATGATCACTAATCCTTATCTTTTTATAGGAAATGACCTAGGTGTTGTAAAATATTAGCCCATCTCATCTTACGACCAGTTTTTCTTCAGTCTGGTCGTCTCCTTTCTGAAATTCCTCCCCGTTTTCGACCCCTATAAACTACCCGCCGCGTCTTCTCTCTCAAGATAACAATCACATCCTCCTTGAGTTGACGAAATAAATCTCTCTTTCTTTCGTCTCTGTTCCATCGGGGCGGAGGAGGGTTGTCCCGAAACCAGTTCCGATCTCGGGAACCCCAACAATCCCCTCGCTCGTCACTCTCTGTCAAGGCTGAGAGTGAGTGACAACCGAATCATAATTATGGCGTCAAGGACGGTTTCTTTCATCACTTTGATGAGTGATTTTAACTTTTATGAGGGGATTATGTTTTGAGAGGCAAGAAACGGGAGTCCTTATCTCCAAGGGGAAACTTTTTGTCTCTTTGAAATTTTGTGCTCATAAAGGAGGAGAACTTTCGTTGGAATCTAATTATACTAATGTGAGTTATAGTCGTGATTGCGCAAAACCTACTTGCATCCTCCTTCCCACTGTTTGGAATTTGACATTAGGTTTGGGATCGATGGTTGTATGTGTTAATGTGTTGTAGGGCAGTGGTTCTCAACCTTTTTCACGATTGTACCCCCAAAGGAAAAATATATTTCCCTGCGTACCCCTCGCATGCAGTTGCAGGTAGTAGTTGAAATATCACCTTAGTTTAAATCAAAGGTTTCGAAACTTTTTGGGACCACCGCCCCTTTTCAAGAAGAAAATTTCCACCCCCCCCCCTTTACAAATATTTGCCCCTAATTTGCTTACATTTCATAGAATTTCATACCAACGTTCTGTTATGAAAAGAATTCAATTTATAACCAAGTGAAATACAATTTTGCAAAGCTATTATGGACAATATTCAAAAGTTAAGTTTTCTATGCACCTTAAAATTTAATTTGAAGCAGTTAGGATAATAATTCAACCCTCCCTTTTTACAAAATTTGATTCAAAAATAATTCTTTATCTAATTTAGAATAAATTGAAACCTATTGTATGATACCCACGGCGTATGCCCCGTTTGCTACCTCCAGAGTATATTTGGAACCTCCACCTGAATATTTCCTGCTTTCCTCTTAAAAATTACATAAATTATTGATATATCAAACTGTAAAAGGGGGGTCTGGGGGTCCTTTTCCAGGAAATTTTTGAATTTCAACTTATTAAGAAGTTATTTTAAGCTACGTTTACGGGATTTTTGAATACGTGGCGTACCCCTTTAAAGCTCTCGGCGTACCCCTAGGGGTACGCGTACCCCCGGTTGAGAAACAGTGTTGTAGGGTCTTATACAAGGGTTGGGAGTTCACTCTCTCTCTCTTGAAATTTGATGACTATTTAACAATGTTTTTTTTTTCAAACAACGAGCGGTCCTCTTTGGGTGTCAACCTAAATTTACCAAAATGAGTTAAAACCCTACTTTTGAGGGTAAAATTTTGAAAAGTAGTCCTCTGGGGGAGAACCCTTCATTTTTGCTTAGAGATCTACTATTATTCACAAAATCATAGCATTACTTACTCGAAGATTATAATCCTATCTGTTTATAACGTACGCGCGATGGAGGGGACCGTAAGCTCAAGTTAAAAGCATGATGTTTTGTATTGCTTTTAGTACGTGGTTAAAAGGACCCCATCTGACATGTTTGGGATTTTTGACCAATATGAGCTGCAGACCATAATGACAGGGCCCTATGTGCTAAAAAAAAAAAATAGATAAGTACCTATAGATTAGGTTGAAGCAGTTGTTTTGTCAAAGGTTCTATAATTGGTCTGTTAAGAACTGAATAGAAAAACCTCATTTATTCAAATTTATGCTCGGTGGACATTCTGAGCAGCTCAGAATATAAACTATTAAAACAAGTTTCACTACTATCCGATACCCCTATTTGGGTTTTGATGTTTGGCTCCTTCAAATTCAATTTAAGTCAGGTTTTATCTATGTCAACGACAAAAGACCTTATATTAAATTAATTTGGCTTTCAATACAATTTTCTTCACAAGAAAATTAATTTCTATTTTTTTGTTATCATTTTTAAAATATAATGTTAAAGGCCACATAGCTACAAAAAAAGTGTAAAAAACCGTTTAATTCTTTAAGTTTTAAGGTTTTTACAACACATTTGAAAATTTGAAATGAAATGTGAAAAATTTCATCGAGAGTTATTTTTCACTCAACAGAGTTGTAATGTGAGTTTTAGATTTCTATGTTTGGCTTTTCCTTCGGTAAACGAATTCTATGTGTTCGCAGCTTAACAGAGAAACCATCGTTTACCGATGGGTAAGTGTCGAAGGCCATTTTCTAGCACCCGCCTAGAGCTACATTACAGTAGTGGATCTTTAACACGCCGTCTATAGATTGAAGAAAATGCTTTTTTCTTCATATTTAGGCTTTCTGCCGCCCTGCGTCATAACTTTTTAGGCTGCTCTTCTTACTTCAACTTTTCTCCCTTAATAATCATTTTAACACTGTATTTCCTCACAATTTCTTATACTAGGAATTAACAGATTATATTCCAGTAACAAATGAAAAACTTGAACTGTGTAAATTTGGGGGTTAAATTTTTGTTTCAAAAGAGTGACATTGCAAAGGGGTCACTCAGATAGTTTTCAAAAGAAATTCATTCGATTTAATTAATAATATCGACGACCTGAGTCTGTATTTTTCACTTCATTGAGGCATATTATTTCATCAATATTATCCAGCTTTTAGACAATATATAATTTAGGGTAAAGTAGTTTAATTTTTCATATGACCTATGTGATCACCTTTGTCCAAGAGTAGAATGATAACCATATCCGATTGATAATAATAAGCGATTAGATACTAGAAAGTTTCAAACAGTGTAATACGAGTTTTGTATTAAAATCACAACTATGAAGTCCTAATTGAAGTATTTTAAACGATTCCATAGTTTGTATTTTGCAAATTATACATTCTTAAAGAAAAATATGAGAGTGGAGCATAAATTACTAATAAATTAATGACTCATTTTGTATTTTTATGTATTGAAATTGACCTTCAGACGGGAAAAAAGAGATTTTTATGGGATTTCACCAGATTTTAATAAGATTAAGCGAAATGCTGATCACATAAAACGGCGCATTTTACATTAAATTAAACAGGAGTAATCGGGACCGGTCAATTATGATAACATTAACCGTGATCACATTAAGCGGAGTCGACTGTATTGACTTTTGTGATTATTTTGTATATTTATTCTCTCTTCGCCTGAAAAGAATTTTCTAATTTTCCCCTTGACGAAACATTGCTGTGTTATATGCAGTGGCGGATTCAGAGGGGTGACACTCTGGAAAGTGCCCCCCCTTGGACCCAAGAAATAGCTCATAAGTACGAAAAAAAGTCCCAAAATTAGTTAAAACCCTACATTTACACGTCAAATTTCCGAAATTTTTTTATGGGGGAGGACCCTCATACCCCCCAACGGTACCAAAAGGGGATCTTGAGTGATACTTTTTAGAAAATTCCCAAAATTTTGACATTTTTCTCAAAAGATAAAAGTGATGGTCTGAAAAAGTGCCCTCCCCTTGGAGTCGTGCTGGATATATGAAAACAATTTCATAAACTTTTGTCTTAATACAAATATAGAATAAAAAAAGTGTTCAGTATATGAATGTGACATTCGAGGGAGGGACTTGACGCGACTTGTCCTCTTCTCGTTGCAGAAGCACCGCAAGGACGTGAGCAACTTCGATCGGCAGTTCACGAGCGAGAAGACTGACCTCACGCCCACCGACAAACTGTTCATGATGAACCTCGACCAGACCGAGTTCTTCGGCTTCTCCTTCCTCAACCCAGAGTACGTGCAGCACGTCTAGGCCCCACCACCCTTCTCCGGCGAAACAGTCTCACCACGGTGGAAGTGTCACGCCAGCCAGGAAGTGACCCCCTAGCCTTAGAAACCAATATACGTTTATAGGTTTGCTTGGAATATTGATTAATGGGAGAATCTAGGGGAGGATGGCTAACAGTCCTCAGAGTTTAAATCAACAAAATCAATTTGATACTTACTTATGAAGCCATAGATGTTTTGGTACTCTCGAATTAGCCCGTCGACCATTTTCGCCAACTTGGCGAAATAATGATCGCTCCTGTTGGCAGGTCGACGGGCTAATGCGAAAGTACCGAAGATTTTACCAATGCCAAAACTGCCACTCAAAAAGTAGAAAAAGTGTCTATTTACACAGTCTGCGCTGAAGTTATTTTTGCCTGTTGTTATGGCGTTGGTGAAATGGTAGACGTCCTATTAAATTATCCCAATTTGAACTTTATCTCTTTATTTTCTTGAACAAAATTGGTAATGATAAGGACTATAAGATGATAGTGAAAAAATAAGACATTTTTTACCCTTATAAAATTTAAAAAGTCATGGCCATAGTACAAACTTTGATGAATCGCATCTTTCCTCAAAATCATATTTTCGCTACTTTACCTAAAAGTACCTAAAGTTATTGGTTTCTCATCATTATCAATGATGTTTTTATGTTTTAGTTTAACGAGTACTTGCGGAGAATTTTGGTTTAAGATTTTGAGTATGCTCCTTAATGCAAGCTGAATTCTCTTGGTGGAAGCATTTTATTGGAGCTGAAAGGGCTAAAACTGTGCCATGTGATGGTAAAGCAGTATGAATAGCTTACAATCCTGCCTTTAGGTAACAGCTTCGTAAAGTAATTAAAGTGATTTAAACTTTGAAGCATTCCTTTAATCAAGTTTTGAGACTAAACAGGAGCTACCCTGCTGAGCTTCATTCATCTGAATTTATCAGAATTCGCCTAAATACACAAATTACTCTATAGTTGTGGCACACATTTTACTTCATTTTGAATGGCCTTTGTTGAAAATGGTGAAATATGAAAATATGGATTTTCAATATACCATTGGGCATTATAAGTATACATAGCTTTTCGAAACTTTCAAAGCCTTAACGAATATAAAATGTATGAGTTTTGCTTTTTAATTCCTAAATCATTCACTCAATGTAAGTAGAATTCACTCATTGACTGCATTATCAACTTTTGTGTGTATGGTGATATTTGAGAGCATATAGTTAACTAGTTCGACTGCCATATTGGTGCTAGACTATATAGGAGAAGTGAAACTTTTCTTCAGCTGACGGTTGGCTTCCTTTAAAACGTATAGAAAAGGGTCACTTCCTTCGACCTGATACTTCCACGTCAATACCTGAGAGAACAAGGTGTGCTTGGTAGAGAGAGCGTTTTTCTTTTCTTCTCTTGGTTTCCAGTGGTAAAATATTCGGTTAATTTCATGGAACGGTTTAAAATAGCCTATATTACTCCATTCTGTGAAAAAGTTGTCTGAAATCGTCCAAAAGCCATAATGGTGTTCGTTTTAAAATGGGTGTTATGATATAAATGTTTATGTTATGGAAGAGTACCATGGCTAAAATGAATCGCCTATTTTTGTAGAAAAGGAACTCACTACTTTTTGATTGCGTTCGTTAAGAATATTTTCATACAGATGTGTTTAAATTTAAAAAATATCAAACGTCAATAATGCTTTCTTTTTAACAAAAGTTACTTTGATGCAAAGAATCGTAAGGTTATATTTATTCATACAGTCACATTTTTGCGAGAAATGCAATTTATACTTAATGTGAGAGATAAAAAATTATATTCTTAATAAACTTCTTTTTAGTAAGCTAAAAATATTTTGGAGTTCATTGCGTAAAACGTATGCATACCAAAGGTATCTCTAATGTTCCATGCAATTAACAATTTAATTTGTTACCTTAAGCTTATAACAAGGATGCTATTTATTTACTTATTTTAGCACTGTTGTATTCTAGTCAAAGTAAATTCAGAAAGAAGTATTTAGTGCCAATTATTTTCTGTTATTTCTTGTTTGAAGGGAAAGGAACGCCTTAGCCCCTTTATTCACATGTTTACTTCTGCAAACGTTTTGCCTATCATCTACGAAAAATGTACGATGGTAAAAAAAAATGTTATATTTATTAAAAATGAATTGTTGTAGAAAACCTGAATGATTGTGCCTAAAAACATATTTCGTTTGTGTTATTTATATGAAGTATAAATTAGAGTGAGATGAATGGGGAGAAAGTTAACTTGCATTTACATAGACGACATAGAGATTTATAGGGAAAAAGTATCACACAAAATGTATAGTTTCCCCAAAACCGATTTAAAATTTGTAACTTCTAATACACCGATAGTTTTTAAAAATGTTAAATCTTGTGCAATAGCTATACGAAATTTGGATAGCTCAAAAATAAGTTATTGTTATACCACATGCTTTGACTACCCAATCGTGGATTACTTGTTTATGAATGAAAGGACATGCCGACAGTTATTTATTAGTGAGAATTACGTTGTATGATATTGTTGACCCTCGCTTGCTATTGTAATGATTTGAGATTCACAAAGAAAGTTATACACTGCCATTTTTGAGGGATGAGGGATCTGTTTGATGTGTTTCGATTGTTACAAGCTAGGGAGAAAAATTCGTTTAAAGCTCATATTCCTCCAATTTGAGTTCTTAGCAAGATGCCTACTTAAAAAATTTCACAACTTAGCACGTCAGTTTTAGTTCATGTGTTAAAGAGAATTTGACTTTATGTGATCTGATTGATAATGTTTATAAAAGTGCGGAAAGTTGGTATCAAAAAGTAAAAATTCACATACTTCCATAAGTACTTATGAAATGATATTGTGTATCCTCTTTTGAATGTCTTATGACTCGAGAAATAATATTAATTGTAGAGAAATAAATATCACTTGGAGAATATAGGGGTAAACTCATGTTGTGTAAAGTAAATTTGATATTTATAATTTATTAATGGAATAATAATTTGTCAAATGGAAAATAGTAAAGGTATAAAAAGACTCCTGACTTTCATTCAGATGGATAAATGTTGGTATGCGCTTCCTAATTATGAATTTGTTTTTACTTAAGAGGTAAAATCTAAAGCATAATTGGAATTTTAATATGCCACTCTTCAAAGATAATAAAAATGTTTAAAGAATTAGGTTAAATTACCCCGGCTGAAAGTATTTCTACAACATGGAAGTAAAAATAGCCTTTCATGACAAGGTTTCTAAAAGAGGACAAATTTATCATTCTATACTCATTACTCATACATGAAGCGTCTAAAACTAATATGGTCACATATTTTTGGCTTTCTGAACCTACAATAAAAGTTTATGATTCTATCATGTGACAAAAGCTCTGCCTGTACAAAGCTGGAGCTACTAAGGTTGTATCAATTCGTTACTAATTTATGAATTGTATTACGATTTCTGTAGAATTCCATCATTACAGTTAATTGCGTTTGCTTATTTAAAAAGCGTAATACGTTTGAAAGATAATTTTATTTACTATAAATTGTCATCATCATCATCACATCACATAAAGTCAATGCCAGAACTAGCATCCAACCTCCTCGATAAAAACGAGCTTATTTAAAACGGAAGGCCGACAGTCTTCCCAACTGCATTTCGAAATAGAATCGTAAATTTAAAAAAAAAATTCGTTGTTTTTCGAAGCAACCAGCAACTACTATTTCGAACTCTGTGTAAGCTCCGTTTCGGACTTCTCGTTAGTGTTTTAGAACAGGTTTACGTGAGAGTGTTTCGTCCGAGTTTCTGAACGCAGCTCAAGAAACAGACGCGGAGGACCATCAGATAGTTTTTTTAAAATTAATCCGATACATTTTCCAAGTCTACATATTCTGTGCTTGAGAATAAACTACCGTTTCTACGGCATACATTTATTGAAATTGTAAGATCTGGGTCAAGTTGGCAATTTATTTTGATGTCAAGTATTGAAGGCGCCATTTTCAAAATAAAGACACGTCTAATAAAAATTTTTGGAACTTGATGGTTAGTTGGCGAAAAATTCCTCATCTTGATCCAGACTCTAGGATTTGAACTTTTATGTGACGTAAAAACGCAAGTTTTCTTTCCAAGTGCAGATATTAGGCTGGTTCAAAAAAGACCAATTTTCGAATGTCAACAAGCCTTGGGTCTCTAAAGTTCTCTCTTGGCTTGCTGAAAAACCTAAAAATTCTTTAAAGGTATTTTAATTCGATCATCAGTTGTTATGAGATAAAAGACCGCAGATGGTGTCGATTCCCCATCATTTGTAAGTAGAGTGCTTGAAAATTTTAGAAATTCACAACCCCCATTTAAAAAACAAACAAACAAAATCGTGATTTTTTTTTCAGTTTTCTCAAACTTTAAACGTGATGCTCTGATTGTAATTATTTTTATTTTATGTTTTTCTAAAATTATTTCTCCAATGATCAGCTAGCCAAGGCGCAACTTATGAGCCGGATTATCTATTACTTAAAAAAAAATTCGTCTTTTTTGACCAAGCTTACTTATTAATTATTGTCAGTTTACAAGAGAAAGACACTAAGTCAAAAAATGAACTAACTTTCTTATACGAATTCACGTCAAATTTGACGATTTCCTTGCCATGCTTTCTTAATGCATCAGGTATCGCTAAAATACCGATCGTTGAATTTGGCGTTACTTCGAATACTGAAGGTATTCCGTTTCTGACTTAGTCCCTGTTGGTATCTTGCAAACCGACGATATTTTCGATCGTTACTTAAATGCAACTATATTATTCAGTGAGAATCTCTCAATGTTTTCTTTAGGAAAGATTCGTTTGCATGCTTTACACTCGTGTTATCAGAGTAATACGCTTAATAAACAGTCATTGAAACGCTATTCGATGAATGTAAAATATAACGATAGTCTCTTCATCTGTCATTTATCAGAAAAAACAGCTCTATTGATTATGAGCTTTGGAAGGTTTTTCAAGCCTGTCCTTTTAATTCCCGGTTCTGTAAGAGTAGATTTGGGTTTAAAATAGAAATTTTTTATATTGGTGTGTCAAGAAAATTTTACTAGATATATCTTAACTGGATTTCACTTAAAGAACTTCCAAAACAATTTTAATGCATGCAAGTTCATTTCGTCGATATTCATGTAGGAAAGCTTTTTAGTGCTATGCATGCATTTACTACACAAATGAGTAAAAAAAAGAAGCACACTTAAGGAATTGTGTGAAAATTTCCCTATATCCGAGCAATATTGTATTGTAGTATTACATTTTTGTTAATAAATCCTAATATCTTCCATCCCTTGAACATGATGGAAAATTTGGGTCTTCAAGATATGAAGAGTGAACGCTAAAAAACAATTAAAAATTTCCCCCATTAAGTTTCCTAAACAACTCAATATAGTCAATGCACTTTCTATTTCTATTTCTAATGTAACTAAAACTTTAAAATCTTTTTTTGCGAACTGTTTTCTCACTTCACTTGACTTGACTAACATCAGCCAATGTTTAAAAGCTTTTTTATAAAAAAATACATAAAAATAATTATGAAACGGGTAACGTCAGGCTGGTAAAAAACTCCCTTCATTCGGATAGCTAATATAATTGATGTCAATTTGGATTGATGTCAAATACTGGACGGAAAATAGTTCTTTTTTGGCTGATAGTACAGTGATCACTATTATCTAACTTAAAATTTCTAACTTCAGTTCTTAACATGTATAATCTTAAAATATTATTTTGTTAAAGGATGAAGTTTAATAAAAGCTATATTCAATACTTGAGATATTTTTTTTTTATCGTATTTAAATGTTTTTTTCATTTTACGAACTTATATGCGTTTTGCATCCCATACGAGTTAGGGTCTAGATTGGAAAGGCGAAAATTTAATTTTTTTTTAACCTGAGGTTGTGTTTGCTCATTGTATCCGTAAGAACTCGTATACTAATAATTCACTAAAGTAAAAAAGATTGAGACATCAGCAAGAAATAAAAAGACGATAAAAATTTCGAAACCCCCAAGTCTTGGGTAATTTTTCTAACATTTCTGCCAATTCTCTTAATTTTTTTAGGGAACGAGTAAAAAATGTTATGCATATCTCTTGCGAATTGGCAGGAGTAGTTTTGTTCAATAAACAACGGATACCATACCAACGGATACTTCTTGAACTAAATAAAAACTGATTATTTCTTCTAATGAGAATATTGGTCATATGTTCAAGTTACACTTATTTCCCTGTACTTTATAGCTACTTCTGATCTCTTGTTCTTAACTTGAAAATTGCTCAAATTTTTTTTTGGAACTCAAGTTATACGAGTAAGCATTTTGAGGAATAAAGGTGTAGCTTGAAATTGTTAACATAAAATATTATACATTTTATATGTCCTTACCATCATAGGTAAAACCTTTTCGCATCTTTTATTGAACTCCATTTCCGCAATTTTCACACATAACCCTAATATTAAATTTTCTTACGACAAGATTATTCACAAATAAAGTGCAACCTTCAACTAACAAGTCATTTGGATGTAAATGTATTTATGGACTAAAAACAAGATGATTGAAACAGCTTTCAAGTTTTTAACGCATTTTAGAGAGAAATGAACTGTATCATTTTGCTGAAACACTTCTTATTTAGAACTAGAAATGCCATTTCTACTCAAAGAATTATGCTCAAATTTCTTCACGTGCTAATGTTGAAGCTATTGTAAAAGTTTGAGCCGAAGAAATTATTTTGTATTAAGATTCATATTTGGTAAAATTTTCCTTTGACGCTTATACATCATATCAGAAGAAGTTTATAAAATTACACTAGAAAAATTTACCTCTTTTTTACAAATAAAAAAAATATTGTAAAGTACAAATATTTAGAGAAAAATAAAATTTGAAAATTTTTACCTTCTGTTATAGCAGGTGGAGGTTATATAAAATCATTGGGCTTCATTGGGTTCTTTTAATTGAATAAAAAAATGTATAAAAACTTTATATTTGGAGCCAAAAGCTAAAAAGTTAAACTGTTGGTTTTTGCAAAAGCTTTACATGAGTTGTGAATAAATAATAAAAGATGTATTTATATAATTCTGTATGGTGTAAATATATGTAATATAAGCTGTAAAACAAATAAATATTTCTCACACCTTGAGAGTTTGTTGTGATTTGTTCATTTTACTCATACTTGTAAAAATAGTATATAGAGAAGAGAAACACACAAAGTTTTAACTGCCCAATACTCAAAATTTCCAAATGGTTTTCAGTTGCTGTACATCACATACGTATAACAAAAAATGCAGAAAATTGAATCTCCAGTTTAAAAAAGGGAATAAGTCTTTGTTTAAAGTTTAAACAAAAAACTTGAAGTCTTGACAAAATTGGGGGGGGGGGGAAATTAAATTTTCATCACATAGCCACCTAATTTTTATTGAAAATTATATCTGTAAATTTCTCTATAACCAATTTAATTTGTTCACCCTGCATTGGAACTAGAATCCACACACTATAATATTATAGCACCATTTTTATATCAAAGAATAAAACATTCAAGACAAATAGTTCTCAAATAGTTGACATACCTTTAACTCTATCATATTTCAAATTCCATGAAATTTACGCAATATACCGGTATTTTTTTAACAGAGTCTTATTTAAAACTAAAGAAGAAAAGAGTTAGCTTAAAAATAAACTTTATTAAAAACACTTTCACAGAAAAGTTAAAAGCCAAATGAGATGGTCCGAGACAACTTCAGTCGTCGTATCGGTTAGAATGCAGTCTGGTTTGGCAAGCTCAACAGTCTGTTCACAGGAAAGGCAGTCTCACATCAACGGTTTAACCATATCGATTATATCCTAAAAAATAAAATACAATATGAATATTATATTCGTACTTTAAGCATGATAGAAAGAAAGCAAGATCTAAACAGGATTATCTGTGGATTTAGAGAGGAATATTTTTTTTCCACCTGTCGTTTCTATGATCCCTAAAATATGCTACTTATGAGTAGTTAAATCGATATTAATCTTTTCTCATATATTTTAATTGCCAAATACAGTTTGCCTGCAAAAATAAAAGTATCTGGTATAGACTTATTAAAAAAGACCAAGTTTCGCTTTAAGTGTGATAATAGTTTTTAAATAGTCTACGTGCATCTACTCTAAAAGAAACTTAATTTTCGAGACTGGTCACATCAGTCCATAAGCTTAGTTATGGAAAAACTGGAAAAAATTGCGCAAGTATCGCTATAAAGCAACAGTACAAGGCTAACAGGTGGAAATATTTCATAACTTAGTTTAGAGTCGTGCATACCAATTAAAGTGCAAAACAATTTCAACTCATCCAATGAAACATAACTTATTTTGGTTTGCTCTACTGACTAAATTAAAGGCGAATACTAACCACAGCCGAACGGTTTCTACAGTTATTATATTAGCAGTCAACTGATGCAATCTTATTTGACATTCTGGGCTTATATTTGAACAGCCAAAAGAAGGGACGTGCCCGATAAGATTTTAGGTTGATAAAACAGTGCGTTTCAATTTTATCCCAATGGCAAATATTGGAAGTATAAAGATTTAATCGGAAACATATTTGCAGAAATTAATTTCTGTGGCCATGCTTGTAGAGATAAATCGAGTTAAAGTATAATTTTTTTTATTGTTGGTTGTTATATGTAAATACTGTGCTCTTTAAATTCCGGAAGCTTTTGAATTCGAGTAACATGTCCCACCCTGGCCCTACTTCTGACCCCATTTCGATTGGGCAATATTGGTGTGGAAAGTTATTTTGCGTGAGAAATCTCTCATGTTGAGATCAGCTATTCTGAAACCCGAAAGGTACACGGAACACTAGATGCAATCGTCTGTTGCCCAAGATTCACGATTTAAATATAGAAAAAAGAATGCATTTCAGAGCTTTTCAAAATAACTTCCCTTCAAAATCGCTTAAACATTAAAATATCTTAAATTTGGAAATCTAACTTTGATACTTTGAAATCTCCAAATATTGTTATACATTTTAGACTAGTATTGAATACCGAAGCCTTGTAGATTCAAGGAAATTTGATTTTTACTACATTAAGGAGTTTTTGAAGGTTGGTAATCAGAGATTGAGTAGCAAAACTTAGTCTAAAGGCTGTATTCTCCACTAATTTAATCTAAGTTTAGCCTGGAATCATGCTTTTTTTTTGACAACTGATTAACTTAAAATTAGTTTCTTTTTACAATTACCAATTGAAAGTTTTGTTTCCAGGTTAGATTATACTCGACAGCAACGTTTCTTGAACTCAGTACGCCACAAATGCGGAAGGAGAAATCTGTAAACACAAAGCCTGTTGGGTTGCTAGGAGGAATGACGGTACGCAAATAGTGATTGAAAAGCACTATATGTGCATAGGATTAACACTATAATCATATTTTTAAATTGACGTTCTTTGTTTCACTCAAAATTCAGACACCGCGATGGGAACTACTTTTTGTTTATTAGTGACGTCGTAGGGTCAGCTTAAGTTGCTGTCTAGTATAGAGAGTCTTTCTCTGATGCCCTGCTGCAGAAACGCAAATTTTCGAACTATAAATCGTAAAAATGACAAAAAAAAAACCCGGCAAGACTCACCTCCTCCGGAACACTTGCAAGAAGGACAAGGCTTAGTGCTGTAGTCCATGGTGCATCCAGGCCTGTCGCACTTGGGTGGGGAACATTGGATGCCGAGGGCGCCCCCTCTGTTGCCTCCGTTGTTATTGTTGTATCCTCCTCCAGAGCACTTGCAGCTGGGGCAGGGCCTGGTGGAGTAGTCCATTCTGCAGGGAGCGTCGCACTTGGGAGGGGAGCACTGGATGCCGGTGTTGCCTCCCCTGTATCCTCCGTTATTGTTATTGTTGTATCCTCCAGAGCACTTGCATGATGGGCAGGGACCGCTGGTGTAGTCCAAGGTGCATCCGGGGTCGCAGCGAGGGGTGGAGCATGAGGCCCCGCCTCCGTTGTTATTGTTGTACCCTCCTCCTGAGCACTTGCAGGTGGGGCAAGGGCTGCTGGAGTAGTCTACTTGGCAGCCGGCACCGCACCTGAGGAAATAACAGGAGTTTAAGTTTATAGCCAACAGATTCAAGTTTATTTCTTCTTTACCAAGGTGTAGTTGGTTGGTTGGTGTTACATATATTTTCAGGTATGTGTGCTTGATCTCAAGGATCCGCTTATACACCTTCGTCAAGTAAGACAGACACAACAGAATTTTTTACTGGCACAAAGAAGGAAAATACACCCAGGGGTGAGGTGAGAATCGAACTCACGACGGAGCAGTGCGCAGACTGCTGGCGTGAAAGGCAGAGAGCAAACCGAACAGGCCATCCGTCCCCTACCAAGGTGTATATATACGTTTTTCCAATAACCTCATAGTAGTAGTAGATTCTAATAAGGATTGTCTATCGTAAGAACTGCTGAAAATTGCCTTCTAATAATAATTAAACAGTACTACAATGCAACAATCGAAATCTTAAGGTCTCAACATACGTTTTGAAAGGTCAGTGCTGGAGGCCCAATTTACAGTTCTGGTTCCACATAAAATTGTAGCCTTTTCTAGGCCTGCTTGGAGCACATGCAAGAACCCTTGTTTAGTGGTTTAAATGATCCAGAGATTAAAGTTGACCTCCCCAGGACCCCAGGTTGATTCCCCAAAAAGATGTCAGTTAAGATATCTGCGATCGTCGTTTCACAGAGATCACTATTTTAAAAAAAGTAAACGCTTTGAAAAGAGCGCAAAGCATCTTGCTTTGTTGATGCTAGTCTTAAGAGTAGACAATGATAGTAAAAATGCTTAATTAACTTCCAAGGAGTATATAAAATCGTAAGAATGAATTATTGGAGCCTTTAACACTCTACATACATTGCCCCTGTCCCCTTTCGATCAATTAAAACTTAAAGTAAATACCATAAGTTTTAGTCGTTCATATTATAATTTAAAATTTGAACTTATTGTATCTCCTTTGTCGATAGAATTCCGGTTCTAAAGACTCATCATGGAAAACAATTTCAAGAAACGAAAACACGTTATCTTAAACGTACACTTCTAATGCAAGCAGCGATATCAAAACTGCAGCGATCTGAGGGTTTTCCCTCCTCGCAAAACTGTGATTCAGGGGATGCTACGTCCCAGAATAGACATTCATACAAAACTCAAAACATCCGAAAGTTGAGATTTACCATGATGGTGATTATTTGCCATCGTTGAGATACATTATGCAAGTGATTTTAACCTTATACGGTTAAGAATAATTACAATAAACCTCTTACTTGGGTGGTGAGCACTGCACGTTCCTGGGGTTGTCATAGTTGTTGTTGCTGCCTTGGCACTTGCAGGAGGGGCAGGGGCCGCTGGTGTAGTCCAAGGTACATCCGGGGTCGCAGCGAGGGGTGGAGCACGAGACCCCGCCTCCGTTGTTATTGTTGTTTCCATAGCCTCCGTTGTTATTGTTTCCATAGCCGCCGTCACACTTGCAGGATGGACAAGGCTTGGTGGTGTAGTCCATTCTGCAGGGGGCGTCGCACTTGGGAGGGGAGCAGGCCACTGCGTAGGCGTTCTGAGGGGTTCTGCGACCACGGCCTAGAGAGAAAAAGAAACTCATCAATCAAACTTCCCAAGAAACTCTGCAGTTTTCATGTTCCATAATTAGATTTTATTTCAAGGTAAGGGGATATCTCTTTAGGAATGTTATTGATTTGAAACCGTTAATACTAGCAAAACAAAGTTAGGGTGTAAAATATTTAGTAATAAAATGTACTTAATGTAGGGATTTTGCCGAAATATTTTAGAGCAGCTTACTGTAATTAAATTTATCTAAATCCCTACCGCGCATCATAAAAACTGGTGGAGCTACCGACCAAAATTAATTTTGGAAAAGGGCATTTAAATTTTGTGAGGATATGGGATAAATTTAACAATTTTTTATGATGAAAAAGGTAATTTGAATTTTAAGGGGATATATCCCCAACCTACGCTCCTGGTATAGGGACCAGGATGACAAACACTGATATAGCTGACAAAACCACATTTAGTCAAAGGGTTATGACACGAGGACCTGCAACTCATCCTGAAAGCCCATGTTTTTGTCCATAATGTATTCACCTTGTTCAACAAAAAAGGTTAAACTAAAAGGTTACTTACTGCGGGGACAATCGCACGTGGGACAACCACTTCCATACCTCACTTGGCATGGTGGGTTACATCTGGGCATGCTACATTGCACCTGCTGGGCATCCGAAACTGTAAGAGAAAGATCAAATTCATATCACACAGAATTTGTCACTTTTAAGCTAAATAAAAGAACTCTACGCATTTGAATTTCTTTCGGAATAATCTATCAAGAAACTGTTTAAATTGTTAACCCCCTTAGCAAAAAAAAAAAATCCATCTTTAAAAAGGGTCATATACAAGTAAGACCGAGATAATTAAACCTGCAATATAAAGTGTTCTACAGTAGGTTTGGTACTGATGCTGAATACCAATATCTTCCACAGTACGTTTCAAAATATTTCGTGAAGGAGGATCCCCTGGAAACTACTTTATGCAATCGAGTTAGAGGTCAAAACTGTCAAAACGGACCAATTACATAACGCCCAAAAATGATATAGTAGCCAATTTGCTTAAAAGAAAATGAAACCCCCGTTGTGGAGACCCTCCCAATTATTAAGTCAGCTCAGGTTTTTCACCCATTTGGGTGGGTCGTTGACTTGTCCCTTTCACAAGCCCCTAGAGAAATAATCCATCTTATTAGCCAAGGGAGTTTCTTAAAAGGCCCCTCAACATCCATTCTCGTCACGAAGTGGAAGCCTGTCTGCCCCTTGTTGCGATCCGATTTAGAATCTCCGAACCTGATTATTAGTTTAAAAAAGATGTCTAAGTGGGTAAAAAAAAAACCGAAATAAATTCATAGCATTGATACACGGGGCGGGGTACAACAAAAATGGGAAGAACTTCGTCGATTTTCCCATCAGGGACATGGGCGTAGCCAGGGGGAGGCAGGGGGGGGGCAGCTGCCCCCCCCCTAAATTCTCAATTTGTTAATTATTTTTTAAAAATTTTCTGGAATCTACAAATCTAAATTATTTTTCTTACACTTTTTGTTGCTTTCAAAGTTAGCTGAGCAATGTCTGAACCTTGACCAAGGTAAAAGAGGTCAAGTGTCAAGCAATGGCGGGGGAGAAAAGTTCTGATAAGACCATGTTTTCACGAGGAGGATGCCGTAATTATTGGTAAACAGGGGCGTCGACAGAGGACCTCCCCATGTTTATCTTGGAGTGTGGGCAATAGTTGAGCTTGTTTATCACCAGTGACACTTGAAACCTCCCTCTCCCCTCCACTCCACTGAAATCCACTTGAAACCCACGCTTGAATGAACTCAGATGTGTCCAGTGTTGATACAGTGGAGTCTCAATAGCATGGGCGTAGCCAGGGGGGTGCAGGGGAAGGATTTTCATTTCTCCATAAAACTAGATTTCTTGACCTGAAAATTCCAGTAAAATGCTGTGGGCGGGCCAGGCCGTCCAAAGGAATCAATTATAAGGATTCGCAACGCCTCCTCTTGATCTCTTCATCAGCTATTGGTTCATTGTACGAAGAACCAATCCTGTGTAACTAATGAAGAATTCCCGGGTTTTTCACCCCCTTTCATTGTTAGTTTTTACGTGAAATCTCCATGCAAGCTGTTATCGCCTGAGATTTTGTTTGACAGTATAGGGGCCGTCCATAAATGACGTCACGCTCAGAGGGGGGGGAGGGGGTTAATCAATTTGTGACAAGGGGGAGGAGGGGGGTTTCAAAAGTTGTGACATCACATCCTCAAAAACTGAAAATCAACCAAAAATAACAAAAACACAATTTTTTCCTAAGATTTCTATCCAAAAAAATTAATTTTTGATCGATTGAAAGCGTGACATGTGACATAGGGGGGGGAGGGGGTAAGGGGAAGTGTGACAGTTTGTGACATAGGGGGGAGGGGGTCAAAAATGGGCAAAAAAAGTGTGACATCATTTATGGACGGCCCCATAGGAGAGATTGCTACAACATTGAATTAGAGAGAATTTACTCAATTTGAATCAGCTGGAAAATAAAAATTGGTATAATTTTTCTGGTAAGGTTCTAATTTATTTTAAGTATTTTATTGTAATCAAATAAATTTTATAATTTATTATTGTTATCAATCAACTGGGGGTCCAGCGTCGGGCTATTCACTCGACCTGGACACAAGCTACGTAATAAGCATCCCAGGCCCAAAGGCTAATGAAACGGAAATGAGTACCGCCTGATAGGCCACTAGGCCTGGGCAGAGTTTGATTAAAGAATACTGTCGGAAATGGAGCTTGTGGTTCATTTTGCCTGCAATGCAATTATTTAAATAGTATACAAAAAAAATTTTGGATAGCAACTTGTGGGAAAAGGGTTTTTAAAAAGATTTTTAATTTAAATAGTTTTGGTGTTCGTATAGTATTAAATTTGAAAGAGATGTCCGAAAAAATAATTTCATGTAACTTTTTATTCTTCTTTATTCTCTTCTAAATTATTATGTAATTGAAGCAGTAGCGTATCTTCCTAAAGCTTGATGTTTTTTTAACGTCCAAACATACGAAAGTTTCATCCAGTGACATAAAATAGAATAGATAGTTACTCGATTCGACTCGATTAGATTCTACAAATTATACTTTAGTCATAAGCCACATAAATTTCCTTGAAAATTATGTGGCTTACAAGAGGTGGTTCTGTTCGGGCTAGAGTCTGAAAATGAGCTAAAACACTACTTTAAGGGGTCAATTTTAAAAAAATTTCTGGGGGAGGACCCACAGACCCCCCCTTTTTCTTAGAGCACACATTTATTACACTATTAATTACGTTAAGTGTGCAAAGTACAAACCCTTCGTATAATTACTCTAAAATTAAACGTGTAAAAGTACTCCCCATGGGGTACCTGGGACCATGCCATGGAGCAAAGGTAGGTATCCTTGCCCCCCCCCTAACATGGGACCTGGCTACGCCCATGATCAGGGATATCAGTTGCGCTATAGGATATTTGCACAAGCTCGATTTCGGCATCTTTGTTAAATATTTAAACTTAAACCTTAGATACTAGATTTAAAATTGTTACAAGATCATGAGAATTCTTATAATGCGAGAATATTTATAAAAACACTTTATTTCAAATAGAAATGATCGATAATAGATTTTTTACATGACACTGCAAAAGATTCAGGTTTTTAGTTGACTGAAACAAATTCCTCAAGATTTAAATATTTTAAAGCTTTTCAATGATTCTTAAGTTAGTGTAGTTAATTCATAATTTGTTAGGTATTTAATCAGAACCATTGTGCAATATAAAGACAGCTATTTAAAAAAAATACCACGGGATGTTTATAAAAGTGATTGTAGATTAAATCTATATATTGACAACCAATGAAATTCAATTTTCAAGTTTTTACACGACATACAATAAGATCCAACATAAACATCATTGGAGTTAAAGTAATAAAATGTTATCTACTATCACATTTTAAACATTATAAACTAACAATTACATTAGGAAATATAAAAACTTAAATAAATTCAATAGCGCTCAATTGAAAAGATAGTAAATTGATAAGACATCAAGGCAAATTCCCTGACTAGTTTTCCTAGTTCTAGCTACACTATCCGAAAATAATTTGCTGGATTGTTACTAATAATAATTAGTAACAGATTGATTTAATAAATATTTTATTGCGTTATTAAAGAGGAAAAAAATTTAAAGTATGGAATAAATCTGGCCGAAAATAATTTTAGAAGTTTCATTTTGTTAAAAGTTTACGTTGCAAAAGGTTTTAAAAATAGCATTGAAAAAATTAATTTGATTTATTACTAATGTTAACCTAAAATTATAAGTTGTAATATACGCTGAAATAGTTCGGATTTCTTCTGGAACGACTAGAATCATTTTTCAAAATGGAAATTTCATTCACAATGGAAATGGAAATTCAAATTTGGAAATTCAAAAATGGAAATTCAAATTTGTGCAATTATTTTAGTAATCTAAATAGGTAATTCTACTCCAGATGACAAATATGAATTTTTTCTCCTATGCAACAGCTTAGATATGCAAAAATAAACCATTATTATAAAATAAAGAGTCAAGTTCACAGACCTGCCCGCTTTAAATTTTTAGACAAGAAAATATATTTTTTTTGCACGTATGCCTAAATGCTAACTAAAACAAATATCAGCGTTAGCATCTAACAGAAGGAGAATATTTCGAGCTATAATCAATTATACTATTTAAAAACAATCATAAAGTAAATCATACTCACATCCAAACTGGGCTGCAGTTCCCAATACAACCAACGCAAGTAGAAGCTTCATTTTCACTTTGAGCAGTTCGATTCTGAAGTGAGTTGGCCAAGCGCCCCCGGCCCGTATTTATCCCCACCGTCAAACCGCCCCGCGCTTCTCAGCGTGACGTCACGCCGTGATGTCACGGGAGTGGACAAAGCTCTCCGATTGCAGGGTTTCGCAGCAACGGAAAGGCCCCGCCCCCTCCGACGTCATCACGAGTGACCGTAAATTTGTAAACAATCGAAAGGAATGGTGAATGGAAGCGATTTCTTGGTGGCAGGGCTGTGTGCGATGAAAATTCCCGTGAGGAGTTGGTGTGATTCCCAGTTGGCATTGTTTCGGATGGGGAATTAAAAAAGAAGATTTATTCAGTTTTAAGATTATAAAGGCCCGCCGTGTTGGTCGTGTGTATGAATCAAAATTAAATGGTGCGTTAACATCGCGTTTTTATGTGTAGGGAAGATGGTCTCGGAAAGTTACAAAGATTTTCTTCCTATTGTTCCGAGTCTAATGGGTATCACGAGACTTTTTTTACAATGATGTGCCAAGTAATACACGAGAATGTTGCAGGAATTAAAAAGGCTCTAGGTTTGTGGACAATATCTATAAACCCTTACATCATACAATACAAAAGAAGTGAAATAAGGAAATTTTCCTGAGCCCAACGGGAGTTTTATTAGGAGGTCATATTATATTTGTAGGGAAGGAATATGGGATTATCTTTGCATCCTTTCGATAGTCGAAAAAGAGAGACGAAAGTAAAAAACCCCCGCTATGGAGCTGGTGGCTCTGTAAACATAATTTACAATTAAAAAAAAAAATAATAAAGTTTGGAAAAGTTGGGGGGGGGGGAATGAAAGTGCCACCTAGATCCTCCCATTGTGAGTTATTTTGTGATATTCCCTTGCTTCGCCCGCGAATTTTCGTATTCAAAGGGGAAGGCTTCCGAAATTTTGACCACTAGTTATATTCTTCCTTGAAAATTCTGCTGCTTGCATGGAGCGGTCCTCATCAGGTGTCACCCAGGGTCCAAATGGGTTACACATTACTTTTGAGGGTCGAATTTCAAAATATTTTATGGAGGAGAACTCAACACAGGGACGTCTTTAAGAAGTCCCAAGAAGAATCCTTACTTAATTTTAATCTTAAGAATCTTGTACTAAATTTTTCTTTAAAAAACTGTTTAAAAGTAGTAAAAAAAAATGTGCTGAAATCCTGCTTTAAAGTTTTCATGTTTACAAAATTTCTCTTTGAACCCCTCCTTTATTGAAGTTTTTAATATAGTAGATAATGTCAAAATATGCTATCTCTCTCTCTGGACGTTTTTGTTACCATTCCACATCTTTTTCCCAAGAAACTGCACACAACAGGTGAGAAGGTTCTCGTTCCTCCGTTTTTGTGGCGAGCATGTATTTTTTATACTACTTCGTTCCATCAGTTTTTTTTTATTATAAACAAACAAAAAGCTCCCCGTGTACCACAATGTATTGCACGGGGCTTACAGAAGTAAGTAATATGATACTATTACAACAAAACAATACAGAATAAAATTAATACATCCATCCATCAGTTCCATCAGTTTGAGAAGAGAATTAAGAATAAGTTAAAAACAACCCGCTATTAAATGTGATTTTTCTAAACTTTTTAGGGAAAGCCCCCGAAACCCCTATGTTTCTTCTATTTTGCAATTACCAATCACATCCTGTTGATTAAAAACATTGATTCTGAAACATTTTGGGACGAACTCAAAAGAAAAAACAAAAAGTTGCATTCTTTTATGAAATTTATTACATAAATTAATCAATAAAATTTGAAAATAGAAGTTAAATAATAAACTCCATTATGTACCACATAACCGATCTTTCATTGATTAAAACATTAATATTAATCCGACAAAATTAAAAACTTCCCTAGAAACTGAAATGACGCTTCTGTCCCACCTTTTTTTTGCCTGAAACTCGATATTGTGCACGAAATTTTTATTGTACAAAGATTCAAGTATTTCCAAAAAGTGTGCGGAAACACACTAATTTAAAATATACGCTTGAGGCGCCGATTTGTAGAAATCGTGAGCCGCCCCCTAAAAAACAAAAGTCTAGAAACTAGTCTGTTTAACTTTATCAGTTTCAAATTTAAGGGAATACCACTTTCGAAAATTTGTAAATCTCTTTATGTCACTCACTGGTTGACTCAAGGGAGATAAATTCCTACGCAAATTAGAGTTGGTTGATAAGAGGTTTCTAAGGGCACGGTCAGCCAAAAAACCTATGGTATCTCTTCAAAAAATCTGCCCTATCTCCCCATTCATGACCCCTCCAACAATAGCGAAGGAGTCCGAAGTCAACCCCCCAGTCAATTAGCAGACACCCGATAGTGACTTCTCGCTCCTCCCCGAGGGCTGTCTTTTGTTGGAGGGACCATTGAAGGGGGTTGATTGCGGTTTTCCTATTGTCCGATAACCAGATACTGCAGATTTTTTGAACAGATACCATACTGATTTTCTGGCTGACCGCAGCCTAAAAGAAGGGAATGACTCGAAGTAGTCGCACTCACAAGTCACAACCCTTCTTCTGGATTGACAATAAACAACGCGGTTGCACTTGGGGAGTGTAACAATGCAATCCCGGTCCCCCTCCCCTTTTTGAAGGTACGCAAGAACCCCGAAGGAAAAAAAAAAGATAAAACCTATTGTTCAGTCCTGTAAACAAGAAATCGGGCAAAGATTTTCGTTAGATGAAATGTGTTTCTGCTTTCATCTTACTTAGCTATGTTAGATAGGGTGAATATCGGGTGAATATATGAATATGAATCAAAATGTGAATCACAATTAATTAACAATCATATACCACATGTAATAGACTCCTAGCAGATTGATATATCTGGCAAAATGGAAAATCCCTCTTCTCCCTTCTTTTTTTCAATCTATTGTCAGCTTGATAAAGTTTGCATTTTGTGCTGGCAGATGGTTTAGTAATTGAATCATCATGAAGATACATATTGTATAACATATAATATAATATATATTGAAGATATGTATTGTATAAGAGGAAGAAGGGGTATAAGATTTGTAGCATCACAATTCACAATTCAGCAGAAAACCAAAGAACATTTTTTTTTTTGAAAATGTAGCTTGCACCGAGGTAAAACAATGTAATAAAATGTATACTATTATAGAACTTTACTTTGGAATTTTAAGGAGGGGTACACTTCAACACTTCAGCTTGAATATAAACGCGAGTTCCCTAGTTCTTTCCACCATTTTGTGGCTTGAAGTAGTTTTGGTAGTATGTGATATGTGACGTAAAGGGGGTATGGGGTGAAGTTTTGTGGCACTTAGTAACATAAGGGAGAGAGGGGGTGAAAATGTGGAGAAAAAAATGTATGGACGGCTCCAAAGTTCTCGAATCACATTTTTTTCATGGAGGGATAGGACTCCTGGCATTGATTGAATCGTCAGTTTAAAAAGGAGAATAAGTCTAAAAACGAAGTTTTGAGAAAATCGAAAAAAAACCCAACCTATTAATGGAATTTTTGTTGTATTACCACCAAATTTTTACTGAAAGTTCAGGACCCTATTTAGAAAACAGAGCAGTTATCCAAAAAAATATAAGTACATTCAAAAATATTTTACAATTGAAAAAAGTTGATGGACTTATTCCCTTTTTCACCTTATAAAATTTCCAACTGAAGAAAAACCTTAAAAACCAGTAAATTGACATTTAAATTATATTTCTGCTTAGTTCACCGCACAAAAGTGAGAAATAGAAAGACTAAGACAAATAAAATTCAAAATTATTATGAATCTGAGTCATTAAGGCAGTATCAATGGAGTAAGTAAATATGAATGGAGTCAAACATTCCCTGGGTTAAAAAAGTTTAAAACACTTTTAAATTAAAATCAAATTTTATTTTTGCTTAGTTTAGAATACAATGAATAAGAAAAGAAAGACTTATTAACTCTAATTCCAAATTAAACTTAAAAATACAATGAATGGACATCGATTTCGCAAATTCATGGGAATGTCTATAGAGGGTAGTTATTTTTCCACTTTTTCCACTCATGTGTAGAGCAAAGTTTGGAGATATTTTTGAGCACAAAAAGTCAATTTGTAGTTTTTGGACTTATTCCATTTTTCAAAATGGAGATTAAATTTCTCTAAGATTTCTTAGAACTCTAGCCATTTCATTTCTTCTCCTCACCTGGGCTGGGGCCTCGGTGTCTCAAGACACAGATTCTTAAGGCTTAAAGGTTAATTTCTCTGAAACAATTGACGCTTTACCTGGGCTCTGGGATTTGCGTATTTATTATTAACTTATCTACTGCATTAAACCTTGGTTTTATAACTACGGACTACGGACTGCATCTATAGAGTAAAAAGCCTAAACTGATTTTTAGGTGTTTGACAGCGGATATTTATCTCTGACATCAAAACAAATAAATTCATTCCATAAAGAATTTTTTGCACATCCTCAATTGTTGTTCCATGTTGATTGTTGGCTTGGGTATTTCTAAGAAAACATGAGATCAAATATAAGTGAATAAATTTTGCCTCTAAACCCCAAAAAACGTCAAAGAACCTCAAGATTTACGTCTTGTGCTTCAAACCGATTGCACCTCAAAGAAAACGATAAATATTACTCTAAGAATCGTCATCAGAAAACATCCCGGCCATTAAGGATTTTCGTTCGAGGAGAAAATTACCCCAATCGCATTGTTCCTGCCGGGTATTTCGAGCCGCATCACTTTATTGTGAGGCATCCGCAAACAAACAACGTAAAAGTGAACTCGCTTTCGGCCAGAGTTGAAGGTCGCCCTTTGTTGGATACCGTTTGGGCCGAAATGAAGACCTTGAGTCATGAAAGATGGCAGCAATCTCGGGCTATTCCCTCAGGGGAAACCATGATATACCATCTAAGCATTTAAGGGAAGATTTAAGAAATTATCAGTTATCAAAAGTAGGAAAAACCTCGAAAAACGGATGATCTGAAACCTCTTAGAAAGTAATTTAAGATTAGTAAACTTGTTTTTAATGCACAATTATTAAGAGATAATGTAGATAATTCTTCTTAAGTGCTGTGTATGTTACGGGCAATATGATAAATCTGGGCATTATCAATAATGCCCGCGTATTTTGGGCAAAGGGATAAATACTGATAAATGCCATTAAATTAATCTCACTGTGCCCGTCTCACTTCGGACATTATTAATAATGCCCGGTTTATCACTTTGTTAGTAAAAAATACATTTTTTATGCAAAGTAAAACCACATGTTTTTTGGTACCAAATAAAAAATAAGTAGTAGCAAAATTTTCTTATTTACTGAAAATTCCGAACATTTATTGAACAAAAGCAAGAGACAGTGCATAATAACAACAAGAGATAGATGTTTTTTTAAATAAAAATATGACAAAAAAGCATGGGCAGTATTAAAACACTTCAATAATAAGCGAATAAAAATTAAAATAATAATTGATCCCAAAGGAGCCTTATGCTCGTCCACGGGTTAATCAATTTCCATATAGAGCATTTTCAATCACATGACTCGGACCTTAGGAATGGAAGAATGGAATGGATAGATGGGATTAATAGTGGTAATCTTATAGTAATAATAGTAATCTTAATGGAAGAATAATAGCAACATATCTGGTTATGAAAAGAAGAAAAATTTATTTCATATAGTTATAGTTAGTTCGTTTGTCATCAGGTCTTAAAAGTTTGGCAATTATTATAGTAAGAGTAAAACCCTAAGTAATCCAGTGGTAGTACATTATTTAAAATCTGAGTATTACGAAGACAGGGTTGTTCCCCCTATCGTAATGATAAAAACTTGGCTGTTCTAAATACTCTTTATTAGTGAGTTTGGTATTATGGTATGTTTTACAATATTGTTTTTTCTATTTGTATTCCATTGTACAGTACAGTCTACTCCGCTTATTGTAATCACGGTTAATGTTATCAATCGGATAATCTTATCAAAATTCACCGGTCCCGAACATTAGTAATTTTATGTAAAATGCGCCTTTTTATGTGGTTAACATTGCGCTAAATGTTATCAAAATCTGGTGAAATCCCAAATACTCCTTTTTTCCCGTTTGAAGGCCAATTTTGATACATAATCATACAAATTGAGTCATTAATATATTAGTGTTTTATGTTCCACTTTCATATTTTTGTTTAAGCATGTATAATTTGTAAAATATTACAAGCTAGTTAATAGTTTTAAATACTTCAATTAGGACTACAATAGTTGTGATTTTCATGCAAAACTCTAGTTACACTATTTTAAACTTTCTAGTATTATATATCACAAATCCTTTATAGAGCATTCGCACATGACGTCACCGGAGGAAAAGAACACGTTTCTAAGGCCGTTGTTAGGTCCGAGTCATGAGATTGAAAATGCACTATTGTTATAATTGGATATCGGATATTGTTATAATTCTAATCTTGGACAAAAGTGATCATATTAAGCGGAGTCGACCTCGACTGTATTTCTATTTCCCACTTAAAAAAGTGAAATTGCTCTCTTTACGAGTTTTTTTTTAATTTCAGGCCATCATAGATAAATTTAAAACATGGAATAGAAAGAGGAAAAGTACACAAATATCTGAGAACTTGCACTATTGTTATAATTGGATATCGGATATTGTTATAATTCTAATCTTGGACAAAAGTGATCATATTAAGCGGAGTCGACCTCGACTGTATTTCTATTTCCCACTTAAAAAAGTGAAATTGCTCTCTTTACGAGTTTTTTTTTAATTTCAGGCCATCATAGATAAATTTAAAACATGGAATAGAAAGAGGAAAAGTACACAAATATCTGAGAACTTGTAGTATTACACATACACACATACACAAGGGGAAAGAAAAAGCGGAGCTCGCGTGAAACGGGAAACGCGTGTATAACCAGAAAAATGGACACGAAATTTATACGAAATATGTATGTTTCTACTCCAAAGTAACAAAAACCGACGTTTTCATTCAACTCGCCACGTTTTCTTCAGCTTACCCCATAATTACGTTCTCAGATCGTGTTATAAATGAAGGACAGCATAACATAGCTACTCTATAGAACAGTTCGAACTGTTGATTTTATTTATTTGTTACTATTCTGATAGTTTCGTGAATCTGAGAAGGCCATTCATGGGATTGTATTATCTATTGCAACAAATAATGCACATTGTTCAATGATATAAAATAAAGATACATTCGAGGTGATTAGAATGAAATAGATGCAAGTCTCTCCAACTTAATTTCGAGTATAGGAAAAGTGTTTTTATAGCGGGAAACATGTGCGGTTTGCAAGGAGTTATTTTTAAATAAATCTTCAGTTTTAAAAAGGGACAAGTCCAAAAAATGGCGACCTTTTGTACTACAAAAAAATCGCCAAGCTCATCGCTACCTCCTTTTGGCAGATATAGCCCCTTGAATTTGTGAAACCGATGTCCATTCGTTACATATTTTTTTAAATTTAAGTAATTTTGTCTTTATTTTCTTATTCTTTGTGCTGTATACTAAGCCAAAACCAAATTTGTTTTTAATTTAAATGTGTTTTTACCTTTTTTTTATCCAGTTAAGGTTGGTCTCCATTGATTCTCATTAAACTGCATTAACCACACAGTTTCATAATACTTCTAATTTTTTTTTGTCTTAAACTTTCTATTTTCCATTTTTGTGCTGTTAAATAAGCAGAAATATAATTTAATTGTCAAATAAAGTGGTTTTTAAGATATTTTCAATTTTTAACATCAACTTTTTTCAACTTTAAATTATTTTTGAATATACTTATATTTTTATGATTGTCCTGTTTTTAAATAGAGTCTTTAATTTACAATAAAAACTTGGTAGTTATACAAGGAAAAATTCACTACTTATAGTTTTTTTTTTATATTTTATCAAAACTAGGTTTTTGGACTTTTCCCTTTTCTAAACAAACGATACAAATAATGTCGCATAATTTTCAAAGGTTTACCTCTCCTCCTCCTAAGTCCCATTCCAGTGACACCCTATCACAGTGTTTATCAACCTTTTTCTATATGTGAGTGTTTTCTCTTAACGTGTCGGATAGCTAATATCTTTATCATAATAATAGATGCATACTTTCAACTACAAAAGTGTTTGAAATGAACTAATCATACGTAGGAAGATTTTTCAAAGAATGAATAAAAAAGTGGAATGGCGAAATCCCATTTCTTAAAATGAGAGTGAATTAACTTCTTTTTTGAGTCAATGTTTTCTCACCGATTGACGTCAACATCTCTTTAATTACCCTTGATAAATGAAGCGAAAATCAGTGACCGAGCCACGATTTGAGGGCCGAACCAGTTTGACCTTAAGAGGGAGTAATTCTCCGAAACAATCGTAGAGGCAATAGTGCCTTCACTTGCACATCTTTTGACCATGACTGAGAAAAAAATGATGAATTATAAATACCAGTTGTGCACCTGTTTCACTTATGTTTGTGTTGACACAGCATTAATGGTTTATGTTTACTCTCAAGTACATTTTTTGTTGCATTTTTTAAGTGGGAAAACACTGTTGTTAATGAAAGGTTTTTATGAGTACGATTTTCACAGAAGATGTGATTAATAGGAATGGGGAGTTGAATTTTGATATTTGATTTACTCTATGGTCATGTTTACTCAATTAGTAATATTTTCTTGGTTATAAAATCGTGTTCTTGATTCATAAGGGTATTTTGGAGATACACACGCTGGAAATATTTATTTTAATTGAAAATATCCAAATCTCCCTTTTTAGGCTTTATGTTTGGATACGCTGGAATGTATTAAATCGTTGAAAACTAGAACAGCTTAACGGAGAGATAAAAGTACTTTGAGGTATGTAACAATAACACTGTTCAACAAATTGGACCTTCAAAATTTTTTCTTTGATGAAAACAGTCATTTCTTATAGATTTTGGGTCGCTGAACACGAAAATCACCATCAAAATTATCAATGAGCTCGGGTTTTTAGGGGAACGGCACCTCCCCCTTTTTACGTTTTTTGATGACTTAATGACTTTGAATTCGATTTTCAGGGTCAAAAAGCATTACTTAAGTCTTTAAATTACTCCCAAAGGGACAAGGAAGGTTGACAGTTCTAAAATATGTAATTTGGTAGCAAATGGATAGGTTTAAGGGGTTTTTACCCCCCTAAAAAGGCAAAAAAGTAGCTAAAAATTATAGAAGTTTTTATACGATATTTTTTCTCTAATTTTTTACTCAATTCACCTTTGAAGGGTCCTAACCCTTCCCCAAGGACCCAAATTTGATGACAATATGCAGCAATAATTTTTACTAAAAGCGGTTGAGGTGTTAGAGCCCCAGAAGCCCCCGCGGAAGAGTCCGAAAGACTCTCTCAATCGCGTTGTCACTCGCGCGGTCTGGAATTAACATTTATGCTTTGAGAAGGTTAAAATAGACATAGAGATATATAAATGCATGGTATATTGAACCTTTTTAACACTTGGCTACTAAATCAGTCAAACAGGGCGTTGGGATTACGCGGGCGGAATAGAACTGGTGTAGAGTTACACTGTTTATGAAATTTTAACTTCAAATTTTTCAGAGATGAAAATAGTCATTTCTTACAGATTTTGGTTCGCTAAAGACAAAAATCACCCTTAAAATGCTTAATTAACTCTGCTTCTTGGGTAATTCAATTTTATTACATTAATATTTATTTACCCGCTACGTGAACTTTGTTTATCGTAACTATAACTCCCCATATCGTAATAAAAAGATGAAAAAAATTGAATTACCCAAGAAGCAGAGCTAATTAAGCATTTTAAGGGTGATTTTTGTCTTTAGCGAACCAAAATCTGTAAGAAATGATTATTTTCATCCCTAAAAAATTTGAAGTTAAAATTTCATAAACAGTGTAACTCTACACCAGTTCTATTCCGCCAGCGTAATCCCAACACCCTGTTTGACTGATTTAGTGGCCAAGGGTTAAAAAGGTTCAATATACCATGCATTTATATGTCTTTATGTCTATTTTAACCTTCTCAAAGCATAAATGATAATTCCAGAGCGCGCGAGTGACAACGCGATTGAGAGAGTCTTTCGGACTCTTCCGCTGGGGCTTCTGGGGCTCTAACACCTCAACCGCTTTTAGTAAAAATTATTGCTGCATATTGTCATCAAATTTGGGTCCTTGGGGAAGGGTTAGGACCCTTCAAAGGTGAATTGAGTAAAAAATAAGAGGAAAAAATATCGTATAAAAACTTGTATAATTTTTAGCTACTTTTTTGCCTTTTTAGGGGGTAAAAACCCCTTAAACCTATCCATTTGCTACCAAATTACATATTTTAGAACTGTCAACCTTCCTTTTCCCTTTGGGAGTAATTTAAAGACTTAAGTAATGCTTTTTGACCCTGAAAATCGAATTCAAACTCATTAAGTCATCAAAAAACGTAAAAAGGGGGAGGTGCCGTTCCCCTAAAAACCCGAGCTCATTGAGAATTTGGTTGGTGATTTTCTTGTTCAGCGTCCCAAAATCTATCAGAAATGACTATTTTCATCAAAGAAATTTTTTCGTTGTTGAACAGTGTAATCTATTCATGTGATTATTTTCCTCGCATTTATGAAACGCCCTTTATAACAGACTCGTGGTAAAAAGGTGAAGGATTTACCTATCCCCCAAAGGTTTAAGGACATATTTGCTGGGAAAAAGACAAAAAAAACCCCTTTAATCACTTAAGTATATTAGTCTATTCTTAAAAAATCACAAATTATTTGTTACGCTAGTTTTTCCCCTAGAAGCAAAACTCCTGGGCTTAACAATTTGTAGTGTTTTCTGAAGTGGTAAATAAAAAAAAAATCTCGGCTTGTTTTTGACTTTTATCAGAGAGACTTTTGATTATGACTTTGAAAATTCTTGAGTTTTGGAACAATAAACACTAATTCCACAAAAATTTTATTTATTTATCATTTCCAAGATTCGTGAATTTCTGCTTCAAATGAAAATCACTCTAAATTCGTTTTCTTCACATTTCATCTTCCTGTGATAAACTTTCACTGAAATGTTTACCCATAGATAGTAAGTACTCCAATGACTCTCCCCCGGTAAAACCAGCAGTGAAATCCGTCCGATAGCTTGCTTGTCGTTGCAAGAGGAAACGTGGAAACTCGACCACAGTCCATTCCAATCTACATTCTGACGAATTCTTGATGTGTTTATCAAACTCTGGACGGACGTAACGATCGCTACCTTGGCTTCAAATAATCGTAAATCCGAACCGCGCTTACTCCAGTATAACTTGTTTGGAGAGCTCTTGGCTAGAATCAGTTTTCACCGGCGCGGCGCTGCACCGCCAGATTAGAATGCGGTTTCCTTCTTGCATGGTACCTTGGCGCGGCGGCATGGCGATTGGCGAAATACATGTGCGATAAATTTCCATGGTTCGAAAGAACCTGCGTTATCGCGGAATGTATTAAATGGGCTGCTAGAGTGAAATAGAATAGAATTGAAATAAATTTTAATAAGCAAGACAATTTAAATTTAAGTTTAATTTTTTAATTAATTTTTGTCACAATTAATTTTGTTAAATTTATTTTATTTTCTTTCAAAAATATACATAAAAAATACAATAAGATATTAATTTAGACTTTTTAAAGTATAAAGTCCTCTCTTATAGCATTATAAGGAAAAGGAACAGCTTTAGAAAGAGTCCTTCAGTCACCATAGCTCATGATTAAGTAGTACTATTATATCTCTAACAATAATATACCAATTACTATTATTTTAGGATCTAATAATAACAATAATAATATCTCTATGGTTGTCAGTCATAATTTGAGCTGCGGGTAAACATGACGGCTGGAGGACTCTTTTTAATTTGTTTTTTTTGGAAACGCTTTATCTCAAAATTTTCCACCCGTCCTCTCGACTTCGTCATATCGAGAATATATTGTAATGACAAATACATGGCAGCACCACAATTACAATACAGATCGTCTCTGAAGAGCAAAGGTTTTGCATGCACATCGCGAGTTTTAAAAGATTTGGAGTCGATTAAGACCATGTTTATTTTACATATTTTCACATATTTCGTTTTATTTACATATTTTTATTACATATTTATCCATTTTCATGTTTTTCAAAATAATCAACACGTTTGACCGATTTTCAAATTAAAACAACCCATAAAAGGAAATGCGCATTCAAATTGTAGTTAAAATTAGTGCACCCAATGCTGAATTTAACTTAAGTTTGTGAAGTCGGGATCTAGCAAGATTAGTTTTCTTCCCATAGACCATTTTTGGTGGAGGATGAATTTTAATGAGCTGTTAAAGCAAAAAAGCAGGTGTTATAATCTCTCATATGGAGCACGAGCAAGAGAGGACAAGAGAGACGAGAATTTGAAATATGTGATTGTAAACTCGAATAATTTTCTAAAATGAGTTTAAAATTCAGAGTTTTAAATTCTGTTTGTTTTCAGAAAACATTGTAAGCTGTTCAAATATCACGTTAGCCAGCGTTTCTCAACCGGGGTTCCGCGGAACCCTGGGGTTCCGCGAGGCCTCCTCAAGGGTTCCGCGAGAAATTCGAAACAAATTTTTTTTGTTGTCCTAGAATCTAGAACAAAAATTTTTTCCTTCGAATTTCTCGCGGAACTTATATTAAAATTAACTTTATTATAATATCAGTTCATCAAAATCCAAATCCTACCAAAAATATATGCCTTTAAATTCGGACTAAGTGTACCAAAAACAAGATAGAACCCTGTTTTTAGGGGTAAAGTTCCAAAAATTTTCTGGGGAAAGATCCCAGATCCCCTTTTGTACTTGGAACTCTATTTGAATAACTTTAAATATTAAGTTCATATAAATGTACATCCAAAATTTGGACTTATGTTAGTGTACCAAAACTAGTTAAAAACCTGTTTTTTTTAGTCAAACTTCCAAAAATTTTCTGGGGGAGGACCCCCAGACCCCCCTTTGAACAACTTTTCCTTTATTAAGTTTTTAGGACCTAATTATCACCGAAAAAGATACATCGGACCTATTAAATATCTGGGGAAGGGACTGGGGAGTAATTTTTGGCACCTCCCGAAATAAATTCCTATATACGCCACTGATTTCTTTGTTACTTATTTCCATTTTATTTAATAATTTAAAAAATAGTGAGAAAAATATTGTTACATGGACGCTAGGGTTCCGCGGAACTTGGGCATTGTCAAAAGGGTTCCGTGGGAGTAAAAAGGTTGGGAAACGCTGCGTTAGCATGTAGTACATTTTTTCTTCTTTGAATGAATTATTAAGAGTGATGATGTGATTTCAAAAATTTGGGATTTATTTATGCTACAGGGTTTGAATGAAAAAAGGATTATTCTTAACAGTTAACTATGAGAAATTTTACACTTCATTAATGCTTTTTGAACGTTACTATAATTTTTCCAAACTGCAGTGTTTAATGTCTTACCTACGTATCCTTCGCTCCTCTCTCTGTCGGCAAATAGCGAAAACCACCCTTCCCTACTACTATGTGCTTGCGTAATATTTGAAAAGCCAATTAAAAAAATTACTTAACATTTTCTTTTTTTATTATAAATTTGGCATTTTTAATACAAATTTTGCTTAAATAAACACATATTATATGTACATATTTTGGATTTTTAATTACATATAAATCCTTGCCCTACTTATGACCATGACGCCGCTCAAACCACCCCATCTGTAGTTTAAGAAAAATATTTTTTTTTCAGGCACTAACTTTGATAAAGGCAGAAAATTCAAATCATTAGTATTTCTCTTTTCTCAACCAATTTCATGCCTTGCTCTCCCTATCTTACGTAAAATCCCCACGGGACCGCAACAGGACCTTAGCTAGGTTCAGGGCCTGATTAATTAGCCGTGTTGGGGCCCCTAGGCAATGCACGTCTAGGGGCCCTTTTCTTCTTAAAATATATTTTCCCCACCATATCGATTTTTTTTCATTAACGATTTTTTCTACATTGAAAAGGCTAGCCATCCCCATCCCCATATTCAATAATTTTTTGCCAAACCATATTCAATAATAAAGTGAAACAAATGAAAACTAAAATGTCGTGATCGACAAAAAATAATTTTGAAATTTCTTAAATTTTTTTAAGGAAGTTATGTTCCGTAGACTTCTGAAAGTCGCTGTGGAACCCCAAGAAGTTGTTATGGACCCCCCCCCATTTTCATTTTAATGCACATGGACCCTCTGGAAGTCACCGTGGACACTTGGTGTTCCGTATGGACCTCTTTGGGAACCAGTGCTCTAAACCAGCGTATCTAAACTGTGGTCCGCGGACCCCCGGGGGTCCCCATGGCCTTTCTAGGGGATCCGCGAAGGTCTCTGATAACACTGTTCAACAATGAAAAAATTTGTTTGATGAAAATAGTCATTTCTTAAAGATTTTGGGTCGCTGAAAACGAAAATCGCCACCAAAATTCTCAATTGGTTCGGGATTTTCGGGGAACGGCCCCTCCCCCTTTTTACGTTTTTTGATGACTTAATGACTTTGAATTCAATTTTCAGTGTCAAAAAGCATAACTGAAGTCTTGAAACTACTCACAAACGGACAAGGAAGGTTTAAATTTATAAAATGTGAAATTTTGTAGCAAATCGATAGGTTTAAGGGGTCATTACCCCCTAAAAAGGCGAAAAAATAGCTAAAAATAATAGGGATTTTTATACGATATTTTTTCCTATTATTTTTTACGCAATTCACCTTTGAAGGGTCCTAACCCATCCCCAAGGACCCAAATTTGATGTCAATATGCAGCAATAATTTTTTACTAAAAGCGGTTGAGGTGTTAGCGCCCCAAAAGCCCCCGCGGAAGAGTCCCCGAAAGACTCTCTCAATCGCTTTGTTACTCGCGCGCTCTGGAATTAATATTTTTGCTTTGAGAAGTTTAAAATAGACATAAGGGCATATAAATGTATGGTATAAAATCTATTGAAAATGGGTATTATGGTCTCTGTGTAATTTTCTACTGTTGAACGTGAGTTCCAGAGCGCGCGAGTGACAACGCGATTGAGAGGGTCTTTCGTACTCTTCCGCGGGGGCTTTTGGGGCGCTAACACCTCAACCGCTTTTAGTAAAAATTATTGCTGCATATTGACATCAAATTTGGGTCCTTGGGGATGGGTTAGGACCCTTCAAAGGTGAATCGTGTAAGAAAATAATAGGAAAAAATATCGTATAAAAATCTATATTATTTTTAGCTATTTTTTCGCCTTTTTAGGGGGGTAATGACCCCTTAAACCTATCCATTTGCTACAAAATTTCACATTTTATAAATTTAAACCTTCCGTTTCAAAACGAGATAAAACACTAGTTTAAAAGGGAAAATTTCAAAAACATTTCTGGGGGAGAACCCCCAGTCCCCCTCAAAATTTTGACGTCTATATATATCGCCTCTCCGGTGCAACAATGACGCAAATGCAACTTGGTAAATATTTACCGTTCAGTAGCTTGGCAACAAGTTAGATTGGTAGCCAAATCAAAGTCGAGCCAAGAATCAACGGTGTTATTTTTGGCGATCGCCACTAAAAAAAGTCGCCAAAAATCATGGTTTAGCTGGCATATCGATTATCAACTTCCTTCACCGAAATTAAGCACCTTCGGGTGCTGTCAGTATTTGGGAGGGTGACCAAGTGATCAAATCAATCATCGGTGCGTTTTCCTTCGTTTCTTGCTCATATTTGGTTTTATTTTTTAGAAGATCTGTTATCAGAAATATTCTACCCTAAATAATGAATGAGTATATAAGGGGGACGGATGGCCTGTTCGGTTTGCTCCTCTGCCTTTCACGCCAACAGTCTGCGCACTGCTCCGTCGTGAGTTCGATTCTCACCTCGCCCCTGGGTGTATTTTCCTTCTTTGTGCCAGTAAAAATTCTGTTGTGTCTGTCTTACTTGACGAAGGTGTATAAGCGGATCCTTGAGATCAAGCACACATACCGGAAAATATATGTAACCAAAAACCAAACCAAACCGAATGAGTATATTATTAAATTATTAAATATGATGAGAATTTTTTATCGTCGATTTCAGAGGTACAATATTTACTAGGCAAATTCTCTATAAAAACTTTTTCCAATCGCTTATCGGTGCATTCTTTTGAAAATTATGCTAATATGCTAATGACAAATATTTTTTATAATGGTGCACTGGAACTATAATCAGTCTTTGAAATTAAACTCTGACGATCCGATCAGAGAACAATTTTAATTTATTAAATAAATTAATACTTTACTACTACTTACTTTACTTTTTTACATGTCCATTGTTTTGGATAGAACCGATGGTGGTAGTGCTGAGATTGTTGTAGGGTTCCACGGGTTACGCAATCCCCCAAAATCTAAGGATTTTAACCAAAAAATTGGAAATAATAACAATTGTAAGTTCCTCCAAATACATGGTGGTCATAAAATAACGACCCTACTTTAAAATTAATACAATTTGTAGATCTCTTAAAATGAAAACAATAAAGCCAAGACCCAAAAAATTCAATCTGCTCGCGAGGCGTTTGAAATCTAGAATACACAGCTGCATAACCAGCACAAAAACAAAAGATTTAAAAAAAAATTAAAGTAGTTAGATACAAATACTACAGAGTTTTTTTAAATATTTTTTTTTATCCGATACCACTGTGAGGTGCGATGGTTGGTGGTCACCCTCCCAAATACTGACTGCGCCTGAAGGTGCTTAACTTTAGTGAAGAATATTAGAAGACGTGTGATACTGGTTAGGCCATGAATTAAGCGTTTAGGCATTTCAAGCCGTTTTTGGCGATTTATCTTTGCGACAATTGAAATGATCACCAAAGATTGACTTGACTTTTTCGACTTCGCGCTATATCGTGGCCAATCTAGAAGCCTTGCTGCCAAGCTCCCGTGTATTAGAAATTTTAATTTTTACATTTGCGTCATTGTTTCACCGGAGCGGCGATATACAGGGCTAAATTATTAGCACCAAGATACAAGATAGAAAAACTTCCACGACAAACAAAAATATTTTAATTTTAAAGTCATTTGCCTGGCTACGAGCATTACCGACCCAGGTTCGACGCCTAGCGGCTTCTGCTTGGGTAGCTTGACATGGGTCAACTCAGCCATTCATCCTTCCGGGGTAGATAAAATGAGCACCAAGCTCTCTTGGGGAATCAACTGGGGGTCCAGCGTCGTGATAGCCACTCGGCCTGGACACAAGCTTGTAAGTAATTAGCACCCCAGGCCTGAAGACTAATGCAACGGAGATGGGCACCGCCTGATAGGCCACTAGGCCTGGGCAGAATTTGATTTGATGATTGAAACTAGTCCACTTCCTCAGCAATAATATTTTACTCCATTTTTTTTACAATCAAATGAATATAATAAAAAATATAATGTAACAATAAAGAAGATCAATATGAAGCTTATAAAATTGTAGTAAGAAATGTACCCACAATCCAATCCAATCCAATGTATCCCACTAACTTTAGTGAAATTAAAGATGTTATTGCGTTAGATTACAAGAAAACCCGATAAAAGGTTCGAATGTCTGATTTCAAGTATTTTTTTTTTCGTATTTTTTAATGGCAATAGCTTCAGGTCACATGACCTTTCATTTGATATAAATGTATACACAGGTCGTCTGCAACATTGAGGCATCATGAAAGAATCAACTGCAATATTAGTGACTAATTAAGAGCAAGCTCCCGTTGTTCTGATGTGGATTCAAATTAGTCTGCATCATTGAAGCAGTATTAGCATACTGCGGGAGCATCATCTGCAATATTGATGCAGAGTAAAAATAGTAAGATAATTTTTATTTATTATTAGATTGTATTTGTATTTTTAAGTATTCCTGACTGGATAGATATAAATCTTTGTCATGGCTCGTATTCTACATAAAAGCAAGTTTTGTTAATGCTTAGATACTTATTTTCCCAAACAAAGAATTTGGTTAACTATTCTAAATAGATGCCATCCGTTTCGATTTTTCAGTATTTGTTCCGAATTTGGTTCTTACATATTATTTCATCGACCGTGCCGTTGAACTTGACGGTCGCTAAACGGTTGACGGGGTAGTGCGTATATAAGTAACGAATTTTATTAAATTGCTCCGATTTCAAAAAGGAAAACCAGTAAAAAAGCTAAAATTTTGAATTCTTCAATAAACGATTGTTTTGTAACAATAAGAGCCTTTAAATCGGAGAAAAAAAAACGGGAAAATTGGAATGGTTGGCATCTATGAATTCATGAATAGGAAAAAGAGTACATAAATAGTAGTTCGATTAAAAAGGATTTCAAAATTTTATGTTTACAGATAATTTCAGTATATTTAAATGCACATTTAATTTTAACCGAACCTTTTTTTATAAGTTAAATACATATTTTAGTTAAATACATATAGTAAAACTCGTATTTTATAAAGGCTCAAAATTGGGGGTATGTGTGTAGAAAGGTTAAGAGTTGATTCAAATTATAAAAACCTCAATAAGTATCTTCTAATGAAAATATTTAAATATAGCTGGATTATACTTTTTTTAATATCTATTTAAGAAAGTATACACGAAAGGCTAAAGATTTAGAGGAATATATTTAGTGATTCTAGATCTAGAACAATATTTTAAGGTCTTGCGGCATATTAAATAGTTGGATGCAAATAGAAAAAAGTTTTGTTTTACACCTTTGCTACCGGTTTCTCAACAGAAGATAAGTTTACGATTGAGGTGAATTATTTAACTACGATCACATTTTTCTTTGCATTAGGCAGTTTTGGTGAGAAAATATGGGTGGTTTCTTACCCTTATTTTTTATTCAATAGGTAGAGTTGCCTGGATTAGATTGGTGCAGCAGGCCAAGACCCGTCAAGAGCTGTAGAGCTCCAGAAGAAGGTAAAATTCAGTATTTTTTTAATCTTTAAAAATTCAATTATATATTTGTACCAATAACTTTATTCATACAACTTGGAGTTTATTGTGCTAAAGGCGCAGTATTCTTTGTTGAGTTGGATTACAAACTGTAAAAAATTAATAAAACGCAAATATTTTACAGTATTAAACACAAGCTCCGGGGTGGTCATTTTGACTGTTTTGCCTACTTAAAACTAATTTCCTTCTAAGGTATTTGATGACTTTTCCTCACTCATGCTGCTATTAATTACATCCAAATTTGGGTTAGTTTACAAAGTGCGTTCTGGAGATATAACAAGTTTACCTAAAACTATCAAAAGTGGTCATTTTGGACTGCTGAGTATTTGGGTAGTTCTTTCTACTTATCGCTTAAATTTTGATAACTTTCGATTCTAGGGGGATCTTATCCAAATTAAAAGTATAGTTTTGAGAGCAAAAATTATTATAAATAATTTTATGTTTTTACATATTTATTTGCTAACTGATACCTTCTACTCCTGTTTTTTTTTATCTCGAACGAAATATTTCTTATTACTTTCTTCATTAGCCGACGAAAAATCAAGGCTAAACAAATTTATCCAGTTTTGGGGGGGGGGGATTTTATGTATTCATGCCAAATATCTGTCTAGTTGTATCTTTATAAAGTAGAGTTGATTTATTGATATGCACTTTGTTTGATATTACTGCTCTTCTAAAAAAATATTCCTTGAAAAATTATTTATTAAAACTATATGCTTTTCTGCTTACAACAAAACATTACGCATTTAAAAACCCAAATTATTTTATCCAAGTTATGGCTAAAACTGTCTTTAGTGACCAACTGAAACAAATTGTCGCTTTTTAACTTAAGTCATTTATCTACATCAATTTTTGTGATGTTCGGAACATGATTACTAAAATACTAATTTGAATTTATTTAAGTAACTTTCAGTACATCCTCGGAAAGTTAAACAAAACCTTCCTACCCCTTTGGAGTTAATGTATTGATTTTTCTGTTTTTTACTGATTATTAACTTGTAAATCTTATTGTTATTTAGGGACACCTAATTCAGGTTTTGCTTTCTATGTATCACTTTTATTTTGCTAGGGGCTATTTATAAATCTTTAGTGTGTATTTATTTACTAAAATTTTGAATTACAATGATTTAGTTAAGGTAATTATTATCAAGGAAAGTAATGATACTAAAAATTTGTCTCGGAAACACGTGTGGTTAAAACTCCCAATTAATTGTTTTCCATTTCCACACATTAAAATTAACTAGCCCCTAATAAACTGAAAATATATTTTAAAGTATGAAAAAGCAACAGTATCTAAACTGGATCGTGCGTGTGATTAATTTTTATATTTATGTAAAGTTGTTTTCCGTGTGTAAACCAGTCTATGATCCCTTAACCAGAAACTTATTCCAAATATCTTTGGAGCAAAAACTGCGGACTATACAAGACAGCAACTTAAGTTGACCCTACGACGTCACTAATAAACAAAGCAGTTCCCATCGCGGTATCTGATTTTTGTTTTGAGTGAAATAAAGAACGTCAATTTAAAAATATGATTATTTTGTTAAACCCATGTATTTATAGTGCTTTTCAATCACGATTTGAGTACCGAAACTCCCCCTAACAACCCAACAGGCTTTGTGTTTACCGATTTCTCCTTCCGCATTTGTGACGTACTGGGTTCAAGAAACGTTGCTGTCAAGTATAGTCATTAACTTCCCGGCCGCAAGTATAAGACGCAATGGGTTTATAGTTGCGTCGTAATTTTATTAGGATCTGTTAAATAACTTTTAATCGTTATTTTCTACTTATAATGAGGGAAGTTTGTTAATTCTAGATGTTGTTTCTTGTAATTTCAAATGAATGTCATAATTTTGTTAGATTTGACCAAATGATTTCAATGTTTGACCGGAGATGTTTGGGGATGTTTATTCCAGTTAGTATAGGGTTAATTCTCAAAATATTCATGTCAATAATATTTAGAGTTTATTTAAGTCACCTTTAAATTATTTGTAGTATGATACAGTGTCTTTTGAAAGAAGTGTTTTGTTTATCGTGAATCGCGAAGTATTTGTTTATACCCCACAACCAGGATGTCGTATCTTTTACAAGACCCCTGTATTTGATTACAAGAAATTACATGTATCTAATCAAAAATAAATATTCTATGTTTACACCGATGTTTTTGGGATTTATCGATTACGGGTTAATTGTTGTATTCCCCATCATTCAAAAGTGTGATGGCTTTATAATTGTGTGTTTTTTGCAATCGTTTTTAATTTAGTGCATTTGAGTTAGCAAACATCGATTAGATTTTATTTATAGTTTAAATTTGGCTCCATTGGTACTTAGGATAGCACAAAACTGTCTAAAGTTGGCGACAAAAGATGTCGCCTAGAGGCGCCAACCCCAAACCCACTTCTGGGATTTTACCTAATTGCCATTAGAGTAGGGCTACGATTCCTACTTGGCTATGGAAATAATTTAATAATTAATAATAATTTTTCTAAGGAAATAATTTAGTTTGTGAGTGCTTGAAAAACCAACAAAAACTTCATTAACTTTAAAGTAGCATAGAATTGAGAAAAACTAAATGATTTTAGGTTTTACGGTGCCTATCTTTCATGATATTTCAGGAGTTACCTGCCGACTAAAGAATTTTCACTTTCATTGGTTTAACGATGCGTGGAACTGGGAAGAAGTGACAAATCACAAGGCGACGATGTCTGCTGCTGATGGATAAGGATGATCTTTGCTTCATGAAATTGTGTAAGTGAAGGCATTTAGTTCTAGAAAAAATCTTTCTATCTAGCTTCAAAGTTACCTCAAAGTTAGTTTCATTTGACTTAGAATAGTTGACTTGGTCCATAGCCTTTGCTGTAGCTGATTTAAGACGAACTTTGCATGTAATTCCAGTTTTAGAAACCTCGGTTCCCGAAATCAGAATGAAGCCAAATTCATACCATACATATTAAAGCATAATCAACAGTTTATTAAGAAAATTTTATTCAATTTAAAAATTATCCGTTACTATTAGAAGCCATTGCAGTGGCTACAATTGGAAAATCTAAGATTCTGTGTGGGTAAAGTGGCCAAGCAAAGAGCAAACCCCCTCCCCCTTATGGGCTTGCGTAATATTTCAACGGCCCCCCAAAATGTCAACTTTTGAAAATCTCATTTGTAACCTGCAGCGTTTTCTTTCTACCTTCATAAATTCCCACAGTTTAACACCATTTAAATCCGAATCTTGCCCAGTCAAGTCATTTTTTAACTTTAAAAAGCTCCTTCTTATCATTCAATGGATTGGCCGGAAGTTTTAGTAATATCGAAAATAGTATTTGTTTCTCTTTTTGTTTTCAGCCAGTTGTAGTTTTAATTTTTAAGGTCTTATTTTAATTGCAGAATTTAGTTGAAAGAGGCAAAAAAATGGAGCTGTTTTTATATTGAAACGCAACTGTAATTCAGGCGAGTCCACGGAAGAGACATTTTCAGAAGATGCTGGTTCATCTGATAGGACAAACAATGACATCCATAAAAAGACCTTGGTAGTGCCCAGATACACCATTAGATGGATAATTTACGTAATAATATTTAAACCGGAATATTTTAACTAATAGCTGCAACCGGCTGTCGTTTCCAAGGGGGACAGGGGGGGGGGACTCGACCTCCAATAATTGGAGGGCTCAGAATTAAAGTGGACCAAGTCCACTTTTTTTTTTGAGTTAGCAACGCTATAACATGCACCAACTATGTAAAATTTCAGTGCAATAATGAACCAAGTCCTAGTTCTGATAATATCCGCTAAAAATGTTACTTTAAAACAATGTTAACATTGATTTTGCTATGAATCTTTAACTTTAAACCTCTGTAGCTCAAAAGTAGCTAAAGTGGACTTGGTTCACTTCTATGAACCCTCCAATTAGCAGCGTTCGAAATTGGGGCGGATTGCTGGTCCGGGACAGCTAAAAAACGGCTCGGACCATTGGAATAAAAAAATCACTGGTCCGCCGGGCCAGTGATTTCTCGAACACGTGTAAAAATATTTAGACGAGTTGTTCAGTGATAGCGGTATTTTAAGTGCGTTTGATAATTGCATTTGGGTGAAGCAAGTACATATTTTTGACAGAACCCGAAATGTGGCGATATGGGATAGGGGAGCCCCCGGCGAAAAAAAAAAATATTAATATGTATTGATTTTTAACATTACTATTTGGTACTCACATTCAGTGCAATAGTTACTTTATAAGAATATTTAAACCGGTCCTTTTTAATTTGTCGAACCAGTGATTTTTTTTTGCGGACCAGTAAGATTGGCAAAGCATCCGCAGGACCAGTTTTTTTCCCCCAATTTCTAACGCTGATAATTAGGAAATTTTTTAAAAAAAAAACTTTATTTTTAACTTTTGAGGGAGTGCTTAACTTTCATGATGTTCCAGGAGTTACCTGTTGACTACAGGAACGTTACGCGGAACTGGGCAGAAAGGTGGATGAGGGCGTTTATGAACCTCCGTTTGGCATCATCAACGTGACAGATCACAAGGTGACTATGCCAGAGAAATTGCCCGATGGATCCCTCGCCCCCTACTGCGGATGCTCTTTGTTACATCCCAAAAAATGTGAGTAATCTTGAAACTAATAGAGTGCAAAATAACATGTTCTCTAGGAATTATTGAAACGCGAGGTTTACACCTTTGAGTAAGGTGATCGAGGTTTCAATTTATCTGTATTTTAAACCAGATATCTTTAAAGAGAGATCATATCAGAGATATAATTGACAGTTTGATTTGCTGATAGATTGTTTGAAATTTGCGGTTTTCATGATTGTGTACCTTCATTGTCAGTAATGTGTGCTCGACAGCAACGTTTCCTGAACCCAGTACGTCACAACGCGGAAGGAGAAAATGGTTATACTGAACAGCAACGTTTCTTGAACCCAGTACGTCACAAATGCGGAAGGAGAAATCGGTAATCACAAAGCCTGTTGGGTTGCTTGGAGGAGTTTCCGTACGCAAATCGTGATTGAAAAGCACTATCTATACATGAGTTAAACAAAATAATCATATTTGTTCTTAATCATTATACATCTTGTTCATCTTTTAAAAAAAAACAAATGATAAATGTGTGCATATTTTATTGCAATACATAAGAATTTATTCAATAAAGTCATTTACATTCATTATTCACTTGTGTCGTATTTATTTCCTTTTTCAAACTTGTATTTTTAAGTTCTGATTTCAAATGCGATGAAAAGTTTTAGTTTAGTTAGAAAAATAAGTTTGTTTTTTTTATGAATTAGCAATAATTATTTAATTTGGAATTTCCTTTATAATTTATGAGAAAGCTATCTATCAGTAGCAAAAAAAGTTCTCGATGGAAATTATCTGGAAATGACCAGATCACGATTCTGGCGATCACGTCCTCTCCAGATGTAAAGTCTCCATGGTTAAATGACCCAAAAGTTTAAATGTAAAACACAGTTGGGGAGCAAACAGTCAAGCCGTGTTTCCTCTCAAAATAAAAGAGTTATTGATTTTGTCTTGAACTTCTCATTAAGTTGTACCAAATTATGCTTTTATTTTCAACTCAAACTAGTTTTATCCTATCCTAAACCTAATTAGAGAACTGATGTGTGAATCAAAAAGTGTTCGATTGCATGGATACGCTTTTTAATGGAGATCCAGCGGCCGAAGGCCGCTCCAACTCCTGATTGTGCGGTGAGACAAGGTGGAGTTAAGGGTGAAAGTTTGTTCCAAAGTGGAAAGAAAGATACACAGAGAAATATCCTAACAGAGGGTCCACGAGGCCATTTTCAAATGCGATACTGATGTGAGGGCGCCACACTAGAGTGTGGAACGTATGCCGGCCGCTTAAATCTCTCGCCAAATTAGAACTCAGCGCCTGCGCAAAAAGGTGTTTTCGATCTCCCATAGGCAGCCGGCGAACGATTCAGACTGGATCCAGACGCTAGTGAGTTTAGTGCGATCCCTGCGCCACAATTCTCCCAACCTGTAACAAGATGTCATGATTTTCGATTTCCATTATGGCCTATGGCCGTGGACTCTCTGTTCTAGTACTCTGTGGAAAGATATTGGCTTTGTCAATATCAGTAAACACCATCCCAGTATGGGAAAGAAGGGGAGGAACAGGTTGGAATTTGAAAGCAAATATTTATTAATTTTGAAGAGAGAATTATCTCTAGGTGTTCAGGTCAAGAGGATGTCATTCCAGTCCTGGTTTCTTTGGTCTTGCATAAGTTTTTGAATGTCTTTTTGAAGTTTGTTAGGTTAATTTTTAATTTTTGGGTCTAAAGTTCTTTGCTCTTATGATTTTTATGTTCAATGGGGCATACATTTATTTGGGGAGGTTTGTAAATAGAACACAGGACGTGGGACTTAGGACGTGGGGCATAGGACGTGGGTCTTGGGACGTGGGACTTAGGGCATAGGACGTGGGACTTGGGACTTGGGACTTGGGACGTGGGACTTGGGACTTGGGACGTGGGACTTGGGACGTGACTTGGGACGTGGGACTTGGGGCGTGGGACTTAGGACATAGGACGTGGGATATAGGAAGAGGGACATGGGACTTAGGACGTGAGACGTGGGTCTTAGGACGTGGGACATAGGACGTGGGAATTAGGACTTAGGACATAGGACGTTGGACATGGGACATGGGACATAGGACGTGGGACAGAGGACATATGACGTGGGACATAGGACATAGGACGTGAGACTTAGGACATAGGACGTGGGACTTAGGACATAAGACGTGGGACTTGGGACATAGGACGTGGGACTTACGACTTGGGACTTGGGAGATGGGACATAGGACGTGGGACTTAAGACTTAGGACGTGGGACTTAGGACGTGGGATTTAGGACGTTGGACATGGGACTTAGGACGTGAGACGTGGGACTTAGGACGTGGGACTTAGGACATAGGACGTTGGACATAGGACGTTGGACTTAGGACATAGGACGTTGGACTTAGGACATAGGACGTTGGACATGGGACTTAGGACGTGAGACGTGGGACTTAGGACGTGGGACTTAGGACATACGACGTTGGACTTAGGACATAGGACGTTGGACTTAGGACATAGGACGTTGGACTTAGGACATAAGACGTGGGACCTAGGACATGGGACTTGGGACGTGGGACTTGGGACTTGGTACGTGGGACTTAGGACATAGGACGTGGGACGTGGATCTGGGACGTAGGACGTGGATCTGGGACGTGGGATCTAGAATATAGGACATGGGATCTGGGATGTATGGCATAGGAGCTGGGGTATGGGATGTGGGACGAAGGATACAGGACACAGGACTTAGGACATAGGACATACATCCTATGTCCTATGTCCTATGTCCTATGTCCTATGTCCTATGTCCTATGTCCTATGTCCTATGTCCTATGTCCTATGTCCTATGTCCTATGTCCTATGTCCTATGTCCTATGTCCTATGTCCTATGTCCTATGTCCTATGTCCTATGTCCTATGTCCTATGTCCTATGTCCTATGTCCTATGTCCTATGTCCTATGTCCTATGTCCTATGTCCTATGTCCTATGTCCTATGTCCTATGTCCTATGTCCTATGTCCTATGTCCTATGTCCTATGTCCTATGTCCTATGTCCTATGTCCTATGTCCTATGTCCTATGTCCTATGTCCTATGTCCTATGTCCTATGTCCTATGTCCTATGTCCTATGTCCTATGTCCTATGTCCTATGTCCTATGTCCTATGTCCTATGTCCTATGTCCTATGTCCTATGTCCTATGTCCTATGTCCTATGTCCTATGTCCTATGTCCTATGTCCTATGTCCTATGTCCTATGTCCTATGTCCTATGTCCTATGTCCTATGTCCTATGTCCTATGTCCTATGTCCTATGTCCTATGTCCTATGTCCTATGTCCTATGTCCTATGTCCTATGTCCTATGTCCTATGTCCTATGTCCTATGTCCTATGTCCTATGTCCTATGTCCTATGTCCTATGTCCTATGTCCTATGTCCTATGTCCTATGTCCTATGTCCTATGTCCTATGTCCTATGTCCTATGTCCTATGTCCTATGTCCTATGTCCTATGTCCTATGTCCTATGTCCTATGTCCTATGTCCTATGTCCTATGTCCTATGTCCTATGTCCTATGTCCTATGTCCTATGTCCTATGTCCTATGTCCTATGTCCTATGTCCTATGTCCTATGTCCTATGTCCTATGTCCTATGTCCTATGTCCTATGTCCTATGTCCTATGTCCTATGTCCTATGTCCTATGTCCTATGTCCTATGTCCTATGTCCTATGTCCTATGTCCTATGTCCTATGTCCTATGTCCTATGTCCTATGTCCTATGTCCTATGTCCTATGTCCTATGTCCTATGTCCTATGTCCTATGTCCTATGTCCTATGTCCTATGTCCTATGTCCTATGTCCTATGTCCTATGTCCTATGTCCTATGTCCTATGTCCTATGTCCTATGTCCTATGTCCTATGTCCTATGTCCTATGTCCTATGTCCTATGTCCTATGTCCTATGTCCTATGTCCTATGTCCTATGTCCTATGTCCTATGTCCTATGTCCTATGTCCTATGTCCTATGTCCTATGTCCTATGTCCTATGTCCTATGTCCTATGTCCTATGTCCTATGTCCTATGTCCTATGTCCTATGTCCTATGTCCTATGTCCTATGTCCTATGTCCTATGTCCTATGTCCTATGTCCTATGTCCTATGTCCTCCAAAAAGGTGGTCTCAGCGCGCACCATCCGTTAGAATTTCGCGCGAAATCCCGCCGGATGTGCCCGCTTCGACCATAACTCCAAAAAGGTGGTCTCAGCGCGCACCATCCGTTAGAATTTCGCATTTTTCAAAAATACCAAAATTTGCTTAAATATGGAGAAAAATTAATTAATTTATTTATTTTTATGCTTAATAAGTTAATTAACATAATTAATGTATTAATTTCTAACACCCCGGAATTAAAAACACCTCGGAAAACCTTCTGAGATGAAGTTTTATTTATGATTTTGTAGATTAGAGCTACGATAGAAGCACTTGAAATTTCGCATTTTTCAAAAATACCAAAATTTCCTTAAATATGGAGAAAAATTAATTAATTTATTTATTTTTATGCTTAATAAGTTATTTAAAATAATTAATGTATTAATTTCTATTTGGTTTTCTTAAAAAAGCACCCCGGAAGACCTTCTTAGATCAAGTTTTCTTAATGATCTTGTAGATTAGACGATTAGAGCTACGAGTAATATTTAAAATGTGATTATTTGTGATTCTAAATGTGAGGAAAAAGAGAAGAAAATTAGATATTTTATATACCTTTCAGCAATATGGTATGTTTTTTAATGGATTGTTGATTCCAAAAATTGAAAATGATACTAACATTATTTATGAATTTTTTACGCTTTTTCCTCAATTAAAACTTGGTTGAATTCTGTTATTTCCACCTAGCTATTTCGGTCTCCAACTATTCCAATATCCGCTTTTTTTTGTTTCCTTTAATATGACTGTTTAATTCAGTTTGTTTGAAATAATTGGATTAAATTGTTGTAAAATAACATTTAAAGTTGTAAATGTATGTAAAAAATGTACTTTTTTACTTAAAAAAAAATGTGTCATTTTTTAGAGAAGGTTGTGATTTTTTAATATGCATTTTGTTAAATAAGCATTTTTAGAGTAATTACGTTCCTTTTACTTTTTAGGTAAATCATAGCATAAACATGTTTCTTCAAAGATGAATGAAAAGAGAAAACTAGAGTTCATTTCAGAATGCGGTTTCCTTCTTGCATGGTACCTTGGCGCGGCGGCATGGCGATTGGCGAAATACATGTGCGATAAGTAGCTGGAGTTTAGAACTGTTTTGATTGTGTCAAAACACATATGTTCGAAATTTCCATGGTTCGAAAGAACCTGCGTTATCGCGGAATGTATCAAATGGGCTGCTAGAGTGAAATAGAATAGAATTGAAATAGAATATTCAAATCTTTGTCTATGTGAATAGTCTTTGAAATCAGGGGTAAAAAAAACATGTGGGAGTTAAAATAAAACAGTTTTCTTTTCTATAAATGGTAAAATAAATAAAAATTTATGAAAAATATTTAATATTACCAATTATGCAGTTTTAATGCTTGTTTCAGTGATTATTTTTCAGTATTTAAATAAAAACTCACTGATACTAAAAAAAACCACCCATTTCCATGCCAAGATAGCACTTAACTAAAATTTCACTTGAAAATGGGTTATTGAGAGTTAAGAGTTGGGGTTAAAATAAAATATCAGTGATAAATTATCATAGTTCAGCTTTTTTTTTATCAAGTTTTTGTATATTCAAAAGGTCGTTTTCAAAATCCGAAAATAAAAATGCAACAGTACAAAAGCTATTATCGTTGCGTTTTGAAGACGGACTCTTGAGGAGAAAAACTTATCACCACAGATTAATTTTAGAAATAATTATTAATAAATTTGGTTTGAATGATCTTAACTATTCCCTTTTCTATAAAAAAAAAAAAACTTTTAACCTTATTTTTTTCTTAATTTTTGAATATTTTCAACCATTAGGTTTTTAGGGTACATGTTTTTTTTAGGAGCAAGTGGGTTTCTTTTCAAATTCTTACTTGATTGACTGCCGATTTTTAATGGAGAGTTGGAATTAAAAATGCTTTTTTCTCAAACAAAGGTTTTACTATGAATTTTATATGAAAATCTGCAGAAATTTCCTGTAGATTTCAAAATTTTCGATTTTTATCTGCCATCAATAATAAAGAAAAAGTGCATTTCGTCTTAGACCACCGTAAATTCCCTCCTTTTAAATCCCCACTACTTGACGCACCCCTAAATCTTTTGACTATTCTCCCACCCGCCGTGGTGGTGATAAGATAAGTAAACACTGCAAGTATAAACACGCGTCCTTTCTGGAAAACGGCCGCGGATTTTACCTGGGACTGAAACTGTGTGAAGTTTCATACTATTGTGTTGGTAATGGATATCCTTAAGACGAAATTCAACACAGCTTTGAAGTTAGCTTTTAAGCGCAAATAAGAAATATTGGTTCAATCTTGACTTACTTAAAAATTGATTGATTTATTAATTGATTGATCAATGCAAGCGAATCTATACAGTCAGTCACAACATACTTAACTTTTTCAAAGCACTACAATTAACTTTATGACGAACTATTCTTTCTTGAGAGCTAAATTTTTCTCAACTGGAAAGAAATACGTACAGTCACTCCATGAAAAAAAATATCCAGAACAGTTAGAAAAAAATTATTTAAAAAAAATGAAGCGATTTGAAAGCCCAAAGAAATATTCATACAGCCATGCCATAACATGGGATCATTTCATTGCTGAAAAGCATATTTTGTTCCTAGTCCTATTTAAAAGCACATGCATGCAATTTTTCCCCCTTGAGGTTCATAATACCAATAGCTTTCAAATCACCTCTTATGTTTAAATAGTTTTTTTAACTGATCTGGATATTTTTTGCTCTTTTTTTGGTAGATTATAATGAAGAATAACATACATATGTTAGGGTAATTTTTGTTTAGATTTTGCCCGTGGAATTTAGCCGTAATAGGAAGTATATTAGTGCAAATTCGTTGAGTGTACGAATATTTTCTTGAGTGACTGTATATGACTCTTGAAAATCCAATTAAAAATTATGTTTAAGTAAAGAAAATTCAAGTTAAGATTAGTTTAAGTATCCTGAGAAAATATTTACAGTTAAAAGATGATTGATTACCTTCCTTCAAAAGAAAGTTTTTTTTTAAAGAAATAATACTTCTAAAATATTAAATATTAACTCCTCAAAAAGGGTTTGTCTAACATTTGGGCTGAAACAGTGAAAATATTTAGTGTTGCTTCCAAGAAGATATAAAGTGAATAAAAAATTCAATGAACGAATTTATTGACATTAAAAAGTAATTCCAGACTATATATTTGAAAGGTTACAATATGGCTCATAGTCATAAAGTTGCACTTCTAATCCATTCAAAAATTATTTGCAACAAAAATATAAAACAAATGACGTGTAACAGGTATATATGTTACGGGCAATGTGATAAATTTAATGGCATTTATGAATGAAATTTATCACTTTGCCCGCCTCCACTTCGGGCATTATTAATAATGTCCGATTAATCACTTTGCCCGTAACATACACATATTATCGCACCCCACCCTTAAGAATTAAGCTAGAGATCGGAGGTTTGCGAATTTCAAGGCGGTTTTACCAAGGCCAATTTAGCATTAGTAGCGCGCGAATCTCTCCAATTGGACATTTTTGGCGGTTTTGAATTAAACCCGATGTTTAAGCCAGGCTACTTTTAAGTTTCATGTTTATAGAGTTGTTTTAAATACAAGCACAGTTCAGTAATTTTTATTAAATAAACTATTTTCTTTTCGCCTAGATTAGGTTTTTAAGAAATTTCAAGCTACTTTAAATTTAAATTTTTCTGTATCGAACAGTCATACAGCCTTTTGCGGGCAAAATAAACTTATACCTTAGGGGCATTCATTAATTACGTAAGGATGATTTTGGCAATTTTTGACCCCCCCTACCCCCATGTAAGGGTACGTAAGATTTTTCAAACCCCTCCCCCCAATTCTTACGTAAGATTCCATTTCGTTTTTCAAAATAATAAAATGTTAGAAAATGATCAGTTACACTAAAACTCTCAGTTTGACGTAAATCAAAGATTTTTATTTTTCAACAGATAATTAATATTCTTGCTGTCAACTACATATTTTTAAGTTTTTCTGGGGTTATTCAATAGTAATTTGATTAGAATAATTGGAATTTGTTTACATTAACTTGGAAAATCTTACGTAAGAATGTGTTTGACCCCCCCAAGTAAGGGTATTTAGAGATTATTCCAACCCCCTCCCCCTCGGGACCCTTACGTAATTAATGAATGGCCCCTTACTGGGGGAACATTTTTACTTCACTAATTGTTTCCGAGTTTGGGTACTAATGCAAAAAAAAACATTACTTAGCTTTCAAGCAAAGTATTCACAAACTTTTTCCCTTAAAAAGGCTTATCATAAAGCAAAACACATCTAAAAATGATGAGTTTGAATACTAGTCCTAGCTTTTATCTGGTTTTACTTATGTGGTAGAAAAGGACCTGTCTTAGTTATTGTCCTAAAAATTTTTAATTAATCTTTATTCCTCTTTGGAAAAATGTTAAAGACATATAAAGTCTCCGAGAAAGAGTAGTCTTTATTTATATTTAACCATGTGTCTTTTTTAAATCTGAAACTGCGCATCTGTAGCAATTTAATATTACCTATCCTATTATATTCTTAATTTTTACAGAAACTTCGCTATTGTACCAACTAGAGTCTAGACAGACATGTTTTCGTTTTTCGTATTCTTATTTTTGCGTTATTCAAACATTAAAATACTTTAGAAAGACATCACAAGAAAAGCAATATATTCTTACTGAAGGCAACGGATACATAAATGTTATCTGTTTATTTTACACATCAATTAACAAATCCTCTAGTTGGTACTTGAGAAGCATTTAATAGGACATTATAAAACAGGAAAGAAGAAAGGCATGAAAATGAAACTTACCATACCATACCATACAATACCTTACCATACCATACCATACCATACACCATACAATGGTCCCTTACCATAAGTAGTGAAGAAGTTTTAATAAAATGTAAATTAATCGATTTTATTATAAATAACATGTTTTGTCCGACCGATTTATTTCATATCAGTTAAATTTTTTAAAAGCTTCATGTGCAATTGAAATACATGTGAATTGAACACTAAAAGCCGAGAACCCATCTTATTGTTTTAACTACTGTTTCATTCCAAGCCAAATTAACATACCTTTTTAGAATAACTACATATTGGATTTTCTTGAAATTTGGTACTGGTACTACCACATGTTCTATTGATATAAACTTGAAAAAATACCAACTTTCAGGGCCGTGCGGTGCTATGAGGCAGAATGGCGAGGCGCCATTTTCAAGGGGCGGCTAAATCCGCCTGAAATTTTTAACCCCCAAGCACCAAAAATATTTCTTCAAAATCTTCATTTGAAAAAACAAATTAATTTTTCACCAAATGTTTTATTTTAATTTTAAACTATGTTAATCCTTTCATTGAATGTAAGCTAATTCAAAAGCAAAATGTAAAACTGCTTCTAATAATTTCATATACTGTTGTATTCCTACCCCAGATAGTACTACCAAAAGAGCATTCATGTACACGTGAAAATGTGTAATCTGTAGAGTCTGGAATGTTATTTTAAGATATCAGTAGTCTCCAGGTTGCTAACTAGACGCGGCATACACGAAAGAAATTTAGTGATCAATCATTGTTTGGACATGGGTTGACAGCTAGCCAGGGGCTCATTTCCTGTTCTGTGGTGGAGACATGCCGATTGTACATCCTTTCATTCGGAAAATCGTGGACTCGTGTTTTTCGTATTTTTGTACACAATTACAATTATTAGCAATTTGATTGTGAATTATGATTGTGGAGGTCAGAAGTCCGGTGTCTATCTCTTTCTTAGTTTGGAAATTTTATTGGGTTATGCCCCAAAAAGTTTCCTAATTTTTCAAGTAAACATCTCTAAAAGGTTAAAATATTATTACAACCCAAAGCGATATCATTTTTAGAAGTTTAATTTTGGCTCTAGGAGGGATCGAAAATAATTTTCTTTTGCAAAATCAAAAAGGTATGGGAAACTGTTACCTTTTAATAAGAAAAACCAGGAAAGAATTTTAAAAACTGTTTTAAATTTTCAATTTGTACATCAAGCTTAAAATTTTAAAAATTCCCAGAACTGAACTTTTTTTCCCTTTATTTAACTATTTTTTAGTGCAAAAAGGGTCAAACAATTTTTTAAAAGATTTTTGTGTTTCAATGCTTTTTTTACAGAAAGGAAATTTTCAACTCCTTTAAAGTTTGCGTTTTTTTCTGCACATTGATAGTTAATATTACACATGATAATCAACTTTTTGTTATCTCTAAAATATTTTTTTCTTCCGATTTCAATAAAAGGGGGGAAAAAACAATTCCAGAAAAAATTTTATGTTATTTCCTATATCTTTTTATGAATGAATTTTTCATGCTGTGCTGACCACTTTATTCTGGTTTTATCCTCGAAAATCCTTCGGCGTAGAAGGATAGTGGTCCTTTATGGATGTCACCCAAAAGGGACCCAAATGAGTTAAAACTACTTTTAAGAGTAAAATACCATAAAATTTTCTGGGGGAGGACCCCAAACCCCCTTTTAACTTGAAACTCTAGTATTGTACACTAAATGTAAATGTTTTGAGTTTAGTATGATGGATTTATTTTTTAAAGTGAACAAAGATTCAAATTGTTACTGTTATCCGAATGTCGAATTTGTTATACTACACTCAATTCATAAAGTCAATTAAGAAATAATTTTAAACCAGTCGCCCCTCTAGGATCTAGTTACAGGCTTGACTATCTAACTTGGAAAACATTTTCTTGGCCCTCCTGAATTCAAACATATGGGGCAGCATTTCTAGAACTTGCCTCATATTGAGTAAATCTACCGCACGGCCCTGCCAACTTTCATGGAAAAAATATTAAGTGTTTCTCTGGAATTATAAATGCGCAAAGATGTCAATACTCAATAGGCCAAAAATGGCCCAACATAAATTTTTAAATTGAGTAATAAGTTCTTAAATAAGTTGAATAAGTTCTCAAAATTTAAAGTACTCGTGTTGATCCATTTTTGACCACTTCACTCATTTATAATTCCAGAACCACTTAATATTTTTACATGAAAGTTGGTATTTTTTAAAGTCTATATCAATAGAACGTTTGTACCAAATTCCGAAATTTTGATATATTTATTAGAATTTTCGAACATTTATTTATTCGAACTTATTAACAAAACAAATAATTTCATAAAAGAGTACCATGTTCATACAACTTCTTTAAATCATCTGTATCAATTGACAATACCGTAACTTACGCGATTTATAAATAGGTATTAAATGTTTTAAGTTAGTTCGAGGCAAACGGCCAAACCCTCGTGATAACTATAAAAAGAAAAAGGGTCGACCAGGGAGTAGGGTATCCATCAATGCAGGACCCCCCCCCCCCGTGTTGTTTCTGTTTCCCTGAACGAACGCGGTCACGCTTGACGAAAGTATAGCAACCATAAAGTCTACTCCCCTAAAGAAAAGGAGATAGTGTTTACGATGCCAAGTTCAACTCTCCCCTCAGCTCTGTCAAGAGTAACCCTGTTCACTGGCGAGAATGAAGTGAATGAACTGGTTATCGTAAGAACGTCGCCAAGCACAACCTAGTCGAAAGGTGGCTCCTTTGAGATTTACGATTATTTGAAGCCAACGTAGCGATCGTGTGTATTGTGAATCGGTTTTCCCGTCCGTGATTGTTGACTTACTTGTTTGCTTCTTTGATCCCATTGCAGGAGAGTGTAGTAATAAGGAATTTAAGTAAACGTAATAATATGTTTTTAAAACCTTTTTAGACTAATCTTATGAGGGTAGTAAAGTAATATAGTTATGTGACAGATATAATGATTACCCCTACATTATTATCAAATGAATCCTATTATTGTATTACCAACAAACTGGGTGATGAATTCCTTAAACCCGATTCCTGAAATATTTATATAAACCAGTGGTTCCCAAATAGATTAAGTCCACAGACCACTTAGTCTCAAATGACATCCCTTTTCGGATCACCCCTGGATTTAGTACCCTTCATAATAGCAAAATTCAAATGTTACTGTATGCTTACCAAATTTAAATATTTAATCAAAATTAACTATCTTTTAAGAAGATATTTTAAGTAACATTATGTCACCCCTAACAGGTGAGGACAACTTTCAATTCAGGCAGTTCTAGATTGCACTTTGTAATTTATATTTACAGTATATAAGTTACTGTTGTATATAAGTTACTGTTTATAAGTTACTGTTTATAAGTTACTGTTTATAAGAGTTACTGTTTATAAGTTACTGTTGTATATAAGTTACTGTTTATAATTTTGGTGGAGTCTTTTTGTATTCATCCTTTCAAAAATCTTAAATGCAATTTTTATATTTTCCTTCACCCTTTCGCAGACCACTTCCCAGGATCTCATGGACACAACTTATGATCCGCGGACCACCGGTTGGGAACCATTGGTGTAAACTAACCTAAAACAAATATCTTTGAACGCCTTTTGGATTGGTTAGATATACATTTCTCTATGATGTAAAATAATGTAATTTTTTGGCTTACAATTGGGGTTGGTAAACTCTTACAAATAACGAATCGGTCGGTTGTGCACATCTGTATCTATGATATCGATTTCTTTGTTTGTATCTGAGAGAGGGATCTTGAATTTCCGAATAGGTTAAGTTTAAAGGAAAATATACAATACGCAGAGCCATTTGTCCTACTAAGCTGGTTTACCGATTTCCTTTTGTAAAACGTGATCAATAACTAAAGGAAGATTATTCTTCACATCGCAGGTGGGTATACACACGGATATTGTATATATTGATAAGGCGTTCCCCTCCCCCAACTAAGGACTTCCATGGCCACCAAATCATTAAATGAAGGTTTTTTCATTGGAAAAAAAGTGTGTGTTCAGTATGCTGCCTTTTTTTGCCGATTGTTACAGTTATTTGCTTAGCTGTTGAAGATTGGAACAATGTTCTAATAGAAGGTATGGATAATGATCTCAGGGCTGTCACATATTTCTTATAAAAACACAATCTTTTAATGATGGAAATTGATGATGATACTAACAGTGACGACATTTGATGGCCAATTAGTTTAATTAAACCAGAGGAAACAAAATCCAATTTAACTTTTACAGGTTTATTTCATTTAAATAGTGTTATTTAAAACGTTTTTAATTTTTATTTATTTATAAGTCCCGCAAAATGTCCTTCATGAACACATATTCGCAATATTGGCCAATATTGTTGCAACACTGATCAATGTACAATACTACCTGTGCTCTTTAGTCCTCCCCTTACAGTTATCTCTCATTTTCTCTCCCATCTCTCTATCCCAAAAGACCCTTATGGCGCCACATATTTCCCAAAAGATCTCTTTTCCCCATCTTTGAAGTTTTTTTCCCACTCAAAGTTCTTTTCTTCTCCCCACAGCTCTTTTCTCTGCTCTCTTGAAACATTTCATTGCGGGTTCATTAAGGTTTTACGACACAAGAAACGTTTGAATCTTTCAAAAGTAAGACTTTAAAACATTCGTTGCGCTCTTTATCAAAACCACAAATCATCAAACGACAATCAAGGGGTAGCCGAACAACTCAATTCAAGGAGAAGCACCTTCTGAAAACGAGATATGCAATCTACATTTCGAAGAAATTTTTCTTCCTTCCATATTCTCGCAGAACATGGAAAACCGCAATTGACATTTACAGCATGGAGATACGAAAACAAAGATAAAAATCTGAGGTGCAGATCAGGGATGTACTCTACAATAGCTGCGAAGGTAAAGTTGTTCTTTTTCACCCCTTCCGCGAGCAACCTTGGATTTTCTAATTCCGCCTAATAAGTAGTTGGCAAACACGCTCTTCTTCTCCGAAAGAAATTTTCCAGAACAAAAATGTGACATCGTGAAGCAGACTTGGAACCGTTTGATGTTCTCTTGAAATGGGTGGGATATTATACAGTGATAAGAGTGTGAGACTGACATTTTCATGACCTTTTGCTTCTCTTTTTGACGAAACCAAGAAATGATTTTCACTGCAGCAATGGGTTGGTTGGTTGGTTGGTTTTTTATGGCGCAAAGCCCAAGACAGGACATAGAGCCTGCAGCAATGGGACCGGTTTTTTGTTAAACAAGTGATGAGTTTGTAGTTTCTTCAGTGTGATGAAATTTTGAAGTAGGATACAACTTATGAAAAATTTTAGTGATATAAAATTAGATATCAATATTTTTCAACTCTGTATTCCCAGGTTCTTAGTTCTATAAAGTTTCAATTGTTTTTAAAACTAAATTTACAAAAAATTATGTTAATTAATGCAACTACTAGGGAGCGTTGTTTTAAATTTTCAAACATTCTCTGAAAATCAACTCATATTTTAGCCGAAACATCTCTTTAGAAATATACTTACCATTCATAAAACTGTTGTAATTGAAAGTAATTAAATGCAGGGCTCGCGATTTCTAATGATGTATGTGTCAGAGCGGTAACTTTGTGTATGGGGAGGAAGTATTCCTAATAATTTTGAAGGAAGAAAGAATTCGGCACCCCTTGCTCAGAGACATTCTGACGTCATTTCTGTTCTTGTCCGGAGGAATTTTCATGCCCCTGCAATGCCCTGTTGTCTAGTAATAGTGCCATAAAAAATTCTGTGGAAAAGTGCTAGTTATAGAAAGTTTAATGTAATGGAAAATTTTATGACTGACTAACATATCACATGACTACTAACATACATATCAAAATAACTATGTACACTCTTTCATTAAACTTAGTGTTTTCGTAAACCGGATATAGAGTTAGAGGCCATTCATTAGATACGTAAAGATGATTTTGGCAATTTTTGAGCCCCTTCTACCCCCATGTAAGGGTACGTAAGATTTTTCAAACCCCTCCCCCTATTCTTACGTAAAATTCCATTTCGTTTTGACAGCTGGAAGATGGATTCAACAGTTTTATTTTTTATCTTAACTTAATGCTACTCCAATAAAACAAATACATCTGATATACCTTCATTTTTTTTTTAAATTAAAGCTTCGATAATATGCCGAGATCGTCAGCGTTTTTAAGTTTTTCTGGGATTATTCAATAGTAATTTTATTAGAATAATTGGAATTTGTTTACAATATCTTTGAAAATCTTACGTGAGAATGGGTTTGACCCCCTCCCACCCCCCAAGTAAGGGTATGTAGAGATTTTTCCAACCCCCCCTCCCCCTCGGGAACCTTACGTAATTAATGAATGGCCCATTACACCTTTTTCGGTCTCAATTTTCTCTAAAAGTAAGAGTCGTAAAGGTAGGGGGGACTGGGGATACTTGATCCCTTAGCAAAAATATACCAAAATCAATAAGTAGAGCTTTGAAATGTAGCTACAATTTTAAAGTTATAGGTACTTACTTGCACACAAAAATTAGTAACACATAGTCTTTTTTAGCCTTTTTGTTTTAGCTCAAGAAATGATAGTCTGAATCTGGAAAGGAAAACTTTTTCACGGCAGATACTTTAAAATTTGTAATAACTGTTCTATGCAACTTAAAAAATTTAATTAAGTGTAGTTTTAAAGTATAGACTGTCTTTCATAATTAAGTATTTTTTTTAGTGAACAACCTTTTAATTTTTTATTATATTCAAAATGAATGTTTTGTATGAATATCATATTATGGATACTTGATCCTTTCTTCTGAAATCTGATAATTTGCAGCAGTGAAAAGAACTAAAATGGGGATCAAGTATCCCTAGTCTTTATATAGTTCTTTGATGGGCATTTTTCATGGTAACCACGCAAGGAATCTGACTGTGCAAAGTTTGAGTGGACTTGTTGAAGCACCCTGTAAAAGACCGATAGCGGAGAGCGTGGATGAGAGTTTAAAAAAGGGATTATTCTAGCGCGTTGATGTAAGTAACAATCCTGTCTCGAAAATGGCGCTCTACCACCATTAATTACACAACTTACAAAAAGAGGTCAAGTTATCTTTATTTCAAAGCATTCAGTCTTATTCTCCAAGACTTTTCAGAGAGCGAGTAAGAGTTCGATGGGTTCACCATCTGTGGCGCCCATGGTAGGGCCACGGATTCGGGCACATGCATTCCTGGCAGCCCGAGCGGCCTATCACCATCCTGCAGTATCGCATGCACCTGGAAGGGACAGGAGGGCACCCGGTCTTGCACTTGCACACGCGGCACCCATTGTCTAGTTCCAGTTGGCACTGCGGGGCGATACAGGGAGGCTCTCCGGGACACCGCTGGACTGGAGGAAAAACAGAGAGATTTATACTGGGTGTTTCTATTCTAATTTCAGTGTAAAGTTTAAGCATTCGGATAATACTTTTTTACAATACAGAATCTTCGCGTTATTTGAGAGTATGTAATTACAACCATATTCACAGCCATCAGCGTCGGTGTTAAATCCTTGGTCAAAAAAGGATTCCACCCACCATTCAGTGTCAGCGAAAAGCAACTTTTTCTTTCTGAATCTGCTGGTTAACCGCGACACTGATAGCTGTGAATATGGATGTTAGCAGTGTTATTCCTAGGATTTTTTTTTGGAGGAGTAAAAATACTCCTTGACTTGTTTTAGGAGGAGTGAAATTGAATTATGAGGAGTGAAATACGGAAATAGCATGAGCTACATATACAGAGACACGAAAACCGCAATCAAACTTCCTAAGCATCAGAACAATAAATGAAGAAAATTACTATGGCTGTATGAAAACACAATTAAAAATTATGATAAATAATTAGGGTGTAGTCGGGCGAAATTGTCTCCGCTAAGATCAGTTCGTGTTTTCAGTAGAAAAATATTAGTTGTTGATTTCGGTGGGGCACGCGGTGCATCATTTTTTAAGCTGAACCTTTGTGAAAAATTCAAAGAGTGAAAATACTCCTGGCTAGTTTTTTAGAGAGTATATCCGATTTTCAAGGAGTGAAATGCTCTCTCAGAGGAGTTAAAAATATCTCTGGATGTTAGTGTAAAGTATGCAGGGTGGCAACAGTAAAAAATATACTGTGTAGAAGACTAGAGCAAGGATTTCCAATTGTTTACAAGTCAACGACATCCTTTGGAGAAATAGAACCTTTTCACGGCACCCCAATCATATGATATTATTATTGTATTACCTAAATTTTTGATAAAGTATGCATAGTCGTATTAAATACAGTTTCCATCTTGTACTGTAAGTTATTTTCCGTCATCTGAACTATTTTTTTGCTAGTTAGGGTATTTCTCTTTATTTGTTTCCCATTCCAATTTTAAAATATTACAATTTATTGAGAAGGATACATTAATAAAAAAATATTAAAAATTAGCTCTTTCCATTTCTACAATTTTATGAGGATGGGAAAAAAATCAGACATTCGTGTGGGGATAATTGAAGATAGAAGTATAAATACAGCTTTCTGTATTCATCTCAAGGAATTTAATCCTTTTTTTAAAGCACAAATGTGAGTGTGATGCAGATACAGTAGGTATACTGAATAGTTGGAATTAATATTAAGTTGGAGATTTCCAAACATTAATTTTGAATGCTTTTTATTCTAAATTTCTGATATTTGTACTAATAAAATTTCAAGAGTAAGAGTAAGTTTCCCAAAGAGTAGTTTCAGAACACATTTTAGCATACTAAAAATTCAAAAATTTCGAGGGGGAGGACTCCCCTCTTTGACTATAGGGTAGTTTAAGTCGTTTTCTATGATGATAAGATAAAAGTTCCTATTCAGGGGCGTAGGCAGGGGGGGGGGCCTGGAAACGGAAGGGGGTATGGGTACCATTGGGCCTGATCTAAACCTTTTTAGACCCTATTTTAGGTGCTATAATTATGATTAGCCACTCAACAAAGGACGTCTTATATACCCCTTAAAAGTGTCTGAAAAACACCTTTTTTCTTGCTAAACTCTAAAAATTTTTAGGGGGAAATTCCCAGTACCATGGACCAGAGGCGTATATAAGGGGGGTTTAAGGGGCCCGGCCTTCCGTCCGAAATAAGCCGGAATAAGTGGAGGAAAATGAGTTAAAATCTTAAGGGTCAAATTTCCAAACCTTTTCTGGGGGAGGGCCCCCAGACCCCTTTTTTACTTGGATTTCTATACTTCCCTCAATTTTTTTACGCCCAAATTTTTTTTAGAATTAATACGCCCCTTCTCCCTATTTTTAAACTTATTTTATATCAGTTTTAAGTCTCAAAATAGTTTAACAGCACTAGTTTTAAAGATATTATTTTTTAAAAATTATCTCCCAGGGAGGACATACTGTAAATTGAATATTCCATCTAACCGCCCCGCCCCCCACCCACAAAATTGCATTAATCCGTCACTGTTTTTCGATCAAATTGCCATAAAGTATTTAAATTTTAAAAAGTACTTTCACAATTGTGGAATAGATATTGTGCACTTACTGTCCTTTTTACAAAGGCATTGAGGGCAATCCGTTTCGGGAACTGGCGTTAGAGGACATTCAGGTGGACATTCCGGAAGTTCACAGTCAATGAACGGGTTGTCGATACCTGGCATAAAATCAATATTCAGTTATTTCGTCTGATCAGTAATCATCAAAATGATTGCTTTAGAAATAGACGTATGGAAAAGTATGTTCTCTACCGGAGAACATTCCTTTAGCAGTGGCGAAGCGTCCATGGAAGCGTCGCTTTTTTTCTACGTGATCTACCTAAACCGAGATTCGGTCAACAGACTTATTATACACAATTTTATTCCGTATTTTATAAGTTTTGCAGGATTCATTAATCTATAGATATAATTTGTTTAATATATGTATTTGTATATTGCTCAAAACTTTTCAGCTTTTTTGAAATTAATGAAAATATCCAACCATCTGTGTTTTGTGCGTTCCTCTTTCCCATGTTTTCAGCTTACGCTTTAATATACTGATTTTTAGGTTTAGTTAGACTAGAGTGAATACTATTTTTATTAGACGGAAATATTTTCTGAAATATTAAATATGAATATTCTCAGAATATACCTAAGTTCAACCTAATTTTGGCTTCATAAGAATATTTGAAAGTTATATTATAATATGACTTTCGAATATTCTTTTCTTATCAAATTTTGTGTTTTTGATGTATCAAAAAGCCAAAATTTGATGTGTGCCCGAAATAGTTCACCAATATTCTGGGATCAGAATATTAACGGATATAGTGATACACGTATTACTAAAATTCAAATAAGAAAAGGGGTTGGAATATTCTTCGCAAAATAGTTTCGATGTAGTACGCCATCTAGAGAGTATGTTGGTTCACCTTTCTTTTCCTCGCATTCGCAACCGGGACAAGGTCCGTCGAAGACTTTTTGCACGGTGCATCCATTCGGGCATTTGAGTGGGGCACAGGCCACATTTTTACCATCAAGATCTTCTGAAATACACAAGTCGTTCATAAGGTAAAGTACAAACGCCATAATTAAGAAATTGCTGTTTGCAATCAACAATCAAGATGTATCGACTATTTCATCGCTAGTCATTATAATGAGAAATAAAGATAAATTATTTTGAATATTAAAAACCATCATGTAAGTTCAATGAGTGGGTTTTTAGACAAAGAAAATTACACCTGATATTTTTTTAAAAGAAAACCACACATTTGAATCGTTAATTAAAAGATGTAATTCAGAAGAAAAATAAGATTTTTTTATGGTACGATGGGTTGACATTTCCAAAAAAGTACTACTTATTAGATATTTGAAATACTTGTAATGAAAACTTCCTTGAGGTTATACTTATGCTAAAATTGATCTATATTGCTCAGTATAACTAAAGACCTATAACATAACTGATTTAACTACTATTTAAATAACAAATAGGTAACATAGTTAGTTCATGATTAAAATAAACGTCTTGTTTGAATGTATAGTAGTACTTTTAACATCGTCGATGCATTTGCAACCAGGGCATGGACCTTCGAAGACAGTTTCCACGGTGCAGCCTTCTGCGCATTTGGGGGGAGAGCATTGCACTTGAGGTACCTTTCCTGAAAAAGACAGATTGAGGCCATCCATGAAAGTTGTCTTACTTTTTTCAGCAATTTTGACCCCCACAGCATTATGTCACAAAGTGTCACATTTCACCATGCACCCTTCCCCCTTTATCACATCTCATGCTCTCCTAACAATAACATGTGTAGGTTGGTATGAATGTGGGACTCAATATATTTTCATTGAAATTGAAGTGCGCCTCACCTTATAAATTCTAAGTAAACTCTTAGTTCGTTATTATGAATTTTATATTAATGTCAATAAGCTATGTATAACTACATTTTTCAGGAAAAAATATGTTTATTATTTTCTCGATTAATCTGTGATGCCACAATTCTTGAACTCCCGCTCCCCCCCCTTTATCACAAAGTGTCACAAATTGATGGACCCCTCCCACCAGGTTTGACCACAGAACCAGGTTTGACATTTTTACTTGTTAAATCAAGGTAAAACATTTAATTAAATATTTTAAAGTTGTCAAGAGATAGTATTTAAAAACAATGATTAGAGATTCTAGCAATAAATATTATTGTATTATCCTTCATAAGTCTATATCAGCTGGTTTGCCAGTCAACTCATTGAATTCAAGCAATCAGCATAAGAACTCTAACTGGAATGAATTTCCTACCACCTGAAGTTACAATTATTCCATTAGATTCAACATCACTATGATGACGGTCATCTCCATTATTATATTTGATGTTCAGAAGTAATGTAGTTACTTCGTCGTTTTGTTACCCATGTAATCATTAAAAAAAATATTTTAAACATTTTTTCATGAAAAATAGCGACAAATATGCAAACAATTTAAGGCCTTGGTGAATAACATTTACACGATGACTGAAATCCTCTTGATTAAATGAAGGATAATGGTATATCAACCACTGGAAGTGTGTAAAAAACTAAAATTGTGGGTACAGAAACAAAATTTTTAATAACAATATCATCACCTTGATTTATGGGTGGACAGTCGCAGCCTGGGCAAGGACCTTCAAACACCGTTTGGATTCTGCAGCCCTTTCCACAATTGGGAGGTGAGCAAGGAACTTTTTTATCCTCCTCATCGTCTATGGAAAAGAAATATCAATTAAAGGCGAAAGTATGTATTTTTACAGTAGTTATTATATTATGTATTTATCATGAAGAATAAGCAAATATTAGTTTAATTTTTAAACGAAATATGTTTGAAACATGATTAAAAGTAACAGAATAAAATCCGCCGCCCCTGAGGTACAATCTCACCTTTAAACAGGATTTCTCGTGATCCAACGCAACATTGAGCGTGGACCATAGTTGAAGAAATAGTAGTAGAGAAGAGAAATAGCAATAAAAACGTTACCATCTTCTTTTCCTGCTGGGCATTCACAATCCGGGCACGGACCCTTGAAATCTGTCTGGATTCGGCATCCGGGTTCGCATTTAAGCGGGGCACATCCTGGAATCCGAGGGTTGAAGATTTTCGCATCTGCCACACAAACAATGAAAACAACAATGAACACGACTTTCATCAGTTAAAAGGAAACGATGACAGAAGTTTCTTTTTATTACAAATGCATTGCAAAATTATTTATTATCCTTTAAAATAGTGTTTTATGATGGGCTAATGTTTTGGATTCAAAGATCGAGTCATCTTACCATCCTCACACTCGCATTTTGGACATGGCTCGCCTGGAAGGGTTATGATCTGGCATCCCGGCTCACCGCATTTTGGAGGGTCACAGATCACTTTTGTGGGCTCGACAGGAACGTCTGAAAAAGAAAAGGTATTACAAGAGGTTATGAAACCACTATTGGTAATAATAAAGATTTACTGATAATTTCCCATTCTATATTTTTATAAACCCCACTCGCTCACCTCCAATAAAACTACTGTATTCTACAAGAAGTCAAAAAGGACGGAATGAAAATATTATTTTAAGGCGCATCAAAAGAAGGTATTTTGACCAAAACACAGATCCTACTACCTTCACTGTTAGCTCTATGTTTTATGGAAAAAAAATACAATCAAGTCTTTAAGCTAGAAGAATTTTTGTATTCTGTGCCCCACATTTTATCCTTTTTGCGGGTAATGTACAATTTTCACGACGATAACATTGTATGTTTTTTATAATGAGCTAAACGTTGAAAAATCTTAAATACTTAGAAAAAAAATGAAAAGATGAAAGAGTAAGGCGCAGGGACTATGTACTCTTCTTCATCATATAAAAGCTGTTGAGAAAAAAAAAAGAACGTACAGGCTTTCAGCTTTTTATATTATTTACCTTCACAAAATAACTTTTACCTAGTAGTACATGTAGAATAATGTAATAATTAATCAATCAGAGAAAACCGGCTGTAATCAATAGGTGAAGTATCTCGTTAATTGCATTTTCGACTCTATCCCTATATCTTCCTCATGAGACGCCAGAAAGAAAATATAGCCACAAGGGTAAATTAAACATTGACTTAACCTTCCGATGTTGAATAACCCTTTCTGAGGATCCAGGTTCTTTCTTGGTCGTGTGCTTAGGAGAACGGAATTTGTTTTGAGTAAACCGAGGGTCCAGAAATTTCTCGTCACAGAGAAAACGCGGAAGTGGGTCCAGTGGGGGTGGTTAAGTTATCCAAATGAGTGTTTGTCCGGACAGGCTGGAAACGCCTTCTTGTGTAAAGCAAACTTCCCACATTTGTCTAAACACATATCCTAGTCAACTATCGACAATTCAAAACTTAAGGGAATTAAAAATAGTTTGTCAGGATAAAATTAAGAGCATTTTTTATGACAGAAATTTTTAACGGAGCACTTTTTCCGAGAGAGGATTTTCGGGAAACAAATATTTTCGCGGAGAAAGGAAACCGCTGACTTAAGTCATTGACGATAAATTTTACTTGTACTTGTAAACGATTGCGTGAAATTTTCTCGAGAGCTACAACTCCCTTAACTCTTAACGACTTTGTCTATTGCACGCTCCCAGCGAGTTTCTTAACCTTTTTTTTGGTCCTCATTTAAATGTATATGGATCTCTTCTTTCCTAGTATGTCTTCTTCGGTGCTTTGCTCTTCATCTTTGCAGTCCCGGTGTCGTGAAAATTCCGGTCAATGTAAAAATCGGTCATTAAAATCCGGTCAAAAAAAATTATAGCTTCACCCATGTTATAAATTTGTTTTTTAATGACCGGTTTTTTTCGTATAACCACTTTCCCGATATTCACTCTAACCGTGAGCTTCTTCAATATGTGGCGCCCATACCAATGTTGATTAGTTTTTTTTACAAGAGGGCTTCTTGTAAACTTGTTGTGTTTTTTCTTGAGGCTCAAGAAAAGTCTGCATGCTAAAAACCATAAAATTTTATAAATATAAACTATTAAAATCCCTCTATTCGTTTTACCCCGCTATAACCATCTTACCCCACCTGACCCTATTCATATTCTAGGTATTGAGACAATTAGCGTTGTTACGGGGAAATATTGAAGCTGTTTTACTTTCTGAAAAAAAAAATGTTTATGGTATAAACATGTTTTACTAAATTTTTATAATTTTTAGTATAATTATACTAAGATTATTATTCTTTAACCTGTTGTTTCCTATACACTTTCAAATATTTAAGATTCACAATTAAGATTAATTTCGTTAACAGGAACGCATTTACAAAGAACAAATAACGAAGAGAATATGAATTTTTCTCAAAGACTTTCTCTTTCACATTACATTGCTTATTTATGCCAATGCCCTAATCCATGTTTCCCAGTTACCTTCGTCACAAACGCATCCGGGGCAGGGTCCGTCGAACTGTGTCGCGATGCGACATCCAGGATCACATTTCGGTGGATCGCAAGGCACCTTGTCCTCTTCGTCACCGTCTTCTAGAATAGTAAAAACGCGACAATTTATCAAAGTTTTTTCTATTTGTAGTATACAACTACAATTCAAAAGGAATAGTCTGAATTATCAAAAACTTTCGATTTAAAAAAAATGTTAGTTTATTTGGAAAGACACGGGGGATGGAATGAAATCTCATCCTGCGTGATTTCGAGAATTAGAGATATCCAAGTTTCACAGCAGTTTTATTTGGATGCAGTAGCAGAATGGCTCATTGAGTTAGGTAAGTATAAAAGGGATTATGCAAAAAATAATACTTTAACCCCCTATACTCTCATTAGCGCAACAGTCCTAGTGGGCCAAGGCCTACGATACCCATCTTCGTTCTCTTGACCGAGTTAACCCCCTATAACTATTTTATGAGTATTTTTTTTCCCAAAGCGGCTTCCCTTCAATTTGGTTACCATACCTTTTTTTTTAAATTTCATACAACTGTGTATCTTTTACCCTTAGCACTTTTTTCCATTGCCATTTCAGACAATTTTTCTATTGTCGTGATGGTTGTTTTAGAACTAACTTTTAGTTAACCATCTCCAGATAAAGATAAAAATCTAAGTGAAAATGCAAGAATAAGGGTGTTTTGTGCGTTAAAGTGTTTTGAGTGGAAAGCAATTTGTGTTAACTTCCACTCATTGGTTTTATGCAGTATGAGAAAATTTGGAACATCCTTTATCAATACAAAAGTAGAGCATTTTACGTCAATTTTATGGGCTATGCGAATTTCACATAAAAGTATATAATCATTAATCACCTCCATGAAAAACTCAATTCCTCACAGTATTTATAAAAATAAATAAGTTCTAAAATTATTTTATTTAAAAATTAGCTTTAATCCTTTAGTAGTTCCACATTTTATTTAACTCTTGCGGGGAGATATTTTTAATCGGGTTTCAGGTGACCAGTTTCTGCTACATATTGCGAGTAGTTACCGGTTTTTTCTGATTTCCATTGACGTAAAACAGAGCCCTGTTGGCCAAGAATGCTATCGAAGATAAAGGTCAAGGGGGTTTGCTTGTAAGGAAACTGCTTTTCTCATGGATCTTTCTTAAAACTGTTATAATGAAAAGAACCATTGCCTTTTCAGTCGCATCCTTTTGATAAAGGAAAAATAATACATTTCAAATTTTAACAAGATTGGATAATATTCAGGAATGACACACTTTTACCACTTTTTATACCAATGAACAAATGGACTTCTATACGTCGTCCAAACTTTCTCTTACAAACGTGTGCCCTAAATACCAACCCCACTAAAGATTGAGGGGTTTTGGGAAACGGGTGTGGGTGGCAGTGACGGATTAATGCAATTTTGTGGGTGGGGGTGGTTAGTTGGATTATTCATTTTACAGTACGTCCTCCCCGGGAGATAATTTCAAAAAAAAATAATATCTTTTAAACTAGTAGCTGTTTTGTTAAACTATAGCTGTTTTGAGACTTAAAACTGGTGTAAAATAAGTTTAAAATAGGAGAGAAAGGGGCACATTAATTTCTAAAAATTTGTACTTAAAAAATTTGCGGGCAGTACAGAAATCCAACTAAAAAAGGGAGGTCTGGGGGATCCTCCTCCAGAATATATTTGGAAATTTGACCCTCTTAAAAACAGCATTTTAACTGGTTTTTATCCGGTACTGGGGATTCCCCCCCCCCCTATAGTTTAACAAGCAATAAAGTGTTTTTCAGACATTATCAAGGGGTATAGACGTCCTCTGTTGAGTGGCTGATCATAATTGTAACACCTAAAATAGGGTCTAAAATGTTTTAAGTCAGGCCCAATGGAGGGGTCCCGGACCCCCCCCCCTTGGCTATGCTCCTGAATAGGAACTTCTATCATTACCATCATAGAAAACGACTTAAACTACTCTATAGCCAAAGAAAGAAGAGGGGTGTCCCGGAATCCTTATTAATGAAATTATACGATTAAATGAAATAAAATTTTTGATTTTAGCATACCAAAAAGTGCTGTGAAACTACCTTTAGGGCATTTTTTCTTGGGGGTAGGGCGGTCGCCCCCTCCGCCCCCCTTTAATCCATCCTTGGTGGGTTGCCCTTTGGTGGGTGCTCCAAAGGTGTGCTTTTCATAGTCACCCCGAGTATGGGCCGTCGTAAAGTTTTCCACTCGCTGTAATAAAACAATTATGGCCGGACCTCCATCAGCAGTCGCGGTCACACTTATCTCCCCAATCTCTTTGTATGTCCCCTCGCACTCGCACCCGAGGAGGGGTCGGTATTGACCACACAAAGAAACCGGTGCTATAAACTGAGGTTTCTTCCTGGAGATACGTGTTTTATTACAGCCAGGGGAAAATTCTACGGTGACCCTACGTGTAATGAAAAAAAGACCCAGAAGAAAGAAGAATGAAAGAAAGAAGATATTTTCTTCTACCATGACCAGCAGTCAAAGAAGGAATTTTTGTCTCCGATTGGCGCATTCTATTAGGTCAGGTAACAGAGATTATGCTGCCATTAAAGCACTAATTATAAGCAGTTGTTAATAGTAATAACAACACAGCAGGTTTCATCCTGGAGCAACTCACTGGGTGGCGGGGGCTTCTTGTCGCAGACGCAGCCACGGCAGGGGCCGTGCACGTTCTCCTCCACCCTGCAGCCCTTCTCGCAGGCTGGGGTGGGGCACTGGGGGTTGCATTCGCACCTCTCGAAGCACCCCTGCGAGTCCGTCATCCGGAGGCAGCGCGGTTGGCACTGCTCGTCGCAGTTGGCCGGTCTCCTCTTGCCACCCGGGGGGAGGCCACCCCTCTCTCCTGTTGCAGAGAAGAACAAGAACTATTCAGTTTGTTGGCATCTCAAAAACATGAACAAAATTAATGGGAACTCAGAATTAGAAAGTGTGACTGGACGAAAGTTGCTAGGATCCAGGCGATGGGGATCGGGGAAAGTGCCCTTCTCCGTGGACTGACTAAAAACAGGCGCAGTGTTGCCAGACATTTGGACAAAAAAGTCGCGGATCACAGCCCTAAAAGTCGCGGATTTGAAATTTTTGGAGCCCAAATTTTAAATCAGTAGTAATACTGTTGATACACACTTTTAACGAAGTTAATTATTATCATATAAACTCATTCTTTAGAACCTTAAAAAGTATTCTTTTAAATTTTTAAAAGCTATTTCAACTAAAACTAATTTTCAAAATTCTCTTTCATAAAATCAAATTTTTACAATAAAATATTTTTTTTAACCTTCCATTAGTTAGATACATTGTTAATATTAAACAGTGTCGTACATAGAAATTTATTTCAGGAGGGGCCCAAAATTATTCCTCAAGCCCCTCATGCATATCTAATAGGTCCAATGTAACTTTTTAATAGTACATTATTAGGTAGAATTTGTATCTCAAAGAAGTTAATATAAGAAAAGTTGTGAGCAACGAAATTCCAAGTCCAAAGGGGGTCTTCCCCCAGAAAATTTTGGGAAATTTGACCTTAAAAACAGGTTTTTAACTTGTTTTGGTACGCCAAGTCTGAATTTCGGGGGAACTAAGGAACCTTACACAACTAGAAGTGGGAATTTGTAATTATTAAATAATTTTTTTTCAAAACACAAAAGTCGCGGATTAAAAATGTTATAGCCTAAATTTAATTTTTAAGTAGCCCAAAAGTAGCCTGTCGCCCAAAACAAAATTTTTGTCGCAAAGGACCTTCAAAAGGAGCCCAATCCGCTACTTATAGCCCAATCTGGCAACACTGGGGCTATTTAGGGTAAAAATTCAACCCCTAGGGAGCCCTATTTACATAGTGCTCCCAATGTGTAATTTAACATACTTCAAAGACTGATCCTGACTGATCAAAAATGCATTTTTGATAGTCATCATAATGTAGAGAATTATTTTTTCATTGGATTATTTTTTATCAAATGGAGGGGGCACAAAAAGGAGTACCTAGAACGAAGTCGGGGCACGTATCCGCAAATCCAGAACCAGTACCAGAACGAATTATATCAAATCCAACATTTTTCATTTGCACTTAAAGGTATAGGTGACCCCGACCCGTAAAGGTGCCCCCCTTGTGGTCTGGCTGGTTCCCCACTGCAAAGAGCAATAGGAGGTAGGCTACTTTGGAACCAAACAGCTAGAGATATAAATAAAACTCTAGCGCAAATTATCATGCTTTGTAAAGCTTTTGCCTTTTGAAATGGGGCAATAAAGACAAGGACCCAGGTCGAGGTATGATTACTCAGCATTTATGAGTCTTCGTGTTTCTTTCTCCCCTAGGTTTCCTTGAAACAACCAAGCACTGTTAACATCTGTTCAAATAATCCTCTTCCTTTGCGCCAAAGCCCCTCCCAACAACTTATTAGTGGTGAAGGAAATCAAATTCGTAAGAAATCAAGTGCAGTAGGCTTACTTAGAGTTGGTCCGGCCTGGCTCCCTACGAACAAGGCCGCGACGAAAACGAGATAGATCTTGAGTTCCATCATCCCCGAATGTCACTGTTTTCGCGAGTGCATCATTTTTAACGCTTACTTCTTCCGATGCAAGCGGATACGCCTCGGCTGCTCACTTCCATAGAGGAGGTGCGGAAGGATGGGAGATTCACTAATCAGATATACTCATGTTTCCTCGAAACATAGAGCCAACCATATTTAAGTGCAGTATAGGTATACGTTTGATTTGCGTGAGTTAAAAAAAACAACAACATTATAATTATAACTAACTACTCTAAACTCTTAAGCATCGATTATCGTGAAGTATTGTGGTATGAGGGAGGTATTATTGACAAAATTTCACACTCTTTTTATAACATTGTCTGGGGCAAAGTTTTTTCCCCCCAGCCGTTTAACTAGCCTTTTCATAGTTCCCATGCAGTTCAGGTATAGTGTTGTTATTATTTTTATTTTCGACAACCTCTTAATAAAAAGCTTAACCCAGTTCTTATAACAAGTTAAAGCGTGACAGTTGGCAAGGCACTGAAATTTTATTTCTACCCCCAGCCTACAATAACCCATCTTTCACTGCTCCTGGCAACTCTTGTCCGCGTTCTAGCCGCTCAAGAATGTGCTGGCGATTCCTCTTTCCCTTAAGATTCTGAATGGCCTTTGGATCGATTTGGTCTTGTCGAACTTTCCAGTAAGCTCGAAAATTTTACTTACACAATAATATGTATGATACTGTGTTTTATTCTTCAATTATTTGTGATTTCTTGCTCCATTTAGCATTTACACGTTTTTATTCGTTGGCTACTGGAATGTTCAAGTAGTTTGCCGACTGGCATCGTGTAAGTAAAACATCGGTCCTTTGGGTAATAGGGGCGACCCCTAAAAGTGGTTGCACCACCACTTCGAATAGATATGTTATGGGCAAAGTGATTAATCGGGCATTATTAATAATGCCCGAAGTGGAGGCGGGCAAAGTGATAAATTTCATTCATAAATTCCACTGAATTTATCACATTGCCCGTAACAGATGCACCCCTTAAAGCAGTTACACCAAAGTAAGTAAAGTAAACTTTTTGAAAACAACCAACAATTATCGGGTGACCGTCGTTGTGACAACCGCACAGGTAAGCAGGGGCGCCATTTCAGTTTTTTGTTGGGGGGGGGGGGGGCAAAGATTTATTTTAAGTGGAGCTGGGCCTCTCCGTAACCAGAGTTTTTTTTTTGGGGGGGGGGAGGTTGATGGAAGGAGGGTAGACTCAGCGTCATTTTTAAGGCACCCCCTAACGAGTACAAATATATTTTAAGTTTTAGATAACTTAAAAGTAGTATTTGAATTATATTACACAAAATGTTAAAATTGTACAACTAAAGCTCCAAGTAAAAATAGGGGGTCTGTGGGTCACACCCAGAAAGTTTTGAAAATTTGCCTCTTAAATTAGAGTTTCAGGTCATTTTGAGACCATTTGGGTTATAAATCTGAAGAGAACAGTTCCTTGTAAACCACAAAAGTTTCTAGGAAAAAAGTTATAAATATACATCAAAGTTTTAAGGGGGCGGAGGTCCTTCCCTGAAAAATTTTTAAAATTCCCCTTTAATAAACTAGTGTTTTATCTCCTTTGCAATCTTTTTGGGAAACACCCAAAGGGATAAGGTTCTTGTAAGCGGCAGAAATTTCAAGGGGGAAACATTCTAAAACAGGCGTCTAACTTTTAGAGGGGGTTTGGGGGTTCTCCCCCAGAAAGTGTTTTGAAACTTGGCCCTCATAAGTAGTATTTTAACTCTGTTGGGGTTACACCCGATGTTCCTTGTGGAAGTTACAGAATTTTTAAGGGACTTGTAGCTATTTTTCACATAACAATGGAAACCTTTTGGGGGGGCAATTGTCCTCCCCCTGCCCACCAAAATGACGCCCATGCCATGCAGGTAAGTTAAAATCTCGTGATAGCTCACCCGGTGCAGCAGGGGATGGTATGGGGAAGGGTGTCGTGGTCTCGTCGCAGACGCAGCCGGGGCAGGGCCCGTCTACGTTGTCCTCTACCCTGCAGCCTTTCATGCAGGCGGGGGTGGGGCATTTGGGGGCGCAGTCGCACCTCAAGAAGCAGCCCAGTCCATCGGTCACTCGGGCGCAGTTCTTCGGGCACCTCGTTTGGCAGGGGAAGCCTCTCTTCGTCCCTGTGAACAGGCGGTTGTAAAGATTAGACATGAACAAAATCAAACCCCCTGAAACATCTATCAATGTTCGAAAAATATTTACCAATACCACAATTTTTTGGGAAGTTTTTAAGTATTGAAAACTAGGTTAAAAAGACTTCTTAAATTCCGTAAACCTAAAAGAATAAAACTGGATTTTTATCCTTTTTTAAATTTAATACAAAAAGATTGAATTGAAATAGAAAAGCGAAATGAAAAATTCCGTAAGAAAAAATGAGTAAAAAGAGTTAAAAGTCTCCTCAAATGTTTTTTCGAACTACAGCACTGTTCTTAAATGTTCTCGAATTGTCATTTAACACTAAAATAATAATGGAACATCTTAAAGAATATAGTTTCATTATTGCATCCCATCAAAATTCACCTATGGTCCTTCACCTTTTTGTTTCTTTGGAATACAATAGCTACATGATTAGTATTTCTGACGTAGTTATTTGTGAAAGGTCTTCGAAATTATTTCCTATTAATTACAAAAAAAACCCTTTTTTTTAATTATTTATAGGCTTTTTTAATCTCCATGAAGTTTTTAATCTGATTTTTAATACCAAATTTTAAAAAATGTTATGAATTTGCACGATATCTAAAGGTTCAAAGTTTTATATTCAGTTTTACAAATTCTTTTTGACGATTTTACTTAACTGTGAAGAATTAGTATCTGTACAAATACCATTTTCACAACAAATTTTAGTGAATGTTTGTCGTTTGAATGTTTTTTTTCCAATTTAATTTAAACCTAATTTCTCAAAGAACATTAATGGAATCAAATAAATAGTTTTTGAAGACTTTTTTTAAGTTAACACAAACAGTTTCTTTTACTTAAAACAGTCTTAACTATTAATTAGATATTATGTGAAGAACTATAGGATAAGAGAAATACAGTGTGAATATAATGTCGTTCATAGCCTCTGTTTATGAACTAAAAATAGTGATTGAATAGTTAAGCTAATTTACTTAATTTAGAAAATTATGATGGGATGGTTGAACTCAAAGATAACTTTCAAATTTACCTGGGGAAGCCTCAATGCCCGCGACCAGGACTGCAAAGAGGACGAAACAAAGCACATGCATGGTCTTCATTTTACAGCACCAGTAAATCGCGGATAAAAACTTCCAAAGTCAATGTGCTGCTTTATTGCAGGAGTCATTTCCTTAACGGATATTTCATCCTCAGGTGGTTCCCTTTCACCAAATACATGGAATTACTAGCAATTTATATTTATAGAAATAGTACTCATTGATTCGTGTGTGTCCTTAAGTATAAAAGGTATTAATTCTCTATAAATTTATTTAAAAGATTAAGGATTACGATAAATAATTGTAATGGGATTTATTTATTTCACATTTTTCTGTTACCTTTCCTATTAAAAATTGCCAAAGCTGTTCTTGACGCCAAACATAAGAAATATCGCCTAAAATTTTAAACTAACGGATTAAAATACACATATTATGATATTGTTTTATTGATGATAAAAATAAAATAAAAGTGCTATTCGAATATATTTCCCGTAATAGTGGAGATTTTTAACGGGACATATAATAGATTTGTACCATAAATTTTTATGCGTTACATTTCTAAAAATTGTCATATCAGGAAAACTATTTGTTCTTTTATAGAATTTACAAAAAATTCCGTTTGGAATGAAAAGTTTGGAATGAATAACAGATAATTTTAAGGCTACTTGGTAAGGTATAGCTTAAATTTCAAAATGGAAATATTTATTTCGCTTCCTCTCTCTTTAACAAAATCTTTTTCAAAAGGAGAGGGTCCAACGACATCTCACTCTTGGGAGAAAACTTGAAACTGAAAGTTAATTAAACAGGTGTGTAGTAGGCCATTGCAAAAAAAATTATTTTGGAACTTCCCAGGTGCACCCCCCTCATGTTATTACACATACTAAAACATTATCAGGTCTCTAGGCCAATTTTTGACCCCCGCGCACCTCAAAAGGAGCTTTAACATGTTAAAGTAAAGGTAAAATATTGAAAATATCTTCATTTTTCGTTGTTTTTAATTTAAATAAGCCTAAATGCTGTCAATATTGAATTAAAACCTATATATCTTTCTTTGGCAACTTTTGTCCCCGTTCTAGCGCCTCATGAATGCGCTGGAGATTCCTCTTTCCCTTAAGATTACGAATTGCCTTTGGGTCGATTCACATGATGCTTGTTGAAATTTCCAGTAAGCTCGAAAATTTTTCTTACACAATAATTTATATGTAATACTGTGTTTTATTCTTACCCAGTTACCCCACAGTAAGCAAAGTAAACTTTCTGAACAACCAACAATTATTTTGGGTAACGACCGCTCAGGTAAGTGAAAATCTCGGGATAGCTCACCCGGTGCAGCAGAGGATGGTATGGGGAAGGGTGTCGTGGTCTTGTCGCAGACGCAGTCGGGACAGGGCCCGTGTACGTTCTCCGCTACCCAGCAGCCTTTCTCGCAGGCGGGGGTGGGGCATATGGGGGTGCAGTTACACCTCAAGAAGCACCCCAGTTTATCGGTCACTGGAGCGCAGTTCTGTGGGCACCTTCTATGGTACAAACCTAAGGAATAAAATTAACCTAAATAAAGAATAAAGTAAACCTAAAGGAATAAAATTGGATTTTTTATCCACCCCTTTTTTAAAGTTGAATAGAAAAGATTGAATAGAAATAGGAAAGCGAAATGAAAAATTCCGCGGAATATGGAGTCTTTAGCCCAAATAACGTGGGGAAAAAAAGTTAAAAAAGTCCTCTCAAATGTTTTTCCAAACTACAGCACTGTCCTTTAATGTTGTCAAATTTTCATTTAACACTAAAATAATGGAACATCTTTTGAACATTTTAATCTGCTTTTTAGAACCAAATTTTTTAATTGTTGTTATGAATTTGCAAGAAATCTAAAGTTTTAGATTCAGTTTTACAAATTCTTTTTGACGATTTACTTAAGTGTGAAGAATTAGTATCTGCACAAATACCATTTTCAGAACAAATTTTAATGAATGTTTGTCGTTTGAATATTTTTTTTTTCAATTTAATTTAAACCTAATTCCTCAAAGAACATTAATGGAATCAAATAAATAGTTTTTGAAGACTTTTTTAAAGTTAACACAAACAGTTTCTTTTACTTAAAACAGTCTTAACTATTAGATATTATGTGAAAAACTATAGGATAAGAGAAATACAGTGAGAATATAATGTCGTTCATAGCCTCTGTTTATGAACTAAAAATAGTGATTGAATAGTTAAGCTAATTTACTTAATTTAGAAATTTATGATGGGATGGTTGAACTCAAAGATAACTTTCAAATTTACCTTGGGAAGCCTCAATGCCTGCGACCAGGACTGCAAAGAGGACGAAACAAAGCACATGCATGGTCTTCATTTTACAGCACTAGTAAATCACAGATAAAAACTTTCAATATGCTGCTTTATTGCAACAGTCATTTCATTAACGGATATTTCATCCTCAGGTGGTTCCCTTTCACCAAATACATGGAATTACTTGGAATTTATATTTATAGATAGATAGAAGTAGTACTCACTGATACGTGTGTATCCTTGTGTAAAAGGTATTAATTTTCTATAAATTTATTTAAAAGATTAAGGAATAATATTAATTGTATATTGGGTTATATCAATTTCATACTTTTCCGTTACATATCCTATTAAAAATCGGCAAGCTGTTCTTGATGCCAAAGATAAGAAATATCGTCAAAAGTTGTAAACTAACGGATTAAAATATACACATATACTATACAGTTATATTGATGATAAAAATTAAATAGAGGTGCTATTTGAATATTTTCCTTAATATAGGAGATTTTTAACGGGAAAGATAACGGATTTATACCATAAATTTTTATATTATATTTCTAAAAATATATACTATATATCAGAAAAAAACCTCTTTGATCTTTTATAAAATTTACAAAAAGTTCCGTACTTTAAAGTTTAGAATGAAGTAGTTTTAAGGCTACTTGGTGAGGTAAGTGATTTAACTTAAATTTCCAAATGGAGATATTTATTGCGCCTCCTCGCTCTTTAAAACTTTTTCTTCAAAAGGAGAGGGTCCCCAACGGCACCTTCCTCACTCTTTGGAAGAAAACGTGAAACTGATATTTATTGAACAAGAGTTTAGCACAAGAATAAGCACTGTTTGCTGCTTACTAAACAGTGGCTAAATGCATATGGCTAAATATAGATGCTTTATCTTAAATTAAGATTAATAGTATAAGGACTATACAAAAATACACAGAAGTCTTAAAATAAGTCAAAATTTCTACATGTCTGTTATAACTTCTTGGGATTTCCCTTAGAAACACTTTGGAGAGGAAATGCCTCTGAGATAAGATACTATCATCCAATTAAACTTATGCAAAATATCTTGCCTTGTATTTCCATGATGTTGGACGGATATGATAAGCATCCAGAAAAAAAAGGAAGAGGATCTGATTGTGGATACGGAAACACTGCCTCTTGCTTTCTCTGACACACTTTCAGACATGCTTCAAATAATCACTAACAAATAGAATAATAGGCTAATAATACATCTTTTCTTGGAATTTAAGGGAGAAATTAATTAAAAACACACAGTGGGGTGGGGGGAATAGTTTCGAGGGTTTCTTCATCAGTTTTTTGAACCATTCGAACCTGAAGAAAACAATCTGTAAACATTCTGTAATTGTAGTGTTCCAAAAAAGGGTCCCACTTTCCCCAACCAACCCTATTAATTTTAATGTGAGTAGATATCTCGTACATGGATAAAGTTACAATAAAATATTTTGTACCTACAACTTCTGTACTTTATCAAGCAAGACTCACTTACTCCCTCCTAAGTTTTACTTGCTTTCAATCTAAATCAGTGGTTCCCAACTGGTGGTCCGCGAGGTGGTCCGTGAGAGTCTTAAAAGTGGTCCGTTAAGGGGAGCACAAAAAAAATCCAATAAGTAAAAATTTGAGCGAATAGAACGAGACAAGATTGAACTATATCCGTGACGATGAGTTTTGGCAGAGTAATTTGTGGGGATAATAGTAGTGTTCGGCAACTATAGTGGTCAAAAAATAGTTAACTACCAACTACTAACTAGTCTGGGAAAATCTAGTTGCAACTAGTAGTTAACTATTTTTTCCTGGGACTAGTTACAAATAGTAGTTAACTGCTTTTCAAAGTAGTTAACTTCTAGTTAACTAGTCTATTTAATTTCATAACCTATTTTTTGCCCAAATTCTAATACATCTTTCTTATCTATATTACTAAAAGCGCACAAAAAGGGCCTTTAATTCTGGTTATGGTATTTTGAGTACTCTACCATCTTAATTAAATTTGTTACAGTACAATTTTTTCTATATTTTGATAAAAATTTTAATAATAATTTTTTTGAAAGTAGTTGAAATTTTGAAAGTAGTTTCAACTAGTCGCTACCTTGGCTTCAAATAATCGTAAATCCGAACCGCGCTTACTCCAGTATAACTTGTTTGGAGAGCTCTTGGCTAGAATCAGTTTTCACCGGCGCGGCGCTGCACCGCCAGATTAGAATGCGGTTTCCTTCTTGCATGGTACCTTGGCGCGGCGGCATGGCGATTGGCGAAATACATGTGCGATAAATTTCCATGGTTCGAAAGAACCTGCGTTATCGCGGAATGTATTAAATGGGCTGCTAGAGTGAAATAGAATAGAATTGAAATAAATTTTAATAAGCAAGACAATTTAAATTTAAGTTTAATTTTTTAATTAATTTTTGTCACAATTAATTTTGTTAAATTTATTTTATTTTCTTTCAAAAATATACATAAAAAATACAATAAGATATTAATTTAGACTTTTTAAAGTATAAAGTCCTCTCTTATAGCATTATAAGGAAAAGGAACAGCTTTAGAAAGAGTCCTTCAGTCACCATAGCTCATGATTAAGTAGTACTATTATATCTCTAACAATAATATACCAATTACTATTATTTTAGGATCTAATAATAACAATAATAATATATCTATGGTTGTCAGTCATAATTTGAGCTGCGGGTAAACATGACGGCTGGAGGACTCTTTTTAATTTGTTTTTTTTGGAAACGCTTTATCTCAAAATTTTCCACCCGTCCTCTCGACTTCGTCATATCGAGAATATATTGTAATGACAAATACATGGCAGCACCACAATTACAATACAGATCGTCTCTGAAGAGCAAAGGTTTTGCATGCACATCGCGAGTTTTAAAAGATTTGGAGTCGATTAAGACCATGTTTATTTTACATATTTTCACATATTTCGTTTTATTTACATATTTTTATTACATATTTATCCATTTTCATGTTTTTCAAAATAATCAACACGTTTGACCGATTTTCAAATTAAAACAACCCATAAAAGGAAATGCGCATTCAAATTGTAGTTAAAATTAGTGCACCCAATGCTGAATTTAACTTAAGTTTGTGAAGTCGGGATCTAGCAAGATTAGTTTTCTTCCCATAGACCATTTTTGGTGGAGGATGAATTTTAATGAGCTGTTAAAGCAAAAAAGCAGGTGTTATAATCTCTCATATGGAGCACGAGCAAGAGAGGACAAGAGAGACGAGAATTTGAAATACGTGATTGTAAACTCGAATAATTTTCTAAAATGAGTTTAAAATTCAGAGTTTTAAATTCTGTTTGTTTTCAGAAAACATTGTAAGCTGTTCAAATATCACGTTAGCCAGCGTTTCTCAACCGGGGTTCCGCGGAACCCTGGGGTTCCGCGAGGCCTCCTCAAGGGTTCCGCGAGAAATTCGAAACAAATTTTTTTTGTTGTCCTAGAATCTAGAACAAAAATTTTTTCCTTCGAATTTCTCGCGGAACTTATATTAAAATTAACTTTATTATAATATCAGTTCATCAAAATCCAAATCCTACCAAAAATATATGCCTGAAATTCGGACTAAGTGTACCAAAAACAAGATAGAACCCTGTTTTTAGGGGTAAAGTTCCAAAAATTTTCTGGGGAAAGATCCCAGATCCCCTTTTGTACTTGGAACTCTATTTGAATAACTTTAAATATTAAGTTCATATAAATGTACATCCAAAATTTGGACTTATGTTAGTGTACCAAAACTAGTTAAAAACCTGTTTTTTTTAGTCAAACTTCCAAAAATTTTCTGGGGGAGGACCCCCAGACCCCCCTTTGAACAACTTTTCCTTTATTAAGTTTTTAGGACCTAATTATCACCGAAAAAGATACATCGGACCTATTAAATATCTGGGGAAGGGACTGGGGAGTAATTTTTGGCACCTCCCGAAATAAATTCCTATATACGCCACTGATTTCTTTGTTACTTATTTCCATTTTATTTAATAATTTAAAAAATAGTGAGAAAAATATTGTTACATGGACGCTAGGGTTCCGCGGAACTTGGGCATTGTCAAAAGGGTTCCGTGGGAGTAAAAAGGTTGGGAAACGCTGCGTTAGCATGTAGTACATTTTTTCTTCTTTGAATGAATTATTAAGAGTGATGATGTGATTTCAAAAATTTGGGATTTATTTATGCTACAGGGTTTGAATGAAAAAAGGATTATTCTTAACAGTTAACTATGAGAAATTTTACACTTCATTAATGCTTTTTGAACGTTACTATAATTTTTCCAAACTGCAGTGTTTAATGTCTTACCTACGTATCCTTCGCTCCTCTCTCTGTCGGCAAATAGCGAAAACCACCCTTCCCTACTACTATGTGCTTGCGTAATATTTGAAAAGCCAATTAAAAAAATTACTTAACATTTTCTTTTTTTATTATAAATTTGGCATTTTTAATACATATTTTGCTTAAATAAACACATATTATATGTACATATTTTGGATTTTTAATTACATATAAATCCTTGCCCTACTTATGACCATGACGCCGCTCAAACCACCCCATCTGTAGTTTAAGAAAAATATTTTTTTTTCAGGCACTAACTTTGATAAAGGCAGAAAATTCAAATCATTAGTATTTCTCTTTTCTCAACCAATTTCATGCCTTGCTCTCCCTATCTTACGTAAAATCCCCACGGGACCGCAACAGGACCTTAGCTAGGTTCAGGGCCTGATTAATTAGCCGTGTTGGGGCCCCTAGGCAATGCACGTCTAGGGGCCCTTTTCTTCTTAAAATATATTTTCCCCACCATATCGATTTTTTTTCATTAACGATTTTTTCTACATTGAAAAGGCTAGCCATCCCCATCCCCATATTCAATAATTTTTTGCCAAACCATATTCAATAATAAAGTGAAACAAATGAAAACTAAAATGTCGTGATCGACAAAAAATAATTTTGAAATTTCTTAAATTTTTTTAAGGAAGTTATGTTCCGTAGACTTCTGAAAGTCGCTGTGGAACCCCAAGAAGTTGTTATGGACCCCCCCCCCCCATTTTCATTTTAATGCACATGGAACCTCTGGAAGTCACCGTGGACACTTGGTGTTCCGTATGGACCTCTTTGGGAACCAGTGCTCTAAACCAGCGTATCTAAACTGTGGTCCGCGGACCCCCGGGGGTCCCCATGGCCTTTCTAGGGGATCCGCGAAGGTCTCTGATAACACTGTTCAACAATGAAAAAATTTGTTTGATGAAAATAGTCATTTCTTAAAGATTTTGGGTCGCTGAAAACGAAAATCGCCACCAAAACTCTCAATTGGTTCGGGATTTTCGGGGAACGGCCCCTCCCCCTTTTTACGTTTTTTGATGACTTAATGACTTTGAATTCAATTTTCAGTGTCAAAAAGCATAACTGAAGTCTTGAAACTACTCACAAACGGACAAGGAAGGTTTAAATTTATAAAATGTGAAATTCTGTAGCAAATCGATAGGTTTAAGGGGTCATTACCCCCTAAAAAGGCGAAAAAATAGCTAAAAATAATAGGGATTTTTATACGATATTTTTTCCTATTATTTTTTACGCAATTCACCTTTGAAGGGTCCTAACCCATCCCCAAGGACCCAAATTTGATGTCAATATGCAGCAATAATTTTTTACTAAAAGCGGTTGAGGTGTTAGCGCCCCAAAAGCCCCCGCGGAAGAGTCCCCGAAAGACTCTCTCAATCGCTTTGTTACTCGCGCGCTCTGGAATTAATATTTTTGCTTTGAGAAGTTTAAAATAGACATAAGGGCATATAAATGTATGGTATAAAATCTATTGAAAATGGGTATTATGGTCTCTGTGTAATTTTCTACTGTTGAACGTGAGTTCCAGAGCGCGCGAGTGACAACGCGATTGAGAGGGTCTTTCGTACTCTTCCGCGGGGGCTTTTGGGGCGCTAACACCTCAACCGCTTTTAGTAAAAATTATTGCTGCATATTGACATCAAATTTGGGTCCTTGGGGATGGGTTAGGACCCTTCAAAGGTGAATCGTGTAAGAAAATAATAGGAAAAAATATCGTATAAAAATCTATATTATTTTTAGCTATTTTTTCGCCTTTTTAGGGGGGTAATGACCCCTTAAACCTATCCATTTGCTACAAAATTTCACATTTTATAAATTTAAACCTTCCGTTTCAAAACGAGATAAAACACTAGTTTAAAAGGGAAAATTTCAAAAACATTTCTGGGGGAGAACCCCCAGTCCCCCTCAAAATTTTGACGTCTATATATATCGCCTCTCCGGTGCAACAATGACGCAAATGCAACTTGGTAAATATTTACCGTTCAGTAGCTTGGCAACAAGTTAGATTGGTAGCCAAATCAAAGTCGAGCCAAGAATCAACGGTGTTATTTTTGGCGATCGCCACTAAAAAAAGTCGCCAAAAATCATGGTTTAGCTGGCATATCGATTATCAACTTCCTTCACCGAAATTAAGCACCTTCGGGTGCTGTCAGTATTTGGGAGGGTGACCAAGTGATCAAATCAATCATCGGTGCGTTTTCCTTCGTTTCTTGCTCATATTTGGTTTTATTTTTTAGAAGATCTGTTATCAGAAATATTCTACCCTAAATAATGAATGAGTATATAAGGGGGACGGATGGCCTGTTCGGTTTGCTCCTCTGCCTTTCACGCCAACAGTCTGCGCACTGCTCCGTCGTGAGTTCGATTCTCACCTCGCCCCTGGGTGTATTTTCCTTCTTTGTGCCAGTAAAAATTCTGTTGTGTCTGTCTTACTTGACGAAGGTGTATAAGCGGATCCTTGAGATCAAGCACACATACCGGAAAATATATGTAACCAAAAACCAAACCAAACCGAATGAGTATATTATTAAATTATTAAATATGATGAGAATTTTTTATCGTCGATTTCAGAGGTACAATATTTACTAGGCAAATTCTCTATAAAAACTTTTTCCAATCGCTTATCGGTGCCTTCTTTTGAAAATTATGCTAATATGCTAATGACAAATATTTTTTATAATGGTGCACTGGAACTATAATCAGTCTTTGAAATTAAACTCTGACGATCCGATCAGAGAACAATTTTAATTTATTAAATAAATTAATACTTTACTACTACTTACTTTACTTTTTTACATGTCCATTGTTTTGGATAGAACCGATGGTGGTAGTGCTGAGATTGTTGTAGGGTTCCACGGGTTACGCAATCCCCCAAAATCTAAGGATTTTAACCAAAAAATTGGAAATAATAACAATTGTAAGTTCCTCCAAATACATGGTGGTCATAAAATAACGACCCTACTTTAAAATTAATACAATTTGTAGATCTCTTAAAATGAAAACAATAAAGCCAAGACCCAAAAAATTCAATCTGCTCGCGAGGCGTTTGAAATCTAGAATACACAGCTGCATAACCAGCACAAAAACAAAAGATTTAAAAAAAAATTAAAGTAGTTAGATACAAATACTACAGAGTTTTTTTAAATATTTTTTTTTTATCCGATACCACTGTGAGGTGCGATGGTTGGTGGTCACCCTCCCAAATACTGACTGCGCCTGAAGGTGCTTAACTTTAGTGAAGAATATTAGAAGACGTGTGATACTGGTTAGGCCATGAATTAAGCGTTTAGGCATTTCAAGCCGTTTTTGGCGATTTATCTTTGCGACAATTGAAATGATCACCAAAGATTGACTTGACTTTTTCGACTTCGCGCGATATCGTGGCCAATCTAGAAGCCTTGCTGCCAAGCTCCCGTGTATTAGAAATTTTAATTTTTACATTTGCGTCATTGTTTCACCGGAGCGGCGATATACAGGGCTAAATTATTAGCACCAAGATACAAGATAGAAAAACTTCCACGACAAACAAAAATATTTTAATTTTAAAGTCATTTGCCTGGCTACGAGCATTACCGACCCAGGTTCGACGCCTAGCGGCTTCTGCTTGGGTAGCTTGACATGGGTCAACTCAGCCATTCATCCTTCCGGGGTAGATAAAATGAGCACCAAGCTCTCTTGGGGAATCAACTGGGGGTCCAGCGTCGTGATAGCCACTCGGCCTGGACACAAGCTTGTAAGTAATTAGCACCCCAGGCCTGAAGACTAATGCAACGGAGATGGGCACCGCCTGATAGGCCACTAGGCCTGGGCAGAATTTGATTTGATGATTGAAACTAGTCCACTTCCTCAGCAATAATATTTTACTCCATTTTTTTTACAATCAAATGAATATAATAAAAAATATAATGTAACAATAAAGAAGATCAATATGAAGCTTATAAAATTGTAGTAAGAAATGTACCCACAATCCAATCCAATCCAATGTATCCCACTAACTTTAGTGAAATTAAAGATGTTATTGCGTTAGATTACAAGAAAACCCGATAAAAGGTTCGAATGTCTGATTTCAAGTATTTTTTTTTTCGTATTTTTTAATGGCAATAGCTTCAGGTCACATGACCTTTCATTTGATATAAATGTATACACAGGTCGTCTGCAACATTGAGGCATCATGAAAGAATCAACTGCAATATTAGTGACGAATTAAGAGCAAGCTCCCGTTGTTCTGATGTGGATTCAAATTAGTCTGCATCATTGAAGCAGTATTAGCATACTGCGGGAGCATCATCTGCAATATTGATGCAGAGTAAAAATAGTAAGATAATTTTTATTTATTATTAGATTGTATTTGTATTTTTAAGTATTCCTGACTGGATAGATATAAATCTTTGTCATGGCTCGTATTCTACATAAAAGCAAGTTTTGTTAATGCTTAGATACTTATTTTCCCAAACAAAGAATTTGGTTAACTATTCTAAATAGATGCCATCCGTTTCGATTTTTCAGTATTTGTTCCGAATTTGGTTCTTACATATTATTTCATCGACCGTGCCGTTGAACTTGACGGTCGCTAAACGGTTGACGGGGTAGTGCGTATATAAGTAACGAATTTTATTAAATTGCTCCGATTTCAAAAAGGAAAACCAGTAAAAAAGCTAAAATTTTGAATTCTTCAATAAACGATTGTTTTGTAACAATAAGAGCCTTTAAATCGGAGAAAAAAAAACGGGAAAATTGGAATGGTTGGCATCTATGAATTCATGAATAGGAAAAAGAGTACATAAATAGTAGTTCGATTAAAAAGGATTTCAAAATTTTATGTTTACAGATAATTTCAGTATATTTAAATGCACATTTAATTTTAACCGAACCTTTTTTTATAAGTTAAATACATATTTTAGTTAAATACATATAGTAAAACTCATATTTTATAAAGGCTCAAAATTGGGGGTATGTGTGTAGAAAGGTTAAGAGTTGATTCAAATTATAAAAACCTCAATAAGTATCTTCTAATGAAAATATTTAAATATAGCTGGATTATACTTTTTTTAATATCTATTTAAGAAAGTATACACGAAAGGCTAAAGATTTAGAGGAATATATTTAGTGATTCTAGATCTAGAACAATATTTTAAGGTCTTGCGGCATATTAAATAGTTGGATGCAAATAGAAAAAAGTTTTGTTTTACACCTTTGCTACCGGTTTCTCAACAGAAGATAAGTTTACGATTGAGGTGAATTATTTAACTACGATCACATTTTTCTTTGCATTAGGCAGTTTTGGTGAGAAAATATGGGTGGTTTCTTACCCTTATTTTTTATTCAATAGGTAGAGTTGCCTGGATTAGATTGGTGCAGCAGGCCAAGACCCGTCAAGAGCTGTAGAGCTCCAGAAGAAGGTAAAATTCAGTATTTTTTTAATCTTTAAAAATTCAATTATATATTTGTACCAATAACTTTATTCATACAACTTGGAGTTTATTGTGCTAAAGGCGCAGTATTCTTTGTTGAGTTGGATTACAAACTGTAAAAAATTAATAAAACGCAAATATTTTACAGTATTAAACACAAGCTCCGGGGTGGTCATTTTGACTGTTTTGCCTACTTAAAACTAATTTCCTTCTAAGGTATTTGATGACTTTTCCTCACTCATGCTGCTATTAATTACATCCAAATTTGGGTTAGTTTACAAAGTGCGTTCTGGAGATATAACAAGTTTACCTAAAACTATCAAAAGTGGTCATTTTGGACTGCTGAGTATTTGGGTAGTTCTTTCTACTTATCGCTTAAATTTTGATAACTTTCGATTCTAGGGGGATCTTATCCAAATTAAAAGTATAGTTTTGAGAGCAAAAATTATTATAAATAATTTTATGTTTTTACATATTTATTTGCTAACTGATACCTTCTACTCCTGTTTTTTTTTATCTCGAACGAAATATTTCTTATTACTTTCTTCATTAGCCGACGAAAAATCAAGGCTAAACAAATTTATCCAGTTTTGGGGGGGGGGGATTTTATGTATTCATGCCAAATATCTGTCTAGTTGTATCTTTATAAAGTAGAGTTGATTTATTGATATGCACTTTGTTTGATATTACTGCTCTTCTAAAAAAATATTCCTTGAAAAATTATTTATTAAAACTATATGCTTTTCTGCTTACAACAAAACATTACGCATTTAAAAACCCAAATTATTTTATCCAAGTTATGGCTAAAACTGTCTTTAGTGACCAACTGAAACAAATTGTCGCTTTTTAACTTAAGTCATTTATCTACATCAATTTTTGTGATGTTCGGAACATGATTACTAAAATACTAATTTGAATTTATTTAAGTAACTTTCAGTACATCCTCGGAAAGTTAAACAAAACCTTCCTACCCCTTTGGAGTTAATGTATTGATTTTTCTGTTTTTTACTGATTATTAACTTGTAAATCTTATTGTTATTTAGGGACACCTAATTCAGGTTTTGCTTTCTATGTATCACTTTTATTTTGCTAGGGGCTATTTATAAATCTTTAGTGTGTATTTATTTACTAAAATTTTGAATTACAATGATTTAGTTAAGGTAATTATTATTAAGGAAAGTAATGATACTAAAAATTTGTCTCGGAAACACGTGTGGTTAAAACTCCCAATTAATTGTTTTCCATTTCCACACATTAAAATTAACTAGCCCCTAATAAACTGAAAATATATTTTAAAGTATGAAAAAGCAACAGTATCTAAACTGGATCGTGCGTGTGATTAATTTTTATATTTATGTAAAGTTGTTTTCCGTGTGTAAACCAGTCTATGATCCCTTAACCAGAAACTTATTCCAAATATCTTTGGAGCAAAAACTGCGGACTATACAAGACAGCAACTTAAGTTGACCCTACGACGTCACTAATAAACAAAGCAGTTCCCATCGCGGTATCTGATTTTTGTTTTGAGTGAAATAAAGAACGTCAATTTAAAAATATGATTATTTTGTTAAACCCATGTATTTATAGTGCTTTTCAATCACGATTTGAGTACCGAAACTCCCCCTAACAACCCAACAGGCTTTGTGTTTACCGATTTCTCCTTCCGCATTTGTGACGTACTGGGTTCAAGAAACGTTGCTGTCAAGTATAGTCATTAACTTCCCGGCCGCAAGTATAAGACGCAATGGGTTTATAGTTGCGTCGTAATTTTATTAGGATCTGTTAAATAACTTTTAATCGTTATTTTCTACTTATAATGAGGGAAGTTTGTTAATTCTAGATGTTGTTTCTTGTAATTTCAAATGAATGTCATAATTTTGTTAGATTTGACCAAATGATTTCAATGTTTGACCGGAGATGTTTGGGGATGTTTATTCCAGTTAGTATAGGGTTAATTCTCAAAATATTCATGTCAATAATATTTAGAGTTTATTTAAGTCACCTTTAAATTATTTGTAGTATGATACAGTGTCTTTTGAAAGAAGTGTTTTGTTTATCGTGAATCGCGAAGTATTTGTTTATACCCCACAACCAGGATGTCGTATCTTTTACAAGACCCCTGTATTTGATTACAAGAAATTACATGTATCTAATCAAAAATAAATATTCTATGTTTACACCGATGTTTTTGGGATTTATCGATTACGGGTTAATTGTTGTATTCCCCATCATTCAAAAGTGTGATGGCTTTATAATTGTGTGTTTTTTGCAATCGTTTTTAATTTAGTGCATTTGAGTTAGCAAACATCGATTAGATTTTATTTATAGTTTAAATTTGGCTCCATTGGTACTTAGGATAGCACAAAACTGTCTAAAGTTGGCGACAAAAGATGTCGCCTAGAGGCGCCAACCCCAAACCCACTTCTGGGATTTTACCTAATTGCCATTAGAGTAGGGCTACGATTCCTACTTGGCTATGGAAATAATTTAATAATTAATAATAATTTTTCTAAGGAAATAATTTAGTTTGTGAGTGCTTGAAAAACCAACAAAAACTTCATTAACTTTAAAGTAGCATAGAATTGAGAAAAACTAAATGATTTTAGGTTTTACGGTGCCTATCTTTCATGATATTTCAGGAGTTACCTGCCGACTAAAGAATTTTCACTTTCATTGGTTTAACGATGCGTGGAACTGGGAAGAAGTGACAAATCACAAGGCGACGATGTCTGCTGCTGATGGATAAGGATGATCTTTGCTTCATGAAATTGTGTAAGTGAAGGCATTTAGTTCTAGAAAAAATCTTTCTATCTAGCTTCAAAGTTACCTCAAAGTTAGTTTCATTTGACTTAGAATAGTTGACTTGGTCCATAGCCTTTGCTGTAGCTGATTTAAGACGAACTTTGCATGTAATTCCAGTTTTAGAAACCTCGGTTCCCGAAATCAGAATGAAGCCAAATTCATACCATACATATTAAAGCATAATCAACAGTTTATTAAGAAAATTTTATTCAATTTAAAAATTATCCGTTACTATTAGAAGCCATTGCAGTGGCTACAATTGGAAAATCTAAGATTCTGTGTGGGTAAAGTGGCCAAGCAAAGAGCAAACCCCCTCCCCCTTATGGGCTTGCGTAATATTTCAACGGCCCCCCAAAATGTCAACTTTTGAAAATCTCATTTGTAACCTGCAGCGTTTTCTTTCTACCTTCATAAATTCCCACAGTTTAACACCATTTAAATCCGAATCTTGCCCAGTCAAGTCATTTTTTAACTTTAAAAAGCTCCTTCTTATCATTCAATGGATTGGCCGGAAGTTTTAGTAATATCGAAAATAGTATTTGTTTCTCTTTTTGTTTTCAGCCAGTTGTAGTTTTAATTTTTAAGGTCTTATTTTAATTGCAGAATTTAGTTGAAAGAGGCAAAAAAATGGAGCTGTTTTTATATTGAAACGCAACTGTAATTCAGGCGAGTCCACGGAAGAGACATTTTCAGAAGATGCTGGTTCATCTGATAGGACAAACAATGACATCCATAAAAAGACCTTGGTAGTGCCCAGATACACCATTAGATGGATAATTTACGTAATAATATTTAAACCGGAATATTTTAACTAATAGCTGCAACCGGCTGTCGTTTCCAAGGGGGACAGGGGGGGGGGACTCGACCTCCAATAATTGGAGGGCTCAGAATTAAAGTGGACCAAGTCCACTTTTTTTTTTGAGTTAGCAACGCTATAACATGCACCAACTATGTAAAATTTCAGTGCAATAATGAACCAAGTCCTAGTTCTGATAATATCCGCTAAAAATGTTACTTTAAAACAATGTTAACATTGATTTTGCTATGAATCTTTAACTTTAAACCTCTGTAGCTCAAAAGTAGCTAAAGTGGACTTGGTTCACTTCTATGAACCCTCCAATTAGCAGCGTTCGAAATTGGGGCGGATTGCTGGTCCGGGACAGCTAAAAAACGGCTCGGACCATTGGAATAAAAAAATCACTGGTCCGCCGGGCCAGTGATTTCTCGAACACGTGTAAAAATATTTAGACGAGTTGTTCAGTGATAGCGGTATTTTAAGTGCGTTTGATAATTGCATTTGGGTGAAGCAAGTACATATTTTTGACAGAACCCGAAATGTGGCGATATGGGATAGGGGAGCCCCCGGCGAAAAAAAAAAATATTAATATGTATTGATTTTTAACATTACTATTTGGTACTCACATTCAGTGCAATAGTTACTTTATAAGAATATTTAAACCGGTCCTTTTTAATTTGTCGAACCAGTGATTTTTTTTTGCGGACCAGTAAGATTGGCAAAGCATCCGCAGGACCAGTTTTTTTCCCCCAATTTCTAACGCTGATAATTAGGAAATTTTTTAAAAAAAAAACTTTATTTTTAACTTTTGAGGGAGTGCTTAACTTTCATGATGTTCCAGGAGTTACCTGTTGACTACAGGAACGTTACGCGGAACTGGGCAGAAAGGTGGATGAGGGCGTTTATGAACCTCCGTTTGGCATCATCAACGTGACAGATCACAAGGTGACTATGCCAGAGAAATTGCCCGATGGATCCCTCGCCCCCTACTGCGGATGCTCTTTGTTACATCCCAAAAAATGTGAGTAATCTTGAAACTAATAGAGTGCAAAATAACATGTTCTCTAGGAATTATTGAAACGCGAGGTTTACACCTTTGAGTAAGGTGATCGAGGTTTCAATTTATCTGTATTTTAAACCAGATATCTTTAAAGAGAGATCATATCAGAGATATAATTGACAGTTTGATTTGCTGATAGATTGTTTGAAATTTGCGGTTTTCATGATTGTGTACCTTCATTGTCAGTAATGTGTGCTCGACAGCAACGTTTCCTGAACCCAGTACGTCACAACGCGGAAGGAGAAAATGGTTATACTGAACAGCAACGTTTCTTGAACCCAGTACGTCACAAATGCGGAAGGAGAAATCGGTAATCACAAAGCCTGTTGGGTTGCTTGGAGGAGTTTCCGTACGCAAATCGTGATTGAAAAGCACTATCTATACATGAGTTAAACAAAATAATCATATTTGTTCTTAATCATTATACATCTTGTTCATCTTTTAAAAAAAAACAAATGATAAATGTGTGCATATTTTATTGCAATACATAAGAATTTATTCAATAAAGTCATTTACATTCATTATTCACTTGTGTCGTATTTATTTCCTTTTTCAAACTTGTATTTTTAAGTTCTGATTTCAAATGCGATGAAAAGTTTTAGTTTAGTTAGAAAAATAAGTTTGTTTTTTTTATGAATTAGCAATAATTATTTAATTTGGAATTTCCTTTATAATTTATGAGAAAGCTATCTATCAGTAGCAAAAAAAGTTCTCGATGGAAATTATCTGGAAATGACCAGATCACGATTCTGGCGATCACGTCCTCTCCAGATGTAAAGTCTCCATGGTTAAATGACCCAAAAGTTTAAATGTAAAACACAGTTGGGGAGCAAACAGTCAAGCCGTGTTTCCTCTCAAAATAAAAGAGTTATTGATTTTGTCTTGAACTTCTCATTAAGTTGTACCAAATTATGCTTTTATTTTCAACTCAAACTAGTTTTATCCTATCCTAAACCTAATTAGAGAACTGATGTGTGAATCAAAAAGTGTTCGATTGCATGGATACGCTTTTTAATGGAGATCCAGCGGCCGAAGGCCGCTCCAACTCCTGATTGTGCGGTGAGACAAGGTGGAGTTAAGGTGAAAGTTTGTTCCAAAGTGGAAAGAAAGATACACAGAGAAATATCCTAACAGAGGGTCCACGAGGCCATTTTCAAATGCGTTACTGATGTGAGGGCGCCACACTAGAGTGTGGAACGTATGCCGGCCGCTTAAATCTCTCGCCAAATTAGAACTCAGCGCGTGCGCAAAAAGGTGTTTTCGATCTCCCATAGGCAGCCGGCGAACGATTCAGACTGGATCCAGACGCTAGTGAGTTTAGTGCGATCCCTGCGCCACAATTCTCCCAACCTGTAACAAGATGTCATGATTTTCGATTTCCATTATGGCCTATGGCCGTGGACTCTCTGTTCTAGTACTCTGTGGAAAGATATTGGCTTTGTCAATATCAGTAAACACCATCCCAGTATGGGAAAGAAGGGGAGGAACAGGTTGGAATTTGAGAGCAAATATTTATTAATTTTGAAGAGAGAATTATCTCTAGGTGTTCAGGTCAAGAGGATGTCATTCCAGTCCTGGTTTCTTTGGTCTTGCATAAGTTTTTGAATGTCTTTTTGAAGTTTGTTAGGTTAATTTTTAATTTTTGGGTCTAAAGTTCTTTGCTCTTATGATTTTTATGTTCAATGGGGCATACATTTATTTGGGGAGGTTTGTAAATAGAACACAGGACGTGGGACTTAGGACGTGGGGCATAGGACGTGGGTCTTGGGACGTGGGACTTAGGGCATAGGACGTGGGACTTGGGACTTGGGACGTGGGACGTGGGACTTGGGACTTGGGACGTGGGACTTGGGACGTGACTTGGGACGTGGGACTTGGGGCGTGGGACTTAGGACATAGGACGTGGGATATAGGAAGAGGGACTTGGGACTTGAGATTTGGGACGTGGGACTTAGGACGTTGGACTGAGGACATAGGACGTGGGACTTAGGACATAGGACGTGAGACTTAGGACATAGGACGTGAGACTTAGGACATAGGACGTGGGACTTAGGACGTGAGACGTAGGACTTAGGACGTGGGACATAGGACGTGGGATATAGGACATAGGACGTTGGACATAGGACGTGGGACTTAGGACATAGGACGTGAGACTTAGGACATAGGACGTGGGACTTAGGACGTGAGACGTAGGACTTAGGACGTGGGATATAGGACATAGGACGTTGGACATGGGACATGGGACAGTGGACATAGGACGTGGGACTTAGGACATAGGACGTGGGACTTAGGACATAGGACGTGGGACTTAGGACATAGGACGTGGGACTTGGGACATAGGACGTGGGACTTGGGACATAGGACGTGGGACTTACGACGTGGGACTTGGGACTTGGGAGGCGGGACGTGGGACATAGGACGTGGGACTTAAGACTTAGGACGTGGGACTTAGGACTTAGGACGTGGGATTTAGGACGTTGGACATGGGACTTAGGACGTGAGACGTGGGTCTTAGGACGTGGGACATAGGACGTGGGAATTAGGACTTAGGACATAGGACGTTGGACATGGGACATGGGACATAGGACGTGGGACAGAGGACATATGACGTGGGACATAGGACATAGGACGTGAGACTTAGGACATAGGACGTGAGACTTAGGACATAGGACGTGGGACTTGGGACATAGGACGTGGGACTTACGACGTGGGACTTGGGACTTGGGAGATGGGACATAGGACGTGGGACTTAAGACTTAGGACGTGGGACTTAGGACGTGGGATTTAGGACGTTGGACATGGGACTTAGGACGTGAGACGTGGGACTTAGGACGTGGGACTTAGGACATAGGACGTTGGACATAGGACGTTGGACTTAGGACATAGGACGTTGGACTTAGGACATAGGACGTTGGACATGGGACTTAGGACGTGAGACGTGGGACTTAGGACGTGGGACTTAGGACATACGACGTTGGACTTAGGACATAGGACGTTGGACTTAGGACATAGGACGTTGGACATGGGACATGGGACAGAGGACATAGGACGTGGGACAGAGGACATAGGACGTGGGACATAGGACATAGGACGTGAGACTTACGACGTGGGACTTGGGACGTGGGACGTGGGAGATGGGAGATGGGACATAGGACGTGGGACTTACGACTTAGGACGTGGGACTTAGGACTTAGGACGTGGGATTTAGGACGTTGGACAAGGGACTTAGAACGTGAGACGTGGGACTTATGACGTGGGACTTAGGACATAGGACGTTGGACTTAGGACATAGGACGTTGGACTTAGGACATAGGACGTTGGACTTAGGACAGGCATGGCCAACCCGCGGCCCGCGGGCCGCATGCGGCCCGCTTTATATAATTATGCGGCCCGCGAGAATTTTCGTAAGTTTAAAAAAAACTTTACTCTTCGAGCTATAATTTTCCTTTAAGAACAATGTTTAGTTGCAAAAATGCTCCAATATTGTCCACCTCAAATGTATTTCCAAAATTCGGACTAGGTGTACCAAAACTAGTCAAAATCTTGTTTTTTTTAGTCAAATTTCCAAAAACCTTCTGGGGGAGGACCCCCAGACCCCCCTTTGGTACTTGTAGTACCTTTATTACTCACAACTTTTCTAACATTTAGTTGTTTAGGACGCAAATTCTACTTAAAAATTTATTAAAAAGTTACATTGGACCTATTAAAAATGCGTGAGAGAGGCTGAGGAGTAATATTGGGCCCCACCCGAATTAAATTTTTACATAAGCCACTGATCTCATCAATACATATTCAATATCTTAATTACTATCACTATATCACACCATACTTGCATTCATAAATGTAGTAATTTAGACGAAGAAATAAAGTATCAATTAATTTTGCTTTTATTTTTAACTAAAAATTTTTGTTTTGGGACTTCGTCTTCAGACTTGAGAGATTATTAAAATGACAGTAGTGCGTATCCACCTAACTTAGTTTCGAGTAATTCAGAATGTTTTTTTAACCGGCACCTGTTTAATTTCTAAACTCCCTAATCTAAATACCCATTTTATACTTTTCAACTTATGTCACTGTCATTCTGAGCAGCTCATACCTTAAAGTTTTATATGCGGCCCGCGGAGTATTGTGGTTTTCCAAAGTGGCCCTCAAGATCATTTGGGTTGGCCATCCCTGACTTAGGACATAGGACGTTGGACTTAGGACATAAGACGTGGGACCTAGGACATGGGACTTGGGACGTGGGACTTGGGACTTGGTACGTGGGACTTAGGACATAGGACGTGGGACGTGGATCTGGGACGTAGGACGTGGATCTGGGACGTGGGATCTAGAATATAGGACATGGGATCTGGGATGTATGGCATAGGAGCTGGGGTATGGGATGTGGGACGAAGGATACAGGACACAGGACTTAGGACATAGGACATACATCCTATGTCCTATGTCCTATGTCCTATGTCCTATGTCCTATGTCCTATGTCCTATGTCCTATGTCCTATGTCCTATGTCCTATGTCCTATGTCCTATGTCCTATGTCCTATGTCCTATGTCCTATGTCCTATGTCCTATGTCCTATGTCCTATGTCCTATGTCCTATGTCCTATGTCCTATGTCCTATGTCCTATGTCCTATGTCCTATGTCCTATGTCCTATGTCCTATGTCCTATGTCCTATGTCCTATGTCCTATGTCCTATGTCCTATGTCCTATGTCCTATGTCCTATGTCCTATGTCCTATGTCCTATGTCCTATGTCCTATGTCCTATGTCCTATGTCCTATGTCCTATGTCCTATGTCCTATGTCCTATGTCCTATGTCCTATGTCCTATGTCCTATGTCCTATGTCCTATGTCCTATGTCCTATGTCCTATGTCCTATGTCCTATGTCCTATGTCCTATGTCCTATGTCCTATGTCCTATGTCCTATGTCCTATGTCCTATGTCCTATGTCCTATGTCCTATGTCCTATGTCCTATGTCCTATGTCCTATGTCCTATGTCCTATGTCCTATGTCCTATGTCCTATGTCCTATGTCCTATGTCCTATGTCCTATGTCCTATGTCCTATGTCCTATGTCCTATGTCCTCGCTACCACCTACTTCTTTTCTCCTCCTCTTAACTCCAAAAAGGTGGTCTCAGCGCGCACCATCCGTTAGAATTTCGCGCGAAATCCCGCCGGATGTGCCCGCTTCGACCATAACTCCAAAAAGGTGGTCTCAGCGCGCACCATCCGTTAGAATTTCGCGCGAAATCCCGCCGGATGTGCCCGCTTCGACCATAACTCCAAAAAGGTGGTCTCAGCGCGCACCATCCGTTAGAATTTCGCGCGAAATCCCGCCGGATGTGCCCGCTTCGACCATAACTCCAAAAAGGTGGTCTCAGCGCGCACCATCCGTTAGAATTTCGCGCGAAATCCCGCCGGATGTGCCCGCTTCGACCATAACTCCAAAAAGGTGGTCTCAGCGCGCACCATCCGTTAGAATTTCGCGCGAAATCCCGCCGGATGTGCCCGCTTCGACCATAACTCCAAAAAGGTGGTCTCAGCGCGCACCATCCGTTAGAATTTCGCGCGAAATCCCGCCGGATGTGCCCGCTTCGACCATAACTCCAAAAAGGTGGTCTCAGCGCGCACCATCCGTTAGAATTTCGCGCGAAATCCCGCCGGATGTGCCCGCTTCGACCATAACTCCAAAAAGGTGGTCTCAGCGCGCACCATCCGTTAGAATTTCGCGCGAAATCCCGCCGGATGTGCCCGCTTCGACCATAACTCCAAAAAGGTGGTCTCAGCGCGCACCATCCGTTAGAATTTCGCGCGAAATCCCGCCGGATGTGCCCGCTTCGACCATAACTCCAAAAAGGTGGTCTCAGCGCGCACCATCCGTTAGAATTTCGCATTTTTCAAAAATACCAAAATTTCCTTAAATATGGAGAAAAATTAATTAATTTATTTATTTTTATGCTTAATAAGTTATTTAAAATAATTAATGTATTAATTTCTATTTGGTTTTCTTAAAAAAGCACCCCGGAAGACCTTCTTAGATCAAGTTTTCTTAATGATCTTGTAGATTAGACGATTAGAGCTACGAGTAATATTTAAAATGTGATTATTTGTGATTCTAAATGTGAGGAAAAAGAGAAGAAAATTAGATATTTTATATACCTTTCAGCAATATGGTATGTTTTTTAATGGATTGTTGATTCCAAAAATTGAAAATGATACTAACATTATTTATGAATTTTTTACGCTTTTTCCTCAATTAAAACTTGGTTGAATTCTGTTATTTCCACCTAGCTATTTCGGTCTCCAACTATTCCAATATCCGCTTTTTTTTGTTTCCTTTAATATGACTGTTTAATTCAGTTTGTTTGAAATAATTGGATTAAATTGTTGTAAAATAACATTTAAAGTTGTAAATGTATGTAAAAAATGTACTTTTTTACTTAAAAAAAAATGTGTCATTTTTTAGAGAAGGTTGTGATTTTTTAATATGCATTTTGTTAAATAAGCATTTTTAGAGTAATTACGTTCCTTTTACTTTTTAGGTAAATCATAGCATAAACATGTTTCTTCAAAGATGAATGAAAAGAGAAAACTAGAGTTCATTTCAGAATGCGGTTTCCTTCTTGCATGGTACCTTGGCGCGGCGGCATGGCGATTGGCGAAATACATGTGCGATAAGTAGCTGGAGTTTAGAACTGTTTTGATTGTGTCAAAACACATATGTTCGAAATTTCCATGGTTCGAAAGAACCTGCGTTATCGCGGAATGTATCAAATGGGCTGCTAGAGTGAAATAGAATAGAATTGAAATAGAATATTCAAATCTTTGTCTATGTGAATAGTCTTTGAAATCAGGGGTAAAAAAAACATGTGGGAGTTAAAATAAAACAGTTTTCTTTTCTATAAATGGTAAAATAAATAAAAATTTATGAAAAATATTTAATATTACCAATTATGCAGTTTTAATGCTTGTTTCAGTGATTATTTTTCAGTATTTAAATAAAAACTCACTGATACTAAAAAAAACCACCCATTTCCATGCCAAGATAGCACTTAACTAAAATTTCACTTGAAAATGGGTTATTGAGAGTTAAGAGTTGGGGTTAAAATAAAATATCAGTGATAAATTATCATAGTTCAGCTTTTTTTTTATCAAGTTTTTGTATATTCAAAAGGTCGTTTTCAAAATCCGAAAATAAAAATGCAACAGTACAAAAGCTATTATCGTTGCGTTTTGAAGACGGACTCTTGAGGAGAAAAACTTATCACCACAGATTAATTTTAGAAATAATTATTAATAAATTTGGTTTGAATGATCTTAACTATTCCCTTTTCTATAAAAAAAAAAAACTTTTAACCTTATTTTTTTCTTAATTTTTGAATATTTTCAACCATTAGGTTTTTAGGGTACATGTTTTTTTTAGGAGCAAGTGGGTTTCTTTTCAAATTCTTACTTGATTGACTGCCGATTTTTAATGGAGAGTTGGAATTAAAAATGCTTTTTTCTCAAACAAAGGTTTTACTATGAATTTTATATGAAAATCTGCAGAAATTTCCTGTAGATTTCAAAATTTTCGATTTTTATCTGCCATCAATAATAAAGAAAAAGTGCATTTCGTCTTAGACCACCGTAAATTCCCTCCTTTTAAATCCCCACTACTTGACGCACCCCTAAATCTTTTGACTATTCTCCCACCCGCCGTGGTGGTGATAAGATAAGTAAACACTGCAAGTATAAACACGCGTCCTTTCTGGAAAACGGCAGCGGATTTTACCTGGGACTGAAACTGTGTGAAGTTTCATACTATTGTGTTGGTAATGGATATCCTTAAGACGAAATTCAACACAGCTTTGAAGTTAGCTTTTAAGCGCAAATAAGAAATATTGGTTCAATCTTGACTTACTTAAAAATTGATTGATTTATTAATTGATTGATCAATGCAAGCGAATCTATACAGTCAGTCACAACATACTTAACTTTTTCAAAGCACTACAATTAACTTTATGACGAACTATTCTTTCTTGAGAGCTAAATTTTTCTCAACTGGAAAGAAATACGTACAGTCACTCCATGAAAAAAAATATCCAGAACAGTTAGAAAAAAATTATTTAAAAAAAATGAAGCGATTTGAAAGCCCAAAGAAATATTCATACAGCCATGCCATAACATGGGATCATTTCATTGCTGAAAAGCATATTTTGTTCCTAGTCCTATTTAAAAGCACATGCATGCAATTTTTCCCCCTTGAGGTTCATAATACCAATAGCTTTCAAATCACCTCTTATGTTTAAATAGTTTTTTTAACTGATCTGGATATTTTTTGCTCTTTTTTTGGTAGATTATAATGAAGAATAACATACATATGTTAGGGTAATTTTTGTTTAGATTTTGCCCGTGGAATTTAGCCGTAATAGGAAGTATATGAGTGCAAATTCGTTGAGTGTACGAATATTTTCTTGAGTGACTGTATATGACTCTTGAAAATCCAATTAAAAATTATGTTTAAGTAAAGAAAATTCAAGTTAAGATTAGTTTAAGTATCCTGAGAAAATATTTACAGTTAAAAGATGATTGATTACCTTCCTTCAAAAGAAAGTTTTTTTTTAAAGAAATAATACTTCTAAAATATTAAATATTAACTCCTCAAAAAGGGTTTGTCTAACATTTGGGCTGAAACAGTGAAAATATTTAGTGTTGCTTCCAAGAAGATATAAAGTGAATAAAAAATTCAATGAACGAATTTATTGACATTAAAAAGTAATTCCAGACTATATATTTGAAAGGTTACAATATGGCTCATAGTCATAAAGTTGCACTTCTAATCCATTCAAAAATTATTTGCAACAAAAATATAAAACAAATGACGTGTAACAGGTATATATGTTACGGGCAATGTGATAAATTTAATGGCATTTATGAATGAAATTTATCACTTTGCCCGCCTCCACTTCGGGCATTATTAATAATGTCCGATTAATCACTTTGCCCGTAACATACACATATTATCGCACCCCACCCTTAAGAATTAAGCTAGAGATCGGAGGTTTGCGAATTTCAAGGCGGTTTTACCAAGGCCAATTTAGCATTAGTAGCGCGCGAATCTCTCCAATTGGACATTTTTGGCGGTTTTGAATTAAACCCGATGTTTAAGCCAGGCTACTTTTAAAGTACCCTTGAAAGTTTCATGTTTATAGAGTTGTTTTAAATACAAGCACAGTTCAGTAATTTTTATTAAATAAACTATTTTCTTTTCGCCTAGATTAGGTTTTTAAGAAATTTCAAGCTACTTTAAATTTAAATTTTTCTGTATCGAACAGTCATACAGCCTTTTGCGGGCAAAATAAACTTATACCTTAGGGGCATTCATTAATTACGTAATGATGATTTTGGCAATTTTTGACCCCCCCTACCCCCATGTAAGGGTACGTAAGATTTTTCAAACCCCTCCCCCCAATTCTTACGTAAGATTCCATTTCGTTTTTCAAAATAATAAAATGTTAGAAAATGATCAGTTACACTAAAACTCTCAGTTTGACGTAAATCAAAGATTTTTATTTTTCAACAGATAATTAATATTCTTGCTGTCAACTACATATTTTTAAGTTTTTCTGGGGTTATTCAATAGTAATTTGATTAGAATAATTGGAATTTGTTTACATTAACTTGGAAAATCTTACGTAAGAATGTGTTTGACCCCCCCAAGTAAGGGTATTTAGAGATTATTCCAACCCCCTCCCCCTCGGGACCCTTACGTAATTAATGAATGGCCCCTTACTGGGGGAACATTTTTACTTCACTAATTGTTTCCGAGTTTGGGTACTAATGCAAAAAAAAACATTACTTAGCTTTCAAGCAAAGTATTCACAAACTTTTTCCCTTAAAAAGGCTTATCATAAAGCAAAACACATCTAAAAATGATGAGTTTGAATACTAGTCCTAGCTTTTATCTGGTTTTACTTATGTGGTAGAAAAGGACCTGTCTTAGTTATTGTCCTAAAAATTTTTAATTAATCTTTATTCCTCTTTGGAAAAATGTTAAAGACATATAAAGTCTCCGAGAAAGAGTAGTCTTTATTTATATTTAACCATGTGTCTTTTTTAAATCTGAAACTGCGCATCTGTAGCAATTTAATATTACCTATTATATTCTTAATTTTTACAGAAACTTCGCTATTGTACCAACTAGAGTCTAGACAGACATGTTTTCGTTTTTCGTATTCTTATTTTTGCGTTATTCAAACATTAAAATACTTTAGAAAGACATCACAAGAAAAGCAATATATTCTTACTGAAGGCAACGGATACATAAATGTTATCTGTTTATTTTACACATCAATTAACAAATCCTCTAGTTGGTACTTGAGAAGCATTTAATAGGACATTATAAAACAGGAAAGAAGAAAGGCATGAAAATGAAACTTACCATACCATACCATACAATACCTTACCATACCATACCATACCATACACCATACAATGGTCCCTTACCATAAGTAGTGAAGAAGTTTTAATAAAATGTAAATTAATCGATTTTATTATAAATAACATGTTTTGTCCGACCGATTTATTTCATATCAGTTAAATTTTTTAAAAGCTTCATGTGCAATTGAAATACATGTGAATTGAACACTAAAAGCCGAGAACCCATCTTATTGTTTTAACTACTGTTTCATTCCAAGCCAAATTAACATACCTTTTTAGAATAACTACATATTGGATTTTCTTGAAATTTGGTACTGGTACTACCACATGTTCTATTGATATAAACTTGAAAAAATACCAACTTTCAGGGCCGTGCGGTGCTATGAGGCAGAATGGCGAGGCGCCATTTTCAAGGGGCGGCTAAATCCGCCTGAAATTTTTAACCCCCAAGCACCAAAAATATTTCTTCAAAATCTTCATTTGAAAAAACAAATTAATTTTTCACCAAATGTTTTATTTTAATTTTAAACTATGTTAATCCTTTCATTGAATGTAAGCTAATTCAAAAGCAAAATGTAAAACTGCTTCTAATAATTTCATATACTGTTGTATTCCTACCCCAGATAGTACTACCAAAAGAGCATTCATGTACACGTGAAAATGTGTAATCTGTAGAGTCTGGAATGTTATTTTAAGATATCAGTAGTCTCCAGGTTGCTAACTAGACGCGGCATACACGAAAGAAATTTAGTGATCAATCATTGTTTGGACATGGGTTGACAGCTAGCCAGGGGCTCATTTCCTGTTCTGTGGTGGAGACATGCCGATTGTACATCCTTTCATTCGGAAAATCGTGGACTCGTGTTTTTCGTATTTTTGTACACAATTACAATTATTAGCAATTTGATTGTGAATTATGATTGTGGAGGTCAGAAGTCCGGTGTCTATCTCTTTCTTAGTTTGGAAATTTTATTGGGTTATGCCCCAAAAAGTTTCCTAATTTTTCAAGTAAACATCTCTAAAAGGTTAAAATATTATTACAACCCAAAGCGATATCATTTTTAGAAGTTTAATTTTGGCTCTAGGAGGGATCGAAAATAATTTTCTTTTGCAAAATCAAAAAGGTATGGGAAACTGTTACCTTTTAATAAGAAAAACCAGGAAAGAATTTTAAAAACTGTTTTAAATTTTCAATTTGTACATCAAGCTTAAAATTTTAAAAATTCCCAGAACTGAACTTTTTTTCCCTTTATTTAACTATTTTTTAGTGCAAAAAGGGTCAAACAATTTTTTAAAAGATTTTTGTGTTTCAATGCTTTTTTTACAGAAAGGAAATTTTCAACTCCTTTAAAGTTTGCGTTTTTTTCTGCACATTGATAGTTAATATTACACATGATAATCAACTTTTTGTTATCTCTAAAATATTTTTTTCTTCCGATTTCAATAAAAGGGGGGAAAAAACAATTCCAGAAAAAATTTTATGTTATTTCCTATATCTTTTTATGAATGAATTTTTCATGCTGTGCTGACCACTTTATTCTGGTTTTATCCTCGAAAATCCTTCGGCGTAGAAGGATAGTGGTCCTTTATGGATGTCACCCAAAAGGGACCCAAATGAGTTAAAACTACTTTTAAGAGTAAAATACCATAAAATTTTCTGGGGGAGGACCCCAAACCCCCTTTTAACTTGAAACTCTAGTATTGTACACTAAATGTAAATGTTTTGAGTTTAGTATGATGGATTTATTTTTTAAAGTGAACAAAGATTCAAATTGTTACTGTTATCCGAATGTCGAATTTGTTATACTACACTCAATTCATAAAGTCAATTAAGAAATAATTTTAAACCAGTCGCCCCTCTAGGATCTAGTTACAGGCTTGACTATCTAACTTGGAAAACATTTTCTTGGCCCTCCTGAATTCAAACATATGGGGCAGCATTTCTAGAACTTGCCTCATATTGAGTAAATCTACCGCACGGCCCTGCCAACTTTCATGGAAAAAATATTAAGTGTTTCTCTGGAATTATAAATGCGCAAAGATGTCAATACTCAATAGGCCAAAAATGGCCCAACATAAATTTTTAAATTGAGTAATAAGTTCTTAAATAAGTTGAATAAGTTCTCAAAATTTAAAGTACTCGTGTTGATCCATTTTTGACCACTTCACTCATTTATAATTCCAGAACCACTTAATATTTTTACATGAAAGTTGGTATTTTTTAAAGTCTATATCAATAGAACGTTTGTACCAAATTCCGAAATTTTGATATATTTATTAGAATTTTCGAACATTTATTTATTCGAACTTATTAACAAAACAAATAATTTCATAAAAGAGTACCATGTTCATACAACTTCTTTAAATCATCTGTATCAATTGACAATACCGTAACTTACGCGATTTATAAATAGGTATTAAATGTTTTAAGTTAGTTCGAGGCAAACGGCCAAACCCTCGTGATAACTATAAAAAGAAAAAGGGTCGACCAGGGAGTAGGGTATCCATCAATGCAGGACCCCCCCCCCCGTGTTGTTTCTGTTTCCCTGAACGAACGCGGTCACGCTTGACGAAAGTATAGCAACCATAAAGTCTACTCCCCTAAAGAAAAGGAGATAGTGTTTACGATGCCAAGTTCAACTCTCCCCTCAGCTCTGTCAAGAGTAACCCTGTTCACTGGCGAGAATGAAGTGAATGAACTGGTTATCGTAAGAACGTCGCCAAGCACAACCTAGTCGAAAGGTGGCTCCTTTGAGATTTACGATTATTTGAAGCCAACGTAGCGATCGTGTGTATTGTGAATCGGTTTTCCCGTCCGTGATTGTTGACTTACTTGTTTGCTTCTTTGATCCCATTGCAGGAGAGTGTAGTAATAAGGAATTTAAGTAAACGTAATAATATGTTTTTAAAACCTTTTTAGACTAATCTTATGAGGGTAGTAAAGTAATATAGTTATGTGACAGATATAATGATTACCCCTACATTATTATCAAATGAATCCTATTATTGTATTACCAACAAACTGGGTGATGAATTCCTTAAACCCGATTCCTGAAATATTTATATAAACCAGTGGTTCCCAAATAGATTAAGTCCACAGACCACTTAGTCTCAAATGACATCCCTTTTCGGATCACCCCTGGATTTAGTACCCTTCATAATAGCAAAATTCAAATGTTACTGTATGCTTACCAAATTTAAATATTTAATCAAAATTAACTATCTTTTAAGAAGATATTTTAAGTAACATTATGTCACCCCTAACAGGTGAGGACAACTTTCAATTCAGGCAGTTCTAGATTGCACTTTGTAATTTATATTTACAGTATATAAGTTACTGTTGTATATAAGTTACTGTTTATAAGTTACTGTTTATAAGTTACTGTTTATAAGAGTTACTGTTTATAAGTTACTGTTGTATATAAGTTACTGTTTATAATTTTGGTGGAGTCTTTTTGTATTCATCCTTTCAAAAATCTTAAATGCAATTTTTATATTTTCCTTCACCCTTTCGCAGACCACTTCCCAGGATCTCATGGACACAACTTATGATCCGCGGACCACCGGTTGGGAACCATTGGTGTAAACTAACCTAAAACAAATATCTTTGAACGCCTTTTGGATTGGTTAGATATACATTTCTCTATGATGTAAAATAATGTAATTTTTTGGCTTACAATTGGGGTTGGTAAACTCTTACAAATAACGAATCGGTCGGTTGTGCACATCTGTATCTATGATATCGATTTCTTTGTTTGTATCTGAGAGAGGGATCTTGAATTTCCGAATAGGTTAAGTTTAAAGGAAAATATACAATACGCAGAGCCATTTGTCCTACTAAGCTGGTTTACCGATTTCCTTTTGTAAAACGTGATCAATAACTAAAGGAAGATTATTCTTCACATCGCAGGTGGGTATACACACGGATATTGTATATATTGATAAGGCGTTCCCCTCCCCCAACTAAGGACTTCCATGGCCACCAAATCATTAAATGAAGGTTTTTTCATTGGAAAAAAAGTGTGTGTTCAGTATGCTGCCTTTTTTTGCCGATTGTTACAGTTATTTGCTTAGCTGTTGAAGATTGGAACAATGTTCTAATAGAAGGTATGGATAATGATCTCAGGGCTGTCACATATTTCTTATAAAAACACAATCTTTTAATGATGGAAATTGATGATGATACTAACAGTGACGACATTTGATGGCCAATTAGTTTAATTAAACCAGAGGAAACAAAATCCAATTTAACTTTTACAGGTTTATTTCATTTAAATAGTGTTATTTAAAACGTTTTTAATTTTTATTTATTTATAAGTCCCGCAAAATGTCCTTCATGAACACATATTCGCAATATTGGCCAATATTGTTGCAACACTGATCAATGTACAATACTACCTGTGCTCTTTAGTCCTCCCCTTACAGTTATCTCTCATTTTCTCTCCCATCTCTCTATCCCAAAAGACCCTTATGGCGCCACATATTTCCCAAAAGATCTCTTTTCCCCATCTTTGAAGTTTTTTTCCCACTCAAAGTTCTTTTCTTCTCCCCACAGCTCTTTTCTCTGCTCTCTTGAAACATTTCATTGCGGGTTCATTAAGGTTTTACGACACAAGAAACGTTTGAATCTTTCAAAAGTAAGACTTTAAAACATTCGTTGCGCTCTTTATCAAAACCACAAATCATCAAACGACAATCAAGGGGTAGCCGAACAACTCAATTCAAGGAGAAGCACCTTCTGAAAACGAGATATGCAATCTACATTTCGAAGAAATTTTTCTTCCTTCCATATTCTCGCAGAACATGGAAAACCGCAATTGACATTTACAGCATGGAGATACGAAAACAAAGATAAAAATCTGAGGTGCAGATCAGGGATGTACTCTACAATAGCTGCGAAGGTAAAGTTGTTCTTTTTCACCCCTTCCGCGAGCAACCTTGGATTTTCTAATTCCGCCTAATAAGTAGTTGGCAAACACGCTCTTCTTCTCCGAAAGAAATTTTCCAGAACAAAAATGTGACATCGTGAAGCAGACTTGGAACCGTTTGATGTTCTCTTGAAATGGGTGGGATATTATACAGTGATAAGAGTGTGAGACTGACATTTTCATGACCTTTTGCTTCTCTTTTTGACGAAACCAAGAAATGATTTTCACTGCAGCAATGGGTTGGTTGGTTGGTTGGTTTTTTATGGCGCAAAGCCCAAGACAGGACATAGAGCCTGCAGCAATGGGACCGGTTTTTTGTTAAACAAGTGATGAGTTTGTAGTTTCTTCAGTGTGATGAAATTTTGAAGTAGGATACAACTTATGAAAAATTTTAGTGATATAAAATTAGATATCAATATTTTTCAACTCTGTATTCCCAGGTTCTTAGTTCTATAAAGTTTCAATTGTTTTTAAAACTAAATTTACAAAAAATTATGTTAATTAATGCAACTACTAGGGAGCGTTGTTTTAAATTTTCAAACATTCTCTGAAAATCAACTCATATTTTAGCCGAAACATCTCTTTAGAAATATACTTACCATTCATAAAACTGTTGTAATTGAAAGTAATTAAATGCAGGGCTCGCGATTTCTAATGATGTATGTGTCAGAGCGGTAACTTTGTGTATGGGGAGGAAGTATTCCTAATAATTTTGAAGGAAGAAAGAATTCGGCACCCCTTGCTCAGAGACATTCTGACGTCATTTCTGTTCTTGTCCGGAGGAATTTTCATGCCCCTGCAATGCCCTGTTGTCTAGTAATAGTGCCATAAAAAATTCTGTGGAAAAGTGCTAGTTATAGAAAGTTTAATGTAATGGAAAATTTTATGACTGACTAACATATCACATGACTACTAACATACATATCAAAATAACTATGTACACTCTTTCATTAAACTTAGTGTTTTCGTAAACCGGATATAGAGTTAGAGGCCATTCATTAGATACGTAAAGATGATTTTGGCAATTTTTGAGCCCCTTCTACCCCCATGTAAGGGTACGTAAGATTTTTCAAACCCCTCCCCCTATTCTTACGTAAAATTCCATTTCGTTTTGACAGCTGGAAGATGGATTCAACAGTTTTATTTTTTATCTTAACTTAATGCTACTCCAATAAAACAAATACATCTGATATACCTTCATTTTTTTTTTAAATTAAAGCTTCGATAATATGCCGAGATCGTCAGCGTTTTTAAGTTTTTCTGGGATTATTCAATAGTAATTTTATTAGAATAATTGGAATTTGTTTACAATATCTTTGAAAATCTTACGTGAGAATGGGTTTGACCCCCTCCCACCCCCCAAGTAAGGGTATGTAGAGATTTTTCCAACCCCCCCTCCCCCTCGGGAACCTTACGTAATTAATGAATGGCCCATTACACCTTTTTCGGTCTCAATTTTCTCTAAAAGTAAGAGTCGTAAAGGTAGGGGGGACTGGGGATACTTGATCCCTTAGCAAAAATATACCAAAATCAATAAGTAGAGCTTTGAAATGTAGCTACAATTTTAAAGTTATAGGTACTTACTTGCACACAAAAATTAGTAACACATAGTCTTTTTTAGCCTTTTTGTTTTAGCTCAAGAAATGATAGTCTGAATCTGGAAAGGAAAACTTTTTCACGGCAGATACTTTAAAATTTGTAATAACTGTTCTATGCAACTTAAAAAATTTAATTAAGTGTAGTTTTAAAGTATAGACTGTCTTTCATAATTAAGTATTTTTTTTAGTGAACAACCTTTTAATTTTTTATTATATTCAAAATGAATGTTTTGTATGAATATCATATTATGGATACTTGATCCTTTCTTCTGAAATCTGATAATTTGCAGCAGTGAAAAAGAACTAAAATGGGGATCAAGTATCCCTAGTCTTTATATAGTTCTTTGATGGGCATTTTTCATGGTAACCACGCAAGGAATCTGACTGTGCAAAGTTTGAGAGGACTTGTTGAAGCACCCTGTAAAAGACCGATAGCGGAGAGCGTGGATGAGAGTTTAAAAAAGGGATTATTCTAGCGCGTTGATGTAAGTAACAATCCTGTCTCGAAAATGGCGCTCTACCTCCATTAATTATGCAACTTACAAAAAGAGGTCAAGTTATCTTTATTTCAAAGCATTCAGTCTTATTCTCCGAGACTTTTCAGAGAGCGAGTAAAAGTTCGATGGGTTCACCATCTGTGGCGCCCATGGTAGGGCCACGGATTCGGGCACACGCATTCCTGGCAGCCCGAGCGGCCTATCACCATCCTGCAGTATCGCATGCACCTGGAAGGGACAGGAGGGCACCCGGTCTTGCACTTGCACACGCGGCACCCGGTGCCATTGTCTAGTTCCAGTTGGCACTGCGGGGCGATACAGGGAGGCTCTCGGGGACACCGCTGGACTGGAGGAAAAACAGAGATTTATACTGGGTGTTTCTATTCTAATTTCAGTGTAAAGTTTGGAAGTTAAGCATTCGGATAATATTTTTTTACAATACAGAATCTTCGCGTTATTTGAGAGTGTAATTACAACCATATTCACAGCCATCAGCGTCGGTGTTAAATCCTTGGTCAAAAAAGGATTCCACCCACTATTCAGAGTCAGCGAAAAGCTAATTTCTCTTTCTTTTGCTGCTGGTTAACCGCGACGCAGATGGCTGTGAATATGGATGTTAGCGTAAAAATATCTAGTATGCAGGGTAGCCACTATAAAGTAAACTGTGTAGAGCAAGGGTTCCCAATTTTTTACAAGTCACGGCATCCTTTGGAGAAATAGAACCTTTTCACGGCACCCCAATCATTTGATATTCTTGTATTTTCTAAATTTTTGATAAAGTATGCATATATGTCTAAGTATATGTCAAAGTATAAAGTATGTGGCATTAAATACAGTTTCCATCTTGTACTTAAGTTATTTTCCGTCATCTGAACTATTTTTTTTGCTAGTTAGGGTATTTCTCTTTATTTGTTTCCCATTCCAATTTTTAAATATTACAATTTATTGAGAAGGATACATTAATAAAAAAATATTAAAAATTAGCTCTTTCCATTTCTACAATTTTATGAGGATGGGAAAAAAATGAGGCATTCGTGTGGGGATAATTGAAGATAGAAGTATACTTGTAAAACGAAAAACGTGGGGCTCATGCATTAGATATTTAATTTAACAGCTTCTCTCCGTACTCTTTATGTTTCTTATTTTTTTATTTATTGTGGATATATTAGTAAATAGAGTGGCCAATAGAGTACTAGCTGTAAATATTATTGCATGAGCCCCACGTTTTTCGTTTTACAAGGAGTTAGAAGCAAATTATTTTATACTTTTTAGTGCATTTTAAAAACGTGGTTTTTAAAAAGTTTTTTTTATTTAATAAATTATTTTATGCTTTTTAGTTTTGTGTTCAAAATTTCAAGTCTCCACCTCATCGGGAAGTTAGTTCAAAATCGATTTCTAAATCAGCCCCCCCTGGGGGTTCAGGGGAAGCAAATTTAACCGAAACAACGGCATAGTATCGCATTGTCATCCAGATATGAACTGTGTTCCAAATTTCAAGTCTCTACCTCATCGGGAAAATCGATTTCTAAATAAGCCCCCCTGGGTTTTCAGGGGAAGCAAATTTAACCGAAACAACGGCATAATATCGCATTGTCATCCAGATATGAACTGTGTTCCAAATTTCAAGTCTCTACCTCATCGGGAAAATCGATTTCTAAATAAGCCCCCCTGGGAGTTCAGGGGAAGCAAATTTAACCGAAACAACGGCATAGTATCGCATTGTCATCCAGATATGAACTGTGTTCCAAATTTCAAGTCTCTACCTCATCGGGAAAATTGATTTCTAAATAAGCCCCCCTGGGGGTTCAGGGGAAGCAAATTTAACCAAAACAACGGCATAATATCGCATTGTCATCCAGATATGAACTGTGTTCCAAATTTCAAGTCTCTACCTCATCGGGAAAATCGATTTCTAAATAAGCCCCCCTGGGGGTTCAGGGGAAGCAAATTTAACCGAAACAACGGCATAATATCGCATTGTCATCCAGATATGAACTGTGTTCCAAATTTCAAGTCTCCACCTCATCGGGAAGTTAATTCAAAATCGATTTCTAAATTCCACCCGAAAGCCCCCCTGGGGGTTCAGGGGAAGCAAAGGTAACCAAAACAACGAGATAATATCGCATTGTCATCGAGATCTGAACTGTGTTCAAAATTTCAAGTCTCCACCTCATCGGGAAGTTAATTCAAAATCGATTTCTAAATCAGCCCCCCCTGGGGGTTCAGGGGAAGCAAATTTAACCGAAACAACGGCATAGTATCGCATTGTCATCCAGATATGAACTGTGTTCCAAATTTCAAGTCTCTACCTCATCGGGAAAATCGATTTCTAAATAAGCCCCCCTGGGTTTTCAGGGGAAGCAAATTTAACCGAAACAACGGCATAATATCGCATTGTCATCCAGATATGAACTGTGTTCCAAATTTCAAGTCTCTACCTCATCGGGAAAATCGATTTCTAAATAAGCCCCCCTGGGAGTTCAGGGGAAGCAAATTTAACCGAAACAACGGCATAGTATCGCATTGTCATCCAGATATGAACTGTGTTCCAAATTTCAAGTCTCTACCTCATCGGGAAAATTGATTTCTAAATAAGCCCCCCTGGGGGTTCAGGGGAAGCAAATTTAACCAAAACAACGGCATAATATCGCATTGTCATCCAGATATGAACTGTGTTCCAAATTTCAAGTCTCTACCTCATCGGGAAAATCGATTTCTAAATAAGCCCCCCTGGGGGTTCAGGGGAAGCAAATTTAACCGAAACAACGGCATAATATCGCATTGTCATCCAGATATGAACTGTGTTCCAAATTTCAAGTCTCCACCTCATCGGGAAGTTAATTCAAAATCGATTTCTAAATTCCACCCGAAAGCCCCCCTGGGGATTCAGGGGAAGCAAAGGTAACCAAAACAACGAGATAATATCGCATTGTCATCGAGATCTGAACTGTGTTCAAAATTTCAAGTCTCCACCTCATCGGGAAGTTAATTCAAAATCGATTTCTAAATTCCACCCGAAAGCCCCCCTGGGGGTTCAGGGGAAGCAAAGGTAACCGAAACAACGAGATAATATCGCATTGTCATCCAGATCTGAACTATGTTCAAAATTTCAAGTCTCTACCTCTTCGGGAAGTTAGTTAAAAATCGATTTCTAAATTCCACCCGAACAGACAGACAGACAGATAGACAGACAGACAGACAGACAACAAAGCGACCTAATAAAAACGTGGTAAAATACAGCTTGCTGTATTTATCTCAAGGAATTTAATCCTTTTTTTAAAGCACAAATGTGAGTGTGATGCAGATACAGTAGGTATACTGAATAGTTGGCATAAGAATAAATTAATAAGTTGGAGATTTCCAAACATTAATTTTGAATGCTTTTTATTCTAAATTTCTGATATTTGTACTAATAAAATTTCGGAAAATTTAACTTTCCATATAAGAAGTCACAAAAGTACGCTTTAAAATGCACTATATCCTTTTTCGACAAGGACGGATTAAAGGGGTCCCCCCCCCCGAGAAAAATCCCCAAAAAGTAGTTTCAGAACACATTTTAGCATGCTAAAATTCAAAAATTTCGAGGGGGAGGACTCCCCTCTTTGACTATAGGGTAGTTTAAGTCGTTTTCTATGATGATAAGATAAAAGTTCCTATTCAGGGGCGTAGCCAGGGGGGGCCTGGAAACGGAAGGGGGTATGGGTACCATTGGGCCTGACCTAAACCTTTTTAGACCCTATTTTAGGTGCTATAATTATGATTAGCCACTCAACAAAGGACGTCTATATACCCCTTAAAAGTGTCTGAAAAACACCTTTTTTCTTGTTAAACTCTAAAAATTTTTAGGGGGAAATTCCCAGTACCATGGACCAGAGGCGTATATAAGGGGGGTTTAAGGGGCCCGGCCTTCCGTCCGAAATAAGCAGGAATAAGTGGAGGAAAATGAGTTAAAATCCTGTTTTTAAGGGTCAAATTTCCTAACCTTTTCTGGGCCCCCAGACCCCTTTTTTACTTGGATTTCTATACTTCCCTCAATTTTTTTACGCCCAAATTTTTTTTTAGAATTAATACGCCCCCTTCTCCCTATTTTTAAACTTATTTTATATCAGTTTTGTCTCAAAATAGTTTAACAGCACTAGTTTTAAAGATATTTTTTAAAAATTATCTCCCAAGGAGGACATACTGTAAACTGAATATTCCATCTAACCGCCCCGCCCCCACCCACAAAATTGCATTAATCCGTCACTGTTTTTCGATCAAATTGCCATAAAGTATTTAAATTTTAAAAAGTACTTTCACAATTGTGGAATAGATATTGTGCACTTACTGTCCTTTTTACAAAGGCATTGAGGGCAATCCGTTTCGGGAACTGGCGTTAGAGGACATTCAGGTGGACATTCCGGAAGTTCACAGTCAATGAACGGGTTGTCGATACCTGGCATAAAATCAATATTCAGTTATTTCGTCTGATCAGTAATCATCAAAATGATTGCTTTAGAAATAGACGTATGGAAAAGTATGTTCTCTACCGGAGAACATTCCTTTAGCAGTGGCGAAGCGTCCATGGAAGCGTCGCTTTTTTTCTACGTGATCTACCTAAACCGAGATTCGGTCAACAGACTTATTATACACAATTTTATTCCGTATTTTATAAGTTTTGCAGGATTCATTAATCTATAGATATAATTTGTTTAATATATGTATTTGTATATTGCTCAAAACTTTTCAGCTTTTTTGAAATTAATGAAAATATCCAACCATCTGTGTTCTGTGCGTTCCTCTTTCCCATGTTTTCAGCTTACGCTTTAATATACTGATTTTTAGGTTTAGTTAGACTAGAGTGAATACTATTTTTATTAGATGGAAATATTTTCTGAAATATTAAATATGAATATTCTCAGAATATACCTAAGTTCAACCTAATTTTGGCTTCATAAGAATATTCGAAAGTAATATTATAATATGACTTTCGAATATTCTTTTCTTATCAAATTTTGTGTTTTTGATGTATCAAAAAGCCAAAATTTGATGTGAGCCCGAAATAGTTCACCAATTTTCTGGGATCAGAATATTAACGGATATAGTGATACACGTATTACTAAAATTCAAATAAGAAAAGGGGTTGGAATATTCTTCGCAAAATAGTTTCGATGTAGTACGCCATCTAGAGAGTATGTTGGTTCACCTTTCTTTTCCTCGCATTCGCAACCGGGACAAGGTCCGTCGAAGACTTTTTGCACGGTGCATCCATTCGGGCATTTGAGTGGGGCACAGGCCACATTTTTACCATCAAGATCTTCTGAAATACACAAGTCGTTCATAAGGTAAAGTACAAACGCCATCATAATTAATAAATTGCTGTTTGCAATTGTTATCAACAATCAAGATGTATCGACTATTTCATCACTAGTCATTCTAATGAGAAATAAAGATAAATTATTTTGAATATTAAAAACCATTATGTAAGTGCAATGAGTGGGTTTTTAGACAAAGAAAATTACACCTGATATTTTTTTTAAAGAAAACCACACATTTGAATCGTTAATTAAAAGATGTAATTCAGAAGAAAAAAAGATTTTTTTATGCTAGGATGCGTTAACATTTCCAAAAAAGTACTACTTATTAGATATTTGAAATACTTATAATGAAAACTTCCTTGAGGTTATACTTATGCTAAAATTGATCTATATTGCTCAGTACAACTAAAGAACTATAACATAACCGACCTAACTACTATTTAAATAACAGATAGGTAACTTAGTTCATGATAAACGTCTTGTTTGAATGTATGGTTAGTACTTTTAACATCGTCGATGCATTTGCAACCAGGACATGGACCTTCGAAGACAGTTTCCACGGTGCAGCCTTCTGCGCATTTGGGGGGAGAGCATTGCACTTGAGGTACCTTTCCTGAAAAAGACAGATTGAGGCCATCCATGAAAGTTGTCTTACTTTTTTCAGCAATTTTGACCCCCAGAGCATTATGTCACAAAGTGTCACATTTCACCATGCACCCTTCCCCCTTTATCACATCTCATGCTCTCCTAACAATAACATGTGTAGGTTGGTATGAAAGAATGTGGGACTCAATATATTTTCATTGAAATATGTTTATTATTTTCTTGATTTTCAATCTGTGATGCCACAATTCTTGAACTCCCGCTTCCCCCTCCTTTATCACAAAGTGTCACAAATTGATGGACCCCTCTCACCAGGTTTGACCACCATGCACAGAACCAGGTTTGACATTTTTACTTGTTAAATCATGGTAAAAACATTTAATTAAATATTTTAAAGTTGTCAAGAGATATTTAAAAACAATAATTAGAGATTCTAGCAATAAGTAATAATGTATTATACGTCATAAGTCTATATCAGCTGGTTTGCCAGTCAACTCATTGAATTTAAGCAATCAGCATAAGAGCACTAACTGGAATGAATTTCCTACCACCTAAAGTTACAATTATTCCATTAGATTCAACATCACTATGATGACTGTGATCTCCATATTATATACTACTTGATGTTCAGAAGTAATGTAGTTACTTCGTCGTTTTGTTACCCAGGTAATCATTAAAGAAAAAATATTTTAAACATTTTTACATGAAAAATAGCGACAAATATGCAAACAATTTAAGGCCTTGGTGAATAATATTTACACGATGATTGAAATACTCTTGACTAAATGAAGGATAAAGGTATACCAACCACTGGAAGTGTGTAAAAAACTAAAATTGTTGGTACAGAAATAAAATTTTTAAAAACAATTTCATCACCTTGATTTATGGGTGGACAGTCGCAGCCTGGGCAAGGACCATCAAACACCGTTTGGATTCTGCAGCCATTTCCACAATTGGGAGGTGAGCAAGGCACTTTTCTATCATCCTCATCGTCTATGGAAAGGAAATGTCAATTAAAGGCGAAAGTATGTATTTTTTACAGTAGTTATTATCTTATGTATTTATCATGAAGAATAAGCAAATATTAGTTTAATTTTTTACGAAATATGTTTGAAACATGATTAAAAGTAACAGAATAAAATCCGCCGCCCTTGAGGTATAATATCTCACCTTTAAACAGGATTTATCGAGATCCAATGCAACATTGAGCGTGGACCATAGTTGAAGAAATAGTAGAGAAGAGAAATAGCAATAAAAACGTTACCATCTTCTTTTCCTGCTGGGCATTCACAATCCGGGCACGGACCTTTGAAATCTGTCTGGATTCGGCATCCGGGTTCGCATTTAAGCGGGGCACATCCTGGAATCCGAGGGTTGAAGATCTTCGCATCTGCCACACAAACAAAGAAAACAACAATGAACACGACTTTCATCAGTTGAAAGGAAACGATGACAGAAGTTTCTTTTTATTACAAATGTATTGCAAAATTATTTATTATCCTTTAAAATAGTGTTTTATAATGGGCTAATGTCACGGACGTAGCTATAGCTTTTATAAGGGGGGGGGTCCAAGAAACTTCATTCAGGGGACACTGAAAGTGTAGCTAAAACAGGGTTTTCTAACTGGCGGGCCGCATGCGGCCCGCAAAACTCCCTGAAAACCCCCTAAAAAGTAGCTTTAGAAGACTTTTTAGCATACTAGAATTTAAACATTTTTGGGGGGAAGGACCCCTGAAAACCCCCTATTACATTAAGGAGTAGCTTTAGTCGGTTGTTTTCTATGGAGAAAAAGTAAAAGTTTTGGGTTTCGAAAGGGAGTTTGTATACCTTGAAATTCCTCCTGAGCGTAGCAAGGGGCAAGGGGTTATAAAGGAGTAACTCGTAACAGAATGGAGAAGAATGGAAGAGAATTAAAACAGAATGGAGTAAGTTCAACGTTTTGACTGGGGGGGGGCAAAACCTATACGACCTCAGGACCTAGGGAGCAATTACTAGACTGTTTCGAAGGGTTTCTGGAACCGCAAATGTTTCAAACAGTTTTCCCTTTTCGAGTAAAATCTAGGCCAAATGGGAATTTTTGCAGTTTATACATGCTCTCAAGCAAAAGAGGGGGGTCTGGGGGTCCTCCCCCAGAAAATTTTGTGAAATTTGATCCGAAAAAGTTGTATTTTCACGCATTTTTTGGATATTTGGTACAGGAACCTTTCTGTTTGGCTGACATAAGGTTTGGGCTAAGGGGGGGGGGTCTGGACCCCCTAACCCCCCTTATATACGTCCATGGCTAATGTTTTGGATTCAAAGATCGAGTCATCTTACCATCCTCACACTCGCATTTTGGACATGGCTCGCCTGGAAGGGTTATGATCTGGCATCCCGGCTCACCGCATTTTGGAGGGTCACAGATCACTTTTGTGGGCTCGACAGGAACGTCTGAAAAAGAAAAGGTATTACAAGAGGTTATGAAACCACTATTGGTAATAATAAAGATTTACTGATAATTTCCCATTCTATATTTTTATAAACCCCACTCGCTCACCTCCAATAAAACTACTGTATTCTACAAGAAGTCAAAAAGGATGGAATGAACATACTATTTTAAGGCGCATCAAAAGAACGTATTTTGACCAAAACACAGATCCGACTACCTTCACTGTTAGCTCTATGTTTTATGGAAAAAAAAATACAATCAAGTCTTTAAGCTAGAAGAATTTTTGTATTCTGTGCCCCACATTTTATCCTTTTTGCGGGTAATGTACAATTTTCACGACGATAACATTGTATGTTTTTTATAATGAGCTAAACGTTGAAAAATCTTAAATACTTAGAAAAAAAAATGAAAAGATGAAAGAGTAAGGCGCAGGGACTATGTACTCTTCTTCATCATATAAAAGCTGTTGAGAAAAAAAAAGAACGTACAGGCTTTCAGCTTTTTATATTATTTACCTTCACAAAATAACTTTTACCTAGTAGTACATGTAGAATAATGTAATAATTAATCAATCAGAGAAAACCGGCTGTAATCAATAGGTGAAGTATCTTGTTTAATGCATTTTCAACTCTATCCCTATATCTTCCTCATTAGACGCCCGAAAGAAAATACAGCCACAAGGGTAAATTAAACATTGACTTAACCTTCCTTTGTTGAATAACCCTTTCTGAGGATCCAGGTTCTTTCTTGGTCGTGTGCTTAGGAGAACGGAATTTACTTTGAGTAAACCGTAGGTCCAGAAAATTCTCGTCACAGAGAAAACGCGGAAGTGGGTCCAGTGGGGGTGGTTAAGTTATCCAAATGAGTGTTTGTCCGGACAGGCTGGAAACGCCTTCTTGTGTAAAGCAAACTTCCCACATTTGTCTAAACACATATCCTAGTCAACTATCGACAGTTCAAAACTTAAGGGAATTAAAAAGAGTTTGTCAGGATAAAATTTTTATGACAGAAATTTTTACCAATTGTCGGATGAGCAGGAAAGGGTTTTTAATTTGTTACAGCAGAATGGTGTCTTGGACCTGGTGTGCAGGCCTTCCTACACCACGTGGGGTAAGTCCTACCTACCTTCCCCACCTAACCCTATTCATATTCTAGGTATTGAGACAATTAGCGTTATTACGGGGAAAAACTGAAGCTGTTTTACGTTTTGAAAAAAAATGTTTATGGTATAAACATGTTTTACTAAATTTTTATAATTTTTGGTATAATTATACTAAGATTATTATTCTTTAACCTGTTGTTTCCTATACACTTTCAAATATTTAAGATTCACAATTAAGATTAATTTCGTTAACAGGAACGCATTTACAAAGAACAAATAACGAAGAGAATATGAATTTTGCTCAGACTTTCCCTTTCACATTGCTTATTTATGCCAATGCCCTAATCCATGTTTCCCAGTTACCTTCGTCACAAACGCATCCGGGGCAGGGTCCGTCGAACTCTGTCGCGATACGACATCCAGGATCACATTTCGGTGGATCGCAAGGCACCTTGTCCTCTTCGTCACCGTCTTCTAGAATAGTAAAAACGCGACAATTTATCAAAGTTTTTTCTATTTGTAGTATACAACTACAATTCAAAAGGAATAGTCTGAATTATCAAAAACTTTCGATTTAAAAAAAAATGTTAGTTTATTTGGAAAGACACGGGGGATGGAATGAAATCTCATCCTGCGTGATTTCGAGAATTAGAGATATCCAAGTTTCACAGCAGTTTTATTTGGATGCAGTAGCAGAATGGCTTATTTGAGTTAGGTAAGTATAAAAGGGATTATGCAAAAAATAATACTTTAACCCCCTATACTCTCATTGGCGCAACAGTCCTAATGCGCCAAGGCCTCCCCCTATAACTATAAGTATTTTATGAGTATTTTTTCCCAAAACGGCTTCTCTTCAATTTGGTTACCATACCTTTTTTTAGTTGTTTTAGGACTAACTTTTAGTTAACCATCTCCAGATAGAGATAAAAATTTAAGTGAAAATGCAAGAATAAGGGTGTTTTGTGTGTTAAAGTGTTTTGAGTGGAAAGCAATTTGTGGTGTTAACTTCCACTCATTGGTTTTATGCAGTATGAGAAAATTTGGAACATCCTTTATCAATACAAAAGTAGAGCATTTTACGTCAATTTTATGGGGTATGTGAATTTCACATACCAACATACACTCCATGCATACATACATACATACACTCCATGAAAAACTCAATTCCTCACAGTATTTATAAAAATAAATAAGTTCTAAAATTATTTTTTTTTTTAAAAATTAGCTTTAATCCTTTAGTAGTTCCACATTTTATTTAACTCTTGCCGGGAGATATTTTTAATCGAGTTTCAGGTGACCAGTTTCTGCTACATATTGCGAGTAGTTACCGGTTTTTTTCTGATTTCCATTGACGTAAAAGAGAGCCCTGTTGGCCAAGAATGCTATCCAAGATAAAGGTCAAGGGGGTTTGCTTGTAAGGAAACTGCTTTTCTCATGGATCTTTCTTAAAACTGTTATTATGAAAAGAACCATTGCCGTTTCAGTCGCTCCTTATGATAAAGGAAAAATAATACATTTCAAATTTTAACAAGATTGGATAATATTCAGGGATGACACACTTTTACCACTTTTCATACCAATGAACAAATGGACTTCTATACGTCGTCCACACTTTCTCTTACAAACGTGCGCCCTAAATACCAACCCCACTACAGATTGAGGGGTTTTGGGAAACGGGTGTGGGTGGCAGTGACGGATTAATGCAATTTTGTGGGTGGGGGTGGTTAGATGGATTATTCAATTTACAGTAGGTCCTCCCTGGGAGATAATTTTTAAAAAAAATATCTTTTAAACTAGTAGCTGTTTTGTTAAACCACGGCTTACTAGATACTTGTACAGGCTAGCGGAAATCATTGCAATTCCAGATGGCAATACTGGACCAACTGGCAAAGCATATCCACAGTGTTGAAGGCGGTGGGTGATATAGGTAGGTCTTGTAGCGCTCCAAGCGGGAAAAGTTGTCAAATGGATTTCTTTGTTTAAAACTCGACAAGCCTGTGTAAGTATCTAGTAAGCCGTGGTTAAACTAAAGCTGTTTTGGGACTTAAAACTGGTGTAAAATAAGTTTAAAATAGGAGAGAAAGGGGCACATTATTTTCTAAAAATTTGTACGTAAAAAATTTGTGGGCAGTATAGAAATCCAAGTAAAAAATGGAGGTCTGGGGGATCCTCCCCCAGAATATATTTGGAAATTTGACCTTTAAAAACAGCATTTTAACTCGTTTTTATCCACTTAGTCCGACTTTTGGAGGGGAGGCCGAGCGCATTTAACTCCCCTTATACGCCTCTGGCCCATGGTACTGGGGATTCCCCCCCCCTAACAATTTTTAGAGTTTAACAAGCAATAAAGTGTTTTTCAGACATTATCAAGGGGTATAGACGTCCTCTGTTGAATGGCTGATCATAATTGTAACACCTAAAATAGGGTCTAAAAAGTTTTAAGTCAGGCCCAATGGAGGGGTCCCGGACCCCCCCCCCTTGGCTATGCTCCTGAATAGGAACTTCTATCATTACCATCATAGAAAACGACTTAAACTACTCTATAGCCAAAGAAAGAAGAGGGGTGTCCCGGAATCCTTATTAATGAAATTATACGATTAAATGAAATAAAATTTTTGAATTTTAGCATACCAAAAAGTGTTCTGAAACTACCTTTAGGGCATTTTTTCTTGGGGGTGGGGCGGTCGCCCCCTCCGCCCCCCTTTAATCCATCCTTGGTGGGTTGTCCCTTAGGGTGCTCCAAAGGTGTGCTTTTCATAGTCACCCCGAGTATGGGCCGTCGTAATAAAGTTTTCCACTCGCTGTAATAAAACAATTATGGCCGGACCTCCATCAGCAGTCGCGGTCACACTTATCTCCCCAATCTCTTTGTATGTCCCCTCGCAATCGCACCCGAGGAGGGGTCGGTAATTGACCACACAAAGAAACCGGCGCCATAAACTGAGGTTTTTCCTGGAGATACGTGTTTTATTACAGCCAGGGGGAAAACTCTACGGTGACCCTACGTGTAATGAAAAAAAAAGACCCAGAAGAAAGAAGAATGAAAGAAAGAAGATATTTTCTTCTACCATGACCAGCAGCCAAAGAAGGAATTTTTGTCTCTGATTGGCGCATTCTATTAGGTCAGGTAACAGAGATTATACAGCCATTAAAGCACTAATTATAAGCAATTGTTAATAGTAATAACAACACAGCAGGTTTCATCATGGAGCAACTCACTGGGTGGCGGGGGCTTCTTGTCGCAGACGCAGCCACGGCAGGGGCCGTGCACGTTCTCCTCCACCCTGCAGCCCTTCTCGCAGGCTGGGGTGGGGCACTGGGGGTTGCATTCGCACCTCTCGAAGCACCCCTGCGAGTCAGTCATCCGGAGGCAGCGCGGTGGGCAGTGCTCGTCGCAGTTGGCCGGTCTCCTCTTGCCACCCGGGGGGAGGCCACCCCTCTCTCCTGTTGCAGAGAACGAGAACTATTCAGTTATTGGGAACTCAGAATTAGAAAGTGTGACTGGACGAAAGTTGCTAGGATCCAGGCTATATGGGGATCGGGGGAAGTGCCCTTCTTCTTGGACTAACCAAAAAGGGGTTGTTTAGAGTAAAACTTCAAAAGTTCAATCCCTCGGGACCCCTATTAACATAGTGCTACCCAGAGATATTTTTAACTCCTCTGAGAGAGTATAATTCACTCCTTGAAAATCGGAAATACTATTTAAAAAACTAGCCAGGAGTATTTTCACTCTTTGAATTTTTCACAAAGCTTTACTTAAAAACTGCACCGTACCCCACCGAATGCAGTGATTCCAATCAATTAGACTTTGCAAATACCTATGAAATTTAACTTTATATAAATGGTTTGTGGCCATAATGGTGTAGCTGGAAAAAAATTTGGAAAGATTGGTTCTACTTTTGATCGTTTCAGGAGAGGAATAGATTGTATTTTTTTTTCACTTATTGTTCTGATGCTTAGATAGTTTGATTACGGTTTTCGTGTCTGTATGTGTAGTTTATGCTATTTCCGTATTTCACTCCTCCTAAAAAAGTCAAGGAGTATTTTTACTCTTACAAAAAAATCCTAGGAATAACACTGGTGCTACCCATTGTGCAATTTAACATACTTCAAAGATTGCCCCATTTTTTGATAGATATAATGTAGAGAATTATTATTTCACAGGATTATTTTTTATCAAACAGAGGGGGAACAAAAAGAAGTACCTTGAGCGAAAGATATGAAATCCAACATTTTGTCCACTAAGGAGATCTTATTTTTAAAGGGTCAAGTGACCCGTAAAGGTTCCGCCTTGGAGCCTGTCTGGTTCCCCACTGCAAAGAGCAATAGAAGATAGGCTATTTTGGAGCCAAACAGCTAGAGATGTAAATAAAACTCTAGTGCAAATTATCATGCTTTGTAAAGCTTTTGCCTTTTGAAATGGGGCAATAGAGACATTCATTTATCATCAGACTCAGCATTTATGAGTCTTCGTGTTTCTTTCTCCCCTAGGTTTCCTTGAAACAACAAAAACCATTTATGGTTCAAGCACTGTTAACATCTGTTCAAATAATCCTCTCCCTTTGCGCCAAAGCCCCTCTCAACAACCTTTTAGTGGTGAATGAAATCAAATTCGTAAGAAATCAAGTGCAGTAGGCTTACTTAGAGTTGGTCCGGCCTGGCTCCCTACGAACAAGGCCACCGCGAAAACGAGATAGATCTTGAGTTCCATCATCCCCGAATGTCACTATTTTCGCGTGTGCATCATTTTTAACGCTTACTTCTTCCGATGCAAGCGGATACGTCTCGGTTGCTCACTTCCATAGAGGAGGTGCGGAAGGATGGGAGATTCACTAATCAGATACTCATGTTTCCTCGAAACATACAGACAACCTTATTTTAGTGCAGTCAGTATAGGTATACGTTTGATTTGGGCGAGATTAAAAAAAAACATTATATTTATGAATAACGTTAACCAGGGCCGGATTAACCATGTCGGGGCCCCTAGGCAATGCACTCTCGGGGGCCCCTTTTCTCTTACTCTTTCCTTTCTAAAATGTTTTAAAACCACATCGCAATATTATTTATAATTATGCTTTTACTACAGTGAAAAGCAGCGGCCGATCCAGGATTTGTTTTTTTTTGGGGGGGGGCTAAGGCTAATTTTCATAATCCGATTGTATCTTCTTGATTATCTAAATATGGAAAAGGTAGTGAATTATCCTGTTCCAACCACTAAAAGGGGGGTTTGGGGGTCCTCCCCCAGAATTTTTTTTAAAATTTAAGTAAAAAAACCCACTTTTCATTTTGTTTTGCTACGCCTCATCCAATTTCGGATATCGATTTTATAGAATTTTTGTGTTTTGACAAACTTAATATAAAATAGTTGTAATAATAGAGTTTCAAGTACTAAGGGGCTCTAGGGGTCCTCCCCTAGAAAATTTAAATAAAAAAACACTCTTTTTCAACTCGTTTTGGTATGCCTCATCAGAATTTCGGACATAGATTTTATGGTAGAATTTTTGCGTTGTGACAAACTTATTATAAAATACAGTTGTAATAAAAGTACAAGGGGGTCTACACAAGTACCAAGGGGGTCTGGGGGTCCTCCCCCAGAAAAATTTTGAAAATTTGACCTTAAAATAACAGAGTTTTAACTCATTGTGGTGCATAAAATTCCATATTTTTAGTGTAAAACTTCTCATTTTTTCTTTGGAGGGGGGGGGGGCTCAAGCCCCCTAGCCCCCCTGGATCCGCTAGTGGTGAGAAGGCTTGTTATTCAATAACAAAGCTCATAAGCTTCATAATAAGAAGGCTCATATTCAATAATTTTTTGTTATAAAACGTTAGCTAAACCAAACCATATTCAATAAAAAAAATAAAACAAATAAAAATGAACGTATTTTTTATTATAGCATTTATTTAAAGTACAAAAAAATTAAAAATTTACTCTTCTAACAACTATGCAGTCCACGGCCATGAACAACGTCCGATACCGGATTTACTCGCAGCAGTTCAAGGGGATTGACAGGGAACTGAAGAAAAAAACATCACCACTGTTCGCGATGTGCGGACTACAATTAAATTATGAAATTTCTTATTTTAATGAAATTTTTTTTACCGTGAACCACCGGGGTTCTGTATGAACCACCAGTGCTTTAAACTATGGAAAAGTGGGGAACCGGAAGAAAGAACATTAAAAAGTTAGGAATCCTAAGTATATTAAAGAATAATTTTTATTTCAAAACATTAGTTTTTGTTTTTTTTGCATTTCTAGCATGCAAAAGATAATTTTTAAGCTAATTTATAAGGAATCTGAGAGGTCCGTTTGTGGAACCATTTTAGACGATTTTTTCATGGGCCCCTTGCTTAGGTCCGGACTTGCATAAAAATTTTTTTATTTTAACTCAAAGAAACATTTCAAGAAAAATTCTTTGTGGAATGGGTGCCCATACAAAAGGGCAAAGGGGGCCCATGTGCAGGCCCCCCTCGCGATCCATTTTAGAAGTCACCCAAATGAGTTAAAACATTTCTCTTAAGAATAAAATTTCAGAACTTTTTCTGGGGAGGACTCTTAGACAACCACTTTTTGCTTGAAATTCCAGTATTTTATGCAAGAATTTTTGCATTAAGTACTCGTGAGGGCCCCTTTGAAATAGTTATGAACCAACCCCTCATAAAAATAGTCTAGTTACTGCTTGAAAAAAAATATAAATAGTTACTTAGTACTTGCAAACATTTTTCTTGGACCCCTTCCTGAATTCAAACACATGGGCACCCACCCTCTGGGGACGGGGCCCCTAGCTGACGATGGGCCCCTAGGCAGTTGCCTACTTTGCCTATTGGATAATCGGGCCCTGACGTTAACTACTCTGAACTCTAACAGCCATATTCACAGCCATCAGCGTCAGTGTTAAATCCTCGGTCAAAGAAGAATTCCACCAATCAGAGTCAACGGAAAGCTACTTTTTCTTTCTTTAACCGCTGGTTAACCTCGACGCTGATGGCTATGAATATGGCTCTAAAGCATCGATTATCGTGAAGTATTGTGTTATAACGGAGGTATTATTGAGGCAATTTGGGGACATCTCAAGGAAACAAAATTTCACACACTTTTATAACATTGTCTGGGGTAAAGTTTGTTCCCCAGCCGTTTTACTCGATTGCAAGGTTTCTTGAACCCAGTACGTCACAAATGCGGAAGGAGAAATCGGTAAACACAAAGCCTGTTGGGTTGATAGAAGGTGTTTCGGTACGCAAATCGTGATTGAAAAGCACTATATATACATGGGTTTAACAAAACAATCATATTTGTAAATTGACGTTCTTCATTTCACTCAAAATTCAGACACTGCGATGGGAACTACTTTGTTTGTGGGTGACGTAGTAGGGTCAACTTAAGTTGCTGTCTAGTATAGCCTTTTTATAGTTATACCCTGTAGTTCAGGTATAGTGTTATAATCTTTACTGTCGAAAACCTCTTAATAAAAAGCTTAACCCAGTTTTTATAGCAAGTTCAAGCGTGACAGTTGGCAAGACACTGAAATTTTATTTCTACCCCCAGCCCACAATAACCCATCTTTCACTGTTCCTGGCAACTTTTGTCCGCGTTCTAGCCGATCAAGAATGTGCTGGCGATTCGTCTTTCCCTTAAGATTCTGAATGGCCTTTGGATCGATTTGGTCATGTCGAACTCTACAGTAAGCTCGAAAATTTTACTTACACAATAATATGTATAATACTGTGTTTTATTCTTCAATTATTTGTGATTTCTTGCTCTATTTAGCATTTACACGTTTTTATTCGTTGTTTGGCTACTGGAATGTTCAAGTAGTATGCCGACTGGCATCGTGTAAGTAAAACATCGGTCCTTTGGGTAATAGGGGCGACCCCTAAAAGTGGTTGCACCACCACTTCAAATAGATATGTTATGGGCAAAGTGATTAATCGGGCATTATTAATAATGCCCGAAGTGGAGGCGGGCAAAGTGATAAATTTCATTCATAAATTCCACTGAATTTATCACATTGCCCGTAACAGATGCACCCCTTAAAGCAGTTACACCAAAGTAAGTAAAGTAAACTTTTTGAACAACCAACAATTATCGAGTGACCGTCGTTGTGACAACCGCACAGGTAAGCAGGGGCGTCATTTCAGTTTTTTGTTGGGGGGGGGGCAAAGATTTATTATAAGTGGAGCTGGGCCTCTCCGTAACCAAACTTTTTTGTTTGGGGGGGGGGAGGTTGATGGAAGGAGGGTTGACTCAGCGTCATTTTTAAGGCACCCCCTAACGAGTACAATTATATTTTAAGTTTAAGATAACTTAAAAGTAGTATTTGAATTATATTACACAAAATATTAAAATTGTACAACTAAAGCTCCAAGTAAAAATAGGGGGTCTGTGGGTCACACCCAGAAAGTTTTGAAAATTTGCCTCTTAAATTAGAGTTTCAGGTCATTTTGAGACCATTTGGGTTATACATCTGAAGAGAACAGTTCCTTGTAAACCACAAAATTTTCTAGGAAAAAGGTTATAAATATACATCGAAGTTTTAAGGGGGTGGAGGTCCTTCCCTGAAAAATTTTTAAAATTCCCCTATAATAAACTAGTGTTTTATCTCCTTTGCAATCTTTTTGGGAAACACCCAAAGGGATAAGGTTCTTGTAAGCGGCAGAAATTTCAAGGGGGAAACATTCTAAAACAGGCGTCTAACTTTTAGAGGGGGTTTGGGGGTTCTCCCCCAGAAAGTTTTTTGAAACTATGCCCTCAAACGTAGTGTTTTAACTCTTTTTGAGACTTTTTGGGTTACACCCCATGCTTCTTGTGGAAGTTACAGAATTTTTAAGGGACTTGTTGCTATTTTTCACATAACAATAGAAACCTTTTGTGGGGGGCAATTGTCCTCCCCCTGCCCTCCAAAATGACGCCCATGCCATGCAGGTAAGTTAAAATCTCGTGATTGCTCACCCGGTGCAGCAGGGGATGGTATGGGGAAGGGTGTCGTGGTCTCGTCGCAGACGCAGCCGGGGCAGGGCCCGTCTACGTTGTCCTCTATCCTGCAGCCTTTCATGCAGGCGGGGGTGGGGCATTTGGGGGCGCAGTCGCACCTCAAGAAGCAGCCCAGTCCATCGGTCACTCGAGCGCAGTTCTGCGGGCACCTCGTTTGGCAGGGGAAGCCTCTCTTCGTCCCTGTGAACAGGTGGTTGTAAAGATTAGACATGAACAAAATCAAACCCCCTGAAACATCTATCAGTGTTCGAAAAATATTTACCAGTACCACAATTTTTTGGGAATTTTTAAGTATTGAAAACTAGGTTAAAAGACATTCTAAAAACACTTCTTAACACCTAAACACCTAAACAATTCAATAAACCTAAAAGAAAGAAAATTGAATTTTTTGTCCTTTTTTTTTTAAAAAAAAAATTAGTAGAAAAGATTGAATTGAAATGGAAAAGCGAAATGAAAAATTCCGCGGAGTATGGAGTTTTTAGCCCAAATAATGTAAGAAAAATGTGTAAAAAAAAGTTAAAAATCCTCTCAAATGTTTTTTCGAACTACAGCACTGTTCTTAAATGTTCTCGAATTGTCATTTAACACTAAAATAATAATGGAACATCTTAAAGAAAAAAGTTTCATTATTGCATCCCATCAAAATTCACCTATGGTCCTTCACCTTTTTGTTTCTTTGGAATACAATAGCTACATGATTAGTACTTCTGACGTAGTTATTTGTGAAAGGTCTTCGAAATTATTTCCTATTAATTACAAAAAAAAACCTTTTTTTTTAATTATTTATAGGCTTTTTTAATCTCCATGAACTTTTTAAGCTGATTTTTAGTACCAAATATTAAAAAATGTTATGAATTTGCACGATATCTAAAGGTTCAAAATTTTATATTCAGTTTTACAAGTTCTTTTTGACGATTTTACTTAACTGTGAAGAATTAGTATCTGTACAAATACCATTTTCACAACAAATTTTAGTGAATGTTTTTGTCGTTTGAATATTTTTTTTCAATTTAATTTAAACCTAATTTCTCAAAGAACATTAATGGAATCAAATAAATAGTTTTTGAAGACTTTTTTTAAGTTAACACAAACAGTTTCTTTTACTTAAAACAGTCTTAACTATTAATTAGATATTATGTGAAGAACTATATAGGATAAGAGAAATACAGTGTGATTTCGTTCATAGTCGTTTCAATATAATCGTTTCAATATAATGTCGTTCATAGCCTCTGTTTATGAACTAAAAGTAGTGATTGAATAGTTAAGCTAATTTACTTTATTTAGAAAATTATGATGGGATGGTTGAACTCAAAGATAACTTTCAAATTTACCTGGGGAAGCCTCAATGCCTGCGACCAGGACTGCAAAGAGGACGAAACAAAGCACATGCATGGTCTTCACTTTACAGCACCAGTAAATCGCGGATAAAAACTTCCAAAGTCAATGTGCTGCTTTATTGCAGGAGTCATTTCCTTAACGGATATTTCATCCTCAGGTGGTTCCCTTTCACCAAATACATGGAATTACTAGGAATTTATATTTATAGAAATAGTACTCATTGATTCGTGTGTATCCTTAAGTATAAAAGGTATTAATTCTCTATAAATTTATTTAAAAGATTAAGGAATACGATAAATAATTGTAATGGGATTATTTACTTCACAATTTTCTGTTACCTATCCTATTAAAAATTGCCAAAGCTGTTCTTGAGGCCAAAGATAAGAAATATCGCCTAAAATTTTAAACTAACGGATTAAAATACACATATTATGATATTGTTATATTGATGATAAAAATAAAATAAAAAGGCTATTCGAATATTTCCCGTAATAGTGGAGATTTTTAACAGGACATATAACAGATTTGTACCATAAATTTTTAAGTTTGCGTTACATTTCTAAAAATTGTCATATCAGGAAAACTCTTTGTTCTTTTATAGAATTTACAAAAATTTCCGTATTTTAAAGTTTGGAATGAATAACAGATAATTTTAAGGCTACTTGGTAAGGTATAGCTTAAATTTCAAAATGGAAATATTTATTTCGCTTCCTCTCTCTTTAACAAAATCTTTTTCAAAAGGAGAGGGTCCAGCGACATCTCACTCTTGGTAGAAAACGTGAAACTGAAAGTTAATTGAACAGGTGTGTAGTAGGCTATTGCAAAAAAAAAATATTTTGGAACTTCCCAGGTGCACCCCCCTCATGTTATTACACATACTAAAACATTATTATCAGGTCTCTAGGCCAATTTTTGACCCCCGCGCACCTCAAAAGGAGCTTTACCATGTTAAAGTAAAGGTAAAATATTGAAAATATCTTCATTTTTCGTTGTTTTTAATTTAAATAAGCCTAAATGCTGTCAATATTGAATTAAAACCTATATATCTTTCGCTGGCAACTTTTGTCCCCGTTCTAGCGCCTCATGAATGCGCTGGAGATTCCTCTTTCCCTTAAGATTCTGAAATGCCTTTGGGTCGATTCACACGATGCTTGTTGAAATTTCCAGTAAGCTCGAAAATTTTTCTTTCACAATAATTTGTATAGTATTGTGTTTAATTCTTCAATTATTTGTGATTTCTTACTCTATTTAGCATTTATATGTTTTTATTTTCGTAGGCGTTACGCCACTGGGATGTTCAAGTAGTATGTTGACTGGCATCGTGTGTAAATCGTCGGTCCTTCGAAGGGACGACACCTAAAAGTTCTTGCATCACTTCAGATAAGTACACCCAGGTACCCCACAGTAAGCAAAGTAAACTTTGTGATTATTTTTGGTAACGACCACACAGGTAAGTGAAAATCTCGTGATAGCTCACCCGGTGCAGCAGGGGATAATATGGGGAAGGGTGTCGTGGTCTTGTCGCAGACGCAGCCGGGACAGGGCCCGAGTACGTTGTCCTCAACCCAGCAGCCTTTCTCGCAGGCGGGGGTGGGGCATATGGGGGTGCAGTTGCACTTCAAGAAGCACCCTAGTTTATCGGTCACTGGAGCGCAGTTCTGCGGGCATCTTCTATGGTACAAGAGGCATCTTCTCTTCGTCCCTGTGAACAGGTGTTTGTAAAGACTAGATGATATGAACAAAATCAAAATCCCTGGAAAACCTATCAGTGTTCGAAAAATATTTACCGATACCACAATTTTTGGGAAATTTTTAAGTATTGAAAACTACTAGGTAAAAAAGGGCATTTAAAAAGACTTCTTAAATTCAGTAAACGTAAAAGAATAAAATTGGATTTTTCATCCCTTTTTTAAAGTTGAATAGAAAAGATTGAATAGAAATAGGAAAGCGAAATGAAAAATTCCGCGGAATATGGAGTGTTTAGCCCAAATAACGTGAGAAAAAAAATTAAAAAAGTCCTCTCAAATGTTTTTCCAAACCACAGCACTGTCCTTTAATGTTGTCAAATTGTCATTTAACACTAAAATAATGGAACATCTTTTGAACATTTTAATCTGCTTTTTAGAACCAAATTTTTAAATTGTTGTTATGAATTTGCAAGAAATCTAAAATTTTAGATTCAGTTTTACAAATTCTTTTGGACGATTTACTTAACGGTGAAGAATTAGTATCTGCACAAATACCATTTTCAGAACAAAAATGTTTGTCGTTTGAATATTTTTTTTCTTTTTAATTTAAACCTAATTTCTTAAAGAACATTAATGGAATGAAATAAATAGTTTTTGAAGACTTTTTTAAAGTTAACAGAAACAGTTTCTTTTACTTAAAACAGTCTTAACTATTAGATATTATGTGAAAAACTATACGATAAGAGAAATACAGTGTGAATATAATGTCGTGCATAGCCTCTGTTTATGAACTAAAAATAGTGATTGAATAGTTAAGCTAATTTACTTAATTTAGAAAATTATGAAGGGATGGTTGAACTCAAAGATAACTTTCAAATTTACCTGGGGAAGCCTCAATGCCTGCGACCAGGACTGCAAAGAGGACGAAACAAAGCACATGCATGGTCTTCATTTTACAGCACTAGTAAATCGCAGATAAAAACTTCCAAAGTCAATATGCTGCTTTATTGCAACAGTCATTTCCTTAACGGATATTTCATCCTCAGGTGGTTCCCTTTCACCAAATACATGGAATTACTTGGAATTTATATTTATAGATAGAAGTAGTACTCACTGATACGTGTGTATCCTTGTGTAAAAAGTATTAATTTTCTATAAATTTATTTAAAAGATTAAGGAATAATATTAATTGTATATTGGGTTATATCAATTTCATTCTTTTCCGTTACATATCCTATTAAAAATCGGCAAGCTGTTCTTGATGCCAAAGATAAGAAATATCGTCAAAAGTTGTAAACTAACGGATTAAAATATACACATATACACTATACAGTTATATTGATGATAAAAATTAAATAGAGGTGCTATTTGAATATTTTCCTTAATATAGGAGATTTTTAACGGGAAAGATAACGGATTTATACCATAAATTTTTATATTATATTTCTAAAAATATATACTATATATCAGAAAAAAAAACCTCTTTGATCTTTTATAGAATTTACAAAAAGTTCCGTACTTTAAAGTTTAGAATGAAGTAGTTTTAAGGCTACTTGGTGAGGTAAGTGATTTAACTTAAATTTCCAAATGGAAATATTTATTGCGCCTCCTCGCTCTTTAAAACTGTTTCTTCAAAAGGAGAGGGTCCCCAACGGCACCTTCCTCACTCTTTGGAAGAAAACGTGAAACTGATATTTATTGAACAAGAGTTTAGCACAAGAATAAGCACTGTTTGCTGCTTACTAAACAGTGGCTAAATGCATATGGCTAAATATAGATGCTTTATCTTAAATTAAGATTAATAGTATAAGGACTATACAAAAATACACAGAAGTCTTAAAATAAGTCAAAATTTCTACATGTCTGTTATAACTTCTTGGGATTTCCCTTAGAAACACTTTGGAGAGGAAATGCCTCTGAGATAAGATACTATCATCCAATTAAACTTATGCAAAATATCTCGCCTTGTATTTCCATGATGTTGGACGGATATGATAAGCATCCAGAAAAAAAAAGGAAGAGGATCTGATTGTGGATACGGAAACACTGCCTCTTGCTTTCTCTGACACACTTTCAGACATGCTTCAAACAATCACTAACAAATAGAATAATAGGCTAATAATACATCTTTTCTTGGAACTTTTTTTTAAGGGAGAAATGAATTAAAAACACACAGTGGGGTGGGGGGAATAGTTTCGAGGGTTTCTTCATAAGTTTTTTGAACCATTCGAACCTGAAGAAAACAATCTGTAAACATTCTGTAATTGTAGTGTTCCAAAAAAGGGTCCCACTTTCCCCAACCAACCCTATTAATTTTAATGTGAGTAGATATCTCGTACATGGATAAAGTTACAATAAAATATTTTGTACCTAAAACTTCTGTACTTCATCAAGAAAGACTCACTTACTCCCTCCTAAGTTTTACTTGCTTTCAATCTAAATCAGTGGTTCCCAACTGGTGGTCCGCGGACCATAGGTGGTCCGTGAGAGTCTTAAAAGTGGTCCGTGGAGGGGAGCACAAAAAAAAATCCAATAAGTACAAATTTGAGCGAATAGAACAAGACAAGATTGAACTATATCCGTGACGATGAGTTTTGGAAGAGTAATTTGTGGGGATAATAGTAGTGTTCGGCAACTAGTGGTCAAAAAATAGTTAACTACCAACTACTAACTAGTCTGGGAAAATCTAGTTGCAACTAGTAGTTAACTATTTTTTCCTGGGACTAGTTACAACTAGTAGTTAACTGCTTTTCAAAGTAGTTAACTTCTAGTTAACTAGTCTATTTAATTTCATAACCTCTTTTTTGCCCAAATTCTAATACATCTTTCTTATCTATATCACAAAAAACGCGCAAAAAGAGCCTTTAATTCTGGTTATAGTATTTTGAGTACTCTACCATCTTAATTAAATTTGTTACAGTACAATTTTTTCTATATTTTGATAAAAATTTTAATAATAATTTTTTTGAAAGTAGTTGAAATTTTGAAAGTAGTTTCAACTAGTAGTTATTAAAAAAAGTAGTTCAACTAATAGTTGAACTAGTTTAAACCAAAAGTAGTTAAACTACTAGTTAACTACTAGTTGATCAGTAGTTAACTACTAGTTGCAACTAGTTCTAGTTAACTATGCCGAACATTAGATAATTAGTCACCACTAAATTATTAACAATACTTTTGTGTACTAAGTGAAATTAAGAGCAGACACTACTTTCGTAGGTCTCGGAAGGTTTAGTTAAATCAAACAAAAATTCCTAACTCGTGTGATATATAATTAAATTATTCTTAAAATAGAGTTACAATTCAGAGCATCTTATAAGTTTTTATGCTTAATGGGGGAAAATTAATTTCCATCTTGTAATTTTGTGAGGGTGTAGGACTTATAAAGAAGTAGAAGCCATAAAGGGGTGGTCAGTGAAGATTCCAATCTTAAACTTGCTGATGCGCAGACTTCTCTGAGTTGGAACCGCTGATATAGCTAGAATCTAGCCCTCCCAAGGGAACAGAATAGCACGATTTCGAGTAAGTAGGTTGAAGTATTCTGATGTCAGTAGTATTTACTCTGGGAAGTATGTAAAAAATAGAATAATTAAAAAAGTGGTAAGGTCCTCGATGTCGAAGAAAAACGATTAGATGTCTTTATAATTATTAAAATGGCAAAATTCAGTCTTCAATAGTTACTTAAAATTCAATGCAGCGTGAGGCAACCAAAAAAGTAGTTCCCAGGGCGTTGTCTAAATTTTGAGTGAAATTAAGAACTTCAATTTAGAAATATGATTAGTTTGTTAAACTTTGTATATACAGGGTGCATAGGAAAGTTAGTTCCTTTAACCAGAAAATACTCTCGAAAGGAAAGAGCTAAAGCTATGAAAGTTTCACGAAAACATTTTGTGCTTTATAAGTAAAATCCAGAAATATAGAATTTGTTACAATGAGCTTACTAAGTCTCACCAGCAAAAAAACTTTTAGTGAAAAATAAATCACCAGTAATTTTTTTTCGGATATTTCTGGATAGATTTATATATATTTAGATGACAGGTATTTGTGAAGCCTTCTTGGCTTGGTGGTGGAGTGTGAGCTTTCCAACCTAAAAGTTCTCAGATCGAATCCAGGCAATAGCCGAATATTTTTGCACTTTTAATTAAATCCCTATAATAAGAAAATTCACTTTGATAAATAGGGATGGCTTGAACGTCCTTGATGGCTCAGCTGGTAGAGTGGTGGTCCTGCTGTGAAAAAGGTGCTCAGTTCGAAACCTACTAACCTAACAATCTCTAGGAATTTCAAATTCAAAAAGTTAGGAAAAAATATAAATCAACAATCTTCCTTTTGGAAGTATTAATTTCTTTAAAATTCATCTTGAGGTAAAGTACGCATCTACTTTAGCGTGAAAGAGATGTGAACCCAGTAGCCTGTTGGCATTGTATCTGCCTTCGGAGCAGAAGGTCCCCGGTTCGAATCTCATCGAAACATCGAGTTCATTTTTACAAAATTAAATAAGTTTTCTTGTTTGAAGAACGCACTAAAATAAAATACAGATCAACAACCGCCTACGTGCTGGTGTGGAGCGAATGGCCCAGTGGTACGGAGTGCTGCTCTGGCACCAAATAGGTTGGAGGTTCGATCCTCGACAAAGCGTAAACGGTCCTGAAAACACTTTTATTTTAAATTATCCTAAGCGTCACAGTTACGGTCACAGTTAATTTTTAAGTTACGATCACAGTTAAACGGGCGCATCAAAAATTTTTGAGTGAATTCAGGGTGGTGAAAGACGGGTAATGGAGCCAAAATCTTGCATTCTAATAACTTAGGGGGCCGTCTCCAAATTGCACACAGTTAGGGGGTCGTCCACAAATTGCAAATTGTTCCCTGGGATCAAAATTTTTGGCAAAACTGGTTTCCTGACGGACCTTTCTCCGCTGGCCCCCAGGGCGAAGGGGCTTTCGGGGGTTATCCGAAGAACCCCCTAGGCCCGCGACCCCCCGGGGAGCAGATCAGGTCCGCCAGGACGACCTCCTCTCGTCCGAGCCCCGACATCTTCGACGGGTGAACGGACTCGACTCGGTCACCAGTTTCTGTCCCCTAGGTCAGCTGCGACATCAGGTGCTCGAAGAAATTAATATAATAATTTTAATATCAATTTATATAATTTACTACTAAGAGTATTATTATTATTATTATTATTTACTAAGAAGAAGATATCACTTGTATTACATTAGAAGAGGACAGATAGATAGAGGGAATGCTAGGTTAGTAGGTTTTGAACTGAGCACCTTCTGCACAGCGGGACCACGACTCAACCAACTGAGCCATCAAGGACGTTCAAGCCAATCCTATTTATCAAAGTATTTTGGAATTCTCTTATTGGAGATATAACTAAAAATGCTAAAACTTTTGGCTGCTGCCTGGATTCGATCTGAGGACCTTTAGGTTAGAAAGCTCACTCTCTACCTCCAAGCCAAGAAGGCTTCACAAATACCCGTCATCTAAATATACATAAACCTATCTATAAAAATTTAAAATAAAATTAAGGATATCTTAGTGGTGATTTATTTTTCACTAAAAGAGTGTTTTGCTGGTACATATTAGACTTAGTATTAAGCTTATTGTAATCAAATTCTATATATTATTGTATTTAAATTATAAAAACAAAGTTTTTTTTGCGTTTCCTTGTTACTTGGCAATTATTATGAGTTTTTTTTTTGATATGAAGAATCGAGTTATTACTAGAATTTTATTATTTTTTCTTAAGTTTAATTCATTATATTTATTGTATATTATTTTTTGCATATTTCGTTTTTTATGTGTTATGTACTTTGTCGCTAAATATATTAAAATTTTTTTTTTCCAATGATTTAATAATTATTCATAATTTGATTATAATCTTTATTTCGCCTGAACCGGTCTTTCTCTTTTTTTCATTAATAGTTTTTTATGAAGTTGTTAATCATCTAATTATACTTTTGGATAATTCAAATATTCCATTAGAATTTTTTCCAACACCTATAGTTTTTGTATAATTGATTTTTTTAAAAATACATTGCTTAGAGGAGTTTATTCAAGGATAACTAATAAAATTAAAATAATACATTTTAAATTATTTATTTGATGAATACAATTATTTTTATTCATATTTCTGTATAAAGAGTCTCCTGTATTCAACAAATATCACTCATCTATCCATCTAGTAATAAGTCAATAAAGCCAGATTTTTAATTATCAAATGAAAAGATTCAAAAGCTTGCTTTTTCAAATACAATTTAATTACAATATGTGTGTAGAGTGTAAAAACTGTCTGCTCATCATACTGCAATAAAAAACAAACACATTTGGAAAAAAAAGAGTATTTAATATCCAATAGAATAAAAAAACTCTTACATTGGCGAGTACACTTTCAGTGTAATAAATAAATAAATAGTAAATAAATAATGATGCTCACAACACTAAAGTTCATATGAAAATGAATGAAAAAGCATGGGTAATAATCAGAAATAAAATATCTTCTATAGATGGGTGTTAATATACACTGTTTACACTGACAATAGAGTTTTCGTAAAAAGGCCACTGGCATATTTAATCGGGTAATTACAGTCTATTTACATGTGATTTAAAAGGTGCACTGTATACAACTGTACAGGAGATTGTGCAATTGTTATTCGCGTCCAAAAGCAACAGCAGAACAGCTTCAATGGAGTTTCGCTTTTTTTCTTCATTCAATGATGAAAACGGATACTTTCAAAAAGAATAAGCATCGGTAGTAGTACTTAGTAGAAGTTACGGAATTATTTTAAAGAGGCCTAATAAAAACCAAAATTATGATTGTTGAAAATAAAAAAGTATTCAAATCGAGGCTTTTATATATCAAACTTTGGTTAGATAAAGGAAAGTTACCATATTCATCAGAACCCGAGTTTGAGGTATCGTATGCTTTTTATCATACGAATACAAACTCGTTTGATTTACAGGAAGGTTAGATAAAGGTTTCAGTAATAGAAAGTTAAAGCGATTCCATTGAAGATTCCCTGCTTTACCTACTAGTAGGTAACAACAGCATTTTATTCACAGGTTGATTGTATACGCAGCTGCATGGTTAGGCTGTACGGAGTGGAACGGACTTGTGCTTCACTACTTTAACTGTAACGGGGGTCCTAAACGCTGGACAATGACGGGCCACTATGAGGCAATCCATCGTGAAAAACCATATCCGAAGCATGGATTGTACAACTGTGATTGGGGGGGTTTTATCATTAAATTCGACGGTTCTTTGTCATTTTGAGCCATGGAAAGGAATTCATTTGTGGGAAATCCAAAACGAAGCACTTATTAAACACAACAATTTAGGGAACAGAATATCTTCACGGGGCACTTGGATATGCTATTGAAAGCAAAAAGTTTAAAGAGAACTGTTAGAGAACCGCCTATTAAATTAATATTACGGGCACCAGCATTGTGCGAAATGTGAAATTTCAGACAGGGAATTTGCAAATACCTTCATAATGGCCTCACCATCAGTGTAAAGGAGCCTTATAGGGTATGGTTTTATTTCCGATTTTCCCCACAGCTAGAGGTCGAAACGATGACAAATGAAAAATAAATAAATAAATAAATAGATGAAAATAGCATCGTAGAGCTGCCGAGATGTATTTACAGAAAAGGAATGTTTCTCTTCACGAACAAATCGAGGAGGATGGTACACCTAAGAAATATTTGGAGCTATGTAGGAAAATACGTCGTGTCGTGCGATTTAAAAAAGTTAAAAATCTTACTCGAAGGATTATAACGTCCAAAAACTACCCAATTTGGGGATTTTGGCACGAGTACTTTGTTCAACGGAAGGAAAAGCGAGGGTTTAAGTTTTTTTTTTCTAGAGTTACATTCGTAGTTTGTTGATTCTATTGTCTGCGTTTTCTTCGGAATGGTAAATGTATCACCCAAGTAGGAATCCTCTTCCACATGAAAGTCAATTTTATAGTGCCCACTCAACTGGACCAGCAGTCGAGCAGATCAGCTAGGAATCCTGGTTCAGTACCTCGGAGCTGAAAGAGAAAAGGACAACTTTAGACTATAATATCTTGGATGAATTAAATTTTTAGGTATGTACTTCCTACACCATTTATTAGAACTTGGTACAAAAGGACTATCTAAAATGATTCAATAATTGATGTGGAAAGGTATTTTGGATAAAGGTTAAGGTATTTGATTCCAAGTTCAAAAAAATTTTTTAGAAGAGTTTGGTTGATGAAAACAGTGGTTTTCTACATCCTGGTTCAAAGAACTACCAAAAGTTTTCAGATTAGTCCACCATAAGGTGCTCTTCCATCACATTTAAAGGGTTTTAAGACGAGGATGGTTAATTTAGAACTACTGTGGCTTCAGATTTATGGGGCTACTAGAAGTTAATCTGGGAGTATTCTGGACTCAAATTTAAAACTGGTTTATTAGTCCAGGGGTATTAGTTTTAAGGTATTATTTGAACTAGTCGTTCTAGGGTCTATGGGATTTATTTACTTAGGTATTCTGACTCTTCAGATTCAAATGCCATTCAGAACGAGTGTTTCCCCCCTGGTTATTCTGATTTAAAGTTCAAAAAGGAGAAGGACTATTAAAAAAGGTAAATTAATGAACATTATGAGGATACTATGACTACCAGTTCAAGGTCACTGTTCCCTTGTAATGCCTATTACTTTGTGATACAGAGGAAACTAAGAATATGATTGCTACGCCTGGTTGAAGGCTAAAGGGTTCCTGGGGTATTCTGGCTTTAACAAATTCTGACAGAGTCTTTTGAAACTATTTCGCAATGCACTGTAAAAAACAATCGTAAAAAAAACACAGCTAAAATTGCCAAAGATTAATTTCTCTTTGTCGAATGAACATTTCTGTATACACGAACCTTCTAAAAAAATTTCTGCTGAAGTTCTTTGGCCCATGGCCCAAGTTAATCTCTTATGTAGGAACAAATTGGACACCTGAATGTAAAAATAATATGTATATGTTACGGGCAATATGATAAATCAGGGCATTGCTAATAATGCCCGCGTATTCCTGGCAAAGTGATAAATACTCATTGATAAATGCCATTGAATTTATCACATTACCCGCCTCACTTCGGGCAATGCCCAGTTTATCACTTTGCCCATAACATATACGCGGACAAATAGAATATGTCCGTTAGCTACAGAAAAGCTCCGAAAGGAAAAGTTAAAAGAAGATTCGTGTATACAGAATAATTCAATCAACAGAAAAATCCTACCTACAGAAAAGCTCTGCAACTTCTGCTGCCAGAGATTTTCTGTCATTTTAACGATTATTTTCTACAACATGGGTATTCGAGTAAAAAGTCCCACTCACGCTTGCTGCTCTTGGGACAGACGCATCCCGGACACCTGTGCGAGGGGGCGTTGGTCTCCGGGTAGCACTTTCCGACGCACTTGGGGGTGGGGCACTTGTAGCGGCACTTGCACACCTGGCAGCCGTCCTCGTCCACCTCCGTGGAGCACCTCAGCCCCGAGCACACGGGGGGAGGGCAGGTGGGGGAGAGGGTGGTGGTCTCGAGCATCGGCACCGTCACCGTCGTGTGCAGCGTCGACGCCTCCGTCTCTTCGTCCTCCTCTTCTGCGACCACCGCTTCCACTGCCAGCCCAGAGAACGTCACGGACTGCTGCTCCTGTTGCTGTTGTTGCTGCTGGTGGACGGTTTTGATGCTGTCTTCGGAGTGTTGTTGCTGATGCTGCTGTTGTTGTTGTTGCGTGTCTGGAGGAAGATAGAAGGTTTAGTTGGAGTGGAGGACACTACGTGGCATGGCCAGAGAGTTGGAGGGCAATCAACTCTACTGTATTTTAATAAGCTATTATTTATACACGGCTTACTAGATACTATACAGTAGGGTGTCCCGAAAAAACCGAAATTTCTCTGATCGCTTAGCGGTAGTGCGGAAAAGTTGTGAACTACCATCACTATGAAAGGTGTGAAATCTTAAAACTCTGGGTTAATATCTTCTGTTGCCCCAAAGGGCCTAAAGTTCTGAAAATTGGCCTAAAAATGACCAAACTTCAAAAATTAACAGAAATTTCCAGATTTCAGTTATGATTCTGGGGTTAGGCTTAAAAGTTACTATTAACATACAACTATATCTGCAAAAAGTTTTAAACTTTTAGGTTAATATCATCTGCTGCCTCACGGGGCCTAAATTACTGAAAATTGGACTAAAAATGACCAAACTTCAAAAATTAATAGAAAATCCCAGATTTCAGTCGTGATTCTGGGGTTAGGCTTAAAAGTTACTATTAATATGCAACTACATCTGCAAATAGTTTTAAACTTATAGGCCAATATCTTATCCCTCCTTATTAAATTTGGAAAATTGGGAATTTATAAAATTTGGAAAATTGACAAAACTTAAAAAAAAAAAAATACAAAACAATTACCTCATTTTGATGGAAGAGAAAACTTTATTTTTCAGAGGAACAGAGAAATAACATCAACATTATTGCTTGTTATGATTTTTGGTATTAAATTTTAACATTTGCTTTCTTTATTTTGGTGTCGCTCTAACAAAGGAATCCCTGTTCTGTGGGCCAACCGTTTTTCCGGAGGCTGCCGTGATTAATTTTACGATATACGCTCAACAGCTTGTGTATGCGAAAGGAACTTAATAAATTCCCAGCATTCTGTACGCATACCGTCCTGAATCATCTTCATAAGTCTTGTGAACTCTGAGAACTGGAGGAGATGTCACATAACAAGATGCCCAGTGAATGAGATCTACATAGTCTTTGGCTTCAAAGTTAAGTACAGGAACGAGATAAAATGAGTGAACACCTTCCCCATCTCTGCTGCCTTCTCTAGCCTTGATAATACGCCGAGGTGCAAGGGTCCTAATGTGACATCTATCATGTTGTTAACCAACGGGCCAATTTCAAAGCCACATTTCAATGAGTTACCTTTACAACACCTGTTTGAGTCCATTGACGGCTAATCATCATCTGGCCCCACGTCTTACACAGGTGAAATCGGACGAAAGCTCAAAGGATGTGAAAAGCTTCCAATTGTTGGTTAACAACTGCCAATATAATTCTCAGGTTTTACATATCTGCCTCAGAACCATCACACGAGCTGCTTACTTTAGTTGGATTTATTCTACGAGTCTACGCACCCACATGGTTCAGTTTAAAGATTCATCAGTCCATAAAAGACGGTGCTTGGCATCTGTCGCACTTCATCAATTCATCCCGGTACTTGCCTAAAAAGTATCGTGACGTAATCGATCCAGTTATTTCTCGAAACGCCTACTTTTCTGCTCAAAAAAACATGCTTTTGGCCGTGTTAACTGATGATAGATGTCACATTAGGACCCTTGCAGCTCGGCGTATTATTAAGGCTAGAGAAGGCACCAGAGATGAACCCAAAGACTATGTAGATCTCATTGACTGGGCATCTTGTTATGTGACATCTCCTCCAGTTCTCAGAAAGGTTAGTTCTCAAGAACTTATGAAGATGATTCAGGACGGTATGCCTACAGAATGCTGGGAATTTATTAAATTCCCTTCACATACACAAGCTGTTGAGGGTATATCGTAAAATTAATCACTGCAGCCTCCGGAAAAACGGTTGGCCCACAGAACAGGGATTCCTTTGTTAGAGCGACACCAAAATCAAGAAAGCAAATGTTAAAATTTAATACCAAAAATCATAACAAGCAATAATGTTGATGTTATTTCCCTGTTCCTCTGAAAAATAAAGTTTTCTCTTCCATCAAAATGAGGTAATTGTTTTGTATTTTTTTTTTTTTAAGTTTTGTCAATTTTCCAAATTTTAAAGTTAATAAGGAGGGAGAAGATATTGGCCTATAAGTTTAAAACTATTTGCAGATGTAGTTGCATATTAATAGTAATTTTTAAGCCTAACCCCAGAATCATGACTGAAATCTGGGATTTTCTATTAATTTTTGAAGTTTGGTCATTTTTAGTCCAATTTTCAGTAATTTAGGCCCCGTGAGGCAACAGAAGATATTAACCTAAAAGTTTAAAAACTTTTTGCAGATGTAGTTGTATGTTAATAGTAACTTTTAAGCCTAACCCCAGAATCATAACTGAAATCTGGAATTTTCTGTTAATTTTTGAAGTTTGGTAATTTTTAGGCCAATTTTCAGAACTTTAGGCCCCTTGGGGCAACAGAAGATATTAACCCAGAGTTTTAAGATTTTACACCTTTCATAGTGATGGTAGTTCACAACTTTTCCGCACTACCGCTAAGCGGTTAGAGAAATTTCGGTTTTTTCGGGACACCCTACTATACAGGCTAGCCGAGGTACAGAAATCATTAAAATTGTAGATGGCAATAGATGACAACTGTCAAAGCAAATCCACAGAAGAGTTGAAGGCTGGGCTTAATGGCTCAAAAATGTCTTTGGCGAGAAAGTGGAGAGCTACTAAAAAAAAGTACACCTACATGTAATAGGTTGTCATGGTAACAAAGTTTGCCAAGATAGGCTGAATCGCCTGTAGTCAGCAGTTACGTCATGAAAATACGCCTTTATTTTTCCGTATTTGTCAGTGTGTTATCCTATTGGTTGGTCGGTATAGGTAGAACTTGTGGCGATCCTAGCGGGAAAAATTGTCAAATGGTTTTCATTATTCAAAACTCGGCTAGCCTGTTTAGTATCTAGTAAGCCGTGTTCAGTCAGACCACGGTTTAGGTTTACTAGATTCATATACAGGCTAGCCATTACTTGCTGTCATTACTTGCATTATTAGCCATTACTTGCATTACTTGAATTAAGAACTTTTCCTGCTAGGATCGTCACATACCCTGCCCAACCAATAGGATAACACACTGACAAATAAGGAAAAATGAAGGCGCGTATTCATGACGTAACTGTTGGCGATTGCAAGCCTCTTTGGGCAAACTTTGTTACCATGATAGCCTGTTACATCTAGGTAAAAATAAATACTTTTGAGTTGATCTGATGTTCTATTTTCTCACCAAAGTCAAAATTTTGAGCCATTATGCCCCACCTTCAAATCTGCGGAATTGCTTCGTCAGAAGTTAGCTATCGTCATTTTTTGCTTCAATGATTTCCGTACCCTTGTTAGCCTGTATAGTATCCAGTCAGTCGTTGTCAGACGATATTAGGGTTGGTCAAGGAGAGGAGTGGAAGAGCAATGAACTCTTTTAATAAGCTGATATTTGTACTGAGGGTTAGAGGTTCAATCTTAAGATGTTTTCAAAAATTACACTACAAATTGTACATATTGACCATGAACATGTCCCCCATCCCTTATCCATCACAAACCCAAAAGAAATCCTGGGTATGGCCTTAATTATGTAGTAGTCAGACACTAGAACAAAGTAATCATCCGGAGCCAATCAGTAAAAAAGGAGAAATGCAGTAATTTTTTAAGCTTATTGGTAGCAAAATTAGTCAACAGACCTAACTTTCTTAATTGTTTTGAGTGATATCGTTAAAGAAGGAGAGGTGGGATAAAGCACCATACAATCTTACCGTTGACAGGTTTGCTACAAATACAGACGGGACAGCGACCGTGATAATTGTTGGAGACCACCTTGCACCCTGGATCGCAAACAGGGGTCTTGCAAATGGGATCGCACATACAAATGGGGCACCCTGCAGGACCGGGAACCTCCCTACAACCGTACTCGGAGCAGAAGAGGTTGGGACAGTAAAAGTCGTCATCGTCATCATCATCATCGTCTTCTTCTAGAAAAGGACTTCGGTTCAGTCTTCGCGACACTTCTAAAGTTACTGTTTCGATGCCAAACAAAAACCAGGAGAAATCCCATAAGCTGAAAGAATCCACTTCTGCGAGATGTAGAAGTCATCTTTTGCGACAAGCAAAGCAATAAAAACGATATGGAACAGTAGACCAGAAACCAATCAGATTGGAGAAAGATCTCCGTCTTCCATAGCATCTGCAATGTTCTTTTTAAATGAACATATCCAACACCCTGAGCAAAGAGCCAAGCCTCAAAAGGAAACCTTAATGCAGCAATTCAACACAAATACAGGCAAAGCAAAAGCATTCTGAATCTGTTAATGCCCGAAAGCAAAAAAAAGCGAACAAGACAGGTAAAGCAATTCTTCAGCAATGTCGAACAACTCTTGTTATAGAGACTGCCAAATGCAAAAGTTGTTGAAGCTGGGGCATGCCTAAGAGTCGCTCACTCACCGTCATCCTGGTAAGTGCTGGAGCAGACGCAGGTTGGGCAGGTACCCGCCGCCACGTTACTCTCCACCCTGCAGCCCGGGTCACACTGAGGGGCGGGGCAGGGGGCTTTCCCGGGGCACACGCACGTGGGGCATCCGTCGGTTCCGTTTGTCTGGTTGCAGCTCAGGCCGCAAGAGACCGCTTTGCACGGACGCTGTCCTGCAACAGACAAGTTGACAATCCGTACAGACTGAAGAAAGATTCAACTTTTTTCAAGGAATGTGTGTGAGGTGCAAGGTCGTTTGGACTTGCTGCATCAAGCAAGCTTTACGAATAATGAACAATTTTAACTTTTTGTGCCAATGTCATTTGTGCATTTTTAAGAGGAACATGAGATGTACCTCAGCCTTTTTGGGACATCAGTCAAACTTAATAGATTGGCTCCGGAAAGCGCGTTTTAAGCTTTCAACTTGTCAAATAGAAATTACTAACTCTTTATTTCTTGGAATATATGTCCAGTTTTTTAATACATTTAGCATGTTACCGGAATTGTCGTGAGAACTCTCATTATTAACAGCATATAAGAATAATCTAATTTTGTGTATAAGATAGTTGTAATATTAAGTTACCCCGTGAGAAATTCAGTAGTTCAAGAACACACTGGTATAGTGAGATAGTCTGAATCATCAGAGTTTTAGTGCTGTTCCTCATTTTACGGGGCGGGGGACATACAAACTTGACTATCTCGAGACCTCCAACACGCACAGAATAAAGTAATTCTCAAATTAAATATTACTGAATAAAATTTTTAAAAATGTATTAAATGCTTCGATGCGCCATTAATATGCCTTAATCTAGATCCTCCCTTGTATGACTTACTCTGGACAACCGCTTGGACGACGGTGACTCTGCAGACGCATCCGGGGCACTGACCCGGGGGGACGTCCCTGAGCACTTCGCAGCCGGGGTCGCACTGGGGCTCCACGCACTTGGGGTCGCAGATGCAGGTCATGCAGCCCTCGGCGTCCTTCACCTTGCGACAGTTGGCGCCCTTGCACTCCACCACGGGGCACTGCCGAGTGGGGGCTGCGGGGACAGAAGAAAGCGCATCAGCAACGCATAAAATACCACTTTTCTTCAGAAGGATGGCTTCTAGCCAATTTTCAGGAGAAATTTTTTGGCCGTATTTTTAAAGTAATGGTTTTAAATAGCGACATCGCTAAAAAAAATTGCTAAGTTAACCCGTAACAGGGGAGGTGACGTCTCACAGACCGCGCAACATTTTCCTCCCCTTCCCCCTACCACATGCTGGGTCGAATTGAATAGAATTTTCTCCTACCTTCCCCTTACGTGACCTTGAGACTGAACCCTTCTTATCAGCAAGTTTTTCCAAGAACATCCGTTCGAAATTCCACAAATTCTTTCCCACGCGGTCCAGCAGACCTCAGGTCCCACTCAGTGTAACGGTTTTTGTCCAGACTTAGTACGCATGGCTTTGAAGCTCGGTCCGCGGAGATTAATTTATCCTTCTGATCCTGGTTATGCGGAAGAGTTGAAAAAAATTGTATGAAGGTGGGAGTGATTTTAGAGTGGTAAAGGTAACTGTGAATAAGATTTCTGTCAAAAATTCTAAAGTTTTTGCTTCTAAAACACTGGTGAAAAACTGATACTTTAGGTAGTGTCAAATTTTTTTTGTATTGTTCTACAATGAATTTTTTACAATTAAAACTTGCCTTACATATTAAATAATAAAAACAAAACAGTTAATTCATAATAGATGCATTTTATTTTAAATTATAAAGAATTTACTGCACCATGTGGTTTCTATCGAAAAATTTAAGGCTCTTGGAAAATTGTCTGTGAAAACTTTTATTTTATCATAAAGTTAACACATATTTTTCTATGAAGAGATAAATGTTCCACGAACAATGTACTGAAATATCAGAATCATATCTTAATTAGAAATTTTTTCAAAAAATATAATGTCGCGCGGTCTGTGAGACCCCACGTCCCCTGGTATGTTCCATTTTTTCACCTCCCCTGTTACGGGTTAAGTGTTATCATATGTTTCGGCCGCAGTGGTAGTACTCAGATCCCCCTGAAACCCAGCAAGGCTAGATTAGATCCATGAGCTGATTAACCCTCGGGAAGTCCAATATCTGTAATGGACTTCCAAACAGATCTTGCTCGGTGAGCCCTAGGTACTCAAGAATGTGATAGTGGGAAGCCTGATCAGAGGAGGAGCATTTGATGAATATGGAGAAAAACCATTAGAGTAGGTCTAGTTCCAATATGCCCACAGAAGAAGCGAATATGATTGATTTGACCCTCCTTATCATGAAGAAGTGCTAAAGAACCCCTCGGTAGACTGCACTGATACCAATTATGCAAGACTATGAGGTAGGTGCGGAATGAACCATGTGGTTTCGTTATTCCTCTTAGCTCGTTACCTCCGTTTATGTAAGAGGACTAACGGGAACCGAGATCTTACTAGCTCCCGCTATTTTCCCAAAGTGTCAGAGATATCACGAGGAATAATAATGAGAAGAAATAATTAAAATAAGTATCAAGAAGAATATTAAGTTTCAGCTGTTTCCTGTCTTAGTGTTTTTCTCCCATAAACCGACTATATAAACTATCCTTTAATGTTGTGTAACGACCACATAGTAGATCTATAAAAGTCTAGAGCAAGGGTCGGCAACTGGCGGACCGCGGTCCGCATCCGGACCGCGAGAGGTTATTTCCCGGACCGCCAAAACATTTTCAAAAATCGTAAACATGTATTCTTACACAACAAAAATTAGTTTGACCCACATTTTAATGGTCAAATTTCAAAAAACAAAAAATCCTGGGTGAATCCCCAGACCCCTTTTTTTAAACATAAATATCTTATAGGAGTCTTATAGGAGTCTTTATAGGTCTTCTTATTATAGTCTTCTTATATATAATTTGCGGGAAGAATTTCAAATCCCTTGCCCATAACTCTCAACATTTTCTTGTTGACGGTCGGCCATTCGTTTGAGCGATAGCCTTATCAATGTTTTCTAAAGTATTTTATAAGTAACTTAATTGAAACAATTTTAATAAAAAATTAACAATTTTTTAAGTTTAGAAGTATAATTACGCAGGTAGCATACTCAAATTAATACCTTTTTTTGTTATTTTGTGTGTCTAAAAATACGAATTTAAAGTAGTAATAAATATCTTTTTTTTTCTCCGGACCGCGACAAAAATTTTCAAAATTATTTGGACCCCAAGCAAAATTACTTGCCGACCCCTGGTCTAGAGTACCATGTCACTTAAATGACATACCATGTCAATTAAATAACATGGGTGAAAGTCAGTCCACAACTTCAGATACTGTCTGTCTATCACAAGATGAGCTCTGGACTAATTGCCTGGTTGTGGCAGTTGCTATAGAAAGGATGTAAATGAATGGATGTAAATGAATGTTGCTAAATGAATGGATGTAAGAAATGTAAACGAGAGCTCATCTTGTGATAGATAGACGGTAACGTATTCCCAATGAAAATTAATTTTTAGCATGAGATATTACAAAACATTCAAAAGATAACGAACCATTGCCTTATGAGAGAAATAAACATTACTCACCTGAAAGGGCAGCAGGTGGTGCCCCGGTGCAGTCGCAGACGGAGCAGCGGCCTTCGGACACGGTCTTGGTCTTGACGCAGTGCTGGGGACAGGGCGCGCAAGGGGAGTCGCACACGCACTTCTGGCATCCGTCGGCCCCTCGGATCAGCGAGCAGTTGTAGCCGTTGCAGTGGGGCGTCGGGCACTGGTAAGGGTGCTTGTTGGCCGCAGCGTACGCCTCGGCCGTCGGAGACACTGCGGAGAACACGGGCGGCTTAGTGGTGGAGAAGGGCTCAACGTGTTGCTGGTTGTACTGGTATTGCTCTTGTTGGAAGAGCTGCTGTTGTGTGGGACGGGGCACCACCGAGTCGGGCTGGTGGTTGTCGAAGTTTTGGAGTACCTCGGGGGCGGTGGGGGTGGGAGGGGAGAGGGTGGTGGACTCGGGGAGGTCGAAGTCGTCGTAGTCGTCGAAATCGTCCAGTTCTTGGGGACCGTCGTCCTCTTGGGCGAACTGTTCCTGGTCCAAGACGTAGTCCTCTTGCTGAAGGGTGGGTTTGTTGCTGAGGGGTCTGGAAGGGGCGGGAAACAGGTCGTGGGTGGGTTCTGGGGACGGGGGAAGGGTGGTGGGGCTGGGGGTGGTGAAGTGGGGGCGGTAGATGACCCCGGGGCGGGATTTCACCCCGTGGGAGGCTTGGTGGATGGGCTCCAAAGGAGTCGTCTGTTGTTGTTCTTCAATTGTGGCGTTGTGTCTCAGGTTTTCTACCACCTGTTTCACGGACACTGAGCCCAAGACCGATCCGTCTTCTTCGTGGTCGGTTGTTCCTCCAGTCACCACCTGCGCCAGGGGTTCCAAAGCGGAGAATTTGTCATCTACGTGCTCCTGGTAGACATCCTGCTGGGTGGGGTAATCCTGAACCTGCTCCTCCTGCTGGTGCTCTTCCTCTTCCACAGGGATGTCCTCCTGAGGGGTGTCATCCCCGAAGTGAGGTTCCACCATGACCTGGTCTTCGATGTGTTGCTGGAGCGAGTCTTCTTCTTCTTCGTCGACTTGGGATGTGGTCTGCTGTTGCACCTCTTCTTCGAAATGGTCCTGCTGGGCTGCGTTCTCTTCGATGTATGCGGACGGATCGTCTTCTTCTATGTTAGATTGAGGAGGGATGTACGCCTGGTTGGCCTGGATCTGTGGCGGTTCGTTGACGTTTTGCTGCTGATGCGTCTGCTGGAGCACGGCTTGTTGGTGCTGGTTCGACATGAACTGCTGCTGGTATTGCTGGAAGGTAGACGGAGCTTGGTTCGGACCCAAGTACTGCTGCTGGTTGAACTGCTGAGGGTCCACTGGCGGTCTCGGATTCGGATTGTAATACTGTTGTTGAATGTACTGCTGCTGCTGTTGGTTGTAGGTATGGTGGGGGTTGTAATAGGTCTGCTGGTTCACAAATGGCGGCTGCTGCTGGCTTACGTGCTGTTGTTGCTGGTTGATATATTGTTGTTGCTGGTTGATGTATTGCTGTTGCTGGTTGATGTACTGCTGTTGGTTGTAATTGGGTTGCTGGTATTGCTGTTGGATTGGTGGTGGGATGGGCTGATCTTGTTGAACCTGTGGAACTGGAGGTTGATAGGCTGGTACAACGGGCTTTTCTTGAGCAATGAAAAGCTGTTGTTGAGCTTGCGGTTGAACTGGGGATGGATTAATGAACTGCTGCTGCTGATATTGCTGATTTTGAGCATTGTCGAACACTTGGGCAGGCTGTTGAGCCTGGACACCCAGATATTGTTGTTGTTGGTGTACTAATGGAGTGTTTTGTACATTCATATCTCCCTGTTGGGTGAATGGTAAAGAAGAAGACTGCTGGACGTTCTGTTGCAGATATTGCTGATTTTGAGCATTGTCGAACACTTGGGCAGGCTGTTGAGCCTGGACACCCAGATATTGTTGTTGTTGGTGTACTAATGGAGTGTTTTGTACATTCATATCTCCCTGTTGCGTGAATGGTAAAGAAGAAGACTGCTGGACGTTCTGTTGCAGATATTGCTGATTTTGAGCATTGTCGAACACTTGGGCAGGCTGTTGAGCCTGGACACCCAGATATTGTTGTTGTTGGTTTACTAATGGGGTGTTTTGTTCATTCATATCTCCCTGTTGGGTGAATGGTAAAGAAGAAGACTGCTGGACGTTCTGTTGCAGATATTGCTGCTGCTGAGGGATATTCTGTTGCTCAACAACAGGCCTGTACTGGAACTGAGCTTGCTGCTGGCTGTTTATTATTTCTCCACTTGCAACAGGTGAGGGTATTTCATTCTCATTACTCACATACTGGACTTGGCTTTGTTGGTGTACGAACGTGTTTTGAGGTATAACGTGTTGCTGACCGCTTTGATCACTGTCTTGCACTACTGGTTGAGCTTGAACGTGAGGCTGATACACTTGTTGCTGCTGGTTAATATTCTGATTCAAGAAAGCCTGCTGTTGTGGAACTTGGTTAGAGAAAGGGCTAGTTATGCCACTTGGATCAGAGATAGTTACTGGCTGATATGTTTGCTGAGCATTAGGAACATTAACGGACTGTTGCTGTTGAATTTGATGATAAACTGGTCTCTCAAAGGGAATGTACTGCTGCTGATTGCCGCTAATTCCCGTTTGGCTTTGGAATGTTTGTTGTTGAGCTGGTTGACTAGTCTGTTCTAAGCTCACCACAATTGGTTGGATATTATCCTGGATCAGTTCGGGTTGAGTTTGAGAAACCTGGTACTGTTGTTCGGTTTGTTGCTGAGCTTGTTGGTTTAGGAACTGTGAGGGAGCTTGTTGTACAAGAGTTTGCTGGAAAGTTTGCTGAGCACTGTTATCTTGGGAGACGCTGTCTTCGAAGTTACTTTGTCCCTGCTGTACTGGTCGATCATCAAGGTTATTGATATTCTGCTGCAGTTGAGGTTGGTTTGTTTGAATAATTGGTTGAACTTGAATGTTGTGATTGCTAAAGACGGACTGATAGCCGGGTTGGGCTTGTAAAATAGGTTTATCTGAAATGTGCAACTCGTTTTGTTGATGCTCGACTGGCTTTTCAAATGCAGGAGAAAGAACTTGATTTACTTGCTGTTGCTGAGAGCTAAAATTTATCACACCACCTTGTACGGCAGGAATTTCCTGACTAAAAACAATTTCGTCCACTGCTGGCTGTTCTTGCACAAACTGTACGGTAGGTTGTTCTAATCGGTTATCTTGTTCAACCGGCTTCTCTTGAGAGGACACGTCTGTGGAGATGTAGCCTTGCTGAGTAGCTTGAACTTGATTCATCTGCTCTTGAAGTTGTTGGTACTGTTGAGCAAGCGCTTCCAGTTGGTCTTGTTGAGCAGTAATTTGTTGCTCCTGTGAGTTTTCGACCGTGTTAGATTGGATGGTTATGGTGTTCTGTTGTTGAGGAGCATGGTGGTTGAACTGAATGTCAACTCCTTCCACTCCCGGAGCGGCCTGAACCACCTGATGCTGCTGTTGGGAGGAGGGGGTGAGATCCGAACTGTCTTCCAGAACGATGGGGAATTCGGGCATTGCTTGAGGAGTGGTGGCATCTACTTCACTCGAAGGTTGTTCGGTAGAGGTGGCCTGATCAAGCTGTTGTTGAGGAGGTTGATGACTCGAATATACCACTTGTTGCTGTGGATTCTCAACCGGATCCTTTTGTTCAGAAGACGCAATCTGCGAGTTGAGATGCTTCTGTTGCAAGTTGACGAGTTGCTGTTGATAGAAAGGGTTGTTCCTGTGGTTGAGAAGATGCTGCAAGAATCCCAGCGTCTGAGTACCGGCAACCAACTGTTGTTGCAGAGAAGGAGGGATGGGAATGTTGGTCAACAGAACTTGCTGCTTTTGGGGACCCGAATTCTGCCCGTACGCCCCTTCTCCCGGGAAGGGAGCGAGGTTGGGGATGAAGGCGGGTTGCTGATAGTAGGACTGTTGCTGGGCGCCGTAGAGAGGGTTCTGTGCCGCATTGGCATAAATAGATTGCAGGTGGTTTTGGAACGGAACTTGAGATGGCATGAGTCCTAGTGGGAGATTAGCTTGTGGATTAGCGTAAGGGTATTGAGAGTACACAGGGTAGGGTGGATTTACGCCTTGGGGCATCATAGGAGGAAGGACTTGCTGGTTTGGTTGAGGATGGAATGCCTCCGGTACCTTTTGGGAGGTCTGACTTGACCCTTGAGTCGTGTTTTGTTGGACCTTCTCCTGATTTTCAGATTCGGATTCCTGGAGGTCTTCGGTAGACGGTTTGGACACGTTCCCACTGGCAGGCTTCTCTTCTCCTTGGCTGTTGGTGGACTCGGACGGTCTTTGGTGAGTGGCTAGAACTTGGTGAAGATTGGAGATGAGATGCTGGAGGTTCTGCAAAATAGGCTTCATGCTGTCGTCTTGATTGGAAGAAGCATGGAACACCTGAGGAGGTAGATCGCTTTGAGCGTTAGGAACAACTTGGGGCTTTGGTTTCTGATTGGATTCTTCCACTTGAGGAGTGGGACGTCTCTGAGGCTCATGCTCAGACGATATGACGGTGGGTTGCACTTCTATGGTATCCTCATAACCACCTCCTGCTTTCTCGGTTATGATCTCCTCTGGTTGCTTAGCGGTTTCTTCGCTTTCTGTTTCGTTCGGCTTAACCAGACAGGGCTTCTTCGTGGTCGGAATCTCGTCAGACTGCATGTTCAGAGCCACGGTGGAGGTCTCTTCCGGGGCGGACGTGTCTTCTACGGTCGTTCCGACGGAAGGGGAGGTCTCGGATACTGAAGTGGTCGTGTCGAATATGTCGGAGGCGTCGATGGTGGTGGGTAGGTTGACAGTGACTGTAGTCAGGTCCTTGTTCTTCGCCTCTTCTTCGATCTCTGCCAAGCTGTTGTAAAATTCGACCGCATCCACGGAGTCGTGCTCCATCAGGGTGGGATCGGGAGCTCCGTGGGCCTCTATCACAGGGTTCCTGCCCTGGATATCGTCTGCAGGGAGTGTAGTGGTGGGCCTAACTTCGCTATTTTCGCTAGCGTCTTCGCTTCCAGTTGCATTGGCGGGTGTTGTTCCTGAAAGATTCAAGAAACAGGAACATTTTCAAGGAGCAAGCAAAAGGCGAATTGTTTTTTATTAGAAAATAAAGGAAAAGGCGAACATTTTCCTTGTTAAAGGATTTTTTTGCAACAGGAAAGTTATTAGGTTAGTTGGTTAGTAGGTTACAAAAAGCAAAGCACCTGTTTTATGAAGTGATTGTGAACGGCAGATCTTTCTGCAAATATGGACTCGAAAGTCGAATTTCACATGAAAATACAGTAGATAGAAATTTCTCTGAAGCAGTGGTAAATAGACCAGTGAAGGATAGCTACATTCAACGACCAAACAGTCGAATCAAAACTACATCATAGTGCGTACTCAAAAAAGTACCTTTTAAAATTCATTTCATAGAAACAGAGGAAAAGTCAAAGTTCTAATTATTTTTAAACAACCAATATTTAGGTTGACATGATACAGCCCAAGGCCATTCTTAGATTGACTCGAACATGGTTCATGCAGAAAGGGAAATTCAGAGAGAAAGTTTAGTAAAAGATATTCAATTTAAGAGAATGAAGCTTGCTCCTATCGAATGTCTCCCCTGTTTTTTGAATGTTACCCAGCCCAGGGATTGCCAAGGTCCTTTTGGTCGAGCCCAATTCATTCTCCAAGTGACGAAAAATGTTCTTCTGTTGCGTCTTGAAATCCATATCACTTTCTTTGAAATAAAAGCGTTGGACTGCAAGATCATTGAACAAGAATCTTCCTTATTTAACTGAATAAACGGAATGATAAATTCTCACTGGTCGATTCAGGAGTACACATTTTGTAGCAAAATCTATAGACTTCACTTACCATTAAGGGTTGGGATTTTTAAAAGTTTAGTTTTCTTTAGGTGGTCAAAGGGGCTATGTGTAGGTATTGGATATTTGAGTAATATTGTTTGATTGTGCCATTCATTGTGTTAATATTGTGAGTTGGTTAGTAGCACATTATACACAAAAATCACAAAAGCATTATTAGCACATTAATACAGCATAATCTTATATAATAAGTACACGAAGTTACAGAATGCTAATGCAGTTTTTCTGAGATTGAGTAAAAGCGCCTAAAATAATATAAGTTATGTATACTTTAATATATTTTCTTAAAAGTAGAAACAATTTCGGATTTCAAAGACGTCATTACATTAGTAATAATTTAAGGATTATTTGCAAGGCTTCTAGTTTTAGTAACTTTATGGTTTAAAAAATAATTACCTAATAAAATGGGAAGTATAACCCACAAAAATGTAATAAACTTTTAATATATATCTTAAAACATCCCTTGTACATTTATTTGTTATTCAAAACTGAAGTAGCATTTCAAATTGAACATTTGGTTGGATAGACCCCATTTAGATCAACCACAATCCAAGCAGAACAAAAAAATTCGGCCATGTTTTAACAATATTGGCCATTATTTCCAATGTTCTGGAATGTCGGAATTGTGGGTGATTGAAATTATAAAAAAAGAATTAAACATAAAGATTCCAAATATATAACCATTTAAAGGAAAACCCATTAAACATTTTTTTTACCCCCTTTTTCATTAAAATCACTTAGAAACTGTCACAAGGCATTATGAACCAATACAGAACGTCGAGATAAGATCCTTACCTGGTATGATGGGCTGCATGACCGATCCCCTGTCTGGGCATGTGCAGGTGGGACACTTTCCTGCAGGCGGGTCCTTCTCGATGAAGCAGCCATCGTAGCACTTGGGAGGGATGCAAATGGAATCGCACTTGCACTGGGGGCAACCGTCGTCTCCGATCACGTTGTAGCAGCGCTTGCCCAAGCAGCGGGTCCTGGGGCACACCCTTCCCTCGGCTGAAAGACACAAATAAACTTTGTACTATTGTAACTGGCAAGAAAGTTGCTAAAGTCATCCCATTGGTTTTGAGAAGTGGAATTTTTTTTTAACGGCTCCTGGGTTGGTCCAAAAAGAAGAAGATGTTTACTAGTTTATACGAGTCAATTATGTGACTCAATAGGGCGGCACTACCCAAGAATAAAGGTAAAAAAGGATCCAAATCCGTACTTAACTTCTCCTCTAGAATTTATTGAAATGTGCCACTTTCCATTGGCAGAAAATAAATTTTGGAGGGGAATATTGGAATTTCAGGAGAGGATATGGGGTAAATTTATTCCACTACTATGGTCAAAAAAGGTAAATTTATGACCTTTCGGGGGAGATATATCCCCAAATCCACCCTTCTGGCTGGCTACGCCCCTGCCACTTTCATTCTATCCAGATCTTTTAAAGACTTGATAATTCCAAGACCGAATTTACTCGTTTCAAGGGAAAATAAGTGTCACAAGGATTATATTTTTGTTGAAGATATAATAAATCTAACTTTTTAAAATACGGAATAACTACATATTTAGGAAGTAGATACGGGGGAATGTATCCATCTATCTTTTATTGGGAACTAAAAGCTGAGCGTTTCATTTCGTTTTTCCCCACGCAAATTTCCCATTTCGCTTCGTGCACTGCTCTACCTTTCTCAGAAACGGAACGAGTGCTAATGAACTCAGTATCGCGGCAGCTGTATTTGATGACTAAATCAGGTTACTCAAATAAAACAGCTATTCAACGCGTTGGATAGTGAGCGTGATGTCGGGGGTGTAGCTCAGTGGTAGAGCGTTCGCTTTGCATGTGAAAGGCCCTGGGTTCGATCCCCAGCACCTCCAATCATTTTACTTTTCTGTACTGCTTTGGGAAGGAAGATTAGTGGGAACTAATATTTTACTTCCTTAATCCAATTTTTCGAAGTTATATTTTTTACTATGGAAGAGAGAGGATATCGAGATAATTGCAATTGGTCAAATGTCGCAAAAGAGGATTTTCTCACCTCCCCTGATGATTCCGCAGAAACAGGAGGGACAGACCTCGTCGTCCCACTTCATGACCATGCAGCCGATAGCGCACATGGGGATGGGGCAGCGGGGCTCCACGTCGATACCTGCAGGAAATTAAATCACTCACCAAATGCTATACAAAGTGATAAAACAGACCTATCGTAATTTATCCATCTTAAAAGATGAACTGAAAAATTATGACTGAAATTTCAGTTCTATAATTGGTTTTATAATAAATGCCTAAATCGAACGATTTTGCTGGTTTTAATCCAATCTTAAAAGGTTACGTTTCATTTTTCACTGGGGATTAAGCGATCTCCCAGGCCGGCTTATAAAAACCCCTAAGTCGTTAGGGGTGCATTTCCGACCCCCCATTCTTAGGTGATAGGTGATTCTGAGTCGTCTAGGTGTGCCCTACCCCTCCAAGAAGTTCTGAAACCTTTATCTGAAACACCCTGTATACTTATTACGTTTTAACCTTCGAGAGAAAGTCACTTTGGTCAAAAACGGAGGATTTCCGCTATCAAAGCATACGCCGCGCCGAGCTTGTCAAATTTTAACGATGCTTTTTTAATAACACCATTGTTAAATTGTCAAGCGTGACAAAATTTCCTACCGTAAATTTCGGCCGTTTCTGACTGGCTTTCTCATGAAAAGTTACGGCGTGTATTTATATCCTTTTCAAATGATCAATTCTGTTAGCGAAATAGTGGAATTTATAATGCATTTTTGTTTGTTTTAAAAGATAAGTTTGAATCAAAAATAATATACTCAATTTTAAGAAGATATAAGATGTCCCATTTACTATTTTTGTTTGCAGTCCCATTACTTTCGATACATTGATACCAGAAAATATTTTTCAAATTCTTTCGTTTCAAGTAATCTTTAGTAAATTATTCAAATATCTTAATTTCAAGTTTTTCCAATGATATATTCGGTAACCCTGACCAAATGAAACGCTTTCACCATCCCTTCCGTATTCTGTACATTTAAGTAGTACTGAATATAGTAGTACTGAATACATTAAGTATTCTGAGTATAGGAGGTATGACGTCATACCTCCTATCACTAAGAAAAGATGAATGGCGTAATTTGTATTTAAATGAGCCGCAGGTTCTAAAAAGAAATAAGACACTCACAAACTGGAATAGCAGGACAGGGAGTCCGGATGCACTGCAGACGCCGGATGACACATTTCTGACCATCAGGGCAGTTCTTTTGCTGGAAGAAGAATGGACAATGAATTTTTGGCTTGAATGGAAAAAAAAAACAATGAGGTAATGAAAAGAGAGCAATAAGCTTTTGAACCAATTGAAATCTTCAGATGGCCGCGTGATTTTTTTCCCAATTGAAATTTTGGAAGAAGAAGATAAGATTTAACTCATCGTAGTAATATTGGAGACAATAAAATAAGAATTCAAATTTCCATTGGATATGCGACGCAAACTCAAAGAATCAGATTAACGATCCAGATGCGAATCTGATAATCCTTCGGTCAGTCCGTTTTAACCACTAGTATGATTGGTTTTTCAGAGCAAAATTCATGCATGATTCGAGGTGACAAATGAGGTAATGACAAAGGAGCTGCCCTTATCCAGTATTTTAAAATACTGATTTTATTTGCATCGTTCCGACTTTTCGTGTTATCAATTAATTCGTGTTATTTTTATACCAAACACTAACATTTTAAAGCTTGAAATATATTCTGAAGATAAATTGTACACTTCACTAGTTATAGTATAATTTTGTTTCAAAAAGATAATACGACCATAAAAACTTTGTGTTTGTCACATTGTTTTACTGCCGAATTTTAATAACGGCCTGTTAAGGTAAAAAAAACTTTTACATAGTTTTTATAAATATATTTTAATATTAATTTTATAAACTACTTTTAACAATAAACCTACTTTTCATTGTTCTTGGCAACTTTTATTCACGCGTCTCAGGAGTATGTTTGCAACCCCACTTTCCTATTTGATTCTGAATTGTCTTTGGGTAATCTAAACACTCATAAAAGTTTTTACCATACATTTAGGATCACCTTTAATTTAGAGTTACGTAGTAAGTAGGAATACTAAAAGCATTTGAACATCGATGATTTCAACCCAGTATAATCGATACCTGTTCGATACCTAACACAATGTCAACTAACAAAAAGTTTGTCCTGGGATAACTTTCCTGGCTTTATACTGAAGGCCTGTAGAGATATTTTTATTTATCCTTTACTTATAATTTACAACAAATCTATTGCAAGTGATATGTATCCCAAGTTATGGAAAAAAGCTTATGTTATTCCTATTTTTAAGAATTCTGGTTCATCATCCAATATAGAGAATTATAGACCTGTGCCAATACTTTCTCCTTTCTCTAAGGTTTTTGAATATGTAATGCAGGATCAGATTTTTGGCAGGGTGGAGAAGTTAATTGATTCCAATCAGCATGGATTTGTGCCAAAGAGATGTGGCGTTTCTAATTTGCTTTGTCTTCATAGTGAGATTTTGAGTGCTTTTGGAATGGGAGCTCAGTTGGATGTGATTTATACGGACTTTCAAAAGGCTTTTGATACTGTGGATATTGGTATTCTAGTGAATAAGTTACTTCATCTTGGTTTTTCCTGCGAAGCGTGGGTCTTGAGTTATCTTACTGGACGCATTAACAATGTTTGTTATGGGGAAGCCATTTCTGCAGATTATTCTAATTCTTCTGGGGTACCCCAGGGGTCCATACTTGGACCTCTGTTTTTTATTTTATTTATTAATGATCTCCCTGCTGGCTTTAAAAACTGCAACTATTTATTTTATGCAGATGACCTTAAGTTTTTTAGAGTTATTAAAAATCTTTCTGATTGCTATCTCTTATAAAGTGATATTGATGAGTTATTGTATTGGTGTGCTAGTAATAATTTGAAAATTAATGTTAAAAAATGTGCTGTTGTGTCTTTTAGTAGAAAAAAAGATATTACTCACTATTCTTATTTATGTGATTCTGCAGTACTTGAAAGAAAAATTTCTATAAAGGATCTTGGAGTTTGTTTTAAATATAATTTGAATTTTGATGCTCATATAGATAATATTATTTCTCGTGCCTTTAAATTAATGGATTTTATTATAAGAACTTCAAAGGATTTTACAAAATGTGAGACCCTAATAACTCTTTATAAAATGCAAATCAGATCAGTTCTTGAGTATGGCTCAGTGATTTGGAACCCTCACTCAATGGTTCAGATTAATAATTTGGAGAGAATACAGCGAAAATTTTTTCGCTTTTTATATAGAAAATATACACGGGATTTTAATCCTATTATTTCAGTAACCAATGTCATCACTTCTTTTAATGTAAACACTCTTCTGGTTAGAAGAAATTATCTTTTATTGTTGTTTTTCTTTAAGTTATTTAATAATTTTATTGATTGTCCTTATTTGCTGTCCCGCTGTAACATTCTGGCTCAGCCTTGCTTTTTACGTAATAGAAAATTGTTTTTAATTGGTATTGATTTCAACTCGTGTCATTTTAACTGTTTTTATAAATTATATAATAATCTTTTAAATCATTTAGATATTTTTAGTATGAGCCTAGGTGTTTTTAAAGTAACTGTGCTGTCTCTGCTTTAATTTTGGTGTTATGTCCCCTTTCATTTTTTTTTGTATTGTGTGTTTTCCCCATGTAAATGGAATCTTATTTCTGTATGGTGGTGTTTGAATAAATAAATAAATAAATAAATAAAAAAATAAAGTCCATCAGTTTCGTCTATTTATTATGGGCAAGATGGATCCCAAACATCAATGAAAAAAGACCAAGAATGCAACGATGGTCCTTATACTTGTATAATTAGAGTAGGTGAATCAGGGTAATTTTCCCCCTATCCACATTACTCCCTCTCCATTACCAAGAGTTTGGCAAATCTTAAATTTTTCCACGCCTCGCCAAGCCAGTAAGTTTCAGTAAGAAACGCATCATTTTAAAATTTATACTCTCCAATGTCTATTTGGCGGGTGAAAAAATTTCGAACCCTGCCTCAACTAAAAATGTGCACACACGAAACAATTTTGTTTACACTCGCCACACCGTCACCAAGACGACGAGGTTGACTTCAATACGCCTCTCCTTAAAGGAGCATAACCGTCAATGAACCAATGAGTATTTAAGAAGAGACTATACTCACTGCGCACTTGTTGTCCTCGTCCTCGTCTATGGTCTTCTCCTCGGCATAATCGTGGTAGTCGTCCTCCTCGACGTCCTCTCGCGCCTCCTCGGGCAGTCTGCTCTCCGACTCTTCTGGCACGTGGTCGTACAGCCCCGACTCCAGAGGTTCTCCAAGGTCTCCGTGCATGAGGTAGACGTCGGGCACCAGCTCCTCGTGACCCGGCAGAGGGATGAAGTCCGCGTCCAGGTCCTCGCGCTTCTCAGCGTCCTCCCCTTCCTCGCCTTCGCCGGGCACCTTGCCTCCGCCGCGCTTCAAGTCTGCAAAGGACGGAGAGATTCGGATTAGAACGTCCCTTTTTTTACACCTAAGCGTATCGGTTGCGGTACGGCGATCAGGAAAGACCAAAGTACGAAGCCATGGACATCTAGACTCATAAGGCTATCAGAGAAGCTCGAAATCGTGAGTGACGTTCTGCCTACTTTTTCGTGTCAACAATCGCTTTTAGGACAATAGCGCAACTCCAGTCTGAAGGGAGCGTGCAAGATTTCAGACTGCAGTTGCGCTGTCGTCCAAAAAGCGATTGCTGACGCGAAATATTAGTTGGCAGAACGTCGAGCTTCTCTGGCCTTATGTGTCTAAGATGGGTCATGACGAGGATCAGTGAAGCTAACGGTCGTTTTCTCTGCTGTCTGACCAGTGGTTAACCAGTAGTCAAAGAAGGAATCACATACTCTGAGACTGGTGGAATCCTTCTTTGACCGCCGATTAACTGCTAGCAGAGACTATCAGAACATCGTTCTTCTATCAGGGTGTTTCAGCAAGACTGCCCAAACGATGCACAGCCGAATTCCTTTTGTGGAGTAAATAAAAAAGCAGTCCGACACATCTACGACTCATAGTTTTCGAGAAAAATGCAACAGACAAATGCATGATAGCCCATGAAAAAAAGCTATTGGAAACAAGAATATACAGGATATATAATCACATTTTCCACAAAAAATATATGTGAATACATATATGGGTAATTTTATATACTCCACGGGAGGAATCTGTTTGTGCAGAGTTTGTTGCTGGACACCATGACGTCATAACCGTGGCTCAGTAATTCGTCCATTTCGTCTTGCCATACCGCAACGGCTGTGTGATTACGGATCAATGGAGACGGTTTTAAGAGTTCAATTGGCAAGGCTTCGACGTATCAGATAAAGCGACCCACTAAGAAGCTGTATAGAGTTTTACCAGCCCTGGTATTATGGCCCCGGTCTCTTTGTGTGGTTTGGGGGTTTCCCATTACACTCCCGTCCGAGGAAGGGTTTTCTTTTTTTCGCTATTTAATTATATAAAGAGACCGGAGCCATAAAACCAGGGCTTATAAAACTATCTACGAAGATGGGCATCATAGGCCTTGGCCCACTAGGGCTGTGGCGCCATTGAGTTTATAAAACTATCTACCCGCTCCTAAATTTGAACATCCCAGACATTACGTTTTAAAGTGTTGATTTAAATACAATAAAGGGGGCTCACCGCTGCTCTCTGTTCCGTAGGAGCATACACAGCCCCTGCACCTTCCCTCAGGCACGTTCATCTCCAGTTTGCAGTGGGAGGGGCACTGGGGGGCGTCCTCGCACGGGGACTCGCACAGGCACTTCTGGCAGCCATTCTCCCCAGTGATCACGCTGCAGTTGTACCCGAGGCAGGTGGGCGGGGGGCACTCCTTGCCGCTGTTGTCTGAAGAGAAAAATATTCATCGGAGTTTATAACATAGTTTAACATTACTTTTTTCAGGTGTGACTATCTTTTACTTTGACTGTTCGTCATTTACGGTTGCAACTGATTGTTATCGAGATAAATCTTCCCAGGGGTCTACACAAAGACCTGACGTCCAAAAGCATTCAAATAAGCTTGCCCTTTACCCTGATACTTCAGTTTTCCTTCTAAAAAATTCCGGCTTTGTCACTTTCAGTTTACACTCACATTGAATAAGTAAAGACATTGAAAGGGTTAAATCATTTCCCGTCCATATGCGCTAGGATTCAAACAACCTTCAGAGATGTTTGAGGCTTTTTTTTATGGCGAATGTACTAGTTTTGACTAAACACTGTGACCAATAGCCAATAAAATTTAAAGGCTTATAAAAATTTTGTATAAATCAAGCATATTTTAACGAGTTTCTTAGTTTTCCAGGTGTTCCTTGTTCGGTTAAGAAATCCCAAAGATTTGATCGTTTATAAATTTAAGAGGTTGATACTTCAATGTTAAAAAGCATTCTGTTTTTAAGATTGTTAATAAAAGATTGACTTTCATATCATTTAAAGACAAAGGATGCAAAAGTAAACCTCAAGAACTAATTATAAATCACTCCTATATAAGCTTTTAAGCAACAGTCTCTTAGCCGCATTAAAAAACCCCCACTGTTTGATCAGTAATGCTCACCTCTTGCCGATCTGGACAGCTTGCAGACGCATCCAGGACACCTTCCTGGCTCAGTGATGTCCTGCTCCACCTTGCACCCTTGCTGACAGATGGGGGAAGGACAGGGCGCCTTGCAGCTGCACACGGGGCAGCCGGACTTGTCTTCGAACACGGAGCAGTTCAGGCCTTGGCACGAAACGGGGCTGCAGCCTTCCGCGGGAGACTGCGACTGGACGAATTCCATGGCTGATGGAAAAGACATAGGTCATTCACCCAGCAACAAGAAGTTAAGAAATTAGCGGAGGAAATAGAATTAGTAGTATTTAATAATAATTATTTTCAGTTTAGGAGTAGTTTCTGAAATTATGTAAAAAAAACAGACGGAATTTTATTTTCGGTGATTACACATCTTTTTATACTTCTCTATTCTCGCGTTTTATTTAATATTTACTTGTTTATAAGTGAGTTTATAGGAGATTTAATATTGGGTTCAATAAGGGTTACAGATCAGGATTTGATTAAACAAAATAAATCAGAGATCTTAAACTGCATTATTATTGACTTTGAATCGTGTTAATTCATGCTTTCCACAACATTCTTTAAATTGTGCCCCTTATTGGGTGGCTTGATTACCCAAGAGGAAAGTATCATCTGTAGGGTACAGATTGTAATGTATGCTTGGTGGTAACTATTAAATAAATTGCCCTGAGTATCATTACTACATAGTTGGTTGGGTACCTCAAGTGATAAACAACATCACTAACTATGTAGGGTAGTGGCACCTGTAACTGACACTTTAAGAGCAATATTAAAATTAATTAGCTACTTATTGCTTCTTCTTCTTGGTGGGCCAAGGCCTTTCTAAGAATCTTCCTCCATTCTGCTCTCCTCTTGGAAAGAGTTCTCCAATTGCTAATTCTTAATTTTTTAAAATTATCATCAACACAGTCCACCCATCTAAGTTTGGGTCTGCCTCTTAAACGAATCCCAATTGGCTTGTACCCATTGGCTATTTATTGCTACTTACTAAAATTATTCTGGAAAAAAATCTCTTAGTTTCGAAAAATTAAATGAAGTTTCAATATTTATTTAGAGTACAACTTGTTTAAGTTAGCAAACTTTTTCTAATTTTAAAATATTTTTTAAGTCCGGATGGTTCAAGCACCAGTAACTGACACCCTGTGGAAAAATTTTGGAACCAATAAGTGACACTTCCTCCACCAGTAACTGACACTTTGAAATACCTTTAATAAATAAGCTGTTTTTATATTTAGATTCTAAAGCTTAATATTATGAATTATTTATCAAAGTGCCAGTTACTGGTGCCACTACCCTAGAAACCGTTATTAATTTGGAAAGTGTTGAATGCAGCAGCACCTGTGGTGGAGTTGTTGCAGTGGCATCCGCACTGGAGCCCGCTGCCTGGAGGGACGTCGAGGTCCAGCTCGCAGCCCGCGGGGCACTCCCTGGGCTTGCAGGACAGCTGGCAGCGGCACTCGGCGCAACCGAACGAGTTCACGGCCATGGAACAGTTGAAGCCGGAGCACGGAGAGTCGGCGCACGCACGCTCTTCTGCAGAATGGAAAACTTTTAATACACTAATCATTGGGATCTATACATGGCAATCTAGACTCATAAGGCCATAGAAGCTCGAAATCGTGACGCGAAATAGTAGGCAAGACGTCGCTTTTCAACAACGCAAGGTACGAGATTTCAGACTGGATTTGCGCTGTTGTCCAAAACAGCTATGAAGAGTGATGTCTTGCCTACTATTTCGCGTCTCTGGCCTTATGAGTCTAGGTGACCATGATATGCATCATGTACCCTGTTGTGTTTTATTGATTGTGAATACAATAACTGTTATTTTCTTTTGTATAAATTTAATTAGTGAAGTTAACTTTATAAAACATTTCACATTTTTAACTTTTAAAAAATAATTCCTTAAAGTTATAAATTCGATTATTTGGGTTATTACTAGGTCATCTGGGTTGAGGCACTATACCAGTTAATTGAGAGTATGGTAGGTAGGCAGCAAATTAGAATGAAAAATATTAGAAATGCACTTTTGTTCATCACATTTCTGATGTTCCACATTCCTTTATTACGATTTACCACGGAACCAGGAAAGATGGAGAACAATATAGTAGTACAATATACCTCGCTCATTTTCAATAGCCTTTAGATAATTAATTTTGACTAAATGACAAGGAATGAAATAAATTTCTTACCCAGGTTTCCTTGCGGGCATTTGCAAACGGGACAGCCGTCGTTGTCTCGTCCAGTGAGAATGCAGTTCTCTTCACAAGACTGCACTTTGCAAGTAAGCTTGTATTGAGGTTCTAAAAGCAAAACACACTCTGAATTAATTAAAGATACTTGGCATTAAAAAATAATAGGAAAATCAGTAAAGTAGCACATTTCTTAATAGGGTTCACTTTAAGCTTTAGGTTATTTGTTTTAAGAAGTGTATAGGAAATCCTACCCTTTATTTGCTCTTTGCAGAAGCATAGTGGGCAATTATTTTCGTATGAACCAATTTCCTCGCATCCTTCTGGGCAAGTTTTTTGTCCACATCCAAAAGCGACCTTTTCGCCTGCAAAATAAATACAAATTGTTAGAAAAACAAGCTAGTTTTATAAAATTATTTGAAAAATTATTATAAATTACACATTTTTTTCATAATAAGGAGAATAAAAAATACTAAAAACACCCTTGAAAGTAGGTTCATTTAAAATTTCCCTAAAGTAAAACAAAGGAAGTATCTTACACTTAGGAACAGGCAAACAGGATTCTTCGTCACATTTGGTTTCCACTAGCATACAACGTTCGTCAGGGCCGCATTCTTGTTTCTGAAATAGAGTTTTCGATTTCTTTAGTTATCGTAAAATTAATTCAAAAGCAATTTTTAAAAACATAGCTTCTTAATGCATAGTCTTAGCTTGCAATGTTTTCGTGCTTTTACCTTGCATTCTTGAATTAGCTGCTGCAGAGAGTTACTACTTTGAAATTCTTCTTTGGGTTTTTCCTCAGATTTAGAACTTTCAGAATCGTCTGAAAGAGAGAAATACTTCCATGAACGATTCAGTAGACTTCGTTAGTTTTACTCAAATAATTTTCAAAGGACTGAAAGTATCAAGAAAAACTAAGTTTTAATTGAAACCCGTGAGAGCAAGTATTGTTTAGTTGTAAATAAGACAGTTAGAAACTAATAGCACAGTTGAATCCTTACTCCATGAATTGGGGTTAATAGACTATCAAGAGCAAACATATTTCATGAAGGTATTAAATTAACATTTTTTTACATAAATTTCATTTAATTAGTGCCCACCCTGCACTGGAAACGAAGGTACAATATACGAATCAAATATCATTATCACACAAGAAAATCAACATATAAGAGGAGAGACTGGAGTGATAGAAAAAAGAAAAGTTTGTGCATTCAAGAAAAGTGAAAAGAGAAAATCAGACAAGTTCTCATCATTCTTCCGTTAGGGGTGAGAGAATGGAAAAAGAAATGCGGTGCGGTCTTCACAGAGCTAGACTTGTCAGAGTGTCTCAACAGAATTCCCTTTTTTTCGTGCAAAGTCATACATATAGAGAAGCGTGTCGTCGTTTACAGAGCGGTGCATATAGTCCTTTATAAGCGGTGCATGTCTGACAGAGCGTCGTTTTGTATGGTGCAAAAAGCGTTTTACTGCCCACAGAGGGGTGCGTTTCTTACAGAGTGCGGAGCCGTTATTGATCTGGCAAATGCATCCCGAGCACTCGTTGAGGGGGTCGTCCGGGCGGCACATGGGCGGGCAGGGCAGGCAGCGGGACTTGCAGCGGCACAGGTGGCAGCCGTCCTCGCGCTTCACCAGCCAGCAGTTGGTGCCCTGGCAGATGGGCTCCGGGCACGACTTCGGACCTGCGAACACACATACGCCACCTCCGATAAGCTCACCAACATTATTTGATCTTGCTCATCAGTCGACAACTGTCTCACAGATACGACAATATATTCAGATCAGGAGATGCAGGACCATGGAGATGAACCTCATTTTTCAATCACATGATTCGGACCTAACAACGGCCTTAGCCAACAGAAGGTTACAGTGTTTTGCCCTACAGAAGGTTAACAGTTACAGAAAATGACTGGCCGTGGAATTCTTCTATTGGAGCATTTGCAATCACGTGACCCCATACCTAAAAAACACCTTAGCAACAGACACCTCGCTATCCAGCAACCACCTTAGCAACAGTTAAAAGCCCTACATAAGGTTAACAGTTAAAAGAAAAAAGCTGGTCGTGACGTCACCTGAAAATACTCTATACATTCGAATCAGGAGATGCAGGACCATGGAGATGAACCATGAACCTCATAGTCCCACTCAAAAACATCTACTTATCTACCTGGAGTGGAGATGGATATTTATAAAGCTACTTAACTAAAACTACACTCGTTGGTGCAACAGTCCAACAGGATCGAGGGTCCATGGCCATAGGCGATAATGAAAATCGAAAAAACAAGGGGGGTATGTCTTGCGATAGGGGCTCTGGTGGTGCTGGGATCGCATTCACTATTCGTGCCGCTTTTGTCACGTCACGAGAGGTGGAGAAAATGAAGCCTGATCCTCTAATAGCCCACGCAAAGGGCAGATTGAATGAACACGTCACATCCAATCACAGCTGGAAACCACCGAAATGTTATTATGCTATGATTGAAATTTGCAGTGCTGCCCTCTACCATAAGATGGAATTTAAAAAAGCGTTTTGGAACTCTGTTCGTCTTTTCCTCTATGCAACAGCCCACGTTGACCAAGGCATACGGTATCTGATTCGTTTTCTTCACCGAAGGAGCTAAGGGTGCAAGGTATAAGGCTTGAGTCCAGGTTAGGTAGTTACTCTAACTCAAGACCCCTAGTAAGTGTTTAGTTCCCAAACATGCTTGGTACTCAGTTTATCGACCTATACCATGAAAGGCTGAGTCAACCTTTTGCAACCCGGGAATTGAGCCCCTGTCCTGTAGCATGGAAGCACGAAGCGCTAATACTACTTTGTAAAAATCAATGTTCTTTTTAAGAATTATGTATTCAATTTTTAGGAGTATATATATTTTCTGTTAAGAATTTGTTAATTTTTCAATTAAAGGGTCTATCACATGATTTTAATGTAACATCAGTTCTTTTGAAATTGTAACTGAATGACGCAAAAAACTAACTCATTAGAAACCAGGTTTTTTGGAATAGGTTCTTAAAAGAGATTATCAAACTATAAAACACATTTTGCCACAATTCTTGCATATTAACAACAATAACAGTTGTTATTACAGATATGTATTTTTGTGTTTTTTATACTACTAACAGTGGACAAATCCAGCGAATTCCCAATTGAATATGTGTAGACATTGAAAGAAAAACTATTTTAGCCCAGAGCCCAATAACTACTAAACTCATCATGTTATTCTAAGAATCTTCTAGAGAATCTTTCGAATGAAATTCCCTTTTCTTTCCAGAGGATGGAGCATCAGACAGGTAGACGGGTCTAGACCAGACTGACACACAAAGCCTCCTTCTTTTTCTTGCATGAGAAAGAGCTCATTAAGTGCGTCCTTAACCTTTGGAACGGAACAAGTGACGAAGAGGAACTTGTCTGATTCGTCTTAAAAAGTGTTAGAAGTTTAACAATGGCTCTGATGAGAATGATGTATTGGGCAACCTATTATTGCTTTTTATTTAGAACTGTTTAGGATTTATTTTTCATGTGGAACCTCGAAACCTAATGTAACGCTCATTATGTGAGACAGGAAATTCTTGTCGGAAGCTTTGAGTTCGAGGTGTAAGAGATGTTTATTTTAACTTTTCACGAAAAATAAAGTTAACATAAGGTTATTTCAGAGATGAACACATATGATGGATGGTGTTGGAGATGCATCATATATGATGGATTGTATTTCCAAGAAAATGGAAAATTATTTAGTAAAAAAGTAAATTTAACGTAATTGTTGAGGAATAAATTGCGGCTTCGAACTAATAGTTCAGGTTTGACCCTTTGATCTTGATTATTAATGTTTTATAATTTACATTTATTTTTTATATTAATCACAGGAACAAAATGTCAAAAAGCTGGAGCGTAGTGAGACTTCTCTGGGTGATATTATCCATTAGTTAAAAAAACCTTAATGAATAAGGTGGCGAGAAGTACCCCATTAAAATTTTTATTGTTTATTTGTGAACCTTTAAGCCCAGATGAAAAGATAACCCAACTAATATCCATTGAATCACAAGTGAGGAGGAGCACCAGTCAAAAATATTACTCTACATTACATTCAAGATCAAAATATATATGTGTACGGCCTATTAGCTAGGAAAGCACATCTTTTCAATCTGGGGAACTACACGAGCTTACAAAAGTCAAAATCTTCGTCCACATCTGTGCGTCTTCCCGTAAAACATGTAAAGGATGCCATCGTTACTGCATCTCATCACAGAAATCTTTTGTCTGAATGAATGGGCTTTAATATTAAATTGAACGAAGGGCAATGGACTTGGTCTTTGCTATTCAGGGCCTTCGGTGAGTGGGGTTTTGTATGCAAAATAACCCGAGTGCATTTAAATCCCATCAAATATTAAACGATGTCCCGAGTTTCACCAGCAGACCTCAAAAAGACACAATGGCGACTTCCGTGCTAATCAGATCCTTCATCGCGTTCGAAACCGTGACGGTCCTTTCCATGTCCCATCTATCCGACAAGACACACGTCGCAATCGTAAAGAAATAGAACGCACGTCAACCGACACCCTGCGTAGCGAACTGGTGGAAGAAACGAATTCGTTAACCAGGAGGCTCATTAGGCGAAAGTAAAACCACTCTAAGTTACAGAAAAAACACGGAGTGAGACTATTTTCATTTTGAAAAAGAATAATGGCGAATAATATGTAGCGAAAAAAAATTCTTTGAACAAGATTCTGTTCATTTGCGATGATTTATAATAGGGGACTCTATAAAGGAGAATACCACATTAATGAGTAATTTTTCACGGGGCGAATTTCCTTGCGTTTTAGTAACTGAACTTAAAAAAGAAGGCGAGTATCCTTAAAAGTGAGAATCCTGGTGAAACATCCTGAAAGCTCAGGAAGCGCAGAGTTGTCCAAAATAGTTCAGTAGATCTCTACGGGTCCAATGCAAGACTGCAAATGGACCCTGAAACAAGACCGCAAAAATAGTGATTTACACGGGTGTCTAAATACTTATTGACTGTAAGTGTATAGATCCATCAGAAAAGTTACAGGGAAGACCCCCTTCTTTGATCCGCCCATGGTTGTCCCATAGTAGCTACTGACCATCCCCTTATTAATCTATTTGTTGTTGTTGTTGCCAAAGCCCAAGATCCAGCAAGAATAGATGAAATCCATCAAGTCAAACACTCTTATGAAGTCCAGCACTAACAATGAACTAGAAAATAGATAATTACAATTAAGCCCAAGGCACTCCAAGATGTGAGCTGGGGAAGCCGGTTCAGAGGTGCCACTTGGTACAAACTTTAAAACTTCTCACTCCTTCCGAAAAGGTCATGGACCTAAGATGTCCACTTAGGAGCTGGGTGAGGACAGTTCGCCCCAGCCTGTCACATCCCAGAGCCAACGATCCCCCCGGCTAGTGGCTCTCGTACCACTGGTGTACGGGTTGTTAATAATTTGTTGTTCATTCCAGTGACTTGATGTCGTGGGTAGTAGAATGAGATGCTGACACAGTTGCTCAAATAGATAAAGAATAAACATGTTGGATGAACTCTCCATAGCCACTCTCCATAGAATACTCTACAGTCAGAACTACAACTACTACTCTACTCACCGGCCTTCTCTTCGCAGGTGTAGTCTGGGCAGCAGGAGTGTGGCTTGTAGACGGCGCGACAGTTGGCATAGTCGTTGTTAGGGGGCGGGGGACACGAGCTGTGGATGCACGTGAAGTCGGGAGGCGTCTTGCACGTGCACGTCACGCAGTTGGTGGGGTGCTGGATGTCCAGGACGTGTCCGATCGGGTAGTAGCGGCTCTCGAAGAAGCACATCTCGTCTGCAAGAGGGTATTAGATGTGTCAGTGCACGGCTTACTAGATACTATACAGGCATAGCCGAGATACGGAAATCATTAAAAATGTAGATGGCAATAGCTAACAAACTGGCAAAGCAAATCCATAGAGTTAAAGGCGAGGCTTAATGGCTCAAAAATTCAACTCAGCTACTAATGGCCAACAATCAGAAGTTTTCGTCATGAAAACACGCCTTTATTTTTCCTTATTTGTCAGTGTGTTATCCTATTGGTTGGTCGGTATAGGTAGGACTTGTGGCGATCCAAGCGGGAAAAGTTGTCAAATGGTTTTCATTATTTAAAACTCGGCTAGCCTGTATAGTATCTAGTAAGCCGTGGTCAGTGGATGCAAGATTAAGTTGATGGCTGCAGTGTTAGGGATAAGTTTTCACATTTGCAGGAACAGACCTTTTTAAGAGGTTTAGATACCTTAAAAAGTCTGTATTTGCTAACGCGGGCTCAACAGATAATGGTAATAGAATTATCTGCGATAAGAGGATATTTTTGAAACCTTTATGGTGAACAACCTAAAATCTTCAAATACTTTGAATATCAGATCCACATTTTCAAATAAAGATATTTAAAAAGTTTTTCCAGTAAGAATTTAAAATAGTACTAAAATTTTGGGACGTTTAAAATTACGTTCCAGTTCATTGCATAACCAAATTCTTGTTATGAAGTAAAGGAAATATTTGATTGTCTTAATCATGAATATGATATTTTATTATATGAATTGATATTAATTATGATATTTTTTTTACTCTTTTAAAAAAATTCAGAAAGTGCTATAATACTTGCTTTTTAGTATCTGTTTTGTGTGTGTATTTGTATTTTTCTTTGCCTTTTGGTGTTTTTATCTCTTGTCATGTAAATGGATTAGTTTATATCTGTATGACAATATGTAAATAAATAAATAAATAAATTAAACCTTAAACGGAATATTACCTTCATCATCATCTGATTTGAAACTGGCGCCTCTGTTATTTTTGAAGTTAAAATCATCATCAGCTGGAAGAAAAATATTAGAAGGTTAGTAATATGCACATATTAACTACTGCTATTGCTTAGTCAAGCCACAGAAACAGACCTTTCTTAAACTCAATTTACATTTTACAAGTAGCTTTACTAGTTAACTACATATTACAATGAATAACTACAAAATGTTCATCAAAATTTAATGCTGCACTGAAGCATTTCCAGAGCATTGTGGTATCCTTTTGAAAAAAGGTTTGTGTGGAAATATCACTAAGGATTTTAACACAAACACATACAGTATGTGAAAATTTGAGTTCTATTTTAAATCTCATAGACCCAGACATATAGCTACAATGGGCACATGAACTATAGACTCGACTCACCGCAGTGGTAGTCGATGGGGCAGCAGGTCTTCTCGTGGTAGATTGGGATGCAGCCCTGTCTCAGCTTCCTGGCGTCTCGCTCCAGCATACAGTCGTGTTGCCTGCAGCTGTTACCGCTAGGTCCGCTCCAGTTGCCGTTGCACAGGCAGATGAGGCAGGGGTCCTCGTCAGGGTAGATCTGCTCCCCTTCGTAGTACATCTTGCCCTTGTACTCGCACAGCGGCACTGCAATCGAACAGATTAGTATTAAAAGCATTAGTAAAGTTCTATCTGAATTTTAGGATGATTTATTAATTTTACAAGAATAAGTAGTAATAATAATTCTTGAAGTACAACGTACTAATTAATTTTATATTTCCCTAATCTCAAAAGTATTTCACGTAATGTTTTTTTTTTTTATTGAAGTAACGATTTCTTACCTTGGTATATGTTGTCTTTTTTGGTAGTAGCTGTAAAGAAAAAAAGTATGTTATTTGGAGGGTTAAATTCATTTTTATTCATAAACAGTTTCGATAAAATATACTATATTATAATTATACCAATTAAAATTTGAGTTACACTATCTAAGAATCAGAGAATGAAATTATTATGTTTTTTTTTTCTACTTTTTCCATCAAAAAATTAAACTAAGTTATCAATTGTTTAAGTACTCATTAGTAGAAGGTTGTATTTTGTATATAATTCTGTATTTCACATAAAAATTGGGACTTTAGTTCGTTAGTTTAGTCCTTTATGAACGGCAACTTCAATTATTGTGCTGCCATCTCTTAAGAAATCTGCTCCAAACAAATTATACAACCGATCTGTACTATGCTCTAAATAATTACAAAAGCAAATAAAAAACAAAAGGGAAATTAATTGAAGTTCAAATGCTCTACTTTTTCCCCCAGTTTCTTTTTAAAACTTGTAAATCAGACTACGGGAAAAGGAGCGCACAATAAGGCACCACTCAAAATAATTGTGGTGCTGCCATCTAGAGAGAAACTATCAAACTATTTGATACGACTCTAAATTGTCATTGTCTTACTTAAGGCATTTAAAAAGTAAATAAATCTCTGTTGGTTATAGTTTATTCAAGAAATATTTTCACACCTTTGAAATTTTTTTGTAGTTCATTATGTGGGATAGGTTTGAAACGAAAATATTTTTTTCCCTTCTAAAGTTGAGGGATATGAGAATTTATAAAGGCTACTGCAGACTGCTTTTTTACAGTCAGAAAATACCAAATGATATTATTTTAATCATAAGATGTGATTTGCATGCTCAGTAGTTTGTACAGAATGTCTTTTAATGCTAATAAATTACGTATGTTTTGGACATTTTAAAAAAACAAAATTTGTAATAGCTATTTATACACCGAATGAAAGGTTTTTTAGTCATTACTAAAGCTATTACCAGCTTCATTACTAAAAAAATATTATGCAACACTAGTCCTCAATATTTTCAAAAATATTGCTGAATTTATTGAGAAAGACGTTTTTAAAAATGATGGTACCGGTAACCACCTCCAGAAGGAGTCATATCTGGATGCCCCTGAGTACAGATTACATTACTCCCATTTGAAGAGATCCTTAAGTTTAACGTCGACATAACGAGAGGAGGATCAAGGACGCTTATACTCACGGCACTGTACGCTGTCGGGGCAGCACTTGTCCTGTTCGTAGACGTAGTGGCATCCTTCCGGGAGGGGGGTCTGCGAGTAGACGGCCGGACACTCGGTGGTGGTGCACTGGATGGTCGCCGCTTGGGTGAAGTAGTCGGTGGCGCACTGGCAGCTCTCGCACGGGTTGCTGCTCGGGATCCTCGAGCCCACGGGGTACACGTGCTTCTTGAACAGGCACACTGCACGAAACACAGACATTCGTTTAATACTGTATCGGATTACCCTTTCCCTTTTGTTATGTGAGGTTAACTGACATTTTTTGAAATAGAGTAAATTGTAACGTTCGTCGTAACCGCTGTGAGAATACGTACAGAGCACTGAAACGTCAATGATGACGTAAGCTTTCAAGCATGCTTGTTTTCAGAGACATAATGATCCAGCCTTATATGTAGATCTACAGGGTGCATATTCAACATATATCCCAACCGTTTCAGCAGTGTGAGACAAGTGCGCAAGCGTTGGGATTTGGTTAAAAGATATATTTTGGGTGATATAAAGATATAACCAAGTCCCAACGCACTTGCCTGGCATTATGTCTGGCAAGCTTAAAAACTAAAGTAATGGATTTATAGAACTGTAAGAAAGTCTGTATAGAAAGTTACCAGAGATTTTCTATACACATGATTTCTCAGTGGACCGAACATTTCTGTATACATGAATCTTTCTTGGGCTAAAGTTTTCCAAGACATATGGCCCGGTAAAATGAGACATCTGAGTGCATAAATACAATTTGTAGTAAAACAGATAAAATATTATCGTTCCTTTATAGAGAAGCTCAGCAATCAAAAGAAGATTCTTGAATACAGAATAGTTCAGTCATCAGAGAAATCCAGCCTACAGAAAAGGTCTGGGGAATCCTCCCCTGCCAGAGCTTTTCTGTGTTTTTTACGATTATTTTTTCAGTGTTTGCCCAGATCCATGTTGAAAGCCTATACCTTTGTCGTCGGGCTTCAAATCGTCGGCTTGCGAGCAGTCGAACCTCCACGGGCAGGTGCAGAGGTCCTCCCCTTTGCCGGCCTTTTCTTCGTAGACGGGTCTGCAGCCCTTGGCTTCGTAGTGCTTCAGGTAGCGCCACTCGCAGTCGCACTCCGCCTTCGACGACTGCCCTCCGCCGGGGTTCTGGGTGCCGTAGTCTAGGGAGAGAGAGCATATTTACAGAAAGAACGGAATTATGAAAAGGTATTAACGTTCCAGTTGTTGGGTTATGGTTACGGGCGAAACCGAGGTACTTTTAAAGATCAAATACACTAACAACTAATGAGTTCATTTGAACGCCTGCAAATCCAAGAGAAAGGGGCAAATTATTTAATTTCAGTTCTCGGTTAGGGCTCCACGCAAGTGGCAATTAGATCCGTTACTTTCCGAGTCATACTTTCGAATAGTCCTTGTACTTTTTTCCATCGGAGTTATTTGTCATTCGACCAGGAGAAGACTAGTTAATTAAATCACTGATTTTAAACGGTTATGGCATTTCTTTTTTCAACGTTTCAACTCCAATCTAAGATATCCATAAAGGTTAAGGACCAGACTTGGAGAAACTCTGTCCACTCGTTAAACCCCATTTTCCTCATATCAAGCCATGGTGGTCCTTTCAACGAGGCATTGTCATGTTGAAAGAGTAGGAAGCAAGGAGTTGTCCAAAACCTACCTACCTACATGGATCGTTGCGATCCCAAGTGATATAGATATTTTTCTTGTTGTATTTGATTTGATTGATTAATCATAAATAAATAAATAAAAGTTACTAAAAAACCTGTAAATAGTAGGTCTCTGCATTCAGTCTACCAAGTATTGATATAGGAGGATCCCATGCAGGACCTCAAAGGATCCCTGTAACAGAGGACTGCAGGATGGGTGTCCAAATACTTATTAGTTGTTAATATAATAAATATTAATAAATTATACTGGCAAAAAATAGGTAGGGTACGTCAATTTGAAGTTTAAGAATTTCAAATATTCCTAAAAGAGATCCAAAATAAAAAAGTATTGGATATGTCCTTAACCATTTGGTTTTTTAAAGTATAGATTCTAAAGTGTAAGTTTCGGTTTTGCCTACCACAATGTTTACGAAGGTTTGAAACTTGGTTCTGAAAGTTTCAGATGTGTGTGTGTACAAAAAGATAAGAGAACAGCTAGAAAGAAAATTATATTTCGAAATTCCCAATTGCCCATGAAAGATTAAGAATTTGAGTTGAGATTTTAGCTAAATTGCAGAGATATTGAATACAACTCAGTTTTCTTCTATTGAAATGTATTTATAGCCAATCAGTCAGACAGGTAAACCGGAGAAGGTAAAGGTACTATCTATGGTTCATTAATCATCCAATTCCCACCGCAGATATTTATTTAATAAGAAACACTCAAGCATAGTAATTTTCCAAAGGAATTTATCAACAATTTTCTACCAGATATAGATTTTTGTGTAACAGTAGAAAATTTTAAAGGACAAACACTGGGGAACGTTTATTTTCTTACTTAAAAGCTTAAAATACCGGAGTTCCTATTCGTATGCACTCAAACCTGAAAGAATTACAACAATAACACACTCTTTCGATTTTTCAGTTTAAAAATTGAACGGGGAGGTGATTCCAAAGGTCACTCTAATCCTCTGAAAGTGTAAAACACATCTTGTGGAGATGCTATCGGCCTCCAGGACCATCGCTCAAACCTCTATCACATTTGGACACAGTTTGGAAGCCATTAATCTTTGGGACTAGTGCTTCTCCGACACAATTTCTTTCAGACAAGGAACACCGTCAATTCTCGTACTCCGACGTCCCCAACATTCTTTTCACCAAAGTTTTTTTTTTTTTACTTTATACTTACAATAAGAAAATTCTCCTTTGGGTTTTAAATATTTAATAAAGATATGATGTTTCCAATTTTCAATCGAAAAATTACTTTCAGAAATGGTAAATACTTTAAGTGACATTTATCATTTATGGTTCAAGAGAGCCAAATTCAAAAAGATTTTGTTTCAGTGTTTTCCATTTGCTCAAACTGATCCTGAATTTTTAACGCCTGTAAGGTTTTTTTTGCTGCGCATCTCCTAATTTTGTAAAAAAGGGGATTTGAAAGATATTTCGAGTTATACTCACACCTAATCCATCTAACCTCTTTGGCAAATTTATTGAAATGGAGAGAGATCTTGATCCTTTACAATTTTCAAGGTGTTAAACCTAATTGTTTTTATGTTTTTAAATCCACAACGAATTGAAACTTTTTTAAGGAGTCAAATATTTTTAATTTCAAGCAAAAGAATCACAACCTTTTCAGAAAGGGTATGTCAAAACCTTCCTAAAAATTTCGAACAAATCATATTTGACCCTATTACGGTTGTATCTCCGTTTACTCCAACGGCTTCTTATTGATAGTAGAGATGAGGAATTTTTATTCGGTATCAAACTTACTACAAATACTTAATACAGTCGACTCCACTTAATGTGATCACTTTTGTCCGAGAGTAGAATGATAGCAATATCCGATTGATAATAATAAGTGATTTGATATTAGGAAGTTTCAGACAGTGTAACTTAGTGTAAGCTTTAAAATCACAACTACGAAGTCCTAATTGCAGTATTTAAAACGATTACCTAGTATGTATTTTGCAAATTATACATATACATTCTTAAAGAAAGATATGAGAGTTTGACATATAACACCAATAAATAAATGACTCATTTGGTATGGTTATGCATTAAAATTGTCTTTTAAACGGGGATTTTTTTAGAGGATTTCACCAGATTTTGATAACATTAAGCGATATATCAATAACATAAAACGAAACATTTTTCGTTAATTTAAATAGGAGCGATTGGAATTTTGAGAACATTAACCGTGATTACAATAAGCGGAGTCGACTGTATTTAGAATTATATAAAGAGCTATCTATAAATCCTCTCTGAAAAGGATTTGCATCCCCTTATACATAACGAGAAATCAGGTGAGGGGGTATTAAGGGCATTTTGAGATGGGTGTCCTAATGAAAACCGGGCATTACCGCACTCCCATCCAATGGGGCAGCAGTCCCGGTCGGCGTAGATGGGTGTGCAGCCGGGGAAGCGGCGGTGGTAGTCGTCCCAGGGGCAGTCGATGACAGAGCAGGAGAAGGCGTTCGGCTCCGCGAACCCAGGGAAGCAGCGGCACACCAGGCACAGGCCCCGCGTGGGAAGCTCCTCCTTGTCCGCGAACCACGTGCCGTTGTAGAGGCACGTCCCCTCTGCACCACGATCAAAGCCATATCGGGGAAGGGGAGGGGTGCAAATTAAGATTGTGGGCGGGAGTATGTGTTGATGCAGTGAAGGGGATTCAAATATTGGAGAAGGGTAGGGGGATCAAGGCCATGTTTAGGTGATCAAGCAAGTGAGAAACGTAGTGGGATGCGGGGATCAAAGACATATTGGGGGAATGGATCAAGCAAAAAATAAAATTTGGGAAGAAATAAATATTGGAGAAGGGTAAGTGATCAAGCGCAAATCGGGAAGGGAAGTAAAAATAAAAATCAATATTTGTGAAAAGGTGGTCATAAGTGTATATTTTGATGTGGGAAGGTGATCAAAGGCAAATTAGGATTTGGGAAGATCATCGAGTTTGTATTGGTAGTTTAAAGAGTGTGTTATGACAAAAAACAGAGTATTGAAATCGCGTTCGAAGGTGGAAAACGTCGTTTATAACGGTAAGATATTAATTGCAAGTTCATGTATTGTTTTTTTTCCAGATATTTGGTTCAAAATATTTTTTAAAAAGAAAATTTAAAATGAGAGAGACACAATTAGAAGAACATAAGTTTTTAGTCAGAATTAGAATGTTATTAATATAAATACGTTATTTTTCGGTAAAACAGAATAGATATAAAATTAAAACAGATTTATCAAGATGTATTATTTTGTTAGTAAATGTTTGTTTTAGTGAGTATTTTTCAGGAAAAGCCAAGCAAGCAGCGAGGGAAGGGTGAAGGAAAGGAAGATAAGAATAAAGAGAAACACACATAATTAGTTAAATATTAGTGTAGTTGAATATTAATATCAATCATCACATAATTAATTTATTTTAAGAGCCAATAAGCATATTAGACAAGCATTAGAAAATATTTGTTAAGCATTTGAAGTGAAAAAGCTAACATATATCAGCAATATTAATACACAAAACATACGACATAGTGTTCACTTTTGGAGTAAATGTAGGTAATTTAACTATAGGTACGCTAACTTAATATTATATACAAAAAATACTCTTACTGTAACATCGTTTCCTCCCTATCTGTATTCTTTCTAATCAGTAATAAGTGTTCAGGCAGTTAAAAAATAAATAAAAGGCAATAGAAACACTTTACTCTTACAGAAGGTCGCAGTAATTTTTCAACCCCTTTTTCCCTTTAAAACAAAACGGAGGGCGACCCCTAAAAGAAGCGGATATTAATAAGTGGGGGTGAGAGCGAGACATCGATCGCGAGGATAAATCACCCCTATTCAACAAATTCTCTCAGGGCGGATGATGAATCTGTTTTCTTGCGCCCAACTTAATGGCCTGCTTAACCGTGAAATAACTCCCAAAAATGGAGTCCTCATCTTTTATTTGGGTTCAAGGTGGGAGGGGAACGATTTTCGTTTGGTGCATATGCGATTAGTTCCAAGGAGGGTCCTTTTTTTCTCATCAGAGCCTACTATGTGTTGAGTGGAAGTATAAATATCATGGTTGAGGAGGTTGAAAAATGAGGGCTTCCACATTTGTGAAATTAATGTTTAAGTGAAATATGTTTACGCGCGAAATTCTTTATATTAAAGGATAGCATTGGGAGATAATTTTTGAGAGAAGAATAGCAAAGCTGATACTTAGAGGTATCTAACTAAGTATCAAATGTGTATGATATCTAGAACTTAAGTGAGTGAAATATTGTTTGGTTAAGCTTTGTTAACTTTAATAATTGTGCATTAAATAGTTATGATACGATAATAAAAGTTCTGGAATAATCTATTTAAGTAAAGGATATCTAAATATAAAATTTCAGATATTTGGTTTTTACTTGCAATGTACTGCAAGGTTTAACTCTTCCATTATCTTGAGAGTATAATAGAGAAATTTATTTGCAATCATTAATTTCAGGTGATCACGCAAGTGTTATCTAATGAATTGCAAACCTTGTATTGTTTGAAACATTTTCTGTTGTTATTATCGAAAGTATAATTTAATATACCTTTAAAGACTTGTATTTTATAGAAAAATATTATTTTATTTAATTATCTTCACTGTATTAACCATCACTGTAATAGGATATCCTGTTTAGTAAATTGTACCATTAAATGCAACAGAGTCATTAATTTTCAAACTGGATTTTACACTAGTTTAAAACTATAGTCAATAAATAAATTCAACTATCACCATTTACCCATTCTGAAATGCTGAATGCTATACTTCATTTTCAAAAAATTAACGAGTTAGTAGTCCTATCGTATTGATCAGATGTTGGCATTTACCATTTTACAATAGTGTATTTTTTTTAAAAGGACAGCCTTAAAGAGTAAACAGAAAGTGAAGCATTGTAAGTTCTTCTTTCCAAAGAAAGAGACTAACTTTAATAACTGTAAGACCATTTTAACACTTGAATACTCTTGAAGAAAATATCACTCATTTCTGAATGCATGAATTCTAAAATTGATTATAATGGCGAAATTTTTAGGAATACATTGAATTGAAAAAATTACAACACAAAAAAATCCATCTTACCTTGACTGGCAACTGTTTCATTCTTAGAATCTTGTATGTAATCTAAAATAAAAATAAATAGATAAGTACCCTGCTGAAGTACCAAATCTAATGACAATTAATAAAAATGTGATTAAAATTTATTTTTCAACACTTAAGGAAATTATAAAGAGTCAACAATTCTTTTATAAATCTGAGATTAATATTTAAAAATTATGTTAACAGTATACAATATAATGCATCTTAATACACAGCATTCTTTTAAAAATCGGTTTAGAGGTTATTAGTAATTTATACGTTGTGTTCATATTTAAGAATAGTGCATGAATGTGAATTTTACAACAAATAAGAATTCGTAGAAACGTAAATCATTCAAACCCAGTCACACAAAAAAGCACATTCCATTTTATTCACACGAAAGCATACGATTTAAGAAAAACTATTTATCAAGCTCACATTTTAATGCCCTCGACCATATTTTGAAATTCGCCTTCTTCAGAAACTTCACAAACTTCCCGCTGCCAGATTCAAGGAATTCCCCCTGAATATCGAACACGAAGACTCCGTCTGCCGGAAAGAACCATTTAAAAAAAAGGCACACGACACCGCATCTCTCATATTCGAGAATCTGGCAACAAAAGAAGAAAACTCCAGGGAAGTATTCTGGGGGAATTAATTTTCACATACCTAGTTGCCAATAATCTTTACACGGGCTCAAAAGATCCAGGGCAAGTCATCATTAATCAATTGCGGCTCTTTTTTTTACGCTCTTCATAATTAAATAAATGAGAAGATCGTCGGGAAGAGAGAGGATTTTTTTCCCCGGAGTATAAATTTATTAGCGTAATGGAGTAGGTATTAAAGTATTTACACTTTACAGTAATCATTTCTTACGTCGAAGTGATAAGAAACTTTTGGTGTTATCTGTGTTCATTAGTATTTGCTCATTAAATAGAAAAATTGAATAATACATATCTTGCGATTTCTCGGTATGACTTGTTTGATTTGGGGGAACAAGAGTTAGGATATCATTTGCTTCTTTTGTGATTCGGCGTCTTAATGAAAAGAAAGATACGCTCCGAAACATTCTGGGGTTAGAGTATATTAAGACAAATAATGTCGGATTAATTCAGATGTTATTCAGATGGAGATAATTAGAGTTAGAATATTTTTTATATGGACACGCGCTATTTGAATGTCCTTATGTTACACAACTAGAAAGATCGCTATTTCCAATGTTTGCTTCTTAGGATAGATTTAAGTAAGATGTATTGTTTTCAAATTTGTCGGTTGAAAAGGTATGATTACATTGAAATAATAAAAGTTCTGTAATATAGTTTATACAAAGTTATTCTCAACTTTTTAAGCAAAATTGTATTTAAAGCGTATATTTAGAAGCAGGAAGATACATATTTAATGTATAGCAGAGTGCATTTAAACATATTAGAGCTAGTTTGTAACAGTAGGTAGCTGTGTAACCATATAATTTGTAGCACAGGTAAATATTTTGAATAGTTGGGTTGTTTATACTGTAGGGGTTTTTTTAAATCCCTTGTCAGAGTATGGACAATAATATAGTTGAACAGGAATATTTTTGTTAATTTCACTGAACAGGGATTTTTACAATCTGTTAATTTTGCACCCGACGCGACGTCAGAAAAAAGATGAATATGGTAACATAATTAAAAGCCTTCAACAATGCTTTAACAATGACGTCTTACACCATGTCAATCTCATTGTTTTAAACTGTTAGTGACTGTCAAGGTGTTTTTCTCATTAAATGCTAATCACCTATATCTATGCATTTTTTTTTAAATAACCAAACACAAAGCGGCCAGTTTGAAGAAGATGGCACTAAGCCTTCTGAAATCGATAGTAAAGCCCTGTTGTTCTTCCGCGAAAACAAAGGGAGAAAAATCGACTTGTTGAGAATTCTTTTCCGACCCATCTATCAGGGGGATGACAGAAAAGTCTGGGATTTTCTTCGCCAACGACTTCTTCAGACTTTGAAAGGAAGAATAAACTGTCGGCTCACACGAATGATGAAGTGGGAGTTTATTAATATCGAACGCGTTTTTATACATTTTTTAAACACTCTCCTCTTGTTGAAGAATTTGTTTGGCAGGGAATAGATGCATTAAAGACAATTTGGAGGGTGTCTTTATTGAGTGGGGGGAAGATTTATGAGTTTTTCATGCTGTGATTTTACAGAGGTTCTCTGTTCGTCAAGGTTAGTGTAACCTGTAAACTCGAGAAATTTGTTACTGAGCGTCGTGATCTATTGTGATAAACGGCGATCTCATGCTATTTTATTTCATCCAACTTTCTTGAAGGAAAAGTAGCTATAGTGACAGGTGTCAGATGGCAATAGATACGTATTGAATGTTAAAAATTGAAAAATTCCATGAAATAATTCCCGTATTTGTACGATTCTGAAAGCTGTCATTTTTGCAGTAACATTTGAAATAGAAATGGAGGGATATTGTTAAGGGTAAATTTAGACAAAAAGTCAATCAATACAATAGTTATATTCATACAGTTACCTACATAAAAGATTATTACACTCTTAAGAAAACGTAACTTTACTAAGTATAGAATAGAAAGATTATCTAAATTTTTAAGCTAATGCAATCAATTCTGACCCTTTATACAATCTGTTAAAACTAACCAACCATGCATATATTCATGAACTGACAATCCCATTACCATTAGCGATACTCAAAATTTAGAATCAAATTACTTCAATTCCACAGCACAAACGTATTTCGATTACAACTTTTATTAACTCGAATTATAACTAGTGGAAGATACACAATCCAAACCTTGTTTGGGCTCAATGTAGAGATAATATTGCAGCAGAGATACTGAACGGTGTTTACGAATATAGTTTTCGTTTAACATAGGTTTAGATGAATTAATTGAGATGCATCCGGGGGGCTCGTTTGAAATGAAATGAATTCAGATAATCTAGTTCGCTTTAAGGTAAGGATCGTTGCGTGGTGCAGATTAAATTTAATCCTAAGCGATTCGCATTCGAAAAGGGATTTTAGATATGTTTGGTTGATTAAAGTATGTTTTCCGATTGAGGATGTAAATCCTTCTCCCTGGAACTAATGTATTCATAGATAGTTATGTTATACTAAAGCGGAAGCGATATCTGGTTACTTCGAAAATATTTTACCAATGAACAACAGTGAGAAATGTTTAGGAAAGGATTTGACAGGATTTACAATGTTTAGGAAATCTGTAGGAATCCTGATTCAGGCTTGCTGCTTAATTGCTTAAAAATCCGTAGAAAACATAGATTTGTATCTTGGAGTCATTCAAAAAATACCTCTAAGAATTTGCAGGGATTTTACCTGATGAGGCACCTGAATATGTTTCAAATAGCATAAGTATACACCGTTTGAAAAAGGTATCCAATAGGCTTAGTCAAATACTACAAACCTAGATGCTTGATACCTTAAATGGGTATAAAGTAAGGCTAAGCTCGCACTAGAGACTTAAGTCACGGCGACTAGTATCAAAACTGCCACTCGAAAGCAAGAGTCTCGTCGCCTAGTGCGGGCGCTCTAACTTGTTGCAATATTCAGGGTGACAATTTTGTCTCAGTCACCGTGACAAAAGTCCCTAGTGCACGCTTAGCCTAAGATGCGAATGTGGGTACCTACTGTTACGACCTGAGTTAACAAAACTTGGTACAATTACAACTTCAGTAAATTATATCGCAGTTCCGAACTCTTGCAAGGTTGGCGACTTACGTACTATCTATACGTTTCTTAGGTAACTTTCCCTTCCTTTAATCATTGGCTTCTCAGCCACTTAAATTCAATTAATGCAAAAGCTGTTTTATGATTCTCTTCTAAACATAATCCTATCATTCAGATTTTCTTTACACATCAGAAAGCGAACTTAAAAGCCCCTGAATCTCATCAAAAGCTTCATTAGTGCTCAACAGATAATTGCGCCCGTTCAAATGAGTTTGTCGCGCAGAGAGGGAGACAAATCGGGCCGGACGACGCAGATTAGCTCTGGAGGGGAGCTAATGGCTCTTCCGACCGCCAGGTGACTTTAATTGCGACACTTATTGCGACTTGCCCCAGAGGTCACCCCTCCCTTCAATTTGTCACTGACTGTGGAGTAATTGGAAAGATCAGAGGAACTTTCTTTTACGAGGAAACGAAAGGGTAGAATAGCAGAACATTACTTTGTGGCATGGACAGATCCAGTGGAGTTACAGGGAAAGTAATAGCGTAATATCAAGCACATACAAAATTACATCGACATGAAATTCCAAATATTTTGGTTTTGAGTTTATAAATCTACTATTTTGAAATACCTTTTCTTTAGCACATTATTTTCTTTTCCGGGACGTAGTGCGTCCCATAACTTTCTTTAATTTATGTATTAAATAATCTTTAAGAAAGGACCCTTGAGCGGATAATTTCAGACTACAAAGACTAAAAAGTAAGCTATGAAGTGCCTTTTATATGCATAACTGTCCATAACCTTTTTATAATTGAGAGAAAATCTCTCGAAAATGTAGTGTAACAAGGATAAACAGACTAGACACACAGCTAACCATACTTAAAGAATCTCATGTAAGAATTTTCGATCGTCTCCTAAGAAATCTCATACTACAAGGGAGAAAATGTCTTCTATAAACAGAAACGTAGTTTCTATCTTTCTTCCTCTTGAGACCCACCTTTCAACGTATATGAAACATGTGAAAACGTACTTGTATTTTATGGGAAAACCTTACATTTGGTTGTCTCAATGATATAAGTGTAGACTTTTCCAAAGCACAGTCGGTCTTTTTCATGCTTAATATAAAAAAGTTTTAACCTTAAATATTAACTAAAATAGTGGTAGTCTAAAATAAAGCTTTCTTTTAATCGCAACTTAAAAAAATAATAAGTGAGTTAATAAACCTTTCGAATCAAAAAGCATAAAATTAAGGGAATTAAAAATTCAAACATAAGATTTTTTAAACTGCTGTAAGCATAAAAAGCATTATCATAAAAATATTTCTGAGTATAATAATTAAAAAAAAATCGGCTATTTGATTTCTTTTGTTATTGGTTAGGGCAATGTGTGTAATTTCTAACGGTAATTTCATTGTTTATGTTATTTATTCCAGTTGAATTTCACTTTTAAAAAAAGGACAATTATCTTCAGCAGTGAACCAAAAAAGAAAGCAGATAAAAAAGCCCCCACAAATATATTTATTACCTCCGACTAATTAGGGAAGTTTTTTTAGAGATGGAGAAGGGAAATTAAAATAATAACAACAACAAAACAGCTTGAGAAGTAAAAAAAATAGGGATTAAAAAATAACGAAAGATATATTTGAAGTGCACAGATCGATTAAATATTTGGGGATAAACTTATTTACGCAACGCTTTCTTTGGTGCTGCAAAAAATAACAACACATGAATGGGATTTGTTTTCATTTTTATCGTGTCTCGGGAAAATTGTTCTAGAAAAAACGAAGTCGAGTATTTAATTATTCTTAAATAAACTATTTATAAATAATTTGTTAATTATTTTAATCAAAATTACAGGAAATGTGTTTATGTTCACAAACAGGAAAATTTCATTTTACACGAACGCACATTTTTACTACATCCACACATTTATTTCTTTAAGAATTTCCACTGACAAATATGGAAAAGAAATAAATACATGGATAATAAAGTATTTAAAGAGACAATTTTTTTTTTGCCTAATCAAGATTACATGCTAATAATGAGACCGTTTAAAGATTTCTGGAGCAATGAAATCCTAAATGGCTTTAAAATAATGTTTGCTAAAATGTTGGTTCTCCTCCAAAATAAATTACTTTACCCAATAAACAACAAACTTTCAGTTTCTCCTCGTATTACAAAAGAGTTTAACCAAAAGTTTCACATCTAAATCTTCCAAGGTACACAACTATTATAATGTTAACTGAGATAAGACTTTAAATTTTTGTAAACGCACAAATACTTTTTAAGGACTATTTTTCAAGTGATCAACACCATTGAGTAGCACATAATCAAAATGAAGTTTAAAGATAGTCTTTTGGATGATGACTACATAACTTCAAAGTTTTAACCGGAAATTTGATGTAATGGTCAAAATTTAAGAGATTTCACGAGAGATTTAAACAAATTCTCGAATCCAAACATCAGGGAGGACCAATTGTACTTAAAATTGGAATCCCATCCCTTGACACAACAATCGGCCGTTGTCCACCCTCCGTTTTAATGAGAAGTGGCCATTCCTGCCTCTGCTCAGTTCGATAAACAAATTCTCCTCCGCACCGAGACCCTATATTGACTGGCTACCACTCCTCGAAGTAGGAAAACCCATTTCGGTAATAGAACGAGGGGGACTTTGGCAAATAGAACTGGGATATATCTGGATATATCCTTTGGAGGGGACGGTTGGTGCCAATCAGTGCGATGCTCTTGCTGATGAAGAAGTTAGGGATCGAGGTTGCGGGATTTCTAATGAGTTTCGGAAAGGGGGGGGCATAATTCGTAAAGATGGTGTTGTTTTAGTATCTCAGTTAATAAGAGTAAGTCTGATGGTTAGATAAATCTATTAAAAGTAACAAATATACGGTTGTCTGCTTCAGATATGATGAATACAGTCAAATTGTTTTTATACGGGCCACGTTATAATATCGCATGAAGGGAACCTTATAAGAAGATATAAAATATGTTGTACACAAAACATTATAAAATAGTTTTTTTATATAGCATTATGTCTTACATTCCGATAAAAATAAAATGAAAATGCTGTGAGTAAAAAATTTTGGCCAAAAGAGTTGAAATTTTTAGTTTGTTTCTCTCTAAAGTTCAGTATTAATGCAAATTATAACTACAGTTCCTTTCAACTCTAAAAGTTACTGTGATTCATCATAACATTTCAGCACTAAACAATGATTTACAGAATATTTTCAAGGTTTAAGCAAAATCGTACCAGTTTTAAGAAATAAATAAGTCTAAAAACTAAGTTGAACAAATAGAGATTAAAAACTAATGATTTAATAATTCCATTATGACTCAAGTCCAAAACTTAAAAAATTTATCTGTTTCAATTTCAGTTAAAGATAAACTTTATTTCCCTTTCATAATATTCAATGTTCATGAAAAACTGCTGACAACCGTTATGCTGACAACCGTAATTTCTATGTGAACTTAAAATGCGACCTAAACGTTTTGCTCGATTCTCAACAATTTGCATTGAACAAGAAACTTTTGAAACCAGACACACTTCTCTTCAAATAAAACCCACCTAAACGAAAATCCATCGCAACACAGAATGATTCCTTCAGAGCACAGACATTTATACGAACGACTCTTCCGAAAGTGTGACAGAGGAGATCTCGGCAGCAAAGCCCACCTTTCAGGTCGAGATTGGGAGGCGGTCGCAGTGACAAATGAAGCTCGGAACTCCTAATTGAGTCTCGGGGACGCGCAACGTGCTTAACGGGTTAATTCAATAGAGCCCTCCTGCAACCTCTGGGCACAATTGGTCGACAATTATTTAGCTGCTCCGGAGGCGTAATTCGTCGGGACGTATGGCGGACACGTAAAGGCAGAGATACAGATTGTGAAGACTGTGATTTGGTTGGTGGGTTGTGGAAAAGATAGGGGTTTTATTAGTTGCTCAACAGAGAATTTGCTGGAGGATTGTAATTACCTTTTAAAATACATAGATTTAAGTTGTCGTTAATGTTATCGCATTGTACAGTAAAAAAATAGATAATCATACCTCAATGTCTCCCAGCAACTCTTCCGGTACGTCACATCCTCTTGCGTAGTGAAGATTACTCTCATATGCTTCCAACAAAAATATGGGAATAATTCTCGAAAGTTTAATATAAGAAATTTTTCAAGAAGCTACTAAGAAAATGACACTAATGTCACATTCCCCTGAATTTTATACAGACATCAGTATAACAAAAGTGTTCGTGCACTAAGTTAAAAGTTGAGTTCCTTGATAAATAAAATAATTACTTCTAAACGAATTTTAACGTCCGAGTTATTTGTGGGAAAATGTACGTTTGTCTTTGAACATGGAAAAATTTGCAAACAACTTTGTTACACTGCATCTGTATAACTTAAAAAATGTAACTGGAGATGTTTATTCCACATTCCAAAAACCACAACAAAAAACTTGTTGAAGATTTGCAGGAAAAGAGTTCACAGCAGTTAAGTTTAACAAATACTCCTTCAGTGAAACTTGACATTATTTTAAAGTTTGATTTCTAGTTACACAAGCTCAATATAGTACTAATTAAAAATTACTTCGTCTTATTCTTTCAACTAATTTATTTATTAGGCTAATATTTTGTTAAGTTTACGTTTCTTCTCCAGAACTCAGTCTTATCCCCTTAACAACTTTTACGCATTTTTACAAGCAATCCAAATTTTCAGGCTTTAAAGAAACATTTTCTGCTGGAGCCGGCATTCACCGTTACTAAACAAACCTCGCTTGATTATGAATACATTCATGTCCCCGCCGTGTATCGTCTGCAATTAATTGACACACAGAGAACATCCCAACCTCCAACCGAAAAAGTCCTCCGGAACACATTCGTTTCCAATAAGGAACGCACTCTGCGAAAAGTGAATAATTTATTCGAAAAAGGCTCCGGAGTTGATTTATTAATGGGAAAGGTAATTTGTTGTCGTTTCCTGTGTAGCGCATGGAAGATAAGATTCAATAACAGTGAATCATTTATTTCGCCACGGTCTGAGAGAGTTCTTCTTCTTTCTCTCTTTTTATTCTTTTAGATACGGAGGAGCTGTGTGGGAGAAATTGGCCGCAGAATGTATTTGTTTTGGAATTACTAGAGGGTATTCTAGCTTACTGAGATACAGAAAGTCGTAATTTTTAGGTACCTATCAAGATACTTTGCGGCAGTGCTTCTCAACCTTTCAATACTGACGACCCAATTTTCAATCGTAATTTTCATCGAGCCTCCCCCCCTTTATACAGTAACAACGTATGCAATAATAATACATTTTGAAGCTAAAGCTACAATTCCAGAAGAAAAACCCTGTTAGCTGCCTAAAGGAAATGAGGGGTCTGGGGGTCCTCCCCCGGATTTTTTTTTATTTTTTATTTTAGTGTGATAAAAGCGATTCTAAGCTATTTCTTTTGGATTCTCGGGGATACATGGTACCCCTGGACCCGGCATTGATCCAGATCTGAATATTGTAAATTTTTCGATATACTCACACAATAGGCGTGTAAATATTTTTTTAGGGATGGACCCACTTCGGATTTAATAATTTATATCGTAAGACCCTTACCTAGGTTTTTTTTTCTGGAAAGGATGAATTAGGACGAATAAGGAAGCAAAAATGCTAGATTTTGCTTATTAGTTTTATAGTTTTTGTTTGGTAGCTTACATTAATGGTTGAGTAGGATACTTAAAAAACGTGTTAATGCGTGTGTTGTACTATAATCTTTGAAGTCTTAAAATATTCTACTTAAATATAATAAATATAAGTGAAATTGTACAGATCATGAAAATTTAAAACACAGAAATGAGACTATAGATTTTCGCCGAGAAATTCAATACTTTTCGTGGGTTCAAAGAGTAAAAAAACCGTCAACGCAAAATGATATTTAGAGAAAATAAAATTAATTACTAGAATTAAATATGTAACAAAATATAGTTTTCATCATGAAACTAATTAATTTGAGATTTAAATTGGTTACAGTTTCCTTTCACAAGCCATTTCCTAAATTAAAATTGATTGATAATTTTAAATGAAGTGTAATTTTTAATTTAGTTTACCACAGGTTTGGAAATTCTTACAAAGACTACATAAAAAGTGTTATAATAAAGTAATGAATGTTCAAATTCAAATAAATAAGCATTCATTTCTAAAATGATGCAATTAATAAAAAGAAAGGCAACAGGCAACAGCCATTTTGAAGATCTTAATGTTAAAAATAAGATTTTTTTTTTAATTTAAAAATTAAAATGTTTTTTGAAAATTGAAACCAAGAGATCAACAATCCCAAGATTACAATAATTCGTCTAAGCTCAAATTTTATCATACAATCAATTAGCAGCGCTAAAAGCTATACCCATGTTTTCCTAAAATAAATCATGTTTTAAAATACTTTAACATCGGTACTTAATTTATTATTTAAACTTCCACAGAAAAAGAATCGAGCAATGATTAGAAGTTTATCTCCTCTTCCAACGATAAAAACGCGGTAGCTGCACAGATTAACTTACTCTTTTCGAATCACCTTCGAAAGAAAATCGGCAAAAAAAAAACCCTCCGCCAAATCTTTGAAATTAATTATGCATTTCGGTTTAATCCCCAAATTGAAACAGATCTTCTTTCTAGCCGTATGATGAATCCCGTCATTATAAGCTTCAAAGAAAGTCAATTGACTCTTGGGATTAGTAAATCAATTAAAAGCTTTTAAGTCTTTGAGTCCTAGGCTTTCTTTCCTTCTGGTCCCAGGGAGGACATTATAGTTTGGTTCCCCTTAAGACTGACGCAAGTCCTGGATGATAAATGACTTTGTGCTCCCATAGTTTTCAATACTTGAGAACTTATTCAATATGTTCACAGAATGCTGCGGAGTTTTCGGATAATTTTGGAGCCTGCTTTAATAGAGAGGATTTTTTTTTTCACATGAAGAATAATAGACGTTTGCTAAGTGTTGAAACTTGAGGGAGTAATAATTTCTGGTGTGAGTAATATTAGTTTTGTTGTTAAGTGCAGTTAGGTTAATTTTGTGTTTAATGGAGTAGAATATTGTATTTTTATCTGTGAGAAGGGCGTTCGTATATCTGAGAGTGTTGCTAAAAGGGTGGAACTCTTAGAGTTTTCAATATGAATGGATGTTTTGAGAAGTAATTATAATAATGCTGGAATGCGTATACAAAATTATGCTTATTGCTTGATGAATTATAAGCGTTGTTAAACGTTGTTTTATGTAATTTCATTTAGTTAATAATCTATAAATAATGTTGCTAATTATAATTGGATTCCGTAATTATTTAATGGATCCTTTTAATTGGTTTATTTTTTTAATTGACGTAGTTTTAGTTCTTAGAAATTTTGATTATTTTTTACTAATATATTAACCTTTTTAAATTTAGTATCAAAAGATAACTACACGATAAAGGCTATACACTGCTACAATGCGATGTGCAAGTGCAATAATATAAAACTTAAATGAACATAGTTTTATAATTGTATTTGGATTTGTAAAAGTAACGAAAAATGGTAAAATGAAACTTAATACAACTATGAACTATTGAAATAGTGAAGAGAAAAACTTCTTCATTAGGATTTGGGTAACAGACAATAACAACCACTTTGCCATATCCCCCTTAAGCCCGAAAAATACTGTGCGGGCCAGGCTTTAACTATAGCTTTACTAGCTTTTCAGATAGTTTTATATAAATAATAAACGCCAAAACAATTCTGGTTTACAGCCTGTAAAGGGCTATACTCAATCTAAGGATGTCATTGTTTAAGATCCGACACTAAATGAAAAGACACTCATGTTGCTATTCTCAGAGTGCAATACTAATGGTATGAACACAGACGACAAATTAAGCTCTTTACTATCACAACCTTGAAGGAAGTTTCCCTGCCATAAACCAGAGAACACAAAGCATCTTCGTCGGTTTCAAACTTCAACGACTTTCTCCCTATTGACTTGACCGAATAATTTACGGCTCACGGAACTACAGCAATTCGAGGGAGAGGGCAGAATTATCTCTTCCACTTCAGAAAGACTCCGAAAAACAAAGCATCTGCAAAACCGAAAATTACTCAAACGGAACAAAAGGTAGCTCCGGAAAAATGAACTCTCCTCCCCCATACAAAACACACAGCTCCCTGCGGAGAGACACACGAGCTCTGGAATACGCCAACCCCATTTAAGCCTACTTCAAATCTGCTGGGACCGTAGAGTAACTATATAGACAGAGAGGGAGTGGAGATCTGATCTCATTGTAGCGATCTCGTGGTTTGAAGTATAGTATCTGGAGACAAAAATTGCCACGGTTGGTACCCACAAATCTTTTATGACCACAACTCTTTATACCACAACTCTTTATACGACCACAACTCTTTATATGACCACAACTCTTTATACCACAACTCGTTTATGATATTCAACCTTTTTCAGTGGTGAAGGATGATTTCCAAGCAATCGGGGACAGTTACGCTCAGGCAAAGTCTATATCTACCCTTTTCAAGGATCCTCCTCAAAAATCCACTCTTAAGATTCACCAACTACTTATTTATATTTTGTACCTGGACTATTAAACTATCGATTTTCTTCTGTAAATATAGGTTTGATTAAATCAAAAATGGCTAAAGTAAAATTGTGAGAGATAATATTTATGTAATGCAAACATTTTCACCGAAAAATTTCCCTGAAACAACCAGAAGAAAACAGGTTGAAGTTGTCCCTTCTTAAATTGTTTTCTTTTATGAAGGAATTTATTTTTCCCTGAGTCCAATAATTTTTTCTGTGAGAGTGTTAAGAGAGAAGATGAAAGAAGAAATGGAGAAGGAGAGAAAAGGAAGAAAAAAGAGAGTTAGAGAAATAGAGTAAAACGAGAGAAGAAGGAGAGAGAAAGAGCAATTTTTCTTTTCCGACATCACTTTTTTATCTCTCTAAGGACTCGTCCATGTTACAGACATCATTGCTCTTTTTGCCACACTCGCCATACATGGTTGGCACATCAATGCTCTATCTATACACATAATAATTCTATTTGCTTAGAAACGGGAAGAGAGTTCCAAACAACAAAACCCCTTTAGCTCCAGTCACGATCTCCGGAACGCGGCGCGGAATTCCTAAATGGTAATCTGCTGTTGGTTCGAAATCACGCGAAAATTTCGCGCATTCTAGAGAAGGGAGCAATTAAAACCCCACCTGTCTCCACCAACACTCGGGGGAGGCACACAGCGCTAAATTCGAAAACTCTTATTTTCTTGGGAATGCTCGGGTGATCAATATATGGATCGCTTGTTTAATCTCGGAGGAGTGTTATCGGCTGTCAATGGGTCCGCTCAAACGATACCTTTTGAGAAGGGGGGCGATCGAAGGAAAATTCTTTTTCGCGGGAGGTGTTTTTCTCCTGCAGACATCTCATTCTCTTTTACAATGAAGGCGCCATTGATTTGTGTTGGGAAACGAGATAGCAGAACCCGATAGAAAAAAGGAGAGCTGGGCCAAACCAATCTGCTCTACTCGTGATAAAATCAGCTGTGCAAATGATGGATTCTTACCAAATAGTTGTTTGATTATCTCTCATTAAAATGGTGATTAGTAATTTAAAAGAGTCAGAGAATGTTTTTTTTTCAGGTAAGCAATCTAACTGTGCAAATGTATAATGATGATTTATACATACACTGTTTAGAAGAACTTGTACTCATGTATTACAAATAACTTCTTCAAACATTTTGAGTAAAATAAGAGAAAATCAAGTCACGTCGTGTATTCATATTCTAAAACTTATTTATATACGAGTATAATCTTCCTTAAAACCATTTAATCAATTGTAGGAAATCAATAGAATCCGTATAAGTCTAGAATATGAGCTGCTTACAAAATGTTAAAAAATTAATTTATGTGAATTTAAGGATATTAGAGATATTTTTTTTATCTGACATAACGTACAAAGTATAACTTTTCTGAGACATTAAAATTTTGGAAAGTAAATAAAGAAGTTGTTTACTGAGGATTATTAATTTTGTTTCTTTCTCCATCTAAATAGTTGAAGTTGAATACAAGCTTATATTTAAAATTTTTTGATTAAAAATAAAAATACTAAAGACACTAAAGGCTATGATATTTTTACAGAAAAGTAAATAACTTAAAAAACTGTCAAATAAAATTAACGAGTCATTTGAAAAAGAACTAAATAAAAATCCGTAGACATACCATAAATTCTTCCTTTTCTTCTTCATCTAGTTAATAAAAGTTCAGTATATAAGAAAAAGCAACATCATTCTTAAAACGAGCTGAATATTTTATTAGTAAAATATAAACCAGACAGGAAAAGTTTATGACAATAAACTCCTCTGCGAAGAAAGTCCTACCCGAAGGAAAGAAGAAGAACCACGCAAAACTATTTTAAGGCATTAATTAAGCTTGATATTTTTAATTATGGATTATAATTAAGGAGCTTGAATAAAGAACACTCGTTAATTAACTCGATTTTAATTATTGCGTGATGAGGAAAAATGTTTTTGTGTATAAAAAATATTTTTTTCTGCTTTACCCATATTTTTAATTCCGGCTAAAGCTAAAAATAGTATGTACTACACTTATAATTTTCAATGCTGAGAGTTTTTGAAAGTAACGATCGTGATCACAGAGTGTGTTTTTTTTTAAAACTTAGCATAGCCAATTAAAATAGAAAAACCGCAGGGAGTATCAGTTCCCCCCAAGTTTGTGTTAAAAGATGCAGAAGGGTGAAAAATTGGAAATGAAAAACGGAGAGTTCCAGAGTGATTAAAAGAAAGGATATAATAATGTTTGCCACTAACGAGAAAAGTTTTTTATTTCCTGTCTTTCGAGATTGACCTCAAAGTAGAGAGAGGGAAATGCGAAAACTATCTTTCATTTATAAAAAGAGAATGTCCGAATGTTTTTAGTTAAAACAAATTTTTCTCATTTCTTTTCAACTTATTCATTTTGCTTGAGACGTGAATAAATTTTGCAGCATTAATTTTTAAGATATTGGAGTATTACTTTTTTGTGTATATGATAAACGCCACTCCTTTATTCAAAATAGGTAAATTTTGGCTAAACCTATTCAATGCAAGTGCTCTTAAAGGTTTTAGAACGTGCCTCTATACTTATCTTAAGATTTCGTATCCCCCTATTTTATCCTACAATTATACTTTAAGACATAATTTTTTGTCCGTTCTAGGTATTCAAATTTAATAACTAAATAATTATTCATGATAATGATTAGTTACTCTCATCAATTATCGTAGTTAACTAACTATAAAATCGATACTTTGTTTCGTAAGAATAGTTTGGCATCGTTATCCCGTTTTTCTATTTATTGCGATTAAAGAAAAATGGGAATTGTGATAATAGTTTAAAGAAAAGCTACAGAAATCAGAATATGAGTAGGTACACAATAATCGGTTATTTTCAGAATAATATGATTATCAGGTCATCTCATCCTCATACGAATTATAAGGAAAATGCTCATTTAAAGCTTGAAAAACTCCAATGCTACCCTTTTGTAATCTGGAAATCTCGCTGATAAGAATGCGCCTTTTAATGACTCTGATACCAGCATTATTTGTAAAGAGGAGCTAGTAGACGCAGAACGCAGGTTTGGTAATAAAGAAAAAAGTTAGGAGAGTAAAAGCAGTTGTTTTGGATAAACTTGACTAAAATGGAAAACACAATAATATAAGCATTGTGTAATTATTTTGTGGTGTTTCCTTTCAAAATCAACTCCAGAATTCTAAAAATTCCCCCAACTCATCTACATATTTAGTTTTAAAAATTCAAACAAACTTATTTTCCTTTCCAAAACTTTCACGTAAAGCTTCTTTAAATAATAAGTAACACACATTTTCACTAAAAGTCCTCCAAAGTATCAAGTTGAAAAATTCCCGCTCAAAAATTATCGAAGCTCAATCATCCTCTTATTCATGCACAATTTCATTCTTTTCCAAAGCGACTCGATCAAAGTATAAAAAGTAACTTCGGGCCTCTCGTGCAAGATTTTTTTCCACGGGAGCATTTCACGCCCAAAGGATCTTAAAGGTTACTATAACTCATTCCAAAAGCCTCATAAAACGAGTTGAGTTGTCCCGTCTCCCTAAGATCAGGGCCCACTTTCCATAAATAATTCTGTCCTCTCCTTAACGAGGACAAGCATGAGACCGTGCGGAAATCGACGCCGAATTTTCGCCATTAATTATAAGCGCTTCATTAAGCAAAAGAATATTCTGGAACTTTTTATTCGGAGAAAAATGGCGGAATATGAAAAAATGGCGGTGCGATGGAGGGTTTGAGGTGCGTCGATAAAATCCGAAATTAGGGCGGTGACATTAGTTTCAAAAATCGGAGTTATGTTGGTAATTAATCGTTTAATGGTAGGAGTTGAGTTGGAGCGTGCCTTCTGCTCTGATTCTTAGCCGTGTGGATCATTACTGTCCAGAACAGGCGGTGATATTATGTGAGCGAAAAATGTAATGTAACATGTCCCGCTAAACGCGCCATTGTATTGCCAAAGAAGCACAGATGGCGAGAATTTTTTACAAGCCTATTTTAGGACATGACTAAACTGAAACATACAAAATGTGAGATTTTTTCTAGAGAGAAGTCAATTTACTTTAAATATGCGAATGTTAACTGGCAAATGTTCTTCTAAAAGATGTGTTTCAGAGATTCCATAAAATAAATTACGTGTTATCTCTAGGGTAGAGTAATGTATTGACATCTGTACATAATATAGAAATTGTTTAAAATAACGTTGTGAAACATATAGATAGACACAAAGGACTGAGATATGAAATATTTAGATTTTTTAGTGTAGAGGGGGGTTAAGTACACAATATTTACTACAAACATTATAAAAATAAAGATCAAATGATAAATAAAAAAAAGATGTCGTGTCCTTATAGCATTTCCGGAGTTATTTAATGAATTCAATATAGCTCAACTTTGCAATTACTTTTTTTATTCAAAATTAGAATCATACTGTAGCGGTAATAAATTACAAATTTTTCAGTTGGCTTTTATACTACATTAGTATGTATTTGTAATATCATCCAATCTTTAGAGGGGTGAGCATATGGTCACTTCATTACAAAAGAGGTAAAAAAGAAAAATGGTTAGTTTCCTTTTTCCCTCAATTTGTGTTCTGTGTCCTCCATTAAAATATTTTCATTAATAGAAAAGCTTATTGGGCACCATAGGACTTAATCTGAATAGTACACATGATGAATTACCGCCCCGATAAATAAACTTAATTTATAATAGTGAACAAAAGAGACGATCCACTATCAGAATACATAAGCAGGGAAATGATTGGTTGTTAAAATTGACATTAAATCAATGGACTGAACCCAAATTCAATTTCCACAGGAGACGCCCATCAACAATGAGTGTTATTTACTGATTATATCGATATATCCCGATTGTTCCATCGGAACGGGTTGTTGTAAGAAAACCACCGGGTCCCCGGAACCCGCCCCATTGAGTCCCGGGATCTGCTCCTGAATGACGAAGCATCCCGGCTTCCGGGCTCCGGAAATGGGAAAGAAATTCTCCAGGAAACGATTCCGACGTTCCAATTTCCCGCCTCGAATGCCGGCACTCCGGAAGAATTGAAATTGTCTCCGCGAGGTGCACAACAGCTTGATTGAATTAATGGGATTTCACCGTGGCGCCATCTAGCAGGCGACAAGCGCAGCTCTGTCATACCTGATGTTTCCATAGCAACCGGGGCCCGCTGGCAACTTCGGGCCTCGTAAGCAATTGTCTGTCAAGGAATTGTGCTGACGACTGCGCTTAAAATCCATTATCTTACACTTTGGGATTCCTTGGAATACAAATAAGCGAGAAAAGGTGTTGTGGTCAGGGGCGATTAAAATCATGGCTCCAGGGAATAAGAAGCTTTGGATCGGGAAAGAGTTCCGGTTTTGGAATTTTAAATTGGTTCGGTCGTTCGGATTTTTTTTTCCTTGGAAGAGTTGCTTGAGGGTATGAGGGAATGTTGAACTAAATCGAAAGCCTGAAAGTAATTGTTTTTAACACCTGAAATAATCTTTTCCAGGAGTGAAAGCAGAAATTTTTTCCCCTCTCCGCTTCTTTTGTAACCTTTAGGTAATGAAGATTTTATTCTTTCAAGTAAGACAGTTTTCTTATTGATTGGATAGCAAATTTTTAGTTGTTAAAGCTCTAAAAATATCGGATAAGATTGGAAAACTAAGTAATGCATATTTTATTTTCTTTATAGGATTTCCTCCGTATAGGAAGCCATCACACAGTGGTGTGATAAGTATAGTGGGTACAAAAGTTATTTTCTTTGCTACTTTGGAAATATATTATTAGAACTCATCAATGAAATAAGTTACTACACTATTCGGTCATTGATAAAGTTAGAATTTTAAATCTCCAACTGAATGAGGATAATAATATGTAAGGAAAAAAAAAATAAATTTAAACTTAATTTGTTAAAAAAATTCATTATTATTTAAATAAATAAATAAATATAAAATATTTTGAAAATATAATATATTTTTTTATTAAAATTCAATATTTTTTTGGTAAAAGATTTTAAATGATAAGTAGTAATAATCGGCAAATACCCTCTGGTCTAGTTGCTAAATGAAGTAAATATTGTACACACGAGCATAGGTAGTTTTACGGGATCGTAGCAACCCCCTCCCCATTTTTTATGATTCCTTTTTTTCAATGGTTAAGGATATTTTCAAAGTCATCAAGGATATAACAGCCCCCTAAGTCTCTGACTAGCCCCCACTCGGTACCCTCCTTCTAAACGAGAAAAACGCTCACGAGAAACAGAGAATTCCTGTTGGATGATTTTCTGTGTTGTATTGAATGAAGAAGTCCATTTACTTTACGTCATTCGGAAAGCATGATGAAACGAGGTCGGAGAACACGAGCGGATTTTGCCGCGGTGATCACGGAGCGTGGTTCGGTGGTCTAGGGGTATGATTCTCGCTTAGGGTGCGAGAGGTCCCGGGTTCAAATCCCGGCCGAACCCAACGTTTCTTTTTTGCAGCTACCAACTTAACACTGACCAGCTAACCATTATTTTTATCCTTACCATTGCCGCGGAAACCAGCCTCTTAGAGAAACATCTGAGAGCTATTGATTTTTTCATGTAACCTCATTTAATATACTTATTCAAATCAATATCTTTTCTACAAAAATTTCGAAAAGGGCAGCATTTAGGTGATTATGATGGAAAATAATATTTTAACTTATTTGAAATAGCATTCTCTCTTTTATAATTTATATTTAATCCTCCTTAAAAGTACTATACATTTTGCTCATAAAACAATTTTTAGACGTTAATGTGATTATAGATACTACTTATAAAAGATAAGAAAATATCTAAAAATAACATTAAACTTAATCCGGAATAAATTATTTCCTTCAATAGTGTCCATAAAATATGATATCCTGCTAGAAATATATTTTTAAGGGCATAAGTATTGAGATTTTGAGCACAAACTTTCTTTAGGTTCTCTAGATCAAACTCTCTCAAACTTTTTCGCTTTTTCCCCCCAAAAGACAGAGAAACGCACAAAAAGAAAAATCAGAAGGGCTTTGACCAACTTGCGAAAAAAAAAATTATCAATGCTGCACATAAATAATAATAAAGAGACGAAGCAATTTTATAGAGACGACAGTTTCCGCAAAATTTATTAAATAATTATTTTTCTGCTAGTCCCTAAAAAAATACCCCGACTATTCGACCTCACCCAAAATAAAAACATACCTGCGTAAATCCTGCCATGTCGCGATTTATGCAGATCCAAACCATAGCACGGTGGTGCAAAATGTCGCCGGTCGATATCCACTCCTCGTCCTGACAGTAACGTATCAGTTAGGATTATGAATGGCAGAGCAGAAAACTATTTCTCCCCCCCCTCTTTTCATATTTTCGCGCTGAAAAAATATCAGGAAAGCATTTTTCTGCTCCGCCGGTGTCTTTTTATTGTTGTTGTTACCTCTCTCCCGTTTTTTGTTATTTCCCCCTCCTTTTTCCGAAATTTCCTCGCTCCCGGCAGAAATCTTGTTTGGAGCCCCGCTGGCATGCCCGAAATTCCTTGTTGTGGGCCCCGGTTTGCTACAAATGTACTTTGCGTAATAACTCTTCCGCCCCGGCCTATTCGTTCTGCGTTACTTTTTCCGGTAGAGAAAAAACCCGCGAGTATACATTTTATTCCGAGAGCAGCCGACAAATGCCGGAGAAATAAAGTTCTATCCCAGTACGTACGAGGTAGACAAGTTCAAATGGGGAAAAACTTAGATAGTTTGTTTTCTATTCTAGATCAATCCACCCCAAAACGCATTATTCCTAAATTATCGATATAAAAATTAATGAAGAACGACTCCAATATATTATACTCGATAATACTATTTTAGAAAACGACTGTAATTTATTATATTCAAAGGCTTTGGAAACACAGTTGCAAAGCTAACAAAACTAATTAACAAATTTATTGCTAAAGGAATCAATAAGTTTTGATCAGATAGGTATTATTATGGGACTCTAAATACTTTTATATTTCCCAAATTTCGAATTTAATTGGATAACAACTTACTCTGCTGCGTTGTTGGGAAATTTATAAACACATTATTAACTTTTAAAATATATAAATTATAGATGTAATATATTTTTTAAATTCATGTTCTAAAATTTGTACATTTTTTAAAATTCAAGATCTCTTAATTCCTGTGACTCCCAATTATCTTAGTAGTTACCATTATGTAGTATTAACTTCTGGATTTATAATATTTTCAAATGACTCTTAAGCGGTTCCAGATTTTTTGTTTAGATCACAAGTTTAAAAAAAAATCTTGTGATTGTATCATTTCAAATAAAACAACTTATTAACCTAGTAATATTTTCACAGTACCAATTATCAGTTTACTTTAATGAATTTTAAGTACTTAAGAGTGTTTTAAAGGGGAATTAAAAATGTAAAAATACTAATCACAATTTAGTTTTATAACTCCAAAAGTATTTAAACTCAATTCAAATAATATACATAACATAACTCATGTGACAAAAGATTGCAAAAAATAATTAACATACGATAGTATTTAAAAGCGCATAGTTACCTTTAGTTTATCACTCAAAATATTAGTAACTATAACTTCATTTGAAGATTTTGAAAGTAATAGTTCTTACATAGACTCAACACAATATTTAATTAATATTATAAAACAGTCTAATCCACAAACAGCCATTCTTAAGCTGACTGTATAAAGATATACCTTTCATGTCCCCCGAAAATCATACTCTGCGGTATGATGCCATAAATCAAATGTTTCATACAAGAAAATAGCCCATCAAGGAAAAGTATACATAGAATTTATGTAAGTTTGAAATCTACTGCAATGCATTTATTTACATATCATGCCTTATGCATGTGAAACTTGTATCCTTTCGCCCAGAAATAAACTAATAGAATACGCATTAAACGCGTCTAAAAACAAAACTCTCGAAAGTGATAAATAGGGAGAGAAAGACTTGAATAAAAGGCACAAAAAAAACTAATATCTTTTTAGAACTTTCGGAAACGAAAAGTTCAAAGAGAAACTCCTCTCTCTGATCCCTTTCTCTGGGCTTTCTTTCGTAAACAAATCCTGGAGGTGGAAAAATTTGCCTCCGAAAACTGTCGCTTTTTAAAGAATGTTTGGCTCTTCAAAAAAAATGGAGCCTGCTTTATAACTTCTGTAGCTATGCCAAGAATCATTTGTCCTTGACCCAGAAAATGGTAATGTTGGTCGCTTTTATATGGGAGCTGATAATTTTGTAATAATAAAAGATGTTGTGCAAGAACTTTGAAATGAATTTGTAAACAGCTGTATAACAGAGATGAAATTCGCAAGAAGCTACATAGATATTTTATTGGAGGGAAATCCAGAAAATAAAGACCATTTAGCTACACTATATAAAAACCCATAATTAATTTTATTAAGACATTCTATTACATATCTTAAAGAAGTTCATTCACTTATATACATAATCACTTTTTTGATTTTTTAGACATTTTGTCACGTTTATATATATAGTCGCAAGCTTTAGAATTCCGTTGTTATAATTTTCTGCATTGAGCTAGGTGGTCACTGCGTTCTCCAACTTTTCAATGTTAACAAAAAGTTCACCGCCAAATATCTCCTTCATCATAGGGAAATAGAACTATAGGGGTTTATGGTGAACATTTTCAACAGTTATTTGGATGTTCGTTTTATATATAGCTAAACTAATTTTACTTTCTGGATGACCCTCATGAAATAAAGTAATTAGAGAATTGTTAAACTACTTGAAGGCATAAATTTCACACTCCTCATCAATAGAGTTATCAAGAATAAGACTATTATAAAAAATGGTTACATATCTTAGCCTTTGGACGGTAAGAATTTATACATATTTTGAGTTTTCAGTATATAACTAAGGATGAACTCAAAAGGTATTATAGCTAACTGGTAGCTAACTGGAATGGACTATAGGTGGGGGAAAAAAAGTTATGGAGTTATTTTCGAAATTCCTACACCTTGTCCCGAATGTATGCCAAACAACTCTTTCAAATCTTTCCCTGATATATGAATTTATAAGGAAGAGAGTATAGTGTAGAAGAGGAATTTTGATATTTCATGTCGATAGTAAACCAAACATCAAACATAGTGAGTTCAATTTCAAAATGGTTTTCAAAGATTGGGTTAAAAGAGATTCTTCGAAATCTGTATCTTCCCAAAGAGTTTAGTTTTATAGATCAAACGATGATACATCCAATAAAGAGAACTTGGTAGAGTTTATTATTAAGTTGAGTAGTTTGATCTTGTTTTAAATTCAAATATTTTTATTTAAATAAATGAATGTATTTTAAAAATGAAGCAAACAAACTATAGATGCACATCTCCTATACGTGCAAATTTCAAATGCGAGTCAAAAATTCAATTAACAAAACTAAGTCAAATTAAAGAGTCTGTTGAAAGAGTTTCAGTTCGATTATTTTGTTCAAACTGAAGGATTTAATTCGAGATATAATAGGACAAATATTCGGATAAAGTATTCACTATAAATGCCATCTTCTGGGGAAACGTAGTATAAAATATTTGGATTTTTATCTTAAGCGGGATGTAAATATATATTTTTACGTCTTGTACTTGATGTATAAGATGGATCGTGAAGCAATCCTTTTATAAAACTGAGAAATTCATATTTTGTGCAGCACGGAGGAAATAAAGCTTGCGGAAGAATTTTGTCAAATGTCATGATGGGAAGAGCAAAACGTAGCAATACATTTAGGAATTGCAAAGCGGCAACGGTTCTATATTTTTATCAGACCTAAAAAGTTTCTAAATTTTCTGGAAGAAATACACATATTTGTTTTGTTCTGCGGATTACCCATGAATGGCATTTTTCAGTGCGTTTTCAATAAAAATAGGATAAACACTGATTTTCACATGGGTATCAACAGATGTAACTAAATTCTGTCAGTGGTCTATAATATACCAAATAACTAAGTATACAAATTCTTCTGTAGAATTCCTCTGACACCTTTCAAAAGTGATTATCAAACCCAAATTTTCCTAAATTTCAGCAAATTTGTAAAATAAAATAAATTTTTTTCTTAAATGTTCGAAAGATATTAATAACTTCTAGGGAATTTATAATTTAGCTTCAGCTAGGGGGGGGGGCAAATGTAAAGAAAAAATCAAGATGCTCCAGAAATTTCAGATCGTAAAATCATTTATTTTTATTCGTATATTTTTCACCAAAACATTTGCCGCGTCATGTTTCCCTGATTATTAACTGTAATCGAAGCTCTGAATGAACTCCGGTGGCTATTGACTTAAAATAGGAACAGAAGCATGTTAGTTTAAAGCATCTTTTAATCGAAAGCAAAAGAAATCCAAGCGCATCGTTAAATCGTTCAATACAAGGCTGTATCCCTTCCTCCAAACCTGATATATCGACTGAGTGCGAAGATTCATCATTTCCCTTCTAATTAGCAACGGATGCGTTTAACTAAGAAACCCAAAACGGAACCGCGGTTAAGTGAATTCACTCCCGGCTTGCATTGCATAATTCTCCAGGAACCCCGGGAAAACTCCGCATTTCGGGACTTTCCGGAGCATGGGAACGCACAGGTGAGGGCTGGCACGTAAACCCCCGAGGCGAGTCGAATTTCGATCTCGACGCGGCAGCAAACGATTTTAAGGAGCGTAATTTCTCGTGAGCGGAGTGGCAACAGGAGCAAAAACGCATCGGGAAACGCATTAGGATTTTTTCCCTCTCGATTTTCCGTCGATTAGTGAGTGCGAACGGAAAAATTTCGATGGGGCAAAAAATTAACTGGAACCGTACACCTGTGAGAAATGGCGGTGAGAGAGGATCTAGGGGATTTCCACCCACTTTCCATTTAATTTCGTCTGGTGGTTAAGAGCCCGGGGGCAGCTCAGAGTGGAAAACTTTTGCTTTTCGAGTGTAAAGTGCACTCTGGACTCGAGGTTTTGTAAATAAATGGCGCCCGGGGTCCTTTTGGCGGGAAATGAGATCGGAGAGAGGGTGAGGGGATGTCAAGACATTGTCAACGGTCTGAGGATGAAATTGATTTCTTGAAAGAGGAGGAGGAGGAAAACTTACTTTCTCATTTCCGCAAAAGGGTGTTCGGGAAATTTTAGGAGTGATGTTACTTCAAGGAAAACAGACGCATTTTTCGTGTTGCACAGAAATAGAACTAAAAGCACTCGGAAATTATTGATTGGATTAACATGAAAGGAACGCTGCTTTCAAGTTGAGCTTCTCATCAGTCAGAATAAAAGTGGCATTAATTTAAGATAGCGAAATTTAAAACTAGAATGGATTGTAGGAGTTTCTTTCTTGATGGTTGATTCAGTGTAGTAATTATCTGGTAACTCAAAAGTTCAATTAAATACCGGTTCAAAAATGTCTTTCTCATAGGAGCAACAAACCTTCAATTACTCAAAACGAAATTCGGTACACTTAATTCATGGACATTCTTATCAGTTCAAACGCTACAGAAGGAAAATAAAGCTTCATAACTGCTTCATTAAGTATGAAACTTAAAGAAGTTTTACTCATTTAGAAATGTCAGAGAGGGAGATATTTGTATCAAATAACTGAGAGGTGTTTGGAAACATCCAGGAGAAAAGTCGAAAATGCACTGACGTTAATTCCCTTATTATAGTAGCAATTGCTGTTTTAAGGATGAGTGACTGATATTAAGTAGCTGAGACGAAATGCTGAATAAGTTACGTCCACCTACCATGGGTTGGGATTACATCTTGGGCAAATATCTTTTGATACTATAACTATGAAGAAGGGAATATTGCAAGAAAGTACCTATATGAAAATGAAGTGACTAATTTTTTGAGTGTCCAACTGCTAGAAATAGCGAATCGGTGAGGTTTTAAGTATGGCTTATCTCATAAGTTCACCAGTCACCATTATATCATATATCTCATGAGCATATGAAGAGAGATCTGTTATATTAGACAAAAGATAGATGGATGGAAAGATAGAAAGATCCATGAATACACGTAGTAATTCCAGAAATGAAGTAGCCATAGAGTAGTTATTAAATTGACACATTTTTGTAAAAATCGCAATTTTGTTAAGATATATGAAGAAATATACGACAAACTACAGGAAGCTCAGAAGTTCACGTATGAAACTAAATAAGTTTCTTTGATAAGTCTGTTAATATGGAGTACTACTAGTATTTCTAATTATAAAGTTGAGACTAATTAATCATCACTTATAAGTAAGCCCAAAGTAGACATATTTTAAATGTCTAAAAAGTATTTGTTTTACTTTATAAGGATGTTTCGATCATAAAAAAAATGTCACTCCCTTATAAAAATCTCCACTACTTCCATCTATGTGTAGAATCTTAACTTTATATAACTATAAATAGTTGCTAAACATTATTTCACACAATAAAATAACTTAAATATTATTTACGCCCAGAAACAGAAAAATTTTATTAACAGCCCGAAAACCACACTTCTTTTCTCAAAAAGCAACAGAAAACAAATCCTCTCTCTCTGCAGCAGGTTTCCTCCTTTTGTATTAGGAGCCCATTTTTCCCAATATCCACGCACAAGTTAAAGCAGGCGTTTTCCTCTCATCCAATCGAGTTTTCCCGGACAGGAAGACAGACATGCCCCCTCCCCCTCCCAAAACCGAACAAGACAGTCCCTATCAGAGAATCACATTTATTGACAGCCCCCCCGCAGTATCCCCGAAAATAATTTAACCCTGGGCCGACCAACAAAGAAATGAAAGCCCCCCCCCCTCCACCTCAAAGAAAAGAGGACGAAAAACCTTATCAGGTCGAAAGAAAACTGCTTTTAAAATTGAGTTCCAAAGTTAGATGTAGCGTGGAAACAAGATGGTTTGGGATGGAACAATCTATTCGAAAGGGGGGGAGTACCCTCATGGCCTTGTTTCTCTCTCCCGGAAAATCTCTTTTTTTTTATCCTTTTCTTATCGAATGTCCCTGTTCGTTTTTATACGGTGGACATTTTGCCCCCTTTCCCACTCATCAATTACGTCTCTTTTCTGCGGGATTAGAGATCGGAACGAGCGAGTGGAGTTGAGGAGATTTCGGACTCGTTAAGGGGAGTTGAGTTGTTGCATTCAAATTAATAGGTTTGAACGGTCGGGGAAGATTTATTTTGGAATCGAGAAGATGGGTTGTAGTTTGGAATGGGATGAGGAGCAGTAATTGCTTGTTTCAATTGCAAATGTTGGTTTTTCTGCGTGTTCAGGATTTATATTGAGTGACTGGAATTGAGTCGAAAGACTTGGATGCAATTGGGTGTTTAATTCAAATCTAACGCGTGTATTCGGAGATGGTATTGTTAAATCTCAGGTAAGACAATACAATGGGTTTGTCAAATTGCAGTGCTTACTATGTCTACGTTTCATAATTATTTTAAGTAGTATCAGAGTAATCTTTTTAGATTACATGTATGCGACATAAAATTAAGCAATTTGTATACCTGATTATGTATTTATAGTAATAAGTATGGGCCACTGGAAATCATTAATTAATAATTGCTTTCACATGATTAACCTTTTTAAGAAACTAATTCATATTACCTTAAAAACTGAAATATAAACATTTTCATAAATGCAGTACATTGCCCAAAAGAACTATACCAACAACTATGCTACCCTTTATTATTTGGTCTTTCATAGGATCATGGGAATACTAGCCACCAAACCCATGACCCATTAATCCTTCAAAAGCATGCAAAAAATGCCCTGATTTCAAATGCATTAATAGAAATGATTATTGATAAAATTTAATCAAACATGTATCAAATAAGAACCTACATTCACTGAAGCAAAATGACTAATCTAATAAAATAATCATTAATATGAAAATATGCTTGCAGTTTTCATTTCTTTGAACTAGTTTTGTAAGGTTTAACAGTTGATTAGTAAAAAGAACAATGCATAAGAATGCCCAGATTAAAACAATTTACTAACTTTATTAATGTATCAGTAAATAATTTATTCTTTGTTCAGATAAATTCTTAATGGTATTAAACGAGGTATATGAATAATAAAACGCAATTTTTCCTCTACATACACGCATTTTAAACCCTTATTTCCTCATTACTTTTTTGTCTCCTCCGAGAATCATACGCCAGAGCAATCTTTCTGAACCCTTCCACGATTTCCACGACCACTCAGCATTCTCCCTTCCTTCCACCCCAGAAACTCCAAAAAGTGCTGCCACGCTTACATCTCAACTCCACGACTGCTTACCCCCTTTCTCCCATGCAAAAAAAAAAGGCAATAACAACAACAAAAAAAAAACGTCGGTAAGCAGAGAAGTAGAAGATCCCCGTCTCCTACTCTTAATGCAAAAAATAATAATAATAAAGTAAGAGGGGGCGAAACCGTCTCTATCTCGGGAGAGAGAAATCTCCAAGTCATCGCATGGAAGTGGATTTCGCAGGCAAAGTGACCGGCCGACCGTGACTGGGGAAGGTTCTCATTTCGCTCCTCTAAAATATACTTCTGCCAGCCGACAATGGAATGCCAGAATCGATGGTGCTTCTGCGGAATGTTCTCGTAAAACTCGATCGACCTTTTTGGCGTCTAGATCCCAGATGGCCATCGGGCCAAAGATAAAGTGGGATGCTCATCTCCCATCTATCTGGGAAGGGTAGACGTCGAATGAAGTATGTGTGACGTTGTTTTTCCGTGAAGGGTTATAGAATAGGTACTGTATCATTCACCAAAGGACTGTTTATAATCAATCACCAGGAAATTACTTGAAGGTTTGCTAAATTGGTATTGTACGAGACATAGTTTGAAACGTTTACTGAACACAGGATTAAAAAAATCCGCAACGCGCATCAAACATTTGGAACAGATGCAGTATAATCCCTCTTTGGTGATTATTTCAATCATCATAACAAATCTTCCAATGCTGCTGGTGCAACGGAAATATCAGATAAAAAACCTCAAAACATACTTGTCACCAAAACGGTTAAGTGGATTTTACTACATTGCTGGTTCTTAAGCGATGATACTTATCAATAAGCACATTAAAGATTAAATAGTATCCTAACTTTAATTTAACCCCCAACTGTTTTCCTACATTAGCACCTCATTCATAGCTTCCAGTAATTTTTTAGCGCTCCAAAGCATGTCATTTACCCTCCTACTTTTCTATGGGATTTCGAATTGTCATTTAAATGCTTAGCACCATTCCATGAATTTGGAATCACCCTGGATCTAAAATATTTGAGAGATAAAATCACATGTATTGGAACTTAAAATGGTGTTTCGGGCTATTCATATTGGAACACCCACTGCATTTCAATTACGTTTCATGGAAATCATTGTTTCACAAAAACTAAATATTCAGAATACTAGTTAGTAAGATAAATATTAGTTCGTATCTCATTTACGTGAGGACATTGTAACTGTTGACCTTATGTAATGGGTTTTGGGGACCTAATTCAATTACATCAATCAAAGAGATGTATAGAATCCCGTGATGACAGGGCATACGAGATACCCATAGGACTACTAAATTCATGTCTACATGCACTTGTGTGTGTGAACCCTTCCCCAAACTATCTAAATTCATCATCTAGTTCTGAAGGGTAATCAATACTAGGTTGTTATAAACTCCAGTTGGGGAAATAACCTAATCAGTCGTGTTCGCTTATTTTCGATTCCTACATGAAGAACGCAGCAGTGTACCGATCGACCAATAGGATTGCTTGTTTACTCGTTTTAGCTCCTCCCTTCACTACATCTACAGGGCAAAGCAGCCGCGAGGAAACGAGTCTATTCGAAGTCGAGACTTTTGTTTACATTGTGGATCACACTATTGAGCGCTATAAACAGTAAAAAGTATACTCAAAATAATATATTAATGTTAATATGCAGCTCAGGGATTGTCGCAGTAAAGACTACGGGTGTTAATTACATCTTAGTTGAATAAATTACTGATGCGAGAATTCTCTCTAAAGGTTTACTGCAGTTTATAGACGATATGTAAAGTTGTAAACAATAAACTGTGTTTTTTGTGATTAAAATGTTTAAATAGAAAATGGGAACTAAAACTTTGTTTTCTGCTGAAAGTTATTAAACTGTAAGTATTTTATATGATGATATAAATGTAAATATCTTAACTAGCAGGAAGCTTTTAACTGTTTTATGTTTTAACATTAACAGTGAAAGATTATCAATAAATCCAGTGATCTAGATTTGTGTCTGGCTTATTTTAAAGTACCAATAACTCTGCAAACTTCATCATTCCCTATATTTATTATGTAGACTGTCCTGTTTAATATTGCTTAGTCATTTTAGATGAAAAATATTCGAATGTTTCTACCTTTTTTGACTTTCATTGATATAATTGTAGATATTTTAATTGATTAGCTTTGAATTGAGATCTTTCTAATACTTAAATTTTAAAACAGCTTGGCAATATTTGGCAGGACATACTGAAGTCTAACCCTACATTTTATAAAACTTGAGATGTCTTGATTGTTTTTAATTTTATGAATTATTGGGCTTATGGGTAAAAAACATGACTTGTTAATTTAATAAAGATCCTTCTTAAGATACCGTGGACATTTGTGCTTCATTTATTTTTAATTAATGCCATGTTAGTTTCTTAGTTATATATTCATGCAAAGATAAGAATTTGAGAGTTAGATATGAATAAACGGGATTCAATTCCATTTACGACCCTACTAAATACTGTAATGTTCTTTTGAGCACCAAAAAGTTGAAATATTACTAATTTCAAACTCATAGGTTAAAATGTTTAGTGAAATCAATAAACTATTCTGTTTATCAATAAAAATCAGTATAATTTTTTGATATCTGTATGTATAGCATACAAAAAAGCTTTGCAATATTCAGCGGGAACGTTAAGGGAATTGAACCGAATAAACTGAAAGAGAAAGTAGCCAAGAAATGATTAATTTTAATAATTTTATTGAGGCAAAATGCTTAATAACGCTCATCCCACAACTTCAGTGTGACCAATTTTCAAAAGAACAATCATTTTAAGTGAAAATTAACTTTATAATGTTTGTAGGTACAATATAAATAATGAAGTGCTTATAATATCAGACAACTAATGTAAATCTTGACACATACTTTCCTTTATAAATTAGCAATTTTTAAGAGAAAACTAGACTTCATAAGTATTATATAAATGAGCATTAAATGAAACTTTTTTTCTAAATACACATTGTACTATATAGTAGTCTACATGCGACTTTTAAAACATAACTATATGTAACACAAAGAAAAATCTGTGATGTTAGCTTTACAATTAAGATTTGTTTAAGTATCAAATCAATATTAACGGCCGTATTCACTGCATCCGAGTGAACATCAGACTCATTCAACACTAGTATAACGCGAGGTCGTGATAGCACCGTGTCAGCAGTGGATCCGTATTCATAGTACTCGGATCAAGTGAGTCCGATCCTGGCTTTGGCGATTGCTTGGCGAAGGTGTTTCGCGCTGAAAAGGTCTTCTCTGATTGGCTAGAGAGAATCACATCACTCGTAACTAGTTTGTTTAGTAAATAAAAACACATGGCAATGCCTTACGCTGGCCGATCGACTGAAATAAAAATACTGCTATGTTTAATACAATCGTATAGCTATTATATATCAAATTAAATAAATTGCTGAGTGTATGTAACTTGATGATACATTTATAAACTGGCTTATACCAATACATTTAACTAGTAATTTGTACTTTTACTGAGGTGTTAAAAATTATTAAATTCAAAGGCAAAAACCTTAATCAACGTGTTTCTATCGTTTATGATGAACAATTTATTTTGCTAACTATCATCGAGTAATGAATTTTGGGGTATTATTCTGGGAATTGAATTGATTTTACATGTGCTCATGTGCTGTCATAATTTTAATCAGTGAATTGTAGGGTTTTCTTTCTCCCTATACCTTATATGTATGAGTCCTTTGCAACATTTTAATTTTGCATTATTTGAGATCAAATTAAAAATAAGGACATTCTAATTTATTGATAGATACTAGATTAATATGAATAAATTGAAATGAAAACCTATGCAGTAAAAATGGCTCAAAACAAACTATGAAGAGAAAAGTGAGTGGCAAAAAGAAGCAACGAGCAAAATCAGCTGCTCTCTTGGAGCGAAAAAAAACAAAAACATTGATGTAGAAAATAATTAAATAATGAAAGGTGCTCTATGAAGAATAAATTTATAAAAACGATGGTTTTACTCTTAGGAGCTTAAGCTTTGTTACATAAGTTTATATTAGGTACCTGACCTATATAAATTAGCATTGATTATAATCTCAAATTCTAAAACACAAAAGCAGTATAAAGTAAGTCTCAAGAGATTTTGCAAAGCTGTTCTATAGTAAACCTGCACAAATTTTTGAAACTCAATTGAACAATAAATATTAAAACTATCTAAGATACTATTATTATTACTACCTATCAATTTAAAATTTCTCCCAACCCTTCCTTGATGTGAATAATAAATTCTGAAGCTATTAAATGAAGCTAGATTGTTTAAAAAAAAGGTTTTTTTTCCTTAGGATATTGACTATAATAAAAGTTATTTAATGATTTACAGTTATAAAGGCCCATACTTTAATAACACTACTAAATACTAAAACAGTAGTACCTATTATTTTTGCATCATGTATTTATGAAATAAAATTTAAAATACTTAAAATGGTCACTCAATCTTCCCTTTATTTTTTTATTCTTGAAAAAAAAAATATGAATAATTAAAAATGAAAAAAATACTTATTAAAGCTATGATAGTATATCCCAATAGTAATGGCTAATAAAATCATTAAAATGTCATTTCAACTTTATACATAAGAAAAAAATACAGAGAAAAAACCCAACATTCTTTATGAAACAAAAGAAAGAAAACAGTTCTGCCAGAACACATTAAACTTCCATGCAAAAAATAAGACATTTTGAAAAATAATTCAGTTTCTTTTGAATCAAAAATTATATTCTGATTTGAAGAAAGTAATGAAAACTCTGAAAAATATTACCACTGTAAGCTACCATAATATACATTTACAAACTCATAAACAACATTAATTAAAGTGGATTTTTTATTCAATAAAAAGTAAATTGAGCAACTTTTTGAACATAAAAAGGAACAATTCTTGTATGCATAATAAGAAATGTATAATAAGAAATACATAGAAATTATTACATTACTAATACAGTAAAATATTTTGTTTCACAATTTAAAAAGAAAATTAAAACTATATCAATAATTTTCAAATGAATTTTCAAGGCACAAATAAGCAGCTGTTCAAAAGCAACTGTTTCTGAGGTCAATACCTGTAATAAAAAGAAAAATCTAAACCCTCAAATATGTAATATCGAGATTAAAATTGATTTTAAAAAATTATCAATTAAATATATTTAATCTTCATGAAAAAGACAATATACATTAAATAAATGTTTTGCTTTTAAACCTCCAACAAAACAGTTCATTACTCAATTAAAATCACAGAATACAGAGAATTATAATTATAAATGAGTGTTCTTAAATAAACAAATGCTTTTTGGATTTCAGAAATTCAATTCCTTATGTAATATTAATTATTGTATTTAGGTAGACAACTTTTTAATTAAAAATATAGCATAATAGAATTCACTAAAATCAAAAGTTCGCCTGAGAACATAATATAAGGATATTGAATAAAAAGTTTAAAATTGATTCAAAACATAACGTTTAACAAGAGGAAAATAAATATTATAGATAGGAGTTAATGACATCGCGTTTCATTTGAATACACAATCTATTTTGTAGTTCGCTCATAGCCATGTTTACATTGTAGTATCAAGTAGTGTAGTATGCATGAACATTGAGCAAGTACCAGATAGACATTTTTATTGGTTATATTTATACAGAACCTACCTCTCTATTCTTCATTCCATCATAGAAATCATTTCTCGACAAGGATCTGCTCAATCGGAAGCCTAAATATCCGGATCGGATGTTACAATTTCTCAGTCGAAATGGTCGGGCGGCATCCATTTTATTTGAAGCTTTCTCGTCTCCGTGGAGAAGTAGCGACTGCGCATGCGTCGATACCGAGTCAGAGTTTGACACCTCCAGCTTCGAGGTGCTATCGTTAGGACGATTATAAGCTCTGATTCGGATGCTGTGAATACGGTTTTTGGACTTAACACTTCGTCGCCAAGGTGATAACTCTGATGCTGATGGCTGTGAATACGGCCGTAAATCCCTTACCAAAATGTTGATAAGAAATAAAACTTGCCAAACAATCAACTAATCAGTCACTTGAACAGGAACATTTCATGAAAGTCAGGAACTTATTTGAATTAGTTTTATTTAATATATACATTAGGTGTGTTTGAATAAGTAATATCATTGAATAGAAAAATAATTTACTAAAATATGTTTCAGGTACCCATCTCTCCCCTATATTTAAAATATGTTCATGATTTCTTTTAATTTACATCTAATTTGCTTCCTACATGCCTAGCTGAGCATCTCTAAATGCAGAGACAAGCATGTATAGGAAAAAATATTATCTTATTTTTAAATTAGGAAAAATTTTGTGTAATAACTTATTTAAAAAATCGCAAAAAAAACCCTACTCTGAATTATCTCAATCTGCTCAAATGATGAATTCACTTTAAAAATGAATGATAAAAACTTCAGAAGTAATCATCATAATACCTTTAGCCACACCATAAATTCATATTTATCTTTAACTTTAAGTCTTACTTTTACCAAATCTTCTTTTTTCAATGAAATTTGTATCTGAAGAGAACTCCATTTGCTTCTCCATCATAATAACAAAAAAAATAGGTATTTGAACAAACAAAAAAGCATAAACCAAAAGCGTGTTCTTGTTGTGGTTTGTGGTCTCTTTTTTTTGAAGGAGGAGGAGCTAAAGCACACTCCTATTGGTCGATCGGTACACTGTTGCGTTCTTCATGTAGGAATCGAAAATAAGCGTCGTGTTCCCTCTTCTCTTACTAGGCTAATGAATTTAAGTTATTCTAAATACATGTTTTTTTTCCTTAAGGTATTAAATAACATGTATTTGAATAACTTTTTGAATAGATGTATATAGATCTTATAAATAACTCTGCATTTGAAAGTTAGACATAGTAAGTGCGTCATTTCGAAGGTATAAGATGCAAGAATTAAAAATACGTACACTCAAATAAATTCGAATGAAATTATTACAAAATTAACTACTTTGAAAATTTGCAATGATTTGATACAAGAAAACTCAATATATCAGTTACATAACATTACTGGTTACAGCCCTATAAAAGCTAATGATACGATTCCGCTATTTTTCAATCTGTTTTGAAAGTCAATTATTCATACATCGACAAATTTTAATTGTTTCCAAGAATAAATTGTATAATTTAATCGGTTGGTTTGCAATTAATTGTTGGCAGTGTCTCTAATCTTTGGAGTTTTAACACTGCGATTTTCAGCGGGATAGATAACGGAAAAGAACCAAACTAAGAGTGTAAAATATGGTAAGTAAGGTAAAGCAGACAAGTTTAGAGTTGTGTGAAAATGAACAGTGAAGAATAAAAAAAAAACCCAAAAGTGTAGGTTCTTTTCTTAGAGCCATTTATTTTTCAAGCTCTGCATTTTAAGAAATATAGTTGCATCAAAAAAACCAAAGAAGAGAAAAAACTAAAATCTTAAGGATGAAGTTTTTCATTAAATCCACAGAATCATTTCAATCCAGATAAATTTCTGCAAAACAATTCAAAAGCAGCAGAGCAACAAGTCACCATAAAACCAACACATCCATATCCCATTCGTGATACATTAGTGTTACGTTAAATGCCTGAGAGGCATTACTTTGTTGAAGAAACCACTTGGAGAAAAAAAAAATATCTGCTTTCCTTCAGAATCACCGGAGTGGTAAAACGCACCTTCTCCCAGACGGCTCTAAAACTTTAATGCGCTCCACATCCAAAAAAGGTACACGAGGAGCAAAAACCGTCCAAAGTACTAAAGCGGTAATTGCGAGCTATTAAGCACAGACGGGAAACAAAAACCTCCTTATTTTACCTGTCATAGTCACGCGTGCATTTCTCTTTGATCACTAATTTTTGCTTAAGCCCCCCAGAAAAAAACCCACCGCAAATTGCTCCAGAGGAAAACAGCGGACTTAACACCCGCGTCCTCCATTTTTGCATTTTTACCAGCTACCCTTAAACAAAACGAATAATAGTAAAAATTGTTCCCCGGAACGAATTTAGAACGACAGAGGGATTTAATTAACCTCAAACACTACCAGATGCCCTTTCTCACTCCCTTAAACATCGCTCCCGAAAGAAAGTTTAATTTAAAACGGGGAAATTGTGCTTTTTCGGAGGTCTTTTTAATTCCACCCCACTTTGTTTATTCATGGACTCTTTTTATCATTCGTTCTATTTGTGCAATATCTTTTGAGGGTTCTGTCTGTTCGTGAGAAAAAAAATATATTTTATGTCTATATTTAACGTTAAGCTTAATCATACGTCAGCTTTAAACTAGCAAATAAAGGTATTGAATCTTAAATACGCTTCACTATTAGTTTTCTTTCACGTTAAATGATGTACTTTTTTTGAGGAAAATATAATAACAGCACTTTATTTAAAACTTCTAATTTTGAAAGGAAGGTAATAAAAGTTTTGGGTTTATGTCATTGTTTCAGAAATAAAGTGAAAAAAAAATGCAGAAGAAATATTTAGTTAAGAAATACCGCTTAACTATTAAAAACCCTTTAAATTATGTACTATATTTATCAAGTAAGGAATTCAAGGAGTGTAATACAGCGAATAATAAGGTAAATTTGGTTCTAATTTTAAAAGACATACTTTCGAATAAACAGTATTCGTATAAAGTGTAATTCACTCATGATTAGAGCGTTGAAAGCAATCATACAGACATATAGGCTGAATTATCTTTTCATTCAAATTTTTATGACCCAAAAGTGTATAAAACACGATTTTTATGAAACTGTTAAAGCTTTTTATTAAATTTGAAACAAAGGCATTTGATTCTTGACATGGGATGTATAGCCTTTTTTTATAATAGAAATATATAATAATATATTAATATATGTTATATATTTATTATTTTATATAATAATTTCTTTATAGCCATTCTTCTCTGTATAAGTTTTCTTGTTCCAAAAGCCCCTATTCGTTCCAAATTTCTTACCTTTGAGACCCTTCATCGAAATTTATAGAATTTTTTTTCATTAAGAATGTACGTTTCAGAAACTCCATTTTATTGTTGAACAATCCTACTAAACGAAAAACATGTGAAATCCTGCCTCTAAAAAAGTACAAAACCCACCCGCATAGATATATACACTCTTAAAAACCACCACCCATTAGCTCTCTGTCAGCCTTATCTTCCCCAATAAAATGGCCGTCATGTCGCAGTAACTATCTCATTTGTAACTAACGACACTAAATAATTCCCAGACAAACAAGGCTTACCCTGCAAACTGCCTTTCCTGCCACACTGCGCTGTCACTCTGGGAAGCAAACTGTCGTGAAGCGGCTCTCTCTGCTCCTCTATGCCTGAGCAGCCGATCAATTAAAGTCTTATCTGGAGAAGTGAGGCGTCAAAGAACAAAATATCCGACTGGGAGGGGAAGAAGAATGCCCCACCCTCATCGGGTTTTTGGGATCATTTTTATGCGGGGGTGTCGAGATAAGGAGTGTTATTTTGCTGTTCTGGAGGTGCTATGCTGTGGTGACAGGACTGGAATTGTGCGTGTCTAGTGTTAATAAATACTGTAACAAGAATAAAAGTTTAGTTACGATTAGGATATTGAATAACTAATGACATATTTTTCTGACGAAGATAAACATTGATAGTTGGATATCGGGATTTTTTTTTTTCGGAATTTTGAATCTAATCTGTCTTGATTTGTTTACCGTTAGTTACTTTTTACGTACTACTTTTTAAATAAGTTTTAACAATGTCGAAAATATTTTTATAAATAGAAAAGTAGTTACTTTCTGCTAAAACGACTGTATCTCATAAACCTCAGCCAATATCCAATATCATATATTAACAAAATTGTCAATTAATTAAGAAGACATGAAAATATTTACCATTCTTTATTGAATCGTTACGTTTTTGAAACAAAAATTACACCCAAATAAAATTTTATTTCCTTATATAGTTGCCGTTCGAAAATAGTAATTCTTTGATGTAACATATATTCGTAACTCCTGTTAAATCAAGTGGCAATGAAAAAAATGCATGCCCCCTTTGTCAATGTGATAGCACCTAGAACAAAATGTTTGAATTAGAGATATAACAAATTCTTAACTCCCTGTACCCTCATGACACATTGCGTCCCACATTCAAAACTACCCCCGAAAAATGTGCGATTTTACGTGTGAAGGGTTATGTTTGAAACAATAAACACGAAAATTCAACTCGAAAAATACCTAACCAGCATTCTTTAGTTTAGTAGCTCACAACATTCCTTAGCAGGGAATACTACTTTCATCTAAATTAATCTAACAAAAGCTCACGAAATCTTCACGTTGGTTGATTGGTTGATGAAAATACTGGTTTTTGCTTGAGATGGTAGTCTCTGCTTTTACCAGTAGGGGAGAGTGGGGCACCTTGGGACACTCGAATTTTCGGACGCAATTTTATAGTTATGAACTCGTGCTTCTAGGTACTAATAAATTAGACTAAAATCTACTCCTCAACGTGTTTTGGAATATTTGGTGCGTCTACAAAATTATTTACTTCACTTTTCTTGTTTTTCGTGGTCTGAAGTAAGATTCATCTGTAGTTTGAAAAGCCTTTTTAAAGTTAAATAAATATATTTATGTTATTATAATTATGCTTAGACTAAAGTACGTGTATCCATTGATATTTTAGAAAAGAAAACGAAAATTTATTGCTAAACCTAAAAGAGTAATTAAGATTAATACCCAAAGTGTCAAGGTGGGGCACCTTGGTACATGTTAAAAAGTACCCCAAAATTTTCAAGAATAAAAAAAAAAATTTTTTTTATTAAAAAATTAAATAATTTAAGAATTTAGAGGATTATAATTTAGAAATTGGTGCAAAAAAGTTTCTGGAGGGAAACAAAAAAATCAGTTATTTACGACATGACAAAAATGAGTAAATCAGTGAAAAATTTTGAATATAAAATATTATTGGTGGCTAATTTAAGATTCTTAAGCATAGTTATATCATAATTTAATGTGTTGTTTTTATATTTTTCAAAATAACATAAGTTTTTACGTTATTATTGGAAGTGTCCCAAAGTGGACCACTAATTGGGGCACCTTGCGACATTAAAAGAGGTTTATTTAAATTTGTTATTATGAATTCCCTAAAAGAGATAATTGGTCAAAAAAATTTTATTAGATGCGCAAAGAACTATATTTAATATATTAGCAGCGTTTGAGTAAATATAACGGTATAAATAAGTTAGAAAAATAATTGAGTAAAAAGTGTCCCAAGGTGTCCCACTCTCCCCTACTCCTTTATTTAAATCTATCTCCACGTCAGTGCACAAATAAATAAATCACGGCCAAAACTGTCGGCAAGACGGGCAGCAGACTTCTTCGGAGGGAGTCGATGACCCCAGGTGAGAATCTGCATTCGATCGAGTTATATATCCGGAAGGGAAGCTCTGACCTTGCACATATTCTCTTCCTGATGGACGACAGGCATAGAATTAGAAACATACCTCCGCCAGAGAGAGAGAAAAAAAAGAAAGTCGTGCGATCGCTTGCGGTGTTCACGTTCGATTGGCGACTGGGGCCGTTATGGCCGCCTTGGGACAGATTACTCTCCGATTGTTTTCGTTGAGGGAGTCACGTGATGGGACGCATGTGTGAGATTAAATGGTTCATTGGATTGAAAGTAACTGATAGCACGAGTGTTGTGAACAACTAGTACATCAATGTTGCAGCTAAAAGCTCAGACTTTTTGAAAACTCACATACTTTTTGAAACATTGTACAGAATGTGAAAAGGGTTTCATTATGATTTTTGATCCTACTATACATCACCAAGCAATGTATCACAATATTCTAGAACTTAAGTGGAATGTATGTTCAAGATATTATTACAAGATACCCTTTAAGAAAAATATGGATATGGACAGTAAATATTTATAATCTTTTTTGATGCCATTTTAGTTAATTTCAAGTTTGAAGAAAATATATTTAGTGATTAAAGGGAAAAAATACAACAATTAATAGGAACATTTTAAAAAATGATAATTCTCTTGGGAAAAATAGATTGTGATTTAGTGTTAAATAAAACATTTCTCGTAACGCACTTCTAACGCACACTCGTAACGCATTTCTCAAGAGTCTCTCAGGTTTTGTTTTGCAGAGGTAAAATTGTGAATAATTTAATTCATACAAACTCAAAACTCAAACAACAATTAATTTGTAAAATTATATTTGTTTAAGATTGTTTTTTCAAGATTTGTTTGTAGTTCGGGAATTGGAATTTTTATGCAGTTACTTATTTCAAGCCTGTGTTCTAATACCTTTATTATACAATGCTTAAAACTTTTTGCTGAACTTTCCAATAATTTCCAGAACAGTGTACCGCATCAACCAAAACACCGTCAGTCCTTATACTTAAAGGTTAAAAATACCTCCTCATTCCGAACCCAAGCCCGAACGAATAAACTCCTAAATGCATACAAATCTACCTCCGAATCACCATCCCAAACAAACGATTCATCCCCATCTTCCCCAGAGCAACAAACAAGAGGAAGAACGAACTCCGACAAGAGCAAGCAAAACCAATAACGAATCGTAGAGAAACAATCCTATAACAGGGAGAGAAAAACCTTGCGAGATTCCCTTTGATCAAAACAGGAGAGATAAGAAGGATATTATTATAGTATTATCAGAACCGGGCTTTTTGGGAGATAAGTCAGACGATTCTCCAGTGCCTCCGAGCTACCGAATTTTCGGTGAACTGAAGGGAAGAGAAGGTTATGTTCCCCCTTTTTAGAAGAAGGTAATGCACACAGAGAGGCTAGTAGATTTAACATCTAGCTCTTGGGTTGCACTAGTGCTCTTTAATGGAAAGATGACTTCAGGTTAAAAAGAGTTTTTATCAAAGAGCTGATTTTAATATTTTTTACTGAATCAAGGCTAAACTGGATCGGTTAACTGTGTTATATCTAACACAGTTAACCGATCCAGTTTAGCCTTGACTGAATAGATATGGATTCATGCTTTTACTTAAGGTGCTGAAGGAGATATTGGTATGGTTTTGAACATTGAAAACTTGAATGGTAGAATTTTGATTTGAATAAATTTCCGTTTGTTAAAGAGTATTTAAATCAATTTCTTGTATCTGTGATTTGTTAAGAAACCACATTGAAAACATAAGAGTTTTTACATTCCTTAATTCTTAATACTTGTTTATTTATGTATTGTGATTGCTTTACATCCCAACCCTTCAATTAAAACAACTTCTCAGTTCTCTACAGGGTATTGAACCCATTGATAAACAAAGATACGTTAGTTTGTGCTGATTGAAGTAAAATCTTAAAACAAAATGATTGTTAATACGTAATGCTTAACTTAATAATTAATACCCACAAACAACTTTAGTTACAAAATAAGTTTCAATGTACTCATGAAATGGTAGTTTTCTTTAACAATTTAGTACTTATAAAATATTAATTTTAAAATCTATTTATTTAAATTGATAATTATCATTCTTATACAAGAAGGTACTACATTAACTTTATGCAGTAGTTCTTTAAAATTTTCCTGAATTACTTTTCAGTTTCATTCCACAGATAGCGGCAGAAAGCGTCCTTGTTACTACTTTATAACTATTATGACAACTACTTGAAACTTAACCCTATCATTTTACAACATCAAAAAAAAATCCACAACAAGGCTATTATTAGCCTAATAAAAACTTGCCGAAAGTATACGTTAAGGTACACTTTGAGAACTAAAATTCATATCTTTAAAAGATGAATTTAATGATAAGAACACATTTCCTAAAATATAACCAAAATGCCTCTATGACACCAATTTTCAAATTGGGTAAAATAATAGACTAGGCGGATGTTTGCTTGTCAATACTTTATGTTAATTTTAGAAATATCCCAAACGGGGAGAGACTTACATGCCGCTAAAAGATTTTTAAATTACCATCAAAGAGCAATTCGAAAAGTTCTTCTTTCCCTTGAGAACCAAAAAGTGGAAATAGTCCATCATTTTTTCCGGCCCCGACATTATGACAAGCCAAATAGATAAATTTAAACCTGAACTTATTGTGTTCAGAAACAGTTGAACGAACTCTTAAACTTTAATCGAAGGTTAAGACGCTGCAAGTTCGCACATAAATTCAGACAAGTTCAAAATAACAAACTTGACATCGGTTACGCATTGTTGGAGATAACAGAACTATGCACGCGCAGGTAGTAATTCCTGAAACCGGAAAGTTACCTTTGGAGAATTTCAATCGGCGGCGTAACCTTGGATTAGATGTTTACGATATGAAATATTTATTTTCTTATAATTTCGTAGAATTTTCCCATCACTTTTATTTTTCAAGACGTTTTGGAAATTTATTTCATAAGTTTTTACTTAACTTTTTAATTTTTACTTTTCTTTCTTGGCAGAATACGGATAATGGTTTTGCTATATTGTCTGTTCTTGTTAAAGATAAACCTTGTTCAATGCTTTGTAGAATTACTGTTTTATATTTCTAGTTTAGATAACTGCTTTCTTGTTATGATAACCTAAACTTTAATGCAACTGAATTCGGATTTTCTAAAGCAGAAGAAAATACTAAATGTTTTATATTACTACCAATGTAACGAAAAGAGGTTTATATGCAGTATATCTTGATAAAATATTTATATTAAATCCATGTTTCCCATAATAATTGTACAAACATAAAATCTATAGTTCACTGAAACTATTAAATATTGAACAATAAATAGCCTTTACCATTTAGCCTTACCATGGGCGTAGCCAGGTTTCATGTTAGGGGGGGGCAAGGATACTTATCTTTGCTTTTGATGTTGCGTATACTAGTGACTAGGGGTTAACTCATCGTTATTTCCCAGGTCCCCCCATACCCTATGGCGAGTACTTTTACACGCTAAATTTTAGGTACTTATACAAAGGATTTGAACTTTTGCACACCTAACGTAAAAATATGGGTAATGAATGTCAGCTTAAAAATGGAGGGTCTGGGGGTCCTCCCCCAGAAAGGTTTTTAAAATTTGCCCCTCAAAGTAGTGTTTTAGCTTATTTTGAGACTCTTTGGGCCAAACAGAACCGCTTCTTGTAAGCCACACAATTTTCAAGGAAAATTATGTACTATTGCTGTAATAAAGTTTTTCAAAAAAAAATTAACAGACTGAGAATTTAGGGGGGGCAGCTGCCCCTCCCGGCCTCCCCCTGGCTACGCCCATGAGCCTTACACTTCAATTCATATTTAATGTTCACTTTTATGTATATAATCCAGTGCATACAAAAGAAAAAGAACCATGTCTTTAGTTATTTTTGTTTAGATCTGTTAGTGAAAGTCTTTTACTTTATTTATCCTCATACAAAACCAACATTTTTTATTCCAAGGAACACGAGTTTAGCATTGATTTCACGACACATTATCGGAATGAGAAACAAAGAACACCTTGTTGTTGCCATTCTTCGGACTAAAATAGATTGCAAAACTTCTTTAGCCTAGTTCATAAAAAAGAAACGAGAAAGAATAAAAATGAGCTCCAGTAAGCCTTACTAGGCTAGGTAATATGATGTTGCCTTACATAAATCAATTCTTTTCTTTCATCAAGAAAAGTACTACAGTAAATCATTCATTTACAGATGACAGAACAGCAATGACATTTTTTACTGAGCCCAAAGCCTTTTGGCCAAAAAATTAGGCACGATCATATTTTGTGTTCGGTGATAGTGATGAATATTTATGGTCAAAATTCACATTATTTTCGATAAACTTTTTTAGAAACTTTTTGCCAAGTATAAAAAATTATGGTAATTAATAACGTATGCAAAAATTTTCTACGGGGGTTAATTTATAGTTTACCTGGTACTTAATATTTTGGCTCGAAGGGTTTTTAACTCTTCGCTTCTTCGAATCGCTCTGAAAGTTATTGATGCCCCTTAAGCAAAAAAGAAAGAAGCCTTTATATTTTAGAACATTTTGAAATACTAATGTTTCATTAATGAGTTGCTAAATACTTAATATTCATCGTTTGTTTACCTCATACTTTTAAAAAAGGAACTAAGAGGAAAATAAGCTTAAATGAACGTAAAGCTTTAAGTCAGGACTTCCTAAACCTCAGAGTTCTTTTATGCATTAATTAGGAAAACGTTATTAGAAAATACATTCATATATTCTTTCGCTTTTCTGTTTAGTAAATACTTTTTTTCGCACTTGTGGATTAGCCGGTAGCAAATCTCGTTAAAACAGACTTTATTGATGGCGTTTAAAAGATTAACACATAACAATGTAAAAACAATTATTATAAGCAACACTGCTTGTTGTGATATTTTAATGGATTTTTACTATAATTTGATGCTTGATTTTTTGAGCGATTTATCAGAACATTTGGCGATTGCTCCCGCGGGTAACCCAGAAGTGACACGTTTACGGCTGATACCGTTAAAAAATTATTTCTTATGTATCTTAAATGTACAATTCTAAATATTCTTTTACTCTTGATTAAATAGCGTCAATTCTATCAACATGTTTTTTTGAAATTGTAATTAAATAAGCATTAAAAGCTTGTAGCAGTATGAAAACGTTCAGAATTCAGTTAAAGTATAAATGAATCGTCAGTTAGAAGAAGGGAAATAAGTCCAAAAACATAGTTTTGAGAGAATCGAAAAAAAAACTGTATAGTAATGGAATTTTTATCCTATAGCCACCAAATGTTTTACAGGAAATTCATGACACTGTTAAGAATACAGAACCATCATCGAAAAAAATATAAGTGTATTTAAAAATGTTTTACAGTTAAAAAAGAGGATGGACTTATTCCTTTCTTCAACCTTATGAAATTTCAGCTGAACAAAAATTTTAAAAACCACTTAAATTGACAATTAAATTATATTTCTGCTTAGTTCACAGTACAAAAGTGAAAGATAGAAAGACTAAGACGAATAAAATTAAAAATTATTATGCAACTGCGTCATTAATGCGCTATCAATGGAGTAAGTGAATATCAATGGAGTCAAACATTCATTGGTTAAAAAAAGAAAAAATGCTTTTAAATTCAAATCAAATCTTATTTTGGCTAAGTTTACAGGCCAAAAAATAAGAAAAGAAAGACAAATTAAGTTGAATTTCAAATTTAATCAAATTATACAATGAATGGACATCGATTTCGCAAATTAAAGGGGCTATATCTGCCGATATAATGGGTAGTTATTTTTTTCCTCTTTGCACTTATGCGAAGCTTGGAGATTGTTTTGCGCATAAAAGTCAATTTGCCATTTTTTGGACTTATTCCCTTGGACTGAATGTAATGTCAAAAAGTTTGGGGAACTGTAAAATCAAAATTTATTCAAACCACTTTAAAAAATTATTTTAGGCTTCTCACGAGAAGCACAGTTTCAGGCAAATTTTAACTGTTTCCGAAACTACATTTGCATAATTAGTCACAAAATGTGCGGATTTCCATCCTTTAATATTTAAAGCAAAACCTCGCGAATTCCTAGTTAGTCTTTTACAATAGGAATCCATTTGGAGCTACTTCAAAATGGCTCCTTCATAAATAGTAAATAACTCTACACAAAGTACGGATCGTCAAAAGAGAAAAGGAACCTTCTTCCAAATATAATTAAAACCGATCCAATTTTATTACTGGGGCACTTACCACAAATTATTCAAAGCTGCGTAATTATTCAAAACGCACAGCGGCCCTTTTAATTCGCGTGTATGACCGCTCGGAGATAGGATGCTGAAGTTTAATAAAACACGGTAAGAATAAAAATAACGGGAGCTTCGGGTTTATTTATGAACACTGGTACGGCGGACGCTCGTAAATCACGTATTCAAAACGTTGCCATTCGCTAGATCATAAATAGTGGCCCTGAAAGCATGGAAATTGGTCCTCCAGGAGAGGCAAAGGCAGTGGAGATGGATACCTAGTGTATACGGCACGTCCCTTTTAATGCACATGCACAGCATGTTGTTTTATGCGTTCGCAAGTAAAAGTTGGGGAGTGGTTTTCTGCAGTATAAAAGAAGGCTTATACGGGCAGGACCGGCGGCGTCTTAGGGTGAAGCCAGCAATACTGGATGTAGGGAATACGGCCTTTTCATGGTTGCGTTTGAGTAAGCTGCCTTGTAATGGTTGTAAAGTAGTGATGTGATAAAGTGTACGCATGGAATGGGAGTTTGATTACCGAAGGGAAGCTTTAAGGGGAGATTAAAGAACTTCTGTGAGCCAGAACCTCAAATAGGTAATTCATGAGGGAGACAATTAGGCAATACCATACTTTCTATTTAATTCCCTACCTTAAGTATACACAATTCAGTTTTGTTAAATTAAGATTATTAATAAAAGGTGAATGAAAAACTTAGATTTTGATTAGGTATTTCTTGTGTTTAATTTATAGTGAATTATACAAAAGTATTGACATAATTCTGTTTTAATAATCTCATCTAATGAAAGGAAAATAATGAATAAATTAAAATAACTAAATTCACGTTTCAAGAGGTAGCTTAACGTATTTCATTTTAATAAAGTGAGGTAAAACCAATTATTCTTTGTATCTTCTTACTCGAATTTCTTTTAAACTTTTCCTTATTGATAGTGAAATTTTTTTCTTACAAAGAGATAGAACTGGAAGTTGAAGAGGATTTTGAGTTACTAGATAACAATTCAATCATAAACAATTTTTTCAGACATGCCAATGGTTCAATTTTCTGTAAAAATTGACATCTAAAAAGTAAATCTGTTTGAAAAGAACCGAAATAAAATCTAGAGTTTTTCAAAGAACAAGTGCAAAGTATGTTCTTTCCGTGAAAAAAAATATAAAAACAGTTAGATAAAAGCTGAATAAAAGAAACATTACCCGGACACTTATCACCCATATAGACAGAGAAATCTGCAATCTGAGATCACAATCGGAGAAAGTTTCTCCACCAAAAACCTTTCTTTTACACCCTTTCCTTTTTCACGATTCGAACACTAACTCACACCTTTCCTCTAATAAAAACACTAGATTACCTTCCAACAGAACCAAACAATAAAAACGGGGCTCCCAAACCCGCTACAAAAGTCCGCCATAAATCAGCGGACCAACCGGCCGAAAGAGCCACCAGCTCTGTTAATGCCCGGAATTATTTTTAATGACCGGCTATTTGGAGCGCCAGCCGCGGAGAAGGCATCTCCAAGGCATCAGCGATCGAGGACGACATTATCTCAGATGAAATCATCACTGAGGGATCCTCCGGCTTCGTTTAGGTGGGTGATAATTCAGTTAAGGGGGGAGTTGGATCGGTCCGATTCCGCTCAGATTGGGAGCTGACATTTTGCCCTCCGACGAAGCATTTACTCGTATCTGCTGAATCTCTTCATGGAGGAGATGGGAAAATGCAGTTTATAGGAGTTGGAGAAGGTTATGGTGGAGTTTATTGAATCGAATATAAAACCCCGCTACCTTTGAGTTTCCTGACAGGGTCTAAAAAATTCACTACATTAAAATGTTAAAATAAATGTCATTTTGGTTTGGAAATTCATCAAAGTATATAACTGCGTGCAAGGTAAGATAGAAACAAAGGATATAGAAACTCTTTACCCACACCACATTTGATTGATTGATTGATGTCGTGTCCATGAATAGAGAGATTCAAATTGAACCGAAGGTTTCTCCAACGGCTTCGGCGATCTGGAGACAGTTGTCTCCATAAAGATCTTGAACAGGGGAGTCGCTGATTTGCTGCAACCTCGCCAGAATAGCTGGACAAGTGAAAATAAACACCACATTTAAAAATATTAATTAATGCTGGCTAAAAATTGTTGTTGGAAGTAATTAATGTACGTAAGAGCTATGCGTAAGAGTATATTACTTTAACATCGACCAAAAAGTCATATACCTAACCGATAGAAGCATAATGAGCAAAAGAAATATTTTACCATATGCATTTTTCTCTCCATGTTCAAGGGAATTTCCCGGTTAAAAAAGTAGTGTTTAAAATGCAGTTAAGTTAAATTACAATAGTTTTTAAATTTGAGTTTATCATAGTTTGAAATAATTTTTACACGCTTAAAAATTTTTACTCGTGCATTTCATATTGATAGCTTAACTAACATACAGTACATGGTTTTTAAATTAATCCAATTAAATTGAAGCACTAACAGAATTTTAAATCCAAAATCTAATATATCAGCCCTTGATAAAAATTTTATTATCTTCTCTACTAATTAATATATTTAATTTCCAATGGTTATTTGATGCCACCGCAATGAAATTAAAGTCAACAATTCCTTTCTTTTGTTCAGTGTTTCGGAATTAAACAAACATACCGACTACTTTTTAAAAACATTTTGAAACCCCCAAAATAAAGATGATATTTCTCTCTGCTCCAATTTGGTTTTTAGAACCTGACATTTCGATCACCCGGAAGCGGTATATACTTTTTCCACTAACCGAAAACAAAAAGCAAAAATTAAACAATACCAACTCCCCTTTCAATATGGAGTTCATTATTAACGAAATCGAAATTTGTTTACCCGTAGGTAATTCAACCCCAGTCTCGATTCAAATTTCTCCTACGCAGCCAGCCCCAAGTGATTAGAAATTCGTTTTCACCGCAAGACAACACAAAAAAAAACCCTTCTCCATTCTTCCAATACCTTCTCAGAGGTTTTTTTTAGCTTCTTTTTATTAACCACTCCACTAATGAACTCATTTGGTTATTTAATTCAATTATGAGCCCCTCTCGAAGAACAGAGGGCGACATTTGACATTCCTCTGAAAAAGCCCTCTAAGCCATTGAGAAAAAGAGGTTTCTCTGAATCTCCCATACATCTGTAAGAGCACTTAAAGCTAAATCAATGGTTCGTTTTTCAAAAGAAAATGGCGACCGCTTTTTCTCCTTCGACATTTCTAATTAAATTTCGATTTGACCACACACTCTTCCAGAAATCCCCTCGAAGGTATTCAATGCGGAGATTCGTTCCATATTGAGAGAGAAGAGAGAACAAAAATAACGACGGGAATGAAATGATGATAAAAAAAGGATTTTTCGAGCGCATTTCGAAGCTTTTTGATTCGGGAAGAAGAAAAATAAGAACTTGGCTTTAATGACGCTTCCTTACAGCAGAACCTGACCTGGCTTTAACGAACCCTTCTTGAAAGAAGGGTTAATTAGGCAGGTCTAAGGGAAGGCTCATTATGTGAGTCGATGGAAAAAGCCGCTTCGTTTTAAAGGGCACAAAGCTGCTATCGGGGTGGAAGTCTTTATCGCTTAATAGGGGGATTTCGGTGGAGACAGGCTGGAAATCAAGTATCGCCTGCGAAGAGACACTTATTAGGATAATTAGTGTCGCTGGTGTGTAAATGCGGTGCAGTACAAGTTGCTCAAGAATTGACATCTTCACGTTTAGTTCCAATGGGTTTATTTAAGAGAGCTACAGAGACTGTACGCATGTGGGTTTGTCAGTGAGAAAAAGAACAGATCAGGATTGCAAAATCGAATTTTGCTGACTCGTTAGGGTACATTACACATTTTAAAATTAATTTGTGTTAGTAAATTTGAACTAATTAGAATGATACATAGCAAATTTGAATTAAATTGGTTTTTGGTGTAAAAATCTCTCGTGCTTTAAGCTTTTATTCCTAAGCTAAAGGTATTCATGACCACCATCTTTGAGTTTTAAAGCTATTTTAATCAACTTATTAGCCTAATATATTACTGCAAAAATTACTTTAATAACTATTCTTGGGGAAAAGTGAGAATAGGAGACATTAAATTCTTTTTATGATATGACAGTTTAAATATATGGATATGGCTGGTAATGTAATACTTTAATGTTTCTTTTATGTTTTATCAAGAAAACAAGAAAAAGTTTAATACCAATTTATCTAGATATTGTTTAATGCATAGTACATGATTTTCATATATTACCTTATAGAAGAATTTCTATTAAGAGAATTTTCATGTCCATTCAAACATTTCTTCATAGAATGGAAATATAACATAAAACAGGCGTAATTTATTCCGATAGGCAATGGAATATCATCATCCATTGGAAATAAATACAGAAAGTTTTAAACTTAAGAAGGTGGAATACAAATTCCCCAATCGAAACTATCGCATTATCCGCATGGGTGTAAATCTAATACTCATTGATTACTGATATTCTTTACCTCCACAAATTTCTCCAATGTATTTTCTGTCTAGCTATCAAAATGAGTGATACGCGGATCGATATTTTTGGAAAAAGTTTTTTCTTTATCGCCCCAAAAGATCGATTTTTCGAGCCGCTTTATTCTTGTCCCCTCATATACTTTAGACAATAAAGTACTTTTAAAAATTACGCAAGCATGAAACCCCTTCCAGAAAAAAAGGGTATGAAAAAAGAATTGGAATTTTTGATTACTTCCTTCCAAAACCTCTGAATCTCATCACCATATATTCCGCATTAAACCAGTTCATTATGCAACGACGTCAAACTATTAAAAATGGATTCCGGTCCATTTTAACCGTTTCTAAAACTCCATCGTTTAATCTTCCAAAAGCGAGTGTTTTAAACTTTTTTCATCTTTCATTCCCCCTTTGTTTATTTGTTTATCCGTTGTTTATCTTTCCAATTCATTTGCTTCCGCAAGAAACCTTCGGAACCCTTCAAAATGGCGCCCCTAATAAGCACCTTTTAGAGCATCGCATGACGGAAAAGAAGGGGATGAATTCAGACAGGGGGAGCTAATTACATCCCTCCCCTCTCCCGAAAAAAAAAATTCGGGGGATTTCTCCGGAACAAACCCACTCGCAGAACGGAATCGCGTGCCGTTGGGATTTTCCGTTCTAAAGAAATTTCGAACGTTCCACGGAAAGAGAGGCGGGAATATTGCCCGCCATTTTTTCTTCCTCCACGTTACGTCAAAAAAGAGAAATTGCGCGTATAGTTTCTATTCATTTAGCTGCACGCGAGGCTTCTGGAAGGAGTCTTAAAACACATTTCGCGGAGGGATGGGAGAAGATTTCGTTCTTTTTTTTCCAGCAGAGAAAAATGCGCGCACTTTGGAAAGAGCGGTCGTGCGTTTATTAAATATTCCGCACTGATATGCAAGACGGCGGTTTTGAAAATTCCATTCTCCATTTTCCTCCGTCGTTGCACGGGGAGAGAAGGTATAACAGATTGCGTATTGCCGAGGGTAGGAATATTGAATGCGCGTGTATGTGTGTGTGTTTCCATGTTCTCCCATCTAGTTTGATCTATCCTTATTATATTGGAAGAATAAAAAGATGGCTCTTGGGAGTGAAGCAATGTCACGGAAAATCTTTTGACTTCCGACGATTTTATTTTGTTTAAGCGAAGAACTAAAATCGTTAAGCGAATTATATCAAGGGTTTTGAGAAACTTTTCCTTACGAACGCACTAAGTATACTACCTAAGCATTCATTACATACTTCCACGCATAAATTAGTTACTGTAACGTAGATTAAAAATCCTAACAACCATCATAAACATACAATTTTAAATCGTAAGAATTTTTTTTTCATATAAGCGCATTAAACTGATACAATTATGTAGTATTACCAAAATTTTATGATGAGGCGCCTGTATTGGAAACATAAGAACTCTATCCAAGCACATTAATTAGTTATTCACTATAAGAAAATTAAACCTTACGTGCTAAAGAAACAAATAAAATTTTAAGAGTAGGTTTTAACCTTTTTAAATCAATAAAGACTATAACCATAAGTAATTCTCTTTAGTACTTATGTATTAAAGGAGCTATATATGAATGTTCCCAAAACTATACTTACATGGGCTTACAGCATGACAACTAATCTTATGTAAAACAATGTTAGTATTAATTACTTTAAGAAAAGTTTCATCCATTAAAACTCTAATTTATAAAAACAAAGGTAAATTAATGGATATTTTGCATTTAAATTTAAAATGAACATAGTATTATTAATCAATTATTCATTATAGTAGGGCCGTTAAAGGGAAAAAAACACTCGAATTGTTCAGATTGTGATAAAATCACCAAAATTGCTGGAGGTATAGTTTAAAACATGCTAAATCCAAAATCGACCGGAAGCACTCTGGCGGAAGCGTTGTTTTGGACTTCCGGTCAAAAACAAAATGGCCGCCCGCGGGCCTATTTTTGGTTGTTTTAATGATAAAAAGATAATTTTGGTGACGAATATTATGTTTTAAAGGTCAAGGATCATGATTATGATACCAAAATGTGCAATTTATGTATAAAAAATTGATTAAAATTCAATAAAAAATCTAAAATAGTTAGATAGAGTCAATCGGTAGGTTTTTTCTCAAAACATTGGTAAAGAAATTTTTATTTCGACGGTTTTACATGTTTTTGAGGTGCTGATTCCGAATATCAAGTTTGCTGTCATGTGGTAGGTCGGCTTTGTATAAAAAATTTCAAAACATTTTAAAATATCTTAAAATGTTTTTCTCTATCTTCAGATTTTTGCTTATATATTTCAAAAACTTTAACTTTTTTGAAGATGATCTCAATTACAAAGTTAAAGTAAACAAAATTTACAATAAAATTCACTATTAAGCTTCCATTTTCTGAAGAATAGTAGTTCAGTTATAGAGTGCTGAAAAGCAGCTATTCTTTTGTTCTTCTGCAATTAATATTGCACTTAATTTCCTTAATTAATTAAATTATTAAATATGTTATTTTACTCGGAAAATACAACAAAATACTAAATCTATGTATTCAATTATATGAATGTTTAAATGTACTGATATTGTATTTGTTCTCATATGGTGTTGATTCCGAATTTAAGGTTTATTTTTATTTAAAAGGTCACTCTAAATCAAAAATTGCCAAAAATTTTTCTCAAAAAGTGCAGTGCACCAAATTTTAAACACGTATAATTTCTTATAACAAGCATATTAGTTCATTTTTATCTTTTGACAAGCGGTATCGCCGCTAGAGCTTTCTAAAGAAAAGTGATTTTTTTTCTTTCAATAAAGTGACGAATGCTTGCTATTTCTCCACTAAATCTGCAAATAAATAAAAATTATTTTCAAACATTTTATACCAAATGAAATAACATTTAATTTCTACACATAAAGTTTTACTGCACTTTTTTGAGAAACTTTAAGTTTTGTGAAAATTACGAAAAACTAATAATTAAAGTAAAATTTTTGAGGCAATTTTTGATACCTAATATTTAATAATTTAATATTATTTTTTTGACCATGCTTAGTCATCAATTGATCTGAAATATTTTTCTTAATGGTTAATACACCAAAAGTAAAGCGAAAATTGGAGATAAACAGGTAGGAAGGTCCGTTTTGGCTACAAGGCGCAAAACACTTTATTCGCGATTTTCGCTTATCTCCTTCCCCCTTCTCTGTAAATGATAATGTAGGGCACTATTTTAGTGAGGAATAAAATTCTCTTTCACGTGGCATAAAAATTTGTTGACATTATTTGTTAGCGGGTGGAAACGTATGTTTGTCACTTTTTTGCAGAAGAACAAAAGAATAGCTGCTTTTCAGCACTCTATAACTGAACTACTATTCTTCAGAAAATGGAAGCTTAAAAGTGAATTTTATTGTAAATTTTGTTTACTTTAACTTTGTAATTGAGATCATCTTCAAAAAAGTTATAGTTTTTGAAATATAAGCAAAAATCTGAAGATAGAGAAAAACATTTTAAAATTTTTTGATATGTTTTGAAAATTTATTATACAAAGACGACCTACCACGTGACAGCAAACTTGATATTCGGAATCAGCACCTCAAAAACATGTAAAACCGTCGAAATAAAAACTTCTTTACCAATGTTTTGAGAAAAAACCTACTGATTGACTCTATCACACTATTTTAGAGATTTAATTGAATTTTAATCAATTTTTTATACATAAATTGCACATTTTGGTATCATAATCATGATCCTTGACCTTTAAAACATAATATTCGTCACCAAAATTATTTTTTTATCAATAAAACAACTGAAAATAGGCCCTCGGGCGGCCATTTTGTTTTTGACCGGAAGTCCAAAACAACGCTTCCGCCAGAGTGCTTCCGGTCGATTTTGGATTCAGCATGTTTTAAACTATACCTCCAGCAATTTTGGTGATTTTATCACAATCTGAACAATTATTCCCTTTAACGGCCCTACTATTAGGCGTATGTTTATTATTATATACTACTGAAAATTCATTCACAAAATATCATATTCATTCTCAAAAACCGAATAGGTTTATGATTGTATTATCTATATACAATAAATGATTCCTTTTCGCGTAGAATGTTTAAGATCTAGAAACACATCATTAAGCATATGCAAGAATACATAGATTTAATAATATTTAAAATACTTCCATACATTTTTAAAATCCCATCAGTTTAAGAAAATTAATGTTAACTTTTTTTTTACTAAAGGAATTTGTAAAAGGAATTAATAAATCAGTCATTTTAAAGCAGTGACAAAAATATTTGTAATACTTAACTTAAATGGGAAATTTTTGACTTCATGCACAAGTTATATCGCAAAATATCATCTAATACATATTTAATTCTTTAACAAAATGAATTCCAAATATATTCTGTGGACAATATTGAATATTCAAATGAGGTAATATCTTTGGAGGTTAATTAAGTATTTCAAACTGCGCATTTGTAATTCTGCGATATTACTAGGATATAAATTATTTTAGAGGTGTTTATCTTAAGTTATGGGTTATGAATACATCGATATGGAAGGATGCTTTTATATCAAATACAACTTTACGCATCTTTAAAATTCATTTATTTCTAAATATTCATATAAGATATTTATGTGTTTAAGAACTGAATATTTCGACGGAAAAATCTAGATAGTTTAAAGTGCTTTACAGTGTGGGCATTTATACATATTAGATGTCTTTTATGACTATATGTAATTTGCATTACTTGTCTTTTAAAATGGAATTTATGTAAGAATTTTTGAAATTTTTAAAATAACACGAATCCAAAAGCTCTTGTTTCAGTCAGTGAAACTCATATTGCTGCAAATCTCAATAGTTCTCAAATAAGAATAATATTTTAAAAGAATCGAAAAGCATGTGTTTGAAAAACATCATTTCTAATAATCTACTTGTAACAAAATGACAACGTATTTTAACTCCCTTTTTTCAATGTTTTTAAAATGAAAACGCTTGAAAAAGATGTTTGAATTCCTCCTCCATTTTTTGATACCGTTTGAAAAGATTGAGGCTAAAATAAAAACACACTTTCAAAAACGGCTCGAATTCTAAACCTCTGTCTACAGAAATATGTTAAATTTAAAGCGGGGGTATTTTATTCAAAGTAAACAAATGTTTTTACAATGGTTTCCTGGGATCAGTTTAAAATATTTTTTGACGAATCCATTACAGTAATAGCTTATGATCTGAAATATTTTAAAGTGACAGATTAAATACGAAGTTTCGATGCATTTTAAAAACGATTCTGTATTTTTTTTCTAAAATGCTTACATTTTATAGCATCGTATTATCATTACAGATGTTACGAGAATTGTAATTATTTTTTATGAACATTTGTATGAACTTTTAGAAATGTATTGGATCGTGCGGGTTGTTTGAAATCTCTAAAATATCTATCTCATCCATGTAAACCCTTTATAATAATTTTAAACTGTTGGCGATTACAAGGCAAAAAATCCAATTAATTTTTTCTTCTTGTTTAACTTTAGCATGCAAAATAACTACAGTTAATTTAGTTACCTTTAAGTAAGCAATTTAATTTCTCTATAACTTAAAAGAACTACCCTAACTAACTATTCAGCTCTTAAAAATAAACTTTATTTTGTATGCGTTGAACTTCGAATTTATAGCTGATGAACGCACTTCTTCAAGAATGAGTTTTTGGAAAGATGTATAATATGTTACGGGCAATGTGATTAATCGGGCATCATTAATAATGCCCTGGCAATGTGATAAATTCAATGGAATTTATCAATGAAATTTATCACTTTGCGCGCCTCCACTTCGGGCATTATTAATAATGCCCGATTAATCACTGTATCTACAGTATATATATCCTTTCAATAACTCATTCTTACTTATATTATTCATTCATTATATTCCCAAACCACTCGTTATAGATGCATATTTTCAATGACAAAATATGTTCAAAATGAAGTAAAGAATCCTGTTTGATGGTTTTTTGGTAAAAAAAAAAATTACATAAAAAATACGAAAATACCTCTGGTCCTATTGACTAAACAATATTGATTAATTTTTTTGTCGAACATTAAAGTTCCCTACTCCTACGACAAGAATCGACCGAGTAATACCACTTCGAATTTCGTGATTTTCGAGCAAAAAGCTTACAGTAAAATGTAGAGTAAAGCTTAATTTTACACCTCTGAATCCTTTCACACCTAACGCTTCATACTAGCAAACTAAGTTACTGCAAACTCTGATTCGTGTCACGTTATTGTAATGTTCCCATTCGAACTGTGTGTTCCTATTAGTGCAATTATTCAGCAAACCTAATCTCGCCACCTATAATCGTAGCAATAAATCGTATGTATATATTGTACCCCAGAGAATTATTGAATATATTCGAATGTACCTCTATGATAACAGAGTTTATAGTTAGTCCGAACATTAACATGACGGGATAGGACTCGAAAACCCGTTATGTGAAATACCTAGCCCTGAAAGGTTAGAGCTCCGCTAAACGAACTTATCCCTAATCACTTCGCACAAAGCACTCCATTCCTTCGGAAGCTCTAATCCGTCATTGACAAAACCATTGACAAGAAATTGGACAGGACAGGCCCTGCCTGCCCATTATCACGGAGTCCTTACGAGAGGCATCAAGCGGGTTCGTCCTAATCCCATGAGCTGAAGAGAGGGGACGTTACTGGGATGAAACGTCCTATAGGAGCTTTTGATTGGAATTCATTATATCTGTTCTTGGTTTTTTTCCTCTAATGTATTGGTATAGGTACGTTTAAAGTAAATTGCGGTTAAATATTTATGGAGTGTATATAGAATAGGTGATATCTGTTGTAACTTTCTCGATAAACTAAATGAACATGGACGTATTTTTTCTTTTATAACATTTTAATTATATTCATTTCAAAACTTGAATTTTCAATTATGTTTTAATACCAAATAGATTACTAACAATTAACTAATAGATTATTAACAATAGATTAATACCAAATAGATTACTTACTGCTTGTTTTTAAAGCTATATAAAGTTATATTTTTGTATCAAACTTAAAGTAATAAAACTTGATGTTTTGTTTTCATAAGCCAGCTTGCAATTGAAAATTGCTTGCAAAAAAGGTATTTTTGGTTAACAATTTAAAATAATTAAATTTGATATTAAGCTATGCTTTCACAACTATGTTAATATGATTCTGTAACATATTTATAATAAGTTGAATTAGTTATGCTTATGTAAAACATTCATTCTACCGAATATGTCACTGTTTTCATATCGAAAAATTTTTATTCATCATATAAGCTAAGCTGTCGTGTCGCATATAAAATGCGCATTTTTACTTTTCGCTAATAATTTTATAGTTAAATCCTCTCTTTCAATCATTTATAGAACATAATATATATTGCAAATATTAATTTTACAAAAGGAGAAATTAATCTATGAAACATAAACACAAAGTCTGATAATGCATTTGCTCTACAAAAAAATCTTATGAAATGTCTTCCTTTCAAAGTTAAACATATAATCAGGACATGGTAAAGGAACTCCAATCGATGAAGAACTAAAAAATAAGAGCAGAAGCTTCTTTCAGATAAAACATGACGACACAGACGACATCATGTAATTACTTTTCAAAAAACCGTAGGACAAACAAATTTCACCCCTATGTTCACGTTTTTTCTCTGCAATTTATATCACATCAATTCAAAGCAAACTAATCTAAACCGTGATGGGAGTTTTTCAGTACTCTCTCTGCCTTCCAAATAGCCTCTTAAAAACTAAAGCTATTTTAAACTATTTGGTAATGGTTTTTGGTTCTAAAATCAAAACGAGTTTTCTGGAAGTAACTATTCAGGCTAATCTTTGTACTTGAGAAGTTTTTCCTAAACACGATCTAAAGTTTCGGACGATTTTCTTCTGGATCGACTACATTCAGGAATTTTAAATTACGTACTCTAAGATAAAGTACTAAGTAGATTTATGGGTGAACGCGCTTTGTCAATAATGCCAATAACGCCTTAAGAGGCCTTTTCTGGCTTTCACGCTACATTTTATATAAGCGTACAATGCGAAAATTGCGCTAAAGTCTCTAGGGCGTGAAGCCCTTTAAAATATTCCGCAATTCATCACACTTTCCCAGAACCGCGTTAGATGAGTTAGTGTAACTTCTCAAATACGTGATCTAGTTTATAAGAATATCTAGACGCTAAACTTGAAAAATAAATATTCCGTGGAACACTTTGTAAAATGCGTAGGCAAAAGCCGACATGCGAAAATGTCACGCACGTCAATCATAATTTAAAGTATCATGAATTTCCATTTAGTAGTTCTTTATCGGCACAAACACACGTGTTCTTTCCTCCAACAATAAAGTAAGCAATATCGCCAGACATCTTAAACAGTATGGGAAAATTTTGATGTTGGGAGAATGACAGTTTTAAAAAGAGTTCTTCATAACCGTCAATAAGAAATATAAAACCGCTGCTTCAAAAAGATTTAATAAATAGTTTTAAAATCCTCTGAGAATAATAGGTCTTCTCTAAATTTTTTTGTGTGTGTAACGAATAAAAAAAGGGTATATTTTTGTTAATCTTCCTTAAACAACAAGTTATGAAAACAACTTCTTTAATACTTACAACTTGGGATCGTGGTATCAAAAATTGAAAAAGACATATGTTTAGTTAACTAAGGGTACTACTACAAGAAAAATATTTTTGTTACACACATTATATTAAATACAACCCACCATTACTAACCCACTATAAAAAAAAAACTACCCTTTGATCTTTATATCAATGCTATTCCTAAAGGAGCTACATTGAAAAAAAACATACAGTTTTTTGACGATAGGACAGGACCTCGGGTTTTGGGTTACAGCCTCTTTTTTCTTATATGGCCCGGGGATCCTAGGACTCAGCTTCATTACAACCAGCCAAACCTAAAATATTAAGCACCCTCATATTTCCGGCTCTCTGTGAGCAAGCAAATGTCTCTACCTGTTGTTCAACCAACTATCTCAGCTTCCTTTCTCTCTTTCAAAATAATCGCTTCGTCTTTCAAAAGCTTACCTTCTCTGGCTTTGCAGTAGGGGGGGGCATGATTAAAATATACTATTATAGTTACAAAACTTAAAAAAAAATTATAAAATTTTTAAATGTGGTAACTAAAGAATTATCTTTGAATTTTTCCATAGTTTTCCACGAACATCTGAGCCGAAGTCTACTGTAGAAAGCCGATTGCGTGAAGTCGTAACGTGTTAGTGTTGTTTCAAACCACTCTTGCTCGCATGTGACTTTATCAAAAACCGTAAACTCCGGCAGAACAAACGCCACATGGAGCAATAATAGGTTCCCTTCCGGCCACCCCAAACTAATCCAAACCGTGCGCGATTACTGCCATGATGCTAAACGGCAAAACCAATTCCAGGGCGCTCCATTTTTCACGGCATTAAGGCAAGAGAGAGAGGAATAATCTATTACTCATTCCGCCGTGACGTTTAATTATGCCGCTGTGTCTCGAAGGAAATTAAATTCTGGGGGGCCTCCTCGTCCCCCAGGTGCAAGCCCGAGTGCCCGTTAATTAATAAAGTGCGGCGCGATGGAAAAACGATTCCGCCGCAAAAACGGCCGTTTCGCGGTCTGTTGTTTTGCCGGTTTCGTTTTTGCTAATTGTCAGAAATCCGGGCATCTGCTGCTGCTGCTAATAGATGGGAATGTATAAGAGTGGTTGGATGGGGATGCGAAAGAGATAAATGATGGGTTGATTTCCCTGGTGAGATATGAAGTATGCAGGAGATTGTGGGGGGCTTCCCTTAGGATAATCTTCTAATCTTCTCTGGAATGGAACGTAATATGAAGTTAAAGTGATGGATATCTAGATTTTCCTTTACTGAGACATTAAACCACTGTGTAACTTGCGTCATTTATAAATGAAATGGATTACTACTACCAATTAATAAGCCAAAAGATACATGTATTTATATAATTGAAACTTTTTGGAGCTCTTGGATGCCTCAACTGTAAATATATCTGTAAATTTTAAATTTATTTAAAATATGTTCGAGGAGTCATACGGTGAGCATGTTTTATATTTAGCAATTACTCATACTAATAATAGATCAACTTTCCATTGTCTATTATGAAGACGAAAAACCGCTCCAAATACTACAAAAAAGATTGAAAGAAATTTTTGAAAATAGAAATCTTACAGTAGTTTCCAATTTAAGGTTTTTCCAATTTAGAAAACTGCAATTCCAATTGCAACCTTTGAGAATAGATATAGGAGTGGGAGAGCAGGGAGAGAATAAGGAGCAGAATCAATCCATTGAAAACGTTGAATAATAATGAACGTTCTCTTCAGATATCCTTTGAATGGTGAAAATCTCTAAGATTCCAAATCAGGATTTGTTAACATAAAAGAAGGTAGAAGTAATAAAAGTTGAATGGCAAATATTTTTCGATAAATGTTTTCTCAAAGACACTCAGATCATAAAACTCGGTACCCAGAAGAAGTCTCAATAATAACTCCACATCCCAAATAGCCTCGATCTTACTTACCAACTGTAAAAGATGTGATAAACATCAAATTCCCTCACATACCGAGAGATCGGAGAGGGATTTGGCGCCAAACCACCTCCAAAGCAACTCCCTGAATTTCAAAACACTCTTCAATCGCCTTAACAATCACAAGCAATAAACGCTGCCAAAAAAAGAGATATAAATACATCCACTTCTCTCCCAAAATCGCCATCCAATGGTAATTTCCCGGACTCATCGCTCCTCCAATCGTAACATGCGGAAATCCATTGGAATTCAAGGATCCCTCCTCTCTATAAATTACATTTAAATAAACCGCCCTTAACTATAAGCAGTGTGTACACCTCTGGGGCAAGGGACGGGCATTGTTTTGTAAACAGCAGCAGCAGGGTAAAAAAGGGGTGAGTTAGGGTACTCCCGGGAATATTCCCCACGGTTGAGGGATGGCGGGGGCGATTCGTTTTGCGGAAACGTTTCGGAGTCATTTGTTTGAGTGCGAAGAGTATTGTTGGTTGTATTTCTTTTTGGTTGGAGTTTGGTTGCTTTTCAATTGGATTGTTGTGAATTGAGTTTAATGGTTGAGGCGTTGAGGAAGGGATCTCTCTTGGGAACTTTGTTTATCGCCTGGAAGAGGGCATCGCTTATAATTTGCATTCGAGTGGCGAGCGAAAATCTTGGGGTTATATCCCGTTTGCTTCTTGAAAACTAATGGGGCATTTATGCCCCCTCAGAACACACTTTAATGGATATGAGGAGTAGTAATATACGTTTTATTATAAATATATTAAAAAAAAAAATTGTGGTATATCGAGAGTTATGATAGATGAAGCAGAATTTTATTAAGATTATATTAAATAAAAAAAAAAACATATTTTAGATTAAGGAAAAGCATGTTAATATTTGAGAAAAGGTGCCGTGTTTTGATAGGTTAATCAGAATTGAAATTGTTTTCAAAGAAATAATAAAAAATACTATTGAAAGATTACTCAAATAGTTTTCTTTGGAATATGATGCATGGTTTATGCTGAACAATGATTGTCAATTGCAAGCACTGTACTAATTAGGAACTAAATCAAACCACGCTGAACTATTAAGTTTAAACCATATTCTCGTTTTCATTCAACTATGAAGCTCAAGACAGCTAAAAAATCTGAAAAGAATTGTTTTAAAAGTCGTAACTCCTTTTTCAATCGTCTGATATTTCTTCTTTACATAGTAATTAAAGTTCTTTTGTTAGGAACGACATAGGAACTGTACATAAAGTTGTGGTGTTTTAAGAATAATAATATGTAGTTGGAATTTTACAGCAATATTAAATTTAATTTAGCCATAAACTCATCAAAAATGCAATCCTCCACCCCATTTCAATCATTTGTATTTGAAAGCATACTTGCATGACAAACAGTTTAGATATAAAGTAAGAAAACAGGTCAAAATAGAAGATTTAATTTGAATACTTTCAATCACGAATACAAGCACAAAAGACGCGAAAAAAAGTTTCAAACTAAAAGCTTACTACATCCACAACCCAGCCAAAGGAACTATACTAAACATATCTCCCTCCTATAGGATCAGTGCTTCCCTCCAACTTATTGGCTCCCTTTCCTCAGCAAGTCCTGATGATGCAGCGGGCATCCCCCTAATTTGATGACGTCGCCCCTCGCGATGGGTCCAGCAGCAGCAGAAAAGAGAGAAAGATGTAAGAAATGCCATGGGTGCCGCCACTGCCATCGATCCACCCTGCTTTCTCAGACTTTATAGCCCTGGAGCCGCTATTGTTTACAGATGGAGTGGATCTCTCCCTCTTGGAGCATTAGCGGGCCTCTATTGGATTGGAGTGTCAACCCATTTGGAGGACGCGGCTGCTTTTAGAGGACGATGGGGAACTGGTGCTTTGTTTTCGTATAATTACTACTTGCAGTGTTGGGATAAGGGAGAAATTACCGATAAAGTGCTGTTTTTAGTGGGGAAGAGGAAAGGTAAGTAGTACAAGTTAGTAGAAGTTTTTGTAGTTGTCTTCAAAAGGATTAATTAATTAGGAAATGATTTATGGAGGGTTTAACAAAACTCAAAATTTCCACCTTTGACCAAATGAGAAATTGCTTATGACTGAGGTTTCATGTTTATACATGTGGTCATACCGTACTTTCCAAAACTTGGATATTTATCCTTGAAAAGGCATTGCTATAAACACGCGATTTCTTCAAGACAATACGGCTTTGTCCTGAAAAAGTTCTGAAAGGGGATATGTAACTATGAAAATAATAGGTATTTATTAATTTTCAATTATCTTATAAGGTTATTTCTTCTTTACTTATCTTCTAATTCAAGTTTCTTCTAATTCAAGTTAAAAATTCAAGATTTCTTTGATTTTAAGAATAATATTTAAAAGTATAACACTACAAACTGGGGTTTTCATTCAATAAACTCCACAAAAAAACTATTTTAAGTAATTTACTTTTAGATTGAATACTTAACGATAAATTTATTTTGATGTATGTAATATAAACAAAAACTATCCTTCATAAACATTCTTATGAGTACATATTCCAAAAAAAAATTATTCAAACTAATCAAAGTATTGCACATTCTCATCACGACTTATGTATATTTCAATGGTGATCACAGTCCACTAATCTACGATTAGAACTATCATACTCTACGATATAAACGTGCTCTAACTATCACATTCCGCTTTTTCCCTATAATACAACTTAACCATTTTTAATAAAAGAATAATCTCGCACAGGGGGCAATATTTCTCCGTCAAATTTCGGCTGACACTTTTAATATCGGGCAAAGAACCCCCACAGCATTAGCGCAGCAAGACAAAAGCCCACACGGTTCAAGTTATAAGCACAGGCGGAGGCTAACCGAAATTAAATCCGCCGGCACGGTTAAAGTTAATTAAATCTTCGAGGCGTTTATTCGAGAAGGGAAATCGGGTTGCCGCCCCCGGGTTATGATTTTAACATTTCATTAAATTTCGCGGGGCGATTCAATTTGTAAGCGTCGACCCGCATTGATTCTGGCCGATTAATATCTACTCGGGATGTGCAAAAATGTTAGAGCTCCGATTAGCAGAGGGCTCCGATTGAGTCGTTACCATGGCCATCCCTGATGGGAGATGCTTTATGTTTCAAAACGGAAAGGGTGGTTCGGGGCAGTTAAAGTTCAGAATTCGCTGCGATTTGGGAAATGGTAATCTTTGGAGCGGTGATTAGAAAGACGTTTCGTGGAAACGTCGATGATTTGGGGTTGTGTATGAAAGTTCTTCGATTTGGAATTACAAACTAACGGGTTTTGATCAAACATTTTTAATTGGTGATTTGTATGTCAAACAAGGAAAATTAAATGAGCTAGTTTTCTTTTTACTCCATTAAAAACGTTTTTCCTTTTTCTTTCGCACCCCTTATTTCACTCCACTAAACAGGGCAAGAGCGGCTCAAGCATTTGATACCCCGTAAACTCCAAATCAAATATAGTTTTCAGATAATTTGTTTTTAAAGTTTAGGTTACCAAACCTATTTTTAAATTGGTAAAAATTGCATTTATAATAGAGTAGATATGAGATAACTAAAATATTTTGTCTGAAAGTATATATGAATAAGAAATAAAAAGGTGTTTTTCACAGAAGAATGCAAAGAAACCACTCTACAGTAAAACTACCTCCTTATATTACAACTTAATGGTTAATCTTGTATTTTGATACACAGTTTTGGGTTTTACTTGACCTATCGGATCCCCTATGAATTCGTCTTAAATTTTGCTTTTGAGAATAAACAAACAATTATGTACATTTAATTTTAAAAAATACGAAAGTTAGATCCATTAGTTTTTTTAAAACGAACTGGCAGTTTTCATATATCCAATAATGGAGTTAATGTCCTTAGTAAATATAAACATCATTTTTCCGCAAATGGCCTTCAAGTGCAAATATAAACTAAAATAACCGCTCAGCATTAGAATACAACTATCTATCCAAAAATGAAACCGTGTCTGAATATTTTCCTCAATCCGTGCACGCCAAGATCAATACTTCAATAATGGAACTTTAAAGAGTTTAATGAGAGCTCCTTCCATTTCCATGAATCAATATCTACTTAACTGCCAAACGTAAGCTTACCATTACACGCTCATACTTTTCAGAAAAGAGCTGGAAACAACTTTACTGCATCATACCCTTCCAGCTTAATTAGTCTTATGAACTTAGACATATAGTTTAAACAAGTAAGTTGTTCTGTCTTAGTAATAAATTTTAAAACAAACCTACTGAAACTACTTGACTTGAAGAGAGAAAACATACTGCATTACGTGATATCAAGTGGAAAACCCAACGCGATCAGGATGAAATAATGGTTCCTATTCCTTTGACATTATTACTTGGAAGAGGGTTTTTTTTTAGTTCGAGAGATTTCACGATTACTTTCTAGAAAAGGGAGGACTTCACTTTTAAGTTTTTACTCTCTTTCTTGTGAGATAGTGAAGCCCCGGGTGGTTTTAAATCCTTACATCATCACTTTTCGTCTTGCTTTTTTTTTAGTCTCTTCACTATCTCATCTACTGTCACTAATTTTAGGAGCTTTAAAAACGTTATTTGTTCAATGTCTTTTCAGTGGAATTTTTTAGGCATTTTCTTGAAATTAAAATCAGAAAAGAAAGAAATTTATTTTATGTAGTAGGTACCTACTACTAAAAAAGTTGTTATATACCCGGGTAACTCATGGAATTAGAATAAAGTTCTAAGTTTTGATAATACTTTTAAACTTAGTTCAGTTATGGTAGTTTTTATAAATTTTGTTTTAATAAGGTAATTCTACTCAATAACAACAGTTGATTTTACGACCTTAAATATAGTTTTCAAATAAAAATTTGAAAGTTTATCACACTTATAATATTTTTTAGCAGAAATCATTTAACTCTTTCAATCTTAAAATATTTTAAACTAACTTGTTATAAAGTATGCGTTATAAGCTTTAGGAATATTTAACACTTTTTCCTAAGCTTTAAAAGTTTAAGGTTAAATAAATATAAATATTTTCTAATCCGTGAGTCTAGCCATTATGCGTGATCTTATCATGTAGTATAGATAGGAAGCATCAATAAATTATTCACTCCCTTTCCAAAAACATACATTGAACGAACGCACAGAAAACCACCTTTTCCTTTACAACTAACGTATTGAACATTAAATACATTGATTTAATTTAACACGTAAAAACCGTCATTTCTTTGTGATTTGAGAGTTTTTTTCCGACATTTTTCAAAAAATTTCTCGTGTATGATCCAAACTTTCCTTCGCATGACTCGCCCTCAAAGAGCATCATCAGGTAAATTAAAGATACATCCATCCACACAATCCCATCTTTCAAACAAACACAAGCACCTAGGTTCACGCAACCAGGCATTTTGATCGATACACCTCCAACAGGAGATCACTAAACAACAAAAGGTATCATCACAACAAACAAAATCGTTCAACTCACGTGCATATGATACTCCGCAGAAGGCGAGTAGGAGAAGGAAGCACACCGGCCGCCCGCCGAGCCACTCCATCGGGGCGAAAAAAAGAAAAAACACCGGAAAAATCCCAATCCAGCAGCACTACGACAACTCCACTCTTCTCTTGAATGCACGCGGAAAGGATGCTCTGCTCTCGCTGCTCCTTCTCTTCCTTCTTCGCACTCTTCGCTCTCTCTCTGTGATACGCCGAACGGGTTTCGGGAGATATTTATAGAAGTGGTGACGTCAGGTGGCCGCCAGAGCCATCTGGCGGTCACGTGGAGAGGTAGGGTTGTGTGTGTGGGGTCAAGCGTGGATTCTTCTGTCTGTCTATTCGATTTCCATTATTTTTTTTTGAGAGGGAAGATGGGAAGTTGTTGGGAAAGGGTGCGGAATTTGCTTTTTATTTATTTATTTGGACTGGTAGACCGGGTCGAATTTAATTTGAATGAGGGTGGAGTTGATTGAAAAAGGAGGAACCGTGGTGGGAAAGGTAACGACTGGTTGAATCAGATCAAGAGTTAACTATTATTACACTAGTTCTGGAGATGATCAGGAGCTACCTTAAATGTACCCTGACGGTGATATTGTACCTGGTTAAGTTTGGTTGGTGTTAGGAAGAAAATGGTAGTTCCGTACAAGATACTCTACATCGAAATTATTCGTGATAAATGAAAGGTAATCGTGAAAACTAAAAATACCATTTAATGCTTAAAATACAAATGAGTGTATTCAGTTTAACCATTAATTTTAAGTTATAGTCATATCCCAACCGACATGTAATGATTTACACGAAAACACGTCGTAATTTGTTACCTTCATCATTTCGGTACAACATCAATTTTGGTTTCAAACACATTATTGAGGGTAAATATGTTAAAAAAGGGCAAAATTAAATTGATGGTTTATACTATTAAAATTTTTACAGAGTTGATATTTATGAAAAACACGAACACGAATCATTCAATATAAATTGTTCTTCACATAAAGACCCTTCATTTCAGCTAAAAATATACCTTATGCTTATTTTAGACTATTTTAATAATTATATTTTAAATTTTGGTTAGCTTAAAAAGATAAGAATACATAGTTTAATTAATATTGCATTTAACTACATTATAACCTCAATGGACGAAAATAAAATGACAAAATGACTTACCAACCATCTTGAAAGGCTATCGAAACAGAATTTCCAAATTATATAATTTTTAATACAATTAGCACAGGCTATTTGCGCACATTTAGAGCTAAACATCTCCTAATCGTAAGTCGACATTTTACGGCTACGCACAGCCCACGTAATTTGACACAAGTTTCACGGTTTAAATTCACGAAGCTCTCGAGATTCGGTATTAGAGAAGTAGTTCCAAAACTAAACTTCCCCTTCCAACAAATCAGACAGTTCCTAAACTAAGAAAGAAGCAATAAGAACACGCAAGGGAACTCGGGAAATACTTGATCTTAATAACCTGACGTACCTACACCAACAAGGGATTCCTCCTGAAATGTCACGAGTTAAAGTCAACCAACTTTTAAACTGCCTGATTTCAAGAAAATACTCCTCTTTGTTTCACCTCTAAATGATGATGTTGAAGTAGTTTCTGAGTGAGGCCATTATTTCAGACGAGAGCTGGAATCTTCTGAAGTAAACTGTTTATACACGTTTAGAGCGAATTTAATGGTTAGATATGCATTGCAGAGATTGTAGAGTCTGGTAAGGGGCTACCGTAATTTTGGGGAGATAGATAAGCAGTTTAAAAGTTGGAATTCAACATCTGCGGCGTATTTTGAAGATGTATGATGTAGTAGAATAACTCTTAAACATAAAAGCATTAACATGTTTAAATTAGCTCATTCAACTTATCAATTTCGTAAGTTTATTTATTTTTTAACATTAATAACATTTAAGTTTTTTTGTGTAATTTTAATTTTGATTTATCTAAACTTTCCAACATCTATTATTTTTCATAAAATAATTCATAATGATAAACAAAGTTAACCTAACCATAAACATTTTGACTATTATAAATTAGCAAAATTCCTTTTTAGAAATAAATATTTATTTTTTAGATTCATTAATAGTGTTTTGTTTATAGTTATGAGGTTAAAATGTTTAATAACTAAAACTTTCGAATGTTTGCTGAAGCTTATACGGTGGTGTGGATTCTAGAATGAAATGCCATCTCCTCAAATTCAATAACTATCGTGCTAGTTGATAATCTATCCGAAACTAGAATTTCCGAAAATCGTAACACAGATTCACTCAAGAGTAAAATTAAGGATTTCGAGAACGAAAATTAAAAGATAATTGGGAAAAGTCATTGCAAGTTATAATCAAAACTGGGAAACATTAGGCTTTAATACGAACTCAAAGTTCTCGGAAAAATGTTTAATAATAGCCCGTAAAAGATAAAAGCTGACGAAGATAATTTTGTAATAAAACTAATCAATAAATAGACAATATAATTTTAGATAATTCAAATATAGATGTTTTTAAAAAAAGCAATAAAATATTAATTAGACTGCTTAGTTTAATGTACTGTAAACTTAAAATGAAAAATAGTTTTAGGAATTTATCTAAATTTTTTAAGTATTATAATTTATATTTAAAATTCTTATAAAAAAAGAAAAATGACGATATTCATACTTCTTTCACATGCCAAACATTATTATTATATCACATAGTATAACCCATATTTCTTACTTCTTGCTACGAGCGTCCGGCTAATTGTAGCCGATGGAGTATAACCGATAGAAAGGAAATATACATCACAGATATACGGCAGTATTAAACATTCGGTACTTGTACGGGGAAAAAGCGTTTAAATAGTAATTTGGTTGCATAATTTTAATATTTTAATCAAACGTTAAAATTTCAAGATTTCTAATACAAAGAATAACACGGAAAGTATTTTCTTTAATCATATATCTTCAGTTACTTAGAAATCGCAAATAAAATTTGTCATCGCGCAACTCGAATAACCGAGACTTCATTTACACCAAATGCTAAACTCTGATTAGGCTTTTACAAAACACACACAAACAATATATCCCCTCCTCCAACCTTTCCATTTGAATCACGAGTATCGCCCCCACAACTGCAGAACAAAACCCCGACTCTCGAATCCCTAATTACACAGTCCGGAATCGTCACCCCTTTGAGAATTCCGCGCGACAAATTTGGCCGAAAAGCTTCCTCTGACCTCGATACGCCCAGAAAATAGGAATGTGTGGGGCTTAGGGAGGGGCAATAATCACACGGGCCAAATGCATCGGAAGTCGGGAAGCACCCTCAGCTGGCGAACCCTGGGATTGATGGAGGGCAATCTGCCAGGGGCTGTTGTTGACCAAAATATGGACTTCTTGGTCCGGGTTTTTCTATTTCTGTTGGCCTTTGCTCGTAATTGCGCTAGATCTGTTGGAAACATATCTGGGTCTGCGTGGATTTATTTGATTTTATTGGATTATGATAGATTTTTTATTTTTTTTCTTGTGATGTGTAAAATTTGATTTTAGCTTTGAGTCTTTACAAACATGAATAACATTTAAATCTTTCTGTTTTTGTTAATTATTGATATTATGTACGTTTTGGACTGTTGAGTATGAATTGAGAAAACGTAAAAGTTAAGTAGCAGTAAACTCTCGATGTTTTACACTTTTGTTTCTCGAAAAGTTTTATGGTAAATATTTTACTTTTTTCAACCTCGACAAATCAAATCAAATCAAAAATTTATTTATTTATTAATATATATGTTACTGGCAAAGTGATTGATCGGGCATTATTAATAATGCCCGAAGTGGAAGCGGGCAAAGTGATAAATTTCATTGATAAATTCCATTGAATTTATCACATTGCCCGGGCATTATTAATAATGCCCGATTTATCACATTGCCCGTAACATATATACATAGTTGAGGTCAAATAAAATAAAGGAAAAAAACGACGGAATATACATATGAGACACCAAAGAGTCAAATTGACTAGGATATTTCTCAAAATCTTTAGTCGTTTTCTAGGTACATCAAAAGTGTCGTGTCTTATCTGTATGTGTTATTACGATGTAACTGTAACCGAGAATAGAATCCGGGAATTCCGAATATGAATGTTATGAATGTAAACTAGCCCCCCTATGCTTAACCTATGTAAACAACCCTGTATATAATTACTTGTATTAAATGAATACTTAATCTTCACCCACTGATTATTCTATGCTTCCAGAGTATTACATTTCCTTCTACTCTTCTACACCCACCAGATGTAATTCTAATTTCATTATGCAACTAATTTAATTTTTTCTTACAATTTTACATCATTATTAAGTTACATAAAAATAGTTTCACAATCATTCTTGGTTCATCAAATCTATATTTCGTAATACGTCTCGCCAAGTTCTTTTTTCCCGTTTAAAATAATTGAAGACGTCTGACCGATGATGGGGGAATGGTTTCCCTTTTAGGGCTTGGAACAATATTGCGATAATAAATTTCCTTTGTACGAATGAAACAGTCGGTTTTTCATAAAATTTATTTACTCACTTGTACTCATTGGAATCGCAAGTTTTAAGAAGAAATACGGAAAAGGGCAAAATTAATTATGTCCGTTTAAAGTGTTTTAAGGTATCTAACAACTTTTTTCCAACTCTAAATACTTTTGAATGCACTACTTATATTCTTTTTACTCAATGTTCTTTACTCTGGTTCTGAAGCCCCAATCGAAATTTGGTGGTTATTGGATTAATCTCTTACCACTTTTACACCATTTGTTCCTTTTTCTTTTTGAAATTAGATTTTTGAACTAATTTTCCTGACAAACTGTTCAAATTTTAAATGTTCGTTACTGTAATGAACATTTTTGCATTTAAATAATATTGTCACCCATAAAATGTGTATATTAATAAACTAAGTACAACTTTCATACGTTCTTTTCAAAGAAATTTCTCAGTAGGTACGTATCTAATTAAAATATTTTTACAGAGAAATATAGCTTTATAACGAGATTAGTTTTTAACTGTCCTTACAACTTTCTAATTTTCTTTTATACTTACATAATTAAATATTCTTATTCGAAATTAATTTATAATCCTCTCTATTTGAGAAAACTTACGAAAACTCTGAAAAGCAGTACCAAAATAGTTTTATAAAAACTACTTTTGATTAGTTGGGTATAGGATTAACGTTTTGTGCCAAAAAAGAACCGTGGCCATTTTGCGTCAAACAAAACAAGACAAACAAAAATTAGTTTTGAAATTAATTTAACTAAAACTCTTTTGTTTGAAGTATGTGCATATAAATTGGTAACCGCGTGCATTTAAGATTTAAAACAAAAGAACAAGAGGTTGTAAAATCCATTTTTATTACCGAGTTTTTCAAAGTTTTACTTCTAGTGTAATTTGTCTGAAGTATTTCTACAATCGGAATAAGATTCCACTCTTAACCATAGAACTAGACTTCAAAAACTTATGAAAAGGGGGAAAATCTTCCACGTCTTTTAAGTATGTAGTTATAAGTCTGGAGATATCTAGGAAATTCGAAGGTTTTAAAATTTACTTTTCGTGTTTTGTTTTTGTTAGGAGACCATCACCTCGTATTGAGTGGTACTAACGGTACATTGATACTGGTTTTTGATTCCAACAAAGGAGATAGTAAGTGATAGTGAAATGAGACGTTTAGAGTTTCTTGAAAAATTTTGATTACAACATGATACTTTCAGTTTTAGTGTAAAATCCCCTTAAAATAAAAATGAATTTGAACATATAAATTTCTATTATTCTATTTCGAACATTAGTTTTCTAATTGAAGTACTTGCTGCAACAACGAGCTAAGTGCAATGTAAAACGATTGGAGTTAGCTCGTTGTTGTTGCTGCAAGAACTTTAACTCTAGAAAAGAGGATGTCATAAAAAATTAGGCTTAAAGAAAGATAAACTTAAATTTCAATCTACAAACAAAACGGATATAGTATCTTTAGGAAGATGCTTACAGACCGGTAAACTTCTTCTCACAACTCATTCAAAGATTATGAACGAACACATTTTACGATTGCAATGCATACCTGTCATCCTAATGATAACGCCACTCACTTTAGTTCTAAAACTTTGGGATAATCAAAGTTGATAAATATTACATCCATTATTATCCAATTATATTAAATCCAATATTTTGCATAGTTACTTTACATTTAACACAAGTTTAAGAAAAGTTTAGTGTCGAAAACAGACTTAAAATTAAAGTCAAAAAATATTATTAAAAACTACTTTTAATAATTCCTTATAAACTTTGTATAAATTTGGAATCTATCTTAAACTTAACTAAGAAATCTTCTTTCAAAAAAGCGTCAAGTTCTTTAAAAATATCAAAGAGCTGTTTTTTATTACACGATCTTGCGTAATTTTCTCTCTGAATAAAACAAGTCATTATAGATAGAAATATTTTGGAAGAAAGTAAAAGGTGATTTTCCACTAATGGAAGTTTTAAGTTGACATAAAAAAAGAAATATTTTTTGGTAAACTTATGCACTCTTCGTAAAAGTAAGGCACTCTAAATGCGACTCTTTATTAATAAGGAAATAATTTTTCAGTAGGTTGATTATACGTAATTATTCAAACTGTAAATCAAATCTTTCACAAAATGTATACGGATATCAGGATAAAAAAAATACATCTTGTTTATTTTTAATTGAAATATTTCATAAGTCATGGTAACAAAATGTTCAATTATATACATTGTTGGAAAAACTTTCGAAACAAGAAATGAAATATTTTCTGACAAGTTATGGTGAGTAGCACAGTTAAAAATATTTCGAAGGTGTATTCTTAAAGAAAATAATTTTTTGTTAAAAACTAATTACTGATTTTTTTTTCAGAGAAGCAGTAGATAATAATATAATTACCCTAATGTTTTCCTTGTGATATGAATACTGCTATTTGGTATCGAGAATTTTACAGTATTACCATTAATAATGGTCCATTATATTGTAGAAATTATATACTTATATTCAAAAAAACCTTTCTGTAAAAATACTAATACAACATCAATACACAAAAATTCAAGTTAATAGTGATTTGTTACAGTCATATTAGACGACTACAAAATGAAATACTCCATCAAAAATCTACAAACTTAAAATTTTTTAACTGATTGGATTGGAACTGCATAGCAATAACTTCTGGGCTACCTGACCCGTCGCCGATAGGCGACATTCAGGGGGAATTGGAACTGCATAAATATCTGGAATGAAAATTATTAAAAACCTTTAATTACGAATTTTAATTGACTGTTTTAATTATGTACTGATTTTGCAGTATCCGTAATTTTGAACTGTTAAGCTAGTCAGTTACAGTTATACAAAAGTAAAAAAAAAGAACCCGGTGATCCAAACATAAGATATTTTTGTAAACTTTGACCTACCCAGATGAGATCACCCCGAATAGCTTATTTATTCATCTTTCTAGAGTAGAAAAGTTTTTTTAACAATATACGATCATTAACTCTCTGATGTACTCTCACAAAACTCACAGCAGCAATCTTTCCATAAGATTTCCCATCATCAAAGGACATCTAGCTCCCCATCGATATCGCAATCTTCATCGATTCCGGTAAGTCGGTAACACATTTGCATTTCAATAGAAAACGAATCCCTAATCGATATGTAAAGTCATCAATAAAGATTCCGCACTTATTTATGCGCGGAAGTCTCTACTGACTTCCCACGCACACATGCTCCTACTACAACCAAAGTTATTCATTCCGTTTCTCGAAGCATTATTCCTTTCAAAAAAACTCCGCAGGGGAAATAATTACAAAGAGAAATAAAATCCCTTTTTCCATAACTGTTTCTTTTCCGAAGGTGAGTTTATTTGTATTCCCTCCAGAAAGAGAGGATATGGGCCTGATGAATAAAATAAATAACCGTGGTGCTTCAGAGAATTGAAATGAATTTGGTTAGTTCTGTTTAAATTGGAGATGTCGGGAAGAAGAACTAACTGCAAAGAGCTCCGAGTCAGTGTAAAAATCTCAAGTCTCGACTCTTTGCTTTGTTTGCTTTTTGTTTATTCTTTCTTATTCAAAGTTTTACTATTGCATTCTGGGATTAATATTAATGCAACGGAGGTTAAATATGTGTTTGTTACAAGGCATAAATATTTTGCATGTAGATCAATTTTGCATGCTAAGGGGAAAACGACATCATTGAAAAATAATAGACATTATAGTATTTCTATGGAGTGTTTGATTAGTTCGTACCAGATGAAATGTAATTTATAAAATTCATTAGTCGAAATGACTGAATTAGAATACAAGCTTTATGTATAAAAGAATATTTAAACTGTTATTGGGTATTTCATTAGCATGACATCTTTTAATATTTTTAATTCTACTAAATTCGATTGAAATACTTGCATTTTAACCTTCTTTTTGCTACTTTATAAATCTTTTCATTCGCAAGAAAATATATATTTATATTCTCACTATGTAGTCAGGGAGAATACTTTTAATAGAAAATTAATGAAACGTATCCTGCTAAAAACAACGCCCAAATTTTAAAATTTTTATTTGTAAACTACATCATTAGATGAAAGTGAATTCCATAGAAAAGGAGATGAGCGTATGACAAGTTAATCTTCAAATTTATCCATACACATTAGAAGATGTAGGAATTTGTTTAGGAGCAGCATGACAACTCCGTTTTTAGTCTTTTTGGGAGTTATGACTCAATCAAAATTTGGCACCAGATCGACCAACACAAACGGCCTAGCGAAAAACATCCTAAAAAACCCAGGAATAGTTTTTAATGCAATATTCAAATCCTTGTATTTGGATTTAACACACGTTTATGCGGAGTAGCTTATAATAAAAAACAAAACAATAAATATTCAAAGGATCCCAGCAGCTTGTAATTAACTTAACAAATAAAACAAAATAAACCGAAACTTCGCGAAAACAGCATTGGTAAATATATTCCTGCAATTAGAGTTTTACCTCTAATGTCCATAACAGCCATTGATTACTGTCAACATAGAGAGGATCAACACAATCTCGAACCTTTCAACCCAGCAAACGGAATCACGGCAATGAATAACAAGTCCCGCAACAAATATTTACCATCCAATTGTCTCAGACCACCATTCTCTCCACAGCTCCACCAAACTTCCGTATTTCGCGAATGGCAATGACAAACACAGCAGAGTCCATACACACCCGGAAGCAAAGGGAAAAAAAGCTCCAAGTACAAGTGATGAGACAAATAGAAAATGGGAATAAAAAAGAAATTTTTGTGCGGGCGCGAACAGAGGCTAGGTTAGAGTATTCACTCTGTTACAAAACTTGTGATTTTTTTTATCTGGAAGAGTTTTACGGTCTGCAGGGTCGCTGGAATGTAGTACCGGCCAAATAGCCTCTGGGGGCGATGTTTCAATCAAAAGAGACTGGCAAGTAGGGAGCTTTGAATTGAAATTGCGGAAGGACAGAAGGAAATGAAGTAGGAGTTTAACTAGGGGGAAAGGTCAGGGTTAAATCAAATGCAACTCTTATTTAGCATTCATAAGACGTCATTACATGTAGTTCACTATAGTTATATTGGTTTCGCAAAGCTCGCCGCCTGTTCAGCAGTTTATGTTAACTCGGATATTACAAGCTTTGTACTAACTTCATATCGCGTTCATTAGGAATATTTCAGGAATTAATACGAAAGAAGCCACCTTCCTTTATTAATCTAACATTCCCCGTTCCTTTTTCTTTAATCTCTAGAGAAGTGCCGGAACAATAACATCAAATTATTTTGAAGTTAAAAAATATTTTCTGCAACCCTCTATGTAGTAAACATTTCTACACATAAACCCAGCTTTTAGTCCTTTCGAATGAAATTATGACTTTTATTTATAATTAAAGTCAATATCATATGACAATACTGTTTTCAGTGTGATAATAAGCTGCTTTAAAGTTTATTACACCCGTAACGCAATTGCATTACTACTGTTACTAATTACTTTACTAATACTTTTTACTAATTACTTATTACATTCTGTTTTGATGAACTCATACATTAATTAAGTAACATATAATAAAAATAAGTAACGCTAGTATAATTTTAAGTATTACATTCTGTTTTGATGAACTCATACATTAATTAAGTAACATATAATAAAAATAAGTAACGCTAGTATAATTTTAAGCATTGTAATTTTTTTAGTTAAGGAATGGTTTGAAACGTCATTCCGGCGCATTCCATCTCTAATCAAGACTTGGGTATGAAAGTACTGTAGAACTAAAAAAAAAGTATTATGTTAATACAAAAAAAACTGTTAGAAAGATCTAAAGGGAGCAGTCTCGAAGGAGTAGATCTCATCTACTAATGGTGAATCCTAACTCCTAACCAAAGTGGATGTAGGTATTTTCTAAGTGCATTTGGTGGCGCTAAGTGTCATCCAAGGTACCTAGGAATTTACTTGATGACACCATAGACCTAAAACGTGACACTTGGAGGGGTCCATGTTCTGATGATCTTACTATACATAAACACACGAAATATTTGTCCTAACGATTAGCTTAAAACAACGTTATTAAATTTAACTTGTGTAACACAGATTACTAAATATCCTTGTATGATGAAGTGTATTTCTAGTGCTAACTTCACCCTATGGTCAGTAGCGTTGAAACTTTGTGATTATATTCAAAATGTTGAGGAAACAGACAATTACTTGTAAAATATGTAGTATAATACAATGATAAAATTGTATTATACTGCTTATTAATTGACAATTTTTTTTAATTTTTATGAAGCAGTAAACTTTTCCAACTTGCAGTTTTGTAATATTAAAGCTTTAATGTCACAAAACTGCAAGTTGGCAAAGTTTACTGCTCCTTAAAAATTTAAAATTTTATCAATCGCCCTCTGAAAACTGGATAATTTGAAGTAATATACTGGCCATTTCTAATATATCAAAAAACCACAAACGTTATTGAAGATATAAGAGTGTAATGGCATAAAACATTAACATTTCATTACACAAAGTATTTTACTTTAATTTATAATAATTATTTGCGAGCGTACCGTGTGATCAATTAAATCTAAACATTACCAACCAATTAAGTTCCTTAGACTAAGTATGTTTTTAGCTTAATTTTGAAGGTTTTTCATGTAATGAAAGAAGCTTATGACTTCCATTAATGTTATGTGTGATAAATGAAAGTGCTTATGCTGTAAAATGTCCAGGAGGCACATTCATTGATTTGTGTAATTTCTTTAAAAATAAAAAAGCTTAAAATAAACGTTGCAGTAAACTTCAATAAATGTTATGAATGGTTTTTCATTTTCATAAATTATCTTTTTTAGGTAACGAAGAACGAAGGTTAAGTTACTTTTACTCTTACTTTTAGTTTTCTAATGATAAATTAGTATTAAAATGAAGAAAACGTTCTAGTTTTATTGCTCATAACTTACTATCCTGTTTATTTAATATAAAAAACCTATTAAGCACAGATAGAGCTTAAAATATAAGAATCTTCCATACTTAATTCCAATAATATTCTTTCAAAATTTTAAACTTCCAACTACTATGAAACTTTAAAAGTATGAAAGTGCCCTTAATATTTTATAGTAATTCAAAGGTATTTATACATATAGAAACGTATGGATAATTTTACAGTCAATTTGAAATCTTTAATTATGAGCATTTAAGTTGTGCAAGGTGACCTGTTATTTAAACTTAAAATATTTTTATAAGCAATTATTGGTAATACATATAAAACAATGAAATGTACTCAATTGGTTACAAATTCGTTAACAGGTAGTAAAAAGTAAAATAGTAAAATAATTCTTGACGTAACTTTTGATGTAAAACAAGTTTCAATTAGCTATAGATTTCAAATTTAAGGGGAATTTTCTGATAATACCGTTTTATTTTTCTTATAATTTTTTTATCATTAAATAAGACACTCTAGAGAACTTTCTTTTAGTTAAAAAATTTTGTTTAAGTAAGTTCAATCCTGTTAAGTTGTAAGATTAAGTATATACTGTAAGGTTTGGTAAAAATAGCAAGATGTTAAATGAGATCCATTTAGGTAAACAACATAAAGTACTGCATTTTGATCAAATGTAGATTTCATATATAGTTTAATGTGATTTATCATTGTGTTGTACTGCTGTGTTTCATAAAAATATTATGACATAATATTGGATTTACGTAACAGCTATTGAATATTAATTACATACAATACTTTAGTTTTTAGTAAATGAATTATGATTAATACTTCCAACAAACGAACCAATGAAATATTTTTCACTGTCACTTCTGAATAAAGCCTCCAAAACATTAAAAATATAACTTTTTTTAAGAACAAAATAAAGAACTCAAACTTTTAAACGTGTAATTCAAACGCACCCAATTTTTAGTCTTATAATTGTCAACTCATTCTGCGGTTCACTTAAACAAGTAACCACCTATTTAAAAAAAATGCACTCTCACTTAGCAAGTGATGGCAACATCTTTGTCATGATGAGCCACTTACTTCACACTGATACGGCGAACGGAAATTCGAAAAAAATTATTACGATAACGGAGAAAACTTAGTCAAGAAAAAAACTAGTAAAAATCTCTTGGAGTCCTAGATAGGGTCATTGGAAGATTTAAAGTAGTGCAGTTTAAAAAGTTTTATTTTGGCATTAAAAAATAAGATTAGGATGTGGGTGATTTTAAACTGATTAATTCTAAACTTCTCAATTCTTTCTAAGTATTTAACCTTCATAAATCAGAAGGTTTAGAAATTCATTAGGTACTGAAAATACCTTTATACACAGCTTAACTAATACAATAACTTTATTATAATATAATAACTTTTAATAGTTTTAATTTTAAATATAACGCCTGTTTATAAAAATTGTAACACCAAGAAGGAATTGTAGGGTTAACGAGAAATCCAATATACAAAAGAGGTCAAAATAAACGAACGTAGAAAGAAGCCATTATAATAAAAATAACCAGCAGTTTGCAAATGTATAGATAATGATATACTTTTAGTTTATTATTATTAAAATACCTGCGTTATTTTATACATACGACATAAAAACTGGCTATTGGGGATTCCTCTTTTCTCTTGAAAAGTGATTAGGAATTTTTAAACGCCAATATTCCAAGTAGCGCTTCTATGTTATTGAATAACTTTTTTTACATGTAAATTAAAATTCATTACTAAATTGAGTTATGAGTAAACTTGCTAAGAGTCAGAGAACTGAAAATCCTTTGACAATAATTGATATAGTATAGTCGACTCCGCTTAATGTGATCCCATTTGTTCAAGATCAAACTGTTAACAATATCAGTTTGATAATTATAATAAGCGGTTCTACATAAGTAACAAACACTTTGCATTAAAATCACGAATGTGTGGTCAATATATTGAAGTTTTTAAAGCTAATTTCAAGTATATATTTTGCAACTTTAAATAAAAATATTTTAAATAAAATATAATAAAAATATAAGAGCGGATTTACACTACACTATACACACTATTTTTTATAACACTATTAAATTAATTATTCATTTTGCATCTTTATGTGTTAAAATTGACCTTCAAACGGGAAAAAGGAGGTTTTTAGAGTATTTCACCTAATTTTTATAACATTAAACGATATAATGATCACATAAAAGGATACATTTTGCGTTAATTTAAATAGGAGTGATCGGGACCAGTCAATTTTATTATTATCCGATTTATAACATTAACCATGATCATATTAAGCAGAGTCGACTGTATTACTAGAAGCTCCCAACTCAAAATGGGCCCAGCAATCTGGAATAGCAAAGGTAGAGAAGTTAATCCTATTCAAGTTCCTGTCATACTGAGTTACCTTCAATCTGGAAAATCTATGTTGTCCACGGTATTCAATCTTATCCGGACGATAAGTAAATTTTCTTACGAAGCAATAAAAAGGGAGGTGCTTGAATGAAACCGAAATCTCCGTCCAAGCCCAGCTCAAGGCCTATTTATTTTCCTTAAAACTGAATTATTGGACGAGTTTTCGGAAAGTTATTTTCCCGACCATTATTTCCAGGCTTCTTTCCCATCCGCTAATTCCGACCATTATTCAAATACCAAGAAGGTTTTCGGGGGATAACTCCCTTGAATAATAAACACTCACTTGCCTTGGCATTAATCGATGAAGAATTCTGAAAACTTTAATCGATTACAGCCCCTCCCCCAAAGCTTCGGGGATAGGGTCGCATATTGGAAACAAGTTCGGGAAAGACAGAATTCATTACTATGCATGAGAAGTGAAAAGTTCAAAAAATATCTTTTCCGGAATGACATTTGAAGGCTCTTCGTGGTTTCGTTTCGATGAAGATTAATTCTGCGCTTAAAAATACACCGAAGTCGTTCCGTGGATTACATTTTTGGAAATGAGTTAGATTACGATTTTTAGGAGCGGATTAGTTAAAGTTTAAAAAAGTAATTATTCTAGGATGCCAAAGTATCGTTTGAACAAAACATATTTATACTTGTTGTGGATAAATGAATGTTTTCGGTTACTTGATATTAATGAATTCCTTTCGTTTAGTAAGTGGATTTTAATGATTAATTTGTAGAAATTCAAATGACGTAATATTTCGTTATTTTTATTTTTCTTCTCCATGTTCACACTAATTTAAACGTAATCTCTGAAATATTACAAAGTTATTCAAAACTAACACTTTGATTTTTCTTATATGTTAATAAGGGGAGATACAATTTTTATTAGTTTTACTCCTACTTAAGCGGATCCTTGAGATCAAGCACACAGACCGGAAAATGTATGTACCCACAATCCAATCCTGCTTATTCTAAAATGTTATCATTTTTATAATATAAACTACAAATGTTCTTAATTTTACTATGGATATAAAATCCAAAACTCAAAAGTATATTTCATGGAAATGTTCACATTGATTTTTAAATATTAGTATGGAATAATTGTAATATTTGTTTAGATATTATTAATTTTAAATAACAAAACATTACTTTACTGTTACTCATTTTTAACCAATGGGCGGGTACTGGATTTATCATCCTTTGACCACTGAATTGCTCTAAGAAGTACCTACTCAGCGTTACCCAGCGGCCAACTGTGGAGTGTGGACCGGAGCTACGGAGGTGAGGTACTGCTACCCACGCCAAACACACATTCGCTCCCACTACCCCTTTTTACAGGGGACCACATTCATTCATCACACAAGGACAGAAGTTAACATTCATGCCGAACGGGAATTTGAACCCCAAACGTACTGCTCTGCAGTCAAATACTCTACATCAGTGCGTCGGCTTGTTACTCATTATTAGTACATATTAGGCCATTTAAATATTATATACACGCAAGAAAACAAAAGAAAAGGAGTAAAGAGTAGGGTACTTAGGCTAGAGTTAGGCCTTTGTAGGTTACTTTGAACAGTTTTCATTATTTTTATTCCTAAGAAGAGAAATTATTAGTCTTTAGTAAAAAAGAATTTAAAAAAAACTGGGACGATATATTTTCCCCCCTTTTCTCAAAAAATGCTATATAAGCATTCAACCCCTGGATAAAAACAACATTTTCTTCGGAATGATTTAAGATTATCAAAAAAAAAACTTTAAGTACCGAATCGTTTTTCAATCGTCATCAACATGTGAAATATTCTGGTAAAAACACACTAAGTTGATTTTGATTGCAGAGCATCGGATGATAAAGCAAACATTATCTCCCGAGGAACGGATTTCTAAAGGTACGGTCTGAACAAATTGTGCTCCGATGCATCAAATGACGGGTCTTTGTGATGATCCATCGCTCGATCCCACTACCTCGAAAGATTTCTCTCTAAAAGTAATGCATGAAACTTAAGAGGCCTTAGATGTATATTAATGATTTGGGTTCTCGATAGGAAAGATACTATAAAGTATTGGATATGCTTTGCTTTATGGAGAAAGGAATCTTTAAAAATACACTCTTGGAATTATTTACTAAAGATGGGAAGGAAAATACATTTTATTTTGGTTCTGGCTGTACAAAATTAAAAATATGTTTACTTTAACAAAAAATACTAAAGAAATACACGTATATCTAGTATAATCTGCATGAAAACAGTAAATCAAAGAAAAATTAACAAGAATAAGAACAAAGAAAAATGTTTAAAAACACAGTCAATAGTAAAATATTTATTTAATATGAGTAGGTTCAAATTTTAAGATAAATCAATAAAAATTAAATTGCACAAAAACCTTATTCGTTTCATGTGAGAGGTAAGATGGCAAGCTTTTCACCTGTTACATCTAATTTACTTTGTGTAAATAAGATGTCTCATCGACATAAAAATAGTTTTTAAACAAAAAAATTTTTTTGCTCAATTTTTAAAAATTTTTGAAAACTTTGTCTTTTGATGTACTTTTATTTTATAAAATCCCATTTCTAAAATTTACGGTTTTTCTACTTGTATTATATCATTTTTATCACCAAACAGTTATTGGTGGTTTGTAATTTAGAAGCTATAAAGTGGTTCGACAAAAGATGTATTAACTTTTTCATTCATTTTTCTAGTATTATTCTACATTCTTTCGGACTATTTTTATTTCGAATAAATAAAACTCTATTTGAACAATAAAGTATTTTTACAACTTGCCTAGTCCATTACTTTCCTTCCCTTTACGACAAAACCTAAATATTACTCCATACATATTGTCATAACTTCTCAAAACGTCTTTTTCTTACTGGTAGAGAAAGAATGACATTCTGATCTAACTCCCGAAATTAAATATCATTCTCTTTAAATCAGCTTAAAGAAAGGATAGGATCTTTTTTTAAATTCTCGTTAAGTTTTAGTTTCAGGGGCATTCATCTCAAAAATCCGTCTCAAGTAAAACATTTCCTTCGTAATCTTGTTATAAAATCATTAAATTCAGATCATTACATCGGACGAAATAAATCATAACTTTAGCTTCGAATCTGCACTGCAAATTGATTTCAATAAATTCGAAGTCATTTTTTCCCCTCAAAGCACATTCCAATTGCACTTTTCCTTTCGTGCCTCACCCCAAAGGCATATTAATAAAAATAAAACTACAGGAATCAGCAATACAATCTCATCCCATTCCTACAAAACGGAAGAATTCCATCTTCATTCCGTTTTCACTACCTGGATCAGTGGAAAAAAAGACCTCCGCTTATCGATGAATTAAAGAGCATTCGGAACTATCAGGGAACATCCCCGATATTGCAATTTTGATAGAGCCGAACCCCATCACAGCGACTTTTTCCTCCTCTGCAAATTAAATTTCTTCGAAACGAGAGAAATTGCCTCATCTAATTGCAGCAAGAAATCTTGATTCCGGGTTTTTTTTATACCCCCCCACCCCTTGATGAAGAAAGCGGAATCTCGACGAAGCAGAACTAAAAAATATTCTACAGTGATTCCGCGAAACTGTTTCGAGTTTCTTGAGATGGAAATGATATTGGACGAGTCCAGTGCCCTGGGGCTACTAGTTCTTATTTCGTAAGATACAGTTAGATATATTGACTGTATATTTTCAGCAATAGTGATTACAGTTGTCAGAAACTATTCTAGTACTGTAAAACTTCTGTAGGAAAATTAAAATGACTTTTGATTATTCAAATGTGTAGTTACTTAAAAAATTATGTAATTAAATGATGCTCAAGTCTTTAAATCTTTGTATTACTCCATATTACAAGGCAAGCATTTAAGGTAAGTGTTTAATTGCTATTAGGGTAAAAAATAATAGAATTATAAAATTTGAAAAATTCATTAGCACTAATTTAATAAAATAGAACAAATTAAATTGAGAGGGTGTCCCATGCATGACTGATATAACTCTTTTTAGCTCTCCAATGTATATACTTTTTCAATCACTCAATAGAGAGTTTATCATCAAATTTTCAGTTTGAGGGATAAAGATGAGATTTTTAAAGGATTAAAAAAATATACCTGTCAATCGTTTTTTAAAATGTGTACAGTAAATATACCAGATAAACTACATTAGTGTCTAAGCTACTAATACCATCAACAAGGAGTGATTCCTGATTTATATTCACTATCATAAAGTAAGAACATAGAAAAATAATCAATGAATAAATTAGTGTATTGGTTCATTTTTTGTGATTCTTTGAAAGTTGAAGTTAGGATAGAAGTTGTAGTTTGAGTTTCTGAAACAATGAATTAAATTAATTTTGTTGCGTCCTCGGAAATATTCATAAAAAAACATAATGTTTAAAATCTAACCATTTTTAGTTGAATTCATATGTTCAAAGCATTGATCACCAGCTCACATTTTTGACTGATGCCCAGCAATAATTGCCGATTTACAAAAATTCGTGGCACTTTCCTCGGAACCAAACCTGTACGAGGACAATATAGTAGAGATTGCTAGGGGTTTGGTTTCTGCCCATGGCACTATTTAGTTGATAGTCCAGCAAGACTAGTCGTGGACACGACATCATCATCATCAAAGCATTGATATTCGGCTTTTAGTTTGTTTTCCCTGTACAACATGAATGCATAAAAACGAAAACATAAATCGCTACCGTTTCCTAGTTCACTCTGTTTTGAAACTTTTTCTTCAGTCCACAAAACGGCAATATAGAGAATCCAATCCCATTATCATAACCATCATGATTGATGAAGAATAAGACAGGGTGAACGAAGAGTCAAACAAATTATCCGATTGAGAGATAGTAAACAGTTCGTGAGAAGCTCTGAGGAGAAACCAAGTTGGATGAGCTGAGTGGGTATCAGATAGTCGTGAGAGCTTAACGATGTAGAACTCAAATGACAGACGATTTCATATGCATAAAAGACTGTTATGATTCTGTTAGTACGTGACTTGAATTTAGTTGTCCTGCAGTTTGGTTAGGTCGCGATAAAAGGTTGTAGGACACCTTATATGTTTGCTATAATGTTAATTTATTTTCTAATCATATATTCAGTCCGTTTTGAGTTCAATGTGATAAAAAAACTGTTGTTCTATAACAAGATAGAAAATGTATAGAGAGTTTGGCATGGAAGAATTGAAATCCAATAGCAAAAGGTCCTTAAGAAAAAAATGTATAGAAGGCCCTACAGATGCTGAAGAAAGCATGAATTTGGAAATGGTGCATTGTAAAAAAAAGAAGTATTTGAAGAATAAAAGCATTTTTATTTGGGTCCCACGATGTAATAGAAGATGATTTCCACTTGCGTGGTTCTGCTTAAAAATCCGGAAATGTCTTCCAGAACTTTCGTTAAAAATGTTATACGAGTAAGACCATTGTGGGCAAGAATACTTTTCTTGGAATGAAAATCAGGTGAAATTACAGTACAGATATTCCTGGAACTGATTAAAGAAACTTTGGTTTTGTTATTTATTTTTGGAACTTTATAGTAATGATTGATTAGTGGGTTAATGGAACTTTTAAATTAGTGGTCAAAATATGTCTGTTTTTATCACTAAATAAACATTCGGGGAGCAAGATTAATGTGTTAAAAAGTAATAGTAAATTTGGCAACAGTAATTTAGCTTTTAAAATTTACAGAGGAAGTTATTTAGAATGAAAAACAATAAATCAATCACTGGATTATTCCAGTGTTCTTTTTTACTGTCTTTCAAACAATTTACCACATTAAACATCTTGTAGTTTATTTTTAATCAATAAAAAATTAATGAGATATTTTCCACCTCTGAAGTACCCCATAACGTTTTTTTACCTAATTACTATACTGACCCCATAATTTTGGTGTTTACGATTCCTATATTTAAACTATGTTTAGTTTTTACCTTTATGTTTCAGTAACACCTCTAAGGCTCATATTGTACCATAGAAATTATATATACAAAATGATAAGCGCATGACTTACTGTCTTCACAAAATGAAGCACTACAATATTACTTGACCTAATAAACAAACACATTATCGGCGGAACGTCAATTTCCCCTTCACCTCTTGAACCCTCAGCGTCAAACCCGGACACTAATTAATCACCCCAGAATCGACCCCCCCCCCGGATTTTATCACCCGATTAAAATCTGGGAACCGCAGCGATGAACGATGTCCCCTAATTCATAACGGGGATGTGCATCATTAAGAATAACGTTCGATTGGGACCCCTGAACCAACCCCCTCCATAAGCCCCGGTAGTTTGATTCAGTGGGCCACTTCCCTTATCGCATTCCCCTCTTGTATACCCTGATGTGTCGAATCGGTCACAGTTATCTGCCAGCCAGTGTGGGCTGCATAAATTCAATGGAGAGAAATTCGGAGGCCTAAACGCTAACGGCATCGATTTAGAAGAGTTGGTTCTGTGTAAATTGAGATTCGGAAGTGTTTGGTTAGGAGTGTGCCTAGTATATTGATAATTCAAGGGCATAGTTATAAAATAATAGAATTAATGTTTTTAATTTTAAAAAAATATTCGAACACGTATTTAGAATGCTGCACTGTTATACCCGAAACCTGGCTTTAGATTCCTTTTAAAAAAACTCTTTTTTAGTTTTAATTACTTTAATGGATTAATTATTCAAAATTATTATATTTATGCTGTTTTTAATTCTATCGACCTCTAATTTTCTCTGAAACCTTAATGCAACAGAAAGAATGTTTTCAATACCCTTATTCAAATAGTTTTAAAATAAATCCTTAATGTGGCACAATTGTTAAGTCAATTATAAATTCTTCTGAGAAAACTGTATTCTTTATACTCTCTCTTTACGCAAACTTCACAAGAATTATAATCTTCTTACAGGAGTTTTAACAGTTCAAGTTCATTGATGTGTATTAGGAAAATCTCTTTACTTAAGTTCCTTTTACTTTCTTAAGTCTTCAAAACAATAAAATCCTTTTGTATAAATAGGTAGTATATAGATAGTTGTTTAAGAATTATTTAGCTATCAAAACATCCGTGATTTTCTGTGTTTGTTACATAGTTTATTTTTTTAAATAATATTCTTTCTCTAATTTTTAAAAGACACCGAAAGTCGAATACAGTTGCATTTTATATCCTTATTTAACAAACAAAAATTCATTTTATTTGACTTTTTGACTATGGGTGCTTTAATTCTATCCGTAAATTTTGCTGCTTAAGTATTTATTGCGTATAAAAAATAGGCATTAGACTACTCCCTTAACTTAGTGTAATCAAAAATTGGAAAGAAAATGCCTAATCAAGAAATACAGCCTAAACAAATTTCAATGAAATAAATGGCGTAGTTCAAACAAATAGAAAGAGGGGATTTTAAAAAACTACACGAAATTAAATGATTGTAAAGAAGTAAAATTAGCCCGAATTCCTAGAAGTTTAAACAAGTGAATATTTGCCTGGAGATGTTAAACGATCCAAGAGTACTTTAGTCACTATTATAATGAGGTTACTTTGCAGAGTTTACATGCCACTCCATTTAACAATTATTTCAAAACTAAACGAAGCATGCAAAATGGTCGCTCAAGTATAGTTAGCGAAGAAAAAGAAAATTATCCCAGTGCATTATTTTCTTAGCATCTAGTTAGTAGAAATAAATAACAACACACATGCTTTTAAATAAATTACCGTATAATTGAACTCGGAGAAACTACAATAATATATTAACTATTAGCTGAATTAATTTTATTTTCTTAAACCTAAGAAACCAGCTGATCAGTACATAGTTAGAAAAATTAATGCTGTCAAAACTATTCTTTAGAAGTCATATTACGAGAGAAGTTCCAGAAAATAATAACAGACACATTTTCAATATGCTTTCAAGTTAAATAAAATCCAAAATAATATTTATAGGGGAGATAAAAGGATCTTTCAAAATCAAATAGTATTGATAAAAAGATATTCCATTTGTTTTTATAAGAAACGTAAAACCTTTACAGTGTGTTTGCATTAAATTTTAGAGGTGTGAAAATTTTGAGGAATTAATTCATTTTATTTTAAGAGATAAATGAAACTTTCAAAAATTGGAGAATCATTTCAATACATTTAAAAGACGTGGAAATCGTGAAAAATTAAAGTCAAAGAACACCAAAACTTTAATAAATATTCTAATTTTTATCATTACTATACCTACATCTGAGTATTATGATTGTAATGTTTTTGTTATTTCAAAACACAACAGAAATATTGGGTAAACAGTACCTAGGAACAATCTATAGCATATCAATTGTTACCTGATTCTTTTTATCGTGAATGATCATTACTTATCAGAATAAAACCATATCGCTCAAATCAATAAAACTCAAATACCAATTTTAATTTTTACAGTACAAAAATTAAGCATGATTTCAAGGTTACATATCACTTACAGTTATTAACATGATTTTCTATAAAACCCTATTCATCCAATTCAAATCCTGCTTATGGTGGATCTCAATTTTTTGTATTAAAAATTGAATGTAGAAAAAATTGTTTTGTAAAAAATTCAAATTTTTGTGCTCCCTATCTTTGCGCAGTCTCTTGAAAACGCTGTGCTATAACGAATGTTACTTAGTGTGAAAATGTCTATCTAAAACTAACTATAAGTAGTTAACTTCAGAGTGCAAGCTCGAAAGACTTAAGAAGAAAAATTCCCTGATTTTATTCAAATCCATTTTTAAAAAAGTATCCTACTTTAAAAACGGATGAATCTTGCTTCACGGAACACACTTTTCAGCATCAACCAATATCCATCGAAACCGAACTCCAAAGTTCCGGTAACAAAATCAGTCCGCAAACCCAATTACAGACACACGTAGAAAAAAAACCGCTCTAAGAACCGAAAAACATGGAATCGATGCCAACAGGTGGGCCACCACAACATCGTCTCGCTCGATATCACCCAACTTCCCTCAAACACGCTCCTCCCCTCCCCATTTACATTTGCAAAAAGGGGTGGCTGGGGGAAAAAGGAACCGGGAGGAGGAGGAAATAAATTAAATCCGGAGAAAATGCATTCCGGTCCGAGAAAGCCCGGCCACAGATCAGGTATTCCAATCTCTCCTGGGCTCAATCGGACCAACTCTTCCAGGACGATTGGGAATCCCTTCAGATGGAGATTTGGAGGGGAGGAGGGAATGGAGAACGCGATAAGTGCCAAATCATTGGTAGACTGCGGCTAAAATTTTATGTTAGATTTTACTCACAGGGAAAGCCTATACACACTATACAGGTTGATTCAAAGTTGATAGACAAAAATGATAGGCGGTGTAGACTACATAAAAGTGCCGTTTACATGGGAAAAATGCTACCCGGGTAGCTACCCGGGTAAAAAGTGGGTTGAAGGGAATTTCCAACTCTACCCGGGTAACGAAATTTGAAGGCGTTTACATGAGACATGATCTAACCCGGCTTTTTCTCGGTCACGTGGTAAGAAAAGTGATCTGCCTGTTTCCATGGTTTCCAAGTTTGTTAACAAATATCTCATTTTTGTTTTTGAAAGAGAGCATCAGAATGAATTTTAAAAGAGCGTTGGCGATATATGCAAAAAATCAACGGATGATAGCAGATTTGCTTACCGAAGACCTGCGAAGATGTATGAAAGCAATCTTGTATTATTTGTTGAATATTTTGTTTATTTACTAGTAACACGTAACACTTATACAATTATACAAAATTGTTGTGTTGGCAACATTGTTTCAATTCCATCAATGTTTATTGTTTTGATTTCCGTTTTTCATCATGTTTGTAAGTTGTGCTTGTCTTAAAAAATAAATGGATGTTTATTAAACTTAACGTTTTATCTTCACATTTCAAACTGCATTTGCTACTTTCTACATTATTGATGTCCATTACAAATTATATCAAAACAATCAACAGAGCACACACAAACAATTAAATGGCGGACTACACAACACGCAAGGTAGTGTGGGATGGGACACGAAATGCATCATGGGAAAGGAGGGTACTACCCGGCAATTGACTAGGATTGAATCCTACCCGGCTTTTTCCTATCTTTTTCCCTTCGTAGGGAATGCCGGGTAGAAAAGAGGAGTAAGAGCCGCCTTTTACCCGGGTAATTGGCTCATGTAAACGGCACTAAAGACAATTGGAAATTCCAGTATTTTTTGAAAGCAGAATAAAATGCATTTTTCCAGAAAAACAGCAAGACGAAAAGTTTAAAAAGAATTTAGTTTATTTATTATTTTAAAATAAAAATAGACAATCGCTTTGCACTTGTTTCGGATTGAATGACGTCAGATCATCTACAATCGCTTAAATCCTAAACCATAGAGAATTTTCAATCACATGACTCGGACCTAACAACGGCCTTAGCAACAGAAATGTTACAGTTTTTTGCCCTACAGAGGTTAACAGTTACAGAAAATGACTGGCCGTGGAATTCTTCTATTGGAGCATTTGCAATCACGTGACCCCATACTTGGTTTGGTTTTTGGTTACATATATTTTCCGGTATGTGTGCTTGATCTCAAGGATCCGCTTATACACCTTCGTCAAGTAAGACAGACACAACAGAATTTTATGGCACAAAGAAGGAAAATACACCCAGGGGCGAGGTGAGAATCGAACTCACGACGGGGCAGTGCGCAGACTGCTGGCGTGAAAGGCAGAGGAGCAAACCGAACAGGCCATCCCGTCCCCAACCCATACTTTAAAACCGCCTTAGCAACAGATAAACAACGGCCTTAGCAACAGAAATGTTACAGTTTTTTGCCCTACAGAGGTTAACAGTTACAGAAAATGACTGGCCGTGGAATTCTTCTATTGGAGCATTTGCAATCACGAGACCCCATGCTTTAAAACCGCCTTAGCAACAGATAAACAACGGCCTTAGCAACAGAAATGTTACAGTTTTTTGCCCTACAGAGGTTAACAGTTACAGAAAATGAACTGGCCGTGGAATTCTTCTATTGGAGCATTTGCAATCACGTGACCCCTTACTTTAAAACCGCCTTAGCAACAGATAAACAACGGCCTTAGCAACAGTTAAAAGCCCTACAGAAGGTACACATTTAAAAGAAAATAACCGGTTGTGACGTCACCTGAAAACACTCTATTGTTTAAAACCGATGTTTTGGATTGAATGACGTCACATGCTGTCTTCGCGCCCCTTTTTAAAAGTCAAACTTTGAAATCAAATTAAGAAGTAAAGAAGCATCGCATTTAAAAAAAAATTCGCGTATATTCCTCTCTTGGATATCTCTATCGAAAAAAATTAAATAAAAATGCTAGAATTGCCTATTCAGAATCACCCTAGTTAGGAGGGCCCGCAAAGCAATCCTGCGAACCCTGAGGAGTTAGGGCATGGACACAAGCAAACGGTTGGAGTTAGAAATGAAACTTTACTGCCAATGATCAGATGTTAACTTACTATTAAAAAATGTTTCAGGTTTTTGTCCTTAAGAGGTCGTCTTCAAAATGCGACACTTTTGGGAATATAGTAACTTTCTTACAGATGAATTTTGAATCTTTAGTGGGGAAAAAAAACATTGGCAGTTTTTATAAATAGGTTGAAATATGACAATAATTGGCACTGGAGTTTTATTTCTACTTTAAACTGGTTACCCGTATAACCCAATTTTCATTTCTTCTGGCAAATTTTGTCCGCATTGCCTCTGGATACTTTTCACCCCTATATTTTTTTGCTCATTAGTTTTGAATTACTCTACATAGTTTACATCCTTCTGATACTGAAGAGTCGGTGCTTACACCTGAAGAATTACGAAGAAAACGTTTTTCCAATCCCAATCTCCATTTTCTAGGAAGTGCAGTTAACGAGATCCACTGGCGATCGATTTTAAGCGAGGCTTCACCCGATTCGTTGTGATGGAGATGTTTTCAAAGGTGCATGGGTAGATGGGAAATGGAATGAAATAATAATGCTGATGGAAAAGTGATGAAATTGGAGAGAGATTGGGATTTTTATGCGGTCATTTGAATTCCCTAGTGAAAAAAATGTAAAAAACTTGAAAAAAAAATTAATTGAAAATATAATGTCAAATAATAGCATTTTCAGAAATCAGAAACCCAAAGTCTTACAATTCCCTCAGCATTATAAGGTTAAGAAAAAGGTACCAAGGTTCCTTCGTAAACATAAAAGTTTACGCAAAACCTATGGTTCGAAGACGTCAGCAAGAATTTTAATTCATGCGGAAAATAGGTATTAAGGATACAATGAACAAACTCAACAAAAGGTGGTTTTGATAAAAACGGGAATGAAAAAGTTCCTTGTATGGTTTTTATGATTTTCTGCGTATTTTGAAAAGGTTAAATTTTCCAAGGCCCTGTATATATGCAATAATAAAAAAAGCTGCATTAAACAGCCAGAATAAGTTTCACAGAAATGATACTTTAAACTTGTTGATACTCCAAGAAATCCTTTATATAAATTCTGTATATGTTCATTTCTTACTCTTCAAATCATTTTCGTTAATACTTGGATAAGTGTAGTTGTCATACTCCCTTTATCTTTCACAAATATAATTCTTTCAAAGAACTATAAAACCAATTATCGTCTTAAAAACATATTTTCAATCATCAACTGAAATGTTTAAAGTAAAGCATCTGTACCAGCAAAAAAAAATAGATTTTGACACCTTCTACATTTTGACTGGCTATAAATAAGAAATCCCTCCTAAATTTTAAATTTAGCGTCTAAAAATCTGCATTTTTATTTAGGGCAGAAAGTCTCTAAAGAATAAATATTCCACGTGACTTTTAATCAAAAGAAACCCACTTAAAGGCACACTAAGATCTATAAATAGTCCCATCCAGAGTATATCGAGTAAGTACTTTTGAGAAGGTGGGTTCTCTTATATGACGTTGATGTGCTGATTCGGAATCATCTCCAAAATGCATTGAATCGATTTCACCTTAAATGGGAACTTAAAGTAGGCCGAAATCCGATTGAAGGTCTTAGTTGCAGAGAAAATGGATCATGCTATCCCATACACTGCTTTAAAATTTATGCTTTCCGATTTTCTTTTCCCTAAGAGTTCAAATTCCGCATAGGCAAAAGGGATACTTTTCTGGTATCAAGCACTTTCGAGTTCTTTAAGACATCGAATAAGCATTTTAATATTCAAATACTACTAGGTACTACCTAAATGCATTTTATACCAACTCCAAACCTAAGTATAGGATCCCAAAATAAAATATGCCCATGATTTAAAAGTATTCAATTGAGCAGTATCCAAAAACACTAAATTCATGAAAGTAATAATGTTGCGTGTATGTCATATCAAGTGTGTAATGTAAACACAGCAACAAGTAATTATTCTTATAACATAATAATAATAATTGTTATATCAATAAATTAATTTTTTTAGAATATGAATACAAATGTGTTTTTATGATTCTCAAAGCGGATATTTCCCAAAAGGTCACGGACAATGTCTGCACTGCACATCATGTGAATTTACTGTACACACAACTAATTGAGTTATCCAATTTTGAAGTATATAACCAACAACAACAGATAAGTTAACAGAAATATATTTCGGCTTCAATATTTAAAAACCTCACTAATTTAATCTAGCTTTGAGTGTCCCTTCTCGTTACTTTAATCATGAATAAGGACACTTCTTTTATACGCTTTAGTTTCAAAGTACCTTCTGATAATTTCATTTTTTCGAAGCGGTAGCTAAAATTTTCCCCATCTTAAAAAAAGAGTAATTTATGATCTATTACCGATGTTCAAAATACACCTTTAATCATAAGAAGAAGGGGAAAAAACTGTAACCGCGATAAAAGCAAAGTACACTTCGCAACAACTTTATCCCACTTAAGAAGATCATTAACCGAATGAAACGATTCAACAAACTTATTCAACAAAAACCAGAAACATTCTAACGGTGTTTTCCATTTCCTTCATTACCCGAAAATACGGCCGAAGAGGATCTGATAAAAACCTAATGAAGACGCCATTTTTTTCTGAGGTGGTACTAAGAAATAAATTTACAGATGTGCCTCCATTTTCTTGTTAAAAATCTTTTGAAATCGCTAATTATTTTCTGCGTTTAAAAGCTTTTCCTTTTTGTTTTAGCTGGTTGTAGGTATTTTCTGAAAGGTTTTTCGTTTTCGCATACCATTACTTTCACACGCGTTTTGGCATCACGCGAAGTTCCCCGGGAAAAAGTTCCTCTGTTTAGAATTGCTAATGCTCGTTAATCATTCCCGGAATAAGATCAAAATCCAAAAGAGAAAACATTCTTCCTGAGCGAAAAAAATTATTTTATTATTCTTCTATTCTACTTTCTTCAATGAAAGGATTTAAATTAAGTTTTTTTTCCTGTTTATCAAAATCATCAATATCGGATTCTTTTCATAATGTTTGCCAAGTATCTTACCTTAAAAATCAAAATACTTCAAACAGAGTGTTCCGTTAACTGAATATTACTTATTTATTCCCTGGATTATAGTAAACATCTGACGGTCTCATAGCGCAGTAAAATTTCTTCAAATGGGATACTATTTTAAGCCGAAAACATCCTTTTAAAATAATTTTTCCATTCATGCAACCCAGAGTAAAATTCTTTTGTGTATATTCCGGAAATTTGTTCGAAACGTAAAGTTGCTCTAAACTCAATGTTATTTCTTTTATAACAATTTTTTTTCCTACGTTAGAAGAAAACTTCAATGCCAGCGTATGCTTTTGCAACCAAAAACCTTTCGAAACATATTTTAAAAAGAAGAGGTTTACTTAGTAATTTCATCACAAAAATATCTGTAATTCTCTATTTTACAAAAAATATATAAAAGGAGTTTTAATACCTTTTAAATGTTTTACTCTTGTTTTAAAATTTGTATGTAAATAAGTCAGTTCATTTCTATATTCTATTTGTATTTGGCAACTTTTAGAAGTTAACTAAGATGTTTAATAATAGTATACTATTATTGGCATTGCATTTAGTTGTAGGGAATAAATTAGTTGCTAAACTAAACTATAAAAAATTAGTCTTGGGAGTATCAGACTATTACAATGTGTTAGATTTAGTTCGCAGCACAAAAGGGGAAAATAGAAAGATTATAATTATATAAGACAAATAAAATTATAAATTAATATGAAACTGAGTCATTAGGGCGATATCAATGGAGTAAGTGAATATCAGTGGAGTCAAACATTCACTGGATAAAAAACAAGAGAGCTACACTTTAAATTAAAAACAAATTTTAGTTTGGTTTAGTTTACATCACAAAGGATAATAAAAGAAAGAAAAATTAACTTTAATTTCCAATTTAATCAAAAAATACAATGAATGAACATCGATTTTTCCATGCCAATTTCATGGAGCATGGAGCTAAATCTGCCTATAGGGTTATTTTTTTAGCAGGAAAAAGTCTATTTGCCATTTTTGGACTTGCTTCTTTTTCAAACTGACGATTCAAATTTAATAGAATAAAGCAGTTTCTGCTTCCACGTAGTGACGTCTTAGGGTCATGAAACGTTGCGGTCTAGCATAGATTAAAATGTGTTTATGATTTAGTGCTGATCTACAGTATACTTTATACGAGTTAATTAAAATTAATACACAAAATTACATAAACCTACAGTTAAATATATTCTTTATCTAGATTTAATGATATACTATACCCCACTTTGACAAGGAATTCACTGATTTGGAATTGAAAAATCTGTTTCATTTTACATAATTTAAAAAAAAATTAAACACGCAGTTCTTTTTATTGCATTATGTAGTTATAGATTGCAAAATTAAGATTTACTGCAAATCGTATCAGATCAGTTAGCTAAAATGACTATTTGAATTCATTGTTATCAGAACTACTACATTATTATTCAACTGAATACAAACTAATGGATGCGGGGTTTTAACAGACAGTATTTACATAGGATTACGAAGAGTGACACTAATATAATTACCTCTACAACCTTATTGCTACTTTAAGAAGTCCTGAAGACTCTTGGCTTATACAGAAGCTTATCTAAATGCTTATCTTAAACACTACGGCATATGCTAATGTCTTAATTTTAGATAATTTAATTATCTGTCCTCGCTTAAGTAACTTGGAAATTAAAATATCGCTTATGCAAATAGGATATTACATTCTAACTATACAAATTATGAAATTTTCAATACTTTTCAACAATATAAATGTTTATTGGGGAACTGAGAAATAATTAATAAAAATTTAAGCCCCCAAATTCTTATAAATTAATTCTTTCTCTCTTCCCCTGTTGTACCTGTAAATTTATCGCATTACTATGTAAAATAATGCCCTTGTCTCATAAATTTCTGTGCATCCATTTTTGGTTTCTATTAAAACAGTGAAAAACTGCTAAAATATTTAACCCGCCATTCTTAAAACGTTGAATTCATATTTTTAAATACTAACCAGAGTATTTCAAACAATGACAAAAATAGTTCCTACTACGGGTATAACATATAAATCACTAATTGTGAAAAGATTTATGTCAAATTCCTCCTTTATTCCAGTTTTAAAAAAATAATGTATCTTAACACTTTTGGTAAAATAAGCTGATTTATCAATAATTCTACAATTTAAAATATTTCATTACCTTATTAGTTTTTCATATAAGTGCTAATGTATTCGAATTTTAAATTAAGATTTCCCAAACTGGTAATGCATTTATCATAGTGTAATGTACCATTTTAAATTAAATATAATATTAATAGTTAAAATCATTCAAGTGAAGTTTACCTTTAAAATTTATTTGTTACGGTGAAAGAGATGATTTTACATGAAAATAAATTGCGTAATTGACCCCTCGTATCTAGCATTTAAAAATTATATGATGCTTTAAATTTACAGACACATTTCATTAAAAATTCAATCAATCAAAATTTTATCAACAATTTGTTGTATTAAGAAAATCATGCAATAATTCCATTACAAAGAATAAAAAATTATATTGTATAAGTATATAAAAGCCCACGTCACTCACTGACTCACTGACTGATTCTGGAACGCTCGCACACTATGATGCCATCTCTCATATAAAAGCCCACGTCACTCACTGACTCGATGCCATCTCGCAATAATCAGAAAAATAAATAAATAAAAGTAATTAAAATTTTAAAATAATATAATAGCTTTTAAATAAATATCTTTCAAGAAAGTTGGTTTACTTAATAAAGGTTAAAAAGTTACTTTTAGGGAAGTTGGTTTCTAATTCAACAATAATAAATTATTAAAGTTAAACTTCTTATTTAATGTATAATTAATAGGAACTTGAAGTAGTAACGAGCGAAGCTCGCATAAAAGGCTAGCCTAGCTGTAAGACCCGGCTTTGCCGGGTCGTAACAGCTAGTATTGTATAAGTAAAATGTTCCGGAAGAAGTTTTTATTTTTAATGGCTCAAACAATAAAGAAAACATTATCACGCTTTCCAATTTCCTTTTGAATAATCTTAAAACATTACTCAAGTTTACAGAAAAGTAGAAGAATTAAGAAAACATTGACCTCAATCTTGAAAGAAAAGTGTTCCAAATGATGTTTTAAATGAAGTTTTGATGATTTGCATAATCATTAACTGGTAATTAACAAGAAACATCTTTAGCAGTCGATTATACAATTAAAATAGCTAAAAATAGTGTTTAAAATAAAATGGTTGTAGAAAGTGGAAAATTTCTTTTTCGGAGAAACTTTTCAGTTCCAGGGATGTTACGTTTAAACACGGCTTACTAGATACTTATACAGGCTAGCCGAGTTTTAAACAATGAAAACCATTTGACAACTTTTCCCGCTTGGAGCGCTACAAGACCTACCTATATCACCCACCGCCTTCAACACTGTGGATATGCTTTGCCAGTTGGTCCAGTATTGCCATCTGGATTTGCAATGATTTCCGTACTCGGCTAGCCTGTATAAGTATCTAAGCCGTGGTTTAAAACACTTTGTTTACAGCACTTGTTTTAAACATCTTTAAAACAAAGCAAAAAAAAAACATTGTTTAAAACACATGAATTTTTAGCAAGTTGCTCACTTTATTTATGCAACGAACTCTCCATTTTCATGCTTGGTGTCAAGTATTAGGCCTGGGAACAAACCACCAAATAGCTATGGCATAGGTGGTACATTGCTTTATAAAGAGCATCATTCTGTGATAAAAACTTATAAAAATCATTTGAAAGGACATACTGTTTGCGCTGTACTTAGAAAGTATAGCTTCGTTAATCTAATTTCAATTTTTAAAAATCACATTTAATTTTTGAAAATCATGCTTTTTCAGTATTTTTGTATCTAGGGTAGAAAACAAATGAACCGTCAGTTAGAAGAAGGGAATTAGTCCAAAAACGAAAAAACTGTATAAGTAATGGAATTTTTATCCTATAGCCACTAAATTTTTACAGGAAATTCATGACACTGTTAAGAAAACAGAACAATCATCCAAAAAATTATTAGTGTATTTAAAAATGTTTCACAGTTAAATAAAGATGATGGACTTACTGTATGATTTTTTTTATGGAATGAACTTGTTTTTTCCAACCTTGGTTTAGATTAAAACCATTTTTTACTTTTTATGCTAAATGTTTGAATATCTACGATTGATAACTTTTTTTTATTATGATTTCCTGACCTAGGTAGTGTGTATAAAATTTGGTGTTTCGTTTTTTTTTTTGGGGGGGAGTGCTCTTTCAGAATATCGAATAAAAATTTGTGGCCGCACTAGAAAAAGGAGAAGTTTGCGTTTAAAGAGAAAGAAAAATATTTAATACAATTTTCGACAGTATACTAAAGCGTGAATAATTACTCTTATATAATTTCCTAACTTCAATCATTCGCCCTCAATATCCTACTGCCACTTTATTATTTTTTTTCGGGGATAGCAGAAAATGCTTGTTAATAAACCCAAAAGCACGAAGCCAATAAATTTGCACAGATCTCATCATCAAAACATCTTCATCTCCCCAACAACAATTCAAAACTCATTCTTTAAATCCAAGCTTTGCTTCAGGTGCGTTATCTCTCACCCCTCTTGCAATTCAGGTATAAACGTGATCAATTCAGAGAAATCGCCCCACCGCCCTTATGCATCACACTTATATGAGAACGACCTCCGAACCCTCACATTTACATCTCACCTATTCCTATTGTGATAAATGGCAACAGACCCCCGACTTCCGAGAAATATCCGTTGGACGGATCATCATTCGTTCGATCCTGGCATTCTCCATCCGTCTTAAAAGCTCTTCCATGGCCGCACGAGCTTATTTACTCGGATTTACATCGGAGGTAAACGGATGGAAGAGAAGTGAATGGATTATTGTAGTATGCAAATAGAAGTTCGATTGTAGCTTCCTTTGAGTGCAGTTTTAAGGTGATTATTAGAGATCGGATGTCCTTTGACAATATCTGTGGTCCGTAATCACATAGCTTTCACGTAATTTAAATGTTTCAGGCTCGAAAATTTTAGGTTTGTCGTCCTTGAAATGTAGATATCTCAGGTATTTTCGACACCAAATATTCAAAATATCGCCAAATTTTTAATGTCATTGATCAGCCGTAATGACCAGCAGTTATTTATTTGGTTGGTTTGCAATTTTCGGCTTATAAAACAACCTGGCAATTTTTTACGGGTTAGATAACGGAAAAGTACCGAAGTGAACATAAGTATAAAAAAATTGAATGTAAAGTGCATTAAGGTTTATTTAATATTTCATAAAAATAAAAGCACTGCAAAGTTATCTAATAAATGATAAGATTTTCTTAAATTGGGCTTTAGAATGTTACAATACTTTGAATTTTAAAATATAAAAAAACATCACAATAATTTAAATATTATTTTATGTGCTGGGCATAAATATTACACAACCACTTTAAATAGATGTTAGTGATTTGACCTTTTTTAAGAATCACTGCGAAAGACAATTTATTGTTCTAAATTAAATGATTTTTCAAAACAAGACAATTATTGTTCTGAATCAAATTATTTGGATTTTGGATCAGTAAAGCCGAAAAAACTTTTCTGAAACAGGGGGTTATTTTTAAATGCAAGCGATAAATTAATTCTTTTACCAGCTTAACACTTCAAACTATTTCATTTTCTGATTCCTCCATTATTAAAACATCAAAATTTCTCGATATAAACCTGATGACAAAATTAAATAACCAATAAAAATCTTCTTCTTCTTAGAAAAAAAATGTGTCAATGAAGTTTCTTCGGGAAGTGAAAAACAGAGAGCTTTAAACCTAAAAAATCTCCGAAACTGAAATTTCCGTCCTAAATTTTTAATTAAGTTCAGTTAAAGTTGAACCATTCATTCTCTTGGGAAAACGTAGGAGTGAGTAGGCTATGCAACCTTTAAGGGGCAGATTTACCTTTAAAGTGGGAGGAAAAAGTTTCGAAAAAAAAACCTCGCCTCTGATCCTCTGATAATTGGATACCTTTAAAAGAAAAATGTCGGGGCTTAGAGTAGGCGAGTTTTATCTAAAATTGGGTAGTTGATAGAAATTTTCGAAGAAATTGGGGTACTCTAAGAAAGCTATTAAAGCGTTGTGAAGCGTAATTTGCAAAATGTTACAGAAAAGTTAAATTGCAATTCGACGAGTTCTTACTTTATAAGGCGATGAAACTAAATCTTCATTTCTTGAAAAATTTAAAGTCACCTTTTAAAGCGTACCATACTTCTGAAAACTTGTTTAAGAAGTCTCTTAAATCTAGAAACATTGATGGACACTATTAAAATGGCACTATTTTAAAAATTGTTAAAACCAATTGTTTTGAGGTAAAATAAGTAGGTACATTTTATCTGCATTTAATTTTTAAAATTAGTATAAAAGTAGAACAGTATTTTTTAAATAACACTCAAACACTGTGCACACAAATGCATAAACACCAAAGCTTAAAAACAGAGTGAAAGTGTCAAATTAACCTTAAGTGTATTACCTTATAAGCCATGCATCATTCTGTATGAATTTATATGAAAAATATTTTTAACAACTCAAAAAATAGGAACTTTTTTTTAAGGAAAACTTATTTTTATTATTTTTAAATTTTATAATTTTTTTAAATTATTTAATGTTATGTTAAACTATGAAGAACATTTTTAGATTAATTTAACACACTATGTTTTTAAATGTCTTTTTCTTAAAAGGTTTGGTGTTTGCGTATAGTATGATATGTTAGGGAAACATTTATCATAATTTTATATTGGTTCATAAAAATTTGAACATCTTACTATATATAGGATGGACGATGTAATACAGTTAAAATGCACTGTATAATATTACTTCACACACAGAAATAAACTCATTTTTTAATCTATGGCTCATTTTAGATAGCGATAAGTATCCCAAAATTTATTAAACTAAATTAATCTAAATAAAGAGCTCCTTGATTATTATGAGAATAAATAATGTACAAAAGAATATATATTAAGCAAAAATAAACTATGGCTATTCTATTAAAAATAGCTTTTAACATAATATTAAAAGAAAGCGTGATAAAAACTAATAAGAAGTAAAAAATAAATGTATCTCATTTTTCATGTTACTTACAGCTTCCCTATTAACTTCTGATTAGCAAATAGCTAACATAAAGGAATATTTTTGCATGATAAATCCATTAAATTCTTTCTAATTTTATATCATGTATAAATTTTTAAAAAGTTGATAGGATACTGTAGTTAATATTTGAGTTTCATGGAAGTTATCAATAAACAAACTGAGCATTAATAAAAAAAAGGGTTTTTTGATTGAAAAATAATCATTTTAAGTGATAGAAATTTTACCCGAAATGAAAAGTTTGAAATTATATTAATGTACACTCAAAAACATTTTAAACCTTTTAACTGTAACTTTTATTTTTTCTATAAATGGAAAAAAAAATTACGTTTACATCTTTAAAAGCTTTAATCTAAACTATAGATTAAAACTTTTAAAGATGTAAACGCAAATTTTTCTTCCATTTATAGAAAAAATAAAAGTCAATAAAAGCATTTAAAATCTTAGTTACAACCTTTCTTTTTACTAAAACATTTCATGTTCGACAAAATTATTATGATTCAATGAACTCGAACCTATAAATTTTAAAAAACGTTAGTGTTAAAACACAATTTAAAACAGAAATCAGATTATAATAAACTTGTAGATACAATACTATAGTTCTTTAAGTAAACATTTACTTCATTTTCAATTGGGAAAAATGTTTTTCTTTACGGATTTCCATAGAAAAAACTGCTGTAATCTTAATATATAAAATGAAGAAATCCGTCTGCTGTTTTGATAAAGCATCTGATTGGCCGAAAAATCCGTTGTTCAATAAAAAAAAGAAACCTTGCGGAAGCGACTGAATATAAGGATAAAGTAAAAAAAGAAACAAGCTGATATATTATTGAGAGAAGGAGTGATTCATTTTGAAACACATTCTTGATAACGGTCTTCAGAATAAAAAAAAACATACAAATGTCAATCTTTGAATTAATGAGCTAAGAGCAGGCACTGAGCTGTGCCTTTAAATCACTCTGGCTGTTTATACATTTACTAACTTTTGTTTAATTCTTCGATTATATTCATTTAACTGTTTGAATCCATTTTTTTATGTACGGTAATGCAGCGGGCCTCTTTGTGTTGCAGTCTGGGTACTCTACTAAATCTGTTGCACCTAAAGTTTAAATATTTTTTAACAAATACGACTTCCCAACTATTTCAAAGTGTATGAGATTCTGTCCAAGGAACTTAATACGGGCGCGGCCCGTTAATAATGTCTGAGCAACGTCGGGATAACGCGTGCGCTGGTATTTATATAAAGTTTTACTGCGCCCGGGCAACGCCGGGTCTAGCGCTGAAAGCGCTAGTAAGATATATTCATGAAATTGCATCAAAATAATTTAGATTGTGCTCAGAAACGTCAAAATAAATAACACTTTCTAAAATATGAAGAATATCACCCAGTTTCCACTGAGCTTCTATTGGCACTCTGATGCCATTCCAAATCACATAAACTTTCATTATTATTCAAGACCCTTTCAATCCGAAGAAGATCTATCCCGTTCTCAAAAGAAAGAGCAATGGTGGTATTCTTTAAAGAAGGAATAAAACGTATCGAAATATATTTAAAAAAATAAATTGCTTTATTTATCGAAAATACGATCCCCTGAACCATTTGCTGGCGAAAAATCCTCTTCTGTTGAAAGATTGTATTGATGATGTGTATTCCCCCAAGGCCCATAGATCGCTTTATTGTTGCTACGAAAATAACTGAAACCTGTTACCTTTGATAGACGTTGGCTGCATTGATTTTTAAATATACGGGAGGAACAAATATAGCATTTTGGCTGGTTGTTATTTTCTCTTCTTATCTTCGAGCAGTGGTGGGTTTTTTTGTGGGGGAGGGGAACTTATGTCTTCGTTTTATCAGATTTCGATAACCACTCTCTACTTTTGAGAAGAAATAGTACTAAAATAGTATTCTTGAAATAAACTAAGATTTACTCTGTAGTTTAATATCAGTGATTAGTTGAGAACTGAGTATTCTATATATGGATACAAAAAATAGATTAATTCTCATAAAAAAATGGTATTTGGCAAACAAAATTCGTAAAAGCTTATGAAACAAGCATTATTGTGTGGCTCAAAGGTATAGTTTCTCATAATAAGAAATAATTAAAAGCAATATAATTTCTTATTTTCTTTAAAAGCAGAGTTCGGAATATATTTTTGGGGGTTTGTAAAATTTATCAAGATTGATACGGAACCTTTCTGTGCCTGTTTGTTTAGGTTTAGACTATTATAACATGCATAATATCTAATATATCTATATAAGTGTATAAAAAACTGCAGTACACCCAACCTGGAGTAGATTATGTAAACAATCAAACATGTTCAGAAAAAATATTGATGTCTCAACCCCAAGATAATTCTTGAAATCTACTTATTCATATAATATAAAAAAGTATGATCTTTACATTATAGTTAATTACAATAAGTGGTAAATATAAAGCGAAAACATGACCTGCCGAGATACTTTTTTTAACAGATAAGAAGTCAGACCATTTACAAATAGTAGTACAATATAATTAACAGATTGCTTCTCTTGATTCACCTTATAGGATCTTAAGTCTAAAATCGATAAAAACAGATATAACCCACGAAGAAAGCATACATAACAGCAGCCTATTGTAACAGCTTTAATTAGGTAGCTTAAATAAGAAGAGTTAACAATAAAGCTCTTCAAAACGCGATTAGTTTGAATACTGTATTAAAAGGTTAAAAACCATTAAAACACTTAAATATAGGCAACTCTGTAACAGCTTCCCATATTAATACATCTCTAATAGCGGTAGTTAAATAATTTTTCTATAACCATTGATTGCAGATTTTTAAACTACTCGACGATACAAAACCAAACAGTAAAACCATTAAAGCTGGGCACTAGTGCACTTACGCAAAAGGTTTTAAACAGCAACATTCACTTAACTGCGCCAGTATAAATTTCTGAAACCCGCTCTGCCCCCCATTAGTCCGACATAACTGCCTCTCGAATAAAACGCCCTCAAAAGAGAAAGCTACAAACAACCGTGCGGAAAATTAAAAACCGAAAACGCTAAATCATCTGAAGAGAGGAGGGAAGAACCTCATCTTAACCCCTCTTAAGAGATTCCGCTCGGGACCATTGCTGCCCCATCGATCCAGAGCGGTGTAATGAGTGATTATTTGGTCCCGCAGTTGAGCCGAAGCGGAAGGACCGATTCCGGGACGATAAGCGGATGATAATGGGATGCAAATGGGACGAAAGAAGGATGATGGACGGACGAATGGGGGTTTCTTGTTCTTGGGTTTCAAAGGGTTATGAGGGGATCTTGGCATGGAAAAATGATGCCGCGACAAAATAAAGTGGTTGCAGCTATGTATAAAAATATTTTTTCCACTTAGCACGAATCAAAATTGGTTAAGATTCTTTAAGCTTTTATTCAATCCTTGTTCTTTGGATTTGTAGCAGCTTCTTGTAGAACCACGGTTAGTTTTATAATCGTAAATAAAAAATTAACTTTTGTCCTAATTTGGAAATTTTAAACAATTTACAAATGCTCATACTCTAGTATTTTTAAGCGATACCACAAATTCTTGCCTGTAGCGAGAGGGGAAAAAATCCAACGTCAACTGGTAGAAATATTTTAGAATTAAGAATTTATTAACAAAATAATTAAATACAATATTGTTTACCACTATCTGCAAAAAGAATCAATATTTCTTAAGCAAATCTTATATTTAGTAAGCAAATCTTATATTTATTAAGCAAAATTATATTTAGTATATCAAGCAAATATTATATTTCTTTTGGTAATATACGTATATTCTTTCTTACCAAAAGAAAATTTCGATTTGATTAGCGGAATATAGTCTAAAATGTATCCATGGAACCATAGTATAATGTCGCTTATATAATAAGTATGTTAAGTTCAATTAAAAGGTTCTTTGACAAATATTAAAAAATTTAATGAACATATAAAATTGTGTTTACATTTTATACTAATTTTCAAAACTTAAATGTGATATATTGTCGTTTTAAATTGTTTCATTTTTAAAATATTTAAAAATTTCACCTTCACATGTTAGCAAACCAACTGTAAACGGACTATTAAAAGCTACGTACTAGTCTACTATGAACCAATAATGACATAAGTTTTGCCTTTATATCGCTAGTATTGGTATAGAAATTATCCTCAACCACACCAGACCCCTTTTTAAGTAATTATTGATCACAAAAACCGAAATTTTCAAGTCTCAAAACTATACATTAACTTCCCTTCAAATACCAGCCCATCAAAATCTTCAGTTCTCCTATCTCATCAACATCTCCTATCCTCAACAACTCTTCGGAGTTACCTCACCATCTTCTTGACAGGCAACTCCTCAAGTTTCGTTCGAAATTCGTGTCCAGCGAGGATCTTCCATCACTCTCCTCCCTCCCAACTAATGAAGCGAACGTTTATGCAAACGATGAGAGCGGGGCAAGGTGGTTGACAATGGACAGAGTGGGTGCTTCGCCTCTAATGAGGATTGATGACTGTGTCGCGCCACAATTTATGGGATGTTATGACGCAAAGGTACTGTGTTTACTTATTCATGGGTAGGCGTGAGAAAAATGCACTGGGTTCAACGCGAAAATAACGTTGGCTTTGGCGATTCAGGTTAAGTATGAAGAGCAGAATGTAATGATTACTACTGACATTCTTTCCACATCAGTAATGTGATTGGTCGAAGACTCAACTTCATGTTGCCAGTGGAAACGAGCCCTTAGGGTTCATTCAGGATTTTTAAGGGTCAGTGTCATATCATTTGACGTTGACTTTGAAGAATCGGGTAAGAGATGAAAATTAGAAGACATAAGGTTTAGACCTTGGCACTGTCCATTTGGACGATCAATATACAACTAAACTCTACTCTTATTTCCACGGCAACGGTTCTGATTTGAGATCACATTAAACGCCGGGACTGCTACGTAACCGCGAGACCTACGGCGCATGGGCCAACTGCCGTTTTTGCCGTCCAAATAGACACTTCCTTAGACCTTGGTCACCTATCTGATTTGACAAATGCCAAACATTTACTAGTGGAAATGAACCTTAATGAACACAGGTAACCACACTTTATAAGTGGGTTAAAAGCAATTAAAAATGTATCTAAATAAAACAAGGAGTATTACGTAGTTCGTAAGCGTATATTTGCTGGTAAATAAAAGTAACAATTAAACAAAAAAAAACTAACAGGCGTGCTAACTACTAACTATGAAAAGTTCAAACCTACTTTTTAAGTTCTCATTTAGAGATTTTTTTTATTCGTAAATTAATTTTACACAGCTTTCTCAATGGATGTAGTACAGTTAAGATGGATGTGGTCAATTTATGAAACTATTCTGTACTGTAACTTAAAAAAGAGAGCTGTATAACCTTTATAGAGAGGCAAATATCATCAATTTTATAAAAGTCAACCTTATGAAACTTGCTGGACACCTCTGCAGGTTGAATCCTTCCTCTCTAGCTTCAAGGATCTTTCACTTTAAGCCAATCGGGACCCGTTTAAGAGGCAGACCCAAACTTAGATGGGTGCACTGCGTTGATGAGGATTTTAAAAAATTAAGAATTAGCAATTGGAGAACCCTATCCAAGAACAGAACAGAATGGAGGAAGATTCTTAGGAAAGCCTTGGCCCACAAAGGGCTGTGGAGCCAATAAAGAAGAAGAAGAACTTAAAAAAGAATGCTACATAATTTTTTTAAAAATATTTGTTGACTGAAAAACCTAACAAATGGCAATTTTTAAGAAGTACCTTTTAAAATTTAGATCCCTTCATTCATTATTCGATTCTTCCCCATAACTTATGTTGTATATTTATAAATTGAATAGATAAAAAACATTAAAATTTATGATTCGAATTATTATAAAATTTTTTACAAGATGTCGAGCGACGAGTTATATTATGTTCCTTAAATAGATAATATAAAAATGTTCCTTTAATACACAATACAAAAATATTTAAATTTTCATGAAGCAAAATCCAAAAATCATTCAGAAATTATTTTTAAAGAATCTTTTTTATCTAACTTGCACAGGAATGTAATAGAAAATTCGAGATAGACTTATTTTTCTATTCAAACAATTCCGATCCTCGCTCAGAATTCGAGAAAAGACCGAACCCCCTTCCCATAACGATGTCACGTCACCAGAGAACAACTCTGAGGGAGGAAGGGGGAAAAAAATCGAATTTCGCTGCGTCGAACTCCTGGGTTATGGTTATATCCGTCGTCCGCACAGCACGAGAACTTTCGAGAGCGGAAAGAACAGCGGAACGTTCGAAAAGAAGGAAAAAGGGAATAAAACCCCTTCTCCCGAGAATTCCGCCCGGCTTGGCTTCCCGGCCCGATGGTCCCGGAGAGATCCCGGGATAAATCCGGAGTGACGCCTCAACCAACTTACCGGAGTTGCTGTTGGTTTAGGGGAGAGTGTGCTTGCAAGCTTTTTCCCGGGGAGATTGATTAAATGGCGGCGTTTGGTGAATGAAGACTTGACTGCCGTACCTGGAATTTATCGAGGTCCATGGGATTAACTTTTCTTACTTCAAATAATACACTTTGACTTGTTTTCTTCAATTATAATGACCTATTATGCTATTAATAATTTTTTACTTATTACCTACTTTACCTACTCTACTTATTCCTGATTATTTTACTTCAAATATTGCTAAAACTATCTGAAAATGCACTTATTTTATTACTTATCATCGACTCTTGATTTCCAAATGTTGCTAAATCTATCTAAAAGTGCCCTTTTTACTTATAGTTCGTTCTTTGTAAAGTACTTACTACATATCTGTCATTTCAAATTGCATTACTATATCAAAATAAATGCAATCTCTTAGGACAATTTTCATTAAAATAAAATTTATAGGCTTTATTTACTTGTTTACTTTAGATTATAAATGTTTAAATAACCGAGAATCTTCATAGTCCCACAATTTTTGTCTAGTTCAAAATTTTTTTTCAGATTCAGATGCTATAAATTGTTATTAAACATTAATAAGCTATACATATGTATGTTAAAACTATACCCCAATTTATTTTCTTATTACTATGTAATTGCTTGTTGGAAGGTAATTGGACTGTTTTTCAATAGTGAGTTGGAAACACCAGTCTATTATTTTCAAGTAGAATTTTTTTACACTCCCTTCAGCTAATTTTTACACCTTACTTAACGAAAATTTATCTAGGTATTCCAGTGTAAGTATTTCTTTTATTTTTAAAACACATAAAACTTCAACTTAAAATTTGAACAATCAGATATGGAAACAAAATATTGGAAGTTTGAATGAGATATCATTCGAACTAGCGATATCATTTTAGAATCGACTCCTGATACACCTCGAGACATTTGGAAAGAACTGGATTACCATTATTTAGTTGGACGCTTATTGTGCTAAAATAGTTGCAAACTCCATTGAACACATTAAAATCCCTTAATTTTAAAAATTGGTGAACTTTTCTCATTTTAAGTAGTACATATATTTTAGAAAATATTGCTCCACAAGCCTTTATATAGTTTTCTTAGATTCTCTGTGTATAAGTATTATAATATTGTTTTCATTACCAGTGTATAGAACGAAATTTAAAATAATTCCGATTAAAACTTCTTGAAACGTTGTGGCAATGATTCGAATGCGTTTTCTTCTCAATCTTGTTTGTTGAAGTTATATCTTAAAGAAGTACGTCCTTCACATTAGAAAAATAGACATACTCCAGGGGAATGAATTACAAGAATAACGGGTATTCATACAACCCCATTTAGTTAACTTATACGAAATATCTTTAGATAACTCATTTATTTAAAACATTTTCAATCCTTTGAAGTATTCGAAAAATATAACATGGTTTGACTGCAAGATGCATTCACAACTAATAAATAATAACTTATTTACCTAAGGAAAATGAACTGAATATTTGAAAAATTCACTTATTAATGTTATATTTACATTAGTTGTAGAATGTTATATTTGATAGATTTTAATTAGAATTCTCTAAAATTACTTAAAAATAAATAATTTAAAATTGGTAATCAATTGAAATTTAAAATAACTAATCTGAATCTAATTCTAAATTCTATAATGTCATTCTTAGAATTTAGACTTTATTTGAAAATTGAAAATACGTGAAAAGTAAAAAGAAGTAGGTCTTTAAAATTCGCTAATTTAAACATCATCAAAACTAGCAACCAACCATGAGGAGTGTAAAACTTTAAACAGTTGTAAATTGTTGAAAGGGTTTTTAAAGTTTCATTAGCTATGTTATTAAAATAACTTCAGCGTAGCCTATACAGTGAATCCTACAATAACTTTTATCAGTCTCTCTAGAGACCATATAGTACATACACAATGAATATCATCTACTAACGCAGTGCACAAATAAAAAATCATTTTGTTAAGTCACGAACGTGAAAAATTTGGGTAGTTAAATTTTACATGAAATATTTATTTAAAAAATGAATGTGTTAGAAAACTTAACGTTAGAATAATTCTGAGAACTGCCGTAAATTTTCATTGTAATACTAATTTGAAAATTATATCAGACGGATTTAAGAACGGAAATATGAAGTCACAATTCAAATGAGAAAGGAAAGAAACAACACCGGGAATTATTTAAATCAACAGGGAATGCATGACATTTTCATAGCACATCTACATTCTAGTACTCAAGTAGTTACAATATCGGAGACTTGTTTCGAAGCATTTTTATTCCTTAAACCTCTTTATAATTAAATAAGATGGCGTAAAAATCAGTTCGAACTCTTTTATTGACTTAAAATGTTTGGGATTTATCAAACTACCAAAAAATAGATTATCCGAACTAAAAACTTCTGAAAAACGAAATATAAGGCCAAGAAATTTATCGTTTTCTGAAATCCAACAGTTGAGCAAGGGCTCCATAACACGAAATAAAAAGGGAATTTAGTGTTTTATAGGTTGGCAGTGGTAAGAAAGCGCCCCACCCGCAGTTCTGGTTTATCGGTTAAGCGATAACATCTGTGCACCATAAAAATGGTGGACTTGGCACATTGCGTGAAGCTTAAATGCGGGAAGCTTAGATCTTAATTAAAACTGAGGAAACGAAATGGATTGTTTAAGCATTTTTGTTGAAGGGGTAAACTTAATCATTTTCAAAAAAAAAAAAGTTCTGAAATAACTGAAAGGAATGAGAGAGAACTTTTATTCCCCTAAGCATTAAGTATTTCTAGGTAAAAAATATTTGACCAAATAACTTCTAACTTAATTTTTTTCGAAGTTTTAAATGTTACAATTATTCTAAAACCATCAAATGCATTGATCTTTTATCAACATTTTTTTTCCTATTTCCTAACCTAACAGATGCAAACAAGACATTATACGAGTATATAATTTATCCAGTAGATATGAATGACATCACGATATCTGTACTTTTTTTTATTGCTAGTGTCACAAATTTAAAGGTTTCTCCCCTTAATTTTAGGTAAAGGATGCAGTTCATAAATGAGACTTGATTTCACGTATATTTTTAACTGTTACGAATTGTTTCATTCATATATGGTTTCGAGAAGGGATATTTCCTAAGCACATCCTTATGAATAATAAATTAGTACCTAATTTATTATATTAGTCTAGTCTTTTAAAACAAAAAAATTCTAGTATAATTTTTAAAATACCCGTGCAGATTTTACATAAAATAATTTCCTTTAAAAGTGGCATACTTTATCTATTTCGAGCTAAATCCAAACTTGATTCCCCCCCCGTAACAAAAAATCAAACCAAAGATACCTGCTCAAGCTAAAGTATAGTTGACTTGACAGTATACTGTTACTTAAGCATGTCGCTCAGAACCTACCTATTAAATCTTAAACCTACATCCGAACATGTTCAAGACCCCTATCTCGCCGTCATGTCCAACAGTTTGCTCGGAAACTAGCTATTAGTGCAGTGCGCTCTGCGCAAGATTAGCAGAGTAACGACAGAGTAATTGAAGCGAACATGATTGGACGCACCTTGAGGGGGGGGGCGGATGTCAACAATAGAACAACATGATTAGATCGATCAGGACCCGGAGGTCACGAAAACGCTATCTGAATGTAATTGTTAAAATGATTGAGATGAATCGGTAAACTTCGGATAATTTTGAATCGCATTATATTGGACACTGAGTTAATGAGATCATAGGTAGACATAAAAAGAATGTACTTAGATTAATCCGATATTATATTTAAATATTTTTGTGCTAACTGTCAACAATTGTCGTAGTTAAATATAAGATAGTAAGAGTTAATCAAAGGTAATAGTGGACATTTATTTTAAAAAGAAAGTATTCCAGAAACAAGAGAAATCTATGCTACAATAGGTTTTTATGAAAATTGTTCCCTATCCTTGGTCACCTCTTGAGTAAAAATCAATTTTTTAAACATCTATTAAAAAGACTTGCCTCATTTATGACTTTAAAATTTCCTCGTTTCAATGTTGAAAGTGTTCAAGAAACAATGAATACACATAACATAAAACTATAAGATTTATTGAACAGATGAGTTGAGCATAAAAATCATCTAACGTTCAAGTCTTTTAAAAACAAAAGCAGTCATAAAATGATGCTAAAGAAGTTCGCTGTATCACTTCACGTCTTAATTTCAGAAGAAAATTACTTCATCGTTTTCTGTGCGTCTTAAAATTTCACAAAGGTGTCTTTAAAATTTCTCGTACTTTCCTTTGTTCGCTTTCTTTGGTGAATTCTTAGCTTCCTTCGGTGAATTCTTAGCTTCCTTCGGTGAATTCTTAGCTTCCTTCGGTGAATTCTTAGCTTCCTTCGGTGAATTCTTAGCTTCCTTCGGTGAATTCTTAGCTTCCTTCGGTGAATTCTTAGCTTCCTTCGGTGAATTCTTAGCTTCCTTCGGTGAATTCTTAGCTTCCTTCGGTGAATTCTTAGCTTCCTTCGGTGAATTCTTAGCTTCCTTCGGTGAATTCTTAGCTTCATTCGGTGAATTCTTAGCTTCCTTTGGCGAACTGGACTCTGGTGGATAAAAATGCACAGGATTCAATACCTCCCTCCACGAAATCTTTTTCTTTGGTGAATTGCTCGCTTTCTTTGGCGAACTGGACCCTGTTAAATGCAGAGAACTCAATGCCCCCAACAACGAACTCTGTTTTTTTGCCTTCTTGAGATGCTGCAAGTCCTTCAGAGAATTTTCTTGTCTTTCCATCGAAGCGTGCCTGGGACGAAGCGATTCAGGAACAGGAGGGGAACGACTAGTGGACGGCTTAGGAGAACAAGGGGAACGAATTCTAGGCTCGTTTGGAACACGTTGAGGACTAGTTTTAGATGTTCTGTCAAAACATGAGGGACGAGTTTTGGATTTTTCAGGAAGACTTTTATGGGGACGAGGTTTGGACGTCTCTGGAGCACGACGAGGAGAGGCGCGACTCTCCACAAAGAAGTCGAAATCTACTTCCGACTCGCTGCAGCTGCGGCCTCTGCCAGCTACGTTTCCACACGAGAGCTTAGCAACATCGGCAGTTCTAAATCTTTCGGCAGTCTTTGGAAAACACGTTTTAGACGCCTCGACTGAACTAGGAGGATGATTGTCGGAAGGTTCGGGAAGATACCGGGGACGAGATGATTTCGAGAGCTCTGGGAAACGCAAGGAACTAGTTTCGGTAGGCTCGGGAAAACGCAAGGAACTAGTTTCGGTAGGCCCGGGAAAATACAAGGAACTAGTTTCGGTAGGCCCGGGAAAACGCAAGGAACTAGTTTCGGTAGGCTCGGGAAAACGCAAGGAACTAGTTTCGGTAGGCCCGGGAAAATACAAAGAACGAGGTTGGATGGAGGATTTTAGACTAAAGGGACGAGTTTTTGACTTCCCAGGAACACTTTGCGGACGAGTTTCAGACTTCTCTAGAGCACGAAGTGGAGAGGCGCGGCTCTGCGCAAAGCGGTCGAAATCTACTTCCAACTCGCTGCAGCTGCGACTCTTGCCAGCTGGATTTCCAGGTGCAGTCCAAACAGGCGGCTCGGCGACCCTCTGAGAAGTAGCGCTGGAAGAGTCGGCAAGACTCCAGACATCCAGGGATGCCTCCAGAGCAATAGGAGGTGTAGCTCGGCTCTGGACGAACATATCGAAATCTACATCCAGCTCGCTCGAACTGGGACTTCCGTGAGCTGCATTTCCAGCAGCACTCGTAACAGCTGTTGTTCCAGGAGCTATTGGGACAACTGGTGCAACATTTCCAGCAGCAGCAGTGGTGAACTCTGCGACAACTGTTGTTCCATGTACAGTCTTGAACTGTTGAGTCTGTACAGTCTTGAACTCTGCAACAGCTGTTGTTCCAGGAGCTATTGGGACATCTGGTGCAACATTTCCAGCAGCAGTGGTGGACACTTCTACAACTGTTGTTCCATGTACAGTCTCCAACTCTGTTGCTGCCCCAGGTGCAAATTCCTGAACAGCTGCGAGGGCAGCTGCAGCATCTCTGTCCGCTTTTTCGTCTTCGACAGTGCGTAATCGAAGATCCATGTATTCGTCTGGATGTTCCGCGTTCCATTCGGATAGGTAGTCTCTCTCATGGGAAGGAGACGTCGAGTCGATTCTGTCAGCCAGTTTGGTCAGCTTGTTCTTATCTCCGGGTGCTTTTCCCTCCTATCGTCCGGGTCCTGAAATGTAAGCTCCGTTCTGAGAATTGCATTGCAAAATCACATTGATTACAAAACATAATTTTTATAAACTACAACAAACCTAACAGATTTCTCTATGAACTCCAACCCACCAAGTAAAAAATTACAGATTACAGATTGATAAACAGGCGAGAAATTAGAAATCATTTTGGAAATGGCGGACTATGATTACTATAAGGTGGTGATTTGGTGATTATTTTATTTATAGCTATGAAATTAGTCGCTAAAAATTATTTCCTGATATACACGTAAGATGCTTCGATGCTCAAATCCCAAAATTACCATCACTAAACTACTATTTCAAAAAAACCATTGTTAAAATACATCATACTACAACCATACTACATCAATTCCCAAACAGCAAATTGCATAAAAAGAACACAATATACTCCATATTACGAATCTTTGCTTAAATGCCAATGCATATTCCAATTCTCATGAAATGTCTTAATTTTTTGACTCAGTGTTTTTCATTAACCTTTCTACACTCCTGTAGGTTCTGGCAGTACTCATATTTAAAATTAATGCTAGAAGGAAAATTTAATAAAAGGAGCATCGCAGAAATACTAATAGCACGGAGTGGCATATAATACAATAAGGGCCTCACCCTATCACTTAAAACACCATTTCTCTGTCCCATCCCAACATACGAAATTTAATCCCCATAATAGAGCCCAACTCAGTTGAATTCATAACCCTCGAGTGAATGGGTGTCTTCACTGCATACAACATACTCTCATGTCATCATCCTTTAGAGGTTTTTCCCTGCATTACACATTAATTCCCACTCGTTTTGAAACGCACAGGGCGTGTGTGCAAGCGCCCGCATGTGCAAATTTAATGGGGCTGTTGCGCCCTTTTCCACTCGACGCCCTTCTAATTAGCAGGGAGCGCGTGCGGGCGGCACTCGCCGTTTTTTGAAGAGGGCTCTCGTGAGCGCCGATGTCCTTTTAAAACCTTCGCAACGTTAAGTATTAAGTGACACTTCAGTGAAACGGTATGCTAGTTGTCGGTGCTTGTATTCTCTCTCGTGTCGATTCAAAACGGAGTTAGTGTCATAATGAAAGGTTTCAAAATGGTAAAATTAGTGGAGTACAGAAAGGCTGACTAGGTCTCGCGTAAATGAATAATTCAGAGATTTTAACGTTTTTTTTTTAATCCTTAAATATTTAAAGCACTGGTAAACTTAGAAATGGGGAGAATATTCAGTATGTTTTTAAATAGTCCGCACAAACTAAGCCCAGAAAGATTCCTTGTATGGAGCAAAAAAAAAATGCTTTAAATACCTCTACGACGAATTTTGTTTTCGAAAAATGTGACGACATATCCTATAAAAACTTATTTCATTCCACGGGGCATGCATGCATGCTCAGTGAATGTTTATAACATCTTATAGTTTGCAAACATATCCAAATATCCATGTTAACAATGAACCTTTCTTAACGTAAACCGGATGTGACGCCATACTTTTTCTGTCGCCATTTTCTCAAAAATTAGTTCTCTGGAAATTTTTTTTATGTAACTCCAAGCAAGTAATTTTTCGGTTCTGAGTTTTGGCGTATTTGTTGAAGCACGCCCTATATAATTTTTATGTTTTATGGTCATGTCAATGCTGAAAAGGGTGAGAAAAATTAACATGAAATAATTATATTGTAGCAATTATTTCCCAAGGCATTTGACTAACCCTAAGCCGTATCCTATTGAATTCAACCATCTTTCTAAAGTTGGTATTATTTGCAGTAGTATTTGGAGTGGAAAAAACTTCCACTGCATTGTGTTTTTAAATTCTCTCTAAAAAGTCAAGTTATTACTGCTACTGCATGAAAAACGTTTTCCCTGTAAAACATATTCAAGAAAATCTTTTAAAACTGAAAATAGATAGAACGAAACCTTCTCTTTTCAAAATAAACATTTTTGAACCCTTCGCGAGAAACTAATATTTCTTTACGACAAAATTCGGAATAGGTTTAACCTCTCTCGGCGACAATTTTCCATTCCAATCAAATTTACATTCAATTCTCTTTTTGAAGCCCGACATGCAAATCAAAATGTCAACGCCGCGCGTGCTCGAGAGCTCTAAACAAAAACAACTAATACGTTTTCTGTCTGTCCAAACAGGAAGAGAAAGAGGTGAGAAGATTTGAGTAAAAGCAAAATACACAGAGTACTAGAACAGAGAGTCCACGGCCATAGGCCATAATGGAAATCGAAAATCATGACATCTTGTTACAGGTTGGGAGAATTGTGGCGCTGGGATCGCACTAAACTCACTAGCGTCTGGATTCAGTCTGAATCGTTCGCCGGCTGCCGATGGGAGATCGAAAACACCTTTTTGCGCATGCGCTGAGTTCTAATTTGGCGAGAGATTTAAGCGGCCGGCATACGTTCCAAACTCTAGTGTGGCGCCCTCACATCAGTAACGCATTTGAAAATAGCTTCGTGGACCCTCTGTTAGGATATTTCTGCGGCAAAATAGCTCTGGCGAGAGGAAACAGAAAGGGCTTTCATGGCAAAGCTTTCGTTAGCATTGAGCCTAGAAAAGACAAAGCTAAACACGAAATAAATTTAAAAGTTAATTGTTCAGAACAAAATGCTTTCGATTGATTTTTATCCGATATGAAAGATACAGGGGTTATGGGCTAAAAGTATCCAAAAGTTATGGTTTATTAAAGAAGTACTCTTAACTAAAAATTGGGTCTCGTCCGAAATCCCGACAATCAGTTGCCCAACAGTGTACGTTTGCCCGACATCATCATCATCGCTAATGCGATACAACGGAAGGGAAGGAAGGATAATTGTCGGGCAAATGAACGTCGGGCAAATGCTGAACGGATCCCCTAATTATATATCCTTGTTGATCCCTTAATTGGAACAATCAAATGCAAACAAATCACAAAAATCATACAACACAGGGCCGAATCACAACAATATATCTTTTTCAATCCCTACTCTCCCGCATTTCTATGTAGAATCAAATACAGTTTCGGTCTTTGTAGAATTGAAAAGGTCAAGATAACTGTTCAGAAAATTAATGCCGAGTCTGACCCTTAAAGCCATTGTTAAAGCCACTCATACCCCACTCAGAGTTTAACGTCCGCATTTATGGGTAAAGTGAATGTTCATTAAAGGTAGGTGACGTGTCACTTGACCAGGGGCAAATAAACGCGCATCATCGGGTCTTTTAAAGCCGCCATTAAACGCCGCCATTTGAATATTCGCTCGTGTTGCCAGATTCGCGAAGGGAACTTTGAAGAAGGTTGGGTCGGATTTATTGGAGATGCCGTTCTCTGTTGGCAGTATTTCCTGGAATAATTGGGCTCTAGCTGGAATTATTGCCTCTTATGCTCCTGTTACTTGTTTAAGTACTCTGAGGGTATGTGATATTGTAGGCTTTTCCACCATTTGTTAAGTTTTAAGGTTTATGCAAATTTTAAGTATTTGTATTGTATAGTTATAGCGAAGTAAAATCATTTTAGAATGGATTTTTTTAAAAATCTACAGTAAAAAAATCACATATTTGACTTCACATTATTTTTTTAGTTTTTAATTGCGCTATTCAGTTAGCAATTGGTTAAATTTTAAAAAATACGTTAGGATATAAACATTATCGAGTAAAAAATTAAAAGCCTACTCAATAAAGTATCTTGTTCATTTGACATCTGATAATTGCAATTTCCTTCCTGAAATTTCCTTCGAATTGAAGGCACAAATATCAAATCAAGCTATAGGGTGAGGTGGGTAAAATGCACAGTCTACATAAAACAGTCTATTTATAAGATTTATTATTTTTTAACATGCTGAGCAAAATCAACATACTAAAAAAATCTTATAAATATAGTCTGTAATGAGACTGGATTTTACCCCACCCTCCTGTAGTTGCTATACCTAATAAACGCAAGAAGGGAATGATGCTACTGTTGTATACAGCCTGATCTTGTTATCCTTTCCCACTGTACAATTTTTTTAGTCAAACACTGCTTTATATAACACTAATTCCTTCCACAAGAACACATAACTCGCGTTGAACGGGATTCTACCGTTTATCCATACCAAGCATGCCTCCGCCTCCACCAGAAAAAAAATTATACTAACGCCCCTTCCCCAAAAAATGACATGTCCTGAATGTGATGTCGGCGGCCCCCAACTGGCCGAGTGTTTTAAATTGAAGCCCTCGGGCACATCTAAATTGGAAACCACTGCATTGAAAAGAGTTCACCCAGTCAAATGAAAAGGATCGAGACAAGAGCGATAGACAGCTAGACTGAAGATCGAACGTCTCCTCCAGCAGACACAACCTCCCGTGACCCAGCCAATCTTCTATCGTCTGCACCAGGTCATCCCGTGACGCAACCCCTCTCGGTGGGCGGCAAGCCATCCGTGGAAGACTCCTCGCTGTGAGTGGCAGATCTTCCTCGATCCTAGCCTAGTGATTCAATGCGATGGAAATACTTAGCCATATTATACAAACCCGAAAACAATTGCTATCAATCAACCATCAGATACTAAGGAAATTAGAGTTGTTCTAGGGGCGGGGTTTGTGAGACGTTGATGCTTCATTCTATATAGGAAAACATCATTCCCACCTAATTAGTTGCGCATTTTCAAATTCTAAAGCGTGATTTTTATTAATAATGTAAAGTATTTCTTGACAAAAGCATTTTGTAAAGAGTGAAGAAATAATATAGAAAAAGGATTGAAGTATTACACCTACCCTTCATTATTTTCCCGTAAACCAAGTATAAAACTTTGTTATTATCGAATAGCATACTCATCTAGTCAGGGCTACGAATATGTCCCCAAATTATTAAAACTTATTCTGAAGGCAGTTTTAATAAATTACGCTTAAACATTTTTCTGGAACAATAGCATAGAACTTTTAAGATTTTCTGGTTCTTCGGATAGCAGTTAAAAGTTTACCCTTTTTTTCTGAACTAGTGGTCTGAGTACTCAAAAGAATGCTCAGTGAGGGAGACTCAAATCAATAACTGTACGTGATGTCTTCCGGGGTTTTTTCACATATAAGGACTACAGTTTAAATCATTTGGAGAATTTTGAAAGGACTTGAGAGGTAAAATATAGAAATGCGAACTTTTTTACCAGATATATTTTTCTTGGCATTGACCTCTTATGACTTAACCTTTTCATCAACCCCTAACAATACTCTATCCATTCTGTAAGAAAACTAGTTTTAAATGGTAAAAAGTTTAAGTTATCATCTCATTCGGATCGGTAATGTCGAAGGTCAGGTACACCTTTTCCAATGGAAAAAATATACTTTCATGATTTTTCTTATTTTTAAAAAATTATATAAATGATTCAGGGAGAATCACTCTTAGGCAATGTATACGAGCTTGATACAAAAAGAAATATTTTCAATTTGCTAGAAATTCAATATAGAACCACCAACTTTCCCTAGAGATTCATCGACTGTATTAATAGAGCATTCGCACATGACGTCACTTGGAGGACAAAATCAACGTTGCTAAGGCTGTTGTTAGGGGCGGGACATAGAAGTATCCAATAGCAGCATTCGCACATGATGTCACTGGAGGAATAAAACAACGTTGCTAAGGCCGTTGTTAGGCAGAGTCATGTGATTGAAAATGCTCTATAGATCCTCCGGTGATGTCATGTGCGAATGCTTCTATTGGATGCTTCTATATCCCGCCCCTAACAACAGCCTTAGCAACGTTGTTTTTGTCCTCCAAGTGACGGCATGTGCGTCACATAACTCTGCCTAACAACGGCCTTAGCAACGTTGTTTTATTCCTCCAGTCACATCATGTGCGAATGCTGCTATTGGATACTTCTATGTCCCGCCCCTAACAACAGCCTTAGCAACGTTGATTTTGTCCTCCAAGTGACGTCATGTGCGAATGCTCTATACAGCAAGGAGAAAAACTTTTGACGTATTTAAATATTCTTGCGGTTGTTATGGAAACTGATTTTTCCACCCAATTTACGGGGTGACGATAACTCATAAAACGATGAACAACCGTTTTGTGCAAAATCTGCGTGACTATCATTAGGCTAGTACTACTTATTATTATCAGAGGTTTTACTCCCAGCGGTATGAGTGTACTTTGAACCCTGGCCATCACTAAAAAATTGTTGTGCCCTCCGTACACGAACCGTCGTAAAATCCATATCATTGAATCACCTTCACCTTGATCAGTAATCTTAAATCAGAGAACAATCAATAATAAAAGTGTCCGCAATGATGCAGATCTGTTCGAAACGGGAATCCCCCATTGTTGCACCTATCGTGTGTCAGTGGGCCTCGCTTCGCTTGGTGAACCCTCCGCCTCGTTTTGGGGGTGTCTGGGCCAAGGCACGGGCCAGCTCCTTTTTATGTACCATATAACTGGGTCAATAGCATCTTCATTACTAAGAAAACGGGCTAAATTGGCTGGTTAAGATGTGATTTGTATTGATAATGTTTATGGTAATTTTAAGCTTTCTAAAATGATTTTTAAGCTGAATCAAAAGGTTTCATTGCTCTGTCTTTGTGTAACCATTTCCACCATTCGATAAACAAAATAAAAATATATCACTGTTAAAACCCTTGATTATTAATTCGAAGTCATTCGTCTCAAACTACCTACTTTTTAAAACAGAGATACTTTGTTTTATTTCTTTTCTAACTCACCATCGTCAAGTGACGACGTATCCTTAAAATTAATAACAACTCAAACAAGACAAAAAAAGAAATTAAACGATTTCCCAAAGAAAAAAGGGTGCTTTAGGATTAGCCTTGCGAAAGCATCGAGTATTATGCTTTATTCCCAAAAGTAATCAAATATCAATGTAACACACCATTAAAATATCTCAATTGGCAGTGTTTCTTTTAAATTTTGTTACATTTTTAAGTGTAAATAATAAAACGTTGTCACAATATAATCCGATTACAGAGATTTGCCCCCGGCTAATCCTAAAGTACGGAAAAAATTAATCGAACGTTCTTAAAATTAAAAAGTAAACACACAAAAGGATTAATTATGTCTTCAAACTTTTTGTCAGGCTACACAACATAAATAACCAACGAGGCTCCCATGTAAAGATAGCTGCATTCAGTCTATCTACGCCTGTCTGTATGTATTGAAAATTTTTCAAGGAAAACAGCAAAATATTCCAGACTGATCCCCAAAATCGAATACCCCCTCGCGAAAAAGTTTAGTTCCAGAACTTTATCGGGAGAGCCTCCCATTCCATCTCCCGTTTCTGGAGCGCGACCTGTCAAAATATTTCCGCGCATTCTTTCCGGTTATTTCCAGCGAAAGAAGGCGAGAGATTTATTTCGATAAAGCGATAAATATAAATTCGGTGAAAAGTAAATGCCTAGTTACACGGAGTGAAGAAAATGATATCGGAAAATAAAAAGGCGTCGCGGAAACGAAAAAAGGAAGAAGAAACAAATCGACGGACGGGAGTAAATAATTTTAAGTTTCTCCGAGTTTCACACGCAAACCTAAAAAATTCTTAGTTTCATTTTGTGATCAACAAGAAATAGTTAGGGTTCACATTGACTTCGACGAAAATTAAGTAAGATGAATCTCATGATCGATAATGTCAATCACACTCCATCTCTAATCTGATTCGTCGGAATCAACGTCACGTTGCCGGTGGAAATATGAACCATTATCCTAATTAGTGAAGTGATGGATATAATACCGTTATTTTAAAATAACTTTGACCCTTCAGTGATTTTATAAAGAACCCGTCACATTAAACACGAGCTTTTAAATTAAACTTCTACTGTAATATTTAGTTGCCAAATAACGCCATGTTATGCATCTCATGGTTACGTTACGTTTCCTATAATAATCTCTTACCCTTAATTAAATAGATCTCAAAATTACTCCCGTCAGTCAATTTCAGCAGACTTCCAGTTTCTCAAAAAGGTTTCGTTTGGTTTAATCCTAGTATACGTTACGCGGTAGATTCGGCGATGTTTGTTGGTGACACATTTGGGAGGGCTTATTGCTTTTATTTATGGTTTTTAATAATAAACATTAATGTTACTGATTTTTAGCCATTTTACATTTGTATTTTGGAATTTATGGTGTGATAGGCAACATTTTTCAAAATCACGCCGAGCGTGTAACCAATGCTAGGATTTACCAAAAATTTGAACTGTTTTTTGGGTTTTTTAACCAAAGATCATACCTACTATTATACTCATAAAACAGCTAATAACATGAAAATTTCACTCAACAAATTTTTTTAGCTAATAATGTCCCAAATATTTTATATTTATTATTTTTAATCATTATTCTTTTTTGAAAATTACTATCGACAAAGGAGGGGAACTAGTTCCACATAACTACGATTTGGAATATATCTTTGGTCAAAAGTTTTAGAATTGATGAAGAATATCTTTTACTAGACAACTGTATTATAACCCTATTTTGTGTATAACTGGTTCATTTTTAACGACAATTATTTAACATATTAATATTTTAAATAAATAAAATATTTTTGTCTAGATATCAGAGGTATAAGTATATTTTTGAAGACCTTAAAAAGAACAGTACTGTCAAATAATTCTTTTAATGTAAAAACTAGTGGAATAAATTTTAAATTACTTGTTTAATAATTTGATTTAAACCCATTTCCATTATTTTATCCCCACCTATCTATATTACTCTTATCACGTTAAATATACTTCAAGAGGTAACTAAATGTGGTAAGCAATCATGCAAGAGCCGAATCTTTCAACTGAATGCGCACTAAGATTCAAACGATTCAATTTTACAGACAACAGAAACTATTCAAGCGAAATCGAAATTTCAGTTTGCCAATTAAAACAAACCATTGGGACATTCATATCGTGCGAAAAGCAAAGTTAAACACGTTAACTCTAACGTTAAGTTTGCCGTGTCTGGTAAATCAAATCCAATTCAAGCAGGAGAAATTAACGTAATCAACTAATGTTCCTATATTCTATTTATAATTGTAACTATCACTACAAATTTGTGAAACGGTTCAAGTGCTTGTGTTTGTTAAAGTGATATTAAGCGTTAATCTAATTTTGATGCAATTATGGATTATTTTCTAAAATTTCATAGATTGCTAACGTTTTATAAACTAAAAGTATTGTACATTTTAATAAATTTAATTGATTTGGGGTAAATTATAATCAAATCGTATTTTGGTGCAATCAAAATAACTAGCCTCTGATAATAGTAATTACGCAAAAAAAAATTCTTCCATATTACTTCTGTTACCAATCACGTAAATTTCATAAATTGGCCGCAAGTAAATTGTAATAAATAGCTATACATACCTTTCCCTGTAAAAGTCGGTAAAGAACTAAATGATGTCCTTCTATTTAAAAGATATATATGTTCTAACGATGCCAGATTTTTAATACAAACATTCTCTAAAACCAATAAAATGGCAAACAAAAGTTACAGGTTCGATTCCTGCCTTTTTCCTGTGTGTACTTTCTCTGTGTCAGTAAAAATTATGTTGTGTTTGTATTTCTTGACGAAGGTTTATAAGCGGATCCTTTAGACTTTAGATCAAGCAAGCATACAGACCGGAGAATATTATGTAACCAAACCAAATCGAAGTTACAAATCCTCTTTTCCTTTTGAGCTCTACTATGATAAAATGTGTCTGTCAACTCGTTTACATTTTTATCCCTGAACAGAAATGGTGTACATTCCCTTTTGAATAAAATGAGTTAATGTCTTTCAAAGAATATCTAAAACTATGTAAATACTCGTAGAAAAAAAAATCCTAAACTTCAGAAAAAAAATAAGGGGTTTATAGATCGAGTTCCCGCTATCACGAAATCTTTTGCATAAACCACATTTCTTTAAATTTAACAGAACAGAAGAATTTTGGAACATGCAGTTTTAGTGAACTTTTACTGCAGATATTGGTTTTCATAAATTGGAAACATATTATTCACTAGACGAGAGGTCTGAATCTACTTAGGAAATTAAAGAGAATTTTCGAACGTGGGTCGAATCCGAAAGATCCTCTTCCCCACTCACAATTCCCAATCCCACTTTGTAAGATGTGAGCGAGATCTCTGATTGGATTGTGAGATGGTTGTCATTCCCAATATGGGATTGCCAGTTGGCTCTGTGAACCCACTGATTGGCTCTTAAGTAGTGGTTCAAATCTTACGAAGTGGGATTAGGAAATACGCCTTCATTTCTAGACAAATATAGACTAAAAACACTACTTCTTAGTTTAGAAAAGTCTTTAGAGGTTATTATTGAAGTTCAGTCGGATTCGCTTATAGCAACCTCGGATATAACACCACGGTTTTAGCGAGAAGAGAATAAAATGGCTTGTAATACAATGTTAAACACAGGGGAAAAACAATTATTACGACCAAAACTAAGATAAAACGAGCAATTATTTTTAAACTGACTCGCATTCTCTTGTCTTATAATTTCTTTTTTACTGCTTCAACAGTAATTATATTTCTACGTGCTTGGTGCAGTGTGTCCCTTAAGAAGCTGGGAAGATATCTTCTTTCTTGCCATTTAAGAGCACCTAATTAGTTAAGTTTCAGCTAACTAAGAGTTCTTTTCAAATGAAATATGCATTTCATTCTTAAAATGCATTTCATTTCTCAATCGAGCAGCTTTTTCTCAGCTACTAAATTTTTCACTGAAGTGTTTTTAAGAAACCGAATGAGTAAAACATTCGCTCTTGTTATACACAAGCCTTTCTTTTATATTGTATTCTGTACTTACCTATTGCTGGTAAAAGCGTAGGAATTTAACTCAGTTTTCTAAATATGTGAATTTTAAGTTAATTGAAGACAGACATTAATTAACAGACATTAAGACAGACATTTTAAGTTAATTGAAGACAGACATTAAGAAAATTAGTCTTTTATTTTCAGATCCTGAGATGTCAGTATCATTAGCAAATTAAAATCATGTATTAACTACAGTAGAGTGTCTCAAAACCCGATTATAACAAACACTCTGATTTAACAAGCGAAGGGTAGACGCGGTGGTCCCATCGGGCTTGTTATAAGTGGTTCCACTGTTTTTAAAACCATATAATGCTATAATCTGTATTGGACGAGCTTCTCCTTTTTTTACCAATGCCAACTGAATATGAATCAATCCAGTGAAGTCTTGGATTATTGAAGGTGTCTGAAACGAGGGGGTGAGCATCTCAAATAAAGCATCACTCGCTTGGCTTAATCTTAAAGGATACTTTATATCAGGCCTGCACAACTTTTAGTATAATGCGAGCCAAAATTTGACCTCTTAACTTACCTCGGGCCAAAAAAACAATCCGGATTGATCTTCATGAAAGAAGATCAGTCTAGATTTCTATTACTTTCCATGAGGCTGAGAGCAATTACAAGCTGCTAAATTAAAAAAGAGGATCACTTATAATGTTTGTTCAAAACATACGGCAATGTTATTTACGTTATAATTTTAATGAAATTCTTATATTATTGATAATTTTACCTTTCTATTAAACTTTTTAAAGCCATCACTGCATTTGTAAATTGAAAAAAAAAACTGAAACAAATTCTATAGAAAAATTTACTAAAACATAGTAGATCTTTACAATTAATTTTTTTCCTAAATGTTTTAAAATTTTGGAATCATTCAGGGAATCGACGGGCCGCAAAAAGAGGACTGGCGGGCCACATGTAGTGCAGGCCTGCTTTATATGATCAAGGAGATTAAAATCAAGAAATTAAACGCTCACTTAAATGTATAAAACCGACATACTACGCAAAAATAAACCAAAACACAGTTCAAAAGCATCCATAATTGATACTTAAAGAACGTAACCCGAAACCACTTAGGCCTTAAAAGAAAAAAAAAACACCGTTACCTTTTTTTTATTGCAAGAAAACGATCTCTTCCCGAATATCTATAAAGGGCATCAAGTATTAAACGAATGTGCCCAGATATATTCTCGGAAATATAAGAAGGAACTCCTTGGGGTACGATTTGGAAATTCTCTCCAGGGAATTCGAAGGATTTCGGATGACACGGGGGGGAGGCGCAGGAAAGAAACGCCAGAATGTCGGGAATTCTCCCAAAAATAATAAGAACAAAAATGAAAGTCTCCATATATGAATTTAACATAATGGAGCGAGGTAAAAAATTTCTCCCGAGGTGACCTTCATTGTAATACAATATGTATGGAGTCGGACTTTCTCCAGTTGCTTGTCAAATGTGCCCATTGGCAAAAAGTCTCGGAACCTTGAAGGTCTGGGGGAAATTTGACAAGTCGCATTTTTAGAAAGGCTGGTATTTTAGATAAGATGAAAAGTTTTCGAAAAGTGCTTGGAACTATGTTATTTTTCTCTTTCTTCCTTTTCTTTCCCGAAATAGCATACTTTTCAGGAAGATTTTTTATTTGTGAAAAGTGGAAAATCTGTAAGATTTTTTTTTTTTTGGTGAACTGAATTGAATCGCATTTTCTTTGTGGTAGCTTTAAAAACACCCCAATGATAGCAACTGATTATAAAAATTCCTCTTTACTTTAAAGCATAACTTTGATTTCATAAGGTGTGTATTATAATTGTTAAATGCACTTAAAATTAGAAAATTGTAATTAAATCAATCCATAAGAAGAAATCCTTTGATGAAAATTATAGGAAGCAGAGTTCTATTCTTAAGCTTATTTCCTGCCAGAAGAAGTATCCCATATAAATAGATTTAGGCTATAAATATTTATTTCTCCTTCTCTTATCAGCTGAAGGGAACATGCCTCGAGGAAACTCTGGGGAACCAAGGGCGTCGTTCCCCGATGGTTATGTGCGCCTCCTCAAAGATGTATAGATTAAGTTCCTCTCTTCAGGCTCTAAAGTATTGTTTCCCAACCTTTTTCGCTCCATGCCCCACCAAAACCTTTCTAAATTTTCCATGCCCCCATGTCTATTTTTATTTCAAAAATCCTTCTTGGAAAGTAAATCAAACCTGGTGGTCCGTGCCCCACCTAAGGGGCAATTTAGTTTAAAATTTTCAAATTGCCCCCATAGAAATTCATATTTCCCCCCGGTGGGGCGTGCGCCCTACGTTGGGAAACACTGCAAAGCCATTTAATATATTTCTAATGGATTTAAATGGAACATAAAATCTGTGTTGTAAAATAGCTTTTTAATCACATTTAACTACTATGCAAATTCGAAAGAAAAAGTTATTAAATAGTGTTAGTCTAATGGTTTTCATATTTTATATTATGTTTAAATAGTACCTAATCGAAACCGTAACTCATTTACTTTGTACTACCACATGAATTCTTAGTTTTGATATTATTTGTAAAATAAAATAGTATTGGTGAAACTAAAGTTCTTTGTTCCCTGCACCTGAGTATTTTTGATATATTTAAGCATATTGGAAGACCCTTTTATTAAGGAACTAAAGATTGAACGTGAGTGAAAAAAAAATTATTCTTATGAAACTTGAGAAAGTCGAGAGAGTAAAGAATTTATGATGAAATATCTGCAACTCACAACTCAGTTTTAATATCCTCTAAGTTAATTATAACTATTCCTCAATTTTATTTCTATACAGCAAAATATATTTCTGTAACTTCGCCTTAGAGAGGGAATTTATTTTTTAGATTATTTCTGAATCTTACGTTTAGTTGAACTAATTATTAATGTTTACAGACCCAAACTCAATTATTAATGTTCGACTCGCTTTTCCTACTACAGAACAACTCGAAATAAAACAATTAAAAAATTTTACGTTATTTTAAACACGTATGGAAATTTACAACTAGGTATGTTATAACATTTTTCTACTCCATAAATCCCTGAGAAATGGTGTAATCTTAGCAATTTAACGCTAGCTCATGGTGAAGAAAAATTACGCTTCTGAAACCAAATGTTGCAAAACACCATGACTCGGGGGCTCAATACCCCTTCATTCATTATTATCGTAAAACAATTTTCCGGAATAATTCCATCAGCAAATCTACAGCTCAGCTCAATACGCGCGAACAAATCCATCTGGCATTTAGAATCGAATTCCTTCTTCAGTTGCTGCCTTCATCATTGCATTTGTTTGTTTAATAATGAGAAAGGAGTCCATAGCATTTCACTCAAAAATCGTTAATCTCCGTGACGACGACGGAAGAAAAGAACGACGACGACGCAATCCGCGCGGGAACAGCGCAGACGACATTTGCAGTTGATATTTGGAATCGCTCGTGTGGCATCATCCATGCGGAAGATCAGAATTTCCGTCAGCCGATTTGTCGGAAACTTCTTAACGATATTCACGCTTCATTTTATCGAGGCTTGTGTTCTTGCTCGCCATTTTTTTTTCATAAGAAAGAGAAAAAGTGCATTTTTCACCCGAGTTTTCTCTGTTGTAATAAAACCCCTTCTTCTCGAAGCTGTCGATGTGGAGTTTAGGGGTGTTTTTTCCTTCTCTCTCTCGAGATCGTTTATTTCGATGTTGCGTTCTGATACACGTCATTAGGCAGGGACGAGTTGAAACGTAACTGGAGATATTCTCCGAAGGATGAGAGATTTGAAGGCGGTGTTCAAAAAAATTTTTATGACATTGATGTAAAGAGCAATGGTAGTCAACCTTTATATACCTACCGCTCACGTTTGTATCCTTGTGTTAGTGTCCACGATAATGGGGATTTATGAAAAAGTGAAGAGCTCTACTTAATGAAATTCATAAATAAGAGTAACAGCAAAGTTAAAGCACAAAATAATGATGGTACAATTCCGTTACTTGTTCTGTTAAATACTGCCAAGCTGTTTTAGTTGCGAAAAAGAAGAAATATCACCGAACATTTCAAACCAACCGAAAAAAATGCAGTAGTAACCATGACAGCCATAAAAATTGCTGGATATTTGAATATATTAGGAAGTCAAAAAAGCTTGGCGATATTACACAGAATTGATAACGGAATTGAACCTTAACAATTATTACTACTTTTGTAGTTTTTGTTAAACAAGTACTAAGTTTGATAGAATAAATGTTATTAAGCAACTTACTGTAGCTAAATCTATCTTACAAGTGTAATATCCATTAATTTTAGTTTCTAAAAACTCATAAATGTCAATTAAGTGTATAAAACAAACCAAGAGAAGAGTTGTAAGTTTACTATGGGTGAATGAAAATGTAGAATTTAAATTGAATTAAAATTTTTCTTCTAAGGCCCATCAGAGTTTCAAATTTTTATTACAGAATTATAAGTCTGGGTGTAAGAAAATATGTTAGACATATCTGTAAAGCTCTAACTAAAAAATCAAGAAAACCCGCAATAAAAGTTTTATGAATACGACTCCAGATGTAGTATTTAAAATTATTAGTATGTCAAAACGTTACGGTATGTTAATTTAATACTTCAGTATACATATTTTTCTAAAGAGTAAAACGACTCGACACTAAACGATGATGAAATTTGCAGAGAACTTAAACCACCTTTATTAACTAATAGGCAGTGTAGAGGAAAAAAAATGTTCCGTTACACTTACTGTATAATCATATTTTAAGTTACAGCAACTCTTCATACTTTGGAGATTTCTAGAAAACCAAACTTTGAGTGACCTATTATTTTCTTATCACAAAAGCAGAACTTTCTATCGTGCGTCAAAACCAAAGATCTGTTTAAAGTTAAATGATAAATTATGCTGAGAAAGTTGCATGAAATCTCTTTCATAAATTATTTATTCATCCTAGATATTTTTCAAAAAACCATTTGAGTCGTATGAATATTAACAATCAAGAGAATTATTTCTCAATCTAAACCCAACGCTTTTTTTTTAAATTCGCTCTTCAAATATAATTTTAAAAGTTTTATTTTGGAGTAATTCCAAATTTATGTGAAGACCTTTAGAAAATAATCAAAATACCAAGAAACCTTTATCTGAATTAATTTACCTTTTAAAATAAAAAATGCGGATCAGATATTCTTTTCTATCTTCGTAAATTTGTTTTTAATATTTTAGATTGAATTTATCATTTTCTAAATTTATAAAATGATCAAATTTAAAAGATTTTATCGTATAAATAACGTTTCAACTTCAGTTCATCACTTAAATATTTACAGAAGACCCTTAAGATACTGGTTGTTTGGCGTTCATCGATGATCATGATATTAATATTCATACATTAACTACGATACAGGAAAAGGCTGTAAAAATTTAGAACTTAGGCTACGAAAATGGAAATCTTTTACACCCTATCCATTTTTGTATTTTAAATATTATCATTAACGTTTATTAAAAGGATTTCAATACTTACTGGACCAATGATATTTATTCTTATGTCGAAGTCCTAATAGACATCTAATGTATTACCTCTTTCTTAGATTTATCCTGTGCCAATTAATATTTCATTTACAGAAAAAAACTGCTCTTAGTTGAAAAAGAAACCCATTAAATTATAGACATTAAACACGTTTTTATGCATTACTTAAATATAAATAAAATTTATAAAGTGTATAAGAATTATTAATTTTTGTTGCATAAGTTTTTATTTAACTTAAATTTAAAATTTAATCAAAAAATACAATGAAAGGGCATCGATTTAATCAAATTCAAGGGGCTATGTCTGTCTATAGGGGTAGTTATTTTTCCTTTCTTCCCACTCATTGAAGCGAAGATTGGAGCACAAAATGTCAATTTGATATCTTTCGGACTTATTCCCTTTTTTAAACTGACGATTTATTTTATCCACCACACACATCGTCACTTCTCACCCACTGAAACAAAATTTAATACCTCTCTAAAAACGGTTAATTTATTAAATAGATGCTTTTTAATCATATCGAAGGGCAATGCCAAAATGAAACTTACATTCCCAAAATACCATGCGAAGAAATGAAAAGTGCTTCAAATTTTGAAATATATATTCCGACGAAAATCCATCATTTCTAATGAAGAAAGATATCGAATACCAACCTACCTAAGAAATTAAGATAAAATTTATGACCAATGAGGGCGTTAATAACCATTATCAAACGAACACTTAAGTGCGTAAAAAACTGCTCTTTTTATTGCTCTATTAATTGCATCACGTATCTACGTGATTCCTCAGATTTTCAGAACCTGCCATCAAAAGAATATTTTGAAACAGCTCATTTCAAATCTCTTGAAGCCATTTAAAGAACTTACCATCATTTTTAAAGTATCGAATTTTTCAAGTCAGACATTCGCTCTTAGGGAAGATTTGTCTTAAGGTTTGGAGAGAAGACAGGTTTTAAAAACTTGAATTTATTTACTATAAAATACTTTCAGATTTTATATTCCCTTTACAATAAATTCAAGATTTTCACATCTTTATAAAGAATTCAGAAGAATTAGAGAATCGAAGAAAGTAATAAATTTCACTACAATACAATGAAATGAAAATTATTGTCCAAATATAAACGCACTGATGTTAATAATTATACACATTTAAATTTATATCTTGATAAGAGCATCATATGTATTTTTTTATTCAAAAACTATATTTCTCATAAAATCTTACGCAAAATAAATATGGATATATTTTAGTACAATCTGTCACCCATAGCTTCGACTAGCTACTGATAAAATTGTGAAGAAAGAAATTAATTTAAGTGTTATTTGCAATTAATTTCGTTAGAAAACATTTGAGAGTGTTGTATTCTATCGAAAAATGCGAGAACGAGTTTTCCGAATTTTAGTAATAGTTAATAATAATCAACAAAAAAAATCGTATAGAATTTCACTAACAAACATTGCTTTGAAATCAACATTACCGATATCCTTGAAAACTCAGGGGTTGTTATAGTTATAACACACTTATCTTAATGAATGCTTTTATGTTGTTGGAGATCTATTCACTATTCATTCTATTCACGTTTCAACTACGAACAATCTTAAAAATGCATAACCAAGCTAGGGAATATTATTAGAACTGCTTAATTAAGTATGGGAATATACTAGTAATGCACTTGCTTTTGTATATGATAAAAATAAAATTGGTCTGTGATAAAATCTTAAAGTTTTTTTGAGAATTCTAAGGTCAAGTAAAAGAGTACGTTAAAAAAAATCATGATGCTCTAATCTAATTTTTTTTCCAATTTAGAAATATATTTCAACGAAGAAATATGCTTGAAATATGCTTTTGTTCAAATCCTATAGAAGAGTATAAAAACCTTCTTAGTTCAGAAGGCTTTACTTTCCTTATTGAAGGTGTTACTCGAGCTATCTCAAATTCCTGTATTGATCACATAATACTACGGAGTTCTGATATCAGTGCTGAATCTGTGATTTTCAACAATAACCTAACAGACCATAACCCGATCGCCTGTAAATTAAAGTATACATGCAGTGTAAATCCTAGAACGGATAAGATCTCAAAGGTAAAGATATCAAGAGTTAATTATGATAAGGTTAACAATTTTCTACTAAATTATACTTTTCCTTTAAATCAAAATTCTGAGAATGTGAATTATTTATATGACGGATTTGCAGATATTTTAAAAAATATTCTAATTAATTTTACTCACTGCTTTGAGCTACCAAACCGCAAAATAAAAAAAAACTGGATAGACGAGGAAATCTTGAATTTAATAAAAACTAAAGAAAAACTATATAAAAAACATAAAAAATATCCCTTTGATATAATTCATGAACATAATTATAAAACTTTACAAAAAGAACTGAAAATAAAAATAAAAAACGCAAAACATAATTATTTCTTGTCTGAATTTTTGAAGTGCAAAAATGTTAAAAAGCAATGGGAATTTGTGATTAAAATCACAAACTCTAATGCAAAAGACAAAAAACCTTTATCTGATAATAATGTCTCGCTAGTGGAGAATATCAATCAATTTTTTATAAATATGGGATCAAATACTGTATACAATGATGATAGCAATCATAGAAAATATCTAACAAGTCAATCAAATTCTTTTTTTCTCGCTGAAACAAATGATCTAGAAACTGAAAAAATTATCAGATCATTGGATGACAAAAAATCCCCTGGTTATGATAGAATAACATCTCAAGCCCTAAAAATTGCTGCAAACTATCATATCTCGATCATCACGAAAATCATAAACTTATCCCTCTCAAGTGGTACTTTCCCTGCTTCCTTAAAAACAGCTCTAGTTGTACCTATCCATAAATCTGGTGACACAAATGATTTTGCTAATTACCGACCAATCTCTCTTTTACCAATTTTCTCCAAAGTTCTTGAAAAAATTGTACACGCCAGACTTTATGATTATTTAAAGACTTTTAATATAATTTCTGAAAATCAATTTGGTTTCTTGCCGGGTCTCAGTACTGAAAACGCGCTAATAGAATTTACTAAATATACTTATAATAGTATAGATAAAAATAACAAAACAGCAGCTATTTTCTTAGACATCTCAAAAGCATTTGACAGTGTGAATCATGGAATTTTAATTGACAAACTATCTTCAATCGGGGTTCGAGGCAAAGAACTGGATTGGTTCATTTCTTACTTAGCAAACCGAAAACAGTTCGTAAAATTGGGAAATTCTAAAAGCAGTCTATTAGACATAAGGTCTGGTGTACCGCAAGGTTCAATCCTTGGACCTTTGCTTTTCATAATCTACATAAATGATTTCTGCAAACTAAAATTAAATGGTAAAATCATTACCTATGCAGATGATACTGTAATTCTGTACTCATGTTCTAACTATAGTATACTACAAAATAACATAAATAGGGATCTTCTGACCATTAAAAACTGGTTTATTTCTAATAAATTATCAATAAATGTAAATAAAACAAAATTAATCAATTTCAGTATCTACGGGCCTCCTGAGCATCTTCATCTATGTTATCATGTTATTGACTGTAAAGGTCTTAATTGTAATTGCCCCCCTCTTGAACAAGTATCTTCAATAAAATACCTTGGATTAAATGTAGACTCAAACCTAAAATGGAAATCCCACGTTAATTACCTAACAAATAAATTACGCTATATCTTACACAAACTTTACTTCATAAAAAAGATAATAAATAAGAACTTTTTGCTTCAACTTTACCACTCCTGGGTAAATTCAATAATAAGCTATGGTATTCTAGCCTGGGGTGGGGATTACTTACAAAATATAAATCCAATAATTAAAATTCAAAATAAAATCATTAAATTTCTAAGCAGTAGTAACCAGTTCCCTTTAATTGATCTATATAAGAAACTTAACGTTTTACCAGTTCGTCACCTTTTTTTCTTTAAAACAATAGTTTATTTTACTAAGCAAGCAAACGATTCTGACCTACGAAATTTAACTTACAATTTACGCTCAAGAAACTTATATTTTGTACCAAAAGCTAAAAAAGAAATACTACATAAAAATTATGTTTATCTATCGCCTAAGTTTTACAATATTTTACCCAATGATTTAAAAATAGAAAAATCCCCTATTAAGTTTAAAAAATTACTAAAGCTTTTTATTTTTACAATAGAAAATATTGAAGAACTTTTTTAAAAAAGAAGGAACAAATGCTCTCTAAATTTTAGGTTAGTAATTCTGAAGCTTGCCTTGCGATGCCACTATATTATATTATATATTGTATGTGTATTATCTATATGTGTATGTGTAACATCTATATGTATATGTATATATGTATGTTTTTTCATTTCTATTGTTTTCAAATACTACTGCTTTAGGTTGCCCATATGGGTTTCTGACCCCTTGGCAACTCATATGTCTTCCTGTTGTTTTTTTCTCATATATGTGTCTGTTTGTTTCAATTATTAATGTGTAATTTTATTAATTAATGTGAAAACAAATAACAAAACGATGAGAAAAAAAATAGCGTACTACTTAATAAACGATTCGCTACTTGATACAAGAATTAATAAGAGCTAATATAAAAACTTGAAAGGGGGAGATTGAAAATTTTTCTAGCCTTTGCTACAAAGAAGTTATATACATTTCTTTAATTTTTTTTTGTAATTACACAACAAACTTCATTTCTACATTTTCATTTGATAGCTGAAAGTTACGCCTGTTGCCAGTTCAAAATTTGACTTCATTATTTTAAATAGCTTATTTATTCATTTAAACAAAAATGTAATTCTTATTTTACGTAGGTATAAAAAGTAAACACTGTACTTAAAGTAAGCAGGAGAATTTTTTTTAAATGGTTGAAAGTCTGAGGAAACATAAAAATTATTAATGGAAATTATGACATGTACTAATGGGAAAATTATGTTTCTACAAACAGTAAACAGAAGGTAATACAATAAAATTGGTAATTCTATAGTTTTAAACTATGTAGTTTTATAAATAAATTTACATGGAATAATTAATGATTTTAAATTAGATAAATCACACAGATTATTACAACATTACCTACTAAAAATATTTTTCTCAAAAAATAAACATATGAAAAAGTACCTAGATAAAAGAATTTAATACTGTTTTACATGAACTGCTTATTTGTATTATTCCTGAAGAGCTGAACCAAAGTACGAGAAATACTTAATGTTTTAGATAATTCTTCTAACTTTGTTTGCAATACATTATTTTTACGTAATAATATGAGTAAAAACTTAAGGGATTGTTGAAATGTACATATAAAATTCATTTAGTATTTCTTTTCTCTCTCTTAAAAATTTTAAAAAATAGCAAGTTTAGAGAAAATATTATTCAAAAGATAAAAATTTCAACCAACCCAAAGTTCTCATTTACATTAACTTTGAATGAGAACTTATAACTGCCTGTGAAAGTCAACTTCTTCATGAGAAATAATGTTACTTTAATATATTATAATACTAATTTTGCATTTAAATTTTATTTCCCTTTCTGCCTTAAATTTCTAACAATGGAATCAAAAGCATATATGCATTATTTCCTCCTTTCTATGCAAATCCTATTTCTCTATTAGTCCAGTCAAATTGTGCTCAAATAAGGTCATTTTGGGAAAAACTTGGGGTAGAAGATATTTTTCGCTATCTGTATGTATTTTGGGGTGCTGAATCCGAATCTGAGGTTTGCCAACAAAATTTCGTGACGGAACATTGTGAAAATTCGAAAAAAAGGCAAAAATTCGCCCCTTTTTTTGGTTTTCTGCCCCTTGAACATTACCTTTGCGCTTCTGAGCTAAACAGTCAATACAAAAAATGAAGAACACTAACCCAGCTACAAAAACGTCAATTGAAACTTTTCTCTCAGACGCGCAGTTTCGCCGATAGAGCGCGTTGAAAAAGGGGCTATTTTCGTTCGATTGGTAGGAAATCCAAAAAATGTCACTAATATCGCCAAAAAGCCGCATTTTTTGGAACATAATACCATAAAAACTGCTTTAATAATATTCTTCATCAAATCAACCATCTAAAAACTCCAATGATGATTAACTAAATGCATTTTTGTTCGGAGATTTCTCTTACGAACGAAAGTTCTATAGGAGATTATAGTATTTCGATAACTATGTTGCTTCTTCGAGATTACATACAAAAGTGTTATTTTGACTGTTTTATAAGTTTTTGGGGGTGCTGAATCCGAATCTGCCGTTTGCCAACAAAATTTCGTGACGGAACATTATGAAAATTCGAAAAAATGGCAAAAATTCGCCCCTTTTTTTCGTTTTCTGCCCCTAGAACGTAACCATTGCACTTCTGAGAAAAACAGGCAATACAAAAATAAGGAGCACAAACCAAGCAACAAAAAGGGCATATGAAACTTTTCTCTCAGATGAAGGGTTTAGACGCTAGAGAACACTTATTATTGGTACGTTTATGTTCGATTGGCGGGAAAATCCAAAAAATGTCACTCGTATCACCAAAAAATTGGCTGTTTTGAAACAGGATACTATTAGAACTACTTTAATAATATGATAAGTACATGCAATTAATCTTCTTCATATACCAATGATAATTAGTAAAATACACGATTAATTAATGTTGAGCTATTTTAGGCTAATTTCAATAAATCCAGAAAAAAGTTTTATCTGATGAAACGTTTTAGAAAAACATCTGCTTAAAAGTGAAAATTTATGTCCAAGTGATTAAATTACTTACATCCATGCACTTTTCTTACCTTCCAGGGTCCTATAAACAATTTAGAATGTTATTTTTTTTATTTAAAACAACTAAAGGTACACTTTAATATGCTGTAGTAAGTAGTGCGTAGAAATGTTGGTTTCATATAATCTGTACTTACGTTACATAAATTGGTACGTGAAGTACAATTAGTTATTCCAAAAGTTACATAATATTTAATTTATGTACCTATTTTCATTATTTACATTATATATCCAGCTTTTGGATAAAGTCCTTAACAATGAGCATATTGTAAAAATATCCATACCTTGATATGGCTCGTATTTTATAAGTCTACGTAAGTTTCTGTCGTTTAGCTCAACATTATTTAATCGTGTATTTTACTAATTATCATTGTTGTATGAAGAAGATTAATTGCATGTACTTAGCATATTATTAAAGTAGTTCTAATAGTATCCTGTTTCAAAACAGGCCACTTTTCGATGATACGAGTGACATTTTTTGGATTTTCCCGCCAATCGAACAAAAACGTCCCAATAATAAGTGCTCTCTAGCGTCTAAACCCTACATCTAAGAGAAAAGTTTCAATTGCCCTTTTTGTTGCTTGGTTTGTGTTCCTTATTTTTGTATTGCCTGTTTTTCTCAGAAGTGCAATGGTTACGTTCTAGGGGCAGAAAACGAAAAAAAGGGGCGAATTTTTGCCATTTTTTCGAATTTTCACAATGTTCCGTCACGAAATTTTGTTGGCAAACGGCAGATTCGGATTCAGCTCCCCCAAAAACTTATAAAACAGTCAAAAGAACACTTTTGTATGTAATCTCGAAGAAGCAACATAGTTATCGAAATACTATAATCTCCTATAGAACTTTCTTTCGTAAGAGAAATCTCCGAACAAAAATGCATTTAGTTAATCATCATTGGAGTTTTTAGATGGTTGATTTGATGAAGAATATTATTAAAGCAGTTTTTATGGTATTATGTTCCAAAAAATGCGGCTTTTTGGCGATATTAGTGACATTTTTTGGATTTCCTACCAATCGAACGAAAATAGCCCCTTTTTCAACGCGCTCTATCGGCGAAACTGCGCGTCTGAGAGAAAAGTTTCAATTGACGTTTTTGTAGCTGGGTTAGTGTTCTTTATTTTTTGTATTGACTGTTTAGCTCAGAAGCGCAAAGGTAATGTTCAAGGGGCAGAAAACCAAAAAAGGGGCGAATTTTTGCCTTTTTTTCGAATTTTCACAATGTTCCGTCACGAAATTTTGTTGGCAAACCTCAGATTCGGATTCAGCACCCCAAAATACATACAGATAGCGAAAAATATCTTCTACCCCAAATTTTTCCCAAAATAAATACTATTTGACTGCACTATATGTGTTAGAAAGGAAATACACTTAAAAAAACTCTTTTAAAGCCTTATATATTTGAAACCCAACACTTACCAGAAGAGGATTAAGAAGTTGTCATTCTATGGAAAATAGGGTGTTTCGAAAGTCTATGGTAAAAAATTTTTTTTCCGAATTTCCCAGATGCCCCCGCTCAAGTTGTTACAAATACCAAAACATTAATACCTGCAAATTTTCAGGTCTCTACGACGATTTTTGACCCCCGCGCCCTTCAAAAGTAGGTTTCCCATGTTAAAGTATATAGGGAAAATATTGAAAATATCGTCATTTTTGGTTCTTTTCAATTTTACGAGCCTGAACGCAGTCAATATCGAATTAAAACCTATACATCATCTTTGGGACATCATTGCCTCAAGATCCTGTCGGAAAAATATTCCATGGAACCTACCATGGGGTAGGGGGTGAAAAGCGAGCTTTCACCGAAAAACGAGGATGCTTGCCGCGGATGCTGGTTATGCTCGCCGGCGTTTGCGGAGGGACCTGGATAAAAGCCTATTTAAGTGTTTATTGAACCTTTTTCCTAAGGTACCTGGTCATTTGGAACCCATCTGGCGGGAGTTGTGTCTGGACCCCCCATGAGAGGCCTTCATCCAGCTCCCGCCGCAAGCATCCTCGTTTTTCGGTGAAAGCTCGCTTTTCACCCCCGTGTAACTACCCCCCAGTAGGTGTCATGGAATATTTTTCCGATAAGATCTTGAGGCAATGATGTCCCAAAGATGATGCATAGGTTTTAATTCGATATTGACTGCGTTCAGGCTCGTAAAATTGAACAGAACCAAAAATGACGATATTTTCAATATTTTCCCTATATACTTTAACATGGGAAACATACTTTTGAAGGGCGCGGGGGTCAAAAATCGTCCTAGAGACCTGAAAATTTGCAGGTAATAATGTTTCAGTATTTGTAATAACTTGAGGGGGGGGGCATCTGGGAAATTCAAAAAAAATTTTTTTTTTTTTTTTTTTGAAACACCCTAATGGAAAATGACGTATTTTAACAACCTATGGTAATTTTTAAATAATGAACCTTTGAGATTTATAAAATCATTACCACTCATCGTTTCAATTGAATTCCTGAAAAATAATCATAATTCATCAGGGTCTATAATTCTAATAATTATGTTATCTTATTAGAATATATGTGGTAAATTCTATTACCTTTCAAAACTCCATCAAAAAATATTTCTGGAATTACACTTTTCTAAACACGCATTTTGAATAAAGCATGAAGAAAATTGACTTTAGAGGGTTGGGAGATACTTGTTCTAGACTGTGTTAATTAAGTGACTAAAAAAGGAGGGTACAACTTTTGAAACCTATCTCCATTATAACACATAAATGAGCAAATTATGTTTCGTAAGTTTCTCTCTAGAAAAGTTCGTCTTACCAAGAATTTAATTTTAGAGAAACATGCTACTACAATCCATATATATTTTTTTTGTTTTACAATTAACTCTCTAATTAATCATGACTGAACGAAAAGTTGCTCAAAATCTAAAACCGTGAAACTGACTTTATCATCATCTTAACATATAATTCCATAAATTATGAATTCGTTTTTACTTAAATTATTATCCAAACATTTCCTTACTAGTTTATCTACTTCAACTTTTACCCTTTTGAAGAGAAGCTTCTATTTTGTCTTTAGTTTAATCTGATTTGATTTTAAAAATCCGAAGAAGTGGTTTACAAAACCTCAGGACTTTTTGAAGAATATGTTTTAAAACTATGTTATTAGATATTTCCTTTCAAGCGTTGAATTCAACTTGATTCTGCATTTGTGGAAAGTTTTCAACCCAGGAAAAACAGAGATGGCAACTTTCTCGAGAGATGAACTCGTCTCGACTCAGTTGGAAACATGGCGTCTTTTACCCTTTATTCACAGAGAAGAATATCCCAACCATAAACCGATCGTTATCTTCATATCCCCTTCACCCCCTAAACAACACAACCTTCGTCATAAAAGATCCAGAACAAGGAATAAAAGAAAAGAGTTCGTTCTTCTACACACTCGCTACTCGTTTAGCCTAACAAGAAATGGCCGCGCATCCGCCAGAAAATCGCTCGGTGTAGTATGCATGCAGAGAAACGGGCATAAAATCCCTGTTTTTCGACCCGTATAGAGATTTGAATCTTCCGTCGAATGGCCCTCAAAGTTTATGGCACAAACCCTTTCTCTGGGATGTTTACGATAAGATGTGAATAACTTCGCATATAGATTAAATATTAGTGCTTTTTTTTGTTCGGGTACTCTGAGTAAACGGTGATCCTCGTCGAGTATGCAAACAGATTGTGAGAGCTTGATGACGGGTAGAGAGGAATTCGGTTGTTTACATGTGTAGAATTTGTTTCACGATTCAAACTCGATGCATGAAATTAGAGATGGTATTAGGGTGTATGAAAATGCTTAGAAAAGCGGCAATGTTTGGTCTGCTAAAAATGGCACTGGTATAAGTTTAAGAGTAATACAATATAAGATTGAATTTGGGCTTTTTTTAAGATCCTTTATTTCGTTCGGTGATTGTCTGAATTAAAAGTTAAATAATTGTCCTGTAAGAGCAGCCCCAAAAATGCCTTCTCCATAGTAATAACACAGCCTCCATCGTTACAGAAATCTCCCTAACCAAGTTCGGCGGTTTTAGACCACCTCCATTCTAAGCAGCTTCAACCTACTAAACAATTTTGGAACCAGTAGTGAAAAATTATCTAGGAACCAAATGTTTGCTTACAGTTTGGAAAAGTATCTAGTTTATTGCATTATGGTAGTTTCAATGTATAGGTAAAAATTTGCTTTATGGCAACAATGATGGGTAGAAAGCCCTGGAAATGGCGAGAAAAAGGACAAAGAAAGAGGGAAAGGATTTTATTTATAGCCGAAGAAATCTAAATTTGACTCTTCAGGTGTTCAGCAAAAGTGTTGTTTTAGTGACATAGATATATTTTGCTTTATGAGAATAATGCTTCAAAGCAAAGGTCGATTTCTGTTCATAGAAGTGCCGGAATAGTAACTTTCTGAAAGGAGTGGATGTGGTGGTATTGCAGATAATGGGAGTTATAAAGGGCAATGAGTCAACTTACCAAAGTTAAACCAATGTATACCACATGCCCCCCACTAAAAACATAAGCAGTAAAATGTCTTCTTCTTACTTATCTCTCTGATCTGAATCAGATCAGATCCATGAGGTTGTTCGCCTTAAAAATATCGAGGACAAAAGAGGGTCTTCTTTTAAAAGAAATGCATTATCCGAATGGATAAAAAATTTATATCTGGCTTAGTTCAATAACTTCACAACTCGAAAATATTACATCTTTAGTACATAGGAATAATTTAGAGCGATGGGGTCAATTGAGGTATGGAGGTTACTTGTTTTGTTGAATTTAGTGTTCCTTAACACTTTTAATCTTAAGCCGCCCGAGATTACCACTGAAGAGATTACCACTGAATCCTATGGAAAATTTGGGGGCTAGGACTGTAAGGGTTGAAAAGAGTGACGAAAGAGATTGAGATAAATGTAAAGAAAGAGAAGAAAGTGAATATGAGAGAAACAAAAAAGAGTTAATAAGTTGTAAGATTTTCAAGTTGTGAAGTTAACAGCGATAAGTCTTCCTCAAGGAAACATTAAAAACTACAGAAAGAAAACAACACCAAAATTTACTCCGAATACGCCTCCCTTCTCCACAGACAAATGGGTGACACCAGCAGGGCGTCCGAAGAATACTCCCGAATTAATTCCTCTTAAAAAAAAGGAACAAAAGAAACTCTTCTCCATTCCAGGAGCACCTTCCCCGCACCATAGGACACGGGAATAAATCAGGAGGAGGAAAAAACGGGAGAATCTGGAACACATAAAACAAGGGACGGTAAACGAACAAATCAACTAAGGAACCTTGGAAACAAATGGAACGATCAGGGGATAAATCAGGGGATCGGGGGAGGCTGAGTGATTCGGTGTGAAGATTAGAGGAGGAGAAGAAGCTTGTGTTGTAAAAAGTGGAACCAGGGACGAACGTGATCACTTGATAGGCCTAGGGTTTTTTTCTTTTCCTCTGGTGGCAACGGTGTTTTGTTTGTGTTGAGGTAAAGTGCTGGTTAAGGGCGCCATCTATTTCGGGAAATGAGACTTTTAGTGGGATTGCATTTGGAGTTTTTTCCGCATGGGAGACACTGGATTGTTGGAGAGTGTTTTTTTTAAATGGAGTTTTGTGTATTTGGGAGTGTATTCGGAGTAGTAATGGGAATAATCAATTTTTCTAAAAGAAGAGAGAATAGTCCGGGTTATGTGTGGTCTTCTTCGTCGTAAAAGAAAAGTAGCTTTTCTCAAACTGGGGAGCGCACATCCCTTGCAGGTGTCATAATGGGACGAGTAAAGGTGATAAATCTTTTCAGTTATTTTTAACAATAAAAAAAATTACATAGTCAGCCTATTGAATCAAATTTGATCCCCAAATGATTAAATAATTTAGAAAAATGAAAAAACAATAAACACCTGAAAGTAAAATTTTCAAATGAAATTCATTTACCTGGCACCCCGATATCTTGCCTTGTGCTGTAAAAGACAATAAAAAATGTCAGTGTTTACACAAATCCATAAAATCATATCTCTCTATATTAAAAAAAAGTAACAGTCGCCGCCGCCGCCCGCCGCCGCCGCCGCTGTTTCAGAAAATCTTCACTTTGACAATTTTGAATTGTCACTATGCAAAAACTATGGAACGGAAATTATTGAAATTTTGACCATTTGTAGACAAATGTATGAGGGTCCTTTTCGTTTCAATAGCTAATTAATGAGATAATTAGTTCTGGAATTATTTAATGTCAAAGTCGAAAATTATTTTTTCTGCTGCGAGTTCGCCCCCAGCAAAATCTATTGGCAGCAGAAATATGATTTTTTGCAGCCGCATTCTCTTAGATGTGAAGTTTTGCACCTCGTCGCCTTTTTTTCGAATTTCGAATTAGTTTTGGAGTAATTAAGTTTTAAAGTTTCGAAATTTTTGACGGGTTTTCGGTTTTTTCGTTATAAAAGAAAAACTAATCACAGTAGAACTATGATATTTTAAACACACATACAATTATTTTTTATAAAAATATTGGCGTTTTGTTTTTCAAAAAATTCTAATTAGTTTTAGAGTTATTAAGATTCAAAGTTTTAATTTTTTCTTCTCTTTCTGTTGCCGTTCACTAGAGAAACAGGCGAGTTTTGTGATGAGTCTAATTTCTTTTATTTTCAACAATGTTTTTTCTACAAAATGGTTGATGATTATTAATAGACTTGCTGGATATTTCTTAACATTTCGATTAAATTATTGATAAGCTAAAAAAAAGGAATGTATTTCAGCAACATTCTTGTTGTTAATTTAGGGGAATGATACGAATTAAATTATTTATAAGCAAGAGAGAGGTATTTTCGGTATTACAAGAGGCTTAATTAAGTCGAGAAGAGTGTTAGGCTGGATTGTTGAGATGAACAAGCGAGCTCTGCTCGCTAAGATCGCGAAGCGATCTGAAAAGAACTGCGAAGCAGTTACGGGGATTGGTGAGCGATAGCGAGCAGGGGGCAGGCCCTCTAGTTTGGAAAAAAAATATTTAAAAGAATGCATCTCAAACTGTGAACAATCTTGACTTTAAGTTAATAAATAATTTGTTGAAGACTGTGAATATGAATTACTTGTTTGGTATGGGTAATGGTGCGTACGGTCATAGTGGTATAGTTAGCGTAGATGATCACCTGACGTTACTTCGGGTTATCTGTATTTTTGATACTATTTTACTTTTCTAGAAAATTTCTCTATTTTCCAAACTGATAAAATTAAATTTGTCAATCAAGTTTCATAAACCGTCATTTTATGAAGCATTTAAGAAGATTGAAATATAAAAGAGTCTAGAATCCCGGAATTTTCAAAACTCCTGCTCTACAACACCCATATTCGAAACCATAAGTTCAATTTCCCGACACTTCTACGGAAAAGTTCCCTCCAAAAGACAAGAGTGGATCGTTCATCTGAGACCCCCCTCTTCCTCTGATAACGAACAACGACGTCCGAAACCGCCGAAAATTGTCGCGTTAAGCCTCAATTTCTGGCCGCCTGACAGTATCTGCAGGAGGAGGGATAACCCAAGAAGTAAACGAACAATAAATAAGGAGATCAAATAATACGGGGACAAACAGGATCCCGCATTTATTCCAGAGAAGAAAGGAAAGGATTGGGGGAGAAAATGATAGTCACTTTGCGATGCAGAGGAGCGGTTTTTCTCTTTTCTTATTCCGTGTCACACAGTTTGGAGAAAAAAAAAAGCTGAAGGGAGTTGGGCTGTGCCTTTCTCTTTTTTTTGTGATCTTGGGTTTTTTTTCGAGGCGACGGGGATTTCTGAAGTAATGTCCGGTGTTTTCGATTTTGTTCTAGTCCGAGGGGCTTGAGTTTTTGGTGGTTTCTTTTTTTCTCGGTGAGGTAGAGTGGCGTCGGTTTGTGCTCGAATTTCTGCTTTTTTTTTTTAAAGATTTCTTTGACGAGCGTAATGGGGGAAGAGCAATGCTCTGTTTATTTTAAACTCGGGAAGGAGAGGATGTTTTCGGAATGTTATTTGGTTTTTTAACGCTAATTTTTGTAGCCGAGGTGTAAATATTGAGTTTAAATTGAGGGAGTAGTCTTTTATACAGATGGCTAGATAGATACCCTGGAGAAAGATCTTTCTACATTAAAAATAAAAAATTGGAAATCCATTGCCAAAGGAAGGACAACTCGGAGAAAACTACTAGAGAAGGCCAAGGCCCATCCTGGGCTGTTGAACCAGTGAAGAAGTAGAAGTCTTTGATAGCCAATAGCTTTAAATATACAGGGTGATTCAGATAAGGGTTTCATAACTTCTAGGGGAGGTAGGGTACATCAAGACGAACAAGAATCGATATTGGTTAGGGGGTCGCAAGTGGGGTCTAAGGGGTAAAAATCACGGGTGAAAATTAGCAAAAAACCTCGCATATCTGAGCAGAAAGCGATACAATTGTTCGATTCCGGCATTTTTTACATTCAACCAATTCAAATTTTTCACGTAAACACGAGATGCAAGTGTTTATTCTAATCAAAAACAGTCCAATAATTGAATGAGGCATGCGTTGTAGGTAGATTAAAGTTACAATGGTCCCTTGGTCAGACTTTAGTTCTTTGCGCCTTATAACTCCAAACAACCAACAAAACTCTAGTATTAAGATGTTTTTGTCGTGACACTTTCTACTGCAGTCTATCAACTTACAACGCATGCCTGTTTCATTTATTGGTCCCTTTTTGATTAGAATACACACTTGCATCTCGTTTTTACGTGAAAAATTTTAATTGGTTGAATGTAAAAAATGCCGGAATCGAACAATTGTATCGCTTTCTGCCCAGATATGCGAGTTTTATTGCTAATTTTCACCCGTGATTTTTACCCCTTAGACCCCACTTGCGACCCCCTAACCAATATCGATTCTTGTTCGTCTTGATGTACCCTACCTCCCCTAGAAGTTATGAAACACTTATCTGAATCACCCTGTATTATTGGGTCACATTAGGTATTATATATCATAAACACAAACTTATGATACTACATTATCATTTTATCGTATACCATATTCGAGCAGTAGAATTAGGGTTTTCATAAAAATACTAATGAAATATGTGAAATACTTATGTGAAAATAATGTGAAGTACTAATGTAAAAATAATGTGAAATACTAATGTAAAAACATTTTAAAATTATAGCTTTTCCATGGAGATAAATCCTGTAACCCACTGTGAGGAATTTAATTTTTAGGGCTCATCAATGGCTGTCTGGATACTATACAGGCTAACCAAAATACGGAATTCATTAAAGCGATAGATGGCTGTAAAACGTCTGGCAAAGCACCAAGTCTAAGTACATACAATACGTATGGTACGCTATAGGTCGGGTATGGGGCGAACCTATCGAGAAAAGTTGTCAAATGTATCCTATAATTCAAGAAATGGCCAACCTGTACACTGTTGTTGCTCAACGCCCTCCTGGCGTGGATCAACTAAACCAAGTCCAAGAGACCATGTCGCAAAATTAAACTAAAAACCTCATCCCCGTCATTCAACAGCTGCCTCACGGAGCCACCAATACAATCCAAGGTATGAGAGGGAGAGGCGATGGTTGAACAGCGGCAGACAGCATAAGGATCTATTTAATGGATTGCGTCTATCTTAATATTCAAAAAAATGTCTTAATCTTGATAATTGAAAGTTATCATGTGAGCTCATAAGTAATTCCTATTCCAGGTTCAAAAATTCAAAATGCTTTTACTGGTTACGTCATCATATAGCTACCAGAAGGTTGACGGGAGATATTTCCTCTTCATCCTAATAAAAGAGCGAACAATATTTATCGGGTCGGAATAAAAAGCTCCTCTGAGAGCCACAGTTTAGAGATATTCGTTCTCAAACCTCATTTAACTTCCATCAACTCTGGGCCTTAGGTGCACTCCATTTCCCGCAGACAAGCCGGTTTCCCATCAAAAATTTATTTTCGCAGCTGTCGGGCCTTTTGTTTTCCTTGCATTTCCATTCGAAATTCCCATCACCGCAATTCTTCCGCATATGACAGTGTGAACATAGATAGGAGACGCCTGGAGTGTGGGTGATAGAACAACGCGGTCAATGTCCAATCCGTGTTGACCGTCGAGTGGGGTGGGTAGCTTTCCATTGGGCAGAGTTTGTTTCGGAATTTGAAGAGGAGTTGAAGTGTAGTTCGTTCTCTATGTTCTTTCTGTTTTTTTTTGTTTACTTTTAAGGGTTTTTTTTCGGTGGGAAAAATGAAGGATGTGTTCTTTTTTCTTAGTTGCAGCGGCATCTATGTATTGATCTTATTAAATTGCTAGTTGGCCAAGGGGCATTAGTGTTTACCAGTTTTTTATAAAAGGTTAATGGTTATGCGGGACAAATTATATAAATTTTACTTGCCGTGGGCCAAAAAATTTGTTTTATCCGTCAAAAGGGACATAATATGAAACAAGATCTATTATTTTTCCTCATAAAAATGAGAGAAACTATAAATAATTGAATAATAAAGATACGGGATCCCTTTTTATGAATTCTAAAAACATACTGAATTTTTGGGTTTTGAAATTTCGTTCAAAATTTTAATAATTTTGAAGGGTAATATGTAGATTTCAATAAAAGCTCTGCAGGGAATATTTTTAATTACTTGGAACTATTAATTGGTGAACTAAATAGCTTATCATTTTTCATTGACGAATTCCACCGTAATTCCTTAATGATTTTCAAAATTTTTGTTTTTTTTTTGTATTTTTGGTTTTGTATTTTTGTGGTTTTGTTTTTGTATTTTTGTTTTTTTTTTCTTCCACTATCTCTTTTTTTTGTCCCATCTTATATTTTTATTATTTGATATTCTGTGACCCCATGGACGGGTGTTTGCCCCTTTGGGAAATAAAATTCATAAATAATTTGGGACATCTATTGTGTTGTATGTATTTATGTATTAGTTTTGTTTTGTTCTATTGTTTCTTGTTCTTGTTCTTGTTAATAAATTTGAAATTTGAATTTGAAATAAGTCATAGAACAGTGATAAACTTGATGCCACAAAGTTTCTAAAAGAACTGTTCCGTTCTCACATTCATTCCCCAGAATCCCCCATTAAATTTCCTTATCCTTATTTCCACAAAAAAAAAAAACTGCTAGATCAATTTATCAATCTCAAACACTCTGGTTTGAGTTTCGTACTTCAGCCTCTCTTTCCAAATCCAACAGAGGAGAGGCCAGATCACATCGTTCTCACAGATCGGAATCTTAGCACCATGCGCAGGAATTCAACTCTAGACGGCAGGGGAATATTTAAAGGCAAAAAACACACAGAGACTGCTTTCAACAACTCAACTCTCTTACGAAACCGAGGAGGTCAAGGGTGCACCCAGAGGGAGGTCAACGAAGACCCATGGGCTCGAAAGGCCGTTCACCCCGATTTTGAAGCTTTTTCAGAGTCTTTCGAATCGCATTAAAAGTCCTTTTACGAGCGGCCGCGTGTCATTTATTCGAGACTGTGTGACCCACAGGGAATTTATGACCCCGCGATTTGGCCCAAGAAAGTGGGAGACTGGTTTTTGAATTTAGACGGGATTCGTGAGTTATGTAACAAGGAGGAAGGAGAGGTTTTTTTGAGGAATGACTTTATTTGTCGGACAATAGAATTTATTGAGCAAAAGTTAAAGGCGTTTATATGACGCTCTAAGCTCTATATGAAGTCTCTCTCAGTTATGTGAGAAATTAGATTGGTATCTTAAAGGTACTCAAATAAACCTTTTAACAACAACAGTTATTGTGATAACTTTGATAAAAATTTATTCCTTTAAATATCGCTTGAATCCCACCAATACCTGGAAAATTATGCAGTCAAAAAAGAGTGCTATGCAGGGTGATTCTAATAGCCATAATCAGCTTCGCAGTTAACCAGCAGCTAAAGAAAGAAAAATTAGCTTTTCGCTGACACTGATTGGTGGAATCCTTCCTTGACATAGAACTTAACACCGACGCTGATGACTGTGAATATGGCTGTAAATTAATAGTAGTAATACTAACCTCTAGAAGAGGTAGACAACCCAAAGATGATCTGGAATCACATAGAAAAGAGGATCCACAAACGCCTTAGAAATGTATAAGTAGTACGTACTAATGTTGCTGGGATTAAGTTAGTTTTTGGTTCTTATATGGGACATATCATATTAAATGTGACATTGCAATGAAGTAATTAGATTTGCCTTTGTACAACAGAAAAATCATTTTGAATATAATGAGAGGGCAGACCATTAAGCATAAATTCTTAGCTTAATTTTTAGATATTAAATCGTTAAAATTGTGTTGCCCTCCGCATCCCTTTATTGCTTCTGAACTCTTGTCAACATTCATCCGCACTGTAAAGCTTTCAGAGTGCGTTTGCTACCTTTTCTTATGAATCATCTAGGAACTGTCTACCACTCCTAAAAGTTTGTAAAATTAATTTGGAATCACGTCCTATCATTGCATCAATTAAAGGGAAATAGAACATTGTACAGTGGATAACATTGTATATTAATATTATTACACTATATTAACATATTTTTCTTAGATATCAATCGATATCATACTTTTTATTCAATGCCAGGCATTATCCATTTTTATCATGTGCTACTAGGGGGATAGTAGAGAATGACTAGTCCTTGTCTATACGCAGGTCTACTTTTATTCCCCAACATGTTTGAGAGACAAAGGGGATAGGCACATCCAAGAACTCGAAACGACAAATCAAGACGAACAAATTTAATGGAGGGTTTTATTTCATTTTCAGAAAGATACCCCTTCGAAAGAGAACGTCTTCACTCAGTTCGAATTTTCCCAAGAATCGTCACGCCTTTCGTTCCCCCTTGAGATTCGAAGACGTTTTCCTAAGATTAAATTCCATTCCCATGCATATTTTCTTCCGATATGCATCGGCTATTAAATTAGAATAGAGAAAAGAACGCTAAGTGGATTAAGAAAAGAATGTTTTCTCTGTTCGTGAATTCGAAAAAAAGAGGTTTTCACGGAGAAAAGAATGAAAATCCGTGACATTCTAATGCTATTAATTTATCAATATCAAAGAGAAGAGTGCTGTTGAGAACACTTGAAGATTTTTTTTTATCACCGCAAAAACTGTTTTGGAGTAATTGAAATTTTTCTTCAATGCGTGACACTCCAGATTATGCGAAAAGTCTGGTAAAAGTCTCGAAAAATTCATTTTTAAGTACAGGAGAAGTTAGGAAAAACGTAGCCAATAAACATTCACCAAAACAAATAATACACTTTTTATTGTGCCAAAATCCAAGGACTAAAGCTTTTTAACATTTTCTGGGTATTAATTTTTCTTTTCGAGTTAAGTTCCTTTGTTATCAATCCATAAATTCTATAATCCAGTTTCTTCGCCCATGGGTAGGAAAAGTAGCTTAGAGAGAAATTTTGTAGAGTAATTTTACGTAGTAATAAAAGTGAAGGCACGCCCGCCTATTTGTGAATACGCTTTGAGAAAAATCTCAAGAGCGCATATCTCGTAATCATAACGTAGCACCGGGCGTTTTGCTGGATAAAGTCATAAAATGAAACTTAATTTCGCGTAAAACCTTTTATAAAAGTTGGAAGAACGTGAGTTTTAAACTTATATTCAAGTTTCATAGAGGAGTGTATGAAATAGGTTTATGAAATCTTAAATCTTGTTTTGGGTAAAAAAATAGGAATACTTTTCCAAAATTTCTCCGAAAATTGGGATTATGAAACATGGTTTTCAATTCATTTACTTGCTTATGCATAGTTGAGTTTAGAATAAGTTGAGGAAATATTTTGAAAGTTTAATAGTATTTTATTATTTTGATCCTTATTTTTTTTGTAGATCTAGCTGATATTCTCCACATTGCACGGATGGAGATTATATCCTTCACAAAATTTTTAAGATGCTTATCTTCCCAACTTTTGTTAAGTTTTTTAAACCATTTCTCTGTAACGCCCATTTTAAAATCTTGCTCACTCTTTTATACAACTTATATTTACATACAAATTTTAAAACAAAAATCAATGAAAACATTTATTTCCTACTGATCTTTTCAGAATTTTAATGTTACTCTGTCTTTTTTAAGTAATTAAAATTACAAAATGACCCAGAGAAGTTAATCTTATTAAAGCCAAGGTATTAAATACTGAATATTTACATACTGGGTGTTTCAAAAGTCCGCTTCACGGCTTTTATTTGGAACCAACGTCTCCTAGGGTCCTGGAAGTAAGGTCTACCCCTAGGTAAGTGACCCTGGAGAATCCATTGAGAGGACTTACAGCGCCCCTAGCGGCGAAATAAAAAAGTTAAAAAAATTAATTAAGAAACTAAAGGAGATATAGCAAACACCTCATTGAGAGTATTGTTGCCATTGTTATAAGTAACTCACTGAAAAAAGTTTCATGAAAATATCGTGAATATTCACAGAGATATTAGCATGAGAAAATAGGCGTTTTTTAGGCCTCAAAAAAGAAAAAGTTCGCAAATTTGCAAGTTTTTTAGAGTTTTTATGTAGTTTTGTATCTTTTTAGTTAAATTAAGTAAAAATTCAATCAAAAAATTTAAAAACCTGCAAATTTTTGAACTTTTCCTTTTTTGATGACTGAAAAAGTGCTATTTTCACATGCTAATATCTCCACGAATATTCACGTTATTTTCATGAAATTTTTTTTCAATGAGTTACTTATAACAGTGGCAACAATACTCTCACTGAGGTGTTTGCTCTATCTTCTTTAGTTTCTTAATTAAATTTTTTAACTTTTTTATTTCGCCGCTAGGGGCGCTGTAAGTCATCTCAATAGATTCTCCAGGGTCACTTACCTAGGGGTAGACCTTACTTTCATCACCCTAGTAGACGTTGGTTCCAAATAAAAGCCGTGAAACGGACTTTTGAAACACCCTGTATATAAATAGTCAGCTTAAAAAGTTTATATAAAAAGTGCACCACACACTGGTTATCATAGAGATCAAACAAAAAATATTACCCTATAACAAAAGGTAATATTGGCTTGGGCATCTGTAACTTCTTAGTGAATTTATTGCCTTCTCTCACCTGCAATGGTTATTGATATATGATCGTGTTGATAGCAGTGGCATGAAATTTTATGGACTCACGACTTTCAAGAAGATTTAGAGCACATGTAACTATCAATAAGCATCTACTATCTGACTGTATTGTATTTTGTCAATCGGTTAATCGTTCTCATTTGTGGTGATTTCTTAATTAAATTTTGGGTTTCGATTTAACTGCAAGGACATGAACAATAAACACAATTGTGAAAATATTCAAAAACATTTTGGGAGAGAAATTAAAGATCAATCGTTATACAATTTAAGATAAACTAGTCTTAACTAGATTAACAGTTTTTAGAGAAGGAAACACAAAATCGAAGACTTTCCTAAGCATGAAAAATAGTTCATCCTAGATTAAAATGGCTATATACATATCGATTCAGAGAAATTTTCCTCGCATAATTTTCTTTTCTTTCTCGTACATCCAAATGCTTTGGGAATTCCCTTGGTGTCTCGAAAAGTCACTATCTAGAAATTTATTTCTCCCCGTCCCATCGACTTCGGGATACGAAGATAATACCATACTCCCCTTTAAAAGTAAAGACACTTATTAAAAATTCATTTTCCATCATTTATTCGTGAAAGAGTGAAGGTGCACACACGCAGTACTAACACCATTTCCATCACGCCAGAGAGTAAACCGAGCACAAATGAAGAGTTTATACAACACTTGCCCGTTAACGATACACTCCTTCATCATTAATAACAAAGAGTGGCTCGTGGTGCGTATATGCAAATCAAAACAGTCCACTTGTAGTGGAGCAACAAGTGGTAATGCAGCGGCGCTTTGCATATGCAGGTGTTTGCCTCCGCACCTGAATCGATTGAGTGATTGCAGGCGCAAACAGAACATGCCTCGCCCATTTGGAGATTCGATTCATGCTCTCTTGAGTGAATCTTTATCCCCCTCTGGGAAGACGCCAGGAAATGGACATTAACCATGGTTCACCTAAACTCGTAAGGCCAGAGAAGCTCGAAATTGTGACGTTTGATCATAGAAGTCCTGAACTTTGGATCTTAATGTAATTCCAAAACTAATTGGAGTTAAAATAAAAACGAAACGCCAAACTTTTCAGAAAAAATAATCGTATGTTTGTTTATATCATAGTTTTCCTTTATAAAGAAAAAAGTTTTTATAGTTAAAAAGTTTTTCTGGCGATTACATTGGCTGCTGCGACACGTCAGGACATTTGATTTTTAAGTATAGTTAGAAACAATGCAGTACTTCTGCATAGGTATCTAAGGATTCTTTTTCGTTATTATCCGGATTGCCTTATTTGGTGCTAATTACGTCTGTATTCACCACTAACTTAACCTAGAATCAAGATTTTTTTGACAAATATTGATCGGCTAAAAACTTTTATTCCATTCTTAACTACCATCAATACATTACGTCCGTATTCACCATTAACCTTACCTCCTAAGGTTAACCTTGGAATCAAAACTTCTAATTGGTTCGGGAGATCAGCAACAGCAAGGGAGTTAAACAAAGACGACTGTTTTCAACAAAGTAGGACTTTGATGAAAACAGAGGTTATTTCAATGATGAATTGATCATTATATGTATTCTTTATATTTACTTTTAAGCATCTTTTTTATAGTTTATTCTTTTTAGTAGCTCAATTAACTTTTATATCATCGTATATAAATTCCTTGTTCCGAATAGTACTTTTATGTTACGTGATTTCGACCATTACTCAATGCCAAATCTGTTCCTTTCATCATTATTCTTAACCATCCTACAAGAATTGGCACCAGTCTCTCCCTTCCATATTTTTCATATATATCCTAAAATTTTTCTTCAGACTTTCTTTATGGCTAACTCCTGAATGCATTATTTTGATGTACTATCTATCTTCCTTTTATCCTATGATTTTTTTACAATCCGCTATAAATATCTCTACTGATTTAGGTTTAAATAATTATTAGAACCTAAAAGGTGTAATACATGCAGGGACATGTATAGTAAAGGTAAAATGCATGCAGGGGGGCTTTAATGTAACTAAAAGAGTCAATCTACATATAATTATATTTCATAAAGCATATTTTTAAAATGTCCATAAAAAGAGACGCAATTAAAATAAAATACTCATATTAAAGTATCACAAATTTTTATGAAATATTAAATGTGGCTAACGAACGATCACCTTTAAATTTTGTCATTGTGAAGGGTTCAAAGTGATTCAAAGGCAAAGGAGTGATGAACCTATGGCCGACTGGTCCGAAGACTTCTTTCAGTTAGAAAAACCACTGCCGAAAGGGCACGTAGATCACTATTGTCATGCTAATCAAGTTCGAATTAACAAACACTAAACAAACCACACAACCATCATGGCAGCTAATGAACTTGCCCTTTGGTCACTGTCTCGCAAAACCTGCACCAAACCACTCGATTCTGCCATTAGGGTCCAGAATCTCGTTCCGGGTGTGCGACTTTAAAGGGTCCCTTGAATGTCAATCTCCCTCGGGGGTCAAAATGGCATTTTGGGGAAGCCATTCATCTCTCGCATGACATCTGGGTCCCATCGGAACATGGCCGGCAACAAGTGGCCGCTTTGACGACACGCTCGGACGACTGAATTGACAGACCACAACAGCTTTCTCTTCGTGGGTGATGCGTTCGCTCGCACTGGGAATCGGTAGAATAATAATCGTAGATGGAATATGCAATAGAGTGTACGGCGGATGCAATCCTTAGTGGAGGGTGTCAAGAAGAATCATCCTTTACCATCACGCCCCGAAAACACCAATTTTATTTTTCTTATGAGTAAAGTACAAAAGTTTGACGAGAGTAGTTGATACTCCAAATGCTCGATTGCTTATGTTTCAAAAAGGTGCTTAGGTGAAAATGACCAGAAAAGTAGTTTTGTGTTTTTTGGCGGAGTACTAATGACGTGTTGCTGATGTGCTGTTGTTGTTAATGACGTGTGAAAAACATTTTGATGGAGAAATTTCTCCATCCAAGAGAGTAACGGAAAATCACAGTAAGACATCGAAAGAAAGTTTTCTCAAACTTGATAGATTTTCCATTTTCATAAATAACATGGACTTGCAATAATTTTCTTTATTTTTTAATTGTACACGAAAACTTTTATTAAAAATGTCATATCAAAAGATAATATGAACCCTTCTGAATTTATCTGGAAACATGTTTGCTTTGCTTACATAGTAAATATGGAAGATAATTATTTTTGTAATGTTAATACTAAAGGCAAGCATGTATCTACGAAACTGACCTTTGAGTACCTTTGACTTGACCTTTTTTTACAACGAAATGCAGCTTATATTTGCAGTTTCTTCATATGTGGACTTAAACATTCAGTTTTATGAATTTCAATGTCTAAACTCTATAGAACAAATTGTCTTTTCTAAAATGTACCCCGCATTGCAATCAATTATGTCATTAATTCTGTATAGGGCTAGAAAGTTCTTTGGGTGACAAGAAATGTTGTCACGCGTTGCCTTGAGATTCAATACTCGCTCTACACCTTTTTATTCTATGATAATAACCAGGTGAATAGTCTAATAGCTGAACCTATCAATCAAATCTCAGTTTTGCATAGGGCTCTCCATTCAGTTCACGCACGCACGCTGGTTACGTTTTCATTGATGAAGATGGATCATTGGTTTTCCATCAGATTGGCTCTTGCGGTTTCTTTTCTATATAGCTTGGCTTTGTCGGTGAATCTCATTATTTAGAAGTTGACGAGTTTAAAAAGTTCTCAATCATTTTCAAACATCTTTCAGTTAAGAAAAATTGCTTAAAAAAGTGCATATTAAGTTCAATGTTACCCTTGAACATCGGGCTCGTTAGAAGTTCATCGATTTATTATGTGAAGTAAAAGAAAAAAAATATTTTTCTTCTGACATTCCATGTAGTAAGTACTACTGAAGATGAGTCTGTTAGCTTTTAAAAGTCTCGTCCTTCTTAAAATAATGAGCAAGTAACATTCGCTTAGTTTAATTAACTTCCCCTTCTCATAATGAGTAAACTAATTTTTGCAGTAAATTCAATACGAAATGAAAGACTTGAACCACTTAATTAAATCTACGAAGTTACTATAAGAGCTCCATGAAGTAAATTAGAAAGTATCTTCCATCAGCAGTGTAAACAAGACGGTCTTTTCTCTAATAAGTTAGGATGGATAAATATTGTTGCGTTATAAAGAAGACAATAACTGAGCTTATCATTTCTGATTACTTTATAAGATAATACTTGAAAGGTAGACAAATAAATCATAAATCTCCACTGTTCATAGGCAGTCATCATAAGAAATTTCAACCAACAACTGCGGTTTAACAAAGAAAAACTGTTGGTTTTTTTTGTATCAGTTAATTGGCCTTTTAGTTTTATCTGTTTTTGTTTTAAAACTCATTTTCAAACTTACTTTTTACTTCATTTTTAAAAGTCAAAATACTGTTCAACGTTTTACAAATACTTCATACAGTTAATAAAAAAAGATTAATGCAATTTAGTTCGAAATTCATTAGTTATATTGATAATTGTAATAGGATAAAACTGTAAAAGTATTAAAAAAAAACAAATTTTTTTAATTGTAAATGTATTATTATGTAAATTTAAAAATAAGAATGCAATTATAATCGAAAATTTATTAGTTTATTGGAATTTTAACTTAATATAACTCTAAAGTATAACTCTAAAAAGTATGAAAAATACAAACAACTCTTAAAAGGTTACTGGAAATATTATATTTCAATTTCTAATCATTTGTCACAGTTGTGTAAATGCTGTTATTAAATGTTTCGCTTCCATAAAAACGATTTCTCGCATAAGAATATTCTGACTTGCCTCAAAAGAGGCAATCCATTCTAAAATTTTTGCAAAGAAATGTTTCAGTGCAAAAATATACAAATTCAAGCGCATAAAGTTTTTCCCGTAATCTACTACATTTGATTTATTACACGCTCCCAGTACGAAAACTAGAGAAAACATTTGTTCTCATATATGCAGAAATCCTGAATTATTTCTTTAGAATGCATTCCAGATTCCTTTTATACATAGTAAATAACAATGAATCCTACCAAAATGTCCCAAAGAAACACCCGCTCAGAGATTTCGGGAAAAACATAAAAAAGATAAAAAATATTCCAAATCCGTGTATCCCCCAGCGTGGTATTTCGAATTCGGTTAAAAAGCCCTTTATGAATTAAAACTATCTATTTCAATGACAGACGTTTGAGTCCATTCATTCTAATTTCCGTACTCGTCCAGTGTCCTTATCCCCCATCTCATGCATTTTTATTCAGAGATGTAACTGTTGAGTTGTTTAAACCTCGGGGGCTAGAAACTCATTTTCAAAACACTGCAGCGACTGTCAATAAGATGAAGATAAATACGATTAGCTTTGGGATAGGATTCCTTTATGGACATCTTTTAGATTTAGGATTTATCTTTTTAGAATTTTTTTCAAAGGCAATACTGAAGAAGAAAAAACTTCCTTTGATATTAAGAGTATCCTTGAAAGTGATATTGGAAAGAAAAGTTTTATTCTTTAGGTTTTTCATTAGATTTGAATTTTATTTTCTTTCATGAATTAATTGAAAATTTATAAGTAAAAAAAAATCAGCTGAGAATTCATAATAATTCAGTTAATTTCATGGTAGAATGCACCTGTTCACAAGTTTAAAACATGTTAAGTTTGGTAAATGTGTAGTTCTTGGATGTAATAATTTGGTTTATATTTTTATAACGAATGATGGTGATGTTGCATATTCGTTATTACATGTTTTGTTTTAAAAATCTTTTTTAATTTTGGGCAGAAAGGGTTTGAAAATGTCTTATGTTTTATGAATCAATCAAAACATCCAAGCATCTTTTCCAAAAGCTATATTAAGTTCTCTTCTTTTTCTTTGTAAGTAATTAAAAATAATATTTTTAATATTATATGTAATATTAATATCACTGGGCAACAATTTTTAACGAAGTTCGTGTAGAAATTACAAAAACAGCCATTTCCTATTGATTTTGACGTGCTAAACACGAATATCGCCATAAAAATTCTGGGTTGGTTCTTGTTTCAGAAATACAGAGGTGTCATGATATACTGTGATTAGTGCACGAATATTGCAATTTTTAAAACATTGCTCAGGATAAATTTATAATTTAGGCATGAATATGAGTAATATTTATTTAGAATGTCTTCAAGCATACAACACATGCAGAAAACATGTCGTAATACAATTTTTTTGTCGCTGTCATACAAAATTTTATCGTTATTTTGATGGAAATTATAGCATTGTGTTTCGCATGTATACAGAAGGTTTGATAGCATAAAAATGGTCTCAGACCATGTAAACAAGTCGCATCTTTGCAAAACAAATGTCAAAATTAAGTCAAATAATGATTTTGCATTGAAATAGTCGTAAACTCCCTTCAATTCCCCTTAAATACGTTGCGCGCATAAAAGATACTTATAAACACATTCAGAAGCTTCTAAACCAAATTTAGTTTATGAAATATGATTTGCGTGTCTGTGCTCACTTCAAGGAGTACTTAAACCGATACTTTCAACTGGAATTTAAAAAATTTGGATGTTTTTTGAGAATGAAACAGTCGGCTATAACTCTGTATTCAATAAAACAAATCTGCGTTCAACTTTTGAAAATACAAATGTCATAAACATTGTAAAGAGTCTAAATACTCCTTCTACACACTTAAGATATCTTATCTTACCAGCTCAACACATTAAATGTCATCTATACGGTTATTAAAAACTATTTTGGGAGCATTTGATCTGAGTAAATCAAAGTTCAACTTTACAACACAAATTAGCTTTTTATCAGAGATTGAAACGGTAAATATCTTAAAAGCCACACATCCTATAACTAGATAATTTAGGGACAAGCCCTGGGAGTATTTCTAAGAGTATATAAATGAGATTTAGCATAGTAAACCAGAACAAAGTCTGATAGTCGATCCTTGCAGTTGTAACCAACTTTTGGATGTATTTTAGAACAATTCTAGACGTTGATAGTATAATCAAAAGAGCTAACAAACCTTTCAATTATATTTTGGCAAGACTATTTCATGATTTCATGGTTATTTCTATAAGAATTAAAGTGATAAACATCACTTAAAAGGCACTTTAAATTAATTTTTGTGCTTCTGTCATACATAGTAAAATCTCAACTTTACGAAAAAACCGGAACCAAGATCGAATTTTTATTGCCATATTCGTGTTCAGCAGGCTGAAATTACATATAATTTGACATTTTCATCAATTTTACATTTTCACTGTTGCCCAGTGTATTATTTAATTGCTGTACCTATTGATTAGAAAAGAAAATTTAATTGAAGGGTTTTTATTGAATATATTATATTTAACCGTAAAGCAGAATACACAGATTCAATAAAAACCCTCCAATTAAATTTTCTTTTCTAATCCATAGGTACAGCAATAAATCTTAATCAATGAAACCCTTAGCTTTGAAAATATGATAGGAATCTGAATAATAAATCTGAAAAGAGTATACATTCTCGAAAATGTTTAAAAGTTTATAAAAAAAATATTTCAGATTTAGTCTGTAGTTGTAAGTGGAAGGACTGAAAATAAATTTACTATGACAAAAAAGTTCGATTAATATTAAACAATGGTTTTAAAAAAATGTATAAATCCAAGTTAATGAGGATTGTGTGTTGGAGGAAACTGGTAAAAAACTGAGGATAGAAAAACTGAAACTATTGCATTTGAAGTAAAGATTCATTAATCCAAGGGAGTTTGTACGGTTAATAACGAAATAAAAACTGTTTCTTTCCTTTAAATTGTGTAACAAAAAATGCTTCAGCTGACTTATTTATATAAAAAAATCGCATTAGTTTCGCCTCTAAGGGTCTAGAAGAAAAACGAAACACAAAATCCTTTCCTTGGAGTCTGGGACGGAATTTTCGTCCGTAAACATGAAAACTCTAACAAAACAATGCTTTTTCGAAACAATAACATGTTTTCATTAATCCCTTTCTACAAAAAGTGTTATTTCTTTCTTTTTTTTTGTCTTTTTTCTTTTAAAATTTCGTGTTGATTCAACCATGTAGAGACAGATGAAAAACTATTTTAGGTTTTTTTTACTAAAAGCTGGATGGTTAAGCCTTTCTGTTAAATTTTATGTAGGAGAGGGAAAATCTTACTACAATACTTGTAATAGTAAGGTTATGTTTTTCTTGTGTTCTACTTCTTGAAGGCATACAGGGTGTTCCAAAAAATATAACGAATAAATTCTAGGGGGTGAAGACTACCCAAAGACGATTCAGAATCACATAAAATGTTTAGTCTCTAACGCAGTTCTAAGACACAAAATTTCACACATAAAAGTTTCAATCCAGGAGCTATAAAAGATACTTTATAGTTGGAAAACGACTGGGGGTGGTTATATTTATTCCACTGTCAATTTTCATACTTAAAGTATATTATAAAAGATGTGTAAATCTTTTGCCCTTATGGGATCAAAATGTGGTACTCAAAATTTTGTCGTTGTCGTATTTTGTGTCTCCAAAATTTCCAGTCAATCTAGCGAGACTAAATAATTTTGTACCCTCTTTTAAGGGTTTTTATTTGTGCTCCATCAAGCAACAACAAAAGAATTTAGAAGAAGAGATGTGGTGTAGGTATAATTAAAGAATAATTAATATAATATTATACTTTTATAATTAAGGAAAGGGAAATGAAAAAATGACTGAAAAGAGTGCAAATATAAGCCAATCTGCTTTTAATGTCTCAGTTAAACTACTAAATATTCTCATTATTAAAGTAAAATAGTTTTAATATTATTAACTGAGAAAGAAAACGTCATGACCAATAATTCTTGTCGTTTTTTATATTATTGAAATTTTTCAGTTATTGCTATTTGTAATTTGTGTTGTTTTTGCACACTGTGAAAAATATGTCAGTAAAATATCAGATTGGATATCTATTGATATTTTTCCTAAGAGTTTTAGTAAATAATAAAAATAAAAAAATACGAATATGTTAAGTAGTAGTAGAAAGCGGAAAACAACTAACATTGATGATATAAGGTGTGAAGTCAACACTTACCAAATTTCTCTCAAGGTGGCTTCTTAAATTTATTCAAATCTTTCTCAATACGGGTCATCATAAGGAAGGACATCATCTGTACATAAAAACAGATTACTTTTAGAGCAAATAAACAAATTATACATGCTTGAATCAACTTTTAAATTCCGAAGTTCAATGAAAAAATTAAACAAATCACATGATTTGTTAATGATTTAATTACCCTATTGATAGATACGTTTTATAAGTACCTACTTGTAATTTTATTGTACAATCAAACAATTCTGAATTTTTAGTAAACTGTTAAAAAGATTGTTTGAATTTATTAAAGGGCCCTTTACTTTTTTTATTTTTGAAGAAGGACCAAGCAAAGCCCAATATAGAGAATAAAATGTTTTTCATTATTACACATGATTGAAAGTCTCTTCTAAATAGTTTTATAGTTTTTATGAGAAATCTTGATGAAATTTTATGATAGTAAATTGGAGATTACCTCAACAGAATAAAAAACCACAATTCTAAATTATTTTTAAACACCATAATATATAATTTAATAACATACTTTAAATAAACGAATTAAACAAAAAATGTAATGCATTGAAATGAAATGCAATTAGGCGAACAATTAACATGCAATTAAACGGAACAACGCATTATTTGCATTGTTTTTTTAAGAATTTTAATATTCTAAAACAATTAACCAATACATCAAAATTTTAATAGATAATGACGAAAATACCAAAATAACCTTGTATTTTTTTTAAATAAATGAAGTTGGGAGCCAAACAGAAAATATCTTAGTATAAGTACACTGTTTTAAATCTGTCATAAAAGTTTTTCTTCGACATTAGCTCTTTTTGTCGTCTCCATTCATATTCATTTTTGGACCCCATCCAATTTCACAGCCTGAAAGAAAACAATGCCGCTACACTTAGTTAGAAACAAGCTTTTCGGCTTAATTAACTTTATTGCGTAAAACATAAACTCTCTCTTCAACATGGATAAACCGCGCAAAATAAACAGCCGTTGATAAATTAAGTATTCCTAACCCAATCATTACTCTCAAACGGGGATGATGAGGACTCTGTAATGAAGAAGACATCAACTTTTGGAAAAAGAATTCTCAGAGCTATTTTATTCACTTCACTTGACGGTAAAGAGAAATTTCTTTCAATTTATTTGGATCAGGGTTTCACAAACTATGTTAGATGTTGATCCCTCTTATAAACTCTCTGATACTTACCCTTTATTAAAAAAAGAATGTTTTCGTGTATATAATTCCGATGAAATATCTATCGAAGTACTGTAAACGTAAGTATAAGGTCATCCGGAAAGTTCCGTTGGATTTTGCAAAGATGTGTGTCTAATTTTTGAAAAACTTGTACTAAATGGACATTTTAAATTTTAAACAAAGTGGATTTTTATTTAGATATATTTATTAGCATACAGTATGGTTTTGGTAGTTCTGATGATAACATTTCTTTAAATAAAAAATTTACAGCAAATAACACTGTTTAAATATCAAAATAGTCTTATCTAAAAAAAGATGTGTGAGTAATTACAACTATCTCTTAATTAATGTCACTTCATTTAACTTGTAATAGTTAAAAACTCAATTGGTATTCCTGCCCTTAGTGAATATTATACTTAAAAAAACATAAACATAAGTTTTGAAGAACTTGTGTACATCAATTATTTACCCTTAAGTTATCATTTATAATTTCTACATAGACCCAAGAATTTCCCAACCGATTTATTATCTTTCAAAATTTTTATTAATTCTTGAGATTTTTGGAAACTCTGTAACTTACTCTAATTTATTGTTGTTGTTTTTATAATCCGTACACTTTTTTATTTATATTAGTTTTTACAAAGTTATAGTAAGGAGAACAAGTACTGGGAGTATTCTTTTTTAGAATAATCATTAAATAAGTTCTAAAAAGCCGAACGACTTGGTTAAATACAAAGGACTTTTCTGCTTTTAAAAAGTACTGAAACTATAAACTTTTTGGACGCTATATTAACAATTAATTAAATATTTTTATTTATGGAGCAGCCCCAGACGTTAGCTAAAGATTAATTTTCTCATAATTTTCGAATGTATTTGAAAGTTTTTAACAACAAAAAAATTCTTACAAGTCACTGTAGCAGAAAACAAAGTTCCAAATAAAAAAAACCCTAAAACTTCTACCATTTAAAACTTGTTTCCCATTCTCACATAATAAAAACTCGGGAATTATGAATAATCTTAGCTTTTGAATCATTTGTTAAAGTCCCGAACACTCTTGGGAAAAAAAAGTCCTCCGATAGTTTGAAACGAAACTATTCAAAGTAGTGCCACAGCACAAGTTCAGCGTAGAAGTCCACGAGAAAAAATACGGCACTCCTCCTCGGGCAAATATCACAACGGGCAATTTCTTCTTCGAAAACCATTCTTTTTCCTGAGATCGCAGGAGTTCTGAACCTTTTTTTTTTTTTTTGCCGCTCGACAGGTTTTTCATTAATTCTCGAATCAGTAGTTAAACAGAGACTGTTCAAACAAAAAGAACGAGTTATTGTTCGTTCTGACTTCCTTTGATTTGGAAAAATAGAGTTCAAGTAAATGATGGAGGGTAGATATTTTTATTGGGGTCCCCACGAGTTCTTAGAAATGTCGACGTTTTTCTAGCGTTTGACGTTTTAAAATGGTTTTGTTTGATATGACTCCATCGTTTTTAATTAAATAGTTTTGAGACATGAATTGTCTCCTATATCTCAATCTTTTCTAAATACGAATATAACATACATTTTAAGAGATAAAAAAATTCCTTTTTTATTATCTGTATATTCAAAAAAAATTGAATACAAGAAAATAGCTACACTTTAACCTTACATAGATATAACTTTTAACCAACACAAAAAATGCTCGCCATCATGTGAGTAAATGGAGTAAACCGTGCAAATTTTGTTTTATTTATAGAAATGTAAACTATGTATAAAGAAAAATTAGCAATAATCAAGTAAACATTCTAGGCAAGGAAATAAACTTTATTTTCGAAACTTAAAAGATGTTAAAGAACTTCATTTTCGATAAGTTGAATTGAACCGAGAATCATCTTTTCCAGAATCTTTTTTTTTCCATAAACTCACGATCAACCGCCAATCACCCCAACATCAAATCAAATCAAATTTCAAATCAAATTTATTGTACAACGACAAATACAGAAAAACGAAATACACACAAAGAACATCAAAATATACAAAAATAACAAATACACAAAGAAACAACAAAGAAAGAAATTAAATATGTGGTATCATAAGAGCCAGCGGCTCGTCCTTCAAGATTTATATATATATTCATCAAGATTTACAAATATAGCCAACGTAAAAGAAAAAGAATTGAAAATTTTGAAATGCTTTTTTCAATTTAGTTTGAGTATTATGATTATAGAAATTTAAAATACGAAACAATTTTATTGCGAAAACACTCTTTATTTACGTAAGACGTATGATAAGCTAACTTCTGTCATGGCTTTTGAATTTTTCTAATTGTCGTGAAATCTTTCACGCTGAACTTCTTGAAGTAGTAGATCAATAATGCGGACCTTTACCTGCCTTAACCTAAAAAAAACATGTTATATGGATTTCTCTTTCATATGCTTCGAGAGTACATTGAGTTACATTCCATTTGCAGTTTTCCATCGTCATTTTAATCTTAATTTTATTCCTTTTTTATAACAGTTTATTTAATTTCTTATCTTTGAGAGCTGACTCAGCCCTTCGTTAAAATGAGAATGAAATTCCATCGATAAAATGAGTACTACGTTCGCTAGGGGAAATCAAGAAGGGGCATCAGCCTAGCCACTCAGCTAACTGATTATTTGTCACACGATCTGACTTAGCAATTCATATATCCCCACCCAGTAAAGGTTAGTCATACTGGAGTTTAAAGATCTGACGATCTAGGTTATCCCCTCAAGTATCCCCCTTTGATTGATTGATTTTTTTTGGTACCATATCCCACTTCATTATATTAAACCTCGGGAATTAAAAATTTCTAAGGATGGTATCAATATACTTCCAGGTTCTCCAAACCTGCATTTGGAAACTCACCTTTTTTTTCAGCCAATAACTAAATATTTCGGGGGACGGCGCCTTTCCCCATAAGCTCTGCAAACACTACAATCGACGATTAACGCTTGAGTCTTTCCCTCGATACATTTGCTTCGGAAAGCGAACTTCCCCCCCCCCACAAGAGTTATCGTTTGCCGGGCTGTTCCACAGAACGACTCCAATCACGTGCGAGTCAACGGGAGTTAATGGCAACTGCCAAAAGGACCTCCTCATTAGGGCAGAACGCCTCTTTAGAATGCAGAGAACTAGCTGACGACTCAGTAATGAGGAGGCTTCATTCAGAGAGGCAGTAATTGCCTCTCGGTTTTCAGACGAACAAAGTCAAAGGTTTTGCATTAAAAGGTGATATTGTTTGTTAGTGCTAATATTGGGGATAATAACAAAGAGGAGATGTTTTTAAATGCTGCATGTTGGTATGCATTTTGAATTAATTGTGAATAGAAATGATGCTGATTTCCCGACTCCTCAAACGCCGAAAGACTAAATGCCGTACCAGCTGCTTCCCAAAACTCAATCTCAATTGTTTACCTAATCTCACAAGAGGTTTTTGAACAGGGAATAAAATGAATTCAAACAATTAACTGTAAGCCACTAGGCTTGAGCAGAATTAGATTTTTTGATTTGAAACAATTAACTGTATTCAATTAGAAGAATGCTAAGTGTTCATACCGCCATGTTATTAAAGCGAGTATTTGTCATAAGTAAGTAATGTTAAAAGTATGATAATTTCGGTATAAATTATTTCATGTTAATAATTTTCTATTCAGTATAAATGGAATACATATTAAAGATAAATGATTAGTTTTATTTTATAGTACGTTTCATGTTTCATAATCCTAAAAAATATATAATTTTGTAATAAGGAGGAAGTTTGATTAAAAAGATGTACCTACTCAAAATGTTCTATGTCTTAACCATTTTTAAATGTTTTTCAATTTTAGAAATTTTTGATGATTTTACGAATTCTTTCATTATTCTCCCATGAGTTCGTAAAAACGATGTTGACTGTATGGGGTTCTTGCTTTCAGTTCCCTCAATTATATTAATTATTTAAATTCCAATAACAAAAATCAAATTTTTCTGCTTTGTTAGAGTCTGATATTTTCGCCTTAATCTTAAAATTTTGATGACCTATGATGATGTACCTATGCAGTAAAATAAAAATGAAAATAGGCCTGTTCAAAGTACTAATTAATAAAACCCCGATGCTGGAAGCTTTTGAATCAATCATTGGATGAAAATAAATACTACTGACAAAACACTCCATTTTTTTAAAAAAAAGTCCTTTAAATAATCCCTACATGGCAACAAGGGTCCTTTTCATAAAAGGAACATTAATTTATCCCGGCTCTTATCGATTAAATTTACTCTTTTGGTACGCAAAGACGAGCTAACGTGTATCAAAATTTTCATTTAAATTTTACTCTTACATTTTCTTCAGTAAACTAATATAATCTACAAAAAATCAAAAATTCAAGGTAAATACATTGTAGGAATAAAGCATATAAAATATCCAGCTAATCATTTGTAAACAAATCACGGGAAATATAATCAAACAAAAATGCACAATAAGATTATTTTATACATCGCATGTTATTGAAAGCAGTACCACTTCTATCAAACAATTTTCACTAACAAAAAAAACCCTACGTGGGTGATTTCCAAGACTTTTCACTTTAACCTCTAAAAATTGCTTAGAATTAACGTTCTTAATCTTATTTACATAAGTAGTTTCCTGGTAAAGATACCCCAAAAGAAAGTAAAATTTAATTGTTAGCTTTGAGCCGTAATAAAATTAGTTTGGGATGCAATTAGTGAAGCGGAAATTAATTAATTAGAAAACGCAGTACTTTTTCACTTGTTGATGTCAGACTACTTTTCCTGAAATCTTTAATATCATTAATAATTAACAAAGATTTTGCTATACGTACGTGTAAATTTGTATAGAAAGTCAAGTAATTTAGGAAGGAGGCTGTGGTAGTTTATGAAAATATGTATTATCTTGGAGGAGAATGTTGTGTGAAAAATTTCAGAAACACTCTCTGATAGATTTCGCCCGTTTGAAACAAACCTTAAAAAAAGTATAACCATTGAATTTTGTATTAAAACTAAAAATAACGTGAATAGAAATTTTAAAACAAAAAAATATCAACTTCATAAAATGTTTTGATAGTTTTTTAAATTGAGGTTTTATCTGGACGAATGGCGCTTTAGGCGGCTATCTCTGTAAACTCTAAAGAATAATTTTAATTCTAGTGCTGTTTTTATATTGAATCAAAGATATAAAGATAAGAAAGATTCAACTTAGTGGTTAAATCCGCAGCACAGTACTCTACTCGTCCTGATATGTATGTACTGTAATTTCAAATGAAGAAACGCTGTAACAAAAAAAAATCCCGGTCCTCCTTATCCTTAAAATTATCATTAAAATTAAATTATTATTAAAAATCCTTATAAATACTTTTTTTTTGGTGTTTCTGGTTTTTTAAACATGTTGGATAACTTATTTTATTTTGTAAATTTATACAATTCAACTTGGATAATTTGAAAAATTTTTAATTTGTAGTCGTGGATAATTCGAAATTTTCTCTATAGGTCCTTTGAGCTTCCTTTTAAATCAATGTTAAATAATTGTGGATTTCTTTAATTAAAAGATTTTCTTGTTATGAAACGTTCAAATCATAACGATTGAGGTCTCATTCATTGTTATGAAACTGTCACTAGAATCATAAAGAAAACTTGTGACTTTTCTCGAGAGGTTCTTATATTTTTGTATCGGTATGGCTTCTATCTCACTCTCTCGACTAAGAAGGGATCCCTCACAACTGCGTTTTTAGTGTAACGAATGGTTTTCAGTTGAGAGCTTTGACAAAAACAACTTTGCCTAAACTACTTGTTCAGAACAATAATATTTTAAATCTTCTGAACAGGAAAGGTCACTATGATAGGCTATAAAGTAAAAAGTAATCGTTTTGATTATTCAATGTACGTATCTGGAATAAAAGGTAAAAAATTACTCTTCTTTAATTCGAGGTTTTACAGTGATGGTCGCGGTTACAGCTTCGAATTATCCAAGTTGCTCTATAATAAATTTGGCGATCCAGTCTTCCCGCACGGGCATCATCAATACGTTTTCCAATATATTGTGAGCATTTTCCTCCATCCCAATGGATTAGCTGTTTACATTATGCATATTCGACTGGCTTTTGTGAAGTAATCAGATGTAGCGCGTGCACGGCTTTCCAAACTGGAAGGATCGTGCGTGGCGCCCCTCATTATACCTGTGCGGCGGTCGTTAGGCGCAATCAGCAGGGGCCATCGGACGATTTTTTTCGCGGAAGTCGTTAGAGGTCAAAAAATTTCGTTTTTGTCTCTCTCTCGCGGGATGGATGGGTCGATCGGTCAGAAACGGAAGGTTCGAGAGAGTGATTAAGAGGCGCTTGATGATGGAATGGAATCCGTCCCCCCTGGCAAGGTTGTTCGGGATGCCTTCTTTGTCGGCACGTGCTCGTTAAGGTTCTATTTATAGATTTCTAGTATTCGGCAGTAGTTAACTAGAACTAGTTGCAACGAGTAGTTCAACTATTTTTGGTTTATAATAGTTCAAATATTAGTTAAACTACATTTTTAACGACTACTAGTTAAAACTACTTTAAAATTTTCAACTTCTTCAAAAATAATTCGTGTTTGAAATATAAAAATAATATGTACATTTAAAATTTTCATTAAAATCTCTCTATTCTACAAAAAAGTTTTTGGTGACAGGTTTCTAGAGAAAAACTTTTCACTAAAAAATCCAGGAATTCTATAAAGCATTTTCAATCACATGACTCGGGCCTAACAGCACAGACGCTTTGCCCTGCAGAAGGTTAACATTTACAGAAAATAACTGGTCGTGGAATTCTTCTATTGGAGCATTTGCAATCACGTGACCACACACCTAACAACCGCCATACAACATATACCGTCGCACATAGCAACCGCCCTAACAACAGGCGCATTGACCTACAATAACTGGTCGTGACGTCACCTGAAAACACACTATACTACTAGTTCAACTATTAGTTAAACAACAATTTTTTTAACAACTACTAATTGAAACAACTTTAAAATTTTCAACTACTTCAAAAAGATTTCGTGTTTAAAATTTAATATTCTAAAAAAAGTGTCTGGTGAATGGTTACCAGAAAAAAACTTTCCACTAGAAATCCAGGATTTCCATCCTCCATTCCGTTATAGAGAAGTGAGAAAATTTACCGTAATGTTTTGGAAACAAAATGAAAAATGAATAAACTTTCAATAAAGTCTTATGTAACAAACCCCGACTTTTGCCGAAAAAAAATGTATTTTTCTAAATTAATATGCTCACATTTTCTGCTAGTATAAATTTATACATAGTGATTTTACTGTAATTTGTTTAATTTGGAACGTTATGCTCACCTCTCTAATTCAGAAAGAAAGCTAAAAGTTCTAATTTAAACTAAAAATAGTAAAACTATCATCACAATATATTTATGTTGTTTAAAATAAAAAAAAACATACAGATTGAAAGATCGATTGTAATAACGATTTTAGCAAATTTTCACATTATTAGACCATTTCTTTAAGAAGATAAAAGTTTTTAATTTTTTTTTCTTTTAAAATATACAAAACCTCTACCTGTACCACTTGGGGCTTACAGAAGTCAGTATGTAATTAATTAATTAAACACAAATTAAAGATTTCTTTTAATTTTAAGGAATTTAATGAAAAAAAGGACCAAATTTACTAGAAAACATTTAATATTTATTTTTGACGGACGCCATTTAATATTTCTATTTTTGAAGTGATAGCTTTGTATAATTTCTTTCAAATGGCAAATTTAGAACAAAAGAAAAGGACAAGGTCAACGTCTTCATCTCCGCCTACGCTACAGTCATAGTGAGTTTCGCATTAAACTAGATAAATGGAATCTAGTTTTTAAAAAAATAATATGTTAAGGCAAAATTTTCGTAAAAAAAATTACCATTGATGTCAAGCGTGTCTGCTTCATACAATTTGATTGATAAAAAAAATAAAAACAAATATGGCTAAATACAATTTAAAAAGTTCTTCAAAAATATTGCTTCTGTTTAAAAGTTGAATTTCCACCCTCTCTTGTTAAGTAAATTACATTAATGCTTTTCAACGTAATTGAACAGGAAACGGTATGCAGAGGGAAACGTTTTGAAGTTGTTTTTTCTGCATACTGTGTCCTACCGAGGAAAACCTCGTTTTACAGAGATTAAAAGCTTTGCACGTAAACATCAGAATCGATTAAAATTATGGTAATCTTGCTGCTGTTAATTTGTCGTTCTTTTTTGCTTTTCGTTTGTTTGTTGGCTCTAAAAGTCTACGTTTAGCCTTTTATCCACAGTTAAAACATTTTTAATCGATTAAAAAATTTTCACCCAAAAGGAATATTAAGCATCCAGACGATAACCCGTCATTTTTGTAGTCTGCAAAAAAAGTGTGATTTAGAAGATGTTTTACTTGATAAAACATCTACAAGCTTTAAAAAATTGATTCTCATTAGAGGTATCTTCAAAGGAAGCGTTAGTTTTACAGCTTCCCTCTATTTTATAAGCTTTTATGTTATCTAAGATTTCTGTACGGACAAATCTTGAAATAATTATTTTTAACGCACTTCCCGATTAACTAAATGCTAGAACTATGAAAGCTTACATATAGCACCGATAATAATGCTAAATAGACTGATAACAGTGTTAAAGTTTATGATGTCTCAGTTAATTAAAGATAATATATTTAATTTTTAAACAAATTTTCTATTACTTGTTTGTTTTAACTTGTACAAGTAGTACTTGGTGACCTATATACTCGCATAACATTCGTGAATCAAAGTAGTCATTGCGAAACTCTGTTTTTAAACAGTTATAAACTGTATTAGGGGTTAATTTCTGTACTTGTAACTCTAATCCCTCGTAGTAACCATTCTACACGCAAATTTCCTTTTCCCACTTCGTAAAATTTCCACCTCCACTTAGAGACCTATTAGAGCCGACCGGTAATCCAACATTTGGAATGACACTTATCCGACAAACCAATCAGAGCTCTCGCTGACATCTTACGAAGTGGAATCTGGAAATATATGCCTTCTTTATACATAGTTACTCAAAACAGGTGCGGATTCAAGGGGGAGCACTCCAGAAAGTGTCCCCTCCTTGGGCTGAAAAAGAAAGAGACAGAAGGGAAAACGAGAGAAAAGGCGTTAAAAGGAGAAAGAATAAAGTAGATTCTGAAAGATCAAAAATTTTTCAGTCATTTAAAATATATACGTTTTCTTCTTCCCCCCCCCCTTTTTTTCTCTTTTTTCCCCCTTCTTGGCCCCTTTTTTTAAGGGGTCACTTTCCCCAGATTGTTCAAACTCTTTTGTTCATTAATATAAGGCTAAGCGCGCATTAGAGACTTAAGTCACGGCGACCAGTATCACTAGTATCAAAACTGTCACTCGAAAACAATGGATCTCTGTAAAGAAATTCTTGGCAATCGGCCAAGAGTCACGTCGCCTAGTGCGCGCACTCTAAGGCTGGGCGCGCACGAGTGACTAAAGTCACGGCGACCAGGATTACTAGTATCAAAAATATCACAAGAAAACAATAGAGCATTTTCAATCACATGACTTCTCATCAATTCTCACAATCACATTCTAATCAACGGCCTTAGCAACGTTGTTTTTATCCTCCAGTGATGTCATGTGCGAATGCTTCTATTGGATGCTTATATGTCCCGCCCCTAACAACAGCCTTAGCAACGTTGTTTTTGTCTTTGTAACCGTGACAAAAGTCGCCCGTGCGCGCTCGCCCTAACTTGCTGCAATAGCCAGGGTGACAATTTTGTCTCGGTCGCTGTGACTAAAGTCCCTAGTGCGCGCTTAGCCTAACTCGTTGCAATAGCCAGGGTGACAATTTCGTCTTAGTCACCGTGACAAAAGTCCCTAGTGCGCGCTTAGCCTTAGGGCTTGTGGTGATCAAAAATGAGTTATTTAGGGTCAAAATCCCTACAATTTTCTGGGGGATCGGAGAGATCTTTATAGAAAAAAGTAAAATTTTTGTCTATTTGCAAATTTAAAGGTAGAGGTGATCCTCAAAAAGTGCCCTCCCCTAGGAGCCTTGCTGAATCCGCGTCTGACTCCAAAGCGGCCTTGTAGTAATATGCTCCTCTCCAACTATCACTGCCAGAAATCCCCACACCGTCCTCCAGAATTCCCCAAACAAACGTGTTCAACACCTGATAATTTCTAATCAATCCCAACCGAGGAGCTGCATCATTACCGAAATCATCTCCCACCAATCAACTAATCCGCTTAATCCGCGCAAATTAGATACCTCGGGGCCGTAATTAAAAGAGCGGGCAAAAATGCATCAGCCCTTTCCGCCCGGTGCCAAATTGGAATGTAATCGCGCGTGCCGCCCATTAGCATTCCCAATCCCGAATATTGTGTTTCGTTCCGTTTGGAGAGATTTCCCTGAGAGTTGGTTCGTGTGTAGGGGAAATTCTGATTTGCGAATTCGCAAAGGCGGTTTATTGTGTGTTAAGGAAATGGGTTGTGGATTGGAAACACTTTGGAGTAGGAAACGTCAAAGACGCAGTAGGTATATGTGGATGCATTTAGTAACGAAACTCAAAGGTATTCAAACAAAGAATGAATCCCTCAAAGTATGGTAGGATTTTTTTTAATTCACTAAGATTTGTTCAATCTAAATAACATACATTATGTACAATTTTTACTTCCTTAATTCGATACACGACACATTTCTGTGTAAGAGTTTTAAAGAAGATTCAATATAAACTGAATAAACTGGCAGTTTAAAAATTAAAAAACACAAAGAACAATAAAAATTTTTAGCATAAAATGAATCTTAAAGAAACAAATTCATTTTTAATAACAGGTAAATCTATTTTCAACTTTTGTAATGAAATAGTAGCAAAATCTTTTCAATTTCGGAAATGTATGAAAATTCTACAACTATTCTACTACAATTCCCTACAACACTAATTGCAATCTATAATTTTAAAACCCAAATAGTATCATTCTAAACATTTAAATGAACATTATAAGTAACATGTAGTTAAATCTTTTTAACCTCATACAAATTAAATAAATAAAAGTAAGTCATAAATTAAGCATAGCCCCATATCACCGAATACATTTTTCTCTCATATAACTAAGTTTGAGGTAGGTAATTAATGAAGCAAATGCAAGATACAAGTTTTTAGAACTACCCAACCTTTACTTTTATAAAAGAGGGGGGTTTTTTTTACATTTCATCTCATTTTTATCTCATGCTTATCTTCTATTTATATCTCCATTTACATCTATGTAAAATTTCGTCGTTAAAAAAGCCTGAGAAAGTCCTCCACAAAAATAATCCTTCAAAAACAAAAAGGATTAAGGATATACTGAACTTGACATCTAATGAACTACTCTTTTCCAAAAGAGAAAAAATGACCTCAGCAGAACCAGTTGGGTGAATGAAGTCTTCATAACCCATTAGTGTGTTACGCAAATCCTCTACACTTCAGAATTCAGTGTCTCGTTAAAGCCCAAAATCGTTACTATCCGGAGCAATTAGTTTTTAATTCCGACAAAAATGACGTTACCCCCCTTTTTGTTTCGTTAATGGGGTTTAAAAGGTTTGAAAGAGCGCGACTTCTTGGTTTGTTTGAGGAACGTAAAACCTTAAGGGGGAGAAATTAAATTTTAATGAGTTTCTTTGTGTGTTTCACTTTTTTTGTATCGTAGAAGATGAAACTCTGAAGTTTACATGTTATATTATCAAGCTGCCATGGTTTAGGAAAGGGTATAGCATCATTTTAAGGTTAAATATTAAAAACTTTATGGAGAATACTTTTGGGAAAAAACAAAAATTACTCATCAATTTCATTCAATTGCAATATGAAAACGATAATTGAGATTTTTCACAATATGAAAAATATGCGCTCTGAGATTTGTATGTAGTATTAAATTTATAACGAGTAAAATATCAATAAAAATTTTCGAAAGCGATAAGTAAATATATTTTATTTTGGTTCCATATTTTTAAACCTCTTCCTTTATTTGTTTGGTATTTTATTTTAAATATTAAAAAAAATCTCAAAAGTTATCTAGGAAAAATTCTCAAGTTGTGCATAATGGATGGTTATAATTATTAGAGATGATGAAAGAACACAAAATGCGTAACAAGTTATCTTTGAGTTGTAGTCAGAATTTTAAACATTTCCAAACATTTGTGGAGACCGTTTTTAAACTTAAAAATTATCACCCTGCGCCGAAGCGAAGAGCAATAGAAAAAATACGTACAAGCAAACTAAAAAAATCAAACAGCATCTAAGAAAAGAACTTTAATTACAAAAATAATTCTAAAATAATTGGAATCTATCAATATAATCAAGCGTCCCTACTTCACCGTGAGAGTACAGTTGACAATTTTTATGAACGACAAGAACTATGAACTCCATGTTTTAGGAATTCTATGGTGAATAGAGACAAATCCCATTTTTTGATAAGATCAGATTAGTACTACAAACAAACCTCGATCACTTTCTTGTTTTTGGCCTTCATAACAAAAAAATTATTTCTATCGGAAAGAGAAATGAAGAGAACGCTCGACTGCACCCCCCCCCCAACGAATCATGGCCGCGGAACAGTATCAACTTCACGCTCGGATCCCCGTGACAAATGAAACAATGATGGCCGCCCTAATAATATATCTGCTCGGACTTTCTTCGATGACGATGCCGACAGGGACATGTGTATCGATGGGTCGCGTGCGTGAAGCCTGCAGGGAGGTATGGAAATGAGATCCCGTGGCACGGCGTTTTGCGAGAGAGGTGAATTAATTTCTGTTCCAAAATATACAAAAGAATCAAACAAAATAATAATATGTAGTTTGAAAGCACTATTAAAGGAATTTAGAACCATCAATATTCCCCATAAAGAACAAAAAAAAACATTTCAAATTTTTGAGGTTCAACTTGGAGACACACAAATATTTAGCTGAATTTCCAGTCTGTCAGAGCCAATGAGAGGGTTGAGATTTAAAAGAATTTTTCGGCCTTTTCATTGGCTCTGAGAGTCTGGGTATTTGGCTAATTAGGCATATGTTGCTTGACACAGTGTAAAACAAGAAATATATCGGAATATTTTTTCCAGGAATTACTTAAACACTAGAAATTTAAACATTCTTCTTGTATCAGGTGTTCAAAATTAACCTGAACTGTTGAAGTAAGTTCAATGACTCTAAAAACACCTACGCTCAAATCAGTTACGCATAATTCCAAACGTTTCTGATACAGATTACTTATTTTTTTGCACCGTTTCAGGGCTGTTCCAAGTTACACCAAAGTTCATTCATAACAGCCCACTCACCAGTGATAAAGATTACTTTTATAACTGAGTGACACTTCTTGGAAACAATTTTTTCTTCTTAATAAATCAACTTTTGATGTGCCTGAAGAAGTTAGTTGAGAGGTTTCGTTAAATAAACATTAAAAACACACAACTGTAATAAAAAATTGGAAAACTTAACTGTAAAGTATAAATCAAATCTTCCGGATAATATTTGTACATGTATTAAAGTGAAAAAACTTGTTAATCAAAAAGTACATAAAAACTGCTTAAAAACTATTGCTTAAAATCAGGAGTCTCCAAACTTTTCAACCCGAGGGCCGCATTAACTATTAAACAGCAAGAATGCTGAGAATTCTTGCTTAAGCCAGTGCTCGGGGCTATAGCCATGGCCACCTAAACTAATAAGGCCGTAGAAGCTTGAAATCTGAGTGATGTCATGCCTTTTCTTTCACGTCATCGACGCGTTTAAGACAACAGCGCAACTCCAGTCTGGAATCTTGATCGCCCCACCCTTTACAGCCTGATTGGTCTCCACGACTACGGTGAAAACGTCACTTGAATCAGCCACACCGACACACGTGTCGAATATTTCAGAAGTGAGAAAGTGAATTAGAGATCGCGAACCTCAAGTTGATTCCGTGCTCTATTATAAACAATTTTATGTTGTGTAGTTTCGTTTTGCAGAACTAAAAAGAGGTTTCCCTTAAGACCTGAAAATGGTTTTATGCAGAGTTAATTTTAATGATCATATGTGATCAGTGATTACTAAAATCTGGTTTAATGATTAAATTTTGGGGGAATAAAATTGTAAAAATCGGGCCTGGTTTAAAACTCATGATCGGATTAAGCCTTCAAATTTACGATTACAATGGAGGGGGGGTTAAATATTAACTGATGTTTCCTCTTTTCGATCAGTTTTACAATGTTATCATCAACAGAAAGATTTTGCTGGTTTTAGGTCCAATCTAAGGTGTCCAATCCAAGGATTGTGTGCAAATTTCAGATCAGGATTGTTCTGCTCTTTAACCCCATCTGTCATTAGGAGAGTAATTCTTAGCAATCCTAAGTCAAATCAATCCTAATTCAGATCAAACTTTCTCCCATCTGAAATATTCGACACGTGTGTCGGTGTGGCTAATTCAAGTGACGTTTTCACCGTAGTTGTGGAGACCAATCAGGCTGTAAAGGGTGGGGCGATCAAGATTCCAGACTGGAGTTGCGCTGTTGTCTTAAACGCGTCGATGACGTGGAAGAGAAGGCATGACATCACTCAGATTTCAAGCTTCTACGGCCTTATTAGTTTAGGTGGCCATGCTATAGCCGAGTTTTTTCTGTATTTTTAATAGGCACTGACGAAGGAGATCCTTGTATCTACGAAACAGCTGTATGCCGTTTTTCATCAGTTTATGTATTTGTGCTTTTATACGTTGTTTTTACACCACAATAAGTAACAACCTTTCAATTAAATTACAATTATTATTTACAAAAGAGAAAAAAGAAATTTTTAAATTTAAAATATGCACACGTGCATGTAGTTTTTTAACATCTTGGATCTCAGTGGCGTAAATAGAAATTTATTTCGGTTGAGGCCCAAATGCCCTAAGAAAATGTAGTAATTATCAGACCCAAAGCTATAGATTTTTGCACCAGGGAGGAGACCTAAACCCCTCTTATGCATATGTAATAGGTTTAATTACCTTTTTAATGCAATTTTAGGTATGATTCTCAGGTAGTTTGGTAGTTTTGATTAGGTAGTTTGGAGACCCCTGGCTTAAATCAAAGATATGGAAAAGAAGCATTTTTATAGATTGCTAAATGCATTAATTATAGTATTTTTAAGTTATTGGATCCATGGTCGGATGTACGAGGGGTCATAAAGGAGCAATGCCCCCTCATCTTTTTCAGGATGTTCCATTTCTTAATGGTAAATGTGTTTTCAATGCAATCAGAGACAGCATGTCCTCAAAAGTCTCAGAAAGTTTTTCGTCTTAAATCCACCCCATGTAAGGAACAAGATAGACATGGGGCTAGAAAGTAATGTAGCAATAAGTCTATCTAATAATAGTCAATAGTCTATCTATGACAAGGAGGCATTTGTTTTATGAAATAAAACTCTTCAGATAAACTCAACTCATGAGTTCAAATATCAAGAGGACAATGGCTGCACATGTACTATATTAGATTAAATTTTACCCCCCTTTTTCTCTACCTCCTTGTGTCTTCTGTTCAATGACAAGCCCTCAGGTGGTTCGCTCGGCCCCAGGAGGGCTGGTTTCTCCCATCAGACCATTCTTAACCCGAAGAAGAAGAAGAAAAAAAAACGAAGGTTGTGTAAAAAGCTGCACGAAGATTTGTCGAGGAGGATTTCCCAAAGTGATACAACACAATGGTAAGTGGCTGACCCGAGGATCGTCCCCGCGAAGGTCATCGGCTGTCCCGGGGCCCTTCCGCGTGAACTGACCCCGCGGTGGCCGGCGGCGGGGAAAGTTTTTTTGCCTGCCCTTGCGCGTGCACTTGTTACCACTCCAGAGCAAGATGGATGGATGTGGCAGGTACACAGTGTTGTGTAACAAATTGTCAGAGAGAGATCGCTGTGGGCAGATTCAGTGGAAAAGGTATTTAGGAAGTGAGGGTATTTCATCCGCTCTTCTGAACTTTGTGCGTTTTGAAAATGAGTTTTAAACTATGAAATATGTTTGAAAAGAATAGGAATCCAAAGTGGGAAATGAAGAAGTGATTATATAAAAACGTTAATTCTGTTTTAGACAGAGGCGTAGCCAGAAAAAAATTTCGGAGGGGGATATTAGAATTTCGGGAGGGGATATGGGGTAAATTTATTCTTTTTTTATAGTCAAAAAAGGTGAATTTCAGAATTTTGTGGAGGATATATCCACAAATCTCCCCCTCTGGTTACGCCCGTGGTTTTAGAAGCTTCCATTCACCAGCAACTGAAACTTCATTTATGAGTAGCTAATGAAAATTTTGTTACGACTTTTCTCAAAGAATGTTGTTTTAAAATTAGTACTTTTGTTGATCCTGATTGCTCATGGGTGATGCCAAGGGAGGGATTCGGGAATATACCCCAAAACTCGTCGATTTTCTTTTTTTTACCATGAAAACGACTAAAACTACCCCGAATCTCCTACAAGATCCTCCGAAAAAAAATTCTAGTTACACCACTGATACTGCTTTAGACTTTAACAAAATAACGAGGGAGACTCAAAATCTTAACAATCAAATCGATTTTTTTTACTTTCTCAAGAGAATTAAACACTTATAAACCCGACAACACCTTTCTCCCATCCTCGATCTCATATCTGTTAATGGGATGAATTAACTCTTGAGCTTTCATCTTGGAAATTTTACAGCAAGAGATACATAGTAAGAATACTTTAGGTTTGTTCTTCATCATAGTTGAAAACTCTGACCCCCAAACCCAAATCCTTGGCCAAAAGTCCACCGAGCAATGGCGTAGCCATAAAATAATTTTGGAAGGAATAAGGGATTGTTTTAGGTGATTTTCATAGGATTGTTTTATTTTATTCTCATGCCCTTCCTGTTTCCGAAACAACTCCACTCCCATGAAAACAGAGCAGGTCTATATCAGCAACCTTAAAAAGAAAAAAAGAACCAGAAACGGAAACTTCAAAGTAAGAAAGGTCACACAAATAAAGAATCTGAAGCTTAAATCTCTTCTAAACTAATACATTTTCGAAAACCTGCTCCAGATACGTCAAGAGCACAATACCGACCCAATAGCACAGAAATTAGGCAAATTGAATTTTCTCTCGTCCCCGGCGCTCCAGTGAACCCGCCATTATTTCCTCCCGATATCGGAAATTTCCAATGACCGCCATTGTGTGTTCTTCCTCCCAAATAAAACGACCCAAAGTGCCACCACGCGCGTCTATTGTTTGAAGAAACACACCACAACCATGCGTAGGAGCGATATGCAAAGAGAGAGCATCCTCATCGTCCATTGTAGAGAGCGTGGCCATTTCGTACCACTCTATTTATCTCAAAAAAGCAGGTCTTGCAAGAAATTGGGCTACCCGAACCCATCCACCACAACCTTGCTGTTTATGGGGTGATAGGTATAGGGTCTCTAGGTGATAATGAGCGCTCTAGAGAGAGGGGCGCCCCAACCAGGCGAGAGCCAACAGCTCCACTCCAAAGGAGCCTCATTAGGGTGGTCCTAATTTTTCAAACTCGGAATTTCTTTGGTCGCACCCCCCAACTTTTTTTCTTTAGGTATGAAATGAAAGTATACCAAATATTTTCCCGATATTTTAATATTAACACGTGCCGCATTGCGATTGAAGTTAGACTACGATAAAGGCGCAGAACTACGTAACACTCTTAGAGGAAAGCCGGCTCCCCTCGCTTTTTCTCCCGCATGACAGTAGACCTTACAGACGGTGGTCGGGAGTTTTAAAAAAGAGACTTTTAAAGGCGGAATCTTCATGGATTTTATAATAAAACTTGCAAGCATCCTACACTATGGTAATTAGGGTAATAAAAGATAAATATAAAGTGCAAATCATTATTATAAGTGAACTCCAATGGAGGATTTAAGGTAAAGTGGAGGATCTTCCAATGAGGATTGTGAGAAGACATTGCAGCAGCTATTTATGGTTTACTCGTTGATTATGACATATTGGACACAATCAAAGCGTTGTGCTGTGACACCAGTGCATTCAGTACAGGAATTAAGAACGGTGCAAAAATCTTGGGATGTTATCGATAAACCAAAGTACTCATCAAAGTACAAAACACCAACCGAGAGATAACTACCGAGAGCTCCGACAGTTGACAATAGCATTTTTAGATTATCAAGAAGTAAAAATGATTAAATTTAGACAACCTACTGCTTTCCATCATGAGAGATGAATGTCTTAAGCAATTTATTGCTTGAAGATGTTTATTTTTAGAAATTAGTCTAATTTAATTTGGATAATCAAAAACTACAAGGATTAAAATATATGAGTATTTATTGTTAAGTTATACATCAGGGCTTGGTTTAATGCGCAAATTGGCTCACAATACCCCCTTTCAAGATTTGAAATTCTTGAGGGACCTGTTTTTCTACACAGAGAAATTAAAAAAAATATATCTATAGCAATAACAAAGAAAATGATTAGTCATGGATAGTATCTTACCGAGGAGACAGTTGCCTTAGCCTTTTTTGACGAGACTGTCCCCACACATCAAAGAGTTTAATGGCCAAAGATTTTAAAGGGAAAGAATCCACCAATGTATCAACGCGGTTGCAAATTAGTTTTGAAGAACTGGGTAGAACTCTCAAAGAAAAATCTAGCCGATTTTGTGTCGAAACGAACCTCAAATTTTTTCAAAAGTTATTTATTTATTTATTATAGGGATCCTTTAACGGTGGAACCCGTGTGAAGATTATCAGGAAGGTTTTAAGTCATTAATAACTTGTCTGTTGTAAATGATGTTGCAGAAAGCGGAATCAAGATCATTGAAGAATAAACAGTATTTTAACGCATAATGAGGAGCAAAAACAATACCTTTTAAAATCCGTCAAAGACTATAACGGTCAATATTCTTCATGTTCGAAGCATTCTCTGTCAAAAAAGTATTGAAGTATATTTAATAATATTTTTTAAATAAATTTTGTGATTTTTCAAAGTTTTGAGAATTTTGATGTTTTTTTAGATTTTCACCCTTTTTGCGGCACGTGTTAATATGTATGGATTTGGATAAAATTTTTACCAGTTATTTACTACCCTATAAGGAAAAAAGTTAGGGGGTGCGACCTAAGAAATTCCGAAAAAAATTTTTTACCATTATACTTAGGACCACCCTAGAGCCTCATTGTAGGGTCCCCAATGTGCACATTAAAAACAGATTTTCAAAACACACAAATAAATAAAAAAAGAGAAAAAATGGTCAAAATTACAAGCGATCAAAGTTACTTAAGTCTTATGGATTACAGCAAGATATAAAGACAAATTTTAAAAATTCATAAAGATAAAAGATAAAAATTAAAATCCCAGTAAAAGATTTTTGGTCACAGTGGTCGATGGCGCAGCAGTTTCATTACCGATTTTGTAGGGTTGGTTTATTTCTTTACACGACGTTTCAACCCGTCCAAAAGATGTTCAATAAGGTCAAGGTCCGAAGTATGAGCAGGTCAGACCAGTCTTTTGAACCCTATTTTCCTCATGTCAAGGAATAATGACTTTTGTAGCATACTAAGTAGAATAGAACTGTCATCCTGAAAACCTGGGAAGCTCAGAGTGGTCCAAAATTGAACAGTATAGTATAGCTTTTCTTGGAGAACTGAAGAATCTTGTATTGTGGAAGGAACGTTTCTGCAGTTCTCAGCCGCCTTCCGAAGAAAGACAAGTCGGTCAATTCAGTCTGCCAGATATTGCGATTAATGGTCCCATGCAGGACCTCAAAGGGTTCCTGGAATAGAGATTTGGACGGGAATAGAGATTTGCACAGGTGTCCAAATGCTTATTGGTTGTTAATGTAGTTGGATATCCTTCCTTCAAAAACCCCAGGGCTTTAAAATCATCGGAAATATTCCATCCAAAACCATTTGTTATTGTGATCCTTCATGTAGGAAATTGTTACTCCCTTTTTCCGATCATTTTTCTGTGAGATAGAAAGAGCGATACTCTGAAATCCAGCCATCTATGAGACTTCCAGTGTTAATGGTTTTGCCTCTCACTGCTTTCAGCCATGGGGGTTGTCCTACCAAACTCTCTCTTCTCGTACTGCCTCTATGACCATATGCGATCTCCAATCGGCATCTCCAGGGTCTCTCCACGAGGAAAATGCCGAACGAGGAACGCCGAGTGGGCGAAACGTGACGGGGTTGTACTTCCGAGGTGATGCCACCGCGACAATGCTAATTTGCATTTTATGGCTCACGTGCGGACGGACTTGTTTCTTTATCTCGCGCAACAAGATTACCGTATTGTAGGAGAGAGAGGAATGGAGGTTACTTTTTGTGTTTGTTTAGTGATTTACGAGTGGCATCTGTTTGGAAGTTTGATGGCGGTCACGAGACTAGGAATCTTTCTTTTTTTTATAATCCGAAAATGTCGGATGGAAGGTGTTTCGGTTTTTCCCCTTTTAGCAGTTTCTGATTCAGGAAGTTGTTCGGTTTTGACAGTGAAATAGTTTTGAACTTTGCTGGAAAAGACTGTTTATCATGCCATGTGGGTATCTAACCATTCGAAAGAATAATGTGTAAAACGAAAGATCCTTCATCTTATCCTTTTAGAAGTTTGTCTCAAGAACTCTTTGCCTAGGGCATTCTAAGACATCAGGACTCTTTTTAGTTAAAAGAGTCGGTTAAGAATTAAATTGTGGAATATTGAATAAATCTACTCTCTGAATTCAAGTCTAGGACGTTGATAAAAATTCAGGGTGTTTCAACAAGTCTCTATACAGAAAAATTTCTTGCGTAGAGCCCTAAAAAACTATACCTCAATGATGAAATTATTTTATTTTTCTAAAAATGTGACGTCACATACGATAAAAATTTAATTATTTCATTTCAAGGTGTACGCATGCGTGCATAATGAATATTTTTAACATCTTAGTAAGCAAACATATCCAAATAACATGTAAACATATCCAAGAACCATTTTTAGGGTAAACCTAACTTCATACCTTTTACTGTCGCGATTTTCTTGAAAACTATGGATCGTATCGTAGAGGTATAGTTCTTTGGTTATTTTTTTATCTATTCCACGCAAAGAGAGGACGGGGTTAAAAAACCCCAAAAACGAGCTTACGTAAGGAGCTCCTTCCATGTAAGATGTGATAATTCCTCTTTTTACTTTGAGTTGGGAAAATTACATCTCCAAAATGCAACAATTCAAGTTTAGTCGAACTCCTGACCGAAAACCAATTTGCAACTCGTGCCACTTAATCGAAGGTCAAGTAAACCCGAACGGCGGGTTTCATCCACGACCGATTCCCCCTTACATCAATAACACACATCCCGCTCTAATAAGAATAATAACAAATCTGGGTAATGCATTTCCACAGACACTTCCTACATACCTCCCTCCATTGTAAAGCTTCTCCAATTACCTTTCTTTATTATAGAGAAACGAAAGGAGAAGAGCATAGAGGTATTATGACATAGAGAGCTGTTTGAACATCTGCTCCCACTGTAGAGAGAGCATGCATGACCAAAGGTATATCGCCTGAATAGTACGATTTCCATGAGCTGTTGGCCTTCTTATCTATTTAGACAGCTAGTTCAGCATCGGGTGAACGTTAGGATTCATAAGTAGTTAAGTAGATTAAAGTGAAATACAGTAATTCCCATGCCTCGCATATCCAAAGCCATTCTGGAAACCGGCTACTATACCAAAATCAAACAGCCAAAACCATGCCAGTCGCTAACTTCATTTTCTAACTTGATTACTAAAAACCACGATCATCTAGATTTAAAATGGCCGGACATCTGTGCCACACAATAACATCTTTTTTTTAGAAAAGAATATAATTTTAATTGGACATGGACAAAATGAAAATAAAAAATACAAAGATAGAAACAGAAAACAGTACAATTCGTACATAAACACAAAAATAAATACACTAAATTAATATTCATTAATTTAGCAATAATCTTGGAATCAATAATAAGGTTGTTTTAACAGAATCAGAAATGGTCCGAATCGAATTGGGGGGGGGATTATAATTATAATTAATATTCATTAATTTAGCTATGTAGTACCAAAAGAACCAGGGGCTGTACCTAAAAAGCTAGCTAATTGCTTATAGTGGAAAAAGCTGCGCTTAAAATTACTTTTGAATTTTAGAATTTTGTTTGTCAGTTTGCGATTCCGGGTCGCTTGGAATCAATAATAAGGTTGGTTTAACAGAATCAGAAATGGTCCGAATCGAATTGGGGGGGATTATAATTATAATACATTACGGGAAACGTTTTCACTGAAATTTTCCACCATAAGAGCCGAAAAATACAGTTGGCAGTCTTTCCCTCTACCAAGTCCGGGGGGTTTAATCCTCGCATGGATTTAGGATTTTGTATCACTATTATTTGTCAATTGTCATACGTTTCGCATAGGCAGTAAACGGTCTTCTATCCCTTTTTCCGAGAGAAAGGTCTTTCTTCTTTGAAATCCAGCTGTCTCTATTTGACTTCTAGTGTTGTGTTATGATTTTTTTTACCACTTGATTTGGCCACGGCGGTATCCCAACCAAGCTCTCTCTTCTCGTATTACCTCTATAGGGAAGAAGAAGAGAGTCCAGAAGAGAGAAAATTATCCTTGGCACTTTTTTTCTTCTCGTTCGCGGCCATTGTCAGTGGGTCGATGACCGTTTTGAAGCGGCTCGGGAGTTGAGCGCTTCACCTCGTGGGCACCCCGGGGAGCCCTTCACTCCGTGTCTCAGAGTCGTTAGTAACGAAAGGTTCCGCCGAATTAAAGGTTCAATTGGGTTTCTCCTTTCCAATTGAAACCTTGCAGTGAATTTCGATGATTTTGCACTTTTCTGTGAAAATCACTTATAGGTGGCTTTTGGACAGGGTTGGAAAAATTTTCCCGACCTTTTCCACTGTCATTTCGAGTCTAAGCTTTTGTGTTACCCCCCTACGTATACTACGACGATTATCTTTAGTAGTACTACTAGTTCTTTAGTAGTCAATATTTTACTCTTTGTCACAAAACTATTTTACGAACACTTCAGATGAATCTAGGGAGAGGGACTATATGGCTCTGCGGACAATCACCCAGAGTTCAACTAATTTCTATATTATCGAAAAAATATGCTTCCCAAATTTCAATCTTTATTTTTTTGAAAATTGTAATATAGTATACCCTCATTATCTCGAGCTTTGATACTTCTCGAAGAAATATTTTCCCCTTTGAAATTAAGTACTATTTTCTATTTTCCTTTGTTACTTCGAAAACTCATTATCTCGAAAAAAAATTTCGGGTCCCTTCAATAATAAATTTGCAATAATAAACTGCACTTACGAGCACTGAAAAAATATTATTAGATCTTTTCAAATCTCTAAGTTGATAGCGATACTTTGACGTCGTGCCCTTAGTGGCGCTCCTTGTCGCTTGTTACACTCTGGATAAATTATTAAGTTTTTGTCTTGAACCTGGCAATGAAATCAGTGGATGGTAAGGTAGTGTGGGGTTTTTTACATGCTGGGTTCTTTTGAAGTTCTTCAAAATGATCAAAAATTCTGTGTTGAGTTGTTCTGTGGTGAGAGTGTGAAGTAAATGTACTTAAAAGATTTCATCGTAGCCCCGATCCCACCCCAATATCTCCCTCCTCTTGACAAAAATCCTAGATTCGCTACTGCCCTTACAGCACAAACGTCTCCAATTTTTGTCATGTATGGCCAAATTTCATTTACTTCTAGTAGCAGTGACGTAAACTTGACATATTTGGTATGAGCTGTGCTGCTAGAGGGTAAATATTATTGAGTAATCATTAATTTCAACCTAGTGAGTCGTGAGTAGATAAATAATAACTCTTGAAACGATTGAAACACAAAAAAAGCATTATATTTCATTTTAAGGTAGAAAAAAAATATAACTACTTGTGTACTACCAGTAACAAAGTACATTTCTAAAGTCATCAAAATAACAGAAGCTTTAGTCTGAGTGAGGCACTAAATACTTTCAAGCTGACTTTAATGGTCCTTCTTAGAATAATTTAAACTTGAACCAAGTTTTTTATGAACAGAGAAAATGTCCCCTCTTCATTTATTTCTTCTTAGAGAACTCACTAAGCCTTAACCCTTTCGCGACGGGCGTATCAGCCAGCGAACTGCTCTCACGGGACGACGCACGAGTAGAAAGAACTTCCCCTGGGGACGGGCACTTTGCACGTTTAAGTCGAACTTCAGAAAAAAAATCACAGAAATTAAAATTGTGGTCCAAAGTATCTAATTTTTGGCATATGATGAAAGGAACACCTTTGAAGTCCATGCTAAACAAATTTAAAACATTATCACTCCATTTTCAAGAAATATTTCATAAAACAAATAACTTGTAAATAGTTAGCATTTCCAGGTATTGAGATAAACTTTTCTGGGAAAAATATCCCAAAATGAAAAGATTTCATCCTAGGAAACTTATTCGAAAAGATATATTACACATTTATGGAACGGAACCCACTTAAATACTTTTTTACTGGAAACGCGGAACGCGCGCTGCTAATATAACCGCTCGGAAATCGTTTAAACATTAATAATTCTGAGATAAATATTAAATAATTTATCTACTTCAATCTCCATTTGAACTACACACTCAAACATGGTTTTTTTTCAGTTTAAGCAATAAATAAGTCCATGCTAAAGCAAGCGAAATCGAAAAGAAATAAATATTAATTAAACCATCAATACATCTATTTCCTATAAAAAATAATAAAAACGTATTTTGAGGCTCGTAGAACACATCCATATGTTTTTATTAGCTAAGAAATTGAAAGAAAACACTCTAAATTTCCATTACTCATCTTCTCAATGCATCATAAATAAATCTCGATATTTCTCCCGAAACAAATTATCAAAAATACAAAATATTTTATGGGCATGGAGGTCAAGATGTTCTCTTTCGAATAATTTCTCTGCAACAGACATACAGCGTCATCTAAGGGGAATTAAAAATATTAATCTTAAGTTTTTATCGTGTATCATATGTGTGCCACCCGTCCTCTGGGCCTCTTTAAGTGGTGGCTCACCCGTGCGCCAGCCGGCTCGTAGGAGCATCTCGCTGCCGGCACACATATGCGCCAGCCGTCCCGAAAGGGTTAAGTACAATAATTGTCACAGACGGAATGAAAGAGAAACCGCAGTGGCCAATCCCTCTCAATTGGAAGTAATCTTCTAATTCTTACAGGAAAAAGCTTTTAGTTAAAAGTAAGGAAATGAGCCTGCTCTTCTAATAAGCCTGAACTTGTCTTAGATACGTCATTCCGAAGAGTTGGTTTAAGGAATTAAAATTGCTGCTTTCTCAATGCAATTAGTTTTTCCATGGAAGATGGTTAGGTTTTTTTCTCCATTCCCTATTTGTTTTAGTCGAATTTTTATAGTTAATTTACTTTTTTATCGGAAGCCTTCCAGTAATTGTTTTATACAATAATTTGTATATGTTTGTTCTTCAGAATTATAAAAGTCTACTTCGTTTTGTTGGGTGTCCTTTTCAACACAGTTTTCCATGCTACAGGTTTGAATGGAAAACTAGTTTCAAGATGGGTCAATTAATTAATTTCTTTCCGTGGATAATAAATTTGTTCGAAATGTAATTATAAGAAACTAAGATATCTCTTCAAATTGGACGATTTCGGGTTACGTAAAGGAAATTTGATAATTAATAATTTTCTTCGAGGGAACCTCATAATTTGTTTGGAAGAATAGCTTTATGCGTAATTATTTTTACAAAAGAATCGTTTCAATTAACCTCAGCTTTACAGTTATATAGTATACAAATGTTGCGAAATCTCACAAATTATTTTGGGTAACTTAATGCGGTGTGGTATTTTCTTATAGAACTATGTGTGTAGTGTACTTCCTTATTAGTTTTGTTTTTTTTAGTATTAGCTGTACACATTTTTATTTATTTTGACCATAAACTTTTCTAAAGTTTAAAATTATTTTAAATTAAAGCCCTAACATTAAATTTACTCTTAAAATATAAAGACTTTTATAAATTATTTAACTTTGAACCTAACTCAGCTTTTACAATGAAAAATATCGTTTGTGTTTTTAGAACCAATTCACTAGCTTCTTTTTTCATTTCGTTAATATTAACTGCAGGACAAAACTGTAGCTAAAGGTAACTTACACTGTAGGTAATATATTTAAAGCATGCTCAAAACTACTTATTTCCAATCCTTCCGAAAACTCGTTCGTAAAATCCATCTCAAAATTTCCACAATTCACTTTCAGAACATTACGCCCTCCAACTCAGCAGCAGAAACTATAGATACGAATTGAAACTCGAACTTACCCCCTGGGGATTTCGGGCAGCAATGTATAAGCGCTTTAATGTATAAGGTATAAGCGCTTTCGCACTTGAAAGGCTATATTCGCCGAATAAATTCAATGCATACAGCGGGATCCGAAAATTGCCAAGAGATCTTAAACAGCCCTTACTTCATCTCGACATTTTCAACGATTTGCCTATTTCGGAGATCAAAGAGATATTTAATATCGATATTGGCGACGTCATTAGAATATTCCCCATAAATGGAATAAAACTCGGCGGGGAGAAAATTGGTGGTATTTCACTAGTTGGTTGAAATGCAACTTGTTTCGGTTTAGATAGAAGAGGATGATGTTTCGATAGATTTTATATCAAATTTATCTATGAGTCCTGAACCTGTGTAGCAGAATTTTAATTTAACGCAACAGCAAGGATTTTCGGTATTGAAGAATAGACGTGCGTGCGTGTGCGCATATTGAAGATTGGTATAACTCCGGAGGCCTTCCATTTCGTGACAAAGAAGAGACGAGTAAAAAAAAAGAAATACTAATTCCCAAATTTAAAAATAATAGTGGAAAAATTTAAATTGGTTGTGATTTTTAACAGTTAAAATCTGACATCCCGATGAGAAGATTTCAGACTGGAGTTGCGCTGTTGTCCAAAAATGTTATGAAGAGTGACGTTTTTTAGTCTAGGTGGCCATGCTTAAACTCCTTGTATGACATAGTTTTCCGTACATATATCCATTGACTTTAAATTGTTCCACAAAATGAAGATAAATGATTCCATATTCTCCCCTTTCGTCTTTTTCTCAAATTCACCCAAGTTTCACCCCGAATCTGCGGCGTACTACATGAGCCTCCCCGCAATTCGGACTACGTGTACCAAAACTAGTGGAAATCCCGTTTTTAAGGTAAAATTTCCAAATATTTTCTGGAAGAGGGTCCCTAGACTCTCCTTTCTACTTGGTACTCTATCATTCACAATTCTTAAATATTAAATTCATCAAGATGCAAATTCTACATGAACCTATAAAATATGGATGGAGGGCCTTAAAAATAATTTTGGGACTAATTTAAATCTAACTGACCTGATTCTGACTAAAGTTTTAGAAGGTATTTGGGCTCCTACCGAAATAAACCTCATATGCGCCACTGCCCGGAATACCTTCACACCCTTTCGTTAAACAACTATACGCCCGATGATGTTTTTCTTCCGCATCACCCCCAATCGAATAAATACCTGGCATTCCTCCGCTCCCTGCTAAATCAATTATCTCGGGCAGCTTCTATTCGCCACTTTCTTGTTCGTGTCGAAAACTAGCTCTTGTCGATACCTTCTTCGAGACACGTAACACCTTTTCGATGTGAGCTGCTGGAAAACGATGCAGTAGTAACGACGCTTACTCTTTATCTTTATTAGGGAGTTCATTGATTTTATTGGTAACCGATTGATTGACTGATGTATTTACGTAACAATTGCAAATAGCTTGTATATAACTATGGATTGTTATTTATGTTTAATGTACATTGTACAGGCAGCTTCAACAAGTCCATCCAAACTCTGCACAACCGGATACCTTTTATATGTATGCGGATATGTATGCTTGTATGCGGACAAACAAATCAAAAACAATCGAGAACGTAGTTGTTTGCATATGTTTGCCGACTATAAGATGTTGAAATTAATAAAGCATCTATTGAATGGGACGTCACATTTATATTAACATTAAATATGAGTCGCAGAGGTATAGTTCTTTGGGCATTTTTTGCACAGTAAAACTCCCATACAGCGAACGAACATGGTTATAAAAAGGACTAAGTGTTAGGGAGTAGAGAAAAATAAAGGAATTGGAACAAAACCTGTATGAAATGGAGTTTTCAAAACCCTGTCAAAATGAAAACTTTGGTTTAACGATTTAAAAAAAGGATGGTGGTCCATCATGCTCGTTATAAGCGCTGTGTTTTGTACGATACGGTTAAATACAGCGGATATTCACTTATAGAAAAGAGGGTATGACAGGTGCAGAAATGTGGCCTGTCTCTCTCAGTCGGGTTTTAAAATGTTAATTGAGATGAAATTCTGGTTAATTGAGACGTAAGCAGAGTACCGTCAACTTTTATCACGTAGATAACTTTCCAATTTTGAATATTTATAGACTAAATTTTCAGAAGTAAGGAACGTGAAATGATAATTTGTAGAACCAGAAAACATCCCTTGTTTTAGTTTACATAAATTAATTTAATCTAAATGGAATAAAAGGTCGGGATTCTACTTTTCAGCTTATTTTTATTTAAGGTTATGCATTTAAAAATTGTCTAAAAGACAGAGAAAAGATATTGGAGTTGAGACATTTTTAGACGTCAATAAAAACAGTATATTTATCGAATTTTAGAGGTAAAACTGTCGGTGTGCGGGCATATTCTGTTGTAGCTTTCAAGTAGTTGTTAATAATTTATAGGCTGCGTCGGCGTCTTTTCAGCATTTTGGGAAGATGTCAGGTTTAAACTATTCATAACTTTGTATCTGACAGTAGCGCAACCATCTTTCTTATATTTGTAAATACCGTTTTACAGCAAGGTTAGTAGAATAAGACTAGGTTGGCTCTTCACATAGAGATGAAAAATTCAAAAGGGGCGTCAGATTTCATCCAGTGACGTCAATTGCAGCTCCTCCTTTGCCGTCATATTAGCCAATCCCTTTCACTCGGGTGGGACTTAGGGAGGGGCACTATGGATTAGGGACTTTTTCTTTGAGAGAGGGATATTTCATCTTTGGTCCAACAGGTTCATCTGTACGACTTTTCAATGTTAGGAATCTTTCCCCTTAATGATGAGCTATCTATTACGTTGTAGATATCGGGTATAGACTCGAAAAACTTAAAAACAAGATGTATCCGGCATTATTTCTTGTAAATAAATTCAAACTAACTATCTCTTTATTTTGAAAATCAATTTCGATTTACAAAAAACACTGTTGCCAATAACTCAGTAACAATAATACGCTTACAAGAATATAAAATAAAATAAATTTACTAGTGAAAATAATCCGTTCACTAGTCCTGTTTCTAGCGTGAGTATATTTAGTTTTTCAATTTTTGACTCCTTCAACAAGACAACTCAGTATTTAATTTTAGAAAGAAACTACTTTGTTGGGAAACTTGCCTTAATCGTTTATTCTTTTTACTATCTAGAAAACTAAATAATCATCATTTGATGCAGATTATAATTTTACTAGTATTTAATTTCAGGATTTATTTTCATAAAAAGAAGAAGAAAACTACTGGTTTATATTTTCCCTGTATCTTATTTTTCTCCCTTTCCACGTAAGCAAAATCTCCGCGATTTTCCTTATGAATCCTGATTGGCTACTCTACGTCATAAATTTCACGCCTTTTTCATCCAGTGACGTCACTGGATGAAATCAAAATGAGAGCCAGATGGGCCCCCCCTGGTTTTACAGTAGGTTTATGTTTGTCACAAAGAAATTGTTCCCTCAAATGATTAATAATATGTAATCCTTTACGTCTAAGCTTATTTCTTATTCGGTAGATATGGCTGAGATGTACAGTATCTCTTACTGTCACTTTAGATTGTCAAACAATCTTTATCTTCTCTTAATAAAAACAAATATTCACACAGTAATTTTTAAAGGAAATTTTAAATTCCTTTGAGAAATAGTGTCCTGCCAGATTTAGGTTGTAAACATTTAGAATTAAGTATACCTAACTATTTTTTTAAAAAGGATAAGAATAACTGTTGACTCGAAGCTGCTCATAACAGATAGCATGTTTCATTGTCAATGAGTTTCCAAAAACAAGGTTTACCAAAAATAAAAACCTTTCCGCAATACTATATTGCGGTTTGCATGACAAGGTTGCATTAAAAATTACATAAAAACCTACTCAAGTATCATCAAATCAAACCCTTATAACTCGCGCAGGTTTTTAACCTTGTCACAAGGTTACTGGCTGTCAAGGAAATTTTTACAAAAGCTTTAAATGGGTTACGTTGTAAGGGTTACAACAAGGTTTATAAAACCTTACATTGCTATATGGGTTTCATATTGAAAAATGCCGACATTTAAGAAAGACGTGCGCCAAGAAAATTTTACATATCTCGAAAGTTTCGGGTTTCAACCTTAAAGGGGCTGAGCATGGGGAAAAACTCTCGCGTTTCTTAATCTCATCTCCTGCAGAACCCACTGCCCATAAAGTTGACGAGTTGTTTCACGATTCGCTCGTTAACTCAAAAAGTTTTGCGCCCCTTAACTGTTTCACGCACTGCGTGAGTTAGGTCAAATTGCTGCTGAGGATTTTCCACGGAGTTCTGGAATAGCAACGCGGAGAAGATGTGGGATGAGCTACGGCGCATCCCTTAAATATTCTTTTTCGTGCTCTCTCGAGCTAACAAAAAGGAGTTTCTTAAGAGAAAATTTGGGAAAAGAATCATTTGGGAGTTTTATGTGGAAGTTGATTATATTGTGGGGAAAGGTATAAGAAGGAAGAGGGTCAGGGATGTTTAGTTATTTATAAATTAAAAATCCCATAAAGTATAGTAAAAGTATTCTTACCATGTACCAAGATTAAATGTTTGTGTTAAAGATTTAAGAAATTTTGTAGGGTCCAACATTTAGAAATCCGTTATCAAAATCGATTTATTTTCAAATTACATTATTTAAAATGTTTGCAATTTTTTCTTCTGAATTCACTTAAAAAATTATAAAACTACTTATATGAAAAAATGTAATCATTTCAATATAAATAAGTGATAAATCAATTGCTATTTACATTAAAATCGGTTTCTAGTGGTATGGAAACGTAAAAATCAATTGAATTTTAAGTCCAACACTCATGTGTATCAACATTAAGTTTTGCATACTTCGAAACATTTTAAAAATTGTAATTTTAATATCAACCATTTATTCAAAACTAAACAAATTAGTCCAGGCAATCTGTCCGACTTTCATCTAATTTTAGTATGCCATTATTTAGGTAATTTCTAAGAGAAAACCGTTTGAATTACTTCTTCAACAGTTATTTTGTGGTTTTAGTTATGTTTAAATTTTTTCGATTATCAAATTTTTGAAACTGATATTCTGAATTTGCTTTTTAATTTAAATGGAATATTCGTATTCAGCGCTTAAAAATAGCCTTTAATCATGTATCAAATGTCTCCATTACTAATATTTGATTTTTTGAAATTTTTCTTCGGCCATTTTCTAAAAATTAAAAATTATTACTTTTGCCCCTATGGGTCGTGTTCAATTTTTAGTATGTTAAGGTCCTTCCCAAGTGAAAACCGATGAAAATCCAAATGTTGCAATTTTTTTACCAGTTTGACCTTTTTTTTGGTATACTGGTACTGGACTAAATTGATTACGTCTGCGCATAGAATAGTGAAAGGGAAAGGAGGCACAGTTGGTTTTTAACAGAAATTTGCATTTTTGACTTTTTGTTTTATTAGTTTGTAAGACAAAGAACTGAACCATTTTAAAGGTTGTTTCGCTAGAAAACGCCGTATTACTCCTTCACACTCTCAAACTAAACATTATGTAACATCTTTTATCGTTCATCATTCCCAAAACGTCGTTTGAAAGTCGCGACTTTATTTCTTCCCATCCAACACATCCCCCCTTCAACTCAACTTACCATTTTCCATCTCTCGATGCTGAAAGATAAACACAACACCTCAGTTCAAACTGCACCAGCGGTAGAACACTTCCATAAAAGCGTCAGAAACACCTCCATTACGCTCCTCTAAACACAAAAATCCTTATCAAATACAACTTCCAAAAAGCATTATTCCTGAGAGCGAAAAAAAAAACGGGAGGCCGGTTCAGTTACCATTTCCCGAAACGGGAGCGGAAAAGTTCGAAATACCCCCCTCCTACCCCTACCCCCAGGGGTGTTACATATCGTCATCATCATCATAAACTGATATTTGGCAAGATGTCAAAAAAGAAGGGGGCTTCTAGTGATAAGGAGGGAAATTCCAGTCATTATTGCTTTGGCAACAAAAGAATGGGGCCTAATTTGCTGGCGGTCAAACGTGACGTGGAAGGATTTCTGGAGGACGGAAAAAAGCGCTACGGTATCGAGTATTTAAATCAGGTGTATCAGAAAATTTCCCACTGCTTCCAAATGACGTTGAGGGCAAAAAAGTGTTCTTTTCAAATAACTTGTTTGACGGTTAGTTAAAAAAAATAGCATTTTTCTGAAAGGTTTATGACGCGAGGTAAAGATGAATGATTCTCGTGACTGAAAAATTAAATTCTTTTTTTAATGATATATCGATCGATTGAGCTGTGGTGAAAGCATCGCTTGATTGCCGAGTCTGTGTTCGATATGGGTTGATGGAATATCCAGGGCTCGGTAGTTGAAACTCGAAAGTTCTGAGATTTTCGCAGATGCTCTCGTGGTTTCAAGATTAGTTTTTTGTTCAGTCCTAGGATAAGAAGATGGGGTGTTATTAATCAGTCTATTGATATGGTTTTGGTCAACTTTACATATGCCCTATTCTCAAAATGCAGGTGTTGTTTTAAAAAGTATTAAATTATATTCCCTTATCATTGACCTTATTTGAATACTTTTCTCAACTCACGAAAATCTGGTTATGCTTCCTACAACGGGGTTTAATCATAAACACAGTATTTTAATTTCAGTTTTTAAATTTGTTTTGCATTGTTCACTAAATATTGTAAAGTGTCTACTATAAAGTCCCCGTTTTAAAAGAGTGACATTGTTTAAATGTAGCGTTTAATGGAGTTTAAAATTGTTTAAGTAAAATTTCAGCTATTAAGGTTGTATATAAATTAATTTCATAGCTAATTGTAATTCAAAAATGTATTTTTCTAGTAACTTTTTATATTTACTGATCCAAAAAATTTAGGCTTGGAGTTTTATAAAGAGAAAATACTTTTATCGACATAGGAAAGAGGGAAATATGGAAGCAAACCCCTTAGTTGCGCAATTTTAAAAATAGGGATTAGCACATTTGCATAATAGAGTCAGGGGGTAAATAAGAATATAACTACTACTATATGAACTGTAGACAGAGTGGGGTATAGAAAGTTTCCTTACTGTAGAAAAACGCATATTGGCTGATGTTATTTTTTGTTCTACCTCCGGTAGAGTTTAATGAACTATGAAATTTTAAAAGATACATGAAAAATCAAATTTATATTATCTACTTAAAAAATTACTATTAAACCTTTCATGATTTTAAGGAAATATTTCCATGAATCATGTATAATCAATTTTGAATTTCTATAAAAGTCAAGTTTTAAAATTTATAACCTACAAAAAGTGTTCCTTAATTTCTATTCCTAATTCAAATTTACGCATGGAAGTCTTCTTGGGCGATCCTGTTTGGTTTTTTTTTTTTTTTTTTTAATTTTATTTAGATCCGTATATTTTTAAGGCAACGAACTACTGTTGGAGTTTTTGGACGGAGAAAATGTCTTCTCCTTGAGCTGTGGCGCTATCTGCCTGACTGGAAATAAAACTTTCGGTGCATACAAAAAACATTATATTTTACGTCAATATAAAACTTTATTCAAAAATTATAATAAAATATCCTATTTTTAAGACATTTGTATTAATTCATAAGTTTGTCTCTCTCTCTATTAAGATTTATCTTTCACGTTTTGATATTACTTGAAAACTTTAAAGTTTTAATGAGAAAAATATCCCTTCAGACATATTTATATTACGATCATTCCCTTAGTCGTCGATAAATATGTTAATGAGATACGTAAGATTATAACGTTTTGTGCAAATTATTATTGTTATGAATAAAATGAATTGAAAGAAGAGTTCGGTGAAATTCCGAAAGATAGCAGCACCACAAATGTGAGCGGGTCATGTTTAGAATAACAACAGTGCCTGTAGAAAGGATGGTTCCGTAATTGTTCTTAAAAGAATTTCTCCCTAAGCAGGGAGAAAAATCCTGGGGGGGGATCCTGTTTGGCGAAAAAGGTTTGGCAATCCTGTCGCAACGATTAAGGAGACTACGTCAAAGATTATAAAAATGTGTAAGTAAAAGAACAATGCAGAAAATTATCTTTATTTTTTCGACAACTTTTAAAATTGTATTTTTAAAGCTTACAGTTCAACGACGTTATTTTTAATAGCCTACATTGAGCTTTTCTACATTTTGAAGATTGGAGTAAAGATAAAACAAACAATAAATAAGAGAATGCATTATTTCCCTTTGAAATGATATAATTAGACCCTTCTTTTGATCATTACAGTCACAGCACCAACCAGGGCCCTATCCAAAGGGGTGGTTTTAGGGGTTCAAACCCCTCCCGAAATCTTGACATAAATTTTATACTGTTTCTTCCTTAAAAATTATCTGACTCACAAGGAGCGATGTAACCCAAAGGGTCTCAAAATGAATTAAAAATCTACTTTTAAGGGTAAAAATTCCAAATCTTTTTTGAAGTAGGACACCTATACTCTCTCAAAATGTTGCTGTTTATTTTACTATACTGGGGTTTCTTTGAAAATTCTGCTGCTTTGAATGAGCCTTGTTCCAATCCAAAAAGGCCAAGTTATTTACGTATTCATAACATGTAAATATTTTGAAAATAAAATTATCAAAACTCGTTGTCCCAAGTATGGAAAAAAATTTACCTATATGCAGCGTTCGAAATTGGGGTGCTTTGCTGGTCCGGGAAAACTAAAAAACGGCTCGGACCAGTGGAATCAGAAAATCACTGGTCCGCCGGACCAGTGATTTCTCGAGCACGTGTAAAATCATTTAGACGATTTGTTCAATGGTAGAGGTATTCGTTTGATGATTGCATTTGGTGAGGCAAGTACATATTTTTGACAGAACCCGAAATGTGGTGATATGGGATAGAGGAGCCCCCGGCGAAAAAGAAAAAATGTTATTAATATGTATTGATTTTTAACATTACTATTTGGTACTCACATTCAGTACAATAGTTACTTCATGTATTTCATTTCAACCGGTCCTTTTTAATTTGTCGGACCAGTGATTTTTGTTGCGGACCAGTAAGATTGGCAAAGCACTGTTCGGCAGGACCACTGGGTTTTTCCCCCAACTTCTAACGCTGCCTATATGTATATGTTACGGCCAAAGCCCGAAGTCCGGCCACTTCGCAAATTGGCCGGCCAATCCGCGAAGTGGCCAAGAGGTTTGGCCGGCCACTTAGCGAAGTGGCCGATTTCGGGCTTTGGCCGTAACATATGCATCTATAAAGGGATTTTGTGTTGTTGAATAAATAATAAATTTAATATTATTTTATTTTGTTTCATGCAGTAAACTATATAATTTAAGGTTACCCAGCAAGATGCAGTTAATAGGAATACTAGTTGTAATTTTGAAGAGTGATTTGGAACGGTTTTGATAAAGTAAAGAAATAAAGATATGAGTCTAGGTTGTAGGAGAATATAGATTTCCCAACCTTGCAATTTAATTAACCAGCAATTCTCGCTAATACATTAAATACATGAACCGAGTTCTAGTTCCCATGGCAGATGGGCCAGTGGGAAACCATTGAAAGTGAAAGTATCCTTTCTATGAAAGAACAAGTTTTGGGAGAGTTTGGAACAGGTTGTGTGAAATGCAAGGCTGATTTTTACCTCGGGCAAATTAATTCCAATCTTGTAACATCCCAAAAATGTAGGTCCGGAGGGGCATACCTTTTCAAGCGAATCACCTGTTTTTCTGGTTGGGTCGCTCTGAGGCTTCGAATAGATCAGTGACCCATCGGAAACTGTCCTTCACCTTACTTGAACGAGAAAAACGAAGAAATCATGATTTCAGTAACAATCTTATCGAGTAATATTCCATGTAGTATCCACATATTCCATACATGGAATCCTTAAAAATCAACCTTAAATCTACACAGACTTAGGTTATCAAACTAAGCAGCGTTCGAAATTGGGGTATTTTGCTGGTCCTGGACAACTAAAAAACGGCTCGGACCAGTGGAATCAGAAAATCACTGGTCCGCCGGACCAGTGTGTGTGTGGTGAAAAAATATCCCACTCTCCAGTTCTAGCAGCGGATAGGGGAGCCCCCGGCGAAAAAGAAAAATGTTATTGAATGTGTACTAATTTTTAACATTACTATTTGGTACTCTTACATTCAGTGCAATAGTTACTTTATAATAATATTTAAACCTGTCCTTTTTAATTTGTCGGACCAGTGATTTTTGTTGCGGACCAGTAAGATTGGAAAAGCACTGGTCCGCAGGACCAGTGGGTTTTTTACCCAATTTCTAACGCTGAAACTAAGTATGGAAAATAAATAAAAGGTTTGTTTGAAATTAAGAAAATTTGTAATAAATAAAACTATTCAAAATAATAAAAGCAATGTTTTCTTCTCATATAGAAGTAGTTGTCTGCAGTATATTCAGAAAAAATATTATTTAAACTTAAGTGTCGTGAATTTGTTAAGGAGTAGATAAAGATACGACAATAAAGTTCTTCTATTTTTGATGTTTTTTTAAACCAAATAAAAACTATTTGATTTTTATCAACCGCTCAATGCTGCAATTCACCATTGTTTTTTTATAATGATTTATTAATTTTCTTTTTCATAAAATTTGCAATTATTTTATTAATTAAACTTAAATAATCGATCAATAGAGCATTTTCAATCACATGACTCGGCCTAACAACGGCCTTAGCAATGTTGTTTTTGCCCGTCAGTGACATCATGTGCGAATGCTTCTATTGGATGCTTCTAGTTCCCGCCCCTAACAACAGCCTTAGCAACGTTGTTTTTGTCCTCCAAGTGACGTCATGTGCGAATGCTCTATAATGACGTAACTTTCAACAAAGAAATCACATTGATAAGAAAATATCTGAACTGATAAAATTAAAAAGCTGCAAGATAAAAGTTATCCGAGTAAAAACTTTTATAAAGACCAAGGTACTACTCCAATGATAAATAAAATGAAAAAAGACACGCAGGTATAAATTATTGTTTATGATTTTAAATGTACGAACAACATTGTAAATGAAGAGGGATTAACAGAAAACTCTAAATCTACAAGCAAGCCTTTCCATCTATAACTGCGAATTTCTTCTTTGCATCTGGCAGCACATTGAAAACAAACATCACTCCGAAGGTTACATCCTCCTAATAGAAAATGCGCAGTGGATAGGTATAATCGTTCTCCCTCTTTACTTTTAAACAGGAGTTAAATAGAGAATAATCACTACGTACAACCTCTGGGAGTTTTATGTTTTAAAAATTCATCTAGATTTTACACGGTTAGTAACGATTCCGCTAGAGTTCAGTTAATTATACACAAACTTAAAGGAATGACAAAAAATGTTTTCCGGACACATATCCATCATTATAAATATACAATCATCGTGATACGATACATTTTAACTTCTTTTTTGAATATGTATCATCTTTTATCTATTAGGTTGGTTTTTAGATGTTCCGAATTTCTCATATCGCGTCAAACTTTCATAGTAAGGTCGGAATAAATTCATCTAATTGAGCTTCAATGACAATGTACGTGTAGTAAAGTGGGCGTTTTTTTTCCCGCTGAGCCGAGTGGTTGCACTTTCCTCTTTCGGATCATTCAGAGAGATGAAGCGCTCGTATTTGCGAAGTAGTAGACTTAAAACCCCCAACATCCAATGCTCAATCCGATTCTGCTCAATGAATATAAATCGATATTTTAGAAAAGACCCCCTTTTACATTTTAAAACACTTTCGGGGAGGAAAAAAACCTTCAGAGATAGATAAAGTAACAGAAAATAAGGGAATCCCTTATACAGTTAAGGGATAACACGAGACATTCACCATAAAGGAACCCCTCACACGACTGTTTTGCCGTTTAGGGATGAACTAATGTCGAGAATTCAAGAACATGATCATTTTTTTTAAATAAATTTATTAAAACGTGTCTTTACGAATATTTTTTTATCCTTTTGAATTAGTTTCAATTATTAATAGTAGTTATTTTATCACTCGTTATTTCGGGATGCAATTTGCAGAGAGCACCATTATAGATTAAAACTGATTGCTCTTAAGTGCAAAAAGTCATTTAGCAGATAGTAGGTACTAGGTTGAAAATTATCTATGTGCAGTATCATAGTGATAGTTAGAAAAAAAATTCACGAGGCACTCCACTTAGAAAATGACCCATCAGTTCTAATTTCAGATTATTTCTTGGTGGATGTTCTGTAGCAGCACACATTTATTGTCTGTGTGCCCTCTGAAGTGATTCTAAAATTTAAAAAGAAGGGAATTTAATTGAAAATATGTATTTTTGTGTACTAAATTCGTGAAAGGAAAATGTTTCACTATTTATTTCACCAATATTTTTTATAAATTAGGATGCAGCTCTTAAGAGTTTAATCGAATCCTGTAATCGGGGAAAATATATAAATTTCATTAAAATTATAACAAAAAATAATAATTATATAGATTTTGAACGCGTAATTATTTTCTGTTATTCAGTTACCATTTATAATTTTACTACTCAATCTCAACAAGCAATAGGGAATTTATAATTTGTCCTTTGTCCTCCAAGACACCAAAATTAACATTTTTAGGGGGGGGGGGGTTGACCGTCCGAATATCTTGAGATAAGTGTGTTTTGGAATAAATAAATTCATTCAGTGATAAACATGTCTCTAAATGACTCATTAATAAAACATAAAACACATTACTTTTCATATATATTTTGTGAAAGCAATGGTTGGATTGAAGGTTTTTATACACGAAATTCCATATCAATATAAAATTATTTGGGGCAAGGAAAATGTGAGAGATAGCCTGGATAAGTGGAATGTAATAAAATCAAACCTGTCTAAGTGGAATTACCCTCGATAAGTGGAAAAAATAGTATTAAACCTGTCTAATGAGAACGAAAACGTCGGTCCCGGACGATTCCACTAATCTAGATTTTATACTTTTTTCTTCTTTGAACTTTTGCAATAATAACCCCTCAGCCTTAAAATAATTGTGCACAGTTCCTAAATATTTTATAGGGAGGTGGTGACGTGTGTTCCTTTCAAAAACCTAATCTGGTGGTTTACCGGCAAATATAAAACCAATAAATGATTGGGAAAAATTTTTGGTTTGGGCTGCCCCGAGCAGTTGAGGATACGGTGAAATTGGTTGTTGGAATGTTGGTTGGTCAACTCTTGTTTAAAAGAAGCCAAATTATGTAAAAAACGCAAATTAAACTGTGAGAAAAAGGTAAACTGTGATAAAAAGTTTTTTGAAAATTATGACAAAATTGTTTTTAAGAATAATACAAAATAATTTAGGTTGCTTGAGTTTTCATAAAATAATTCTATTTAAATTTGAAAAAAAAATTAAGATACTAACGTTTATTAATTAAGTTTAAATTTTACAGGAGATTGGTAAACGCTTAAGTTGGGAAGATTCACTCTCTGATTATTTTATGGCACCGAAACACCTATGATGTTTTTCCGATGTAAACAATTTCAAATTGAGATCCTGTTGTAATCAGTGAGTGATGCTGATGGTTCCCAAGAAGTAAACTACTTTCTCTCCAGCCACCGTGTCGCAAACAGGGTCCATCAACTGACCTAGATCCATTACCATCCCATCTATCTCTCTCTCCGCCAGTTTCGACAGAGCACTTTTTTTTTATCAGTTACAAAATGATTAGACAATATCTCAGCAAAAAGCTCTGGGCTCCTCATAACTCTCGTTATCGTATGTCCCCACAGTCACATGTGAGTGTAGGTTTTCGATGCTCGTCGCTTCAAAAGTCTTTATTTTATTTTTGTTGTCCCCATTTTCCCTCGTTATCCGAGGGGGAATTCCGCAATTAAGATACAAGGTTAGTGTCATAATGGGGAAAGGTGCTGCCTTAATGGAGAAACCCGTTTTTCGTTGTGCGACTCGGAAAAATTTGAGAAAAACTCTTTTCTCGGGAATAAAGAGCTGGGTGCCTAAACTGAACATTCGGAATACCTTGCCTCTTATAATGGAATATGCCAAGTGGTATATTTAAGCAACCTCCCCCTATAATTTAAGCAATTTAAGCAACCTCCCCCTATTCGGGGTGAACTCATAAAACATACCTCAATCCATTAAGTGATACCTGATCTCAATTTGAACAAATGCGTAAAATAGGAAAGTTTAATAAAGAACACGAATATTATTAACCTGACCTCTATATAATATTATACCCTCCTTGTCTCGCCTACTACCCCTTAAACCTTAAACTCTTGGGCTCGGGTGAGCCGGCCAAGAAATTTTGTTTACAGATTAAATGTAATTAAATAGGGTGAAATCCAACCTTGATTTTTTCCAGTATTTGTACTTCATCAGTTAAAACCTTCAACTTAGGAAACCAAGAATTTGGGGAGTTAACAATAAAAAGATTAAGAGAAACAATTTATAGGTGATAAATTGTTTCTCTTCATCTATAAATTGTTTGATTTAAAAAAAAGTAAGTGTTGTTTAATAAAATTTTAATAGTAAATTTAATAATATTTATTAATAAATAGTATCTGATAATTTATTATAAATTATAAACAAAGACATATAACTTTAGGAAAAAAATTAGAAGAGTAAACTTGTGCATTAGAAAAGAGCGAATCAATCATTATTTTCAAAAATGAAAGCTAATAAAACCCTAAATAATTTATCCTAATATATTAATTTAATATTTTGAACTTTTATTATAACTATAAAATAGAACCTTTTTAAAAAATTATCGTAAGAAATTAAAGGTTCGTGAAAGTTTAAAGCAATGAGCTTAAGTTTAAAAAAGCGAGAAATGTTTGATGAAATGTTTTCGAATAACTGGAGAAGCATCTCTTGAGAAAAAAATAGATCGTCTGTGGGAACTATTTAGAAAAGATAAAGCCTATTTATAGAAGATGATAATAAAACATCTTCCGTTGAAAATCTTCTTTCCGACGCTGATGTCTTGTCCTGATGTTTCTTGGCACACTTTGAACTCAAGATAAAGAGAAACAATATTATGTTGTTTTGAAGAATGGTCTTATCTTTAGTTCTATCTATTTGGTCTTTTTCCTTAAAACCGTTGGAAATATTTTGTAACAGTTTTGATTGAATGGTTTATTTATGTACAGTGTCTAATGTTTGAAATGATCTTAAATAAAATGAAGTCCTAAAGGTAATTTGAACTCGTATAAAAACGAAAAGATGTAATAATTTAAAAAGGTACTGAATAGCTGAAAATCCATGGTAGTGTTGTCATTGGGGCATTTGGAACCACAATTCACTGAAACTGCTCCTAAATAATTTTGTATCGAAACTTATAGGGTGCATACATTAAATTAAAAACTCGTTTAAAAAATCAATATAGAGTAATTATAGAGTATAATGAGATGTGAATTCTTCATATGTGTTTTAGAAAATTTATAGAATGGTAGCTCATTTAATGAAAATGTTCCTTTAACTTTATCTACCCAGCAACACTGAAAGTAATGCTTCAACGCTTCATTAACTTCAGATGATACTGTGGCAATTAACAGTATAATACTGTTGTTATTGAAAAGTTTATACAAATTTTCACTTTTATTAGGATGTAGGATTTTGCAACTCCAAATAAAATGTACCATAACTCTGACACTTTCAATTTTGAATTTGAACATTTTATGGTAGTGGTGAAACAATGGAAAATTATTTTGAGAAAGTGTAAAGATTCTCTGTTGAAATATGTCCTTGAAATATAAAAATGAATAAGAATGAATGTTATAACCCTCCCATTGAAACTAAAAATGATCTCATTAAAAACCCATTAATATATTTACTGTCCCTAACCCATCACACAAGTATTTTTATCGGAATCAGTCTCTAAGAATAATATGGTTTTAACCGTAGGTAATGTTTTTTTATGTATTTTTACTAGGCATCGGTTGATATTTCGAAAAACAATCAACTTCAACATACTGTTTTTTTATTAGGTTTAGGGTTTTATGGCACTAGACTCATTCATATAGTGCCAGCCAAGAAAAAAAATTAAGTCAGGCAACATACTGGAAGTTTGGTTTAGATCCAAAAGTTTTTTTATGTACAAATTACGTAAATTGTCGGCGATTTTGATCTTTTTTATATCCATATTTCCATTTTTAAGATGACAACTCAAAACTCTATTGAGCTTTCCATCAATTAAAAAATGCTTTGTCACTCTCAATAAGTGCATTACATCAATGCATATTCAAAGCATTGATTGTTGACGAAAAAAGATATCAGGATAAATTTCTTGCTAAATAGCATCCCCATCGTTTTGTTCACACTCTCAGGAAGAAAGAATCACAAATTCCTTTCGTATCTTTTCTATAATCCTTTATCGAAATTTAACGCACACATGGCTTTTTCGCACAAATTTCTCAGGATTCTGAATGTTTTATAACAACCTCTGGCATCCAGAAAGAAGGCTCGTGAGTTTGAAACGGGAACAACCATGCAGGGCCAGTGGATTGCTTTCGCGGCTTTTCTTCTAGGAGCTACATGTAAATATTTTCAGTTATTTTATTTCATCCAAGTCCTTTGCTAATGTAACTTCTGAACCAATAAGTCCCCCCAAAGTATTCTAAAACGTGTCAATCAATTTATAATTTGAGTATTTTAAATTGCCGAGCTGAGTAAATAACCCTAAGTAAAGTCATTCAATTACGAAATAAAAGTTAAGTAAATATTTTTTGGAAGTCTTCAGGATTTTCACATGCAATTTAAATACGGTTTAAATTCATCATTCTTAAAACTCGTAGTCTTAGGGATTCGTATAATGGAAGAACTTCATTTTGTGTTGAATGTTGAGATAGATGATTACTGTTTTTCATTTCCCAATCATATTTCCTCACTGGATCACTCTGAGCCCTTTAAGAATCATTTGTTGAATTCTATAGTTCTTTTTGATACGACACAAAAAGTTCATAACTCAAACTTAAAAACTTCATCAAACATTATGCTTCTATCCATTACCTTTAAACTTATCATTAATCTTACAAGATTAATTTTCAGAACAAACAATCTATAAATAAACTGTTGTCTATCTATTTATTTGTAGTATTTGCATACCCGTGTACCAAGTTAACGCTGTTGATTAGATGTTGTGAAGGGGGCTCTTACATTACCATTGGTGCAAACAATGAAGAACCTGTAGTACCACCTGAGGGTTTTTAAATTAATTCAACCCTGAAATAATGCCCTGTAATATGTCTCAACAAGGGCTACCGTCTTGTATCGGCGCACAGCGCTTGTTCAAACATAAAAGCCAACTTTACTTAAAGAACCTATGAAAATGCGTCCTATCTCCCTTCTGTATGTTTCAAACAATCAATTTCTCTTCGCTCCTCCACAGGTGCTTGGGGGTCGGAATGCGACCTGCGCTACTTCCAGCACTACGAGCACAAGGGCTGCAGGGCTGTGGCGGGGGACGATGGCTGCCCCAAGAGATTCCTATGCGATGACCACTCGGACGATCTGCACCAAAGTAAGCAACGATACTCGTATCTAAGTTGTTCCTCAAGTTTAAACTCGTCCCACAAAAAATCCACATTATATCAGTTGTAAAGTTTTTTTTTTAACCCTTTTCACTATAAACTGTATAAAATATCTCATTCTGTTTTATATGGTTTTTGGACATTGCATTTGTAGAAATTGAAGGATTAGTACTCTAGCTATTTCCCTTAACCACCTTCTCTCCTCATCATCATCCAAAAGAGGTAGGAAGAGAAAATAATGGATACTTATTCCCACAGAATTCTCTTCCCTCAGACTCTTTCTTTGATCCTTATTAAAAGTACTCAAGACATAATGTAACAATTATAAAGAAAAACGTCTGAGGATGAAAGAACCAGATGGAATAAGGGCAAGAAAGCAAAAGGGAAACTTTTGGGGACTTAATCATGGGGGTGGACAGTGCCCCCTCCCAACTTTTTAAAAATACTCTATTATTTCAACGGTAAATGATGCTTTCATAGCAAACAGAGCCCCCTGGGCAAACAGGGATGCTTTCATAGCATTGCCCTCCAGTGTCTTCCTAAATACCCCCTTCGATAGGAACCAAAAAAAAATTTCGGTCCGTTCTGCTACCTATAGTTAAACCATGGCCAATGGCCATCTAGACACATAAGGCCAGAGAGGCTCGAAATCTTGAGTGACGCTCTGATGCGTACTATTTCGCGTCATCATCGCTTTTTGGACAACAGCGCAACTCCAGTCTGAAATCTCTCTGTTCTTATGTTTCTAGATGGCCATAGTTGAACCCCTCTTGAGTATCTCCCATTCCTCTAACTGCGTTCGTTGTTTCAGAGTGCCTCCACAACGGCAAGTGGTACTCACAGCGCGAGCCCATCTTGCAGGACTGCGACAACTGCCGCTGCTCCGGAGACTCCTTCGGCGGATCTTTCATCGAGTGCGCGGCCGTCGACTGCCCCGACTGGGACACCCAGAACAAGTCCTGCTACATGGGCTACAGGCCAGAGGACTGCTGCCCCAGGGAGATGTGCCGTGAGTCACTTAATTGTCTCATAAACTTCTCTTATAGTGGATTTACACCACCGAAACAAAAGCGGCATTAGCGACAAAAGCCATCGTTTTCGAGGCTTCTTCGAGGCTTCCTTTTGGTTCTTTTGAATCGCTGTTCACCGCTTTAGTCGCTTTAGCCGCTAATATCACTAGTATATATCACTCAATATTAGTCGCTGTGGTGTAAATCCACCATTACTTAATGCCCGGTATAGTCTGTCTTTCTTCGCTGGCGGTTGGGAACGGGGAAATCCAAGTTCCAGTAGGGGTGCGGGAAATTTGGGAAGCTAGCTTGGCTACTTAAGCATATTCTTTTCGATGAAAAGGGAAGAGAGGGGCGGTAGTTATTTGCGAAAAATAACTAGTTTGCCACGCTCTCTATATATACCAGTATACCAGTATTTTACGGTAATGTGCCTGTTATTTCCCAGGAACATTACTTGGAAAAAATAGCTGCCCAGTTTTTTCTTGGAACGTTTCAGGATTTTTTACAGAGTAGGGAGTGAATGGCCTGGCTCGTTTGGGGTTACACAACCGCCTAGCGAGGAAATAGCGTAGTGGTTGCGCCTAACGCTCCCATGCCATAGATCCTCGGTTTGCTCAAGTTCGGTCAGCCTTTCATCCTTCAATTAGTTGATAAACAGAAAACCATGCTGGGAGGTCTTGTGCGTTCGACTGACCACCTAGCTCCGAACACACTCTTGCACCCCAGGGCTCTCGGTCACGAAAACGAATATGGGACATTTCAGGCCTTGACCCCAATGATGATGCGCCATTTAGTTTAATTTTAGTTTTTTCAATTCAAATACTTTATCATTTGTGGAATGAGAGGAGTAGAAAACCTCCCTTGACCTTAGGAAGGATGATACGAGTATCTGGTTTTATCTTTCTGAAAATCCGAAATCTTTTAATCACTGTAAAGAACCGAAGCAAACGCATATTATTCTTTAAATTCAAATACCCCTCTTAAATTGTTTTTCTGTGCATTCCATTAAGGTGGAATGAGAGAGGAACCCTAAAAAGAGGAAAAATAGTTTATTTGAAAAATTATATTTTTTTATCAGGACTAAATAGTAATCCAACAATATTTAGATATTTCATACATGGCTATTTTAAATCCATTCACCCTTGGAAGAATCATATATTTCCCGATGAAGGTTCGGAGAAGCGATGTGACTTGCAAACTGCCTTCAAAAACTATATAGAGGGTCTCAAAAGAATGGCTCGCAAGAGAAAACTGGCTCGTAAAGAAAAAAAAAGTTCGAAAATTAAAAAAGACATCTAGATGAATTTCGGGAGCCGTTTTATCGTGGTAGTACTAATGTACCACGTACTTCAGATGGTTTTTCCAATTGAGGTTTCACTGAACTATTAAACTCAGATAAACACCATACCATTAAACTGGTTTTAAATCCACTTTTATCTTTCTTTTTAAATTACTCTCAAGACTAATAGTCTTTTCTATTTCTTTCAGCAAAAGAAAATAAGGACCAACGTAAGTTTTTATAAACATTCATAAACACAATCATGTTCAGTTATCATGTTATATTAAACTTAACCAAATTTAAATAGTACCACAATAATGTTCAATACTTTTTATAGGAAAATGATCAAATTAATGTTGATTAGTTATGACTAGTTATCCGAGTGTTCCTATTTTCGTACTAAACATTTCTTTCGGAAATTATAATAAAGTTGAAGGAGTTCTGCTAAAGAGTTCTCTCCCTTTGTTCACAAGGTAAGAAGTGCCGCCAGGGAGACCAAGAGGTGGACGTGGGACATTTCTTGGAGACCGGGGACTCGTGCCAGCAGTGTCTGTGCACCGAGGATGGACCCCAGTGCACGACGGTCAACTGTCTCACCGGCATCTACGCGCAGAAGATCCGTAGAGGGTGTCTGCCACTCTACAACGAGGCCTCCTGCTGCCTCACGGGGATGTACTGCGGTAAGTATACAGAAGTTTCCAAAATGTTAAGTAAAAACGTCCTTGGAGACCATCCATGTAGGGATGTGAGATCCCTAACTCAATTAGGGCCGTAGAAGGTGGATGAAATCTACCACGTCAAATGAAAGATCCATTGAGAACAGTTGAGGGGGGTTGTATGGGTTTATCGAATCTCAATTCATCCATTCCTGGCCAAAAATCGCTACTTTTTTTCGTCGGTTTTGCACTGAGAAAAATGAAGGTGAATTAAATTTCAAATATTTCAAAGGAAAATTACTTTTGGATCCTTTTTATTAATTTTGCAGATGAGTGCAATTTTTTTTATTGTATCATGAGTTTTTCATTTTTTTCTGATAATTTTGTAATGTTTCCTTGATTTTGAAACGGTTATAAAACCCCACAGTTATAGACAGATAAAGCTGTTTTGTAAAATTAAATTTTGTCTTTGTCTTTGCTTTGGAATACAACTTCTTACCAATCAAATTTTATATTTTTAGATGGGGTGACAGGAGCGAAACCAATAGCCAACCCTGAAAACACAGGTGAGTTTTCTATTCAATAGGGTTGGGTGGGGTAAAATATTTTTTGGCATGCTGATTTTTATTGAGGCGGCTCAAGAAAAAATCAGCATGCCAAAAAAAAAAATTATAAACTGTTAAAAAAAATTATTCATCTACCATTTGACCCCACCCGACCCTGTTGAATTATAATCGATTCATAGAGTCCTAAGGTGAATATAAAACAACGTCCATGACAAGAAATAAGTTATGGTCACTCATTGGAATTTAAACTTAAATAAAAAAAATATCAGTCGCGCGGTGCTTAATAGAGCATTTTCAATCACATGACTCGGACCTAACAACGGCCTTAGCAACAGAATTGTTACAGTTTTTTGCCCTACAGAGGTTAACAGTTACAAAAAATGACTAGCCGTGGAATTCTTCTATTGGAGCATTTGCAATCACGTGATCCCATACCTAAAAACCGCCTTAGCAACAGATAAACAACGGCCTTAGAAACAGTTAAAAGTCCTACAGAAGATACACAGTTAAAAGAAAATAACCGGTTGTGACGACACCTGAAAACACTCTATAAAGGTTTACCTACCTGTTTAGTTTAACCACGGTTTACTAGATACTATACAGGCTAGCCGAGTTTTAAACAATGAAAACCATTTGACAACTTTTCCCGCTTGGATCGCCACAAGTCCTACCTATATCACCCACCGCCTTCAACACCACAGAGTACTAGAACAGAGAGTCCACGGCCATAGGCCCTAATGGAAATCGAAAATCATGACATCTTGTTACAGGTTGGGAGAATTGTGGCGCTGGGATCGCACTAAACTCACTAGCGTCTGGATCCAGTCTGAATCGTTCGCCGGCTGCCTATGGGAGATCGAAAACACCTTTTTGCGCATGCGCTGAGTTCTAATTTGGCAAGAGATTTAAGCGGCCGGCATACGTTGCAGAATCTAGTGTGGCGCCCTCACATCAGTAACGCATTTGAAAACAGCCTCGTGGACCCTCTGTTAGGATATTTCTCTGTGGCTATAACCATTTGACCCCACCCGACCTGAATTATGATCTATTCATGGAGTCCTAAGGTGCCTAAAAAACAACTAAGTCACTCATTTGAATTTAAACTTAAATAAAAAATACCAGTCGGTGCTTTAATAAAAGTTTACCTACCAGTTTAGTTTAACAAACAACCAAGGAGGAGAGTTGCCTCTTCTCTCCGACTCATGCAATATAATATTGTACTATTACTTTTAACGTTTTATGGTGGGAATTAAAATTTAAATTAGAGTGAGAATATAATAGAGCGCTCAAACGTCAGTGTTGATTTCTGGATGTAAACTTACGACACACCTAAATCCATGGAAAAAGGTTTTTGAAGACTCTCGATCAAACTCAGAAACTTTTTCATTGGATTAAAAAGAAAAGGAGTTGTAAATTATCACCCAGCAGAATTATTTCAGTGACGGAATACTCAAGCTTACTACCTATTACCTACTACAACTACCATTTTCATTGCAAAATTCCCCAACAACAGATTTAAACTTTTTGAAAAACTAATAGAACATATTCCGACACATTTTTTTTTTCAGATGATAAGTGTCATTATCAAGGACAGTACTACGAGTTGGGATCAACAGTTCGACCCACTGCCAACGAATGCTTTCAATGCACGTGCTCTGTACCACCAGACTTCACCTGCCTAAGGGGTCGATGTTAAGAAGAATTTGTGCAAATAATACTGTATTCTGTTCTTAAACTTAAACCATTAGTTTTTGGTCAGAATAAACCTTTCTAATTCACTTGTTTGAATTATGTCTGATAAGGAATAAAATTAAACGCATCTTAATTTAAAGAAGAGTCAGATTAGAATCATAACAAAGAATTGTGGACCTAATCAGGGCAAATAGTGAATTACAATGACTTTCCGCCCCCTCTGCAATAAAAACCCTGTATGTGTGAAACAAGTGAAAACCTTTTTAACGAGATGAAAAAAAATATTGACGCATTACCTATTGGCCCAATTTTATCTGAAATGCTATCTCTTTTATAGTTGATACTATCAGATAACTTCGATGTATATGTGTGAGATGATCAAAATGAAGAGATTTAATCTGAGAGTCAAGAAACTGAAAACGTTTGTTCCATCAATTTCATCTCTAGTGTTCCTTGAACCTTACCCTAGATTGCTCACATAGATAAAATTTTCATTTTTAACAATTTCAACGAGATTAATCTCACAACGTTTCACTTCATTCATTGGCAATTCAAATAAGCTTTTTGGTCATTTTTATAATGTAATCCAAGTGGGAAGGTAAAAAACTAGCGTTCTTTCATCAAGCTTGTGATGTTATTTTAATCTAAAAAAACTTGAACCAAGTTTATTTCACTTTCATTACTTTGCAAAAAAAAGTTAACACGAGGAAAGCTTTGTTTGCCTGGGTCAGAAAAGTTTCATTACCTAAATGTGTATTATGATTAAATGTAAATGTTACAGGATAATCCAGACACAGTGAACAATTCAAATCTCGTATTGCACTTATTTATCAGTTTTGGTCAAAACTTTAAGCATGGAACTTTTTAGACAATTCTTGCTCATCGCCAACAAATATCTGACTTTGATTTCATTGGGGGGTTTTTTATTATAAAAATTAAATTTGTGAATGTTATTTCTCAAGTTTTGTAAAGAGTAGTCATCTAATGCTCTTTATTTTCTTTCAATATCTCTGGCATCCTTTACTACGTTTACCATTTTAAAGAGAGGGAAGATAGAATGTGTTACAGCAACTTTTTTTTTATTTTGTCCTTTTTGTTTAGGGAAGGAGGGTAAGAAACCAGAAATATTTATATATCAAAGCATGAAAGCAAACAGAACAGATAAGATTAGATAAAACAAAAAAAAGGGGAAATCAATTGTTTTGAAAAACAAGGTAAAATTCGTGTCATCATTATGTTGAGGTGATACTATTAGAAATTTATTTACGAAAAAAGTTTAGTTGGAACATTGGTGCAATCAGAAAAACTCTCAGTCTTTCAGATAAAAAGGATAAATCACTGCTCCACACCAAAAGAGTTTAAATCATTAAATAAATATGGCTGAGCTCATTTTTCCTGTCAAATTTTTAAATTATAAAACGAAAGGTGAACTTCAGGCTCTAGAAGTGTAGCCAATGAAAGAATTTTCCCAAAAATATTTAGCCTGGAATTTGAAATGAAATTCCAAAACTTTGCTAGAAGTTAACATCCTGACCAATAGAATTTACTTAAAATAAGCTTGTTTTTTAAACGACTTTAATCATTTTACATAAGTAGTTAAGAACTCTAATTCTGAGGTTAGTGAAGAGAACTTTCATAAGGAAATATTCATAACTTAAATATTTTAAGAGTGAAATTAAAACACATCATATAATTAAAAACATTTATTTTTACAACTCACGATGAATGGGTAAAATGGCAGCATAAAAACATTTAAAATGTAACAATGTATTTTAAACTTCATCACAGCACAGTAAAAATATGTATAACAAATCTTATTATAACAAGTTTTCTGACAAGAAAGCTCTAAAAACTCAATTGTACAGCATTAAAATAAATCCATAAAAATAAATCTTTTGATACAAAAACAAATTTTAATGATTTGAAGTTTCTAAAATTTGAAAAATGTGAAATAGATAGTAAGTGATAATGAACTAGAAGAATAGGAAAATGTAAAATTTTATATTATAAGTTGCTTTTGATAATTAAATATCAAACGGTACTGCTATATCATTACCATTACCAATGAATACCATTACTTAGTACTTAGTTTGTTTAATTTATCCTTGGCAGATTTGTAGAATCTTCCTTTTTTTATATTTATTTCCAGCAAGAAAAATGCGAAAATACCATAACATATTTGACAGACGTTGAAATAAAGTAGTTTTAACTTCCCAAACAAGATATTCCCCGATTATAAACAAACATATATACTTCTTAGAAGTTGTAAAAGCCTTCAAACCAAAGTAACTTGTGACAGCCGTTTCAATGAAAACATTGTCTACTGTTCATTTTCTTTCACTTCATCTTCTCCTCTGTAGTCTGCTAAAGCGGAAGGGAATCGGAGAACTATTCCTTTCATTTCTTCTGTTAAGTGAATGTTACAGGACAGGCGAGATCTAAAATACAGTTTTAAGATAAGCATTCAAAATTCATTCAAGAAATTCTTGAAAATTAATGCATTTTATAACTATTATTTATACTAACATGCTTCAAAGGGACCTGCGGTTGCTTATTGGGTTTGGTTACCACAGTTTTGTTCAATAATTTTGAGAATTCTTATACCACAAATTGAGAACAAATGCATTAGACTTAGTATGAGAAGAGAAATTTTTCATATAAACCCCCTCTTTGAAAAATACTACTGTCAACGCATTAACGTTATGACGACCGATAGAAACTTTTGAAGGATATAAAAAACAACGGTTCTTTCGTATTATCCTGTTGACCGTGCCGCTATATTCAAAAAGGTTATCAAAGCCCATTGACTGTTTTATAGCTTCTCCTCTGAATTTGACGGCCGCTGAATGGTCGATAGGATATAATACGTAAGTACCAAATCAACTCATTTGTATACTTACAATTCACAGTTTTCCGGGGCATAACCAATTAGATCTAATTCTTCATCGCTTGCTGGATTCAGCTTGTTAAAGTCATTTTCACTCAAGATCACATGACAAGTTGAGCATGTCGTAGTTCCACAGCAAACACCTTAAATAAAGAAAAAATACATTTGAGTTGGTTTGAATAAAAAGAGCGTAAGTCGCACGAATTTTGTTTCGATACATCAAAGGCTTTTTGCAGCAGGAGCATTTATTTTTTATTACTATGATATTTTATAAAAAAATAAACCACTACATGAACTAAATCTTCAAATTGAGGAATTTACTTTTTGTAGCCATGGCTACTAAATAGAGTTTAACCGCGGTGTAAACTTTCTCAAAACCGTGGTGTAACCTTTTACAAAGTTTCAATGGAAAGATGTGTAACTTTACTCAATTATTTTGTGTAACGTTTCTCAATAATATGGTGGTAATCTTATTTTACCACTTTTTGATGTAACGTTACATATTTTTCCACAGTGTACAATTTACTTTGTGCTGCCCCGGCACAATAACCATGAACAAAAACCTTCCGGATTTCCGGCAAGAACCTTTCGGCAGAAGTTCCATGAATGGACAAACTATGTTAAACACAACATTTTAGAACTTAAAATAAAAATCATCATTTACACTTAATTTTTCTGAATCAACAAGTATTGAAATGTATAAAATCTATGTACTAAAATAAAACTAAATAATATCAGTAAAACAATTCATTGGGATATTTATAAAGTGTAAAACATGAAGTAAACAGGTTGATGAGGATGAATTAAAATATCTTACAAATCAAGCGATGATGTTTTAAATACGAATAGAAGTATTGAGGACCAACTACAGGCGTGAAGCCTAGGAAGGTTGGTCCATTTAACTTGAACTACTGGATTCCCTGTGTTGCAATTATTGCAAGAAATTAAGATGTCTGACAGTTAAAATTCCCAGTTAAAATTCCCAGGCAAAAAATATCCCAGGTGAATTTTTTCCACTCCGCGTTTGTGAGAAAAACGCATTTTCAGCACCCTCTCTAAACTTCCTTTCCTCAAAGGGTTGTTAAATAGTGTTCCTATCCCTAAAAACGATATTCTAAAGGTATTCTATAGTTTTTAAATTCGTATGGACGAAGTTAAAACTAACTAACATAACTAACTAACTAACATTTTTATTATTTTACAACAACAACAACATACACATTAATAATTGAAACAAACAGACACATATATAAGAAAAAAACAACAGGAAGACATATGAGTTGCCAAGGGGTCAGAAACCCATATGGGCAACCAAAAGCAGTAGTATTTGAAAACAATAAAAATAAAAAAACATACATACATACATATACATATAGATAGTACACATACACATTAGATAATACACATACAATATATAATATAGTGGCATCGCAAGGCAAGCTTCAGAAATACTAACCTAAAATTTAGAGAGCTTTTATTCCTTCTTTTTTAAAAAAGTTCTTCAATATTTTCTATTGTAAAAATAAAAAGCTTTAGTAGTTTTTTAAACTTAATAGGGGATTTTTCTGTTTTTAAATCATTGGGTAAAATATTGTAAAACTTAGGCGATAGATAAACATAATTTTTATGTAGTATTTCTTTTTTAGCTTTTGGTACAAAATATAAGTTTCTTGAACGTAAATTGTAAGTTAAATTTCGTAGGTCAGAATCGTTTGCTTGCTTAGTAAAATAAACTATTGTTTTAAAGAAAAAAAGGTGACGAACTGGTAAAACGTTAAGTTTCTTGTATAGATCAATTAAAGGGAACTGGTTACTACTGCTTAGAAATTTAATGATTTTATTTTGAATTTTAATTATTGGATTTATATTTTGTAAGTAATCCCCACCCCAGGCTAGAATACCATAGCTTATTATTGAATTTACCCAGGAGTGGTAAAGTTGAAGCAAAAAGTTCTTATTTATTAACTTTTTTATGAAGTAAAGTTTGTGTAGAATATAGCGTAATTTATTTGTTAGGTAATTAACGTGGGATTTCCATTTTAGGTTTGAGTCTACATTTAATCCAAGGTATTTTATTGAAGATACTTGTTCAAGAGGGGGGCAATTACAATTAAGACCTATAAAAGAAAAGACAAAAATAATACAACTTGTTACCAAATCGTCAAATTGTGTTTACTATAGAAAACTACTTTTGAGGTGGGTGGGGGTCAAAACATGCCCTAAAGACCTGAAAATTTGCAAGCAATAATATATCAGTAATTGAAACAATATAGGAGGGGTTCATCTGTAACTTTCTAAAAAAAAAAATTTCAAATTTTTTTTAAGGGATAAGGGAAAAAAAATTTTTCAAATTTTTTTTACGTATATCAAATTCAAAAAAATACAAACCATATCCAGGAAATTCATCCATATCTTCATCGATACGATGAATAAGATCATAAACTGATTCATTCAGATAGCCTTCCACATTTTTGATGGTTCCGTCAGGTTTTTCTAATACTATAGGAATTCTAGAAATAAGAGAGAAAACAACCAGTTATAATTAAATTAGATTTCAATGTTTGCAATAAACAAGTTGGAATATGCGCTCAGACACTTTTTCAGTGGATGAATCTTATAAACAAGAGCTGAAAAATTTGACTCAAACCATAAAAGATGTTTTTATGGAATTTGAACTGAAATCTGTCGGAAAAACCAAATCTATAGTAGTAAACTGAAAAAAAAAAACAATATTTTTTTTATTTAATGAAGGACATTTTGAGACTAGTTTGTTAATTATGATCGTTTAAAAAATTCGACTCCAAAAAAATAACGATATTTTCTTCAGAACTTGACAATTATTTTTTTTTTTAATTTTTATAAAACCGTGATTTTAAGAAATTTCTTAAGAAAGCGTTGTCTATTTAGCTAATACCTTTCATCCATAATAGAGTATGCAGTGCAGGTCATACTATACCAGGTTTTTTATAGTAAAAATTTAAACCGAAATCTGTCAGAAAAAATGATTGAATACATTAGTAGAAAAACAAAATTTACTAATTTAGACTTCTTAAGTTGGTAAAAATAAAATATAAATGCCTTCTTTTTAAATTTCATCCCTTTTTTGTATAAAGACAAGTTTCTGATGGTTTCTGATCTAAAATATACTTAAAAAGGTATGGTGAATGACTTTGGAGAAAAAAGCATTGCTATTCTTTTCTTTACGTATCTTTCAGTTTCCAGTATTTCAGTTCTAAATTTTACCAAAAGTTAAGCACGGAACTATTTTTCAATATGAAACCTAGTAGAATTATTTTCATCCATGAAAATCATACCAAGAGATGTTCAATGGGTGGAAATATACACAGGGCCGGAGCACAAATTTTTCTCCCTACCAATAATTTAAGAGTGTAAATGGGCCCTCCATTGATAATGGAGTCCCATTACACATTTGGAGCAGAAACAGAAACATCTATGTGAGATATATTTAACCAAAAATTTTATGTTTTAGTTTCAGGTTCAGAATGTATGAAATGATTAATGATGTTTTAAATATTAAATTAGTTTATCTTTATCTGCTCTTCTACTTTGTCAATTTTAGGTTTTTCACAGTTTTTAAAGTACAGGTTTGAAAAAGTGAATAAGTCCAAAAACCAAGTTTTGAGAAAATCGAAAAAAAACTGTAAAAGTATTGGAATTTTCGTTGTATAACCATCAAACTTTTACTGGAAGTTTAGGAACCTATTTAGAAAACAGAGCAATCATCGAAACAAATATAAGTGCTTTCAAAAATATTTTACTTTTACAGTTGAAAAGATTTGATGGACTTATTCCCTTTTTCAACCTTATAAAATTTCAACTGAAGAAAAATCTTAAAAACTACTTAAATTGACATTTAAGTTATATTTCTGCTTAGTTCACAGTACAAAAGTGCAAAGACTAAGACAAATAATATTTAAAATATTATGAAACACAAAGTCATAAAGGCAGTATCAATGGAGAAAGTGAATATGAAGGGAGTCAAACATTCTCTGGATTAAAAAAACTTAAAAACACTCTTAAATTAAAAGAAAATTTCATTTTACTTAGTCTACAGCAGAGAGAATAAGAAAAGAAAAAAAATTAACTTTAATTCCAAAATATGTAAATAAAAAAGTACAATGAATGGACATCAATTTCGTAAATTCAAGGGACTATATCTACTTATAGGGGCAGTTATTTTTCCCATCTTACCATTCATGTGTAGAGCAAAGCTTGTAGATAATTTTGAGCACAAAAAGTCAATTTGTCTTTTTTTTTTGGACTTACTCCCTTTTTTAAACTGGCGATTCAAGTAATAATGCAGTTATAACTCCCATTTGAAAGACGAATTGGTTCTCCTGAACATTAGGCTTATGTCAGCCTGCCATGAAAAATGTTCCGAAAAAATTCAATAGAATTTCATAGAAAAAAGCTTTAAAAATCCAGTTATTAAATATAGTTGGTATTGATTTTTTTTTCGTTCTAAATTATTACTATGTAGTATAGTATTTGCAAATAAAAATAAGTTCAGAGGGTAGTTTATATTTATGGATTTAGCTTAAAATAGTGTAATTAGAATGTTAGATCTCAGAAAACTTAAGCTCCAATGCAAAAATTAATGACATAATTGTGTTTAAAGCATCAAGTTCGTATGAAAACAGTTCAAAATATCAGGTACCAAAACACTCGTTGCCCTGTATAATAGGTTAAACTTAGTCTGTTAGAACACTTAAAAGTAAGCTATAAATCTAGGATATTTAATTTTAAAATGTGAATAATTCATAGTAATTATCAAAAGAAGTTCAGGGGTCCCATCCCCTAGAAAATCTTTGTAATGTTGAATCTTAAAAATAGGATTTTGCTTTCTTTTTGAACATTTATCTCCCATCTCCCTATGGGTGAAACCCGGGGTTGTGTTTCAAAACTAAAATCAAAGGAACAATAGCAAGTTTAGAAAATACACTTCCACATAGTAAAGTGAAAACGATTCGGACTGACACACGAACAGATACCTTTTGCTCGTATCCACTCCGATAATTCTAGTTCTACTATCCGTTGGTGTCTCTGCCCATAGAGAACTTTGACCATTAGTATAAATTGTCCTGTGTAAGCTTGGCCTCTGGGAACTATTCCTCACACAGTATCGCAAAGCAGAAGCACACGAACGCAGAAACATCGCGAGTGTTGATCTGTATGAAAATGCGACCTTAAGTACAATCCAATGGACGTTAAGCGTATTTTTTCTTCTGACAATTAAAAGAGTTTCTTCAAAACCAGCGCTGTAGCATACTTCCAACTCTAGACGGTGCTCTGAGCATAGAGAGAACACTCCTGTTCGAGCGACCCTGATTAGCGTAATGCATCAGTCGGCCAATCGCCACCTTTAAACATCAAAGGGGGAAAGGGATTAAATAGCAACGAATTGGAAAGGAGATGCGTGTTTTCTACAGCGTTTGTGACGAATCCTTTTCCTTATCTGTCAGTTTTTCCTCCTTTCATAAATGGAGGAGCTACGAGTAGTTTTTTAAGCAAATAGAACGGACATAGAGAAAAATTAAGGAGAAATAATTACGGAAAAGTTATTTCGTTATTTAAATGGAAGATGGAATATATTTTGATTAAATAAAGATGGAAGCTTTTAAATTTTATTCATAACAATTAGCTAATTTTATTTTTCTAAAAAAATTTCGATTTTCTGTTTCCAAAATAACTTTTATTATAAACATGGATAGTTGTAGTTGGTTGGTGAATTTTAATTATGTCAGGGTCAAATTCGATCATTCTGGATCGAACTGCTACTATTCGGCGCTGGTGTCGTTTTGGCGCGAGAAATAAAATAAAAGGAAATAAAAATCCAAAACTCTAAAAAAATCCAAAAACTAAAAAAAAATATGGTTTCGCGCCGAATAGTCCCATTCCGTTCCGGATCTAATACAAAACTATTGAAAACAGGGATTCCACTTTTTTTATTTCTTGAAAAAAAAATTAGACATTTATTAAAAAATTGATTAAAAACTAAATATTTGTCTGAATGGTTCACGTTTTTCCCATTGTTTTGCGGTTTTGGCAAAATATATTTTTTAAATACTTGGGAGCTACTCTGCCCCCTGCTCGCTATCTCTCACCGACCCCCTTAAACTGCTTACGCAGGACCTTTTGGATTGATCCTCACAAAACACCAGCTCACTGAACTTAACTCACTTTGTAAAACATATTATTATTGTAAAAATTAGCAGAAGAAACGTCAGCCAAATTTTCAAAATTAGTCACAGGTCATCTCCATCTTTAAAAGTTTGAATATTTATTAACTCTATCTTATCAACAATTTAATAAAAATGTTTTCCTTAAAAAATATCCAGCACGTCTATCTATTAATAACTACTGTTAATTAACACTCTGAAAAAAATATGCACACCAATGAATCTTTTAAATTCAATATTGTACCGCCTAGTAACTAGTTAGTGCGCCTAGCGTCTTATCATTCATATTTTTGTTTAAACCCAGACTTGTCCTAGGATACCTCCTAGGATTTTTTTCTTTCAGAAAAGACCCACAGTATCCGTGCATTATTTGATTTTTCCGCGGCTTCCGTATGTTCCGTAATGGCGTCATACCCCCAAAAATACGAATATGCAACACGGAACTACTACTACCACGGAAACTATTAAAGAGTATCTAAAACCGCGGGAAACCCCTAGGATACCTCCTAGGGAGTTGGGGTTTTTTTTTTCAGAAAAGACCCATAGCGTCCTCATCCGTATACTAAGTGTTTTATCATTCATATTTTTGTTGATATTTGTTCATATTTCATATTTTTGTCAGAATTTTCTGACAATAAAAGCTCTAACAACTTCTTTTTTTAAATGCATAACACTAAAAAAATCATAAAAAAAGACAAATATGAAGATAGAAATTTTTCACTTTTAACGTGAAAATAGCAGGAATCCATGCCATAGTATAAAATATATAAATTCTGTAAAATTTGAAACATTTTTTATTGTTTAAAGTAGTTATTCCTATAAAACTTAATTCAATTTTACAATTTTGTAGGGTTTTTTTTAAATATTATCTGAATTACACTATCCTACTTTTCATACTTGACAATCTTCTGTATATGAAGGGAATGTGACAATATAAACCTTCCACTTTCTTCCAGAAATCACAACCACTTTTCTTAAACAATTTTTTATTTTACAATTCTTGACAAATAACTAAAATTGTAACATAAAAAATAATTCAAAGGTAACAATACATTTAAAGCTTGATCACAGCAATGTAAAAAAGATACTTTATAACATTTTTCATCATTATTAGTTTTTGACAAAGATGCTTTAACAACTACTACATTTTTTAAACGCACAGAAGTTCTTAAAATATATTCATAATAACTTTTTTTTTTTTTTTTTTTTTTTTTTTTTTTTTTTTTTTTTCAAATTACTAAAATGAAGATAGATATAATTTTTAAACAATTAATTTGATAAATGTAGAAATAATAAAGACTTTCTAAAGTAAAAGGGAATTCGATTAGGAAAAATAAAAAAATCTTATAATAAGATAATTTTTTCATATTCAGTTGTTATTACTAAAGCCCTGGATGAAGACGTTACTTAAGTAGCGACATGAGTTCAATCGTCCGCCATTGTGGTGAAATGCGCTATTCTCTCATAAAGTCCGCTATGAGGGAAAGGAGTTGCAATAGTTGAAAAAAAAATGTTTCTTTTCCAACCTCTGCGAGAAGTTGGTTATTTTGAAAGAAATAATAATTATTACTCAGGTTGTTTTATAACTTTAACTTTATTAGGGAAAACGATTTTAAGCATTATTGTTTATAGCTTTGATTATAAGATACTGGATGGCTATTATTGTTAAATTTGTATTTTTAAAGATATTTTGAATTAGTTTTTTTAGGCCACGACATGCATATCAAATCTTCTACATATGTATGTTAAAAAATTAATCAAAAACGATTAATGAAAACTGTGTTGTTTTTTTATAATGACCTGATCACTTTACAAAATCAATACGGGTTGATTAATTTAACAAGTGAGCATGATAAATGCAATACATAACTTGCGCATCATTACAAATATAATTCCGTAAAACTTGATTAGGATAAATATAATTAAATTATTTTAAACTTACCTCACAAGGTGTATTAGTATGAAAATCTATCGCACTGGCTCTGGGCTTAAATCCCATTTCACCACAATGGCGGCTGTTTACATGCGTGACTGTTAAACGTCCAATCAAAATCAAAAGCGGCAAGATCAGCAAGATCAAAGTATGTCGCTACTTAAGTAACGTCTTCATCCAGGGCTTTAGTTATTACAACTTAGTGCTAAATAGTTTTCGTCCAAATTTTCTAACAGTTATTCAAAAGTTTCGTTTTTATCATGCCAATATAAAAAGTAAAGTTCCACAACATTTATACATTGGAAGCAAAAGTTCTCAAAAGAATCTTTTCAGAGTAGTTAATTGCTTAATTTCAAATAAATGTCTCTAGAAATAAAAAATAACTCTCAAACCAGCATAGTAAAATATTTTCTAGCTTTGATTAATTTTCTTCTCATCTTCAACTCGACAATATTCTATTTGAGGAGGTAATTTGAAAACTATTCCTTCCATTTCTTCTGTTATTCGAATGTTACAGCCCAAGCGAGAACTGAAATCATAAAAAATACACTTTTACAATCATAAATATAGTTTCAGATACAGTTACCTAACATGTCTTTATCCAGAATTTTGGTTAATCAGTTCAGTTAAAACTATTATTGACAAACTGAAAGATAATCTTTCGGTAAGTTTGCATTTTTTGTACATCTTATGTATGACGAACTACCATCTTATGTCCATGTTTGGGACGGGGCCCAAGAAACATTTTTGCAAGTTAGCCAGTCAAGCCCTGGAGTTTCAAGCAAAAAGGGAGTGTTTAAGAGTCCTCCACAGAAAATTTTTGAAAATGTATTCTTAAAAGTAGTGTTTTAACTCATTTGGGTGACTTCTAAAATAAGATCGCTCCTACGCCGAGCCGCAAAATTTCAAGTAAGAAGTACATAAATAGTGGTCAGGTCAACATTATGAGAAACCATTTACATTTTGCTTTAGAATTAGCTTACAATCATAATAAAAAGATTAATACATTTCAAAATTTAAAATAAAAAAAAACATTTAATAAAAATCGATTTATAGTCAAAGGAAGGTTTTATGTAACATTTCCGTGCAAGGGGGAGCCGCCCCCCTTTGCCCTTATGTATGGACGCCCATGCTTATACCTCTTCTCGACAAAAATATATGGGAATGCTATATTTCTTTGAAACTGCCTCTGTACCTAAAATATTTTTAATTTTAAGTGTATTCCATATTTCTAGCTTAGTTGATAGCTATTTCAATGTACAAAGAATTACAGGAAATTAGTAGGTAGCTTGTAAAAATTAATTTTGTATTACTAATGCTGGCGTTCAAATGTGCCCGAAGAGGTGAGGCACCCCTGGGCTGGGAAACATTTGAACAGAATTTCTCATTCATTAAAAAGATGGTTCAATTTAGAAATTTTTGATAAATGCATCTAATATGATAATGCATGTGCCCCCTCTCCCCCTACTTTTGGTCCAAATGTGCTCCCCTTCTACCCTACACCTCCGCCCAGATGTAAAAGCTTGTTTAATAAATTTAGAATCCCCCCTGTATGAGAGCTGGTGACAACTCATTTGCATAAGCATTTTGAGGAGAGGCATCTCAAAAGCACACAACTTTTTCATACTTACAATTGACAACTTCCTGGTACTAATTCAACTACATTTTCTTCGAGATTATCTGCCTGTGGAAGTTTATGAATGTCTTTTTCATTCAAGATCACATGACAAGTTCCACAGGAAGAACTTCCACAGCACATACCTAAAGAATGAGCAGAAATTGGAGCTGGTTTTAAAATGAAAATCTTGTTGGTAACCCCAACTAATTTTTTTATTAATTGAAAGCTCTTTAAAACTTTTCCTATGATGTTTTTATGAAATGGCTATTTCAGGTACGGATCCAATCATTATTCTTTTAACTTAAGAAATGCTAAACAAAAAGAACTGCAAAAAAATCTAAAAATTCTGGTTTTAACGTAAATTTTTAACTTTTTGAAAGATTTATATTAAGGGCTATGCGATAAATCCAGGCATTACTAATAGTTTTGACAAAAAGTCTCAAATTCTTTGAAGACTAAAATAGGCTGTAAAGTTGCTCACCCAAGACAAGCACAAATATGAGTTAAATCTGTTCAAAAGGGAAAAAATTTTTTAAGTATTAATATTATAATGTTTTACAGCGTAAATTTTAGAAACAAAAAGCATTTATGAAAAAGATCAAGTTAAATATCAAGCCTATTAGGTACAATCAATTTTTAAAGAATCCATACCATATGCAGGAAATTCCTCCCTATATGGATCAAAATCATCCATCACGTCAAGAAGTGATTCATTCACTTTGGCTTTTACTTTTATGATTTTTCCATCAAATTTTTTAAACAAAATAGTTACTCTGAAAATAAGAAAATAGTATATTATAAGTAGGGCTGGCATTTTTATGTAGTTACATCTTTTCAGAAATCTGATACTGCACAGAGTTCTTTCAAATAATTCTGAATTATCCCGTTTCTAGAAATACTGGATAAATTTAAATCATTTTTATGTTACATATTTTAGTTTAATTACATGTTTTTTATAAATTTAAGCTAGGAATACATACTTTGCTACATATTCATCCAATTTTGGATTTTTGTTAATAATCACTAGTTTTCCCTGTTTTTAAAATGAAGTATACTATATGATTATGTTACAAATCTAAAATAGTGGTTGAAATTTAGTTAGCCCAATGCTTAACATAGTTATCAAAAAGTTGTGTTTTCGGGATATTCGATTGGATCATATCAATTTCGTGTTTCCCCTTTCAGTTGAAAGGCAAAGGTCACCTTTTGTTTAAAATACTTCTTCCTTACTAACATTATGTAGTATGCTTTCAGTTTTCTGTTTAAAAAGTTAAAAAAAAAGTTTTTAAGATGTACCCCTGACACTTCCCAAGTATCTCCTTTTAGGAAAAAAAATTTCATCTGTTTTCAATTCATACCAGAATGAATTAAACCCTTCAAAACACCATCCAATTAAAGTTTTTCTCACAACTTAAGACAATTTTTAACAACATAAAATCAAAAGTAAAAGAATAAGTATGGAAAAATGATGAGAAAACTACTTGTTTTGCATCTTAAACTGTTGTACCCGTAATCGAGTGTTGAACCAGAGAAAAACAATTATTTATGAAAAAAGAGAAAAGGAAGAACTTAAGAAAACTCCTTACTGCCAATTTAATTGTTTGAAAGTTATCTTTAATGCAACATAGTCTTTATAATTTATATAGTGTTCTATCACACCAGACATCGACGATTAGTTCCCCTTTTGTCATATTAATCCAAAACGTACATACAGAATGTTACACAAGTCCCTTTCACGACTTTTATTTGGAATCGACGTCTCTTAGGTCATTACCCCTATAAGTGGCCATGCTGAATCCATTAAAGGTTAAAATAATTAGTAATTAAAAAATAAAGGAGATATTTCATAAATATTTCTCATTGAAGATTTTGTTCTATCTTGAAAAACGCACAGGAAAGAGCTTCATGAAAATATCTTCATGATATCGTTACCACCACGCCAAAACCACGAATCTGCTATATGTATAAGAATAGCAGATTTGTGTTTTTGGAGTGGTGGTAACGATATATTCTATCATGTAGTTTCGAGTTTTTTAGTTAAATAAAGACAAAATTCAATGAAAATATCAAAGAACCTTGCAAATTTGCATACTTTTTCTCTTTAGAAGACTGAAAAGGTGCTATTTTCCCATACTAATATGTCCTCGTATATTACAGATATTTTCATGAAACTTTTTTTTTCTGCACGTTTGTTGTAAATATTGTAAAAAAATTTCGAAGTTTTCGTTCTATCTTCTTCAGTTACTTAATTAATGTTTATAACTTTCTTATTTCACAGCTGGTTAGGTCATTATTTATTTTTAATGTTCGGCACTAGTTAACTAGAACTAGTTGCAACTAGTAGTTAACTACTGATCAACTAGTAGTTTAACTACATTTGGATTAAACTAGTTCAACTATTAGTTGAAATACTTTTTTTTAATAACTACTAGTTGAAACTACTTGCAAAATTTCAACTACTTTCAAAAAAATTCTTATTAAAATTTTATCAAAATATAGAAAAAATTGTACTGTAACAAATTTAATTAAGATGGTAGAGTACTCAAAACAGGGTTGGCACGGTTTAAACCATTTGGTTTAAACCATGGTTTAAACCACGGTTTAAACCAAATGGGTTTTTTTCATAAAAAAACCAAATGGTTTTTTTCCAAAAAAATTTTAGCTAAACTTTTGGGTTTAAAGTCATTTATTGATTCAAATATTGTCTTTTGAACAAAATATGTTGAATGCTTCTGACATTAATGCTGTAAAGCTATGCAATTTTTTGAAAACAATTAGCCAATTGAAATTTTCTTAGAAAGACTCCTGTTTTTTTTATAAAAAACCTGGAGTGGTTTGGTTTTGAAACTTGTTTTTTTTTTAATTCATTAAGAACTAGATATTTGAATGCATAGTAAAAATCAATTGGTTTTTTTAATCAACTAATCATCGGATTTTTAAATTTGCATTATAAAGAACCACTTGGTTTTTTAATGCTCTAAAAAGACTCCCTTGGTTTTTTTTTTTATAAAAAACCAATTTGTTTTTTTTTAATTCATTTAGAACTAGACTAGATATTTGAATGTATCATAAAAACTGATTGTTTTTTTTAATCCATTGGATTTTTAAATGTGCATTATAAAAACCAGTTGGTTTTAAATGCTCTAAAAAGAATCCTTGGCCTTGGGTTTTATGAATAATGCCTTGGTTTTATTTATAAGAAACAACTATTTGTTTTTTTAATTCATTAAGGAACTGGATATTTGAATGCATAATAAAAACCAATTGGTTTTTTTAATCAAATAAGCACTGGATTTTTAAATATAATATGCATTATAAAAACCAGATGGTTTTTTAATGCTCTAAACAGACTCCCTTGGTTTTTTATGGTTATGTATAATTTTAACTTTTTTTAATTAAATAAAATTAATTTTAATTAATTAATTAAGTCACTTAGTTAATAGCTGAATTGATGAACTATTTATTCAATGTATTCATAAATGAAAACAATCAGAAATATTTGTATTTATGTGTTAGGGAAGAATTTCAGTAAAAAAACCCGGTTTAAACCAAAAAAACCTGGTTTAAACCAAAAAAACCGGGTTTTTTAGGTTTTTTTGAAAAAAACCTGGTTTTTTTCCAACCCTGACTCAAAATACCATAACCAGAATTAAAGGCTCTTTTTGCGCGTTTTTTGTGATATAGATAAGAAAGATGTATTAGAATTTGGGCAAAAAATAGGTTATGAAATAAAATAGACAAGTTAACTAGTAGTTAACTACTTTGGGAAACAGTTAACTACTAGTTGTAACTAGTCCCAGGAAAAAATAGTTAACTACTAGTTGCAACTAGATTTTCCCAGACTAGTTAGTAGTTGGTAGTTAACTATTTTTTGACCACTAGTTGCCGAACACTATATATTTTTTTACTTAAGTAAACAAGTTTTTGTGCTCCTTTGGTTTATTTTATATTTTAGAGAAGTTAGTTGATATATTCTGATACTTGAGAGTTTTTTCTAGATTTTTAATGAATTAGTGATAAGAGTAGTCCTAATATTTTAGGTTTTAGAAATGCCTTATCTATGCGGATGAGGGTTGTCATCGGAGTTGGTGAAATGTAACAAGCTATCTTTGCTCGCTCAGATAGCGAAGCGTCTCAAATCAAAAGAACTGTATAGCAGTTACGGGGGTTGGCTAGCGAGCAGGGGGCGGTAGTGAGAAAATGAGTTGTAGAGGTACAGTCCTTTGGGCATTTTGTATATGTACTACTCCACGCAAGGAAGGGGATGGGCACTTGGATTGTCTTTCTAAATCACGGCGTTCATTAAAAAGTAAAAATATAGTATAACTTCCAGCCCTGTATAGTATTTAAATTAAACCTAAAGATACAAAAACAAGGTTAGAAACTATTTGGTCAAATATACCTTTTCTCTTCATCCCCTTTGAGCATCTTATCTTCACTGCTGAGAGACCTGTGGCTATTTGTATGAATTGTCCTGGATAATATTGGCTTCGATGTCTTCCTCGCGTGTTGAACAAATGCAGATAAACGCAGGAACATATTGCACTTTTTGTATAAGTTACAACACTACAGCCAAAATACTCACAATCAATATAATTTAAAAGTCAAACTATGATATTGAAAGAAGCGCTTCTTTTTCAAAACAGCCGCACTCAAGAAGTGCGCTTTGCCCGAGACGGAGCGCTGATGGGCATCGAGAGAGAGCAAATCTAGCGACTCTGATTAGCTTTTACGGTCGGCCAATCGCTTCATCTGAGCAAAAGAGATGAAATGATAACGAATTGCAAAGGAGATTCATGTTTGCACTAATGTGTGAATAAGTCTTTATCTGCTACGCATGATGCTGTTTCTTACTACCAAAAATGGAGGAGTTTCGAGAATATTTAAAATTAATGTGAAAGAAGATATTGATAAAATAACTATTTACTTTATTAATACTTTTAACTTTACTTGATAATTACTTTTTAAAAACTAAAAATGGACTAAAAGTGCGAAATAATTTTTCCCAACTTCTTGTAAAAAGAAAACGTAAGTGCCGTTTACATGAGCCAATTACCCGGGTAAAAGGCGGCTCTTACTCCTCTTTTCTACCCGGCATTCCCTACGAAGGGAAAAAGATAGGAAAAAGCCGGGTAGGATTCAATCCTAGTCAATTGCCGGGTAGTACCCTCCTTTCCCATGATGCATTTCGTGTCCCATCCCACACTACCTTGCGTGTTGTGTAGTCCGCCATTTAATTGTTTGTGTGTGCTCTGTTGATTGTTTTGATATAATTTGTAATGGACATCAATAACGTAGAAAGTAGCAAATGCAGTTGGAAATGTGAAGATAAAACGTTAAGTTTAATAAACATCCATTTAATTTTTAAGACAAGCACAACTTACAAACATGAAAAACGGAAATCAAAACAATAAACATTGATGGAATTGAAACAATAGTGCCGTTTACATGGGAAAAATGCTACCCGGGTAGCTACCCGGGTAAAAAGTGGGTTGAAGGGAATTTCCAACTCTACCCGGGTAACGAAATTTGAAGGCGTTTACATGAGACATGATCTAACCCGGCTTTTTCTCGGTCACGTGGTAAGAAAAGTGATCTGCCTGTTTCCATGGTTTCCAAGTTTGTTAACAAATATCTCATTTTTGTTTTTGAAAGAGAGCATCAGAATGAATTTTAAAAGAGCGTTGGCGATATATGCAAAAAATCAACGGATAATAGCAGATTTGCTTACCGAAGACCTGCGAAGATGTATGAAAGCAATCTTGTATTATTTGTTGAATATTTTGTTTATTTACTAGTAACACTTATACAATTATACAAAATTGTGTTGGCAACATTGTTTCAATTCCATCAATGTTTATTGTTTTGATTTCCTTTTTTCATCATGTTTGTAAGTTGTGCTTGTCTTAAAAAATAAATGGATGTTTATTAAACTTAACGTTTTATCTTCACATTTCAAACTGCATTTGCTACTTTCTACATTATTGATGTCCATTACAAATTATATCAAAACAATCAACAGAGCACACACAAACAATTAAATGGCGGACTACACAACACGCAAGGAAGTGTGGGATGGGTCACGAAATGCATCATGGGAAAGGAGGGTACTACCCGGCAATTGACTAGGATTGAATCCTACCCGGCTTTTTCCTATCTTTTTCCCTTCGTAGGGAATGCCGGGTAGAAAAGAGGAGTAAGAGCCGCCTTTTACCCGGGTAATTGGCTCATGTAAACGGCACTAATGTTGCCAACACAATTTTGTATAATTGTATAAGTGTTACTAGTAAATAAACAAAATATTCAACAAATAATACAAGATTGCTTTCATACATCTTCGCAGGTCTTCGGTAAGCAAATCTGCTATCATCCGTTGATTTTTTGCATATATCGCCAACGCTCTTTTAAAATTCATTCTGATGCTCTCTTTCAAAAACAAAAATGAGCTATTTGTAAACAAACTTGGAAACCATGGAAACAGGCAGATCCCTTATTTCTTACCACGTGACCGAGCAAAAGCCGGGTAAGATCATGTCTCATAACGCCTAAATTTCGTTACCCGGGTAGAGTTGGAAATTCCCTTCAACCCACTTTTTACCCGGGTAGCTACCCGGGTAGCATTTTTCCCATGTAAACGGCACTGTAGAGAGAAACCCATAAGATAATTCATCAATAGTGCCGTTTACATGAGCCAATTACCCGGGTAAAAGGCGGCTCTTACTCCTCTTTTCTACCCGGCATTCCCTACGAAGGGAAAAAGATAGGAAAAAGCCGGGTAGGATTCAATCCTAGTCAATTGCCGGGTAGTACCCTCCTTTCCCATGATGCATTTCGTGTCCCATCCCACACTACCTTGCGTGTTGTGTAGTCCGCCATTTAATTGTTTGTGTGTGCTCTGTTGATTGTTTTGATATAATTTGTAATGGACATCAATAACGTAGAAAGTAGCAAATGCAGTTGGAAATGTGAAGATAAAACGTTAAGTTTAATAAACATCCATTTAATTTTTAAGACAAGCACAACTTACAAACATGAAAAACGGAAATCAAAACAATAAACATTGATGGAATTGAAACAATGTTGCCAACACAATTTTGTATAATTGTATAAGTGTTACTAGTAAATAAACAAAATATTCAACAAATAATACAAGATTGCTTTCATACATCTTCGCAGGTCTTCGGTAAGCAAATCTGCTATCATCCGTTGATTTTTTGCATATATCGCCAACGCTCTTTTAAAATTCATTCTGATGCTCTCTTTCAAAAACAAAAATGAGCTATTTGTAAACAAACTTGGAAACCATGGAAACAGGCAGATCCCTTATTTCTTACCACGTGACCGAGCAAAAGCCGGGTAAGATCATGTCTCATAACGCCTAAATTTCGTTACCCGGGTAGAGTTGGAAATTCCCTTCAACCCACTTTTTACCCGGGTAGCTACCCGGGTAGCATTTTTCCCATGTAAACGGCACTAATAACTCCTTGCACTCTGTTTACTACTAGTATTTTTGACGTTACAATGGACTCTAACCGCCTATCTGGTTCGAGACTTAACGGAACCAACACGTGACCTACAACTGAGCTTGCGATTGGTTACCACAGATACTACACTAGTAGATCTACTAGTGTAGTATCTGTGGTAACCAATCGCAAGCTCAGTAGGTCACGTGTTGGTTCCGTGTGACGTCAGACGGTTAGAGTCCATTGTTTTTCCGCTAATTTTCGTAAATTGTTCATATTTTACTACAAGGATTATTTTATTCCAACCCAATCTTTAGTATACCTATATAGAGACTATTATCTACTTTACTTGATAATTACTTTTTAAAAACTAAAAATGGACTAAAAGTGCGAAATAATTTTTCCCAACTTCTTGTAAAAAGAAAACGTAGAGAAACCCATAAGATAATTCATCAATAACTCCTTGCACTCTGTTTACTACTAGTATTTTTGACGTTACAATGGACTCTAACCGCCTATCTGGTTCGAGACTTCACGGAACCAACACGTGACCTACAACTGAGCTTGCAATTGGTTACCACAGATACTACACTAGTAGATCTACTAGTGTAGTATCTGTGGTAACCAATCGCAAGCTCAGTAGGTCACGTGTTGGTTCCGTGTGACGTCAGACGGTTAGAGTCCATTGTTTTTCCGCTAATTTTCGTAAATTGTTCATATTTTACTACAAGGATTATTTTATTTCAACCCAATCTTTAGTATACCTATACAGAGACTATTATCTACTTGAAATAATTTTTAATACACTTCAAGTACATCTTTAGATTCCCATGAAGTTACAGTGTTTAATTGTGATGAATTAAAAATTCAACAATTTTAAATATTGCAAAATAAAAAAAATATTTGTTAAAATTTTTCGGAAATTACTTTTAAATTTTGGTTCTTTTAGCTTTTAGGATTAGAATTTTAAGGTGGTGTATTTTTGTCGTCTATTCTTCGTAATCGAAGTTATTTCTTAAAATCATAATTCAGGGCAATCGGTCATTTTATTGAATGATAACCTGGCAACTAAGAATCATCCATAATACTCCATCGAGGATACCTTTTTAAAGAAGTCGCTCTCTGCCTCAGAAACTGGAAAATCGATTACTACGCTAAAAATATTAAAATAAGCTTTATTTGTTGTCTAGGTCAGAAAGTGTCTTGTCTAACTGTCACATGTAGATGTCAATTAAACAGGGCAATTAAGACCCTAGTCTAGCCATTCAATATTTTTTGCCTCGGGGTAGCCAAGGGATAAATCAACCAGTGGTCCGTATAGCAGCGTAATAACAGTGGATAGTTACTTCGTAAATTTCCCAGTTAATTCCATCTTAAGTTTCAACTTTAAACTTAAAATTATTTAATTAAACTAAATTCCAACTAGAAACTAGTTATTCACGGGAATTCTCAGAGGTTTCTTGCTTATTCCAAACTATTTATTTAATACTGTTATTTAATTAGACGATTTTCCTCGACTTTAATTAAAAATTTTAATTCAAATTTTTAATAAAATTTTAACTCAAGGCTTTCATATTTTCTTTTACCCATTCATAACTCTGAGATTAGCGTTAAGAACTTTGAAAAGTAAATGTGTTAAACATTTTAATATAGATTAAAGTACGACTACAATGAAATCACTATCAAATTATTAAAGAGGTTTATTTTTACAATTCAAGAAAGACAGCATATAAACAATACAAATATACAAGAGGGCATTTAACTTCATCACAGAACAATAAAAATACTATAACCACAATATCATATCCTGCATGCAAATTATTTCTAAAGTATGTTTCCATCCTATAGTAACCATGCAAATATCCTAGTAAATTTAAAAATTAAAGGTTTTAAAGGGACAAGATTATCTTAAATTTTTGGACACTTAATATGTTTTCATTATGCAACTGTACATATTTCAAATTAGTTTTAGAACTTCTTATTTCTCTGCTGTAAGCGCTGTCACAATAGATTAATAACTGTTATTGTATTACAGGTTTACAGTTTACATAATTTCCATGATTCCACGAGAAGTTGTTTCAAATCTAAAGGATTTAAACTTGCATTAGAAACATCCTGTACATTCTATTCCTATATTTTTTGACAAGAAAACTCTTACAACTTCTATTTTTCAAACATACAGAGCTTAATATTGATAATCATTTTAAATAGTTTTAAAATGTGATATAATTGTTCAATTTATACTTGGGTAAAAAAATGGGTAAAAGTGAAAATGAAAACTTTTCACATTGAAGTTATAAATGAACTTGGAAAAATAATAAAATATTTTTATTAAGTTGTCCCCATACTTATCTAATTAGTTGACTTTTGATTTCTCTAGCATTTATTCAGAAGGGGTAGACCTGAGTTTCATTTCGCAAATTAAACAAAGAGAAGCAAGAAGTATTAATACTACTCCATGCACATCTAAAATCTTAGCCTTTAATGTGAAAGGGGGGAACAAAATTTATGAAGGGTTGGTTGGTAGGTTAATGAAACTCAAGGTTTTCTTTTTATCATGCGAACATAAAACACATAAAAATCTTTGTAAAATGTATCAAAAGTTAGTATTGACAGAACATTTGTAATTTCCAAAGTAGTAAATACTAAAATGTAAACAGTTAGAGCTGCAAATAACCCTCAAGAAGGTAAAAAGAATGAAAATAGTGCCTAGTCTTCATCGTCACTACTACTTTTATTTTCATCACCACTTTTTAGTCTGACATCTTTCGGACACAATATATGGAGAATCATTCCTTCCATTTCTTCCGTTACACGAACTTTACAACCAAGGCGAACGCTGAAATGTAATTTTATACTAATTAAGCAAACAATACTAAAAAAATTCTGTTTTATCACAGAATTTAAAGATATTAATTATCCTGTATATTTTTCATAACGTATAAACACTGTTTATTAACATGGAATATTACATTTCGATTTTTGAGAAATAGGATCATGGTAATTTATTGAAAGGATCAGTTTTGCAATAAAATACATATTTATTTTTTGTTTATAATTTTCAGTTCCCAAACTTTCGTTGGAAATTTTTCGAAAACAAAATTATCCCCATAAAAACAAAAAAAAAACACTTTAAAAAGACATAAAACAAAACCCACACTCCAGAATAACTATGTGGACCTCTATTAGGAGAAAGAGCTGCGGTTTTCAAAACTTAACGCCAACGGGGATCTGATGGGTCCTCCCCAGGATTTTTAAATAATTTTAACATGAAATAAAATGGTTTCAAGATTTTGGGAAGCAATCAGGGCTCATGACTTTTTAACGTTGGTTAGCGGTTAAGAAAATTCCTTCATTACAAAATTATTTCAGAAAGCTTCTTGTTTGTCCTTTGGGGATTCGTAACCGTAATTACGGATTGCGTAAGATTACTAGTGTTCGGCACTAGTTAACTAGAACTAGTTGCAACCAGTAGTTAACTACCGATCAACTACTAGTTAACTAGTAGTTTAACTACTTTTAGTTTAAAGTAGTTCAACTATTAGTTTAACTACTTTTTTAATTAACTACTAGTTAAAACTACTTTCAAATTTTCAACTACTTGAAAAAAAATTTTATTTAAAATTTAAAATGATATTTAAAATTTTTATCAAAGGTAGAGTACTCAAATACCATAACCAGAAATAAAGACAATTTTTGCGCGAAATATAAACGTTTTTTGTGACATAGATAAGAAAGATGTATTAGAATTTTGCCAAAAGGTAGGTTATGAAATTAAATAGACTAGTTAACTAGTAGTTAACTACTTTGGGAAATAGTTAACTACTTGTTGCAACTAGTCCCAGGAAAAAATAGTAAACTACTTGTTGCAACTAGATTTTCCCAAACTAGTTAGTAGTTAACTATTTTTTGACCACTAGTTGCCGAACACTAAAGATTACCAAAAACATGCTTGCGTAATATTTGAACAGCCCCAGTAACTGACTCGCAAAAAACGCATATTGGGTCATTCCACGTCAAATCAACACACTTTTTGGCATGACCATCTCGGATTTTTTTGAAATTTGGTACACATGTTCTACTTATAGAAACTCTGAAAAGTACCAACTTTCATAAAAAAATATTAATTGGTTCTGGAATTACAGGTGCGTAAAGTGGTCAAAAATGCGCCAAAAATGGACCAACATAAGTTCTTTAAATTGCTCTAGAGGATCTTCTAATTGGGTTATACAAATGAAGTTGGTGTCATTTTAAAGTATTTTAAATGTTCTTTTTAATGGTGTAAAATGTGCAGTAAAATTTTGAAAAACAATATATTTTATAAAACAAAATAGAATTAAAAGTTCGATTTCTATCAAATGTACCACTTTTAAAATTTTGAAAAAAATTCCAGGAATAGTTAATATTATTCTAAATAATATGTTAAAATTATAGGGTGGGACAAAAAGGGGATCAGTGTCAAAATCTATTCAAACTAAAGTTCGATTTTTCTTATATCCCCTTAAAAAATTTTAAAACTAATTTTTTTTCATTAATTGGATGCGAATTGAATTTTATTTAACTGCTGTTGACAATTAGGGCCCCTGCACAAACTTGGGGCAGCCCGGGCTTCATATTTACTTTATGTGCATTGTTACAGTACAATGGCCTGAATTAATATACAGTTTGTAAATATGAAGCCCGGGCTGCACCAAGTTTGTGCAGGGGCCCTTATTGTCAACAGCAGTTAAATACAATTCAATTCGCATCCAATTAATGAAAAAAAAAATTAGTTTTAAAATTTTTTAAGGGGATATAAGAAAAATCGAACTTTAGTTTAAATAGATTTTGACACTGATCCCATTTTTGTCCCATCCTATAATTTTAATATATTATTTAGTATAATATTACCTATTCCTGGAATTTTTTTCAAAATTTTAAAAGTGGTACATTTGATAGGAATCGAACTTTTAATTCTATTTTGTTTTGTAAAATATATTGTTTTTCAAAATTTTACTTCACATTTTACACCATTAAAAAGAACATTTAAAATACTTTAAAATGACACCAACTTCATTTGTATAACCCAATTAGAAGATCCTCTAGAGCAATTTAAAGAACTTATGTTGGTCCATTTTTGGCGCCACTTTTGACCACTTTACGCACCTGTAATTCCAGAACCAATTAATATTTTTTTATGAAAGTTGGTACTTTTCAGAGTTTCTATAAGTAGAACATGTGTACTAAATTTCAAGAAAATCCGAGATGGTCATGCCAAAAAGTGTGTTGATTTGACGTGGAATGACCCTATTAACAAAGTGGTTATTTCCACGAAGGTTGAAGCATGCGCAGTAGTAGGAGCTGGTTATTGCGTGTTTTAAAACATTAAAATTGTTATTCATCAATCCTGGCATCACCACCGATGGCCTAGTGGTAGAGTGTGCGTCTAGTAACCTAATGGTCCCGTTCAATTCCAGGCTGCTACTTTTTAGTATTTTGCTTTAATTCAACTTTTAATTTTTCAGAAATAGCGAGATTAGAGCAGAGTTTAGTTGTTACTTTCGTGGAAATAACCAGTGCCCGCGAGACAAAATATAAATTCTTAAAATAGAGTTAAATGGGATTTTTTTATAATTACAGTTCAATGTTCCCTGGTACAGACAGTTGGTCAATCATATCTTCTTCCTCTGTCATTGGTGGTTCAAGCTTAAGAAAGTCATTTTCATTCATGATCATACAACAAGTTCCACATGAATTAGCTCCTCCGCATATACCTTAATAAAAAAAGACAGTGAGCAGGTTATAGGAAAAGTCTCACCTTATTTCTTTGAGTAATCGATTTTTAATACCTTCCGAGCCCCGTTCTAGCAAATTTTTTGTAGTTAAAGTTAAATTATGTTGTGATAAGCACAAAATTCAAAAATCTTTATGAAAAGTTTTAATTTTTTCAGATTTACTGGATAATTTTCCCAACTTATACTAAAATTTATATGGACACAACCGAAATATCAATAAATATAAAACTCTTTGTGGCTATGTGGATATATTATATGTGGTAGTAAATTATTTATTAAATATTTTTGAAACGAGGAAAGGTGTCAATTGATAGTGCCGGAGAACTCTTAGATCAGAGGTTCTCAAATTGGGTGTCCCTGGGGTGCCGCGAGCATAGGCCAGGGGTGACGCGCCAATAATCAAGAAAGTTGACAAAAATTGCGAAATTTTTAAATATGGAACGAATATATTTAACTGTTTATGGGGGGTGAAAACATTGAACAATCCTACTTTTTTTATCCTTTTATTCATGTTCTTCCCCGGCAAGGGCCAGGGGTTCAACCCTCCCCCCAAAAATTTTAGCGACCCAAAGAGTCTCATAATGCGTCAGAACCCTACTTTTAAGGATAAAAATTACAAAAATTTTCTGGGGGATGACCCCCAGACCCCCCTCAAATTTTTAAATATAACGTATACAGTTTTCCATGAAAAGTTTGGTGATTTACTAGTAGTTGTTCTCTTTGATGTAAAAAAAACCAAAGGGTCTCAAAATGTGTTAAAACACCAGTTCTAGGGGGGAAATACCAAGTTTTTCCTTTAAAATTATGACGCTTAACATGATTGGGTCTCTTTGGGTGTAATCTAACTGGTCTCAAAATGAGCTAAAACACTATTTTGAGGGGCAAATTTCTAAAATTTTTCTGGGGGAGGAACCCCCAAACCCCCCAACTTTACTTGGGATTCACATCGTTTACGCAATTTTTAAATTTAGTGCACCAAAATTAAACTTCTATGTTAAGTCATCTAAAAGTTATCATATAAAAATACTCGTTAGGAGGTACATCAGAAAAATTTTGAGTAGCTGTACCGCAAAATGCTTTTTAGGGGTGCCCGGAAATTTTTTTAGTCTGCCAAGGGTGCCACGACGGAAAAAATTTGAGAACCCCTGTCTTAGATGTCCGAATAACTAGGGATCCCTTTTATCAATCAGAAGTTGTTTTTTTTTAAATCCTACTACAGTTAGAGTTGAAGTTAAGGCCGAAAAACAGTTGGGTCTAGGACTGGGCGATATATCGATATATCGAAAAATATCGATATCAATCCAATATCGATATATCGATATTGAAATCGATATTTTTTCGATATATCGTCATTTCGGTATTTTTTCGATATATCGTCAAACCGATATTTTTTCGATATATCGTCATTTCGGTATTTTTTCGATATATCGTCAAACCGATATTTTTTCGATATATCGTCTTTTCGGTATTTTTTCGATATATCGTCATTTCACGATATATCGTCTATTCACGATATATCGTCTATTCACGATATATCGTCTACTCACGATATATCGTCTTTATCGATATGTCTCGATTTACCGTCGCCTTCGATTTATCGTGAATGGCGATATTTCTCGATACATCGTCGACTTCGATATATCGTGATGTTCTCCATAACGGAGCGTTTGCCCGACTCACTTTGGTCTCTAATTATAAATATGGGCTTTCTAATTAGGTTTCGTGTTGCTTGACTACTGGTCAAGATTGCTCTATATGGTTAAAATTCATTATTAAATAAATGTTGGAGTTTCTAATTGATATTTTGAATTCCCTATTCTGAAAAACATGTCTCTTTTGTTCCGGTTGACCATTGGTCAATCCGATCAAGTTTTTACTACTTCTATGCTTTGGCATTGAAGTAGGTCAAGTAGGGGCTCAAACCAAACGCCTTTGGACGTGCATCATTTTGGTCTTGACCAGTGGTCATATATCGATATATCGTGAATATCGATAATTTCGATATATCGTGGTTCTCACGATGATTGGAAACATCGGGATGTTTTCGATAACTCGTCTTTGTTCTCTGAAAGCCAATTTCACGCCCAACACTAACTGCAAAGTTTATAGAGCACATAATTAAAAAATAATTCGGATTTTATATACTTACGGTCCTTAGCTTCAAGTAAACCTAGAATATTCAGAAATTCTATTAAAAATTTCGACGATTAAAAAAGATTGCGAAAATGAGAATTTCGGTAAACAAGCTATTAGGTTTATGAGAAGGCATTTTTACTAATTAAATATTTTTAGTAACAAAAAAATACTTGATCTTGTATAAAATGTATGCAGTATAGTTTTATGCTTTAATGTTTAATCTGGGTTTTACATAATTAATTAGCCGATTGATTAGGATTTGAAAAGTCGCTTCTCAACAACTTAAGAGGATTTAAACGCAGATCTTTAGTTACGGCGTTGTATTTGCTGTTCCTTATAAAAAAAATGATTTGCTTAAAATTTTTAATCCTACTTGAAAAATTATACTGTACTTATGTTGTTACGACCCTTATATTCAGTTTTCCGTAAAAAATATTCGACTTTCATGAGAAATTTCGAAGATGAATTAGGATTGCTGAAACGTAAATTCAATTTCGAAAAAGGAACTCCCCTGCTGGCATACACGAAGAAGTTCAGCAATGGCGGCGGCGGGGATTCCCCTTTTTCGAAATGAAGAGCTTCTGAACTGAATTTACGTTTTAGCAATCTTAATTAATCGTCGAAATTTGTTATGCAAGTCCTAACTTTTTTTAGACATATTTGAAAATAAAGGCTGTAAGAACATAAGTACAGTATAATTTTTCAAGTAGGATAAAGAATTTTAATCAAATCATCCAACAGCAAATACTACATTGCTTAAGAAGACTGGCGTTTCGATCATCAAAACAGTTGAAAAGATACATATACTTTTCAAATCCAAATCAATCGCCTCATTAATTATGCAAAACACTGATTAACCATTAAAATACAAATATTTACAGCATAAATTTTGTTTTAGATTAAGTATTTTTATAATTAAATACGTAATAATAATGCCCCCTCAGAAATTTTCGTACTTCCTATCCTGGCAGCTCGTTTAACGAAATTCTCATTTTTGCAATCTTTTTTAATCCTTGAAATATTAATTAGAATTTCTAAATAATTTATGTTTACTTGAAGTTAAGGATCCTAAGAATATAAAATCCCTATAATTTTTTAAGTATGTGCACTACATTTTATTAGCCATCCATCATAAAAGTGAGACATGACAATAGTTTGTTGAGACCATGGAACTCCCCTGAATTTCATAGGTATTTCCCGCCTAATCTTCTAAAGCGCGGATTTACTTTCGGATATTCTCAAAAAGGGGTCAGCCAAAAATTCAAAAAAATTAAAGTTCAGAAAAACATCAGTCGGAACCAAAGACACATGACAATAGAGATTACAAAATATCAGTTAGCAACTCCAACATTTATTTTGTAATGAATTTTAGCTATCTTGACCAGTGGTCAAATGGGGTTTCCAAAGATCAGGGAACCCCAAAACAACCACGAGACTGAAACAGATGGTCAGAAAGGTTACATATAGCGAGAAAAAATGGATTGACCACTGGTCAAGAGATCTTGACCAGTTCTCAAGACCAAAATGTTGCACGTCCCAAGGCGTTTGGTTTGAGCCCCCCATGGAGGAACATGGAGCCCCCACAGCATTGACGATATGACGATATTTCCACGATATACCGAAATAGACGATATATCGAAATTGACGATATTTCGACGATATACCGAAATAGACGATATATCGACGATATACCGAAATAGACGATATATCGAAATTGACGATATATCGAAATTGACGATATATCGACGATATACCGAAATAGACGATATATCGAAATTGACGATATATCGACGATATACCGAAATAGACGATATATCGAAATTGACGATATTTCGACGATATATCGATATTTCACGATATATCGATATTTTGACGAAATATCGATATATCGTGAAATACCGATATTTGATCGACGATATATCGCGATATCAAAATTTCAATATCGCCCAGTCCTAGTTGGGTCACCAATAGTACAATCTCTGAAAAAAATTTCAAAATCCTACAAAAGAAAGGCAGAGTTATAGAAGAGTGATATCCTACAGTTCGTATGAGTGCAGAAAGAATAGTTTAACGTCCATACCTTTTTCAGCACATCAATATGAAGGAGTAAACTTAACTATATATTATATTTGAGACAGTAATAGGAAATCAGCTGGTTTATTAATTCAAATTTAAAATTTAAGAACGCTAATATCCATATTCTAACGTTTATATTTTACTAATAAATATATTTCCAGCAAATTCCACTCAGTGCGAAACTGTCCACAATTTGAGTGACCTTCCGACCTTCTTTTCCGGAATAAATGCTCCTCCTGACTTTAAGAATCTAACTGTTTTACATCTAAATATAAGGAGTTTAAGATCTAACTATGATGAATTCTTGGCTCAAGTAAATGACTTGCTTTTGATTCTTGACTGTATAATTTTGAGTGAAACTTGGGTTTATGAAAACGAAATTCAATATTATAAAATTCCTGGATATAAAATGTTCTCGCAGTGCAATGCTTCTAATAGATCTGGAGGAGTATTAATTTATACTAGCTGTTACGACCCGGCAAAGCCGGGTCTTACAGCTAGGCTAGCCTTTTATGCGAGCTTCGCTCGTTACTACTTCAAGTTCCTATTAATTATACATTAAATAAGAAGTTTAACTTTAATAATTTATTATTGTTGAATTAGAAACCAACTTCCCTAAAAGTAACTTTTTAACCTTTATTAAGTAAACCAACTTTCTTGAAAGATATTTATTTAAAAGCTATTATATTATTTTAAAATTTTAATTACTTTTATTTATTTATTTTTCTGATTATTGCGAGATGGCATCGAGTCAGTGAGTGACGTGGGCTTTTATATTTTTCTGATGATTATGATTATTATTGCGAGATGGCATCATAGTGTGCGAGCGTTCCAGAATCAGTGAGTCAGTGAGTGACGTGGGCTTTTATATGAGAGATTAAAGAGGAATTGAATTTTATTCCCATTCATACTCCCGGTTTAGATTCCGCAAATGTTGTAGCTCTATATAATCCAGATATTAATCTCAATATAATTGGTATTTATCGTTTTCACTCTTTTAACATAAGATTACTTTTTGGATGAGTTTAGTACTTTATTTTCAACTAGCTGTTACGACCCGGCAAAGCCGGGTCTTACAGCTAGGCTAGCCTTTTATGCGAGCTTCGCTCGTTACTACTTCAAGTTCCTATTAATTATACATTAAATAAGAAGTTTAACTTTAATAATTTATTATTGTTGAATTAGAAACCAACTTCCCTAAAAGTAACTTTTTAACCTTTATTAAGTAAACCAACTTTCTTGAAAGATATTTATTTAAAAGCTATTATATTATTTTAAAATTTTAATTACTTTTATTTATTTATTTTTCTGATTATTGCGAGATGGCATCGAGTCAGTGAGTGACGTGGGCTTTTATATTTTTCTGATGATTATGATTATTATTGCGAGATGGCATCATAGTGTGCGAGCGTTCCAGAATCAGTGAGTCAGTGAGTCAGTGAGTGACGTGGGCTTTTATATGAGAGATGTTTAAAAATAATTCAATCATAGGTGGAGACCTAAATATCAACTTGTTAGACCAAAGTATTTGTTGTAACTATCTGAACTTGCTTTACTCGAACGGCTATGAAAGTCTAATAAATATCCCTACTCGAGATACAGATAGTTCATCCACTTGCATCGATCATTTTAACGTAAAATATTCCGGTAGTTTTTCTATGAACTGTTGCAGGTGCCTTAGCTCTCTAACTGACCACTATCCAATTTTCCTTGTTTTATCTTTTCGTTCCCTGACAAATAAAAAACCTGTAAATAATAAAATTCCTGTTTTTGAGGTAATTAACTATGTTAAACTTGATAGGTTAATCCAGTCTACAGTGTTTGACTGCGATCGTGAAAATTTAGAAGATAAATACAACCATTTTATTGAAAAGCTACATAACTGTGTTATATCCTGTACCAAATCAATTAATAAGAATAAGCAAAAGCTAAAGAACAAATGGATTTCTCCAGAAATTTTAAAAGAAATAAATAAAAAAGAGAAATTATATAAAATAAAAAAAAGAAATCCCCATGATAAAACTGCCAGTTACAACTATTCTAAATCATGTCGACTTGTAAAGAAATTACTGAAAGAAGCCCGCACCAGTTACTATAAAAAAGAGTTCGATAAGTGCTCGGGTAATTCTAGAAAAGAATGGAAGCTTGTAAATAATATCTTGGGTTGTGATTCGAAACATTCATCTTCTATCCAGTTTTCTCAGTCAGTTGTCAACTCTTTTAATGAATTTTTCTCTGATATTGGTAGTAACATTGTAAAAAAATGTGATAAATATCGGGATTTCATTTTGCCTTCTGCAAATTCCATAGCTTTTATAGATGATGTTTCAGTAACTGAAACTCTGAATATTATTTCAAAACTAAAAAATACAAATACAAGTGGGTATGACAATTTAAATTCTAAGGTTTTCAAAATACTTGGCAAATATCATTGTCATTTCATACAATCTATTCTAAATCAATCTATTAAGGAAGGTAAATTTATTGAATCTCTTAAATTTTCTACTATTGTACCTATTTTAAAGTCTGGAAGTCCCGATGTTTTCACTAATTACCGACCCATCTCCTTGTTACCTGTCTTTTCTAAAATAGTGGAAGAAGTGGTTTCTACAAGAGTAAAAAATTTTTTGAACAAAAACAACTTCTTTGCCAGCAATCAGTTTGGATTCCGGGATAACTTAAGTACTACTAATGCCCTAATAGAGTTCTCCTCTTTTATCACTAACAATCTTAATGACAATTTAAAAACTGCGGCAATATCTTTAGATATCAGCAAAGCATTCGATAGTGTTAACTATGAGATCCTTCTTTACAAATTATATGCTGCAGGCATTCGGGGCAACTGTTTAGAGTGGTTCCGATCGTACATCTTAAATCGAAAACAAAGAGTAAAAATGAATACTCTTTGCAGTCCGTTTATTCCTTCTAAAAAAGGAGTACCTCAGGGTTCACGACTTGGACCTCTTTTGTTTAACATATATATCAATGATTTATGTAAATTGAATCTCTTGGGTAAAGTAATAACTTTCGCTGATGACACAATAATTTTATATTCAGCTCCTTCATACAACATGTTAGAAAACATGATAAATCAAGATTTGGAATTAATTTTTATTTGGTTTTCAAGCAATGAGTTAAAGGTAAATATAAACAAAACGAGCTACATTATGTTTTCTTTAAGATCTAATGAAGAAACTAAGCTTAAATTATTCTTTTGTGATTGTAAAATAAAATCTTGTGATAATCATCTGCTTAAATACACCCCATCATTAAAATATCTAGGCATTTTATTTAATAAAAACTGGAAATTTAAAGATCATATTAACTCAATCTGTAGCAAATTAAGATATATTCTGTTCAAATTCTACCACCTAAAAAATTTTTTTGATTCTGATTTACTTCTAAAATTGTATTTTGCTTGGGTTCAATCTCGAATACAATACGGTATAATAATCTGGGGTGGAGACTACACCTCCAATATTTTACCATTAATTAACTTACAAAAGAAATTTTTACGTTATTTTCCTGAGAATAATCATCTTTTAAATGTGCATCAGTTATTTATGTTAAATAGTCTACTCTTTTTAAAAAAATTCCCATCATGGGCAACTATAAACTCTAACACTTCATACACTCTCCGCAGTCAAAATTATTTCTTAGTGCCTACCCCTCGTAAAGAAATATACAAAAAACATTTTCAATATCTTTCTGTTATTTTATTTAACAAACTACCAAGCCAAATTCAAACAGAATCTAATATCAGATTATTTAAAAAACTTTGTATTGCTTTTATTTTAGACCAAAATAATGTTGAAACCCTAATTTAATTTGTCAGATTTACATGCAATCTATGTTCTCTTACTCTTCCTATTATATAAATTTAATTGCCAGCCAAGCCATTCTCGTTTTATTATTTTTTTACTTTCTAAGTAAAAAGAAATAAATTCTTCTCCAATTCTTCCACTGTTTTTTTTTTACCTGACTTAAATATACTAGATATGCCATTTGCCCATGGACGAGCAATTGCTCCTTTGGGATAGCCAAATATCAATGTTTATTATTATTTTCTTGTGTGTATGATTTTTTATGTGACTTTTTGAAAATAAATTTGATTGATTGATTGATTGATTGATTTATAAAAATATTTATGGAATTACAAATTGAATACGGTTTTCATGGAAAAGGATGTGAAACTGTTTTATGGGTTCACAGTAGTAATAGTTTTTATAAAGTTTTCACGTAAATACCATCAATATTAAACGCTTGAGAGCCTGTTAAAGTCTGTTTTTTGCGTGCGCATACGGCTGTTCTGTGGAAACAGCTATAGGAAAACTCTGCGCACGCAAAAAACAGACTTAAACAGGCTCTCAAGCGTTTAATATTGATGGTATTTACGTGAAACTTTGGACTAAAAGATGTTCAACTTATGCTCTTTCAGATTATCCAAGTTTTGGTAGTTTTTTTCGCATTTTTTTGGGTTTTTTTACTGTTTTTCTTAATAAACAAATTTTAAAGTGAAAACTTTTAAAATAATTTTAAAGATCATATTAAACCAAAAACTTTGAGACCATAATTAAATTTTTACCAATAGTAGTTCTTCTACAAATTGAATTTTTCAATAATTTTTTTGGGATTTCGCTCCATTTTTAACTCTTTGGAAATTGGTCTGGGACCCCAAAATCCTATGTGATTCTGACTCGTCTAGGTATCTACTATCTCCCCTAGAAGTGTGACCCAACATTTATGGGACACCCTGTATATTAAATCGTGTATCGAGATAGCCTTGCAGATATAGATAGAGCATTTTCAATCACATGACTCGGACCTAACGCCTTAGCAACAGAAAGGTTACAGTTTTTTGCCCTACAGAGGTTAACAGTTACAGAAAATGACTAGCCGTGGAATTCTTCTATAGTGTTTTCAGGTGACGTCACAACCAGTTATTTTCTTTTAACTGTGTACCTTCTGTAGGGCTTTTAACTGTTGCTAAGGCCGTTGTTTATCTGTTGCTAAGGCGGTTTTTAAGTATGGGGTCACGTGATCGCAAATTCTCCAATAGAGTGTTTTCAGGTGACGTACCAACCGGTTATTTTCTTTTAACTGTGTACCTTCTGTAGGGCTTTTAACTGTTGCTAAGGCCGTTGTTTATCTGGTACTAAGGCGGTTTTTAAGTTTGGGGTCATGTGATTGCAAATGCTCCAATAGAAGAATTCCACGGCCAGTCATTTTCTGTAACTGTTAACCTCTGTAGGGCAAAAAAAACTAACATTTCTGTTGCTAAGGCCGTTGTTAGGTCCGAGTCATGTGATTGAAAATGCTCTATAGAATAATTCCACGGCCAGTCATTTTCTGTAACTGTTAACCTCTGTAGGGCAAAAAACTAACATTTTCTGTTGCTAAGGCTGTTGTTAGGTCAGGGTCATGTGATTGAAAATGCTCTATTGGAGCATTTGAAATCACGTGATCCCATACCTAAAAACCGCCTTAGCAATAGATAAACAACAGCCTTAGCAACAGTTAAAAGCCCTACAGAGGGTACACAGTTAAAAGAAAATAACCGGTTGTGACGTCACATAAAAACACTATTAACTGAAGTTTTTAACGAGGTTGGTTATTAAACAAACAATCACTTTCAGTGTGTTTTTTTTTCATTATTTCGTTAAATATTTTTTGTTTATTTACGGAGCTGTATTTCTCATCTATTCTTATTTTAAAAATAAATTAGGTAACGTTGAATATATAGTAATTCATTAGCGGAAATTACTCACCCGAATTATAGGGTTAGTTGGGGTTTAATGGCGCGAGGTCCATGAAAACGGATAAAAACGCCAGAACATTGTTTAAGATTTTAATCAGGCATGAAGGCCATCGTCAGGTGTACTCTATACACCGCTTTTAAAAGTCCATAAAAACAAGTTGAAATAAAATCTACAACTCACGAGTAATTCCAATGAAGTTAAAAAAAAAACATATAGTGAAGGATGATGTGGGATGTTTTAAAAGATCGAATAGATCAGGTGATTATAAAGCCGGGTTAAAATGAATGCGAGAAGTTAAAAAGTCAGATAAAATTTCATGACAATGAGGGCAGGTTGAAGGCGGTTCTCCAGCCAGAAGAAATCTGTGAGTGGCTCTTGATTGGCCTATTCTGTTCTGAGTCTAGTCAGAAGAACATCCAGCCGTCGAATTATAGGAAGTGATTACATTATTTTGAAAAATGATGCGAGAATTTAAAAAGCTCCCGGTTTGTAAATTCCCAAAAGAAATTTCCATCCCATGGCTCCAAATGGCCATTACATTTTAATTTCGAATTTGTTTTACATTTAGATATTTTACAAACATTTTTCTACAACTATTGCACAGGCGGCCACTGAGATGGATATGAAAATTATAGATAACAAAATATAAAAATATTCGAAACACTGGGTTTCAAATGACCTGCGATATTTTCAATTTGATTTTTTTTATTCATAACAGTCAGTTAAATGATGATGCCAAAGATGGTATGGGGGAGGGACTAACTTTCTTCTTAAATTAAAAACTTATGATTTATTCCCAAGGTTTGTAGAGAGAGAAGGTTCTGTACGACCATTGCCATTGGCAGAGCACCCTCTTCCCATGTGGTGACGTCACGGATGAGCCAACCTTCTCTCTCTACAAACCTTGTGATTTATTCCCCTCCAAAGCAAAAATTCTATTGCAGCTGCAATATATAACCAAAAAAAAAAAGGGAAATGTGATAAAACAGTTTTAAAGGCAAAGGCGATCCAAGCGGGAAAAGTTGTCAAATGGTTTTCATTGTTCAAAACTCGGCTAGCCTGTATAGTATCTAGTAAGCCGTGGTTCAACAGAGAACTTTCAACGTTTAGGTGCATGGTGTACTTTTCAGAAAAAGGATACGAGACAAAATCACCCAATTTTAACTCAAATTCAAAAAAGTACATACCATATCCAACAAATACGTCTTTATCTTTATCAACACGTTCTATAACATCGTAAATTCTTTCACCGACAAAGCCTTTTTCTTTTGTGATGTTTTCACCAGATTTGTGAAAAACTAAAGTTACGCTAGAAAGAAAAGAAATTTCATATTAATTTGAAATACAGTGGTCTAAATAACCAAGTCTCGCCCACAACTCGCACGTATCGCGTACGTTTGAGAAAGTGGCGTATATAGGAATTTATTTCGCCAAGGGCCCAAAATTACTCCCCAGCCCCTCCCCCACATATTTAATAGGTCCATAGCTTTATAGGTGATACTTTAGGTCTTAAAAACTTAATATAGGAAAAGTTGTTAGTAATAAAAATACAAGTACCAAAGGGGGGTCTGGGGATCCTCCCCCATAAAATTTTTGGAAGTTTGGCTAAAAAAACAAGTTTTTAACTAGTTTTGGACCGAATTTCGTATGCACATTTTTATGACCTTAATATTTAAAAAGTTGTTAAAATAGAGTTCCAAGTACAAAAGGGGATCTGGGGTCCTTCCCCAGAAAACTTTTGGAACTTTACCCCTAAAAACAGGGCTTTATCTTGTTTTTGGTACAATTAGTCGGAATTTCGGACTTATGTTATTTTGGTATAGGATTTGGATGAACTTATTATAATAAAGTTGTTAATAAAATTCCAAGTACAAAAGGGGGGTTCGGAGGTCCTCCCCCAGAAAATTTTTTGAAATATGATCCTAAAATACAGGGTTTTAACTTGTTTCGGTACACCTAGTCCGAATTTCCGGGGGGGGGCAGGGCCCCCTCGGCCCCCACTTATATACGCCACTGGTTTCAGCCAATTTAACTGAAATTTGCTCCTCAAATTTCAATGCCGACACCTTGTTGATACTGTTGAGATTACAGCCAATTCTAGATCCGTCTCACGTTTAATGGTTCTCTTCTTGATGCCGTTCTTTCAGGCCGCATCAGTGATTCGGAGATTCGATGTTTTGGCAGATTCTTGATATTCACGATGCACTCTTAAAAAAAACGCGAAAATTCTAATTATATTACTATATCGGAGATGTCATTTTCCAAATATTCTGCATGATGCTCACAGGGGAGCCCCCGGAAAAAAGAAAAATATTATTGTGAATATGTATTAATTTTTAACATTACTATTTGGTACTCATATTCAGTGCTATAGTTACTTTATAATTTTTAAACCGGTCCTTTTCTAATTTGTCAGACCAGTGATTTTTGTTGCGGACCAGTAAGATTTGGCAAAGCACTGGTCCGCAGGACCAGTGGTTTCCCCCCCCCCCAATTTCTAACGCTGATTAAAAGTGATAAGTCTGTCAACAGCTTCAAACTTTTGAATATCTTACCCATTCGCTACCTCTTTTTCTTTAAAACAAGTCTCTATCTTTACTTAAACTCAGAAATATGCAAAAGGCGATACGTAATAAACCCTCGAAGACCCAATATAGTATATGATATACCTAAACCTGAAAAAACTATTTTTTGTAAACATTTCTTTTATTTAGCTCCTAAGTTCTTTAATTTACTACCTTTAGAAATACAAAATAGTTCATCCAAACATGTATTTAAAAAGAAATTAAAAGAGTTTTTGTTTTCTATAGAAAATATTGAAATTTTTCTTGCTTAAATTTTATATTATTGTATAATATCAACTATCCTCATTTTTTTATGCACCACCCCCTTATGACAGGTATTAAACCCCGTAAATTAAGACACCCTGTTTGCCACCCCTGTTTATACATTTATATTTATACTGTTCCTATATTATTTTTATGTATTGTTCTCTTTAGTTCATAACTTCACGTTTTAGTTTTTTGTAATTATTCTATGCATGTTTTGTTCACCTACATGGATCGCTGCGATCCCAGGTGATATGGATATTTTTCTTGTTTTGTTCGTTTTGACTGTAATTTTTTGAAATAAATAATAAATGATGTAAAAAAAAAGTCTGAATGAGCCTTTAGTAATATTTTCAACTACAAATATTTAAAGTAAAATCAAAAGCCCTGGAAAGAAAAAAAACTGGAGAAATTTTTTGTTGGTTCCAGGGTTGGATTTCTTTCAGGACAGTGGGGAAAAAATAAAAGAAACTGAAAAAATATGAAGAAACCAACAAAATCCAAGCAATCGCTCCAAATATTTAAAAATGATTAACGATATAAAATCAATCATACTAAAATCAAAATTAAAGAGAGTAATTTAATTAACTGAAATTAAATTACTTTAACCAGTAAATTTTATGTTAGGAAAGTTTTTGGGAATCATGATTTATATACTAATTTGCAAAGATTAAAATACGTAAAAGGAACGTGATCGTGGTTTTTCTACTTTGGAAGAACCCTGAATTAAATTTTCCAAGACTGTCTATTAGACCGTTGCAATTTTTTTTTTTTTTTTTTTTTTTAATTTCCCTGGTGCATTTTTAGAAAAATTTAATATATTTATCAAATCATCACCAAGCTTTAAAAAAAATGAACTTTCATCAGGCCATTTTGAGCTAGTGAAGTGTAAAGGGTGGTTCTTTGATAGTATTCCAGGTTTGAATTTAATGATCATGTTTTATCGCCCAAACCTGGTTTAATGATTAAATTTTTAGAATTTTAAAAAATCGGGACCGGTTTGAGATATAAAATTTAAGATCGGAATTTGTTCCGATTAAAATTCAAAATTACTTTTGACCGATACGGTTTTACTCAGTTAATAATTATTAATTGAAATTCATGATTAAAATAATTCGATAAAAAATCAAATAGCTAAAATAGCAGACATTTACGTTAAATTTTTGAAAATTACCATTTGAAGTAGGCATTTCTGCTGTTGCTTGACCTTATCAAAGATAGATATGGTTAGAAGAATAATTTATCTATTCAGGGGGAGGGCTTGGATTGGATAGAAGTATTCATACATCCCTAAAGCCTGGAGAGTGTCAAACCAGTTGGGCAAGATTAAAATGTCAGCAAAATCATACCAAAGGGAGGATGGGTCAGTAAATTTCTCACATCAACTTTCACAAATCTTTTTTTATAATTCTTATCAAATTATAAATAGAGCCTATTATATCTCCTCTCTGAATGAAGACTGACATAACAACAGATTGCGAAAGATTCTGTACGAAAATTTCAGGCCGATGCCATACTGCAATTGTGGGATTAAAGTTATTGTTTATTGTTGTCTGGCAAAAACACCTCAAGAAAAATAAACAATCTCCACAAGACAAGATATTAAAAACATTCCATAACACTAAGTTAATAGAAAGGGTTTGCTTCTGCACATTTGGAAATATGCTAGTTACTATATTATTGAACAGTGAACACATTTGTTATAAAACTAATTTAAACCAAAGGAACTTCCAAAAATGGAACTAAAATTACAACCAATGAATATCTATAATCCACATTTGATTAGAGAAAAAAAACTTTACCTTAATGCAGGGGTTGACCCCTGCTGTTTTTAGACTTTGCTGCAATATATGGAGAACTAATCTCCATGGCTTAGTTTCACCGCCACATACCGAGACTAAAGTGACAACATTCAAACAAAAAGGCACACACATTTAAAAATATTCAACACTTTAATGTTATTCAAAATTAAATACATGAAGTAGGATCAACCACATTATAAAACCTTATTATTTTGAAAATTCATAATAAATGTATAACATGATGATGCAAAAATATCTCAAACATAACAATACACATTAATTTGTTTATAGCTTAATATTTAAAGTGTAACAGACTAAGATCTGTAGATAGAACAGATAAGGTAGTATATACTCTTGCAAAATTGGGCTATTGACTTGGAAGCTCCAGTTACTTCCAAAAAACATCAAACTTATTACACCATCTTTTAATGTTGATGTAAAAAGACACAGAATTTAGTTTTATTTTATACATTATATACAGGGTGTTTCAAAAGTCCTTTCCATGGCTTTCATTTGGAACCAATGCCTCCTAAGGTCATGGAAATAAGGTGTACCCCTAGGTACTAGGACCATGGAAATGATTTCATTGAGATGACCTACAGCACCCCTAGGGGCAAAATAAAAAAGTTTAAAAAATTAATTAAAAAAACTAAAGGAGATGGAACAAAAACTTTAATACAAAAGTTGTTGCCAATATTATGAAAAACTCACTGGAAAAAGTTCCATGAAAATATCTTAAACATTAATGACCAGTTAGCACTTTTTTTAGCTTTGAAAAAAGGGGCTATCTACAAATTTAGAAACTTTTCTTAAGTCATGTTGACGAATTTCAACCATTTTGAATTCAAACATAAAAGAAATCCCATTTTTGTACTGGAGATTTTGGCCAACAATTTTTGTACTGAAGTTTGTTGTTCCATCTCCTTTAGTTTTTTTAATTGATATTTTAACTTTCATATTTTGCTCAATGGATTCTCCAGGGTCACTTACCTAGGGGTAGACCTTACTTCCATGACTCTAGCTAGGAGATTCTGTTTCTATATAATAGCCATGAAAGGCACTTTTGAAACACTTGGTATTATTTATATATTATACATGTTACAGGCATTAATAATGCCCACGTATTTCAGACAAAGTGATAAATACTCATTGAAAAATGCCATAGAATTTATCACATTGCCCACCTCACTTTGGGCATTATTAATAATGCCCAGTTTATCACTTTGCCCATAACATTAAAACATTACTAATTTTGAATGAAAATGTTTAGATTGAAAATAAAAAATTTTCATTACAAAGGTGAAATGGGATATGAAGAATAAAAAAAATGGCAACTTGCATTGCAACGTCCAGGTAGAGCTTCCAAAATATTCCAGCACTCTTTCATATCGAGATTAATGTCATTGTCACGTGGGATGTTTCAGTTTATATATAGGATGGAAATCTTTTATTTCGAGCTCATTCCCGGCTTTTGCTAAATAAATCGATGATCTAACCTAGTTGCGTTTCTTATTCTTGACAAACATTAGGTTGTCAAGGATTATTAAAAGGAAATAATTCTTTTATTACTATTTCATAAAATGATTTTTAAAATCTGATTAGTTTAAAAGGGAACACTTTTCTCACAATCTAAGAGAGCACTTCTCAACCATAATGGGTGGTGAGTTTGTCAATCAATAAAATACAGGGAAATATTAATGTTTCATACATCGTTAGCAAAACTTCAGTATTTTTTAAGATTTTATTTTATTTAATGTCACAAACAGTTTAACTTTTAGTACCTTCTGATCAGTACTTTTATTTACCTCCAATAAAAACTAAAAATTTGAAACTTTTTGTCTCTTAATTTTTCACTCTGAATATTTACATTTTGTTTAAGAATAATTAATGTTAATTTAAGAGTATTTCATGAGAGTAGGAGAAACCCTGCATAGTGCATATAGAGATGCAAACTTTCCAGAAATTTTGGGAGGGTGGAAAAACATTGTTTTTTTTTTCTGGAAACTTTTTCTGGATTGACTTTATTTTTCAAACTAAAGAGTGGTTTTTGTATGCATATTCTTTTAGAAACTAAATAACCATTATCAGTAACCTGTGTTAACTGTTCTGCATTCACCAATATAATTTAATTCAAAATATAAATAGATTTTCTATAATATTATAAATTTTTATAGAAAAATAGCATACAATATTTTCATGTACAGTGAAATCAGCTTATCACTTGCAGCTTACATTTTCCAAGTTAAATGTTTTCATGTGAGGTTTTAAATATAAAGAAAAAGCATTGTAATGTATCTGAATGTAATGTAATCTGTAATTTCTAAAAAAATTTTAATTCCAAACTTCAAAGTTCCCATTTTTTCCAAGTGAAATCAAACTTTTTGGGGGAAAATGCTTAATAATGGTTAAAACTTCATTTTTAAGTACCTAATACAAGAACATCAACATCTGAAAACACTATTTTTAACTAGAATTTTCAATTTTTCCTGAAAGAAATAAACCCCTTGAGGAGAAAAAACTGTTTTACCCCCAAAGTTTCCAGTTTTTTTTCCCAGCCAATTCCATCTCTAACCCTGCAGTTTTAACACCATGGAGCACTTTTAAAAGACCCAAGAGGAAATATTACACATATGCAATAAATAAAACAAGCTTTGCAGAGATCATATGTTCAAATATGTCCAAATGGCATTGAGAATGCAATTTTCAACTTTCGTCCAAGTTTTAATGAAAATGATGTCTAGCTTCCACAACTTTTAGCTTCTTTTGCGTCACGATCTGCTACAGCAGGAGCACGTTTGACTACCATACCCTCCATTTCTTTAGTGATACGAACACAGCAGCCCACGCGAAAACTAAAACACAGTAAAAATAAGCATTCAATTTTAAAGAAATCCTGGAATATTTTAATTTACATCCATTAAAAAAACAATGCAAATAATTTCATTGAATTTACCATGTAGTCAGTTTTTTATAAATATTAATTGCATAAATCTACAAGATATATTATGTTGCCTTAAAAATATCTCCATGTTTTTAAGCAGAAGCAATATATAACTACTTTCTAATCATTTTTAAATCTCCATTTTTTTAATAAAAGAATCTGTTTAAAAATTTGATTTCTATCACTTTTCAGGAATATAGTGAGGAAAGAAAGGTCTTGTGACCATTTCCTAAGGATTCTGGATTTACTCTTTTTTTAATTCAGCTGTAGCAATTTTATTTTGTTGTTATTGATTTAAGCGTAGCTTCATTAAAATTTTCACCATGAAGCTAAAACATATTCCGCATAAAACCGCCAGCCGAGTTGCATACCCCCCTCAAGAAAGGGAGTAGGGTACTCATTTTTTGTTATATTGAATCGGAGATTTATAATTATTAAAAGGAATTAATCAATGGAGGAATCTAATGAAAAGGAGAAAATATTTCTTTTACAACTTTAAAATGAGGGACTTTAAATTTTTTAAAATCAAAAATAACGAGGGGAAAAAGTTTTTCAACACCAAAATGCAGATCTGGAACTGGAAAAAGTGCCCGAACCTACGAACTTGGTTCGGGGGAAGCCTCTGCCAGCTCCATAGGAGCAATACATTAGGTTTGGGTAAACTTTATTCGGTTGGGGGAAGGTTACAACTTTTTCCAAGTCCTCCAAAATGTTCCCAAGAATTGAAATAAGTTTTAGCACAATTGTAGGCTTTCTTTCTACACTTTATTTTTATATTCACTAACCAGTTGGATGCCTTTATCCAATTATTATCAGTTTAGAAACTTAAAAAACTATTTCCAAAAAAGAAACATATTAGGCATGACCTGATGTTAGATAAATCAAGGTGATGAAAAGTTATTAGTTTATGCTTAAGTACGGTTACTTTAAATATTTGGTACTTGCGTATTACAGGGTTCCCACTCAATTTTAGAAATAAAATTCTCCGTCTTTTCCAGGTCAATTAAGATTTTTTGGCAAAAAACTAACAATTCACAGCATTTTTCTTGCTTTTTTGTCCATATATATTTGCAATAATTAATCTATTTCTAGAGCAAAATTGAGTTGCAAACATTAAAAATTGACCCTTTTCCAAGTATTCTGTATGATTTACTAGGTTTTCGGCAAAAATTGGCAAATATCCCCTACAATTCCCCATTTTTTTTTGGTGAAATTAAAATTCCCCGACTTTTCCAGCTTTTTTTTAGGTATTCCCTGACCTGTGGGAACCCTGGTATTATCTCAGCGACCATTAAATTCAGTAGTACAGCTATAGAACAGTCAATGGGCTTTGATAATGTTTTTGGATTCAGCGCAGCACAGTTGACAGGATAATATGCAAGTACCAAAAATTTTAGTTCATAAGGGAAATTATATCATGATGCCTGTAGAATTTTGTTGAAAACTACAATTCCAAAAATCTCCTATGATTATAAGACAAGTCTTTCCTGTAACTTCAAGGCAACCTCTCTTCACTTACTATTTACTGGATCCTAAAACAGAATCTGTCAGATCTTGTTCAATTTGATTTGCAGGTTCAATTCGAGAGAAGTATTTTTCATCCAAGACCATCAGACAAGTTAAACAACTAAGACAAGCTTCGCATTGTCCTAAAAAGATAAAAAATATTTTAGCACAAAGTACCTATTTGCTTTTTTAATCTGCAACTGCCATATCTAATAATTCTGAAAACACCACACTATAGTAAATAGTTACTTAGGTTTTTATTCGAAATATCATTTCAAGTAAACAGATACAGAGCTTAGAGTAAAAGTTAAAAAATTAGACTGACATTTTTAAAATGAAAATGTGTATTCCTGGAATTTAAGTTACAAAAAAAAATTAAACACTATTTTTATCCTTAAAAAAACTAATTTTTCCAATATTGTTTGACATGAGGTAGTAATGCTTGAGCAACATTCAGGTTTTGTGTAAAAATTTTAATGACTTCTGTATACACAGGTAAACGCTTTTAAAATTACTATTTTATTAGAATATATTATGGTAATTATATATGTATTAAAAAGTATTGAAATTGGTTTCTCTACTCAATTCTGACAGTAAGAAATTCCTTCATTTTTTTCCAAGTTATCTTTAAGTTTATCCTCTCAAAAATTTAACTTATCCATATCAATATTTCAGATATCTCTACCTCAATTGAACTTTTATTCCCATCATCAGTATACCTATACTTTTCACTTTTCCTTCAACCCCTTTAATCCTAGACTGACGAGATTACCACTGGATCCTATAGAAAAATTAGGGTGCTAGGACTAAAAGGGTTAATGAGGTGAAAATGAAATACAAACATTAAAATTGGTAATTTTTCTAGTAGTCCATATAAATTTCCAAGTTTTAGAGAAAATAAACAAACCCCCAGATCCTTTTTGTTAAGTTAAAATTCCCAGTTAATTACAGGTTTCCAAAATACAGTAGAGTCCCAATTATCCGAGCTAATGTGAACCAAGACCATCTCTGATAGCTAGAAAACTCTGTTAATTTTTTTTTGGTTTAAATGCATATTTTAACTAATTCCCAAGTTCTACAGAGACCTCATGAAATTCATATTGTTTTGTTGATTAAAGGATTCTTTTACTTTAAAATGTTCAAACTTTCTTTTATGTCTTGCTATTTTGGTGTTTTTCACCATTTTTATAAAAGGATAACAGGATTGTAGAAATACTTGATAGTTAGGTTAAACAGAAAACACAGATAATTAAGGTTTTTACTGTACTCCTTGTCCCATGGAAACCCTGTTTAAAGTTGAGTATGTATTGAAGTTTATCTGTTGATTTCATAAGTTGACATAATGTTACAAGTTGACAAAAGGAATGAAAGCATCTCACTTAAAAATCATTAATATTTCAGCAAAGATTTGGCCAGGGTCCTCCATGGTGACCAAGGTGATCTGCCATTAGCCAGTAAACCAACTTCAGAACCTCTAAAGAAAGGGATCACCATGGTGGACCCTTACCAAACCTTTGATAGCATTTATTTTGCCCTCTAAAAATTGTAAATTGCAAACATAACAAAACATTCATACCATATCCATTAAATTCATCTCCTTTACGTACACGCATTACCAAGTCATACAGACTTTCATTTACATAGCCTATTTCTTTACTGATACTTCCATCAGATTTTTCTAACAATATAGTAACTCTGAAAATAAAGAGAATTGCTTATCAGTACTCTTAAACTCAGTAGTAAAACTTCAGAGTCCTAAATCAAGTTTATTGTAACCAATTTCAGCAAAACAGCAGACATTTTAAGTTAAAGGAGTGCAAATTTCAAAAGTATACAGTAAAAAGAATATAAACACTGAATAGTAAATATTTTGAATACTTACCAACTCTGTTGATAAGTTTGTTGTATTCTTGGGGTCTTATGACCCAAACTGATGGATATTTGTTTACAAAGAACAGCTTAATTAAAATTCTTTCCATGATGGAGGAATCCAAAAAACTCAACCAAGTCTATGGTTTAACAATAACAAAAAATTGGTTCTGTACTTCATTCATTGTTCTGCCTTTTGGAAAAGAAATTCCACAGGCAAGACCCCTTAAATCCACCCACGGACCGAAAAAGAACAAAACCCATATTATTGTTGTTTATAAAAACTGGAACAAAAATTAAATTTAAAAAACTCCAGTTGTGTGAATAGGACTGTCAATAACAAGAAATACCTTTTACTAGTATCCACTACGAGCTGCTTGGTTTCATTTGTTTCGTCGCTGGAACAATAATGACGATTAGTAAGAATTGTCCTGGATAACAGTGGCCTCGGTGTGGTCTTCACGTACTGTCGAAATGCTGAAGCACAAGAACGTAGAAACATTGTGCCTAAATTTATACAAGCTACAAGTCAACCAACTGCACACAGTCCAATGGATGTTAAACCGAACTCTTTTGATAATGGCCGAAACGTTTCTTTTTCAAAACAACCAGTGTAGCGTATTTTCAAACGAGTCAAATTCAGCTTAGGCTTTATTTCAAAGTTCGCACCGCACTTTTGGCACGTGTTAATAACTTCTGGATTTATATAAACAAACAAACGGATGACTTTCCCCAATTTGAGAGACTCCGATTGGTTGAATATAGTTGACCAATCGCTTGAGCGCCCTCTGCCCTGGAAAAGCATAGAGGGAAAAGTAAAAGGGATTTAAGGACGAATCAGAAAAGAGATTCATATTTGCTCTAGATATCCACGACTCAAAGCGACGACAGATGGCGCCCTCTTCCCATACGAAATACTTTGGTCTGAGACGGACAGACAGCCAATCAGAACATGGCGGGATATTTTGAGAAAATCCTTGGGGATTGCGGAGGGGAACGTAGAGAAAGGAAAGGCCTGAGTGAGCGTTGATGCTGAACGATAGTGGCACTCACTGGGAAATTGAGTAAACAATTTTGTTACAAGGATTTAAAGGAAAAGGAGGGGTTTTATAAAACACTTGTACACGATTATAAAAAAGGGCTGATGACGATCCTCTCATTTAATTAAATTTTAATATAAAATTAATTAAAAGGGGAAATTTAAGTAAGAAATTTATATAAATGTTAAGTTTTTAATGAATGAATGGATAATTTTACTTTAATATAACATTTAATTTAATTGATTCAAGTAAATTTTTTTACATGTGCAATTAGGAAAACTTTTAATTCCTAAATTAAAGTATACTTGTTATAAAACCAATCAAAAGTAGTATTTTTTATCATGTTTTTGTTTTTATAGCCAAATAAGCACAATTCTTAATGTAAAAAAACTCAAATTTAAATCATATGCTGAGAATAAAAAGTTTTTATATACATCGCTTTAGCATTATGTTGTGTGATTTGGCGACAATTAGTGGAACGCCAATTATTAGGTAATCCCCCGCAGTTAGCCACACTCATATTGTATAGAGCAGGATATTTGGAAGGTTAAGATTACAAATATAACCAGGATTACAAACCACTGAGAAAAATAAACAGTAATAGAGGACAGCAAAAATAATTGGGCAACATTTGGTGAATACTTATAATTTAAAACAAGCTTAACCTATGTTTTTAATAGCTAATTAGCCCCCTGAAAACAAGTGCAATGCAAGATTGATAATAATCATTACACATTAAAGAATTAAGTTCATGATTTTCTGGTGTTTTGAAGTACTTGTATAAATTGCAGTGAGGGTTTTTTACACATGAAATAGTTAACAAGCTGTAGTACCAAGGTTTATAGAATATAAGGTTGGCTCTTCACATAAGTGCCGTTTACATGGGAAAAATATTACCCGGGTAGCTACCCGGGTAAAAAGTGGGTTGAAGGGAATTTCCAACTCTACCCGGGTAACGAAATTTGAAGGCGTTTACATGAGACATGATCTAACCCGGCTTTTTCTCGGTCACGTGGTAAGAAATAAGGGATCTGCCTGTTTCCATGGTTTCCAAGTTTGTTTACAAATAGCTCATTTTTGTTCTTGCAAGAAGCATCAAAAGGAATTTTAAAAGAGCGTTGGCGATATATGCAAAAAAAATCAACGGATGATAGCAGATTTGCTTACCGAAGACCTGCGAAGATGTATGAAAGTAATCTTGTATTATTTGTTGAATATTTTGTTTATTTACTAGTAACACTTATACAATTATACAAAATTGTGTTGGCAACATTGTTTCAATTCCATCAATGTTTATTGTTTTGATTTCCGTTTTTCATGTTTGTAAGTTGTGCTTGTCTTAAAAATTAAATGGATGTTTATTAAACTTAACGTTTTATCTTCACATTTCCAACTGCATTTGCTACTTTCTACGTTATTGATGTCCATTACAAATTATATCAAAACAATCAACAGAGCACACACAAACAATTAAATGGCGGACTACACAACACGCAAGGTAGTGTGGGATGGGACACGAAATGCATCATGGGAAAGGAGGGTACTACCCGGCAATTGACTAGGATTGAATCCTACCCGGCTTTTTCCTATCTTTTTCCCTTCGTAGGGAATGCCGGGTAGAAAAGAGGAGTAAGAGCCGCCTTTTACCCGGGTAATTGGCTCATGTAAACGGCACTATTGACATGGAAAAAGCTCGTGACGTCTCGTTTCCGCTGCCAGTGACGTCATTTGTAACGCCTCCTAACTGTTTGAACAACCAACCACTTTCAGTTTGAGCGGGATAAGGGAAAGATACTGGTGCCATGGAAACTTTACGCTCCGCCTTAACAAGCCTGATTGGCCAGTGTAAGCTTTGGCTCGTCACTTCCGCTGCCAGTGACGTCACTGGTAGCAGTGTCAGATGGGCCCCCCGTGCTGTAGTACCTAGTATACAACAAATTAAACTTGTTAAATATCCTATTAGCAAAGAGTTTCAATCAGGAGTAAATTATGAAAAGTACAATGAACTAATAATAAAAATACGATAATTTTTATAAACAGATAGTAAAAATAATCCAGATATTTTACATGTTACCTTTTATTCTCAATTTAGAATTAATTCCCACGGTTCTTCTACACCAAACTATATGATTTAAATTAAACTAATTAACTTTTTTAACAAGATAACCCGTACACTTGTTTACATTTGAGCATTATTAGACTTTTCCCTATCGATATCCCTAAATTTCCCCTTCACAAAAAAAAATCCCTCCACATTTTCTTGCCGTGAATGCCATGTTCTGATTGGCTGTTTGTCCTTCGACGTCAGACCAAAGTATTTCGTTTTTAAGCGCTAGTCCCCAAGGTTAGTAGAGAGAGAAGGTTGGCTCATCCGTGACGTCACTGCTTGGAAAGGGGGTGCTCTGCCAATTACAGCTGTGATTCACAGCTGTACGAGCATTGCCATTGGCAGAGCACCCCCTTTCCAAGCAGTGACGTCACGGATGAGCCAACCTTCTCTCTCTACTAACCTTGGCTAGTCCCCTCAGCTGGCTGAATAAGCCCCGCCTCCTTAGCTCCATCGTCGCCGCCCACCCTCTCCCGCTCACTCCCGCTCGCCTTTCACTCAAATCGGAAGAGGGGAAAAATGAAAAACCTTTCTTAAATTACCCTAAATTTAAAATAGTTTTGTCGGTCTTCTGGCCATGATTCAAACTTGGACTTTGAGTTTTTGAACTGCAGTTTTTCAAAGCACTACAGCTATTTTCTAAAATATTACAAGTTACAAGTAGATTAGAAGTTTCTAATGTCATTTTAGTTCACTGACTGAGATTTTTTTATCATCCAAATGACTAATTTATTGATGCATAATTAAAACTTTATGCCTACATTTAAAAATTGAATATGCTTGAAAATATTAAATTTAACAAAAAGTACAAAAACATTTAGAGCAAGTCACAGAGAAATATCCTAACAGAGGGTCCACGAGGCTGTTTTCAAATGCGTTACTGATGTGAGGGCGCCACACTAGAGTCTGGAACGTATGCCGGCCGCTTAAATCTCTCGCCAAATTAGAACTCAGCGCATGCGCAAAAAGGTGTTTTTGATCTCCCATAGGCAGCCGACGAACGATTCAGACTGGATCCAGACGCTAGTGAGTTTAGTGCGATCCCAGCGCCACAATTCTCCCAACCTATAACAAGATGTCATGATTTTCGATTTCCATTATGGCCTATGGCCGTGGACTCTCTGTTTTAGTACTCTGTGGAGCAAGTAATCATTTTTATTAAAGAAATTATTTTCACACATTAATTTGAACTTTTACACATCATATAATTTGTTTTTCTACTAAACTTACTTAAACTACGAATTTTGCATTTCACAATTATTTGTGTTATTTACAGTGCAACTTAAGGAACTCAAATATCTCTAATTCATGCATTTTTATTGATCCCTTGAACTCTATTTTAAATCAGTTTAGTATTTTTATTAGAGTTTTTGGATAATTAGAACTTTTTGTAGGTATCTAGAGTTTTGAATTATCCAAGTTACACTGTATTACAATACTTTGCACTCCTACTCTCTTTACATATATTAGGATTAACTGATTGTTTACATTAGTTAATTTATAACATGGCGCAAAATTAAATTCATGTTTAACGTAAGTTCAACAATTAAATTAATGAAGTGATGACAAATCAAGAGCTTTTAACTACAAAAAATAACAATTTTAGAGATTTTTAAAAATGATACCACGATAACGATAAATGTAAACAAAATCTGCTTACACACCATTGTTACAAAAATAAACATAATGCAAAATAACATGTTTTAAAAGAAAAACTAGATGTTTAAGCCTATTTAAAAATCATATTAATAATCCAAAAAAATAATAAATAACTACTTTAAAATATTTTATTTGAGAGTTTAAAGGTAAAACACTAATTGAAGTGAAGGGGGCAAAATTTCAAAACAATTTCTGGGGGAGGACCCCCATCACTTCTATTTAAACTTCTTTGACTTCTATTTAAATTTTTTCCCTTGAAAATTCTGTGGTTTACAAGGAGCTGCTTTCTTTGGGTGTAACCAAAAATGTGTCAAAATGAACAAAACACTACATTTTGAAGCAAATTTTCAAAATTTTTCTGGGGGAGACCCCCGACCCCCCATTACTACTTCAAGTAAATGTAAAATTTTAATGTGGAACATTAGGGGGTACCTCAGGAATAACGTTGAGTCAACCCCCCCTGAACTCAAGTGCTCTGGGTGTTTAAACCTTGGAGGGCAGCGATATCTGGTTCTTACATAAAGGGGGGCTGAGGGGGGTAGAGTACATCAAGACGAACAAGAATCCAGGACCGTATCCAAGGGGGGGTTAGGGGTTCAACCCCCCCCCCCCCCCGAAATTTTGACATCAATTTTTATACTGATATTTTTCTTGAAAATTATGTCTCACAAGGAGCGATCCTCTTCGGGAATAACCCATAGGGTCTTAAAATGAGTCAAAAACTTTTAAGGGTAAAATTTCCCAAATTTTTTGGGGGGAGGAACCCCAAACCCCCTCGAAATTTTGAAATCTATTAAGTACGGTTTTTCCTTCAAACTTGTGTGTGATTTACAAGGAGTGGTCCTCTTTGATGTAACCTAAAGTGTCTCAAAATGAGTTAAAATGACACTTTTAGGGGCAAAATTCAAAACTTTTTCTGGAGTAGGAACCCAAAAACCCCAAAACATTTTGCCATTTATTACAATATACTTTTTTTTACCTTGAAAATTCGGCCGCTTACAATGAGTGGTGCTCTTTGGGTGTAATCTAAAGGGTCTCAAAATGAGCTAAAACACTCTTTTAAGGGGCAAATTTCCAAAATTTTTTTATTTTCAAAACTTCCAAATCCCAAACCCCCCTTTGGAATTCATATTGCTTATAAAATTTGGAAATTTAGTGCATCAAAATTTCAATCCAGTGTTGGCATCTAAACCTTAACGTATAAAAGTACGTACCCGTAAGGAGGTACCTCAGAAAATATTTGAGTCAACTCCCCCCCCCCCCCGAAACAAAAGTCTGGTTACGGCCCTGCAAGAATCGGTATAGGTTAGGGGGTCGCAACAAGTGGGGTCTAAGGGGTGAAAATCACGGGTGAAAATTAGCAAAACCTCGCATATCTGCCTATCTGGGCAGAAAGAGATACAATCGTTCGATTCCGGCATTTTTTACATTCAACCAATTCAAATTTTTCCATGTAAAAACGAGATGCAAGTGTTTATTCTAAATCAAAAATAGACCAATAACACTGTTCAACAATGAAAAAATTTCTTTGATGAAAATAGTCATTTCTTATGGATTTTGGGTCGCTGAAAACGAAAATCGCCATCAAAATTCTCAATTGGTTCGGGATTTTCGGGGAACGGCCCCTCCCCCTTTTTACGTTTTTTGATGACTTACTGACTTTGAATTCGATTTTCAGTGTCAAAAAGCATTACTGAAGTCTTGAAACTACTCACAAACGGACAAGGAAGGTTTAAATTTATAAAATGTGAAATTTTGTAGCAAATGGATAGGTTTAAGGGGTCATTACCCCCCTAAAAAGGCGAAAAAATAGCTAAAAATAATAGAGATTTTTATACGATATTTTTTCCTATTATTTTTTACGCAATTCACCTTTGAAGGGTCCTAACCCATCCCCAAGGACCCAAATTTGATGTCAATATGCAGCAATAATTTTTACTAGAAGCGGTTGAGGTGAGCGCCCCAAAAGCCCCCGCGGAAGAGTCCGAAAGACTCTCAATCGCTTTGTCACTCGCGCGCTCTGGAATTAATATTTTTGCTTTGAGAAGTTTAAAATAGACATAAGGGCATATAAATGTATGGTATACTGAACCTTTTAACTTAATTGGCCACTAAATCAGTCAAACAGGGTGTTGGTACTACGCGGGCGGAATAGAACTGGTGTCAGAGCGCGCGAGTGACAACGCGATTGAGAGGGTCTTTTGTATACTCTTCCGCGGGGGCTTTTGGGGCGCTAACACCTCAACCGCTTTTAGTAAAAATTATTGCTGCATATTGACATCAAATTTGGGTCCTTGGGGATGGGTTAGGACCCTTCAATGGTGAATTGCGTAAAAAATAATAGGAAAAAATATCGTATAAAAATCTCTATTATTTTTAGCTATTTTTTCGCCTTTTTAGGGGGGTAATGACCCCTTAAACTTGTCCATTTGCTACAAAATTTCACATTTTATAAATTTAAACCTTCCTTGTCCGTTTGTGAGTAGTTTCAAGACTTCAGTAATGCTTTTTGACACTGAAAATCGAATTCAAAGTCAGTAAGTCATCAAAAAACGTAAAAAGGGGGAGGGGCCGTTCCCCGGAAATCCCGAACCAATTGAGAATTTTGATGGCGATTTTCGTTGGCATATAAATGTATGGTATACTGAACCTTTTAACTTAATTGGCCACTAAATCAGTCAAACAGGGTGTTGGTACTACGCGGGCGGAATAGAACTGGTGTCAGAGCGCGCGAGTGACAACGCGATTGAGAGGGTCTTTCGTATACTCTTCCGCGGGGGCTTTTGGGGCGCTAACACCTCAACCGCTTTTAGTAAAAATTATTGCTGCATATTGACATCAAATTTGGGTCCTTGGGGATGGGTTAGGACCCTTCAAAGGTGAATTGCGTAAAAAAATAATAGGAAAAAATATCGTATAAAAATCTCTATTATTTTTAGCTATTTTTTCGCCTTTTTAGGGGGGTAATGACCCCTTAAACCTATCCATTTGCTACAAAATTTCACATTTTATAAATTTAAACCTTCCTTGTCCGTTTGTGAGTAGTTTCAAGACTTCAGTAATGCTTTTTGACACTGAAAATCGAATTCAAAGTCAGTAAGTCATCAATAAACGTAAAAAGGGGGAGGGGCCGTTCCCCGAAAATCCCGAACCAATTGAGAATTTTGATGGCGATTTTCGTTTTCAGCGACCCAAAATCCATAAGAAATGACTATTTTCATCAAAGAAAAAATTTTGAAGGTCAAATTTGTGTAATTGAATGAGACATGCGTTGTGTAATTGAATGACACATAACAGTGTAATTGAATGAGACATGCGTTGTAGGTAGATTAAAGTTACAATTGTCCCTTGGTCAGACTTAGCTCTTTGCGCCATGTATAACTCCAAACAACCAAGACCAACAAAACTCTAGTATTAAGATGTTTTTGTCTTGAGACTTTCTATTGCAGTCTATCAACTTACAACGCATGCCTGTTTCATTTATTGGTCTGTTTTTGATTAGAATAAACACTTGCATCTCGTTTTTACATGAAAAATGGGGGACGGGATGGCCTGTTCGGTTTGCTCCTCTGCCTTTCACGCCAGCAGTCTGCGCACTGCTCCGTCGTGAGTTCGATTCTCACCTCGCCCCTGGGTGTATTTTCCTTCTTTGTGCCAGTAAAAATTCTGTTGTGTCTGTCTTACTTGACGAAGGTGTATAAGCGGATCCTTGAGATCAAGCACACATACCGGAAAATATATGTAACCAAAAAACCAAAACCAAAACATGAAAAATTTGAATTGGTTGAATGTAAAAAATGCCGGAGTCGAACAATAGTATCTCTTTCTGCCCAGATATGCGAGGTTTTTTTGCTAATTTTCACCCGTGATTTTCACCCCCCTTGGACCCCACTTGCAACCCCCTAAACTATACCGATTCTTGGATTCTTGTTCGTCTTGATGTACCACCTCCCCTAGAAGTTATGAAACACTTATCTGAGTCACCCTGAATAACAGCTTTACATTGAGTCAATGCATTGAGTTAGCTCGTTTTTTTAAGCAAACGCCTTTATTTTAGTAATTTTTCACACCATTACTCCTTGGACACGAATACTTAGTCCTCTTATCTCTGAACCCCGGCTTCCCCCGTTCTAGATGTTGCAAGAGGTCTGGTATCCTCCACGAATATTGTTTTTTCTTCCGTGATCAGATAATAACCCTTTTATCTGTCAAAGAAGTAATGGCTACATGACAGCATCCTATCGAAGTTGAGAAACTCTGATGATTGCTTTTTAAAAGCCAAGCCGTGAAAACATGTGGGCACTCGCAACCGCGTGGGCCTGTTGTGTTTGTAGCTGTTATAAAAACACTCAATGTTGATTTGAATATTTTCTTTTGAGTCCACTTTGTGGTGCGTTTGGAAGATGTTTTTGCGTCCAGTTTTTAAATGCAATTTGAGGGGTTCCCTAGGATCTGTCATGCCCAGAATGACAGCTCTCATTGGGAGGAATCCTTTTTATAGCTCAAAGACTCCCGAAAACAGTGAACATCCGAGGTAAGCAAACCCTATTAACCCGTAGCAGGGGACGTGACGTCTCACAGACCGCGCAACATTTTCCTCCCCTTCCCCCTATCACATGGTGGGTCGAATTGAATAGAATTTTCTCCTACCTTCCCCTTACGTGACCTTGAGACTGACCCCTTCTTATCAGCAAGTTTTTCTAAGTGCATCCGTTCGAAATTCCACAAATTCTTTCCCTCGCGGTCCAGCAGACCGCAGGTCCCCCTCAGTGTAACAGCTTTTGTCCAGACTTAGTATGCATGGCTTTGAAGCTCGGTCCGCGGAGATTAATTTATCCTTCTGATTCTGGTTATGCGGAAGAGTTGAAAAAAATTATATGAAGTTGGGAGTGATTTTAGAGTGGTAAAGGTAACTGTGAATAAGATTTCTGTGAGAAATTCTAAATTTTTTGCTTCTAAAATACTGGTGAAAAACTGATACTTCAGGTAGTGTCAAAATATTTTTGTATTGTTCTACAATGAATTTTTTCCAATTAAAACTTGCATTACATATTGAATAATAAAAAAAACAGTTAATTCATAATAGAGGCGTTTTATTTTAAATTATAAAGAATTTACTGCACCATGTGGTTTCTATCGAAAAATTTAAGGCTCTTGGAAAATTGTCTGTGAAAACTTTTATTTTATCATAAAGTTAACAAATATTTTTCTATGAAGAGAGATAAATGTTCCAAGAACAATGTACTGAAATATCAGAATCATATCTTAATTACAATTGTTTTTAAAAAATATAATGTTGCGTGGTCCGAGACCCCACGTCCCCTGGTATGCTCCATTTTTTCACCTCCCCTGTTACGGGTTAAATGGAAAGTTGCGTGAAGTTTGCTTTAGTATTTGGTGAAACCCTGCTAAATAAAATTTGTTTTTTTTTTTTTGCTTTTTCTAATATTTTTAAATTGCGGATCATGAATTTTGGCTAATCAAAAGAATCTGGGCCAAGCGACAAAAGGGGCTATAAAGTAGTGGATATTGGTATCCGGGTTGTAAGAAAATTAAAGTTTTTTTTTTTCATCAATATGCTTTGCCTAAAGTCGCCAAGGCCCATTAAGGATATGGATTTTTAATGAAGAATATATCGTCGGCTTTAATAAAATTAAAAAATTATAAAAAATATATTAAAATAAATAATTAAATTTTAATTTAAAAAAGGCCCCAAATCACTTTGGGGACTCTTTTGAAAGCGGTAGAACAACGTTAAATAACGAGCGAATTTCCAAAATCGCACCAAGCTGAAAATGGTGAAACCTATACGATCTCTATGGGTGAAACTGTATAGCGTAGAAAAAACGATTAGATACTTCCAATTCCCAAATTTGGTTAACCTCGTACAGAGTAGTTGAACCAGAAGTGATTTATTGCTTTTCTCCTGTAAGCTTGTAAGCGGACCCTCTGTTTCAAAAATTTTAACGTGTTCGAGTTGGAATTGTTCCAGTCATGGGCGTAGTTGACTCAACATTATTTCCCACAGGCCCCCCCCCCCATAACCCCATGGCGAGTAATTTTTTTACTATTTTGAAAGTGTGTTTCTTTGTGTTTTCAGAGTCACTCTGCAGTTCGAAAAACCTGACGGGACAGTCCTTAAGCTAACGGACAGAGTTGGTGTTGGTCAAACGATATATGATGCAGCAGCCGACAACCAAATAAAAGACGAAATTCCATCGTTCGGTACGTATGCTTTGTATAAAAATTAATAAATACCGGGAAAACAAAGTAGGAAAAAATTACTGCGTCTTGTGAGAATCAACTTTTGCATATTGTGTTTACTGTTACTTATAAAAACAAAATGAATAAATATATTAATAAGTAAGCCTTTATTATTTACTCGAATTTACACTTGAAAAAATTTTTTTATTTACTCAAATTTACTTTCCAGAAAAATTTTGAAAAAAAAACCATGCCTCTTGTTTGATGTCTCCAAAAATTCATCGACACACAAGTCCCAGTAACATGTCAGAAAACTAGACTTATAGTTATTCAAATTTATTTCAAGTTTCCCTTATACACAAGTATATAAATAAGGGGGACCGAGAGCCCCCCCTCGCCTCATAAGAAGTTCATCAAAATGTAAATCCTACTTAAAAATGCATTTAAAAGACCTCAACCCACGTCTCACCCAGTCTCCCCAAAGAAGAGAAAGAGGGGTTAAAATTTGGGGGGAAAAACCCACCTCACGTATAATTTATAAACGTCCGTAGGTTAAATATAGCTTTAAAGAATATTTACTGGGATGGTTTGAATTTTGGTATACTTAAGCATTAATAATAATAGAGGGCCTGGATTTTTTTTGAAAATTTTAAATAAGCAGTGTTTTAATTCGTATTTAGACTCTTAACTTTAGTCACCCAATGAAGACTTCTCTTCGTATACGTCGATGTATGCCGTAGAAAAGCAGCAAAAATAAATTATTAAAAATGGATAGAGGAACACCTTCCAAGCAGGAACGGATCCAGGGGGGGGCCTGGGAGCCATGCCCCCCCCCCGAGAAACCCTAATAAATAGCTTAAAAAACACTTTCTTAATGCTAAAATTAAAAAAAAAATTTGGGGGAGAACCCCCAAACCCCCCTTTAATATTCAACCTCGAAATCGCGTATATAGAAAATTTTTTGATGGTTTCTGATAGAGTTAATAGTGTAGATTTCAAAACCGGTTGATGCCACTCTGCAAGTGTTGAGCATTTTTTTAAAATTAAAATTTTTTGAAAATGGCCCGAAAAAAATTTCAAAAAATCAAATAATAGCTATCGAGACTTATGATACATGTTTGCTGACTATTTTTCAGTGCTGAATACGAATATTCCATTTAAAATTTAAAATATCAATTTTTAAAAATTATTTGAAAAATTGGATATTCGAAAAATATAAAATATCGCTCAAAACCACAAAATAACGGCAAAAGAAGTAATTCAAACGGGTTTCCCTTAGAAATGACTTAAATAATAAGATACGAAAATTGGAAGAAAATCGGACAATAAAAAGTTTAATTTTTTTCAAATTTTCAATTTTTTTGGCCTCAAATATCGACTTTTTTTAAAAATTCTAGTTAAAAACGTTTGAGGAGTTTTCCAAGGTCATTTTTCCATGGATATTGTAGTTACATAGCTATATAACATAAAAAATTTACAATGGATGTTTAAATCATTAGTTAATAAATTAATTTATTAAAATGAACTTTGAAAATACAGGTATAATACTTCAATCAAGTGAAACAGGAAATATGTTGACAATATTTGGTAATAAATCATATAAACAATAATTAAATTTAAAAAAAGACAAAAAAAACTTTTAAAAAATTTTTAAATTTTGTAGTACAGGCATGTTATACATCTCTATGGGCTATATTTTAGTGCTGTTTACGAATACCAGGCCAACTTTTCAATAAAATTTAGAATAAGTGTGGAAAAATTGAAGTATTTATCTTAATACTTTTGTTTTAAATGCTTTAATTTTCCACACTTATTCTAAATTTTATTGAAAAGATGGCCGGATATTCGTAAACAGCACTAAAATATAGCCCATAGAGATGTATCACATGCCTGTACTACAAAATTTAAAAAATTTAAATTTTTTAAAGTTTTTTAAAATTTAATTTTTTTAAAAGATTTTTGTCCTTATTAAATTTAATTATTGTTTATATGACTTATTACCAAATATTGTCAACATATTTCCTGTTTCACTTGATTGAAGTATTTTACCTGTATTTTCAAAGTTCATTTTAATAAATTAGTTAATTAACTAATGATTTAAGCATCCATTGTGGATTTTTTATGTTATATAGCTATGTAACTACAATATCCATGGAAAAATGACATTGGAAAACGCCTCAAACGATTTTAACAAGAATTTTAAAAAAGGTCGATTTTTGAGGCCAAAAAAATTGAAAATTTGAAAAAAATTAAACTTTTTACTGTCCGATTTTCTTCCAATTTTCGTATCTTATTATTTAAGTCATTTCTAAGGGAACCCCGCTTGAATTACTTCTTTTGCAGTTATTTTGTGGTTTTGAGCGATATTTTATATTTTTCGAATATCCAATTTTTCAAATAATTTTTAAAAATTGATATTTTAAATTTTTTAAATTTTAAATGGAATAGGAATTCGTATTCAGCACTGAAAAATAGTCAGAAAACATGTATCATAAGTCTAAATTACTATTATTTGATTTTATGAAATTTTTTTCGGGCCATTTTTAAAAAAATTTAATTTAAAAAAAATGCTCAACACTTGCAGAGTGGCATCAACCGGTTTTGAAATCTACACTATTAACTCTATCAGAAACCATCAAAAAAAATTCTATATACGCGATTTCGCACTTTTCGACTTGGCACCCTGACTAATAGTTTAAAAGGGCGAATTTGCAAAAATTTTCTGGGAGAGAACCCCCAGCCCTTTTCAACATTTGGCATCAATTTATAATATCATCCTAAAAAATTCTGTGGTTTATATGCTTTCAAAATGATCTGAAACTTTAATTTTAGAGGCAAATTTTCAAAATTTTTCTTGGGGGTTACCCCCCAGACCCCCTATTAATTTCTCATGGTTACTTATTTACTGTTTTCTCCTTGAACTTGTTTCTCTCCTCTCCTTTTAGGAGTACAAGAAGTTGCCCTCTTTAGGTGTTATCCAATGGGTACCAAATGTACAAAAATGAGTAATAAAACTTCTATTTGAAGCCAAATTTCGCAAAATTTTTGGGGGGAGGACCCCCAGACCCCCCTTTTTCTATAGAACTAGCATTATCTGATGAAACCTTTTTAACTTTAACAAAGTTTCGCATTTTATTCATATTATACTCGGAAAATTGGGAGCCAAACACCTCGCGAAACAAAGGTAATTGTTATGCCCCAACCAAAAAGGTTTCGCCCCCCCCCACTTTTAAAACAATGGCACGGGCCCTGCATATCCTCTAAGGTACTATAAACCCCTAAAAAGCTGCTTAAAAACAAGCACTCTACAAAAAATTTTTTTGAGGCACTGAAAATTTCGAATGTAATAAATACCGTTTGACTCTGACATGGGCCCCCCGCAAATCTGGTCTGGATCCGCCCTTGCTTCCAAGCATAGATACTTACTATTTAATAAAAAAATTACCAATATTTATCTTATAATAATTTGAATGTTTTTCATTTGAACTTGTCTAGTCGTTTCGGCCATTTTCGTCTGATCATTGTTACAAGGTTACAAAATCATTGAATGTCTCGATAAAATTCCATTAAATATCCCTTTTTAAAAACTGCCAAAATATTTTAGGCGTCAAATATTTATGTATCATAAAACTTTTATTGTTATTAATACAACTAACTGTACAGAAGCCAGAAAATTTCGCGTATGAGGATATTGGGATTTTTTGGGGGGTAGGGGTAGCTTTAGTTTATAGTCAAATAGGGAAAAATTTCTGAATTTCGAGGGGGTGTGTAGTGTATGTTCGTAAATCCTTCCTTTGGCAATGCGTAATTATTACTCCTTTAATCGGATGATAGCGAGTTTAGGAGATACTAAACAGCTTGGAGATTTGATTTTAACGGAATGGATGAGTGGGTGTCGCGAAAAAACCGTTCAACAAAACAAAAAAATTTGAGTAATAAACTTGTTTTGTACTGACTGGTTTTTACATTGACCGATATTTTTCGTTTAACCCATGAGGTCTTTTTTTTAAGGATTATGCGATGGAATAGGGACTTGTTCAACTTGTCATGTCATCTTTAATGAAAAAGACTTCAGTAAGGTAAAAGAAAGAACAACCGATGAGGAATTGGACTTGCTTTCTTGTGCTCCTTATAATTGTGAAACGTGAGTATGATGACGTTTTATCCATGCCTTCTTCAGAGGGGAGTTGAGGTTTAATTATTATTAGGCCTGTATTATTTGTATGCAACTTATACAAAGTCCAAAAGCAAATACGGGTTTTTAAAGGTGCGAAAGAAATTTTCATCTTTACCAAAATTCTGAAAACGTCTCTTATCATGTCTTGGAATATTTTTTTTACAGTTTCAATACATTTAATCAAATTTCTTCCAACACATTTACTCTGATCTTTAAGCATGACTCAAATAATCATTTTAATAACTGAGCGATAACAGTTTAATGTCGAATGAAGTAATGAATGCTACAGTTATTAAGTCGGCTATTCCAAATAATAGAACGAATTCCTTTGAAATTCTATGAAATGGAAAATATTGAATACAGCCATAGTGAATTATAGTTCTTTCCTAGAGCTTTTATGCAATTTAAAGTTTAACTTTTGAATTTTTTTTTCACTTTCAGGTCTCGCTTGTCTTGTTGTATTGAACTAACGAAGGAAATGGATGGCATGGTACTAAAAATTCCTCCTAGTTTTGAAGACCAACGAGTAAAATAATTTGGTTTTTCAATGTACGATAACATTTATTTAGACCAGATAATTGAAGAGGGTTTTAGTACATGATTATAGTGGTATGATGTTAATATATTCATTAAGACATCTTTATTAGGGTGTATCGAAAAACACTTTTTTGGATTTTGATGATGCGTTAGTGCGGAAAAGTTGTCTTAGGTTACAGAGGGCACATGTGGTATTTTCAGAATTTTCGGATGACATCTTTAGGTGCCAACTTGGCCCTGAACGTTTTCAATGCATATCCTTTGGAGCACGCAACACAGGTGCCCTCTTCCACCTTAATTAAATTTTCCGTATTAAATCATTAAAATCCAAAAAAAAAATTTCGATACACCCTAACCTTTATGGTTGGTTTAAGTTAACTGTAGTTTTAATAAAATTCAAGGCGAGTTCGAAATCTATGAAAATAAATTTTTTGTGTGTTTATACTAAATTAGTATGTTCTGTAATGACTGATGTTTTTGAACTATTTTACAAAAAATATAGTGTCTAGCTTTTTGATATTTTTGGTCTGTTATGCCTTATTGAAATGTCTTTTATCTACATTTCTAATGATTAAACTTGGATTTTGTAGCGGTATATGTATGAAACCTTGGGTATTAAAACTACACTTGAATACACTTGGTTGCCCATATGTGCTCTAAACTTAACTCATTGGCGCAACAGCCCTAGTGGGCCAAGGCCTACGATGCCCATCTTCGTTCGACCCTTGGTATACAACAGGGTGCTTAAACAAATCTGTCCAAAAATGCCCAAAGATTTAAATTGTATATTTTTTAACTAATAACATTCTTTCTTTAAAAAATTACACACTTCAACAAAAGACAAAATTAAAATATATTGCATAGAAGTATTACATCTTAGAAGAAATTGTGTAATTTTTATAAAAATGCTTTTTAAAACTGTCAGAATATAACTTTTTAAGATATGATTATTATTAATTAAAGTACCTTGAATACAAAAGATGTATGAATTTGAATATGTAAAAAATAGAAAACAACGTCAAATTTTGATAAACACATATTTAATGCAATTTAAGTGACCCCAGTACATTAACTATCCATAAAATATTAATATAACTTGTAATACTTCCATAAAAACAACAGTATAAGGGAAAAGGAAACTCATGACATAGGTAAAGGAAATATGAAAATCTTAAAAACTCAAACAAATTAACTTAGTTTAATTAAACAAAAAACACTTTTGCAAGTTTATGATTTTCTACACCAAGCTAAAAACATTTTATTATAAACTCTTATTGTACCAAAGAGGGAAGAGTTAAATACATGAAGTTTTATAAAAGTTTGCACAAATTACCTCTCATAACATATAGCTCACTATCGTTCATATGACCTTCATTCAACTTAGAAATCTATTTACACTCAACCTTAACCATCAGATTTTGACTTGGTATCCAGTGGCGGCTCGGAAGTAATTCAAATGGGGGCTCAAAATTGTATTTCGAAAATGCAATTAAGTAAAAATCTCAGAATTGAATCACAATTAGTTATCTATATTATTGGTAACGAAAATAAGTTTTACAGGAATGAGGAAACTCATCCAACGGGAAGTATTTCATTTTGCTAACCAAAAACAAAGACAGATTTATTCATATACACAAGTATGCTGATTTCCAATGAAAATCTAGTTCAAATATCTCTTTGAAATCTCTGAGTTGTCACTCAAATTGTATTTAGGCCAAAAAATATTTTTCCAATGATAATAAAAAAATGAAATTCTTTAAAATAATTTACTTTTAAAAACAAGCAAAACTCACGATTTTAAAAAACCAAAAGTAGTGAAAATGTGTGAAAAAATTACACGAACACTCAAACTGTGCAAAGTTGAGAGTGGCCGGCAAAGAAAAGAGATTTCTCCCCGAGCTAGCTCGGCAAAGGATTTCCTATCCGCCTTTTTCCCAATCGCCGTTGAAGGCGAAAAATTCGTAATTCACTGAAAGCTCTAAAAAAATATTTATATATTTGAATTCTTAATTTTTTTTTTTTTTTTTAAAGTTTTTAAGTTTTAAATAGAAGGAAGGCTGTAAGCTCATCATGAATGGGATACAAGTTGAGTAGATTTTTATTACTTTTTTAATTTGTTTTTAAATTAATCGACTTATTTTCTTTTTACTGTGGGTTCACATGCTCCTATTGACAAGCCGCCACTGGTAGTATCATCATTAGAGATGGCAATTCGGATTCTTAGCAAAACTGGAAAGCTCTGGTAAGAGATAATACCTGTATTTTTTAAAATGCTTATTAAATTATGCAAACTTTCTTCCATGCATTCAATAATCTAAAACTTCATGAAAAAAACATACAAATTGCACACATATTTAAAGAATTCTGTACAAACCCTCTAAAAAGAAAACATTTATTTGGTTCAATTTTAGATCACCACTCTCAAGTTTTTGGTATCAAAAATATTGGTATTGAGAACTTCATACTTAAGTATCCATACCTATAAGTAAAGTGTTACTCATTGCTTAAATTAGAGTACATTCTGTGATTTGCCTGAAGTATATAAAGAATTTTTTTTGTCTCACTTAAAAGTATATCACTTCACTAAGTGTAATATTTCTCATTGAATTTTTCTGAAAGTTTATGCATTAATTTGTGGTCCCAAATTTAAATGTAAATATTACAGCCATAATTTTTTGATTGGCACTTGGTTTTAGCTGTGGCATATCTCTTAAAGTCTTATTGACATAGATAGATATTGCCTAAATGCAACTTGTTCCTTTAATGATCTTAAATTAAATCCAGTGATAATCCCATTGAACTGCAGATACAACTAGCCAAGAAAACAAAGATAATTCTATAACACTTCAATTTGAAACTCTCACAATTTTTCAAAGGCAGTTTTAATTTATTGGTACGAAAAACTACTTCTAGTTAACAATACCAAGAGTGATACATTCAAATTGAGAAAAACTATAAATTGTTCAAAAAATTATATATTAAACATACATATTTTAAAACCACTTCTATTTAATAACCATAAAACACAAAGTCTTGAGCCAGACAGCATTTCAAACTGTTAAGAGTGCCATATTAACAAAAGTTTAAAGGCAATAAAACCACACAGCAATAAGTAATTCAGAACAACAAGCAGTTGATTAGAACACATGTTATGCAAGGAAAACTCATGAATCAAAACACAGGGGAGGGGATCAGATGTACATAGCTGCCAATTCTTCCAATTCAGCCAGAAGATTTCCATTTGTTAATGAATTTTCCAATTAGTGACTGAGTTAAAATTTGAAACACCAGAATCGGATCAGAAAACATGAATGAAACACAAAATGTAAACAAACTGAAATCTTCTGGCTAAATCGGAAGAATTGGCAGCTATGGATATACCACAAAAAATTTTAATCTAGGGTTTACAAAAACTATCTTGAATAGATGCTTCTTAGTATAATGAATTGAATCAATCCATACCCTATTCAAATAATTTTAACTTTTGGAATAAAAGACTATTTGATATCATCAATATGAAACAATCCCACAAGAGAACGATATAAAAAGAGTTAACTTACCACTTAGAGCTGTTTTTATTAAAAGTAAGCACTAAAAAAAACACATAAAAAAATTTTCAATAATTTACACCAACAAGTCTCACTCTTTGGTATACTAACTTCTTGTAATCACAATTTATCAATTCATACTCAACAAAAATTTTTATGAACTGTAACAAACTAAACATATAACATACCCTTAAAAATAACAGTTATTTTGATAATTCTGTTGAAAAAAATTCATTCATTAAAAAAAAATTGAGCAGGAATTTTTAAAAAATATTTTAGAACAAATATTTATTTTTTTCTGATATAAAACAACTGTGTTACCATTATCCTAATTTAAAAATCATATTTTTTTTATAAATATAGTGTAAAATGTATATGCACTCAAATATTTTGTGTCAAAAAGTAATGTTTTATGAGCACGTCATATAAATATACGAAAATTTTAAAGAACATTTAAAAGTATGGTATGACAAAATGAATGAATTACATTTGTTAAAACATGGGTTTTAACAATAAAAAAAATAATATGTTACTAACCTATAACTTTACTTAACATGCAATGTTTTAACTTAAACAACATCAAATTAGAATCTTAGGCATGGAAAGAAGACAAACCAGCATGTAACAAGTCCATGAGTCCTACCAAAATCTGAATTTAATTGGAAACTAAAGAAGGGTTAAAATGAGAAATAAAACTCCATAATTACTAGATCTACAAAAATATTTCAAAAATAAATGTGTTCTAAAAGGCTGAGATTCATGCCATAAAAAAGTTTTTTAAAAACATAATAAATGTTAATTTGTACTTGAAATAATCCAAACTAACCATTGGACTGTTTTTAAATAGTACACTATAGTCATAGGCAATCACAATTACTTATGTATCTGGTTTATTAATTTTAAAATTATTTAATCTTGTTTCAAGAATCAGAGAAGTTTTAAGTAAAAATAAATTTATAAATTAATATTTTTACTGATAAACAAGTATAAAAACTTATGTTTGGTTTACAAAAAGTTTTTCAAGATTTGAGATTAACTAGATAAAAACACCTTTGAAATTAATGCAACTGCTCTCCCATATATTTATCAAAATTTCATTTTTTTTTCTAAAGATTCAACAATTTTTGAAAGTGGCATAGCCAATAAACAAAAGATAAACTTAAAAAAAAATTATAACTAAAAGAATAAAATCATTCTAATGAACAAAAAAAAAACCAAATAAGTAATCACACACCTATCTTTTCCCTACCTCTTAAAAGATATCAATACTAAAATATTACACACTAAGCTTTATACAACAATCAAAGAAATAGTTAATATATTATATTTAAACTTAAAATAATATTTAACTTCACTACAACAAACATAAAATATATCCTTCAAAAAGTCAAACATGAATTTCAAACATGTGCAAAAGATTTTTTATCTAAAAATAAACAAAACAAATTTTCAATTTGAGTTAAAGTATAAACCTATTTATAATTTTTAAATATACTCCTGTTCATAAAAAATGCAACACCATGAAGGACTTGTTAGATTTTGATGAAATTTACACAGCTGGTGACCTTTGTGGGTGCAAATAAACAATTAAATTTTCAGAACAAAGGAACAAAATTAAATATCGAAAATCAGTGTTTTATGTAGTCCATATGCGCTACAATGAGAGCCTCTATCCGACACGTCATTAAATCAAACATATTGCTTTTTTGCCTGAGGAGGAGATTTTCATCAAAGATTCTTCTGAAACCCAAAGTTTGCCAAAGTTGGCAACAGAAAAAGAATTTTGAGCATGAGGACTAATCAACGAAATTTCAGTCAAGTTCCATAGGTGAAATATTGGGTGAAGAAATTTGCTGAAATAAAAACTGCTTTTGATGGATAAAATGGAAGTTCGGAACATTCCAAAAACATGTGTCCAAGGTTTGTCCTGATCAAATACAGCTTCAGGAATGCTTCAAAGGTAGGGTATAATTTTTGGCTCCAAAAATTTTTTAAAGCATTTGTGGCTGTTAAGATCACCTTCATTTCTTATCTCATAAGGTTGCCCATGATACTCAATAGTGCTCCATCTCATAACGCTGGGCGTTCGTGCGGTATGACGCAAGATAAAACTCTCCAAAGATGGCGTTTTACAATATAGCGCCAAAAGTCGATGTGGGTGTCATGTTGATGAAAATTGAAATTGGATTCGTTTAAAAGGGCCATTTGTTGCTATTACTCGCGCGAAAAAAATTTTTTGATGACCCCATGGTAGCTTTATGCACTGATGGAATTCCATCAATGGAGCTCTTTAAAAAAGAACGATAATTCGCGGAATTCAGTGGAGCAACCACCAATTAACTGTTGGAGCAGACAATGATAGACCTGTAGCAGTGTTTTGACAGTTTGAAAGATGTCGAAAAGTCGCTGAGTGATCCGGCACTGTCATGCGAATGAAGTCTCTTTGATCCCGTGCTGACATGACAATGAGGCGTTCAGCCCCTGATTTTCAACTCGCCTGACCATCTTGGGACCTCTGCTTTCACACCCATATCACTATTGTCCTATTGGCCTTCATCTGAGCAGCAGTAACACAGTGTGAAAACACCCGTCAACAAAGCCAATCATTGATCCTCGATCAAACACTGTTAAATTCTCATATGGCATCCGTTAAGGTATAAGGGGTATAATGTCTTCTAATGACAAAATAATCAGCTGCAGACAACCTTCTTACAACTTCTTAACCACCCGTTACAGCCCCCCATATATACAACTAAATTAGTGATTGAAAAGGCGCTGTTCGTCTCACGCATGCGCTATAACTCTGAATTTGCATCAATTTAAATAGAAAACCATAATAAACGTACCCTGAAAATTTCATGTTGATCGGACAATTCCTTCTTGGTGTTGCATTTTTTATGAACAGGAGTATATAATCTTAAATGAATTTATGGGCATATATCACTGATAATAATCTACTTTACTTTTTCCTAAGTGAATCCTCAATATTTTATTATTTTACAAACTGTTTAAAGTCATCAAATGATTTTCCATATTTGTAAGTAATATGCTTTGAAGTACTAATATTCAATAGTTCGCTAATTTTCATATAATAATAAGGATTTATTTAAAACCAATTTTGAATATTTTGATATTCTTTCACAAATTTGCCAATCTTACGAAAGATCTAATAAAAGATGTGGCGAGCTTACTCACCACTATAAGAGTCAGATATATCTAATGGGTTATAAATACCGACTGAAGCGATTATAACTCCGGAGTATACTTTTGAGTCGTATGACCTTCGGATCGGTATCTACCCGTGGCTCGCACTTGCCACATTGGTGACCCGGTATACGAACACGCACCTTCACCACCTTCACGGTCACCAGCTCCACCAAACCACCCTCTTCGCTGTGGTTGGGTTCGCAGCGCTTCGCTATCGCTCTCGGCTTCGCAACCTCACGCCTCGGGAGATTCAACCATGGGCTCCGCACTCCCGGCGTCTCACCTAGCCACGAGAGCTCGGTTTCAAAAGACTCACGAATCCAGCCCAGCTGCATTCTGGAGGGGGAGTACTGTGGCGAGCTTACTCACCACTATAAGAGTCAGATATATCTAATGGGTTATAAATACCGACTGAAGCGATTATAACTCCGGAGTATACTTTTGAGTCGTATGACCTTCGGATCGGTATCTACCCGTGGCTCGCACTTGCCACAAAGAATTAACTTGGAAAACTGAGAAATAAGTCATTACTTACATGAAAAATCCATACTTTCCCTAAGCCCCAGGACAATATTTGCACCAATGACTAGTTCCCTATTCAATAATAGACTTCCAAGACAATTCAGCCAAAACCTCAATAAAGCATAGAGATAGAATAAGATAGAAAGCACACAGTTGCTGACCAAATATAAGACATTAGGATCTTTATAGATATTTCACAATGAAATAAAAAATTTATACATTTAAATTACATTGGTTAAAAACATCAAAGGCACATTCAACTATGAAATGTAACTAGGGGTTGTTGAGTATAAAACTTTTACCAAAAGAGATGTGATTAAGCTTTTTTCCTCCAGAAAGAAGAAATCCATAACTCTCGTAGAAATTACGGAGAATCCGTAGTACTGCATTTGGTAAGTTCATTCCCACTTATTTCAGCCAAAATTGATATTGCTGGATCTGGTAGTAATTGCAATTTTTTTTTCAGATGCACTTTAGTGTTTCAGGCAGATAATATCCTAATAAAAAATTATGCAATTAAAGGTAATGCCAAGTAAATTTATAAAACCTCTAACTCAAAGGAAAACTAGTCAACTGAATTTGTTTAAACCATTTTCCTTTGCAAATGAACCTTACCAGAGAAATGGAGTTGGAAGAAAATGGTTTAGGGAAACATTTTACTTTACTCGACAGCAACGTTTCCTGACCCTATGACGTCACTACACAAAAGCAGAAACAGCGTAAACAGAGAGCTTGGGTTGCTAAGAGGAGTTTTGGTACGCAAATCGTGATAAAAAGACGCTATTTATACATGGGTTTAACAAACTAATCATATTTTTAAATTAGCATTCTTAATTTCACTCAAAATTCAGACACCCCGCTGGGAACTAAGTTTTGTTTCTCCAGGGTTAAGTAATGTTGCAGTCTGGTAAGATAGAACATTTCCTAGAGTTAAAATATATTTATATGGTTCCCATTGTATTAACATGGTTATTTTATGATTGCCTCAGAGGGTTCATGCACTTTCTACCTTATCCTACCAAGACATATAGGTGAGAATAATTTCACCACTTTATAGTACTCTCAGATAATGAGAATAGTTTTGAAGAATATTGACAAATATTTTAATAATACTCATGGATAAATTTGGCATCAACAAAATAATTTTGGTTCGACAAGAATAAAGGTTGAAACCAAAATTACTCAGGAGTGTTCTAAAAATATAAGAATAATTTCTAAGAATGATAATTTTCTCCAGAAAATATTCTTAGCAGTAGGACTGGGCATGGGCAATATTAAATTTTAAGTATCCTCACTTTAACAGCACTGTATTGCACATTTTAGCATCATTGCAACATTTAGATACACTAATATTATGTACTTACTGTAGCATAATCTTTCATTTTTAAACTTTAGAGGAGGTAAGGATTTATGAAGTTTGCTTCTGTACTTTTTATTCATGGTCAATTGGGATTCATTATGTCCGCGCTAGCTGATGATCCACTTTTTGAAACATGGTAGGTGATAAGATTAATGAATCACAACGCAAGAAAAACAATTGGACATGATAAATCAATGATTATGGGAGAGGAAATGATAGGGCTTCTTAGGGCACTACCAAAATATAAGGCCTTTAAAGGACCTCCAATAACAAAAGTAAAATTAGGGCTATTTTAGGGTCTAGAGAAACCCTGTAGTGGGGGTGGGACTAATCCCCATCTGATCAAGTGGAACTAGACCAGATCCATGAGGCCATGTATTGAACAGAGGGTCAGCCCCCAGCCTACTCACAGGAAAACCCCAGACATTTCAGAATAGGAACCCGGTACAATGCTGATGCCCAGTCCTACCTACGAGAATACTCTCGCTCCTCAACCCCAAACCGAAAAGGAAATTGAGCGAAACCCCGCAACCCGGATCACGTCTCGACGTCCTGCTTGAACGCGTTCCCGTCGACGGGCGTGGGCAGCATGAAGACGCTCAGCTCCCCCTCCTCCTGGTGCTTCTGGATGTGCAGCGCCAGGTGGTCCGACCTGCGGAACGTCTTGGGGCACATGGTGCACGCGTAGGGGAAGTTGGCGCTGTGCGTCAGCATGTGCCGCTTGAGGTGGTTGTTGCGCGTGAACCCCCTGCCGCACAGGGTGCATGTGAAGGGGCGCTCCCCGGAGTGGATGAACCCGTGCCGCTTGAAGTCCTTGCGGCTGTCCGTCGAGTAGAGGCACAGTTCGCACCGGAAGCGGTGGTGCAGGTTCTCGCCCTTGTGCCACTTCTTGTGCCGGGAGAGGGCGGAGTTGGAGGCGTACACCATCTCGCACTCGTCACACGCGTAGCACTTCATGTGGATGCCTGGGAAGGAAAACAACAAAGGTTCATAAAATGCATTGTTTTCATCAATTGGAATTTAAAGCATCTTGAGTATAAAATCTTAGGCAATCCTCAGAAGCATAAAATTGTTTTACTCTTGCTTGAAAGAGCCTCGTCAAAGTAGCAGAAACAAAGTTCTTAAAAATTTTGAATGGGATGGTTAAAATGGACTTAAACTTTGTCAAACTTTTCTTTTTACGGTTCTTACATAATTATCCCGTCGACCGTGTCGCTGAATTCGAAAACGTAATCAAAGTCCATTGACTGTTCTATAGCTGTGTCACTGAACGGTCGACGGGATAATACGAGAGTACCCTTTTTACTAATAATCCTTAATGTATGTGTAAAAAACACCTTTCAATTTTTAAAGCAATGGACTCTAACCGCCTATCTGGTTCGAGACTTCACGGAGCCAACACGTGACCTACAACTGAGCTTGCAATTGGTTACCACAGATACTACACTAGTAGATCTACTAGTGTAGTATCTGTGGTAACCAATGGCAAGCTCAGTAGGTCACGTGTTGGTTCCGTGTGACGTCAGACGGTTAGAGTCCATTCTTTTTAAAAATTAGAATACATGATAAATTTTTTTTGAACACCTTGATTATATGTAAGAGTTATAATAAATTTTAAATATAAAGGTGTAGCTTGTAGCGAAAAAGTTGTAAGAAATTGTCCTTTCAAAAGACTTCTTTTTCTGGCACAAAATTTATTAACCTTAAGCATTGAAGATTCATTCTAGTAAAAAATAGGTACAAACCTTAGTTTAAAAGGGTTAGTCACTGACTAATATTTTACACTTGTACATACTTTAGTTTACATTATGAGAGAAACTTGGAATTTTAGCATTAAATGAAAAGGAATATAAAACAATAATGATGGTGGCATACAAAAAAAATCAGATTCTAACCAATATATTTATATATGGCATTATTCCAAAGCTTTATCTTATTATGCGACAAAATTTTAATCCATTACTAAGTTGCTAAGATATGCAAGTATCCATGATTATTGATCTAGAAAACAAAATATAATACAGTAGAACCTTCCAAGAGACACCCGTCATGGGACCAATAATATATAGTCGTTTTAACAAAAGGACACTAAGCACTATAACGAATAAAACTAGGACTGTGATTAAAAAATCCATGTTTTTCTTACCGGTCGTTGTAATGCAGGGGTCGCTATATAGGGGGGTTATCGTAAAGAGGTTCTACTGTATTAACTTAATTGAGTACAATTAGTTTCATTACATAAATGTTCTTAACTGTATAAACTAATCTAATTTGCATTTCAATAGATAATGCAAAAATTTCTTAATTAAGTATTACATATAACAATTTAGTACTTCTGTACCATCCTGTCGACCATACCGCTGAAAACATAAATGCATCCATTAAATGTACCACTGAAACTGATGGTCGATGGGATAATGCATCAGAACCAACAATTTAAATCTAAACAAAATTTAGAAACAAGTCTATAAGTATATATTTACAAAAAAAACCCACAATAATTTGTCCTCTTATCCATGCCATTAAATATAACGATGTAATTTTCCACACCAAAGATTAGAAATGTTCCTAATATAGCAACCATTTAAGAAGTAATATTGATAGTAAAAACAATAATATGGTAATATTTTTATCTTAGGCATTTGAAATACTTTAGAAAATTTTTACGATATGGATAATGCAGTAGTATAACTAATGTCCAAACTATGATGAATAGATAAACACATTCCTATATTCAACTATGCTATTCTATAAATTTCTAATTATAAGAAAAGTTCAAAAGACCAAATCTGAAAAGGAACTAATTAAAAACACTCAGGAATAATATAAACACAATCAAAATTTCCTTAACTGTTCAATAATTCCTAAAATGGTGTAACACACACTGCATAGCCAGAAAAAAATTTCAGGGGAAATTTTGGAGAGGAGGAATTTGATTATTTCTAGTCAGGAAAGGGATGTTTCTGACTACCACTAGGTCTTCACATTTAAACTAAATTTATTACCAACTAATTTTGTGAATAATTTTTAAGAAATAGCAGATACATATAAATTGAATACTGAAATGAAAATGTATAATGAGGTATTAAAAACATTTCTTTATAGTTGCAGTATTATTAGTTATAGATAAGTTTATCAAATGATCTAAATAAAAGGTAAAACTAAATTAGAAAATACAAGTAAAAGGATACTCGAAGGAGAAACTTTGTTACACAACTGAAACAGAAAATATATGTATATCATTAATTTTGACAGCTTTTCTCCCCCTGTAGTAATTCAAAATGAAACCAAGAAAATATAAGTTTCTTTTTTGTCTAGATAATTTCTTACCTTTATAAGATGTTATTTAAAATTTACCAGGGCTATAAGATTAGTCGAGTGCAAATCTCGCCATTTAGAATTTATTGGCGACGTTTTACAAATTACACATGATGTTATAACGAAATTAAAGTACATTTTTACTGTGTTTTACTTTGTTGTTAGATTTATGCAATTTAACAGAACACTTGGAACTGGCACCTGGCTAATTCTAATGTAGTAATTTAACTTTAAAATTGATAAATCTAACTTACTGTTTATTAAACAATTTCGACAAATACCATGAAATAGAAGTTCTTAAATATTAACATGATACACAAAAGATTTTATAATTGTAGAGTAATGACATTATATATAGTTATGGTTTGAAAGTGTTTTTAAAATTAACAGCGAAATTATTATTATCCTATTAATAAGTCCTGCATATTTCAGAATGAGGATTCAAGTAAAATATAAATAAGATCAGGCAACATCTTGTAAATTACTCAAGTGATGAGGAGGAGCTCTCAAATGAAATCCTCAAGGGAATATTTTTAGCATTTTTGGTATCATCCACCGGGGCCCCTTAAAATAGTTCTTTTGCTCAGTGTCATATCCCTATTTTAAAAAAATGAGCTATAGAAAAAAGTAATGGTAGCTCATTGATTATATTACGGTGACACCATAAAATAAGGAAAAAGGTAAACACGTTTTAGATATGGGTAAACAAACGAAAAATATGTTTAGATTGGTTTAGATTTGTTGATTTTTGGATTTCTTTCTCACAATTTCTATTTTTTATTTGTTTTCGTGTTAACTTCGATTACGATTATCGTTATGCCTTGGTTATGCCAAAAATTGGACATGTAGTAAAAAAAATTACGTATAATTTTTTTTCTGATTCATGGGGAAATAAATCTTATGCCACTCTATAAAATTTATATTGATATTTGTTTTACTTAAAAATTAAAAACTTAAAAGGATTTGGATTCCTCATTTATCGAAGATTATTTTTTTTAATAAAAATAATAAAGGATTTAGATTAAGCTTCATAACCGTCACTGAAGAAAAATCAAAATAAACAGAGCAAACGTGCTTTTGAATGTTTTGAATGGTGTCTTCGCCTCTTCTCCTTCGCTTTCTCTATACCGCTTTGAGTGGTGCCTTCCTACTCTAAGATGGAGAAAATACAAAGCCTGAGAAGTTATAAATTAGAATTTCAACAAAAGAATAATAACTTTCCCTTTCATTTCTTATCTACCTTTCAAAACAGTTTAAATACCACTGTTTATTAGTATGACCGAAGCATTTAAAAGTTATCACTTCACAGATGAAACTGATATAATAACAATTAGTTGCAGTTCGTCTGATAGTTTGTGCTCTGAAAGTGGTATGCATGTGTGCACTCAAAACTGCTTGAATATCAAAATTAAAGAAGTAAGACTAGCATTAATATTGTACTGTTCAATATTGAGATACCAAGTAAAGTACCTACCAGTTTATTAATGGTTGGATGTTTGGTAGAAGCAACGCCTCCCTCAGATTTTCAAGATATGGCATAATTCAATGGTCTGGGATACAGTGGCGGCTCGTGAGTTGATAAACTGGGGGTTCACACCCATTTTATAAAAATTAAAATTTACACAAGATCTAGAAAGAGAAGGATGTTGGACCAATACATAAAAAAATTATCTCTCTTAAGAGAGTAGTTTTAAATGCCTAAATTCTTCACTGCATGCACTTTCATTTTGAAAAAATATGCATTTTATGGAAATAAACAAACACTTATGAATATATTCATTTCATTTTTTATAATACCATTGAAGGGAAAGTCATAGGCGCAAGTTTAGAGTTGCGTATGCTTAACGAGTTTGGCTGTTTAGCGGCACATTTAGAAGCCAAATCATTCACTTAACATGAGTTAGTGTTACCATAATAGTGATCTTTAACGCTAAAAACTTGGCGCATGCGCAAGTTTAAACTTGCGCCAAGTCATAATACTTATCCATATCATATTCATAATACCTCACAAACACCTTTTATAATTATTAAAAATTAGTTGACATGAATATTATAATTTTCTTTTCAAAAAGTACTTTTCTCATTTTCTAATTAGCCGAAAAAATCCAGACCACAAAAAAACCAAGCTGAGCTTCAAAAATGCAAACCTCGGCACACAAAATTTGTGCTAGCGGGAATTCAAATTGCGAGGCCGTACGCTGAAAATTCTCCCGGCAAGCAGTCGGGGTTTCTTCGGAATCTCGTATTTTTTACGCTCACACATGCTAAAAAGGAAAGAAAAATAACAGTTCATTCTTTTTTCGATTTCTTTCACGTTTCCCGTACTAAATTTTTCTTATTGAGTAGAGAAGGGGGGGGGAGAAACAATTCTGAGTATAAAAAAGAAATTGAGAATATATTTCTATTGATATTTATTTATCTTTATATTTGATTTTTGTTCTACTTTTTCTGTGGGTGTTCACGTGCTCCTGTGCTCCTATGGACAAGCTGCCACTGCTGGGATATCTTCAAAGCAATCGGAGATAGCTTGCCCATCCCCCTTCCCCCCTTGATCAGCTCAATGGTTTTATTATGAAATAGAATTGTACATTTAAGGCTTCACTTTTTTGTGTGGATTACCATTCCAAATTTGTTTGCTTGCCTTAACAACTGAGTATACAGTGTAAACCCAAAGAATCCAGGGTTCAATTATGTTAGAGTTCCCGCTAAATATTGTCCAGTTCTTTTGGACACATTATATCCAAGTATCAACAAATTTTTCTGACTTTTATTAATAAACTAAATAGTTATTGATCTAATTAAACATTGTAATTCAGGAGTTTGAAATTATTTATGAATATTTCTACTTTTTGTTGTCTAAAAGAACCGGGCAATATTTAGTGGGAACTCTAACAGAGTTGTACCAAATCCAGATCATAGCAACTTCTTGGCAAATTTTTGCTACTTTATAGGATAAGCCGGGTGCAAATATTGTCAATTGGAATTTATTGGCAGTTTTAAAATTTACTTATTAAATTATTAAAAGAATCATTGCTAGATGAGGTATGATATTTGGTTATTTTTTTATGTTTGATCAGACCACTTGGCACTTGCACCCGGTTAATCCTACGGTAGCAATGACTGATGACTTGTGTTGCTGAGAAAACTGTCATACAACCAGGTAGTCTAGATCCACTATTCTTAGCTGGGACATAGCCAAAGGGATGGTTGTTGGGATACTCCCTCCCAGAAACTCAGAAACTTTTCTTTTTCGACCATAGAAATCTATTAACCTTACCTCATAATGTAATTTATCTATATTCTCTCCAAAAAAAATTTCTGGGTGTGCCTGCACCAGTTTAGTCCAAGTTACCAAGTCCTCTTGGCATTTTGTGCAGGAATTTTTAATTAACCCATCTTATAATCTATATTTTGAAATAGGGAATCATGTTTATTAACTACATAGAAATGGAAGAAAAATTTTAATATATTTACTTTTGTTGATTTATTATTTATACAGTTTAATCATATCATATTTTAATTAAAATAGACTATATAATTATCACACTGCCACTAACACTTGAATTTAGGATAACTCTTAATCATTGAGGAATGTTGTATTTTACTCTCAAGCATTTTACATTTAGTTTGATTTTTACAGGTACTGGATCCGAGTTTTGGAATGTATGTCTGGCCATGTGCCCCAGTTTTAGGAAAATACGTTTGGCATAACAGGAGTAGACTTAAAGATAAAACTACTCTTGAAGTATGTTACATTATACATACAGTTTCAAAAATAAAAGCTGAAAGAATAATATTGCAAATGTAATGATTAGTCTTCTTTATATATTGACAATTAACAGCAAAGCAAGTGTTCCTAAACAAATAAAAGTAAATTTCACTTGCCATTAAAAAGAAAACAGTTGAAACTTAATTCTAATGAAAGCACAGTCTAAATTACTTTCAACTCTCCAGAAAGTTTATTGAAATCATTGCATATTTGTTTTTGTTCTCTTTTCAATCATGGTAAAACAAACTATATGTTTTTGAACAATCTTCTATACACTATTTCAATTCATTTTCACATTATTAAATTTTATTTACTGACTTCAAATAGGTAATAATAACTCATATGTTTTAAACCCCATTCATATCATATTTTAGCTTTAATGACTTATTGAACATAATAGCAATGATTTCTATTTTTAGTTAGGTTCAGGAACAGGATTGATTTCAGTGGTTGCTGCTAAATGTGGTGCTTATGCTATAATTACAGACTCCAAAAACTTCCCTTCCACTTTCAAAATAGCAGAAGAAAATATGAAGCTAAATGACATAGAGGAAAATAATTTTGGGCTTCAAGAACTCACATGGGGTTATTTCACTCCCTTTCTAATCCTAGGAAAACAAATTGACATAATATTTGGGTCAGATGTCTTTTACTGCCCAAAAGGTAACATTTTATCAATTGAATAATAAAAACAATTGCATGAAAAGGTATTGATTAATTTATGTCATGCACGTATGAGTCAAATTATTGTTAATGATAGTGTTTGCCATCTTTCCTAATCATGTTTTATTTCAGATTTTGAAGATGTTATAGTGACTGTCTCTTATCTTTTAAAAAGAAACTCTGATGCAGAGTTTTGGTGTTCTTATGAGCATAGATGGTAATTTTCCTCACATCTTCAAACAAAGTTCTCATAACACTTATAGTAGTACTTTGATTAACTTGTTTTTCTTTTATTTTTCAGCTCTGAGTGGAACATTGACCATTTAATGAGAAAGTGGAGCTTAACTTGTGAAGAAATTCCGTTGGAGAGCTTTGGTGCTGATGGTTTTAACATTGCTGGTTATGATCTCCCAGGATTAAAGACCATCAGTTTGCTAATTTTTCGTTATCATAGAGCGATCCATTACTAAGCCAAGGGAAGATAATTTGGAGGAGCATGGTTGAATGTTTTTTTTTATTATTGATATGTATCATCATATTATATTCTTTTATGTTTATTTCAATGCCTGAAATAAAATATGATCTATATATATTTTTACAATGTTCTGGTTAAGAAAATGATAGTTAAGCAGGGTACTGTTTAGAAAATATTGGGTTTGTTTAGGGACCATTCTGTATCTGTACATATTTTAGCTTAAAAATGGAGCTTCTCAATATTTTTCACTCTAAAACGGATACTTAACCGTGTTATTCTTTTAAAACCTCACATCCTCAAAACAGGACTCTGGCTGAAGGAACACAATTTAACACTTATTTTTAACTCACAAAATTATGCATAGATTTTAACAATTTCATACACACACAATCAGGATCTTTCACAAAAAGTATGGACAGATTAGCTAAGATTAAATGCTTCAAACTAAACATTGCCCTTGATCAAAACTATTATTTTAATGTTTAAACAAAATAAACAACTTATTTGTTACAGACTGTTATAAGTGGTCAAAGTGGTTTTTATTTGTTGGTCTAATCTATTATCATAAATTCTCTTCCTAATCATATGCTGTTTAACATAATCATATGCTGTAAAACAAGTACTATGTTTCTTTTATCAAAAGGTGTAAAAATAATATATCCAAATAAATTTTTTGAATACTAAAAAAGGCTTTGAAATTAAATACTTAAATCTACTTTTTCAGATGTTACCTTACTTAAAATTACTTCAATAAGAACTCTGCATGTGCCCATTTGGATTTGTTCCTCCATTCAGTTACAATATTTATTATATTTTAATCCTCAAATTAAAAAATAAAAACTGCTTCGAAAATTTATTTTTATTAAACATCTTAGATGGAAGAAAAGGGTTTTTGAGTCCATTTAATTCCTACAAACCTGTCACCTTTCCACATGTTTTTATTCTAGATATTACATGTTCATTTAGTATTAATTTTACTGTTATTAAATTTCGACCAAAAAAACTTTTGAAGTCCTAAGTTGGAATTCTCTATCACTTTTTAGGGGGAATAAATGGTTTTTTTTCCTAAAATTGTTGATGCCTGTGGAGAAGACTGCAGCTTCATAGCTTCTTTTCTGGATTTCCAATCTGTTCCTTTAACAACTCAATAACAAAGTTCTTCTATTATTAGTTTCATTATTCCTCCCACAGCTAGCATATATCAATAAGTGAAAATTTTTTGCTCTTATGCGGAAGATTCTGAGGATATAGCTCCAGTCCTGCCATAAAGTCTGTGTGCATATAATAGTATGGTTTACGTTTACCACCAAGAACCAAATGTAGGACTGGATATGGATTATCTCTGTACTTGTCAAATATCTAATTCCAGAACTATTTCGTTGAGCCATGACCATCCTCCCTTACTTTATTTTTTTATTCATGAATTCTTTCCCAGCTTCAAGTCATTTTTACACAGTACAGTTTTAATACAGTTACTGGACTTCAGTTCTTTTTACTGGTCTAACAAACGTGCATGAATAAGTATCATGCGATGCTATTCATGCACGTTTGTGAGACACATAAATCATATCAGTTTTATGCCAATAATTTAATTTTTAAAAATTAACATCAACAGTTTGTAATTTTTAATAAAGTTTAATTATATATTTCTTATTTTTTTTATAATATTTTATATCTTGGAAAATCAACTCTTTTATTTTTAAATCCTTCAATAGAGGAATGAAATATTAATAACACTATGCAACAAAAAAAATGGGTCAAAATGCCACAGAAATTTGAAACCAGATTCTTAAGTAAAATGACCCCCTGAATCCGACCCCCGTATTTCTCCATCAGCCTCAGATTTTCGGGGAACAGCCCCTCCCGCTTTTTACGTTTTTTGACGACTTTATAACAAAGGGGGGGGCCTGGGGGCCATGCCCCCCCCCGAGAAACCCTAACAAATAGCTTAAAAAACACTTTCTTAATGTTAAAATTCAAAAAATTTTCTGGGGGAGAACCCCCAAAACCCCCTTTAATATTTTGACATCCATAGGCGCCAACTTTTATAAAATATTGGGGGGGGGAGGACCAGTACAAGACATTAAAAAACATAAAATTAAAAGAAACAACCATTAAGTTTACGTGCCTAATTACCTAATTTTGTATCAGATGTATAGATTAAATTTCGTTACATGTCCCTTTAAATATCGCCAAGGTGTAATATTTTGAGGTGCATTTAATGTAAAAGTTTTGTGTAATTATTGCGAGCTCGAAATAAGATGGGGGTCTGGGGGATCTCTCCCAGAAAAATTTTAGAAATTTCTCTGTTAAAAGTAGCATTTCAGCTTAATTCGAAAGTTTGGGGTCTCTCCCCAAGAAAATTTTTAAAATTTGACCCTTAAAAGAAATTTTTAACACATTCTGAGACCTTTTGTGGGTAACCCTCTCCCCAAATAACCCCTCTTGAAGGGGATTCCAAACCAGAAAATATCCAAACATCACAAAATATTGGGGGGGGCTTAGCCCCCCTTTCAGCTAACATTGGATGGGGCTCAAGCCCTCTCAAACCGGTAATACTATAGTTTAAATACGCGTATTTGCAAAAATTTTCAGGAGAGGACCCCCGGCCCTTTTCAAAATTGGGCATCTATTTATAATTTCATCCTTGAAAATTCTGTGGTTTACATGCTTTTAAAATGAGCTGAAACTTTATTTTTAGAGGCAAATTTTCAAAAATTTTCTTGGGGGCACCCCCCAGACCCCCTATTAATTTCTCATGGTTACTTATTTACTGTTTTCTCCTTGAACTTGTTTCTCTCCTCTCATTTTAGGAGGGTAAGAAGTTACCCTCTTTAGGTGTTATCCAATGGATACCAAATGACCAAATGTACAAAAATGAGTAGAAAAACTTCTATTTGAAGCCAAATTTCACAAAAATTTCTGGGGGAGGACCCCCAGACCCCCCCCCACATTTTCTTTCGAGCTAGCATTATCTGAAGAAACCTTTATAACTTAAACAAAGTTTTGCATTTTATTTATGTTATAAGTTATACTCGGAAAATTGGGAGCCAAACACCTCGCGAACACAAGTATTATTATGGCCTTACAAAAATGTTTCACCCCCCCCCCCACTTTCTAAAACAATGGCACGGGCCCTGGATATCCTCTAAGTTACTATAAACCCCTAAAAAGCTGCTTAAAAGCAAGCACTCTTCAAAAAATTTTCTGAGGCACTGAAAATTTCGAATGTAATACCCTCCGACTTTGACATCCCCCCCCCCGAAAATCTGGTCTGGAACCGCCCTTGCTTTATAACCTATAACTCGATTTTCAGGGTCAAAAAGCATTGCTTTAGTCTTCAAATTGTCCCCAAGGAGGCAAGAAAGGCTCAAATTAATAATGTTAATTAATTAATAATTGTAACAAATGGATAAGTTTAAGGGGTAATTAACCCCTTAAAAACGCAAAAAAAATCGCTAAAAATAGTAGGATTTGTTATACCCTATTTATTTCACTTATTTTTAAAGCAATTCATTTTTAAAGGGTCCTAATCGTTCTCCAAGGACCCAAATTTAATAATGACAAGCAGCAATGATTTTTAGGAGAAGCGAAGTGGTTGAGGAATTATAGCCTCCGAAGCACCCGCGGAAGGGTTCGGAAGGATCTCTGAACCGCGCTGGCGCACGCGCGCTCAAGAAACATGGAATACCTCCATAAAACAAGCCAGTTACTAACGAACCAATAAATTTCTACTTAGGAAAGACTTATAATATACGAAAAATGTCATTTTTAAGCATGAATATTCATTCATGAATTTTCAAAGCATGAATATAATTTCTTGAGCACGCGTGCGTCAGCGCGATTTATGCTTGTATTCTACACAATTGAGTTAACCGCGTAGTAATTGAAACCCTGTGAGACTGAGTTTCAGACAGAGTGAAAAATCGATATTCTACTTCCTATATTCAACTGAGTTTCACTTACTCTGGTGGTAAATTGTGCGACCACATGCGATTGGCTACTCAGCCAAGTGACGTAACAAACAAGATCAGATCTATTCCAAGCGCGGCAGCGGACATTTTAAAAATTGTTCAAAATCAAAATAAAGAATGGCTAGCAACAACGTACAGAAAAGAAAGCAAATCGGAAAATCTTTAAGGATTATGAGCGACATTTTTTGATTGAATGTGTCGACAGATGGAAGAATGTTAAATCTTTCAAATCGGCTGGCTGGAAACTAGAAAGAATCTTCAACTTTGAAAATTCGTAGGTCCCGAACGGAGCGAAATAAAATTACGAAACAAGTCTCTAAAAATAGCTTGGTTACCATATAATAGCAAATTAAAAGGAATAATTCGTACAAATTCGTTAACTATTCAAAAAAAGAGATTTAAATAGTCTAAAGACGAAATAGCGAAACTGTGCTGCCATCTATCAAATAAAATACGAACATGATTGTCAAACTATTTTTTGGAAAAACTAATTGGCATTTCTTTAATAATTATCGCAACGACTCCATTTTTGGATATAAAATGAATCATTGGAACCCTCTTTAAGGGGGAATAGTCGAAAACTCGAAAAAGATTCTTAAAGAGAACTGAGTAATACACTGAGTTCGACTTACCACCCAAATTTGGAGGGTTACATTTTACTACATGAAACATGGTCTTATGGAGGAGTAGAATACGAAAAAGTCCAAAAAACAGGGTAACTCACATGGTAATGAGTTACGACTTTTGTGTAGAATACAAGCGCTAGAGAGTCTTCCGAACCCTTACGCGCAGTGGTGGATTTGGTTTTGGGGGGGGGGGCGGGGGGGGCTAAGAATTTTCAATTGGGTTTCTCCATAAGAACCCAATTGTATCTTCTTGATTATCTTAATATGGAAAAGGTAGTGAATTATCCAGCTCCAACCACTAAAAGGGGGGGTCTGGGGGTTCTCCCCCGGAAATTTTTTGGAAATTTAAGTAAAAAAAACCCACTTTTCGTTTTGTTTTGGTACGCCTCATCCGATTTCGGATATAGATTTCATGGTAGAATTTTTGTGTTTTTACAAACTTAATATAAAACAAAGTTGTAATAATAGAGTTACAAGTACTAAGGGGCTCTAGGGGTACTCCCCTAGAAAATTTCTGAAAATTTAAGTAAAAAAAACCCACTTTTCTACTTGTTTTGGTACACCTCATACGAATTTCGAATATAGATTTTATGGTAGAATTTTTGCGTTTTAACAAATTTAATAAAAAATAGAGTTGTAATAATAGAGTTACAAGTACTAAAGGTGTCTGGGGGTCCTCCCCTAGAAACTTTTCAAAATTTAAGTAAAAAAAAAAACAACTTTTTCAACTCGTTTTGGTACGCCTCATCCGAATTTCGGACATAGATTTTATGGTAGAATTTTTGCTTTTTGAAAAGCTTTATATAAAGTAGAGTTGTAATAATAGAGTTACAAGTACCAAGGGGGTCTGGGGGTCCTCCCCCAGAAAATTTTTGAAAATTTGACCTTAAAATAACATGGTTTTAACTCATTTTGGTGCATAAATTCCATATTATATAGTGTAAAATTTTTCATTTTGGGGGGGGGGGGGGGCTCAAGCCCCCTAGCCCCCCCTGGATCCGCCAGTGCTTCGGGGGCGATTCAACCGCTTTTCCTAAAAATCATTGCTGCATATCATTATTAAATTTGGGTCATTGGGAAACGGTTAGAACCCTTTAAAAATGAATTGCTTCAAAAATAAGTGAAATAAATAGGGTATAACAAATCCTACTATTTTTAGCAAGATTTTTTTTTTCGTTTTTAGGGGGTTAATTACCCCTTAAACCTATCCATTTGTTACAAATTTTCATATTTTATTAATTTGAACCTTTCTTGTCTCCTGGGGGGCAATTTGAAGACTAAAGCAATGCTTTTTGACCCTGAAAATCGAGTTCAAAGTTCTAAAGTCGTCAAAAAACGTAAAAAGGGGGAGGGGCTGTTCCCCCAAAATCTGAGGCTGATGGAGAAAAACGGGGGTCGGATTCGGATTCAGGGGGTCATTTTACATAAGAATCTACTTTCAAAGTTTCTGTGGCATTTTGACCCATTTTTTTGTCGCATAGTGTAATGGACTGTAACCGTCTGACGTCACACGGAACCAACACGTGACCTACTGAGCTTGCAATTGGTTACCACAGACAGTGGCGTGCTAGGGGGGGGGCGGTCCGCCCCGGGTGTCACCCGTCCGTCAGGCTATGTAGGGGGTGACACCCAGGCCTGTGAGCTCAAGGTCACAACACTGGACAGATTTCCTCCCACTGGAAAGCAAGTGGTAGAAAGAATTTTTCCCCCTGCAGAGGGGGTAAAGACAGGTTGTTGAGATTGTTTACCCAACTGGCCTGTATCCAAGGGGGTGCAAGCATGTCGAATTCACGATTAGTTAGTGATTTACTGCTTTCGTGACCTTGAAATGTTGTGTTAGTGGGGCCTTCTTCCCGTTCTCAAAGGGGGGGGGACATGTCTTATCTCTGTCGAACAGGAAATTGGTTTCGAGGACGGTTGTTTTCATTTGCAGTTGTGTTCTACTTCAGAAATGCGCCGAAAATCAATCTTTGTCAAAGCTGTCGTTGAGGGAAGAAATGGGGGGGGGGGTTCGCCGAAAACGACCCCTGGTCGTAATTAGTATAGGCAATGTCCAATAGTGTGCATGGCTCCTTGTTTTGTAATACCCCACGTCACGTGACTTCGTGTGTGAAGGGGGTGAGATTTTGTACTGTACTGTGTCTCAGATGCGTTTTCGTCGGGATTGTTGATGTGATGACCATTGTTGGATCACTTGCTGGAATTTTTTAGTCTCCTCAAAAGGTAAAATGTTTTTATGCTTATTTGGAAAAGCGAAGAGAGGAATAAAATGAGCTTTTTTCTGTGTTTTGCTAAATAATTTCTTTTGATATTTGTGTGACTTGTGATTGTAAAAGTTAATTATAAACACTCCCAAAAGTATTAAAAATGTTTCCTTTAAAAAATCTTCTTATTAAGGGAGGCAGGGGGAGCAATTGAATCCCAAGGTTTTCAGTGTTATATGAAATATAGCTAAAGTCCCTTGAAAATTCTGCAACTTACAAGGAAGCATCATGTGTAACCCAAAAAGTCTCAAAATGAGTTAAAACACAACTTTTAAAGCTCAAATTTTAAAAAGAATTCTGGGGGAGAACCCCCAATTTTTAAACTCTGTTATATAGTCTTTTTCCCATGAAATTTCTGTCGCTTACTAGAAGCGGTTACCCTTTGCGTGTTCCCCAAAGTAGATTCAAATAAAATAAGACAAAACACAAATTTAAAGGGACAAATTTCGAAAAATTTTCTGGGGGAGGATTCCTAGCCCCTCTCGAAATTTTGATACCTATTTATAATTTTTTTCCCTTGAAAATTGTGGGATTTGCAAGGAACTGTTCTCTTCGGATGTTACCAAAAGGGTCTCAAAAGGAGATAAAGCACTACTTTTAAAGGCAACTTTTCAAAATTTTTCTGGGGGAGGACCCCCAGCCCCCTTTAAAATATCTTGATATCTATTTATATTTTTCCCCTTGAAAATTGCGTGGTTTACAAGGAATCGTTCTCTTCGGATGTTACCCAAAAGGTCTCAAAATGAGCTAAAACACTACTTTTAAAGGAAAATTTCGAAAAATTTTCTGGGGGAGGATTCCTAAGCCCTCTCGAAATTTTGATACCTATTTATAATTTTTTTCCCTTGAAAATTGTGGGATTTGCAAGGAACCGTTCTCTTCGGATGTTACCAAAAGGGTCTCAAAAGAAGATAAAACACTACTTTTAAAGGCAAATTTTCAAAATTTTTCTGGGGGACGACCCCCAGCCCCTTTTGAAATATCTTGATATCTATTTATATTTTTTTCCCTTGAAAATTGCGTGGTTTACAAGGAATCGTTCTCTTTGGATGTTACCCAAAAGGTCTCAAAATGAGCTAAAACACTACTTTTTAAAGGCATATTTTCAAAAATTTTCTTGGGGAGGACCCCCAGCCCCCTTTGAAATATCTTGATATCTGTTCATAATTTTTTTTTCCTTGAAAATTGTGGGATTTGCAAGGAATCGTTCTCTTTGGATGTTACCCAAAAGGTCTCAAAATGAGCTAAAACACTACTTTTAAAGGCATATTTTCAAAAATTTTCAGGGGGAGGACCCCCAGCCCCCTTTGAAATATCTTGATATCTATTTATATTTTTTTCCTTTGAAAATTGCGTGGTTTACAAGGAATCGTTCTCTTTGGATGTTACCCAAAAGGTCTCAAAATGAGCTAAAACACTACTTTTAAAGGCATATTTTCAAAATTTTTCTGGGGGAGGACCCCTAGCCCCCTTTGAGATATCTTGATATCTATTTAATTTTTTTTTCCTTGAAAATTGCGTGGTTTACAAGGAATCGTTCTCTTTGGATGTTACCCAAAAGGTCTCAAAATGAGCTAAAACACTACTTTTTAAAGACATATTTTCAAAATTTTTCTGGGGGGTAACCTCCAGACCCCCCATTTTTACTTAGAGTAGTTATCAAATTGTGACATTATATGCACCATAATGCAAATATTACTTTTAAGTGATCTAAAACTAGGTATGGGGTTTAGAAATGGCGATGAGTCAATCCTCCCAAAACTAAAGTCTAGTTACGGCCCAGCACCACTTTAAAAAAAAATCCTTGCCCCCCCCCAACCAAAAACTGAAAGGACGACCCTGGGGGTGACACCGCGAACTTCCGCCCCGGGTGACACCCACCCTAGCTACGCCACTGTTTACAGTTTTTTGCCCTACAGAGGTTAACAGTTACAGAAAATGACTGGCCGTGGAGCATTTGCAATCACGTGACCCCATACTTAAAAACCACCTTAGCAACAGATAAACAACGGCCTTAGAAACAGTTAAAAGCCCTACAGAAGGTACACAGTTAAAAGAAAATAACCGGTTGTGACGTCACCTGAAAACACTCTATATCAAATTCCTTGCTCATCACCCTCAAAATTTTCTCGTTAACTTAACGGTCGGCGAACTTAATAGCAATTAACAACAGTTTTTTTTTTCAAATTTAGCAATTTAATAAAGCCGGTAGAGTCAAGGTTTGTAGAGAGAGAAGGTTGGCTCATCCGTGACGTCACCCAATGGAAAGAGGGGTTTCTGCCAATGGCAATGCTCGAGCAATGTAATGAGATGCAATGGTACGAGCATTGCCATTGGCAGAGACCCCTCTTTCCATTAGGTGACGTCACGGATGAGCCAACCTTCTCTCTCTACAAACCTTGAGGTAGAGTCGGTTAGAGTACTCAAATTGCAACTTTGTAAAAAAAATATGTATCTTAAGATAAGAATTTAAAGTAGTAATTAATACCTATTTTTTCTCCGGATCTCGATAAAAATTTTCGACCTTTACGGATCGAATTTTAATGTATCAAACCAACATAGAGGACGCTGTTATAACATTGGTTTGCACAGCGCCACCTGTCGGTACTTTGAGTCGCGAATGGCCGTAGACTCTCTGCTCTGTGTGCTTTTCCTATATCGTTTCATATCGATTATAGAATCAATACGATTCAATATGGAACTCTGCGCAAGTTGATGTTAAATTTGGCGCCTAGTGCGGTTGATGGTTGATGTGCCGACAGTTGCTGTATTATAAAAAACTGTCTAACTCTCTGTTGTGTTAATTTTCTAATTCTGTATCCTCTATGTATTTTAAACATGTTCGTCTTTACAAACGCCATCCCACTCTGAGAAGAGCCAAGCGGAGAGTAACCTTGACTAATTTTGATGCCATACTCCGATGTTATGCTGTGATCGTCAAAATGGCGCGCCTAAGGTTCCCAGGTCGGCCTGGGCAAAGAATCGGAAGAAATTATGTACCATTTGTATATGATGACCTGAAATTAAACGCCGAAACATGCGGTTTAACGCAAAGCAAGATCGAATCGGGGCTGAAACTCTTCTACGATCTGATGGGATACTCTGATGAGGTAAATAGTGTTTTCCCTGTTTCGTAAATACTGTGATCATTTTTGTAAGTATTAATGTCTTTCTAAAATCTGCTGTAGCTGTTAATTTAAGTTTCATATTTAGCCCTTTTTACAGTAATTTAATTCTTCTTTCTACTATACAATCACTGTTTGTTTGTGCCAGTAGTATCAATTTCATGATGGTATCCTTATGTCACTAAAAAAACTTATTTCGGATTTTACTGTGATTGACTTTCATTTTTGTTTACAATACGTTTTTATGTTTGGTGATTTGAGTCTTTTTATTATCTGAGTTATAAAAGTGATCCGAACGTATTGATTCAAATATTTATTCAAGTATTTAAACCAGTAATGGGGCAATTGTATTGAAATTTGCCTTTATAGTATACTTGTGCTTCCTCGTAGTTATTGTCATCTTAGTTATATCTTTTATTGAAGAGGTTAAAATTATTCGCGTGATGATTTTGTTTATTTAAGAATGTGTGTGTTTTGTTTTGTGCATTCATTATTATTTTTTATCTTGTCTTGGGTATTAGTATGAAATGACTTACTCACATTCAAATATCTCTCACTGATTAGGTCATTCTAAAAAAAAATTGCCTTCAAATCCATCTGAAAACAATTTTTCATTTATTATTTCTAGTTGAGTTCTTTTTTTTGCTTACTAGAACAATTAGTAACCACCTTTTTAAAGATTAATCCACATCTGTCTTAGGAGAGCTTACAGTGTTTAGTAGGTATAGGTAATATCTACATTAAGTCAATTTTGCTTCTTACCTCTACAGAAGGCACTAAGATTAGTATACTTTATTATAATCTTATTGGCCAAGTTTGTTTAATTCTTGTATTTGTTGAGATGCAAAGATTAGATTTAATTCAGCACAGCTTCGATCAGAGTCCTCCAGCTGCCATGTTTACCGTACCCACAGCTCAAATTAAGAAAACACTTTTGCATGTTTCTGTGGTTAAACATGGCAGTTGGAGGACTCTTATCAAAGCTGTAAGGGAGAGTGGGGATGAATGGGACAACTCAATTATATCTTAACTTCACTTTAACTTTTTGGGTTCAATTCCGTTAGAGTCCCCGCTAAATATCGCCCGGTTCTTTTGGACACATTATATCCAAATATCAACAATTTTTTCTGACTTGTATTAATAAACTGAATAGTTATTGATCTAATTAAACATTTAAATTCAGGAGTTTGAAATTATTTATGAATATTTCTACTTTTTATACTACTATAGTACCGGGCGATATTTAGCGGGGACTCTAACGGAATTGAACCAATTTTTGATATTTCACCCAGAGGATAGCAGTAATACATAGCCTATTCAACAAATTGTGTTTATTAACATCAGCTTCCATTCTTGGTTAAATCGGACCACTAAATTGTTTTCCCATACCAAAAGTAACTTTTTTTGTTTTACTTCTATAAGAACTTATTTGGAAATTATTTAACTAAAGCTAAATATTTTACTGTGTGTTGAAAATGTACTTATATTAGTGTAGTTTACAATATGAATGGGGAAAATTCATGGTTATTTTCCTAGCCAAATTTTAGTATTTTAAAAATAAGTGGGACAGTGGAAAAATGAATGGGACAGTTCTATCTTCCCTTCATTTCCTGGCTATCAATAGCTTGCTGTTGCTATATTCAACTCACTTTAAGAATTTTTGATAAGGTAACTAAAATTAGGTACAAAAATTTATGATTTCAAACTTAGTGCAAATATGCAACTTTTTAATGTGCAAATAATTGCAACTTTCATCTCAAATATATGTCAGTTTGTTTTTTGTTATCAGATAAATACTATGCAATTGAAGTAAGCTGATTATAAGTTTGTAAAAATTTAACTTAACATACTTATAAATTAAAGCTAAGAAATTTCGGGGGGGGGGGGGGGTTCAATTATGTGAAAATTTTAAATTCTTAATAAAAATAATTTAGGTAATAATGCATCAATCTGTAATCTGTACCTATTTTTGTTTGAAGCAATTCAAATTGTAGTTTTGTAACGTTATGCAAAAAGTTTTACTGATGCAAGTTTTCAAAAGTTGGCAGGTATGCCATATATTCATATAGAAAAAAATTATTTTGTATTCTAGAAATTTGGAAAATATGGAATTATTGATTTGCTATATTCAGCTAACTGATTGAGTAACTAACTGACTAACAACGTAATTAACTAAAAACTCCCAGGTGGCCTTTATATAGACCTCCCGCTTGCAAGCGCCCTTGAGATTTTTCAGTGAGTGCATTTTTAACCCTCGGGAAACTTCCCCCAGTAGGTTCCAAGAAAATAGAAAAAGGTGATCAGGGTTAGGATAATTCAGATTTGGCTGTGATTTGTTTTTCTACTTTTAGGATCATTCATTTAGTCATTTTTTCTCCACTTAAATTTGCTTTGTAATGAGTAGTTTTTATTTCTTTAAGATCATTATTAAACTAGAATTTTTAAAACAAGTGGAAAGAATTTTTTGTTAAATTTAGTGTATAGGTCCTTTTATTTCCCCTCTATAAATGTTCAAGGTCACGTGTCTAGCTTTAATGGTGGGATCATTCAAGACTGAAATATGAGCAATTTTTTCCCTGAAAACTATATTTTAAAATAAAATTTTTTATTTAAGTATCGCTTAAAAAGTTATCTTTAGCAAATTTCTGTATCGCCTTTTGGCACTAATGGATCAGGATTCATATTTACGATAATGGCATTCCGAAGCTATTGATCTAATGCAGTTATTCCATAAGTCAATGATTCCCTAACTTTGTGTTGCGTCATCCTGGGGTGCCACTAAGTTTTTCCATGGTCGATAAGAACCCTACTGTAAGTATTCACATCCTCTTTTAATTGAGAACTACATCCCATATAATCTGAAACATTTTTTATCAGCATGGTGTTGTGCACTCATATTTTCCAGCTATGATTTATACGGTACCTAGTAAAAGAAGAATTTGCATTTGATTTAGTTTACACAATTTATTTTTTAAAAATATTTATTTAAAGTTGATATTTTACTTCTTCATATGTTGCACCAATGAGCATTGTAAAATTAACTAAAGTGGCACTCTGTGGGTATTATTTGAACTAACTTTTTTATTCTTTGTAGGAAGAGTTTGATGGGTTTACCCCTGAAGACCTTGCTGAAGCAGAAGCCACTCTTGCAGCCAAATTGAAGCAAAAACATGCCTTGGAGCGGCGATTGGCATCCAATGAATTATCTTCGCCATCTGGATCTGAAATAGACAAGCTGTTCACATCTTCCGATTCTGACGACACTTCAACCACCTCTTCATCGGTGCGGCGCTGTAGAGGGATGCGAGACATTGCTCGCAAGTCTTACGACAAGATGATTAAGGAAGGCTTGCAGAAACCCAGTGCAGTTGCTGACAAAACAATGCCTGTCAAATCAAAGCACCCTGTGAAACAAAATGTGGTTGAGAAGACCCAATTGTCCACTGATACCAGGACAGCTAATGCCATTGAGGCAACTAAAAAAGATGTAGCTAATTCCAATCAGTGTATGCAAGAAGCAGTGCCAGTAAAGAAATCTATAGTTAGACGCTTGTTGGAGAAAGCACAACATCAAGTAAAGACACGTCGGCGACGTAGAAGAAGCATGCGTCCTAATGTGAAAAAGAAATATAGAGCTAAATTCATGTATTCCCCTACTTCAAAATACTCCAAATTAAGGCAAAAGCTTCCTACCATTCTTGAAAGCCCTTCCTGTAAAGATAAGGTAACAAAGAAGCCTCTCAAGGCCAGCTCCAATGCAAACAATAAAGGTGTAGTTTGTTATGACAGTAGCAATTCAGTTTTATCCAAAGGAGAAGTTAACCCGAAATCTAAGCGCTCTTTCAGGAATCGCAAGAGGTTTGTGTTGCCATCTATGAGTGCTCGCTCTTCTAGAAAGATAATTCCTCGCAAACGCTATATAGATGACTTTGACATATCAGGCAGGAAGGCTTTAGACGAAGATAGTCAGTGTTCTAGGTCATCACTCAGTGGTAGCTCCGAAACAATATCGGCAATGGATGGTGGAAGCAGCCCTGAGGACTCTCAGCAAGAGGATTGTAGGCAGTCCAAGAAACTACAAAAGAAAGTTGGCTTGCTGGAGAGACCACTAGTGGTCGAAGGGAAGCGACCCTGGAAACCTAGTCTCAAAGTCCAAATGAAGCTGTCGCAAATGAACTACGAGCATCCCTTTGCCCTGAAGAAAGGAGACGACAGTTCAGGCACATCTTCAGGTTCGTTCAAGGACATCATCAAACCTGACATGGTCAGTAGGTATGCAGAGAAGATGGCCCAAAAGCCGAAGGAGAAGCCTGAAGGTGCTGGCTGCAAGCGAAGCGTTACACAGAAGAGTGATGCAGTGGAGGACAAGAGCTCTGATGACTCGGACGATGAAAAGCCGGAGGACAAGCTTGAAAAGGTGGCAGCCAAGATTGAGAAGCTGCTCAAGTCCCAGTGGGAGGGGCGTTTAAAAGACCCTCTTCAGCCACCTCCTGACTTTGGATCATCATCGGTGGCCCAGTGGAGGACTGACCAGCAGAGAACATCGAGCCAGCGGAGAACCAAGAGCATCATCCGCAAGGCCAGGCTTCAGCTGAAGAAGAGAAATCTGAATCTGAGGACACGCAAGACTGATATGGATGTGATGGGAGGCGGGAAGGAGAAGAATGCGAGAGCGGAACCTGTGTTTTTTGATAAAATTTCTGGGTTTATTCCTGAAATACCCATACCAGAAGTTAATGTGCCTTTCAAAGACTCAGTATGTAAGTAATTGTTAAATATAATGCCTCTGAGATTAATTTATTTTTAATATACCACTTTTTTAGGTTGTAGGATATAATACTAAAATTTCTATTGCTTTACCTTTTTAATAATATAAAGGAATTTTTCTAATGAATATGGATTTACTGGTAGGTACATCTTAATTTTTAAAAAAGTCTTAAATGATAATACTATTTTTCTGTTATAACCTTATGTAAAGGCCATCATGTTAATACACTCACTCACTTAAAAATAGCTTTTAAATCAGGTTTTTGAACTTCTGTAAGTAAGGGAGCACCCTCACTATTTTTCCAGTAATAATCATTAATCATTAGTGTTTTGCTTTGTGTATGTATCAGGGTTGTTACGTTTAAAACACTACACTTATTTTAAACACGTTTAAAACAAAGCAAAAAAAAAAAACATTGTTTAAAACACATGTACTTTTTTAGTAATTCTTTTTTCTATGAACAGATGGCATTAGTACAGTAACGGACCCTTTATCCGGCAAGCTCGGGGCCGACATCGTCGCGGATTTCGGAATTTTCCGGATTTCGGGTGAGGCCCGTAAAAAACGCCAGTAAAGACGCAGTAAAGCCAAAATACCCGCTTCCCATTCCCTACTATCATTTTCCATTCTTGTAAATCTAAATTTCTGATCATATGAACGGGAATTAAAATTGCGTTAACATTGTGTGCGTTCTGATCGTCCATTTTAATAGTAGAGGATCCAGCCAAAAAATTCCGGCGAAGCACGTGGGTTGTCCCGGAACCGATAGCGAAGCAGCAGGAGGCGAAGAGAAGATTAGAACAGAAGAGAAGGGCCCTTCCAAACTTTTACGACCGCCGGAGAAACGCCCCTTCGCGGAGTGGCGGACTCCGCGAAGGCGCGTTTCTCCGGCCTTCGTAAAAGTTGGGAAGGGCCCGAAAGCTGCACGCCTTGGGGGGTCTTTTATACCCCACAGGCTAAACAGTCATGGTGGCAAGGCAGGGACAACGGAGCCAACTCATTCACGGAGACGATGTCACAAAAGGCGCGACGCAACCATTGCGCGTCGTAGCAGCATTTGCTCATTAAAAATTCTTTAAAATTTTTTTTGAATGCGAGCTGGATTTCGGGTTTCCGGATAAAGAGTCTGTTACTGTATAAAAAACTTAGTATTTACTTTCAACTGTTTTATTTGACTTTTTTCTAGAAAGTTATTTAATAAAAAATACAAATAAAATTGTTTAAAAATCATATTTTTTTATAATTGACCTGTTCTTTATGTTTTATTTTAATATTTTAAACGATCAATGCTGCTATAGTCTGTAAATAAAATAGGCGGTTAAACGTCATTCTTTACCATGGCAACGCAGAAGAAATACATTGAGAAAAAACTCAAGGTCAACCGCCGATTCTATTTACACAGAGTATAATGTCGTCAAAATACCCAATGAACTGTAAAGCACTGAAATTAATATGAATATAGTAACTTATAAATGTTTAGCTTGTATCTTAAACCTTTTAGCAAAATATATTTACATTTCTAATGTTAAAGCTGAAGTTGTTGACATAGTATCATATTTCCAAAACAATCATTTTACTTCAGCCAAGCTCAAAGAAACAGGTGCTAAAAAGCTCAAGATGTCATTTGATGTCAGGGGTAGCTTTGTTAATCCATTTTCCATTTTAAAAACTTAATTTAATTTTTAAAATCGTGGTTTTTTTTAGAATTTCTGTGTCGTGGGTAAAAAAAAACAAATAAAACGTTTTAAACAAAAAAAACACGTTTAAAACAAATAAAACACGTTTTTTGTTTTTTTTTTTTTTAGAAAAAAAACATGTTTTTTTTCCAACCCTGGTATGTATCAGTAGGGTGGTCCTAATTTTTCAAACTCGGAATTTCTTTGGTCGCACCCCCCCCCCCCAACTTTTTTCCTTTAGGTATGAAATGAAAGTATACCAAATATTTTTCCGATAATTTAATATTAACATGTGCCGCATCGCGATTCCGGAAAGCCGGCTCCCCTCGCTTTTTCACCCGCATGACAGTAGACCTTACGGACGGTGCTCGGGCGTTTAAAAAAAAAAAAGGAGAATTAAAGGCGGAATCTTCATGGATTTCATAATAAACTTGAATGTTGAATGCTTCCTACACTATGGTTATTAAGGGTAAGAAAATGTAAACATAAAGTGCAAATCATTATTTAAGGGATTCCAATGGAGGATTTAAGGTAAAGTGGAGGATCTTCCAATGGGGGTTGTGAGAAGACATTGCAGCAGCTATTTATGGTTTACTCGTTGATTATGACATATTGGACACAATCAAAGCCTTGTGCTGTGACACCAGAGCATCCAGTACGGGAATTAAGAACGGTGCATGTGCTCTGCTGGAATGAAAACTGAAGAAATATTTGTTGTATCTTCCTTGCAGACATCATATTTAAGAATTAGTGTTAAAATCTGCTTTTGAAGCATGTATTACCTGTACCTGATGTACTTTATTTAAACTTTTTCAAAAATCTTGGGATGTTATCGATTAATGAAAGTACTCATCTGGCATTAAAGATGAAGTTGTAAACACACCATTGGAAGAGACAGAGAAGAAATTCTTAAATTTGCTTAAAAAAAAACTTGAAGAATACCAACTGAGAGAGATAACTATCGAGAATTCCGACAGTTGACAGTGGGATTTTTATATGATCAAGAAGTAAAAATGATTAAGTTACGACACCCTAGTGCTTTCCATCATGCAGTGATCGCAGTTGTCCTATATTTCCTATATTTTTGTGAAAATCCGAAAAAATGTCCTATATTTGTCCTATATTTTCAAAAACGGCCATTTGTCCTATATTTTTTCCATTTCACAAAACCAAAAACTTAAACTGCCTAAACTTCATTCTTAAAAATCGAGCAATAGTTTTTATTTTCAAGAAAAAAGACTAATTATCGTAGAAAAAGTCGGAAAAATCGCTATTTTTGGTGTAGGTTTCGTTTTGCGTGCGGAGTTCCGTTCCTCCCGCGGCTTCTTTCTCGATCGGCCGCAGGCGCTAAGTTTAAGTCGGCTTCTTCTTGCGTTGCTATTGCGATGTAGAAAAACCAACTTTACAGTGGTCAGAAGCCAACAAGTCCGGTGTTCAGGATCACATTCTCCGGAAAAGTCGAAAAATAGCAATTTTTCGCGAAAGTTCCGTTTTTTCCGCGCCTAGTTGAAGTTGACTTCTTATTTCACAAAGGCCCTGCCCCCCTTAAAAAAATCTGACCAGGTGCTCAAAACAAGTTAAAACCATGGCCACCTAAACTAATAAGGCCGTAGAAGCTTGAAGTCTGAGTGATGTCATGCCTTCTCTTCCACGTCATCGACGCGTTTAAGACAACAGCGCAACTCCTTTCTGGAATCTTGATCGCCCCACCCTTTACAGCCTGATTGGTCTCCACAACTACGGTGAAAACGTCACTTGAATTAGCCACACCGACACACGTGCCGAATATTTCAGATGGGAGAAAGTTTGATCTGAATTAGGATTGATTTGACTTAGGATTGCTAAGAATTACTCTCCTAATGACAGATGGGGTGTTAAAGAGCAGAACAATCCTGATCTGAAATTTGCACACAATCCTTGGATTGGACACCTTAGATTGGACCTAAAACCAGCAAAATCTTTCTGTTGATAATAACATTGTAAAACTGATCGAAAAGAGGAAACATCAGTTAATATTTAACCCCCCCCCTCCATTGTAATCGTAAATTTGAAGGCTTAAAATATGTCCAATCATGAGTTTTAAACCAGGCCCGATTTTTACAATTTTATTCAAAATTTAATCATTAAACCATATTTTAGTAATCACTGATCAAATATGATCATTAAAATTAACTCTGCATAAAACCATTTTCAGGTCTTAAGGGAAACCTCTTTTTAGTTCTGCAAAACGAAACTACACAACATAAAATTGTTTATAATAGAGCACGGAATCAACTTGAGGTTCGCGATCTCTAATTCACTTTCTCACTTCTGAAATATTCGACACGTGTGTCGGTGTGGCTAATTCAAGTGACGTTTTCGCCGTAGTTGTGGAGACCAATCAGGCTGTAAAGGGTGGGGCGATCAAGATTCCAGACTGGAGTTGCGCTGTTGTCTTAAACGCGTCGATGACGTGAAAGAAAAGGCATGACATCACTCAGATTTCAAGCTTCTACGGCCTTATTAGTTTAGGTGGCCATGTTAAAACCCTGTTTTTAGGGTCAAATTTACAAACTTTTTCTGAGGGAAGACCCCCTTTTGTATTTGGAACTCTATTATTCACAATTTTTCTTTATAAAGTTGCATCAAAAGGAAAAACTTACCTAAAAATGTATGTCCAAAATTTGGACTAGGTGTATCAAAACTAGTTTAGAGTTAAATTTCCAAAACTTTTCTGGGGAAGACCCCTAGACCCCCCCTTTGGTAGAACATATTTTAACAATGAATATATTGGTGGGATGTAGTTTGTATTTTAAAAATATTAAAATTTCTGTTTCTTCAATAATAATTCTTCTAACAATAATTTGTTTCTTACACAAATATTCTAGTGACAAACATTCTTTAGTAATTTTAAAGGTTTGATCATTACTTTTAAAAATTGTTTATTTTTTTAAACTATTCACAATATTATTCATCCTTAGAAACTTAACCATTAAGAAACTTTTATTTATATGTTTTGATTAATTATTTTTCTGACTACTTAGTTTTTTTATCAGCGATACGTAATCTGCTATTAGCTCTACTATAATTTTTACTGTAACTTCTTTTGTGGCTCTCCATGTCTCAATCAACAATGAGAGTGGCCCTCCTCCCAAAAAGGTTGTGCATCCCTAAACTATTCACATTTTTCAAAGTCGCATTTATTTGTTCCCGTTTAAACAATTACATAACCTTTATTTTTTTACTTACTAAAAAGGTCCCCCCCCCATTTTTTCCAATAATAAAAGCTCCTGCATGAATCTTGGTTTCCTGTGGGGACAGACCATTGCATAGTGCATTGTTTTGTTACCATATTGCATGGTTTTAATAGTTTTATAATCTAAATTTTTGAGTCTGCTAGAATTTATTTACCATTTGTCAAATTTGTGAAAAGATTTTGAGCATTTTTAAAAGTATTACCTTTTGGCCAAATATTTAAAATATTGAAAGAATCCACCAATGTATCAAAGCGGTTGCAAATTAGTTTTGAAGAACTGGGTAGAACTTTCAAAGAAAAATCTAGCTGATTTTGTGTCAAAACGAGCCTCAAACTTTTTTTTCAAAGGTTTAAGTTATTTTCAGAATTTTTTTTTTTTGGTTTCCTTTTATGTGGAATTCCTGTGAAGATTCCGGAAGGGTTTATAAAGTCGTCAGTAATGATGCTGCAGAGAGGGGAATCAAGCTCATTGAAGAATATAACAACATTTTAATGCATAATGATCAGCAAAAACAATACCTTTAAAAATTTTTCAAAGACTAAAGAGGTCCTTATTCTTCATGTTCGAAGCGTTCTCTGTCAAAAAAGTATTGAAATATATTTTTTAAATAAATTTTGTGAATTTTCAAAGTTTTGAGAATTTTGCTGTTTTTTCAGATTTTTACCCCTTTTGCGGCACGTGTTAATATTCACTGATTCGGATAAAATTTTTACCAGTTATTTACAACCCCATAAGGAAAAAAGTTAGGGGGTGCAGCTTAAGAAATTCCGAAAAAAAAATTACCATTATGCTTAGCATTATGCTCCCTAATCAATCAGTTAATGTAGCATAAAAGTTGAAAATAAATTTTTTAATTTTGTATATGCTTGGATAATCAAGTTAAACTGTTTGAAATTTTTAGGTGCTTCAACTCCTAGTGAAAGTGATCCCAATGTCAAATGTGTGGTCTGTGGTTTTTCTAAAATTCATTCATCTAGTGAAAAGCTGTATGATCAAGTTGCTTGTGATGCATGTAATAAGTTTTTTGAAAGCTTTGCTAAGACACCAAAACAGTATTTTTGTACAAAAGATGGTAAGTTTTTCCCCTATTTTTAAAATTTCTTAAAAAAAGACTATCCTTTCCAATGAACTTTTTATTTTAACTGAAGCTATATATAAACATACTTGTGTTCCTTTTTAAAACTCTGTTATTCACTAATACTATTGTTTTGTAGAAGTGATGTATGGTTAATTTTATTTCTGACAAAACATTTGGAGTTTTAATCTATACTGTATTATAACTTAACTGATTTGTGATTCCCTTCTGCTTCTCTTTTAGGTAATTGTAGCCTTGATGGCTCTAAAGAATCCTTAACTCGTAAAGCAATAAATTCAAGGTGTAAAGCATGTTGGCTCAAAGTCTGCATGGAAAAGTTCACAGTTTCTGCATTTTTGAGGGATCAACTTGTAAAATATGTACCACGTCTAGATGTCCCACCTCACAACCCTCTCATAGAAGGTAAATTATTTCTTAATAGTCCTAGAGCTGGCTACATGGGAATTAAACTGGAAAAACCTAGTTCTCAAAATTTTGTATTTTGAAGAACCCTTCTAGGGAAAAAAGATTCTATTGCGGTCAGCCAGTGCAAAGCGGTTGCATTATCGAATGGCAGCTAATTGAAAATCAAATTTCCGACCTTTTTTCATAAATTGTGAAATAGCAACCAAACGGTTAGATTTTCGAATAAACATCTATCTATATGATTTGTTACAAAACAAATTATCTACATTTTAAGCCCAAATTGTTATTGTGGCTTAATTAGTTCTTGAATTTTTCTGCTTTTTCTCTTTACCTAACAATGAAGTTTCCCCAAAACGCATTATTGTAGCTGAAAAAAAAAATAGAATTTTAAAGTCGAATATTTCAAAAACTATCCAAGCGATTTAAGTAACCTTGGTCTTAAAATGTAGGTTACCCCCCTTTAGTACTTGAAACTTTGTTGCTCACAACTTTTATTACATTAAGTTCTTTAAGACGGAAATTCTACCTAAAAATGTATTAAAAAGTTACATTTGATGTATAAAATATGGGAGGCTGAGAAATAATTTTGGGCCCCTCCCAAAATAAATTTCTATTTATGCCACTGACAGTGAATGGTACTAGAAATAAAATGTGCTCTAATTGTAATACTTTATGCTGATTTTTATTTATGGAGAATTTGGCTGTTTTGAATTTTAGGGGGGAAACTGCGGGGGTTGGTTGGGGGAAGATATTTTTGAGAATTTCAGGGGAAGGTTACAACTTTTTCCAGGTCCGGTTGTTAGGGGCAGAGTCTTGTGATTGCAAATGCTCCAATAATAGAAGAATTCCACAACCAGTTAAATTCTTTTAACTGTTAACTGCTGGAGGACAAAAACCTGTTGCTAAGGCCGTTGTTAGGTCAGAGTCATGTGATTGAAAATGCTCTATAAGTTAAACATCAATAAAATCAGATGCTGTTAAGTTATTTGATAATATTGTTTAATGGTTACTTGAGTTTCATTCTATGTGTTATTTCCAGTTGAAAACTTAGAAGAGCCTGAACCAAAGCCTGCCGCCGAAGAAGGACATGTCCGTGGGCCTCGGATCAAACACGTGTGTCGCCGAGCTGCTGTTGCCCTAGGACTTCCTCGAGCTACTTTCTCTGAGAACAAGGATGCCAAAGAGTCTTTTAATTTGAGTGCTTTACCTCAGGAAGAAAAGCAGAAGATCCTAGAAACTGTCCCCCATGATGAAAAAGAGATGGTTGAAAGTGGACCAGGTATAAATTTTTGGGTGTTGCACTGTGTAGAAATATATATTATTCACAAGTCTTAATTTACTGCTTTTAGAGTATTTTTTGTTGTATTGTGTTGATCACATTCTCAGTACAAGTACAACTTTTTTTATGATTTTTCCAGGAATACTCCGGATTTCCAAGTTTTTTTTAACTGACCCTTTTGTATTTTTAAAATTTAAGAGATCAAAATCTAATTTTTTCCCCATTTGAAAAGGAGTATACACCCCTTCTCCTGGAAAAGGTTTTCCTCTATAAGAAACCTATTTAAAATACTATCTCAATTATTAGTACTTGCAATTTGTTACTTATTAGAATTTTAATTGTTTAATTAAGTGCTAAACTGGAAAAGCATTTAATATAAATATTGAAGCTTCTATTTAAAATTCTTTGAAAAAAATTCTTTCACTGAAAATAACCTATATTTTTGAAACGTTTTTCCACTTGTAAGAAACTTGCAACCCTGCTCATGACTTATTTTTATCAGCTGTTTCGAATTTGTATAGATTCTGTTTAAAATGTCGTATGTAATATTTATTTTTGTTTTCAAATAATTTTTTTAGTTAACGTTGGTGTGGTAGGCTTTAGAATTTATAATATAATTAAATTAAACAAATACTAAAAATTATTTTTGAATTTATTTGTTTTTATTCATTTAATATTACCCTCATGCTTCCTTTATTGTAAATATTCGATTGTGCCACTGAAGCTTGTAAAATCTAAAAACACCGATATTTTGTAGTGTCTTCGGAACTTGCTGTTGTGCAACCTCCTAAAACCTCCCGCCAACCAATGAAAAAGAAACCCAGGAAAGACTTCAAAGTGAAAAACAAAGTGCACCTGGATTTGCTCAAGAAGTCGTCCCTGCTGATCCACAAGGAACAAAAGCGGAAAAAGTTGCTGATGAAGAAATCTATGAAGCACATGCATAAACATTCTTTCAAGAAATCTCTGAAGCTGGGCAGGAAGAACGAAATGAAAAAGACTCTTAAGTTCTCGTATAAAAGCGCTGTCAAAACCTCCTTGAAAAGCAGCTCTCCCAAAGTGATATCAAAGCGACCCACCCGGGCAAAAAAGTTCCGAAAGGTGCGGTGTAAGCAATGCGAAGGGTGCTTAGCTGAAGACTGTGGAGAATGTGCTTACTGCTTGTGAGTACTTTGAATCATCTGATTAATTATGAAATCTGCTTGTCATATAATTCACTAATGAAATTCAGGATAGTGACAATTGAAGGGGTGAGTGGAAGAAGGAGGTATGTGACATTTTCTTTAAGATATTGCCATGGATGACTAGGGTATGTTATGATTTAGATCTGAGATCTGGCATCATCTCTCTAGGACCCTTTTTTTTTTAACACGGATATCATGGAGGAGGTAAGTGAAATTGAACTGCTGGGCATATCTTCTTCTTTCACTTCACTGCTTTTGAAAACTAGTTGGTGATTTAATGTAGTGGATAAAGACGGAGGTTTCTTGTAAAAATTACCTTCAAAAGATGGTTTTTTAACTGAATTTAGACAAATTTTGATAATCTTAAACTTAAAGTAACTCCAAACCAGCTATACGTCCTTCTTCTACTCGCCCCTTCGATTAACAACACTTAAAATAGATAAGGGTCACAAAAGTATTTTCAAGTCAGTAAATGGTTCTTGATGTGCAAATAATATTGGTAATAGGATTAGTTATTTTGATGTATCTTCGTTTGACCATAATTAAGGATTTGTGAGTATTTATTTTTTCAATAAGGAAAGCAAAATAAATTTAGATTGTATTCAATTCCATTTTGAATACAATCCAAATCTCTTTGGTTTGAATCCTCTCATGAATTTGCAAAATCTAGAGCTTGAATGTTGGATACCTAAGTATTAGCCCCTCGACCGTGCCTCTAAATTCAAAAATATTACCTGAGCCTATCTGACAGTTGCTGAACGGTTGACTGGCTAATACGTAAGTACCAGATTTTGTTTGACAATGACTGCTATTTGTTAGGAAATTCCTATGAAAAATGTTAAATCTAAATATGTTTATTCTAAGTGAGAGTTATTGAAAACACCTTATGTTTGTTAGTTCCTAAGACATAAAAGAATATGACGACTTTATATTTAAAAAATCTAGATAGGTTTCATCAATTTTTTACATGTCAATGCATGAATTGTATCTTAAAAAACATTTTTTAAATTTGAATGTATTGCTTTTAATCTTAGTTTTAAGTTCTGTCTCATACTGTTGCTAAATTCGATGGATTTTTGTATATCCTTTAACGTCATACCTAGTCAGGTTTTTATCAAGGCATGTGCTATAGTAACGGACCACTCCATATTATTCCAAAAGATCTTTAAAACCTGGAACTGTGGAAGCGGACCTGGAAAAAGTGCCCGAACCTGGTTCGGGGGAAGTCCCTGTCAGCTCCATAGGAGCAATACATTAGGTTTGGGTAAATTTTATTAGGTTCGGGGGAAGGTTACAACTTTTTCCAGGTCCGTGTGGAAGCCTTTATTATTTCGCTATTCATTATTATTTTGGCTTTATTTATTTAAATAATTTTATAATATAAAATATATGTAGCTTCAATCTAATTAGTTTAAAGTAATAACTTAAACTCAGTTGTCATATATATACGACAACTGAGGTACTTGCAACTTATTTCTTAGGTGTATTGTATGTGCTATCAATTATTGAAAAATTATTTGAAATACGGTGGGACAAAAAAAAATGTGCCTTAAATATGCTCTGTCCATTATAGCTTGTCTTTCCTTGGAAGGCGGTTGGGTATTGCACAATCTTGTAATGTGGGAGGCACATTTTAGGGTTGCACTGACTGCCTTCTGGCCCCAATGGAGGTTTTGTGCCATTAAACACTTACCATATCATACCATACCTAACTGCCTTCCGAATAAAGACAAGCAATAGTAGAGTACATAAGTAATAGCCTGTTAGTTAAACTAAGTAGAATTTTAGCTGTTTAATCTTATTATATGCTCATGTTATGGATATGTATCTAAAACATTCATCATCTCATTGCTTTGACTTTTAATGAAGGCTTTTTTTGCTATGTAAAAACTACTTTTTAAACAAATGTGTGAAAAAGTTAATGATGGTGTAAACTTTGTGTATTTTAATATTCCAAAATTTCTTTCAGAGATAAAAAGAAATTTGGTGGCCCAAACCTAATCAAACAAGCATGCATGTAAGTGTAAAATGATTGTAAATATGTCTTTGTGATAAAATAAATAATTATTTTTCATGTGTTTAATGACTTGTCTATTTCTAGATAGGAAATAAGCGAATTTCACTAAATAACATACGGCAAACCAGTTTATAGTAAATTATTATAACATCGTTTTAACTTCTTTTTTACACAATAAAAATATTTCCCTAATACTTTTCCAAATTCTAAATTAATTGTTTGAAACAAACGTCTGTAAAATAAATACTAGAACACTTACTGAATCTTCCTGCAATTTGACTTGACTAACACTTTTATCTGACTGGTAGTTTCAAATGAATGTTAGCTGATCTCTATGAGTTCATTAGATTTACCTAGTAAAAATTGAGATACTTTAAGTTAAAACCAAATTTAAAAAATTTCTTAAATGTTCAAAGAAGACATAAGATTTCCTCTTTCTTTAAAAATTGTATCTCATGACAGACTGTTATATTCATTGTCAATAAATCGGGCGAGACGTGAGATGAGTATTGCATTGATATCTTATCTGCTTACCTTCACATCCCCCTCTGCTAGCCTCTATTTGTAAAATGTTTGAATTATGTAGCCAATCTTGCCATTATGGTTTAAAAATAAGATTTTCTCTTAAATACTGATTGGTAGAATGCAAATCATCAAAAGGCTGTAAGACTCATGTTGCCAACTTATTTATTGATTATTTGAAACAAGACATTTTCTTCCAGGTACCGCCGCTGTCTTCGCCCCGTGATGCCCGCATCGGAGCGCAAATCCGTGCCACCGAGTGACGGCAAACCTCCTGGGCGTGGCTTCGGGGGAGACGGCCCATCCGGTCCCTCCCTCAGCCCCTCCTCTAGCTCTCCAACCAGTCCGGACGGCAGCAGCTGTGGCTCTAGCTGCAGCTCCTCCTCCAGTTCTTCCTCCTCAGGCAGCTCCAACAGCAGCTCTTCCTCCTCCACGCAAAGCTCCTCCTCCTCGACGTCCAGCAGCAGCAGCGGGGACGTCATGGAGCCGGTACGAGAGGCGGAGCTATGCGACCAGGGCCCCGCCTTCCAGCAGCAGGTGTGCTGCAGCCGCCCCACCTCCAGCCTACAGGAGCTGGTGTGCAGCAGCCTCGGTTCTGACCAGCAGAAGATCTACTTCGCGGCAGAGCTCGCAGAAGAGGATCTCTACAGGGACTCCACAGAGGAGGACGAGGAGGATACCATTGTGTACGAGGACTCTTCGAGCATGATCGAGCTGAAGAACGCCAGCTACGCCCCTTCGTTGATCTACGGGGCCCCACGTGAGGAGAGTGAATACAGCACTCCCTCGTTCTCCAGCAGCTCAGGGTCGAAGCGTCAGAGGAGGGGTGGTGGAGATGGGAGAAAATCTCGGTTTGAAAAGGATGAGGTAGGATTCATGAATAAAATTGTCTGGTTTGGATTGATTTTAAAACTAGTGTGGGGTCTCATTATACATACCTGCCAACTTTTACGGATTGTCCGTAAAATTTACGGATTTCTGTCTGGTTTTACGGTTGTACGGATGGATCAGAAAATTTTCCGGATTTTGCATTTCTTTCCACTTAACTATCCATGAAAATGGAAAACATTCGCAACCTAAACGATTTTCTCTAATTAATATCTTTTTACTTCAAAACCATCTCCTAATCCCTGCTCTTACGATTTTATCAATTTTGATTCTTTTATTGAGTGAAATTTAAATTTTTTTGCAAATCTTTTTCGGATTCGTCCGCGAGTCTTGGCGCGCGCTCACCCGGTAAGTTTGCTTCCCCCGTGTTCCGATCGCAATGCGGAAAAAACAACTTTACCGAGATCGGACCTGTGGTTCATCATCGCGCCTCCCTCAATTAGCATTAAGGCTTGTTGGAAAAGTTTCTCTTCGCTTTCTAATCGAGCAACTCAAGCTTATTTAAATTCATCTTTATCACATGCTGCTGAAAATGTTGATGGAAATTTAGAAAAAAATTTATAAAAGCTATAATCATAACATTTGATTGATTCCAAACAGAAATTTAAATCAAATGGTTTGGGGAAAAGGGTACAAGATATTCATGTAACCAAATAGCTGATTATAAGCTTGTAAAAATTTAACTTAACATACTTATAAATTTAAGCAAAGAAATTTCAGTTTTCTTCAATTATGTGAAAATTTTAAACACTTAATAAAAATAATTTAGGTAATAATGCATCAATCTGTACTCTGCACCTTTTTTTGTTTGAAGCAATTCAAATTGTAGTACTTTGTAACGTTATACAAAAAGTTTTACTGATACAAGTTTTCAAAAGTTGGCAGGTATGCATTATATAAGTGTGGTCTGGGTCCGTCATTCAGTTTTGATCCACCTCGGATCTAGTCTTATGAGCAAATTGAATTTTCAAAAAGTGACTAGCAATAAATTTAAAAAATTTCCTGTGCTCAAAGCAATGACTAAATTAACCTAAAACTAATGACATAACTAAAAGAATCATATTGTATTCCCTGTTATTTTTTCTTAAAATAAATTCTTATTGTTTGATCCCCGACATCTACTGTAAACTCTAAGAATTATAAATATTAATTCATACTAATTCTTTAACATTTTAGGATATGTATGGATCTGCTGGTTCTGGTGGCCAAGACAGCAATGAAGAAGATGATGAGGATGACGAAGATTCACAAAAGAAAAAGCATTATATTTATGCAAATTACTGGGTATGTTTTGGTCTTGTGAATCCATTCAAAAATGATTGAATTTGTTTTCTGTTTACTTTTCAGTTGAGCTGATCATTTTTCAACAGTAATTTATCAGTGTCATGTAATTATTATGGGTAAATGCACAATGGTATATTTTGCTCTGCTTGTTATTTGGGAATTGATGCTGATTAACTTTTTTAAAAATCTTTATATGTTTGAATTACTAACTGAAAGAAAATTAATAACTTAATTGTGTTTTTTCTTAGATTAATTTAAAATTGGATGTTTACTCTCAATACCTCAAATTTTGTTTATACACAAGTTTTTGTACTTTCAAAAAAAAAAAGCTTTATTTTACTAATTTACTTGATCTATTAATATTTTTTACATTTTATCTTTTAGGAAGACTATGATTTTGACAGAATTTCTTCTCAAGGATTAGCCTTAATATCTTCTCAACAAATTCCTCTACCATGTGTCTGTTTTTTATGTGGAAGTGTTGGGCAAGAAAAAGTATGCTGCTCTTAATATCAGTGTTCATACTCTCCTTAGGAAAGATAATTTTAATTCTGAAATACTTTTAAATTCAGTTTTACATAATCTTTAACTAATAAACAGTGTTTAGTTTGACGTTTTGAATTAAAAAAGATGCTGCTGCTACATGGGACTATAACATTACAATTGAAACTCGTTGAATATAGAGGTTTTTGGGATAAAAAAAATGATTGAAGTATCACTTATGATTAACAGATTTTAAGAGTTCTATGTGAATCAAATACTTTTAATTTCTTAAAATGTTAAGGCTTTTATAACATTTAAATGTATACCCTTTTAAAGTATTAAGTTAATTCCGTCCTTAATTACATCTTAAAAACCATAAAACGTCAACCTTGTAAATCGATTTTTTTTTGTTTGAAAACATCACAAAATTTTCTCTGTTCCAGCTCATATTCTGTGTGATTTGTTGTGAGCCGTACCATACCTTTTGCTTACCTGAAGACGATGTGCCTCTCGAAGAGAACCTTGAGAACTGGTGTTGTAAAAGATGTCAGTGTTGCTCCGTCTGTGGTTTAAAAAATAATGTAAGTGTTTTAAAAATTATTAATAGATTTTTCAATAACTATGAAAGGCTTGGGAAAATTCTAAGTAAAATAAAATGCCATAACAATTGGTTATCTGTTTATTTGATTATTATTAGTCATTCTCACCGACTATACTTTGTTCATTTAGAATTGGCGCCTGAGACGAAATGTATTAGAAGCAGTTACTATTGCAATTATCATCAAAAGCATTTTCTTCTGCAATGACAAGGCAATCGAAACAGAAGTAGTTAAAATACTGTAAAAAAATCGGTCACTGAAGTTGTGTGATGACCGTTATGAACCATTATTGAGCGTTTTTGATCCTGTTTCAGGCGCCAATTCTAAATGAACAGACTATAATTTCCTTCTAAAGATGTTTTTATGTGTTAGATCATATTGAAATTTTTACAATAGTGTGTAGTGGTCGATGAACTTCTTGTCCTTTATCAGATAAATATCCTCAAGAAGTTAAAGGCTAATTTTTCAAACTTTTAATTTTTCACTTTTCTGTTAATTTTTTTAAATTGCAGTTTTGTAATACTTTTAAACATTTTTATAATAATTTTGTTAGGTACATTACAAAAAACTCCTCATATTTTAATATAATTTCTAATTCCTATCTATATTTATGTAATATAATGAAACTTTCTTTAAGCACTTTGTACTAAAAATATGTGTACTGTTATAACTTAGTTCTTGGTTATTGTTGTTTTAATTATGTATTAGTTTCTCTAAAAGATTTTTTTTGTTTCAGTTATTAAAATGTAAAAATTGTCAAAGTACGTACCATTCTGAATGTTTAACGCCCCATTATCCTTCAAAACCTTCAAGAAAGAAAAGAATATGGGTAAGATATTTTTTATACAGAACCCTTTTTATAGTTTATTACATTGAAACATCACAAAGTATTTAGTATTGCTCTTGTATACACATGAAAGTTTACACACCAAATAATAGCTAAGACAAGCTAATCTGTTTTTCATTCCATAGAAAAACTTTTTGTTTTTCATACAAAAAAGCTATTTATGCAAACCATTGCCAAATTCATGTGTAGTATAATTTATTTTATTCATAGCTACCAACCCTGTTCTTAAAAACATCTTAATTTTTTATAACGTCCCAAACTTCCTAATTCAATGAAATCTATACATTTTTTAAAATTATAATTTAGAATTCCCCTCACCCTACAAAGGGTAACTGTTCTGGCACCTCCCTTTCTAGAATATGTCCTTCCCTGATTATAGTTAATATAAAACAGACCTTCACATAACTGATTACAATCCAAATTGACAACTTAAGTTTATTTAATTAATTAAAGTTTAATAGAATATCTTTGTCTCGCATACAATCAAATTAGTTTTATAATGGGCTTATCAGCCTATCTCCTGAATTCTCCCATGTTGTCAGCTTTGTGTTGGATTGAATCTAACTCTTGTGTTCTTGGTTCCACAGATGTGTCCCAAATGTGTAAAATGTAAAAGCTGTGGCACGTCTTCCCCTGCTGCTCCTGGCTCTGGTTTCCTATGGAACTTTGACTTGCTCCTATGTCAACCCTGTACAAAGTTAACTGACAAAGGTATAGAGTGCTTTTAAGTAAACCTAAACCTGCTCATTCTTGCTTCTTCTGCACTGTTCATACTCCTTTTCACCTTATAACTCTCCTCCTCCTCCTCCTCCACCATCATCATCACAGCTTTTTCACCTGCAAAAGAAGCACACAAGAACTGACGTAGCATGTAAACAAAATTTTTGACTGGCTCTCCCATTGTTCTTGTAGCGTTTTATTTGTGTGTAAATACAACGGTTGTCTAAAGGCGGCGAGAATTGTAAAATTTTGTTTTCTAATTTATATATATGTAATAAATGAACTTTTAAATCTGTGTTTAGTTTTATTCCTACTAAACATCACCGAACATTCGTTAAGTTTGGGGGGGACTATTTAAAGTTTTGTTAACATGCTACCACATTTTTTTTATTCCTCATTACTGTTAAATAGCTTTGGAAAAAAATACTAACATTTTCCTTCTCCTGGTCGCTTTTCTACATCAGTCTTAAAAGTCCTAATCTAAACATATCTTGCTTCCAACAATTTTCAATTAGGTTTACTTATGTACCTAATGAAATAAAATTGAGTTTTATATTTGACCAACTATATTTTTGTCAGATATTTTGAATAAAAAAACTGTGGTGCATTATGAAATCTAGTTTACAAATAATATAGGTAATCAACTTAATCCTGAAGGTCACCCACCTTCTAAAGACTATAAAAATACTTCATAAAGTGATAAATATAATAGATTGTGAGCTAAATCTTCAGAAGGTACAGTATAATTTTTTTCTTATCATACATTGTGGTCAGTAAAGCTGAAAGATTTGGTCTTTTAATAACTAAAACAAGATTTTAGTAACTTCACACTTACTAACTTCGAAAAGAATACAAATATGTTGAGGTATTATCACACTTAATACTGAAATTTAGTTAAAACCCCAAAAATTAATTTTGATCAAGTCTTTAATACACTAATAAAAAACAATCACTCATAAATCAACTTAATCAAGTCTTAATCTATTGGATGAATGATAAATAAATTTTGCTTGTCACTTAAGTCAGTGCTCCAACCCGCGGGACCCATGTGGCCCTCGAGATTTTAGTGGCACTCGGTCACAAAATGTAAATCTTAATCAAATTAAATGGAAGGTAATTTGCTTTTCAGTTTTATTTCAGAAATATGTTAAAAACCTGTTTTTATTGGTTGAATTTTTAAAAACTTTCCAGGGGAGAACCCCCTTTGAACTGTTTTCGACTTTACTTAAATTTCAAAAGGATTATTAAAAGTGCATCCAGTTAGGGCAATAGTAAAAGGAATTATAAAATCAGTAGAAACTATGAGTTGTAATTCACATTTAATCTACAAGTGTAGTTCCAGAAATTTCATTACATGGTTGCAGTAGAGGTGGGCAAAACTGCTATTTTTTGAAAATTTAGCAGTTACGTTCGTTAAGGAAAAATAGCAGCTAAAATTAGCAGATTAGCACTCTCTAAGGTTGAGGTTACAGGTGTTTTATTTTAGCAGCTGCTACGCTACTGATAAGGGACAGGATTGCATTATCTGCTACTGCTAAATTTAGAAGATTCTCATTGGTCAGCGCGTAGCAGTATAGATGCGATTTTTTGACCAATCGAGAGCCTTAAAATGCTGCTAATTTTTAGCAGCTATTTTTTCACTGCTACTCGTTTTTTGCCCATCTCTAGGTTGCAGTTGTGTCTATGTATTTAGAACTCAATTTTGATAGTTAAAAGTTCTTATAACCTCTCCTCTTGCAAAAATAATTGAATATCTTCTTTGGATATGAACTAATTTAGAACAACACTCATACCTGTGAATCACTTAAACCTTGTTTAAAACCCCTTTTTCTAAGCGGTTTCCTCTTGCTAATAGACTAATTTTCCATTTAACAAATCTTCAATTTCAAAAGAAAAATAATTTATTTTAATTTTATAAATGTAACCATTAAGTAAAATAATGTTTAAATTGTGGCACTAAATAAATCCCCTTAAATAAATAAAAAGTATATTAATGAGACCCAGTCAATATTTTTGCATTGCATCTTAAATGTAAGAAAGATATTTCTTGAGTAAATATTCCAGTGTTGAAATATAAGTTTGATTTGCCTGTTTTCAAATAGTAAAATGTAATTTTTACTGTCTGGCACTCGCCTCCCTGGCATTGGTACTTGGTACTAATTGGCACTTGGGTAGGTATAGATTGGACCACACTGACTTAAGTAATTCTTCTGTGTTTAAACCTTTGTTTATTCTTAACCAGGATCTTTAAATATACCTACCTACTTAATTTACGACCACACAACCTCTGTGATACCTCTAAAGTCCTAACTCTGGACCACACTTACTACTTCACCTAGTCTCTAAGACAAATACTGCTTATATTTGAGGCTAATCTAGCTCATACTTAACTTGAGCACATATTCCTTTTGGCTGTGGAGCCACCACCAATCTGGCCTCATTGCTAACTAAATTTTAACTTAAACCGTTTTTGTCTAGGTAGCTTAGCTATACTTTTTGAAAAGTATCACTTACTTGGGGGATAGATTGTCCAAGTCAATTCATTCAGAATTATATGTAAAATAAAGAATTCTAAATGCAATCCTCTTAGTGAAAGTTTAATGTCTAGAGACGGAAATTTGTCATGGTGATTTTTTTCTGGTTGAAAAAGTTTTATTAAAAGGTAGGTAATTAAAAGAGGTGTTGTAAAGTTCCGTCCTAAAAATTTCTAATTTTTCACCAATATTCAGTTCAAAGACACTAGTGTAAACCAGCGTTTCTCAACTGGGGTTCCGCGAGGTCTCCTCAAGGGTTCCGCGAGAAATTCGAAACAATTTTTTTTTTCTAAAACATTTTTTCCTTCGAATTTCTTGCGGAACCTCGAAAACCTCTGTTTCCGATTCCCGAAAATGGACTTTTCTCACAAAATTCCAAGCTCATATGATATCTCTTGGATTAGTTTTGGAGGATCACCGGTCTCCAAATAACAAAAAGAAGGATGTGCTGCACTCCTTTGCTTGGTAAACCATCCACTGTGTCCGTTGCAATGTTGTTTTAAGATACAGTGGGGGGTTAGCAGTTGCGTATATAAGGGGGGGCCGAGGGGGCCCTGGCCCCCCCCCCCCCGAAATTCGGACGTACAAAAACAAGTTAAAACCCTGTATTTTAGGGTCGAATTTCAAAAAATTTCAGGGAGAGGGCCCCCAACCCCCCCCCCTTTTGTACTTGGAACTTTATTATTAACAACTTTATTATAATAAGTTCCTCAAAATCCAAATCCTACCAAAAAATATGTCCGAAATTCGGACCAATTGTACTAAAAACAAGATAAAATCCTGTTTTTAGGGGTAAAGTTCCAAAAATTTTCTGGGGGAGGACCCCCAGGCCCCCCTTTGGTACTTTTATTTTTATTACAACAACTTTTCCTATATTAAGTTTTTAGGACCTAAATTATCACCTTAAAAGCTACATTATTTAAGAATTGCTTTAATTTTTTTAAACTTGCTAAAATTGTTTAAATACTTAAAATTGTATTTTCAAAACCTTGCAGCTGTATTCTTATGATTCTAATAAATAAACGATTTCTTTGTTACTTATTTTAATTGTTACTTATTTTGTTATTATTTATTTAATAATTTAAAAAATAGTAAGAAAAATATTGTTACATGGACGCTAGGGTTCCGCGGAACTTGGGCATTATCAAAAGGGTTCCGTGGGAGTAAAAAGGTTGGGAAACGCTGGTGTAAACAATAGTTGGAAATAGTTATGATATATTTTTCCTTTAAAAAAATAAAATACTAATGTCAATTTGTTTCATTAAGTTTAATATATTTCAATTTAAAGGAACAAACAAAAATTTTTAGACATTATTAATTTTCCTAAGTCCAAAAACTTCAGAGCTGATAGTATAATCAAGGTAAGTAAAGTTCTGCTACAGTATATTAATAGACAATTGCAGTCAATTTTTTTAAAATCTTAATGTATTCAGAACGGCTTAAAACCTGCAGAAAACATGATAAAATACCTTTCAAGTTATTTTTAATTAAAATTAGCTTTTCTTCGGTTTGAGCTAAAACAGATTGTGATGTCACGCATGCCTTGTTTGCAATAATTTCGCTTTGAAAGCCATTGCGCTCTGCTTTTTGGTTTCACTAGTTTTCATAGCGAGTGTGTTTCCATGGAAATGGTGTTTCTTGCATTTCCGAGAGGCACACTTGATAACCTATTGTTTCACGTTTTTTTGTAATAAAATATCTCAAAATTAAAATTTTTGTGAGAAAACCCAAGTATATTTTTGGATTCAAGTGAGAATTTTCAATAAGTTAAAATTGAAAACTTTGAATTTTAAGAGATGCTGCAATTCTCCATTAAAGAGGGAGTGGGAAAAGGAAGTTACACGACATTTAAAAAAAGTTATTGTAATGTATGAATAGAGTACATTTAAACCTACATTTTAATAGACACCATCTCTCTTGAACTATTATTAATATAGATATGTCAGTGTTATGAAGAGGGTATTGGATCTAAGGAAAGGAAAAAAACTTTTAAGGCCAAATATTTCTAAGCAAGGTTTTTTTACATCATAACTCCACTCACCCCTTCAATTATGAATACCTACTTACTACATGAACATGATTCTAGAGAGAGTTATCTACAAAAGAAGCAATTACCATACTGGGATAATATAGAAGCGCACGCAAAGCACAGCTAGTTTTAGAATTTTGCAGAAAATGTTTTAAAAGAATTTAAATTTTTGGTAAATAAATTGATTTTTTACTATTGTTGCTTATGAAGCATTATTACAGTATTTAGGTAAACAATGGGACTATCATTATGTTTTAAGTCAAAATTCAAACGACTAGGGGCTCTTCATTAGTTTGCAGAAAATATTTGTAGGAATTTTTGTGTGCAGAGAGTTTTTTGGTTTTATCCAACTATGACCATTGCCTGTCGTTAGGCTTAAATGATCTTGAAGGTAAAGCTAACATTTTTGTTCCTATGTGGGTTGGTTATGGGGTAAAAATGAAATTCCCAATTTAGAGCTATATTTAAAAATGTCTTATTTTTTCTAAATAAAATTTGTACTTTTAAGAGGTAGTATTTAGTTTTTGGTATTGGTAAGTGGATCTTAATTACTTTTATGTAACTGAATTTAAAATTTTTGGGTAGAAAGTTCTGATTATTGTGTGCCTATTGGGTACATCCAGCTTCATCCTCCCGGGGTCGATAAAATGAGCACCAAGCTCGCTTGGGGAATCAACTGGGGGTCCATCATCGGGTTAGCCACTCGGCCTGGACACAAGCTAAGTAATTAGCACCCAAGGCCCAGAGGCTAATGAAACGGAGATGGCACCGCTTGATGGGCCACTAGGCCCGGGCTGAATTTGTTTTTTGATTGGGTACATAGTGCCCTAACTCATCAGTCCCAATATTGTGTCCGACGAAGGTTTTAAGAAATACAAAGTGATGTTTCTTTAAGGTTTCTATATACCAGAGCCAGTGGTGGCTTGTCCATAGGTGCTGCAAAACTGCAGCCCCCCAAACCTAAATTCCAATTTTTATCAACCTTTAAATTTTATTAAAAAATGACTTTTCTTTTACTTCTTTCTCTTTATCCTTTTATTCAATTTGTAATCCTTAAGAAAAATGGTAGTGAGTATTCCTTAAAGTTATGGAAAATATGCAAAGTAGTCAAAACATCTTGCCAATAGATTTGTTTCCGGGGTACTCAGCACCAAGAAATATTCCGAAAGGTATAAAAACTAGCTCCTTTATACAAAATCGAAAATATCTATTATTGAAAAACATGCACTGAAGTACTGATCAATAATTTAAGTGTTTATAAATCTCATGGGAAATGAATTGTGTGTGCAATTTGGAATTTGATCCTTAGATGTACTCAAACTCATTTTTGGACCTTTTAGGTGACACCCCATAGGTCCCAAATGAAAATAATTATAAAACAATTAATGATTTGTCATCAAAAATCAGATTTTTGCTATTCTCAACACATTTACTCTGATTTTCACTCATTGACTCAAATCATCATTTTCTAACTGAGAGAGAATAGCAGTTTGAATTTAATTTGAAATTAAATTATTTCATTTATTAAATTAGTTAACTGAGTGATGCACTACTATTTTTCATCCAATTTTAGTCATCATAGTACTTGATTTCAATTACAGTCAACTCCGCTTATTGTGATCACGGTTAATGTTATCAATCTGATAATGTTATCAAAATTGATTAGTCCTGATCACTTCTATTTAATTTAATGTAAAATGTACCATTTTATGTGATCAACATTTTACTTAATGTTATCAAAATAAGTTGAAATCCCCTAAAACCCACCTTTTTTCCAGTTTGAAGGTCAATTTTAATACATAAACATACAAAATAAGCCATTTGTTTATTAGTAATATATGTTCTACTCTCATATTTTACATAAAGAATGCAGAATTTGCAAAATACAAACTTGAGAATTGTTTTAAATACACCAATTAGGACTACATAGTTGTGATTTTAATGCAAAACTCTAGTTACACTGTTTGAAACTTTTTAGTGTCAAATTGCTTATTGTTATCATTCTACTCTTGGACAAAGGTTATCACATTCAACGGAGTCAACTGTATTAAATTTATTTCTTTGCAATAATGAATTAGTGAAAAAAATTGAATTAAATAATCGAACTATTGATGATTATGTGTAAAAAAAAAATTAAATCAGAAACATGACAAAAAAAACCTTTTTGATAAAAATCATCAATAGATTTTAAAAAGTTAATTCCAAGTTAAAGAAATTATATGATTTCAACTTTTGTTTCATTTATCGTAATAAAGCATTCCAAACTATGCTTTTTACCCTTTTTCATCATCAAGGGTCACTATGGCATTAAAACTTATTCTTAAAATTGCTGGCAGTTTTATGTAGAGTATCTCCTCATATTACTTATCTAGCAAAGTTTGGAACATTATCATGCCAATAATCTTGCCTACCATTTTTTAAAGCATACAACAACTTAATTTTTTTAAATTGCAGCAATTAAAATAAAATGTGTTCAATTTAATCTGTAAAAGTTTCTAAGTGAGAAAAGGAAATAAAGGTGTTTTTATATTTTCCAAAAAGTATTTAAGAATATGTGCAGGGTTTGTTTGCTCTGGCTTAAGTAAACTGTGTTGAGACTTTAGAATCAAATTATCTGGTTTTCATTTCTGAAGACAAGGCATGTTTGGGTTTTTTCTATGTGTTCAGATGTCCTGAAAGTTTTCTTAAAGAATGTGTGGTTGTGTATAGACAGCTTCATGTGTTTCTGTAGCAATATAATTCTCCATTCTGGATCAGATGTATATTCATAGTAAATTTTCTTGTTTGGCCAATATTGCTTAGTGATATTAAATTTTTACTATTGGTCGCAATCACCCCTCTGTTTTTTTAACTAATTTTTTTGTGTCTAGTTCATACTCATGAGGTCTCTTTTAGAATATGAGAACTTGAAATATTAATTGTACTATTAAGTATTTCTTGTCCCAGAAGCTATTTTGTTTTAGCATTAGTTATATTCTCTGAGGACTACTTTAAGAGTAATTGCTTAAATATATGATTTTAATTGGAGCATTTTCTTTAGGAAGTTACTGTCCAGTTTGTAAAAAGTGTTATGACGAAAATGATTATGATTCTGAAGTAAGTTGTTTGACAAACTTGAATCTATTTATCTGAGTTTTACTTGGTTGATTGATATCTTATGGTGTATTGTTCTTAGAAACTAAAGCAGCTGTGTCTATTTCAAAATTTATTTTTCAAAGAATTATATTTTTATGGAAATATTTATTTAATTTAAATTTAATGTAAAACATTTCAAGAGGGAACAATGAGAAAAACTAAACAATTACTCACTGGCGGATCCAGGGGGGGGCTTGAGCCCCCCCCCCCCCAAATGAAAAATTTTACTCTATATAATATTGAATTTTATGCACCAAAATGAGTTAAAACCATGTTATTTTAGGGTCAAATTTTCAAAAATTTTCTAGGGGAGGACCCCCAGACCCCCTTGGTGCTTGTCATTAATTGGTGCTTGTAATCTATTATTACAATTCTACTTTATATTATAAGTTTTTCTAAACGCAAAAATTCTGCTATAACATCTATATCCGAAATTCTGATGAGGCGTACCAAAACGAGTTGAAAAAATGGTTTTTTTTACTTGAATTTTCAAAATTTTCTAGGGGAGAACCCCCAGACCCCCTTACTACTTTTAGTAACTCTATTATTAAAACTCAATTTTATATAAAGCTTGTCAAAAAGAAAAAATTATACCACAAAATCTATGTCCGAAATTCGGATGAGGTGAACCAAAACAAGTTGAAAAAGTGTTTTTTTTTTACTTAAATTTTCAAAAATTTTCTAGGGGAGACCCCTAGAGCCCCTTAGTAATTGTAACTCTATTATTACAACTTTGTTTTATATTAAGTTTGTAAAAACACAAAAATTCTACCATGAAATCTATCCGAAATCGGATGAGGCGTACCAAAACAAAACGAAAAGTGTTTTTTTTTTTTTACTTAAATTTCCAAAAAATTTCTGGGGGAGAACCCCAGACCCCCCTTTTAGTGGTTGGAGCAGGATAATTCACTACCCCTTTTCCATATTAAGATAATCAAGAAGATACAATTGGATTATGAAAATTCTTAGCCCACCCCAAAACCAAATCCTGGATCCGCCACTGCAATTACTATTAATGCATAACACTCAAAGGTAGGATTAAATTACACTCACAAATACAAGAATAAAACATGTAAACACTAATAAATTAATGACCAAATTTGTGTCTTTAAAATTGATCTTCAATTGATTTTATTCAAATTACAGGAATCTCTTTCTAGAAATTGAATGATAACATAATCTTTGTGCTTTTGTATACCTAAATTATTGGAAATAAGTTTAAATTTTAATTAGGAATTCTTTTTAGATGGTTCAGTGCTATACATGTGGTCGATGGGTTCATTCTAAATGTGATAATATTAGTGGTAAGTGTTTCTGTGTATTACACTCAGTTTGGATAATTTTGCATTTCTTTTACTTACATAAATTTGTTTTTAGATGAATGGTATGAAATCCTATCAAGTCTGCCTGACAATGTAGTGTACACTTGTTATCAATGTTCACTCGAGGGAACCCCGATGTGGAAGACAGCTATCAAACAATATCTTAAACATGGTTTAAAATGTATACTAAATTCCTTACTGACTTCACGTTGTGCCAGACATCTTATTAATCATGTAAGTTCCTTAGGCCCCAATATTTCTTACTTCATTGTTTCATCTTGAGGATAATGCACCCTCTCAAATTCTTTTTAGTAACCTAAGCTATATTCTTTTCGAATAGTTTTCTATTAAAAGTAACCTAGATAATATATTCAAAATTGATCAAAATCCTTCAAAGGTAAGCTGCATATTCTTGCACCATAAACAATAACTTAACCAAACCAAAGCTTAAAAAATTTTCAAATCTTCTGACCAAAAAATTTACTTTTTTCAAATTGAGGTTACAGCCTTACTAAACTTTCCTTTGAAAGATTTTGATCTGAAGGCAATGTTTGATTATTAAATAGCAAGATTTCACTCATCAAACACACTTAACCCATTGAAGTCTTCTGTATGAATTGAAATGAGAGACACATTGAAAAAATTAAATAATTTGTGTGTTTTGAGATTCAATATTTGTCTGTAATTAATATACAGTTAAAATTTTCAAAACATCTCTATTTTGATCAGTGATATGATAGGTTCCAGACATGAGAGCTCTGGCTCAGAGTGGGGGTAACATCAGACCGTCATCAGATCAGGGGGAACCACCACAGTGTTAAAAAAATAGAATTTACGTTGCAAACCTTTTGCAAAAATTACCAACTCCTACAATTATTAATACCTTCATAATTAATGAAAAAAAATTATAAGTATACTGTATCTTTATTTACCTGTAGTGAAAATTTTTTTTTGAAAATGTTCCCAAAATGGGAGATTTGGCATTTAAAGGGCCAAGAACAAACCTAATAAGTTATTCAGGTATTTTACTTTTTTGCCATGGAATCCAATTATATATGTTCTGCAAATATTGGAAATAGTTGATGATATGCCAAAAGGCTAAAAATGATTGGTAAACAATTTGAAAGTTGTTCGAGCTTAAAAGTTTGATTATACTGTACACAAAACATTACAAACATTATCTGGTAAAAAAAATTGTTTCTTCGATGACTTACCTATTTATAATAATAATAATTTTCTTGATTATTAAAACTTAAGGTAATGTTAATCTTATCAAGGTAGTTTTAAAATCTAGGCTAAATCTGTCACCTGTTAATAAATTTCTTCTTTCAAACCTTGTGCATTGTGATTAAACACATAACAAGTGTACAGCAGCTTGCATGTTGTGTTCTTTCTTCCATTGTTAAACCTTACTTATTTGATAGGACCAAATCTTGCCAAGTGTGGACGATACCAGTTCAAACTCGTCATACTCAAATGATGCACCAAAAATCCCAGAACTTCGACTCAATTCTAGGGCAAGTTCCACATCTTCCTTTTCAACTGACAGGGATGAAATAGAAGCCACTGTTTCCAATTTAGTGGAAATGGTTGATCAGACTATAAGTTCTCAAGAAAGCACTGAAAGCCAAGGAGATTCAAGTAGAGATGGAAGTTTAATAGATGAAAGGAATGATGATAAAAGTGGTAAATCATTTACTTATTGCTATTAAAACTTTATTAAATTATAAAATGGGTTTTATTCTAATTTTAGTTGTAAATCTTAAGTTATATGCCATTAAGTTTAAAGCTTTCAATAGACAAGTGTAAAAAAATGTTAAGAATAGTGAATCTAAAACACAAAGTTGAGTATCAAATATTGATAGTACTGATTAATAGTTGAGTACTGATAGGGAAAAATTTCTGGTTTTAAATTAAATGACCAATTATTGGTAAATCAATTAAAAAATTTTACATGTGATTATGGTTTGGGATTAAAATTTAGGTACCAGAAGTTTTTTCATTGCTTTTAATATTTTACACTTACAAATGTTCTTTAAAATTTTAAGTTTAACTTATTTCTTAAATTTAGTGCAAAAGTTAGTCAATAACAGATTTATCAAATGTGAATGTTGAATTCAATGTTCTTACTGTCCAATCAACTTAATTTGTTGAATTTTTTATACTGTATAAACAGTATAAAAAATTATATAGAAAATGTATATTGTTTGAAATTGTATAGAAAATGATGTTTTTTACCTTTAGGAATTAATAATGTCCCAGATTTGCTTGTAATTAAGAAAAATTTACTGTCTGGAAAGTATATCACAATTGTAAGTTGTACCTTTCGTTTTCATCTTGCTACAATTGGTTTGCAGTAGTTTAATGAAGCTAATTTCTAAAAATGTCTCTTAAGGGTTCTTTCTTTGATGAAGTTCTAGCTGCTATGGAATCCAGAAGTGCAGAGGGAATGAAGCATCACACTTCTTCTGCAAAATCTATTTTGATACAGGTGGGTTTTTCTAATATGTTGGTTTATAGCAAGGGTCGGCAACTGGCAGACTGTGTGAGGCTATTTCCTGCACCGCCAAAACATTTTGAAAATCATTCATATGTATTCTTACACAATAAAAATTAGTTTGACCCGATGGGTCAAATTTCAAAAAATTTCATGGGGGAAAACCCCCTAACCCCTTTTTTAATATAAAGCTCTTAAAGTACCATATTAGTATGTAGTATCTTTTCTAGTCAATGAATCAAGGTTTTGCAAATTTTTCCGGGGAGGAATACTTATAAATTCCTTGCCCAACACCCACAACATTTTCTTGTTAACGTTCGGCCATTCGTTTCAGCAATAGCCTTATCAATATTTTCTAAAATATTTTATGAGTAACTTAACTTTTAAATAGTAGTGTTGCAATTTGAAGGGATTTAATAGCAATTAACAACAGTTTTTTTAATTTAACAATTTAATTAAGCAGGTAGCATACTCAAATTACTTCTTTGTAAAAAGTATGTATTTAATAATTACCTATTTTTTCTCTGGACCTCGATAAAAATTTTCAAAATTATTTGGATTCCAAGAAAATTACTTGTCAACTCCTGGTTTATAGCATCGTAAAACATTTTACTTAGAGTATCGGGTAACTCTTTGCTCGGGAACTGCAATTTTGTTTTGATTTTTTGTCTGATAATAAATAATAAAATTTCTGGTTTTCCTCATTTAGTAAGCATAAATTCATATAATGTGTTGGTGAAGATGTCTTATCTTTTTGATAATTTTTTTTTTACCTTTTTTTGGAAGAGGAAGATTAAAAAAAAAAAAAGCGTGCACTTCATACACACAGTAATAAAAAATGGAATTGTTTGAAACTTAAAAAAAAGTATTTTACTGAACATAGTTTACTTTTTAATGCATGAAACTGAAAATTTTTTGGGAAAAAATGTTATTGACAATTATTTAAAGTGGCCAAAAAATGATAAAAAAAGAATATAACCTCAAAACATGGTTGGAAAACTCCAAGCAGGTTTCGGCATCTCTCTTTTTTCACCCTAAGCCAAGGGTTCTGGTGAGATTTGAATTGGAAGGATTTTTCCTCAGCTCCATATGTGATAGTTGGAAATCATAGACATTATATAAGGTGTTGATAACTTAGGAAATTTTTCTAATGATTTTTTTTTTTAATATGTATTTATGAAGGGGAAGTTCATGTTCGATCTAAAAAACATTAATTGCATTTTATTACTGGATCTTCGAGTGCTTCAATGGATGAACCAACACTGTTCACGTTCACTCCTATTTATTACCAAGAGTTTTTTACAAAAATAAGAGCTAAAATGGGACTAAAATAGACAAATAATATATTTAAAAAAAGAATCAAAGTCTAGAAGGCCTTTCTTCTCTTGCTTTATTATTAAGTAGTTATTTCCTCTTTTATAGGAAACAGAGAAGATATTCCCTTGGTTTAAAGTTCCTACTGGTAAAGTTTGGGAGTCCAAAAGTTTCGATTTTCCTCAAGGAATGCTTCCTAATGCTGTCCTACCTCCATCTTCTGATCATGTCTACTCACAGTATTTGGAAAGAGTGGTATCATTCCCGCCTCTGACTCTGCCAGGTACATTTAACTGCTATTATTTTATTGTGTATTCAATGGAGGTATTCCAAATACTATGGGAAAACTCAGCAAAAGTTTTTATGCATTTTACATTAAAGTCCAGGGGCCGTTCAAATATTACGTAAGCACATAAAAGGGGGGAGGGGGTTTGATATTTGCTTATTTTTCCTGACAAGGGGAGTAGGAGTGATGCTTATATAAGATGTTACAAACAATGCATTTCGAAAATCTCTTTCCTTGCATAAATAATTTCAAAATTTAACCAAAAATAAATTTTACAAAAAAACTGAACTAAGAAAAAAGTTTTAAGCATTTTTATATACATATACAAGGAAAGCTTTAACGATAGGCTAAGTGTTCATGGAGAAATTTTAGAAATCTAGGCAATACTAAAGATTTTGTAAAAAAAAAAAAGAACAAGGGTGGTTGAGCAGTTTTCTTAAGTTTTTATGAGAGGGGGGTTTGCAGTTTGCTTATTTTTGCTGGCAGGGGGGGGGGGGTCAAAATTGACCAAAAACTTGCTTACATAACATTTGAACAGCCCCCTATTGAAAAATCAATTTACAGACGGTATACTTTTGAGTTGCAATAGTCCTTTTCTCTCTCTCAAACTTATATTAAAATTTCTTTTTGTTAAAGTCTGAATTTGATATCTATCATCTTCATGTGAGGAGCCAAGGAGTACAAGTGCATTTTTTTAGTATTGGAATTAGTACACTTAACTCCAATGCTAAAAAAACTGCACTTGTACCCCTTAGCTTCTAGGCTCCTCATATATATTCCTTACTTTCTCCCTGAATAAATAGAGTTTTTAAAAAGTAAAATAGTATCACAGTAAATTAAATACAGAATTTAAGTGTTGTGTTTGTCTAGTTATGTTATGGTTGCTTAAAGTAAAAAGTATTTGTGTGTATGTTTCAGAAGATGATATGGTGGACACCCGTATTTGTGTTCTGTGTGGTTATACCGGTGACAGCATGTCTAGAGTAAGTTATTAATGTGGTTACTCTCTATGTTTAAACTGCATACATAATTCAAGTAATCTTTTTAAAAAGTTTATGTAATTGTGCAACTTTGATCACTTGAGTGTCTTTGATTCAAAGTTATAGGTAATTCAAATATATCAAATAATGGAATTTTACTTTTTTAATTAAAAAATTTGGATAATTTGAACTTTTTTTGACAGTCCAAGTTGTACTGTGCTTCCTTAAAGATCTCATTCCTCTATTGTAATTCTGCAGTCAAAAATCAATTCCGCTAATTCAAATCTCATCGAACAGGCTGTTCTTGTATATTTGTTGCACTTTTTTTTTACGTTTTATTTTTGATATTCAAGGGGAAATATTCTATACGCGTAGTATGCATGAACCCAGTGGCGTGCGGTGACATTTTCCCCAGGGCAAGCAATCGGGTATATTTCTTGTAAATTTTTTTTTTTAAATTTCGGATGGTTGTTGCAGTTTTACAGGGACTAATACAGGTCAATTTTGGCGCCGTTTATCGGCACCTTCACAAAAATTATTATTAAATTATATGAATATCTTGTATTTAATTGAGTATTTAAGTTTATATAAAATTGAAGAAAAAAGTAATTTTAAGCAGCTTTCATTAATTTTATAGTTTTCATTAAAAATATTAACTATATAAGTGTAAAAAAAATTCACAAAAATTAAAAAAGTGTTATAATTTTTCACAAAAATTAAATTGCCGTGAAAATTTTTCAGAAAAATGGGGGTTAAGTTTAAAATCCTAGATTGGTCCCTTCCTTGTCTATGTCTAATTTGCAGCAAGACATCGTTTAACGTTTACTTGGTCAACCGATAGATGGCTCTGCAAATCATTGAAAGCAAAATCCAAATTGCTTACAAGTGAAAAATTAAAATGACTTTTTTCCCTTAAAAACACTCATTTAAAAACTCAATCAAGATAAATTAGAGTTTAAGCAGCAAGTACTTGCAAATTCTGCCAAAGGTTTTCTCCAATTCACACTTTAAAAGCTTCGAATAAAATTAGTCTACCGAGATCTGAAGTACAGAAAACCACGGGATGGCAGAAGCAATTCTCGAAATGCTTACAATGTAAGGGGAGAAGGAGAAGAGGGCACTGGCTCTGTTTCTCCCGCGCGCTGGAAAAGACGGTGACTCATTACTATGAGCGCCTTTAGTGAACTCTCCTCCGCACCGTATGGTTACATCGGTTACATACAGAAGGAGCGAGGATATAAAAATAAAATATCGCAAATAAAATTTTATATTCTTGGTGTGGAATTTTAAAGAAAAACTTCATATTTTTAGGCAAGCAATGCTTACATTGCTTATATGGACGGCACGCCACTGCATGAACCTCAAATACATAAATTTTTCATTTGTATCAGTTGCATTTTACTAAAGCGAAGTTATGCTTATTCTTCACTTTAATCATAATTCCAAAAGAAATTGAGGAGTGATATGTTTTACTGCCGTCAAGTCTTCGAAATTTACTACCCCACCTTGTGTTATATGAATGCTTCTACTCTCTAGAAATGTGGGAGGCTTTTATACTGTGGTCAAAATGACTGGATCCATGTTAACTGTGGCTTGTGGTCTGCAGAAGTTTTTCAACAGCAAGATGGTTCTCTGAGAAATGTTCATCCGGCAGTATCCAGAGGGAGAGTAATGGTGAGTGATGATTCTTGCAATCTTAGCCGTATGTCTTACCATTCTAAGAGATATCTGCTAATACTAATGATTGAAATGTATGAAAATAACTTTTTAAAATTGTTTTACCCTTATGAATATTTTTCAACCACACAAATTTTAAACAAATTCTCAGAATGAAAGACAGTTCAGTTAGTTTTCCTTACTAATTGCTGCATATTTTATTTAGGGTATTTCTGGAGAGGGTTTTCCACTACACTTGGCTTATACACTGGAAAGGCAGTGGATTTTTTATTACTATATTCCTAATAAAATTAATTGCATCGGCCAATTCATTGCTTAAAACCAGCGTTCGAAATTGGGGTGGTTTGCTGGTCCGGGACAACTAAAAAACGGCTCGGACCAGTGGAATCAGAAATTCACTATTCCGCCGGACCAGTGTGTGTGCAGTGAAAAAATATCATACCCTCCAGTTCTTGCAGTAAAAAAAGTGCGTTTGATGATTGCATTTGGTGAAGCAAGTACATATTTTTGACAGAACCCGAAATGTGGCGATATGGGATAGGGGAGCCCCCGGCCAAAGAGAAAAAATATTATTGAATATGTATTAATTTTTAACATTACTATTTGGTACTCACATTCAATGCAATAGTTAATTTATAATAGTATTTAAACCGGTCCTTTTTAATTTGTCGGACCAGTGATTTTTGTTGCGGACCAGTAAGAATGGCAAAGCACTGGTCCGCCGGACCAGTGGTTTTTTCCCCAATTTCTAACGCTGCTTAAAACCATTAACTGGAATAGGGGTGGTCAATGTTTTGGTAGCTGTTAAACTAACTGATAAATTATACATTCTCAATTTCTAAATATCTGTTTGCTTTTATATTTATGAGAAGAGTATGTTTGCTGACCATTGTCTAAAAACTTTCCTGTGTGATGGGCTTTAGTAAATTTGCATGTGTGTTCCAAGTGTGCTTTCTTCAACTTTTTGAAAATTTATTCCCTAATAAACCCAGTCAATGCTTTTCTATTTAAGTAATTTTTAAAGTTTAGTTTTCCCTTTTGAGGTTGGGTGTTTGGTGTGGTTGTTTTTGGAGTCTGATTAACTTGTTAACCAATAATACTACTTTTAAAATATCTAACAGCTGAAAAATACATACTTGCAAAAAGAAATGGGCAAACTATGTCTCAAACAATTAAATGTCTCCTCTAGCTTTGCTCCTTCCTTGTGAAAGTAGGGCTGAGATTGTTCTTTTCAGATCTTCGCCGTTGAGGCGGGGACATTTTGCCGGCCGGGGCGTGTTATATTGCAATGCGCTTAGTTCGTAAAAAGACACATTCCCGCAATGTCCATTTTAGAATACTATAATGTTAAGCAGCATTGATTTAGTTTGGTCAAGCTAAAAAGTAGTATTAAATTTAAAAACCATCTTAAACTTTTAAATTTAAAGGTGTAGGTGTATATATATAACATGAGGGAATATGTGAGGCCACGGAAAGCTGCAATCTGTGTGGGTGGGGTTAATAAAGAGCTTTTAAAACTCTTTAAAAAAAAGTGGTGGATGATGAACATTTTAAACACAAATATATGGATATATTATGCAAATAAATAATACTTTTTGTATTGAATAAAATTTTACTAACTGTAGATAAAGATGCCTAGCTTATAAAATGGCAGGTTATTGGCTGTTTTATCTTAAATATGTGTTATGATGCTTTGTTTCTCTTGTAGCATTGCGAGTTCTGTAGGCAACTGGGGGCCACTGTGGGGTGTTGTGTCCGAGGTTGTCCTTCCAACTACCACTTCTACTGTGCTCGCAAAGATGAAGCAGTGCTGCAGGTAGACAGGAAAATCTTCTGCGCTCTCCACAAAGATCACATTGATGAGAGAGTAAGTTAAAATGTCCATCTTAAACTGTGAAAGGAAATTTTGGAAGAAATTTTTTTTTGTTTGAGTTGAGACTCAGTAAGCTTTGCTTGAGTTTTGTTTTTCTGCTCAGTTGCTTTAAAAATATTTAATTACAAAAAAGAGAATTCAATTCACTGGCAAAAAAATGTTAAATATAATACTGAAATGCCTTTTAAAATACCGAATCAGCAGAGATTTTCTGTGGACTAAGAATGCTTAAAATGTGAAGAAAAAAGTATCCATCTGGTAAAAGCACACACAACATATATTAACAGATAACATAAACTGAAATTACATACATATATATACTGAGAATTTGCTGGAGAACACGAATTGAAACTAAATCAGAAACATATGGTAAGTTAGACTAGGATTGCAGTAAAAGATTTTCTTGTACAACTAATTTTTTCCCAGTATCCAAAGAATCTCATTGCATTTTTGATTTTCAAGGGGATTTTTAGAATGTCCCTCTTATCCTTATCCAACTCTTAATTAAAGTGGTTACAGCGTATAATTCAGCTATCTTGTATTAAACTCAGAAGGTTTGTTTCAGTTACGATTTTCTTTGCAGATAGTTGGGGAAAAGGATTTTCTAGTCAGAGAGAGAATTTTTGTCCATCAAAAAAGTATTGCTCCTAAATGGGTGAAAAAGAGCTGGGCTGCTCCCATGGATAAGGATTGTCTCCGGGTTGTAATAGGTAAGTGTATTGATTGATATCTGTCTCCAGTTAATTTAATAGAAAATTAAGTGGTACCTCTTAATTCATAAAAGAGCATTAGTTGTTCCTTTTTTGTTCTTTATTGTAATATCTTCTTGTAATACAATAATGAGGTAGTTCCATATTTTTCAAACTTTCGATTTTGTGGTTTATTATTACAGCATATGTTGTGTCAAATTGAAATCTACAATCGAAATTTATCTAAAAAATTTATTTACTTAGATATTAAGGAAATAAAAGTCGTCAACAAATGATGCAATCGCCCGAGTTGTGAAATGGTTGTGAAGCCATCGGGGCCGAGTGACATCACGAACCTAAAATCACTAGTAAAATAAAAACGTAAAATAAATTATAAATCAAAACAAATCGTTGAATATTCGAATTCTTCCAACAGTAAATAATTTATATTTAACTATATTAAATTCTTTAATTTATTATAAAATTAAACTGATGAGAATCAAGCATTTTAATTCTTTTGTTATGTATTTTTACATTTTTTGCAGCTGGCATCACGTTTTTGTTTATTGTTGTATCAATTTTGTAAATTAAAAGACATTTTTGATGCTTTATGCTTATTTCAGATTTCTACTTATTAAACTGTGATTTGAATAGAGATAGCCATTAAAAATTAACATCAAGGCGTTTGTTTTCATATCGCAACATTAATGTTAATTGCAAAAACACGAATGTTCCTTATTCAGTGTTAACAAGTCAAAAAATCTAAATCATGGCGTCGTTTTGCAAATGATGTCTGCAAGTCGTAGTAGACCGAGTTTGAGCCGAGTGACGTCACGAACCTGAAGCGCCGTTTTTCGCGCGCTTTTCAGAACGCGAACTTTGAGTTGCAATAAAAAAATAAATAATTATCAGAATGAAAAAATATCTCGGTTTTAGGGGTTTATCGAAAAGCTGAATAGAATAAAAAAATAAAAATAAAATGTGGAACTAGTCCATTAGATTGTTTCACTGTGCCCTGGTATGCGTTTCATTGTACCCTGGAAAAGGGAGATATATATGAGTACCTCTTTGGCTAAGCAGTTGCATAGATAAAGTTTCTTTATAAAAGTAACCTATAAATGACATGGATTTATTGTGGCTTTTGTTCTATGTGTTAAAGATAGGGAGTATTTTAAAGTTTCTACGGATGATCATAAAATTTCCAAGCAAAGTTTTAACAATCATGTTTTTTTATAAAATCTGAGTATCTGTTATGTTAGTATATGTATTTAAACTTAAGGTTTCCGACATATTTTATGTCTTACATGCTTGTGTTAATTTAGTAAGGTAGCTTATACTTAATTTTTATGTTTTAAAATTTTAGGTTCATTGACTGTTCACAAGTTAGGACGTTTGACTTCACTATCCGGCCACAAAAATGTTCTGATACCTGTTGATTATGAGTAAGTTAGTAGATAGGTTGGTTTGCCATGCAAGGATTTTAAATGTCAAAAATGTTTATCTCTATAAATACAGTACAAACTGCATCACTGAAACTACTGTACTCACCATTATCATTTTTCAAACAATGGTTCAATATTTTAATTTTTAATAGAAATTTTGCTCTCTTGGCTTTACATTATGCCAATTATCACCCTAAAGTAAAGTGCAATTTTTTATAGGACTACTTTTCAAGCTTCTATTTCTGTTATAAACCCAAATTTTTTCATTTGTGTGTATTCCCATAGTTTTTTTTAGTATTGATGGGTCAAACTGAACTCATAAATATCAAATATCTACTTCAGGGTAGCAGCAAGACCTGGAAATAAGGGATTTCAAGAAAAGTTAGGGAAATTTTTTAAATTATGTCAAAATTAGGGTACTTTCCTGATTATCCTTTTTCTGTATCTTTTCCTGTATCTTGTGCACACATATTGGTTTTAAGTACAGAGAAAGCCTAAAAATTAATAAAATTTTTTCCTGTAAATCAGATAAATGTTGCAAGTTTAGTCTGGGAAATTAGGAAACAGTCAGGGATTTTTTTCTCATATTCTGTGGGTACTTTTTCCATCTTACAGTTATTTCATAACCCTTCAGTTATAGTTATTCCAGTACTGTTGCGTTTTAAATGTGTTTGATACAAAAACTTTGTATCTCACAGTATGTTTTGCTACCTTACTCATAGATAACTTTGTTTTGAACACTGTCTCCAGTGAAATGACCTTTTCAAAGTACCTAGTTTAAATAGGGTTACTATACAATGTTTTGTATATTCTTCAAAGTTATATTGAAACTGATAATTTGCTATTTACATTGCCAATTTTATTTTATAGGTGTACCAGAATGTTTTGGAGTACGAAAAACCCTCAGAGAAGGGTTAAGTACCGATGCCGGATCATTGAAGTGCAGACTGTGAAAGCATCTCCCTGTCCAGGTCCCATTCAGCACACAACTATTGTTCACAGTCCAGAAGAAAGACAGAGCCAAGAACTAAACCCTTCTTGCAGCGAATCTTCCGCGAAAGAAGAGCTTCGAGAAAAGGAGAACATCTCCATGGAAAACTTCGAGGTTTCGGAAGTTGGGAAGAAGCTCAGGAACGATGTTGGGAAGGTTGTGCACAAGCTGGTGAAGAAAGTGGCCAAAGCGAAATGTGATACTTCAAAAAACAATGTGATAAAACCCGTAGTTAGTGAAGATTGCCTTGCATCCGATAAGAAATCAAAAGGTCAGACTGTGGGTGACAACGTAAGGTGGTCTAGATGTAATGGAGATAGTGAATCCTGTGATTCTAGTGAAGTGCCAAAGAACAACAAATTGAAGTGTTTTACTGTAGATGATAGGTTGAAAAGTAACTCTACGAAATCTGACACTTTCAAGGACCAAAATGATTCCTTTGCCGGTCTTAGTAAAAAGAACAACTCTAGTGATAATTTCGACAAGAAGTCACTGCTGTCAGAGTTTCTGAAATGGCAGTGCAGTAAGAGCAGTGAGCTTAAAAGGTATCGTAAGAGCGTTAAAACTAGTCGGGGGGATTCTTTTGACCCTAGTGCCATGAAACTTATAAAATTGCTTTCTGATTCAAATTTTTCCAAGGAGAAATTTCAACAAGCTCTTCGAGAATTCGGAGATGATTCAGGGTTACCTCCTAAGCTGAAGTCCCTTTTGAAATTTGTGGGTCCTCGTGAAAGCATAACAGAAACTGTCCTCCCGGTGTTTAGGGTTGGAACTAAGGAAAACGCTGGTGTTACAGAGAGCTCAGGGTATAGTTCAAATGATGACAATCATTTGAGGCAGTCGTTGCATCCACTACCTCTGCCAGGTGACTTAAGCAAAGATATTTCTATCAAACCGACTGCAGTAGTGAAATCATTTGAGGAATCAAAAAGAGTGAACAGTGAGTCCGGGTGGAAGAGTGATAATAATAAGCTTAACGGCTTGATTACTTGTCCCAAGCAGAATGTGTGTTGTACTGCAATCAGTGACAGCACATGTTCTGAGCTGAAGCAAAGCAATGAGCTTTCCAATGATGACACTTTGCCTGAGAAAGTATCACAAGATCCCTCCTCGAATGGATTGTGTCAGAGCAAGGGTCCTTTCAAGTGCTCCAAATGCAAAAGGTTGTATCGTACCAGTGAAAGTTTCAAAAAGCATATTGATACCTGTAACTTCTTCATAGATTCTTCATCTGGAGAAGAGTCAGAAGATGAAGTTTCTACCAACACCAGTGATGAATCCAATGATGCGCTCTCCACTAAGAAATTTCGCGAAACTATTGGAACTCAAAGCATTTGCCCTGATTCAAAATCAAATTCTTGTAGTGAGTCACCATTTAACATTAAGAAAGATTCTTTAAAGAGACAATCTGAATCCAAACCAAACTCTCTTGGTAAGGGTCCCATTCTAATGTCCAAAGAGTTCTTTTCCAAATCCTCTAACTTACCTAATGAACAAACGAGACCTCAAGTATTAAGCAAAGTTACAGAACTGGAAAATAATTTATCAAAACATTCCAATTTTACCTCAAGTATAAAGCAAAGCTTACCTCCTAATCTGGATTGCCAATCAGGACCGGACTATTCAGTTCAAAGCACTGAACACAATTTGTTACCTTCTGAGTTCCTTCCTAATCTTGACCAACCTTCGGGCTCAGGTACCTATGACCATTCATTTGAACCCGAGTCCCCAGCTCCAAATCTCGTGAGCAATTTTTCTCCCATTCTCGAAACCAACGAACATACAATTGTTGATTGCAGTCCTATTGATCATCCTGGTGTTGCATCAAATGTACCCAGGAACATTGGTGATGGAGGGCAAATGGCTGCTCAAAATAATATGGTGACTAACACACAAATGCCGAGTGCCTTTGGGTACAACACTGCTGTTTGTGAAGATGCTAATGGCAGTATTGTACAAATGCCCTGTAACACACTGCTCCTCCCTCCTTCCGCAAACACGATTCCCCAGTCCAATCCCATGCTCAGCCAAGTTTCTGTGTCTCCCAATAATTTTCTGCCCCAGCCTCTAGAAATCAACTCCGGTTCTCAGGTGTCTTATGTTGGCTCCATAACCATTACGAACAACGAGACCATGTCGTTAGCCGTCAATGTCCCTGACCAGATAGTTCCAATTTTCCAACAGCCCGACCTGAACTTTGGCATGATGCAAAATCCCATGCAGGTGCATCAGTCGACAGAATACCACCTTTCTACCGTGAACATCCAACAGATTTCTGTTCAAAGTTCCTACCAAACAAACACTCTCAATCAGTTGGTTTTTCCTCCGCAGCAAGTCGCCTTCCCTCAAGGACAGGTGATGTTTGTGGAAGAGCAAGCTCCCCAGAACTACGTCTTTCAAGTTCCCGTCGACCAGGGCCAAGCCTTCACCACTTTCGTCCCTCAGCAGGAAGTCCAGACCCAGTTTGTCAACCAGTACTCTTTCCAGGCTGCCGATACCCAGCACCAGATGGGGAACGTGATATTCCAACAACAGCCATCCCAGCAGGTCGTTGAACAACAACACATCCCCACCCAGTTCGTCACCGACCAAGTAGGAAATCTCATCAACGTAGAGGCCGCGGGGGCTGATCAAGCACCGACGCCCAGCGTGGCGGCATCTCCCCCGGTCTTGAGCCGTTGCTCGACTCCGGCATCAGAGCAGTCGTGCGTCTCGGTACCGCCTAACTCGTCCATCGTTGAAATTCTGAAGAAGGCAGCGGAGCAGATGCTGAAGAAGCAGCCGCCCAAAGACGAAGCTCCTGAGAAGAAGACTCGCTTTGCCCACACGCGCAAGGTGGCAGCTCGCAAGGCGGAAAAGCTGAGACAGAAGAAGTTGATGAATGGGAAGCCTGGAGACAATGCACCAACCTTGAACAAACCCAAGACTCTGCACCTCAATATTGCTACTCTGAAATCTGCATTTGGTCTTCCTTTTCTTCCTGTGCCACCAGTGGCCATTGCTCCAAAAGAAGTTCTTAGACCTGAAGAAGGTAGATTCATTTTAGGTTTCATTTATATTTGTTCTATAAACTGTATGGAATAATTCAAGATAATATACCTTGTTTAATTATTCCTGCTGTTGCAAATACTATGAATTACTATAGAAAAACTTAGAAAACTATTAATAAATGTATCAATTTCTCAAATTTTGTAAAAACTACTTTTTATACTTTTTCATTTCTTACATAACCCTTTTTTGTGTGATTATACTAAAAATTGCATCTTTAGTTTTGAAACCCGTAAAGTAAATTGTCTTATTTCATATTTAAGCTTTTATATTCTATTTTTATTTATAAAAGTATACATTTTGTATCAATGTTCACTTCATCTCTTTTATTGTTTTCTTTTAAATAATCTTGAAACAGCATATATAGTTAACAGAATCATCATTATCTATAGGTTCATCTGCAAGCCCATCTTTATCTGAAAGATCTACTGAAACCCCGATGCCTCCCCTACCTCCTGAAGCTGCCAATGCATCTTTGATTGATTATAATTCTGAGGTTTACAGTTATCCTGATGAACCTGAGGAGGATTCTCCTTTATTTAAGCTGTATATGCGCAATATAGAACAGGAAGGAAGGGAAAATAATGTCAGCGATGTACCATCCGACAAGCCTTACATCTTGTATGAAATCAATAGTGAGGATGGTCTTCATATCAAGTCCAAAAGTCTTCGAGGTAAAGGTCATTTTTATAATCTGCATTGAACTTGGTAGCTCTTTATTATGTTATTTATTTTTTAGTATTGCAAATTTATTCATCAATGTTCTTAAAATTACAGAAGCATGGATGAAAGTATATGATGAATTACAGGATGCTCGTATAGCAGCTCGAATGGATCAGATTGCTTTGGCTCCTGAAGGTAAACCTCAGATTTGAATATTCAACTTGTTTTTTTGCTAGGGTGTGTTTCTGTGGTCACAAATTTTTTGTATTTTCAGATATTAATGGACTTCACATGTTGGGATTAGATAATCCAGCTCTTATGTATCTCTTGGAGCAATTGCCTGGTGCTGAGCACTGTTCTGATTATGACTTTCTCTTTCATCAACCTAACAAAGATCTTATTGAGGTATGACATCTTCAAGTGAAATCTTATAATCTACACTAAATGCATTAAGTGGCTTCAAAAGCATTAATTGGATGGTCTTGAAAATTCTTAAGTATTAGTATTTTTTTTCTGACTTAAAAAACCTATTAAAAGATGTGACCTTAATTATAGTTGTTTTTTCATTGCTTTTAAACTGGCTGCTAGAAGTAAGAGAACACAAAAGTAAATTTTGATTTTGTTCTGTTTTGTTTAGGAATAGTTAAAAGTCAAATGACTTGTAATGAGTTTCTTAATTCTGACTAAGTATTGATTGTGATGACTCCTTTAAATGGAAATAAAAGAATGATGCTTTAATTTTAAAGCATTCAATGTCACGTTTCAAAACCAGGAATGGAAGAAAAGGTTTTAGAATTAATTGTATACTTTTGGGTTGAATTGTGTGTGTATACTTTCGGGTTGATTTCCATGATGGCATCTCATCCTCCTATTTGGATAAATGCCGGACCAGAACACATTAAAATGGCTGCTGGGATGTTCAAATTCCTTTTCCTCCTTCATAGTTTTTCTACCCTGAAAATAAAATATTTTCACATTCTTGTCCTCAATCTTGGACAAGACATGTTCTATATCTTTACAAACCATCAAATTCCTTTTAGATTCCAGAAAATGCGACTGGCTGTGCACGCAGCGAGGGTTTCCTGTCAAGGCGAGAGTATGACATGTTCAACTTCCTGGCCTCTGAACACCGCAGCAGGCCTGTATTCGTCCCTCCTGAAGAAGAGGACGAGACAAGCACCAAGTCTTCACGGAGGTCATGCAACACGGATATGCCTATTGCCATGCGCTTCGTGTGTCTCAAGACAATAGCAAGGGAAACCGTTGGGGTTTACAGGTGAGTTTGTGTGGGTTTTTTTCACTAAGATATCTAAATGTGTGTTCTGAAGCTGGTTTTACTTGCCTATTGTTAACAAGATTATTGGAATGGAGGTTAAATGGAATGAAGATTTTAAAAAAGCTTTCTGTTTTTGGGTAGTGAAAGGTTGCATGATTCCATAACAAAAATGCCAATAATACATAAGTTGATAAAAAGGACTTTTTTGTCAAGAGTTATCATACTTCTCCTGTATGAAAATGTTGAGCTATTTTTTATAAAAAGATGCTTATAAGAGTATGTATTGTTGAAAGGTAATGTCAGTTAAGGTAAAAAATGATTTCCAAGAAAAATATTTTCTATTCCTTGATGTTCAATCGTACTGTTGTCAACATTGTATGTTTTTAAAGCTTGGTGGCTTTGATGTTGTCTGAAATTGCTTTGATTTTTATAGATCAAGTATCCATGGAAGGGGTTTATTCTCCAAAAGAAATATTGATCCAGGTGAACTAGTCATTGAATATGCCGGAGAAGTTATTCGCTCGGTCTTGACTGACAAAAGGGAACGCATTTACCAAAGCAAGGTATGTATGGCAATCTTAGTGATTCTAAACATTACTTAGATTGTATTTTTGTTTCCTTTTCCCAAGTCTATAAAAAAACTAATTGTGCCAAATTTTGATATTTATATTTATTTTGACATGAATTTTCAATTTCAAATCCAAAACATCCTTTGAATTGATCTGAGAGGACTTTTTTGAATGGAAACAGAGACAATAAAAACACCCCTTTATAAATTGCTCTTTGTTTATATATTTGCTACAAACAGTATTTTCCTTAGGGTATTGGCTGCTATATGTTCCGAATTGATGATGATGAAGTTGTAGATGCCACAATGCATGGAAATGCTGCAAGATTTATTAACCATTCCTGTGAGGTATGAGAAGCTTTAATTCCTCCACCCAAAGTTTTCTGTACATTTTAATTTATTATCTAATTATACATTTTTTTTTCAGCCTAATTGTTTTTCAAAAGTAATTACTGTTGATTCTAAAAAGCACATAGTAATATTTGCCCTTAGAAGGTAAGATATATTTTTCTTTATTCATAACTTTTTTAAGTGCCCTGTATGTAAGATATTTGAAAGAGAAATTACAGCTTCATTTCAAAAAATGCCATACTCTTTTAATATAATCCAACTTCATTATAGTGAACCTGTATGTTATGTCCCTAAAAAAATTGCTACAACGAGAGGTTCACTTATCCATTTCCTCATATTTTCTAAAGGATTTAAGGTATTTTGTAATTTAAATACAAAGGCTTTCACAACCAGAGTGAATAGGATAAAAACTTTCTTGGCTCATAGACCCTGGCTGATGGATAAAATTAAAATTAAAACTAGACATTTCATCTATTTCTTTGATAGACATTGTTAGTAGTGTAATCAACATAACATTGAAGAAATAGACGAGGCATCTGGTTTTATTTTTAACCATCGGCCTCAGCCTATGACCCAGGGCAGTTTTATTCTATTTTGTAATTGTTATAAACATAAATTTTAATAAAAAAAATTGAATGCTTAATGTTGTAAAGAATACCTTTTAAATAAGAAATAATGCACGGTTTAATTAATTTAATTGGCTACTTTTAATCTATGCACTATTTTTACATATAACCATTAATATAAAAAATTGGTATCTTTTAAATAAATTAAGTCACTATTTCCTAATTTAAATACAATGAAGACTACAGAGATTTTGGCTGACATAGAAAATACTCCACCACAAAAATTAGGAACATTCATTAAGAGGCTGATTTGTCTGTTGATATGGGGAAAAGTTAATTATATATCAAAGCTCAATTTGGAAGGGTTCAACTGTATAAATAAATATAACTTTATGTGCTAATATTTATATTGTATTTAGTCAATTCCATAAGTTGGGCTGTATTTTGTTACTTAAAATTTTTAGCAAATGAAAAAAAAAATCTCCATGAAATCATTTAAATAATTTAGAGTATGTTAAATCAGCTAGGCGTCTAAATGGGTTACCTACCTCTTAAAGTCTAATTATAAAAGTTAAATCTAGAAATTCTGCAAATTTGACTGAAAGAGATTAAGTTTATTACAAGAAATTAATGAAAAATATAATTTCTATTATTAAAAGTTTTTTTTATTTCTTATTATTAAGTACAGTAAACTCCCGTTAGTACGCCGTTCAAGGGGATTTGTGAAAACGTCGTAATAAGCGCTACATCGCTATATGCGGAATTCCATAAAACACCGTTTCGGCGATATACCTAATACCCGTAATACCTAATCTTACCTAGACACCTTTTTAAGCGGGATTTTATCACTAAAATAGAAACGAAAGAACAATGTCTAAAAACAGAACAAACATTCTTACCTTTACAACTTTTATTGGTATACTATTTAAATAATAACACTTGAAAATCATGACAAAACAAATAAAATGGTGTCTCTCTTATTTCATTTTGTGAGACTAAAAAGTTATTCTCCCCAAAAAACTCCATTTTTTTCCCTGATTCTATCCAGCCCACTACCCGCAGTTCCACTAAAGTCTGTTACATTCAAACTTATAGCAATTTCTCGTTGTTCTACTCGAGTTTTCAACGGTTTCTGTAGCTCATACATTATTTGAAAGGAACTCGACGACGCAATAACCGGGATATTTCTTCGGGGGCCGGAGAAAAGCGTCGAAATATGCGGGAAGTCGTTATAAGTGGGGGCGCTATAAGCATAAGCGGATAGTTTTTAATGATAAAAGGCCCATTGGTACCAGAGACCGGAGAAAAACGTCGTAATATGCGGGACGTCGCACAAAGCGGGGGCGTACTAACGAGAGTTTACTGTATTATTCTTATTTATTATTATTATTATTATTATTATTAAAGAGTATTTTTTATTAATTGTTTTTAAATGAGTACAGAATAATGTAATAATTTTGATATCTACTAAAAGCTGTAAGGAGTTGCATGTGAAATCTTTTTGGAAGCAGCTTTCTGTTCATTAAAGAACCCTTTTTCTTGCCAGGATAATCAAAGGAGAGGAGCTGACTTATGACTACAAATTCCCATTTGAGGAGGAAAAAATACCATGCCACTGTAACTCTCGGAGGTGTCGAAAATATCTCAATTAAGAGCTTTTCAAATCTGTAAGTAATAGATGTTTTTGTTCTCAGATATTATTTAGTTTGGCAGCTTAAGTTTGGTAAAATGCGGAATGAAGGTCTCGCGGAATGAAGATACTGTAGTTTAATAAAAACAAAATCTAAAGAGATTTCTTTGTTCTCTGTAGAAGACATCTTCAATGTTATTAGTGAAACAGTTGCATGGCCAGAGAGAGGATTTGGGGATATATCCCCCAAAGGTCAGAAACTCTCTTTTTTTGGACCTTAGCAACTGACTGGCAACAAGTGACATTACTCGAGAGAGATTTACAATTCTATTATAGAATGAACAGAAAACTTAGTTTGGTGTGTATCCCAGTGTTTTGAAAAAGTTAGTCATCCAGTTGAGTTACTGTACTTTGGTTTAGTTGCTAGGTACGAGAGCTTTCACCATGAATATAAAGTGGGTGTTTCTAACTGTAGAACAGCATGTGGCAAAAAAAAGTTAAACAGTCATATATTTTTCCTCATATTAATAGAATGTAACATTTTATTCTATATTTTGTATATATTATGTGTGGGAATAGCTTAATAGAGGTTTTACTATATTAGGTAAAAAAAATGTTTTTAATATGCTAAATAACCTTTTATTTGAGCACATGTCAGTAGTGAGATAAGCCGAAATGATGAAATTTTGAACTTTCCGAGTATTTTAATTCTTTAATTTTTGCTTTTTAAAATTGTAATACCTTTGTGAAATACTTATATATCAGAATATTAGAAAGAAAAATTAATTTTGTGGCATTTAATGGAAGCTGCAGACAACAATTTTTCATATTTCTAGAGAATCGCTTTTTTTGTATATTTGTCTTACATATTTTATATCTAGTGTATTTAAACTTAAGGAACTGTGTTCATCTTTCAATAGCTGGGGTTTTTTTTCATTCAATTACTACCTAAATCATTTTTTAAAACTAAACGAAGTATAGTCCAACAGCCATGAGAAAAACATTTGATGTTGTACAATATTGTGGAAAATGGGTTATTACTCTCAATATTGTGGGTAATGGTAATTCATAAATGCTGAAAAAACAATTTGTGTGACTGTCATTTTGATTTGAACTCTTTTCAAAGATTGTTTTTCTGTAAAAGTTTTTCTCATGGTGGTCGAACTATAAAACAGTGACTACTTGGCAATTGCTAGAAACTTTGCTCAAAGTGGTCTCTTTCAAAAGCTGAGACGGCCGTTTTTTATTAGAGCTTCTACTCTATTTTCTAGTTTACTATCCAGTTTTTCTCGTAGTGGTCAGACTATATCTGTCATAAAAATATTCAGAAAAATTAATTCTCAAAAATATTCCACTGTCACTAATTGGATTACAACTGTATTGTTTATTGTAATTCAAAGTAAAACTGAAAATATTCTCATTTGTTGTAAAACTAATAATAAAAAATCACACTTTTTGTCCATTTAGAAAATTTTTCTTGGGAAGCTATTTATTATCTGTGTGTAATTTAAATTTAATCTTTCATTAAATGTATAAATTTTAAAATTTCAATCTTTTTTTTTTAATTATAGGTTTTCTGCAGCTGAAATATTTCAAACCTTTCTGTGATAATTTTCTATTGATCAATTCTATAGATTATGAACTTTGTTACATATTATACTGAAGGTGCTGTTCCTGACTCTTGTAAATACTTTTTAGCAGCTTTCTGTACTTAACAGTATTGTAAATAATTTCAATTTGGATGTTTTTTAATCATTTGTACATAAAAATGAATTTTATATTTCATACGGAATATAAGATCAAACTACTTGTCAGCACACTCTTTTACAAGTTTGTAGATAATCAAGGCATTTTATTTTAATATATATTTGTATATCAAAAGATATTTCCCAATTTATCTGTTTGATCAGTAATCTAGAATTAAATTTATTTGTGCCTTCCTTCCTTCCTCCTCGGCTCTACAGTCCATGTAGAACCTTGGCCTCCCTCACAAGGCAGCTCCACCCTCTCTGATCCCTGGCTCTTGTTATTTGTGCCATAAAATGTAACTAATTTTGTTAATTTTATCATTTTGATTATTTTTCTAGTTGATCAATTCAATTGTTCACTAGGCTAAAATTGGGTAGATCTAAAATGAGTTATGTACTACATGTTAAATTATCCACTCTCAATCGTCTCAATTGTTTTTTAATACTTAAAAAGTTAAAATCAAACAAAATTATACTATTTTCTGTATTACTTTACTTTTATAAGTTTTCTATCAAGCCTTTAAAAATTAGAGCTTTACAAACTGTTCCATTAGGCCTTTTAGTAAATAGTAAATATCTGTATCATAGTGTAATGTAAGATAAAAATGACTAGTCATGATGAATAAAATGACATAATTGTGTTTTATGTAGTGTTTAATTATCACAGTGGAATATGAATTGGTTTTGGTTTCTATAGGAATAATTTCATAATACATTCAAATTAAGACCATACAATTTCTGAAAAATCCAAGTTAGAGTTTTTAGATTTTTTAAAATTTTTCATTTGAGTTGCTATAAAAGTTGCTGATGATGCAATTGACTCTGCTTAATATGATCACTTTCAGCAGAGAATAGACTGTAACAATATCCAATTGAAAATAAGCTATTCGGATCTCAAGATGGCTACTAGAGTCTTTCGTTAAAATCATAAGTATGTAGTACTAATTAGAAACAGTAAGTATACGATGTTCAAGTATCTTGGAAGCGTCATCACTAGAAACAACGACATAAAAGCTGAAATCAATTCCCGTTTGACTATAGCGAATAAATGTTACTTTGGATTAAAAAGCCAACTAAAAAGCCGAAAGTCAAAGTACAAAAATAAACATCTATAAAACCCTTTTAAGACCAGTGTTAATGTATGGAAGCGAGTGCTGGGCTCTCACCAAATCGGAAGAGAACAGGTTGATGGTGTTTGAAAGGAAAATAATGAGAAGAATTTTTGGTGCTGTCAACGAAAACAACAGATGGCTCACCCTCTACAATTTTGAAATTTACAAGAAATATTATAAGCAACCAGATATCGTCCATGTCATTAAAGCTAATCGTATTAGAAGGCTAGGACACCTCTACTGATCGGACGACAATGAACCATCCAAGAAATTGACCTTATCAAAACCAGATGGAGCCCGAAAAAGAGGCCGACCACCCATTAGATGGCTGGACAGCGTAGAAAAAGACCTTCAAGTGATTGGTGCTGGAAGATGGAGGACGGTCGTATCTAATAGGGCGAGATGGCAAAGACTTGTTGAGGCGGCCTTGGCCTGTCCTAGGCTGTAGCGCCAAAGAAGAAGAAGTATACGATGTAGTCCTAAACAGTTTTATAATATCATTTTAATACTTAAAAATATTTTAAGAAAATTATAAAAGTACTAATTGGTTTTTGAAAAAAGTAGCAGACGATTGTAAAAAATTGACCTTTGTAACTGAAAAAGGGAGGTTTTTTTGTTGGGGATATGAACAAATCGTCAGCTTACAGAAGAAGGCCATTAACAGGAGTGCTATCATCCCAGGATAGCCCCAGATATATCATGGCATAAATTTTATATCATAAAAATTCCAGGTTTTATCGAAAACTTTGAGATCAACAAGAAAGTGCAAAAGTAGGTCCAATTAAAAAATAATTGAAAGACTGCAGCATTAACATCATCTTTTATGAAGAATCCAGTCCCACCATTGGTTCTAAGCATGATTGCCTAGTAGCTAAGGTTTTACGCAGCTACATGCCATGGATGTGGGGCAGTAGAGTTATGTCATCCTGCTCGCCAATTCCCCATTTGTAAGTAAATATTTTAGGCTGAGGAGTGAATTTGTTTTTAAAATGTTTTGTATCAAATCAGTACCAGCACAAACTATTGTACCTCCTTAATCCAGGGGAGCAGTGGCATAGATAGACATTTATTACTCAATGGGCCAATATCTTTAAAAAATTTAAGTAATTTTCAGGCCCAAAGCTAGATTTCTGCAAGTGGGGAGACGACCCAAAATTATTCCTAAGCCCCCTTCCCATGCACATTTAATAGGTTCAATGTAGCTTTTTAACATAATGATTTTAGGTGGGATTTGCAGTTGATGTAAAAAATTTGTGAATAATACAGGTTCCAAGTACAAAAGGGGAATCTGGGGGCCCTGCCCAAGAAATATTCTGGAAATTTGGCCTTAAAAAACAGGGTTTTAACTCATTTTGGTACACCTAGTCCAAATTAAGGGGGGAAACCACCCCCTTATATACACCCCTGCAGGGAGTAAATATTGTAGTCTGGCCATGGCCAGTACCAAGAACTGAAATTTCATACTTAATTTTATAGTGTGCATTTATATGCTTATTCAAACAAACCCATATCACACCTGGCTATATATTTGTTCAGCTTCAGCATCTATCTGGAATTGCAAAACGACATATTTCCTTGAATGGGCAGATTTACAGGGGTTGTTACAACGCTTTTAGGATGTTTAATTGCATTTTACTGGAAAGGGATTTTTCCATGGCTTTACTTCTTGCTCCTCCTCAGCACCTTCTAACATTTATGTATGGTTTGTTCCTTTTGAGTAACTAAATGTTTGGAGAAATCTTGTTATTTCCTCAAAGGCTCATATAAAAAAAATCGGGATCCGTTCATTTGCCCGACAATTCTTCCTTTGTTCGCATTGGCGATGATGTCGGGATTTCGAATCGAACCCAAAAAAAAACCTATAATTTTTATAAATCCCTTTTAATTTCAAAGTTGTAGATTACTAATATCGACCCCCTGTAACTCATTTCAAAATGGTATCTAACATACACTGCTGGCCAACCAAAATGGTAGACCTAGAAGGAAAAAAGATATCAAAGCCAAATTTATTTCTGTGATTACACATAGTATCAATGTTAATTAATTAAAAATACAGCCTTCCTTGAAGTGAGGGGGCCGAGAAAATTAGAAATTAGGGTTGTCTCCATAGGTGTCCATAACTGCCTCTGCCCGCGCCATGGTATTGAGGGGCAGGGGCTTTTAATGGGCTGTTGGAGATTGTCAGGACATTGTGCCTCCCCACGTATACAAAGTTCATCTGGTGTACCCTCGGGCGTCGTATACCGGGCTATGGGATTTCTCCATATAGCGGACATGTTTTATGGACGTTGGTTCTGGAGAACGGGCTGACCAGGGTAAACAAGCAATTTGGTGGGATAAGATGAAGGCTTGGACATTGCGTGAAACATATGTGGTTGTGCATTTTTCTCAGGAAAATTGTCCGCCACCAAGGCCTGAAGATAAAGGTGGAGAGTAGGCTAAAAAACCTCAAAGATGGCTGGTAAATGTATCGGTAATTCGTACTAAGGAGGTAGGGGAGAGGAATGCATGTCGTTTTCAGCACAGCGGCGGACAGTCCGTTTGGCACGCATAGCTTCATTAATCTTTTAATTCTTCAATACAGGATTTGGTGTTGGCAATAGTGCACCAAATGATGAAAATAGACATCCTAATGACATGAAAATGTGTTGCTGAGCAATTAACGCATTTCCTCGCAGCATCCCGATGATTGGATATGAATTTGGAGACACCGTGGATAGTAGTGTTCGGCAACTAGTGATCCAAAAGTAGTTAACTACCAACTACTAACTAGTCTGGGAAAATCTAGTTGCAACTAGTAGTTAACTATTTTTTCCTGGGACTAGTTGCAACTAGTAGTTAACTATTTCCCAAAGTAGTTAACTACTAGTTAACTAGTCTATTTAATTTCACAACCTATTTTTTTGCCCAAATTCTAATACATCTTTCTTATCTATATCACAAAAAACATTCGCTCAAAACGGGCCTTTATTTCTGGTTATGGTATTTGAGTACTCTACCATGACATTGTAGTTATAAATAGCAGTGTAATTTTTTGTATGTTTTGATAAAAATTTTAAATATTTTTGAAATTTTAAACAAAAATATTTTTTTAAAGTAGTTGAAAATTTGAAAGTAGTTTCAACTAGTAGTTATTAAAAAAAGTAGTTCAACTAGTAGTTAAACTAGTTTAAACCAAAAGTAGTTAAACTAGTAGTTAACTACTAGTTGCAACTAGTTCTAGTTAACTAGTGCCGAACACTAGTGGATAGAGAGTGCTCAGCAGTTGATTTTGATGGGGTCAAACTTTTTTGTGCGCAGGGTAACAGAGTGAGGACCCATATGATTCCTCTCCTGCAACTCCTTATTACGAATTACCGATATATTTACCAGCCAGAGCTGCATCTTTGAGGAGTTTTAGCCTACTCACTTCACCACCTTTATCTTCAGGGATTGGTGGCGGACAATTTTCCTGAGAAAAATGCACAACCACATATGTTTCACGCAATGTCCAAGCCTTCATCGTATCCCACCAAATTGCTTGTTTACCCTGGCCAGCCCGTTCTCCAGAACCAACGTCCATAAAACATGTCCGCTATATGGAGAAATCCCATAGCCCGGTATACGACGCCCAAGGGTACACCAGATGAACTTTGCATACGTGGGGAGGCGAGGCACCATGTCCTGACAATTCCTAACAGCTCATTAAAAGCCCCTGCCCCTCAATACCATGGCGGGCAGAGGCAGTTATGGATAAAGCCCTGGATGAAGACGTTACTTTCGTCTTCATCCGAGGAGTTACGAGACGGAAGTAACGTCTTCATCCAGGGCTTTAGTTATGGACACCTATGGAGACAACCCTAATTTCTAATTTTCTCGGCGCCCTCACTTCAAGGAAGGCTGTATTTTTAATCAAATAACAATATTAACATTGATACTATGTGTAATCACAGAAATAAATTTGGCTTTGATATCTTTTTTCCTTCTAGGTGTACCATTTTGGTTGGCCAGCAGTGTAATTCAAAGAGATGGAGATGTAATTCCAAATGGACAAAAACAAGAAATGGAGTTATGGGTACAAGGTTTTTGCATCTTCAACCTATTAATACTGGGTTAAAACTTTGCAAAAATACCAGAAAAAGGATATTTCTATATCTTTTGGTGCTCTTGAAAAAGGATTCTGAATAACTAAGAGTACTGTGTTAATTAGTATTTGATGAGTAGAATTTTAGTCTTTTTTTTTTGCCGAGGTTAGGGGTCTACATCCACAGTTGCTTATGGGCTGTCCAGGAAAGTATGTAGTTTTCCGTTAATAAATTAAATTTATCTACAGTGGCCTATCGGCTAAGAGGCAAATTAAAATATTGTAGCGTTTTCACACAGTCAAAACAAGATTTAAGTAAAATGGTATTTATTTTGGATAAATACACCACGATCACACAACAAGCTCGCTCCGAGCAAATTCCAAGTCTTAACGTCCTCAAAAAGTCAGCCTTCCGCCGGGCAAAAAGCCTCCGGCTTCCAAAAGTATCTCGAGCCTCGAACTCGGAACTTGAACTTGCACTCGGACTCGAACTCTTCGGGAACAACCTTTTATATCCAGATTTTAGGGGGGTTGGATTAGGGCGCTGCGGTCGCTACAACGTCATCAGCCTCCCTCTAATTGGGTTGACGTCCGAGGGGGCAAAGGCGACCGCGGACCCTATTTGCCCTTTTAATCCAGACAGAAAGTCTAGGGCCAGCCTCCCTTCTGTCTGGCGACTTTCTCAGGCTCATTCATCACTCGGCACCATGTCGAATCTGCCTCTGTACTTTACTGTCAAAAGGCAGACTGACAGGCGCCTCTATTTCCGGCTGGATAGCCGTCGTCGGAGGAGGGTACATCACAATCCCTCCCCCCTTCAGTGGATTTTTCCATCAAGAAAAATCTGTAAGGCAAGGGTTAAACAAGGTACACTGACCATCTTACTAGAGGCAACGAAAAATTTTAAGTAAAACATTTACATCAATCATAAAACAACTCTCCTGTTTGAACCCTTCCTAAATTTTGCCTCGTTATCAGGCCAACATTCGGCTTAAACAGTCCGCATGTTGGTTGTCCTTTCCTGCCCTATGTACAATTTTGTAGTTAAACGGCTGTAAGGCTGGTTCTACATGGAGCCTTTTTTGCCGGATGACGGGCCGCGATCCGTCTTGGCGCGATGGTTGGCGACAAGAAAAATCCCTATTTTTGAGGCAGAAAACGGATCAACCAAACCAGGTGGTCACGTGAGCGCGCGGACCAATGGCTAGGCGTGATACGCCCGACATCGCGGGCCGAGAAAAAGTGCAGGCAGCTCGCACTTTTTCTCGGGCCGTCAAAAACGGAGGGGGTCACGTGATAGAAATTCACCAATCTCCGAAACACCGAAGAGAACATCGTATTCGTATCGTATGCAATGGTGTTTTGTTTACAAAAGTAAACTAAGCTTAATTTTACGAAAAAAGCTTCATCTGTTGATTTTTACTAAAAATAATCAATGAAAAACAAGTTGAACACGTTCTGTCACAATTAAAATATAAAAGGTTTTGTAGAATTTGAAAAAAATAGTACTGAGAATCTATATGTTTTCCGTAGTATTGTATGTTTTTGCTTTTAGTTTTATGGTCATAGAAGTAAAATTTAAAGATAATTTACTTTTAAAGCAAACTAAAGTACCATTTAAATACCCTACTTCAAGTTTATATATCAAAACTTACTTTAAACACTTTCCCTAAAAACTATATCTTGTACTTCCAAGTTCGATAGAAAAGCCTATATACTATAATTATTTACTCCACACATTTTTTATGTGCTGGGATGTTAGGCAGTGTTATGTTTTAAATAGATTGAAGTATTTGTTGTATGTTATTAATTTCAGAACCTGATAGTTATACCACATAGACATGAGACAATAATAAAAGAAATTAAATTGATTTTACATGTTTTCTTCCTCGATTAATTGAAAATTATGTTGCTCATAACATAAATTTTAGAAAATAAAAATTGGTCAGTAGTACTAGGTATAGTGGTACTAGGCATATTTACGTATTCTCACAAAATACCCTGCAATAATGTCACATTCTCGCAAGTGTGATGTATGTGAAAGAATTTGCTTTTTTATGATTATGACTTGTTTTGGATACAGATTTAATTATTAATTTTACCCTAATATCAAGACCTGATTATCTGGGCCAGATTTAGAAAATTTTCCACATAGTAGGCACACTGCATTGCAAGGAGTCCCCTTGATGTTTTTTTATAAAAACAAATTTCACAACACACAATAATTGGTAGGTATACTACTTATGTACTGTTGTAAAACCATTTATTTTAGGCTTTTATTTTCCAATTTCAATTTCTTCAAGAAATATGAAGTAAGTTTTGTTTTATGAGTTAAGATACTTTTGAGATTTAGGGTTATGTTTTGAATAGATTCAAGTATTTGTATGTTATTAATTTCAGAACCTGATAGTTATACCACGTAGATATGAGACAATAATAAAAGAAATTAAATTGATTTTACATATTTTTTCCTCGATTAATTGAAAATTATGTTGCTCATAACATAAATCTCAGAAAATAAAAATTGGTCAGTAGTACTAGGCATATTTACGTATTTTCACAAAATACCCTGCAATAATGTCACATTCTCGCAAGTGTGATGTAAGTGAAAGAATTTGCTTTTTTTATGATTATGACTATTGTTTTGGATACAGATTTAATTATTAATTTCATCCTAATATCAAGACCTGATTTAGAAAATTTTCCACATAGTAGGCACACTGCGTTGCAAGGAGTCCCCTTGATGTTTTTTTATAAAAACAAATTTCACAACACGCAATAATTGGTACTTATGTACTGTTGTAAAACCATTTATTTTAGACTTTTATTTTCCAATTTCAATTTCTTCAATAAATAAGAAGTAAGTTTTGTTTTATGCGTTAAGATACTTTTGAGATTTAGGGTTATGTTTTGAATAGATTCAAGTATTTGTATGTTATTAATTTTATAACCTGATAGTTATACCACATAGACATGAAACTATAATAAAAAAAATTAGATTGATTTTACATGTTTTCTTCCTCAATTAATTGAAAACTATTTTGCTCATAACATAAACCTCAGAAAATAAAAATTGGTCAGTAGTACTAGAAATATTTATGTATTCTCACAAAATACCCGCAGATGTATGTGAAAGAATTTGCTTTTTTGTGATTATGTGTATTGTTTTGGATACAGATTTAATTATTAATTTTAAGATACTTTTAAGATTTAGGAAGGCCAGGTCTCGTAGGCCTAATGGTAAATCAAAGGAGAACGAACAATAATAAAAGACCAATCAAGGCTTACCCAGCTTGAGTTTGTACTACGCGTAGTTCATTAACGCCAAGACCATGGCCCTATAGCCTGGAAGATTAATCTTGTAATATAAAAGAAATTAACTTGCTTTACATATGTTTTCTTCAACTCAATGTCAATATGAAAATTTTATTTTGGTCATAAAAAATATCTTGCCCCACAGGAAGTGATGCCTGGGAGTCAAATTTGCTTATCGAATGAACGAGTATTGTTTTTGATGAAGATTTAATTATTAAAGTTAACAACATCAAAACCTGCTGAAATTTAAATACTTATACATGTACTACTTCCCTCTATTATTAAAAAAATTATTTTGCCTAGTGGAGTACAATTGTAAAGGGTGGTTAGTAAAATAAATTTTTAGAACAAATTATGGGAATTGTGCAATTAAACTCTGCTTTCTTTATATTTGGGTTTAGGTCGGTGCATTTTAACATAGTACCAATGAGTTATTTTTATCAAGTCAAGAAACAAGGTTCTCATTATGCCTTAATTTGTTATAAGCAGGTTCAGCGGTATGCTGAAAATTTAACTAGTTTATTGTATGATCATTACAATATTCAGCTTTACATTTTACTCATTAGATTTTATTAAAGACAAATTATCTTCAACACAAGAATTTATCAAAGATTAGTTTACTGACAGGAATCTTTTTACCATATATTTTTAAAAAGCATTTTTCAAGGGTAATTCATCAATCAATTTTTTCTTAGGACTAAAATATTAGCTCGAAAACTATTGTAAATTTCTGTACAAGAAATCCTAGAAAATACAGAAAAAGCTACACATAAATTAACCCCCCCCTTGTTTTGTAGAAAATATTATTCTAGTGTATTTTTATTTTTAAAGTTAAAGATGATTTTCATGTTCAAGAGAGTAACCCGGAGTATTTATATTTATAAAGTTAAAGATGATTTTCATGTTCAAGAGAGTAACCTGGAATGTTTTATTTTAATTTAAAGCACTATCAATTGTTAGGACAAAATAAAAAAAATCCATACTTTTCATTCTGTAGTAAAATTGAATGTTAGAGCTTCCCATACATTTGAAGCAGCAAAAATATTTATTTCCCAAAATTTAAAAAGAATAATTTTTTACTGTCAATAGAGATAAATATTAATTTAAGCATATATGCATTTACAAGTAAATCAAAATTTTAAAAAATATCTAATTTTTATTATTTAAAATTAGTGACAGCTACTAATTTTTTAATACCCAAAAATATTTTACAGCCATATTCAGTCATCAGTGCTGCAGTACAACAAGGATAATTCAAACTGAAGGAGCCATCAAAATTGTTCCAATGAATTAAAAATTAATAGAAAAATGAAGGCATTTAAAAGCATGTGTTAAGAAATAGTAATGAATCAATTTTGTATTTGGGATCGAAAAGTTAGTTAAGAAAAAAGAGAAATCTTTGAACTATCCTCAACTTTTAAATGAAGATCCTTTCCTTGATCTATCAAAGTTGCACTGTGTGCACAAATGAAACAAACTAAAAAATTTTTACTAAGAAAACAATATTTTATTTGTTCAGAAAAAGTTAAAGAAAACTTGAAATAAAAAAATCATTCGACACAAGTCCATATATAAAAAATAATCCTTTAATTGTTACCAAAAATAATTTAGAGGCTGTATATTACATAAACTAAACAAAATTACAGTTTTTCATTCTTTTATAGTCTATTAATTAGGTATACCAATTTGAAGGCAGAATGTAATAAACAAATTACTAAATGTAATGCAAACACAAAAATATATATTAAACAATAAATTTTAAAAGGGTTCCATCTTCAATTATTTATATTCCAATGATAAAACTGGTCTTTACTCAAAAACCTAAGGAAAAATATTAAATACACACTTTAAATTACATGTAAATTCAATTAGAGGAAAAAACACAAAAAATATTGAATATATTAAGTACATTAGTAATCAAACTCACTATGCTTCATACAGTTCAGTTCTAGAGATCAGAGATTAAGAGTTTAACAATATCTTAATTGCATATTAACTCCATTTTCTGGAATTAATGGTCGTGTCGATTTGAAATTTTCTCCAAATGTTTCGCCCTCTTCTTCGGAAGGAATCCTCAGTGGAAACACAAAGGGAAACATTAGGAGAAAAATTCCAATCGACATGACTATCAATCCTGGAAAATGAAATTAGTATGCAATCAATTTTCAGCGCGGAAGTTCTTGTTATTTTATAATCTTAATTGATTGTTAGATAATTAATAAACTAAAACTTTGTCATACTTTGTTCATTATAAACTAATTTCAATTACATGCAATTTTTGTAACACAAGATATACCGACAATGATAAAATTGAAAGTAATATCAATAACTCATTACAAATTACAATAAAACCTAAAAAATAAAAAACTATCCCAACTGAATTATTTAAAAATTTGGACAGTTTGTAATGTAACCCTCAGATATGGTGCATACCATTTCAGAGGTGGTGTGTAGCACCTTGGACATCAAATACCGAGTACTACCGTGAGGTTGGCAAGTGTAACCTCAAAAATTCTGCGTACCACCTACTTGGGAATGGTGTGAAACATCTCAAGGGTGTTATGTAGTAGTTCGGGGAAGAGGGTGTACGACCTTCAGGATGGCTTGCAACTGAGAGTGGTTTGTACCACCTGGGGAACTAACTGCATGTAATACCTCATTGGGGGGTGTACCACCTCAGGACTTGCGGTAAAATGCTTTATAAAAATCCCAAGGTATTACACACCACCCTTTTGAAGTTATACCCAAACCCCGAGAGGTTTCACACCACCCTCATAAAGTTTCCCAAGAGAAGTTTGAAATGGTACTTTCCATTGGATACCCGAGAAATTTAGTTTTATAACTATTAATATAAATAATTAATTTTTACTCGATTGCATTTTTGAAAAAGTGAACCCCCACTTGAACTACCCAAAAGCCACCAGTCATTTGGTGACACACAGGGCCACCGAGAGCCAAGTCGGGCCCCGGGTAAAAGGTTGAGAAGCGGGCCCCCAATGACATATTCTCATTTCGAAGTAGGGGGTGAAATTTTCTGATGTACCTCCACCCATGCATTCATACGCTTAATGTAATTTTTAGAATATTTCTAGGCAAGATCTGAATTACACTCAACTTAAAAATATCGTTTTCTTGATAAAATGATGAGTAACAAGTAATAAAGGGGGTCTCGGGGTTTTCCCCCAGAAAATTTTTGAAAATATGCCCCTAGAAAACTGGGAATTTACTCATTTTTGGACCTTTATGTGAACAAATTAATTTCTAAAATATTCAAAATGATATCTGTCTTAGTACTCAATATGAAAAGCTTTGGGTACCGGGCCCCGGGGTATCATACCCCCTCGCCCCCCTCTCTCGTCAGGCCTGGTGACACACATAGAAGCAGTGGCGAAGCAAAGTAAAAAATTTAATGGAGGGGGATAGGAGTAGTTTAGTGGTTTTCTATGATCAAAAATTTTTCTGAGTTTCCAGGAGGATACGCCCTAACATTTTCAAAGTAAAAGAACCTGTGAATAAATAGTTATAAAAATTTCAAAGGGTTGTTGAACCCTATACTCATTCTCTACATACTGCTATACTTACATGCATAAAAAGCTTTTTATCTTTTAAAAAAAATTGGGAAGAAATGTAGAAATCATTCTCGAAATTCTTTTTTCCAATATCTTGACTCGACACCGTTAGTAAGAACCTGTTGAATAGAATAAACAGAAATATAAAAGGAATTAAGCAACAGTACCAGTGTTGTTACTAAAAAAATCAGATGGCGATATTGGCAATTTTTATGTATGGGGAGAATTTTACTTATTTCAACTGCACTATGTTACAACAGGTTGATGTGAGGTGACGACAGACTTTCTGGCTATCTAATAGGTGAAAAAGACAGAGCAAGCAAGAGTCATCTCTGACTTGTCAATTAGGTAGCTAGAAAGTGTGGAGTCTTCTTACATCAACCCGTGACCCGTCACTGACAAGAAACATAATCTAGTATAATTCATAATAAATTTTTAGTTTTGGGAATGAGTACTACAACCCCAACACCCACTGGCTACACCACCAGTAAATAATGTGTTACCACAACCATACCGGGAAATTTGGTGTTTTTGCTTGACTTTGGTAAACATAAATTAGCATCTAATTCTAAAGTATTGTGCAAAGCAAGCACACGCACTATAAGTTGTGCTGTAAGAAACAGTCTCACAAAATAATACCGAGCAAAAAAAACTGTAATGTACAGAAAACTTTGGTAACAAATATTGACCTTTCGTTTTCGAAAGGTATGGAGCGGAATCTTATCCCGGATAAAGTTGAAAATGTTTTTATTTCTTTTTCATGTATTGCTAGGGGTTCACATACTTCGAATGACCTGCCACATTGAGTGGCAAATAATATCCCCATATAAATAAAATTTAAGATTTGCAATTAAAAAGGTGAAAAAAGCTTGGATGCATTGCTATAAGAATAGAAATTTACTGCACTTAGCCAGTCATCTCATTCAGGATAAATATCTTCTTCAGTTTCAGACTACATAAGATAATATTCTAAACTTCTGTGGAAGAGAAAAATAATTGAAATGCTAAACAATTGTACAGAAATCATATTAATTGAATCACAAACTAAGAAGAATATTAGTAACAGACATTCAATAGCGAAATACAATACAATTAAATAACAATGTCTTTACATACCTAGCAGGTTCAATTTTAATTATTATGAATAAATATTTGTATTTCGCTAATAGCACCTAAAAGTAAATGTTAAACTTTAAATAACTTAGTCATTTACTTCTAGAGATCTACAGGGGCTATAATAGGATTTTTTAAGTAAGGTAAAAATGCTTTTTTCTATACTTTAAACATGCATATTCTGGATGGGCAAGAAGCGATTCCTAAAAGAATGTAAAACATGTAACGGTAATTATTCTAGTTAAGTGGTAGAGCAACGCCCCTTCTAAAATATGCGAGAGTATTGGGTAAAAGCGACTAAAAGGCAACCTATTTCTTTTTAGCGCCAAGCTTGGTCAGGTATATCCTGGTATGAAATCACTGTCTCTAACAGGAGTAACAAACTGTTATAAACCATCATACCGCCTGGACAAAAAGTTTCAACAACTGCCTGAATCGGGATATCAACCATTAGATCAATCTCATACCTAATATAATTAAAAACATTGTCTATACAACCAGTTCTGATTCTGAGGGGACATAGGGAGGCGTCGTCACAAAATATTTTTTAGACAGTCCCCGAAATATTTTAGCCATCATCTTAAACTGCTATATACACCGAGTAAATTCAATTTCAAATCAAATAAATAAATAATTAGTTTTCGGTACAGCTTTAGAGACTTCAGCCGCCTTTTTTACCCACAGCCTCAATTATAACAACCATTTAGGTCCAATTTTAAGTATTATTACTAGATCCTAAAATAGTAGTAATTGCTATTATTGTTAGACAGGGCCCGATTTAGAAAATTTAGAACACTAGGCCCAACATGCAGGAAGGGGCCCCCCGTTGCCATATTTGGTGCTATATAAATGTAGATGCGTTAAAATTATTGTTTGATTAGTATGAAAATTCACTATCGTCAGGGTCAGACACGTTCTCGGTTATCTTTTACGTTTTTTACATTGCTAAAAAGTTTTAGATTTTTATTTTCGAGTTAAAAAATGTAATGAAAAAACATTCAAGGAAGTATAAAAAGTTATTTCTACTATAATTTTTTGTTAACTTTTTAAAATTAGGGGGCCCCCAAATTGTGGGGCCCCTAGGCCCGGGCCTAATGGTAAATCAGGCCCTGGTTAGAGATAGACAACACTCAATCGTGTTGCTGTGGGAGATGTGGTTACACATTACAGATGTGGTGACTGGAGGACTATTTCTAAAGCTGTTTCCAACGATATAATACAAAACAAGATAAATGTGATCACACGCGATATCAAGCTTTATTATCTGTTATTTTATAGCAGTGTCTCTTCTACAGGAAACAGAATCTGTTTCATAAAATGATGCAATTTCTTTTTTAGCATGAACATTAAGCTGTACATTGACTTGTAATCAGTGCTGAAATTGGAGGGGGACGCCGTCCCCCGAAATAATTGGACCGTCCCCCGAAGTATTTTTACCGTCCCCGTTCCCTAAAATATTTGTTTCCACGAAAAAAAATTATAAATTTAAGGGTAGATTTAAATACGAAAGAAAATTTATTTTTTCTGACCTAAATTCCCATTTGAATGAGTGTTCGGATTCGCCTATCAGCGTGCCAGCAGTTTCCCCGTATTCCGATTCGCAAATATATTCGGATTTTTAGGGTCAAATTTCCAAAAACGTTCTGGGGAGGACCCCCAAGACCCCCTTCAAGTATTTTAATCTCTATTACTCACGATTTGCTGTGCAAAAAATGAGTAAAAACCCTGTTTTTAGAGACTAATTTCGAAAAAAAATTTAAAAAAAAACCCACATTTTTATACCCCAAAAACATATCCTGGATCCGCCACTACTAACATAAAGATGAATAATGTTTTTTTTCTTTCCATCAATATTTGTAATGAATACTTAAATGTTACATAGTTTTAAGGTTATAAAAATTATAATAACTGCATTTATGCTTTTATTCTAGCATTTAAAAAATTTCCCATTAGCCCCCACTTTCCCCTAACTATGCAATTAAATGTAATCTATAATTTGATTATCAATTCAAGTAGGTACTACTAAAAATTAGTCATATTTTACCCTCCATCAATCATCTACTCTGTAAAAAGGTGAGGGTGAGTCCCCCCACATATTTTTCTCCAATTTCAGCACTGCTTGTAATGCAAATTACATACAGAAAACAACGCCAGTATTACGATTGAAATCAATCGCGAGAACAAGTACTTTGTTTGTTTTAAATAAGAAATCACTTTACAATCATTTTCAATTGAAATACACTTTAAACCAAGAGAAACGAAAATTGAACTTACGCCATGTTTGTAGTTTATTGTTATTGTTAGTGTTGGGTAAATGAGGTGTGAGGTACCTCACTTGAGTACCTCACCTCCTCGTTTTGTCATGACACCTCAGAACCAAACATTGTACCACCTCACACACCTCAAGCCACTCACACACCTCAAACCACTCACACACCTCAAGATACTCACACACTTCTTTTGGAGTAATGGGACAAACTGAGGTGAAGGCGCCCTGTGTGACAAAACGTCCCATGGGACTGCGCACTGTCCCATGCGCAGTGCAATACAATACCCAATACCAATACAATACCCTCCATGCCATTACTCCATCGGCTCGGAGTAGCAGGGAGGAGTGCGGAGTAGGCTAGGGTCATGTCATGTGATCTCCTTTCTTTTCGTCTCTCCCTCCTCCCTCCCATCCTCTGGCGCTGGCCGACCAACAGGGGAGGCATTCGGAATTTATTTTACGTTTCAGCAATCTTAATTAATCGTCGAAATTTGTAATGTGAGTTGTAACTTTTTTAGGCATAATTGAAAATAAAGGCTGTAAGAACTTAAGTACAGTATGATTTTTAAAGTGGATTAAGAATTTTAATCAAATAATCCAACAGCAAATACATTGCTTATAATAGTACTAGAGGACTGGCGTTTCGATCCTCAAAACAGTTGAAAAGATACTTTTTAAATCCAAATCAATCGCTTCATTAATTATGCAAAACACTGATTAACCAATAAAATATAAATCTGAATTTAGGTTTACTTGAAGCTTAGGATCCTAAGAATATAAAATCCCCATAATTTTTTAAGTATGTACACTACATTTTATTAGTCATCCATCCTAAAAGTAATAATATAATGCCCCCTCAAATTACGTACTTTCTATCCTGGCAGCTCGTTTAACGAAATTCTCATTATTGCAATCTTTTTTAATCGTCGAAATATTAATTTGAATTTCTGAATAATTTAGGTTAACTTGAAGCTAAGGATCCTAAGAATATAAAATCCGTATAATTTTTTAAGTATGTGCACTCCATCATTAAAATGAGATATGAACAAAAGATCCCGTGGGTCATGACAGTACTTTGTTAGAACTTAAAGAACTGAGACACACACTCTACTCAAAAATAAGCTCTGGGACGTCCCATTGGATCGAAAACACACACCGTGACTGGCCTGACATGACATTGTAGTTTGTTTGTATGGGTATAGTATGGGACAAATTGAGGTGGTGGGACGAAAACACACACCGTGACGTAGTTTGTTTGTATGGGACAAATTGAGGTGGTACAACGTCACACCTCACTATGACAAAATGAGTACCTCACTCACCTCACTTAAAATTTCTGAGTTACCCATCACTAGTTATTGTTGATGTTCTCTAATCTTCGCGGCTGCCGATGACGGAGAGCAAAACTTTTTTTGCTCCCGTTTTCACGGGCCGCGTTTGGTTGTTCAAAGGCGACCGCAGCGCCACCACTTTTTGCCAACCATACTCCGTAACTAACTCACCTTCCTCAGGTTTTTGAGTCCAGTGCTCGAATAAGATAGTCTCGGGCACTCTCAGTTTTTTCCCATGCACTAACTCAGCGGGGCTGAATCCCGTGGACTCGTGAGTCACATTACGTAAGGCGAGAAGGGCGAATGGTAACTGTTTCTCCCAATCCTCTCCCGACTCTAAACACAGTACCTTTAATAGCCTTTTCGCGGTACGGTGCCATCTTTCTACGCTGTTAGATTGGGGGTGGTACACCGAACTGTGATTTACTCTGATACCGAACCTTTCGAGCAGTGTCGTCGTTAAGTTGCTGGTAAAACAGGTGCCGTTATCACATTGTAGTTCACGCGGGAATCCCAACCTACCAAATATCGCTAACAGGGCATCTGTCACTGTCTCCGAACGGATATCGGGGACGGGTATGGCCTCCGGGTATTTCGAAGCCACACAAATGGCCGTCACCAAATACCTGTTATTTCGATTCGACACCGGGAGTGGACCAACGGTGTCAACATTAATTTTGGAAAACACCTCCTTAATTATGGGGACCAATTTTAAGGGTGCTTTCTTTTTTTCCTGAGGTTTACCAATTCTCTGGCAGGGATCGCAGCTTCTCACAAATTCTTCGGTATCCTTTGTGCAATTCGGCCAAAAGAAATACCGCAGAAGCTTATCTTTCGACTTAGTCACCCCTAGGTGCGCTCCGCAGCCTTCATGAATGAAACGGAGGATCTGGTTCCGCAGTTTCGCGGGAATCACTACTTGTAATCTCGCGTCCCCTAAATGATCGACGGACTTCCGGTAGAGCAACTCGTTATCTACTAGAAACTCGGATGTTTTTCCCGTCTGAACCTTTTCCCAGATAGGTTTCAAATTCCCACAGTTAACCTGCTCTGTTTTAAATTCTTTTGCGGAAACCCCTGCCAAATAAGTCTCAGCACTCTCAGTGGCCTCCGGAAGTGCAATCGCTTCCTCTTCCTCCTGCTCCGTATCGGAGGCAGCCCCCTCAATTTCTTCACTCTCCCCAATTGTTACGCCTTCGGGTATCGCGACCGGCTCCTGGGCAGCTTCCTTTCGGGCCTGACTACGCGTTATCACTTGGCTTATCAGCTGCGGGTTTACCTTGGCCTGATCGAGCAGCTCCTGAGTGGCGTTCCCTAACAAGTAGTGTTTCATATCAACGGAACTTCCCACTACAGCCGCCTTGGTTACCACGCACCCTAGTTCTGCGCTTTCCAGCACCACTTTAGCTAGGGGCAAGCACCGGTAGTCATTTTCTAGGGGTTGCTTGACCCATATTTTCTCCCCAGTGAAGTCGCCGGGATTTATTACCTTCAGGGGGGCTAAATCTACACTACTCCCACTATCGCGCAGGAGGGTCATCTCGATGCCGTTGATTTTACCTTTATGGAGGTACGGCCTGAAAGAGGGCGCGAACTCCTCCGTAGTGAGGTTGTTCACTCGTTCCTGGCGATTTTTGAGGGGACATTGTGGGCTGATATGACCTGTTTGATTACATCTGTAACAGCGCACCTCCCTTCTCCGCTCAAATTCATTATTTCGGAACTCACTCTGGGCCTCTGGGATTTCTTGCCCTGACCTTACCCTAGGTCTTTCGTGGTCCTTTTGGATCTTGTCTACCGGGGGGTTCGGGTTCTCTACTTTTATCCTCTCATTTACCCTCCTTTCCGACGGGCGGAACCTGTCCGGCCTACGCGAAAACTTCCGGGTTGCCTCGTAATCATCCAGCTTCTCGACTAATTCTTCCGGATCGATCATCTCGGCCCATAAGTCGAGGAAGTGGTCTTTAATTTCTACTGGAACGCGCCTTTTAATCTGATCGGATATCATGAGATTTTTCAGTGCTCCGAAGCTTTCTACCTTCAGTGCTCCCAGCCAACCCTCGAAATAGCTCTTAAGATCAAAGACGAGGTCTTTCCATAGGGTTCCCGGTCTCCGTTGATGTTGCTGGAACTTTACCCGGTATGACTCAGCGCTTATTTGAAATCTCTTAAGGAGAAGTAATTTGACATACTCATAATCCCCGCTCAGCTCGATTGGCTCCCTCACAATCAGCTCGGCTATCTCCACTGGTAACAAGGGGATCAAGTGGTCGACCCAGTCGGTTTCCTCTATTTCCAACTTCTGGACCCGCCTCTCGAAAAGAACCAGGAACAGCGACACATCGGCCTTCTCAGGCTCAAATTTTTGCATCACTGCTCCTAGATGCTTGGGAGGTCTGGGTTCTACCCTATTCGGGGGTACCGAATTAACTGTCTGGGCTGTTTGGGTTAGGCGGAGTCGCTCCAGTTCGTACTCGCGCAATTTCTCAGCCTCAGCTCTTTCAATTTCCCGTAACTGTTCTGCCTTTTCAATTTCCCGTAACTGTTCTGCCTTTTCTTCCTCCTGTTCCCTCTCGCGGACTAATATTTCCAGCATTTCCTTAGTCCCTGCCTCCTCGAAATCTGGGCTTTTCTGTATTTCTTTAATCAGGGTCGCTATCACTTCCCTCCCCGTCATCTCTAGCCCCATTTCCTCTGCAAGCCTCTGTAGGTCTATTTTCCTATGTTTTTTTAGGAACGCCATTTTGGACCTGACTAAGGGGGGTTCACTAGCCGCGACACAAAATATCACACAACTAAGATTTAACCCACAATTTCACAAATACAAAAATACTAGCACAACAATATCACAATAGATTCAATTAATCCTTTCACCAAATACCCGATATTCTTATATCCCCCAACCAACATGCACACAGAAACAGAATTTTGACACAGGAAAAATTTATTTCTCAAATTTGTTAAAACCAAAATTCAAATACCAAATTTAAATTACCAACATTAAATCTAAAAACACAATGAGAATAATTTGCACCAAAATTCTAAAACATTGCCTCTAGGAAAATTTAAGTCAGCTTACCTTGCCTGACGACTTGCTTTTTTTATTCACGATTCTCGCTTGGAGCACTAATTTTTCTCTGCGAATTCACTTCGCGCAACACAACACAGGCACAGCTGACGAACACACACAACGCGGAGCTTATCTGACGATTCGGATGTGGCCCGCAGACACGCACTTCTCCTGCCGGTGGTTATCGCACCTTCCGCGTTCTGTTCGATGAGGGGTCGGCTCGCTGGGGTCTCGCCGGTCAGCTTTCCACTCACTCCCTCGGCTCGCTGGGGTCCGGAAACGTCGTTGTCCGGTCCTGTGCGGAATCCTCTGGCTCTGGTCAGGGTGACCTCTGCACTTCAGTGCCGGGCGGCACTCTCCTCGTCCGGGGCGGACGCTAAAATCACTTCGGGCCGGGCGGCCTCTCTTCCAGTGTCGGGGTGACACTCTCCTCGTCCGGGGCGGACGCTAAAACCACTTCAGTGCCGGGCGACACTCTTCTCGTCCGGGGCGGACTCTAAAACCACTTCAGTGCCGGGGCGGCACTCTTCTCGTCCGGGGCGGACTCTAAAACCACTTCAGTGCCGGGGCGGCACTCTTCTCGTCCGGGGCGGACTCTAAAACCACTTCAGTGCCGGGGCGGCACTCTTCTCGTCCGGGGCGGACTCTAAACCAGGCCGGGGTGACCTATCTTCTTCGAGACGGGGCTTCTAGTTATAGCTCAACTAGAGATCCCAAACCGCTGCCACCAATTTAAGACTGTAGCGTTTTCACACAGTCAAAACAAGATTTAAGTAAAATGGTATTTATTTTGGATAAATACACCACGATCACACAACAAGCTCGCTCCGAGCAAATTCCAAGTCTTAACGTCCTCAAAAAGTCAGCCTTCCGCCGGGCAAAAAGCCTCCGGCTTCCAAAAGTATCTCGAGCCTCGAACTCGGAACTTGAACTTGCACTCGGACTCGAACTCTTCGGGAACAACCTTTTATATCCAGATTTTAGGGGGGTTGGATTAGGGCGCTGCGGTCGCTACAACGTCATCAGCCTCCCTCTAATTGGGTTGACGTCCGAGGGGGCAAAGGCGACCGCGGACCCTATTTGCCCTTTTAATCCAGACAGAAAGTCTAGGGCCAGCCTCCCTTCTGTCTGGCGACTTTCTCAGGCTCATTCATCACTCGGCACCATGTCGAATCTGCCTCTGTACTTTACTGTCAAAAGGCAGACTGACAGGCGCCTCTATTTCCGGCTGGATAGCCGTCGTCGGAGGAGGGTACATCACAATATACATTCGGAAAGTTTTCCGCTTAATATCAAAACGGATTAAATTTCTCAGACTGATCATAATACAGTTTTCGAAAGAGTATTTTGATGGCTTTTTCAAGTTTAGAATTTTTTTGTTTTGTTAAAAATCAATCAAAGCGCTTTAAAAGTTATATTTGTACTTAATATAATTTTAGAACAAAAAGGGGACCTAAACCAAACACCCCTCGTCTTTCCGAAACACGGGCTCCGGAGCCAGAGTCAGCCAAACATTTTCCGTATCCTAGCAACCACATGCGAGATCGCTTTCAGATCAAGAATTCAAGGAGATTTTCAATTGAACTGTTCTTATTATTTTACCACGCCACACGCAGTAGGATTATGGTGTCGCTTGAAGAAGACCAAGTGAATTTCGACGCTCTTCTGACCAATTTGGATGAGGCCATTGAAGAAGACCGGGTTTACAAATTGAGAAATGAGGCCAAGATTCGAGCAGTGCAGCAGAGAGGGACAACGTACGAAGACTTCGTAAACAGCGTCAAGGGCGTTACTCTGAAACCAATGGATAAAAGTGACAAAATCAGCTGTAATCCCCGTCAGACATGGAATCCAGTGGCCCAAAAACTGAGTGACGATTCGGTCGATAAAATTCTGTACAGAGGCGAAACCTCTAGCAAAAATAGAACAGATTAATGCCTGTGATATTGGGGTTTCAACTTCTTTAATTAATTTCAGACCTCGCGTAAGATGTAAAAGTTTTCGTTGTCATAGTTTTTATTTTTGTTTAAAATTTCAAAACTTTCAAGAGCCCTCCAATAGAAATAAATGAAGCTTTTGTGTGTATGGTTAACTGGAATTTCATTAAAGATTTTTTTCATTTGTGTAACTAGAAAATTGAAAAATGGGATTTCATGTGAAAAGTAGCTCCAAAACTAGTTTATTGATTGCATTTAAAAATCAGGTATACACTCATATTTGAAACCTTGAACCCCCTTGAGGTATTTAAAAATATAACAGCATGTGCTTTCTACATGTGGAATTTGTAACCTTTAATATCTTCATTCAAATAAAATATTTTTAAATTCCTCCAATATCCTACTTTTCCCTTTCTTTACAAAAGGTAGCTAAAAATCTTGGGAGCAGCATACTGTCACTAACATCACTAAGTGTTCAACAATAAATGATAACAGTATTTTACAGAAAAATATTTATTTCTATCAATATTCAAGAAAGTCTACCTACAAGATATATTAAAAATAATATTCATGCAATAAAATACTGATATCTGACCTAGCTGATATTAATGAATATCATAGTTATTGTACTGACATTCCTAAATCACAATTTTAGATCAATTTTGGAATTATTCTTTAAACATAAGCATAGTTAGAGGGTGACAGCAATGTTTATTCTTGTTTTAATGTATGTGCTGGTTGGATTCATAATTACTGTTTATTTTTATTAGTTTCAGCTTTTTCCCATTCAAAAAAAAAAAAAAATCTGATATTGATTATAAATGAGTTTAGAAATTAATATCATGTCTTGATTATAAAAGAAATACCAAATTCTTTTGCAGCCTCATGGTTACCTCCATAATTATAGTTAATTTCTTATGCAATTGAGGCAAGGTACCTCAGAAAATTATACCTTAATGGTTCAAAAGGTAGAGACAGTCAAACTGGATAGAGTTTGTAAAAAAAAGAAATTAATTTTAAAGTTCTGTCAACCTTTGTGTGTTTATCTTCCTACATTTTTTAGCAAATTACATGACTTTCTAGTTTTTTCTGTAGCAACCTTCATTCACTTAAGTCTTTACTATTTGTTAAAATGTCTCAAAAATCAAATTACATTCTATTCACACAATACACATACAAATTTAAGCTTTTTAAAATAATAGTAGTAACGAGTAAGCTAGTTAATTTCTTCTTTTTCCAGAAGGAAAGATGTGTTTTTTAAAAAAACAAGCTTATATTAATAAAATAGCAAATAGAATAGAACAATTTATTTCCATTTATCAAGTATAAAGACTTATATAATCTCAAAAGGTAATAGTTTAAACTTTATTTTATGACAAAAATAGAATTCGGAACATGGATTTCCTGCTTAGCGAGGGCACATGACTCCACGTCCTCCATCCACATTCAATGTCACGCCGGTGATAAAAGAAGATGCAGAGTTGTCAGCCAAGAAAGAAATGGCTTGAGCTACTTCAATCGCTTCACCAGGCCTACCCAAAGCATGAGTAGTCTTGCAGTGCTCTAAGAACTGAAAACAGTATTGGACAAGTGTTAAATTTAAGTGTTTGTATTTTTTAAGATGCTACGGCCACATTATGTGGTCAGTAGTGATGTCGGTCCAAAAATTTTCAACTATGTTTTACCGGAAAATTTTTATTTTAGAATTTTTATTTTGAATTTAGAAAATAAGGTCAAAAAAATAATTTCTTAGAAAACTTTTTACAAGACATATTTGAAATTTCCATATTATGTTTTATTGCTCAATTTCTGTACAATATAAACTAAAACTACAGGTGATTAGTTTAACTTTGTAATGCACCCTAATTGAATTATGTTTGATTCTGTTGTACTAAAGATTGTCATATTGTTTATTTTGCAACTCCTAACAAGTCAATTCACCCTATTTCAAAATAAAACAGCACTCAAAGTTAATGAATTGCCCATTTCTTTTGTTATTGCATAAGTAATGGGGTAGAAACAGAGGCCAAAAGATGATGCCCCCGCTGGGTCCCCACAAGACTTAATTTTAATTTTGCTTTTAGTGGCTCCGGTACTTGCGTATTATCCCGTCGACCGTTCAGCGGCCATATAATACAGTGGCACAGTTATAGTAAAGTCAATGGGATTTAATAACGTTTTCAGATTAAGCGTAACGGTCGACAGGATAATACGCAAGAACCGTGGCTCCTAAAAGGGCATATTTTCCCTCTAATGCCCTAAAATGCCTTTTTTGTTATTTAGTTTTGTGGGTTTTTCTTAGTTAAATAAAGACAAATTTTAATCAAAAAATCTTAAAAAAATATGCAAACTTTTCGTTTTTAAAAAGTGATATTTTCATGTGCTAATATCTTCTCTCGTATATTGAAGATTTTTTTTTCATTTAACTTATTTTGTTTGTTTATGATATTGCGTACATTTTCTCATTGAAATTTTTCTATCATTGTTTTGTTTTATCTCTTAAGTTTTTAAAAGTTTTATTTTTCCGCTAGGGGCGCTGTAAGCCGTCCCAATGAATTCACCATGGTCACTTATATAAAGATACACCTTACTTCCATGACCCTAAGAGACATTGGTTCCATTTAAAAGCTGTGAAATGGACTTTAACACCCTGTTTCTCGAAAAAAAAATCTCTTTCAAAAATGGCCCTACAAAGGACCTAATTCAAAAGAGCAGTTAATTTTACGACAGTGAAATTCAAATGCTACCAAAAAGATGGGAAAAGTAGTGCCTTTGCCTAGCAATGGACAATACTTTTTATGATTTGATTTATTTAGAGTTTTCAAAATAAAGCATTATTTTTCAAGAAAAAACAGCAGAAACTCATTCACCCTCTATCGCTCATTATTTTGAATAGAAATAAGACTGGCATTTTTAGCTAATGATTCAAAATTTGTTATTCATATGTACAGGACACTAAAGAATATCCCTTCCAAATTTATCTTGTAATTTTTACACCTTTAACCTCGAAAAAATTAGGGGACTAGGTATACAAAGAATATTCTGAAATGAAGATTCTAAAAAAAAGTTTCAATAGTTCATTGATAAATGAAAATATAAGCACATTTACCTTGGCATAGTCAGCCTCAGACATTCCACCCCTCTTGTGAACTTCAGTGATAATAACACCAGGGCTAATTTGGAATACAGCAAAATTGAAAGATAGGTGAATAAAGATCTACATTCACTAAAATTAAGTTTTGAAACTTACTTCACTGCATTTACCCGAACTCCATCAGCTGCTAATTCTGAAAAATAGTATATGATAAGAAAAACATAGTGCTGTGAGTATAATAAACAAACATTAAAACTGTGAATTTATCTTTTACCTAATGCAGTTGTTTTAGTCAATTGGTCTAAAGCTGCTTTGCTCATGGAATAAGCACAAATTCCTGGGAACTAGGAAAAAAACAGCAGATGAGGCACAGCATAAAGATTCAGTGACTCAGAATAATCTACCTAACCTTAACAGAAAAGGCATTGTCATGAAAAAGCATTGTCATTATCTTTTCCCAAAAGTAATGTAGGCAATAAAATAAAAAAGTGAGCTGATTTTTTACTCTTATTGATAATTACGGTTTACTCGGGCTTTTAAAAACCACATGGTGAGATGTACCTAATTTTAGGAAGTGGAAAAAATTCAAAGAAGGGAATTAAGATAGAAATAATATGTAGGAGAGGACTTCAGCTAAAAATGGTCATAAAATTTCAGTTAAAGTTTAGCTAAACTAAAATTTTTACTCACTGTTGTATTGAGGCTCTAATTTGAATACGCATAGCTTGATTTAAAGCACAAAATTTACTCGTCAGCTTTAAATATTTGCTTGCCAAGAATGAATTAGGAGCAGAAAATTTGCTCCCTGCATTACTATGATAACTCTGCAGTTTTAAGCACTTTGAAAGGACATGTTTGTTTCAAGATTATACTAATTCCTAATTCAGTTTTGATTGATTTTGGCAAAAAAAAAAAAATATTAAAGCATACTTACTGAACGAGGACCAGCAATACTAGATACATTCACAATACTCCCTAAAATAAATTTTTGTTTTCATATTTTATTACACAATTATACAAATTTAAAAGCAATTGCATCATTTCACACAGAATATCAAGAGAGTTTCTACTTGATATAGTTTGGTTGTGTTATGGATCAAGAATTCACACAGAATATAATTAGAGTTGATTTCACTATGTTGCAATCCTATTTTACAAGAGAAAATAACTTATTTGCTAAAAGAAGGATTGAATTGAAAATTATAATACCTTTCGTTTTTCTCAAATGAGGAATAGCTAATTGAGTAAGCTGCAAAACAGATCTAACATTAATCCTCATTATTTGATCATAGTTTTCTAAACTTGTAGACTCAGTGGTACCAGGTATCAAAATTCCGGCATTGTTAATCTAAAAAAAGTTATAACAATTACAGTAATTAAAGAGTTTGAGAAAAGTTGAATACTAAACAACTAAACTTAAGCTATTGAAATTCCACTTACTAAAACATCAAGTCTTCCAAAGCTAGTAATAGTAGTTTGTAATACATTCTTAACATCTTCTTCATTGCCAACATCCCCCTGGATTTTTATAATCTGTAAAAAAAAATGCATTTGATGGACAATACAAACAGGTTTTCCATTCAATTTTATAAATAAACTTTCCCAGGTTAATTTTGAAGATTTTTCAGAACAAAAAAACCTAATAACCATTCGAGGTATTTTTCAGATATTTTTTTGCTTTTTTAAACTTATATTTTTAATAAATAGTCAATTTTCTACTTTCTAGACCAGATATTAAGTTGCAAACATTAAAAATTTATCATTTTCCAGGTTTTGGGCAAAAATGAGTGCAATGCAATTTTCCATGACTTTTTTTGCAAATGCAATTTTTCATGACTTTTTTTGGTGAAATTAAAATTCCTAGACCTGTGAGAACTTTGCAAATGGAAAAAAAATTATTTTAAAAACTGTAATTTTGAACATTAGTAAAGTTTCACAATTCTGGAGGAATTTTTATTAACACTTATTTATACCCTTTTAAGGATGTATTCACTTACATCTGAAGATTTAGCTCCAGCCTTTTCACAATTCTCTACCACTTTATCCAGGTTGGCTGTATTCCTCCCAGTTAAACTGAGTTTACAACCCAAAGAAGCAAGGTGAACAGCAGTACCAGCACCGATTCCGGAGGAAGCACCTAGTGAAACAAAGAATTAAGGTAGATGTTTAAACCACAATCTTGTCTAAAATGGTAAAATAAGATTTGGTAGTTTTATCTCTTTGAAAAGTTTTACAGTACTTGAGGCATCTTCCTTCTAAGGCAGCAGTAATGAAGCAAGAAGGGAAAAGTGCCACTTATCCAATCTAGCCAGATAGGCCTCTCCTCTGATTCTAATACTACAGTAGAACCAGTAGCATGCCATCCATATTAGCAATGTAAGCATTGCTTGGCTAAAAATATGAAGCTTTTCTTTGAAATTCCACACCAAGAATATATAATTTTATTTTGCGACATTTTATTTTTATATCCTCTCTCCTTCTGTATGTAACCATACGGTGCCGTGTTGTCTTGAGGAACTCATAGTAATGAGTCACCGTCTTTTCCAGTGCACGGGAGAAACAGTACCCTCTTCTCCCCTTACATTGTAAGCATTTCGAGAATTGCTTCTGTCGTCGCGAGGTTTACTGTACTTCAGATCTCATTAGACTAATTTTTTTCGAAGCTTTTAACGTGTGAATTGGAGAAAACCTTTGGAAGAATTTGCAAGTACTTGACGACAGCAAAGATTGTAAGGTGGGTCACTGATTTACACAATTAAGGTTTACATTTTCAGAGTCATGATAAACTGGTGCGCACGCATCCTATAGGTATCCTGGCTAATCCAAGGATATCCAAGAAAATGACTGAAAACACATTTTGCAGGGGTACAACTGATGATTCAACTCAAAATCCCAGAAAAATTTTAAGAGTAACAAGCCTTTTATCTGGAAACACAAATTCAAAACATTTACGGATTTTTAAAAAAATTTTCTTGTTTTGAAGGTATTTTTCAGATTGGGGATCAGAGGGATTTGAAATTCCCTTTTCGTTGGGATACCCAGTGTTTCCCAAGGTGGGGCGCATGCCCCACCGGGGGCAATATGAATTTCTAGGAGGGCAATTTGAAAATTTTCAACCAAATTGCCCCCCAGGTGGAGTATGAACTATTAGGTTTTATTTACTTTTCAAGAAGGATTTTCGAAAAAGAAAGGACATGGGGGGCATGGAAAATTCATAAAGGCTTTGGTGGGGAATAGACTGAAAAAGGTCGGGAAACACTGGGATACACACACACGTAGTTTTCACTGACATGACGTAGTCATGATATTGCAACTCTAGCTATCGTTCTTCTCTTTTCAAAGTGCTGTTGGTCTTCCCTATGGAACTAAAGGTCTTACCTGTGATCAGAACAACTTTTCCACTTAAGTTCGACATATCCGTTCTCAATAATATTCAGAAATGGATTCTTTTGGTAAAAGTAATATGTAAGAGGGGCGAAACTCTTCTGCTCTGTTACCGTCGTCGGCTTGTTTATAAATAAGAGAAACTGAAGATACGGTCAAAGGTTAAATTAACAGTTAAGCTTAAACGAAGGAGTAGTGACAATAGATTTATTTTATTACTTCTCATGGCTATATATAGTTCTATGTGTTTTATGATTCCTAACAGGGAGATCTATGGGTAATTTACGAGAATAATATTTTTTTTCAGTAACCTAGAGTCGTCAAGTTTAGATTTATATTCTCAAATATCAACAATGTTTAATGACAAAAAGCTTAACTCCTCTGTATATAGATGGCGACACTACAAGAATTAGAGGAGCCAAGGAGCAATTCATTAATGAAAATAGCTATAAAATTCTGTTATAGTCCCATTCAAATCCAAGACGACACAAATCTGTGCTTATGCAGATGATATCCTAATTATTGCAAGAACAAAAAATAGACTGATACAAACTGTTAAGGAACTTATGAATTGTGCAAGTGAAATAGGTGTAGAGGTGAATGAAACCAAAACAAAATTCATGATTATGTCAACCTCTAAAGAAAGAAGACAGATACAGAACCTAAAAATAGATGATAAAATTTTCAAGGGTATACCAACTCGTATACTTATCTTGGTAATGAAATAAACAATAAATGTGAAATCCATGAGAGTATAAACAAACAGATACAAAATGGAAATAAAGCAGTTTTTGCAAATAGTAGACTACTAAAAAGTAAATTATTACCTAGAAATTGTAAGGTGCAGATATATAAAACCCTAATAAGGCCAATCATAACATATGGTTCTGAAACCTGGGTGTTATCTAACAAAGATGAAAGTATGTTAAGAACATTTGAAAATAGAATGATGAGAAGAATCTTTGGAGCCATATACGAAAATAACACATGGAGGAAAAGGTACAACTATGAAATAGAAAGGCTGATTAAAGGGAAAAATATTATAAGATACATTAAAGCTATGAGAATACAGTGGATTGGACATGTGGAAAGAATGAAGGAAATAACTGACATGTGCAAAAAAATTATGAGTGGAAAACTATATAGTAATAGGAAACGAGGAAGACCTAAACTAAGATGGCTGGACCAAGTTGATGAAGACCTAAACAAAATGAAAATAAAAAATTGGAAAAGGAAATCAGGAGAGAGGGCAACGTGGCGTTCTATAGTAGAGAAGGCCAAAGCCCACCAGGGGCTGTAGAGCCGTGCAGAGAGAGAGAGAGAGTCCCATTCAAATAATTCGTATACATAATTTTGGTGATTTTCAAACCTCTCTCTTCCCTTTACAGTAAAAATAAGGGATGCAAAAAATGTATGCTAATAATTAAATAATTTTTCAAAAGGATTTTTTTAAAAATTATCTTTGCAAGTTACAAGAGATTTCTTAAAAATACAATGTTTCCTTAATGTAGTCTTACATAAGAATCACTTTTATCCCCCCTTGATAACAAAAACAAGTTAATGAACCCATTCTCCTCCCTTAGGTGCTAAGGTAATACAGTAGAGCCCCGATTATCCGCGGAATTGGGTGGCAAGGGTACCGCGGATAGCGAAAATCGCGGATAACCCGAAAAGAGACTAAAAATGAGGTGAAACACGAAAAAAATATTTCAGCATAAAAACTATGTTTTGTTGTACAAAAAACACGATATGTAAAACTTTTAAAATATGTACAGTACAGTAGAAAACTTTCCTCTACATCTAAATTACTTAAATTTTCAAAATTCAAATCAAAAAATCAAAATCAAAAATCTTTCGGAAATTAAAAACTTAAAACATTAGCCATAATTTAGTAGGGAGAAAAAATCAAAAACCCTTTAATGAAAATATTTATATGAAGGAAATGTTTATATTTGTTCGTTAAAAGGCAAAAGTACAGAGAAGGTACAGGCAAAAAAATACAAAAAGAACCACAAAAAGTCGCCACATTTGGATCTGCTGTCATTATAGTCTGTGTAAATAGAATCGGCGGTTGACCTTGAGTTTTTTCTCCATGTATTTCTTCTGCGTTGCCATGGTAAAGCATGACGTGAAACCGCCGATTTTATTTACACAGACTATAGTATTTGAGAAGATAGAATGGGAAAGTCAAATTAGAAGGGGTTTTTTTTTTTTTGCCTTTTTATGGAATCGACAAAATTTATGCACAATCCTGTCTGTAGGTGTATCGCTGAGCAATAAATTTGTTTCGAAATCAGTTTACATGGAAAACGGCAGTGATAATTGGGACGCACAACATCAATACAATATTTCAAAAACTATCGAGTCCATTGTGTGGCTGCATGAAAAGCAAAAGCCTTGAGGATTACAGCTTTGTCTGTCATCCTTCAGTTCTTGAGGTTTCGATGGGGATAAACGAGTTATATTTCAGTCAATAGAATCAGTCATATAGGAAAGAAATAGTCTTTAGTCATACATCGAAAGAGACAGTATACTCTTTCTTATGAGAAAATGTGAAACGGGTTCTAATTTTTTTTTCAAAATTGCATTAAAACAAAAAAAGTCAACGCATAAAACCAAAGGAAAAAGTAATGCATAATACATAAGAAATAAATTTCAATAAAATTTATGTCATAACCAATCCGTACTTAAATAAAAGAAAAGTGTAGACTTCATGGAAATGCACCAAAACCAGGAAAGTTTTAGGGATGATATTCCAATTATAGCACACACACATTAAGTTTTTAAATCCAAACACAAAACATTAAAAAAAGTAATAAAAGCAACCTTCTGAAAGAAACCAATTATAAATTATGTCAGGTAAAACTTGTGAAAAAATACAAAATATTAATATAAAACAAACGTTTAATCCACAATTAAAAACATTTAAAAGCAAACAATTGTTTCGGGGATCAAAGGATCCCCTTCATCAGTGCTAAAAAATACAAATGAAGACAGGCGATCGGTATAAATACGCAGCAAAAAGCGACCTCTAGACAAAGCACAAAAAAATTCATACACAGGTTACAGTTAACTGAAATCCAAGAAGAAACCAAAATAAAAAAGGCACAAGGTTCAATTACACACCCAAACAGGTGATAAATAAGGCACACTATGCAAATCATTAACTAAAGAATCTGAATATTTGTTTATATAATTTTTTGTGCTTTGTCTAGAGGTCGCTTTTTGCTGCGTATTTATACCGATCGCCTGTCTTCATTTGTATTTTTTAGCACTGATGAAGGGGATCCTTTGATCCCCGAAACAATTTTTTGCTTTTAAATGTTTTTAATTGTGGATTAAACGTTTGTTTTATATTAATATTTTTTTATAAACTATGTATTCCAAAGATCAAAACCAATAATTAAGAAAAATTAATATAACAGTTTCCCTCTGAAGAAATTAAGTCTCGAATACAAAAGGGAAACAGATGTTACTTCATGTATCAGCATCTCCTTAGAAATAAGTTAATACCTAAAGAAATTAAGCTTAAGTTGTGTAAGACAATACTTAGACCAGTTGTAACTTATGGTTGTGAAACTCTGACTTTATCTCAAAAATATTTAAATAATTTGGAAATTTATGAAAGGAAAATTATCAGAAAAATTTATGGCCCAATTATGAATGATAATGGATTCAAAATTAGGATAAACAGAGAATTTGAGATCCTGGTAAAAAAGGAAACTATATCCCGTTTTATTAAAGGACAGAGATTGGCTTGGTTGGGTCACATTGAAAGATCTGATGACAAAAAGAAGAAGACATTCTAGTGTTTTGAATCTTCATTATTTGGTCCTAACTTACAGAAAACTTATCCTCTTAACTTACTTATCCTCTTAACTACAGATGATTCGCAAAGCAAGAGTAAAGAAGGCTTTTCTTATATGCCGGCGTACTGGTTTCTTTTCTTTCTTGCATAGCACGTACCCCTGTACATCCGTTCTCCCGGGAGTAGAGTTTGTATACAGAAAAACAAACTTTTTCAACTCAATATCCCTGATTTGCCAACTACACTGCTGCGCAAAAATTAAGGACGAAACTGTTTTCTCAATATAACACCTATAGTACATAATTATTTTTCATCCATGAAAATCACACCATAAAATGTTCGATGATATAGGCCCCAAGATCAAGGGGGTAAATGGGCCCTCCATTGATAATGGAGTTCCTCATACATTTGGAAGGGTGACAGAAACGTCTTTGTGAGAGGTATTTAACCGAAATTTCCATGTTATATTTTAAAGAATATGATTATTTCTGAACTCAACGCATGTTTTAAAACGTGTGTTTTGAAGGGTATTTTTTAGGCTTATTTTGAGTTATCGGTCTTATCATCATTTTTTCATTTGTGGCAATAAGTGGTATCTGACCGCCAACCACACTGTAAAAAAAAAATCCCGTAAAATTTAAGGTTTTAAACTGGCAGTTGGGTTGGTTGTGGAAAACCGTAAAAATTACAGAGCAAATCCGTAAAAACAACAGTGTTTTACCTTGCAAAACCAAAATCATGGGTTAAAATGGTAAAAAGCAGTTGTTATTACGGATTTACATGGATTAAAATGGTAAAACGCCATTGTTTTTACGGATTTACTTCGTAATTTTAACGGTTTTCCACAACCAACCCAGCTGTGCCAGTTTAAAAACGTAAATTTTACGGGAATTTTTTACAGTGCATGTTTTAGTAGTTCTCATACATGCATGCGCTCGATTGCGTTTAGGTCTGGGGACCCAGAAAGTTGAGATAGCCACAGCGTGATTTAGTAGGTTCTTTTTATTTGATAAAACAATGAATGAACGAACTTAATGAACTTAAACACTACTTTGAGAGATAATTTTTTTTTTAAATTTCGGGGGGAGAACCCCCAATCCCCCCTCTAACATTTTTACGTCTGCGGTATACTGCGTTTTGCCCTGTGTCTGTTATACTGCGTTTTGAGTTAAGCCTTTGGAAGTTTTGCAAAAAAAAAAAAAATTGTTGTTTCTAATGCCACTTGGGGTATCCAAACTCCTTCTGCAAAGGCGTACAGGATTTAAGGCAAAGGAGGCGGCTCCTGAGAAAGTAAGGCCCATAAATGGCAGAAGTCCGACAAAAGCCCAAGCGCGGATCCAGGGGGCCAACTGGTCAATTGCCCCCCCCCCGTGGATCCGGACTAGGTGTACCAAAACAAGCTAAAAATCTGTCAATTTTACAAAATTTTCTGGGGGAGGACCCCCAAACCCCCCTTCTGTATTTTATAGCATTATTTATTACTTTTTATATTATGTTTTTCAAGATGGAAATAATATTTAAATCTCTATCTATTTTTGAGTCCTCTCCCCAGTTGAAAACTCTAGACGCCACTGGAGTGATTAAGGGGGGTGTTGAAAATTGTCGCCTCGGATAGGCGGATAGGGCATGGGCACTTTCCTACACCGGTCACTTTCTATACCTGGACACCACTTCTATGACAATATCCTGTAGGCGTTCTAAAGGTAAGGGGGTGGACTGTTAACTTGGGACACCCTGTATATTTAAAAGCTATTTCTTGATTGCCCTTCCAAATGTAACATATATAACCAAAATAGCATTTTCATAACTTCCAAAATAATATTTATAAAAAATATAATCCGTTTATTTAATTTAAAGCTGGTTTTACGTTTGACTGATGGTTGGAGTAACACTCCCCATGAGTCAACTCTAGTTACGCCACTGTACATAGTTAGTCTTCATTATTAAATATTAGTGAGTTAATATCCTGAGAGTATTAATTTCGGCTGTCCCTACATTATTTTCAACAACAAAAATAGGAAATAAAATATTGTCCCCAGTGGCTTTTAGTTCAAATGTTACTTAAACATGGTTTTGGTCATTTTTGAGCCACCCCCCCCTCCCCCTTTGTCGGCAAAGATAAGCAAACCGAAAACCCCCCCTTTCATAATTACGTAAGAAAACTGCCCCCCCTTTGTTCTTTTTTGGTACAAAATATATAGTAATGCTTACATCTCTGAAATTCACTGTTCTCCATGAACACTTAACCTATCGTTAAAACTTTCCTTGTAAAAAAATGCTTAAAATTTTTCCGTTATCTTTAATGAAATTTATTTTTGGTTGAATTTTGAAATTATTTATGAAAGAAACAAGATATTTTCGAAAATGCAGTGTTTGCAAAGCCGCGTTTACACCAAAGTTGACAACTAAAAGTTGACGACTTAAAGTTGACAAAACATTGCTTGTATGGAAAACTAAAAGTTCCTCTTCTCAAATTAAACCGCGTTTACACCAAAGTCTTCCACTAAGTTTTCCACAAGTTGCAGAATTGCCACAATTTGCAAAAAATTTCCAACTTACAGCCACATAAATATCATTGGTAGAACAATGGAGTGAAAGTTATACTTCACAGCTCATCTTACTGAGAGTCCTGAACTGGCGGCATTACGAAACGCTTATAAAGAACACGTGTAGGAAAAGTTGTACAACGCTTTATCATTTCATTGACTATAATAAATCAGTTTTTATTAAAAATTATTTTTGTTTTAAATTTTGAACTGTATTCATTTTTATTAAATTTTGAATATTAGCGATACTAGTCAGATTATGTTGGAATCTGAAAGTTATGTCTAGAGAGACTACCAGCCGAAGAAATGGTATGATGTGATTGTAAGCTAATTCAAAAAGCAAAAAATGTAAATAGTTTCCAATAATATTGACCATTATTTATGTACTAGTTTCTTACTTGAAATTTTTCGTCTCGGAGTAGGAGCGATCTTATTTTAGAGGTCACCCAAATGAGTTAAAACCCTACTTTTAAGAATAATATTTCAGAACTTTTTCTAGGCAGGACTCATAGACACCCCCTTTTTGCTTGAAACTACAGTATTTTATGGATTTTTTTTTGCGTTAAGTAGTATTCGTGAGGGGCCCCTTTGAAATAATTATGAACCTACCCCCTTAAAAAAAGAAACTCAAGTTTATAGTTACGGGTTTGACTTTGAATCAAACTAGGGGGAAAGTTTTCTATTAGGTTTTCTTGTTGTTAAAATAATTTATATTTATTATATTTTTTTAGCTAGGGAAGTTTCAGTCTTATACCTTGGGATATGCAATGAGATTATTTTATGACCTCTTCATCACTTCGAATCCTTCAGATGTTAGTTTCATATTCCATATTTTCTCAAATGAATACCGTTTCTTTTCATGTAATTAGTGATGAGCTAACTAAATACAGGTAAGAAATTTCGTACTTTTAGATGGTAAAAGGATGGAAAACCTTTTCAATATTTGCATGTAATCCATGCCAATATAAGTTCCGTCCCATACCCTTACTTTTGGAACGTCTCTACACTCTACAGCTAGTCAAAAAAAAAAAATTTCTGAATTCTTTTATGATTCTTTCTTAAATGATATTTTTCAAGATTCCAAAAAATCCCTTAAAGATCATCAAGTGAAAAATTTTATTCGCGTAATTTTATCTTATCCATTCCTCAGTGTTTTTTGAACCTCTATTTTTTCAGTTGGAAGTTTATAGTTCTACAGAAAAAGACTGTTTCAAGAGCACTCAAGCGTTCATAACAGCTTTGTATTCCCCCAACCCTAACTGGGAAATCGTACAGAATTTTCCCTACCACCCAATTTACATTAACACGGGAAGTTTGTTTAAAGGGGAATTTGGTCAACAGTGACAGTTTTTCAATGTTAATGTCCAATGACTCAGTTCTTTAACATTTTTCAAACGCAGGATTAGTAATTAAAAAATCTAACAAAATAATTCACAAAAAATCTATAAATGAGACTACATAATAAATGTCCTTGTGCGGATTTTCTTAGCTGATATAATTTCGATTAAATAACGTTTTGGGATGAGAAATTTACTCCAGTAAAAAAGCGTTTTAAGCATGACGGTAACGAGAGAAAAATGCTGTTCTACACTATAAAATCTCAAGATAATCTCTCTCAGTTAAGGACTAGAATTTATTAAATGATCTAGCTAGAATGAAATTTCAGACCGGACTATACCCTTTGTTTGGATAAGGATTATCCTTTTAAGTTTTGGAAAACTTTTTGAAATCATCATAAAAATTTCATCAAACTTTTTGTGTCCCCAAAAAAGTTTTTCTGTTAAGATTTGCAGCCTTTGAAAATTTTCCTCGATTGGCTATAGAATCGGGTGTTTTAAATTCATTTTTGTGTGTTTTACTAACCAATAATCCATGTTGGATTACACTAATATGAAATACTGGGTAAAATGGGATAAGCATGCGTGGTATTGAACTATAGGTTTTTAGGGTTTCTTAAACTCTCTCTCTCTCTCTCTCTCAATCGAGACAAATAAAATTCCCTCCAACTATTTTAAAACCTTTTGCCCGATTGGAGAGGCCAGCATACTTCCTATAGACACAAACCATGATTTCTAAACACATGAAAACAATTGCAGATTTTGGTAAGTTTTTAAAATGTTGGAGTAGAGATAGTAATAATATTTTCATTTCTTTTCCTTTTGTATTATGAACCTGTGGAATGTTCAAAATTTACCTGATTCTTAAAAGGCTTGAAAATTATAAAAGGGAAAGATAAACCCTGTTTAGAACCAGTACAAAAAAGTTCGGAGAGTTGGTAGCTGAATCAAAAGTACCCTGATCTCGGAAGTTAAAACATGTACCCAAACACAATTATTTAGTTTGGTTTTTATACACTTAAAAAAATTTACACTAACACTGGTATTAGGGATATAGTAATTTATTTTATAGTTTACTAATTTTACTTTATTATTTTTTACTTTATAATTTTTACCTATTCACTTCTCCAAATGAGGAACAGACATTATAATAGCTAATAGAGAGCTTCGTTGCTTAAGATGCCACATATGCGGTAAATTACTTTTCCAAAATATTAATGTTGTGACATGTGATTCACTAATAGTAACTTTGTGTAAATTTATTATAATTAGTTAACTTTTTTTTATTTAAATAGCTGATTTCAGGTTAGCAACTAAACCAGATAGCTTTAATTTCCATTTTATATCGACCACCGATTGAAATTTCCGTTTATTTCCGAATTTTAAATTCCGTTTCCATAGGTACAACAGTCTCCCCTACACAATTTGGGGTCTACTTCTTATCCTGGATGTGGGCTGATTAATAAGGGTTTAAAAAGTACAAAACCACTTACACTTAAAAATAAAAAATATTTATTCCATAAAAAATTATCTACAAAATTAAAAAAAACACAAAAATATCGATTGTTGATTCATCATTCAACTTTCTGACATTCTCCCTCCCAGTCGTCAGGCACTACTTTTTGCATATAGTCTCTGACGTAGCTCAGAGGGCAGAATTCTGAGCACCCGGGCAGCGTCAGGGGGAAGATGGGGTAGGGCAGGCGTTTGGGCGAAGTGGAGTTGAGATGCAGGAAGCGGACGAAAGGATCTCCCTCGTGCCGATACAGTTCCACGAGGAGGGTGGAACACGGGTCGGGATGTTTCTGGTCCCAAATGTCCATGGCGTTCATGAGAGCCGCTAAGTGGGACCCGTGCTGAAAAATATCACGCTGTCAGCATTTCTCAAGGGAAAGATCATTTTTATAAAGCATCCGAGGAAGATGTTCGGAGAAATAACTAATTCGCAATGTTTAGTTATTTCATTGTTCATCCTGAGTTATTGAAAGGAGTAAAGAGTGAAAAGCCAGGTTACGCTTTTCACTTCGGATGATTCCTCCAAAATGAATAATATCAAAAGTGACAAGTCTGAATGAGCCTTCAAATCAAGACATGCTTCCCTCCCAGGGCCGCCGAGAGCCAAGCCGGCCCCCGGGGACGAAGTTGAGAAGCGCCCCCCCCAGTTCGTATTTTGAGGGGGAGGGGCAAAAATTGTCTTAAGTAAATGCATAGGCTTAATGCAGTTTTTGAATTTTTCTATGCAAGATTTGAATCTTGATAAACTTAAAAATTTCGTTTTCTTGGTTATAGGATGAGTAACAAGCACTAAAGGAGGTCTGGGGGCATTCCCAGGAAATTTGGAAATACGCCTCTTGAAAACTGAAATTTACTCATTTTCGGCGGCCTTCAGGGTGAACAAATTAATTTCCAAAATATTCAAAATTATATTCCTCTAAGTACCCAATATGAAAATCTCTGGGGCCCGGGCCCCGGGGATTGTACCCTCCTACCCCCCTCTCCTCAAGCCTGTTCCCTCCATGATATTTGAATTACCAAATTTCAAAAACTAAAAAGCCAAACAGGATATCTTGTTAAATAAACAAATTATGTTGTTTTATTTAATTTAAATTTTAAAAGAGTTAAAATAAATAAATTACCATTTATAACTTTCTGATATGATACTTTTGAAGAGATGCATTTTTGATGGGAATTTCTTTAAGAAAAAGCATCAATTAATTTCGGTCAGCAAATATCTCTAACAGTTCTATAAACAGCAACAATTACGTAGTTAAATAGGTATTGATTTTTCGTCTATGAAACTGTAGCGGTGTTTTTAAATTGATAAATTCCCTAGTCATATTTTTGGGTAAAGAATTTATTCTCAGACTGAAAAAAAGCGTTATTTTTGGACAAGGTAAGAGTTTTCCAGAATGTCATGATAGAACAACGACGAGATTGACAAGCATGCAGCTTTAAATCTACTTAAAACCTTGAACGTCTGAGAAAAAGAAATCTTACAGGCATTTTTGTCTGAGAACGCAAAATGAGGCTTTTGTTCACAAATAGTTTTGTATGCTCGATGAGTATGAAGCTAAAATTATAGTGATTATTAGTAATGACGCATGACATTTTGTCAAGAGTCAGCATTGATTTAATTTATAGTGACAGGAAGTTGCGTTTATGAAATACGAAAACTTTTTCCTCATTATACCACGTTTTCCATCATCTCTCGTAGTGCCCAGTGTCCCGCTCTCCAATTGGTCCATTTTTCCTTTTCACAACGTTTTTATGAACTCGCTTTCAATCGTCTGTCTGTCTGTTCGGGTGGAATTTAGAAATATATTTGAAACTAACGGCCTGTGCGATGAACTAACTTCATCGCGCGGACTTGAAATTTTGAACATAGATCAAATCTGGATGAAAATTGAATGGGTGGCTCGGAAAACGTTGCATGTCTTTTTTTTTCTTCACAAAGTCGGTTTTTGATGGACACGGCTTGGGTATGGGGCGTCCTTCCCCAGAAAAAATTTTGAAATTTGATAAGTATAGGATTTTAACTAATTTTGAGAACCTTTTGGGGTCCAAGGGGGGGGGGCACTATCCAGAGTGGATCCGCGCCGCCTGCTTCTAACTATGATATGTCAGTCGATCATTATCAATCAAACTATCGCCACACTCTGAAATAGTTAAAATTGAATTACTTACCGTAGTGTACGTAATCACTTTTGTTTGATTTAACTCGCCTGAAGTCTTTTTTTCCATTGCTGTGATAATGGTATCCGCAAAGACACCTAAGGGCAAAATATTTCTTAATCATTTTACGTTTCTTTAACAAGAATGTTTCCTAATACATATCTAGTTTTTGTGAAATGAGTTTGTAAATTTGATAAATGTCCATGATCTCTGATCTGTAATGAAACCTAATAAAACATGGTATGGTGTCTAAAACCACGCAAAAGTTAATGATTATGGATAGCATACTGTACTGCGCCTATGAATTTTAAAGTTATTTGATACTTCTAACTCTAATTTTATTTAAAATTAATCATCTTAGGTGGCCATTTTTGGGTCAGTGTCCACTAAACCCATATTTACCTTATCGATTTTTATAGAAAGTAAAGATGTTGACTTTTTTCTAGTTTAGTATACGGACTTGATCTTACCAGATTTTAGCCTTTTCAAAAGATCCGAATCGAATTTTAATCTGAATGCCGCATCGTGAAAATACTTGAGTTGCTCAAAGGTACTCTCCACCCACGGAGGGATTGTAAGATTGTACAAAGCCTGAAATAAAAAGGAAATGTTTTTGCAGTAGTACTTACTTTCATTATTGGTAATAGGCAGCACAAATGGTATGGCCGAGGAAATAGGAATACTAGGAAAGTGCCTTTTTTGGTAGTCAGTGAAGTTGAAATTGCCTATTGTGGGCCATCATTATATTAACACACATTTAGGGGAGGGGTCCTTTTTGGTGACCCAATGTCACCAAGGGGGGTTTGGTTATAACTTGGTGACTTCACATTTCAAAGATATTGAACGAGGTCTCTTATGCACAGACATATTGAGCCAGATGTGGGGTGTATCTTTTATGTGAGCTTTCTTAAAATTTTAAATCCATATTTTACTTTTTAAATTTTATTCATGTCTGATTTTAAAAAAAAAATTACTTTGTCAATCAACGTACTGTCTATTGATACTTAAAATACAACGATTTTTATTTGCAACTTAAAACATTAAAATAGACAATTGTTTTGGGGATGCTTGAGATCCCCTTCGTCAGTATAAGTTCCAACAGTCTGACGGAGAATATAAATAGAAAATAGAGAATATAAATTTCTATTTATATTCTCCGTCAGACTGTTGGAACTTATACTGACGAAGGGGATCTCAAGCATCCCCGAAACAATTGTCTATTTTAATGTTTTAAGTTGCAAATAAAAATCGTTGTATTTTAAATATCATTCATATTTTGCAACGTATTGGATTTTTATTTTGATGTACTGTCTATTGTTTTTGTATTTTGAGTAGAGTTAATTGTTAATAAGGGCTCTACGGGCCTATATGCTTTTTTTTTAAATAAAAAAAAGGGCACTTCCGCACGCATTCCTACTTCCCTGAACTGAATTTTTCCGCTTTCATACCTCTGAGTTAACACAATTGTAGAGATTTTCAACGTCTGCAACGGTTTCCAGCTTTTTTCCGCTGTTTTCTTCCCAGTAATCAATCAACTCCTGAAAATATTTCGAAAAATTTCCATACTATATCAGAGAGAAAAGTCTAGTAAAAAACGCCCTCCCCATGCAATGTATAAGAATATTAGGTGTAAGAAACAGAGACTGATTCAAACTTTAAAAAGTTCGATTTTAGAAGCCTCTCCACGATTTAGTTTTTTCGGAGAAAAGAGATACGTTACAGATGCACAAAAATGTACCATCGATTTTAAATTGAGAATAAAAAAAATTGTAAATCATTGAAATGTCAACTAATATACGGGGTGATTCATAACTCATTGGCAAAAATGATAGAGGATGTATAGAATACCCAAAGGCAAATCAGAATAAATCCTTTTAAGGGGGTTTGAGCAATCCCGCTTTTCAATTGCTTTTGAGCAATCTCGAGGCGCTGGAGTGCGGACAAAAGTTGCCAAAAGCAATGAAATAAGGGTTTAAAGTTTCAGTCCTGAAGGGATCGTCTTCAAAATGAGGAACTAATAAATTTTTACTGTCGCATTTTGGAGATGACCTTTTTTTTAGGACAAAAACTTTACACAGTGTTTATAAGTAAGTTGAACATGAGAACATGATAATTGGCACTGGAATTTTTTTTTCTACCTCCCACCGTTTTCCCACAGTAACCCTTATTTCATACTGCTTTTGGCGACTTTTGTCCGCACTCCAGCGCCTCGGGATTGCTCCGAAGCCCCCCCCCTGTCCAGGGTTTATTCTGATTTTTCTTCGGATGCTCTACCTACATCCTCTAGCAATTTTTTCCATGAGTTTTGAATCACCCAGTAGAATTTCACACATACCTTATAAAGAGGGAAAATATTGTCTGTTTCCTTTCTTAGAAGATTTTTATATTCCTCCGCAGCAGCTGGACAATCTACTATTGCAAGATACTAAAAGAAAAGAGATGAGATGAGATGACAATTAGAGATATTTGCTGGCAATTGATATGCCACTTCGTCCTCTTCTCTTCTTTTGTCAAAAACTAGATGAGTCTAATGGATGAAGATGAAAGGATACTAAAAGAAAATTAATTTTAAGTAACTTTTAGTAAATATTGTTGGTTAATTTCTCAAAAGTTTTTAAGCTAAACATATTGTGTTTAATAGAAGGATTTTCTACAATTTTGAGTGGCTCTAAGGTATGAGCTTGGGACATGCTATGATCGCACCAACTAGAAACGTACCGCACTTGGAAACTTTCGGAAATTAAAAACTTAAAAAACATTAGCAATAATTTAGTAAGGAGAAAAATTCCAAAACCTTTTTATGAAAATGTTTATATGAAGGAAATGTTTATATTTGTTCGTTAAAAGGCAAAAGTACTGAGAAGGTACAGGCAAAAAAATACCGAAAGAACCACAAAAAGTCGCCACATTTGGATCTGCTCAGTTTTTAGTATTTTAGAAGATAGAATAGGAAAGTCAAATCAGAGGGGTTTTTTTGCCTTTTTGTGGAATCGACAAAATTTATGCACAATCCTGTCTGTAGGTGTATCTGAACAATAAAATTTTTTCGAAATCAGTTTACGTGGAAAACGGCAGGGATAATTGGGACGCACGATACAACATCAACACAATATTTCAAAAACTATCGAGTCCATTGTGTGGCTGCATGAAAAGCCTTGAGGATTACAGCTTTGTCTGTCATCCTTCAGTTCTTGAGGTTTCGATGGGGATAAACGAGTTATATTTCAGTCAATAGAATCAGTCATATAGGAAAGAAATAGTCTTTAGTCATACATCGAAAGAGACAGAAGTACTCTTTCTTATGAGAAAATATGAAACGGGTTTTAATTTTTTTAAAAATTGCATTAAAACAAAAAAAAGTCAACGCATAAAACCAAAGGAAAAAGTAATGAATAATACATAAGAAATAAATTTCAATAAAAGTTATGTCATAACCAATCCGGACCTTTAATGTATTTATGAGCGTTGTTCTTAAATATATTTTAACTCGGTTTTGGGAAATATTTTCGTGAAATCTTTTTTTTTTTTTGTAATTTGGAATTGATAAGGATCTTTTAACTTGGATAAAGTTTTAAATCATTATAATAAAAAATATAAACTGGTAGGGGTATATTTTGGGGGACCAGAAAGAAATACTTCTCAATAAATATGACTAGTTACTTACCTTATCTATATGATTTCCCGTGTTAATGTAAATTGGCTGGTAGGGAAAGTTCTGTACGATTTCCCAGTTAGGGTTGGGGGAATACAAAGCTGTTATGAACGCTTGAGTGCTCTTGAAACAGTCTTTTTCTGTAGAACTATAAACTTCCAACTGCAAAAATAGAGGCTCAAAAAACACTGAGGGATGGATAAGATGAAATTACGCGAATAAAAATTTTCACTTGTTTATCTCTAAGGGATTTTTCAGAATCTTGAAAAGTATCATTTAAGAAAGAATCATAAAAAAAATTCAGAAAACATTTTTTTTTTACTAAAGTTGTAGAGTGTAGTGTAGACGTTCCAAAAGTAAGGGTATGGGACGGAACTTATATTGGCAAGGATTATACATGCAAATATTGAAAACAATTTCCATCCTTTTACCATCTAAAGGTACGAAGTTTCTAACCTGTATTTAGTTAGCTCATAACTAATTACATGGAAAGAAACAGTGTTCATTTGAGAAAATTTGGAATATGAAACTTACCTCTGAAGGATTTGAAGTGATGAAGAGGTCATAAAATAATCTCATTGCATATCCCAAGGTATAAGACTGAAACTTCCCAAGCTGTGAAAAAATATAATAAATATCAATTATTTTAACAACAGGAATATTGTGCACTTCTGAATCATGCTTCCGGTTGTGTGGCTCAATATGGGGGGTTGAAGTTTTACAGTGTCGTTGATTTATGCATATCTAGAAGTATTTAATTTTTAAAAAATTCTTACCATTGTTAAGTCGTTTAGTCCTTCACTCCACAGCTGCACTGGGTTGGGATCCTTTGGGTAGGTCATCAATGGGGAAACGTCCCCATGCCGCGTTATCTGAAATATATTTTGAAATGACATCAAACAAATAAAAAAAATTAAAATGTTTTTGATATCATAATCACATAATCATGTTTCCTCCGGTTTCGTTGTTAGTGTTGATGCAGTCTGCGGTCTTAACTCTTTTAAGAAAGTTGGATTTGATTGTATTAAATAGGTTGATAATAATAAATTGGTTGACTGCTTGATAAAGTGGATAATTATTGGTCAATTTCAGCGTCGCCATCTTAGCTGTTTTTACATTCTAATTACGAACTCTTAGGATAAGCAATCAAATTCCCATTACAACAAATCGTTGTGAATATGTCTACGAAGAAGAGTTACTTACCATTTGCACCATTTCCAATTCCTCTCTTCCACAAGAATTCGCGTTAGGCACAAGTAGCACAAGAATCACGAGGAGTAGCTTCGCCTGCAGCAGTACCGCCCCCATTTTTGCTACACCAAAGGACGAAACACCTTTTACTACCTCTCCCTTCTCGTCAGAATCAAGAGAAAGTTTTATTTATACCAACACCCTAACCATCAGAGTCATTCTTAAATTTCTTACGCGAGAATAATAAATCTTGCCGTTGGCTTCTTTCTGGCCATAAATTGCTTCATCCCGGCTCGAACGATCAGAAAGATGGAATCACACAGAACGACCTTCGACGGAGAACGCATTTTCGACCGAAAAAGATGGATTGGAAAATAAATGAAAAATAAAAAGTCTTGGGAGTTTTACTGTGTGAGTTTGGTAACGTTTAGGCGCAGGTTGGAAATTCGTTTTGCAACCTGCGAAGCGAAAACGTTTTCAACATTTTTTGTGTCACGATATCTTGAGAAATATACTAGATAGCTATTTTGGAATGGTTGTATTTCTGGTTCGTAAATATACAGGGTGTTTCAACAAGACCGCCCAAAACTACGTGCACTGTGCAAAGAACTGTACCTCTACAATGCATACTTTCGATAAAATTGTGGCAGAAAAAGTTATAACGTCTTATCCGGTTTACGTTAATAAAGTTTTATGGAAAACATGAACATAATTATTTTTTTGGATAAGGATTTTTTTGAAGACTAAGATGTACAAAATATCCAATTCACATGCATGCACATGTTGTTCTATGAAATTCAAGTACTAAAATATTTTCATTGGATATAAAGTCACATTTTCCGAAAAAAGAAAAACATCGGTGTGCAGTTCACTGGGAAATTTCTATTTGCTCCAAGTCTATGCAAGTGCTCTATCTGGGCAGAAAATAAAGTTTTTATTTTAGAGTTAACTCATCCAAGAGAAATAAATCAAATAATTGTCCATAATGAAAAAAAAGTGCTAATAATACAGTGTAGACTCATTTATGTAGTGTGACACTATATGTGTATTTTTTATTTCCTGTAAACACTTTCATATCTCATCTCTGATTTTATGTGACATCCACAGAGCCTGATTTCTGGGAGGGCATTCGGGGCACTTGCCCAGGGCCCCCATTTTAGAGGGGCCCCCAAAATGCTTAAAAAGTTAAGAAAATGGGAAATAAGTGTAAAATAAACGTATAGGCTTATAAAGTTTTGAACAAACAATTTATACGCAGTGTTTACACTTGTTGAAAGATGATTTATTTTGTAATTTTAAGTTAAATAAATTAAAGTTTTATTTTAAGACATGTCTGGGGCCCCCAAACTTGTAAGTCGGGCCCTGGACATCCATTGAACAAATTTGTTGCCTTTCAGCTAAAGTAATATTATTAAAACATCCCATTAAATGATTTCTTACTTAAATTTAGGTAATTTGAGGCTGTTTGTTTAAAAACCAGTATTATAGAATAAAATCTGTGTCAACTACAAAGACAGGTCTAAAAGAAACATCAATGTGTCCTTTTCAATCAAATCAATACCGCTATACTGCCGTCCTTAGCAAGAAGGGCGTATCTCGGATTTTGGCGATTTTCAGGTTTTTGCATATCTAGAATCTTTGGAGTCTTCTGCACCTTATGATACCTCATTCATGTACCTATGGGTACGAAAAGGTACACAAAAACGCTAGTGAAAAAGGGCGTATCTACTGAAAATCTTGATTTTCGGAGATGCGCTCTTCTTGCTAAGGACGGCAGTGCGAGGGTGGTCCCAGAAGTACCTGGCCTAACAATGAAAAAATTAAAATTTTTAAATTATTTTTTTTTATTTTTCTACATAGTCTCCTTTTAGCCCCACACACCTCTTTCAGCAAAGTTCCATGGGTTCCATGACCTATTTTTAGAAGGATTCGTAAAAGCCCTCGAAATGACCGTTAGCAGCATATTTTACTCGATCATTTTTGCAAATATTTTCCCATTGAACCATTTTTAAGGTTTAGAAGCAATAAAATAACCTGTGGGGATGAAATCCGGGGAATACAGCACGTTTGAGGAATTTAAACTTTGATTTAATTGATTTTAGCCATCACGACAATGGACGCTGCTTTTGGTCAATTGTCATCGATTGCGGCAGCCATCTTGCACAAAACTTTTTCAGGTCCAAATTTTCTGTTTAAAATTTTACACAGTGCATTTTCAAATGCCTACCATGTCTGCTAGGTTTTGCACTTTCAATCAAAAATCTCCTATTATCCTTTTGTGGATTTTTTCATCATTTCCCAAGGTTTCCTCTTCATTTGGTCGCCCTCTGTGATGTTCTTCTTTTCAACTCATTCTCCCCTCTTCAAATCTGCCGCCCAGTATTTCACGGTGGTAAACGAAAGACCAGAGTCCCCTAGACTCAATCCAGTTTTGCTTTAATATTGGTAGAAGTTTAGCCCCTCAAATGAAAGAACAGAATCAAGCAATGATGACCCAATTCTATCCATCTTCAAAATTTCACTGACATTGTTTTCTAAAAAAGCCACCAAAACGAAACTAACCAACTTTCACCCCGCTGACTCAGAATTTGGGCTTCATAAGAACTGAACTTTCGACCCCAGTCATTTTTTCTGTTTTAGTAGCGCCATTTATAGGTCAGGCCGGGTACTTTTGGGACTACCCTCGTATATAGTCCTTGTAATATTACATAATTACTTATTTTTATTGGTTGCTATTTTTATGTATCATGAAATAACTTCTTCCCATTTATGGAAACTTATACTACATCACTCATGCTTAAATCATGATTGAAACGATTCAATCCTTAATGGAGAAGCTGCGTCCGGACGAAAATATCATTAATATTTTTTGTCACAACCAGTTTGAGAATTGTTGTCATTAATGCATATTTGGCCTTCAGTTATCAATCAGATGCATAGAGGTAGATAAATGATCGAAAAATGAGTATAAGGAAGAAAGTGATGACTAATGATTTTGAGTGTAAAAGCTCATTTATCTCCAACACATTTTGATGGATGGGGATTCTAAACATCTCGCGCAGATTGAGATCGACTTTCACAAAGCTTTATTCGATTTAATCTAATTCGATTTCATTCTAAAAATCGGGACATTCGATGACGAGGGAAGGTTTATTTTTTTCCCACCAGGACCACAACTGAAAATTATTACACTGATCCCCCCACATATATAATTGTATGTAGCTTTTTAGGTCCTAAAAGGATTTGATTTATGTAAGCATTGTATTTAGTTTTAAAATGTTAGAGGATTACCTAAAGCAGTGTGGTCCAAACTTTAGCTACCGGAGTGCCGATTAAACTTTTTATAGGGAGGCCAGACAGTAAAAATTACATTATACCATTTGAAAACAGGCAAATCAGACATATTTCAACACTGGAACATTTACTTCAACTATTAAGATTTACTCTAAGACGCATTTTACTTAAGAAATATCTTTCTTACATTTAATTTAAGATGCAATGCAAAAATATTGACTGGGTCATCAACATTTCAATATACTTTTTATTTATTCAGGGGAATCTATTTTTGTGTAGACGACATTAGTGTGACGTCACTTGCTTGTTTGGAAACGTTGATTCTATCCGTGATTGGTTCCGTGATTGGAAGTAAATCCGTACGGATCCGTACGGAACCAATCACGGATGGAATCAACGTTTCCAAACAAGCAAGTGACGTAATAACTAATGTCGTCTAATATTTTACTTGATGTTTATAGTTATGGAATTAAAATTTAAAACAAACTGTTTTTTAATTGAAGATTTGTTGTTTAAAGGAAAATTAGTGTATTAGTAAAGAGAAAACCATAGGTGTTTAAACAACGCTTTAAAAATTAAAAAGCAAGAAGTGTTTAAGGTTTTAGTGATTTACGGGTAAGAGTGTCATTTCTAAATTAGTTCATATCCAAAGAAGATGTTAGATATTTTTCTCAAGAGGTTATAGGAACTTTGTCATAGGAACCGATAAAAACGGGTTTTTAACATATTTCTGAAGTAAAACTGAATGCGAATTACTACCTTCTTCTTTGTTTGATTAAGAGTGTCATGAAAATCTCTTCGAGGGCCGCGGGTTGGACCACACTGACCTGACCTAAATAAGTGTCGTTTCTAAAAAAGGGGTCTGGGGCGCTCCAAAAGCTTTCGTAAATTTGACTCTTTAAAATAGTGCTTCAACTCGTTTTTCTAAAGAGACTAGACTATACTTGACAGCAACGTTTTCTGACCTTATGACGTGACCACGCGGAAGCAGAAACTGGGTAAACAAAACCTGTTGAGTTGCTAAAAGGAGTTTTGGTACGCAAATCGTGATAAAAAGACGCTATATATACATGGGTTTAACAAGATAATCATAATTTAATAAAAAGTCTTCCGGGTTTAAGGATCGTGGTCTGTTAATAAAAACGTTTTTATTAACAGACCACTGTCCTTAAACCCGGAAGACTTTTTATTAAATTCTGAATCCGACCGTGTAAGCCTACACTATTTTAAAGATAATCATATTTTTAAATTGACGTTCTTCATTTCACTCAAAATTCAAACACCGCGTTTGGAACTACTTTGTTTGTTAGTGACGTCAAAGGGTCAGGAAATTTTGCTGTCGAGTTTAGACAGAACTTTTAACAATCCGCAACACTGCGCTTGCGTTAAAAGTTAACCCAATAAGAAAGATTTTCTAATAAGTTTTGAAGTTACTGAATCCTCGCTGGAGCTTAGCATGCGGCAGTTCTTGGGTTCTATCCCCAATTATTATTTGATTAAAAAAACTTTTTTCTAAAGAAATAAGTTTTTCTTTTCCTTCTAAGTTACTGACCTCTTGTCTCATTTTCAGACACTTAGAACACTAAAACACCAGGAAGAGGTTTGAATCCTATATCCAATGGATTCGACCTCACAAACCCTCCTGCAATATAACATTTTATGAAATCAATTGTTTTTAAGTAATTCTGCCTACCAATATTAAGAACTTTTTAAAATTAAATCCCCCCCCAAAAAAAAGTGTTGAAAAAAATGGTGATGTGCCAACTCGTCCGGTGTCAACTGATCCGGTTGTCAAAAATTGTGCCAACTCATCCGGTGTGATGATTTATGATGGTTTGTTACTCCCAACTGATCCGGTGAGTTATTGTTTGGCGGTACAAACTAAGTTTGGCGTTAAAATAAATTTGTTGGCTCTTAGTCGGGTATACCACCCAATTTCGCTGAAAAAACTGTTCATCAAATACTTTTATTTTTAAGATTTTAACCTTTAGGTTCCTTAATTTTAAGTTTAATAAACTTATTTTACTGTTAAAAATAAAATCCTTGTCTCTGACTTTACAAATTTATGATTTTTTTGTAAGATAAATGTGCATATTTTTTGATTTGTACAATTGGCTACTACAATTGATATGTATTACAATTATAGAAACAACAATAATTTTTTTGTTTTTAGTTTTAAAATGTGTGTTAAGGTTTGGGCTAAGGGGGGGGTCTGGACCCCTTAAACCCCCCCTTATATACGTCCATGTGCGGATCCTTGTTTATAATTTCTAAAAATCCACATTTTTGGGGGGCTTAAAGGGAGATTAAATCGCCGTCGAACGCGCTTTTAAGCCAATTGGGGTAACTTGGGAACCCACCGGATGAGTTGACACAAGATAAGAATTCATATAACCCTCACCGGGTGAGTTGGGAGAATATTTCATTAACGGATCAGTTGAGAACGGATGAATCGGCACTAAACCAAGAAAATAAAAATATACATTTTAGTTCATATGGTTTTCTTTTGGTGGAACTCGGTCAAAAAGAGGAACTTTGAAAAAGGACTTAATAGGAAAAGTTGGACATTTAAGCGAGACAGACGGGCAAAAAACTGACCTGCCAAAATCGGAATTAAAAAAAAAAACAAGTAAAGATATATACGACTTTTCCTACACTTGTTCTTCATGAGCGTTTCGTAATACCGCCAGTTCAGTACACTTACTTAGTAGATGGGAATGGCTTATTCCCAGGGCTTTGATGCATAACATACTCTCCATTGTCTCCACCAGTGATATTTATGTGGTTGTAAGTTGGAAATTTCTCACAGAGCTTTGAACGTCTTTGTGGGATGAAACCTTATTTTTATATTTAAAGAAATTAACAAAATAGTTTTAGAAGGATTTTATTATGTGTAAGGGGCCGTTCAAATACTATTAAGTAAGCACCTAAGGGGGGTTTGCTGTTTGCTTATTAATTTCTCCTGACAAGGGGGAGGGGGAGTATGAGTGATGCTTACGTATGATTTTAAAAACACTGCATTTTCGAAAATCTCTTGTTTCTTGCATAAATAATTTCAAAATTCTCTCAACCAAAAATAAATTTCACAAAAAAGATTGAACTAGGAAAAAAAATGTCAAGCATTTTTCACAAGGAAAGTTTTAACGATCATGGATCATTTTAACGATCATAGTGTTCATGGAGAACAATAAATTTCAGAAATCTAATAACGATTTTTTACAAAAAGATAACAAAATTAAATTAAAATTAAATTATTGACCGATTTCTTTACCAATTATAACAAAAGTTTTGGAAAAGGTTGATCACTCCAGACTTTATGAATACTTACGTTTAAAAAAATATCTAAAAATCAATATGGCTTTTTGACAGGTCTTAGCACTACCGATGCAATACTTGAATTTAATTCAATTGCTTGGTGCCTCATATGTATATTTTGTAGTTTTCCCCTTTATTTTATTTGACTTCAACTACTATGTTAATATACTAGTAAATAAATAAATTTTTGATTTGATTTGACAAAGGGGAGGGTAGGGCAGTTTTCTTACGTAAGTATGAGAGGGGGGGGGTTGCAGTTTGCTTATCTTTAGTGACGAGGAGGGAGTCAAAAATGACCAAAAACATGCTTACTTAATATTTGAACGGCCACTGGGAACAATATTTTATTTCCTATATTTTTTGTTGAAAATAATGTGGGGACAGCCGAAATTAATACTCTCAGGATATTAATTCACAAATAGTTAATAATGAAGACAGCGGCACTCACGGACGAAACAATAATTAATAACAAAACAACTTCCTGTTCGCTCACATTAACGTCATTTCACAGCATCTTAGTTACTCAGTGTTCATCTTATGAATCCTCGTTCATCATCTTTATTGGAACAACTCACGCACTTTCGCCACTATCTCACGGTGAGTTAAAGTGGGAGCGTTACCAAAATGTACTAGAACCATAGCTCCATGGGAAATTTCGGTTAAAAATACCTTTCACAAAGACGTTTCGGTCATCCGTCCAAATGTGAGAGGAACTCCATTATCAATGGAGGGCCCATTTACCGCCTTAAACTGTTTTTAGGGCAAATTTGATCTTAGGGCCTATATTCTCACTCATCGAACATTTTATGGTGTGATTTTCATGGATGAAAAACAAATTTTACTAGGTGTTATACTGAAAAAAACAGTTTTGTCCTTAATTTTTGAACAGCAGTGTAGTTGACAAGTCAGGGCCATTGTTTGTTCAAGCGTTGAGAAAGTTTGTTTTTCTGCATACAAACTCTACTCCCGGGAGAACGGATGTACAGGGGCACGTGCTATGCAAGAAAGAAAAGACACCAGTACGCGTACGGCATAAGAAAAATCTTGCTTTGCGAATAATTTCGTTTTATGTAGTTAAAAAAATACAAGATTTTAGAACCAAATAATGGAGCTTCAAAATAATAGTAAGTCTTCTAACGCATTATAGAAATTTTCGTTTTGGAGGCATGATTGTCGGTTTCTCCAACCAACCATTCAGTTTATTTTATATTTTTCCCATTTAGACATACGTTTTCATATTTATTTCAAGTCATTAACAACACTTTCCATGTGGATTATTGATCTCTGTACTTAAAGGTGTTCTATTCATTGACGTATATAGAAATTTATATCGGGAGGGGACCAAATATCCTCGAAAAAATTAATGTCATTATTATGCCCAAAGCTAGATTTAGCACCGGGGGAGAGGGCCTAAAATTAGTTGCAACGTAGAGTTTTATTACGGCCAGAGACCCTCAACTTATCTCCCCCTTCTCTTTGTTTGGTTTAGTGGTTTCCTCTCGCACTCGCGTCCGAGGAGGAGATTTCTATTGTGCTGTCTCTAACCGTCGTAAAACTCTACGTTGCATCTTATTCCCAAGTCCACTCCTATGCCTATGTAATAGGTTCAATATAGCTTTTAAATATATCTTTAGGTAAAATTTACCTCTTGATGAACTTAATATTAAAGAAAGTTGTGTTGTGTGTAGTAATACGATTCCGAGCAAAAAAAGGGGGGATCCTCCCCTTTAAAAGTTTTGGAAATTTGACCCTAAAAGCAGGGTTTTTACTCGTTTTGGTACACCTAGATGAATTTCGAGAGGGGGGGGGGCACCCCCCCGCATATAAGCCCATGGTTTTATTGGCTCTCAGTAAAAGTGTTGAGTATATTTTTGTACTAGCATGATTTAATTTACTTTTAGTAATAGTTCGAAAGAGTTCTTTTTAAGAAAAAATTCGAAAAGCACGAGTAATTGTTTATACCTGTCTCTTTCAAGTGTAGTCAAAAATACAAAAGCACTTATATATAGCATGGAGTCTGGTGGAGTTTTTTTAAGGGTTTTTATTTTAATTTTTAAAGTTTATCAACAGGTTTAACATTAAATTTGAATTATTCCCGAAATTTTTTTTAACTATCCTGAATCTACAGATAGTTTGTTTGCCCTGGTATAATTTATGGAACGTCTCTTTAGCGTGCAGCAGCGTTTTGGTTTCGTACCTTCAATCTATAATTCAGCCCTTTTGTTGGATTATATTTATAATTTATATCACCCCTACGCAGCTAGATTATCTGGAAGTATAAGAATTAAAAAGTTGTTTCACGAGAGGGTAAAACTTCGCCAGGATTTCCGTATAGTGTGAAATCGCATCATTCCATAGAATACGATTTGACCAACACGAATCCTGACGAATACAACCCTTTTTATGAGTGGTTGACAATTTTTTTTTTTCACTGAGGTCCTCCGAAGTTGAGGGCAAAACGTCTGGGGAATATGTCCGCAGCCCTCGGCCTTTAAATCAGAGGCAGATTCAGAAATCTAAAAACAAAAAACACCTCCTTTCTTGCTAACAGCCCTCTCCGGTCTGCTACTATTCGGCGCGAGAAATATAGTTAAATTCTTGATCATTTATCCAAAAACTAGAAAAAAAATATGGTTTCGCGCCTAATCGTCCCATTCCGGCGAACATACGTAGATTTCATAAAATAAGTATTGAAACATGATTTTTCCAGCCTAACTCCTTAAAAAAAATTAATCTGAACTTGGCACTCGCCTCAGGTAATAAAAATCGATAGAAGTTCGGTCTACTTACTCAGTTCTTAAAAATTTTCCAAACGCAGGATTAGTAATTAAGAAATCTAACAAGATAATTCACAAAAAAATCTATAAATGAGGCTACATAATCTATGTCCTTGTTAGGATTTTCTTAGCTGATATAATTTATTAAATAATTATTATACTAATATATTTATTAAATTATCTAGAATGAAATTTCAGACCAGACCCTTTGGATAAGGATTATCCTTAATAGTTTTGGGGGTCCTGCCTCGAAAACGTTTTTTGAAAAATTAGTATAAAAAATGGTTTTTTAGTACATTATAAAAACTTCCTCAAACCTTTTTGTGTCAGCAAAATAGTTTTTCTTTTAAGGTTTGACTCCGTAGGCTATAGAATCGGGTGTTTAAATTAATTTATGTGTCCAATCCATGTTGGATTACACTAATATGAAATACTGGGTAAAATGGGATAAGCATGCATGGTATTGAGCTATAGATTTTTAGGGTTTCTAAACTCAATCGAGACAAATACAATTCCCTCCAACTACTACTTTTAAAACCTTTTACTCTCTGATCTTGGAAGTTAAAACATGTACCCAAACACAAGTATTTAGTTTGGTTTTCCCATAAATTCTATTGATTAATAAGAAACTGCAAAAAGTGTGTAAATTTTATAAATTTTGAAGGTATTTCTTCATAAACTTGAGAAGCGAGTTAGTTATGAACAATCAACTTCAGCTGCCAAAAGCTGTCAATATTTTCATGCGTTTATAAAAATGTATTGCATAAAAACACAAATCACAATACCAGCTCATAAAACAATTGTCTTGAAAAGTTTATTTACAAATTAGTATTTACAAAATCTTGATGCTTTAAGAATCTTAGAAAACTTTACAAAGGCTTCACCTTCTTCTATGCCAAGAATTGAAACTTGGCCTGTATCGTCTTGGAGATCGTGATCTGCTTCTTGATCTATAAGGAAATTTTAAAACAAAATTATAATCTCAAAGGAAAAAGTTTTTGATTGAAGTTTAATTTTGATATTTTCAAAGAAGCATTGGTAATTCATTTTTAAAAAATAGGAGGTCTTTGTATTTCATTTTCTTCTACATTTTGTTCAAAATTCAATCAATTTTCTCAGTTTTACAAACTAAAATTTTACTGAGCATCAAAGGAAAAAGCCTTTTAGAAACAAAAGGTCAATTGTAGTTTTTGAAGATAGATTAAATTACGAAATTGGAGATTAAAGTATTTTCTAAACTGTTTGACCACAATATCTTTAACTCCCTATCACACAATCATTTTAAATCAAACTTAATTTTTTCCAGAGGTAAAACAATACATGTTAAATACCATTGCATGATGTAAGAGTAAATAAATGAGTAAATTTATAAAGGATATTGGGATATTACCGAGAATTGAGGGCATAAGCTGCTGGAAGTTGCTTTTCTTTCTTAGGCTTTTCGTGTCTCGAACTCCTGGATGGGGACCTAGACCTCGATCTGCTGCGGTGCCTGTCGTGTCTTGAGGACTTGGGCTTCAGGGACCGCTCTCTACTTCTGGACCTCCTCCTCACTTTCTTTTTCTTCAGGTCCTCCTTGATCGCCTCTTCAGGCTTCTCGTGGGGTCCGAACATCTCGGGATCGCTGCTCAGCTTCTCTCCAAACACAGAGATTGGTTCTTCTTCTCCAGACTGCTCGGAAGAGTCGGAAGACTTCCCTCGTTTCTGGCTGAAAAGGGGTACAACAGCGTGAGAACAAGCAGTCATGAATCCCAATCTAGACTGAATCCACAGGGACAGATTGATGAAGGGGTTCCCGAAGCTTTTCACAGCACCCCAATCACACATACACCTAATTACTCTAAGGGTAACACAACTTGAATCAAGGTTTCTTTAGAATCACAAGGTTATGAGAGTAAAAGATAAAGAGAACTCTCATAGCCTTGGCATTTAAGGAGATAAAAAAGGATTATCATTTGCTTTAGAGACAGCTAAATTTTTGTAATACCCTTACCACACAACACAAAGACCCCCCATCGGGTGACCTACACTTCAAATGCGCTACACAAAAATAAACACTATTAAGAACACTATTTTGTCCCCAAATTAACAACACTATTAAGAACACTATTTTGTCCCCAAATTAACAACACTATTAAGAACACTATTTTGTCCCCAAATTAACAACACTATTAAGAACACTATTTTGTCCCCAAATTAACAACACTTTGGTTGTGTTGTTAGGAAGAACACTTTATCATCTCGTTGTGTGATACTGTTCTGAATATGTTTGAAAAGTGTAGGAAACGTGTTCTATCCAGGAATGTGTCCTAAAAATAGTGTTGTAACTATGTTAAAAATCTGAAAGTGTTTTTAAAATTGGATTGCAATGCTACAAGAACATGCATTGCAATCCAATTCTGTTCCAACAACCCTTTTCTTTCTCTAGCAACACTTTAACAACGCTACCTTTTTCTCACACAACACAATCGAAACACTTTTAACCCTTTCAGACTTTAGACTGCCTGAGACCACCATTGAATCCTATAGAAAATTTGGGGCGGCTGGGACTGAAAGAATTAAATTAGAAGTGTTCATTATTGTGTTCCAAAAGTGTTTCACACATTTGCAGCGTAGTATTTGTACAATAAAATAATCTTTCAAGGTAAATAAGGGGGTACAATTCCGTTAGAGGTCCCGCTAAATATCGCCCAGTTCTTTTGGACACATTATATCCAAATGTTGCAGAAACTAGTGTCCGTAGTAAACCAATAGCTCGAGTCCGTAGAGCTCTCAAGGACACATCTTGCATTTTCACGCATTGTTATCGGAATTATATAGTTAGTTTAAAAATGGGGAGAAAGAAAGTAGGGAGTTTTATGATAAAGACGAAGAAGTTGTGATTAAAAGTTTTATTTATCAAAGGTCCATTTACTGTTTTACCTCTATTAAGTTGGAAGGAATCCCCGGAGTTTCAATAATTGTACCGATTTACGTATATTATTCACGTTTCGTAACACCAAATATCAACAAATTTTCCTGAATTTTATTAATAAACTGAATTGTTATTGATCTAATTAAACATTTTAATTCAGGAGTTTGAAATTATTTATGAATATTTCTATTTTTTGTTGTCTAAAAGAACCGGGCGATATTTAGCGGGAACTCTAACAGAATTGAACCAATAAGGGTTTATATCACTTTGTTCGTTGTTAAGGGGGAGAAGTTTTAAAAACTTACCGCTTTGCCTTCTCTTGCATGAGCAGGAGGGGGGCTGAGGGGTCCTTCCTCTTGAGCATGCGGAGGAAGAGCTCAGCCTTCCGCTTGCGTTCCGCCTGCAGCTGCTTGTCCTTGCGCGTCTGCTCCAGCTGCCGCAGCTTCTCCTTCACCACCTGCTCCTCCCGCTTCTGCGCCTCCAGGATCAGCTGCTTCTCCTTGCGCTGCTGGGCCAGACGCTCACGCACAGTGCCCAGGAGCTTGTCACGGATGCGCTCCTCCGCTAATGAAAACACACTTTACATTAGCACACTAGATGACAGGTCACAAAATGGCAGTACGTATGCATTCATTTTAAGCATCTTGCTTATTTTAGCCATCAATCATAATAGTATACACAAGAGAGGGAGAGTGAAGTAGCTAACTTAACAAATATTTATAGTCCTTTGCTTGTGCATGTCACCTCCCATGGCTACACTTTTAAAAATGTTTTGAGGTTTTTAAATATATAAATGAGCTAATATAAAAATAAAAATTAGTTTTTGGATAAATAATTCATTTTTAAGGACACTGATGGATTTTTTAGAATGCCTGTTAATCATAATTATCAGTAAATCTAAATTAATATCTTAATGCATAGTATCATGATTTTAATTTAAAATTAAATTTTAACATTTTATGCTAAAAACATAATGTGTAATTCTGAATGTAATGTAAAATATTTAATTATTTTACCTGCTTTTATTCATTTTATTTTAAACTTGGACTATGACCTCAGGATTTGATCCTTTGTATTGTTATTGCTTCTATTTTTGTAAATAATGTACCATCAAAGTCCGAGTGCCTGCTTAGGCCGGGTGTATATCAATAAAGTATCCCATGGCCCTCCTTTTCTTTTCTTAGAAGGGAAGCTTCCTGTGTGGCACAGTGGGCACAGGGAGGAATGGAACCATTATCCCTAACACTAGATGTGAGCACGTGGAACCCATTCTACACCAACAACCAAAAAGTATTAGGACACACATGGAAATCACTATTTCAGGGTTCCCACTCAATTTTAGAAATAAAATTCCCTGGATTTTTCCAGGTATATTAGGTTATAAAAAAAAAAAACCTAACAATCCACAGCAGTTTTCGGATATTTCTTGATTTTTCGAACATGATTTTCATTAAATATAGTACATTCTTTTCTAAAGCCAAGAATGAGATGCAGACATTAAAAATTGATCCTTTTCCAGGTATTCTACTATATGATTTTCTATGTTTTAGGCAAAAATTTCACTGACCATGGGAATCCTATTATTTCTGCTGTCCTATTATTTCAGAGACCCTTTGCCGTCCTGCAACAAACCCTTTGACATAATACCTGGTATTTTGAATGCAGAGAGCTACTACTCTACAATTTTGAAAAACTCTGCACTTCTAATGCTTTTAGGAAGAAAGCATCTCTTTTGCCTTGCTACAAAGGTTACCATGGATTGGCATGAGGAAAATGGGGCTCAATGACTAAATCAGCCTGCTCCAAGTTAAGACTAATCCTATTGAACATTTTTGGAAGGAGTTGAAACTTAAGAGTAAAGAAATACTCCAACTATTTAATATCGGTCATAAATTTTTCATGCCAAATAGCAAAAAATTATTCTAGAAAACAAATGACTGACTCCACGAGCATTAACTAAGTTTCAACTTCTTTCAACAAGTTGAAAATTAATAATTGTTTTACTTTGAATTTGCAGAGGTCCAAACACTTATTGGTTGTTAGTGTCACAGCTTACTGGATACTTTACAGGTTTACCAGGGTAAGGAAATCAGTCAAAAATAGATGGTATTAGCTAAATTTTGGTAAAGCAAATCCAGGGTTGTAGAGATTATTGGCGAGAAAATAGAACAGATCTATTCAAAAGCATTATTTGTTACATAGATGTAATAGGTTATCATGGTAAAAAAGTTTGTCAATCTAAGTTGTCGCCAAGACATGATCATCATCAGTCACGGCTTAATTCTTTTTTATATAAAGGCATGAAAATAATTTTTCTTAAACTATTAACATTAATCTTTCTGGAAAAAAGATAGAATTTTGTTCAGTTATCAGCTTATTAAACTACATAATTAGAGTAAAACCATCTAGGGCTAATAATTTAATGTATACAAAGAAAACGATAAACAAAAAAATTCCGTTGAATCTAAATTTAGCCACTAAACACACCACAATTAATACCAATATGAATTATTGTATACCCTAGAAATAAATAGGAAATCCACAGTTGGTGTGATTGAGAAAATTATCAGCCACAAAATTAGCAGTGCAATCCAATTAGAAGTAAGGGCTTAGTGGAAACAAAGCAATTTAAATTATGCTAATTTCTAATTCACCTTGTTTGGCTTCCAGTTCTTCATTATTAGGTTTGGGAGGTTTTGTTTCAGAAGCATTTGCTTTAGCAGGCTCTGGGCTGCATCGCTGCTCGTGATTGGAACTTTTCTTCTTTATTGAATCTTCATTCCCTTCTTCATCTCCATTTTCTTCCTCAGAATCTCCACCCAGTAATAAGGGAGTTAATTTAGTCTTTTCAGAAGGTTGGTCTGCTTTCAGGGAAAAGCTAATAGGGCCTATAATAGGTTCAGAGATAATTAATGAAAAAAAAAACAATAGAAAAACAAAAATTGTCTACCTATTTTTTAAACTTAGAGAGAACATGCATTTTTTCTGAGCATAAAATGGGTTTAGTTAGATGCATAAAAATTCCTCACTTGTTATTGAATTTTAAGTAAATGTATCACTAAAGTGTTAATTTCATAATGATCACTTTGAAGATATAACTCTTCTGCCATTAGGATTAAAAAAAAACCCTTTGAAGCTATTAAACACAAGGTAGTATCAAGTTAGTAATTAAGAATAAAAAAATAAACTAATTCAATTTGAAAACAAAACTGGAATGATATCAATGAAAATAGAAGGTAAAACAGATCTTACCCTTTAAACATTTCAGAGGCTTCTTTGTTTCTACCGAGTTCTCACTGATTGAATCAAATCCAAGAGAATCAGAATCTTCATTTTGTGTTCTTAGAGAAGCAAAATCAGGTAATGAACTCTGTGAGTCAGTCGAATTCAGACAGTCCATTTCCTTTTTCTTCGGTCTGGGAGGATGAGGGGGTTTGGGTTTTGTCTTTACTTGTGGCTGACTAACCGGACCAGAATTTGTACTTGAATACAAAACAGGCCCACTTTCTTGTACAACAGTACTTTGTTGGTTGCTGGTTTTGGTTCCATTACCAAATAACTCTATTCTCAGACTGTTCCTTTTGTAGATGTAATAGTTGTGGTACTCGTGCCAAGTGTGGAGGAAGTCAAAACGGTGATCATCTGAAAAGGAAAGAGGAGTTTTGGATTTTAAAGTACAGTCACTTGAAAAAAGTAACAGCGGACTTAGAAGAAGGTGAATGGCTGAAGTAAATAAGATAATTTTGATGTTATTTTTTCATGGTTTAATTAAATCTAAAAAACTAGTATTAAACATTTTTCTCTGAGAGACCCCCTCTATTTACAATGAAAAAAGTTTTTTTTTTATACAGCAGTCCCTAATTTATACTCAAAATTCTGAAAGAGCAAATCACACAATTTTTTTTCGCCTTTTGTGGTAAGATTTTTATTTTTCTTTGGCTAATAATTTTTATGACAACCCAATAATATTAAACTGGGTTTCAAAGTTTTTTGTGACCTTATAGAATTTTAAACAAGTATTGGGGCCTACTAAAGAAAGAGGAGCATATTGTGCTGCATTTCTTATAAAAAAGGCTTCTTAGGGGGGGGGGGAAATGCATTTTAGTTTATGAATTTCCACAAAACAGCTAACAATTTTCTAAAACAATAAGCAGATTATATTTATAATTTGTTTGATAAGAAGCAGGATCCTTTATTTTTTCAAGATTGATTGAGATTGTCATTTTAATAAGGCCTTATTAAATAACAGGGTTGGAAAAAAAACAGGTTTTTTTAAAAAAAAACTAAAAAACCCGTTTTTTTTTTGTTTAAACCAGGTTTTTTTGGTTTAAACCGGGTTTTTTTACTGAAATTCTTCCCTAACACATAAATACAAATATTTCTGATTGTTTTCATTTATGAATGCATTTAATAAGTAGTTCATTATATTCAGCTATTAACTAAGTAACTTAATTAATTAATTAAAATTAATTTTATTTAATTAAAAAAAGTTAAAATTATACATAACCATAAAAAACCAAGGGAGTCTGTTTAGACCATTAAAAAACCATCTGGTTTTTATAATGCATATTATATTTAAAAATCCAGTGCTTATTTGATTAAAAAAACCAATTGGTTTTTATTATGCATTCAAATATCCAGTTCTTAATGAATTAAAAAAAAACAAATAGTTTTTTTTATAAATAAAACCAAGGGTGTCTTTTTAGAGCATTTAAAACCAACTGGTTTTTATAATTCACATTTAAAAATCCAATGGATAAAAAAAAACAATTGGTTTGTATGATACATTCAAATATCTAGTCTAGTTCTAAATGAATTTATAAAAAAAAAAAAAAAAAAAATGGTTTTTTATTAAAAAAACCAAGGGAGTCTTTTTAGAGCATTAAAAAACCAAGTGGTTCTTTATAATGCAAATTTAAAAATCCGGTGATTAGTTGATTAAAAAAAACAATTAATTTTTATTATGCATTCAAATATCTAGTTCTTAATGAATTAAAAAAAAACAAGTTTCAAAACCAAACCACTCCAGGTTTTTTATAAAAAAACCCAGGAGTCTTTCTAAGAAAATTTCAATTGGCTAATTGTTTTCAAAAAATTGCATAGCTTTACAGCATTAATGTCAGAAGCATTCAACATATTTTGTTCAAAAGACAATATTTGAATCAATAAACGACTTTAAACCCAAAAGTTTAGCTAAGTTTTTTTTTGGAAAAAAAAAACATTTGGTTTAAACCATGGTTTAAACCAAATGGTTTAAACCGTGCCAACCCTGTTAAATAACCCTTATATAAAACTTATTATGAAACCTTATTATAAATATTTATCTGTCCTCTATAAAACTGGCACTCTGTACATTCTGGCACAGGTTGTAGTAGCCTAAATTCAGCTAAATACATAACAAATAAAATCTTTCAAAACTTCCACATAAAAATCAAATGTAACTTACTTTTTGCTTTTACAATTGTTTCAAAGTCCTCTCCATTTTTCGCAACATACTCAGCCATCTTGTCGATAATAGGCTGAACATCAGGAGGTGGAGGAACCTGAGCTTCAGTATTGCTACTTGTGGACATATTTGCTTGATCAGAACTGCCTTGGGCTGCAAGAGAATGAAACCCCAATGAAGAAAAGCCACTCACAACCAGTGTTACAGTAATCAAAGAAAAGAAAGGCCTTAGGAAAGGAAACAAAACTTGACATGTTCTATCTAAGTAAGGGATTTCAATTACACAAACAGGCCACATGCAAATCAAGAAATATAATCATAGCTGCCAACTGAGTTTATTCAAAAAACAGATTTTGGATTAAAAACAGAAAATTTTTGATACTCATACATCACATCAATATTTTTTAATAAATCGGTCTTTTATGATCTAAAATAAGTAAAATTTCGATTTTTACAAAAAAAAAAGGCTCAATATCAGTCATTTCAACCTTTTGATTTTTCCTTGATTTTATACAATTCTGCTTTAATTCCACTTAGATCAGTATCTGAAGAAAATGCAGGCTTTATTGAGGCAGATATTAGGGAAAATATTATTACATTCACGAAAATAGGGATTATCCTGAAAAATGCGACAAACCGGGAAAAACTAATTTCAGGCCTTAAAATCGGAAATCTCCCAGGTAAACCGGGAGGAATGGCAGCTATGTATCATTACAAAAATTAAAGAATTATAATGTGACAAGGAGTTCTGAAATTAACCAAATTTTAAAACTATGTTGAATGAAAGAATTTCAGGTGCATCAATTACTTTGAGATTCGGGGGAATTTTGTGAAGGTGAGTTTGCAGCCTCTTCAGCAGCCCTGTGCTGCTGCAAATTCCTGACTAGAACAGAGTAGCTGTCATCGGAACTGCGGCGGAAGTTGATGTTGGGAACTGTGAACTGTAAACAAAACACATACTTGAGATGAGCGATAAAAAAACAAGGAGGATAAATTAAAAGAGAGGTCGAACAAATCTTACTTTAGGCGCTGGTTCTTGCCTTCCAGCCATAAGACTTGGGTGTAAATAATGATCATCATCATCTTCATCCTCACTTTTACTGACTACATAATAAATAGAGTTAAATACATAATCCAACAATACATTAGTATAAGTACATAGAATTAGTATAGTATAAATACATTAGTTTAAGTAGTAAGTTTTTGAAAACTATCATAAAACCTTTTTTAAAACAAAATGGGCCAAATTATAAAAAAAAAATATTTTTGTATATTTTATTTCAAGACTTTCACATCTGTAAACAAAAAAAAAAAATTTTACCTCCAGAATGAACAAAACAAGTTTCTAGAAATCAAGATAAAGTCATAACTATTACTTTTGTCTAAAAAATTATAATTGAAGGATAATGAATCCACTATAAATATGATAATGAAAACAAACTTGCTTAGTAAGCAAGTATTCAGAAACTAATTTTACCTATGAACTTAACCTGAAATAACATACGATAGTATTACAATAATTATTATTATTATTGGATATTGTGTATTAAAGAAAATTTGTTCAATTAACTAACTTTAAAGTAGGATCAGTTTTCTCTACTTAATATAATTCTAAAGTTCTGACAGCATCGTAAGTTCATTTTTAATTTTTAAAGAATTCTTGTTTACTTATATTTCCATGCCCTTAATAATTTTTTCAAGTTAGTACTTTAAATTTTTTAATCTGTAAGAAATAAGTATGAGTTTATTTTATTTTTAATGGAGATCTCATACAAAACATAATTTCAAACTTGACATGTACTAAATGGACATACCACGATAGTATTTAAAATATTTTTTAAAAAATAACATTATTCTAAGCATCATTGTAATTCTACAAATCTAACTTATAATAAACTAAGACTTAAAAAAATCTTGATTCTATTCTGTACTTAAGAGGCAAATGTGGACATGATGGCAACTTTCCAAATTAAAAAAAACTGGGAGACCCCTTCTCTACTAATGTCACACTTTGTTATATACTTAATTTCTTCTGAAGTCTTAAATATCAACAGGATTTATATGAATTTGAGCAATTATCAAAAAATGCTGACTATAAACTAAAATCAATGAAAAAAATACTTAACATTAAAACAAACTATTATTTCTCAATTAGTGAATGTAAATTAATGGACACAGTAAACTTTCAGTCGTATGTTTATAGTTGAATAAAAAATCAGAGCAAAATATAGAAGCATTATTTGAAATGGGGTTCAAGAATTAAATTTTAACAGAAATAAATAGATAAAATCCTAGAATTTCTGAATGTAGTTGATACTTTTTGGAAATACATTTGGTTGCTGAAGGCACTGATTTTAGAGTAATGACAAGTCTACATAAAGTTCTGAAAATTAGATTTAAATTAAGAACTTTATATAGAAATAATCACTCTGAAAGGCATTTAGTTAAGAATCTAGGATTGATACCTATCATATTTCACTTATGAGGGTTTACCTCTTAAGTTGATGGATAGTTTTTACCTAGAAATTAAGAGAAAACCATATTTTCTTTGTTTAGAACTATTTAAAAACTTGAGAAGTATGCAAGTACTATACCTTTTTCTTTCTCAATAGGCTTGTAAGACCCAGACTTGATTTGTTTTACCAAGTGCTTGTAGTACGGATACAGTGGGTTGTCGAGATGCATAAAAGCAAACTGAGGATTGGCGTCCTGCTTCATTTTGATGATGATTTCCATCTGTCCCCCTTGCTCACTCACAAACATGGCAGTTTTTTCAATGATGGCATGTATTTTCATGGTAAATGGCTAGCAAATTATTAAAATAGTAAAGTAGTGTGAAAAAAAAACTAGTAAAACATACATTGCTATATTGTATATAAGTATCATAACCTGCATACAAATAGTCAAACCAAGTAATAGTAATCCAGATCCAAACAGAATTTCTAGTTAACTAATAATAATGGATGACGGAAGTTTTTCCAGGGCAGAATTAGAATTAACATATGTATTGAAAATAATATTATTTTCTAATTCCTGCGAGTCATTTAATTTTTTGTCTATCCTGATGAAAATCAATAGGATGGATTTCCGTCTCAAGACAGAAAACTTTCACCCAAGCTAATAATATTTATGTATACAATTAAAAAGTTGAATTATATTCATATTGGTAAAAGTTTCCAAATACTGTTACACATTAAAAAAATGCTTTTTGAATGTATACTTAAGATGATTAAATATGACGGAATTTATAGTAAAACCTCATTGAGCAACCATCCCTATACAACAACCACTTTTTGAAGGCACCGAATTTTCCCCTTATGCTCCTAATGTTAAAATTCCTCAATACAACAACCAGTAAATTCCCCAAACACCTCTCAGTGACTGGTTTAACTAATTCACAAAAATTTTCCAGCTGTTTTAAAGATAGGAATGGAAACAAACAGTATCCCCATTCAAAAGAATTAAAATAAAATTTGTTCCACCCATTAAAATTTACTTTCAAAACATTCAGTCCAGCATTGGAACGCTTTGATAAGGTTGGTGCATGCTTTATAAAACATGTTGTAAGGCTATTATAGATTTTATTGCCATGCACTCACCCTTCCCTTTTTCTTCCCCCATGTGGTTTGGTTTCATTGCTCTCTCCAAAACAACATGACTAGCAGCAAGTGACAGCACTCGAGAGATATTTACAAGTTAATTTTTCGGACAGTAAACTTTGTTAATATGTGTCCCAGAAGCTTGTAAAATTGAGTTACTATGCATCGGTTTAGTTCGTAGGCATTTACTGAAAGCCTTCAACATGCATAGAAAGAGGGTGTTTCTAACTCTAGAGCAGAGAGCGGCAAGAAAAAGTGAAAGATGCTTCATATTTTAATAGAATGCAACTTTTTATTCCATATTTAAAAACAAGAATAAATTGTTTTTTACCAAAACATTGTTTAAAAAATGTATTGATTAAGTAGTTCGCCTTTTGAATTTAAGTGTACCCCTTCTGTGCCACTACCCTCTTAAGAACCAATTTCTCTTGGAATGGAAGGTGGTAGCTCTCAAGAGGTTTTACTGCATGAAGGTTCAAACACAGTAAAACTACTTTAAAGTTGGTGCTTTAATTATATCAAATTATACTATTAACTTGGTAATAAGGACATTCATTAATTATAAATAAAATTCCACCTAATTAAAAACTAAGGCCAATGACTGAGCAAAATAATGTATCTTCATGTTTTCTTTCTAATTCTGGTTTGAACTTTCTCAGTGTTTACAAAATTATCTAGGTTTAAAATATAGTTTTATGAATACTCACCACTTCCATTCCTTTTGGAACATCCAAACCCTCAGGCATTAGATAAGGCTCATCCTCAGATTCCTCCACTAGAAAATCAAAAACACAGCATGTTTATGGTCAAGGTAATCACTTTCTTCTCTTTTAATAGAAAACAATATGGATTCGCTCCAATGATGTTCTTTCCCAACCAGGTGGGTCAAAGTCATTCAGTTTCTTTAGGAAAACATCTATAAGTAAACAAATGAAATTCTTTTTTATATTGTTTGAGATAAGGCATTCAGAAAACAATAGGAACCCACCAATTGCTCTTTATCTGTAATTGCAAAAAAAGAATGATACAGAAACTTTCATATTAGAGAGCCCTACATTTAAGGCATTAATTTCACTTAAGACACAAAATACTGGTATTGTTAAACAGATGAAGAATCTCTGTAGCAGATAAAAAAACCTAAACCAGTTTTAGTAAAATACTTTGAAAAAGAACTGTGTATAAAACTTTGCTAACAAATTTTCCTCCCTTAGTTTTAATTTTCAATTAAATTAATAAAATTTCAGAGAATACAACATAAGAAAAATTTTCTTTTACAAATACATTCACATACACTTCAGACCATAAGTTTGGTAGAGTTATTGAAATTTGTTATTTCAACACAAAATTAAGTTAGATAGGTTTTAAAACAAATGTTAAGTAACTTATAAATAATTTTATTATTAAAATAAGAATAGAAATAGAAAACAAAAGCTTTATAGCACATTTGAACAGAAAATTTAGGTTTGGTAGTTTGTTTTAACTAATAATATCAAGAAATATTTACTTGAACCAAAATTGTACAAAAACAATAAGTACTACTAGTGTACAAAACGTTTTAAAAATAAAGCATAGAAAAAAAAATTCATTTAAAATCTCTAGCTCCAAGAGCTACCTAGTAAGAATTTTTTAAATAATTTTTTTCAGTGTATTTGATAAAAAAAAAACTATTTACTTACCCATCTTTCTAGTTTTACCTCTTATCATTTTGGATACTGATAAATACATATAAGATTTCTTTGTCAGTCTCAAATTAAGTGGTTGAAAAGTATCCAATATGAGCAGGCCTCAGGCTGAAATCTTGCATGTATTGAAGTCTTTTTAACTCAATCACTTAGATTGACTGAGTGTTAACAAGAATGCATACAATACTTCTCAAAGCAATAAATTAAAAAGGGGAATTACAAACACAACCATAGCTGGCAACTGAGCTTGTTCAAAAATTTTTGTTCAAAGATTTTTGTTAAAAAAAATGGAAGATTTTTAATATTCATACACCGCATCAATATTTCATAAAAAAATCAGTCTTTTATGAACTGAAATGGAGAAAATTTTAATTTACAAAAAAATGCTCAATATCAGTCATTATCTTTTTGATTTTATATGACTTTTCCTTGATTGCACTTAGATCAGTATAAGAAGAAAATGTATACTTAATTGATTGATCTTTTATCAGTCAAAGATAGCTTTTAACCACACCAGTGTTGATTTTTAACACATAAATTAGGGTATTTTGTAATATTTCTCATCATTTTTAAAAAGTCTAAAGAGGTTTATAGAACTGTTTGGAGACACTTGCTGACCAAGTTCAGTCTAAAGAGGTTTACTTGTTTGAATAATTACAGCACATAGAATTAATTGCCAAATTTCGGTGAATGTAACTACTGCTCTTACCACAAAATCATACTATTTTTAGTAATGACTTTTTAGAATTACATTAATAATTAAATTTACACAGGTATTTTAATTTTTAAAAAAATAATGCTCATTTTAAATTATAAACAAAAATATTTTCAGGAAAACTTAATAACTGCACTAATTTTTAGATACATCCATGCATTAATTACTAATAGATTATCAAGAACAAGACTTTGATAAAACCAAAAACTTTCAGCACCCAAATTTTAACAAATTAATCAAACTCTTCCCAGTCCTTTAAATTTTGACTTAAGACATTATGACAGTCACATTGCTCGCCTAAATATTGTGATAATGCTTCTTGAGCAACAGTAGGATAAATAAATGTATTTATCAAAAAGATATATTATTTCAAAAGATATTTTGCAAAATCCTGAAGTTTTCCCCCGCTCGGATATACTAACCAAGTATGCCAAGAACTTTCTGGGTTAATTTTGAAATGGAGATAAAAATATCATTTAAAGAGAAGTTTGGCAAAATGTTCACATTTTTAATATGCAGTAACATAATATTTCTGTTGTTCTTAAAGACTTTTGGCGAAAATGGTTAACCACTGAGGATAAATTAACTTAAACTTCTACTTAATAAGACATATTAGAGTAATAATGTAGCATAATAGGTGGTCATTACACAAAGATAAGAATCAAATAAATGGGTAGTTATACCTTTAGGTGGCTCGGGTTCAACATATTTATCTTCAGCATTGTCATATGAAAAAGCAATCTCATGGTAGGCTCCATCCCCTGCTATAGCAGCTCTTAGCCTCTTTAACTCCTCCTCTGCAATAACAACAATTTTGCTCAAACATTGATATACTTAGTTAAGAATACAAAATGAATTAAACATACAGCCACTATTTTAAAATAATTAAATAAGATCATGAAGATCAATCAATATGACCTGTGCACATAAGAAACATTTTTTTTTAAATCATAAACCACAATTCAGTTAAGTAAATTTCAAACACACAAATTATTTTTTCATAATATTCATCATCTCAAGCTAACACAAGTAAAAATTTATATAAACATTTAAAAGAATCTAACTATTTTCACTAAACTTTACAAATGGCTGAAAAAAAATCTTGAAAAATTCAGCAGCACTATACACAAGTTATTTTTATGAGACATAAAAATATACTACACATAATAGTTATTTCAGAATAATGTTAAGATACCCTGGAATATGATTATTTTTCAGATTGTATAATTTATAATTCTTAAGATATTAAAACACTAAGATTTAAATACTTAATCAAAGTCTATGAGTGTAATGTAAAAAATGTCACAATGTTTCATTAAATATAAAACATGAAAAAAATAAAGCTTTTGAATGAAGAAACTTTAGCAATATATACAAACCCATATTGTACCAAGTTTTCCAATTACTTCACAAACTGTGCAATAAACAGAAGATTAGTAATAGTTAAATTATTCATACACAACTAAGAGACAATATATATTAGTCAACCTTCATTCATTCCAAATAACTTTATTCCAGTTTTAGAAACAGTAGCTATCATTACATTATTAAATCTTAAAAATTTGAAAAAAAATATTATTAAACGACTCTTTATATGGAACAAATGAAGTTGGACTATTGTGTTCATACAGTCAAATTAAGTTCTATGCTTTCAAATTTTATGATTTTTTGTCAGGGATTGATTGGAAACACATATACATTTTAGAAACATCTAATTTTAAGAGGGAAAACTTAATTGTAAGAAAATATGGTACTTGCGTATTATCTGTCAACCTTTCAGTGACAATCAAATTCAGCAGCACAGCTATTGAACAGTCTTTGGGATTTTATAATGCTTTTGGATTGAGTGGAACAGTGTATGGGATAATACACAAGAACCGAAAATATTTTGAGATGTTTTCTTATCTTAAATTTTTTAATAAAAATTAAGTAACTGTTGGTATTCTTTTAAAAATGCAGCTGTGTAATATTTCCTGGGAAAAAGTCTAAAGCATAAAAATAAATTTGACTGTAATTGGTCACTCAACAAACTGAATAAAGAAAAGGAAGGAAAGGAATTTATATATCGCATTGAAACAGTATATTACATGTAAGTGATTTCCATTGATTGATTACAATATTTCCCAAAAGATGAATGAATCCATACAACCAGGCATCATTGGCTGAATGCCGCCACTCTTAGTCGATCCCTTCGAGGCCAAATATTATTTCTGCACAGAAAAAACTGAGACACATTATTGCAAAAAGTGAAACAAGCAGATTAAGACACTAAGAAATGAGATTTTGAACGCTTGTTATATACATTCATAATAAAACTTTTGAGTAACCATTTGTATTATCCCAAAGAAACTGAAAATGAAGGTTTTAAATGACACATTCACATATAAACCTTGCTTATTTACCTTGGTAAAGCTGTTCTTCAGACATGTCTGATCGTAATGAACGATAGCGCTCTTCATCGCACAGTTTCTCTTCTTCAGAGATTGGATCTTCATACTCAGTGGAAGTTGGCTCATATTGACTCAAGTCATGAAGATATCCCCTTACATCATATCTGCAAAGGTATTGAAAAAACAAATTAAATATAATAAATAATGAGTGAATAAAAATTAATACAATTTTCAATATTTTAAACACAAGTACTAATGCTTTTTACTTCAAGATTACTTAAAAATATCTTAACAGAGGTCTGTCCAGGGCAATTTTACTACTGTTTTTAGGTACCTCCACAAATTCATCACCTGGTACTATAGGGTAGGTGGGGGCAATTGTCCGTAGTTTTTGATTTGGAATTTTTGTGGCCCACAATTTGATTATTTGATCAAGTTTCTGGTATGGAATCGAAAGCTTAGAATCTTGCCTATCATTTCATATTTTTTTAGCCTTGAACTGTAATAACTTTGAGAAATATTAAACTTTTTTGACAAACAAATTTTGCAGACATTTGCCCCATTTTTTGGGGTAAATGTCCGCAGTGAGAATATTGAATAAAATTAGATATTCCAATTCAATAACATCAAAATGGAGGTTTATCCACAACTCTAAGGCTAGAGAACAATATTCGACGCTATAAAAGGTCGACTAAATAGTTGTAAGTGGCTAGGAATCCTTCATTCATTTTTCTCTGAAGAACTTCAGCTGCACACCCTTAATTTAAAAGAAAATTTTAAGCCAAGGGAAAAGTTTTAACTTTCTTCATAAAATTTACCTAGAATACACTAAATAAGCTAAAATCAGTATATTTCTTGGAAGGTGGAAAATAAAAAGAACATAAAAATAATAAACGTGGAGAGCAGCGCAGACATTCCACTTTTCTGTACTCAACTTCTACCCCATAAAAACTGCGGAGAGTTACCCCATATCATGATGACAGCAATAGGTTGTACTGATTTTGGAACCCCTAAAACCTGGCCCCTAAAATATTATCACCCATCCCACAAAATACGTTATTTCTGACCCTAACGAGAAAAAGCAAAGTAAAAAATGTGAGTCTCCCCCACAAATTTTTTTTAGAACAGCTTTAGAAAGAATCCTCCAGCCGCCATGCGTAACCACAGCAATATGTTTAAGTGCTGTCATCATCACAGAGCTATTATATAATCCTGGAGTGCAAACTTCCTATACTTTAACATTATGAAAAATGTTATAATATAGCAGCACATTATATCAGGGGCGCAGCGACGGGGGGGGACCAAGGGGACCAAACCCCCCCCAGGGACCGAGAGGTCACCTGATGTTATAAGGAATTTCCACTATTCGTAAAAAAATTCAAAAAATGTTCGAATCTCTTTCCGGAATTTTTTTTTTTCATTTTTTAACGAATTGATTTTTTTTTATTATTTTTTAATTAATTTAAACTTTTTCAAGTTAAAAATTTTTTTGTGTCTGATGTTATTCTACTCTCCAGCGCGCATTCTAGGGATGGAGAGATAAGCACACCTAGGGGAGGGCGTGACGAAGAGGAGCAATTTCCTGTCCAGAACTGGAGATGGAGAGCTCTCCACTGGAGTCTGACCTCCTGTGGTGTGTGTGTGTGTGCACGAGCACCTGTTTTTGTTATTTGTTTAGTGGAACTAGAGGGTCCGAATCGGAACAACTAGATTTCCTCTAACATTCTTTTATTCTTTTTCTCAAGCGTATTTGGATATTGCAATAAATTTTTCAAGAGTTATTAACCAATTTATGTATTGTATCAAGGCAGGCCCGTGCTGGGCCGCCGGGACACCGGGACATATCCCGGTGCGCCCTCCAGCCTGGAAATTTTGGCGCCCTCCTATTCCGAAACTGACAAGGCCTTTAATCAAAACAGCAATACCTTTGAGAGTAAACCTTGTTTGAGAGTGTTAAGTCAAGGTAGTGTTTTTTGCACTAGGAGAACCCTTAGCGAAAAAAAACCCCACTTATACATACCTTGATAGTAGAAAACTAGGAGGTGTTTTCAGGGCGCCCTTTTAAGCTACCGCGAAATTTTAGAAGTTCCGCTTTAATTTTACTGCGGTGATTTTTCATGGCGATTTTGCTCTTTGTTTAATACTTCGAATTTGCGAAGGCGGGGCGGTGTCTTTTAGACGCCCCTCTTCATGCACAAACCAGAAAATGCAAGGGCACAGCACTGATTTTTTGTTGGGCCTTTAGTGAAATACGTTGAAATTGAAAGGGCGGGGCGTTAATTTTTTAGGGTGCTGTTATTTATAAACAGGTAGTTACTTGACTAAGGGCCGTCCTTAGTCATTAGAGAGGAGTATCGAACGCAGGGCCATATCCAATGGGGTTTAGGCAGAGATATATTTAACTCCTCCGAGAGAGTATTTCACTCCTTGAAAATCGGAATTACTCTTTAAAAAACTCGACAGGAGTATGTATTTTCACTCTTTGAATTTTTCACAAAGGTTTTAGCTTAAACCTTCAATCAGGGCATCCTAATCAGGGCCGTATTTAGGCACGTGCAACATGTGCTATAGCACAGGGCGGCAAAATTTTGGGGGGCGGCAGATTACAATTCGAAATGCTACAAACTATGCAGCTTTGTAAAAAAATGTTTGTGAAGGGAGAGAGGAGTGGGCCAATTATCCAACCCCCAACACCCCCAATAAACCCGTTAAGATAATCCAACTCCTTGACAGGAAATATTTATGGCTTTGTTTTTCCGGAATGGGGAAGGCACCAGGAGGACTAAAAAATGCACTGCATAAAATAGCTAAAAGGGGTCAAATTTAAAAAATTTTCCTGGGGGAGAACCCCTAAATCCCCCTCCAAAACTTTGACGACTGTTAACAGTTTTTTTTGTATTTTTTGTTAGTGACTCATTTTTCAAAATGAATTTTAAATCATTCATAGTGACGAAGAATAAGTAATAGTTTTTTGAGGGTATCATGGCTTTCCAGTTCAGGGCAATAATTTTGACTTCAATTTTTATATTTTTTCCCCTTGAAAATTCTGCAACTTGTTAGAATAAATCTGGGTCTCAAAAGGAGTAAAAACAATACTTTTTAGGGTCAAATATCAAAAATTTTCCTGGAGGAGAACCTCCAGACCCCCCCCTCCAATAACTTAGATGTCTGTACTAAGGTTTCTTTGTTCTCTAAGGTCTGTTTAGTGTTTTTCTCTAGGAAATTTTGCCACTTACAAGAAGCGGTTCCCTTCGGGTGTTTCCCAGAGATTCGAAATGATATAAAAACACTAGTTTAAAGGGGAAAATTTAAAAAAATTTTTGGGAACCCCCATCCTTCCCATTTTCTTGAAACATAAAATGAAATAGGGGGGGGCTGGGGGCTGCAATAAATCGATATGCACAGGGCGGCAAAAACGCTAAATACGGGCCTGATCCTAATTATCATACTTTTTAATTGTGTTTTCATACAGCCATTGTAATTTTTTTTTACATTTACTGTTCTAATGCTTAGGAAGTTTGATTGAAACCCAAAATAGCATCCTCATTTTTTTTTCAATTTCATTTTGTCTCTGTATATGTAGTTTACTATACTACTTAATACTATTTCCGTACTTCACTCCTCCTAGAAAAGTCAAGGAGTATTTTTACTCCTCCAAAAAAATCCTAGGAATAACACTGGTTTTAGGGGTTTAACCCCCCTAAAATTTAGACAAATATTTATGCTGTTTTTTTCCTCCGGGTGTAACCCAAAGGGTCTCAAAATGTGTCAAAACAGTACTTTCAGGAGTAAAAATTCCAAAAATTTTCTGGGGGAGGACCCCCAGACCCCCCTCGAATTTTTTAAATACATTATAAACTGATTTTCCTTGAATATTCTCTTACTTACAAGGAGTAGTCCTCTTTTGATGTAATTATCCAAAGAGGCTCAAAATGATTCAACATACTGTTTTTCACAAATATTAAAAACACAAAACAGTCAAATATATCTCAAATAGCAGTATTGCTTTAATTTTTTTCTATTGAGAAGAGCAATTTGTGAAACGTTGCCAATCTTAAAAGAAAAGTAAGTTTTTAGGTTTACAAATAATTATTTTGGCGGCGCCCTTTTACCCTTTGTCCACCGCCCTCTGAAGGTACCCAGCACGGGCCTGTATCAAGGGCCAGACAGGGCCCGATTTACAAGTTAGGGGGCCCAGGGCAAAAGACCTATTTGTGACCCTCGGCATGTCTTAAAATAAAACTTAATTCATTGGACTCAAAATAACAAAGTCAATCATCTTTAATCCCAGTTTTAAAAAATGTGTGAATTAAAATATATTTACTTGAAACTTCAAAAACTTAATAAACTGATTTTAAATTTGTTTACTTATTTTACACACTCACATTTTCAAAGCTTTTTAGTGAGGCCCTGGGCCCTAAATGCCCTCCCTGAAATCAGGCTCTGGGCCCACAGCCTTACAAAGAACGTAGAAGAAACGAGAATGAAGTATATATAAGTGATTATAAGCTCTAATAATTAGGAGGAATTAATTTATTAATTAATAGAAGTTCAGCAACAAAGAAATTTTTCGCGTTCATCTTAATAAATGGTACATAAAGCTTCTATCATTTTTGAAAAACTAAGAAACCCAAATTATTTTTGACTGGTCCCCCCCCAGAAGGAATTTCTGGCTGCGCCACTGCATTATATAGTCGTTTTAAGTTGGTTATCATTAGCTCAGTGGTCATCATTTGAGCTGTGGGTAAACAAAGCAGCTGGAGGACTCTCTCTAAAGCTGTTCCTTCTATATTTAAACTACAGCACTCCTGGTACACCTCCAATTAGCAGGTTATAGCTGGAACAAAGACCAGCACAAGGACAAGCTAATCGGACAGGCATGCATAAAGATGTTTGTAATTGGAAGTTCCCACAACTATTACATGAATGTAATACTGTATGATGTGATACAATTAACCGTTGTGACATATAATTGTTTGTGAATGACTATATTGAATGTTTATTTACGAAATATCAAGTGTTACGAACCGGTCTATCATTAATGTTTTGTCTCCCATCCATGGTATTAAATGATTTCCTTGATCAATGTAAGCAGATTTTTCGTCATCTCTAAATACTTTACATGAGTAACCAAACACAAATAGTTTCTCATTGGGGTCGATTGGTCCAGTTTTAGAATTTTGTAGCCAACCTTCACAAGGAGTCGCCATTTTACTTCACGATCACGGAAAACTTTTTATTGTTTTTATTTTGTAAATTTTTAATGCCATCCGAACGAAACGAAAAGATTTAAGCATACAGATTCATATCCTGAAAAAGAGATTGCTTGAAAAACAGACACAGCGCCACCATAGGTGATAGCAGAGCTCTACCCGCTCTGCCCACACAACCGTTGAACGATTCCCGATTTATTTAATTCATTTTTTGTTAATTGGACTTTAGGAGAATGCATTAAAACCAAAAGTGATTGTTTATTTTCTAACAAAAATCAAAAGAATCATATTTTTAAATGGACTCTAACCGCCTATCTGGTTCGAGACTTCACGGAACCAACACGTGACCTACAACTGAGCTTGCAATGGACTCTAACCGCCTATGTGGTTCGAGATTTCACGGAACCAACACGTGACCTACAACTGAGCTTGCAATTGGTTACCACAGATACTACACTAGTAGATCTACTAGTGTAGTATCTGTGGTAACCAGTGGCGGATCCACGGGGGGGGTGATTGGGGTGATCACCCCCCCCAACAAAGTGACCTCGCCGAATTTCCGGCCGAAAATCACATCCCCGATAACAGCGATTAACTTGACTTGTGAATAATATCTACTGAGAAACCGCTGTCACCATCTGAGCGAGTATTTTTTCCGGTTTCTCGCAGTGCCCCTTTTCGGCAATAGTAGCAACTCGTTAAATGATAACTTCAATGCATCGATCACTTTTCAGAGGGCTCCCTTCCCGAGCCCTGATAAAAGGGTTGACAGAGGGTCCGCGCTAATGACCACTTTTTCCTCTCTTGGGGTTGTTCGGTACTCTTTGGTCACCGGAAATTTCAGCCGGTGTTAAAGAAATCTGTATCGGGGTGAATTGGACCTCATATCGAGGCTGATTACTGGTATAATTGCACACAAAAACCAGAGCGGGCGGCTTGTTTGTATATTTTCTAATCTCTGTTTTTCAACATCTATTTAAGGGCCAATCAAAGCTTTTTCAGAGCGATTGGCAATCCCATATTGGGAGGGGATAACAGCTATTTGTTGGCAGTGGGATAGTCAAAACTTGAAAATAACAAATAGTGAACATGGTCGTGCTCAGAAACGAACAGTGGAACTCAGCTTTCGTTTTTTAAGAAAAAGCCAAGAAATGATTTTTTTGAAGATAAAGCTGAGGTAGTTTTGCCATTTTCTGCAACTTTTCTTTTTTTTAAAACTATGTTTCGATGTTTCATAATTTTTTAAACTCAAGTATATCACTGTATTAATTATTAAGAGAAATTGCTATTTTAAATTTTCTTCTTGGTTGCTAAATTCGGAATACATATACAAAAGAAAATTGTTTTTATCATTTAGTAATAGATTTAATATTTTTATGTACATTTATTAAGTTTTTATTATTATTTTGAGAACTTAACATTAACAGGGCAGCTTTCAATGTCATTATTACTTATCATTTCAAGGTTCTAATGATTTAATTCGGTTTACTAAATTTCTAAATTGTGAAAAAGCTAAAAGAAATAATTATAAACAGAAAAAGGCATTCGTGGATTTGCGGTAATTTTACTTTTAGTGAATTTTCTGTTTCTCTAATTTTTCTTTATTTTGGTCTGTCTTGTTATATATTAGTGTATACTTTATGCATTTAAGTAGAAGTTCCATTTTAAAAAGGGAAAATGAATTATTTTAATCATGCATTTAATGGTTTACAATTAAATCAGTAGAAAGTGGAACTTTCCACCAAATATATTTTATGTGTCTTCCTCTTACGAATTGAATGTAAAAGTGAAAATTGATTGTAATGTCGAATGCGCATATAGGTAAAATCACCCCCCCCAAACCAAGTCTCTGGATCCGCCACTGGTGGTAACCAATCGCAAGCTCAGTAGGTCACGTGTTGGTTCCGTGTGACGTCAGACGGTTAGAGTCCATTGGTTACCACAGATACTACACTAGTAGATCTACTAGTGTAGTATCTGTGGTACTCTGTGATCTGTGGTAACCAATGGACTCTAACCGCCTATCTGGTTCGAGACTTCACGGAACCAACACGTGACCTACAACTGAGCTTGCAATTGGTTACCACAGATACTACACTAGTGTATCTACTAGTGTAGTATCTGTGGTAACCAATTGCAAGCTCAGTAGGTCACGTGTTGGTTCCGTGTGACGTCAGACGGTTAGAGTCCATTGCAAGCTCAGTAGGTCACGTGTTGGTTCCGTGTGACGTCAGACGGTTAGAGTCCATTGACTCATTCACTCAATGGACTCTAACCGCCTATCTGGTTCGAGACTTCACGGAACCAACACGTGACCTATAACTGAGCTTGCAATTGGTTACCACAGATACTACACTAGTAGATCTACTAGTGTAGTATCTGTGGTAACCAATTGCAAGCTCAGTAGGTCACGTGTTGGTTCCGTGTGACGTCAGACGGTTAGAGTCCATTCTCAATCTCTCAATTCTCATTTCACTCAAATTTCAGACACCAGTCCACGGCCATAGGAAATAATGTAAATCGAAAAAGCATTAAATATTGTAAAAGTTAGGGGCTATTTTGGCGCTGGGCGGAGAGGCGCAGAAAAAAGCCAAAATATACTGCCTACCTTTCTGTCAATCATTAAATGGCGCAAGTTTATACTTGCGTATGCGCCAAGTTTTTAGCGTTACAGATCACTATTATGGTAACCCTAACTCATGTTAAGTGAATGATTTGGCTTCTAAATGTGCCGCTAAATAGCCAAAACTCGCCAAGCATACGCAACTCTAAACTTGCGCCCATAAAATTTACAGTGCTGAGTGCTGCCCTCTACCTTGTACAGAAATTTGAAGATAACCTTGTGGACGCTCTGGTAGGATCTTTCTCTGTGACCGCGCTGAGAACTACTTTGTGAAGCAAAAATAAGGGGATTCGGGGGTCCTCCACCATAATTTTTTTTTGAAATTTTACCTTTGTAAGTAGTGTTTTAACTCATTTTGAGACATTATTTTGGAAAAGTTTCTGTACAGTTCTCGTCAAGCCAATCCTCATCTGAACGGTGACTCATCTGATCTGATCGGGGGAGGACCCCCTAATCCCCCCTTTGCAACTTGGAAGTAGCTGTATCCTCCACAAATCTACTTTACTAAAAATTTATTAAGAAATTTTAAACAAGGAAAGTTTTAACGTTATGTTAAGTCACGGCTTACTAGATACTTATACAGGCTAGCCGAGTTTTAAACAATGAAAACCATTTGACAACTTTTCCCGCTTGAAGCGCTACAAGACCTACCTATATCAACCACCGCCTTCAACACTGTGGATATGCTTTGCCAGTTGGTCCAGTATTGCCATCTGGATTTGCAATGATTTCCGTACTCGACTAGCCTATATAAGTATCTAGTAAGCCGTGGTTAAGTGTTCATGAAGAACAATGAATTTCAGAAATCTAAGCTACAAAAAAAGAACAAAGGGGGGTAGGTCAGTTTTCTTACGTAATTATGAGGGGGGTTGTGGTTTGCTTATATTTGCTGACAAGGGAGGAGGAGCCCCCCCCCCCTCAAAAAAAAGTATAGTATGTAATTTTATGCACCAAAATGAGTTAAAATCCTGTTATTTTAAGGTCATATTGTCAAAAATTTTCTGGGGGAGGTTCCCCAGCTCTTTTTTTTTATGCTCTAATTTTATGCTCTATTTCCCATGGCTACCTCATTCTATAATTTTCAGAATTTGTACATTTTGATATTTTTTTATTTTAATATTTCTTCATTTTCATACTTTTTCAAGGATACCAACTACTTTTTTATAAAAACAATTAGTATGAAAAAAGTTCCCGTGAACAAAGTCAAGTTAAATGTATTAAATCCTCTTTAAAGCGAGGGGTGATACATTTTTCCAGGCCTAATAGAACTGGAGTTATTTAAGATTAAAAAGCCAAAAAATTAGTTTTCTTCAAATTAAAAAAATACCAAGAAAATTTAAGCAAAAAAACATTTTCTCACAATAGAAAAGAACAATTCCTGAAAGTTTTATTGAAATCAGAGATGGTTGGGTTGAGAGACTTGTTGTTTCGACATGGATTGACAACAATATACGTATTTATTTTTAAAATACGTACTATTCTGTAGCAATTGTGAGTTCATTTCGCTTTCGCGTTACACACGATAAGCAATCTCTCCCAACTACCATTATATAGTAGTAGCGGTATCTTACTTACACACATAGTACAAATAGTTCGGGAGCAAATGTTTTTGAAAGTTTATCGGAGTCCCGATACAAATCGTCGCCGGTAAAATACTCAAAGAATTGCGTTCTTGAAGAATGACCCTACGTCATATCATCGCTTTGGTTATCTAATCCCAAAAGTTGAAGAGAGGTTACTTTGATCAAGTCTCGTGAGAACTTTCGCAACGTCTCTTAACCTTCAACCGGACTCTCCTAATTTCTTTCACAATTTACGTTACCTTTCGATATCCGATCATTAAGATATTTTGCTCATTAAGATTTGATTGTTTGCTTTTTTTTCCTTGTAAAAAGACTTGTGAGTACCATGTATTCATCCCCTTACGAGTACTTTAATATGTTGGTACTTGGCTTTTAGGTTGTAGATCACTTACACAAAGGATTTTAATTCTGGCACACTTATTCTAAAAATTTTCCAAACAATGCGAATCCCAAGTGGAATTAAAGGGGTCTAGGGAAAGAAAATATTTGAATTTTGCCCCTCAAAATGGTGTCTTAAGGGGACTTGGTACCAAAAAATTTTTTTTCTCTAATAACTGGATTTTATTATCTTTTAAGGTTTTAAATTATGTATTTACTTCATACTAATTCATATTTAGCCAAAAAAGCGAGTTCAAAAATTTATTTTTTAAAAGAATTACAAAAATCTTCAAAAAAATGCCCGAAATTACCCTACATTTAAATTGTAACTCCTCCCTTATTATATGTTATTTTGACTTGATTTTTTTTCTGAACATAAATCAAACATATATAGTCATTTGTAGGCATGGAAATTTGATTATCTATAAAAGTTTCTGAAAAATAAAAAAAACTCTGAAATTTGGCATTTTTTTCGAAAAAATACCCTAAGTTTCCACTTTAATGCTCCATAAAAAAAATTGTAATAAATATATTATAAAATCCATGCCTGAAGATGTTAAGCAGGTGTTACTGATAATGAATACAAAGTTTGAAGGGGTTTGGATGATTAGAAAAAAAGCCTTTAGATTTTAAACATTAAAAACCTTGTTTTGAGAAAAAGCCGTTTAAAGATAGAAAACTAGGCTTCTTAAGCCTATCTAGGCCTCAGAAATCTCAAAATTTTTAAACTAAGAATCCCCATATCATTATGAAACTTGGTAGGAATAATTCTAAGGGTACTATCTTCACTTTGATTGCAAAATCTCAAATTCGATATTTTGACCAAATTTTGGTACTGAGTCCCCTTAACTGATTTTGAGACAAACAAAAATTTTGAGGGAGATTCGGTTCGGGGGTCCTCCTCCAGAAAAATTTGCGAAAGCCCATCAAGTAGTGTTGTAATGTACGAGTAACTCATTTTGAGACTTAAGGTTACAGCCGAAGAGGACCACTCCTTGCAAGTTACAGAATTTTGAAGGAAAAACTAACAGATTTCAAAATTAATAAGGGGGTTTGAGGATGCTCCCCCAGAAAAATTTTGGAATTTTCCCCTTAAAAGGGGTGTTTTTACTCATTTTGGGACCATTTGAGGACCCAAAGATTTTTCTTGTAAGTTATATAATTTTCAAGTGGAAAACAGCATACAAATTTATGTAAAAATTTCGGGGAGGGTTTGAACTCCTAAATTAACCCCCTTTTGGATACGGCTCTGATGTGAATGATCACTCATACCCAGGATGAGATCGAGGGTTATCCATTGAAATGATGAAAATTTTATTTTTTTCCTTAAAACTGAAACGAAACATAGAGTTAATAAGAAGAGATAGAGAAAAAACTTCATTCACTTCAGTAAAACTACAAGACCTCCCAACGATACAAAAAATTTTTATCACCCGCAATTCCCATTCAAAAATTCTGAATTTATTTTGATAGAAAACTGAAAAAATAACATTTTAAACCATTTTAAACAGTGATTTTTATATGGTTTATTTGTTGGTTGGACCTACTGGTTTTCTTTCTTTAGCATCATTTTATTGGCGTTCTGATACCCATCCTTATATTGGTGTTTTCGGAAATTGGTATCTTGCAAATAGGAACACTACACAAACTCAAAACGTCCCAAACATAGCTTCTTTGCATGAAAAACTAAATAAAAACGAGGGGAAGCTAAAATTTGTTTGAGATATTTTTACTTTAACTTTCTGAATGAAAAATGTAAGGCTTAACCTAATTAGAGAATGAGCCGAAAATATCTGTAATCCTTCTAGACACATCATATTTTTATCTAATTTATTTATTCTCGAATTTATTTTGTCTACATCATCCACATTCTATGTATAGGCAGTAGGTTTAACTTGATAAATGTATACGGGTACACCGTACATCGGTCATAAGGTCAAAAAATTCGAAAATATTTAACGAGAAAGATAATTTTCAAGAGATCTCTTCACTTAGTTTACCTCTTACTGAATCGAGAGAAAAACTTTCGGGGTTCCCATCACACATCACAGACTATGGTTCGATTCCTTGCATTATCTGATTCTGTGGTCAACACTTTTAGGGTCCTTTTTTCTCTCTCTCAACTGCGTCACAAACCTTCTTATCGTGATTTGAGACTTCAATAGTTTGATAACAAAACAACATTTCAAACTCATCCATTATATCTTCAATGAATGGAATGATTTAAAAAATGTAAATTCAAATAATCTGAAATGTAATTCGCTTGGCATTCATTTCAGGAGAGTATACAAGGAAGGGGGCATTGAGGCTCCCGAATTTTGGACTAGAAGTATCAAATCGAGTTAAAAACTATGTTTTTAACGGGGTAAGGACCAGACCCCCTTTGTACTGGAAACTCTATTATTCACGTTTATTCATACTCAGCTCACCAAGATGCAAATCCTACCTAAAATTATATTAAAAATTTACATCAAACTTATTAAATATGTATAGGGGGCTTAGGAGTAATTTGGGCCCCTCCCGAAATATACACTGGTGTGCAAAAATTAAGGACCGAACTGTTTTTTCAATATAACACCTATTTGGAGCAGTGACAGAAACGTCTATGTTGAGAGGTATTTAACCGAAAATTTTATGTTGTTTGTAAAGAATATGATTATTCCTGAACTCAAGGCATGTTTTTAAGTGTGTGTACTAATTTTAGATATTGGTCTAATCATTATTTTTGGCAAGTTTTAGCTTCTTGGTCATTTTTGGTATGTGGTACATGACCGCCAACTATATTTTCAGTAGTTCTCACATGTGCTTGATCGCGTTTATGTCTATAAACGCGGAAAGTAACTTTACTCTTTCAAAATCGTGACTTATGAAAAACTTTGATAAAGCCAAATTGTGATTTTTCGCAGCTTTGTCATGCAGAAAGAGGAAATAAGGACCCAAAATGTCTTCTAACAGAAGCAAATGAGACATGAGAACACAGGTACACAATTGCAGACATCAGTGAAAATCTCTGTGGTGTCTAGGGAATGCTGAAATGGCACAAAAAAATTGTATAGTTTCATAGAAAGGACATCTTTTATTAACGTTCAAAAAAATGATTTTTTTAGTGTTTATGGACCTATTCATGTCTGAAAAGAAACAAATATCTATAAAAATATCTTCATTCACCTAAAAATAAGTTTTAAAGACATCAAATTTTTCCTCTGTAACTATACAATTCTTTTACACCGTTTCAGCACCCCCTATACACCACAGAGATTTTCACTGATGTCAGTAATTGTGTACCTGTGTTCTCATGTCTCATTTACTTCTGTTAGAAGACATTTTGGGTCCTTATTTTCTCTTTCTGCATGACAAAGCTGCGAAAAATCACAATTTGCCTTTCTCAAAGTTTTTCATAAGTCACGATTTTGAAAGAATAAAGTTACTTTCCGGGTTAACAGACCTAAACACGATCAAGCACATGTGAGAACTATTGAAAATATGGTTGATGGTCAGATACCACATACCAAAAATGACCCAGAAGCTAAAACTTGCCAAAAATAATGATTATAGACCAATATCTCTCAATAAAACCTAAAAAATACTATTAAAAATTAGTACACACACATGCGTTGAGTTCAGGGATAATCATATTCTTTACAAACAACATAAAATTTTCGGTTAAATACCTCTCACGTAGACGTTTATGTCACTGCTCCAAATGTGTAATGGAACTTCATTATCAATCAAGGGCCCATTTACCCCCTTAAATTATTGGTAGGGAAAATTTGTTCTGGCGCCCTATACCCCCCCTCCTTGAATATCTTGTAGTATTATTTTCATGGATGAAAAATAGTTATGCTAGGAGTTATATTGAAAAAACAGTTCGGTCCTTAATTTTTGCACACCAGTGTATTTCCATATAAGCCACTGACTGATTCATTCCCTTCCCTTTTTAAAAGGTTAGTGTTTTATTTATCTAAAATAACTAACTCCCCGTGTTGCAGTTTTATTGTCACATGCTGCACTTAAAAGTTGAGAAAAATCGTAGAACCAATACTTTGGTGCAAAAAATACACGTTTCAGGAGAAAGTTTGCTTTGCTTAGTACGGAAGCTTTTTTTCGATGGGGGCAAAAAAGAGCACATGATGACTGACTGATGGTTATAAAAGACCCTTTAACTGCATGAATAGTAGAATAATATTCGGGAGATCAGTATTTAGGATTTTTTCATTCCTAATATGCTGAAATTTCCTTGCCGTTCGCTTACGACAATTTCCCCCTAATTTTATAAAAAACAACCTTTTCCCCATAATTCTAAATAAAAGAATGTTCACGACTGTACTATTAGGTTTTGGCCAATAAAAGTAACATAAACTAACTAAACAAATTAATACCATGAAATTAGGCTAAAATTTACCGTAGATTATCAAATCTGTTAAAAAAACCATCCTAGTACTTGGATTTGGAAAAAGAGACACACCTGCTTCTTCTCCTAAAAAGAATCAAGTACTAATTACAAAAGAGAACATTTTTTAATAAAATAGTAAAATGAATTATTATTTCAATTGTGCAATATGGATTTCTAATATGGATTTAAACATTAAGTTAACATTACCCTTTATTTCTGTAACTTGCTTTAACGAGCATAAATAATCCCAAATTAGAATCACGAACTTATGAATGAAAAAAAACATTTCATAATCTACAAATTTCAAAATGAAAGCATTTGTCATTCAATTCTCGGGAGAACAGTGGCAGCATTTTTGCAACCAAGCTTCTAAGGGAAATGTACCAAATGGAACAGCATTTTAATATTTAGGATAATAACTATAACTGGTTTTTAAAATTAAAGTTTATTCGTGAAATCGCTTTTTTTATAAGAGTATCGAAACTAAATTGTTCTCTATCTCCACACAAAGTCTCGAAGGGAATGATTCAAAGGCCTCTTTACTCAATAATCCCTGCATATCGCACGTGATGTGATAAAAACAACTCGACCAATGACAATCTGGAGGAGTGTCCGTCTCAGCCAATAGAACGATAGCAAAGTTCTCTTCAGCTCCGATTTTCCCATAGTATATAAAGCATTAGAACCAGAATTCTTCAGGATTCTCTCTGCTGCTAAATTTCTGACCAGCACAAAATGAGAATATTGTCCGGCAACACCGAGCCAGTCTATTTGCTGGACCCCTCAGAGCTCTACCGACCGGAAATCAACAAGAAGTTGGAAGACTTCAGGGAGTATAATGAAGAAAAGGTGAGTCTCCTCATTGAAGAAAAAAAGGTGAAAAATATTTTCGGAATATGTAATTAGGTGTTACAGTCGTTCCCAAACTGGACGCCGCGCCGTTTTCAGGGGCATCGCGAATTCTACTGCACATATTATTTTAAAACAACATCCCATATAATCCAAAACCGTTTACAACTTAATTTTTAAAGTCTTATTTTTATTTAAATTTTTAGAGTCATATTTTTATTTAAATTTTTAGAGTGTGTTTCGAAATTTAAAAAAAAAAATTGAGTTTTGTCTCAATTTATCAACATAGTTAAGCCGATTTCATCATTAAATTTAAAACCTATGTAAAGATGGTTAGGAGTAGTGGTTTATTTCATTTTAATACAAATATTAAAGACTGGGAAGTTTCAGCGTTTACTCTTTTTTATAAGCGGGTCGCTATAGAAGAATTTTTAATCAGTAAGGGCGCGCGAGTCGAAAAAGTTTGGAAACCACTGCTGTGTATAATGTTATATTACTTTATAACCTTTGATACTCTGCCATTAATGTTACCTTCGTTTACCCTTAATGTTAACAAAATAGTAATTGCAGTGATTAAATTGAATTGTATCGGAGAACTCTCCAGAGCGTTGTTCCGCAGGAAAATATTAAGGTCTATCTTCTCTCTCATTTTCTTAAACTCTCCTTTTGTCTGATTCTCACCATGTTTTTTCACCTTGTTTTTTTTTCTCTTCCCTGAAACTATATCTTTCTCCCCTTCTCCCTCTTATCGTCATTTTTTCTCCTTATTTTCCGTCTCCCTTTCGTCATTTCCTCTTCTATTTTTTTACTACTATCTCTCCTTCAAAGTAAAAGGTTAGAGCAAATAAAAGTCCATGGCTTCAATTTAAAGAATAGTGGGAATGAAATTATTTTTTCTTCTAAATCACTTAGAAAATATTTTCTGCAATGCCAGATCACACCGGAACATGCCGTTTGCGTTTTCGTACCATACTTATTAAAGCACTGTAATATATGAGATAAATCAGAGGAATATAGCATATTAATAAAGTTTTTAAATGTATGATTCATACAAAACGTTTTTGGTGTTTAAAAATGCCATAATTTTTTAAAGTAAGACTTTTTAATTTGGGTATCGTTTTTCCATGTAACGACATTTATTCTGTGAGAAGCAGAAAATTATAATATTTGTTAATAATGCTTTGTATCTATTGTTTTTTGTCTCTAAAAACTGGAGGCTGTGATGAAGGTTAGTTGATTGATATAACATTGATTTGTTGACCATTATAATATTTCCATTTTAGAATGACCCTATTCAACTGAGAGTGAGACAAACCTACAAAAGCATGCACACCTATCAAACAGTAGATTTTGTGAAAAATAAGGTAAGAATATGACATGAACTTAAGTCAACAGAAACAACGTTTCCCGAACTTTAGTCAACAGAAAAAAAACTAGTTCTCTTTAATTTAACCCGGGATCCCGTTGATCTGTCTAAAATTTTTCTGGGGGTGGAATTCCCCCCCTCCATAATTTTACCTCGGATTAACATTGTTTAATAAATTTTTAATTTTAGTGCACTAAAATAAATTCTATGTGCACAAGTTATCTAACACTTACTGTATAAAAGTACTAGTAAGGAGGAACCTCACCTCAGAAATAATGTTGAATCAAATCCCCCTGAAACTTAAGTCTGGTTTCAGCCGGTATACAGAATGGACAATATGCATGATTTTCAAATTCATTATAAAATGAATGAGCATGAAAAACACGTTGAAAAATTCAAATTAAACTACAATTCGATCAAATTAGTTCGATTTTAAACGCATTTAAAGTTGCTCTGACGTCACTATCAACAAAAAACTGCGATTCAGGCTTATGACGTCATAATTTAGCAGTTCAAATTACGCGGGAAAGGCATCCATTGATCCTTTTTATAGTTGATTTTCGGGTTATTCATGATCGAATTAGAAGTTTTAAGATGTTTCGTGACATGGTGCATATTGTCCATCCAGGAAAAATTTCGTATAGATTATGAGAAATGTCGGAGAATAAAAAGATTTTCTGCACATTTGCTTTTTCGTCACTGAACCTCCCTTCCATCATCAGATGGCTCACTGGTCGAAATACGACAAGGCGCGGCTATCGGTCATGGACGCCCTGGAGCAGCTGAACTCGCTGGTGGACGAGAGCGACCCCGACGTCGACATCCCCAACATGGTGCACGCCTTCCAGACGGCCGAGCGGATCCGCGCCGCCCACCCCGCCCTCGACTGGTTCCACCTGACCGGCCTCGTGCACGACCTGGGCAAGGTGATGGCGCTGTGGGGAGAGCCGCAGTGGTGCGTGGTGGGAGACACCTTCCCCGTCGGATGCGCCTTTGCAGACTCCATCGTCTACAGGAACTCAACTTTCCAAGACAACCAGGACCTCGAGCACCCCGTCTACAGCGACCGCTGCGGCATCTACAAGGAGAACTGCGGCTTGGAGAACGTGCTCATGTCCTGGGGGCACGATGAGTACATGTACCGGGTGAGTACCTGAATATATGTGCACCGGTTACTAGATTACAACAATTCTTGACATTGACGTCACGGGTTGAAGGGAGGAGCTTCGATAACCGCCACACTTTATAGCTCGAAAGACAGAGCGAGTGAATCGGTAATCTCTGACTCGTCAATTAGGTAGCTTAGTTAAGTGTCGAGTCTTATCGAAGCTCCTGCCTTCCTTCAATCCTGTGACGTCATTGTCAAGAAATGTTGTAATCTAGTATAGTTTTGTGATGTTTTGAAAACGTATCTGATCGGAAGAAAAAACGCAGGAACTTGGATAATTCAAACGTCTGAAATTCAAAGTCGTGGTTATAATTAGAAATTTGCGCGATCTTTAAAAAAAATTTTAATAGATACTCCGGGCTAAGAAAGGGCCATGCGCAAAATTCCAGGTTGATTGGACATTTTTTTTTCAATCAGGAAAAAAATATTTAAAATCGTCTTTTTCGAATAGCGCGAAAACGCGTTGTGACGTCACAGTTATGCTCTTCGGTCACCGCGTGTGAATGTAATGCACGGTACATTGGAAAGCTGGTTTTACTGTAGTAGTAAATAAATGTGATGAATTACCTTTACCATCAATATTTTTCACGTATTTAAATATTGTGTCATTGTTAGGTCCTGAAGCACAACAAGTCGACGTTACCAGAAGAAGCGCTGTACATGATTCGATTCCACTCTTTTTACCCTTGGCATCTGAATGGAGATTACAATCATCTGACCAACGCTAAGGATAGAGAAATGCTCAAATGGGTAAAGGAATTCAAGTAAGTTTCATGGGAAGTGAACAAATCCTACCATCTCTTAAGACGCCAAATGTGTGCTATCATTTGTCTTGTTTGGCACAAAATGTCCTAATAGGGACCTTATGCCATAAGATTCCATACAACCAACCATCCAAATGTGTTATCCAACTTTTCACTACTGGTCGATTTCTATTTCAGAAGCCAACAAGGTTGAAGACTTTGTTGACAACCAAATTGTAACCATATAACTAAAAATGGTCGAATGCACATTTTTGATAGTTTGTATATTTTTACACACAAAATTATCTTCTCAAACAATTTTCTTGCGTGCTAAATGATACATTTTTTCATTTTAAATTGGTAGCTTTTATTTTTCTTATTAATATATTCTAATGATACTCCACCCAACAAGAATCTGAAGTTGCCGATTAAGTCATCAACCTAAAATTTCAATCATCAACTTCCCTACAGACAAGCAACTTGGTTCGGTTTTAAACATTGTATGTTTAGAATTTAGAATAGAATTTATTAACACAAAGATACATAAAGAACAAAAGACAAAAATGGGGAGACAAACACAGACATACATACAAAAAAAAATAGTTATGAGTACCAAAAGAGCTCATAGCTCGTCCATGGTACTACACTTATAATTTATTTGCTTTGGCAACGAAACTGCGCTCACTCTATTTGATTAAATTAAATAATTTCTCGATGTTGTTATGTCTTGCTATAAAATCTTAAAGACCATTTTTAAATTCAGTTCTATTATTAGATGATTTAAGAGTTACGTTTAATTTATTAAATATAAAGGTACCTAGAAAGACATGAGACTTATGAAAAATTTCTTTGCTAGACTTTGGAATAAAATAATTTCCTTGAATGTTTCTAAGGACCTATTATTGAAAATGAAGAGTAATAGTCGAAAAATATAGAGTTCTCTTACAGTCAAAATAGGTTTTGTTAAAGAATTACCTTTTATGTGAGATAAGGTTTTATTTTGAAGGTGGTTTAGAGGTTTTATGTTGTTATAATAATCAGAAGCATAGCAAGTTATTCCATAGTTTATTGAAGATTGAACCCAGGCAAAATATAGAGAAGTTAGAAATTTATGATCAATAATACGTTTCAGCCTAAAAAATTTCAAATTAATAAACCTTAGCTTGTTTAACAAAGAATTTATATGAGTCTTCCATTTTAAATTGCTATCAAACTGGAGTCCTAAGTATTTAATAGAGTCAACGCGCATAATTTTATTACATGTAGATGATGCATTATCACATTTTAGATCGCAGGAGGGGTGTTGAAGGGGTATACTATGAGAGCGGATATGGAGAACTCTATTAAAGAAAAAGGATCTCTAATTCTTATCAAGCAAAACATTTGATACGTGTTTTCCCATAGCTTAAATTGTATTATTATATTATAAATTATTATATTAATTATTTTCCTATAGGCAGCTTTATTAATAAATGTTTTTAAGGACGTCTCAGAAAAATTATTTATTTATAAGTTTAATTTTTTTTAAAAAATTACCATCAAATTCAATGTAAAATATTACTATTTAACACTTTTTAAAAGGTTTTTAAAATTTTTAAATTAAATTTTTGTCGAAAAAAGAGGGGTTGTTTAGAATTATGGATAACTAACGATTGATTGATGATAACTAAAAATATTATTCATCAATTTTCAAAGTTTTTTCACCTAATCAAAACCAAAACAGAAAAGTAAAAACTGTTTTAAATTTTTTAACGTTAAGTAATTTATTCCTTCCGTTCATAAATTACAGCCTGTATTCAAACCTAAATTCAAATAGATTCATAACAAAAAAATTAACTTTCCAAAATGAATTTAAAGTAAAGTCACAGTTGACAAAGTGAATTAGTTTCGTCGTTAATAATTTTTATTAATTTCATTTTTCTTTTCAGCAAATTCGATTTGTACTCGAAATCACCCGAATTGCCTGATATTCCCTCCTTGATACCTTACTATCAATCTCTTATCGAAAAATATACCCCAGGAGTTCTGGAATGGTGATTCCCATTTGCTGATGGATTTTTTCAAGCCTATATACGTATTTCATTTATTAAAATGACCTTTTCATTTGTATAGAGTTAGTTGTTCATTTGTTGTTAGGTCATGAATAAGTAGTTTTTTATAACCCATTTATATCGTATATTCTACTATATATTTATATTTCATTTGAATAATTTACATAACACATGTATATTGGAAGATAGTTATAAAAAGTATAAATAAAAAGTTTTAAATAAAAAAGTATTTTGTTTCATATACTCATAATATTCATGCATATGATGCATGTAATATTTTTACTTTCATTCTCTAAGTAGGGATTTTTTCTTTGAAGTAGAAATCCGTTTATTTTTAAAAATATGAAACGAATTTGTTTTGCTAACAGAGATAAAATTTCTTTTAAGTAGGTTAAGACATTGAACATCCTTGCTGGACTAATTCCATTGTAAAAACTTGCATGTCACATTTTATTTTTACGTAAATTCATTTTACTTTAAGATCCGTAATAGTTTTAAAGCTTAAAAATAATAAAAGAAGTTTTTTCTTTTTTCGAATGAAGATATTAGTTTCACTTAAACAAAGCCCCAAATTACTGAAAAACGGAAGCTACATCCATGAAGCGACGCCATTTGGGTTGTTCATTCATAGAGTCTCTTTTCCCATGGAGATATAAAATAAATTTGAAGAATCCTAGTCATTTACACAACTTTAGTGCATACAAAACAAATACGTAGTAACTATATGTTTCGCCCTATACTGATGCTGTAACAGGATACGCAGGAAAGACACACCTAAGGAAACCAGTTCCTGTAAAACCGTTTTTCTGGTGAGGTGAGTGTAACGGCAGAAAAGCGCACTGATTTTTCTCAGCACGCGATCCTTGAAAGCGATAGAGAGTGATTCCAGAACATGTTATTGTTTATGACGACAAAAATGCTGAAACTCTCTTTCGTCTTCTTTTCGCTGAGACACAACCCATTTATTGTTTCTTTTGATCAAATTTCTTTTACTTGTTTGCAGTTTAGAGATCCTTCAAATTTTAGATAAAATGATAATTTACAGATAGTAGTCTACTGTACTATCATATAGTACCACATTTTTGCAGAATTAATATAGTTAAATTTTCTTCTTTCCCGCGTACAAATGGTGAGTGGAACGCACTGCCGCTGAACGATATTGTCTCAGCTGGGACTATAAGCTAAAATTATATTTATAGATCCTATTTTACTATTTGTTTATCTTTGTTAGTTTACATGTAAATTTGTGTTCTTTATTGTCTGCAATCTGCAATCCTCTACTTGACTCTTTAATGCGCCGAAGTATTTAAATAAATAAATTCAGAGTTGAAGCTTCAAAAAGAGTTAAAAGCTTTTAGTTTCATAAAATTATTGTTAATTAACCCTACCGTCAGTGGTGGCTACCGTAGTGGGCTTTCCATCTTTCATAGAATCGGTAGGTATTTAGATAATATAGATTTCCCTACAGTAAACTGCAATTTTACAAAATGAAATTAATATGTATTCTGTGAAACTTAGTAAAAGTCCTACATAAAGTTTTGATAAATAATTATTTCATGCATTGAAAATTTTCATTTTTAAAACAGTAAAATAAAAAAAAAATTTCTTCCTAATTTTTCTGCAAACTAGGTTTTACAGAAAAAGGGATCTTTGGCTAAGTCATAGTATTTTGTTACGTTGCATTAAATTATCTGCTAGAAATTCATATTGAAGATATGCATGTGACACAAACTGTTTCGTGGATAACCATTTCTCGCTTAGGAACGCGTCCTGTGTTTTGTGTCCTATATAGAACAGAATGTTGCGGAAGACATCGCATGTGCCAAATATTGTTGCCATTTCCGTATCACAAAAGACATAAAGCTCACCGTCTGTGTTCGAGGCCACCATTTTCTGCGCTGTTGACATTCGGACACGACTGACCGAATTATCACGAACAAAACTTTCCGTTGGACATGAGCTTCAAGAATAGGATCATTGATATGGAATGAATAAAATGAAAAACTTCAAAAGCTTTCATTTAGATGCATCAAACTCAGTCTTCATGTATTACTTCTTCCTTTCCTGTTATGAGTTTTGGTGTAACAAGCATGTTCTCCATGTCCAAAACTTACAGAGTAAAATATAATTGACTCAATCACCTACAAAAGTGGAGTTTTCAAGTTTTTTTTCGGATAGTGCACCACAGATTTGACGAAGTTATTCGGAGCACAATTAAACTCCACTTCATACTGAAAATGATTCGATGCCTAATTTTCATTTGGTTCGTCTGTTTTAAAGTTGTGTTCACACAGCCTGAGTTTACCACCCCAGGAGGAATTCTGATCACGAATTGCCACAAAGGCTGCACTGAAGTTGTCGTTCATGAATCTAACTGCCGTAAGTAAGCTTTCACGCTTTTGTTTGAGTTTTAAAATTATATCATATTCCAGAGTCAGTTTTCTTTACCATGGATCTAATACAGTGTTAGAAAATACGGAGAGCTACTATGTTCTTTACTACCGAGTGATAAGTTTCATGTGCCCTTGTTAGTCCTCTATGTGTGTTTATAATATTTATGGTGCTAAAAATTGAATTACGAATTTTTATTTCATTATTTCATAACAAGCAATTACGCGAATTTAATAAAGTGTGTTTTCTTCTAAAATTCACGTAAATTTGAAACCTATGAATAAGCAGGAGCAAAATTTTGTCTAAACAGAAATGTTATTTGTTTTCGTGCAGATACAGAAAAAAAACCCACACTTTCCTAAAATACTTCTTTAATAAAAAAGAATCGGTCCACCTCGGAAAGAATTAAATCACGTTTTGAAAGGTTAGATAGTCTGTCTTCTCGTTATTTAGCTTTTAAAAATACATACTTCATAAGTTTTGATTTCTTTGGCAATTCATTACCGACTTCAAAAAGAAGGAGGTAATCGATTTGCTGAGAAATGAAAATTAAATTTCTTCCCTTCCTCCTTGATAAAATAACAGTGGGACTAGTATATTTTCACAAAGCTAATTCTATTAAAAAAGTTCATCTCAACCTCAAGTTCGATTATACCACATCGACTGCTTTGAGAAAACCTTTCAAAAGAAAAGCTGCTGGCGGTGCTTTAGCGGTGCCGTTTTGTGAGGTGGTGCTGCCTTCTAGTGGAAGACTGAGGAAGCTGTAATCGATATAAGGAAACATAATATACAAGTATAATACAGTTTGTCCGCCAAAGCTCTGGTTTCAATATTAAATATAGATTGAAGATTAAAATAGATTGATGTATAAAAAAACTGTATTAATCTGTGAACACTTTAAGTTTTGTATATAAAAATATAGGATATTTTGTTTCCTAATGATCAATAGACTGTTATTGTTATTTGTTGAATAAAAATAATATATAAAATATATTAAACTACAGACTATAACGGAAGTGTGTAAAAAATATTTCCGAAAAGGGAAATAAATAATGCAACCCCAATTTAAATAACTGTCGAATATTTTAGTCGGAATTCTTTTGTTTACATATTCTTTTTGTAGATAATAATTCCAATAATTCATACGAACTCTTAAATGAATTTTCAGACCCTCCGTGTGACCCATACCTTTACGAACGCTGTGTGCTCGATCCAAGGAACTCTGAACCCTCCTGCACCCCTCAGAACGTGACTGGAGAGAGCAAGCGCCCCTACGTCTGTCGGTGTCACCCCTGCCTTTACAGAAACGAGGACAACGTCTGTGTGCCTGCCTGCCCATCCTGAGAGAACTCGGACCGAAGTTTTTGAGAGGATGTGGTAGTCAACCCAAATCAGCTCTTCTGGGTCTTACGATGCTTTGATGACTCTTTCACTGAGTATCATCGAATGACATTGATTAATAAAAATATTCTAGAAATCAATGTGGATTATTAGTTTTAAAAATTGTATGCAAATATTGTTGTTTATTTGCAAAATTTGTGTATACTGTCACGGCTTACTAGATACTTATACTAGATAGTATAAGTATCTAGTAAGCCGTGATACTGCCATCCAAACCTCCAAACCAAATGAGTAATAACACCACTGGTCGAGGACTCATTTATAGAGTGTTTTCAGGTGACGTCGCAGCCGGTTATTTTCTTTTAACTGTGTACCTTCTGTAGGGCTTTTAACTGTTTCTAAGGCCGTTGTTTATCTGTTGCTAAGGCGGTTTTTAGGTATGGGGTCACGTGATTGCAAATGCTCCAATAGTAGAATTCCACGGCTAGTCATTTTCTGTACCTGTTAATCTCTGTAGGGCAAAAACCTGTAACATCTTCTGTTGCTAAGGCCGTTGTTAGGTCCGAGTCATGTGATTGAAAATGCTCTATTTGAGACTGAAAGTATGCGTCTAGCGTCCTTGATATTTGGGCTACCGACTGGGCACTGGGGTTTGCTATGTTTCCTCAGAGGGTTAATACCTTCGGCTATAGTTTGAAAAGGCAAATCAATGTTATCCCCCACAACAAATAATACTTAGAATACAGAACTTATTTTTTTAACATGGGGAAATGAGTTTCACATTGTACAGTACAACGGGAATATATCCTTTTGATGATGTTATAAGAATTAATATTACTTGGACTGTTTTTAGCAAAATTTTTTACACCTTCGAAATAAATTGCTTCTTTTTAATATGTCAAATCTTCATCAATTTATTCTTCAATAAAAGTGTAAGCTAATTTATTTACAGTTTCAATTTTTGGTAAAACCTTCAGTGGAATAGTATCTGGCTTTTAACCCCACCTCTCTTTACGACTTCAATTTACATTTTAATAAAATTAAAAACTTTTATTTCTTTCTATTATGCATACACTAAATCCCATATACGCACCATTTTTAATTTAATACTAACATTTTTTAAAAATTCGAAAATTAATTTTCACAATCACAGGTCAGGGTTTAAGCTAGAGAAAACTTGCTTTAGCCAAAAAGCTAAAAATGGGTGAAAAAGCTTAAGCAAAATGCTAGAATAACAAAAATTGATTACATACTTCAGTTTTTTTAGCTGGAAGTATTTAATTGATTAGAAACTGCACAAATTTCAAACTTAATGCTAAATATTTCTTTAAAACTTCTTAGTATCATAGGAGTAATACGTATCTTTATAGTATTACAACTACTTCAAGTATTTTTAGCATTCGGATTTTTCATTCACATTGTTGTGAAAATGGTCTAAAATATTTTAGCATTCTCAGAGGTATTTTGCGAAAAAAGCCACCATAGCGGAATCATTGATGTAGGGGATTAGGATGTAATTCTTTTAGAAATTATGCAACATGTAAAACAAATAACGTCAACACACAAGTTGACTTGATGTTTACGATGGTACTTCAAACAGCATGCCAGAGTATTAGTAATCCCATTGATGACCGCACTTTAAAAAACATGTTATCAATACGGAGATAAACTCACTACCTTGAAACGAATAACTGTGACTCAACCGGATGACAAAAGCCCCAGTTTTCGTCCCAATATCTCTCCAAACAACGCTTTCGTTCAAGACGACGAGAACGACATATTTGTATTTTCTGACGAATCCATTGATAGCGCTATCGTACATCGAAACGCTCTACATGTATCTCGGTTGGTACAGCAGGAAGCTTATGCGTTGGAGAAGCAGACAACCCTAGATCAGTGAGGAAATCGAATCACAGAACAAAAAAAAAAGAAAGAGCGCAAAGAGCAAAGCGGAAACTCTTTTTTCGTAGCTTCATTGCTGTTCTTGCGCAGTGTCGAAGCATCCTGTCATGTCATTGAGCCAGCACCGAGCGAAAAATGGTCGGGCCCCGTTCTGATACCGGCACCGCTGTAAATGGATAAGGATTACCGCAAATTCCCGTGCCAGAAGGTGGTGGACCCCTGCTCTCCGGCATGTGCCGCGAGGAGCCGTCTCTAGACATCGGGAATATTCTGTGGATACGTTTCTCTCAGAAGAGGTGTAGGCTGAAGGTAAAATACCGATTCTGCTTTCTTCTTTGGCCTCCTAAAATGTAATGCATAATTTTGCATGGGTAGTTTTGGACCATGGTGTAAAACACCTGCAAGAGTTTACTCAATCAAGAAGTAAAATAAATAGATAGCACGGGGGGGGCAAGAGGCACCCCCGAAATTTGGACTAGGTGTACTAAAACGAGGTCAAATCAAACCCCCTTTTTGTGCTTGGAACTCTATCATTCACATTTTTTTTAATATCAAGTTCATCAAGACACAAATCCTACTTAAAAAGCTGCATAAAACTTATTAAATATGCATGAGAGGGCCTAAAGAATTATTTTGGGTCCTCTTCCCAAGTGCAAAAATCTAGTTTTGGGTCTGATAATGGCTAAATGTTTATGGAGGATATTTGGGCCCCTCCCGAAAAATATTTCTAAGTACGCCACTGCAGCACGCTTACAAATTTTAAAGCTTCTAGGACAATGGAGTGTTTTGTTAGCAAAAGTATCGGTTCATTTCTTCAAGTTAAACCTGGTTGTTTGACTTTTTATTTCAACAAGGATCTGCTCGAAATTAAAAACATGTGTGAAGTGTTTTGACGGGAGAAGAGGGTTTGATAGGTCTGATAGGCCCGGGCGCCCGGGAAGGGAGGAATTTTAGCTCTAAATTATTTCTACGCTCTCCCCTTATGACCCATATATTGTAGGTTAAATGCAAACCAAAAGCATTTACGGGTGTGAGTTTTGAATCATGATCAACTTAATGTTAATAATAATTAATATGTGCTTAGTTTTGAACTGAAAGCGGAAATAGCGGTCTGGGGATTCTCCTCTATTATTTTTTCTTCAAATTTGATCTTTGGAAGTACTGTTTTAATTTCTTTTTGTTTGTTTTTTTTTAATTTGGGTGACACCTGAAGAGGACCGCTCCCATGCACGTCCCAGAAATTACAAGGGAAAAAAAGCCTTGTAAAAAGTCCTTGGGTTTGAATTCCTAAATCCCATCGTTTTCGATGCTTTATATTTAACACTAATTTAATGCCACTATTTTAAATCAAATTGTTTCAGTTCTAGTTAAATTGTGCAGTTTAAAGTTTCCATTTTTTAATAAATTAATGATTTTTACACAAATTGATTAAGATCTTTCCCTTTTTGCAAACTAGGCTGAAATTATTCTTAGACGCTACGTTAACTTTCTACGACTCCATTGAACTTGAGTTTCATAAAAGCATCTTCTCATAACGTGATCTGGAAAGAAATGGCCAGTTAAAGATGCAGAAACGCTTCTAAAACGCTTTTTTTATAAGGGGAAGTTAAATTATGTTTTCCAATGTTACTTTTTGCATGAAAGAAAGTTTTTCTCATAAAGGAGATGAAAATGGGAGAGCAACGATAAGGGAAAAGGACATCCGTGCTTTGGTTTTAAATGAGTACTAAAAAGGGAAATGAAATATTTTTGACTGATTGCAGTAGTTTAAGCTCTGTAAAACCTTTTAAAACCTAAATTCACATAATGTATGCTCCTTGTAAAACTTTATTCATGATTCAATTAAGTGGGAAGTGGGAAATAATATTCCATTGCTCGAATCATAGAATTTCTATATCAGACAAGATCATAGAATTTCTATATCAGACTAGAGCTCTAGAACAAATTGTTAAATTTATATGAAGAAAAATTATTGTTCTTCAAACAAAAGTTTCTATTTATCAAATTTTTTGAAAGTGTGGCCTTTTGAGTGTTTACTCATATTTATGCTAAAACCTTATACATTAAAAAAAATCTAAAGTTATTTTAAACTGAGATGTAAAATAATTTAATCCATCATAGATAATTTACGCACTTGAATTTATTGGCTAAATGATTTTAATAAAATAAAATTAAATTTGATGGATGGCAATGCCTTGGTGGAAAACTATTAAGTATAGGAGCAACACCTAAGATGAGAGTACACATGGAATTTCTTTTAATATCCAAATTCCTTTTTGTGTTTTAGAAATCGTTATGGGCATTTAATATAAAATATTACATACACACCAGATACCAAAACTTTATTTATTAATCTCAATTTTGTTTAAAAAAAAAAAATTTTCCAAGTCTGTCGCTCATTTTCTAAACGCGAGAATTCGGTTTGCTTACCTACAATACCTAGTAAATATTTTCAAAATCCCCTCTAAACTATTTGATGTTATATGCCGATATGCCCTACTATAGTAATTATCTACAGATAACAACAAGATAGTCTATGCAGAGTAGTTTGTTTCTATGCAGAGTAGTTTGTTGTTTCTAACTCTAGCCAACGTTATTACAAAATTGAATCATAAAATGTGAATGAATTGAAATTAAAATATGTCTGTTGTCTGTTGAGCTAAAGTCAGGACCAGCACACAATTCATAAAAGCTTGAGTGCTCGCAAAAAAAAAACATTTTGTAAATACGAGTGTCTACTGTAGCTATATTCTTTCTCCTAAATGAAGCGAGGGATAAATTAATAATCTTGAATTCATTAAATAAATAAGCTTTTCTGGGTACAAAAAATATTAAGATTATATAATGGAATGTTAATAAGTCAATTTTTTCTGCATTACTCTTAAAAGGAGATAAATAAAGAAACTGCATCTCGGAAAAAAGCTTTGAATTTCCGCTTCCTCTTTTAGATCCTCTGAAAACATTTATCCATCTAAAAACAACCCATTTCCTTAAAACGATATCCATTCATTACTTTCGATTAACTTTCTAACACAGATTTTACTAAATTTAAAAAGGTGAAAACCTTTTGTGATTGATATGGTTTGATATTTATACAGAGTGTCCTTCCCTTCTCATATTTCTCAAACTTTAGAAAATGACTTGTCACAGCTAAAAAAAAAATGAGATTCTATGTTTATCGTAGTGTTATCTATGTATCGTGTTCATAAACAAAACAAAAAGGTGTTTTACTGGAAGTGTGCCTCAAAAGATAGAGAGCATGATATGTTTCGAAAATATCAGACACAAAGAATAGAAGAAAATTGACCGATCTCTGAAGTAGTTGAGCATAGCAGAGACATATGCTGACTATATGGAGAGTCGCTTTGTATTGACCGATCTTTACACGAATACTGTTCGAAGCGTCCCACAGATTGGAGAACTCAATGCGGTTGTTTTAGTCATGTACGGCCAAATTTTGTTTACTTCTACTAGTTGCAATTACGTAAACTTGACATATTTGGTATGAGCTGTTTTCCTAGGCGTTACGACTACCTAAGAGAACGCAGCCGTAAAGGTGTTGTAGAGGAGTAGAGGAGCTCTGGTACACATGGAATACAATATGAAATACAAAATCAAATTGAAGGCAGGCGCTGATCCAGCACGGCTCCAAGGGGGGGGGGCACTTTTTCAGACCATCACCTTTACCTTTTGAGAAAAATCTCAAAATTTTGGGGATTTTCTAAAAAGAATCACTCAAGATCCCCTTTTGGTACCGCTTGGGGGGTATGAGGGTCCTCCTCCTGAAAAAATGTTGAAATTTGACCTGTAAAATATGGTTTTAACTCATTTTGAGTATTTTTTGGGACATTTTCTGGTACTTAAGAGTTATTTTTGGGTCCAAGGGGGGCATTTTCTAGAGTACCACCCCCTGAACCCGCCACTGATTGATGGTACTGTGAACAAGCACATAGGGACGCACAGTGAGTGTTCTCTGTTTTCTTCTATTTTATGTTGTTGTGGAGGTGCATCTTCACCCACGTCCATTCCCAGATATTGAGAACTCTCCCCCCCCGTGATGTACCTGTAAAATGAATATTTTTGATCCATACAAGAGTTTTGTCATAGTCCTCCCATAGAGTAAGTCCCGGAAGTCCTCTTCATACCACACATGGTTTTGCGATACAAAATATCTTCAGCCAAGAGACTCCATTTATAACGGCCTGCTATGATTGGTTTACACAAGAAATTTCTCCTATGTATCATTTGTGTATGAAAGATATAAAAGGATAAAATATGGAAAGATATGGACACTGAATTTTTATGTAGGAAATCAGTCAAAGGACCAGAATACGACTTTGTGCTACTCTGCTGGTGTAGCCTTTCATACGGCTTTGTTTATTTTTCTAGAGTTGAAAATCCGTTGGCAACATTTCTCCATTGTTTGTACGGAAGTGCAGCGGAATGAGTTTTATTTCCATTTTCTGTTTATAATCCTTAATTCAATTTATTTTAAAATTTTATAATCAATTGTAACAGTTAATTTGTGATCAATCTGTGGGAGATGAAGGATTTGCATGATTCCGGAAAAAGGTAACTTGTAAAATGATATTAGGTTGCTATATTCCTAATTTGGTTATACCCACCTAAACTTTTGTTATGGTCTGCTGGTTCCGCGTCTTGCTTGTGAGAACAATAGGTTCTTGAAGCATAACATGAATGAAAGTGCAATTTTGTTTTTGCTCACTCTTCTGTTTGATTTGCTGTACGCAACCGAACCAGCCACTTATGGTCCTTGGTCAGTGATATATTCCCATGTTAGGTCAAGAGATGGGTAAGGATCCTTGCTAAATGTTTTTCCAATTGATTAATATTAAATGACTGTACAAAACTTTTGAACATGTTATTTGCTTGTAGCAATCGTCTTTTAATGGTACAATTTTCTTGTTTAATCAAAGATAACTGCACTGATGTATTACTGAGCATCTGGCCTAGTAAATATCAATAATTGTGTAGACAAAATGTGCACTTTTCATTCTTTTAAGATGTTATACCATGTCAATGTTTTGATTATAACTTTTGAATAAATTACTTAATTTAATTCACTATATCTATTGCAAACTTAATCCATATTTTAGTGAGGTCCAGCGAAATATACTTATTTTTAAATTCTTATCTTCAGATACAAATACTTCATTTATTGTAATAACTTCATCTAAGATAGAAGTTATTTTTATAAATAGTGCTAAAATATAATAACACAGTGCTAAAAATAGTTGCCAACCCCTGTTTTAGCCCTTAAAAGGTTGTTTAGCTTAATTATTATTTGCAATCTATTAGCTGTTTTACTGTAGGATTTTTTTATTCTGATAATCTGGAAAAGTCTTTGAATCTTAAATTTAAAAAAGTGTAAGAACTCTATAAAGGTTTTTAAGTTTCAGTAAAAGTAAATAGAAATTTTTATAGTTAAGTTTGAGTTAATGTTCCCTTTATTTTCTTTTCATTGTAACTGCAGGTTTTTAAAATTTAATAAATTGATTCATCATATATAATGTTTTATTTTGAAATAGTCCTGAAATTTTTAAAAACGTGTGTCCTAAAATTTTTAAAAACGTGTGTCCTAAAATTTTTAAAAACGTGTGTCCTAAAATTTTTAAAAACGTGTGTCCTGAAATTTTACTTTGAGCTTGTATGACGATTAACTATGCCATGGCATATTGCTATTAAGTATCGTTAAGGTAATGTAACTGAATTTCTGTGTAATGCCCGAATACTCCGATGGATCATAATAATAAATAATAAGCATTTAACAACTAACTGGTAAATCATATTAAAAGAATCAAAGTCAGGTTGTTGATGCTGTGTCTTGCAGTCTTTTTCAGTTTATCATTTAGTCTGATAACTGATGTTAAATGAGGAAAATATTAAATTCTTTTTGTAGTTCCGTATTAAAGCTGATTTTAAATTATCCGATCTGTTAAAGTGTTATGATCTTTTAATGAATACTGTCTTATTAAAAGTTACTATATGTTTTAATAATTTACTGAAAGCAACATGTGTAAACTTTATTTAGGTACAATTGGTACTTACGTATTATCCCGTCGACCGTGTCGCTTAATCCGAAAACGTTATCAAATCCCATTGACTTTACTATTACTGTGCCGCTGAATTAGACGGTCGTTGTACGGTCGACGGGCTAATACGTAAGTACCGTAAATTTTATAAATTTTGAAGGTTCTTAAATCCATTTTTTAAAGGTGTTTTTGTTTGTTTTAGTGTGATATTAAATGTGTTCAGTCAAACAAAAAGTGTGTGCCACATTTCTGTTTATGAAGAATCTCTCTACATGACCCCTAGATTTAGCAAGTCCTATTACTTTACTTGGCAGTCGATTCTGTATCTAGGATCAACCTCATTTTGCAATTAAGGCTATGGTTTTCTTTTGAAGCTTGACACTTACTGTTTTGAGTATTTTTTATAATGGGTATAAATTAATGTTGAGGAAATACCTATACTCCCTCTTTTCAAAATTATAGGCAACAACAATCAACAATAGTCTAGAAGCTTTTAGTCTTTTACCTTTAATCACATGATAGCAATTATTAAAAATACTTAAAATATAAGAGCACCAAAATATTTGTATTTTTTTCAGGTATACACTTGTTATCCATCTTTAAAAGCTGTTTTGGATGCCAAATATCCAAGTTGTCATACATTAATAAAATTGCAGGATATCATTTGCGGTTGGTTTGTTATTTTTGGGAATATTTTTGATATTTGGCATTCAAAACTGGCGATTTTTAGTGGGATAGATAATTGAGAACAGAAGTAGTAACTTTTTTGAGTGTAATAGAAATTAAAACTGTCCCAATTTTGTTGCAGTGAAAATTGTCATGGAGGGATCTAAAAGCAATTCAGATTCATCTGAAGAGAATCTTGAAAATGAAGATATTAAGGTTAGTATATTTTATTATTGTGTTTATATAAGATCATGTATGATGTCAAAGTATAATTTTGGAACCATTTGATGGTTAGGTAATACTTTCATTTACTGTAATTTTTGCCTTGAACGGAAGTTCTGATAAATCTACTTATAATGGAGTATGTTGGAACAACCACCACCGTGGACTCTCAAGGCGAGATTGAGAAGTCAATCTGTAATAGGTTTTTGTATCAACCATTTAATTCTTTTCACTCAATATAATTGGATTTCATCTATGTAGTCCCTTACAAGATTAGATAAAAAAACGGGATTAAATGGTATTAATTGGCTGTAAATCACAGGGAAATCAATCCCTTCAGCTAGCAAGCACTGCCAATGTGGTTTGCAGATACGGCCTAGATAAACCTGTCTATTTGGCCTCCTAAGTTTATTATAATAGCAATTTGATCCCAATTTTTAGAAATTCTAAAAAAGGGATTTGTATTTGAAATCCTTTATAAATTTTTAATTTAATAAATAGGTAAACAGAAATAAAACTTTTAAAAATATGATACTGGTTAATTTATAAATGCTGAACTTATGCTTAAATTTAAGCAAGGGGTCTTTTCATACAAAATTATGCCTTCCTTGAGTGTATCAGTTCCGTAGTTTTCACTAGTACTTGTAGTGAGGGTTTTTGTGTGTTTGACTGCTAACCATGTTATCTGTCCTCCTTTCTTGGATGTAAGGTAAACTTCTTGATCACAAATTCTGCTAAAATATTAAACAAATTTGTGAGGGGGGGGCATTCACTTTGTGCTGAGGGAAATGTGAAACGAGTCCCCTCCCCTATCCATTTCTTGCAGAGTATACAGTTAGTTCCCTTTAATTCCTTAAAACTGACATTTGTGGACCTTTTATTACTAACTGGTCATCCAATAAAAGGAGTGCAAAACTAAAACTCAGGATGTTCAAAGGCAAAGGGGCCCTAAAGCTGTTTATTATCCAAATAAACTTGTATCTATTCAAGTCAATAAATATTACCCTCAATAAGTTAAAAACTTTATGTACCTTTATTTTAAGTACTTTGATTAAAATATCGTAAGTGACCACCAGGTTAAAGAGATATGGGGTGGGGTTTAGGAGCACCTAGGTTTTGCAACCTTCTATCTCCATCCAGATTACTACTTTATATATGTAAATCAATATTAAAAACAACAGTAATAACAGCCAGTTACAGCCTCCTACAGAGTACAGCAAATACAACTAATTGGTTCACAACACTTACAATGACCACAACAAATGATTTTTTTTTAAAGAGAGGGTCTGGGAGAGATTTATAAAAAGATCTCAGTTATTGGTATTTTTTATTTTAATGTAAAAAGAAATTTGTATGTGTTTTTGCTGATGCATACTTTAAGTTATTCTTTCATTAAAGTAAACTCCTAGAATGTAAGTGGTCTCCCAAAATCTATGTGCTCTGGTCCCCTTTTTTAATGCAGATGCTGCAATTATGCCTGTACCTTTAATTACACTAGGCAGTTTTGGTCGTTACTTTTTTATTAGAAAGAAAGCAAGGGTGTAGATAAAAAAACAGATAGGATTGAATTTACAGGTAACATGAATCTTCTCTAGAATTAACAAATGGTTTAAGTAAAGTATATATCAGATGCACTTGCTTGCAAGATATTATGATCCCCAGATTTACTCTAAAATGCAGAAGAATGTCATTATGTTTTATGCTTGCCATAGTTTATAGTTTCGTTACCATGAGTCAGCAGAGTGGCAACCCCAAACCGAGAGACCACTCAATACTTTAAATTAGCTCCTGCACTAATGAAAGAAATTTTAAATTAAAGACTTTCTTTTTTTTTAAAATTACCCTTAAATTTAAGTAGACCTTTCACGTAAAAAACAAGAGTTAATACTCCCAATCTTCCCTTTTCAATCAAAATACTTAATTAGTGTTTACTAAAGCTTAATTGCTTTTCTACTAGATTTAAAAGACTGATTTTCCGTGTGAATGCTCGCTATTTTCTCAAGCTGTTGGTTTGAACTTCCCGAGTTCTATCTTACGTACGTTTGCCATCCCAAGATGGGCTTCTCAAGTTTCCGTTTCCTTGTTATCAATTAAAAGAGCGCAAATGTGAGTAAACGGTTAGGAAACGCATCGCTAACGTGAATCCAGTTAACAAACAGAAGGATTGGTAAGTTACGCTACGCTTGGTAACAAGTCAGGAATGGGTTCGAGGATACGTTTTCGATGGACCGATTCTGTGACGATCTTTGTCTCGCACTCAGGAATAGAATCCACTGTATCGTGCTGATAAACTCATAAATTTAATTTATTTTTACTTTTTTTTAAATTTCGATTTGACCATAACTTAAGAGGCGTTCAACTTTATTATTAAAAAAGGGAGTTAAATAACTTGATTAAATATTTATATGTTTAACGAAAAAATTTACATAGCTCTTCAATTAAGAATAACGATACTGAAAAGTTACTAAATTACAAAGTGGGTGTTGAATTCTCGTCAAATAAGAAAAATTTCAGAATAGTTTGCTTCTTATTTATATATTTTTTCTTTTTTTTCATTTTTTTTTTGAAATATATTTTTTTTTCTATGTCTTATAGAAAAATATGTTTTTTCCATGTGATATTTACATTTCGATTCGGTAAAACTTGTGTTTATAATACGGGAATGGGGAAACGAGACTTGATTATTTACCTAACTAAACTCTTTATAAGTTTTTAATGGTATTGTTATCTAAATTGAAAATATTTTTTTTGTTCCTCACTGTAGTAGTATAAAGTTTAAATTCCACAACATCTTATGATCTCCACTTAAAAACATGTAAAACTAGTGGAATAAGGCTGTCTTGAGCTAATCTGATACTATCTGATCAGTGCCGCTGTGCTTTCAATTAAGCCCAGCTCTCATTAATTAAGGGCGAACGCGCACTGGCGACTTTTGTCACGGTGACAAAGACAAAAACAACGTTGCTAAGGCTGTTGTTAGGGGCGGGACATATAAGCATCAATAGAAGCATTCGCACATGACATCACTGGAGGATAAAAACAACGTTGCTAAGGCCGTTGTTAGGTAAAGTCATGTGATTGAAAATGCTCTATTGTTTTCTAATGATATTTTTGATACTAGTAATCCTGGTCGCCGTGACTTTAGTCGCTGTAGTGCGCGCCCGGCCTAAGTTTCCCTCACATTCCTTGTGCGTGGACGTAAGTTCACTTTGTAAACGTCCGAATATGGCAAGAATTTCAAGTATTCAAGACTAGCTGCTTACTAATTCACTTAAAAATCATAATTCCCACAATTAAATCCCTTCTTTATTTATTTGAGCTGGATAATCTCGTCTGCTGCTCTCCGAAGTGCGGCGGGATTTCCAAACACAAATGAAAGCGCGTGCTTTCTTTTTTATTATTCCTATCGATGCCTTGTTCTCCATCCATTGGACTCTTCCCTTTCATTAATCCACCTGCGAAATCGCTTTCGAAACCCGCATTTGATTCATGAGTAAGAGTGCATGGCTACTGGAATTAATTCTTCATTCGTGGTTCCTGAAGCGATAATATTTCCCTCCTTGTTAGAGAGCGTTTGATAAATCTTTCCTTTGAACTTCTTATTAAGCACCGGACGCGAACGCGAGAGCCCGTAAAGAGGAGAAACTCCGTTTTTCTGAGAAGATGCACATTCATTTGAATACAGCTGGTGTTGGTGTCAGCCCGGTAGTTTTATTTCTCTTTCTCGGAATGCACGCTTTTGCACGTGCAGTGTTTATTTTCGGTCCGTGTGGATCTTCTCTGCTCTGCCTCTTGGCTGACAGGGGAGGAAAATATTGTCATTGCGTTTGTTTTGCTTGTTGATGCTATAGATTTTAGCAGACTAACTCGAGAACCCGCTATCGGATGGGGAGAGTTCCGAATATATTCAATGAAAAGAGAGTTCGGAATGGTTCATCAAATGTGTAGGTTTTATTTTATTTCGTTATGGGCATTCTTAAAAATTACATGAATCACGTGAAGTCTTTTAGTGGGATTAGAGAGAAGATTATGATTGATGAGGGTAAGGGTGTTTGCCTCCTCTGATATAAATTATTTAAACCCTCCTCTCTCATTTCTCAGGAGTTCCAAACGGTCGATGTTCTAAACACACCCTCAAACTTTTAAGTATGCGAAGACCTTTGGCGATTTAAAGATATATTGTTCAGTGAGGCTGGCGTCAGGGCTCTCTATAAAGCCCCAAATTCGATCCCTTCTATAAAAGTATTTGTTTTTAAATAGACTGATTGAGATAGGGAATTTCAGAATAGTTTTTCTACTTTGCCTTCTTCTGCTAATGCCTTAAAGCGACTCTGGTCGGGATGTATTTTCTTGCCTATAGGACTGTTTGGTGGGCTCAGTGCTGTTTCTCACGGAGAGTAAAAAGCCGTAATTAGACCTCCATGATGAGAGGCCGTGTCGAGAGTCAGCATTGCGTTGCGTGCCACTACTCCTTTCAGGCAGACGAGAAGAGATTTTTTTGAATGCATGTTCTCCTTTGTCTCGTTGTAGCCATTGCTGCATCGAGTAAAACACGGCGCCATGTTTCTTCATTTGCGATTTAATTGTGACATTTCTGGTGTTTCCTAACTGGCTGGAACTATTATGGACGGTCAGTGACCTTCCTGATGATTCCAATATCTCGACTTGAGAAACAATTCCAGATGTTGTTTTCCGGACTTGTACATCTGCCAGTGTTTTGTCTTGTTGTTTTATTAAGCTAATTTTCCTATTACCGGTACCTTGTTGCTGCTTGTAGCTTTGAACTCTTTTGATCTGTCGGATAGGGATTCAGATGGGTGCTATCATTCGAATAGCTTCTTTTCGAGTTCATCCAAACATTATTGTTCATAATTTGGCAGCTTACGCTAATGGTTTCCAAAGTGGGCGATATCGCCCTAATTAGTAGGCTCTTAAGCTATTTAGGGAGGCGGCGGGGCGTTAAAATGATGGTGAGGTGAGCGTGTAAGCAGTTTTTTTTGGGGGGGGCATTGAGCATATTTTGATCGAGCAAAGAAGAATCGGCAGAGAAGATTGAGAGATAGAAGAAATGAATGTGCAAAGATCATAAGAAGGGAACGAGAGAAGACAGAATGAGAAGAAAGTAGAGAATGAGAAAGGGAGAGACAGAATAAGAGGAGAAAGAGAGAGACTGTATTAGAGGAGAAAGAAAGAATGAGCAGAGGAGAGAAAATGAAAAAGAAAAACTTGGAGATTTTTCTAATTATCAGAATCAAATTCTCCCTGTGCATAGATGCTAGTTAGCGTTTGCTTCGAGGTTATGCCGTTCGCATTTCTGGACACCGCTCAACCCGTTTGTGCGAGATGGCGACCGACTCTCTCTTTCCCACCGGTTACACCCATTCAAGTCATCTGAATTCCGGACGCCGACGCCTACGGAAGTAATTCGACACAGCCAAGGTTACCGAGCGCTGTCCCAACAATCAGTTTTCTTCGATGCAATCGCCTCCGCCGAGACAATGAAAGGAGAGATGCTAAAGGGACCGCGTATACACAATGAGGGCGCATAATTAAGTACTGCTGCAGCGCGTGGTCCCTCTATTGATACTGTAATTGAAGTTCCGTTGCTTGAGAGGGATTAGCGCGAACAATGCCGTTTGACTCTCTTTCGAAATCTCCATGCGAATGTGCTCATAACGACTGTTTTGTCTCCTAATGTCTTTTGATAGATGAAGATAAAATCATGCCTACGGAGAAAGGAGTGACTGAATTGATAATAATAGATTCGCTGGTGGAAACATGGAATGGGATACTCGCGTGTCCAGCTTTTTCGCCCGGTTCCGATCTTGACTTCGTTTGAATGCCATTAAATTCCATCTTGAATTAATGATGCAATTCCATTATTCAATTAAGAATAATGATTCAACCATTATTCTGATTAACCAGGGCTCGCATGCCACTTGTTTATAACCAGGCCAATTTTCGGTTTCTAATGAAAATTTTAAGAATATTTATTCATTTTTAAAGCTGGCTTAAAACATTGTCGTGATGGTATTGTAGATTTTAACTCTAGTGTAATATCAAATCAAATTCTGCCCAGGCCTAGTGGCTCATCTCCGTTTCATTAGCCTTCGGGCCTGGGGTGCTAATTACTTAGCTTGTGTCCAGGCCGCTGGACCCCCAGTTGATTTCCCAAGCAAGCTTTTGTGTAATATGGAGTAGTTAAAATTTTTTATAGTTAATTAAGTCTTCTATTATTAGTTCATCTGTGGTGAACCTCGGTATAAGATAATTTCTGTATTTAACTTAGCTTTGACCGATGGATTAAGGAAGATTATATCTCTTGTTCTTTCCTATCTTATGCTCGACTTTCCACGAGTCAATGATTTTATAAACCGTATCTATCTGCCTGTCTGCGTCCAAAGGATAAACAACATCATGACAAGCTCTTCACATACTACGTTTTAATTTTAATTTTATTAAAGCTTTCTGTGGTGTCAAATCTATAATTACTCCTTTCTAGCGACTCATGAACACAAATTTCAAAAGCATCAACAAGGCACCAGCAATTAAAATTTGCGCTAACTTAAAAAGGAGTTGCAAGTTTGTCACGTTTGATGATTCTATTTAGTCAACGACAGTACCTTTCTTTAATGGTCTTTTTCACGACACAGTGCTATTAGATATTTAATGTTTTTCTGGATCCTCGATATTCACTCTTTTGAAATGGTCATACGCCAAAGTACAAATTGTATCACTATTTCGTGGAGATACTATTTTCCAACTCTCCTACTTCCCATCTACCCTATTTGATCCCTATGAACTGCCCTGCAGGGTTTATGGTATGAATTTTCTGCAGCATATACTTTCAGACTCTAGAGTCCATGCCTGCCACGTCCTTTTGTGACACCTGTGTTGTTACATACATCTGATTGATACTACCTCAAATAATAACGTTTAATAGGTTCTTAGTAATGGTATCCTACATGGCTAGATGGTAATTCATTGATTTTATGCTAGTCAAGATCAAAAACTGAGATTTAAAAAATCCCGAGGCATATCATCAAAAGCCACCGTAAGAAAATTAAAATGTCCTAAAAATTCAAAAATAATTTATTGTGTTTTGTGAAATAATTATTGGGGAGTAGAAAATAACTTTCCGGAAAGTAAAAATTAACTGATTTTCTGATCACTAAAAATAAAAGCGTAGGCGCTAGTAATTCTCTAATCACTATTTATTCTAGGTTCTCTTTTCTCATTTTCTTTTATATAAAATTATAAATTACTAGCGCCCACGCTTTTATTTTTAGTGATCAGAAAATCAGTTAATTTTTACTTTCCGGAAAGTTATTTTCTACTCCCCAATAATTATTTCACAAAACACAATAAATTATTTTTGAATTTTTAGGACATTTTAATAAAAGCGTTTTTTTAAAAAGCTTTTTTTTACTTATTTTATTTTCTACTTTTTAGTCTTAGAACTTTCCCTAAAATCTTATTTTTATTCCAATTGTTGGTATATGATTAGTAAAACCCCTCAAATTCAATTAAAACATTACCCCTCTATTGTCTTAAATAAAATTTTTCAAAGCAAGTAATTTGTAAGTAATAAACTTTTCCAAACACCAGTGAAGAATTTCCAAAAGGAAGAGATTTTATAATTTCTTTTTTACTGAAAAAGCGCAACACCCGAAGCTTATTCAGTATTTCTATTTAAGCCATAAATAATTCCATCTGAACGAAATCCCATTTATCCATCAAATGAAAAGACATGAATGAAAGTATTTCCAAGCTTTTAGAACACTATTTCCAAGCGCTCTAATTTCTCATTAATAACTTCGTTAATAATCTTAATTTAAATATAATGATTCCTGTTTTGAAGATTGAATATGGTTCAAATATATATAATACACTATTGTACAAGTTTTGAAAGCCATAGTCTTTTTGGAGTGTCTTAAATTCGAGTTAATCGGATAATCAAGAATACTCGTTAATTACCGTAATTAGAGAGTTATTGACTCGGTGATAATGGAATATTGCATTGTCATGAATATTACACCATGCTGCTAAGTTTCAAGGCTTAATATCGTTTAGAAGTACCTGAAATTTTATGTACAAGAATCTAAATGACAACCTAAAAATTTGCATAAATTCGTCTTTAATTTCTTTAATTAGTTGAAAATTGCCGTTTTGATGATTGAATATAGTAGTACTATGCCTATTACATTATTGATCCGTGTTTGGGAGCGAAAATATTTTTTAAGGGTCTCAAAATAGAGTTAATCGGATAATCAAGAATACTCGTTAATTACCGTAATTAGAGAGTTATTGACTCGGTGATAATGAAATATTGCCAGGGGTGCCACTCTTCCGTACTGGGGACGGAATTCCGTCTTTCTAAAAGTTCCGTGAACGGAATTTCGTCTCGGATTTATTACAAAACTCAAAATCAGCTGACCGACTGGAAGCGATTTGTACAAAATTTCAGTATTTACATCACACATTTTGCACACAAATAAGGCTGTTTGACTGAGCTAATGCTTTAACTTAAAATTTAAGGACCTATTTAGTTGTTCATATATTTTATAAGTTTTCAATTTTAAAAAATTGCTAGACTGGGGAAAAATGATTAAAAAGATAGTTCAAAGTTCCGTCTTGCAATTTTCGAAGAGTGGCACCCATGAATATTGCATTGTCATGAATATTACACCATGCTGCAAAGTTTCAAGGCTTAATATCGTTTAGAAGTACCTGAAATTTTATGTACAAGAATCTAAATGACAACCTAAAAATTTGCATAAATTCGTCTTTAATTTCTTTAATTAGTTGAAAATTGCCGTTTTGATGATTGAATATAGTAGTATTATGCCTATTACAATATTGATCCGTGTTTGGGAGCGAAAATATATTTTAAAGGTCTCAAAATAGAGTTAATCGGATAATCAAGAATACTCGTTAATTACCATAATTAGAGAGTTATTGACTCGGTGATAATGGAATATTGCATTGTCATGAATATTACACCATGCTGCAAAGTTTCAAGGCTTAATATCGTTTAGAAGTACCTGAAATTCTATGTATAAGAATCTAAATTTTTTGCGATAATTTGCCGTTAATTAATTTAATTACTTGAGAATTGTCGTTTTGATGGTTGAATATAATAGTACTATGCCTATTACAGTATTGTTCTTTTTTTGGGAGCTAAAATTCCTTTGGAAGGGCCTCAAATTTCAGTTTTTCTGATAATTAAAAATACTCGTTAATTAACTTAATCCTTTGGTTATTGATTAGATAATAATTGGATATTGGAGTGTCATGAGGGTTACATCAATGTGTAAAGTTTCAGGGTCCTGGAATATCAGGAAGTGACCGAAAATCGAGTTTTAAGTTTTCCCCCGTGACCTTGGCCCAGAGCAAGTCTAATAAAAGCGTTTAAAAAATGTTTCGCTTTCTGCCTGCTTATGTAAATTGATTCCTGAGGAATTTTATTGCCTTTTCGAACTGCTGGAGTAAAGTAACGAGCTTGGGTGGTACCCGGTGGGTTCACCAAGGAATCCCATTAACCTCGCTCCAGGAAAGACATCAGGAACCCCCTGGCATTTCGAATGTCATGGATTCACATCGACGAACTCTTCAACTTAACTCGATGTCCTTAAACGGGAACTGTTTTTATGAAGCTGGGGTGCATAATAAACACATTTTTAAAAAATTCTGTAACTTTGCTTGGTTTTCGTTTCATAAGTTAATGTAAAATCCTGATTAGGTTTAATGCTTTAAATTTAAAATGATTGCCTTCCAAAACTAAGTGTTGTGTATTTTCTTCTGACAAAGTACAGTTTGAATGAATTTGATACTAAATTTTGGATAAAACAGGCACTTGGGTTAGCGAAATGGGTAACTAAATTTTTTACAATTTGGAAAAAATATCTTGCATTTTTTTATTCTCTTTTATACGGGTTTAACTAGGTAACAAAGGTGACCAGACCAAGCAATGTCTCAACTCAACAATACGAATTTGTTGTAACATTGTTTTTTGTAACTTTGACACCTTTTCAAAGACTGGCTATTTTATGTATGACAATGGGTTTTGAGTTGTTGTGTTTTGCGTTAACACTCTTAAATTTGAAGTTAAATTTATTACCTCCCTTTCTATTAATTGAGGGCTTGCATCAACAACGAGCTAACTACACAGCTGTACACTTTTACCATAATCCATGATTTGGAGGGGTTGTAAAAAATTTAAAGTATTTCTATTTTAAACGAAAAGAAGTGTTATACAACTCCATATGCTCCTTGAATCCGCTCTCTACAAGTCTTTGGTGTGGTGGGACTAATCCCCATCCGGTCTAGTGAAACTAAGACTATATTCATGAGGCCCTGTATTTCTACAAAATCCACGACATAGGGGGTCAGCCCCAGCCTCCTCACAGGAAAACCATATGAATGGGCTGAGAAGACAAAGGGCTGACGTTGCATTTAATTTAGTGCACCTTGGGAAACATCTTTATTTGCCACCTTCAAAATTCATGCACTTCAGGTGGCGAGTTGAAAATCGAGAGAATGCCTTTTGGTGTAATACGAGTTTGCAATGTACTAGTGAATCGAACTTGTTTACAACGAACAAGATGGGAACACCATCTAATTTCGAGTTCTCGTTATAACTACTAGGTTGTAAAAATTCTACTGTTTCTAATGCAGGTTTTAAGCTTACCTTCTAAAGCCGCTAATTTTTTAAGACCTGGCAATAAAAGAAAGGTACAGAGTTCCCGCTAAATATCGCCAAAATCTAAATATCAACAAATTTTTCTGACTTTTATTAATAAACTGAATAGTTATTGATCTAATTAAACATTTTAATACAGGAGTTTGAAATTATTTATGAATATTTCTACTTTTTGTTGTCTAAAAGAACCGGGCGATATGTAGCGGGGACTCTAACGGAATTGAACCAAAAGGAATATAAGACAGTGATTTTATTGTTTTCTACTTAAGTGTTTCTACAATTAATTAGTTATATTTAATATTGTGCATGTGTACCGTTTACCCTTCTTAAAGGGGACGCAAGCCACCGTTTGTTGTGTGTTTCCAATCAGTTCTGTAACTCTTTATTGCCATTTGCATATCCGCGGACTTGCCCCGTGGACACAGTAATCGGCGTCACCCTCTGAAACAAACCCCTTGTTTCCTTTTGCAGAATCCAAACGACCTCTTTGAGCTGCTGGAAAGGCTGTCGGGGAGCCGCTTGGATGATCAGCGCTGTGCTCTTCCGCTCCTCCTGCAACAGGTACGGCATTCTGATTTTCAATTATCCCTCTTCCTTCTGTCGTTAGTTACAAATGATCCATCGGGACTGTTAGTTAACGTGGTTAGGGATTACGCCACACGATTTTCGGGGGTAGGGGTTTCACAGCTGCCAACTCTTCCGTTTTAGCCAGAAGATTTCCTTTTTTTTTTTTTTTTTAGAGAATCTTTCGTCATCCGTTTTTCAATCAATTTCTTCCGTTTTTTGCTCAGCTCATCATGCTTTTTTCTCATCAGTTATTAATCCGACTTGATTAAAGCTTAAAAGCAGTTGTTCTGTTGTTGGAAATAATGAATAGCTAGGTCTCTTTGTAAAAAATAATGAATTGCATGAGAAAGCGGTTTTACCAATGCAGAATGTTTATTGACAGCTTTCATAATTGATCATTATTTGCCACTCAGCTGTGCTGATCATGCTGGACAATTATTTCAAAAAATGTTTCCGGACTCCAAAATTACAAAGAGTTACGGATGTGGAAGGACTAAAAAATACATATTTTGTATGTGTTTCTTAGATTTATGCTTCCTATTGAGTTAGGTAGAGCATGGTAGGCACCCTTGTTGACCTATTAGTGTAAAAAAAATGCTGTGGGTATCTTGAGTTTTGAAATCTTCCTTTTTTTATAATCTCAATGTTGGCAGGTATGGGGTTATAACCCTTTCCTCCCCAGTGAGCCTACTCCCCCATTGCGATACTGCTATGGATTGGCTTGAAACAAAATGAATGTTCCCATAATTAATTAATTGATTTTTAAATTACGAGTTACAATATATTTTTGTAAGTACAGTGTTTTTAAGTGTCATACGTGATCATCACTCTTATCTCCCCCCCTAAAAATAAATACCAAACCCCCTCCCCCTTTGGTGCTTACGTAACATCTATACGCCTCCAAAACAAAATTTATCACATATCAAAGCTTACTTTTTCTCACTACTTGATAATCTGTAAAACTGTTTTATTACTGCTGAACTATAGCAGTGAAAAAAAGGTTTAAAGCGTGAAGTCACAAATTTTTTTAACTCTCTCGCCCCTTTTTTGGCGCACTCGAGCATCCCCTCCTAACCATAAACGTTTGACGTAATTAGTAAAGGGTCCCTTATCTCTACTAAGATCGTTACCCTCAAAACTCCCAATAGATTTGGATGGATTTACATTTATTTGAAGTATCCTTAATACTCATTATTTTGACATTATACGAGTACACCTCAATTTTTATTTCATGCCATCTTTCACTTTAACACATTCTACGGCTAGAAAGTATCTACTTCATAAAATTCATTATGTACGGGCAAGGCTAAACTGGATCTGTTAACTGTGTTATATCACACAGTTACCACGTTAACAGATCCAGTTTAGCCTTGGTACGGGAATCATCATACATACATACGGAATGAATATAATTTGTTATTAATGTGTTAACTAATTTCTATATTAAGTTTTGAGTAATCAGAATCTTTATAATAAACCGCTTGAAAATGTGAGTAAATTTTTTCAGTCTCTGTCTAATTCTGCTAGAAAACTTTAAATACTCAATTCGTAAGTTTAGAATTTTGTATCAACCCTGCATTGAGGAGATCAATCAATGATTGGCAACTAGACCGATACATTGGTATCGATTTAACATCTACCAAAGGAGAGGGAAATCCCCAAAGTGAAAATGCAGTGAATTAGATGATTGTGAGAATTAGATGAAAAACATGGCAAATTAAGAGAATTTTGGAAAGAAAAACCCTTAAAAATTGCTTTCAGGCTGGAAAAATCTATCTTTGAAGTATTATGGCTCGAAGTTACTCTTTATGAAGCTCGAGAAAGTTACATCAGCGTCATTTGTATCGTTTCCCATTTTCCCAAATTTTTACCCACATATATGATGATTTTGGAGTTTTCCTCGTAGCGATGGCTTTCCCTTCGAGTTCTCTTAACAGGCGCCTGATAGTTGGCTTTCCCTCGTATTGGAATTATTGTAATGCGGGAAAACACTCTTCCTCAGATCGGGGATTTTCTCTTTTAGAATGGGGTTATGGTCAATCTAATAATGACTTGTTGGAAAATTTTCGAAGGGCATTTCCAATTAATTATGAATATTTATTTTGTAAAAATGTTAGGGGGAGTGATTTGAAACTTGCTTTGCCCGATATTATCCTCCAAAATCAATTCTTACCTTATAACTAAAAAACTAAGCCTAAGGATTTTTTTTTGAGGGGGGGGCAATTTTTTTTTTTTGAAAATAGATAGAATAGGCGCAGGCGCATGCTCTTATATGTATAGTTTAGTTTTTACTTATCTGATATTTGAGTCTCTCCAAAGTGGTCCTATATACTTTTATTTATTTTCTAAACTTTTCTAAGGGTTTGACTTCTAAGAGGACGATTAGTAGCTGGTTTATTTTTAACCAGTGTGCAATCTGTGTAGTTTATATCTCATTGCTTACCTATTTCAAGTTCTGACGTGCACCCAAAAATTCTTCAGCTCCCGTTAGTTTTCTTCGTGTAACCGAACTGATTGCATGCACGGCCGAACGTCACACCGTAAAATTTTTGTGTTAAGCATTGGCAAACTTCCTAGAGGAGTGCCACTGTATATAGGAAGCGCAGATAATCCCAACCCAGCAATTTCCCTGATAAGTTCGCGTCTCTTATAAACCAAAATATGCAGTGCTGTTGTTGCGTCGCGTTCGCAACCAATAGCTTTTCTCAGGACTGCTATTTTTAAAGAGGGTTGAACAACCAATTATGCAGCTGAGCGTTCAATGAATGCTATTTAGAGTGTGAGGTTAACGGAATAATACTCTTTTACGGTGCCTAGTAGTACGATAGAGGCGTTTGCCGTTACTACGAGCCAACTTCAAAAGCTTTTACATTGGAGACAACGAGCTAACTTCAAATTAATGTAAAAGTTGTTGAAGTTAGATTGTTTTTGCTGCAAGCTACTCAATAAAGTTTATACTACATGGTGGGGTTTTTTTTTTGAGTTGCGTATATTTCAAATTGCAAAGCCTTCATTCAGTTATTTTCCCAGGATTTTTTGAAATGTGGCTTCGAAGGAATTCTGTTCACAATAAAAAACACAAACACTGATCGTTGTTGGCCTTTTTTTCCAATTACTTTTCATACCTGATAATGATGATATGATAGTAATTAATCTCTTCAGTATTTTCTCATTCTGGAAAACCTGCTTATTTCTTAAATTACGAGGGTTGTTTTTTTTTCAACTTCCGTTTTGATCCTGAAAAAAAAGTAGTAGGAATTTCAAAATAATTTTGGTACTGGTAGTTAGGTACATTCTTCAGGATCAATTTGCATCTTTACTGCATAAAAATCGGACATTTTTTATGTTCGTTATCGAATTTACAAGCGCGCTCCTCGAACTTATTTCCCGCCAGTCCATAGAGAATTTCGCTTTCCCCTCCTGCAATTTTCACCTGCTCACCCATTGTTTAATGTTAAATGCTGGGCGAAAGGAGCGGTCGCTCGAAGAAGAAAGCGAAATTCTCTATGGGTTGGCGGGAAAAAAGTTCGAGGAGCGCGCTTTTAAATTCGATAACTAATAGAAAAAATGTCCGATTTTTATGCAGTAAAGATGTAAATTGATCCTGAAGGATGTACCTAACTACCAGTACCAAAATTATTTCGAAATTCCAACTACTTTTTTTTCAGGAGCAAAACGGAAGTTGAAAAAAAACCAACCCTCGTACTAAACTTTACTACTGAAATATTCTATATTTTCTGGTTCTTTTCAGTGCTTTGTATGTTACTTGAAAATACGTAAGGTCTATGAAATTCATTTACTCAATAGTTATCGCTTAAAGCGCTTACTTTGTCTGCGCTTTTGGGCCACTCGCAAATTACGATAGCATCTCTCCTCACTCTCTCTTGAAATATGTTTTTTGACTCTTTTACAATGCTAAAAGGCATTTCTTTCACCGCTAGTTTTAATTTAGCAGTAATTAAATAGGTTACTGATTATATCAAGTAGCAGAAGCAAAGTAAGATTTTTGAAATACCTTTAAATAGGGTTTAATTTTTGTGTCAAACTATGGGAGAGTCGGGAGGTGACAAACGTGACGCTTTTGGGGTATAAACAGTAACTTGTAACGTGGGGAGGGAAGGGTATTTATTAAATCTTTGAAGATGATGTAACAATTGTACGTGACCACCTTTTCTCATTCCGTATTGTTCTTCGCCTTTCTGGTTCTTCAAGATTAATGCTTTGTCCTAACGACTTGTAAAACACTAATGAAGTACGAATTTTCATTGCAGAAAATTTCCATTGTTTACATTTCTGCAATTTACCCTCTCTCAAGAAACGTAATCGCTCTTTCGTAATACGAATTCAGTAATAATAATAACATCAACAGCTGTCGCTTGGGCGTCTTTGGTTCGGAAACCCTACTTTTTCCAATCTCGTCCAAGCGGTTCTAGTTCATTGCGCGAGTTCAAAGCCGCTACTCCATGTTGCGTATTTCACGCGTTTTCGGCGCGCGCGCGAGCTCGCGATGGGGGGAGGAAATCCGAAAAATCCCTACCGGTTTGGCGCGCGAACACCTGCAACGCCCGCCGCTGCGGGGCGCCACGCTATTTCTCCTTCTAAACCAATAGCAGGCTCTATCCGAGGCGTATGACGCACCGAGCCCACACGAGGGTGCCTGTCGGATTTTTTTCTACTGAGCGTAGGGTCACGTGATCGAACGCGCCGAAAAAGAACCAATCAAGTTGGAGAATTCAGTAAACATTCTCCTTACCAAACGAAGGCCTCTCCGATGTCTGGAAGAGAGCTGAAATTTACTATCAAATTGTTTGAAATAAATCAAGTGAGTGAATATTTTCTTTATATTTCTACTTTTTATGATATACTTAACATGGGAACTGATTGAATCCGTATCTTTGAAAGCGTTTATTTCTGTTTCCATGCTATAGCTCGTAGAGTTGGAGCAGTCTGCCAGTGTCGTCGAAAACTATTTTTTGTATCCTTGCTTAAATAAAACTTCCAAAAGTTAAACTTACATCTTCGTAAGATTACAAAAGTCATTAGTTATTTTTTTAATGTTTGTAGTTATTGTGATATGTTTAACTCTTGTTTTTGAATCGATGATCGATGCATACTACTTTGTTGATGCTGTTTGTTTCGTAGATATTTATGGGTTTCTCTTTTTAGGCCTTGATTCTGATGGATTAATTCTTTACTACGAGGAGAAAAAGGCTTTTAGTATGGGGATTATCTGAGAACTTCTGCCGATTTGTGTAGTACCCAGTTTTAAATCTGACCAGCTAATCTTTCCAGGCATGCAGGTATGCTCTTATTTAAACTGCTATTTGTGTTTCTTAAAACCTTCAAACTAATGTAAACAATTAAACTGTGTGTACCTAATACCAAGTTTGAAAAACAAATCCATGTACTTAAGGATTAGCTGAGTGCAAGTGCTAATAATTGGATACTGCCAAAAATAATAAAAATACCTGAACTAGCAGTAGTTCTTTCAATTACTTTGTAATGTTATGAAGAATTTGCCAAACGCTGACATTGAAGACAAGAGATTAGTGAAATTTGTACCCAGCTTATCCTTAAGTACCCCAAAACACTTATATTGCATACATTTTTAATAACTCATATTTATACTATTGTTTTTAAAATAAGAGAAGGTATTTGATTTTTTTTAAATGTTCATTTTCATTTAATAGTCACCTGTCTTCCCTTAGTGTTTTTCAATAGATTCAGTGTATTTATTTATCTCGAGTTCAATACTATGTGGTACATTTTGATTAAGGGAGCAAATATCTTGCTAATTGTATTTCATTGGTTATGGTTTATAAATTATTCTGGTACTTGATATTAGCTTTTTGACTGTGTCGCTGTAAATATTATCTAAGCGCATTCTGTGCTTGCTACAGCTATGAGCGCAGAATCTAATGGTTGCAGAACGGTCAACAAGCTAATACATAAATACCATTACTATCAACATAACAAAAAAAATTTTAAATCATTACTGTTAGTTGACGTATTTTTAAATGTTTTGGACAATTTATCAGAAAACTCTTGGCTTGTACCAGGCATATATAAAGGTGGACATAAATAAGAGTCGAGCAGTGAAGGTGAACAAATGCAAGCGGGTTTTCCATGTGCTCGGCTATGTTTGTGGGCCTTTGTGTCGATGATAGTTTCCTTGAAACATTTCGGGAAGCAACATTTCCATGTGTTTCACACCACAGAAGCCAAACCAGTTTACAGCCGTTCATGGCTGTTTGCTTTCCCTGCTCAGCTCTAATTTATGTCCACCTTCTAAGTACCTCTGTTTATATGGTACAAAATCCTGTGTTGATCTTTTGACTTCGCATCCCTACAGAGGGAAGAAAGGCAGATTTATTTCACTTCTAGTAGATAAGCATGTCTATGGAGATCAATAACCATTGCTCATGATCATGGGTGCCACTCTTCCATCCCCAGGACGGAATTCCGTCTTTTTTAAATTGTTATGAACGGAATTCCGTCCCAGATATATTATGAAACGCAAAATTAGTATTAAATTCCAATACCTACGGTTCAATTTGGTTAACGTTCCTGCTAAATATTGCCATGTTTTTGAGAATGCCATACATTCAAATATCAACATTTTTTTTATTGAAAATATGAATAGTTTTTGTCTGAGCATTTTTATTTGCTGAATTTATTAACATTTTAATTTTAATCTGAGCCTTTAATTTTTTTTATAGCAATATATTACTACCTTTTTGGTATCCAAAAGAGTTTAGCGGTATTTAGCGGAAACATAACGGAATTAAATTGCACATTTTGACCCCAAGTAACATGGTTTTACTCACATACAGCTTTGTCTTGATTAAGAATTTATGGAACTGTGATTGTGCATGATATTTTATGAATTTTCATGCAATTAAAAAAAAAATTGCTAGACTGGATGAAAATGATTAATACGATACTTTAAAGTTCCGTCTTGCAAATTTTGGAAAGTGGCACCCATGCTCATGATGCTTTTCGAAAATTCCTTTATTACTTATTTTAACCAAGACTGCTTGTCATACTCTTAACACCAGTAGTAAAGCGTGAGTTGCAAGCAGCTGAAGCTGATTGCAATCTAGCTAAGTTCAATTCCATCGCAAGATTAGTTTTCAAAGTTTTAATCTCAATTTGGCAATTTTATGTTAGTAGGTGAATCGGTTCAAATTAGGATGAGTTATGAACTGCTTCTTCCCCACTGATGTAAACTTCATACTAAATTTTGTAAATAAATAGCATTTCATTATAAATGGATAGATCTCTTAATGGCAAATATAACCCCTGATATTTCTTTGTAGTTTCCTAGTGGCAGAGTTTGTCTTTTTCCATGGAGAAATATAATTGTCATTCCCAGCTGGCTGTTTACATCTGAATTTGACTTAAAAAAGCATGTATGAAATATTTTGTTTAACTTCATTTTAATTGATAATTAATAATAATGATATTTTTTCCAAGATTTTATTGTTATTATGTATAAATTTTCATGATCATTAACTTTATTGATAGTTGAGATATTTGATTGTTTTGGACAAATTATCAGAACATTTTGAGCTTCTGCCAGACATATCAAAAAGTATTTCTATGTAGTATCAAATCAAAACAAATTCTGCCCAGGCCTAGTGGCCTATAAGGCGGTGCCCATCTCCGTTTCCTTTTGGGCCTGGGGTGCTAATTACTTAGCTTGTGTCCAGGCCGAGTGGCTAGACCGACGCTGGACCCCCAGTTGATTCCCCAAGCGAGCTTGGTGCTCGTTTCATCGACCCCGGAAAGATGAAGGGCTGAGTTGACCCATGACCAGCTACCCAAGCAGAAGCCGCAAGGCATCGAACCTGGGTCAGTAATGCTCGTAGCCAGGCACGCTGACCACTACACCACCGCGCCCACTATGTAGTATGGTTACTACAAAATCTTGTGTCAAATTATGGTTGAAGCTAGTACTTTTTCACTTTTCCTACAGGGGAAAGAAAGGCTGGTTGAATTTGCGTGTTGTGGAGAATCATGTCTATATGTGTATGGTACAAAACATCCCTTAACCATGATGCCTTTCAAAAATCCCTTTCTCACGTCTACGCATGGGTGCCACTCTTCCATCCCCAGGACGGAATTCCGTCTTTTTTAAATTGTTATGAACGGAATTCCGTCCCAGATATATTATGAAACGCAAAATTAGTACTAAATTCCAATACCTACGGTTCAATTTGGTTAACGTTCCTGCTAAATACTGCCATGTTTTTGAGAATGCCATACATTCAAATATCAACATTTTTTTTATTGAAAATATGAATAGTTTTTGTCTGAGCATTTTTATTTGCTGAATTTATTAACATTTTAATTTTAATCTGAGCCTAAAATTTTTTTAGCAATATATTACTACCTTTTTGGTATCCAAAAGAGTATAGCGGTATTTAGCGGGAACATAACGGAATTAAATCGCACATTTTGACCCCAAGTAACATGGTTTTACTCACATACAGCTTTGTCTTGATTAAGAATTTATGGAACTGTGATTGTGCATGATATTTTATGAATTTTCATGCAATTAAAAAAAAATTGCTAGACTGGATGAAAATGATTAATACGATACTTTAAAGTTCCGTCTTGCAAATTTTGGAAAGTGGCACCCATGCGTCTACGTCTTTAACCCAAGTTGTTTGCTTTGCAATAATTGCTGCTATATTAAGTCTTAGATGTCCCTATTTAAGTACACACAAACTTTATATTTTAAAATAAATAGCATTTCATTATACACAGAAGGATCTCTTTAAAGAAAACTTAACTTCTGATTTTCCCTTGTAGTTTTCTGGTGGAAAGTTTCTTCCAATTACTATGATGGAGAAATTTATCGTGGATGATATCTCAGCTAACTGCTTCCATCTGAGTTTGGCTTAAAAAAGCAGGTATGAAATATTTGGTTGTGATTGTTTAGATATTTTAATCTGACTAAAATCTTATTTTTATTATGCATTAGGTTATGCAAGATCACTTGCTCAATGTATTTTTAGACCCTAGTAATTAAAAAAAATGACTATGAAATAATCTGTGTATTGATAGCAGTTTCTGAAATTGTTATAACATTTTTGTGGGGACTGGTTTCTTACATCAAACCAAAGGTCTGTGGCCTATCAAATTAAGGGCCTATGTTATTACAATTTTAAAATATGTTTTAAAATCAAGGGGGATACTTTAGGAGGGAGTACCTCGGTCATTGGGCCTTCAAACTCTGGTATAATAAGCATTAGTGGGTAAGGCCATGAGCAGAGTTGTTACAGAACATTTGACTGAAAGTCACGGTCAGCTAAGTAGTTAGCATGATGCTAAGTGCTAACCCCCTCTTGTTTTTCCCAAGTGACCTTGGTACTCATTTTTATTGACTCTGGAGGGAAGGACTCAGTCCTCCATGCCCGTGGACTGGGATTTGAACCCCGTACTTGTGGTGCTACGCCACCAGGCGTTATTATTTAGTTAATAGTCTGTTTTAAAAATACACTTGATTTTCGAAATAATTTAACGATTTAATTTTTTTTTGCCTCTAGTGTTATGTGATACTTTATTTGCTAGTATTTAAATATCTTTCAGTAAAAGGTATCCCCTTTAAATAAAGTAATAGAGATTACTCAAAAGTGATATTAAAATAAATGTTAAGTACATGGTTAAGTTTCTGAATTTTTTTATTTCAGAGACTGACCAGTGAACAATATTGCTGATTGGAAAATAATCAATGAAAAGACATATTGTATGCTCTTCAAAATTGACTGTGTTGTATATCATTTTAAAAGAATTTTATTAAATAAAATATTGACTTTCTTAAGTTTCTGTTTGAATGAGATTAAAAACTGATCAGTTAAAAAAAGTTTTACATGTTTTTAAAAATTGCAATAAAGGAGTGTTTTTAATGATTTTTATCCTTATAAAATGAGGGAGACTGGCTCAGGGTAACCAAAGGTAAGTTGTATTTACTTTACTGTATGTATAGAATTATGTAGCAAGATTAGCAAGTCATCATTTATAAAAAAAAATACTCATGTTTGTGAAATAATATAACATGTATGTTAATAGTGAAGTTAACAAAGAGTGAAAATATTAATATACAATCTAAAATAATGAACATAAAAAAACAATTTAATATTTTTTGACTTGTAAATATGTGGATGTAAATAAAGTGGTAACTTTTAAATTTTTACAAAATGAATTTTACTTAATGTAAAAATTTAGTTAACAAATTTGTCCTTACTAATACTAATTTTGGAGATGGTATATGATTGAAAATAGGATTGCTGATTATAATAAAAATCTTATTCATTTGATTCAAATCATATTTTTATTAAAATTCTAATAACAGTTTTGTTCTTTCAAAATCTGGTTAAGACAATATATAGTTTTTACATTATATAACAAATGTGTCTTTTTCAATCACTCTTAGCTATTTTAGTCATTATTTATGACAGTCAATTTTAGTACCTATGGTAAATTTCCTTAATCAACATCATAATTGGTTTGAAAGAATAATGGTAAATTATTTACTAACATTTTTATCAGTCTTTTTTAAATGCATATTTTCCAGGATTACTAACACTAATTAAATTTTTAAAAATAGAGTTTTAATAAACTAGTTTAATATCATGCAAAATGAAAAAAAAGTATTAAAATCCATACTTTTGGTTATGTTAATTTTCTGTTAATTTAATATTTGAGGAATTTATGTTCTAAAAATTAATGATAAAATTAATTTAAGTTAATTATCAATGGTTATATCTTGGAGAGAATTTGCATTGAAAATGGTTTAGTAATTAAGTTGAATTGGTTAAGTAAAAAATCTACTTTGAATAAAATCATCAGTGGATTTTTAAAATATAAGGTACACATTTTATTAGCTTCATTGCATATAATAAAATATTTCAAACCCTGTAATTTTTTCTGTTCCTTATCTAATAGAGTTTAAAAAGATATAAACCAATAATGCTTAATAGCAATTTAATATTTAAAGAAATATAATTAATTTAAATAGATTTTCATTTAAAAATTCAAGTGATTAAAATCCCCCATTTAAAACAAGCAACCATTTTTGAAACTGGGAAAATTATAAAGAAATTTGGTTTGAAAGAAAGTGCTACGAATATTAGCTGAGAGAAAATCACGAACAGCGATATATGAATGCGCGCGCCGATCGAGAATTGACGCTCCAACAGCGCTATCTAGCGGCGAAACAACCGACCTCTGCGCGTCAAACCAAGGCGCGAACGTCCGAGGTTGCCGGTTTGTGCCGCTAGGTTGTGCTGTAGTAGATTAGGGAAAAAATCGCTGACGCGCCCCGAACGCACGCGCGCCAAACGCGTGGAATACGCAACATGGAACAGCACCTCAAGTGTGTATTTTGGGCGAGCGAGAAAAAAAAGAAAGGAAACAGTGTTAAGTATTCTGTTTCCATCATTGAATCCGGAATGGAATTGTGCCATTTTCTACGTTTCCTTGTAAACACCGGAGGAGAAAAACGCTCATCGCAAAGAATTTTCCAAGAATCGTGATTCTTCCGACTCGGTTTATAGGGAATACGGCCTTTAATGGTTATTTACATGGGTGTGTTCTACGTTTCGCCCACAAATAAATTTCCATCCCCCCTTTCTTCTTTTTCTTCCTTCCCTATGGGGATATTTGTGGGCGAAATGGAGTAGCTGTGATAAAAACCAATCTTGTTAAGAATCGATTCTCAAAAAGGAATGAATTTACCCAAAATTAACAAACTTCCTTAATATCACTCCAAAGTATACAGTGTTTGTATTTTTTCGGACCGCCTCACTTTGAAAAACACTCCTGCAGTCTCGGTTTGTCCAATTCTCTCGACTGGTCACTTCTGAAGGACCTTGTTTTCCTGGACCTGGAAAACAAAAATTCCTCAAATTCACTCCAAAGTATACAGTGTGTGTACTTTTTCGGACCGCTTCACTTTGAAAAACAATCCTGCAGTCTCGGTTTGTCCAATTCTTTCGACTGGTCACTTCTGAGGGACCTTGTTTTCCTGGACCACATAAAAACAAAAATTCCTCAAAATCACTCCAAAGTATACAGTGTGTGTACTTTTTCGGACCGCCTCACTTTGAAAAACACTCCTGCAGTCTCGGTTTGTCCAATTCTCTCGACTGGTCACTTCTGAGGGACCTTGTTTTCCTGGACCACATAAAAACAAAAATTCCTCAAATTCACTCCAAAGTACACAGTGTGTGTACTTTTTCGGACCGCCTCACTCTGAAAAACACTCCTGCAGTCTCGGTTTGTCCAATTCTCTTGACTGGTCACTTCTGAGGGACCTTGTTTTCCTGGACCACAAAAACCAAAACTTCCTCAAAATCACTCCAAAGTACATCTTGTGTGTACTTTTTCGGACCGCCTCACTTTGAAAAATACTCCTGCAGTCTCGGTTTATCCAATTCTCTCGACTGGTCACTTCTGAAGGACCTTGTTTTCCTGGACCACATAAAAACAAAAATTCCTCAAATTCACTCCAAAGTATACAGTGTGTGTACTTTTTCGGACCGCCTCACTCTGAAAAACACTCCTGCAGTCTCGGTTTGTCCAATTCTCTTGACTGGTCACTTCTGAGGGACCTTGTTTTCCTGGACCACAAAAACCAAAACTTCCTCAAAATCACTCCAAAGTACATCTTGTGTGTACTTTTTCGGACCGCCTCACTTTGAAAAATACTCCTGCAGTCTCGGTTTATCCAATTCTCTCGACTGGTCACTTCTGAAGGACCTTGTTTTCCTGGACCACATAAAAACAAAAATTCCTCAAATTCACTCCAAAGTATACAGTGTGTGTACTTTTTCGGACCGCCTCACTTTGAAAAACACTCCTGCAGTCTCGGTTTGTCCAATTCTCTCGACTGGTCACTTCTGAGGGACCTTGTTTTCTGGACCACATAAAAACAAAAATTCCTCAAATTCACTCCAAAGTATACAGTGTGTGTACTTTTTCGGACCGCCTCACTTTGAAAAACACTCCTGCAGTCTCGGTTTGTCCAATTCTCTCGACTGGTCACTTCTGAGGGACCTTGTTTTCCTGGACCACAAAAAACCAAAACTTCCTCAAAATCACTCCAAAGTACATCTTGTGTGTACTTTTTCGGACCGCCTCACTGTGAAAAACACTCTTGCAGTCTCGGTTTGTCCAATTCTCTTGACTGGTCACTTCTAAAGGGGAAAAAATGGCTAAATGGTAAAAAAAACCGATGGTTTTTCGTAAATTTTTCTGGAACCCAGCAAGGTAGAGCTTCGAGGTTACAAAATTCGAATTTTCGGTACCAAATTACTCCAGAAAAGTGTTACTACACTATCCGGAGCGTCCGTGGAAAGGAGCCAATGATCCGGGAGCGTTTTGGCGGGAAAAAGTAGGAATTTTAATTTTTACATACCCCCTAATGCGATACATTGTTCGATTCCTTAGTTTTATGGTGCACACATACCGAAATTTCAGAAGCCTGGAGCAAGCGGTTCGAGTGCAATCCGGGAAAAACGGAGTTTTTGGAATATTGGTTTTTCAGGAATAACTCCCAAAATAATTATCACACACCTTAATGATTTACATATTCGTAATCTGTGAAAAATTCCCGATTTATCTATGTAAGACACTTGAGAGGGGGTCGAATTGTTTTCCGAAACTCTCCTGACACGACTTGCCCCAAAAAATAGAGTGTTTGGCATTAAATGTAAGTAAGCCCCATTCTTGTTTTAAAAATCCTGGATGACGTAAAAATCACCGTGGATTCCCGTAATTCTGGAAAAACTTTGCCATAACAATTAGTTACTAGAAGAAAAAATAATAAAAAAATTAATATTAATATTTTCGGATTTATAAGCTTTCTTTGGACTTGTGTTTTTTCGTCGAAATCTGAACTTTTTTTTCAAAGTCCAATTACTGCCTGAATTACGAACCGGTTTTCACCAAAATTGAATATGAGGTATATGGTAGGATATATTTTAAGATTTTAAGGTCAAAAATTCAATATAGTTTTTCGATTTTGATAAAAATCGCGACTTTAGTGCGACTTATGCTCGAGTCCAGGGACCCTAATTTTGGTCCTATATTCACTAAATTCCTGATTCTGCAAGCTTATGGAAATGTAATGAAAGGTATAAGGTCACCGACCCGATGAAAATTCATTTAATTGGTTTTTGAGCGATTCTCTACTGCACTTTGAATTGCACTTTGGAAAGGCCCCTATCAAGTAATTCCTGGTTCCCGGCTTAAATAATTCGATATGTTGCTCGGACTTTTTTACTAGAATTCTTTGTCAAAATTCCTTGGAAAGCCATATTATTATTATTAAATATTTTTTAAGAAAACCTCTGTTTCTCAATAGTGTACTGCAGTACGCAAAACAGTTATATAAGTATTATATTTCTTAGTTACCTGGACGGGTTTGTTCCCCCCTTGGTAGCAAAACGTTTTTTTTTCTTCCTAATAACTGTATTATGCTGTTGTTCACCATAGTGAAATAAAGATTATTATTATTATTATTGTGTGGGATTTAGTATATTTTATAAAACTTTCCTGAGTGTTTAAAGAAACAGGGATACTTATACTATATCTCCAATTAATTTCCAAATTTATTTCTTTAATTTGCATTGTAACAATCGTAAACGACAAATTTTCCTTCTCCTCAATGGTTTTTAATAGGATATATGGCTATTATGTTTAATGAATTGTCCATTAGTGAGGACAGCTAATAAGGCATGCAATAATACAATATGGCAAAGTTTTTCCAGAATTACGGGAATCCACGGTGATTTTTACGTCATCCAGGACTTTTAGAACAAGAATGGGGCTTACGTACATTTAATGCCAAGCACTCCATTTTTTTCGGGGCAAGCGTGTCAGGAAAGTTTCGGAAAAAAATTCGACCCCACCTCAAGTGTCTTACATGGATAAATCGGGAATTTTTCACAGATTACGAATATGTAAATTATTAAGGTGTGTGATAATTATTTTGGGAGGTTTTCCTGTGAAACTGATATTCCAAAAACTCCGCTTTTCCCGGATTACACCCGAACCGCTTGCTCCAGCCTTCTGAAATTTCGGCATGTGTGTGCACCCTAAAACTAAGGAATCGAACAATGTATCGCATTAGGGGGTATGTAAAAATTAAAATTCCTACTTTTTTCCCGCCAAAACGCGCCCGGATCATTGGCTCCTTTCCCAGGACGCTCCGGATAGTGCAGTAACACTTTTCTGGAGTAATTTGGTACCGAAAATTCGCATTTTGTAACCTCGAAGCTCTACCTTGCTGGGTTTCAGAAAAATTTACGAAAAACCATCGTTTTTTGACCATTAGCCATTTTTTCCCCTCAGAAGTGACCAGTCGAGAAAATAGGACAAACCGACACTGCAGGAGTGTTTTTCAAAGTGAGGCGGTCCGAAAAAGTACACACACAATATACTTTCGATCAGAAGTGACTAGTCGAGAAAATTGGACAATAACTGACACTGCAGAAGTTTTTTTTAGGGTGAGGCGGTCCGAAAAAGTACGCACATGGTATACTTTGGAGTGATTTTGAGGAAGTTTGGTAATTTTGGGTCAATTCATTCCTTGTTGAGAATCGATTCTTAACAAGAAATTCCGTTTGGCGTCAATTATACACCCTTTTGAGCTATATCTATAGGATTCTTTCACCAAGAAAAGTGAGCGAAACCCCAAGAGGTTCTATTGCTAAGTATATTGTATTTTACAAAATCCAAAAATATTTATTTTTGACTGAGATATGCCAAAAAAAAACCATAAATTAGTGCGCTAAAAACCTCTAAATTTACTGGGCTATTAATCAGTATTATTTTTAAATTGCAAGCTTTATATTGCTAAAGTCATCATAAAAAGGTGTTGAATGATCCATCAGTATTCTTATCATTAAAGAGACTAAGAGACCTAATTAATTTTATAAGTAGCCAAAAAATTGATACCAAATTTTTTAAGTTTCGTATACCACATAAAATCAGTGGACAAAATTTACAAAAACTTTTTCGAAACCTTTTCTTGGACATTGGATAATCCATTTCAGCAAAGCGTAGAATTCAATTCCTATTATTTCCGAACCGATTCTTTGGATTTTTACAACGATTCTTTAAGAGGAGAATCGATTTGAAAACGGAAGAGAGGTAGGGGAATTTAGGGAAAAACAGAGGCACTGGTGTTGGGGATTTTAGGGAATATATTATGGACGGGGGGATGGAACTTATTTTGTGGGCGAAACGTGGGTGCACCATTTACATGCATCGGCTTGCGGAAAAATTTTATCATTAAAAGACGATATTGAGGCGATGGTGAATTAAAGTGGGTTTTTTCACTAGCAGTGTTTCTCAACCTTTTTCATGTCATGCCCAAGTCTTTAAATTTCCACTCCCACCGCAGGGCAATAACTAGACTTAAGTTTCAAAGGGGTGGGGTTTCGACCACTAACAGTTTCTTTTTTTACATTAATTCCATTGATGCATTAATAGAGGCTAAATAGCATTTTAGAGAGTAGAGGAGAAATGTTAAGGGCAGGATTCTAGGCCCAACAAATTTTTATATCTTGTGAGTAACTTATAGAATTTGTGATAATAGACTTAGGGGACATCCATAAATTACGTGAGGTCAAAAAAGGGGGGAGGGGTTTGGAAAAATCTCACCAAGGGGGGAGGGGGGTCGATTAAAATCTCACGTCAACTTTTTAAGTTAGAAATTATTAGAGAGTTAACTTCTATTTATTGCTGTCATTTTACAAATTTCGACCAGATCATAACATTATGTTCTTCCCCCCCACATTATTAATAATGTAAAGGTTTTAGGTGCTACGAAGCACTAAATGCAAATGAATAGGATAGAAAATCATTTTTAAAAAGTTGTTGGTAAATCTCACGTGGGGGGAGGGGGGATCCAGCAAAATCACACCAAGGTGGGAGGGGGGTCCAGATTTTGGAAAAAAACACCTCACGTAATTTTATGGATGTCCCCTTGTGTCCTGTTGGATATAAAGGGACGGACCGTTCACACAAGTTAAGCCACACATTTAAGGAGAGAGAGTAGTCTCGTGCTGCTATTTAAGGCTGCGGTCAGCCAGAAAATCAGTATGGTATCTGTTCAAAAAATCTGCAGTACCTGGTTATCGGACAATAGGAAAACCGCAATCAACCCCCTTCAATGGTCCCTCCAACAAAAGACAGCCCTCGGGGAGGAGCGAGAAGTCACTATCGGGTGTCTGCTAATTGACTGGGAGGGTGACTTCGGACTCCTTCGCTATTGTTGGAGGGGTCATGAATGGGGAGATAGGGCAGATTTTTTGAAGAGATACCATGCTGGTTTTCTGGCTGACCGTGCCCTAAGAGGCATTTCTTCGGGCACGGTCAGCCAGAAAATCAGTATGGTATCTGTTCAAAAAATCTGCAGTATCTGGTTATCGGACAATAACCGCAATCAACCCCCTTCTATGGTCCCTCCAACAAAAGACAGCCCTCGGGGAGGAACGAGAAGTCACTATCGGGTGTCTGCTAATTGACTGGGGTGGGTGACTTCGGACTCCTTCGCTATTGTTGGAGGGGTCATGAATGGGGAGATAGTGCAGATTTTTTGAAGTACCTGATTTTGATTTTGAAGTACCTGATTTTCTGGCTGACCGTAGCCTTCCACTTTCTGGTTGAAAGTGAGTGTGTCATTGAAATGTCGCAATGCATGACATAGCAAGAGGAAAAGGGTGTAAAAAATCTTTGAAAATTGTGTGACGTAATTTGTCAATAACCCCTAAGCCGAAATATCAAATGTCACATAAAAATAATACACCAACAGTAGAATAAATCTGCGTTTGCTTAACAAATAGCAACGCGTAAAACCTCATTTCGACTGTTCCAGGAATATGATGGAATGATGCAATCCTTATGTAGTATGTTTATTTGCGCGCCTCGTGTTTTATTTATTCCCCTCATAGTCATACTCAAGTTGACAAACTTTCTCAAAACTGGTAAGAAGAGAGCATTGAACTTTTGTGCTCGCGGCAGAGCTTTTTAAATGCGGCAAAAAAAGTGAGTGAAATCTTTTCCAACCCGCTCCACGACGGAGATCCATGCAGCAGACGGGGAAAAGGAACGCTCGCTGATTAGCAATCAAAACCCATTAGTTCCTCGCCGAGCCTAATTAGAAAACATCACGTGCATCCTTTCTCTCCCCTCCCCCCCCCGGGAGAGATGGAAGAAATCGTTTAAAACTAATCCAAAATGTGCTTAAAAAACCTGTTTTCAAGGGTGGCATTCAAAAATTTCCATGGGGGCATTTTTGTAAAAGTTTAGTATGGTTGGTGGCTTGACTTTTTGTTAAAATATCACGACCTCTCTTTTTCATCCCCTTTGTATTTGATGTATATTTTTATACTACTACTTTACTTCTTAAGTTAGAGGAGGGAATTAGGTGAAGGAGGCTATAATCTGTAGTCAAAAAATAGGTTTAAAACCCACTATCAACAGATTTTTTAAAAAAAGAAAAAAACTTTCGGGGAGAATCGCCAAACCAGACCATATTTTCCAATTATTTTACGCTTATGGATGCAATCACAATCAGCCAATTAAGGACGATTTGAAAACTTTTGGTTGTCATAACTTTTAGCATTTTTCAAAGGTGAACCCCGAACCCTTTGCTTATAGTGATTATCGATGCGTGCAACACACAAAGGCATTCATTAATAAGATTATTAACAATGGAATAGATTTTAATTAATCAATACCAAGACCAAATATTTTTAATGGATTGAATCATAAATAACAGAGCATAAAAAAGGGGGTCCTTGAAGAACCCGTAAATTTTGGAACTACACCCCCCAAAAAAATCTTGCTCCCCCTTAAGCAAAAAAAAATGAAATGATGCCCTTGTGGAAGACCCTCCGATGGGTGGGGGGGGGCAAAAAAACTTCAGGGACAGGTCTCTCCCGATCCGGGACAGGTCGAAAGTGTGTCAAAACAGGAAAGCCCGAGAGTGAGTTTCCAACAGGTACGTCGTCGAAATGGGCCAATTGAATTCATGCATCACTGCAGGTGTGTTACGTGGCTCTCTTTCCCTCCCTCCCCCCTCGCACACCTGTAACCTTGGAAAAAAGTTGGGCTGCAGTCGCCTTCCTTCCTTCCCCCTCCGTTCGTTCGCTGGTGGTGTGTGTGTGTGCGCTCTTTTCGAGTGATGCCATGCAAGAAATGAGAGGATGAATGATAATAAAGCCTCTGACCATACATCTGGAGAAATAACACTTGATTGCAGGAGCAGAACCTTTCCTATGCAGCTTTATTTCTTCCTGCCTTGATCCTTATCGCCCATGGTAAAGAGATGCACTTACTATCGGTTTTGTTTACATGCTTCGAGAGGCACCTCTCTCTCGGTAATTAATCAGCATGCTGCCCCTCTCTCAGTCTGTGACATGTGCTTATTATTACTATTATCTATCTCACGACTGTCACCTCTTCGCGACGAAATTATTTTTTTGTAATGTGTCCGGAGGAAACTGAGGATGCCCGAACTTGTGATGCGTAATGAGAGATGTCTTGTGTCGTTTTGTTCCGACTGAGATGTTTTTTTGCTACTTCGTGGTGTGTGATTTTTTTTTCTCGTTTTGTTTTAGAGTCCTGTTCCACCACAAAAAATGAAGAAAGAAAACGATATTTTAGAAGAAGTAAGTGAAACTCCCTTGCTTGTTAGTTCTCTGATTCTCGTTTAAAAAGGTCTGAAACAAAATAGGATTTTCCAATTTTTTTTTATTCGTTTAAAAAATAACTGTGATTTTTTCTGCTTAAAATGATGTTTGAATCATGTTACTATCATAAATAGAACCAGAGATACAATCTATTTTTGGTGGGCTGCTTTGGTAATCTAGCAATCCATGTTCTACCCATAGAGGTTCTACCTTTAAAATGTGTTTTTCCCTCCATAGTTTTTCCTCTGCGTTTTTTCAGTATTTCTCATCTTCAAGTTCTTATAAATGAAGAACCATTCAAGATAAGAAGTTGAAATTTGGAACTTTTCAAAGACTCTAATTCAGCAAATTAAAAAAAAAAAAATTAAAATGATTTAAAAAAATAGGTACTACATGGAAATTTTAATACTATTTCACTTAATTGCTTCTATTTCTTTATTAAATTAATATTTTTATGCTGAATTTTAATTAAAATATGTATGAATTGGTGAATAAATTAAAAAAAAAATTATTGATAATATTTTGTGTTTTAGCAATTTTTCGAGAAAAAGTAAAATTTAAAGATAAATTGAAACCATGATTCATGATTAGTCATGATTTCTCTTTGCAAGAAATTTTCAAAACTTTAAACTAATTACTAAAGTGTTTTTCTTAAATATATGTCCCATACCTCCCTTACCTGTGTCAAATTTTAGAATTGATAACTCTCAGTCAATTTCCAAACATTTTTACCCTGGTATAAAGTTTTACTTTCTTTCATGTTTAAAGTTCTTTTTAGTTTTTCCAATTAGTAAATGTGGATAAAATAATTTTTCCATAAACGTTTTGAAATAGCTCCAGAATGATTTATGTAAGTAACTAGAGCTATTTATTTAGATTATTATTTGTGTATAATTTGTACATTTGAAAGAAAATCTGTGATATAAGGTACTTCCTCAGTTTTTATCAATAAGCTTGCATAATTAGAGGCTATACAAGGGCAGAGGTAAATGAACAACTTACAAGGTCAAGGCTGCATGACCTGAACTTGTTAGGTCAGAATTTATTATCTGGAGTTATAAGTGGTATTTGGAAAGATCTCTTTAACTATTGACAAAACCTAAATAATCAAGACCTCAGTTTCACATTGAATTCTATTCAGATGAGAAATCTTTTTTTGTTTTAAAAACTTCTATGGTTAATTCTGAATTTTTATTGCAGTGATAATACTTAAATATGTTAGTTAGGATACATTTTTGGCTGCACAATTTTAAAAGTAAATCTGTATTTTTGAACTATTTTATTAAAGTTTTATGCATAAAAGAAAATACACCTTGAAGGATATCCTGCTATTATGTCATTGCTTATTCATCATGTACTTGTTCTGTGTTTTGTTTACAGTTAGAACTTTGGTGTAAACTTTATATAACTCTTTTATGAACATGCTTTTTATGTTTGATAAAATGAAAATTAAAAAGACATGCATTTTAATGATTTCTAAAATTTATTAATAAATTAATAGGTCAAAAGATAAAGTAACACAAGGATTTAAGAACCACTTAATTAGGAATCTAATTGTACTAAATTAATTCACTAACGAATAAAAGATTATTAAAGAATACAATTTTGTTTATTATATGTATGAATTGTATTTTTGGCCTAATAATTCTTTCAAATCATATTCTAAAACCATGGAAATATTTAATCATGTTTTTTTAGATTCTTGTCACTACATTACTTATGAAATGGTGAGAATTATAATTGATATACATCATTCATATGAATTAAACTTTTTTTTTAGAGATTGACTTAGTTTTATACTAAAATATTTCGAGTTGCATTGAAAAGTTACAGAAATTATAGTGTTTATATAAAAAAAAGGAATTAGTTTAACACATTTATAATTACAAAATAATTTTGTATGAAACCTGCAACTAAACTTTCTTTCAGTTTAAAATATCTGAAAATCCTTTGCATAAAAATGCTCTTCAATTGTTTACATTAATTTTTACACGTATACTTGGTTTCTTTAGCTTAATGCATGTAGTTGGTAAGTACTGGTTTGCCTTTTGAGGTATCTTTTACCCTTCATATTGGTGTTGGTAAGGTCTGGGTGTTGAATGATGAACCTTTCAATTCATCTTTAGTGACTTTGATTCCTTTGCTCAGATGCTGAAGAAGCCCGGTCCGTACCCACTTGTAGTGCTGCCCCCTGGTGGTGGCTACTGGGTAGACGGTCTCCATCACAGCTACCCCACAGATAACCAAGGAAATCCCATCTTACCAAAATTTGAGTTTGTTCCAAAAATTGAGCGAGATGAGACTGCTCAGTTATATAGGAAGTTCTGTTATGGAAAAGTATGTCCCTGATTTTCTGTTATTGAAATAATTTCCGTAATTTTTTATTGTAGAACAGTTTTACATTTGTTGGTTAGTTGACATTTCTCATACTACACTCTTTATTGGTGTTTCTCTGCATAAAAAAGTAACATAGTAAAAAAAAACCTTTGTAATAAATTTTCATAAAATTTCATTCCTTATTTTACTCTTAATTAAAATAATTTTTTTACATAGTGTAACGGAACAGGTTTTAGGGATAAGAATGGACTTGGGGACTTCCACCACATATGCTATTGAATGGGGGGGGGGACTTTATTTAGTTTTAAAAGTGTTAGAATAGAGAAAGTTGTGATGATTCTATTTAGTGAAATATTTGGCTCTTATATAGTGTAATTTATCTTTCCTTTAAATAGTTTTTTGTACGTAGTGTAAATTTATATTAAATCTTAATCTATTAAATTGTCTTGTGTGTACATTTGTGAAAAACATTACAATATTTTCATTAAATTAATTTATAATTTTGTTTGTAAGTTTTATGTATATACAAAATTTTTACATTTCAAACTAAAAAGTTTAAAAGATACTTTACCCCATGGGTTAAGTTTGTAAAATACTAGTTAAAACAATTAACAAAAACAAACTCCACACGAAATTGGAGTTGAATCATTGCTGCAAGCACCTAAATTCTTTATATCTAATGCAACGTTATTAAAACTAAACGAAATTAATATTTTGTAGAATTATTTTACTTTGTTACTCTAAGCAGAAACTTAACAAACTGCTTTTTTAGGAACACTTCAACTTCATTGCGCTTGATGACAGTTGGGGTCCCCTGGTCATGTCACTTAAAATAGATTCTGTTTCTAGTCAAGAACAACTAAGAGTTCTAATCAGGTAAGGCTTTTTAAGAGCTTACCTTTATTATGTTTTTTATAATAACTAAAAACCTTTTAGTGTTGAGTTAAAATTCCAGTTGTTTATTGATTTATTTATTTTAGAACCAAAGAAGGACTTTTACATGATGTGTTTCATGTAAATCATTCCACTGGCTCTTTAAATCCTGTACAGATAGCAAAGGTAATGAATTCATTGAATTATATTTTTTTACTATGAGACTGGTTGAAAACAATGCTCACAGTAGTTTTACACATTTTAGATTATGTGTGAAGATGTGATCACTGAAAAGTTTACTCCAGTATTGTTTCCAAGAGTAAGTTGTTCACTTTACCATTCTTTTGAATTTTATTCAATTCTTAGACTAAATTATCAAAAGAAATTTTGAATACAAGAAACAAATAAATCAGTTCTTTTTTTAATTGCAATAAATAAATATTTAAATATAACATTTCATTATTAAACTTTGCATTTTACTTACATAAAATTACTAATTTAAATTAAATTATAATCATTCTTTGCAGGCTTCAGAAATGCTATTGGCATATGATGAACATGTTCTAGTCAAAACATTCAAGTTTGGTATCATCTACCAAAAGTTTGGTCAAGTAAGAACACTTATTTTTTCAAGCATGTCTTATATGAGCTCAAAATAGTACTAGTTTTTAAAAAGTAGTAAAAAAAAATTACTTTCAAAACAGTTTGATAACATTATTAGCTTATTAATTGCATTATATTAAAATTTTTGAGCTACACAAAGCTATGCGAATCTGATGTTTAAGTTGGTTTAAAACTTAAATGCATAATCTTAATCTCTTTAGCAGCTTTACATTTCATATAATTAATGATACTTGGTGATTACTGTTTTAGTTTTCTCTTTTATAGCTTACTTATTTACCTTTTTAGACAACAGAAGAAGAGTTGTTTGGAAATAGAAAACATAGTCCTGCTATGGAAGAATTTCTGGATTTATTGGGAAATCGAATTAAGTTGAAAGACTTTAAAGGGTAAAATAATATTAAGCCTCTCATTGTGTATTATCTCTTACTTGTCTGAAATTTATTTTAAAATATAATTTATGAATTAAAAATTCCTAGTTAAAAAACTCAAAGGAAGGCAAGATGCCCTGATTCAAAGGAACAGAATAGGAATATTTTTATAACACTTTTTTATGTTTAAAACTATCCTTTTGTATCTTAGGCTAATTCAAAATTGCTACATAATGTAGAAAAAAATCCTTTTATACAAATTATATTTAACTTATTAATTAATATAGGTTCAGAGGAGGATTAGACGCACACTATGGTCAGACAGGTGATGATTCAGTCTATACACAATACAATGACTCTGAAATTATGTTTCATGTTTCTACTCTACTCCCATACACTGAAGGAGATTCTCAACAGGTTTGTGTTCCTCCCTGTATAGATTCCCTTGCCTTAGTGTAAAAAATCTTGAATTGCTTTAGACATGTTTCGAATTGAAAGCATCCCTATGAAAAGATGTATGAAATTATTAACTTTAAGTAACTTTTATAGAGTTTTAAAGATTGATGCTTTTTTATTTGACATTTAAAGTTCAATACATTTGAAAGCTTTAAAATATTTGTTTTTATAAGAAATGTTTCATTCCAAATCTTTTGCCTGAAACACGTTTTACGTTATGTGAAAATACCAAATATGCTTGCTTACAAAAACTGTTTAAAATTTTTGTTTATGCTTTCAGTTACAAAGAAAGCGTCACATAGGAAACGACATTGTAGCAATAGTTTTTCAAGACTCCAACACACCCTTTCTTCCTTCCATGATTGCCTCTCATTTTCTTCATGGTTACATAGTTGTCCAAGCTGTTGACCCTTTAACTCCAAATGTAACGTAAGTAGTAGTATTTTTGCAATCCTTTTTTATCGAACCAAAACTTTGAAAGATTACTTTGACTGAGTGGACAAACTTTTATAAACAGGGTGTTTAAATAATTTATTGTCTAAATGTGTACTGTATCTAGATAACTTGTTTTACTACACCTACAAGAGTGTAATTAATGCTGTTTAATTTATTGTAGGTACAAAGTATCTGTCACAGCTCGAGATGGTGTTCCAACATTTGGCCCCAACTTGCCTAATCCTACTGTGTTCAGGAAAGATGAAGATTTTAGAGAATTCCTAATAACTAAACTAATTAATGCTGAAATAGCTTGTTACAAAGCGGAGAAGTTTTCCAAATTAGAAGTAAGTTTTTTTTCTGCACTATTTTAAGAAATAGGCTTGAATAAATTAACATTTTTTCTACTTTCTTTGTGTTTTAAAGAAATTAATAAAAGTTAAATAAACATTTTACTTATTAAGTGCTGTACATTACTTGATGGGTATTGTGTTTATTATTATCACTATGGTTATGACAAAGTGTATTTTCCTTACTATTCTTCACATCCAAAAGATATCTTGCTTTTAAATATGTCTTTACTGTTGAAAATTTTTAAGGTAGCTAAGCTTACAAAAAACATATGATTTATAATTTAATTTTAAAAGTGTAGTAACACTTATCCTAACCAGATCTTGGATATTAAAATATCTAGTGTTTAGGGAGAAAAATTATTGTTTCCTAGTTTCAATTAAAAATTTTAAATACATATCTTTGTTTGAAAAAGAATAAATAGTATGGAGAAAAAACCTAGACATGCATAGCAATTGCTAGAGGATTTTATAATCATTATGATTTTGGTTGAAATGTTTATTTTTTTATGTTCTTCTACCCTATTAGATGATGTTATTACTATAAAATTATAACAGAGAGATAGATTTGACTTTATAAAAATAATTATCTCACCTTAGTTTTGAAAATATTGTGTGGATTTATTCAAACTTGTTTTGAGTGTGTTAGTTTCTGCTTTTTTCGGGCTTTATTTCCATTTAACTTAACTTTGATATTATTATTTATCCTAGAGACGCACAAGGGCTTCTCTCCTTCAGTCACTGTACGACGAGCTGCGGCTAAAGACGCAGGACTTCAGTGGAGTTGCAGGCGACAGTGGCAAGACGGAGATCAACGGCAACAGCAACCGCTTTCTGGACTCTGTCCGCAAAGCTCTGACTAGTCGTGTCCGCAGCCACTCTGTGGAGACCAACTTAGCTAACTCTGTGATGAACAAACGCTCCTCTTCCAGCACATCCAACAGCAGCCTGTCTTCGATAGTGGCCGGAGAAGTTGCTCAAAATGTGAGTCGTGCGACAGAGTCGGTTCTGCTTCAGTTAGTTTGTTAATCAACCAGAGTCGCAAGCTGGAGTTAATTCAGCTGCACCAAATATCCAATAGAAGAAATGGCTAAACTATTGATTTGACAGATTTTTCTCATGATAATTCCAGACTGAAAAAGGTTTAACCTTTTCTATCCTTGACTGCCCAAGATTGTCTATAAAACAGGCTTCGCTTGGGTTGCAAAACATAATGCCTGTGGAACCCATGTGGTTCACCAGCCCCCTTTTTTTTTTTTTTTTTTTTTGGCTTTTTAAGTCTAGAATGAGTAAAAATTAGAGTGCTTTAGGAAGTTTAGTTTAAAAGCATTGCAGAATTTGCCAATGGAAAAAGTTAAGCAGTGAAAAGGTAGCTAAGAAAAATCTTACTAAAACGTGTAATCGTACTGCACACCCACATTATGAATGATTTGAACTATCATAATAAGGGATCCTTTTTCTCCTTAATTCAATAGCTAATGATTTCTCTTAATTTTTCTTGGGTGAATTTTAGTTTATAAAGATAGTTGCTAGAGATCTGTTCACATACTCTGGGCCCACAGCAATGTATGATAGCATATTTTGGCCCCATCAGCTGTAAAAGTTACTCGGGTTTACTATTGAAAATTTGGGGGAGGGTAAGGACTAAAAGGGTTAATGTAACAAAATTTTGTAAAATGAATTTTTTTGTATTGATTACCACATTTCAAGTCTAATGAAGGATAGGAAGCAAAACACCAGTCTTTTATTAAGTTTCTAAGGTGTTTTCATATCTGAATATATTTATATAAAATTACCAACTTTCTTAAGATAAAGCACATTGTTTTGTGTTGAATGAATTCATGATTATGACTATTTTTCCCAGTTCTTTAATAAAAATAAAAATTTTCTTCACAGATTCCTAAAGTTCCAAAGGAAACTCTTCTTAAAATATCATCACCAAATTCAGCTAGGAGGTAAGTTATTTTTAAATAAAATTTTAGGCTTTGTTTTCAGTAACTATGATTGTTCATGTGTTTTATTATTTTTAATAGTTTGGGTTCACGATTGTTCAATAGAGTATTTGATGCCCTGAAGTTCAGTGCCACAAAGAATATATCCGAATGACAAAGAGCAGACCAAACTAATCATGAATCCACAATCAGTACACATTAGAATTCAAATAGTAAATGCTTATTTTTTTCTAGCATGTAAAAAACAGTTTTGACCAGTTTTAGGAATTTTTAAAACAAGATGTATAGACTTTTAATAATAGTGTGATGCCTGAACTTGATTTCATTTAAATCCCAGAAGCATGCATTTGAGTTTTGACTGTAGGTCACCCTTTACTAATTCTCATTTGTGTGCAATAACTGTTATATAGCACCTTAAGCACTACTTAATCTCTCAAACGCTCTTTATGTGATTTTCATGTTTTCACTGTTATAAGTTTGATTTCTTTAACTTACTACCCCTGAATTGTTTTTGAAAGTTATCAGACCATTGAATGAGATTAGAACTTTACAGAGTTTTCCTTTGGGTGTTGAATAAAGGTTATAGTGGGGTTGTTTTAAGGGTCAATACAGATGAACTCAATATTCATTAAGTTTGACATACCAGGGCATCCAGGTCATCAATATTAAGAAATCATATAGATTTTTTTGAAGGTGGTGGTGATGTAATTGTTAACTTATTATATATAGTTAAACTGAGCAATTGTTTAATTTAGGTGCATGGAAAAATCAATGTTTAAAAAGTATTGCTTCTGGAAACTTTGGGATTTGATAAGTTTCTAATGATTTAGTATTATAAAACCTTTTAGACTGGGAGCCAGCAACATATTTTGTCAGTCATTTCCTCTCAAGCGATATTTGGTGGAAAATTTCAGGAAGTTATATCATAAAGCCTGGTGAGCGTCAGCTGGCTGTAGGGCGGTGGAATAGACGTCAGCTGGTCGTTTAACATTTGGAGCGTCTTTCTCAAAGATTTATTGCGGCTTCAATGACGCGAGAGAAAAAGAACAAGAGGGAAACTCAGTGAAACTGTTATGTTTTTGTTTACATTTCGATTTGCTTTGTATTGTTAGGAAATAGACCAACTTTCTTTAAAGAACAATAAATTATTACTTCTAAAAATTAATTACTAACCAATTTCCCTAAAGATAACTTTTCATTTCTTTTTATAAACCAAACCAACTTTTTGAAAGGATACTGTTTTAATTAATTTTTTAGATATTTATTTGTTTTTCAGATAATTTTAAGTTGGCAATATTTAATTAATAATGTTCTAGAAGGGAATTGTTTTTTGTTGACAACTTGAGACTCATGAAGTCAGGAAACGTTGAAAGGAAATCACTGAAAGTATAAATTTTTGTTCATGTTTGTTGGTTCCTTACATCTTACATTATTTACAAAATCTTGATTTAAAACGATATCCGCCACACACCCTTTCGTACCTCTCCTCAATACAAAGCAAATCGAAATGTAAACAAAAACATAACAGTTTCACTGAGTTTCCCTGGAGTTTCCCTCTTGTTCTTTTTCTCTCGCGTCATTGAAGCCGCAATAAATCTTTGAGAAAGACGCTCCAAATGTTAAACGACCAGCTGACGTCTATTCCACCGCCCTACAGCCAGCTGACGCTCACCAGGCTTTATGATATAACTTCCTGAAATTTTCCACCAAATATCGCTTGAGAGGAAATGACTGACAAAATATGTTGCTGGCTCCCGGTCTATTTCATTAAAGTTAGTTATATCTCAAGAGAGATATTTTCTCATATAATATGGAGAAAAAACACAATATTACAACAAAACGGAAATAACCTAAAGAATCTGAAATTAATTCATAAAAATATCATGGTAAATTGCTTATTTAATGTAGTCTATTTTGAATTTACAAATTGCAAAAAGATTAAGAAGTAACATGAATCACTTCAATAGAAATCTATATCAAAAATCCTACTTTGTTTCAGCAGAGAGTTCCGCAACCGAAGCCTGGACTCGCTCAACTCCGGTGGCACCCCTTTGTGGGCGCGTACTAACAGCAGTCCAGGCACACCCATCTCCAGCCCGGACACGCCCCCTCCACCACACTACAAGCCCCGCCCCTCGGAGTCAGACTCCTCCAGTGTCAACAGCCTGGAGCTGGAGCAAGGGCAGAACGGGGCCTGCTGTGGAGACAGCGAGGCTGCCTTTGGGAGCAGCGGGGAGACCAACTCTTCGGGCTGCCCACACTGCTCCGATAACGAAGGTGAGTGGTAAAAAGAAACTACCAAGTGCAAATTTTTACTCAAAATTTCACCCTTTTATGTTTTCGAACTTTGGTGGAACCTCAATATAGTGACCCCTCACTGAACCAACAACATAGGGTCGTTATGATAAATTTATAAAAAAATAATCGGAACAAAGAAATGAAATTTGGATATGATACCCGATTCTCGGCAGGTGGAAAATGTGAGAAACCAATGCTAATTTTTCGAAACATTCAGTACGGGACCATTCTGAGTAATTTGGCTTTCAGACATTTTCCCCATACCCCTTTTCTTCTGTTCTAAGCTTTGAAACAGATGATTTTTATGAATTCTGACTGAAATTGGCGGTTGCTATAACAAAGAACTAATGTTTTTGGGGATTGTGATAACGATTTAGAAATAACTTCCTCTGGGGAGGGGGCGCTTTTGTTCGTTTTTATGGATCTCACACCATTAAACCCCAACAACCCCTCTGATGGTTTGTACTCACAAACCCTGCCAACCAACGGACTTGCAGACTTTTTCAATGACCATGGTCATATTTAAACAGTGTTTCAAATCATCATTGATGGTGCAATACCAACAATGAAACCATGGTATTTTGCTGGAATTGATGAAATTTGTTAAAATCTCTAAAAAGGTTTATTTTAGAATTTTCTTGAGAATCTACCAGCCATCTTCAAAATGTGATGAAAAGTTCACTTTGAGCTCAAATTTACCTAAACAAAATATGACAGAAATAAAATGTATACAAAATCTTAACTGGTTTGTTCATTCCTTCAATTCTATTCCCAAATGGGTTAAGTGAATACATTTGTAGTTTATGTGCTTTTTTATTCCATAGTAAAAAAAGTAGTAGTTTTTGTTATGTAGGACTTAAGATGCCTTGTTCCATTTTTCTTAATTCATTAAAAAGCCATGGTTAAATAGTTTAAAATGACACTTAATATTTGGACTTAAGAACAATTATATTGCTTTAAATTGTTTTATGTATGAATTGTATTGAAATTTAATTAACAGTTTGAAGTTTTCTTGAAAGTTTGTACAAATAGTAAATTGCATAATATTTGTCCTCATTGTAAGTTGTGTAATCCCTTTATTTATTTTTTTAGCTATTATTAGACAGATGGAAATTCTAAAACAAGAAGTCAACAAGCTGAAAAGTGACAAATTAGAATTACTGAAGCACAATTTGGTGAGTTCAGTTTTTAATTCAATTAATTTTTGATGAATGTCTTATATTAACTGAAGTTAATTTTGATCTTGATATATTTCACAATCAACCTATTTTTACATGCAAATATCTTTGATTGGAAATAAATTTCAGAACTTATTTCATTCTTTAGTTTTGAGAATTACACTTATATTTTTTGTTGTTGTTGAAAGAAGTGTTATTTACTGGGAAAACCTTTTTCAGTCTTGCCAGAGAGAAATAAAGAAATTAAAAGAGAAAGAAGTGAAACTCACCACCGATTTGTCTCTTGCTAAAAGAGAGATGACTTACCTCCATGTCCAACTAGCTGAAATGAACACTGGGGATAGGTACACAACAATATAAATTGCAACAAGTCTTTAATCGTTTCAAAGTATTTTTTGTGATATTGATATTTTAAATACCATATGAGAAGAGGCTTTACAATTACATGCATTTTACAGTTTCTATTCGATATAACTAAATGATGAAGCTTTTATTCTAAAAGTGAAAATATGTTAGAAATTAACCATCTGTTATATGAAGTAATGATATGAAATTTATTATATTTTGCATTGTTGCATCTTTATTAAGAAGTTTTTGATAGGTTCTTTCACATTTTTTTGTTGATTTCTTTGAAATCAGTTGTGAAATTATTGAAATTAGTTATGTTGTTTTTATTATCTATTGCGTTGTGACTTTTGAATTAGATGGAACTTGCTCAATTTTAGCTAGTTAAATCACTAAGCTGTAGTATAAATAATGGATGTTTTAAAAATCAAATGGGCATTAAAACACTTTGGTAGCATATCATCCTGAAGTACTTTCGTGAGTACCGAACAAAGGCAAAAAAAATTAATTTGGCATTCAGTGTCCCAATTTGTTTGCTATTCTATCATGGAGATAAATGCCTCGTGACTCAGTGTCCAGTCTTGTTCATTAGTTCTATATTCTGCTAATAATAATAATAATAATATTCAAATGGTTACATATTTTAATAATAATGTTATTAAACTTATGTGTTACTACATAATAATTTTAATACCTAAAATTAATTAAAAAACACTGTAAGAATCCTACCATATTCCTTAAATATTCATCCTAATTAAATGTTTTTAAGCTCACAGTATCTGTCATCCCTAGAGATTTCTATTAACCTCATTGTATTTTATTAAGATTAAACTGCTTCCTTAAATTTGCTTCAACTTACATAGTTATGTCTCCAAAGAAATTATTGCTTGATAAATTTGAATGTCCAACCAGACTTATTAATTTGTACTTGAATCATTTTTCTATTCATAGAAACACTCAAATACATTATAGTGCTTTTTGTTAAAAAGCCTAGCATTCATTCAAAAACCTGAAGAAATTGTTTGCTTCCATTTATTTGTTGTACCTATGCAATCTTTAGATGCCTGTAGAATCATGTGCCTTGTAGATTTATTTTCCTATACTCTTGGGGTTTTTTTATTGTTTTTAATTATGATTGCATCTTGCAATTAATAATGCATTGCTTTTTGCATCATAAATTCTAAAAGATTTTAATATTCCATCCGTGTTTCAAAGAAAGTAAATGGTTAAAATTATTCATGGGGTTCTGTTTGCTATATGATTAAATTTTATAATAGTTGTATAGTAAGGTTAATGTTTTTATACAAATTATTGATAAATAACATTTTCTGTCATACAAAAAAAATATTCTTAAATTTTCATTTAAGTTGTCAAAACTTTTTTATTTTATATTAATGAGATGAAATTGAAATTAAATCATTGGTATTCTCAATTCCAAATCAATTAACTCTTATTTATTTATCCATTAGTTGCACTGTGTGTTTTAAAATCGAGAAACTAAGTACATTTGAAATTATTTTTGAAAATTAAGCAAAGTTTCCAATTTTGTAAGTTTGATTTCAACATTTCATGTAAATATGTTATTTGGAAAAGAAACTATTAATAATTGTTAAAAAGAATATTTGAAGTAGAAATTTTTTCTAGTAATACTTTCTTCTCCAAAAAAAAAAAAGTAGGGCTTTAGTAGTGGCAATTTCACTACTAAAAGAATATCAACACTTCTTTGATGTTTGGTCACATTGCTGCCATTTTAATGGTAATTAAATAAAGGGGTAATAAGGGGGATAGGTAAGATTTTAAATAAATAAAAATTAAATATATTTTAAAACTGATTTTTTTTCTTGATTTATTTCTTTGGCAGCTCTAAACTAGCGATGGATTAATCCAATTTTTTAAAAATCAAATTTGTAGTCTTCTGGGAAGAAAGGACTACTTTATGCAGTCCACATTTTTAAGCTGAAGTTCCTTGAAACAATCAATAGGAAGTAGGTTTATGATATTATACAGGTTTGAAATTTATACTCGTTTATCACATAAGTAGTTGAGTTCCTTTGTGTATAAAATCCTCTCCTGACATGTCTAATTAGCTAGCTTTCTTTCAAATAAACTTTTTGAATTAAAATTTTGTGTACAAGAGTATCATGGAAATCATATTGACCTTGTAATTCTTTTCTTTCATTTTAAATTTGATCATTCACATGTTGATGTTTATTTAAAGAAAAATCAATGTTTTTCTGTTGCATGTTTTTAGTAAAAATCCCCATTTTATTTTTAATCAAAATGATTTTTTCATAACTTTAATATAGATCTGTTAAATATGACTTTTTTTATAGTGCATTTAACTTCAAATAATGTTTCAAACCTCATAGTGGGAGTCTTTGTTTTTATATAAAATTTGCATGAAATATTCAATATTAGATTTTCAAAAGCCTTTTAAAAACCAACAAAAATGTACAAATTTCATTTGAAATTATACTTTTTTACACTATACATACCCCTGTGATTGTGTGCTGTTTACTCTTGGTGTAGAGTGGTAGAGAATAATTTTATATTAAGTTTTAAAGATTGATTATTTTAAAATGGAATTTTGTATATATTTTATCATCAATCACTAGTTTGGTTTCAACTAACTCTATTCAATTTTTGTCTGTATTTCATTGGCAATAGTGTCAAAAAATTATTGCGGATTTTATTGTTTATGTGTGTTGAATTGTATTTATTTTGTGTTCTCCCTCTTGAAACAAGTTAAAACTCAGGAAGTAGTAGTTAGTTTTATGAATTAGCTGTTAAAAAGGCTATTTCTGTATTATGTTTTTATAACAAAGATTAATTTGCAACATTCTAGTGTCTTTTGTTGTGTAAAAAGTTATTGACTTGATGTTTTGAAATTTTTATCTTTATTAACTATTTATCTGGAGAAAAAAAAATAATGAAAATTATTTTTTAAATGTCTGCTCTTTTTAGAAGTATTGTTAATTGTAATACAAATATTTTCAATTATTTTTCTCTAGATGATGATAGATGTAATGAATTTGTGTTACATAATTAAAGCCTAATTTATTTCTAAATTTGTATTGATTGTGAAATATGCTTTTGCAAGCTTTTTGCTTTTGTTGATTTTTTTTACTAAAGTTTCAAAATTCATATTATCTGTTTGTGAATGCTTTGTGATTTTTTTACTGTGCAATATGTGTGAAATTTTTGTTTGTTTTGAGTGAATTCAGAAATGCATTTTTATGAAGGTTTAAGTATATTTGTTATGTAATTTACATAAAATTAATCAGATTGGTGATTTCAAGTTAAAATTGTTAGAAATATTGTTTTTCTTCAATTTAATTAAACTTTTCAATTGATTGAAATCTACTAGAACTTACACAAAACAGATTTGAGATTGTTCTTGTATAATAATAACAATATGTACTGAGTTTATGCCATTGCACTTTAAGAAAACTGAAATTATATTTATTTAGTGCCCTCAAATTTTTTTTGTAAATTTTACCGATTGATTAATCTATCTCCATAACACATAAACCAATCTAAGTTGTACTGTATCTCAATTTAAGCATTGATGTTTACTAATATTTGTCATTTAATTAATTTCTGTTTTTACATGATTCCTTCGTAGCTCTAAAACTTAGTATAACTGTAATTCTGAAAAGTGCTCAAAATATCTCAACCATAGGGTATAACATAAATCTGACTTCACTGAGGTTTTCTTTTCTCTCATATATTCTTGAGTGTTCGCATAAATATACACCAATGACAAATATTGAATCTCTTTAGAAAATAGGTCTTGAGTTTTCATAATTTTTGAAGATTGCATTTGTAGATAAGTAGAATATTCTGAATTTAAAAGAATGATATCTGAATTGGCCTCAATAATTACCATGTTAAATAAGTTTTAAATTGGAAAATACTTTAAGATGTTAGTTTGTCATTATGTCTGGGGACCTGCAATATACTTTTATAGATGTTAAAATAAAATTTTATGACAAATATAAATTGAAAGTTTATTTTTGTCAATTTGATAAAAAGTTAGTTCAGTCTTTCCTTTGTACAGTGTCAGTCATTATAAAGTGTTCATATACTATGCAGTGCAGTCCATTTTAAAGCATGATTTTCAAAGTGAACATGCTGCCATCAAAGTATAACTATATGAAAAGTAAAAAAAGCTTTGCTCAAATATAATATGCAAGAAATTAAAGTATTAACTAAATTGTTCATGTTAGCCTGTTTGTAATAGTGAAATTTTTATGAATGTTAAAACAGATGTTGCTGTAGCTTTGTAAGAGTACTATATTTTCTTAGAATATTGTCTAAATAATACAGAAGTCCTTATTTTATGCCTCATGATAGACAAAAGCATGACAACAAAGTTTAGAGATTTGTATCATTGTTGTGTGAATAGATAGTATATGTTTTCTCTGCACATATTGATGTTAAATACTCAGTGGTGACTCATTAGTATTAATGTATATATTATAGAGCTTCATATGTACAGTATTTTGTTAGTGTGCTGAAGGTTGTATTTTGTATAAATGTGTAGTTGATTTTTTGTATCCTTCAATTGCTGATAATAAATGACTTATCAACTGTGACTTTTCAACTCCTCATTTCTGACTTGACATTTTTTTTCCATTTCAAATTTACTACTAATTAGCCTTCAAAAACAGTGTTAACTTGTAAGTAAAAATTTTGCATTTTAAAACAATTTTTATCTGTTTTTACTTGTCCTGTGTTTTGCATTTTATTCGATGAGAATTAAATCATTAAATTTCCAAAAGCAGCTTTTTAAGATATTTACAACCACACCGTGGTTTTTATGGATTTAATTTGTAATTTTTACGGTTTTCCAGAACCAACCCAGACAGTTAAAAAACCGTAAATATAACGGGATTTTTTTACTGTGTACATGTACCAAAAACAGGTCAAATTTTCTGGGAGAGGACCCCCCAGATTTACAATTCTTTTATATCATATTAATTTCCTAAAAATGCAAATCCTACCTAAAATATATTCCAAAATTTGCACTATAAATGTACCAAAACAAGGTAAAGACTTGTATTTTAGAGTAAAATTTCCAAAAATTTTCTGAGGTTGGACCCCCAGACATGTGGGACTCAATTTTACAAAACTTTTCTGATATTAAGTTCTTTTAGATGCAAATTCTACTTAAAAAATTTGAATGAGGGTTTCGTGCCATTAAACACTTACCATACCTTACCTACCTTAAAATGTATTAAAAAGCTACATTTGCTGAGGAATTATTTTGGGCCCCTCCCGAAATAAATTTCTATATACGCTACTGTAATTTTTTTAAAGTTAGTCGGCAAATTCGTCATATACGCCCCCCCTAATGAATTCTGTTTAAATACGCCCCTGGAAATAAGTGAATTTAAGCAATTTTTATTGCCCCCCCCTCTGGATCAACCATTGCCTCATGCTCATCGCCCTCTTACCTCCCAAAACAGGCCCACCGCCCGACCGCCCCTAAGCATCCTCTTATCGCCCCCCAGTGGCCGGAAGCGCCCCGCTATAATCTATTTCTATATTATAGATTAAACCATTTGTCTCCAGGCCCGTGCTGGGACACCGAGACATATCCCGGTGCGCCCTCCAGCCTGGAAATTTTGGCGCCCTCCTATTCCGAAGACAAGGCTTTGATAGTGTTGCGACTGTAGGCTACTACTTAATAGAGGTGGGCGCCTTTAATCAAAACAGCCAATGCCTTTGAGAGTGTTAAGTCAAGGTAGTGTTTTTTGCACTAGGGGAACCCTAAGCGAAAAAAAAAAGTACTAATACATACCGTGATTGTGGAAAACTATAGGAGGTGTTTTCAGGGCGCCCTTTTAAGCTACCGCGAAATTTTAAAAGTTCCGCTTTAATTTTACTGCGGGGATTTTTCATGACAATTTTGCTCTTTGTTTAATACTTCGAATTTGGGAAGGCGCGGGGCGGTGTCTTTTAGACGCCCCTCTTCATGCACAAACCAGAAAATGCAAGGGCACAACACTGATTTTTTGTTGGGCCTTTAGTGAAATACGTTGAAATTGAAAGGGCGGGGCGTTAATTTTTTAGGGTGCTGTTATTTAAACAGGTAGTTACTTGACTAAGGGCCGTCCTTAGTCATTAGAGAGGAGTATCGAACGCAGGGCCATATCCAATGGGGTTTTAGGGGTTTAACCCCCCTAAAATTTAGACAAATAGTATTTATGCTGTTTTTTCCTCCGGGTGTAACCCAAGGGTCTCAAAATGTGTCAAAACAATACTTTTAGGAGTAAAAATTCCAAAAATGTTCTGGGGGAGGACCCCCAGACCCCCCTCGAAATTTTTAAATACATTATAAACTAATTTTCCTTGAATATTCTCTGACTTACAAGGAGTAGTCCTCTTTTGATGTAATCATCCGAAGGGGCCAAAATGATCCAAAATACTTTTTTTTTCACAAAAATCAAATATTAAGAATAAACAATCAAATATATTTCAAATAGCAGTATTGCTTTAATTTTTTTCTATCGAAAAAAGCAATTTGTGAAACTTCACCAATCTTAAAAAAGAAAAGTAAGTTTTTAGGTTTACAAATAATTATTTGGGCGGCGCCCTTTCACCCTTTGTCCACCGCCCTCTGAAGGTACCCAGCACGGGCCTGTTTGTCTCTGTATCAAAATTTGAAAAAGTAACATTAGAACTGGTTTCGGAACAAAAGTCACGCTTCTCAAATTAATTACCACCCGCGGGATTGGTTGAAATTTAGGATACCGCCCCCGGTTGCGACCAGTGATGCAATAACTGGAAAAAACTCACGGGTTTTTTGGGGAGGGAATTTTGAAAATTTCCTGGAGGTTTTGGGATACATTTAAGAAAATCCATCTGAACTCGCAAGCAAATGTCTCTAAAAAATCCACACAACCAAATTTTAACTATATTTAAAGAATGTTTATTTTTATTTTAATCGTTACTTCTGTTCTTGCTCTAGGTCTAGAGGTTTTTTTTTTTTTGAAGTACGTAAAGGAATGACTGAAATTTATTTGAAATTTCTAATAATAAGCTTCCAAGGGAAATAAAAATTATTTAAATAAAACGCATTTAAAAAAAAAAGAAATTGATGTAGAATGTACTCCTTCCAGGATCTCTGTCTGGCTAAAAACTAAAAAAAGTTTATTATTTAACATGATATACTAATTTTTTTATTTTAGTTAATCGTGTTATTTTAGTTATATTATTTAAGTTAGTTATTTTAGTTATCGCTCACCAACCCCCGTAACTGCTTTGCAGTTCTTTTCAGATCGCTTCGCGATCTTAGCTCGCAGAGCTCGCTTGCGCTTGTTCATCTCAACAATCCAGCACAACCCTCTTCTCGGCTTAATTAAGCCTCTTGTAATACCGAAAATACCTCTCTCTTGCATAAGTAATTTAATTCGGATCATTCCTCCACATTAATAGAAATGTATACAAAAACTTACGATTATTTGAAGTAGGTTGGTGAGAAGACGGTGTATTTTTATCTTTTTTTTTTTGTTCTTTTGTTATTAATTTTTAAAAACAGGGCAGGACTTTTGGTTCACCCTGTACTTTTCTAGCTTATGTTAAAATTAATGTTATTATGTTAAATAGAGCATTTTCAATCACATGGCTCGGACCTAACAACGGCCTTAGCAACAGAAATGTTACAGTTTTTTGCCCTACAGAGGTTAACAGTTACAGAAAATGACTGGCCGTGGAATTCTTCTATTGGAGCATTTGCAATCACGTGACCCTATACTTCTTAAAAACCGCTTTAGCAACATATACCTCGTTACCTAGCAACCGCCTTAGCAACAGTTAAAAGCCCTACAAAGGTTAACAGTTAAAAGAAATTAGCTGGTCGTGACGTCACCTGAAAACACTCTATTATGTTAATCGAAATGTTAAAACAATATCCAGCAAGTCTACTAATAATCATCAACCATTTTGTAGAAAAAAAAGTATCTCTCTATTCTAAAAAAAAGTTTTTGGTGAACGGTTTCCAGAGAAAAACTTTTTAATTACTGATCCCTATAACACATTTTTGGTATCAAAATGTCCGGATTCTCACAAGGATGTGCATAAAGCTGTTCGATTTTTGAAAAAAAATCTAAATTTTAAATCTCAATTTACGGATAAGGTCGCAGCTTTCTAAATTAAACATCATTCAAAGACTGATAAAAGTATTCTAAAAACTTACAGATATCTATTTCCTACTAAAACTTCACACATTTGTCAGAAATTCATAATTTTTAGTCTGATAATCGAAATTAAATGTAAACATTGAGCATAGGCGCCGACTCCATAGGGTTTGAGGGGGCTTGAGCCCCCCCAATGTTAAAAGTAGGGGGGCCAGGCCCCCCCAATATTTTTAATTCACTCCTTTTAATTCGAGCATCCTCTCTGATTTTCTTCGGAAACGACGACCTCAAGCCTCGACCAGGAGGTTCAATTCTTTATCCCACACTTGACTGCCATGCCAAAGTGTCCGGTGCTCAAAGTGTTCCGATTTCCAGGAAGCCATCAGTCATTAGCGAGCAGACCCCTGGCTTGGGGTTTGGCTCCAGGAGGGAGTGGGCCTTCTTTTGTTTCTTATCAGAAGTTCCTCCGGCCAGGGTACGATTGCGGAAGTGGGAGGAGGGTGATGCATTAAAACGTCAAAAAACGACCCCTTGTCTGTAAAATGAAAGCAAACGTTTGGTATTGCAGTCTCATATCGTTTTGTGAACCCTTAATTGTTCCTTTTTTCGTTATTGGCGTCCTATTCGACACCACACCCCACGTGACTGAGAAGGGGATGACAAATTTGCATTTTTGTAGAGGTCAGCTAGTTGAACTTTAGTTGTGGTGCTATTGAACGTCGCTGTTTCTCCTATGATAGTGCACTATTGCTGAATTGCATTAATAGTTTTTAGGTTTCCCAAAAAGGTAAGAATGATTTATACCTTTTCATTTGAAAAAGTGAAGGGAGCAAATATATACCGTTGATTTTGAAAGTACTATAAGTCCACGTTTTATTGTTTCGAGATATGTATATTTAATGTTTTCCGTTTAATTAAATTAAAAAATATTGCTCTATTTTTTATTGAATTATTTTATGTAGTTCTAGAATATGCTTATATTAGAATGAAAATATGTACCGGTTGCGAGATAGTAGGCTTGCAAGAATAAAAATAGCATAAAATTAGGGTAAAAAAAAGACAATATAAATGAATGAAAAAATGAATTCATCAGAAAAAATCAATTACGAAAATCCACCTTTGCTACGTTTGAAAGTTGAGTATTAACTACAAATAGTTAAAACTTTTACTTAAAATTATCCCTACTTAAATATATCCTAATTAAAAGTCCGGAAACTTAACTTCAACTTTCAAACGTAGCAAGTTCAAAAAATATAATTTTAATTACATATTTTAAGCTTAAAAATTCACAAAAAAAGAAAAATATATGATTTGCAAAAATTGAATTTGTAAATAAGAAAAGGATTATATGGAGGTATAATTGTTGGTGGGGTATTTGATACTCCAACCCCACCAACAATTATATCTCCGTATAATTTCTCCGTATCCAAGTCAGTTTCTTCTCTTTAAGTATTTCAAATTTTTAAATCTATTTAAACATTCATGCATAGTTAAGGTGCAATATAAAATACCGGTATTTTTAAAACGTTGTTATAAAATATTATGTTCAGTGTATATTTTTTCATTGTTTTGGAAAAATTAATGTAATTTGGTAAATCAATCAATGATAAAATCAATGTGATATCCCTTAGGGATACCAAGAAACATGCCAACCATGGGGATCTTTTGGGATTTATAAATACCCCAGAATAATATTGTCTTGTACAATATTTCTAAAAAAGATTATAAAATATTACAGTGTTGTCAAAAACTCGTTTCCTTTTCTTTTTAGAAAAAAAAAATATACTATAATCTGTTCATTTAGAATTGGCGCCTGAGACGTAATAAAAAAAACTGTAAAAGAATCGGTCACTGAAGTTGCGTGTGATGAGCGTTATTAGGCGTTATTGTTCCTGCTTCAGGCGCCAGTTCTAAATGAACAGACTATGGTAGATTGGATTTTCCCGGTTTTTTTTTTTCAATAAATCCCTGTTTTTTTCAAAATTTAGGGGGATTTTTGTAAAACTAAAAAGGATTTTTTTTCCAGTATTTAAGTAAATTTATTCTAAAAGTAAGAGGGTTTTTCCAAATTTTAGTAAGGTTTTTCAAATTAAATATTTTCATTTCAAACAAATGTGGGTTCATGAGGTTTTTAGATAAAAAGAAGTGTTTTTAAATTTTAATGGGTTTTTTTCATATTTAACTGAACCTTTTCCAAGGTTTTCAGATAGTAATTTTATGTATCAAATCTATCGAATATTAAAGAGTTAGACGATTTCTGAAATATTTTGAGGTTGTATTTTCATGTGTCAAATCTGTCGAATATTTAAAAAAGTCAAGAGGATCTCTACAAAGCTCCATACAGTTGATTAAAAATTAGTCGTCATAAATTGCCTTAAAATATATATATACATATATAAATATATATGCTGGCCAGGGCCGTAACCAGACTTTTGTTTCGGGGGGGGTTTTGACTCCAAAGATTTCCTGAGGTACCTCCTTACGGGTACTTTTATACGTTAAGTATTAGATGTCAACAATGGATTGAAATTTTGATGCACTAAATTTAAAAATTGTATAAACATTAAACAATATGAATTCCAAGTAAAAGGGGGGTTTGGGGGTCCTCCCCCAGGAAATTTGCCCCTTTTTTTGAATTTTTTTGGAAATTTGCCCCTCAAAAGAGTGTTTTAGCTCATTTTGAGACCCTTTTACACCCAAAGAGCACCACTCATTGTAAGTGGCCGAATTTTCAAGGTAAAAATAAGGTATATTGTAATAAATGGCAAAATGTTGAGGGGGGTTTTGGGTTCCTACTCCAGAAAATTTGTTGAATTTTGCCCCTAACAGTGGCATTTTAACTCATTTTGAGACACTCAAAGATATTCACTCCTTGTAAATCACGCAAGTTTGAAGGATAAACCGCACTTAATAGATTTCAAAATTTCGAGGGGGTTTGGGGGTCCTCCCCCAGAAAAATTTTGGAAATTTTACCCTTAAAAGTAGGGTTTTGACTCATTTTGAGACCCTTTGGGTTATACCCGAAGAGGATATCGCTCCTTGTGAGACATAATTTTCAAGAAAAATAGCAGTATAAAAATTGATGTCAAAATTTCGGGGGGGGTTTGAACCCCTGAAACCCCCCCCTTGGATACGGCCCTGATGCTGGCCCCCCCCCCAATATTTTATAAAAGTCGGCGCCTATGACATTGAGTGTGATATAGGTTTTCCCTCTTTATTATTTATTTATTTATTTATTTATTTATTTATTTATTTATTCAAACACCACCATACAGAAATAAGATTCCATTTACATGGGGAAAACACACAATACAAAAAAAAAATGAAAGGAGACATAACACCAAAATTAAAGCAGAGACAACACAGTTACTTTAAAAACACCTAGGCTCATACTAAAAATATCCAAATGATTTAAAAGATTATTATATAATTTATAAAAACAGTTAAAAGGACAAGAGTTGAAATCAATACCAATTAAAAACAATTTTCTATTACGTAAAAAGCAAGGTTGAGCCAGAATGTTACAGCGGGACAGCAAAAAAGGACAATCAATAAAATTATTAAATAACTTATCAATGGCTTTCAATGGTTTTAACAAGTCAATGTTTTAAAAAATATGAATGATAAAACACTAGGTATTCGATCGAGTTACTAGTATGGCGCATGAGATGTATTTCGGGGAAGTATATAGATAACGCTCGTAAAACATGAACAAAACAATTTTATTTAAAAACTTAACAAAAGGTTAGTTAAAAATCATTAGAAGGTCGTGAATGTGGTTGTATACAACATTGTAGCTGGCTATTTATACAATTGCTATTTCGATTTCGGTTACGATTAGGATTACAATAGTTTGCATATGATAAAATCAGATAAGGGTAAAAAGTTAAAGTACAAAAGAGTTAAAAGTTCGAGTCCCACATGACTCCCTCCCCAGTCCTTTGGACGATGAAGCACTACGTTTTCCAGTGGACACGGCGTCCTGAGCGAGTTGTTGAAACGGTGTGGGGTTGAACTCCTGGATCGATGTCCGGTGACAATAGGTAGGCGGGTTGTAGACGATCAATGGACACAGTCTTGGGTTGGTCGTTTATCTCCACCTCGAAGAACTTGTCTGTTCGTCTCAGCACCTTGAAGGGTCCGGAGTAGGGTGGGGTCAGGGGTTTTCTATAAGCATCGTTCCTCATAAACACGTGAGTTGATGAAAGCCGGTCTTTACTGATGTAGATGTCCCTGGAAGTATGATGAGAAGCGGGGGTAGGCCGGAGATTCCGCATATTCAGCCTCAGGCGCGCAACGAAGTCGGAAGCCGGAACAGGATCAGAGCTGGAGTTTCGCAGGATCTCCCCAGGTAGGCGCAGGGTAGACCCGTAAACTAACTCTGCTGGTGAGGCTCCTATATCTTCTTTCAGCGCACACCTGATGCCAAGAAAAACAGTCGGGAGGACCTCCATCCATCTCTCGGTACTGTGACTCATGATGGCAGCTTTGAGCTGACTGTGAAAACGCTCGACAGCACCATTGGCAATAGGGTGGTAGGCAGTAGTTCTCGTGCGATGAGATCCTAAAAATTTACAAAGTTATTGAAAAGAGAACTCTCGAAGTTAGACCCTCGGTCGGTTGTTACTACCTCAGGTACTCCGTAACGGGCAATCCAACCCTCGTAAAATGCTTGAGCTGTAGTCTCTGCCGTCTGGTCACGTACAGGAAAGGCTTCAGGCCATCGGGTGTACCGGTCTACGCATGTTAACAGGTACCGGAAGTCCCTAGATGAAGGCAGGGGTCCGACGATGTCAAGGTGAACATGGGAGAACCTAGCAGATGGTAAGTCAAACGTCGACAAGGGAGCTTTAGTGTGACGCTTCACCTTCGATCGCTGACAGGAAAGGCAGGCTCTGCACCAGGTCTTGATATCTTTATCCATCGCATTCCAGACAAACCGCTCCCTGATCAGCTTCAAACAGGGCCTATAAGCTGGATGAGAAAGACTGTGCAAAATGTTAAAAACTATTTTTCTAAAAGATTGAGGAACGTATGGTCTAGCTGAACCCGTAGAAATGTCACAAATAGGACTGGGCGATATTGAAATTTTGATACCGCGATATATCGATATATCGTCGAAATATCGTCAATTTCGATATATCGTCAATTTCGATATATCGTCAATTTCGATATATCGTCAATTTCGATATATCGTCAATTTCGATATATCGTCAATTTCGATATATCGTCAATTTCGATATATCGTCTATTTCGGTATATCGTCGATATATCGTCAATTTCGATATATCGTCTATTTCGGTATATCGTCGATATATCGTCAATTTCGGTATATCGTCGATATATCGTCAATTTCGATATATCGTCTATTTCGGTATATCGTCGAAATATCGTCAATTTCGATATATCGTCAATTTCGATATATCGTGGAAATATCGTCATATCGTCAATGCTGTGGGGGCTCCATGTTCCTCCATGGGGGGCTCAAACCAAACGCCTTGGGACGTGCAACATTTTGGTCTTGAGAACTGGTCAAGATCTCTTGACCAGTAGTCAATCCATTTTTTCTCGCTATATGTAACCTTTCTGACCATCTGTTTCAGTCTCGTGGTTGTTTTGGGGTTCCCTGATCTTTGGAAACCCCATTTGACCACTGGTCAAGATAGCTAAAATTCATTACAAAATAAATGTTGGAGTTGCTAACTGATATTTTGTAATCTCTATTGTTATGACATGTGTCTTTGGTTACGACTAGGACTGGGCGATATATCGATATATCGAAAAATATCGATATCAATCCAATATCGATATATCGATATTGAAATCGATAATTTTTCGATATATCGGCATATCGATATTTTTTCGATATATCGTCATTTCGGTATTTTTTCGATATATCGTCAAACCGATATTTTTTCGATATATCGTCATTTCGGTATTTTTTCGATATATCGTCATTTCACGATATATCGTCTATTTCGATACTTCACGATATATCGTCTTTATCGATATGTCCCGATTTACCGTCGCCTTCGATTTATCGTGAATGGCGATATTTCTCGATACATCGTCGACTTCGATATATCGTGATGTTCTCCATAACGGAGCGTTTGCCCGACTCACTTTGGTCTCTAATTATAAATATGGGCTTTCTAATTAGGTTTCGTGTTGCTTGACCACTGGTCAAGATTGCTCTATATGGTTAAAATTCATTATTAAATAAATGTTGGAGTTGCTAATTGATATTTTGAATTCCCTATTCTTATAACATGTCTCTTTTGTTCTGGTTGACCATTGGTCAATCGGATCAAGTTTTTACTACTTCTATGCTTTGGCATTGAAGTAGGTCAAGTGGGGGCTCAAACCAAACGCCTTGGACGTGCATCATTTTGGTCTTGACCAGTGGTCATATATCGATATATCGTGAATATCGATAATTTCGATATATCGTGGTTCTCACGATGATTGGAAACATCGGGATGTTTTCGATAACTCGTCTTTGTTCTCTGAAAGCCAATTTCACGCCCAACACTAACTGCAAAGTTTATAGAGCACATAATTAAAAAATAATTCGGATTTTATATACTTACGGTCCTTAGCTTCAAGTAAACCTAGAATATTCAGAAATTCTATTAAAAATTTCGACGATTAAAAAAGATTGCGAAAATGAGAATTTCGGTAAACAAGCTATTAGGTTTATGAGAAGGCATTTTTACTAATTAAATATTTTTAGTAACAAAAAAATACTTGATCTTGTATAAAATGTATGCAGTATAGTTTTATGCTTTAATGTTTAATCTGGGTTTTACATAATTAGTTAGCCGATTGATTAGGATTTGAAAAGTCGCTTCTCAACAACTTAAGAGGATTTAAACGCAGATCTTTAGTTATGGCGTTGTATTTGCTGTTCTTTATAAAAAAAATGATTTGCTTAAAATTTTTAATCCTACTTGAAAAATTATACTGTACTTATGTTGTTACGACCCTTATATTCAATTTTCCGTAAAAAAGTTTCGACTTTCATGAGAAATTTCGAAGATGAATTAGGATTGCTGAAACGTAAATTCAATTTCGAAAAAGGAACTCCCCTGCTGGCATACACGAAGAAGTTCAGCAATGGCGGCGGCGGGGATTCCCCTTTTTCGAAATGAAGAGCTTCTGAACTGAATTTACGTTTTAGCAATCTTAATTAATCGTCGAAATTTGTTATGCAAGTCCTAACATTTTTTAGACATATTTGAAAATAAAGGCTGTTAGAACATAAGTACAGTATAATTTTTCAAGTAGGATAAATAATTTTAATCAAATCATCCAACAGCAAATACTACATTGCTTAAGAAGACTGGCGTTTCGATCATCAAAACAGTTGGAAAGATACATATACTTTTCAAATCCAAATCAATCGCCTCATTAATTATGCAAAACACTGATTAACCATTAAAATACAAATATTTACAGCATAAATTTTGTTTTAGATTAAGTATTTTTATTATTAAATACGTAATAATAATGCCCCCTCAGAAATTTTCGTACTTCCTATCCTGGCAGCTCGTTTAACGAAATTCTCATTTTTGCAATCTTTTTTAATCCTTGAAATATTAATTAGAATTTCTAAATAATTTATGTTTACTTGAAGTTAAGGATCCTAAGAATATAAAATCCCTATAATTTTTTAAGTATGTGCACTATATTTTATTAGCCATCCATCATAAAAGTGAGACATGACAATAGTTTGTTGAGACCATGGAACTCCCCTGAATTTCATAGGTCTTTCCCGCCTAATCTTCTAAAGCGCGGATTTACTTTCGGATATTCTCAAAAAGGGGTCAGCCAAAAATTCTCAAAAATTCAAAAAAATTAAAGTTCAGAAAAACATCAGTCGTAACCAAAGACACATGTCATAACAATAGAGACTACAAAATATCAGTTAGCAACTCCAACATTTATTTTGTAATGAATTTTAGCTATCTTGACCAGTGGTCAAATGGGGTTTCCAAATATCAGGGAACCCCAAAACAACCACGAGACTGAAACAGATGATCAGAAAGGTTACATATAGCGAGAAAAAAGGGATTGACCACTGGTCAAGAGATCTTGACCAGTTCTCAAGACCAAAATGTTGCACGTCCCAAGGCGTTTGGTTTGAGCCCCCCATGGAGGAACATGGAACCCCCACAGCATTGACGATATGACGATATTTCCACGATATATCGAAATTGACGATATATCGAAATTGACGATATTTCGACGATATACCGAAATAGACGATATATCGAAATTGACGATATACCGAAATAGACGATATATCGAAATTGACGATATATCGACGATATACCGAAATAGACGATATATCGATATTTCACGATATATCGATATTTTGACGAAATATCGATATATCGTGAAATATCGATATTTGATCGACGATATATCACGATATCAAAATTTCAATATCGCCCAGTCCTAGTTACGACTGATGTTTTTCTGAACTTTAATTTTTTTGAATTTTTGAGAATTTTTGGCTGACCCCTTTTTGAGAATATCCGAAAGTAAATCCGCGCTTTAGAAGATTAGGCGGGAAAGACCTATGAAATTCAGGGGAGTTCCATGGTCTCAACAAACTATTGTCATGTCTCACTTTTATGATGGATGGCTAATAAAATGTAGTGCACATACTTAAAAAATTATAGGGATTTTATATTCTTAGGATCCTTAACTTCAAGTAAACATAAATTATTTAGAAATTCTAATTAATATTTCAAGGATTAAAAAAGATTGCAAAAATGAGAATTTCGTTAAACGAGCTGCCAGGATAGGAAGTACGAAAATTTCTGAGGGGGCATTATTATTACGTATTTAATAATAAAAATACTTTATCTAAAACAAAATTTATGCTGTAAATATTTGTATTTTAATGGTTAATCAGTGTTTTGCATAATTAATGAGGCGATTGATTTGGATTTGAAAAGTATATGTATCTTTTCAACTGTTTTGATGATCGAAACGCCAGTCTTCTTAAGCAATGTAGTATTTGCTGTTGGATGATTTGATTAAAATTATTTATCCTACTTGAAAAATTATACTGTAATTATGTTCTTACAGCCTTTATTTTCAAATATGTCTAAAAAAAGTTAGGACTTGCATAACAAATTTCGACGATTAATTAAGATTGCTAAAACGTAAATTCAGTTCAGAAGCTCTTCATTTCGAAAAAGGGGAATCCCCGCCGCCGCCATTGCTGAACTTCTTCGTGTATGCCAGCAGGGGAATTCCTTTTTCGAAATTGAATTTACGTTTCAGCAATCCTAATTCATCTTCGAAATTTCTCATGAAAGTCGAAACTTTTTTACGGAAAATTGAATATAAGGGTCGTAACAACATAAGCACAGTATAATTTTTCAAGTAGGATTAAAAATTTTTAGCAAATCATTTTTTTATAAAGAACAGCAAATACAACGCCATAACTAAAGATCTGCGTTTAAATCCTCTTAAGTTGTTGAGAAGCGACTTTTCAAATCCTAATCAATCGGCTAATTAATTATGTAAAACCCAGATTAAACATTAAAGCATAAAACTATACTGCATACATTTTATACAAGATCAAGTATTTTTTTGTTACTAAAAATATTTAATTAGTAAAAATGCCTTCTCATAAACCTAATAGCTTGTTCACCGAAATTCTCATTTTCGCAATCTTTTTTAATCGTCGAAATTTTTAATAGAATTTCTGAATATTCTAGGTTTACTTGAAGCTAAGGACCGTAAGTATATAAAATCCGAATTATTTTTTAATTATGTGCTCTATAAACTTTGCAGTTAGTGTTGGGCGTGAAATTGGCTTTCAGAGAACAAAGACGAGTTATCGAAAGCATCCCGATGTTTCCAATCATCGTGAGAACCACGATATATCGAAATTATCGATATTCACGATATATCGATATATGACCACTGGTCAAGACCAAAATGATGCACGTCCAAGGCGTTTGGTTTGAGCCCCCACTTGACCTACTTCAATGCCAAAGCATAGAAGTAGTAAAAACTTGATCGGATTGACCAATGGTCAACCGGAACAAAAGAGACATGTTATAAGAATAGGGAATTCAAAATATCAATTAGCAACTCCAACATTTATTTAATAATGAATTTTATGATTTTAACCATATAGAGCAATCTTGACCAGTGGTCAAGCAACACGAAACCTAATTAGAGAGCCCATATTTATAATTAGAGACCAAAGTGAGTCGGGCAAACGCTCCGTTATGGAGAACATCACGATATATCGAAGTTGACGATGTATCGAGAAATATCGCCATTCACCATAAATCGAAGGCGACGGTAAATCGGGACATATCGATAAAGACGATATATCGTGAAGTATCGAAATAGACGATATATCGTGAAGTATCGAAATAGACGATATATCGTGAATAGACGATATATCGTGAATTGACGATATATCGTGAGTAGACGATATATCGTGAGTAGACGATATATCGTGAGTAGACGATATATCGTCGTGAATTGACGATATATCGTGAGTAGACGATATATCGTGAGTAGACGATATATCGTGAGTAGACGATATATCGTGAGTAGACGATATATCGTGAAATGACGATATATCGAAAAAATACCGAAATGACGATATATCGAAAAAATATCGATATGACGATATATCGAAAAAATACCGAAATGACGATATATCGAAAAAATATCGATTTCAATATCGATATATCGATATTGGATTGATATCGATATTTTTCGATATATCGATATATCGCCCAGTCCTAGTCACAAAACAAAGGTTTGGATGACATGAATTTAGTGGGGATAAGTTTCAGACACGTGTCCGAATCCACCAAGGAACGCATTTCCTGGTCGGATTCCTGAGCGGAGGCCATCTCATCGTAATCTATACTAGAGGGCAAGGTAATCTCAGAAATCCTTGATAGTGCATCTGCAACACTATTCGCATCACCAGCAACGTACCTTAAATCAGTCGAAAATTGACCTATAAATTCCAGATGTCTTGTCTGGCGTGGAGAGCATTTATCAGGCTTTTGCCTAAACGCATAGATCAGCGGACGGTGGTCCGTAAAGATGGAAAAACCTCTACCCTCCAAAAGATATCTAAAGTGCTTAACAGCAGCGTATATCGCTAACAATTCCCTGTCGTAGACACTATAATTGCTTTCGGCCTTGTTTAACTTACGTGAGAAAAAACCAAGTGGCTCAACTCGTTCATTGACTTTTTGCTGCAATACTGCACCTAACGCAATATCAGAAGCATCTGTAAAAAGAAATAGCTCTGCATTAGGAACTGGAAAAGCTAGCAAAGTGGCTTTTGCCAACATCTCCTTGCAGTCAGAGAAAGCTTTCCGCGTTTCTTCGGTCCATTCAATGACAGTCTTGTCATTCTTCTTCTTCTTGCCAGCAGTTAGATCATGTAGAGAAGACTGCATACCAGAGGCGTTCTTCAGAAACTTGTGATAGAAGTTCGTCATGGCCAGGAATCGTCGTAAATCTGAAACAGTATTAGGCAAAGGAAATTCGGTTAGAGCTTTGATTTTATCTGGCAAGGGAGAAATTCCATTTTCAGAAACTCTAAAACCTAAGAAATCGAGCTCTTTCTGCCCAAATACGCATTTGTTTAGATTTATTACAATACCGTATTCCTGCAAACGATGGAAAACTCTAGCAAGATCTTCTTTATGGGTAGCTTCGTCGTTCGAGGCTATGAGAAGATCATCAATGTAGGCAAAGACGCAATCAATACCTCTGAGCACTTGATCAATGAACCTTTGGAAGCTCTGAGCTGCGTTGCACAAGCCAAAAGTCATCTGACAGTATCCAAAAAGACCTATTGGGGTAATTACTGCTGTCTTGGGAATATCCCGTGATTCAATGGGGATTTGATGAAAGGCTTTAACCAGATCTACTTTTGAAAAGATAGATTTACCTGCCAAGCCTAAAGCGAAATCATGAATATGAGGCAGAGGGTATCTGTCGGGAACAGTAACGGCATTGAGTCGCCTAAAATCTCCACAGATCCTCCTTTCATTGTTTGATTTCTTGACCATATGAATCGGGCTTGCCCAAGAGCTTTTAGAAGGTCTGATTATTCCCTGTTTCAGAAGACTTTCAAACTCTTTCTTTAAAAAATCTAGTTTTTCTGGCGATAGCCGCCTAACTCTAGAAAAAACAGGTGGGCCACGAGTCTCAATACAGTGAGTGACTGTATGCAATTTAGCATTGGTGTTAGACAAGGGCTGTAAAAGCAGAGGGAACTTGTGTAATACCCTTTGAAAAGGGCAATCGTTACCTATGAGGGTAAGACCCAAAGAAGGGCCAGAATTAACTGTACCTTTCTTAGATAGTGAGGTTAAACTATCCACTAAACGGCGGTTTTTAATGTCCACCAACAACCCATACTTCTCCAAGAAGTCCGCACCTAGGATTGGGTGGGACACATCAGCGACTATAAAAGTCCACTCAAAATGGCGTCGCAAGCCAAGGTCTAATGAAATGGCTTTAGTACCAAAAGTTCTAATGGGCGAACCATTTGCTGCGTATAACGTTAAACCTCTACAGCTTTTAGTAATGGAGTGAGACTTCCCTAAACAACTGACTTCTGCGCCACTGTCAACAAGGAATTTCAATCTGTTGACTCTATCCCAGATAAACAAGCGGCGGTTTGGCGGGCTACCATCTGCTGCCGCGACGGCAGTGGAGCCTACTCGTTTTCCCGAAAATTACAGGGAGCTTTACATTTATGAGCTTTGTCAGCATATTTAGAGTGGTACCAACAAAGGTCTCCATTACGATGATCTCGGGACTGAGATCGCCTACGAGATCTGTTAGGTTGCCTTTTAGGACTACGTTGCCTAATGAGTCTTCCAACCTGATCTTTCAAAGCTGAAATTTCAGCTCGTAAAGCTTGTATTTCGGGTACCGCTGAACCAGAAGCTACATTTCCCGATGGGGCAGGTACCTCTGAATAAGAAGCAACATTTCCTGATGGGGCAGATACCTCAAACACCTTGTCGGCAATTTTAGCCAAGGAATTCAAATCCCCAGGAGCTACTGAAAGGATCTGCTGGATGTTTAAGGGGAGGCGTTGTCGCCACAATGTGCCCAAAACATCGTCATCAAATTTCCCGTTAGCCTAATTTGTCATTTCCCTTAGCAATTGGGAGGGCTTCTTATCGCCAAGGTCAAGATCTTGCATCAAAAGCTTCAATTTTTCAGATTCAGATTGGGAATGAACCTCTATTAGGCGAGACTTCAGGGTCAAGTACATATCAGACTCGGGTGGGTTTCGCAGAATGTCTCTCACAGATGCAAGGATTTTAGTATCCAAGGCGGCAACCACATAGCTGTATTTGGTCAAATCGACTGAAATACGAGAGACATGAAACTGGCTCTCTAACTGAAAGAACCACGTCTCAGGATCATGGTCCCAAAAGGGTGGTGCCTGTACTGAAACTGGGGATAATTCAGGGTCTGCATTGGGCAGTTTGGGTTCAGTTATCTTCTGATCCTCGTTAACCATACTGATACCAATCGGTACACAACGCAACAACACCGCAAACGAGATCACTAAAATGGCCAACACTCAGAAACCCGACCGCGAACCTGATGGAAACAGAGACACGGCTAAAACTCACCCAATATGAAAATGCTCCAAGACGTCAGCATCTCAATGGCGATGATGAAACTCCAAAGATTTTAAAATCAGCATTCTAAAATTCACACGGTCACCACTATGGCGCAGGAGATGTATTTCGGGGAAGTATATAGATAACGCTCGTAAAACATGAACAAAACAATTTTATTAAAAACTTAACAAAAGGTTAGTTAAAAATCATTAGAAGGTCGTGAATGTGGTTGTATACAACATTGTAGCTGGCTATTTATACAATTGCTATTTCGATTTCGGTTACGATTAGGATTATAATAGTTTGCATATGATAAAATCAGATAAGGGTAAAAAGTTAAAGTACAAAAGAGTTAAAAGTTCGAGTCCCACACTAGGCGGTGCAATATTGTATTTAGAAGATTCATTGATGTTTTTTTTTTCAAAATTTTGATTAATAATAGTTATTAATTGATAAGTTAGAGTAAACAAATATTCAAACTTTTAAGAGAGTGTTATTCATGGAGATGACGTATGTTTGGAAAGTTGGTCGACGTTTCATCTGCTAATTCTTTTTGTTGTATTATAAAGTTTTCTAATGATTGCATAAGAATCCTAAAGAACCTGCGTAAGCAGTTAACGGGGGTTGGTGAGCGATAGCGAGCAGGGGGCGGCGGTAGCTCCCCCTAGTTGTTGAAAATAAATAAGATGTCCTAAAAATTCAAAAATAATTTTTTGGGTTTTGTGAAATAATTTATTGGGGGAGTAGAAAATAACCTTCCGGAAGGTAAAAATTAACTAATTTTCTGATCACTAAAAATAAAAGCGTGGGCGCTAGTAATTTATAATTTTACATAAAAGAAAATAAGAAAAGAGAACTTAGAATAAATAGTGAATAGATAATTACTAGCGCCCACGCTTTTATTTTTAGTGATCAAAAAATTAGTTAATTTTTACTTACCGGAAGGTTATTTTCTACTCCCCAATAAATTATTTCACAAAACCCAAAAAATTATTTTTGAATTTTTAGGACATCTTAATAAAAGCGTTTTTTTAAAAAAGCTTTTTTTAAACGCTTTTATTAGACTTGCTCTAAGCCAAGGTCACGGGTAAATCTTACAACTCGATTTTCGGGCACTCCCTGATATGTCAGGGCCCTGAAACTTTACACAACGATGTAACCCTCCCCTCATGACACTCCAATATCCAATTATTATCTAATCAATAACCAAAAAATTAAGTTAATTATCGAGTATTTTTAATTATCAGAAAAACTGACATTTGAGACCCTTCCAAAGAGATTTTAGCTCCCAAAAAAAGAACAATACTGTAATGGGCATAGTACTATTATATTCAATCATTAAAACGACAATTCTCAAGTAATTAAATTAATTAACGGCAAATTATCACAAAAAATTTAGATTCTTGCACATAAAATTTCAGATACTTCTAAACGTTATTAAGCCTTGAAACTTTGCAGCATAGTGTAATATTCATGACAATGCAATATTCAATTGTCAGCTAGTCAAAATCTCCGTAATTAGGGTAATTAAAGAGTATTTTCATTTATCCGATTAACTCTATTTTGAGACCCTTAAAAAATATTTTAGCTCCCAAAAAAAGGAACAATAGTGTAATAGGCATAGTACTACTATATTCAATCATCAAAACGGCAATTTTAAAATAATTAAAGAAATTAAAGACAAATTTATGCAAATTTTAAGGTCGTCATTTAGATTCTTGCACATAAAATTTCAGGTACTTCTAAATTATATTAAGCCTTGAAACTTTGCAGTATAGTGTAATATTCATGACAATGCAATATTCAATTGTCAGCTAGTCAAAATCTCCGTAATTAGGGTAATTAAAGAGTATTTTTGATTATCCGATTAACTCGAATTTAAGACGCTCTAAAAGGAATATGACCCCCAAAACTTATACAACGGCGTATTATATATATTTGAACTATATTCAATCTTTAAACCTTGAATTATTACCTTTCAATTAAGATAATTAACGAAGATAGTAATGTGAATTTAAACCTATACCACTTGTTCTAAAAGCTTGGAAATACTTTTTATTTTCATTTGATGGATAAATGGGAGTTTGGATGCTTTTATTATGACAGTTATTGCTATTCATTTCTTTTAGATATCGCTTTCGTTCAGATGGAATTATTTATAGCTTAAAGAAATACTGAATATGTTTGCATGGGGTGTTGCGCTTTTTCAGTTAAAAAGAAATTATAAAATCTCTTTCATTTGGAATATTTTTTTTTATAAATTCTTCACTGGTGTTTGGAAAAGTTTCTTTCTTACAAATGACTTGCTTTGAAAAATTTTATAAGTACCTAAATAGAGGGGTAATGTTTTAAATTTTTAGCATTAAGTTCTAAGGGGTTTTACTAATTACATACCAACAATTGGAATAAAAATTAAGATTTTAGGCAAAATTCTAAGACCAAAAAGTAGAAAATAAAATAAGTAAAAAAAAGGTTTTTTAAAAAACCGCTTTTATTAAGATGTCCTAAAAATTCAAAAATAATTTTTTGGGTTTTGTGATATAATTTATTAGGGAGTAGAAAATAACCTTCCGGTAAGTAAAAATTAACTAATTTTCTGATCACTAAAAATAAAAGCGTGGGCGCTAGTAATTATCTATTCACTATTTATTCTAAGTTCTCTTTTCTCATTTTCTTTTATGTAAAATTATAAATTACTAGCGCCCACGCTTTTATTTTTAGTGATCAGAAAATTAGTTAATTTTTACTTACCGGAAGGTTATTTTCTACTCCCTAATAAATTATTTCACAAAACCCGAAAAATTATTTTTGAATTTTTAGGACATCTTAATAAAAGCGGTTTTTTAAAAAAGCTTTTTTTTTTACTTATTTTTACTTATTTTATTTTCTACTTTTTAGTCTTAGAATTTTGCCTAAAATCTTAATTTTTATTCCAATTGTTGGTATGTAATTAGTAAAACCCCTTAAAATTTAATGCTAAAAATTTAAAACATTACCCCTCTATTTAGGTACTTATTAAATTTTTCAAAGCAAGTCATTTGTAAGAAATAAACTTTTCCAAACACCAGTGAAGAATTTACAAAAAAAAAATATTCCAAATGAAAGAGATTTTATAATTTCTTTTTTACTGAAAAAGCGCAACACCCCATGCAAACATATTCAGTATTTCTTTAAGCTATAAATAATTCCATCTGAACGAAAGCGAAATCTAAAAGAAATGAATAGCAATAACTGTCATAATAAAAGCATCGAAACTCCCATTTATCCATCAAATGAAAATAAAAAGTATTTCCAAGCTTTTAGAACAAGTGGTATAGGTTTAAATTCACATTACTATCTTCGTTAATTATCTTAATTGAAAGGTAATAATTCAAGGTTTAAAGATTGAATATAGTTCAAATATATATAATACGCCGTTGTATAAGTTTTGGGGGTCATATTCCTTTTAGAGCGTCTTAAATTCGAGTTAATCGGATAATCGAAAATACTCTTTAATTACCCTAATTACGGAGATTTTGACTAGCTGACAATTGAATATTGCATTGTCATGAATATTACACTATGCTGCAAAGTTTCAAGGCTTAATATCATTTAGAAGTACCTGAAATTTTATGTGCAAGAATCTAAATGACAACCTTAAAATTTGCATAAATTTGTCTTTAATTTCTTTAATTATTTTAAAATTGCCGTTTTGATGATTGAATATAGTGGTACTATGCCTATTACACTATTGTTCCTTTTTTTGGGAGCTAAAATATTTTTTAAGGGTCTCAAAATAGAGTTAATCGGATAATCGAAAATACTCTTTAATTACCCTAATTACGGAGATTTTGACTAGCTGACAATTGAATATTGCATTGTCATGAATATTACACTATGCTGCAAAGTTTCAAGGCTTAATAACGTTTAGAAGTATCTGAAATTTTATGTGCAAGAATCTAAATTTTTTGCGATAATTTGCCGTTAATTAATTTAATTACTTGAGAATTGTCGTTTTGATGATTGAATATAATAGTACTATGCCCATTACAGTATTGTTCTTTTTTGGGGAGTTAAAATCTCTTTGGAAGGGTCTCAAATGTCAGTTTTTCTGATAATTAAAAATACTCGATAATTAACTTAATTTTTTGGTTATTGATTAGATAATAATTGGATATTGGAGTGTCATGAGGGTTACATCGTTGTGTAAAGTTTCAGGGCCCTGACATATCAGGAAGTACCCGAAAATCGAGTTGTAAGATTTCACCCGTGACCTTGGCCCAGAGCAAGTCTAATAAAAGCGTTTAAAAAATCAGACTCATCATCTATACTATTAAAATCCGAGAGTAAACAAACGTATGTTTGTCCGCTTGTCCGTATGTCCCTCTATCTCCTCCGAAACCACTGAACGTAGAAGGGCGTCCGAGGTACCAAAAGATGGCAAATGACCCAGGGACGCCGAGTCGCCCATTTTCATTCCGAAATTCGAAATACTTTTCGAGATATTTGCGTTTTTCTGCTCTTTTACGCTTATTTCTCCATTTCTCTACTAGAGTAGATCTGCTTAAATCACTATTGTAAAAATGAGATGAAAACCACAAAATTAAATATTTTCATCAGGAAAAACTCGATAATTGTCGATTTAAAAACTCCATCAGTTATGCAAATACCAAAATAAATTCAATTAATTTATTTTCAAGCGTTATTTTCCTTTATTTTAAGATTTATTCCTTTAAAATAAAAATATTTATGGAATAACTTCCATAAATTGACTGGAGATATGGAAATTGGAAAGATACGGTTTACTAGACTTAAAAATTTACTAGGGCTTTTTATCAAAACCCTCTATATACAAAGCCTGACAACTACGTCACTGTGACGTCAAAGGTGGCGGAAAACCGCTAAATTTCCCATGTTAAGTCTATGGAGCATAAAAACTTACTTTCTTAACTCCTCGCGTTATGTATGCCTTCAAGGCTGATAATACTGTTCTGGAAACTCAAAATCTTTCGTTTAGAATCAAAATTTTGTCCCTTTTGTACAGCTTTTTTGTATTTTCATTCAGTTTTTTAGCCTTAGGACTAACATGGTTTTTAGTTCAGTTTGCAAATAATGAATGCATGTCATGTAGGTTTTTCTCACAATATTAAGTTTATCTAGGAAATTAAAAAAAAAATCACTAGTAAAATGAAAAGTAAAATCTATTAAAAATTAAAACAAATCATTGAAATTTCGAATTCTTCCAACAGTAAATAATTTACTTAACTACATTAAATTCTTTAATTTATTACAAGATTAAACTGATGAGAATCAAGCATTATATTTATTGTTGCGGGAAATGCACTAGTAGCACTAAGTTCTAGTTAATTCTTCTGATTTGTATTTTTACATTTTTCTCAGATGGCATCACGTTTTTGTTTGTTGTTCCATCAATTTTGTTAAATTAAAAGACATTTTTGATACTTTATGCTTATTTCAGATTTCTACTTATTAAACTCTGGTTTGAATAGCGATAGCCATTAAAAATTAATATCACGGCGTATGTTTTTACATCGATACATTAATGTTAATAACAAAAACACGAATATTCCTTGTTCAGTGTTAAGAAGTCAAAAAATATAAAACATGGCGTCGTTTTGCATGTGACGTCAAAGGTGGCGGAAAGTGTGACGTCACCCGTCCGAGTTGTGAGGCCATTATATAGAGGGTCTTGTTTTTATTATATATTATTTTTAATTTTTCTCTACTAGAGTAGATCTGCTTCACTCACTGTTGTAAATGAGATGAAAACCTCAAAACTAATTATTTTAATGGGAAAAATCATATAAATGTCTATTAAAAACTATTTTCAGTTATGAAAACACCAAAATAAATTAAAATCATTGTTTTAACATTATTTACCTTTATTTAAGATTTTTCCTTAAAATCAAAATATATGTTACGGGCAATGTGATAAATCCGGGCATTATTAATAATGTCCGGGCAATGTGTGATAAATTCAGTGGAATTTATGAATGAAATTTATCACTTTGCCCGCCTCCACTTCGGGCATTATTAATAATGCCCTATTAATCACTTTGCCCATAACATATGTACTGTATATGGAAAAGTGAAATTTTCATAAATACAAGGAACACTGGGATAGGAAAGATTACCGGGAACAACGGGACAGGAAATATATCGGAAACACCGGGATAGGTATAATATCTTAAAAACCTGTGTAGGAAAAATTACCGGGAACACCGGAATAGGAAAGATATCGGACACAAAGGGATAGGTAAACTATCGTAAAAACCGAGAAAGGAAAAATTACTGGGAGCACCGGAATATATGAAAAAGGCGCCTGGGATACCGGGAGGATTGTAATTGCTGATATACAAAATTAGATTTGTATTTTGAGAAAACCTTTTTGAAATTTTTTTTATTCACTCCACAAGTACAAGGCTGGAAAAGGTGGCAAAAGTGGGTACAGAATTTTTATTGAATTTTTCTTTTTCGTATCGTTTTCTTCTCTAAAAATATAATATTAAAGTATGCATCGTGAAAACTAGAATTAAAACTTAACTCGCCGCAACGCATCGGGTTGCTGTTCAGCTAGTAATGCATATAAAACTCGTCTGTTTCTCTATTGAACGGCCAAAAAGAGAAGAAAAAAATTAAAACTTTGAATCTTAATAATTGCAAAACTAATTAGAATTTTTTGAAAATCAAAACGCCAATAATTTTATAAATATTATTTGTATGTGTGTTTAAAATATCATAGTTCTACTGTGATTAGTTTTTCTTTTATAACGAAAACACAGAAAAACCATCAAAAATTTCGAAACTTTAAAACTTAATTACTCCAAAACCAATTCGAAAAAAGGGCGACGTGGTGCAGAACTTCCCATCTAAGAGTATGTGTCTGCAAAAAATCATATTTCTGATGCTAATAGATTTTGCTGGGGGCGAACTCGCAGCAGAAAAAAATAATTTTCGACTTTGACATTAAATAACTCTAGAACTATCTATCTCATATATTAGCTTTTAGAACGAAAACTATTCTCATACATTTGTCTAAAAAATTTTAAAATTTCACAAATTTCCGTTGAATAGTTTTTGCGTAGTAAGAGTTCAAAGTGTTCAAAATTTTTTTTAATATAGAGAGATATATAGTTGGAGTTAATTGTATTAATTAATTTTTAAATAATAAGTTTTGTGATATTCCCCAAAATTACCGGTTTCTTCCCCCGTGTCTTAAAAAAACCTGCGAGAGTTTCGCATACCTAGTTGCAGCATTTCCAACTAGCGCCAACGAGGGCGCTGACCTCTGGGCAGCCGCCACCCCCTTCTGGTTTGGGGACTAGTCTGACCACTACCCCTTCCAGGAGATCGGAGTGAAGTGAACCAAGGGAGTGAGTGAACGTTTGGTTTGTGTGACGGGACGTTTGGTTGGAAGTGGAACGCAAGAAACAAGTATATCAACACACCAGAAAACGGTACATCAAATCAAGTTGTCGGTGAGTTTCTTAAAATAATGTTAAAATAACGTTTCAAAGTTTAAAGATATTCATTCCAAAGAACTTAGTACGGCGCAACCCGTCAATAAGGTCCGAGCAACGCCGGGATAGCGCGTGCGCTATAGGTATAAAGTTTTACTACACCCGGGCAACGCCGGGTCTAGCGCTGAAAGCGCTAGTGGTTTCATAAAAGAAATTCAATATTAAAGAATTATTGACTGTTTAATCCCTCTTACTAAATACTCTTTAAAGAAAAACATACTTAAAGTTTTTCCCGCATATTAGTCTCTGAGTAAATAACATAACTTTTTTTCATAATTTCAGTTGTAATGTGAATTTTGCAATGCGGTTTGTTTTAAAATAAGTAGAATTGTACGTAGTTAAATATATGTATTTTCGAAAAATTTGATAATTTTTAAGGTTTTATTGTCTTATTACCCTTTAATACAGGTACTAAGTCAAAAAAAATGCATTAATATCTCATAAAATTATCAAAAAAGTCTATTTGTCTTCAAAAACGGCGAAAAATAATTTTGTCCACCTAGCTTGTATTAGACGAAACACTGTGACCAGTGGCGTAACTAGGCCTTCAGGGGCCCCGGGGCAGGTAGAAAAAAGCCCCCCCCCCAAATTTCATACATTTTATTTCTTTTATTAAACTAATTTCGTTGTTTATTATTTAATTAGTTTATTAAATATCAATTACAATTAGTTTAAAAATTTAACATTACTACTTTAATTACTATTAGAAATAACAAATTTTAATGCAACATGCTTCTATCAAAATATAACTGAGTGACTAGCCCATAACACTAATAATGTGCATAAAGACACTATTTGAGACCATTTCCAATGCAAAAGAAATAATTTTGTAGAAATATATATTATTGCACAATATAGCCAAATATGTGTGTGTTACGGGCAATGTTATAAATCAGGGCATTATTAAGTCAGGGCTTAAATTGCACCGGAGCGGAGCTCCGGTACTTCTTAGGTTTCAGTAAATTTTTACATTTTAACCGGAGCGCATAAAATCGCGTTCCGAACCCTTTTCGGAAAGACCAAAATGTACCCCTCGATGTTTTTCGATTACCGAAAATTACAAACGCCTTTCACCTCACTACCCCCGGTCAACAACGACGAACGACCTTGTTTTCCTCACCCTCAAATGGAAGGACACCCCCTTCGGTAATCAAGGGCGGTTCCAGACCAGATTTTCGGGGGGGGCCATGTCAAAGTCAGAGGGTATTACATTCGAAATTTTCAGTGCCTCAGAAAATTTTTTGAAGAGTGCTTGCTTTTAACCAGCTTTTTAGGGGTTTATAGTAACTTAGAGGATATCCAGGGCCCGTGCCATTGTTTTAGAAAGTGGGGGGGGGTGAAACATTTTTGTAAGGCCATAATAATACTTGTGTTCGCGAGGTGTTTGGCTCCCAATTTTCCGAGTATAACATAAATAAAATGCGAAACTTTGTTTAAGTTATAAAGGTTTCTTCAGATAATGCTAGCTCGAAAGCAAATGTGGGGGGTCTGGGGGTCCTCCCCCAGAAATTTTTGTGAAATTTGGCTTCAAATAGAAGTTTTTCTACTCATTTTTGTACATTTGGTATCCATTGGATAACACCTAAAGAGGGTAACTTCTTACACTCCTAAAATGAGAGGAGAGAAACAAGTTCAAGGAGAAAACAGTAAATAAGTAACCATGAGAAATTAATAGGGGGTCTGGGGGGTGCCCCCAAGAAAATTTTTGAAAATTTGCCTCTAAAAATAAAGTTTCAGCTCATTTTAAAAGCATGTAAACCACAGAATTTTCAAGGATGAAATTATAAATAGATGCCCAATTTTGAAAAGGGCCGGGGGTCCTCTCCTGAAAATTTTTGCAAATACGCGTATTTAAACTATAGTATTACCGGTTTGAGAGGGCTTGAGCCCCATCCAATGTTAGCTGAAGGGGGGCTAAGCCCCCCCCCCCAATATTTTGTGATGTTTGGATATTTTCTGGTTTGGAATCCCCTTCAAGAGCGGTTATTTGGGGAGAGGGTAACCCACAAAAGGTCTCAGAATGTGTTAAAAATTTCTTTTAAGGGTCAAATTTTAAAAAGTTTCTTGGGGAGACCCCAAACTTTCGAATTAAGCTGAAATGCTATACTTTTAACAGAGAAATTTCTAAAATTTTTCTGGGAGAGATCCCCCAGACCCCCATCTTATTTCGAGCTCGCAATAATTACACAAAACTTTTACATTAAATGCACCTCAAAATATTACACCTTGGCGATATTTGAAGGGACATGTAACGAAATTTAATCTATACATCTGATACAAAATTAGGTAATTAGGCACGTAAACTTAATGGTTGTTTCTTTTAATTTTATGTTTTTTAATGTCTTGTACTGGCCCTCCCCCCCCCCAATATTTTATAAAAGTTGGCGCCTATGGATGTCAAAATATTAAAGGGGGGTTTGGGGGTTCTCCCCCAGAAAATTTTTTGAATTTTAACATTAAGAAAGTGTTTTTTAAGCTATTTGTTAGGGTTTCTCGGGGGGGGCCATGGCCCCCAGGGCCCCCCCCCTGGACCCGCCCCTGTCGGTAATAACGATAATAACTAGAAGTAATATAATACTAATAACGGGACAAGAGAAAGCCCTCCTGAATGGAGAAGTCTCGCTTCTGTAAAATTTCGCTTGTTAACCAGATGTGTCCAGCAGTCCATTCTTCTGTAAACATTGAAAGTAGTCTTTAAGATAACAGTGGGGGCACAATAATAGGTTGAAAGGGGATGGGGCAGGTAGGGGGGATTTAAATTTGGTCAGTGAGGCATGCCTTGAAAGATTTACGAGTTTTGGTTGTGTTTGTGTCCACCTGGGTCTGGGTGTGTACTTCCTGTTCTCAAAGGGAGCGTTGCTGTAATAACAAACATTTCATCTTGAAACTGTAGATTCTGTGAGGGTTCTTGACCAGAGAATTCCAGAAATTTTTGTGTGCTTTGGAGGGGGGGGAGGGAGCCTGTCCGAAGGAATGATTCGTAACGCATCTTCTTGAGCTCTTCATTTCATCAGCTATTGGTTCATATCATAGTGCACGGTGAATCTCCATAACAGCTCTGTTTTGCCTGAAATTTTCTTCGACAGATACGATACGACATTAAATTAAAATAAAGTTAAAGAGAATTTACTCTTTCTGGTAAGTTCCAATTTGTTTTACGTATTTTATTGTAATCAATGAATTTTAAGAAACAAATTTGATTTTTCTAAGCGAAATTTTTCTGTTCTGTAATACCTTTTAGAGGTTAATTGTGAGTTGAACTAAAGCTAATATTGGGACCTTTTCCTCCAGAAATACTTTGTTTTTCTTTCGCTTCTTATTTTCTTATATCATTCCCCATTCCCTCTTATTTAAGTGAAAGAAGGTTATAAAAAAGGAGTAACAAACTATAATCATATTTTTAAATTGACGTTCTTCATTTCACTCAAAATTGCTGTCTACTGTCTAGTAAAGTTGCAGTTACGTAAACTTCACAGATTTGGTATGCTCTCTGTGCTACTAGGGAAGTAAAACAAAATACACATGGGATTAATGTTTGAATGAGAATTTTATACTTTTTAAAAGAGCCTAGAAAAAAAATAAGCTGGACAGTTTGTTTGGAATTATAAGATTGAATCGTTGTCTCATTTTTTCGCTGAAAAGGAGGGGATTATAAAACTATCAAAATCATTCTTCATAACATTTCCTTGAGGCACTTTTTCGCTCAAGAAGCTAAAGGCCAGTAGTACAAAACATGTTCCAAATCCATAAAATTATTAATGAATCCTTAAATTTTTTCAAAAGATCAAAAATTTGATCATAATTTTTTTTACATTTCATTTTCACCACAGCCACCTTCACCCTATAGAAGGGAGGATTTATTAATGAACTTAGTCACTTGCCTTATTACTTTCTAGAGTTAGATTAACAGTCAATACAGTTCAAACACAATCAACACTTTCATTAGTTCTATTAAGAAGAATGGTTTTACACATTTCGTAATTAAAAATTGCGTAGGTATTTCTTTGTTGAAAGTGAGATTGTAATTTGAAATTTTCAACTACATTTTCCTATAATGGATTTAACATTTGTTTATTATTTTTTTTTAATTTCATAACTATTGTCATTATAACGCTGTATAAATTAGGCCATTTAATAATGAGAATGCAGAAAGAGTATTTTTTTATATCTCTATAAGCAAGTTAAAAAATAATCGAATAACGCCAATAGATTTGGTTTAACAAGATGGGTGGTCGAATATTTCATTTTTCAAGGATTACGCTTTTTTTTCTATACAAGTGGGTAGTAATCAGTTTAATAGATCAACTGAATGCATAGCCACTGTACCTTATCTTGTTTTCAATGTGAAAGTGCGGAAGAGGGACAGGCACGCGGGAGTCATGCGGTGAAGAGGTTGTCATGTGGATAAAGACACGGGAAACACCTACTTTTGTATTTTTCCTGGGAAGGGGGAAATACACCACTCCTATCTCCTGTGATCGACTATTGCTTTTCAAGGGCGGTTCCAGACCAGATTTTCGGGGGGGGGGGCCATGTCAAAGTCGGAGGGTATTACATTCGAAATTTTCAGTGCCTCAGAAAATTTTTTGAAGAGTGCTTGCTTTCAAGCAGCTTTTTAGGGGTTTATAGTAACTTAGAGGATATCCAGGGCCGTGCCATTGTTTTAGAAAGTGGGGGGAGGGAACATTTTTGTAAGGCCATAATAATACTTGTGTTCGCGAGGTGTTTGGCTCCCAAATTTCCAAGTATAACATAAATAAAATGCAAAACTTTGTTAAAGTTAAAGGTTTCTTCAGATAATGCTAGCTCGAAAGCAAATGTGGGGGGGTCTGGGGGTCCTCCCCCAGAAAATTTTGTGAAATTTGGCTTCAAATAGAAGTTTTTCTACTCATTTTTGTACATTTGGTATCCATTGGATAACACCTAAAGAGGGTAACTTCTTGTACTCCTAAAAGGAGAGGAGAGAAACAAGTTCAAGGAGAAAAATAAGTAACCATGAGAAATTAATAGGGGGTCTGGGGGTGCCCCCTAGAAAATTTTTGAAAATTTGCCTCTAAAAATAAAGTTTCAGCTCATTTTAAAAGCTTGTAAACCACAGAATTTTCAAGGATGAAATTATAAATAGATGCCCAATTTTGAAAAGGGCCGGGGGTCCTCTCCAGAAAATTTTTGCAAATACGCCCATTTAAACTATAGTATTACCGGTTTGAGAGGGCTTGAGCCCCATCCAATGTTAGCTGAAGGGGGGCTAAGCCCCCCCCCCCCCCAATATTTTGTGATGTTTGGATACTTTCTGGTTTGGAATCCCCTTCAAGAGTGGTTATTTGGGGAGAGGGTAACCCACAAAAGGTCTCAGAATGTGTTAAAAATTTCTTTTAAGGGTCAAATTTTAAAAATTTTCTTGGGGAGAGCCCCCAAACTTTGGAATTAAGCTGAAATGCTACTTTTAACAGAGAAATTTCTAAAATTTTTCTGGGAGAGATCGCCCAGACAACCATCTTATTTCGAGCTCGCATTATTACACAAAACTTTCACATTATATGCAGCTCAAAATATTACACTTTGGCGATATTTAAAGGGACATGTAACGAAATTTAATCTATACATCTGAGCCAAAATTAGTTAATTAGGCACGTAAACTTAATGGTTGTTTCTTTTAATTTTATGCTTTTTTAATGTCTTGTACTGGCCCTCCCCCCAATATTTTATAAAAGTTGGCGCCTATGGATGTCAAAATATTAAAGGGGGGTTTGGGGGTTCTCCCCCAGAAAATTTTTTGAATTTTAACATTAAGAAAGTGTTTTTTAAGCTATTTGTTAGGGTTTCTCGGGGGGGGGGGGGCATGGCCCCCAGGCCCCCCCCCTGTTGCTTTTGTATTGAAAATCTTGGGTTCCGAGGGACAACGTTTCAACGAAATGGGTTCGATGATTTTAACGAACAAATGTTTAATTCTAGTGGAAGCGGTACAACTTGAAACGCTGCACTTTTTGATGACGCTATGGTACAGAGATTCTAGGGACAAAATATGAGTTTTCGATCGGGACCCAAAAAAAAACTTCCCTTAGAATTTAAAATTTTAAATTTTTTAAAAAATTTAAATTTTCGCGATTTACACGATATATATCATACTTTTAATCGAGTTTGGTGACAATTCCTAATAATTCGAGAGCGTAGAATAAGATTTGGAGGTCAAAGATTGTATTGGATAGAATTTTATTACTTTTTTTTTTAATTTAAAATTTTAAAGTTAAATTCGTTTAAAAATAGTCTTTATACTTACTGAGTATTTTGAACCTTTTACCACAGTTGAAGACATACATTATCATTCTAAATCTAAAATTTCTAAGCTTTATCTTTATTTTCTGCCGAGAAATGGGACTTAGAAGTTTGATGATTTTCAAAATGGCGGCCATATTGGATTTGGTGGTAGGCTAAGCTGTACCATTTTAACCCCTGCAAATATTGATCATGCTTTGATACTTGGTAAAATGGTTCTAAGGACCTATTAAAAGCGTTTTCCATCGGGACCCAACCCATATATCCCTTAGATTTTTAAATTTTTTAAAAAATTTAAAATTTTGCTCTTTATTTGTGAAATATAGTATTTTTAATTATGCATGGTGACAATTCTATGTAACTTAAGGTCGTTGAATATGATTTTATGGTCAAAATTGAAATTTTAGAACAGATTTTTTTTATTTTTTAAAAATAGCAATTTTTTTTGGTCAAAATTAGGGGTACCACTTTAACCCTTGCAAATATTGATCATGCTTTGAAACTTGGTAGAAGGATTTTAGGGACCTATCGGAAGAGTTTTCCATCGGGACCCAATCAATGTATCGCTTAGATTTTATACTTTTAAAAAAATTTAAATTTTGCTCTTTATTTATGAAATATAATATTTTTAGTGATGTATGACGACGATTCTAAGGTCGCTAAATACGGTTTTAAAGTCCAAGGGTCAGGGGTCTCTCCCTAAAAACTTTTGCAAATCTCACACTTAAAAACGAATTCCAAGAGATTTTGGGTTGATTAAAAAAAACTCTTGGAATCAGGGAGCAGGGACAATTGACGACATCCATTATAATAGCCTGAATGAATTGACCCCTGAATGTGTTGCGAAAAGGTAAAGATGGTGTCAAGCTTTCATTGTCCTTCTTGAAAAAACGATTCGTTTCCAATCAATGTTTTGTTTTGCGTTAGATAAGGATTTATTTATATTGTGTTGTTCCACATTCATTTTGAGAGTTGAAAACTGACCTGAACTATACGTAGAAAAAACTCATGGAGAAATAGAAGAGAACAACTTGTTTCGAGTGGTAGGTTTATCATAATGTAACTCAAATACTAGGTAGTAGGGTCTGGTGGGGTAAAATGGATCACTTTTTTTAGCTATTTTCACATTCTAAGTGTTATTTCATCAAAACTATTCTTTTTAAATGATTTCTTTCAATTGGATATTGACATTACAATCCTGTAGAACATTTTAATCCAATTTAATTTAAAATTTTTCAATTATAAGTTTTTCAAACTTAGCATTAAACGTAATGATCCATTTTACTCCAACCTGGGGTAAAATGGATCACACTGCAAAATGATACTAATAATATATTTATTAGCAAATAATACATGAAAATAAGAAAAATATATGTTCTAGGCATTACCTCTTAAAAAGTACGCAAAAATTAATACTTTATTTAATCAGGTGATGAAACCTAGTTACTCAAACATTTATCAAAGTTAATGACCATTGTTCAAATATAGAATCAAAATACTTCATTTAAAGAAAAACCTAAAACTGTTTGACAATTCAATACATATTTCAAGGAAATAAGTTAAAAACATTCATTAAACTTAATACAGAAAGACTCCTCCAAAAAGAAAAGAATGGATCAGCTATGATCCACTTTACCCCAAGTACGAAATAAATAACAAAATAAAATTCCGAAATAATAATTGATATAAAACAGAAAATATTTTCTATTTTTTTATCTGTTTGGATTAAAATGTCTTTCAGACGTTCTTTTGTTGAAAAATACTTCACAAAGGTCTACTGCAATTAATTACA